>CM068838.1:40235860-42825860 GCA_028554795.2 Sinohyriopsis cumingii
GTGTGTTTGTGTGTCTCTGTGTGCGTCCTTGGATCATATATGATCTTCAGATATATATTGATAGATATCATATCTTTTAAAGAAAACGCACAAGGTAAGATTTTGAAAACCCTATGAGCATTGAACTTTATCAAAGCGGATGACCTTTTAATCCAGACGAACGTCCCTAGCTTAATATATTAGATGTAACACAGTCCATAATTTCGTTTGAGATTCCATAGTCAAAGAATGACGTTTCATATCTAAGTTTTGGTTAGTAGCGCAAAGAAATTTTTCAGAGTTGAATGCTGAGTCTCCTTGTTAATCGTGACATAGCCCTGCCCTTGTTGTGACGTTCACACCGTTGCTGAGACTGCGAATATTATGAAGATTTATTTGTAGAAAATCATGAAAATAGTGGCAAATGCGATGAATTCAGACATATGTTAAGCAACGTGTCCAAAATACTCCTTAATAAATGTATATTAAAACCAATACGTCAGCTATAATTGTTGTATTAGAATTTACAGTTTACAGTGTGACCCTATTAACTAGTATCGCAACGAAATTGACCACTATCTACTACCAAACTGGTTGAATTACACCACTGCTCTCATTTGCAACGAATCTGCCTCCGATCTAATACCAAACTGGTTGAATTACACCACTGCTCGCACTTGCAACGAATCTGCCCCCGATCTAATACCAAACTGGTTGAATTACACCACTGCTCGCACTTGCAACGAATCTGCCTCCGATCTAATACCAAACTGGTTGAATTACACCACTGCTCGCACTTGCAACGAATCTGCCCCCGATCTAATACCAAACTGGTTGAATTACACCACTGCTCACACTTGAAACGAAACTGCCCACGATCTAATACCAAACTAGTTGAATTACACCACTGCTCGCACTTGCAACGATACTGCCCAGTATCTACAACCAAACTGGTTGAATTTCACACACTGATTGCACTTGCAAGCTCAACGGAGAGAAATATAAAATAGAATTCTTCATATCGTAAAAGGAACCCGAGATATAGATAACGTTTGCATATGCACACATATATTAATCTGTATATGTTCCTTAATGTACTTTAAAGAGTTTCTGTTGCGAAATACTCATATATGCACACACCATTTCCTGCATGGCCGTAATCATTATAGACGAGAATAATGGGAACCTATGCTATTTAGAGAGGGGGTTAGGAGAATATTAATTAATTGATATATCTGGTAGAAAAAGCAAAATGGTCCGCAATATGTCGATTAAATGAAATATCTACCACGAAGGTACAAAACGAGAACAATCCCTCTCCATCGATCATGAAGATATCGTATGATAAATGGTTGATAATGAATGTTATTTGAACTAATATCTACAAAAGTCATACGCATGCATTTATGAGTCACTAACAAAACTTTCTAGATCTGGGCATTTAATCAAAACGATTTCTTTACACATCGGTACATTTTGTCTAGAATGTGGATTTTGCTAGGAAATTGTTGTCCTTTCTAAATTCAGATTATTAGTATCTTACGGGTATCGATTTTACACTGGATTTGTAATCTTTAGGGTTTCCTTTAACTTGGGTTTAAAATCCCTTGAAAAAAATGTTTCACAAAAAAGGCGAAGAAATCATATACTGTACTAAATTTGCTGTTGCCAATTTATGGCTTCCGACTGCAGAATAATCTTTTCAAGCAACACAACACGCAAAATACATATCGTTAATGTGTTTTCATAACAGCCAAATAGCATTGCCGATTCTGAAAGAGCCCCAACCCAAAAAAAAGAAAAGTTAATAAATTTGCATGGCAGCCAAATATCTTTAATTCATTCCCATAGCAGTCAAATATCTTTAATTAATTCATATTTGAACAAGATATCTTTAATCCATTTTCATGGCAGCAAATACCCTTGATCAATTCTGATAACAGAACAATATCGATAATATTTATAGGAGACACGTATTTTAATCAATTCCAGCATTAGCAAATATATTTAATCCATTATCATAGCAGTCACACATATTAAATCCATTCTCACAGCAACCACATGTGTCTAATCCATTCTCACAGCAACCAAAGGTTTCTAGTCCATTCTCACAACAGTCAAATATATTAAATCCATTCTCACAGCCAAAAAAGAAATAATCCGTTCTCACAGTAGTCACATATATTCGACCAGTTAATCATAAGTCTCTAATCCGTTATGTTAGCAGTCACATAAATCCATTCTCACAGCAACTAAAGGACTATAATCCATTTTGATAGCAGTCACATATATTAAATCCATTCTCACAGCAACCAAAGGACTCTAATCCATTCTGGTAGAAGTCATATATATTAAATCCATTCTCACAGCATCCAAAGGACTCTAATCCATTCTGATAGCAGTCACATATATTAAATCCATTCTCACAGCAACCAAAGGACTCTAATCCAGTCTGATAGCAGTCACATGTATTAAATCCATTCTCACATCAACCAAGGGACTCTAATCCATTTTGATAGCAGTCACATATATTAAATCCATGCTCACATCAACCAAAGGACTCTAATCCAGTCTGATAGCAGTCACATGTATTAAATCCATTCTCACAGCGACAAAAGGACTCTAATCCATTCTGATAGCAGACACATATATTAAATCCATGCTCACATCAACCAAAGGACTCTAATCCATTCTGGTAGCAGTCACATATATTAAATCCATTCTCACAGCAACCAAAAGTCTCTAATCCATTCTGATAGCAGTCACATATATCTAATTAATTCCCACGGCAACCAAATGACTCTAATCCATTCTCACAGCAACCAAAGGACTCAAATCCATTCTCACAGCAACCATGGGACTCTATTCCATTCTCAAAGCATCCAAAGGACTCTAATCCATTCTCACATCATACAAAGGACTCAAATCCATTCTCACAGCAACCAAAGGACTCTAATCCATTCTCACAGCAACCAAATGACTCTAATCCATTCTCACAGCAACCTAAGGACAATAATCCATTCTAATAACAGTCAAATACATTTGAAAATTTATTTCTAAGGATAATTATAGGTCAAATTCAAAGCACCGAAACAGCCATGTAATTTATCCGATAGCTTTTGTCGATAACGGAATGAACGAAACTACTATCTTGCACGAAGGGTGTATATTTTGAAATGCTTTTACGCAAGAGGAGCGTCTGTTTATTTCACAATGATATAGAAGAAGTAATATTATTGACTGCAGGCAGTTAAAACGTATGGATCGTAAATTCTACCTGAGACCGCATACATTTCGGCTAAGCTGACCTCAAACTATTCATGATTACTGAATATATAGGCTGTGGTCTAAGGTTGACATTGCCTGGGGTGGGAGTGGGAGACAAGCGCCCCAATCCTCCAAAATGCCCCATACGGCCTGCGTCTCTTACTGCCTCTGTCAACTAAAATCCAGCTCCTGGCCTTCGCGAGTGGCTTAGATTTGAAGCCCGGCAGACCATGTTTTCTACTAACAGGAGAAGGGGTGAAGGCGGCCCACTGGCGCCTTAAAACCAGTTGCTTCGGGTAGATGGGACTCGTAAACCTTGGATGGTAGCTCATCTAGGAGAAGGAAAACTCCGATTCCAAACCTCTGCTGCCTTGTGGCTATACCCACTCATGGGAAAGGCTAAGGGAGTAAACCCCGACAGAAAATCCGGAGATGGAGTCCCTAAGGCGGTATGACATTGACTTCAACGTCATTCCGGCAACTCCTGCGAAGCCGTTGGTGCCAAGCTGTATCGGCATTCGTCGTTCCCTTGGGCACACCAGCTGCGTGGAGAGGGGGGATCTGCTGCATGGGCAACAGCTGATTCTCCATACCACCCTGCCCAGGCTTCATAGCTCCACTGGAGAGGACACTCCAGCGTCGTCGTACGGCGTCGGCACAACACGAGAAGTAGCAGTTTACCGGTTCTAAGTCAAAGCTCGATTGGCGTAGAGCTTGGCGCCAGGGGTTACTTCTGACGGTGGGAGAGATCATCAGGTCTCACTGGACAGCTACCGCCCGCCTCAAGCTGGGCAGCCCCCAGTCAGTAAGGTGCTGCCCGCCATGGCCTGCCTGCTTCACTGGGTGCGTGGAGCTTAGAGAACCATCTCGACAAGTGGGCCATAAAACTCTGCACCAGGAAAGACTAAAAGAAGAAATAAAAAGACTCCAACTCTTCGTTTTGCAACCTGGAACATCAGGACCATGTGTCCTGGATTGACCACTGACCTACAGCAGATCGACGATGCACGGAAGACTGCCGTCATTGACAGAGAACTCTTCCGACTGAACATCGACATTGCCTGCCTCCAGGAGACCCGACTGGCTGACAGCGGCACCATCAGGGAAGCCAATTACACATTCTTTTGGCAGGGGAAGCCCTTGGATGAACCTAGGCAGCATGGTGTAGGCTTTGCCGTCAAGAACACGCTAATCGCCTTCATTGAACCTCCATCATCAGCTACTGAGAGAATCCTTGCCCTCCGGCTGTCAACATCCTTAGGCCCGGTCAACATCTTCAGTGTGTACGCCCCAACCCTCTACTCCACCTACGAGGAGAAAGACAAGTTTTATGAGGCTCTGGATCAGGAAATATCCAGTATCCCCAACAATGAAAGCCTTTACTTACTAGGAGACTTCAATGCTAGAGTGGGAGCTGACCATGAGGCCTGGTCCACCTGTCTCGGCTTTTACGGAAGGGGCAAGATCAACGAGAATGGTCAGCGACTGCTGGAGATGTGCTGCTCCCACAGCCTATGTGTGACAAACACTTTCTTCAAATGCAAGGAGATCCACCAGGTGTCGTGGAGACACCCACGTTCACGCCACTGGTACCAGCTAGACCTCGTCATCACCAGGCGTGCAGAACTGGCCAGTGTCCTCCTTACCCGCAGCTACCACAGTGCCGATTGTGACACGGACCATTCCCTCGTGGCCAGCAAGGTGCAAATATTACCCAAGAAGCTGCACCACGCCAAGAAGAAGGGTCACCCACGTATCAACACCTGCTGTGCAAGCAACCCAGAGAAAACACAGCAGTTCATCAGCAAATTGAAGGAAGCCCTCACCAAAGTGACACCTGATGACACCATTGATTCCAAGTGGTCCCATATCCGTGACTCTGTGTACAATTCAGCCATCACAGCTTACGGGAAGAGGGAGCGAAAGAATGTCGACTGGTATGAGGCAAACTGGGAGGAGATGGAGCCCGTGACTGAGGCAAAGAGGAAAGCCCTCCTGGCATACAAGGCTGCACCTAGCCCCAGAACACTACAAGCCCTCAGGATTGCAAGGAATAACGCGCAGAAGACCGCCCGCCGCTGTGCCAACACCTACTGGCTGAACCTTTGCAACAGTATACAGACAGCTGCTGACACCGGGGATACAAGAGGAATGTATGAGGGTATGAAAAAGGCGACAGGCCCCCCCAGCTACAAGACCGCCCCCCTCATGTCCAAGACGGGCGAAGTCATCACAGACCAGGGGAAACAACTGCAGCGATGGGTTGAGTACTATCTCGAGCTATATGCAACCCAAAACAATGTCACTGGAACTGCCCTGGACGCCATTCCAGACCTGCCTGTCATGGAGGAGCTAGACACACAGCCCACCCTGGAAGAGCTCGGAAAAGCCATCGATTGCCTTGCCTGTGGGAAGGCTCCTGGAAGTGACGGCATTCCGCCTGAAGTCCTCAAGAGCGGAAAACCAGCACTGCTCCAGCCCCTACACACACTCCTCTGCCTTTGCTGGGAACAGGGATACTTCCCACAGGACATGCGTGATGCCAACATCGTCACTTTGTACAAAAACAAAGGAGACCGTAGCGACTGCAACAACTATCGGGGCATCTCCCTCCTCAGCATCGTCGGAAAGGCCTTCGCCCGTGTTGCCTTGGCACGCTTGCAGATCCTAGCCTCCCGCGTCTACCCAGAATCCCAGTGTGGATTTCGAGCCGGCAGGTCAACTGTAGACATGATCTTCTCGCTACGTCAGCTGCAGGAGAAGTGTCGCGAGCAGCGGATGCCCCTCTACATTGCCTTCATAGACCTGACGAAGGCGTTTGACATGGTTGGTCGGAGTGGACTCTTCAGACTCCTGCAGAAGATCGGCTGCCCCCCACGTCTGCTTGCTGTCATTATGTCGTTCCACGAGAACATGCACAGCACAGTGTGCTTCAATGGCGCAACATCTGAAGCATTCCCAGTCGTTAGCGGAGTCAAACAAGGCTATGTCCTTGCACCGACGCTCTTTGCCATCTTCTTCTCCATGCTTCTCCAGTACGCATTCAAGGACTGCAGCGAGGGAGTGTACATCCATACCAGGGCTGACGGCAAGCTGTTCAACATCGCCCGTCTCCTTGCTAAGACTAAAGTCACAGAGGTACTCATCCGTGAATTGCTCTTTGCCGACGATGCAGCCTTGACATCACACACGGAAGATGGACTTCAGCAGCTGGTATGCTGCCTCTCCCATGCATGTAAGGAATTTGGACTGACCATCAGTTTGAAGAAAACAAATGTCATGGCACAGGACACAGACTCCCCTCCCTCTGTCTCCATCGATGGGTACAATTTGGAAGTTGCTGAGAACTTCACATACCTCGGGTCTAACATCTCCAGCTCACTCTCCATTGATTCTGAGGTGGGCGGCAGGATTGCCAAGGCAGCAGCAGTGATGGCCAGACTTAACCAGAGGGTCTGGAACAACCCCAACCTCACAGAGAAGACCAGACTGCGTGTCTACCAAGCGTGCGTGCTCAGCTCACTTCTCTACAGCAGCGAAACATGGACCACCTATGCAAGACACGAGAGGAAACTCAACAGCTTCCACCTGAGATGTCTGCGGTGCATTCTGCACATCCAGTGGCAGGACAAAGTACCCAACACAGAGGTTCTAGAACGCGCCAACATGAACAGCATGTTCTCCATACTCAGCGAGAGGCGCCTTCGCTGGCTCGGCCATGTCAAGAGAATGGACCCAGGTCGCATTCCCAAGGACCTGTTATATGGGGAGTTAGCAGAAGGTGCACGACCAACTGGACGACCACATCTGCGCTACAAAGATGTTTGCAAGAAGGATATGAAGACAGCAAACATCAATGTCAACGACTGGGAGAGCTGTGCAAACAACCGTTCCAGCTGGCGTCTAGCTGTCAGGCAGGGAGTTCAAAACTCAGAGGAAAAGAGAAGAATAAAGCAAGCTGAAAAGAGAGCTAAAAAAAAGGATAAGCAAAAGCGTACTTTGGAGCTATGCCATCGTCTCTCGTAGACGGACGGATGCCAAGAAGAATATATAGGTCTCTTCTACGATACGATTTTTACTGAAATAATTATGTCGTTTGTACGATACCATCTTTGCTGAGGAATTTTTTTGTCGTTTGTGCGGTCCTGTGTTTACTGAGTATTAATTTCTTTTGAACGATACGATTTTTACTGAATAATTCTGTATTTTGGACGATACCATCTGTTACTGAGTAGTTCTGTCGTTTGTACGATGCCATGTTGACTGAGTAATTCTGTTTTTCTGTGTTTTGTTTTGTACGATACCATGTTTACTGTGTCATGTTGTCTTTTGTACGCTACCTGTCTTTTGTACGCTACCTGTCCTTTGTACGATGCCATTATTACTAAGTCTGTCTTTTGCACGATACCGTATTTACTCAGTAATTCTGTCCTTTGTACGATGCCATGTTCACCGAGTCCTTCGTATTATACCGTATTTACTAAGCAATTCTAATCTTTGTACGGTATCATGTTTACTGATTATGTCTGTCTCTTATAAAATAGTTCTACTTTGATTACAGGAATGTACACTTATCTGAGACTCTTCACAAAGATGTCCAAGTTTGTCAGGTCTGGCCACCTGACGACAACATGCACTGATGTCTAAGCTTTGTTTGGAACTCGCCATTTAAGGAGTACTTACATAGCAGTCAAGTTGTGACTGGGTCTCGCTACTTCACGGGTACCCACACTCAAGCTGTGACTAAGTATTGCTACCTTACTGGTGACTACGCTGATGTCAAGCTGTGACTGATTCTCGCCACTTGATGAGTACCTATTTCAATCTTGTTATTTACCTTACTCTTCATTGCATAACGTTTTGTAAAAGTTTTCTTTGCTACAAGGGTCTGATGAATACATTTGAATTGTATCGCATATCAGATGAAACACCTGTACAATATGATTGGCTTAGTTCATTGTCACTGTACATCGTAATTGGCATAGTTCTTTATCACTGTACAACGTGATTGGCCTAGGTCGTTGTCACTGTATTACGTGATTGCCCTAATTCTTTGTTACTGTACAATTTATAGGCCTTGTTAGTTGTTGAGCACACTTATTGGATTACTGAAACCTAATAATCTGACTCCGCTGATGAAGTCAAATTAGTAAAAACTTAAAGAATCTCAGAGAGACTATTATTCGAAACTTATTTTTGACTTAGCATACATTGTTATAATTGACAATATAATATATTCATCAATTAATGTAGTCTACCAATATAAAGAGATAACACCATTATTTTTCACATGCAAAGCTTTGCAATTAAGTTACTTAGGTTTCTAACAAGAAATACAATATAGCAAGATATTAACGAGCCACACTTAAGCATTTTTGGTTTTGTCTTATAATACCTAGGTATATAGTTTCCCAAAGTTTCAAACGCAAAAGACATATGAAGAAAAAAATACATATTATATTCATCTTTTAGAATTTATTAAAATTCTCTGGCAGTCGTTAATGGTCTTTCCCATCCGCCATATTTTAATTTCTCAATAATGGGACGATGACTGAGCCAATATAAGCAGATATGACCTTCAAAGACTGCACGGGTTGATATGACCTTAAATGATGTACGGGTTTCTATGACCTTCAAATGCTGTACGAGTTTATATTATATGACCTTCGAATGCTGTACAGTTTATATGACCTTCTTAGGTTGTATGGTTTTGTACATTATTTTTCAATCATTTTATTATAGTGTGATTTCATCCGTTGCACGAGTATCGTATACCATGTGAAGTCGGAAACGACTAGCATTTTGCTGTATATCTGTCATATTTCCTTTTTAAATCATTACCTACCCCAAGGAGACGAGATGACAGGTACTACCAAACAATGTATCTAAGATTATACAGTAAGCATGGTCGAACAATTTATTTTAGAAAACAAAATACGGATGGATTGACAGGATTATGAAATATACGGCAAAATCACTGTAAATTTCAAGGATACATAGTCTGATCACTAGACCAATAGAAATGTTCATGAGACACGCACAGGAGTCACGTAACACGTGCAGGAGACACTCACGGGGGCTAATGTTAAAGTAACCCTCGGTTATATTACTATGTTTGCTTAGAAAATCAATGAATTCATGTCAGTAAATCGATTCCAGAGGCAGGCTACTACTAAAGACATACATATTATCTTGTGCAATCATTTTCAAGTTATATCATTAAAGCCCTTCTCTTGACGATATACAGAAACAGTTGCTTACTTTATTTTCCATGACAGTATACAGAAAACAGTGGCGAGGGATCTGGTAGTTGTTAACTGTATTTTCTAATAAATTCCATTAACTTTCAAGTACATGTCCCTTATAGGAAATTTGCTAAGTACACCACTCAAAGTAATAATCATAAACGTAAATGTTCGGTGCCCATATTAGCAATACAAATCACTCTAGGGTACGGATTTGTCACAGAACAGTTGCCATAGATGCACATGCCTTACATTTTACTAGTGAAGTTTATGAGATGCGATGCGCCAATGTTTTAACGTTCCAAACTTACACTTTCGATGTCCGTGTTACTGTAAATGAACCTGATCACAATACTTAACACTTTTATTGCAAATCAATCTGATAGCAATATTATTGCAAAACAGTCTGACCAAACTAATATCATTACAAATTAACCTGACCACAAAATTGTACCCATATCATTACAAAGCGATCGGATATTCATATTACTGGAAACAAGTCGAACAATAAATAATACGATACCCATATCATTACAAAGCAATCGGATATTCATATCACTGGAAATAAATCGAACGATAATACGATACCCATATCATTACAAAGCAATCGGATATTCATATCACTGGAAACAAGTCGAACGATAATACGATACCCATATCATTACAAAGCGATTGGTTATTATATAGTATTGCAAACTAGTATGGTAAACATTATCTAATATACAATTAATTAATAAAGTAATACAGTTCCTGCATTTTTATATAAAGATATAAACTTACTAGTATATTCACACTTCTAGCAATGGTTTAGAATACACAAAAAGCCATGCTACTAGCTTTAATATCGAATGTGTAAATTGAATTTTTATGTTACTCTATGCTGACGACCTATAGATACTGTTCTGGAATTACAAGAAATAGACACACTAGAGGTTTTTGTTGTTGTGGAAAATGTAGTATTACAGTAAACACGAATAAGTCAAATATTGCTTTTAGAAACGGTGGTAGACTAAATCAAGTTTGAAAAGTAGGGTTACTGTAGTGATCATATACAAATTTTAATTTGAGATAACCATTTGAAAGTAATGTTTTCTAGTAGGTTAAATTGGTTAAAAGCAACTGAAAGAATGTCATACAAGCTTATAAAACTTAAACCCCAGTCTTTGAAATTGGCACGTTAGTTCTCATCACTATTTGATATCCGTGTCAAGTCCGTTTACCCTATTCATCTGAGATCATAAGAATATAAATTATATAGATACATTCCATCAAGAGCTCTGTAAAATTGTATTTGATTCTTCACACGTGAGGTGCACGTGCACATTATAATATGCATAGTATTATATTAGATGTATATAATGCTGGTGTAAATTGTTGCATGTGTCTATTTATAGACATCCCAGGAAATGATGCATAATGTTAAAGACACGTGATGTAAGCAAGAGAAAAACACAGGCAACTTAATATATTAGCTACTTTGTAAATATGGGTCTGATTTTTTGAGGATACGACTTAATATGTGTGATGCTGATTTATTTCCTTTGCATTTTAGACAATGGTTAATGGACAGTAACTTGCGACAAAGGTAGGAATAGGAAAAAAAAATCAACCACTTTCCGAATTATAGGAATTATAAGAGTCCTATACAATACTTATATGTTACTAAAACATGAGAAAAAATATGCGCTCTCTTTTGAGTAGGAGTACGTCCTATTTGTATGGTTAAAGGGGTTCGGAATATAGATTGTTATTTTGTGTGAAGTGGAGGTGGGGGGATTGAAGACGTTTACCTTTTATTAAAATACCAGTAATACCTAGATTTAAGACTTAAGAGTATTTTAATTACTATCAGGAATATCCATCTTGTGCAATCTTTTACCATGTACTTTGTTAATAAATTTGTGTAGGTAAAAAAAAAAAACCAGCACAGTTAATTTATTTTGCCTTGAAGCTAAGGAGAATTACTAACGTCAGATGAAGTATAAAATGTTTGTAAATCTTCTTCGTGTAAGGTCTCTTGTCCCGATGGTGTAATTAACTATTCTTTGTGACCTGGGAAACGAACTCACGCAGCCACGGTGTTTGCTTTTAGCCAATAGTTCAGAGAAGTCGCATTTCCATATGCATGGAAGTAGTCCACCTTCGGTCAGTGTTATAAAAGGGTGACTCGTTCACACACTGGTGCAATTAAGCTGGTATTTTTAGATACGCCATACCAGAACGACATTTACTGCAGATACTTTTTTTGGACAGACAGGGTTGAGGACCGTGGAACCATACCATAAGAGTTAAACTCTACTTTCACTGTATTTAACTACAGACCGATAACTATTCTCGAGATTGTAAACAAAGCTTCTGAAAATCTGTTTTTTTTAAACACGTATTTACATACTTTCGTAAAACAAATGCAAGTTAGCAATTTAGAGCCTGGTTTTTATTCCCCGGCGATTCTACAGTTAATTAACGTATCTCTAGGTTATGTTTTGTCAAGTAGTAGATTTAGGTAACGAAATTAAATAGTGTTTTTCTTGCGATATATATGAAGCATTTGATCGTGTGTGGCATAAGAGATTCGTATTTTTTTACTCGTTCATAACTGGGAAGCTACCTGGTCCATATGAGATTTTTAATAACGATTTTCAAGATATTTTAAAAACATGAAACAACGAGTGATATTTCGAGGTGGGTGGGTGGGGCAGCTGATGTGTACTATAATCTACTTCAAGGTCCTTACTTTTAACATATTCGTACCAAAATAAATTTATTTGCAAATGATACGCATCTTTAATCCCTATTAATTTCTGAAAGGTTATTAGAACCTCCCATCCACCACTGCATATGCTTATCCATAAAACTGAGGAAGTCGACTCGCACAAACATCTTGGAGTACTTCTCTCGAAGGACTAATGGCACAAACAATTAAACTATATTAAAGGAAAGACATGGTCAAGAACTAACGCAAGGCTCAAATAACACAACATGAAATATTTAGGCGGTTCATATACGTTTCTTATACGATCTATTCTGGAATATGGTAATGTGGTTTGGGATAATTGCACACGTGATATTACCTGTGCTTTATTCTATCAGAAGTTTGCACGACGAAAATGCACGGGACAATAGACAGTACCATGTGTATATCCACCGTCTCAGTGTGTAAATTTGTATTTTATTGACTTATATCGAGAAAGATCTTAATTCAAAAATTATTACATGAATGGGACGGTTTCGGCTGCTTATCAGGTTTTCGTTTAACAGGTCAATTGGAGTCAAGAATCCGAATTTTGCATATCTTTGTTTACATGCCTTCAACCGTGTTTATAATCTCCTGTTGTACATACTTTATATATAATTCATTTTCGTGGCTATTGTTCATACGAGAATAGCAATCATCAATGGTTTACAGTGTTTACCATTTTAGTTTCTTGAAAAAATCTTTCGAGTTAAGGGCTTAAACTCTTCCCTCGTTTTGCGTAAAAATATTGCACACTAGAAACAAGCATCAGTATAACGTTGTCTCTTTTTCAAGCGAGAGAAGGACATTCGTCTCTGTGAAAGAAATTCAAAGGTCAGTTTATGTAATAAAGCTTTAGCATGAATATCCAGCAACGTCCAGTACGGAAAGTGGCATACCATAGGTGTCAACATTGTTACATTGATCGTCTAATCTAGACGTATCTAGTTATGTCGCATCACACTGAACTTCCATACATATTCTGTGTTGACAAACGCCGTTCGCTGAGTCAATTTTTCCATTTATTCTAAACGCAATTGCTCTTTTAATTCTAATTTGTGAAAGAAAACCTGCCTTTAAATTTTATTTTTCATTGCTTATAAAAGTGCCCAAAAACTCAAGAAGAGTTTGAGACTATTTTTATGCGCAACATTTGAAACGTACAGCATCTGTGTCAGAATGAACGAAATTATTTTGTCTTCTCTTTATCTATTTTCATTACAATGAAAACTTTTTGATAAACAAAATCTCAAATAGATAATGATTTAGTATTAAAAGCTGGACATTAATCAACCCGATTAATACATTCAAAAATGTTTTTACCCATTTGAGTTCCTATTTTTACCTGAAACAGACTAAAAAGTTATCTTAAAAATATACTTACCAAATTGGTAAGATTTTGGCGGAAGAACACCCAGCTGAATATAAGGAATGGATTCACATAATTAATTAATGGACACTATTTTATATCCAATGTCTTTTCTAGCATTCGACGGAAAAGATATAGTGTGTTCCAAATGAAATGAAACAACGTGGGATCTATATTTTGGATGAGAATCAACCTACTTTAGCTGACCATCCCTTCTAGTTTTGACTGCCGTGCATAATCAGACACAGAGTGAAAACACATTCCAGAACTTTTACAAGGTGATATAAAGTAGGTAAGCGTAGCTTGACACATTGTAAAATATATTGTTAGAATAAAATGTACAACATTGTTTTCTGTCGGTCTATCTTTGTATCTGAATATTTTCGTGACGTAAAAGCCTTTACACATACACGATACATTCAGCAGGAAAAAGGAGTATATGAGTATATGGGTATATATATATATATATATATATATATATATATATATATATATATATATATATATATATATATATATATATATATATACCAATGTGGTATTTGACGATAATAAGGTACTATTATTTTCAATCAAATAGATCTACTCTTTTCGACGTGCAAAGAAAGAATAACAAAATTAAATTTAAAACAGACAAAAACAAACATAAGCAATCTCATACCTCTATAAAACGAAACCAAATACATCTACGTTATCCTTTTAGCTTGTGAAAATATAATGATATAAAAATAAATTCACACTATGAAGGTATTTAATTGTTTTTACATACATTAGTCCGAAGATAAAATTGCATGACATCGATCGTGATTGCTAGATAGAGAGAATGTAATGTCAAATAAATCGTCCTCTCCAGATTGGAAACGTTTAGCAGAAAGGAAAGTATACAGGGAACTGAATAGCATGCATCCCTACGCCAACTTATCTTTTGATATGTACGTCAACTTATCTTTCGTTTTACTTTACACATGCTTCTATTGCAAAACAGATCTGGTTTTACATTGATAAGAAAGATCGCTTTACATTTATCTATGTCATTTTTTTCTTCTATTTTGCATTCATACCTTTGATGCACACATTTATTTATTGATTTAAACTTAAGTTAGAACTGCTTGCGGTTTTCCACGTCTGAAAACGTCAGGCTCTTACGTACAGGCAAATATTTCAGTCTCTTTCTTAACATTCATTTCAACTCATTTAATAATAACAATCTCGTCAACAAAAGGTAAAATGAAGAATACCTATTAAGGTTGTCAATACCAATGTATTTAGTATCTAACAAGACTTATCATAAAGGTAAGGTGAAATAAAGATAACCGGGTAAGGCTGTTTATACTAGTGAATTTATTCTCAAACATGACCTATCATCTGCGCAAAAACGATAATGCAATAGTCAGTATTATTTTTTTATGACATTAAGAACGAATCCGTTATCGTGTATGTGTTTGAAAAATTAAAAGTATTCCATATGACCTTAATATATAAAATTAAACAATCCCGTTGCGGCATTAATGTATAAAAAGGTGCCCGTTATGGCCTAATTGCATAAATGTTAACGTGCCTTTGCTGTAGAAAATGTACCTTTGCTGTATAAAATGTGCCCCCATTGGTGTATAAATTAAAACGTATGTGTTGAGGTCATGGCATATAAGCTACACCATGCCCATGTGACCTTGATGTATAAATAACCAGTTCCCGTTCTTACCTTGGTGTATGCAATAAAATTTAGATTTTTTCCCTTAGTGTTATACTATATTGTTTTAATACTTTAATCCTTCTAATTGTACACCTTAATCTTATTATCCGAACACAGAATGAGTAATGTTCATGCCAGTCCCTATTGTCTAGACACAGTTAGAATGAGTCATGCATATTCATATCACTACTTCTTGTTTAGACACAGTTAGAATGAGTCATGCATATTCATATCACTACTTATTGTCTAGACACAGTTAGAATGAGTCATGCATATTCATATCACTACTTCTTGTTTAGACACAGTTAGAATGAGTCATGCATATTCATATCACTACTTATTGTCTAGACACAGTTAGAATGAGTCATGCATATTCATATCACTCCTTCTTGTTTAGACACAGTTAGAATGAGTCATGCATATTCATATCACTACTTATTGTCTAGACACAGTCAGAATGAGTCATGCATATTCATATCACTACTTCTTGTCTAGACACCGAATGAATCATGTCCAAGTCACTACTTCTTGTCTAGACACAGTTGGAATGAGTCATGCATATTCATATCACTACTTCCTGCCTAGACACAGAATGAATCATGTCCAAGTCATTTCTTCTTGTCTTGACACCGTTAGAATGAGTCATGTCCAAATCACTATTTCTTGTTCAGAAACAGTTATAATGAGTTATGTCCAAGTCTCTATATATGCTCGGTGTTGTTGTCAATATATTTCTTTCCCATAGGAGATACACACATTAATAAAGGAATACTAACAGAACCTAAATTGGCGTTTGGACCGAGACCAGGAAATCTCAGTCAAGGGTTTATATCATTTGTTTACGCACGAGGCTATGCCTCGTGGGGAGACAAATAATGTAACCCAGCGAATGGGAATTCCTTGTCTTTGTGTAAACACAGGCATCGATCTTTATCTCACCCAATTGTTTCCAACTGAATATACAAATAAACACCTGCACCCCTGCAATTTAGTTAACAGATTAAATGCATAGTATTCATCAGGTACTATTATTGCCTCTCACTCTATATAAAGGTCATCAGGTTGTGTACTCTTTTATGAAAATCTAATTAATTATCTATGTAGAATCTAGCTATATATTTCGCTTTTAGTAAAGAAAAAAACAACATCAAAAATGAAGTTATGATTATTATGGGTTAGCATCCAAAATATCGGACGAACCAGTCAACATATATCTAAACGCATGAACCAACATAGATGAGACATAACAAATTATATCGATCAATCATTTTCATCTCATGTTACCGCAAATTTTAACAAGAGTTCGCATACTTTGCAAGATTTCTCCTTTCAACCTATTGTTTTAGCTAATTCTCAGATTGAACGTCTCCTAAAGGAAACCTACTGGATTCACCATTTTAATACGGTATATTCAAAAGATCTAACTTCCAAAACACTGTACGACATTCGTAAATCAAAAAATTAAATTGTCCCCTCTTTACAATTGGTTAAGAATATTTTTATATTATTCTAATCTACATAATAACTTAACTAGTGCAAGTACAAACTAATACCTTAAAAATAAGTTTACTAATTCTCCAGAAATGAGAGGGCATTTTAAAATTATTTCTGAATATATTATGATTAATTATTTCTAAACTACTTGATTATACGTATGATGCAGACCATCCAATTTTTATTATATAAATTGAGACCTGGTGAAATATTAGCCATTCGTCAATAATATATCATGATATATTAAATTTCTAAAAAATGTGCATTGTACATAATCCAAATATTAATAAAACTGCTTTTCTCTATTTATTCATAAATGTTTGAGATATTTATCAATAGAGATATGTGTATATTTAAGATTCCGTTTTATGTATTTTTATTTATTAAAACACCATTGATCTGTGTGGTTTATGCATGTTTCCATATCAGTTATTCGTTAAAGAATAAGACAATTGGGTTAGAGATATAACGCATCTCGTTTATGTCATATTGTTGATATCTTTGATTACTTAGAAACAGCATATATTAAGCAATGCTACTGAATTCAGTATGACTTTAGTCTGATCAAGCAATAAAGCGAAACCGGTCATATATTATACGTGTTTGTGTTGTTCATTACATAGTATATATATA
Organism: Sinohyriopsis cumingii; assembly: GCA_028554795.2. Classification (NCBI taxonomy): domain Eukaryota; kingdom Metazoa; phylum Mollusca; class Bivalvia; order Unionida; family Unionidae; genus Sinohyriopsis; species Sinohyriopsis cumingii. The sequence continues at coordinate 40,253,275 of CM068838.1, forward strand.
TATATATATATATATATATATATATATATATATATATATATATATATATATATATATATATATATATATATATATATATATATATATATATATATATATATATTGGTATGTATATTTAATTAAATCTAGCTAAAAGTACCTAATTCGTTTCTCACGAGGTATTTAAAACTAATTAGATACATTCAGCTACATTTATTTACGCTGAACTGAAAAGTTAACTAAGCTGCAGATGGGATCAAATTCGCCATGCTGTGTGAAGTTTCTAAACACCTAATAGCTCAACTTCGAGTGCGTCTGCTTTTTTTGATTTGTTTTGTATGATGTGTTATCAAATTTGGAGAGACATTAAGTTGGAGAATTCTAATGAACGATGTTTTCAAGCTGATGGTTTAATGAACCATACCACGTCATAGGCAATTACACTGGATATGAATTCGCGATTCCAGGATTGTTATTATTAATTATTTCAATCAAAATGACATGAGATATTTCAATACCGTGAACACAAATCAAGATTCTATGAGATTAGATTAATTAGACTGAAATTTCACTCTAGTAATACAATACGACAAACAAGCACTAAGAATATCGAATAATTATTAAAAAGACAGCGTGTGTCAAATGTCAAAAGTCGATTGCTTTTATCATTTTTCTTTTTCTACCATAGACGAATGGAAACAACAATTTTGTGGTTTTGATGTACCGTGTACACAAATGAGAGTAGGTTGTTGAAAAGTGAAATGTATGAATCAAGTTAGGGTTTTACAAGAAAAGCCTCCAAGGAAACCCATGAAAATTGGAAAAAGTGATAATTAAGAAAATAAAAGTCGATTTGCTTTTAAAAATTATTTTCAACACTCCTCTACACAACACCGAAATATACTTATAACCCTGCTTCTCATCTACGCAACACCGAACTAGACTTATAAACCTGCTTCTAATTTACGCAACACCGAACTACACTTTTAAACCTTCTTCTCATCTACACCACAACGAACTACACATAAACCTGCTTCTCATCTACACCACACCGAACTACACATAAACCTGCTTCTCATCTACACCACAACGAACTACACATAAACCTGCTTCTCATCTACACTACACCGAACTACATATAAACCTGCTTCTCATCTACACTACACCGAACTGGACTTATAAACCTGCTTCTCATCTACACCACAACGAACTACACATAAACCTGCTTATCATATATACAACACCGAAATACAATGCTTCGTTTCAAAACTGATTGGAGGCAAGTGAGATAAATTACATCCTTTGACACGTTTTCGGTATACTTGAATATAACAATAACAACATAAACAACACCAACAACAACAACAAGAAAAAAGATTCTTAACTGACTACATACAATCGTTGATACATGATATATGATAACTGATATGTATACTGCTTTCCTTCTCCTTGAGCCTAACATTTTTGACAGATATCTACCAAATTAACAATTTAAATTACAAGGCAGAATTACTAACAATTGGGCATTGCCAAAATACTACATTACTTAACAGATAATGTGTATTTAATAGTTCAAAACAAACGTATCGCTTACAAAAGTCATGACTATCAACTCTTATAGGCTGACTATCGTCTCTCTATAAATTCCACTAACAACTCTTATGTACTGACCACTGCCTCTCTATAAATTCCACTATCAACTCTTATGTACTGACCACTGCCTCTCTACAAATTCCACTAACAGCTATTATCTACTGACCACTGCCACTCTATAAATTCCACTACCAATTCCTGCTGTTGTGTCTATAACTTTTACCATCAACTGAATGATGTCTCTATAAATTCGCTTATCAACTTTTATTGACTGCCTATAGCCTCTCCATAAATTATACTGTCAACTTTTACGGGCTGATTATTGTCTCTGTTAGAAGTTCTACTATCAACTCTTTTAGGGTGACTATTATTGCTCTATAAATTACATTGTTAACCCTTATAGGATGAATATCGTCGTTCCGTAAATTCTACTATCAACCCTTATAGGCAGACTATTGTCTCTTTATAAATTGTGCTAAAACTTTCTTCTATAAATTTATCTCCATAAATTCTTCTATCAAGACGTATTGACTGAATATTGTCTCTATAAATTCTAGTATCAGCTCATGTAGACAGATTATTGTCTCTATAAATTCTGCTATCAATTCATGTAGACTGACTATTGTCTCTATAAATTATACTATCAACTCATTTAGATTGAAAAATTGTCTCTATAAATTCTGCTATCAATTTATGTAGGCTGATTATTGTCTCTATAAATTCTACTATCAACGCATGTAGACTGACTATTGTCTTTACAAATTCTACTATAAACTCATGTAGACTGACTATTGTCTCTATATATTCTACTATCAACTCATGTAGACTGATTATTGTCCATATATTCTACTATCAACTCATGTAGACTGACTATTGTCTCTATATATTCTACTATCAGCTCATGTAGACTGATTATTGTCCATATATTCTACTATCAACTCATGTAGACTGACTATTGTCTCTATATATTCTACTATCAGCTCATGTAGACTAATTATTGTCCATATATTCTACTATCAACTCATGTAGACTGACTATTGTCTCTATATATTCTACTATCAGCTCATGTAGACTGATTATTGTCCATATATTCTACTATCAACTCATGTAGACTGACTATTGTCTCTATATATTCTACTATCAGCTCATGTAGACTGATTATTGTCCATATATTCTACTATCAACTCATGTAGACTGACTATTGTCTCTATATATTCTACTATCAACTCATGTAGACTGACTATTGTCTCTATATATTCTACTATCAGCTCATGTAGACTGATTATTGTCCATATATTCTACTATCAACTCATGTAGACTGACTAGTATCTATAAATTCTACTATCAACTCATGTAGACTGACTAGTATCTATAAATTCTACTATCAACTCATGTAGATTGGCAATTGTCTCTATAAATTCTACTATCAACTCATGTAGATTGGCAATTGTCTCTATAAATTGTACTATCAATTCATGAAGACTGACTATTGTCTCTAAATTCTACTATCAACTCATGTAGATTGGCAATTGTCAATATAAATTCTACTATCAATTCATGATTCATGTAGACTGACTATTGTCTCTAAATTCTGCTATCAACTCATGTAGACTGTCTATTGTCTCTTAAAATTATACTATCAACTCATGTAGAATGACCATATTTTTTACAAATTATACTAACAATTTATACAGCTTAACCATTATCTGCATAAATTCTACTGTCAACTAATATAGACTGGCAATTGTCTTTATAAATTATACTATGAACTCGTGTAGACTGACTATTGTCTCTATACATTCTAATATCAACTAATATAGATTGAATGTTGTCTCTATAAATTTTACTATAAACTCATACAGAAATAACTATTGTCTAAATAAATTCTGCTATCTACCCCTCTATACTGATTATTATCTCTATAGCTTTTACTAACTCATGTAGACTGACTATTGTCTTTATGAATTTTACTATCAGCTCATGTAGATTGACCATTGTCTGTATAAATTCTGCTATCAACTCGTGTAGACTGACTATTTTCTCTATATATTCTAATATCACCTCACATAGATTGACTGTTGTCTCTATAAATTCTAATATTTATTCATGTAAACTGACTATTGTCTCTGTAAATTATAATATCAACTCATACAGATTAACTATTGTATATTAATTATGCTATCAACTTAATACAGACTAACTATTGTCTGTATAAATTCTACTATCAACTCATATAGACCGACTATTGTCTCTATAAATTATACTATTAACTCATACATACTAACTATTGTCTCTATAAAGTCTTCTATCAACTCATATAGACTACCTATTGTCTCATAAATTCAATAATAACTTATTTTTGTCCCAGAAATAAGGTTTCATATTATATACCCAAAGGTTTTTTGATATTCTGGAGAAACAATAATCCTAGAAATTGCAGCCGTTTCTTCTATAAGTCATGTTATATAATTCTTCTAACTTCGTCAGGGTTGTTTCACGTTTACTAGGGTCACATTGTGATTTATTATGGAATTGCCTTCTGCATGTTTTCTTTCTTGAAATCTTAATTAAACCACGGAGTCATGAGAACTGTTTTCGTTTGTTCTTAAGACTAAAGTACTTTTATCAGGTTTAACTAGATCTATAGAAGAAAATATGCACATATCATGGCAATTATTGAAAAAAAAAAACAATGCAGCCGGACACTTCATAATGCGTTTTGTGAGTTTGAATTAATTGATCTATTTCATAAGGGTATAATGTACACATCCCTACATTCAGATCAGATTGTTGTATTTTATAAGGTTATAATGTAGACGTACCTACATTCAGATCAGATTGTTGTATTTTATAAGGTTATAATGTACAGACCCCTACAGTCAGATCAGATTGATCTATTTCGTAAGGGTATAATGTACATATTCCTAGAGTCATATAACATTGATCTATTTCATAAGGGTATAATGTATATATCCATAGAGTCAGATTAGATTGATATATGCGATAAGTGTATAATGTACACGTCCTTAGAGTCAGATCAGATTGATCTATTTCGTAAGGCTATAATGTACATATCCCTAGAGTCATTTCTAATAAATCAATTTCATAAGGATATAATGAACACGTTCCTGGGGTCATATTAGATTGATCTATTTCAAAAGGATATAATATACACATCCCTAGTGTCAGACCAGATTGATCTATTTCATAAGGGTATAATGAATATATCCTTAGTATCCGATCAGATTGATCTATTTCATTAGGGTATAATGTACAAATCCCTAGAATCATATCAGCATGATCTATTTCATAAGGGTATAATGTACACAACGCTAGAGACAGATGAGATTGGTGTTTTTCATAAGGGTATAATGTACACATCCCTAGAGTCAGATGAGATTGAACTATTTCGTATGGGTATACTGTACAAGCCCCTAAAGTCAGATGAGATTTATATAGTTCATAAGGATATAAAATAATTGTCCCTACATTCAGATCAGATTAATCTATTTAGTAAGAGTATAATGTACATGTCTCCAGAGTCAGATCAGATTAATCTGTTTCATAAGGGTATAATGTACACGTCCCTAGGAGTCACATTAGATTGATATATGTGATAAGCGTATAATGTACATATCCTTACAGTCAGATCATATTGATCTATTTCATAAAGATAAAATGTACAAGTCCGCAGAATCAGATCAGATCGATCTAATTCATAAGGGTATAATGTGCATATCCTTAGAGTCAGATCATATTGATCTAGTTCATAAAGATATAATGTACACGTCCCTAGGAGTCAGAATATATTGATCTTTGTGATAAGTGTATAATGTACACGTCCATAGAATCAGATCTGATTGATCTTTTTCATAAGGGTATAATGTACATATCCCTAGGGTCAGATCATATTGATCTTTTTCATAAAGATATAATGTACAAGTCCGCAGAATCAGATCAGATCGATCTATTTCATAAGGGTATAATGTACATATCCCTAGAGTCAGATCAGATTGATCTATTTCATAAGGGTATAATGTATATATCCCTAGAGTCATATCCAATTGATCACTTTCATAAGTGTATAATGAACACGTCCCTAGAGTCATATTAGATTGATCTATTTCATAATTGAATAATGTACACGTCCTTAGAGTCAGATCAGATTGATCTATTTCATAAGGGTATAATGTAAACATCCTTTGAGTCAGATCTGATTGATATATTTCATAAGGGTATAATGTACACAATGCTAGAATCAGATGAGATTGGTATTTTTCATAAGGGTATAATGTACACATCCCTAGAGTCAGATCAGATTGATCTATTTAATAAGTGTATAATGTACGTGTCCATAGAGTAAGATCAGATTGACCTATTTCGTAAGGGTATACTGTACAAGCCCCTAGAATCAGATGAGATTGATCTATTTCATAAGGATATAAAATAATTGTCCCTAGAGTCAGATCAGATTAATCTATTAAATAAAGGTATAATGTACACGTCCATAGAGTCATATCAGACTAATTTATTTCATAATGTACATATTCCTAGAGTCAGATAACATCGATCTATATGTATAAGGGTATAATATACATATCCCTAGAGTCAGATAAGCTTGATCTATTTCATAATGTAGTACACGTCTCCAGAGTCAGATTAGATTGATCTATTTCATAAAGGTATAATTTACATATCTCTAGAGTCAGAATAGCTTGATCTTTGTGATAAGAGTATATTGTAATATCCCTAGAGTCAGATCGATTGATCTATTTCATAAGGGTTATATGTTCATATCCCTACAGTCATAATAGATTGAACAATTTCATATGTGTATAGTGAACACGTTCCTAGAGTCTTATTAGATTCATTTATTTCACAAGGGTATAATGTACACATCCCTACAGTCAGATCAGATTGGTATTTTTCATAAGGGTATAATTTTCACGTCCATAGGGTCATGCCAGATTGATCTATTTCATAAGGGTAAAATGTACACGTCGCTGGAGTCAGATAAGACTGTTCTGTTTCATAAGGGTATAATGTACACATCCCTAGAAGCAGATCAGATTGATCTATTTCATAAGAGTATAAAGTACACGTCCTTAGAGTCTGATCTGAATGATGTATTTCGTAAGGTTTTAATGTAATATCCCTAGAGTCAGATCAGATTGATCTATTTCATTAGGGTATAACGTACAGGTCCCTAGAGTCAGATCATATTGATCTATTTCATAAGAGTATAAAGTACACGTCCTTAGAGTCAGATCTGATTGATGTATTTCATAAGGGTAAAATGTACAGGTCCCTAGAGTCAGCTCAGATTGATCTATATCATTAGGGTATAACGTACACGTCCCTAGAGTCCTATCACATTGATGTATTTCATAAGGGTATAATGTACACATCCCTAGACTCAGATCAGCTTGATTTATTTCATTGATTAGAGTATTAATGTGTTAGGGGAATATTTGGTATCCTATACATTTCCGTTAATTATTTGTATTGAATTGAACGAAACCAAAAGTTATTTGCGCAAAAATCATATATGGATAACGTTAAATAATTGAAATAAACATTATTAGATTATACAAGAAGCGCTAACCTCAAGGGTATATTTATGTCCTATATTAATTAAATTTCTAAATAAACGACGATACGTTTAATTGCAAGCCAAACAGTTACTTTCTAATTGTATTTCTTTCCAGACTTCTGTATGGATATACATAACGGTTCCCTTCAGAAATATACGTATTTTGGAAAATGAATGACACGAAGAAAGTGAATTATATAAGTAAATTTGAAACATAGCATAAGTAAATTGGAAAACAAAAGTAACTTTGACCAGAGCCAATACCGCATGAAACTAAATGGAAAAATAGTTATCATAGTATTTCATTACTAAACAAGGAATAAAACTGTAGTACTGTACAGCGAATAATTATCAGTCTTTAGTTGCAAAACAACGAATAGAACCGTAGTACAGCGAATACTTATCAGTCTTTAGTTGCAAAACAACGAATAGAACCGTAGTACAGCGAATACTTATCAGTCCTTAGGTTCCAAACAATGAATAGAACCGTAGTACAGCGAATACTTATCAGTCCTTAGGTTCCAAACAATGAATAGAACCGTAGTACAGCGAATACTTATCAGTCCTTAGGTTCCAAACAACGAATAGAACCGTAGTACAGCGAATACTTATCAGTCTTTAGTTGCAAAACAACGAATAGAACCGTAGTACAGCGAATACTTATCAGTCTTTAGTTGCAAAACAACGAATAGAACCGTAGTACAGCGAATACTTATCAGTCTTTAGTTGCAAAACAACGAATAGAACCGTAGTACAGCGAATACTTATCAGTCTTTAGTTGCAAAACAACGAATAGAACCGTAGTACAGCGAATACTTATCAGTCTTTAGTTGCAAAACAACGAATAGAGCCGTAGAGAAGTGAATAATTATCAGAAGTTTGTTCTTACACAAAGAATGAACCGTAGTACAGTGAATAATTATCAGTCTTTCGTTCTTACATAACGAGCAGAAGTATAGTACAGTGAATAATTGATATAGTTTTTCGTTCCTACACAACGAAAATAACCTTAGTACAGTGGATAATTATTATATTCTTTCGTTCTTACACAACGAATAGAACCATAGCAGAGTGAATAATTTTGATATTATTTCGCTCCTACACAACGAAAAGATCCTTAGTAGAGTGAATAATTACTATATTCTTTCGTTCTTTCACAAGGACTATAACCATAGTACAGTGAATAATTATTATTCCGTTCTTACACAACGAATATAACCATATTACAGTGAATAATTTATATATTATTCCGTTCTTACACAACGACTAAGACCATAGTACAGTGAATAATTATTATATTCTTTCGTTCTTACACACATAATAAAACCATACTACTGTGGATAGTTATTATATTATTTCGTTCTTACATAACGAGTAACACCTTAGTATAGTGAATACTTATTACATTATTTTGTTCTTACACACAGAATAGAACCATAGTACAGTGAATAATTATTATATTCTTTTGTTCTTACACAACGAAAAGAACCATAGTACAGTGAATAACTACTATATTTTTTCGTTCTTTCACAAGGACTATAACCATAGTACAGTGAATAATTATTATTCCGTTCTTACACAACGAATATAACCATATTACAGTGAATAATTTATATATTATTTCGTTCTTACACAACGACTAAAACCATAGTACAGTGAATAATTATTATATTCTTTCGTTCTTACACACATAATAAAACCATACTACAGTGGATAGTTATTATATTATTTCATTCTTACATAACGAATAACACCTTAGAATAGTGAATACTTATTACATTATTTTGTTCTTACACACAGAATAGAACCATAGTACAGTGAATAATTATTATATTCTTTCGCTCCTAAACAACGAATAGAACCTTAGTACAGTGAATAATTATTATACTCTTTCGTTTTTACGCGAAGAATATAACCTTAGTACAGTGAATAATTATTATAGTCTTTCGTTCTAACACAACGAATAAAACCTTAGTACACTGAATAACTATTATATTGTTTCGATCTTACACAACGAACATACCGTTGGTATAGTGAACAATTATTATATTATTTCGTTCTTACACAACGAATGGAACCATAGTACAGTGAATAATTATTATATTATTTCGTTATTACACAAAGAAGAGAACCTTAGTACAGTAAATAATTATTATATTCTTTCGTTCTTACACAACGAATAGACCATAGTACCGTGACTAATTTTTACATACTTTCGTCATTACACAACGAATAAAACCTTAGTAAAGTGAATAATTATTATATTCTTTCGTTCTTACACAACGAAAAGACCATAGTACAGTGACTAATTATTATATTCTTTCGTTATTACACCACAAATATAACCTTAGTACAGTGAATAATTATATTTTTTCGTTAATACACAACGAATAAAACCATGGTTAAGTGAATCATTATTATATTCATTCGTTATTACACAAGGTATAGAACCATAGACAGTGAATAATTATTATATTCTTTCGTTATTACACAACTAATAGAACCATAGACAGTGAATAATTATTATATTCTTTCGTTATTACACAGCGAATAGAACCATAAATAGTGAATAATTATTATATTCTTTCTTTAATACACAACGAATAGAACCATAGACAGTGAATAAGTATTATATTATTTCGTTATTACACAGCGAATAGAACCATAGTAAAGGCTATGATTGAGTTGGTTATATAGTTCATGCTAACTGCTATATTTTCCATATATCACACTTGGGATGAAGTGTTATTTATATTTCATCATGTGGTTTTGTTACACTAGCAATCTGTTATGTGTCCTATTCAGGTCATACAATGTGTGGTTTTTTTTTTCTATACTAAAATTATGTACCATGTGGTGCCTATTTTTAATTAATTCTCACTAACACATATCCTTTCGGCAAACAAACTTTTTAGGCCTGTTTTTGAATCACTCGAACTGACATATCCTTCAAAGGTTGACATGTTATATAAATTGCATAATGTAAACACTTATGTCTGAGGGGCAGGAGATCGGCAGTTTGGCAATACAATCTTTGACAGGTGCTATTATCAGCCATCTATTTTAAGGATCTTAACTATTTTCCTGTACCTTTTTTTAAATGTATCTTTCAGAAAGTTTAACATGTGTGCCTTTTTTCTTTATTCTTTTAGTACCAAGTGTTTACGTTCATTTGGAGGGCAGTATCTTTCTGAAGATCGTTTTTGTTGCTGCATTGCTTTACACGTGCACACACACACAAAGATACACACAAAGATACACACACACACACACACACACACATATATTTGTGTGTGTGTGTATGTGTGTCCTTCAATCGGTACCATATAGTCAAGATTGTGCTGACGTGCCGTTATATCGACATATATACGTACAGTAATTAGGTGGTCAGACCCAATTAATTACTGTGGGATCGATTAAATAAGGCTAAATGTTATAGCAGATACGATTCCTCATTTAATAGAAATAAGCAAGCTGTATGGCAAAGTTAATCATCGAAATATCAAACCTCAATTGAAAGTATTTATCGAAAAATCAAAACTCAATTAAAAGTTAAAACATCGAAATACCAAACTTCATTTAAAAGCAATCGTAGAAATGTCAATCTTCCATTAAAAGAAACCATCGAAATATCAAAACTTCAATTAAAACTATTAATCGAAATATCTTAATTCAATCAAAGGTAATGAACGTGACATGTACGCGATACGATGCTGGAATCTAAAACTGCATGGTGAGGAACAAAGACTACAAGATACAATTAATCCTTTCGCTTGCAATTTTTTTTGTCGTTGGTGGAACCCATTCGTCTCTTCATCTCTATGATTAAGACGATCATCATATCGTATAAAATTACTTGAAATATATCAAAAAGGAAATGAATACGATTTGTATTTGACAAATAGCCCGACTTCCAATTTTGAATTGTCTCATTTACACTATAGTATGAAAGGCTATTCGACAAACAGCTTGACTTCTAATTTTGAATTGACTCATTGACACTGTAATATGAAAGGCTATTCGATAAACAGCCTGACTTCTAATTTTGAATTGTCTCATTTACACTGTAATATGAAAGGCTATTCGACAAACAGCCTGACTGCTAATTTTGTATTGTCTCATTTACACTATAGTATGAAAGGCTATTCGACAAGCAGCCTCACTAATAATTCTAAATTGTCTCATTGACATTACAGAATGAAATGATATTCAATAAACAACCTGACTTCTAATTTTGAATTGTCTCATAGACACTGTAGTATAATAAGTTATTTTCTATTTCATTTCTTGCCGGTACCGAGGAAGGTTATGCAATCGAAGTATCACTCATTTAACAGGTGTTTTCAATGGCATAAGTTTAAGTGTTTTGGAATGTTCACATACTTCTTCCAGCTATTTGTCTTCATTACGAGTCATAACCATATCCATATTTCATTGTCGATTTTGGAATACAGCCTAATGGGCATTTTGTAAATGTGTACAAGGACAGGAAAACACATGATACATAGCGTCGTTACGTACATCAGTGGCATCTTCCTTACAGGGGTGTATATGTACCAGAATTATGTATAAAGTCAGCAGGACGCATATGGATACATAGCGATTTTAATAGACAACAGTGACAACCACATAACAGGAGTATTTATGTACTGAGTTCTGTTTGCAAGGACAGCAAAACACATGGTGAGACACTGCGTTTTTAATGTACAAACCTGAAAACCCCGTGATTGAGGTTTATGTACAACACTGGGAACATCATAATATGGGTTTATATGTACAACACTGGGAACATCGTGATATGGGTTTATATGTACAACACTGGGAACATCGTGATATGGGTTTATATGTACAACACTAGCAGCATCGTGATATGGGTTTATATGTACAACACTAGCAGCATCGTGATATGGGTTTATGTATACAACACTGGTAACATCGTGATATGGGTATATACTGGAGTTCTGAGGAGACGTTTAAGTTTCCGCTTCTCTTCTAGGTTAGAGGTTCTAGTTTTCATGGCTGACGTTTCTAATCAGCATCATAGTATTCAAAACGGTGGCCAGACGAAAATTTAATTTTTTTTAATTAATTTTTTTAAGCATTTCTTTGGGCATCAGTGCATCAGGACAGTACTTTTCGTCTGCAATTCCTCCAGCTGAGTTCTTCGGTCTCCCCCACATACCACATTAAGCACAAGTTGCTGTATATGTCACATTTCGCGTGTTGCCTTTAATGCAGCTGCTGTGAATATAGGGGATTTTGCACGTGAATGTGCTGGGGAAATAGTTGGTTTTTCATGTGTTGGCATGTCATGAACATATTATGTTCAAACGGTTGGAAGCGCCAGTTGTAGTTTGGTTTGTTAGAGGGTTTAGTGTTGCTCTTTCGAGGATGAGATTCGGATGGTTTGTGGTATGCTATGACTGGTTTACTTGAAAATAGAAATTCTCAGAAAGGTAGGCCGGTGTCGGTCAACGACTGACTCTGTCCACTGGAGAGCAATCCTTTTGTAAAAGGACAACACAAAAGAAAAGTAAGAAAGAAAATAAGAACAAACAAGTCGAAAAAAAGAAGAAGAAGAAAAAAGGAATAATTTTACTCGAAGAATCATAGGGCAGGCATAGTTTGCAAACTTTTTATGATAAATAAAGCACTGAATTCTGAGAGGCCAATACTTTCTTGTAAAAGTCAACCTCCATAGAAAATATATGAATACCTCGACGTTCACATCGAGTTCGATGTCTCAGCACTAGCTTTTTGTCTTGAAGTCAAAATCGACTTCCGGGTTAAAGGTAAACACAGTGACCCTGTATCACCAAAATACTCCAATTGTTTGAACGGTTGCACTTTCTCTTGTATGCTGTTATAACGCCTAGCGAGGGACAATGGCAACGAAGAGCAGAGAAACGAAGCCACAGACTCACTATCTTGTATAACCACTAGAACTAGTATTAAAACTAAACTAATTCAAATTGTATATAATAAAACACGACATGTCAATTAAGGGCGCTGAACTGGGCACAACAAATGTTCCCTCCTATGGAGGGCACGCTGTAGGCAGACTCTTAACCTCAGTGCTTTATAATCGAGTCATGTGGCTACGTTTCAATTACGAGATGGAAATGAAGTTGTACCACGTAAAAGAAAAGCAAATAGATTAATTCAACTAGTCATATTCACCTAGTGGAAACTCCAATACAGACCACATGATTGTCTGTAGAAAACAATGAAATTAATTGAAAACAATATCCACACGAGTGTAGATAAAGCATCAATAATAGAACCAATCGAATTGGCTTCACTTCCACCCTCACCCCCATCACGTGGGATTAATAATATCCCCTTTAGTTAGGTCTTCGGCCAGCACTAAGGGTCAGGAGAAACGACTCTGACTAACGACGCTTCGACAACAAATTAAATGTCTGTCTCCATCTTTAACTTTTTTATTTATTAATGACTCATTTGGAAACAAAACTAAAACAAATCATTCGGTTCTTTTCATTCTTGATATGACGAATCTTTCTATGATAGGATATTCTTGGCATTGTGTGCATTTCTATGATTGGCCTATGTCACCGAGTAGCTGAAAAGTCAGTAATGGTATTGTGATGTTGTAACATCCACAGTGATAAATAAAAACGTACGTTCCAATAGAACACATGCATTTACGCGACACCGGTCGTAGAAAACTGCTTTCACGTCGTTGGTATTTTATAAAACAAGAACCAGATGTAGTTTAGTAAGATGAAAATCACCCCGATATTTAGTTTTTGTTTTCCGGATTCCCTCTGCGGAGAGTGGAGCTGAAATCTCTGCATATTGCAAAACACTAAAATCAGCTAGAATATATAGCTGTCAAATAAAATCGTGAAATCTCAAGTGATGTATATCTATATTATGTATATGATTTCAAAATAATTGACTTAGTAATTTTAATATACGACTTTTATAATGCTAGTATTCTAGCAAATTCAATTGAAATTTTAAAAATGAGGCGTGTGATGTCTACGTCGATTTAATTCATAAGTTTCAGAGTAGAATTATGTCAACAAGACATCACGTGATCCGAAAAGTACATGTGATTTCATTAAAGGAGTTCATGGGGTTTTCTACAAAGGAGCATGACGTTCTTCCTAATTGGCTAGATTGGAACAGATAATGTGTTTAATGAATTTGAGTATTTCAAAATAATAATGATTCATTTTAGAGACTCGTATTATATGGTAGTGTTGCTGCGAATTACATTCCGTTATAAATGGATTTTTATACAGAATATCTCTTTCTTTACATTTCACCGGACTGGGGAGAGATACTTTGAGTAATTTTATTTATTTATTTAATTTTAAACTGCAGTGCATTATCATTTATTCATATACAGTCCAATATTAATAGATATGCGGATTTATCGTGAAACATTCAGAGACGTTTCGATTTTTAACTTAATGGATATATTGTGAAATGTCCATTTGGATTTAAAAACATATAATGACATCACGGTTTTCATTCGGAATACTTTAGAACACATTTGGAATGACTTAATCTATTGGAAATTATACAACTTTAAGGATAAAAGGAATTTATTAACCCCTGTAAGTTAGTTTTTAATTCTTTCACTGTGCATTTTGGGGACATACATTTATTGTTTAAATTATACAGACTTGTTGGTTGTCTCTCATTCTTGTTACGTAGTTTAAGCTCCCAAATCATTACAGTCTACATATTGCTACACGCTAGCATCAGCTATTGAATACAAGTTTGAACTAAAATTCTGCCAGAAATTTTCGGAGAGTTTGTATAAAAATAAATATTTCTATACTTTAAAATGAATAATGATTGAACCTGAGGTCGATACTGCCTAGACTTTGAAAGACCGATCCGGCGGCCTAAGTGGTTAGAGCATCCACCTCGGACGCGGGAGGTCGCGGGTTCGAATCCCGGCCAAGTCATACCAAAGACTTATAACATGATACTAGTAGCTGCTCGCTTGGCTGTCAGAATGAATTAAGAGGTTAGTGTTAGGACTGGTCGGCCTGATGTCTGGATAATGTGACTCTGTGAGAGACATCATGCTACATGTCTGCGATATGATGCTCTAATTACTAAAATAGTTAAAGCTACGTTAAAAATCTCAATCACACACACACACACACAGAGACTTTAAAATGAATGTTGACTGAATCTGAGAGCGGTACTGCCCAAACTTTAAATTAATGTTGATTGATTCTAAGGGCGATACTTCCCAGACTTTAAAACTAATGTTGATTGAATCTGATAGTAATATCGCTCGGCTTGGCTTTCCATGATCTTGGAAGAGACCAACATTCATCAAATACAAATTTTGCAGTAAAGATAATATTTTCATTTCATACACAAACATAAAGCAGAAAGAATTACGAGACGATAATGATTTCTTGAGAGGGAAAATACGTATTACATGTCATTTTATAGTTATACTGAATTCAGATTTGCCGAACAGACCACACACACTCAACAGTAATACAACGTACTGGCTTACTAAGTGATTTCAGCTCGGTAACACATTGTACATGCGTTGGGATATTGCTAAGTCACGATTGGAGGATAATAAAATAATGACAGGCTTTGTTTCGCTTGCTACATTTCTATTGATACGTGAAATCTTCTTGTCGACGCGTTTGGGTGAGCTAATATCTTGCTGCAATAAGCGAAACAAGCTCCTCGAATTTCATATTTTTGACGAGTTATGGTATATTCTGAACTGAACATGCCTTTGCCCAACCGTACTTACTTCCGATCAAACTGCCACCTTACTCTATTATATGTATTTCGAGTGACTATCAAATAGTATACACACGCGCACACACGCACATACATTTGAATAATACCGCATTTTAGTAGCTATCCAGTATTTTCTCTTACTAAATGTCAAATTATGCGAAGGCTAAACGTAAGTCGTAATCTGCACGTATAATTTCATCGAGGACGTATAAAATTTTACTACCGTTTTTTTACTCGTAAATAGGTCTGGTCTATTTACAAAAACAATACATTGCGACACATCCGTGCCAATTTTGCTTGTTTTACTGATTATTCCTAAACAAAACTGCAAAGATCCAGATATACCGATGCATCATGCTACGGCTGATCAGGGTCGATACAATTTATAGTTGGACCCGACCTGTACAAGAATAATTACGGTACATAGTTACTCAGAGTCATTAATAAAGAGTTCAAATTCCACTGCTTGTTCCTTCTACAGCGACATGTTTGCTTGCACCTTGGTAGAGTGACATGTTTGCTTGGAGCTTCAAGAGTGACATGTTTGCTTATAAAATCTAGAGGGACATTTTTGCTTGTACCATCTAGAGTGACATGTTTGCTTGTACCTTCAAAAGGGACATATGTGCTTGTATCATCTATAGCAGGGGTGTCAAACTCAATCGCTCAGCGGGCCAAAACTCAAATCACACGTAAGGTTGCGGACCGAACAGGATAAACATTCAATAAGCGGAAAATTAAACGTTTTTTAAACATTAATATAAATTAAAACAGAAAAAAGTTTTAATAATAAAAAATCATTGGCATACCCATTTTCGCTCTTATGCCAATTTCTCAGAGCTGGATTTATGGCATCTTTTCTTGGCTACAAGTTCGTTTATGTTGGGAGTCACATACTTTCATCATGCAGCGCTTCAGAAACTCTCCTTCTGTAAATGGTCGGCCTGATTTTGCGATCTCCTCCGCCACAATAAAACTTGCTTTCACAGCAGCTTCAGTTTGTGATTTTGCTTTGGTGAAAAACGTCTGCTGTGATGTTAGATTCCTCTTCAATTCTTCTACCTTCTGTAGCTTCTGCTCTGCATTCAGGCTTTTTAACTTGTCTTGATGTTTAGTCTCGTAGTGCCGTCTCAGATTATATTCCTTGATCACAGCCACATTATCTCCACAAATTAGACACACAGGTTTACCGCCAGTATCAGTAAACATATATTCAGCCTTCCAGCGGCTTTGAAAGGCTATGTTTTCAGAATCAACTTTTCTCTTGACCATTTTAAGGCTAGCTTTAATTTTAAAAAAAGATTGTGCATCTACCGACAGACGCTTGATTGATATCACGTTAGCCGTAGCGGGAAAAGGTGATGTAATATCCGGGCACTACACTACTTTCATTTCTTATGCGCCAATCCAAAACGAGCAACTGAACGTTGCTAGATTACTGTAACGACGAACATCCACTCACTACACAACTTTTATTTTCGCTTATTCTGATCGAAGCGAGAACGCTCTCAGGTAGCCTATTGTTCGGCAAGGCTGCTAATTAGGGAATTTGATTTGCACTTTATATCGCAGGGCCATTAAAAAATATTTTTGCCTAAAATTCTCTCTCGGGCCGGATATAATTGTACGCCGGTCAAGACCTCTCGGGCCTGATATAATTGTACGTCGGGCCTGATGTGGCCCGCGGGCCTTGAGTTTGACACATATGATCTACAGGGACATGGTTGCTTGTACCGTCTAGAGAGACATGTTTCCTTGTATCATCTAGAGGGACATGTTTGATTGTACCTTAAAGAATTATATGTTTGCCTAGACCATACAGACTGAGATATTTGCTTGTGCTTGTAAGAGTAACATGTTTGCTTCTACCTTCAAGAGTGACATGTTTGCTTGTAACTTCAAGAATGATATGTTTGCCTAGACCACACAGTGAGATATTTGCTTGTGCATTCAAGAGTGACATGTTATTTTGTATCTTCAAGAGTGACATATTTGCTTGTACCTTCAATAGTGACGTGTTTTCTTGTACCTCTAAGTGACAAGCTTGATTTTACCTTCTATTCTAACATCATAGTTTGTACCATCTAGAGTGACATGTTTGCTTGGACATTTAATAGTGCATTCATTGTTTGTACCTTCAAGAGTGAGATGTTTGCTTGTGCCTTTAAGAGTGACATGTTTGATCACACCTTTAAGAATAACATGTTTGCTATGGCCTTAAAGACTGATGTGATTGTTTGTACCTTCAAGAGGGACATGTTTTCCATGAAAATATAAAAAACTCAAACTAATAACGAAAACTCAAAGAAATCTTGATTATTTAATTGGAATTTTTTTTCAGTTATTTTGTGACATTCAATGATTTTCATAACTAAGTTACTTTCTTACATATTACCTTTAAATAGTTTTATCTAATGTAATAAAATGGAATAAAATTTCCTTCTTTACTAATTCGACTTCTGTGCTAGATGCTCGATCCTGCATGTTTGCTATCCCTAACAATTACCTAACAAGCACTATCGCTGTCCTGAGTAAACCGTTCCGCCAAATTTACTTTCTATATGGTGCAGTAGCTGGAAAATAAATGATCTCGTCCATACATTATATTTCATAGCAATAACAAAGAAATCCAGAAGGAGTATGCAATTAGTGGCATAAAGAAAGGAAAGAATGATTATATTCTTTTTTTTTTACCTGTAGTCGGTTATCGTGTAAAATATAAGATGAATTATCCTACGAACACCAGAGTATATTAACTGCAATGGGAATCCTATCCAGCTTATTATTTGCAATGTGAATCCTGTCAAGCTTATTAATTGCAATGGGAATCCTATCCAGCCATGGAATCATCTGTGTTTTGGAGTTTTAACGTAGCTTTAACAACTTTTCACTCATATCGCTACGATGTCTGCAGTGTGATAGTTTATAGTGATGTGTAGCACTGAGGCATCATGTCCTGCCCAGTAACATTATTCTGACACAAGGCCAACCAGTCCTAACACTAACCTCTTAATTTTGAGCGTCTAGCGAGGCAGCTTTTAGTACCATTTGGTGTCCTTGCAATAGGAATCATGTCCAGTTTATTAATTGCAATGTAAATCCTGTCTAGTTTATAAATTGCAATTGGAATCCTTTCCGGTTTATAAATTGCAAGGGAATCCTGTCTAGTTTATAAATTGCAATGGGAATCCTGTCTAGTTTATAAATTGCAATGGGAATCCTTTCCGGTTTATTACTTGCAAGGGAATCCTGTACGGCTTATTAATTGCAATGGGAATCCTGTCTATTGTATTAATTGCAATGGAAATCCTGTCCAGGTTAATAATTGTAATGAAACTCCTGTCCATTTTATTAATTGCAATGGGAATCCTATCCATTGTATTAATTGAAGTGGGAGTCATGTCCAGTTTATCAATTGCAATGGGAACCCTGTCTTGCTTATTAATTGCAATCGGAACCCTGTCCGGTTTATTAATTGAAGGGTAAATCACTGTGATCATTTTGCCCAAACGACTTTGGACAATTTTCAGATGAATAGGATTGATCTATGCTGACAACAATTATACATTTGGGTCAAACTTAAAAGAAGAAGAAAAAAAAAATAACACAATGAATGTCCTCTGCAGAACGGCCCATTTATTGTTACCCCAATTGGGTTGTTTTTATTGGACTCAAACGCCGTTGGCCCAAATTTGGGTCACAGCAGTATTTTATTCACACTAACTGCGAATAAAAGCAACTAACTTTCAATTATATATTAAGTTAAAATCAGTCATTAAAATAATTTCGACTCAAAGAAAGGAAAAGTAACATTAATTAGGATGCTGTTATGAATTAAACAGTAACATTCAATTAGAACGCTGTTATTAAATAAACAGTAGCATTCAAGTAGGATGCTGTTATTAAATAAACAGTATCATTCAATTAGGATGATGTCATTCAATCAACTGTGGCATTCAGTTAGGACGCTTTATTAAATAAACAGTAGCATTCAAGTAGGACGCTGTTATTAAATAAACAGTAGCATTCAAGTAGGATGCTGTTATGAAATAAACAGTAGCATTCAATTAGCATGATATCATTAAATCAACTGTGGCGTTCAATTAGGACGCTGTTATTAAATAAACAGTAGCATTCAATTAGGACGCTGTTATTAAATAAATAGTAGCATTCAAGTAGGACGCTGTTATTAAATAAACAGTAGCATTCAGTTAGGATGATGTCATTAAATCAACTGTGGCATTTAATTAGAACGCTGTTGTTAAATAAACAGTAGCATTCAATTAGGACGCTGATATTAAATAAACAGTAGCATTCGATTAGGACGCTGCTATTAAATAAACAGTAGCATTCAAGTAGGACGTTGTTATTAAATAAACTGTAGCATTCAATTAGGAAGCTGTCATTAAATCAACTGTGGCATTCAATTAGAACGCTGTTATTAAATAAACAGTAGCATTCAAGTAGGACGCTGTTATTAAATAAACAGTAGCATTCAATTAGGACGCTGTTATTAAATAAACAGTAGCATTCAATTAGTACGCTGCTATTAAATAAAAAGTAGCATTAGATTAGGACGCTGATATTTAAAAAAGTAGCATTATGATGTTATTAAATAAACAGTAGCATTCAGTTAGGACGCTGTTACTAAATCAACAGTAGCATTCAATTAGGATGACGTCATTAAATAAACATTAACTTTTAATTAGGATGACGTAATTACATAAACAGTAATTAGTTAAAGTCTGAGTTATATTACTCTGCCAAAAATTAACCTTTATCCAGACAAACGGTACTTGAATCAATATTTTTTATTTAACCTTAATCCAGATCAAAGGGTAATTCAGTCAGCATTTTCATGGTTAATCCCGACCAAGTGGAATTCAGTCAGCATGTTTGTGCTTAATCCAGACCAAGGGTAATTCAATTAGTATTTCTGTGCTTAATCCAGCGAACCGTAATACAATCATCATTTTGTAATTAGTAATTCAGTCAGCATTTTGTAACACTGGACAACAAATTTTTACAAAAGTCATGTTACTGAAATAAAATTAGTCAATTCTTATCAATTTTTATGTGCTGAACACGAATATGACAGTCAAATTGCAAAATTGGCTCTAGTTTTTTTGTAATCTGCAAGAAATTAATGTTTACATAACGAAATGCATTCCAATAGTAAAAGGTCAACTGTAATAGCCTACCTATAAAAAATCAAGTCATTGACTACATCTTAGATTTCTTCGCCTGTCTCTTGTACAGCTGTTCGGGAGCATCTCTGAGGAGTGTCCAGCAGTAGTCAGCCAGCATTGTAGTGGACCATTTTCCCTGGTATCTTTGTTCCATTGTTGCGATATCTTGATGAAAACGTTCGCCGTGTTCATCACTAACAATACCACAGTTGCTAGGAAAGAAATCCAAATGGGAATGAAGGAAGTGAATCTTTAGAGACATATTGCAGCCAAGTTTCTTATACTTCATCAACATGTCTTCTACTAGTTCCTTATAGTTTTCTGCCCTAACATTTCCGAGGAAGTTTGTAGAAACTAGGCGAAAAGCATTCCATGCTTGTTTCGCGTCACCTTCCAGCAAGTTGTTGAACCGGTCATCTTTGAAAAGCTCTCGAATCTGAGGACCCACAAAAACTCCCTCTTTAATCTTTGCTTCGCTGAGTCGAGGGAATTTTTCATGCAGGTATCGGAATGCTGGCAAAGTCCGGTCAATGGCTTTCACGAAGTTCTTCATCAAACCTAGTTTGATGTGAAGGGGTGGTAGCAAGATTTTCTGAGCCTCAACCAGAGCTGGGTGTTGGATATTCTTCTCTCCAATGGCTACATTCTGCCTGTGAGTCCATTCCTTCCTCATGTAGTGCATTTCCCTTGCTCGGCTATCCCACTCGCATAAGAAACACATGTATTTTATTTATCCTTGCTGCAGTCCCATTAAAAGGGCAACTACCTTCAAATCACCACAGAGGTGCCAGCTGTACTTGTTATACTCAATGGAATTCAGTAGCTGCCTTAAGTTATCGTATGTCTCTTTCATGTGGACAGCATACGCTACTGGAATAGATGGAAGAATGTTTCCATTGTGCAAAAGCACAGCCTTGAGACTCAGTTTCGAAGAGTCCACAAATAGTCTCCATTCTTGTGGGTCATGAGTGATTTTTAAAGCATTCATGAGGCCCTCAATATCGGAACAGAATATCAGATTACTTTCCTTTCTGAAGAAAGGCTCCAATTGCTGGTGGCGCTTTCGATATGCAGTAATTGTGACATCTTCTTCTAGAAGATTCCATTGTTGGAGTCTTGATCCTAGCAATTCTGCCTTGTTCTTTGATAAGTCCAAATCACGAATCAGGTCATTTAGTTCTTCCTGTGTTATTCTGTGTGGGGTTGATGATGCACCACAGTGAAAATCTGGATCACTGCATGCTGATGGACCAGGAGAAGAACAGGTCGACTCACCTTTGTCTTCGTCAGATGAATCAAGAGAATATTCTGCTGGAGGTTCTGGAATAGGAAGTCCCTCACCATGTGAAACTGGTCTCAATGCAGACGGAATGTTTGGGTAGACTATTCTCGACTTCTTTCGCTTCGTTATTCCGCCGGAAAGAGGAGGAACCAAGCAGAAGTAACAGTCATTTAGGTGGTTGCTTGGCTCTCTCCACACCATTGGGACTGCAAACGGCATTGATGACCTTTTGCAATTCAACCACTGTGAAAGCTGTGTTGTACATGTAGCACAGCATATATGCGGAGCCCAAGGCTTGTCTTGGTCACCAACCTTGCATCCGAAGTAAAGATGATATGCCTTCTTCACTTGAGAATTGATACTTTTCTTCTGGTTGGCAAATGTCACTTCCCCACAAATATAGCAAAAATTGTCCGCGGTATTAACACACTTTCGAGGCATTACTGTTCTTTATTGTACGTAAATGGATAAAATAATAAGTTTTATGTAACAGTAGCTTGAACTGTCTCGCACAACGTCTAAAATATTTTAAATGCTGAACCTATCTGATTGGGCTTTATATAGTACACTGCTTACGTCAGCTTCAGCAGCCGCCTGGCATTAGTATAATAGGCCTACACATGTATAGTACACTGCTGACGTCAACTTACTTCAGCAGCCGCATGGCATTAGTATTGCATTGCATCAGAAAATGATGCAATCAACTGTGGATGATGTGAGCATGATGGTATTATGCAATGTTACATCATTATTCCGGATGTTGCTGCAGTCCTACTGGAGAAATTTACACAGTGAAACATAGAAAATGAGGTATATGAATATCTTCAAAACGAGAGCCAATACAAATTTTTCGCGGTTATATTCGTGTTCGGCACACCAAAATACTACAGATTAGGGCCTTTTCAAGTCAGTAATGATTTCACTGTTGACCAGTGTAATTAGGAATTCAGTCAGCATTTTGTAATTAGTAATTCAGTCAGCATTTTGTTATTAGTAATTCAGTCAGCATTTTGTAATTAGTAATTCAGTCAGCATTTTGTAATTTATCCTTTTATTCGCTCTGGTGGCCTAGTAGTTAGAGCGTCCGCCTCGGATGCGGGAGGTCGCAGATTCAAATACGTACAGAATCATACCAAAGACTTATACAAATGGTACTAACAGCTGCCTCGCTAGGCGCTCAGCATTAATAGGTTATTGTTAGGAGTGGTCGGTTTGGTGTCATAATAATATGTCTGGGTGGGACGTGATGCTACATGTTTGCGGCATAATGGATCAGTGTTAGACATCACTGTGAACTGCCACCCTGCCGACATCATAGCGACTGAAGGACTCACGGTACTAATTCCACTCCAATTGTAAACATATGGAAACACTGTCATATTCAAAATTCAATAACTTAAAATTTATGGGTGCTGATAATGACACCTATAATTTTTCGTGCACATCTAACCTTGGTGCAAGCTTATGTGTGGAGAACACCATATGACCCGCGGCAATTTGTTTACATATATGTGCATGAAACACGTGTTATTGATTCTGCACCAAATGAATCAGGTGCTACTTTCAGTATTGAGTACTCCTGAGTCAAGCCTGTAAAAATGCTAAAATTGCATCAGTAGAAATTTGTCAATATTTTTTTTACATTACATATAGGACAAGCTCTCAAAAGATATTTTTCCTAAAATTTTAATTTTCATTATTAACCAATCATGGACCACCAAACCTGTAAATACTCTATCATTTCTTCACCCATTTCTAGACTGGTTCACAGTTCTTCCGTATAATTAGTACCGTGTGTCCTATAACCAGATTTAATTTTTTGGGAAAAAGTTGTATTTTACTCCTTGATATTAGAGCATAATTGTAAGAAAGAATTGGCCATGCTTCTGCATGGATAATAGTGCAATAGCATTTTATGTGATACCAATATCTATAGTTAAATTGCATCCGCATTACATGTTGCTGTGTTGTATTGTACTTATTAATGGCTTATTCTTGTTATTAAAATAATTGTTTTCTGCCTTTGTATCTTCATGTTATCTTTCTATGGCATGCATGCTACACAAAAGAAACACAAGCATGCTGACATCAGCAAGTATGACATCACAGGGTATCAAATTACATGACGCATTGTATTTTCATCTCTCACTTGCTATAAGACAAGTTTTAAATGTTTTAAATTTCAAAATTGCATTTCTTTTCTTGCTGACTCTCACAGAAATAAGATACAGTGCGTCCCTATTCACATCAATCAAACAAAACAAATAAGTGTGCCACATGACAGGTCAAAATGATAAGAGGCCATTGCCCTTTTGTGACTAAAACAAATACACACACCCATGAAGCATCAAGAGATGCTGACATTCCAAACTTATTTAAACTATCATCACATGTGATTCATGACCCCCAAATGTTAATAAAAAGATATAAAAGCCAAGGAAGAGTTCCATAAGCTTTATTATACTGAATAATTAAATAACATAGTGCTACTTTTTAGTATAAAACTATGGGGAAGGGTGAATAAGCAAAGAATAGACAGAGTAATTTCTTCAAGCCTGGTAATGTTCCCCACAACGGGGGGGATGTGTATCAACCCAAATAACACATCAACATGAGGTATGTTACATAAGGACAGCAAGAGACAAATTTGAAAAAGCTATCTAAAGTTCCTATAATGCTGACATTGATGTTGGAGACAGAAAGTGTATGCACAAACTGTTATGACTCAAGCTATTAAGTATGCTGGAGGTGGAGAAATGTGTGAAAAACTTTGCTATGCCAAGACAAGTTCATGTCTCTATGCAATATGCAGACACAGATAACAATTGTCACTGAATACACTACTTGTTAAATTTAAGTAATAGAATTGAATTGCATATTGAAGTTGTCTAATACATAAATATATACCTACATTTACCCAAAGCTCATAAAAAGTTAAGAAAAAGTCTCAAAATCATTACTGTGGCTACTTTCCACTATAAGCAGTGTTAAATTACTTACTTTTTAATATAAAGCTGAAAAAATGCATACATTATTGAACAAAAGAGAAACAAAGCAAACATTGCAATCACTCAATTACAGTCAAAGGGGAGGTAATACCCCTTGATTTGGCAAACCAAATAGCAAGCTCTAATTTACAGCTAAATGATTCCTTACTATTACTTGATGGTAAGAACAGAGCAATGTAGGTTTAATAAATAGCTTTTGTTTCAAATATGAAACCATATTTCTGACATGAAGCTTGTTTTCATTTATTCACAACAACATATATGGTGAACAAAACCCATATCACTTAGTGCACGCAGTAATCAAATGCTGAGATTTGGAATAATGTGTTCTGAGACCACAAGTTGCAACACCCTGAGTATAAAGGTTTTCTATCATGGGACTTGGTACATGAAGAAAAAAGAGATCTGGTTTGGTGGGAGAGAGCAGTATGTTCACCATGCAGTTATACATCAAGAATGTTTCAACTGTATGAAGGGAGGTTGGGGAAGAAAAACTGCCTGTGTAAAGAATGCAATACAGATAGGACTTTTGCAGACTTATATTGGGAATGAAGGATTGAAAACTATTATTTTAAGTGAAAATGTCCCTCCCTACTCCCTCAACAAAAGGAATGCAGAAAAGTTCCAATACTGTTTGCCCAAAAATGTAATGTACCAATATGAGAAACATGCTGAACATAGAATAGGTGTCAAGGAGTTTAATTCTAGGATAAGAAATAAGACCGGTATAATTGATATTCAATGTGACTCGACATATAATAATTCAATTTACAGGCTGAGGCAATGCAGCATGTGCAGTTTTGTGCACAGTCCTTATTTTTACAATGTTCTCTGCTTTGATCTGCTGAGTGTGTCTCTAAAGTTAAATGATCAGTACTGATACATAATTGATTGTGACATAAGTGGCTTACATATAAAATCTACCCCACCCCACCCCATTTTGGGGAATTATTGCATGTGTTAAATGGTATTTAACCATACAAGCCAATCTATGGGTACCATCATATGAAATTCTGCCATCAGGCCATACTGTGCTCTTTTCCCTATGGCCTGAGCTATCTACTTCCACTCTTCAGTGTATAAAACCATCCCCATCTGTCTTTGGTATAGAATTTTTCTCCAAAATCACATGCAAACCATGATAAAAAGACTCCATTATGATTGTCATATGTAAAAACCACCAAATTGATACCCTGGATGCACGTGGTAACCATGGAAACAACAAGCTTCTATTATGGTATAGGTCGCATATAGGACTCACGGTACTAATTCCACTCCAATGGTAAACATATGGAAACACTGTCATATTCAAAATTCAATAACTTAAAATTTATGGGTGCTGATAATGACACCTATAATTTTTCGTGCACATCTAACCTTGGTGCAAGCTTATGTGTGGAGAACACCATATGACCCGCGGCAATTTGTTTACATATATGTGCATGAAACACGTGTTATTGATTCTGCACCAAATGAATCAGGTGCTACTTTCAGTATTGAGTACTCCTGAGTCAAGCCTGTAAAAATGCTAAAATTGCATCAGTAGAAATTTGTCAATATTTTTTTTACATTACATATAGGACAAGCTCTCAAAAGATATTTTTCCTAAAATTTTAATTTTCATTATTAACCAATTATGGACCACCAAACCTGTAAATACTCTATCATTTCTTCACCCATTTCTAGACTGGTTCACAGTTCTTCCGTATAATTAGTACCGTGTGTCCTGAAACATTATTAAAGATACGTTGAAAATCCAATTACACACAAAAAACCTCCCAAGGGTAATTCAGGCAACAGTGTGTGCTGTGTCCCGACCATAGGTAATGAAATCAATATTTTGTACTCAATCCCGGCCATGGGTAATTTAATCTGAATTCTGTACTTTATCCCGATCAAGGGTAATTAAATCTGCATTTTGCACTCAATCCCGGCCATGGGTAATTCAATCTGCATTTTGCACTCAATCCCGGCCATGGGTAATTCAATCTGCATTTTGCACTCAATCCCGGCCATGGGTAATTCAATCTGCATTTTGCACTCAATCCCGGCCATGGGTAATTCCATCTGCATTTTGCACTCAATCCCGGCCATGGGTAATTCAATCTGCATTTTGCACTCAATCCCGGCCATGGGTAATTCAATCTGCATTTTGCACTCAATCCCGGCCATGGGTAATTCAATCTGCATTTTGTACTTTATCCTGACCAAGTTAATTTAATCTGCATTTTGTACTTTATCCTGACCAAGTTAATTTAATCTGCATTTTGTACTTTATCCCGGCTAAGAGTAATTCAATCTGCATTTTGTACTTAATCCCGGCCAAAGATAATTCAAACCACAAACCCGACAAAGGGTTATTTAATCTGTATTTTGTGCTTTATCCTGACCAAGGTAACTTAACCAGCATTCTTTAAACAACCATTACCTGTAACACATCGCAATCATCTTACTCTAAACGCCTATCGAAGATGAAAGTATAATTTTTCAAGCTTTATTTTAAACCTATTGTCATTCAAGCAAACTTCATGAAAAATCAGCATAAATAGTATTTTGCGGAAGTAAGGTAAACGCAACACTGATGATAATTTGCGCGTTAAAAGAGAAATGTCGCACGTTTTCCCTAAGAACGTCGACAGGAAATGGACATTTTGAAAGAATTACTATGACTGATATGTACTTTGAAGCTCGTTCTTCAAATCGCAAAAATATTGCATTTTGAGACAATGGAAAGAATATATAATTTTCTTAACATAAAACTGATAGTTACATAATCCTAAACAATATGATGGATGCAAAATAAAATGTACATAATTTGGAGGTATGTTATAATTTAGACCATCAAGGTGCATTGTAATTTATGTTAATTACACTTTTTCAAACTTGTATTAAAGTGCATCTACATTGGAAATGTAGAACTAAAATAAGACAAGAATACACATTGACTAAATGGTACCGTTTGTCAATAGCATTTATTGCCTCTACAAAATAGACTTCGCTGTTTTGCGGGTACAAAATAATTAATACAATTATATACATCTTAGCTGATATAAGTAGAACCAGAGCTGGTATGTTTCATACCTACATCTGACAGGTATGATTTACGCTGGTATGTTGCATGCCTACAGCTGTCAGGTATGATATATAGCAGCTGTGATCCGTGATAGAAGTTGACCAGCAATCTGCTAAACATTTCAAAAATCTGACAGCACAATATCCCTTATACATAACGGAAATATATTAGACCCTTTTCATAAAGTAAATAAATGTGGGACTAATGCAAAAACTAATTATACCCAGATGGTTTCAAAAAAAATTATGAAATGAGACCACTAATAAATACTTTTTGTGTGTCTTGACGAGTCTCGGATTTAAAGTATTTCCACGAGTTTCCTACATTCCATTTACTTTAAGCAAGCATGTAAGATTATGAAAAGCATACATATTGTTTGGACAAGATTCTATTTATTACATGACCAAAATATTTATTTTATTTTAATGGGAATGGTTAATTTCATACGGATAAGGATTTAATATTGAATTTATGAAACGAGTTGAATAATGTGTAGCTTTTGTGAGCCTTGTCGAGTTTCATAAACTGAATATTAAACCACTACCTGTTTGAGATTATGTTTATCGTAGTTATAATTTTGATGGAAATAGAGAGAAAGAGGAAGAAATAGTCTCGATCATCTTAACTCAATCGCTGCACTTTTCTGTTATTACATGTAAAAAACAGTTCCAAAGGATTGTGCAGTTTTATAACCAGTAACATTTAAAAGCAAATTTCCTTTTACAAATTATAATTTAAACATCAACTGTCCTTACAAATAACATTCTTTGCTAACACAGAAATAGTATGGAAGTTCCGTGTGATGTCGCATAATTTGGTTCATTTAGGTTCGACGATCAATAATATAACAATGTTGACACCTAAGGGATGTCAATTTCTGGACTAAATGTTGCTGGATATTCAAGTGCAGGGCTTATTATTAGATGGAGAAATTCCATATCTACTGGAATGCATTTCTGACCAGCTATTTATATTAGTTGAACAGGAGACACTCGAAATTGCATCACATAAAAGAATGGATCGTTTGAGCTACTAAAAATGCTGGGGTTTGATAGTCCTTAACGTTTTGTCAGTTCGGACACTGGTTTATGTCCACATTCTTCTTTGAACAGAGGTGAGTTTATTTAGTACTAGAAGTTAAAGATTAAACCAATATTGCTGTCGGATTACCGCCTACCCACCCACCAATGCATGTTATGACTGGAACGATACCCTAAGTTTTATTTGTTATTCTTGTTCTTGTTTCGGTTTTAACGTCATTTTTCAGTTCCTGATTGGCAATACATGGCGTAACGTAATTGGGCGGTCGATTCGAAAACTGGGTCGTCATATTGTTAGTTACAAGAAAAAGTTCAATAAGGCAGGTTAAAGAAAGTTTTTTTTTCCACGATGTCAGCCATTCAGTAAAGAGAATTCTACGAAAGAATTTCGTAGGCTTATTTGGACCAATCAGAATCAGATAAAGTGATAGTTTATGTGTTGTAATATAAAGAAAAGTATTAAACAGTATACACTATATGTAAAGTGTACAGATATGTGATAATTCTATTTACAGCATGACAATATTTTTGGCTAGATTCCATTTTTGACATAATTTTATTTATTACTTGACAATAAAAGCTCTTGTACTTGACATGATTCTATTTATTACCTGACAACAAAACTTACTGAATCTGACCGGACCATATAAAAGTGCAGTGAAATGTCTTTGAAAATCATTCAGATATCTCCATAGATATGCCTTTCATTTGCATAACTTTGAAATACATTTGGGTACCTCAATGGCATGACTATATAATGTTATTTGGATGTTGTAACGTGTTACTAAAGTTGTTACATATGTAAAGATTATGATACAGGTACGTTTATTATTTGAAAATAAACGGTTAATTGTATTTCAGTTAAGCCACAAAGGCTAATTAATGGAACTTTTCAAGAAACAATAGAAGATTTATAAAAGCATTATAGTCGGAATAGTGGACAATTCTATACCTAATTGCTAAGTATATTGACACCAAATTGCAGTACAATTCAAGTTTTTAAAATCATCTTTAAAGTCGAATGACCTGATCAAGTAAGAATAGTTTTGACCAAATAAATTCATTGTGTAACGAACAGCTTAGACTAGATAAATTAATTGTGTAAAACTCGCTTATTCTAGATACAATATTTGTGTAAAGAATATATAAGACTATAATATATAAGACTATATACAATCTTTGTGTAAAAAATGTTTTAGACTAGATAAATTCGTTTAGCAAAGAATATTTTGACTAGATAAATTTGCTGTGTAAAGAATAGCTTAGACTAGATAAATTCGTTGTGGAAAGAATAGCGTAGACTAGGAAACTTCGTTGTGTGAAGATCTGCATAGACTAAATAAATTTGTATAATAGCTTTGACTAAATAAATTCTTTGTGTAAAGAATAGCTTAGGCTAGATAAATTCGTTGTGTAAAGAATAGCTAATACTAAATAAATTATTTGTGTAGAGAATAGCATTGACTAGGCATCTTCGTTGTGTAAAGTATAGCTTAGACTAAATAAATTCGTTGTGTAAAGAATAGCTTAGACTAAATAAATTCGTTCTGTACAGAATAGCTACTACTAAATAAATTCGTTGTGTAAAGAATAACATAGACTATAGAAACTAGATATATTGCAGTACTAATCTATGTATATATGTATAACCACGTGACATGTTCTACTTATCACTTCCTGGATTTGGTCAAATAAATTTGACATGCGTTTGTCTTTACTTGCGTAGTCCCAGTTATATTAAATTCATAGACATACCTGAGTATTCTTCATGTGCCTTGTTATGCATATTTAATTTGTCTTGTGTGTTGTCTTTTCTCCATACTTATATGCTATATATATATCTATATTGTGTGGTTAACTTGGTCAGTAATTGACTTGACGTTATGGCCTACCCTTGACTACTGCCACAGTTTAAGAATCGAGGGAAGAATAAATCATTGAAAGAAAGAAAGAAGAAATCAATATATAAATAAAGAATGAAAGAAAATGGATGCGCAAAATATTCGGATTCTGCTAGACTCTGACCAGTATTTTGGAAGAAGACTATTATTACGTTGATGTAATTTGTTTTCAAATTTAACAGGAAAAATTACCTTTAAAAAATATTTGTAAAGTAATCTTTCGTCTGTAAAACAATATTCCATTCCTTTATGCTCGTATTTCAGATTTACAAAACTTTGGTTTGCAATGACAATGTACAGCATATATAAAGAATTAAAAATGTTAATTTATAAACAGGGTATTATTTATCTTTTGTAATTACCTCATTTACCCAGCGCAGCAGATAAACTTCAGAGCTGAATTAAGGGTATTTTGTCTCTTTCAAACTTAAGTACATGTAAAGCATAAATGAGATGAACTGTGACAAAATAAAGTTAAATTATGAATATAAGATTTCTGAAATTATTAGTAAAACCTGTTTACCTTTTCCGAGGTTTAAGTCCTACTTATGTATTACAAAATTAGCGTGACAAGTAATTTGACTGTGCCTTTATGAGACATGTGGTTTCTCGATGCCTTTGTGAGACAAGTAGTTATTTTCTGATTTATGAGACAAGTAGTTATTTTATATGTCTATATGAGACAATTATCTATTTTACGCCTTTGTGAAGCAAATAATTATCCTGTGCCGTATGAGACAAGTAAGTATTCTGTACTTTGTTTGACACGTAAATATTTTTCATCTTTGTAAAATCTATTTAAAAAAGGGTAT
Source organism: Sinohyriopsis cumingii (assembly GCA_028554795.2). Taxonomy (NCBI): domain Eukaryota; kingdom Metazoa; phylum Mollusca; class Bivalvia; order Unionida; family Unionidae; genus Sinohyriopsis; species Sinohyriopsis cumingii. Next base: position 40,285,502 of record CM068838.1, read on the forward strand.
GTATACTGCAATTGTCTTAAAAATTTCTTGAGAATGCTTTTCCAAAATTTGTCCCGTTAATTACTGTGCGGTTTAAGTGTTAAATATTGAAAAGGGTTGCAATGGGCAATATTTGATTGTTAATTCCAACATCATTGTTATCAGTTGATAAGGTAGCAGGACCAATGAGATTGTTGCCATGTAAATGCTAGATGGGACTCGAATACCATGGATACTGTTGCCATGTAACAGTTAGATGGGACTCGAAAATTATGATTATAATATCTCTCGAACTTAGACTAACTATTCTGTTTTCATAAAATACATTGGACTACATTTCATGCTGAGCAGGAAACCAAGTTATTTATTACCCTAAAATATACCGACCACATAACTATAATATCAATTTTAAAAAATAATATTGCCGATCGGGAAAAATTCACACAGACACGCAAATAGAAAAAGTCAGATGGGAATCTAAAGGGTTGGGGAACATTTATGTAGGTAGACCAGACTTTTACTACTTTAGCTATTACACAAGAAACCAAAATATGTATTACCGAAATAAAATGAATCTGTATGTATTCCAAATTAGCAGTACATACTGTTTAAAGACCTGACACAGAACTTGGCGAAGAGTAGTCAGACGGTTCAAGAAAACAACATTTTAGATGGAAAGAATTAGCTTCCAAGTCCAGTCCATTTTTGTTGTTGTTGCTGGTATACATGTGTTGTGGTATTTGCTTATCTCATGCGTTTGAGCGGTATTAGCGTGGCGGCACTTGATATAAGTATACTGGAGTCATCCCGTGCAAAGTATCCATGAAGGAGGGTATTATTTGTCATTGTAGTATCAAAAGAAACATGCGAGAAAAGTTTAATAGTCTATCTCAGGTCATATAAGGCCATTATACTGATATCTCAGGTCATATAATACCATCATAACGATATTTCAAGTCATATACGGCCATCATCATGACACTTCAGGTCATATCAGGCCATCATATTGATATCTCAGGTCATATAAGGCCATTCTACTGATATCTCAGGTCATATGATGCCATCATAACGATATTTCAAATCATATACGGTCACCATCATGACACGTCGGGTCATATAAGGCCATCATATTGATATCTCAGGTCATATAAGGCCATCATAACGATATTTCAAATCATATACGGTCACCATCATGACACGTCGGGTCATATAAGGCCATCATATTGATATCTCAGGTCATATTAGGCCATCATAACGACATTTCAAGTCATATAAGGCCATCATACTCATAAAAGGCCAGCATATTAATATCTCAAGTCATATAAGAGCATCATACCGATATAGCAGGCCATATAAAGGCCATCACATTGATTTCTCAGATCATATAAGGCCATCATGCGTCATCATGTAATAATGTGTCCATTAATCATCTGATATATTACCGTTCCGGTGGCCTAGTGGTTAGAGCGTCCGCCTCTGATACGGGAGGTCGTGGGTTCAATCCCCGGTCGAGTCATACCAAAGACTTACAAAAATGGTACTAACAGCTGCCTCGCTTGGCGCTCAGCATTAATAGGTTAGTGTTAGGACTGGTCGGCCTGATGTCAGCATAATGTGACTGAGTCGGACATCATGCTACATGTTTGCGGCATGATGGCCCAGTGCTAAACATCACTATAAACTGTAACACTGCAAACATCGTAGCGATCTGACTGAAAAATTGTTAAAGCTACGTTAAAAATTCAAATCATATATATATATATATATATATATATATATATATATATATATATATATATATATATATATATATATATATATATATATATACATCTGATATGTTACGAAGGAAATCACCAAGACTAATGTCGAAATTATTTGTTTCCGAATTAGTTTTTTGTCACAGTGTTCTGACAGCACAAACAAATAGATCATGGATTATTAGATCTGTGTAAAAATAGCTTGAGTGCTTACGCATTAGGATGGCATTAATTTGAAGAGTGATCAGAATGCTTGCAAAAGATGAAATTAACTGTAATTTTCTTGTTGTTCTAGGAGTTTGCAATAAAATTGAAGGTTTCTTGAAATATGAACCTTTTTGACTGAGTAAGCATTTGATAAATATTATATATGTGCATGTGTTATAATTTGTTCCCCTATTTTTTTGTCGTGGATATATTCTGTCTCTAATAACAATTTCAATCATTTGATAAATATTATATGTGTGCATGTGTTATAATTTGTTCCTCTATTTTTTGTCGTGGATATATTCTGTCTCTAATAACACTTTCAATCATTTGATAAATATTATATAATAATAATAGTAGTAGTAGTAGTAGTAGTAGTAGTAGTAGTAGTAGTAGTAATAATAATAATGAGGACTTTATACAGCGCCTAATCTTTAGAAGCTCGAAGCGCTTTACAACATTAGACAACACCTATAAGATAACAAACATATAATGATATGATTACAAAAACAAACACCATGAAATTAGAAAACATATGCTGAGAATAATTAAGATAGGAAACATTATTAGGTCTTTAAGTTTGTTCTTGCAGTCGAAATAAGTGAGTTTTGAGAGCCCTCTTGAATGTGATCATTGTGTCTTTGTGTCTAAGTTCAATGGGCAATTCATTCCACGTTGCTGAGCCCTGGTATGCAAAAGAACACTGTCCATATGACTTTGTTTTCCTAGTGGGAATAATGAGTATACGATTGTCAGAAGAGGAGCGTAAGTATCTTGCTGGTGTATACACATGGGTGAGATCCGATAGGTATGTTGGACTAGAGTCTGACAGTGAAACATAGCACGGAGAACAAATTTTATATTTGATTCTGGATCAAATGGATAGCCAGTGTAGGGTAAAGAGCAGCGGGGATGTGTGCTCTGATCGTGGTACTCTAAGTATGATCGGAGCAGCTGTGTTTGGAACTTTTTAAAGTTTCTGGAGCAGATATTGAGATGAACTAGACATAACTGAGTTACAATAGTCCAGTCTTGAAAGTACTAATGAGCACACAAGTATTTTAGTTGCATCAACTGAAAGATTTTTGCGAATTGAGCTGATGCGTCTCAGGTCAAGGTATGCAGCCTTGCATATGTTCATGACATGTTGGTGCAATGTTTTAATACTGTCCAGAGTAACACATAGGTTTCGTACTGATTGTGTGAATTTAATGTTGGTTTTGCTGATATTTATTGTTGGAGGTAAAGGATGTGAATGAGAAAGTCTTTATGTTGTGATCAGAATGGCCTTAGTTTTATCATCATTCATCTGCAGCTTGTTACATGTCATCCATGATTTAACATCAGAAATGCACATCTCTACACCTTGAATGGTAGCATCAGCTTCAGTTGGGTGGCTAGATTTGTATATTTGGGTGTCATCAGCGTACAATTGGTAAGACACTGGATGATGATGCATGACACTTGAGAGCGACTGAGTGTACAGAATGAAGAGAACAGGTCCAAGAATATACCCATGTGGAACACCACAACATAGATCAACTGGGCTGGAGTGTATTCCATTTGCAAATACAATTTGTGTCCTGTTGACCAAGTAGGACTTGAACCACAGTAAGGCTGTGAATGCCAAATACATGCTGGAGACGGTGAAGTAATATATCATGGTCTATTGTGTCAAATACTGCAGACAAATCAAGGAGGGTGAGGACTGTAATCTTCCCCCTATCCAACGCAGAGAGAATGTCATTAATTACTTTTAGAAGATTAGTTTCAGTACTGTGGCAAGGGCGATATGCAGATTGTACATTGCTAAAACTACTGTTTGAATTTAGATGAGATACAAGCTGAGATAAAACAACCTTTTCTAAGATTGTTTATATGAATGGGAGATTAGAAACTGGGCGGTCGTTCTTTAAATCGTTATGGTCTAGTGTTGGTTTCTTCAGCAGAGGCTTTACAATGGCAGTTTTGAAAAATGATGGGAATTCCCCGGATGAGAGAGAGGTAGTCATAACATCAGTTAGAGAAGGCAATACTGGATCTAAGCACTCAAGCAACAGTGATGTTGTAATTGTTGTAAGTTCACATGATTTTGGTGCACTCTTCATCACGATTGTACGGACGAAATCATAGAGACAGGTTCAAATGCTGCTAATGGTTGCCGCTCAAATTATGTATCCCAACTGTATGGTGACGACGAGTCAATTGAAATTATGGTGTCAAGCTTATCTCTAATGGTTTGTACTTTGTCACGGAAGAAATTTGCAAACATGTCCGGAAGGTCAACTGGAGATAAGGTAGTTGGAAGTGGTGTAGATTTATTCTTTGACATTAGCTTGTTAGTAATCTCGTAGAGCTCTTTGCAGCTGGAACTTTCCATGATCTTAGTAGTGTAGTGGGCTGATTTCGCTGTATGGACTATATTTGTGACACTCTTCTTAGCGGCTTAACAGATTTGCTTATGACTAGTGAGTCTGGTGGAAAGCCAGAGCCTCTCAGCTTTACGGCGGTCTCTTTTAGCAGTGCGAAGCTGGTCCCTAACACTGCTATACCATGGAGAACACTACTGAATTGATACTCTGCACTTGGTAGCTGGGGCATGTTTGTCACACAATAAACGCAGAGAGTTATCAAGTTGTTCTGCGGTAGGAGGTAAGTAAGTTGTTGGGTTAGCTTGGATGTCGTGCATTAGTTTGGTTCTATTTTTCATACGGAGGTTTCTTTTAGTAGCAGATAAAGGTGGAGGGTTAGGGACTGATACGTCAAGATGGCATATAATGCAGAGGTGATCTGATGCAAGGTCATGTGATACCAGGATGGACCGTAGAATGTTATCAACAGGTCTATGAAGAATCCAGTCTAAAATGTGACCATGTTTATGGGTGGGTTGGTTAACTGACTGTTTGAGGTTGAAAACATTAATGGAATCTATGAGTTTTGATGTGTTTGAGTTACCGGGACAGTCAAAGTAAAAGTTGAAATCCCCAAGAATAATCAGGTTGCCACCTATCGAATTTCCATAGTCCAGGTGATTCGGAAACTGCTCCAAAAAGAGAGAGTCAGCCACCTTGTTTTTTTTTCTACTAGGAGGAGGGCGGTATAGGCAGAAAAAAATGGACTGACGTTTGGTTCAGTGTAAGTGTGGTTTGGACTAGTTCAAACGATGTTTGGTAGAAATTGAATGTTTTGGTGTGGTTAAGGCGTTTTATCATGGAGTTCTTTGTGATGACAACAATTCCACCTCCGCGGTAATTACGGGGGAACGACTTGATGGAGTAATCAGTGGGTGTTAGATCCGCACAAAATACGTCAATTTTCTTGTCGTTGATAAAATTAACTCTTTCTGTGTGCTTTTCCAGTGATCCTACTGAATGGGCATTGAATAATTAAATGTGCAGACGTATTTCGTGGATAGCTGACACAAAGGTTGATGAATTAATAGGGATTTGAATTAGGTTATCTAAATCAACGGTCGAATTGTTTTTAAAAATTGTCGAGCCGAAATAAGGGAGATAACTGGAATTCTTCTTCCTGTTCTACGCCGGCCAGCTTTAAAACAACGTTTCTTTTTTCGCTTCTGATTACTTTTAGGTAATGATGACTGTAGTCCCAGTTCGTTTAGTCTAGAGCACAATGTAGTGTGGAGAGCCAAGGAGTGATCATTTAAAGCAATTATTGAGGGTCCATGTGCATGTGTTATAATTTGTTCCCCTATTTTTTGTCCTGGATACATTATGGCTCTAATAACACTTTCAATCATTTGACAAATATTATATATGTGCATGTGTTATAATTTGTTCCCCTATTTTTTGTCCTGGATATATTCTGTCTCTAATAACACTTTCAATCATTTGATAAATATTATATATGTGCATGTGTTATAATTTGTTCCCCTATTTTTTGTCCTGGAAATATTCTGTCTCTATTAACAATTTGAATCATTTGATAAATAGTATATAGGTGCATGTGTTTTAATTTGTTCCCCTATTTTTCGTTCTGGACATATTCTGTCTCTAATAACACTTTCAATCATTTGATAAATAGTATATACGTGCATGTGTTATAATTTGTTCCCCTATTTTTTGTCCTGGATATATTCTGTCTCTAATAACACTTTCAATCATTTGATAAATATTATATATGTGCATGTGTTATAATTAGTTCCCCTATGTTTTTGTCCTGGATATATGCTGTCTCTAATAACACTTTCAATCATTTGATAAATATTATATATGTGCATGTGTTATAATTTGTTCCCCTATTTTTTGTCCTAGAAATATTCTGTCTCTAATAACACTTTCAATCCTTTGATGAATATTATGTATGTGCAAATTCTAGAAAGATTAGGTATGATCAGCATAAAAATATTCTTTGAGATGTTACATTTTCTGGAACATGCCAAAATTTGCCAGTAAAGTTTAGATTCTTTTTATCAATTTCTGATACAATTCTCTTAAACCCCTGTACACTTTGGCTCATTCCTGACTGTATGGTTTGATGACATTTTGCAGACTTTCGGTTCAATTATGCTGAAATACATCGAGCTTTGATAAGTCATCGTTGTTCATGATTGACCGATTTTTCCGCCATAGAGGTCTGATGATGGTATCACAGTTGTAATATATGGACTGACGTAGGTAAAATGATTGGCTTGAACTTTATTTGTACCAATCCTTACACGAAAATGAAACTATTTTCTGCCTTTAATTCAAGCCCGTCTGCTCTTGTCAAAGGTTTTATATTATAGCTCAGTCTGCAAAACATGAAAAGGGAATCTTAAAGGTTATTAAAATTGTGTTCTTTCATGACACCAGACAAAAATACTCCATCTTTTATAAGTAATACAGATGTGCTTGCAACCAGACCAACCATACAACATTACTTACAAGCAAAACAGTTGCGCTTACCATTAGAACAACAACACTGGATTATTTACAAGCAAAGCAGCTGTGCTTACCATTAGAATCTGTGAGGTGTATGTAGCAATGGAAATAATGGGAATATCAAGACTCGCAATTATCAGGAAAAACACAATACAAAGTATGCCACTCAGCCAAATCAAAGACTGGGATTATGTTTCTTTTTCTTTTTTTTGGGGGGGGGGGTCTTCTTTATGATGCCTGTGTATGCTTCGGAACAACGAAATATGTTTCAAATTATTAATGATCTCCATTTCGTTGATTTTGTTTGGTAAATATATGAATTTTCCTTTGCGGTATGTATGTATGTATGCATGTATGTATATCAATATGTAAGTATATACGTATACATATAGGTAAGCATGTGCATTTGTTAGTGTGTATTTATGTTATGTATGTATGCTCAAATATCGCAGTAACTGTTATTTGGTGCGTGCATTATTATTATTATGATTAATTATTATTGTTATTATTCTTATTATTATTGTATTCATTATTATTTTTGCTAAATTTAACTCAAATTATTTTCATCCTATTTTACCTTATTTATTTACTGCTCATATATTATTATATATCAGCATTCATATCTTCTGCCACTTGTTCGATTAATATTGTGTTCGTGACAGCGTTGAATGATGTTATGTCCATTATTCGTATGTTGGTGAACTGGTGTTGAGTGAAAATAAATCGGTTATTATTGTGTTTGTGACTTAGCGCTGTTATTAATGTGTATGTGAGTAAAGTTATGTCTATTATTATTGTGTTTGTGACAGTAATGAATGTGTGTGTGTGTGTGTGTGTGTGTGTGTGTGTCTGTGTGTGTGTGTGTGTGTGTGATTAGGATTTTAACCGTAGCTTTAACAATTGTTCAGTCATATCGCTACGATGTCTGCAGTGTGGCAGTTTACATTGATGTCTAGCACTGGGGCATAATGCCGCAGAAATGTATCATGTTGTCCCACCCAGTCATATTATCCTGACACCATGCTGACCAGTCCTAACACTAACCTCTTAACGCTGAGCGCCTAGCGGAGGCAGCTGTTAGTACAATTTATGTATGTCTTTGGTATGACTCGGCCGGTGATCGAACCCACGACCTCCCGCTTCCGAGGCAGACGCTTTAACCACTAGGCCACTGGAAGGGTGACATCAATTAATGAAATTAATGTCCATTATTGTTGTTGTTTTTGACTTAGTGTTAAATGAAATTATTTCCATTATTACTGTGTTGTGACTTAGATCTGAACTTAATTATCTCCATTATTATAGTGTTTGTAACTTATTCGCCGCTTAGTTCGGAATGAGTTATGTCCATTATTATTGTGTTTGTGACTTAGTGCGGAATGAGTCATGCAAATTATTACTGTGTTTGTGACTAATACTTGTATGTCGGATATTTGTATGTTATGCCATATGGATGCAAATCTTTCAATATGGTGTTACGCCCAAAATGCAAAATCGTGGACAAAAATGTATTTAAATAGTAAAACAACAAAAACGAAGCGGAAAAAATAATGCAAGCCTCAACAAACAACCTTCTTCGAAAACAGAAAATAGAAAACAATGTTTGATAACAAGTCACGCAGGGGTGAGATACATAGCTGGGAATATATTTGACATGTCTATATAATGAAAACATTTAACCCCGGGTGATGTCTTACGCAAAACCAGTGTTAGGGCACATCAAGTCCCAGGTGTTGTTTTCCAAAACTGGTGTCAGTGTTTAGTGAACATCGAGTCCAGGGTGCTGTTTTACCAAAAACCCGTGTCAGGGTGTTAAGGCACCTACATCCCACTGTGCTGTCATACACCAACAAGTGGTATGGTGTTAAGGAAGATAAAGCCACCGGTACTGTCATACTCAAAACCATTGTAAAGGTGTTGTGGCACATTAAAACCAGTGTGCTGTGATGCCCAAAGCTCGTGTTAACATGTTGCGGCACATAAAACCCACCCCATGAGCTGTCTTACCCAAAACCAGTTATAGGGTGTTAGGGCAAATCATGCCCACCGTGTTGTCCAACCCAAAACGCATCATAAAATGTTAAGGCATAACAGGCCACCTTCGCTGTCATTCGTAAAACACGTTTTATTGTAAGATGGTTAGTTTAAAATAATATTTGTCACATATTATATTTTCTCTCAAAGATATGATCGATATTAATTGGAAAATGTGTACATGTGATTAGTATAATTAATTCACATTATTGCATATGACATATATATATATATATATATATATATATATATATATATATATATATATATATATATATATACAGTGGAGCCTCGTTAATCCGGACACATTCGTTCCCAGCGAATATGTCCGGATTAACGAGTTTTCCGGATAATTGAATCATGCACATTTTTTATTTTACGATATCATCACACCGTATATATGTACCAGTGGAGCCTCGTTAATCCGGACACATTCGTTCCCAGCGAATATGTCCGGATTAACGAGTTTTCCGGATAATTGAATCATGCACATTTTTTATTTTACGATATCATCACACCGTATATATGTACACGTATATGCTAGCTTTAAATGTAATGTACTGTATATTCAATAATGGTTGAAATAAATTAATGAATACATCTATTAATTTGTGTTTATTTCACATTATTATAACATGTGGTTGTACGTACTTATACAGTAAATAGAAGTTTAGACAATTAACACATCGAACACATCACACTATGTTCATGTACATGTATGTACTGTACATACATTTATTATGTCAATTTCCTGAAGAAGTCTGTAACCTTTGTTTGCCTGGATTCCCTTTACTGTCCACAGCTTAAAAATGTCAACTGTATTTGCACAGCAAACAATAAACTGTGATTGTTACATACAATTGGTAAACAACAAAGAGGCTTAATGACACTTTTAATTTATTTACCATATGTTATGTCAAAAAGCGTGGACGATTTGATCCCAGTGTGTTTATTTAATTATTAACACCCCCGTCGGCGGCTAGCTAAAACAGACATTGTTTATACAATCGCTGGTTACAATATGGTCACGCTACTTAGTTACTGATAGTGGCCATAGATTCTCAAGGGCTTCACTACTGTGTTTTATGTATTATTCTTCTGATTGTATTTTCACATACGATTTTTCGAATTTTCTTATTTTTTGGACAGATTATTTCCGGATTATCGAGACAAGTTTTAATGTAATTTTACACTTTGGTCCCCGATTTTGATTTCCGGATCCGGAACGCGGATTTCTTGATTAACGGAGCAAATTAACGTTTAGGAATTCCGTTCCCGTTGAATTATGTCCGGATAGCGAGGTTTCCGGATAAACGGAGTCCGGATTAACGAGGGTCCACTGTATATATATATATATATATATATATATATATATATATATATATATATATATATATATATATATATATATATATATATATATACTCCGCATAATTACATCTGTAACTATCTAATAAATATTTATGGCACAAAGCTCTTTGTAAGTCCCTTCCTTCTTCTGATATATCTAAATCGGCCCCAGTAATATATATTTTACCTAGTTTAAGCTTAGCAAATGAACTTTAGAAGTACTGTGTAGCAAACGTTCTAATAATCAATAGCTGAGAGCACAATCATCTCATCAGAATGATAGTTGAAAATCGCCTTGTTCTATGTATCGAACAATTTAATACAAAAGTAACTTTGGAAATGCTCTGTCGGGATCCTTCAAAAATATGCTACAAGTTCACTGATTGTGTTGAGCGTGGTAATATGCCGCTAACGTGTAAAACATTTTGTTTAATATAACATAAACTGGACACCAAACCATTCAAGGATTGATAGGGATTGATGGATTCAGAAGTTTTGAGTACTTCAAATGCATGAACTCTTAAAATTGTATTTTTTACCATTTCAGCTGAAGAGTGAGTCAAAACCTTAGCAGAGAGAGATAGATAGACAGACAGATGGGGTTGGGTGGGGTGGGTCGTTGGGGTGGGGAGGGGTGAGGTGGCGCGGTGTGTAATTTCGTCCTATTGCATTCTTTTATTGTAATCAAATTATATTTAAACTAGTTGTGACGTCAAACTCGTAAGTAATAAATATATAATATATGTAAATATTATCCCCTAAACTAAGATTATAAAACCCTAACACATCTGCAACTGGACAGTGATTTCAAACCTAGATTATAAAAATTCAACACATCTGCACTTGGACAGTGATGTCAAATAGCACGCTTGAAAGATGCGTAAATATATACCATGACGACAGTTAAGTACAACCTCGTTAATAATACATACAATCTATACATCCTTTTACCGTGGAGTTTTTAACAGCACTTAGCAAATCTTGCCTTGTCTTAAATATACTCCTATAGTATAAATGTTTTCATCTATAGGGCGCTGGATTTTCCACTGCATCCTAAACGAAGCGTAATAGCCATATGTGTGTATGTGTAGTATGTACATTTCACTACGTAGTATTACCGTATACATTGAATATAGTTTGAACATTCCATTACGTAACATTACGGTTTGCATTGACTATATTTATCATGACGTAGTATTACCGAATGCATTGACTATAATATCATTACGTAGTATTACCGTATGCATTGACTATAATATCATTACGTAGTATTACCGTATGCATTGACTATAATATCATTACGTAGTATTACCGTATGCACTGACTATACTTATTATTAAGTAGTATTACCGTATGCATTGACTAAACATATCATTACGTACTATTACCGCATGCATTGACTATAATATCATTACGTACTATTACCGCATGCATTGACTATAATATCATTACGTAGTATTACCGTATACATTGTTTATACATATCATCACGTAGTATTACTGTATGCATTAAATATGCTTATCAGTGCGTAGCATTACCGTATGCATTGACTATAGTATGTACATATCATTCCGTAATATTACCGAATGCATTGACTATGATATCATTACTTAGGATTACCATATGCATTGACTATACTTATCACAACGTAGTATTACAGTATGCATTGACTATACATATCATTACATAGAATTATCGTATGCATTAACTATACTTATCATTGCGTAGTATTACCATATGCATTGACTATAGCATGCACGTATCATCACGTAGTATTACCATATGCATTGACTATACAGATCATTACGTAGTATTACCGCATGCATTGAATATAGTATGTACATATATCATCATGTAGTATTAACATATGCATTGACTATACATATCATTATATAGTATTACCGTATGCATTGACTATACTTATCATTACGTAGTATTACCGTATGCATTGAATATATTATGTACATATCATCACATAGTATTACCGTATGCATTGAATATGCTTATCGTTACGTAATATCGCCGTATGCATTGACTACAGTATGTACCTATCATCACGTAGTATTACCATATGAATAGACTAAAGTATTAACAAGGAGAATGAACGTATGCACCGACAGTAGTATCATCGTGTGGAATAACCGTCTGCATTGACTATACTATGTACGTATTACATATGCATTGACTATAGTATCATCACTGAGGATGACGGTATACATGGACTTTAGTAAAATCAAGGAGAATGACTGTATGAATTGATTGTAGTATCATGCAGCAGAATGACCGTGTGAATTGACTGTAGTATCTTCGTGTAGAATGACCGTATGCATTGACTGAAATATCATCACGCAGAATGACTGCATGCATTTCTTTTATGACCAACACGTAGAATGACCGTATGTATTTACTGTAGTATCATCAAGGACAATTACCGTACGCATTTACTTTAGTATTATAGTGTAGAATGACTGTATGCGTTTAATGTAGTATCATCGTGTAGAATGACTGCATGCTTTAATATAGTATCATGGTGTCGAATGACCTTATGCGTTTAATGTAGTATCATCGTGTAGAATGACCGTATGCATTTAATGTAGTATCACCGTGTAGAATGACCGTATGCATTTAATGTAGTATCACCGTGTAGAATGACCGTATGCATTTAATGTAGTATCATCGTGTAGAATGACCGTATGCATTTAATGTAGTATCATCGTCTAGAATGACCGTATGTATTTAATGTAGTATCACCGTGTAGAATGACCGTATGCATTTAATGTAGTATCACCGTGTAGAATGACCGTATGCATTTAATGTAGTATCATCGTCTAGAATGACCGTATGTATTTAATGTAGTATGATCAAGGATAATTACCGTATGCATTTTCTGTAGTATCATCGTGTAGAATGACCGTATGCGTTTAATGTTGTATCATCGTGTAGAATAACCGTATGCATTTAATGTAGTATCACCGTGTAGAATGACCGTATGCATTTAATGTAGTATCATCGTGTAGAATGACCGTCTGCATTTAATATAGTTTCATGGTGTAGAATGACCGTATGTATTTAATGTAGTATCATCAAGGATAATTGCCGTATGCATATTCTGTAGTATCATCGTGTAGAATGACCGTATGCGTTTAATGTAGCATCATCGTGTAGAATGACCGTCTGCATTTAATATAGTATCATGGTGTAGAATGACCGTATGCATTTAATATAGTATCATGGTGTAGAATGACCGTATGTATTTAATGTAGTATCATCAAGGATAATTACCGTATGCATTTTCTGTAGTATCATCGTGTAGAATGACCGTATGCGTTTAATGTTGTATCATTGTGTAGAATGACCGTATGCATTTAATGTTGTATCATCGTGTAGAATGACCGTATGCATTTAATGTAGTATCATCGTGTAGAATGACCGTATGCGTTTAATGTTGTATCATCGTGTAGAATGACCGTATGCATTTAATATAGTATCATCGCGCAGAATGACCGTATGAAGTTACTGTAGTATCAGCGTGTAGAATGACCGTATGTATTTAATGTAGTAAGGACCTGCCATCACATACATATAGAGTGTACAAACACTTAGAACTACGTTGTTTTTTCCATTTTAGTCCACAATGACATTCGCATGCTTTGGGAATAAACAATTTTGTTTAAAACTGTGAAATTTGCTTTTCGGATCCTTTATAATTTCAATTTGTTCGATCTGATCAAACATACATTTTATTGATAGGTTTTGTACATTTGCTGCAAATACCAGTAGATACAGAATGAAGTAAAACAAAAATTATTTACCTGTTCCAGTTAAGTGTCGAAGATCCAATAAACATCCGTGTCCGGTGGACGTAAATTCAAATATGTAAAATCTTAGGTATTAAAATACCAACATCAGTCCAGTCATTCAAAATGACCATATAACGCACGCGCCCATGTCATGCGGCGGTGCTTACTGAAGTTGTGACTGCTGTTCTACGAGATTTTACCTTCTGTATCGCGCCAATCGCTGCCTGAGGGGCGTCTAGTGTTGATCGTAAAGAAAAGCGAGAACGGTCTCACTCCGCAATTAGTCTTGGTTTAAATAGATGTAGGAATATTGAAGTTTGTTTCGTGCTAGAGTTAATCGGTTTGTGTAATCATCCCAAGCACGTATTTAAGAGAAAACGAGAAGAAATAGAGGATATTTGCTGAAAACGAGTTTAATAACGGATACATTTCATCGAGTGGATGAAAATACTAGAGTTTTTCACCCACGAGATGAAATGTATCCGTTATTCACTCGTTTCAAGAAAATATTCATTTTATTTTATGCTCACATAAATTGGCTACCTAAAGTTTGTCAAACAGAGAATTAGCAGATTTCTTACGGTAATGTCAGCTGTTTACCGTACATGTTCTGCTGTGCTATGTGTACCTGCGAACAAAACTAGTTCCACATCAGATTGAAAAAAATTAACTCATATTTCCAGAATAACAAACTATAAGTTTCAAAGATAACATACAGACATTATTAATAAGAAAACATGTACATAAGGAAAAAGTAGTTCACTGACAGATAATAAAAGGGAGGTAAGTATCTTCTGACCCAATAAGTAGTTCATGTAGTGAAAAAATATTGTTAATTTTTCACTTCAGTGAAATATCAATATTATTTTAATTAGAAAATCAAGTAATTCACTGCTTAGCATAAAATAAAACATGGTATTTTTTTTTTACTATGACAACGTTCGATATATGAATTCTTCATCTTGATATTACAATACATTGGGTTAAGTATTTTTTTTTTTTTTTTGAGGTAAATTTTAAAAAGGTAAAAACTCACTTCGTTAAATGTTTATCAGTTTTACAGAAATGCAGTAATAGCGTGGCTTGGAACAATTTTACTGGTGTTCTCCCATGCATTATTCCGTTGACGAGATAATAATTGTCATAGCTTAAAATGAAGAAAAAGAGAAGCCTATTAGACTATCTCAGGAAACATAATGACGTCATACCAATTTAACGGCATCATTCAATAAGGAGTCTATTAATCTGTCTCATACGCATGTAAAGGCATTATTATATAATGAGTCTTTTATTCTGTCTCAGGCCCTATAAGGCTATCATACGGATTTAACGGCATTATTATATATTGAATCTATTAGTCGCTCTCAGGCCCTATAAGGCTATCATACCGATTTAACGGCATTATTCTATAACGAGTCTATTAGTCTGTCTCAGGCCCTATAAGGCTATCATACCGATTTAACGGCATTATTCTATAACGAGTCTTTTATTCTGTCTCAGGCCCTATAAGGCCATCATACAGATGTAGCAGCATTATTATGTAATGAGTCTATTAGTCTGTCTCAGGCCCTTTAAGGCCATCATACAGATGTAGCAGCATTATTATGTAATGAGTCTATTAGTCTGTCTCAGGCCCAATAAGGCCATCATACGGACTTAACATGATTCAATAAAGAGTTTATTAGTCTGCCTCAGGTCCTATAAGGCCATCATACGGATGTAGCAGCATTTTTATATAAGGAGTCTATTAGTCTGTATCAGGCCCTACAAGGCCATCATACGGATTTAACGGCATTATTATATTACGAGTATATTAGTCTGTCTTAGGCCCAATAAGACTATCATACAGATTTAACATGTTTCAATAAAGAGTCTATTAGTCTGTCTCAGGTCCTATACAGTTATCATACGGATTTAACGGCATTATTATATAATAAGTCTATTAGTCTGTATTAGGTCCTATAAGGCTATCATTCGCATTTAATGGGATTATCATATAATGAGTCTTTTAGTCTGCCTTAGGCCCTATAAGACCATCATACGGATTTGACATTATTCAATAAACAGTCTATTTGTCAGTGTTAGGTCCATCGTACGGATTTAACGGCATTATTATATAATGAGTCTATTAGTCTGTCTCAGGCCCTATAAGGCTATCATACGGATTTAATGGTATTATTATATAATGAGTCTATTAGTCTGTCTCAGGCCCTGTAAAGCCATCAAAAGGATTTAACAGCGTTTTTATATATTGAGTCTATTAGTCTGTCTCAGGTCCTATAATGCCATCATACGAATGTAAAAGCATTATTATATAATGAGTCTATTAGTCTATCTCAGGCCCTATCAGGCCATCATACGGACGTAACAGCATTATTATATAAGGAGTCTATTAGTCTTACTCAGGCCCTATAAGACCATCATACCCATTTAATGGAATAATTCTGTAACGAGTCGTTTAGTCTGTTTCAGGCCCTATAAGGTCATTATAAGCATTTAACATTATTCTATAATGAGCATCCGTTCCGTTTTTTAAGTTATCAAAACTTGAATATTAATGGAATCTTTATTTTGTAACTGAGGTCGCTATGTAATCCGAAACATTGAGATATTTTCCTTCTGAATGCGCAGCCGATATTACACACGAAGTCTTCCCATAGATCCCCCTTCCCATCAATCCCATCACATTTCTTTAACCTTTCTGCTTTCCAAACCAAGTAATTCTACAACACTATTTAGACAAGGAAATTAAACGTTGTGGAAGATTTCTGACAGGAGGTTTAGCATTTAACTTGTACATCGTATATACTGTTCGCTTGTATGCTATTAATTTTCATCGGAAGTGCATTGAAAATAATCAATATATATCATGCATTAATTTTGACAAGACAGTGTTGTTCGTTTTCAGAAGAAAAAAAAAAAAACTATACAGGAAAATTTCAGGCAAAGAGCCTTAGACTGGTGCAACTTCTATATATCTTTATACATTTTAGCTACCCTAAGCTAAATAAAGGTTTACAAAAAAATGGGAACTATTCGAATAACGCTTGTTTAATATTAACACAGTTATCGCAATGGATCACCCATCAGTTAAACGTATTTTTAATTAGATATCTGTATCGATCATCAATTAACTAAAATTAGTTTTATTTTCTTGCCTAAGGTGTTACGGGCATCGTCTTTGTGTCTTTGTTTGACAAACAATGCATTGTCATAAACAAAATTGATAAATGAATTGACGCGTGGGAAATACCAAATTATACTGTACAATAGAGTGAATACAGCGATAACAAAGGTATCTAAATCAATCACAGAACCATTATCGCATGTTATGTACTTTTCATGCAATTTTCATTTCAAACGTTTCATTTTTTATGGAATTTGTAAACATTCAGAGTCAAGTGAATACTTAAAAAATAAAACTGTAATCCTCGAATTCCCTTATTTCTACTTGTACAAAATATAAATTGATAATTAGAACGGGTGGAAGGTGATGCAAATTAGAAGAAACTAGATTGTTAAGAGAAATACGCCCATAACCTTCCAGGATTTCTCCTAATTTACAGCTAAACTAAAGTCCAGTGTCTTAACAGCAATCTAAGATAAGGCAACCAGAAAAGGTGTAAATGAAACAAAGGTATCTTTTATTATTTAATATATAGGTACCTTTTGGAAGAGACACATTATAAATGTAATGAGTTTTGTAGCGAGTCTAAGTCACTTTGAAATTAGCCCACTACGAACTGTTCTTCCTAAAATATCCGAACAATTTTTATATGGGATATGCTATATCGTTTCTTCCGTTATGTGTTTCAATTTCCTGGCATGATTATATTAATATTTAATATATAATACTGCATTACTTGTCACTGATCTGTTTTTTAAAATATTTAATTAGCTTAAATTTTATTCCCTCTGCAGCATATGCAGTCAGCTTATACCTTACGAACTTTAAAATAACGCGGATCATATATCGCTTATCCCGCCATGGAGCCTGGTAAAATTACATTGTAACTAAGCAAAAAGAGAATATCATTCTCAGTAACATCGATCCTGATACAATGACACGGTCAATATGCCAGTATAGAATATCATTCTCTGTAACATCGATCCTGATACAATGACACGGTCAATATGCCAGTATAGAATATCATTCTTTGTAATATCGATCCTGTTACAATGACACGGCCAATATGCCAGTACAGACTACCATTCACGGTAACATCGATCCTGTTACAATGACACGGCCAATATGCCAGTACAGACTACCATTCACGGTAACATCGATCCTGTTACAATGACACGGCCAATATGCCAGTACAGACTACCATTCACGGTAACATCGATCCTGTTACAATGACACGGCCAATATGCCAGTACAGACTACCATTCTCTGTAACATCGATCCTGTTACAATTACATGGTCAATGTGTAGACATAGACCGTCATTTTCTGTAATATCGTTCCATCAAGCCTGACACAATAACACGGTCAATATGCCAGTATAGAATATCATTCTCTGTAACATCGATCCTGTTACAATGACACGGTCAATATGCCAGTATAGAATATCATTCTCTGTAACATCGATCCTGTTACAATGACACGGTCAATATGCCAGTATAGAATATCATTCTCTGTAACATCGATCCTGTTACAATGACACGGCCAATATGCCAGTACAGACTACCATTCACGGTAACATCGATCCTGTTACAATTACATGGTCAATGTGTAGACATAGACCGTCATTTTCTGTAATATCGTTCCATCAAGCCTGACACAATAACACGGTCAATGTGCACATAGCGAATGTTAGGATCTGTAGCATCGATCCTGATACAATTACATGGCCAGTGTGCAAATATGTAATATGATATGTATATCTATATTGTGTGTTTAACTCTTGTCCATTATTGTAGATTGTATGGGATATTTGGAAGCAACATATTAATTAGCCAACTTTTGTCCATGGTCGAAGATTGAAGTTTTAGATCATATAAACATGTAGACATGGTCTATTGTCCATACAGGTCCTAGGTATTCCTGCATTTTGTCTTGTATCTAAGTTAAAAATACATTGCTTGCTCACATCTGAGTTCGAAGTCTAGCCTGATAATGCCCCAGATGAGACATGGAACATGTTAGCGAATAAAATGGCATAATAACCGAATCCTGGTTATCTTTCTGTGTCTTAGATCTTTTTATGCAAGGTTCTAAAGGTGGCAAAACTCTTTGTTCCTACATTAAGTTCAATTCCGTTGATTTAAGATAAAGTCTGAGGTGAATCAATCATTTAAATATTGCTCATTGGAATTACGAAGTGCTCAATGATATTTTGGATTAAATCACTATTTTGAGATGATAGTGAATTCACTTAATAAGGACATTGTGTGTTTTGCCATTTTGACAAATGGAGACGCTTGGCACATCAGCTCAACCAAAACTATTGACACATCAGCACATTCAATACTGGATTTTATTTTCGTACTTCTTCCACAATATTGACAGTGTCTTTTAATTTTTCAATTTTTAGTTTAAAGAAAAACTCTGTTGATTGCATTTTACGAAACTTTGTATGTTCCTCAGTTTAAGACCATGGATTTATAACAAATATCGTTTACTATATTGCCGAGCCATTACAAAAATTAAATGGTTAATTTGTAAATATGGAATGACATTGACTGTTGCATTTGACGGCATAGTCCGAATTTTCTCTGACCCTTGCCACCCCATTTTTGATGTTTGGACATTTATGTTGGTGTGTAGGGTCAGAGTCCATTCCCTATCGAAAAGTTGGAATTCGCCGACATGTTTATAGAAAAAAGTCAAAACATAAACTTCTCAAAACATTTATTGTGAAAACAATGACCGAAAATCTGTAAATGTTGCAGCAATTTGACGAAAACTAGATTTACTGCGCAGAGACCACGTGTCAATGTGGTAGTCACGTGACACCTACAAAAACATCGTTAGCACGTGCTGGTTACTTCTTGAACATGGTTTTCTCCACCCTGCTGCAATACCGACAGGTTTCTGGTTGTTGTTTTCAGAATAAATATATTGAGAATTAAGTGTGCATTATATTTATTCGCAAACATTAATTATATAATATTTCTACATTTTATGTACAACAACTTTGGAAATTTGTTTATTGTCACTTGACTTTATGGTATATATGTCATTGACATGTTGGTTGCAAGAATTGGATAGTCATGTGATTCGGGATGGAAATGACCAGTTCCAGGTCCAATTTGGATTTCATGCAGGTATATCTCAATGAAGGTCGTTCAAGTTCGCTGGGCTACCCCATGCGAATTCCAATGTTCGATAGGGAATGGACTCTGACCCTACACCCTAACACAAATAACCAAATATCAAAATGGGGTGACAATGTTCAAACGAAGCTCGGACTAGTGTCGGCTATAGAGTTACCTTTGCTGATATATTCTGCATGGTCTATTCTGAGTTAAATAGTTCTTCTGACGATACTCAACATGGCCAATGTATGTATAGCAAGTACAGTTTCGGTGTGTATCAGGTTTTGCAGGAAATGTCTGTCGGATTTGAAGAGCTAACAATAATACAATACATTTTGTGGAAATTCAAGATTTATAAATGCAATTATATTTATTAGCATTTTTATTATCAGTTAAAGAAAATCTCGTTGTCGGAGGGACCCTTAATATGACCTGTATCATAACAGTGTGTCTTATATCGCCAACCTAACATTGTTTCAAAATAGTTACACGGGGAAAGTTGAAAAGCAGCTGTTGTGTGACACTCAATTTACCCAGCGGAAATATAACTTTGTCGTCGTTTTGGATCATTCACTCTGGGGCACTTAGTTTCCTGCCAAAACTTTAAATTGCATTTTTTGCTCGAATCTAGTATTTTGACAGACTTGAAAAATGGTACGTCTCTGATAGATATGCGATAGTCTTTGGTTTCAATGTACTTTTTCATGCTATATTGTTATAGACCATAGAGAGCACTCGTCATAGTCTGAACCATTCTATTTGCGAAAATATATGAATATTCTCCTAAATGACTGCTTCAATGATCAACATTTTCAATTACTGCGTCTCTCATGTTTGTTTGTTGTTGACATTACGACTATCACTTTCATTCGTTTGCTTCTTTGAATGTTTCGTTTCTGACTCAGTGAACAGTTCGACGTATTGGACTTTATCACTGACACATTCAAATAGATGAAACGGCTACTAAAGCTCCTTCACAAACAAATTTATTAGACCAAAACCAAAAGCGTCAACTACACGAGCGCACATTTTTTTTTTACAAAGTGGTTCCTAATACACAATAAGATCTTAGGGCATACATTTCAAGCATGTGCGTGTAATATGAATGTTTCAGTATCGTAAAATGCTGCCCGATTCTTACAATGTAAATTTAAAGGAGAAAAGAATGAGCATATAATAATACGCGTTTCTTCCGTTATGGGAAAACAGAGTGCCAAGATATACGCATTATTCCATATGGAAAGACAGTGCCTTGTAATCACATCATTTCCATATGGACAGACACATTACCATGCAATATGCTGTGCATTCATATAACCAGACACAGTGCCATGTAATACACACTACTTCCATGTGAAATTGTGAACAGACACAGTGCCTCTTAATACGTTGTGCATTCATATGAACAGAGACAGTGCCATAATATGTTGTCCATTCTCAAGGATAGACACGGTGCCATGTAATACGCTGTGCATTCATAAGGACAGACACAGTGCATTGTATTATGCATTACGTCCATATGAACAGACACAGTTCCATGTAATACGATGTGCATTCATATGGACAGACAGTGCCATGTAATATGCATTACTTCCATATGGACAGAACAATACCATCTAATACGCATTACTTTCATATGGACAGACACAGTGACATGTAATACGCATTACCTCTATATGGACACACACACATAAAAGAACACACACACATAGAAAAACACACGATTTGTTTAGGTCATCAGTCATATCTGTTGTATTCTTTACTAAGTCAGTCCTCTTGCACACCACGAATCAATATATATGAGTCACAAATATTATTGAATGTGTTATTTCATAACATCCTACAAAAATATACCTTCATTTATAAGGAATACAGATGTGCCTGCAACCAAAACAACAACACGTCATTATTTACAAGTAAGTCATCTGTTCTTACCATCAGAAGATATGAGGTGTATGTAACAATGGAAATAATGGGGAAATTACTGCTTGAAATCAGTAGAAAAACAGCACTAAGTAACCCACTCAACCAAATCAAAGACTATGATGTGTGTTTTTTTTAATGACGTTTACAACTAAACATCTTTTTATACAATGTAATAACCTTGATTTCTATTTTTTAGAACTTTGTGTTAATGTTTTCTTCTTCAGAGGTGTATCCGATAATTGGTCCTCTACGTTTTTACTTCGTGTATCTAATTGATTAAACGAAAATAATGTGTAGGTGGAGGCCAGTGTTGTTCTATATATCTTCCCATCTCTACATTATATACCATCCATTATTTTCATATTTTAATTATCTCTTGATCCGAGCTATAACACTGTGGTCGATCATCACCAGTTTAGTGTAATAAGAAACCACAGACATTCGCTTGTTGTGGGACGAAATGAGGTTTTGAATTGTAAAAGCTGTTGTTAGGATCCTGGATAATTTCTTTAAATAATCTACAGACAATCAAGTTTTATTGATCTGATAAATTATATATTTTGTTATTTATAGATTTTGTGCATTTACTGCAACTACCAATTGATACAGAATGAAGTAAAATTTTTTTTTGAATATTTACCTGTTTGGCGATGTGTTACAAATCAAATAACATCCGTGTCCGGTGGATTTAAAATTGGATATGACAAATCTTGGTTTGGTCTTAGAATATCAACGCCAGCCTGACCATCAAAATCTACTTAGTACATGCCAAGCGGTGCTTACTGAAGCTGTGTCCGTTGTTCTGCTCAGATGTTACCGTCTATTCTATCTCGCGCCAATCGCTGCTTTATGGGCGATTAGCTCTAAACGCTAAGCAAAGCGAAAACGGTCTCACTCACTAATTATGTCGTTGGTTTAAAAAGATTTAGGAATATAGCAAATTATGTTTCGTGCCTGAGTTAGTCAGTTTGTGTAATCATCCTAAGCACGTATTTAAGAGGATGCGATAAGAAAACACGATATTTTATTTATGATAAAGTCATATATAAGATTCCTTTCCCCATCCCCTTTCATACAATATTACATTGGTTGAAGTTTTGTATTCTTTACTGGTAAACTGTAAAGCAAAAAGGAAACTCACTTCGCTTAATGTTTTGCTGATAAATTATGCAAAAAAATATTGTCTATTTCATCTGTTTTTGTTTCGCAGCTAAAGTACTGTCCACAGTACGTCTGGAAAACCAACATTGGCTAATGCAGTTTATGTTATTGACATGTTGGGAGAAAAGTAATATCATTTTTTGAACCAGTGTCTAACCAATTTGGAAATATAACGTCCATAAAGTGTACTATTCCAATGGTTATTTCCTTATTTAGGCCCATTCCAATTTTCTTAATTTGCTCCTCCCCCAATCGACGGATGAACAAATGCGTCAAGACTGTAGACCCTCTATTATACGTTGATGTAACAGACAGGGATGTGAGTAGTGAAGGGGGGCACTTTACGGTCAATGGGAATTAGCATTACAAGACCCCTTGGGCAAGATTACCGTCAAGGGAAAATTAACATGGAGAAAAATCGTGGGTAAGATTACCGTCAAGGGAAATTAACATGGAGAAAGAAAAAATCGTGGGGCACTTTAGCGTCAAAGGAAATTAAACAGGGTGGGCCTTTATAGCGTCAAGGGCTTTCACTAAAGTGGGCCTTTACAGCGTCAAGGGAAATTGAACATGGGATTTCTTTTATATTTTTTTAAAAAAAAATAAAAAAGGGGTAGGCAATGGAAAGACTATCTCTTTTCGAGAAATATGGCTGGCCCTGAAAAGGGCCTTTGGGTTTTCTTCTTCTTCTAATTTCTTCTTTTTCTCCACCAAGTCCTTATTTTATCTCCTACACTCTTCTTCCCTTTTTTTTTCTTCTCCTCCTCTTCTTTCTTCTTCTCTTCCTCCTCTTCTTTCTTCCTCTATTCATTTTCTTCTTCTTTTTCAATTTTTTCGTTCCATTTGCGTATTCTTATTCTTTCCTCTTCATCCTCCTTCTCCTCCTTTATCTCTTTCATTACACCACTAATCTTCTCCTTTGCTTTTCTTAAGTTGTTAATCTCCATTTTTACTCTATGCGGACTATAGGAATAATGGTCTTCAACGAGTCTTATTAGCATCTGTTCCATTATTCCTAAGTTGTCTAAAACGTCTTGCAAGGTTTGTATTTTGTCCATTTGGTTTGACGCCATCTTCTTTTTATTCTTTGCAGAATGGTTTGAACAACGAACACTGTGGGTTCTTATAGTGAAAGCGCGGACGTGAAGGAAAACATCCCCCTAAAAACATACAATGGATCTTACCTGGATCATGACCAAACAACGCGCGGACGTGAAGGAAAACATCCCCCCTACTTTTTCATTTCATATAATATAACCCAAACTATACTCTCCACATACGCTAAGAAACAATAAAGAAACCCATAATCTACTATTCGCACAAACTTACTTCAGCATTTACAAACACAAACACACAAACTTACTTCAACATTTACAAACACAAACACATACACTTCCACTATTAATAAAGAGTTAGTGTTTATATTCACACTACTCTACCTACACACATTGGCAAATCGATCGTTATTTCTTTTCTAGAGTATTGGGTAGCCCTGAAAAGGGCTGTTTTGTTTGGAACTTCAGTTACACCTGGTTAATGGTGGCACCTTCCAGGCCTGGCGCCACATACACATCTTATCCCCCAGTTACTTTTTACCTTTTGGGGGGAGAGAGCAGAGGCAGGATATGTCGCTTCAGAATCCCAATTTTCGCTCTCTGGGATTCTGAAATTTTTTCTTCTCTCCTTTTCCTCCTCCTCTTCTTTGTATCTTCTCTCCTCCTCTTTGTATCTTCTTTCCTCTTCTTCTTCTTTATATCTTCTCTCCTCCTCTTCTTTGTTTCTTCTTTCCTCCTCTCTTATCCTTCCCTCCTCGACAATGGCTTCCGCGGCCAGTTCATTTAATATGCGCCTGGCATATTCCAGATGCACATGAAGTTCCAACAGTTTCTCCAGTCTCGTGTTCATTTTTGGTGTTGATCAATCAACAAGGGTAGCTGGACTGCCGAACGAGTTTCAATTTATACTGAAAGCGCGGACGTGAAGTAAAACATCCCCTAAAACATAAAATTCATCTTACCTAGATCATGACCAAAAAACAACAACAACGCGCGGACCTAAAAGAAACACTCACTCACTTTTTTATGCTACCCATCACTATTGTAAAATTTTTTATAAATCACTTCAATAGACTATCCACATAAGCAAAGCAATCCAATCTAACCCCAAATATACACCTCAAACACCAAAAAAGACATAATTTTAATCTACTATCCACACCAACCTACTTTATCACTTACAAACACACAAACACACAATCCTATACACAAACACATACCCTCACATTTTTTTTTGAAAAAGAGTTAGTGTTTATTTTCACACTACTCTACCTACACACATTGGCAAATCGATTGTTATTTCTTTTCTAGAGTATTGGGTAGCCCTGAAAAGGGCTGTTTTTTTTGTTTGCTATGGCATTCTTTTTAGTTTCTAAGAATGCGATGTCCTCTGAGGATAGACTTTCTGGCGATAGGTCAGCTTCTTCGGAAAGAGAAGAAGAACTCTTTGGTGTCGATACGACAATCGACAAAGCCTCTGTCAGCTTCAGGTTGCTGCTGCTGTTGTTGTTGTTGTTGCTGTTGTTGCTGCTGTTGCTGCTGTCTCTGAAGTCTGTACTTCTCTGTCCATTCTTCTTTTTCCTTGTTCATTTCTTCTCTGAAGAGCTCTTCTATCAGGTCTTCAGTGATTTTTAACATTCTCACATTCTCTATTTCTTCTGGCTTCGGTATCAGACTGTGTCTGACCCTATGCAAATTCACGTAGGCTTCGTTGAGTTTAGCTAGTTTGGAGCACATCTTCGTAGGAGGATGAGTCGACAATGGATGGTCAGACTGGAAACAACCCCGGTTCTTAAAGTCAAAGCGCGGACGTGAAGGAAAACATCCCCACACGGTTTTCGAGTCGCAACGTTCAGTGAGTGTCATGAGAGGGATAGTAAGAAATGAAAGAGCATCAATCCAACATTCTTATAGCTAAACAAACCACAAAGGCATTTTTTTTCAAAACACAACATTTTTTATTCAAAAATCACTTAACACTAAACAACAACTCTAACATTTTTAACAATAATCCAACACTATAACATCAAACAATTTTTTTCAAATCACAAACATTTTTTCTCAATTCACAATCTACTTTGAACAGGGCTGACAACGTTGTGAATGAAATTGTGATTTCCACTGTTGGAAATCATTAGGCCATTGATGGACACTACGTTTCCTAGCTTGAGACAAAAGATAAGCATAATGGTCACAAAACCATCGATCTACTTTCACATCGTTTCTAGCAGAAGAACGAGGATCAAAATGAGTCACTAAATGTTCTAAGGAATAGCCCAGGCTGCGATGATGCAGAAAATACACACAGGACTGTCCACACACCAAGGAATCTGTGCCTTGCAATTTCACGTTATTGAATCGGGTGGTCTGAGCATTTCTTCTCATAAAGTCAATGATATCGTCTTCCAAAGGGGGCAATCCGTACGAATCGAAATATTCCACACATCCTTCTTGAGGAAAGTAAACGGCTACCCAGTGGGTTCCTGGGAGATGACTGTCGTCCGTGTTGATCACGTAAGCTTGATGGTCTTTAGGTTTGCGATGAGGGAGTTCATCTTTAGCACAGATGACAGGATTCCAAGAAGACGTATACGAACTGTGGTTCAAAAGGTAATAAAGTTCCCAGGTATCCATTTGTGTGGTTTTTATCTTCTTCTTCACAGGTAATAATAAGTCGTCAATTCGATCCTGACTTTTTGCTTGAAAATGTCTGACGAATAAACGGTTATTCGTTCTGTTTCCTCACTCTGATTCAGGAGAGCTTCGATACGATGGATCTCTTGAGTGGTTAATGGTGGACAAGAATGTTCACGCAAGTCTTTATACCACTGGTGCAACACGTCTTTGTTCGAGATGAGACTCCAAGCTTCGTCCAGATACTCGTCCAATTTTTCTTCTTGACTTAACATCAGGCATTTATCGTGTTGAATTTGACTGGGATGATCGTTTTGACATCAATAACAATTTTTCTTGATCAATTCCGTCATTTTGTCGACCAAGTGTTTGGCAAAACAGGAGACTAAATGGGCTTCTTGTTCTGGCCATCTTGACTTCATCATGATCACTTCTTCTTCCACAGTCTCCTTACATTTCATGTCCAAAGTTTCTCCACTAGGTAAAGAGGGATAACAGTCTTCCATGGTTTCTAGTAATCTAGAATGACTTCTCTCAAACTGTTGATTTCTATGGTATTATCGAATTCTGCATACAGGATGACGTTCACTGTGTTCCCTGCATCCAGTGGACTCGCAAACTGAATTTCCACACGAATCTGGCCTGATTTTATAGGGTGGAAATGTCCCTCGTCGCTGCCTTGGTCTGGAGTGAAATCGAAAGCCCACAAAGCATAGCCTCCTGCATAATCGTCGTACGTAATGCCGTGACTGGTGTTGGTTCCTAACTGTCCGGTAGCTTCGTACAGGGACAAGTACGATCTCAAATAATTCTTTGCTGCACCAAAGTTAGGCTCGAAAGGTCGGGTACACAAGGTCTTGCCATCGCGACTGACTTCGATCTTGGACACATTGTAATGCTTAAACTCAAAAGGATTTTCGTTGTAGACACCATTGAAAGCTGAATTCTTGACGATACCAACAATCAAACGTTTGGGTAACTGTCCTTGGAACAGATGATCTTCGATCATGGATCGCTGTCCAGCAGGAATGGTGAACGTTTTCACTTCTACGCGTCTTATCGGATACTTGGCGGTTGTTCTGCTCAATGTCTGACTGATGTCGTTACCTACTTTAGGTAACACTTCCACACGACGCACGTAGAGTCTGGCTTCTTGGATGATGGCTTTGTAAGTGGCATCATCAGCAGCCATCAAATGGAAAGCAGCACTACTGCGATTCAGTCTCAGGCGGACATCCACCCCGTTCAGCAAATACTTTTCTTGTAACCACATGTCCAAATGCAAACGATCCATCAGTTCTAAACTACGACTTCCAGCAATTTTCTTTTGTCGTTCTACAAATCCCGTTGGATTTGAAGCATCCCCAGCAAGTGTAATGCCGTTGAATTTAGTCGCTTGGTCAGGTTTCCATACCACGCAAGCATCCAGATGAGTGTTCTTGGCTTCTTTTCCG
This sequence comes from Sinohyriopsis cumingii, assembly GCA_028554795.2. NCBI lineage: Eukaryota > Metazoa > Mollusca > Bivalvia > Unionida > Unionidae > Sinohyriopsis > Sinohyriopsis cumingii. Next base: position 40,314,005 of record CM068838.1, read on the forward strand.
TACGTCAAGAGATTTTCCAGGTACGCTCGATAAGGGTAAGTATCCATGCTGCTGCTGACCAGTTTGTTATTCAAGTACAAGTCCACTTCGCTGAACAAGGAATGCATGAAATTGTTGACGGGAGCTACTGCTTCATCAACGTCTATGTTAGCGGGAGGTGTTCCTTCCATCACTTTCACTTTCAAGTACAAGTAACTGCTATTCAGATCGATGTAATCTTCGGGCTGTCCTTTGATTTCAAACTCGATGGGAGCGGAATCGGTCAATGAGGAGACCGGGTGAAATTCCACTCACTGGGATTCTTGCATCGTCATCATGGTGGGGGGCATGGCAAACATATCCAGTTCCGTCTTGGAACAAGCACATGACTCTCGGTGCATCATTTTTTTTGTTGCTGTGTCTCAATAATCGAAAACGTCTAAGTCTCGAACGGTTCTTCTTTTCTTGGCCTTTCTAGCTTGAAGTCTGGTGAAAGGGTGTTTTCTTCGTCGTCTCTTTCTGCCTTGTCCTTGCTGAATGCCTGACTCGGTAGCGTGCAGGGCATTTATAGGTGTGTCTCGTCGGCCTAAAATGTCTTTGCCCGTTTGCAGCAAGACATTTTTGCCTGCCCTCATGAAGGCTTCTTTAGGGTTTTGTTTGTCGATGATGACATTTTGGAGAAATTCTTTGCCTTGCGTCAGTGCCGCATCTTTCAAGGCGTGCAATCCGCGTGTCACCATCGGTTTCAACACCGGGGCCACTGAACGAAAAGCCGATTTTAACATATCTCCTAAACCGTGTCCTCGCTGTCGAGCCACCCCTCGGTACACTGGATACATGACTTACTTACGAGTCGTGAGAGAACCGTTTTCGAAAATGGAGTTTCACCGTGACTTTTCCTTTGGTGAATGGAATATTTTGTCCCAAATCTCCTTTTATAGTAATGTTGACCGTGTCCAAATACGACTTGCTGACAGGCAAATAGTGAGGATGGACAAATTCGCGGTGAACGTGGTAAGTGTTTCCACCTTCCTCGTCAGCGTTCGCGGCAGAATCCACTTTGAAAGGAATGACACGCAGTAACGGCACAGAGGTGTGTCCCACCACGTTATACTCCACCACATCGGAGTACACGAACATCAAATTCAGTCATTGGTTCAGTTGTACCGGGGTACGAAAATACTTGGCAAAAGTATCGTTGTCAGAAATGACTAGTAATTCGCCTTTTTGTTGTTCTACTATCTTCTTCAGGTTCATGTCACCGCCCAACATGTCAAACAATTCAGGACAAAAAAAGAAAGATATTATTTTAGGCCCCTCAGGAAATTTTATCAGGAAGCGACGAGCTGTTTTGTGGTACTCCAGGGTGACACTTTTTTTGGTACTTTCCAAAGCTTTCAGAAACACACCATTAAACCTGGTGACTATGGTGTTGACCAAATGTTGACCACTAAAATAATAACCTGGGGGAATGAACAAGTGATAGTCGGTCCAGTTTGAATTTTCTTTGTTACGGGTTTTCTTGTCATATTTGCTATGGGTATCCATCCACTGTTACACTTGCTCGTCATGAACTTGCACCGTAAAAAAATTTTGATTGGGAAGGACATTGAGGACTTGGGTCGGGTGAATTATTTCTACCAAAGCCACTTCCCAATGGGCTTCGTGATCTAAGGGGATGGCTTGAGGTAATTTGGCCGTGTAACAGCACAACGTGTTATTGGGAAACACCTCCATGGAACTGTCACTGGGTAAGGTCAAGTAAAATTGGTTTTGGTGACTCATAATTCTAGAGTTCTGTGGCTGTCCGAGGGGATATTACTGGACGTCAGAGGCGTGTCTCCGCCCAAAATGGGGTTCTGATTGTGGTTGGACTGGTGACTGGCACTGACACTGGCACTGGACACAAGGTTCCCGTTCGAGGAGAATTTCAGGGAGGGATTAGGAAGCAGGTAACCGATGCAACTGCTCAATAAAATGGTCCACAATTGTTTGTCTCCTTGTTGCAAACTCAAATTGGCGATGGCTGCCCCGATGACACAATACACCACGAAGATTTGGCAGAAAAAGACGATTTGCGTTTTAGGCACACGTTCTCCACACCACACCCACAAGGGTTGTTTTTGTAAATCTTGCACAGAAGAACTGGGTGAAGGAGGAGTGGTCGACGTAGCTGCGTCTGATGTGTGAAAGGGCATGATGGTCACTTCTTTTTATAGTCGATGACTTGTGAAGCGTCGATCCAAGAATCGAAACTGGGTGGATATCCTTTCCAACGTACTTTGACTTCTTTGACACGTCGTTTGCCCACTTTACGGGTTCTGCGTTCGAGAATGCTTTCGATGTCGTACACGTCGTCTTCTTTTTTGGTCACACGTTGTAACTCGGGCAAATAAAACGTTCCTTTGAGCACTTCTCCGTTCATGTCTTCCAATTTATAGACGGCAGGATGACGGCCATGCACTCGTCCAGTGACGCGAAACAATTCGGTCGTCCAGTTAGGTAAGTAACCTTTGTCGAAAGTGCGTTTGGTTTTGCCAATGCGCACCCAATCTCCTACGACCAACTCTCCACTTTTCTTGGGGACAGCCCTCGTCGGGGACGTACCGAACAGGCGCTCGAACACCAGCACTTCGTTGTCGGGAGTCACGTCTTGCGGGGCACGTCCGATGCTTCGATGGTAAGATTGGTTGTACGCTTGCACCAGGTGCGGTAAGATGTCGATGTACTTCAGAGTGTGGTGATGCGTAAAATATTTCCACATGCGTTCTTTCAAAGTGCGTTGAAAACGTTCCACGATGCTGTCTTTGGTTTCGGGATTCTCGGTGGTAAAAAAATGAATGTCACGTTTCTTTAATTCTTTTTGGAAAGCTTGGTTCAGAAATTCGGTGCCTTTGTCCGTTTGCCATCGAAGAGGGTGACGACCGCTTTGTTTCAACACCCGCTGCAGGGCTCGCACTAACTCGCTGCTCGATTTGGAAGTCAAGGGCACGACCCAGGCAAATTTGGAAAAGACGTCGATGACACAAAACAAATATTTGTAGCCACGATTGTAGCTGGCCAAATGAGAGACATCGGCTAAATCGGCTTGCCATTGATGATCGATGCCTTCCACTCGGGTGCGACTTCTGGCAAACTTGCGTCGAATGGGTTTGTGTAAAGTGTAGGTAGCTTGTTCTTGTAACCATCGTTGCACTTGAGGTAAACGGAGACTTTTCAGTCGAGTTTTGGCAGCACGATACAATTTTTGAACTCCTGCGTAACCTGCAGGATGCGAGGGATCGTAGTAAATGCTGGCTAAGACTTTTTCCATTTTTTTGTGTTGGTTGGTGTGTTAATAAGGCACCCACTCTTGGAAGAGGCTACTCTTTTTCTCTTGGGGTATTTTCTTGGATTGCAAGGCTTTGCGTGTGCGACCGGCAATAGGTGTTGAAGAAGAGGAGGAGGATGTCTGAGCGGGGGATATCGGTTCTTGTTTCACTTCTGTCTTCACTTCTGTCTTCACTTTCTTTTTCTCTTGTGAGGAAGAAGGGGTGGCCATCATCTTTTTAATCCATCCAATTCTGGAGGTAGGTGGTGTTGTTAACTTGCGTACTTTTTCTGGTGGAGTTTGAAACCCTTCCTCTTCTTCTCCTTTTTCTGTCTTGGTCACGGGTACTGGTGGTACTGGTACTGGTACTGGTGATGGTGCTGGACTTTTCATCAAGGTCTTAAAATCTTTCAGAGTGTGTAGAGCTGTTTCGTCTAAAGCTTTCTGGTGAAAGAGTTGCAGTCGTTGCAAGAGTTGACCGTACTTTTGCGATTTTTCTGTTTCGGACAAATCTTGGCGATCCATCAAGGACTGCAATTCGTGTTGTAACTGGGACATCTCGCTCAAATGGGGATTGCGAGGTAAATGCGGGGTGCGTTGTTCTTGCCACCGATGGTATTCCATCCATCGTTTGTAAGGTACTAAAGCTAATTTTCGTCCTTCCATGGGGTTGTCAGGGGTCGATTCTGAGATCTTGGGACTTTCGAAGGCCTTTTTATCTTGCTCCCACTAGTCCTCCCAACATGGTTCCCAAGACTCCTTTCAGTATGGGGCCTAACAAGAGAGGCAAAATGCCTCCACGTTGCACTAACATCTTCTTTTTTTGACGAATGGGAATTTTCTTTCGAACCATTTGGCGAAGAACGTGACGATGTTTGCTTAAGCATTGTTTCTGGTGTTTGGACAAAGGGATCGTGCCTTTCAAAACGTTCAAACAACATTCGCACACGGTATCGATGACCTCTTTGGAGGCCGTTTGAATGAGTTTTTTTCGTAGGGGTGGAGAAGCTTTGGACAGGACAGATAACAGGTCCCCATGTTTGGCTAAACGTGGTGGCAGTCCTTTCCTTTTCTTTCCTTGGGGTTTTCTGGAGGGTGACATCTTTGAGTCTTTAGGAGCACCTAAAAACACTGATACCCTACTCGGTCACAGGCCTTTTTTATACTGGAACGCGTCGCCACTGATTGTCTTTACGGCGTATCAGTTTGAGGACAGGCATGACACGTCGTACAGGGGTACGTAACGGACTAAATCGAGCCAGTTCTTGCTTGGACAAATCCAGTAATCTTTGTAACATGCCCGATCTTTCATGGACTTTGATTTTGGGAGAAGGTACATTGTGAGCAGCAGCCACTGCCACTAAATTGGAGGGTCCTGCCACTGGGGAAGTTCTTTTGGGGGTCATCAACGGAGAAGTTCTTGGTGTGATCAACGTCTCCAAGTACTCTTCAGTTCCTGGTGACATCAACGGAGAAGTGGATACACGTGAGGCTGCCGGAGACGCAGTCACCGCTGTGGCAGGTCGTGGTTTGCGAGTGTAAGGTTGTGTCCTGGCCGAGGTGCCTCTCTTGCGACTAGTTTTCTTCTGAGGACTTTTCTTTTTCTGGGGACTTTTTCTCTGTTTCTTTTTTTGGGGGCTTCTTTTCTTTTTCCGGGTTGGTGTCTGGTAAGAGCTGGGTCCTGCCACTGGAGAAGTTATTCTTCTTGGGGACCTGGTCTTTTTCTTTTTCTTCTTGGGGCTTCGTTGGACTTTTGTCTTGGGGATAACTTTGGGGGTATTAGGATCCCATCTTACGAGAGAGCGAATGATGACCCCTCCTAGAGTACCGCTCCCTCCAGGTTTCAAAATGATTTGTTTTTTAGTTTGAGTGTCGATGCGGGGATCGGCCAGTTGGACCAAAGCGACTTTGTTTCGATCGAAAAAGCGTTTGGTTTGATGAGGAATCTGAATGATTCCTTGGAGTAATTGACGTGCCGTCACCGTGAACCATCGTAAGACTTCTTTGAGACTAGCTTCTAAGACACGAGCTCGTGTTTGTGGATCTTTTTCTCGACTGATGCCATACAAGGCACGAATCAATTTGACGGGAAGATGCGACTGAAGGGACGTCATGTTCACACTGTGTGAGACTGACGAAAAAGGGTCTGAGGTTTTTATAGATTTTTTTATGTGGAGTGAAATGAAGTCGAGGACGGAGACGTGTACAGGACAGGCCCTCCGTCTTGGCACCAGTGGTGAAACAAGTGGGTACGAAATCGCAAATCCTCGGGAGTCGTAGGTTTCAAATCGACGAGTAAATAGGCGTGTGGCGTTTGAGTGGCATCGTCGTACGCCTGAGTCAGCCAAGGCGTTCCTAACTGTTTGGCTAAGACTTGCACTTGCGATTTATCTCGAGGGCTTTTAAACAAGACCACGTAATGCGCATTGAGACTGATGGTGCGATGGGCTTTACTTTGTTGAAACAAATTTTGGGTGATGTGAACGACACTGGCATTACGGTGATGCCCTTTGCGCGTGAACCACAATTTAATTTCTTCTTCGTCTTCTCCTAACATGTCGTCGAAAATGACCAAATGGGTTTGACGGGAGTCAGAGACGATGCCGTCGTCTTCTTTAGGAATGCCTTCCACAAACACGATGGAATCGCCTTGACTTTCTCGCAAGAGGCTGTACGCCGATTGCCACTCTTTGTAACACCACACGATCCGTTGAGGTGGCCGATCGATCAAATGATGTTTATGTTCGATCAAACGTTTGACGAATTCGGTTTTGCCTGAACCGCTAGGTCCGGCAATGAGCATGTTAAAGGGATGGCGAAGATACAAAGCCTCCCAACTGGCACGATCTAAGTGTTCGTCGATGACTTTGACAGTAGAGGAAGAGGGAGCAGAGACAGTAGAGGTAGCCATGGTGTGAGAAATGTCACTTGTGACACGAAAACAAACAAGACAAGAGTTTATATACTTTTTCAGAACACGTTTATTGAATGTTTCAAATATGAACACGAAAGACAAAAATACATAAAAGCCAGAGGCTTAAGTACAAGGATAAAAGGCACATGATAACTATGAACGTGGAATAAACACAAGTGTCTGTACAACATGTTTTGGGTAATGTTCTAACCAGTTCTATAGTAGGGGTAAGGTCACACAAGTGTCCTCCCGAAAGGGTCTTTCAGGCCTGTCGACGACAGTCCTGTCCTGGGTGACGGGTTCTTCTGGCACCGTCACTAACACGGGTTGAAAAGTAACTTTTTTCCTTGAACAACTCTCGTGCATACTGGGCCACTTCTTGGGTCCAAGCCTCAAAACCCCATTCTTTCCAGGCACGGACATCTGTCCAATGGGGATGTAAGTCACAAGCTACACACACATCGTCATACACGTCTTGGGTAGCTAAAAGTTGACAAATCTTTTTTTCCTGTTGAGGTCGAGAAGTATCCAGATGAAAACGCAAGGCTTTGAGCAAAAAGAGTTTTTCGTGACCATTTAAGGCCATGGAGGTGGTAAGTACTGATCGTAAAGAGTCCACAAAGAATCGGCTGGTAAACGAAATCCCAAAAAACAAGTCACTAAGACACACACCACTTGTCGTCCCAAATTGAATGGATAAAATTCTTGTAATAATTGATGATAATGATCCACGGTTTGAATATGGTCATTGAGTTCCTTCCACGGAATCTGTTGAATGACATGTGACATAAACCGTGGCATGGCAGCCTGTTTTTATATTCTCTTTTTTTCGGATGCAATACACGTACTTTCTAGCCAGAGATCTTCGTTCTCCAGTAGGGAATCTAAATCTTGCATACTGTAACCGAAACGTCAGAGTTCGTTTAGAAGTTTCCTCTTCCGCTAAGTAGATTCCACGTAACAAATGTTGGTAATCCTTTAACTTGTCTTCCTCAATGCGTTGCACTAGGTGAATCTCGAAATAACCATAATCATGAACATGTCGATCATGAGCGACCTCAATGTCTGACCATTGAAAGAATTTCTGACGAATCAGTTCTCTTATACCATTCAGGTACCAGTGGTTAAAGATCTGGTGACGTAACGGATGCAATTGTTCTTTACGTTTCACTTGTATTTTGACCAGCTCTCGGTAAATCCTTTCTCTCAACTCCACAGGCAAAGCACGAATGTTCTCTTGTAAAGTATTCATGAATAGGTCAGTCCGTACAATTCACAAAAGTAATCCACATATTGAGTAATTTCTGACCACTGCCATTCAGAGTAACGTCCAAGAATGTCACTGAACTCTTTTGATGTAAACGGTCTAAAGCGATACAATAGGAGGAATGCACCCTTGACCCAAAGAAATCTAACACACTGGTTGACTTTTTTCACTTTCCTCTTATGAATTTCTCGACACAAAAGTTCTACAGTGACCCATTGAGATTTCACTCTGGCAAACCCCTGCCAAACTTCCTTGCAAATCTTCTCTTGTAGTTCTTTAGGTAATGATTCAATATCGTTTTTGAAATGAAGTTTAAATACTGGTCTGGGTGATGTCCAACATTTGACTCCTAACCAATCTGGTTTCTTCTTCGTCAACGACATGGTAAGTTACTTCAATGTCTCGGTCCCACTAAGGGTAAGTAATGACAATTCGGTGACCATCGAGCATGTTCTACGTAGGCCGAATCTTGCGGTTCCCAGTGGTGAAGTGATACACCGCAACTGAAGCACTTGACTTTATCTCCTTCGCCCAAGTAGAAAAATCCGGCTCTGGCTAATTCTTCGGGGGTCGGTCCTCCCAGATACTTAGGCCATTTTCCTTTGAACGATTGTAGACGATTTTCAAAGTCGCAGTATTCCGACAAACGCACAGGGAACGAATATTCGTCTTTCACAGGTTCGTTTCGATGAGGGTTGAGTGACATGGGTAGGAGTTTGCTCAGGGCTGGATGACATCCGTAGGGGGGTAGACGTGAAGGTGAACATTCCCCTTTAAAACGAAACCCAGTAAAATGTCCAAGAGGACGAGCGGCATCGCTTTCGCATCCCTCAGGTTTGACACGCACATCATCACTTTCCATGATAGGGGCAGTGAGAACAAAGTTCCCATGATGCTTTACGGCATCGCTCAGGTCACAAGGTACAGCATCGTATCCATCGCAAGGCTCACAATCGCACTCGTCTGCAAACTCCGTTACGCAATTACAATGGTAACCACATGGACAATCGCAGTTTCCTTCGGGACATTTTCCGTCGCACTGCATGGGTCTTATCCATCCAGTATTAGTCACACTAGAGGAAGATACAACTTTTTTACAATCCCCAAACTGGAACGATGTCTCTTTCAAAGTATTCATCTTGTTCGCTCGGTCTTGGTAGTCCCAATGAACTATCGATCTTGACCATAGCCCCTTTTTATACTAGTCGCAATGCAGTCTCCAGCTTGTACATCTTTCCTTTTTTACGTTTTTTATGTCCTGTTCTGGAAGGTACCGTCTCTAAGGTACCGTCAACATTGTACCGTAGTGTGATGGGTGGAAAGGCCATAGAAAGGTAAGGGCAATGCGGAGACCATCGAGTATGCTCCAGAATAGCTGAATCTTTATAGATACATAGATCCATTCGTAACTTCAGTCCGCAAGCGAAACACTGTACCTCGTATCCCAATCCTGACTCAGGTCCCAAGTAGACAAATCCTGTTCTAGCTAAAACATGCGAAGAAGGTAATCCTTCCCTATCCGTAGGCCATTTCTGAAACGTGTCCAATCGACGGGCACAATCACAATAGTCAGGTAAGAAGACTGGAAAATGGTAGGGTTTGAGCTTGGAGTTCTCATCGGATTTCTCACTCGATTCTTGCTGTGGCGAAGTCATCTTTCTGGTGGGTGACTATCCTCTTACAACCAATGTTTTATACCAACGTGTCCATACGGTAAGGTGAAATGATTGGGAAGTCGCACTCGCTTCTGGTACACGATTTGATAGACTTTTTCCAAGGGTCGACTGACGATGTGGTGAGTGGGTAAACGTACAATCTTGTTCGGTTGATAGGTGGTCACTTTAAAGTTTCCATCCTCTCCCGATTGCAAGGCTTCTTTCAATACCCCAAAGTTGACCACTCGACTGGTACGATAATTCAGAGTCAGTCCTTTCACTTTGCACGTCGTGTGCACTTCTCCTTGTTTGTCCCGGTATTCGTAGCCGTAATTTTTGGGACCGCCACTGACGAAACTTAGAATCTTGTCGTCGGGATGCTCGTCTGTCCAGGCTCCTAAACGGTCTCCTTCGATGTCAGGGTGATGTTGAATCGGGTGATGGATGTAAATGCAACTGTCCGTGTCAAAGTACAGGACACGTTCCCCTAACAGTTCTAAAGCTTCGTACAATTTTAAGCGAGCATGAGCTGTCACGTAAGCCGCAATGATGACATTTCCAAAAGGGTCGTCTTGTACAAAGTCCAGATCTTCTTCGTAATTGACCAAGATCAAATTCTCTCGAACGACGTCCACGTGTTTCATGTATTTGGTTTTGTCGTGAATCATTTGGAAGTAGCGGGAAGGTTCTGTCAAATATTCCGTCTTGGGTAAACACGGTCGTTGTGCCATTTTACCCCACAAGCAATTTAACATCACTTTGGCAAACGATCGCCTGCCTTCGTTTTTCTCGATGTGGTCTAAAGTGATGCCTTCTTGTTCGTAGTATTTCTCTTTGAATTTTATTTGGTCTTCGGGAGTGTGACACCAGGAAGGATAGCCGCTGGCTTCTTGCTTCAGTTTCAAAAAGGCATCCACGTAGTCTGCGAAAATGCCTTTCTGAGTAGGGTCACCCTTGCGGTATTGTTGTGTCTTGGGAAAGTGGCAAATTTCGTACACTTCTAACAGTTGGTATCCCATGTCCAGAGCTTTGAACAATTCTACGCTGACCCAGGTTCCCGTCAAGGCCCGTTCTTCCTGGCTGTGCTGACAAGGTTGGTCCTGGTTGCACGTTTCGGCACAAGTACGGCACAAGGGAAACATCAGTTTGCCTTGACAATGGTGAGGTAAGACGGGATGGTATAGGTTCGTGGGAGGCAAAACTTTGCACTTGATCAAGCCTTCGTATTGTCGAATGTTTTTCAGGTCGATGTGTTCCGTCAGCAATTGCGGGTGCCCTACAGGAAAGCGACAATATTTGCACACGTAGGGATACAGCGAACACACGTCCAAGTATTTGATTTCTTCTCCTTTCTCTTCGTCGGCTTGGTACAGCAAACAGGTGGCATTGGTCCTTCCTCCGTACAAACTATTCCTTGGGTTCAGCGGGTCCATGAACTGGTAACTTTCCACGAGGCGTTTAAACTCGGGATCGGTTTTCATACGGTGATCGTACTCGTGTTCCCACATTTCCACCACTTGGTATCCTTGCTGTTCTAACTTTAGGCGTCGCTGACAAGTGTCCTGGTACAAGTCTTCCATGGTTCGTTGCAAAAACTGATTTTTAGTGCCACGGTCAGGGTAACAGACGGGACATCCGTGAAATAAGCAACCGTTAAACTCGTACACGATCTTGGGGTTTTCTAAGTCCCAGCCATCGACCGAATACGTTCCGATGGTCTTTTCGCCCCCTCCGTTGCGGGCATGCTGAATCCACTTGTCTTCCTTGTCGCACAAGTAATGTAACCAACGTAGGGCTTTGACCGAGTATTGACGTTTGACATAGTGGGTCGTTTGAGGACTGATGACAGCCACGGTGTTTTCAGGCATGAATCGTTGTCGATACACTAAGGAACACGCTTTGGCAATGGTGCAAGCTTCTTTCAAAGGATCGACCCCTCCGTGTTCCATGAACAGTTCTCGAAATTTTCCACAGCAACGCCGTAAAATGTCCACGTCGGAACGACAATACTTTAACATTTCTTCCTGAAAGTCGAAAGGGTCCGAGGCGTGAATCTGGTATCAAGCGTAGAAAGCTTCTCGTTGTTCGGTACGCATGTTGTCGGGGTCGTAATAGTGAGCCTCAGGCAAATGGGGTAGAACGGCATGTTGATTGGCTTCCGTATTGAAAAAGTGTGGAAAGTACCCTTTAACCATTTCTGTCATTCCAAACGTTTTAGGCATTCGACTCAAAGGCATGGCCAAATAGCTCATCGAATCTTTAAACTGTACTTGTCCCACTTGCATGAAAATGATTTTGGCTCCGTTCAAAGTCACTTTAGGACGCTCGGTGCCTTGTTCCGTATAGTACCTCAAAAGAAACTGTCCATCGTATCCGGAGAAATTGTGAGCCATCACCGTGGCATGACGATGACAATCTCCGTAACGTTCGATGTCCTCTTGGCTCCACGTCTTGTCGATGGGGTCTAAGACCCATTGTGCAAAATCGGCTAACGTGTTCGGTCCCCGAAAGATTTTTTCACGCCCTCCAGGAATCTTGCTGCAGTGAGGGCAATGACTGAAGATAGGTTCTTGAATGCACTTCTCGCACGCTCGATGAGCCACGCAGAAATTAGGAATGTGAATGCCAGTCTCTTGCATGCATTCGAAATCGAAAAAGATGAAATTGCCTTTCTTCTTGTGACCGTCCTCTTTCTATGGTGGGGGTTGGTATTTTTGCACGTAACATTGGTGTTCCAAGTCCACGATGTGGTGACAAATGTGACATTTTTTCTTTCCTGAACATACGTGTGCCTTGGTATTATTGGTACGTATGACTTGTTCACACGTAGAGCACAATCTCAGCAGTTGACAAGCGCATTTCTTCTGTGAACCTTACGTCTTCAAATGTTGTTGGTAACAGGTAGGGCTGACAAACGTGCGCAGACAAGTTGAACAAGGCACTGGTTCTTCGCTCAGACAGGGTGAAGAGGCCAAACATCCTGTGCATTTCGATCCACAATGCTTGTGTTGCTCTCGATTGTTATAACCATGGTCACATTTCTCACAGTAATAACTGTATCCCAGGAATCCAGTGATACTGGTAATGGTATCGAAATGGTCATCGTGATAATAGAAATGAATGTATTTTCCGTCCTTAAAGTCTTGCCCTCGAAACAATAGAGGTCCGCGCACTTCTTGAGGGTGCACTTTCAAGGTGTATCGTGGAGCTAGGACATCTTGCAATTTTTGCATCTCAGGAATGCCACAGGGTGTGTCTTTGGACAGGCCAGCTTGTTGCAACAGGAGTTCTGCTTCGTTTCGTTGTTTGGCTCGGTCCGATTGTTGAATAGTGTTCCAAGTTCTTTTCCATTCTGCCGTGTCGTTCTTGTTGGCATAGGTTCGTCCCACCACGATGGCACGGGCTAAACACATCTGGTCATGAGGGTTGCGAATTCGGACGAGACTCTTTTTGGTGTTGCGAAGGTCGTCCACCAATAACATCTTTTTTGCGTCCAGTCCCTTGAGGAGGAGAGACGTGGGTCATGTCCAGTGTGGCTTTACCATCGGTGATGTCAAACTGGTCATTAGATTGTTGCACGTGTTGAATCTTGTCCATGACTTTGGAAGCAGTCAATTCTGCAGGGGTGCTAAACTCGATCCAAACAGGGGATTTCAAACCGTCGTGTTGTATGGAAAGTCTCAAGCGGTCGTCTTCTTTGGGTTGACATTGTTGCTTGAGTGCAGCGAGCAAAGAATCCCACACCCCAGTGATGAACACTTCTGCTTTCTCTAACGGCACTTCAGCCTTGAAATCTTTAAACTTCACCGTGTATTTGTAAGCCGTGGTTCTAAATTTTCTAGAGGAGCGCTTTTCCGTCTCTCGAATGGAATAGTACTTTTCAGGGTTGACTAAGGGTGGTGAACTTGGTTTAGAGGGTTCGTATTCTGGTTCACTCATGTCCTCTTCAAAATCACTGGCATGAATTTGTGCCAAGATTTCAGCCCTGGTACGAGGCGATAGATCACGTTTCTGCCTCTTACTTTCTTCTTCTTCTTTCTTCTCGAATGAATTAGATCGTTTCATCTTGAAAGCAAAAAGTCAAATGACTCAAGTTCAAACACCATGAGCTACTTTATAGTCATAGCAGACCAGCGTATATAAAAGGGTGCGTGTCTTGTCCTTTCACTATTCATTTCACTCTCAAGCCGAGCACAACGATGGAAGAGACTAACCAGATGGAACGTTTCGTCAGAGCTTTGCGAGGGGTCATTAGAAAATTCTCTTCAGACCAGCGTACGGACTACTCTCCTTCCTTTAGAGATAAAAGTCAAGATACTTGCTATATCTGTCAGAAGAAAGGGCATTGGTCTTCAGAGTGTCCAGACCGTCAAAAAAGAACAAAAACAGGGACTAAAAAAGACAAAAGTCAAGATACCTGTTATTATTGTAAAGAAAAAGGACATTGGTCTCCAGATTGCCCAAAAAAGAAACAAGAGGAGTCAGAAGAAAAGAGGGATTCTTCAGAAGAAGAGAGGGATTCTTCGGAAGAAGAGAGGGATTCTTCAGAGGAAGAAGAGGAAGAAAAAAGACAATTCTATTTACAAGAGGCAAAGAAACAGGAGAAGAAGAAAAGAAGAAGGGAAGAAAATGAGGAAAAGACGGCGAAGAAATTTAAAAAACAGAGAGACTAAACAAGGAGAAAGAAGAAGTCAATGAACTTTTAATTAAAGTGTTGTGTTGTGAATTGTGAATTGGATTGTAAAAAATGGATAAAAGAATAAATGAATGATATAAGGTAAGTGTCTTTGAGTTTTGATTTTAAAATAAGAACGTACACTCACGCACTCATACACAGACACGTACTATAAGGGTAAAATGGTGGGGTTTTTTTGAGTTATTGGCAAATTGAAATTGTATTTCTTTTCGAGAAATGTGGGTGGCCCTGAAAAGGGCCTTTTTTTCTTCATGGTGAAGGGGTGAGTTTAAGCAATCAACTTTAACTGCCTTAAGCCTTTGCCACGGCCAAGGCCTACTTCTGGACTGCGTAATGTTGATGATGATGATGATTGGGTTGAAATCACTAAGGGTGGTACGGTAGGCTTAGTCACAGGGTTGACGTGTTTAGCTCGGGAAGGTCGTATTCTCTTCGGTCGTAATAAAGAAGTCTGATACATTTGTTTCAGACTTCTTAACTCCGCTAAAATGTCCAACAGTACCGTGACCGTTTGATTTTCACCCTCTTGTTTCTTTGCTGCTACTTCTTCTTCTTGCTGTTGCTGCTGTTGTTTTTTTCTTACCTCTTCTTCTTGCTGTAGGAGAAAAGCCTGTTCCGCTTCCTTTTGTCGTTGTATAAATTTCTCCAATTCTTCTTTCTGTCTCTGTCTAAAATTCTCCACTTGCGGTAATGAAGAAGGTAACGCAGGTTCCGGAACAAATTCTTGCGAGGAGAGAAAATCCACAAAATCCCAATTCACCTCTTCTGAAAGTAAGTCCGGGTTCCCTTGGGCAGTCTCCCCTGTTGGTGCAGCCCAATGGATCGTTTTCTGAGTTTCCGTCATGTTGAATCACTGTCGCATAGATTGACTGCACACAAGCGCTAGCGAATCTATATAGACCAACAGACGTCACAGACTGCTCTCTTCGGATTGGATGCGGGCTGACTGAATTTTGTAAAGCGTGTTCGGATTGGTGAATGAACTCAATCCGTTTCAATCCTTCCTGTACCTATAAATAAGCGCCGTTCACTGCATTGATTCACCTGTTCTCGTCGCTTCAAGATGTGGACTACAGTTGAGTCATCCACCCTTGTGTCTTCCATGATGTTTCGGACAGACTTGCTCATGTATGTCCGATCGAAGTGGACCGTTGTCCACAGGACAAACACCAGCCTGTGGATACGTAGGATCTACGTCGAAAGACAAGGATGCCTGAAAAGAGTGCTGATGTACGGACCAACAGTAAGACGCAGCCTAAGGACAAGAAGAAGACCAATGCGGTGCCATTTATGTTTATGAATACATTAACATAAACCCAAAGGCCCTTTTCAGGGCCAGCCATATTTCTCGAAAAGAGATAGTCTTTCCATTGCCTACCCCTTTTTTATTTTTTTTTAAAAAAATATAAAAAAAATCCCATGTTCAATTTCCCTTGACGCTATAAAGGCCCACTTTAGTGAAAGCCCTTGACGCTATAAAGGCCCACCCTGTTTAATTTCCTTTGACGCTAAAGTGCCCCACGATTTTTTCTTTCTCCATGTTAATTTCCCTTGACGGTAATCTTACCCACGATTTTTCTCCATGTTAATTTTCCCTTGACGGTAATCTTGCCCAAGGGGTCTTGTAATGCTAATTCCCATTGACCGTAAAGTGCCCCCCTTCACTACTGATGTGCCATACACGCCTAAAGGTATATCCAAAAACAAATTTTGAACAAAATGATTTAATGACAGAACTTACATGAAATGCTACTAGCAGATAATCTGTTACATATACAACGTTCCTCTCGGTTATATATAGTAATGTAATTGTTCAGGTAGTGATTCGGACTCGCAGCATAATTATAATCATATCTGAAAACGATGGGCAAATGGGAGTAGTGTCGAATTGTTATTGCAAACCGACATTACGTGTCAATCGAAATCGGAGCAAGCATCTGCTGAAAAACTAGACTGTGTGGTTATCAAACAAAACTATTTTTTTAAAGGCAGTAATGAATAAAGTAAAGCACCAAAGTCCTTACAAATGAACTCCCAGTCCTTACAAATGAACTCCCAAAGTCCTTACAAATGAACTCACAGTCCTTACAAATGAACTCACAGTCCTTACAAATGAACTCCCAAAGTCCTTAAAATTAACTCCCAAAGTCCTTACAAATGAACTTTCAAAGTCCTTACAAATGAGCTCCCAGTCATTACATTATTTTGATTTAAAATGCCGCCACAGCAATGTTTAATGTTGGAACTCACTCAAGAAAATAAAAGTAAAACTGTCTTTTATTTTCCATTAACAGTTCGCCAAAAGACACAACCTTATTTGTTCGATGTAAATTGCTAGAATGTCACTGTCCTAAACTATGTTTATTTCGGAACTTCTTTTTGTCGATGTAGTAGATCAGCCGTTGTTTGCATTGACACATGATGGAGAAATACTCAAAATCGACGGTTTTCGAATTTAAAATATCAGATGGAAAGTTGGTAGTTATCTTAAAATATTTCACTCATGATGTGGAAGCATTTTGTTTTGTCATCCGTACCTTTGCCACTAGTGACAATATAATGTTTCAAATTTTTTCTTGTGTCTGCTCGAAAACGTAGATATGCTTGTATATTCTCAGTTAAATTTTCTAAATTATATCCAGTATGTTTCATGTTCAGTCTAGATTTATTCATTTTATTGTTGCGTATCTCTTGCTACCGTAGTTTCAAAAACAAAAACTATTTTAGTACCCGACTATAAACTGCAGTACACCCTTATAGGAACTAAATGAAGAATGTAGATATAATCTATTTCACGCCCATGACAAGGTCAATGTGTCAAGGTATTACTATGGAAACAGCTATAAGATTGTTTCGTAAGTATTAGTCTTGTATACAGGGCCGTCTTAACAACATTGTAGGCTCTGGGCAAAGCAATGCACTGGGCACCCCTACCGGCCCTACCCACCCACAGGAATTCCGCTAGATGTTACTATTTTTTAATATTGGGAAACGTGCTTCCCACTGTACTTTTAAAGCAAATTAAACTGGCAAAGATCTTTCAATATTCATTAACAATATGGGCAGCATGATGCCCCTAGAAGCCTGAGGCCCTGGGCAACTGCCCACTGTGTCCATGCCTTAAGATGGCATTGCTTTTATTCACTATTGACACAGGAAGGACTTTCAACCATATGTTCAAATAGGAAATACTTCTACGCAGTGACACAGCGTAAAATTGGTGAAACCTGAATAAAGTTGGGATATCAGTTTCACAATTATATACGAGTGTGTGGATCACAGTTACATGCTGACTTAAAATACAATAATAGCGGGACGAAAGTGTTACGGTTTTTTGTTGGATGCATTAGCAAGTAAGTCGAGTGAAAGTAAGGGTTTCATTATTTTTGTCTTAAATAGAGAATCTAACAAGCCTTTCCGCCATGTATATTTCACTTCAATCGATAAATTATCATGATGTACCATCATCCGCTGTTTTGTGTCACATTTGCTAAATGATCTACATGTATTGCAGACTAGTTCTTGGGTAGTTATGGAGTTCGTTGATTTGTTTTATTTATATTTATTGGCGAGTGAGCCTGAACATGTTCATATAAATATAATTACTGTTTGTATCGAAAGATCTAGTAACGATTTAATCATATATCTGCATTTTCAAATAAGAAAAGTTTATCACGTTTGCTCATCCCCAGTTTGTCACTCGTGTATAAACAAAGGTATTATTGCAAGTCCTGGTTTTTGATGTCTAAACATTGCCGCAGGCTAGATTTAATCTCTTACGCAAGGTTACCGTGCCCAGAGAGAAGACCCGACATCTTGGATCGGTACAGGCCTTAGATCGAGCGATTTCTCACCTGTGTTACAGCTTAGTCCTAAGATCGGATGAACCCGCGAGGAATGGGGCGTGTTCTACGTCCGTACACACGTGAATAGATAGCGAGAAGGACATTGTCCGCTAAGTTTGATTGGGTCATGTCCAAGCGACACCAAAGTCGAAATAGATATAGAGGGTGTGATAACAATTTCCATCCGAATCAAAACTTCTAAATAGCAAGCGAATATTTAGTCTCGCCCTGGAAGAATAGTGAGCAATATAGGGTTAATCCGAGGATGCCGCTCGTAATTTGGCGGTAAAACTTAGAGGAGATTATAAGGTAAGACAAAGCTTCGTAAAGGTCAGTATGTCATTTGCTCGATTTGTGCAGAATATTACGGCATTGTAATTGTAATTATGTGTAGCATGTATACTTAATTGCTAGGACTGTTTAGAACGTAGAATTATCTTTGTAGTATTCATTTGCAGGGGTATTTGAGTATTATATAGAGAATTATGTAGATTGTTAGCTTGTGGTCAGAATTAATTTTGTCATTCGCAAATAGGTTACTTCCTTGTCATCTAGTGCATTTATTCTACACATGCTTATATTGTGAATTTGGGAAATGGTTGAAGTGTGTAAGATTAGTTAATATGGATGTATGGATATATCAGAGCATGGATATTTATATATTTGTGTACTTTGAATGAGTTGTAATATAAAGAGATGCATCTGATTGTTGTGATATTCTTTATTATAATAAGATTAAGACTATGCACTGATGTGACGCAATTTATTGATGTATCTATGCGAAGTAATTAAATATCGTGCTTTTATAATGACTAACGTATGAGTATTTCGATGTGAATAAATGCGTTACCAAAGAAATTTAATAGCCGTTATCTGATGTTAGACTGGGTGTTGTATGAAGCTTTTTGGGGCACAGAACATCGGGTTCAGTTAAGTCCTGAGTCTCTAAGAAGGAAAACGGAAGTGAGACTACCAAGTCTAGTCGATGGAGAGAGTCGATGAGGAGGAGGAAAAGGAGTCGAGGAGTAGAAAGTGGAGATGGAGAAGGAGTATAGAGAAGTCGAGGAGGAGAAGGAATTCGAGGAAATTCGGGAGGAAGAGGAAGATGAATTTGAGGAATAGGAGAGACGAATATACATATGAGGAAAATACAAAGACATTTAATCATTTAACCGTCGGCATTGCTGACTTGGGGCTCGGAGCTTTACATCGATCTTTCACTAATTTATCATTCAACCAAACTAGGGCCTGGGCGGGACTTCTGTAATATTTTAAACAGAATATTGGGAGCACGTCACCCCAACCATAACGCCTAACACATCACATTGTTCAACCATTTTCAAACATTCATCGGGCATATTCATCAATATTTCTTCCTCAGCTTTATAAACATTCGTGGGTCATATTTGTTCCACTCAGAAGAAAACCTTCGTTACATAATTCTTTGATATTTCTTCCTCAGCTTTAAAACATATTGGCACATTTAAGTTTATGAATGTGCAAGAAAGGATTTCATTCAATTGAATATTGCTGTAATAATTAATAAACACAATTTATACAGTGTTGTGCTACAAGATGATTCCGGTGAGGTCATATTGTAATACGCATCAAGTGTATCGATTTCATGTCATACGATCATTATTTGCAGATTACTTAAGGTATGACCTACAAAATTACCGGAAGAAGATGCTTTGTGGTGTTGCTAGGTAGCATGCGACAGTTTACTGTAAACATAGTGATAATACACCTACAGACGCCGGTCAGAGACTAGATTTTCTAGCACGAGGGCTCGTAGTCTGTTAAAACGACTGTGAAAATTGTCTGCGCACAACAGTTATTAATTCTTGTTACATGGTCTTGAGAGGCCGCTACTGACAATATATAATTGGGCGGAGCCGCCCAAGGACGCTAAGTGTCAGAGTTTATCTGTCCCTTCAGACTGATTAACCATTAACACGAATAAAATAACGATCATATATACGTGAAAAGTCATAGTTGGACCGGAGAGGTTCTTGCGCGAAAATTAAAAAAGTTGACTGAATCCCATGATCAATATAGGGGTATTCCGAAATATCCATTCTTTTCAAAAGGTGCCGGCAAAACTCCAATTGTAATGGCATGGATAATGTAAGTAGTTGAGTTTTATCAAGGAGTTAAGTTGTATTGTTTTAATGATTATGATGATTTAGTTTGAGGACAAAAAAAAAAAAAAAAAAAAAAAAGGAAAACAATTTAAAATATATAATTAAACCAACATTTATGAAATTTGTTTTGGAGATTTTGATTTGTCTCGGCCCGAAACGAATGGCATGCATAAAGAGTGTATAGTTTATCCAGAATGCCCATATAATAATAATAATAATAATATAGACGAAATGATTTAATTTAATAGTATACTGGACTTTGAATACAATTCAGAGAACATTAGTTCTTTTAATGAACTTGTTAGATATAAAACACTTGACGCAAGAATGAAAGACAGATCATGCTAAGGTATATTTTGCACACAAAAAGGCAGATCATGCAAAGACATATTTTGCTTACAAAAAGACAGATCATGCAAAGGCATCATGGAAAGTCATATTTTCCATACAAAAAGAAGGACTATGCAATGGCACATTTTGTATACAAAAAGACAGATCATACAAAGACATATTTTGCGTACAAAAAGACAGATCATCAAAGACATTTTGCATACGAAAAGACAGATTTCCTACAAAGAAGGCAACGTATTGTAGGAATTGGAGTTGCTAAGCAACATGCATTAAAAGATTTTTAGTACTGCTTTTATCCAAATTGCAAATGGTTCAGTTTCTGAATTGCCACTAGTTCCTACTGAATGCCGACTCACCGAAAACATTTAAATAATCATTTTGCTGGATTAAACAAGAAGAAACTCGCGACTAAATGTATAAAATGTTACTCGGTGCAATCCTTGGTTAGTTATATTTTAAGACTGCATGTATGCAAGCAATCTTGTAAACTAGCTGTTAATTTGTCATTGATGTTGGTGCTCAGAAGCCAGAATGTATGAACGTCTTCCATGGGCCGGCGCTCTCCAGCAGTAAGTTTTAGAAGATTTTTGCTGTAGAATTAAGTGGTACCTTCTTCTTGGCCAAGAGCTCTTAGTTGTGCAGCCAGTCAAGACATGGTAATACCCTAGTGCCTTTATCATTACCATCCCACCTACATATATTAAGATATGTTACATACCCTAGTGCCTTTTTCATTGCCATCGCACCTACATATATCAAGATGTTTGTCTTCTTTCTGCTGCTGATTGGATCAATACTAGTACTTTATTTACCTCTGCCATGAGTATTCGTATTTTAATCTCTTATGACCCTAGTTTCTTAATATTGCTTGATTCTTTTCTAGTTATCCTCTCCTCGTCAACCATGGCTCTACAGATGGTGTCTCATATGCATTGTTAAGTTCCTCTTCTAGGCGTGTCTCGACGTGAGTATTGGATATTCATGACTGTTGGTTTCTACGCGATTAAATCAGAGCAGGGTGGCAGGAGGACCATATGACCCTAACCCCAACACAATAATGGCCTGGAAAAGCGCTTTGTACATAAACAATTCTGAAAATACTAAATATATTTCGTTGTGTACTTTGCTGTATTTTAAATCTTTATACGGTATATTATATGGACTTGTTTTGGCATTCCATTCATTTCCACATTTCAATATAACCAGTTTCTTGCTGTAGCCTGTTTGTTGAGTTAAGTTATCTGATCATCCTAAAGTCAGCCATCCTATGTTATAAAATACACCTTATCTCCTCGTGTCTGTTCAGAGACGTATATCATGCAGTCGCCAGATGTGGCTCTTTGGGCTTATGTAAATACTTTTTTTTTTTGGGGGGGGGGGGCTAATCAGTAAGTAACTTTTTGGTCTACGTATTAAGTATCATTCCATCAATGTGTTCTTTTCATATTTGTCCCATTCCCACTTATGGTTCATTTCGACAGAGCGGCGCCTGCTAAAACAAGCCAGCCATGCCGGGAGAGTCAATTCTCGCTTGAGAATAAACCATCATTAACGCCGTTAACGTTAGCCCCTTTATCGGGTTTTTCTCATCAGTCATATCGAAATAAACATATAATTAAATGAAGATATAATTAAAGGACAGTAACTACGGCTACATCATTTGAACTTTAAATGAGTTTGCTAACTGGCACAAGTTGCTGAGTTCTGGAAGCAACAATCTTAAACAAAAGGGTAAACGAAAATGAAGAACAAAAGCTCCTGAACTGTGCACTCGTTGATTTCATTCCCAGCTGCAGCAACGATGACACAGAGAAAAGACGTTCCAAAATGCAAATCACCTAAAATTGCCAACTTCTCGAAAATTCCATTTTCGATTTTCAGAATGTAAAAAATATTTTCGGCAAATATTTTTAAAATATTTTTTAAGGAGGAAGTGTCAGTGGAGGAAGTTTCAAATTCGACTATTATTATTACTGAAGAATCAAACTGGTTTATTAAATCTGAGAACAAACTGACAAACACTTGCAACCTAAAGGTAGACTATCTCATAAGGCATCAGCTGTTTTGACTTTGATCCAAAGTTAGAAGAATTACAATGTCGCTGAGACTTTTCATCAATGGGGCATATGCAGGGACATGCATATTAGTCAACGTTTTAAATGACTGCAAAAATAAGGAAAATAAAACAGAACAATATTGTTTCTTACTCAAAAATTGTCCAAATCAATAACAAAAATCTAGTCCGCATGCTAGAAAGAGACTGACTCTTCCTTTTCTTAAAAGCATATGCTTAAATTTTCACATTTAAGTTCAGTGCATAAATAATATCTTTGTTACACGAAAACATAGCATTGTAGACTTTAAAAGTACTGTAAATTAGTGAGCTTTCCTAATAAAAACTGAAATTATATAGTTATTTTAGTCTGTGAAATCGGCTCTGAACTTTGGTTGGAAGTAGGGTTTGTGTACTCAGTAAATAGTGTGTCCAAGCAAGCATAATTTACGGATCCAAAACTTATGTACCATTTGAAAAGTAAGGGAAAATATACGCTTGCCCATGGCTGCAGTTTAAATCCATTCAATGCCTCATACACCATGTTTATAAATTTAAAGTCAAACAGTAAATCACCATATATGCAATGCAGACATGCCGATGACGCAACTCCACATTATATATATCTACTTTTAACCCCGGTTACATATACGGAAAAGTTCAGAGGATTGTTCAATATCTTTCATGAATTGCTAAATGCCTATTTCATTTATTTTAGAGAATGCATTAAAAGAATTACAAGAATGTAGAGTTTTGTCTGCGTATCATCTATGTTTGGACAGATTTGCGACTACTATTACAATAGTTGATATCAACTCTGTTAAAAAAGAAACATGACTATTACAAAATATATTGTATCATCCGTGTTTAGACAGATTGGTGGCTATGAGCAAATTATCTTGTATCATCTGTGTTTGTAGAGATACGTGAT
Source organism: Sinohyriopsis cumingii (assembly GCA_028554795.2). NCBI lineage: Eukaryota > Metazoa > Mollusca > Bivalvia > Unionida > Unionidae > Sinohyriopsis > Sinohyriopsis cumingii. Next base: position 40,337,150 of record CM068838.1, read on the forward strand.
TACGAACACCTTATATTTTGTCATCTGTGTACATACAGATTCGTGATTATGGAAAAAGTATACTGTATCATCTGTGTTCGTACAGATTCGTGACTCCAACACAGTGTATTGTATCATCTGTGTTCATACAGATTTGAGACTCCATACACATCGTATTGTATAATCTGTGTTCATACAGGTTCGTGAATTCGGAGACAGTATTTCTTATGGAGCTGAGAATTCACATCAAGCGCATCAGTTTATTTACTCTATGATTTTATACGGATATTCAAAAACAATTAACACTCCAACTAGAATGATTGGTCGAAACACTGCACTGAACCACTCAGCCTATATCATTTTCTCTGAACACTGTGCAGTTATTTGGTCTTAAATCCATATCTTTTTGAGTAAATATGTTGTTTATTTATTTACTTACTGGTTGTCAATAACTCTAGAAGAAACGAAATAGACAGATCTACTGGAAGTAAGTCACTTAACATGCTCACAGGTTCCGGTACATTCTGACAGAAGCAAGATTGCCACCTTTACCACTTTTTTAATATACAATCTCAACCCCCAATTAACTCAACCCGCTTTTGCTGTTATTATGAGACCTGAACGAAGGCTGCCACTCGATTCACCCACCAAAATAAAAACAACACTGAGTAGCAGACTTCAGTTCTTCGAATGAGTTCAGTCATGCGGTATGTGTACTCTAACGTTAGATGCGGTAGGTGAACTCTAACGTTAGATACGGTATGTGTACTCTAACGTTATATACGGTAGGTGTACTCTAACTTTAGATGCGTAAGGTGTAACCTAACGTTATATGTAGTAGGTGTACTCTAACGTTATATGAGGTAGGTGTACTCTAACATTAGATCATGCGACATGTGTACTCCAACGTTATATACGGTTTTTGTACTCTAATGTTAGATGCTGTAGGTGTACTCTAACGTTATATGCGGTAGGCGTGCTCTAATTTTAGATGCGTAAGGTGTAACCTAACGTTGTATGTAGTAGGTGTACTCTAACGTCATTTGCGGTAGGTGTACTCTAACGTTAGATGCGGTAGGTGTAATCTAAGTTAGATGCGGCAGGTGTACTCTTATGTTAGATGCGTTTGGTGTACTCTAAAGTTATATACAGTAGGTGTACTCTAATGTTAGATGCTGTAGGTGTACTCTAACGTTAGATGCGGTAGGTGTACTCTATCGTTACATGCGGTAGGTGTACTCTAACTTTAGATGCGTAAGGTGTAACCTAACGTTATATGCAGTAGGTGTACTCTAACGTTATATGAGGTAGGTGTACTCTAACGTTAGATGCGGCATGTGTACTCCAACGTTATATACGGTAGGTGTACTCTAATGTTAGATGCTGTAGGTGTACTCTAACGTTATATGCGGTAGGTGTACTCTAACTTTAGATGAGTAAGGTGTAACCTAACGTTATAAGCAGTAGGTGTACTCTAACGTTATATGCGGTAGGTGTACTCTAACGTTAGATGCGGTAGGTGTAATCTAAAGTTTGATTCGGTAAAGTTTGATGCGGTAGGTGTAATCTAAAGTTTGATACGGCAGGTATACTCTTACGTTAGATGCGTTTGGTGTACTCTAAAGTTATATACGGTAGGTGTACTCTGATGTTAGATGCTGTAGGTGTACTCTAACGTTATATGCGGTAGGTGTACTCTAACGTTATATGCCATAAGTGTACCTAAAAGTTATATGCAGTCTAATGTTATATGCGGTGAATGCACTTTAACGTTATATGCGAAGCGTACACTCTAACGTAATATGCGGTACGTGGTACTGTCATGAAATCTACGTTTTATTATTGCCTTGTATCAACCATCAATCAGTTTATTGATTGAAGACATCGACCAATATTGTACCCACTTCCATACAACATGAAGGTGGTAAGAGAACGAGTCTTCTCTGGGAACTTGAACTTGCCTAAACAATATGTCTGTTGTGTTGTTATCTATGCGTACGTTCGTAACACGTGGCATTTCGCTCAGTTGATAAAATTCTGTCATGGGATATGTATTACAACGGTTTTCAATTATTGAAGAACGTTTCAGTTAATGCTTTACGTGTATCTAGAGGACGATGTATGTTGCTGATAAACGGTATATTGATCCCGGAAAATATATGCCATACAAATGACCAAGTATTATTTACATAAATCTTTATTAAGCAGCGCAGAAAACCCTATTATTCAGAATATTTAGAACTTATATAGACCTGTCCTTACGTTTGAGATATACATTAAATACAAAAATGTAGCAATAATGAAACATTGCCGCTATTAATTTTTTAAATTATTATTATTATTATCCCATTGTACAGACATTATGATATTATATCATGGTATGTCTTTAACTGAAATGCTTTTGCAAGACTTTTCATTGAAGTATTTGCATTCTGTTCTTGGAATCCCAAAAATGCTGCCTCATATATCAAGTTTGACTCCAATGTGTCCTTTTTATTTTCCTCCTCCTCGTCCTTCTTCTTCTCATTACGTTATTATTATTATTATTATTATTATTATTATACTGTTTGAAAGTTAACATATTGCGTATATTCAATCATATCTTACATTAGCATATTTACATTACTTTTCGTTATTGTCTTGCTTACGCAAGTTTGCGGTAGAAATAGTAGACAGGATTCAAATCAACTCTTTAAATCTTAATGTACATAAGCATTGGCTTTATTCTTGACAAAAAAACCCCCCAAAAATGGAACATATTTTCATATTTTGGGAAATTAGGAAAGTTTACATTAACGTATAAAGCTAAGAACTCCACAACTTTTGATTTCAGGGATTCACACTTGAACACATACAAAATAGCTATAAAAACTACATACATCCTTAGCAAATAAGGTAAGAACAGCTACCTAGAAAAGATTACTTACAAAATCTGTTTTATAATATGTCAAAATATCGTTTTCTTCAGCAATAAAGTCAAAATCACTCTGTAACCCTTACCAGTTCAAGATCATTCATGCCACACTTTAGCTTAGTCCTGGATTGTATTCGGTTTTCAAATGTCCTTAAATGTGGTGATCCACTGTCCTTAAATGAGGAGATCCTATTATCCTCTGTCCCTAAATATGGGGATCTTAGCATCCACTGTCCTTAAATACTACTAAAATAAATATCTAGTGTACACTGGTCATCTCGGACTTATGAGCTTTGCCATTAAAAGCAATTACTTTTAGTTTTACCATGTGTTCCTTTTCTATTTCTGAAATTATTATATGTGTATGCAGTTGATGCGTTGTCCAAAATGATGCCGCAATAATATGTCGATATATATCATGTAAGATTCGTATTTCTTCCGTGACATTTCCTCGTTGATCTATCTTCCTCCAAATGTTTTTTTTTTCGTGTCAAAGTTATTTAGTCTTTTACAGTTTATATTTAGTCGAACTGCAACTGTGAATGGTCTTTGAGTCATTTCCTGGGCCGCGTCTGTGACTCATAATAAAGGGTAACAAACGACTGGGTCTAGCTGAAGGTATCGTTTATCTTCTGTAGAGTGCAATGATTTATCGATTTGTGGACGTTACTGAGTCAACCACTTTGAATTCAGTTTTAAATGGAAAAGAAAAGTAAACAGAAAGAATACATAATATTTTCTCAAAACATTTGCCCTCCAGAATACGTAAGCAAAATCAAAAGCAGACAAACTCAAAATAAGTCTTTGTGTTCTTGAATATTTTACAGCCTGTTTATTTTTAATGTTTTGCTTTGCCTTATATAAGAATAACCTCTTTCGTTTATTGGCCTGAAACATATTTAATATCTTCAGGTTTCCATGCTCATCTGCAATCGCCTGACATTTTGATCGTAATTATCCTTTCTGACACCTGCTCAATTGTTATTCCTGGATTATGGATTTAGCACGATAGACCTGTAATCGGTCACTGCAATGGTAGCCGTAAGCTACAAGCAAATACCAAATAACACACAAATACGCGAAACCATAAATTTACAAATATAGCTTACACATTATTGTTTTTCAAAATTAAAATAAAAAGAGGCCGAATAGTTACGTTTGCCAATGCAGATAAGTAATAACCCGTATAACGTCAAAATTCAGAATGAAAGGCATTGTCAGTAAATTTAAGTAAACTTAATAAAAACGTCCATAAGATATATTATGTAAAAACTAAAACCAAAGCCAACAACAACAACAACAAAACAACCATTAAATAGAGACTTTTTATCATTACTTTTTAAAATGAAATAATAATTAATACCTCGGTATTTTATCTCTGGGAAAACGAGACAAAATAAAAATATATGATTCCTCATTTATTTGTGTTGCTTGTGGCGTGACGGGGTTAGTTATGTCGTCACTGTGGTAGGTGTCCAATGGGGAGAGTTCAAATTGCATTTAAATTATTATAGAAGCCCCACCCAGACTCGATTTTGGTTGGAAGTTAAATTAGTGAAAGATAAAAGTAAAGCTCTGAGCTCCCAGACAGCAATGCTGACGGTTAAATTACTGAATATACAAACAAGTAAAATTCAACGTATAACAATTTAATGACAATTCAATAGTCAAATGATTAAAATTTCCCAAGTGCTCATTCTCCACTCGACCCTGTGATAACCGATTGCATCATTTGATTAGTAGTGTGAAATAGCTTTCCATCTGTCCTTGTATTCTAGTCGTCTGTGTTCTTCTCTCTTTCCTCCAATTCCTTCACCTCTTCCTCTCGACTATCTCCAAATCCATTCTTCTCCTAGACTTCTCTATACTCCTCTTATGTCTCCACCTCCTCCTCATCGACTCATTTCCTCCTCATCCTCGACTCCTCTATACTCCTTGTCCACTTTCTCCTCCTCGACTCCTTTTCCTCATCCTCCTCAACTATCTATTACGATTAGACGAGTCGACTTGGACTCCGACTGCTCTGCTAGTCCGGGACTCAGCTGAAGCGGAAGTTCTGTCCCCCCAAAAGCTTTCAGTGAAAACACAAGGATGGTACAATATTTTCCTTAGCCCTCTCATCTCACACTACACCCAGCCTAATTTCAAATAACGGTTATTAAATTTATTCGGTCTCGCATTCATTCACATCGAAATACTCATACGTCCTTGTATGGTAAAATAACGTCCTAATAAAAGCATGGTATCAATTGCATCTCATACATACATACAAAACTTACCTTACGTCACATCAGTACATATTCCTAATCCTATTATACAATATCACAACAATCAGACACATTTCTTTACATTACAACTCATACAAAGTACACAAATATTCAAATATCCATGCTCTGATATACCATACATCCAAATTAACTAATTTTATACACTGCAACATTGCTCCAAATTCACAATTAAAGCATGTGTAAAATGAAACATATCACATGAATAAATGTACTACGTTACTACGAAGTAATCTAATAGCGAATTACATCACTATTTCTGACCACAAGCTAACAAACTACAGAATTTTCTACATAATATTCAAGCTCAAATACGCAGGTAAATTAAACACCACAAAGGTAATTATACGTACTAAACGATCCTAGTAATTGAGTATACATAAAATACATGATTAGAGTTACAATGCCGTAATATTCTGCAAAAATTGAGCAAATAACTTACTGATTATAACGAATCTTTTTTCCTTAGAATATATTGAGCTTTACCGCCAAATTACGAATGGCTCTCTCGGAGTAACCATTATTGCTCAGCAATCTGTCAAGGCGAAACTAATTTTCGCTTGTTAGTCAGAAGTTATAATTCAGATCAAAATTGTTATCACACACTCTATTTCACGTCCGATTGGATGTCGCTTTGACCCGATCCAATCAAACTTAGCGGACACTATATTTCTTGCCGTCTGTCCACATGGGGACGGATTTAGAACACGCCCCGTTCCTCGCAAGTTCCTCTAGTCTTTGGACAAAGCTGTAATACATAGGTGGGCAGTAGCGCTATCTTACGCCTTTGCCGATTCAAGATGTTCTCTTTGGTCTCGACAACCTTGAAAGAGTGTGGAATGAGGCATTGTGGGCCACAACGAAGAAGTCCAACATCGGCCAAATGTTGACCAATACCATCAAGCAGCTGTACGCCAAGGCTACCAGTGCAGTAATTGCCCAAGGTTCTGTGGGGGACTCGTTCCATACAACAGTCGGGGTACGTCAAGGCTGTCTCCTGTCACCCACGCATTTCAATATTTACTTAGATGAAATATCTTCCAGATTTGGCACATAGTTAAGCGCTGAGAAGACAAAGCTGGTGACAAATAGTGGCAAACAAATCTCAGCCAAGATCAGAGTCAGAGGACAAGAACTGGAAACACTGAGCCAGTTCAAATATCTTGGTTCCAAATTACCGAAGAGGGATAAACAGCAGAATTTGTTTTGTCAAGAGCAGCACAAACAACGGCAGCTATGTAAAAGCTAAGACCCATCAGGAGAGACAAGAAAATCTGTCTGAAAACTAAAATCAGACTATTGCGAGCACTAGTCATCTCAATCTTTTTGTATTCATGTGAGACCTGGACCCTGACAGCAGAATTACCACGAAGAATCCAGGCACTTTAAATGAGATACTACAAAACCATCCTTGGCATCTCTTACATGGACCACAGCACAAATGAAGAAGTGCGTAGTACCATCAGGCTCAAATTAGGCTACTACGAAGACTTCCTTACCACCGTCAAAAAGAGAAAGCTGAAATGGTATGGTCATTTCACTAGAGCCAACATTCTATCAACAACAGTCCTGCAGGGCAGCATCCAGGGTGGCAGAAGGAGAGGTAGACAGAGAATAAACTGGACTGAAAACATCATAGGATGGACCAGGAAAAACTTTGCGGAGAAACAGTCATTGGCACATGATCGAGACAAGTGGAGGGAACTGGTCATATGTTCACCAAACTAGGTCAAGAGACTGATGATGATGGTGATGATTGTGCACGATTTACTAAGTGGGGCTGAGGAAACATGACATTGCTCATATATAACAGTAATTAAGGATGACGGAAAGACTTTTAAAAAGGCCTAGGCAACGTGATTAAGTCTACAGAGGAGACTTAGATAGAGGGGACCAAGGAAAAGGGGTTGTAAAAACTCGAAAATTGAAAACATATTAAACTTATGACTGAAAAACCGACATGAAATTTATGTCTGTAAATCTGACACGAATTTTATGTTTGGAAAACTAAAAAATATGAAATTTATGTTTTAAAATCTGATTTGGAATGAATGTCTGGAAAACTGATATGAAATTTATGAATAGAAAACTGATATGAAATTGTGTGTATGTAAAAATTGATATGAAATTTATGTTGGTAAAATTTATATGAAAATCATGTCTGGAGAACTAACACTAAATTTATGACTGTAAATCTGATATGAAATTGGATCTGTTTTTGTCTGGAAAGCTGATATAAAATTTATGTCTGGAAAAGTGATTTGAAATTTACATCTAGAAAACCGGTATGTATTTAATATCAGGAATACTGATATTAAATTTTTGTCAGGAAATCTGATATGAAATTAATCAATGGAAAACTGACATGAAATGTATGTCTGGAAAACTGAATGAAATGTATCTTTAGAAAACTGCACATTATGCTGTAAGTCTTTAAAAAGGGACATATCTTTTTTGTGAAGATTGGTTGTAAAAGTGTCTGTGCGAGTCATTTTCAAATATCTACCTCTATAGTCATGAATAATTTGCAAAATGGTTTCTTGAACATTGTGCTCAGTTTTAACAATATATGGATCCAGAATGAAAACTGCCAAACGTTTGATCAAATAATTATATGTGTAAGGCATTTTGTGGCATAATTTAGCGCATATGATCACTAACCAAATTTGCAAGAGTTAAACCATAATGATGAATTTTATATTATTCACCTTACTGATGTCCAAGGCTTGTTGAAAACACGAACGGTATTTAGCATTTAATATCTTAAATCAGATGAAGAGGATGATTTGGACTGTTACCTTTCTGCTCTGACATATCATCATTATACAAGTTATTCGAGACAAGGTATTTTATTTAAATTGACTTAATGTTAGGATCATAACCTAACACACGTTTGTTGTTCGCCTTGACACACTTTTTTGTTATAACTCTCATTTCGACAAGATTTTCAACGTTCGATAAAGTTGAACATATCAACGTCAGTCAAAAACGTCATTCAACAACGTCAGTCAACACTTTAGTAGTGCATCCCAACTTAAACATGGTGCAGAACAATATCAACAAGGATCCAATCCATAATTGATAAGGCTACCTTTTCTAAAGTTTTCGAAAACATCAGCAAGTAATAAAACATGGATCATCAAATATAAGCCATGATAATCTCCGAACGTTTTAAATTCGAACGCATTCCACAGTCATCCTACATTTTGTTGCGTCGATCGTCAAGAATCTATCACTAACAGCAAGCGCATATGCGTTATAAATAGCGACTAATGGTCCATCAAGTGTCCACGTTTCTTCAATGTTAGCGGTTCATCCAATAGTTCGTTCAGAGTGTTTATGCGCGTCACAGTAAAAGATTGGGTAAAGACGGAGATTTGAGATCCGCTATCACCGTCCTGATAATTTTGCATGGCTTCCATCAAATACATATATACACGAGAAACGCAAGCTGATAAAATTGCATTCGGTGGCTCGTTCGGGATATTGTTTTGAATTTATTCTGGTAAATATTCACCGTACATCAGGGTTATCAAACACGGAATTATTTGGACAGTTGAGAATTACCCTGAGCATGCTGATAAACACAACAACCACATATCTCGGTAATTGTTCACTTGATGGTGTCTTTATACGCAAAGTATAAACAGTCCTATTTGAAATAGCTGCTTCGTATATTTTATTTTAGATGAAATATAGTTTTATTGTGTACGCTGTTAGCATTGATTCAAGTTATATTGAAGTATCAATCGTTGTGACAATTCGTGCTCTCCCCAACGCGAGTCTATAAATTACAAACTGTGCATCAGCTCCACCAACTTGAATCGGACATTCGCTTTTATCAGCTCAGTCGAGAATAAGCGTACCTTTTACACTAAGAAAAACTTACTTGTGATCGCGAAAAAAAAAATCTTGTTTTGATTCGCTGGTTAATGATTTACGTTTAGGATAGCCTTCGTTGTATAGTTTTTGTCATATGCATGTTACCCCCAATCTTATTGAATCACCAATATTAGCAACTGTTGCAGCATTCTGATTGGTAGTCAGATTATTACTATCATCAGCAGCAGAATCACCAGCTCCAGTACGAAATTATGAAGAAATTGCTGTTCCCTGCCCGTTGTCTTTAAACCACATCATGCTGGTTGATACAGATATTGAGTAATCGTCACTGAAAGAGAAGATGTAAAACTCTGTACTTGTTATAGGAAGATGCATTGAAATATCTTCGACGGTCTGATTAGCTGGTTGATACCTGACGCTTCTAAACAAGCTCAAACCGTTGTTAACAAATGCTATTTCAGTATCAGCTAAAATATCACCACCAGCAATGTTTAATATTTGTCCACTTTGTTCAAGTACAGAGACACATCTTCGTTGGGTTCGTTATAATTTTCGTCGATGCCCAGCGTACTCGAATTCAGTTGTTGAGTTATCAGGGCTTGTTTCTTCGGTAAGGTCAAGATAATTTTGACAGAAACTTGCAAGACAAAAAATTCAACGCTAGCTTTGCCACGGTAACTTCAATCTTCGGTTTACTAATTGCCGCATTACTAATTGCCGTACAATTTCTTCAGCAGGCAGTGACAATAGTTTCTTTGTCGTGTTTATCATAGCTCCTTATGTAACAGCGGTTAGTGTTTTATCCGATAATACTTTTTTGAAACCTTGTGTTGTTCGTACATGAATATCTTTCATTTTGTCGGTGATATTTTTCCCGACAGCCGTACCTGCGGCAGATGCAGCTCGTTTCACTAATGCTTTAGACGCATCTATCGCAATCGGAGAAGTTTTGCTTCCAATACCCGGTATATTTTCGACGATTTTAGAGAATATGTTTCCGAAGAGTCCTCCAGCAATCTCTCGTCTATAAATTTGTCTCTCTTTCATCTTCTTTTACAGAACTATATGATAAAGTCAATCTTTTCACTGCGCAAATTTAAGTAATTCGTTACAATTTCGTTCCTTAGATCAAGTTGTCTATCTGATTGATATGTTGATGTCATCGTGATAGATGATATTTGATTTTCGTGGTTTATCGGATATTATATTATATTATTTGTGGAGGACTCACATGCATTTACGACACTAGTGGAACGTCAGGTGAGAAAATTTATATTGTTTTACCTTGACTTCCCCGTGCATTATACGAACCTAATGCGATGGAACAATTTGTCAGGATCGGGTTTAATACTGTTATATTAACTGGAACCTCGTCGTCGTATGACATATTTGTTCTACAATGGACCCGTAAAGTTGGTTGTTGAATCCAAGCGCACTGCTGCGGTACCGGGTTCTGGTGAAAAGATAACAAAAAAATTGTTTTTTAACGTGATTCTAGCACATAACGTTTTATAGTTTGGAATAAGATCGAAGTTATCCGCGGTTACCCCGTTTGTTGTGATCAATTCTGTCATTGTTTTGTTCAGATCGGTCACGTTATACGTGCCTTGTTGAATTTTAACTGATATTCATATGCCAGAAAGAAACGTAAAATCGTCGTTTATATTAGTTTAACATTGGCTTTTTTGCATGCCATGCAGTTGCAGAAATCAATCCGATCTCGTTTTCTCTTGTTGGATTGTTACGTATATGTGATAAAATTTACATTTGATTTAATTTAATTGTTTGTAAGTGTAAGCAATATTTATATTTTAATTTCATTACATGTCAAAGTAGTGTAACTGTGTTTACTAGGAATTTGATATTTTCCTGAAATTAGTTTGACCTGACAAAGCGTCAGGTCAAACTAATTTCTGGAAATTATCAAATTCCTTGTAAACACAATTACAATACTTTGACAAGTCGTAAACACCGAACTTTGTACCTTTTGCTCACCTAGTTCCTGGCCTTAATTGAGAATCAAGTGATAAACTTCTTTTTTTAAAAATTCATTTTTAATGGGAGAATGATAATAGTGAAATCGAGGCTTTGTTGGAATATGTGGCTTTAGACGTTTAGATACCTTCTAAACCATTCTGGGAAATGATCACCTGATCCTCATACGGGTATCTGTTTTGCGCATTTTTTTCTGTATAATCTTTGTCTATAGAGATATGATCTCAGTCGGGCTTCTAAACACTGGGACTAAGGTATTCGTTTTGTTTTGACTAGTTTGGAGTTATTTTTTAATTTTTATTGAAATTATTCAGATTCTAAAAGATTAATTCTTTTTCCAGGAAATTCATACAGAATTCTTGGACATAGAGATTTATTTAAATTTTATTCGGAAATTGAAACATCGCAATATTATTTTCTGAGGAATAAAAGAAAATTGTAGATACTACATGATACGTCATCGCGTTCCATTTCGGATTCTTCGTCGGAACTCGAACTTGAATTCACTAGAACATTTCATTTCATTACTAGGAATTCTAAATGTAAATTCGTGGATTATTCTTCGATTATTTTTTGAGTTGATTTTTAAAACAGTAAAAAAAATGAACAACATTTTTAGTGTTTTCTCAGGGAAATAAAAATTTTGTTAAATTTTGCAAAGCTTGTTGTTTTCACTCTTTCTTTGTTGCTGTTTATTGGAGCATAAACAAGTAACATAAGAGGATCAAGTTCAACTGGCGGATTATAAGCAACTGAAAAGTTTGCGCTGTCAATTGTTCATTGTGAAGAATCAAGCAGTAATGTTGATAATATCAATTATCTTGATCGGCAGATAAACTATTGAATCAAATTGCTGTGCAGAATGTGATATTCAGACGTTGTCAAAGATCCGTTTGATCGTAGATGATCAAGTATATACACAATCTCGCTGTCGATTTCCGAACAAATATTTGATATCAAATGCATTGCTTGGTCAACAATATCAGCAGCAGATTTAAAAACGTGTAGACTTTATCCCGTGTTTCGGTACTTTACATTTTTTGTCATAATTTTCGTCGATTTCCTTAGTTATTCCTTAGCAGCTACACTGGTATACCTTCTTTCATGATAGCAGTATTAAGTTTGTCACGAAGATCATCATTTTCTTCTTCAAATTCTTTAATTACTTCGTTTTTTTTGTTATTTATTTTCTAAAAGATTCTTCCACTTCTCTTATATCTGTTTCAGTTTCTTCCAATTGTGTGTTTTAGATATTATTTTGCTTTATCTTTTTCTTTCATCTCTTCTATCACATATTTTTTGTACTTGTTTTGCCATATACGAAAATTTTGTTTATAGTTAAAATCTTTCGTATTTATTCCCCTCTCTAGTTCTGAAAAGACATACAAATACATTTGAGCAATTATTCCTTGTCTTGCTAATCTTAACGAATCTTCTGCTGCTCCAGTATTTAGGTTTTGACTTTGCTCATCAGCATATTTCATTATTTCGTTTATCTGTATGATAAGACAATTTCTAAATTCAGTTGTTTTTAGTATATTTTGTACTGTGGGTAATTTAATAACGTGTTTGCATCAAAATTATCATATTGAACGGCATAAACTTGTAATATTTTAGTCTTGTTTCTACTATAATTTTTTCTATGTTAAACAGAATTAACTTCTCTTATTCTCTTAGTTGCCTTTCGGACATTTCCTTTGGCCATTTAAACCCTTCTTTAATATCTTTGCTCTATAAGTTTTTCTTTTTCATTTTTGCATTGTTCTACAAGACGACCAAGTAGTCCTTGTTCCTGAGCATTTTTGTCTTCTTGTGATAATACAGGAAAATCAGATGGTTTTCAAAGTACAGCTTCGCTAATTGGTTTAAATGGTTTAGCTTGTCATTCACCTTCTTGTCCTCTACGTTACTCTTCAACTTTCGTTTTAAACTCAGCTCTTGTCGCAGCAAATTTCTTAATTGATCACTTAGGTCTCTTCCACCATTCATAATGGTGATGGCCTCTCATGACATTTCATCTCAATAATTTATTTCAGAGAACGTTTTGAAAGTTTATATTTTACATTTAAATGGGCTTACGTTTACCTGACTATAGTTTTAAATTATAAGTCTTCTAGGGTTATTTTAGGTATTTTTGTCACTTAAATCTCGTTTTCTGTAATAATACATGTACATATAGATGGTCGCTTTGACCTGATACATAATATGTCAAGGCTGGTGATATAGTTCAGCATTAAATTTAAGACCGATAAATGGTGATATGTTTATATTTTTAAATACTATTCCTAGTGTTATCAAGAAAAGCAAGGGCGGATACAGGACACACAGCACTAATGATATGGAAAAAAAACGGAAACAGCCTGGAAATGGGTGAACATAAAATAGAGTATATATGGGGTTGACTGACCAAGACTGGTTGATAATGTAAGTTTCAGGAAAAAGAATCTTTTGAGAGCTTATTCTAGATGTAAGTGAGAAAAAACAAATAGAAACATTGTTTTATTGATGGAACTTCAGTCCTTTAACAGTCTTGTGTTTGGCACACTCGTTACAAAAATTAGCACCTGATTCTTTGGTGCGAACTTGAAGCACATGTTTAAAACACATGCAGGTCCAGAAAATGATGCGGTTCATATGCTTTCCTCTACACAGATGCTGACATCATCGCTTCATCTATACTGATAAATTTAAGTGTGATCATGAGCACTCAAAATATTTAAGTTATTGAATTTTTAATTGCATGGTGTTTTCATAGGTTTACCATGGGAACTGAATTAGTACCGTGAGTCATACACTTACGCTTACCCAAAATAGAGAAACATGATTTGATCTTGTTCATCTCGGAATGGTTAAGCGGAATATGAACGTAAATAACTATTTTTTTGTTCGTCTGAATAAAGTCGTTCGATCGCAATAAGTTATTGAGGCTCTCGGATAATAAAAATATTATCTTTTTTAAAGGAAGTTCTTTAATGTTTCATTGTATTGGTTTAGTAATTCGTATTTACCGTCTGCCCAGACCTCATGGCGAACTAAAACAACACAGAAATCTTGGCAGTGAACAGCAATTATATTAAAGAAATTAGTATTTGCGGTCCTCGAGTGGTCTTAGAAAATGCAATCAGGTCCTATGTCGAAAAAAAGTTGTGCACCAATTATTTAAAGATGTGATACCTGATCCAGTTCGACCCACGGTAGGTAATAACAATGTGTCAGTTTCTTGCTGTGTTTATGCTTGAATAATTGCTCCCTATCAAAGATTATTATGCTTATTATATCAGATGTTTTTTTTTATAAAACTTTAAAAAATAATATTAGTATTCGAAAATGAATTGTATCAACAACATCTACGAATCCGCGGTTCATCTTATGAAAATTGGAGGTCATATAGTACAACCTGATATTTTTATTGATGATGTTGGCAAACAAAAAAATGGAGTACTGGATTATATTAATCGAGGATTTGTAATAAAATTAGTTTATTGTCTGAAGTTGTACCCTGTAATGCACTTGAACGATTAAAACGAATTTATGATGTTAGCAGAGGAAACACCTCATTGATTAAACCGATCAATTTTTATCAGACAGTAAATAATAACAACGAGTTATGCAGGACCTTCGGAAAGACTGTAACAGGATCAACTGCAACTGATAGCGCAACAGCAGCAGGAAAAGATAATGTTAATCATTCGGTATACCTTAAATAACACGGAGATACGATGACAGGTAATTTGAGTATGTTTGGTCAATGAATAATTGACATCGAAACAACGTATTCTCCGGTAAACGTAAACGTTACTCAGGTCGAAATTATGCTCAGTTTCAAATGGTAGACGATAGCGAGTTGCCGTGGTACGGCGGTAATTTAGGAAGCAATTTGGACATGTCAGGCAATAAGATCGTAAACCTTGAAACTGATTATCCTCCTACAAATCTATCTCAAGCAGTAAGTTATACTCAGTTAAAGGTGATTGAAGATAACGACTACGACCTGACCAATTGACACGTTAAAACAAGAATCTTGTAAACTTCGAAACCACATACCCTCCGCAAAATCTAAACAAATGACAAGCTTTATGTTATTTGGGGTAGAAATACGTCGACGATCTCTAATTGTCGGTGACTGGTGGAACGATGACCGGAAATATGAACAAGAACGGAAGAAAAAAAATTGGATTAGAACAAGATTTTCCTCCAGCTAATCAAAACCCTGGTTAAGCGGCTAGTTTAAATGGTTTAAATTGTTTACCCACACAAAGTCAATAAAAGCGGGCATACAATGACAGGTAATCTGATGCCGATCAATAACACGGGGGTAACCGGATTACCAGCATATTTTCCACCAGCTGATTTATCTAATCCTATGGAATATGCTTCGCAGCCGTAATTACATTTGTCCAGTGGAACGATGACAGGATCTATTGACTTGTGCATTAAATTAATTTACAATACACAACTCGACAATATAACGTTGGACAACAATAATTGGTTAGCCAACGTTAGATTCGTTAAAAGCAACATTGTAAAGTTGTCTGAAGATACAATGACAGGTGCGTTAAACGTGAACAATAATAAGACAACAGCAGCTTATGTTCCCACAAACATATTTAATCTAAGAAATAAATTGTACATCGACGAATGTAAGACAAGTGCATTTCTGCTGTATCTGCTGCGGTTAATGCTGATTACGTAAAAGAAATATGTCAGAGATGTTTTATCAGGTCCGATTGAAATAGGATTGAACAAGATAACATCAACATATACTTCAGTTAATCCAGCAGATCTAACAAATAAAGCTTACGTTGACACTGTTTTTGTTGGGATATAAAACGAGCAACGAACAATGTCGGATACATACCAACGTTAATAGACTCAAGTGAAAATCTCTGGGATTTGTTGCTACAGCGTCTACTCAATATCAGGGTAATAACCTGAATCATGTTTTCTTATTCAGCCTTTTTTTGTATCCGGTGCTCAGGAACTGACAACAAACGGAGAAACTTCTAACTTTTGGATAAAAATCAAATGTTCAACTCCGGTTTTGATTTAGCTATTTCATTTGCGAGGACGAATTTATAACTGGCGATTAGAAGGATCGACCGACAATAAAAATTGGACAACGTTGTACAGCTCAGCTATTAGGTATGTTAGTACATCGGTTTATCTTACGTTGGATCCAGCAAATAAGCTAAACAAGCACACGCATTTCAGAATCTTTATATATGGGGAGAGTCCTTATCTGGGTCTAACAGCGTTTGAAATATAAATTTAATTTAGCATGATGTTTTAAAATAAAATGGCAGAATCTAGAGCAGCACCAACAAGGCCCAAACCAATCGTATACCCTGATCCACCAACTGTGATTGTTGCAAAAGAGTTTTACTATAATATTTTTAATCGCATAAAAGATATATATATATATATATATATATATATATATATATATATATATATATATATATATATATATATATATATATATATATATATATATATATATATATATATATATATATATATATATTGTTAATATTGACTCAAATCTTGTAAATTTTGTAAACGCAGCAAGTGAAATTAACCGAATGAAAAAGTTGACCCATGAATCTCCAGATTTAACAGAAACTGAGGATAACTTTGTATGAGTTACGGGGATGCGAGGACCGCAACTTAAGATTTCTCTTCGTGATTTTGATGTCATTAGCAAGTACTGCCATACCGTATGTTGTACGATGACATTAATTTTGATCCGATTATGGTCAGCAAATCACTAAAGGTAATTACAAAACTTCATTCTAGAATCGAATCTTATGGTGATTCCGAAAAAGATTTTTTTTTTTTAAAATAAAGAAATTGATGAAGCAGAACTTTATAGAAAATTTTGATTCGAACTGTGGTATTGCTGAAGATGTTCCTTTACCGTCACTACAACTCTCTAGGCCAGGGGTGTCCAAAGTCCGGCCCGCGAGCCAATCACGGCCCGCAGCTTCGGTCATATAATGTATTATTTATGGCCCCCTAGCACGTGAACACTTCTCCGCTCATTTCTGCCATGGCGATTGAAAAGAAAAAGAGGAAAGTTGACAGTGAGGGCCGCCGCTTTCAGGAGAGATGGGAATTACAGTACTTTTTCACTGAAAATCGAGGCAGTTGTGTTTGTCTCATTTGTAACGAGACGGTTGCCTTGTTTAAGGATTTCAAGAGACGCTACCAGACTAAACATGCTAACACATACGACAATCTAACAGAGAGTGACCGCGCTGTAAAAGTGAAGCAAATCCAAGCTGCTCTGGCATCACAACAGCGATTCTTCACGTGGGCCTGTGAGTCAAAGGAAAATATCACCAAAGCAAGCTGCGAAGTGGCCATGTTAATAGCTAAACATGGCAAATCTTTTACTGAAGGTACATTTATCAAAGACTGTGTGATGAAAATGGTGGAGAACATTTGCCCCGAGAAGAAGCAAGAATTTATGAATGTTTGGCTGGCACATAACACTGTGGCACGGAGAGTTGAGGACATATCGTCAGATATTCAGAGACAACTGAGGGACAGGGGAGTGACTTTTGATTATTTCTCATTAGCCTGCGATGAAAGCACCGATGCTTCTGACACTGCACCGCTCTTGATTTTTTTTAAGAGGAGTTGACGACAACATGAACGTAATAGAGGAGCTGCTTGACCTCCAAAGCCTTAAAGACCAAACCAGAGGAACGAATTTATTCGTTTTTGTTTGTGATGCTGTTGATTATATGAAACTACCGTGGAGTAAAGTTTCTGGGACCATTACCGATGGTGCGCCTGCTATGTCTGGTGAGCGAAGTGGATTGTCCACACTGATCTGCAATAAAGTCAGCGAAGAAGGAGGTAACGCTATTAAACTACACTGTATAATTCATCAGCAGGCTCTCTGCGCCAAATATCTCAAATTTGATCATGTTATGAAACTAGTGGTAAAGGCAATCAATTATATTCGCTCTAAAGCTCTACACCACAAACAATTCAGCAGTTCTTGCTTGACATCCAAGGTGAATACGGAGACATAATATATCACAACGATGTGAGGTGGCTAAGTCGGGGGTCCGCAATGCAGCGATTTTTCTCTCTCAGAGAAGAAATAAGACATTTTTTTCTTGTGTGAAAAGGGGCAACCGATGGAAGAATTGTCCGATCCTGTATGGCTGGCAGATTTGTCATTTTTGGTTAACATAACGAAGCATCTGAATGGGCCGAATGTTAATCTTCAAGGACGAGATGCAGTGGTGAGCCAGCTATACGCTCATGTCAAGGCCTTTGGAACGAAGCTGCAACTTTTCCAAAGACACTTGTCCCAAACAGAGCCCTGCACCGCGCACTTCCCAGCTTTGAAAGAGGTAATTGACAGTTTCCCACAGAACAACATCGGTGTGCAAATGAAGAGTTATGCAACAGCTATCGCATCTCTTTCTATGGAATTCAACAAACGCTTTGAGGATTTTGCAGTTATTGAAAAGGACATGTTGCTTTTCTCTTCTCCTTTCTCCGTGGACCCTGATGATGCTCCTCCACAGCTGCAGCTGGAGCTCACTGAGCTGTAGTGTGACGATGAGTGGCGCCCCAAACATCAGCAGCTTTCTCTTGTTGACTTTTAGGAGCAGCTGGATAAAGGCAGATTTCCAGAAATGCGAACATTTGCTAAGAAAATGCTGAGCTTATTCGGCTCCACATATTTGTATGAGCAGACATTCTCTGTCATGAACTTAAACAAGAACCGATTGAGGTCAAGACTAAGTGACTCCCACTTACGTGACATCTTACGCATCTCAACCAATGCCCTCAAACCAGACCTGGCCTCTTTAGTGAAATTCAGATCTCAGTATCACCCTTCTCATTAGTGTCAGCAAGTTATCGGTTTCATGATCAATCTGAAATTGAGTGTTTTGAACGGTAACATCTGTCACTATTAACAGTGAAAAGCCAAAAGCACACTTATGCACTTGGACTTATGGCACTTATTTTATTAAATTCTTGAATAAGATTTGGTTATAACTGTTGATGCTATGTACCTGTATATGTGGCACAAACTATTATTTTCTGAAAGATCTTTTAAAAGACAAAAGCAAAATTCACTTGTTTTAAACTGTAATGATGACAGAAAACTTTGCATTAGTTATAACTCTTGTTTAAAATGACCATGAGGCAAAGATATGCATCTACCTCATGGAAATTTAAGGTATTACATACAGTTCAATGTTATCTGACTCTCCAGATATGAATGAAAGGCAGAATTGTGTTTTTAGAGTTCTTCATGTCTGCCTGAGTGGCTTATATTTAGTTACATTGCCATTTGAAAAATAAAGATAATTGTGACAATGAAAATTGTTTTATTTATTTATTGTTCATTTGTTTTTTATTTATTTATTGTTCTATAACAATGTATATTTGCATGTAACTTTTATGGTTAAAAAAACATCAGAAGGAACTATTGGACCCCGGGCATCTTCACTTTATCAAATCTGGCCCTCTTTGCAAAAAGTTTGGACACCCCTGCTCTAGGCAATTGATAATCAGAAACTATAATAATGAAATTGAGAAATACACAAGCAACAGTATATATTATTTTGCGTAACGTAAGTCATTTGGTTGGACGGCTTGCAACTAAATATAATGTTGCGGAAGTAATATTACCAAATTTTGCAGCAGCATATGCAATTATCAGGAAACATCTTACACTTGAAAACTTTATTCCAAGAGAGATAAGTTTTGTAATAAAATGAAAAAGCAAATCATCGACTTCAGTTATGTGTGGGAAAGTATTCCGAAAGCCGAACTTGATGCTTTGATGCAATATTACAAGTTTTATCACAAAATGTCTGGTGCGTAAAAGGATGTTACAAATACAAGGGCAGAATATTTCTCGTATATATATAACGTTATATACCAGTTGTCTTTTTAACAGAATCGGGTGGAGCATCTCTTAACCCGTTCCTTTAAATAGCATCTTGTGTCGGCGTTTTGTTGAGGGTAATTCGTAAAAAATCGAACCAAGATTCAAAACAGATAAGTGCTTGCAAACAGGCAACAATCACGTATAAAAGACTTCTAAGATCTTACTTGCTTCGTGTTAAATATGTTATGGATGATTTTATTCTAGAATTTAGAATCATCGACAGCATGATAACATATATCTTGCCCATGCGAGTTAGCAAATACGAATATCGATATCAAAAGCGTAATGTTAATTCGTAATGTCAATTGAATACGTCGTAATGTTATTTGAGCCTATACAAGTAGTTAAGGGGGGCACTTTACGGACAATGGGAATTAGCATTACAGACCCCCCTGGGTTAGATTACGGACAATGGAAATTTAACATGGCGAAAAATCGTGGGTCAGATTACGGACAAGGGGAATTAACATGGCAGTAGTAATAAGGGATACATTACGGACAATGGGAATTAGCATTACAGGGACCCCTGGGTCAGATTACGGACAATGGAAATTTAACATGGCGAAAAATCGTGGGTCAGATTACGGACAAGGGGAATTAACATGGGAATAAATCGTGGGACACTTTACGGACAAGGGGAATTTAACATGGCAATAAATCGTGGGACAATCTACGGACAAGGGGAATTTAACATGGGTTATTTTTAAAAAAAAATTTTAAAAAAGGGGTAGGCAATTCAAAGACTATCTCTTTTCGAGAAATATGGCTGGCCCTGAAAAGGGCCTTTGGGTTTTCTTCTTCTTCTAATTTCTTCTTTTCCTCCACCAAGTTCTTATTTTATCTCCTACACTCTTCTTCCCTTTCTTTTTTTTTTCTCCTCCTCTTCTTTCTTCCCCTTCTCATTTTCTTCTTCTTTTTCAATTTTTTCGTTCCATTTTGTGACGATCGTGGATAAATACCTATGTATCTATAATCAGCTGAAATTCCTATGAAATCCCACTATCTATTTATAGCTCCAACTTGTGGGTTTTTCCTTTGGAAAATCCCACTATCTTTTTATAGCCTCAGCTTGAGTGACGTTCCTGTTTATGAATTCTAGTATATATGTATAGCTACAAAATGTGGAAATCCCCAAGTCGATATTTATAGTCTCGAAATTTCCAGCGTCAGTGACGTCACTGTACTGAACACTAGGGATAAATATCAACAGTGTTGCAAGTGGCTGACCTGAATACGCGCTACTGTAGGTAGGTAGGTAGAGTGTATCTGATAGGGATAAAGTGAGTTTTATACGGACAAACAGAGACCAATAGACACACACAACGTACACACACACACACACACACACAAACACACAAACACACACACAACGTACGCGCGCCGACATACTCACACACACACACACATACTCACACACACACACACACACACAGAAACACACAACGTACGCGCGCAGACATACTCACACACACACACATAAACACACACACTATAAAATAGATAAAATTAGTAACTACTTACAATATCAACTTCTGTGACGATCGTGGATAAATACCTATGTATTTATAATCAGCTGAAATTCCTATGAAATCCCACTATCTATTTATAGCTCCAACTTGTGGGTTTTTCCTTTGGAAAATCCCACTATCTTTTTATAGCCTCAGCTTGAGTGACGTTCCTGTTTATGAATTCTAGTATATATGTATAGCTACAAAATGTGGAAATCCCCAAGTCGATATTTATAGTCTCGAAATTTCCAGCGTCAGTGACGTCACTGTACTGAACACTAGGGATAAATATCAACAGTGTTGCAAGTGGCTGACCTGAATACGCGCTACTGTAGGTAGGTAGGTAGAGTGTATCTGATAGGGATAAAGTGAGTTTTATACGGACAAACAGAGACCAATAGACACACACAACGTACACACACACACACACACACACACACACAAACACACAAACACACACACAACGTACGCGCGCCGACATACTCACACACACACACACATACTCACACACACACACACACACACACACACACAGAAACACACAACGTACGCGCGCAGACATACTCACACACACACACATAAACACACACACTATAAAATAGATAAAATTAGTAACTACTTACAATATCAACTTCTGTGACGATCGTGGATAAATACCTATGTATTTATAATCAGCTGAAATTCCTATGAAATCCCACTATTTATTTATAGCTCCAACTTGTGGGTTTTTCCTTTGGAAAATCCCACTATTTTTTATAGCCTCAGCTTGAGTGACGTTCCTGTTTATGAATTCTAGTATATATGTATAGCTACAAAATGTGGAAATCCCCAAGTCGATATTTATAGTCTCGAAATTTCCAGCGTCAGTGACGTCACTGTACTGAACACTAGGGATAAATATCAACAGTGTTGCAAGTGGCTGACCTGAATACGCGCTACTGTAGGTAGGTAGGTAGAGTGTATCTGATAGGGATAAAGTGAGTTTTATACGGACAAACAGAGACCAATAGACACACACAACGTACACACACACACACACACACAAACACACAAACACACACACAACGTACGCGCGCCGACATACTCACACACACACACACATACTCACACACACACACACACACACACACAGAAACACACAACGTACGCGCGCAGACATACTCACACACACACACATAAACACACACACTATAAAATAGATAAAATTAGTAACTACTTACAATATCAACTTCTGTGACGATCGTGGATAAATACCTATGTATTTATAATCAGCTGAAATTCCTATGAAATCCCACTATCTATTTATAGCTCCAACTTGTGGGTTTTTCCTTTGGAAAATCCCACTATCTTTTTATAGCCTCAGCTTGAGTGACGTTCCTGTTTATGAATTCTAGTATATATGTATAGCTACAAAATGTGGAAATCCCCAAGTCGATATTTATAGTCTCGAAATTTCCAGCGTCAGTGACGTCACTGTACTGAACACTAGGGATAAATATCAACAGTGTTGCAAGTGGCTGACCTGAATGCACGCTACTGCAGGTAGGTAGGTAAAGTGTATCTGATAGGGATAAAGTGAGTTTTATACGGACAAACAGAGACCAATACACACATCCACACAACGTACGCGCGCAGACATACGCACACACACACACACACACACACGCACACACACACACACACACACATACACACATACACATACAGAGGGAAGAGGAAAAAACAAACCCCAAATATACTATCAACACAGAAGGGAGATGATACAAACCCCAAATAAACTATCCACACAAACGTACGCGAACGCATACAAACTCCAAATATACTATCAACACAGAGTGAAGAAGCAAAAGTTTTTTGAAAGCACCTAAGCCCTCACCTGCAATGACCAACTCTGCCAAACACCTACACCCCACCCACCCCACTCCCAACACTACAAAACCCATTTAACCCGTTATTTTATGGCATCAGTGTGTGATTTAGGAAACATCAAGACACAAAATAATGGAGGAATAGACTGACTATTGTTTACCGACTTGCATGCCTAAAGAGCGTGCGTGAAGGAAAACATCATTCCATTTCAATTCTAACTAAAACATGATCCAGAGGGATAGAGATAGGTGAAAGGGCACAATTTCATAAAGTGTGAGTAGAAAACAAAACACGCCATCCTTATTATACAATGTCAAGACCAAGAGACACTTACGTGTTCTTTCTGGTCTATTCTCTTTTAGAAGGTAGTATGAAATTTCACATCAGGACCAACGCATCGGCTCACATTGTCAATTTTTCCATTTCCATGTCTTTACTGGCACAAGTTCTTCATCATCTTCAATTTCTTCTTCTTCTGAATCCCTCTTCTCTGTTTCGTCTTGTTTTTGTTTATTCTCTTTTCTCGTAGGGCACTCTGAATTCCAGTGTCCTTTCTCCTGACAACGATATTAGGTATCTTGACTTTTGTCTCTCTTTCTTAGACGAAGCAGGTATTCTGGAGACAAATACCCATTTACCTTTGCAGATATAGCAAACTTCATTAGCACTTACACACTTTCGTATGACTCTTATCAAATCAACGACCAAAAGAGTAAGTTTTGTTGCCACTTTCGCATGTGAATTATGCTTTCGTATGACTTTTAGCAAATATTTGACCAGCAGGTCGATCTGTGCTGACTCTTCCATCTTTGATCGTTTGAGAGCGAAATGAATACTCTGACGCTAAGACACTCTCCTTATATACAGAGACCTGCTGCGTATGAAACCTAGTCAAATGTAATTTTGCAATAAGATGAAACGATTTCATTGAGGAAGTAAAAGGCAATGATGTACCGTATCGCCTCACACAAAACCTGAAGTGTTAGTTCAAATCCGTGTCAGCGATTTCGAAGACGACATAACTGGGCTTTAATCAATGCTCTCCATTTCTGCCACAAAACCACGAGTCCTGATTCACGCCAAAAGAAATTTCGTTCGGTCCATAAAAAATAGTATCACATCCGAGAAACGCAAAAACGAACTTCCAGAAAACTGAGAACGACGGCTTACACCTACAACGTGAAATGTATGAGTTCAAGTAGTGCGTAAAACTTAGTCAAATTAAATTTTTATAATCAAGACGAAACGATCTCTTTTCGAAGAAGAAAGCAGACACCAAGCGACAATGGCGATCCGTGTCACACAACACTTTTCAAAATGTATATGATCAGAGGTTTGTTCTAGCGATCTGCATGGTTAAATTAAATGTTGATGTATTTTGCAATAAGACGGACAATGGTCGCCCATGGAACCATTGTTCGTGCATTAGTTTAATTTTTTTAAATATTTTTTTATATAAATCGCCTATAGGATAGACCCAGTAAAGCATGGCCATTCTCGTCACTGTGTGAATAGCTGCTCAAGTCAATTCGAAGCGAACGCGGTAAGAAACTAAGTATAGCCAATGAAATGGCTTACAACGGGTGATGCATTGTTTTGTTCTAGGACTGTGTGGCATAATAATCCCTATGTTCTTGCGTTGTTACCATTACAGTGCAGACAGACTGAAATGTGAACTTACAAGCCCTCTTTGTGTGTGTGTGTTGTACCATTTCTTCTTACCACATCAAAAGACTGAGCGTCACAGTATTGGTTCGCGTTTTCAAGCTGACCATTTTTTTTAAATCTCACTTAAACATTTTAACATAAACACTCACACTCACATCGGTAGAGTCAGAACAGACGTGTTACAGTACTGAGGGGCATGTTATCTTTTTTTTCAAACTAATAAATTTGGGGTTTGTATGAAGTAAAGAACCGAAAGTACAGTGAAACTCAAGGATGATGACCCAATCTGTCTGTCTATTGATGCGTGTATTTACTTAAGAAGAAATATGACCTCTAAAACACAAAGAGATACGGCAAGCATGATTAGAATGAACATAACGATGTTTTCCTTCACGTCCGTGTAATTTAGAGTTTCAATCCTCTTTGAAAACAAACTTGGTCTCCTTTTGTAGGGCTTGAAATAATAAAAAACCTGAAAAAATCTTAAGCACTTTGCTATAGATAATTTCATCAACAGACTAAACAACATAAATGCCGTTACAACACTAGAAAGCCTTAAATCTTCTATCAAAAAGAAATGTATCAAAAAATTAAAGATTAACGATAACTAACCAATGAAACCGAATTTAACAAAGGCAGTGACATGTGAAGAAATGTCTCTCACTTTGGAAAGGTAGGCGAATGTACTCTGTCATGCACCATCAACTTGAAAAAAAATTATAAACAGAGAGAAACCTGAATTCAAAATTCAGTTTTTTTTTTTCTTCAAAATTGTTTCGTTTCTTTTTTCTTTTTTTGGAACAAATCTAAGCACTAATATAGAGTGGAAAAGGGAAAATGCACATACAAGCTTTGATATTTCTGAAAAAATGAGGGGATATTCCTAACGTTCATAACCACCTATGGACTTGGACTTGTCTGTGACTTATCCACAAAACAAGATGTACATATTTCTGGTCAAGCTGCAAGTGTGTGCGTGTTTTTGAAAATGGTAAAAATGGGATATACAATTTTCTCGTGATACTTATAAAGTGAAGAGTCTGTGCAAGTGTCAAAAGCCAAAGTCATATAAGTTTTGTATTTTGTACGGCTTGTAAAGATTTCCACTTTAGAAAATGTGAAGTATCACAAGTTATTATCACAAACAGAAGTGGAACATAGGGACTTGCAAGAAAGAAAATAACCCAGACAGTTGGTGTCATCAAGAGTGCTAGAGACGGTACCCGAACTTGCTTGCTTGCTTACTTGAATTAAAGTGATTTTCGCCCTAATGGAGCATATATCACTGGTTTAATAACGCACCGCGTGATTTTTAATTACTCCTAGGGAAGGAAAGAGAGCCTCATCTCCCAGGCTTTTATGTACTCACAGACTACTTTTAAATTTAGCCACTCAGGTGTAGGACTAACTAGTCCTTAACAACCTGACTGAAAGGCTTTAAACATGAGTGGGAATAGTCTCACCACACACTCATATTTCTGTCCGAGCGTGGTAAAGGAGGAAAAAGGTGCTCAAAAAGACAGCCATGGGTGTTAAGTACTCAACAAAACGCTAGCCCGTACTTATTTCAAATCAAGTCCCGTTTTTGCTAATGGACAGTAAAAAGTACCAATAATGTGTTAACCACTTGTGCAATTAGTTCAAATCTAACGAGTCTGTTAAATTTCCTACTTCCTAACATATCTATCTAATATTAGTACTTAGTGTACATAAAAATAGCCATACTGATCTTATTTAAATTATTATGTCTAAGAGACATATACCAGTTTGGTCACTGTTAGGTTTAAAAAGTTAAATTTGTTGCGGTGTTCCAATGGGTCAAGTTTGTTTCGAGAATAGTTTAGTCAAGGAGGGATACCAAGCCAAATATGGTTCCCTATTTAATAAAAAGCAATCTTTTGGAGCCCTAAAAAAGTTTGTTTTTTCTATTAGAAGGTAACACGTCTCTCTTTTGCTTTCACGTTCTTTCCTGCACTCCTAGTCTCATGATTCTTGATATCAGGAAATGCGTAGCCATGATGGGCGGCAATGTAAGCAGCGGCTTCTACCAGTTGACTGAGGGGGTATCCAGTGTAGGTTTGTCTGTAGAATTGGGGAAGAACTCTGACCCTAATCCCCATTGAGAAGGTCTTGGTTTAAAGGTGTCTAGAGATTTGTAGGCAACGTATTGTATGGCTCTAATAAGCTGCCCTGATTTGTTAACGTCATACAATGCTTGATCTAGTCCCATTTCGGTGTACTTCTCAACGAGGGTCAGCGTCCCCCTCTTCCTCCTCAACCGCCTCAATTTCCTCTTCTGGTTCTGATACTAATTCTTTAGTTGAGGTAGATAGTTTTAAATCCGCTGCTATGGCGTCTGTCGCTGTTATTGTTGTTGTGGTTGTTCTTTCAGCTGAGATTGCCTGTAGTATCGGAGTGAGAAAAGAACGTTGTTGTTGTTGTAGGGTTTAACGCCATTTTTCAGCACGCGATAGGCTATACATGGCGGCCAGCATTAATGGTGGAGGAAGAACCCGGGAAAAACCCGGAAAGAACCACCGACCCACGAGAAGCTACTGGCAAGTTTTCTCACATACCCACATTAGCCGAATCCGAGACTCGAACCCACGCAGACAAAGGTGAGATGACAGTGATCCGTAACGGAGAGCGCTTTAGACCACTCGGCCACTCTGGGCCCCAGAAAAGAACGTAGTGCCTCCGATAATTACATTTGAGTTTGCCATACCGTTTGTCTAACATAACTGGCCCTTTGTTTTGCCACCACTCTTTCCGGGTCAGGTTGTTTGTTAGGTATAGTCGGCTGTTAACTAGATGTTATTTGTGTTCTCGAGGTGGGTGGAGTGCTAACTGGCTAGGTCTGCATTTCTTGCTCCCGCTACTGTTGCGTATATTTCTTCCCTCCACACCGAGTTCTGGGCCTAATTCTTTTAATTTCGTTGTACCCGAACTTACATTATCCATATTATCGCCAACAAAAAAAAACAAAAACGCACAAACCTAAAAGAAACACTCACTCACTTTTTTACAGAACATTACTATTTTTAAAATTTTGATAAGCGACGGAAACGAAGGACTTAGAGTCGCACTTTCTAACCAAGATAAAGAAATCATGTGCTGATAGACTCACTTCTGTATTTTTTCTTCTAACTGACTAACATATCATAGGCAATGGAATGTTATTTCTTTTCGAGAGTATGGGGTAGCCCTGAAATTTTTTTTTTTGGAACTTGAAGCTATGGCGATCGCTTAGGTTATAAGATGGCGGCCTCCTCTGCTGAGAGGCTTTCTCATAGGATAAGGTCTGCTTCTTCGGAAAAGAGAAGAAGAACCCTTTGGTGTCGATACAACTGTTGACAAAGCCTCTGTTAGGTTCATGCTGCTGCTGTTGCTGCTCTCTCTCTGCTGTTTATGAAGTCTGTACTTCTCCATCCATTCTTCTTTCTCCTTCTTGAATTCCTCCTTGAAGAGCTCTTCTTTCAGGTCTTCAGTGACTTTTAGCATTCTCACATTTTCTATCTCTTCTGGCTTCGGTATCAGACTGTGTCTGACCCTATGTAAATTCACGTAGGCTTCGTTTAGCTTAGCTAGTTTGGAGCACATCTTCGTAGGAGGATGAGTTAACAATGGATGGGCAGACTGGAAACTTCCCCGGTTCTTAAAGTCAAAGCGCGGACGTCAAGGAAAACATTACTACACGGTTTTCTAGCCGGAACGTTCAAATAGTGTTATGGGAGGGATAGAGAGAAGTCAAAGAGCATGAATCAAGATTCCTATAGCCAAATAAACCACAAAGGCATTTTTTTCTTCAAAACACAACATTTTTTATTCATACTAACAAACAACTCTAACATTTTTTTAACAATAATCCAACACTATAACATCAAACATTTTTTCAAATACCAAACATTTTTTTTTCAATTCACACTCTACTTTAAACAGGGCTGACAACGTTGTGAATGAAATTGTGATTTCCACTGTCGGAAGTCATTAGGCCATTGATGGACACTACGTTTTCTAGTTAGAGACAAAAGATAAGCATACTGGTCACAAAACCATCGATGTACTTTCACATCGTTTCTAGAAGAATGACGAGCATCAAAATGAGTCACTAAATGTTCTAAAGAATAGCCCAGGCTGCAATCATGCAGAAAAAACACACACAGTACTGTCCACACACCAAGGAATATGTGCCTTGTTATTTCACATTATTGAATCGTGTGGTCTATGCATTTCTTCTCATAAAGTCAATGATATCGTCTTCCAAAGAGGGCAGTCCATAGGAATCAAAGTATTCCACACATCCTTCTTGAGGAAAGTAGACGGCTACCCAGTGGGTTCCTGGGAGATGACTGTCGTCCGTGTTGATCACATAAGCTTGATGGTTTTGAGGTGTGCAATGAGGGAGTTCATCTTTAGCACAGACGACAGGATTCCAAGAAGCAGTGTACAAACTGTGGTTCAAAAGGTAATAAAGTTCTCAGGTATCCATTTTTTGTTTTTTTTCTTCTTCACAGGTAATGATAAGTGGTCAATTCGATCCAGACTTTTTGCTTGAAAATGTCTGACGAATAAACGGTTATTCGTTCTGTTTCCTCACTCTGATTCAGGAGAGCTTCGATGCGATGGATCTCTTGTGTGGTTAATGGTGGACAAGAATGTTCACGCAAGTCTTTATACCACTGGTGCAACACGTCTTTGTTCGAGATGAGACTCCAAGCTTCGTCCAGATACTCGTCCAATTTTTCTTCTTGACTTAACATCAGGCATTTATCGTGTTGAATTTGACTGGGATGATCGTTTTGACATCCATAACAATTTTTCTTGATCAATTCCTTAATTTTTTTCTGTCAAGACTATAGCATAACAGGAAACTAAATGTGGTTCTTGTTCTGGCCATCTAGACTTCATCATGATGACTTCTTCGTCTTTGTCTTGGGATTCTCCTTCCTCAGGGATCTTCACATTCCATGTCCAAAGAATCCCTACTATACAAACATTGATAAAAATCCTCCATGACTTCTAATAGTCTAGAATGACTTCTCTCAAACTGTTGGTTTATATCGTATTGTCCAATTCAGCATACAGGATGACGTTCACCGTATTATCTGCGCGTAGATTTTCTGCAAACTGAGATTCCACACGCATCTGGCCGGATTTTATAGGGTGGAAATGTCCCTCCTCGCTGTCTTGACTTACAATTCGTTAGAGAACCGTTTTCGAAAATGGAGTTTCACTGTAACTTTCCCTTTGGAGAATGGAATATTTTGTCCCAGATCTCCTTTTATAGCAATGTTGACAGTGTCTAAATACGACTTACTGACGGGCAAATAGTGAGGATGTACAAATTCACGGTGTACGTGATAGGTGTTTGCACCTTCCTGGTCATTGTTTGTGGTACTATCCACTTTGAAAGGAATGACACGCAGTAACGGAACAGAGGTGTGTCCCACCACGTTGTACTCCACCACATCGGAATACACAAAGATCAAATTAAGTCCTTGGTTCAGTTCTACCGGGTTTCCAAAAGCTCTGTAAAAATCCATATTACTTTTGATCTTGGGGCTCATATTGTTTGCGACCATTTCTGCATGTCCGCCCAAAATTTCAAACAAACTACCATTGAACCTGAGGGACAATGTGTCCGTATCTTGAAATTTGATCACGAGACGATGAGCCACTTTATTGTACTCAATCTTCACACTTTTTTTGGCTCTGTTCAGTGCTTTGCCAAAGGCTAAGTTGAACCTGTCCGCAATAGTGTCCACCAAATGTTCACCACTAAAATAATAACCTGAAGGAATTTTCAAGGTGTAGATAATGAAGGCTGGATTGCTGGCTGGTCTTGTGTCCCCTAAAAACCCTATCTTGTTGATTTCTTCCTCCAATTGGGCATTCAGGATTTCCACCTCGAAAGTGTCTTGCTTTTCGGTGATGTTTTTGATTTGTGTTGGGTGAATGATTTCCACTAAAGCCACTTCCCAATGGGCTTCGTGATCTAACTGGATGGTCTGAGGTAATTTGACCGTGTAACAGCATAACGTGTTCTTGGGAAACACCTCCATGGAACTGTCACTGGGTAAGGTTAAGTAAAATTGGTTCTTATTGCTCATAATTCCAGAGTTTTGTGGCTCTCCGAGGCGATACTGGAAGTTAGAGGAGTGTCTCCGCCCAAAATGGGGTTGTTGTTGGAGTGGTGACTGGCACTGACACTGGACACAAGGTTCCCGTGGTTCCCGTTCGAGGAGAATTTCAGGGAGGGATTAGGAAGCAGGTAACCGATGTAACTGCTCAATACAATGGTCCACAAGTGTTTGTCTCCTTGTTGCAAACTCAAATTGGCAATGGCTGCACCGATGACACAATACACCACGAAGGTTTGGCAGAAAAAGACGATTTGCGTTTTAGGCACACGTTTTCCATACCACACCCACAAGGGTTGTGTTTGTAAATCTTGCAGAGAAGAATTGGGTGAAGGAGTGATCGCAGTAGCTGAATCTGTGTGAAAGGGCATGATGGTCACTTCTTTTTATAGTGCGAAGCGTCGATGCAAGAATGAAAACTGGGTGGATATCCTTTCCAACGTACTTTGACTTCTTTGACACGTCGTTTGCCCACTTTACGGTTTCTGCGTTTGACAATGCCTTTGATGTCGTACACGTCGTCTTTTTTGGTGACACGACTTGATTTGAAATAAGTACGGGCTAGCGTTTTGTTGAGTACTTAACACCCATGGCTGTCTTTTTGAGCACCTTTTTCCTCCTTTACCACGCTCGGACAGAAATATGAGTGTGTGGTGAGACTATTCCCACTCATGTTTAAAGCCTTTCAGTCAGGTTGTTAAGGACTAGTTAGTCCTACACCTGAGTGGCTAAATTTAAAAGTAGTCTGTGAGTACATAAAAGCCTGGGAGATGAGGCTCTCTTTCCTTCCCTAGGAGTAATTAAAAATCACGCGGTGCGTTATTAAACCAGTGATATATGCTCCATTAGGGCGAAAATCACTTTAATTCAAGTAAGCAAGCAAGCAAGTTCGGGTACCGTCTCTAGCACTCTTGATGACACCAACTGTCTGGGTTATTTTCTTTCTTGCAAGTCCCTATGTTCCACTTCTGTTTGTGATAATAACTTGTGATACTTCACATTTTCTAAAGTGGAAATCTTTACAAGCCGTACAAAATACAAAACTTATATGACTTTGGCTTTTGACACTTGCACAGACTCTTCACTTTATAAGTATCACGAGAAAATTGTATATCCCATTTTTACCATTTTCAAAAACACGCACACACTTGCAGCTTGACCAGAAATATGTACATCTTGTTTTGTGGATAAGTCACAGACAAGTCCAAGTCCATAGGTGGTTATGAACGTTAGGAATATCCCCTCATTTTTTCAGAAATATCAAAGCTTGTATGTGCATTTTCCCTTTTCCACTCTTTATTAGTGCTTAGATTTGTTCCAAAAAAAGAAAAAAGAAACGAAACAATTTTGAAGAAAAAAAAAAACTGAATTTTGAATTCAGGTTTCTCTCTGTTTATAATTTTTTTTCAAGTTGATGGTGCATGACAGAGTACATTCGCCTACCTTTCCAAAGTGAGAGACATTTCTTCACATGTCACTGCCTTTGTTAAATTCGGTTTCATTGGTTAGTTATCGTTAATCTTTAATTTTTTGATACATTTCTTTTTGATAGAAGATTTAAGGCTTTCTAGTGTTGTAACGGCATTTATGTTGTTTAGTCTGTTGATGAAATTATCTATAGCAAAGTGCTTAAGATTTTTTCAGGTTTTTTATTATTTCAAGCCCTACAAAAGGAGACCAAGTTTGTTTTCAAAGAGGATTGAAACTCTAAATTACACGGACGTGAAGGAAAACATCGTTATGTTCATTCTAATCATGCTTGCCGTATCTCTTTGTGTTTTAGAGGTCATATTTCTTCTTAAGTAAATACACGCATCAATAGACAGACAGATTGGGTCATCATCCTTGAGTTTCACTGTACTTTCGGTTCTTTACTTCATACAAACCCCAAATTTATTAGTTTGAAAAAAAAGATAACATGCCCCTCAGTACTGTAACACGTCTGTTCTGACTCTACCGATGTGAGTGTGAGTGTTTATGTTAAAATGTTTAAGTGAGATTTAAAAAAAATGGTCAGCTTGAAAACGCGAACCAATACTGTGACGCTCAGTCTTTTGATGTGGTAAGAAGAAATGGTACAACACACACACACAAAGAGGGCTTGTAAGTTCACATTTCAGTCTGTCTGCACTGTAATGGTAACAACGCAAGAACATAGGGATTATTATGCCACACAGTCCTAGAACAAAACAATGCATCACCCGTTGTAAGCCATTTCATTGGCTATACTTATTTTCTTACCGCGTTCACTTCGAATTGACTTGAGCAGCTATTCACACAGTGACGAGAATGGCCATGCTTTACTGGGTCTATCCTATAGGCGATTTATATAAAAAAATATTTAAAAAAATTAAACTAATGCACGAACAATGGTTCCATGGGCGACCATTGTCCGTCTTATTGCAAAATACATCAACATTTAATTTAACCATGCAGATCGCTAGAACAAACCTCTGATCATATACATTTTGAAAAGTGTTGTGTGACACGGATCGCCATTGTCGCTTGGTGTCTGCTTTCTTCTTCGAAAAGAGATCGTTTCGTCTTGATTATAAAAATTTAATTTGACTAAGTTTTACGCACTACTTGAACTCATACATTTCACGTTGTAGGTGTAAGCCGTCGTTCTCAGTTTTCTGGAAGTTCGTTTTTGCGTTTCTCGGATGTGATACTATTTTTTATGGACCGAACGAAATTTCTTTTGGCGTGAATCAGGACTCGTGGTTTTGTGGCAGAAATGGAGAGCATTGATTAAAGCCCAGTTATGTCGTCTTCGAAATCGCTGACACAGATTTGAACTAACACTTCAGGTTTTGTGTGAGGCGATACGGTACATCATTGCCTTTTACTTCCTCAATGAAATCGTTTCATCTTATTGCAAAATTACATTTGACTAGGTTTCATACGCAGCAGGTCTCTGTATATAAGGAGAGTGTCTTAGCGTCAGAGTATTCATTTCGCTCTCAAACGATCAAAGATGGAAGAGTCAGCACAGATCGACCTGCTGGTCAAATATTTGCTAAAAGTCATACGAAAGCATAATTCACATGCGAAAGTGGCAACAAAACTTACTCTTTTGGTCGTTGATTTGATAAGAGTCATACGAAAGTGTGTAAGTGCTAATGAAGTTTGCTATATCTGCAAAGGTAAATGGGTATTTGTCTCCAGAATACCTGCTTCGTCTAAGAAAGAGAGACAAAAGTCAAGATACCTAATATCGTTGTCAGGAGAAAGGACACTGGAATTCAGAGTGCCCTACGAGAAAAGAGAATAAACAAAAACAAGACGAAACAGAGAAGAGGGATTCAGAAGAAGAAGAAATTGAAGATGATGAAGAACTTGTGCCAGTAAAGACATGGAAATGGAAAAATTGACAATGTGAGCCGATGCGTTGGTCCTGATGTGAAATTTCATACTACCTTCTAAAAGAGAATAGACCAGAAAGAACACGTAAGTGTCTCTTGGTCTTGACATTGTATAATAAGGATGGCGTGTTTTGTTTTCTACTCACACTTTA
The DNA here is from genome assembly GCA_028554795.2 of Sinohyriopsis cumingii. Taxonomy (NCBI): domain Eukaryota; kingdom Metazoa; phylum Mollusca; class Bivalvia; order Unionida; family Unionidae; genus Sinohyriopsis; species Sinohyriopsis cumingii. Next base: position 40,371,794 of record CM068838.1, read on the forward strand.
TGAAATTGTGCCCTTTCACCTATCTCTATCCCTCTGGATCATGTTTTAGTTAGAATTGAAATGGAATGATGTTTTCCTTCACGCACGCTCTTTAGGCATGCAAGTCGGTAAACAATAGTCAGTCTATTCCTCCATTATTTTGTGTCTTGATGTTTCCTAAATCACACACTGATGCCATAAAATAACGGGTTAAATGGGTTTTGTAGTGTTGGGAGTGGGGTGGGTGGGGTGTAGGTGTTTGGCAGAGTTGGTCATTGCAGGTGAGGGCTTAGGTGCTTTCAAAAAACTTTTACTTCTTCACTCTGTGTTGATAGTATATTTGGAGTTTGTATGCGTTCGCGTACGTTTGTGTGGATAGTTTATTTGGGGTTTGTATCATCTCCCTTCTGTGTTGATAGTATATTTGGGGTTTGTTTTTTCCTCTTCCCTCTGTATGTGTATGTGTGTATGTGTGTGTGTGTGTGTGTGCGTGTGTGTGTGTGTGTGTGTGTGTGCATATGTCTGCGCGCGTACGTTGTGTGGATGTGTGTATTGGTCTCTGTTTGTCCGTATAAAACTCACTTTATCCCTATCAGATACACTTTACCTACCTACCTGCAGTAGCGTGCATTCAGGTCAGCCACTTGCAACACTGTTGATATTTATCCCTAGTGTTCAGTACAGTGACGTCACTGACGCTGGAAATTTCGAGACTATAAATATCGACTTGGGGATTTCCACATTTTGTAGCTATACATATATACTAGAATTCATAAACAGGAACGTCACTCAAGCTGAGGCTATAAAAAGATAGTGGGATTTTCCAAAGGAAAAACCCACAAGTTGGAGCTATAAATAGATAGTGGGATTTCATAGGAATTTCAGCTGATTATAAATACATAGGTATTTATCCACGATCGTCACAGAAGTTGATATTGTAAGTAGTTACTAATTTTATCTATTTTATAGTGTGTGTGTTTATGTGTGTGTGTGTGAGTATGTCTGCGCGCGTACGTTGTGTGTTTCTGTGTGTGTGTGTGTGTGTGTGTGAGTATGTGTGTGTGTGTGAGTATGTCGGCGCGCGTACGTTGTGTGTGTGTTTGTGTGTTTGTTTGTGTGTGTGTGTGTGTGTGTACGTTGTGTGTGTCTATTGGTCTCTGTTTGTCCGTATAAAACTCACTTTATCCCTATCAGATACACTCTACCTACCTACCTACAGTAGCGCGTATTCAGGTCAGCCACTTGCAACACTGTTGATATTTATCCCTAGTGTTCAGTACAGTGACGTCACTGACGCTGGAAATTTCGAGACTATAAATATCGACTTGGGGATTTCCACATTTTGTAGCTATACATATATACTAGAATTCATAAACAGGAACGTCACTCAAGCTGAGGCTATAAAAAGATAGTGGGATTTTCCAAAGGAAAAACCCACAAGTTGGAGCTATAAATAGATAGTGGGATTTCATAGGAATTTCAGCTGATTATAGATACATAGGTATTTATCCACGATCGTCACAAAATGGAACGAAAAAATTGAAAAAGAAGAAGAAAATGAGAAGAGGAAGAAAGAAGAGGAGGAGAAGAAAAAAAAGAAAGGGAAGAAGAGTGTAGGAGATAAAATAAGAACTTGGTGGAGGAAAAGAAGAAATTAGAAGAAGAAGAAAACCCAAAGGCCCTTTTCAGGGCCAGCCATATTTCTCGAAAAGAGATAGTCTTTGAATTGCCTACCCCTTTTTTAAAAAAATTTTTTTAAAAATAACCCATGTTAAATTCCCCTTGTCCGTAGATTGTCCCACGATTTATTGCCATGTTAAATTCCCCTTGTCCGTAAAGTGACCCACGATTTATTCCCATGTTAATTCCCCTTGTCCGTAATCTGACCCACGATTTTTCGCCATGTTAAATTTCCATTGTCCGTAATCTGACCCAGGGGTCCCTGTAATGCTAATTCCCATTGTCCGTAATGTATCCCTTATTACTACTGCCATGTTAATTCCCCTTGTCCGTAATCTGACCCACGATTTTTCGCCATGTTAAATTTCCATTGTCCGTAATCTAACCCAGGGGGGTCTGTAATGCTAATTCCCATTGTCCGTAAAGTGCCCCCCTTAACTACTTATACATATTCTATCAGTTTAGGTTATACGTATTAAGGCTGTACTACCAATACCATGTTAAATCTATGATCCATTTTAACGTAGGATTTCCTGTTTAGAGCCATATCGCCTACCAGATTTATTATTTATTTATCGTGTGCAATGCATGCACCTCCGGCATTTTAGTTTACTGCGTAATGTTAATTCCCGTGTGAGACCCAAAAGCCCCCATTCAACTACTAGTGATGCCGTAATATAATGGAAAACAAACGTTATTGTTACCTTAAACTTAGTTAATGGGATCAGAACATGCATATTATTTTGCGTGAAATATTGACTTCAGTCATGCGAGATGATAAGTCTGGTGACTCATTTATTACTCTGCTGATAATGCTTAATCATATTTCCGACTCCTACATCTTTTGAACCAGACATATATCTCTGTGGTATCGTACTAGTGCAATTGCTGCAATTGTTCCCTAAACAAATTCATTTACATAATCAAAGGACTCCTAGAGTTCATGCATGTCAGCCAATTGAAAGGATGCGCGTTTATGAAATGTTGGAATATACTGCTTTTTGATAAGTTTACGTTTTTACATATCTAAGAGTCCACACAATCAAAAATCACCTAAACATTTACAACACTGTGTGTATTGTCTAGCGCTCATTTTAATGGAAGATTATCCCAAAATAGTCAGACACTATCCCGAAATCAGCATAGAAGAGAATGCCCTGCTAATAACTGTGTATAAACTAATAATTCAATGAATAATTAAATTGTACAGTTTGAAGACGAGATAGTTCGTATTTTAAATAAACTAAGAGCAGCGTAGTTTGTGAATGAAGTTTCATTCGTATTACACCATTATTGACATAGATTTGGTTTCCGAAGGTCGTAAATTATTTCAGATTCATCAAGGTCTATTCTACAGTTGGATGATTTTTGTCATTTTCCATCACATCAAAAAGTCACATTCAAGCAGATGGAAATATAACTGGGTAGTTTCATGTTTCAAAGTAATATAAAGATTTACATAGATGGGGGGGTTCCATGAGTTAATGGTTCACCATATATATAAAAATAAATATAAAAAAATTATGAAAGATTATGTTACAAGATATTATTTAGAAGATGTGGAAATGTATGCCTTTACAGCATAAACAAATTTGTCATGTTGTACCGTTGCAACTCAGACCAATTGTAAGAAAAGTTTCAGCAGTGACTCAGCATCTTTTAAAGTTAGTTAAAGCAGTCATACAGCTTTTCACAGAAAAACCATTATTTTATTTGTTATATTCAACAGACAAGTTTCTTGAGATAGTTCTAAGATGATGTGTTTAGACCGGATATAAATATAAAATAATTGCTGGAAAAGGGGGATGGGCTTGTTTGCCTTCTACAACATGTATCTTAAATTAAAAATATATTATCAATATGGTACGTTCGAATTCGAACGAAGGCATATTCCAGTTTGAATCTTATCAACTACCCTTTAGTGTCTTTCGGAAACAATTTCGACCCGGGTTTTGTCTTCTGTCTTATTAAGTTTTATATTTTGACATGTTCGTAGGGATTTTCAGTTGATAATAGTGTATTATTAGTTTTTTGGTTTGTTATTTAAGTATCAAATTCAATCCGCCTGCAGCACCTACATCAAATAAGCGCAGTATCGGCATAAAAGATATCTGATTATGATTCATCTAGTACAGTTATTTTGTCCTATCCTGTATCATACAAATATAGATTTACCTACTGCGGTAATTTTATCCTATCCTACCCAATCGCCCTTATTTTCCCTCATCGTGCCCACTGTAATTATCTTTTTAATGCAAAGAGATAAAATTTGCTTCTCCGATTACATCTATCACGCATTTTTCTATATTCAATGGACACTGGTTTCCTTTGATGACCTTTATTGTTTCTTACCTCATGTTCCAGTCTACCTAACATAGTTCCTGTCCGAAGATATTAAATTGTTATATCTATCAACGGTATGCAGTGTCAGCCAATCATTTGTCAACAATCCGATATAACAAGCGTATCTCCTACCGATTCCTTATCATCACAATTCTAAATACGGGAATGTTTATAAGCGTCACATTAAAGAACCTCACCACATCTTAACTGTAGAGATGTTAGCATTAGTCATAGGACAAATACAACTGTATTATTTAAACCAACATTGGTACCAAGCGAACCTACCGACACTGTTACCAGTAAATCTAATGAGATTCAAATTGCTGACATTGATACCAAGCGAACCTAACGGGGTTCAAATTACCGACACTGTCAAAAAGTAAATCTAGAGGTATTAAAATTATTGACACACTAAGTAAACCAAAGGGGATTCCAATTACTGATACTCACACCAGGTAAATCATGAGGGATTCAAATTACTGACAAACACAACAAGTAAATCTAATGTAAACACATTCATGAGACAATATTATACCTGTGTAAATAAACTAGGACAGAATATTGGCTAGCGTTATGAGGATCTTCATTAAATCTTACCTGCTAATGTTATAACAACTTTTTCCGACAACTAATTCAACAAAAGCTTTTATTTTTTATACATTGATGTAAAATGTATAGATAGGAGAATGCGTTCATCAGGAATTCGTGTCATGAAGATCATATCACAAAACAGTCTCAATATTCTCAGTAAAGTGTTTCCTACACACGTCATGTACATATGTTATCAGGAATGTGTCTCATATGATCCGCAGATATCACAAACTCGAGACGATCAGAAAAGTGTCTCGTGATATCCGCTGATATCACACAAGAGGATACAACTCTTCTGCTGAAAGTGGTTTACTAATAACGCATATATATTAACCATGTCATTTTTATTCGTATTCCATCTTAAACATGGTTTTCAGTGAAATTTTAGCAGAGTATAAGCACGTCACTGTCGTGCTTAAACAATAATCAGTCAAGAAACTCGAAATGGAGAGAATAGAAACTACTGTTTAGAGTCAAAGCAAGAGCAGTAATCAAACAGTAATTTTACAGAAAAAAGATGGAGAGAATACGGGATTAAACTAAACTGAAAGACTAAACAAATAAAGCTTTTACTTTCATGTAGTTAGAATGACCAGGCCATTTGAAATTCACAGAATATTCACCATGTCCTGTCTACGTGAGAAATATGAAGAGATTTGTGATTCGTTTCATGTTTGGCATGGATTTATTGTCATTTAAACAAATCATGTGCAAAACATGCAATACATCTGACCCACTTGTTATTTGGTGTGTAGACACAAAAGACAAATTCATACATATTTGTGTTGTGTTGATACTTAAGACTAATCCATGCCGAATTCGGGTGTGTAGTTACAAAATATTAACCCAAACATAATTTTGGTGTGCTGATGCAAAAGACAAATCCGTACATGATTTTGGTGTGTAGATATAAAGTTTGGTGTGCTGATGCAAAAGAAAAGACCAATCCGTACATGATTTTGGTGTGTAGATATAAAGTTTGGTGTGCTGATGCAAAAGAAAAGACCAATCCGTACATGATTTTTGGTGTGTAGATATAAAGTTTGGTGTGCTGATGCAAAAGAAAAGACCAATCCGTACATGATTTTTGGTGTGTAGATATAAAGTTTGGTGTGCTGATGCAAAAGAAAAGACCAATCCGTACATGATTTTTGGTGTGTAGATATAAAGTTTGGTGTGCTGATGCAAAAGAAAAGACCAATCCGTACATGATTTTTGGTGTGTAGATATAAAGTTTGGTGTGCTGATGCAAAAGAAAAGACCAATCCGTACATGATTTTGGTGTGTAGACATAAAGGACTAATTTAACCATAATTGTGTAGAAACAAAAGAATAATCGACACATACGTTGGTGTCAAGAAAAACAAAAGATTAATTAATACGTAAGTTGGTGTCTAGAAATAAAAGAATAATTAATACATAACTTGGTGTGTAGGAACGAAAGACTAATCGACATATAATTGTGTAGAAACTAAAGGCTAATGCACACATACTTTGGTGTGTACATACAAAAGAATAATCCATACTTTTTTACCCTTGGTCGACACAATTGAAATATTCGATATACAACTGAACAGTTGTCGTCAACGCTACGGATGGAACAAATTTTTCATTATTGACTTACTTCGGTACGTCACGAGTTAGATTCCTTTGTTACTTTCTACCTTCGCGAGGTTTATTCGCTGTAACATATATTGATGTACATCCTTTTTCGTTGTCTTCATTTTGTATATTATATTGTTTTTGTAAATATAGAATGCGAAATATCGTGTATATTATGTAAAGAAATTGGTTTAGCAATATTGTTTCTGTATTGTTCCTATGTAGATTGTGCGTTTTAGAAAGAAACTGGTAAATTTCGAAACTATGCGGGATGCTTGCTTAACGTTTGTTCCTTTCAGAAAGAGACTGGTAGAGTCTGAAGCCACGTGAGCTGCCTGCACGAGGGTTTGTGTAATCGTCCCTTATAGCTTTGAGAAGAATAAAGAAAGAAAAAACACAAAACACACAGGTAGAATTCGAAAGCAATTAGGCCGGCTGCGTGTCTACACTGTTGGGAATTAATCTTTCTGTTTCCGAGTACAATTCGGAAGGAGCGTTATTCGCATGTTATCCATCAATAAAACAAGGAACTCGAACAAGTTTATTTCGGACTTGAGTTTTGTTAGTTGCATAGTCTGTGATGGTCTCATCCTCCTTTTAGATTACTATGCCGGAAGGTATCATAATCTTGCTATTATATGTATTTCTTCATTTTTGTTTTAATATATAACATAAGTACAATATTCTTTTAAATATCTCCCTGCGCTTACCGTCAATAGGAGATATTAAATACCAAGTATGCTCTTGAGAAAATGCAAGGATTTATTTGATTTTTGTGCATGATTATGAAAACAAATAAAACCAAATATTTTGTTATTTGATCCCAATGTATGATTATGAAGAACATGAACACTTTCAAAGATTTTGTTTTCTGACCCCTGAAGAAAATAAACACTTTAAAAGATTTGGTATCTGATCGATATATATGTTTACAAAGAAAACGAAAAGCTTCGTAAACGTAGGAATAATGTTCATTAGCTGTTATTATTCTATGTATATACATGTATTCACTTAAGAGATTATGCCTGTGTAGACATATATATGCATGCACTCATGCATGTGTATATGTATTTTCTTGTATGCCCATATTCATTATAATGCACATATTTTCAAACATGGCTAAATTATTACGGTATTTACTACTTACCGAAGGTTATGCCATACCGTATGCTGTAAGTTAGGTCGAGTTATGTGGCCCATCAAGCACCTTTTTTGCCATGCTAGAAACTTGTACACAGCGGCCTATCAAGCATCTTTTTTTGCCATGCCAGGAAGAAGTATACGATACCCTATCCAGCAATCAGTTCTACAATGTCAGAAAACGGTTTAGAATGGCTCATCCAGATTCCCGTTCTGAGATGCCAGAAAATAGTTTACAGTGACCAATCTAGCATTTTCACCCGTTCTGCCATGCCAGGAAACGGTGTGCCGTGGCCTACCAAGCACACTATTATAACATGCCAGAAAATAGTATAATATGACCCATCCACATTTCTGTTTTGCCTTGACAAAAAATGGTATACAATAGCCCGACCAGATTCCTAATTGGCCATGACAAAAATGGTATACAATAGCCCGTCTAGACTCCTGTTTTGTCATGACAAAAATGGTATACAATAGCCCATCCAAATTCCTGTTCTGCTATGACGAAAATGGCATATAATAGCCCGTCCAGATTCCTGTTTAGTCATGAAAAAACTGATATGCAATAGCCTGTCCAGATTCATGTCATGCCATAACAAAAATGGTGTGCAATAGCCCGTCCAGATTCTTGTTCTCCCATGAGAACAAATGGTATACAATAGCCCGTCCAGATTCCTGTTTTGCTATGACAACAAATAATATACAATACCCGTCCACCATAATGTTTGGCCATTACAACAAATGATATACAATAGCCTATCCTTATTCTTGTTCTGCCATGACAAAATTGAAAAATTGTATGCAAAAGCCAATCAGATTGCTGTTCAGCCATGAAAAAATGGCATACAATAGCCCGTCCATATTCCTGTTTGGCCATGACAAAAATTGTATACAATAGCCCATCCAAATTCCGGTCCTGCCATGACGAAAATGGTATATAATAGCCCGTCCAGATTCCTGTTTAGTCATGAAAAAACTGATATGCAATAGCCTGTCCAGATTCATGTCTTGTCATAACAAAAATGGTGTGCAATAGCCTGTTTTGAGATGACATACAATGGTATACAATAGCCCGTCCAGATTCCTGTTTTGCCATGACAGCAAATGATATACAATAGCCCGTCCAGCATCATGTTTGGCCATTGCAACAAATGATATACAATAGCCCGTCCTTAATCCTGTTCTGCCATGACAAAAATGAAAAATTGTATGTAAAAGCCATCCAGAATGCTGTTCTACCATGGAAAAAAATGGTATACAATAGCCCGTCCATATTCCATTTTTGCCATGACAAAAATGGTATGCAATAGCCCGTCCAGATTCCTGTTTTGCCATGACCAAAAATGGAATACAATACCCTGTCCAGATTACTGTTTTGCCATTATAAAAATGGAATACAATAGCCCGTCCAGATTCCGCCATGCCATAAAATAGTATGCAATATCCCATCCAGATTCCCGTTCTGCCGTGCCAGAACGCTATAATGTGGTCTGGCTAGCATCCTGTTCTGCAATGACAGACCACGATATATAATGGCCAATCCAGAGTCCCGTGTTGCCATATCAGAAAATGATATTTGTTGGCATATCCAGCTTCTTATCCTGGCAAGCCAGAACACGCCAGAAATTGTTCGAGGTTAATAACAAACATTACGTTACCTTTACTATCATAACTAATCTGAGCTTGAACTGTGCATATTATTAGTGGAATTAAAAAATATGTGTATGTTTCATATATATCTTTAACATTATATATGTTAATCGATACGCACGTACAAAGTAACCTTAAAATCAAATCCTTCAGAGAAAATGAGAGAGAGAGAGATTGTCGCAACTATCGCAACTACTGATTTCTTTAAGACAAGTATAAAAGTATATTTAGACTAATCAAGTATCCAATTCATAAGTAACACGCATTTAAAATTCAAAGGGCTGAATAAGTAGTTGCTGTGATATAACTGCCTCGTCATGAGCCTTTATACCAGCTATAAGTTTCTCGACATTGTCTTTTATATCAATTGTAATTGCCTCGTCTCTGGCCTTGATATCAGCTACAACTGTCTCTTTATGAGCCTTGATATCAGATATAACTGTCTAGTCTCTGGACTTGATGTCAGCTATAACTACTTCATTATATTCATTGATATCAGTTATCACTGCCTCGTCTTTCACATGGAAGTCAGCTATAACTGCCTCGCCTTAGCCTTGATAACACTTATAACTATCTCGTCTTTGGCCTTGATGTCAGCTATAACGACCTCGTTATAGGCATTGATATAAACTATAACTGCCTCGTCTATGGCCTTGATATCAGCTATAACTTCCTTGTTATGGGTCTTGATACCAGCTTAAGTGTCTCCGCATTAACTCTGATATAAATTATAACTTTTTGATTTCTGCTCTGCTCAGATAGAGTCTTCCATTTTACGCTAGTTGCCGCAAAAGAGGTGTTAGTATCAATCAATAAGCACTGTGAAGTTCAATTATGCTGTAGACTACACCATCTGGCCCTTTAGAGTAAGGAGTTAATTAGCTTGTATAATTATCCTAAAGCATTTGAATTTGAAGACACAAAATTAGAAGAAAAAATTGCTAGCTGCATTAGGTGTTCTTTGCTTGATCTGTCATTTTATCAGTGTATTCACTTTTTTGCAACTTTATTGGCACATATCGCTTTAAATAATCTTGGAGATAACGAATATGCAAAAATTTTAAAATGTATTCCGTCTATTCTCATTGCATATCTTTAAGATTTTGTAAATATGCACAAACGTTATTTCGTTCAAAGCAGTATACTAATTTGTATAGATCAATTTTCTTTCATGGTATATACTTTTCGACTAATAGTCAGTTTTACCTTAAATGGGTCTATATTATACAGCATAGAGTAACATTTTCTGAAATTCGTCTCTCTTATACAGCATATAGAACATTTTAGGAAATTCGTATCTATTATATCGCATAGAATAACTGTTTTTGAAATTTGTTTCCATTATACACAATCTACTAATGTTTATGAACTTTGTCTCAATTATCCAGCCAGGAATAAAGTTTTCTGAAGTTTGCCTATATTATCAAGGATGGAATAAAGTTTTCTGAAATTTGCCTATATTATCAAGCATGGAATAACGTTTTCTGACATTTGTCTCTATAATACAGCATGGAATAACGTTTTCTGAAATTTGTCTCTATTATACTGCATGGACCAACGTTGTCTGCAATTGGTCTGCATTTTATAGGATGGAATAAGTCTTTGAACTTTGTGTCCATTATACAGCATGGAATAAAGTTTTCTAAAATTTGTATATATTATACACAGTTAGTAATGTTTCTGAAACGTGTCTCTATTAAACAGGGTGGAATTGTTTTTTTTTCTGAAATTTGTGTCTATTATACAACATAAAATAACGTTTTCTGACGTTTGTCTCTATTATTAAGCATGGAATAATGTTTTGTGAAAGTTGTCTCTATTATACAGCATGGAATAACGTTTTCTGGAGTTTGTCTCTATTATACAACATGGAAGAACGATTTCTTAAGTTTATATATATTTTACACAATCTATCGTTTCTGAAATTTGTTTCTATTTAGCAAGATAAAAAAACATTTTCTGAAATTCGTCTCTATTATTTGGCATGGAATAACGTTTTCTTCAATTTGTCTCTATTATACAATATGGGATAACGTTTTCTTAAATTTGCATATATTTTACACAATCTATTAATGTTTCTGTAATTTGTCTCTGTTATACAGCATGGAATAATGTTTCTGAAATTTGTCTCTATTTAACAGGATGGAATAACATTTTTTGAAATTTGTCTCTATTACACAGCATGGAATAAAGTTTTCTGCAATTTGTCTCTATTATACAACATGGGATAACGTTTTATGTTTTAAATTTGTATATATTGTACACAATCTATTAATGTTTCTGAAATTTGTCTTAATTATGCAGCATGGAATAACGTTTTCTGAAATTTGACTCTATTTAACAGGATAGAATAACATTTTCTGAAATTTGTCTCTCTTATACAGCATGGAATAACATTTTCTGCAATTTGTCTCTATTATATAGCATTGAATAAGGTTTTCTGAAATTTGTCTCTATTATACAGCATTGAATAAAGTTTTCTGAAATTTGTGTCTATTATACAGCATGGAATTATGTTTTCTGAAATTTGTCTCAATTACAAAGCATGGAATAACGTTTTCTGACATTTGTCTCTATTATTCACAATCTATTAATGTCGCTGAAATTTGTCTCTATTATTCAACACAAAATAACGTTTTGTAATATTTGTCTCCATTACACGGGCATGGAGCAAAGATTTCTCAAATCTATCTCCATTATACAGCATTGAAAACCCTATCTGAAGTAACGAACTTTAGATTAACCAAATTCCCTCTGTCTGTTCTTTTTGGAGGATATTGTCTACTGTTGTCATATATTGGATCCTGTAGACGGGTGTAAACTTTGAAAGTGTAACACAATGTGGCAGTCATCCATGCTCTGGAAATATGTAGTTTATTATATATGTGAATAATTTTTTTTGCACTATTCACGAGCATTTCGTTTCCTTTTTTTCAGGTCAGGACAAAAAGAATTTTGGAAAAGAAACTAATTCAAAAATTGAAAGTATAGCATTTGTATTCACTTGATTTTCGATTTTTTTTAAAAAAAACGTTTGCTTAAAATATTTAAATCATTTTTCCAATTCAATCGAAAAATGAGTAACGTCTTAATTATTCGGCAGGGTAGATGAGGGATGATAAATTTGTTTCGTGATTTGTTTCATTGTTTGTTTTGTTCTGTTTATCCTTTGAGTGGGTTGTATGAGTCATAAATCGTGCGTAGTACGATTTCCTAAAGGTCTAAGGTTATGATGTGTAACAGTTCATGTAACCATCGTGCTATCCTACAAGGACGTATTCTGGTAAAGATTGAACTGACCTAGTTCCTGAAATGACGCAGTAACCAACGTGACATATGTTTGCTGCAAACAGGATTTCAAAATTACGGAACCATTCATTACAACCTCAGTATTTGATTTTTCTCTACTGCATAATATCTTAGTAAACAAAAGGATTTATACTCATTGGTCTCAGATGACATACATATAAATTATAGGCTCATTTATTTAGTATAATCATTCATTGGAGTGGCAGTGCTGTAACATTCATTCATGTACTGTATTATAGCTGTACTTATTTACTGTGAAACATTCAAGGATATTCGGTGTAATGTCTCTTTTCAATTTATCATGAATTCTTTTAGATACATTAAGATTTTTAACATAATTACCATTCTGTAAAGTTGTCACATCAGTAAAATACAGTCATCATTCGGAATAATGTTAGAACTTATTCTGCTAATTTGGAACTATTTGAATTGATAGAACGTTTAGGATTTTAGAAAAACATTCATCATAATGCATATAATCTTTAATTTATCACTTTGTAGTTAAGGAACATAAATCATTTTTTTAAATTACACAATACTTGTTGGTTATTGCTCTTTTTTGTAACGCAGTAAAATCCAGTAGAGATCGTAATAGTTGTATCGTTTATTTATCTTAATTTGATTAATTTGCTAATACATCCAAGAGTGTTTTGATAAAGTTAAATGTAGACCAACACTTATTCCTCGCAAAAGAAACAACAAGGTATAAAAATAATGCTTGAATTTTCTATACTGAATGCACCCCTTCCACCAATAGAGGTCGAACCACTATTACAGCTATACTGCAAGCACCATACAGAAGGGTCAGAACACTGTACAACTTTATTGCACTCATCACACAGTGCAGTCGAACCAAGTACTAACCACGGCACAACTATATTCGAAGTATCAACGAGAAAGGTTGGACCACTGCATAGCAATATTACAAACACCACCAAGTGCCAATACAGGATTGCCATGTGTTTGTATGTCACACTATGCGCGCCAATACAGGATTGCAGTGTTTCGGTATGTTAAAATATGTGCGTGCCAACGCAGCATTCTCGTATTTCTGTGTGCCAAACTGTATGCGTGCCAATACAGCATTGCAATGTTTCTGTAAAATATATAATCACATCAGGAAGCTAAGTCTGTTTCCAATGGGAACGGATGTATTATCCAGTTCTTTGATGTTTTATCTATTTATTTGATCACATATACGATCTGGAATACTAATGATATGAACGACTTGAAATGGATGAACATAAAATATATTACATATGGATTTTGGCTGGCTAGCATTGGTTGATAATGAAAGTAAAATTGTAGGAAAAGGGAATCTTTTGATAACTTATCCATGTTGTCACTGAAACAATAGAGACATTGTTTCGTGAATGGAATTTCAGTCATTGTACAAGCTTGAGTTTGGAAAAGACATTACTAAAATTAGCACTGACAAGTTTGTGAGGAATTGAAAACACATGTAGATCTTAAAGATTCCACGGTTTTGGTTTCTCTAACACAGAAGCTGTATTAAGGATGTGTCTATCCTGATAAATATATGTTTAATCTTAAGTATTCAGAAGTTTAAAGTTATTTAATTTTTAATATCATGGTGTTTGCAGAAGTTTGCTATGAAAGCTGAATTAGTAGAATCAGTCCTTAAAATCCTTAATTATGTGGTTCAGAAATCGAAGAAAAAGCATCATGTTGTGGATACTGATTAGGCATATATGATACAGGATAATCTTTCAGATCCTACTTATATGCTGAAGAAATACGAAATTATTCAGAAGAAAACTGACTAACTACAAACAACAAACCCCCAAAACAATTATTCCCATTACGAACTTTGTTTAATGTATGCGAACTGATTTTGCGTTTCAATATTTTATCAATGCTCCCTCAAAGTACACCTTAAAAAATATTATTAATTGATTTAGTGTGTACGGCTACAAACTATACCCATAATTACAATACTTCCATCATCCAAATAAACAGCGTAGACATTGATCAACATTCCAGTATGGGCTCATACGCAATTCATGCGAAGTGAAAGCATATCATATGGTCGAGTCAGTGTAACAAAACAAACGTAAAAAAACGTAGTACCATTTATGATGGATGTTTGTCATATCTTGAACCACTTAAGTTAGGTGTTAGTTATGAATGACATACCACTTAGATTAGGTATTTGTCACCTCTCGTATCACTAAGGTTAGATAAACATCAAAAGGTGGAATTTATTAAAAGTATTTATTTTATATGACCATAGTGAAACTAACTAAATGTATTTGTTTTAAGTGGCATTTAACGAATACCGACAAAACTCGCGTATATAACTGATTCAACTGCAAACCGCATAGGGCCAGATTTGCAGTCGCTTAATGCTGGATGTCTGCAACCGTTTGCCCGAGCACGCGCAAAGAGTTTATTATAAAAGTAAATCTAAAGAACAATCACATGAGTTTTGTTCTTCAGCGCCTTAACATCACATTTAAAAATCGACCGTCGAAACAGCTATTATCCCTTGAGAGAAAAAAATGAATAGACGCCTGTACTAGTGAAATATTTTATATCGTCACCGATGATCTTGTCAAGGCTTATTAGGATCTTCATTCAATTTTCCTTTGGTTGTTTTCATATTATAATATTATATATATATATATATATATATATATATATATATATATATATATATATATATATATATATATATATATATATATATATATGTGTGTGTGTGTGTGTGTGTGTGTGTGTGTGTGTGTGTGTTTACTTTCCACCCAAATGTCCCAAGCCTATTAAATCATATACAAACATTGGTACGATATTGTCTCTTTCGTCCCAAGGGTGTATTTGACCAAGTTCATTGCGTACCTGAGACCTAAACTCTCAAGAACCATATGGCACGTGCCAGGATAACTTCAAGTAAGGCCATATATTCAGGCATATACCGTTGCAAAGACACGTGTTGCTTAATTTGAAAACAAAATACCTAACACAAAGTATTTCAGAAGTTCGATAACAAAGTTAACTAGACGATGAATGATAAGTTAGGATGTCAAGTCAAAAAACATAATGTATCTTCTGACATGCAAGATCTGTGCCATTCAATATGTTGGCGTAACCACTGATTTGAGAAAGCGAATGAATTATGCAAAAGCCACGTTCGAAACGAAATCAGCGCAAAACTTGCCGACCACAGGATATTCAGTCTAGTCCCTCTAGATGTTACAGATTGAATCTAACCTGAGGTGGACAGATATAGAAAGCACGCGTAAGAAACGATAATGGATACAACAATTGAGAACTCGTATTGTATTAGGCCTAAATTAAAAGATCCAGCCTTATTATTTGCTTATCAAAGCTAAAGCCAGTTATCAGTTTCCCTAATATCTATCTAAGTAATTAAATATTGTAAACGATTTTATTATCGTTATTATTATTTTTATTATTATTATTATTATTAGTGCTGCTGATGTCGTTGTTGCTGTTATTACTATTATTATAGTTCTTGTCCATTATCCTGACACATAATTATCTTAACATCTTTCCTGAATAATTTGCTTGCATAACTCGACAAAGGTATAATTTCCTTACAAATTTCTGTAGATGGCGTTTATCTCTCGCCACGCTGGGTTTCCGTCCTTTGTTCGCAATTTAGAATTAAGTAAAAATAGACTAGTTCGCTATGAGATAGACGTAAGAACCAGCTCGTCTATTACTTTTGTACAACATTGTATTGGTAATTTCTTGATATAAATTACATCTGGTGATTCTAACAAGTAGGAGCCCGTATATTTTCCTAGATTTTTGTTAAGTGTTTCTTTTGTACACGAAAGTGTTTTGTCCCTGACGAAAAGATTGCTACGCACTAAAATCATCTGTAATATTACAATTCTTACAAGAATAAGAGAAAAATGATCACTCACATGCGATAAATAACGATAATTATAATTATATCTCTTCCACATTATCGTGATCTATAATGGCAGATTTTGTTGTTACCTGGTATAAGAACAATTACTGCATCGGTAGAGCTCAATGACCTGCGTTAAGCTAACTGATGTTCCCAGGAATGATGTAGTTGCTATTTTCTGTTTGTGTTTGACGTCTTCTGATGTTTGCCGTCGAGTTACTAAGTTCCCATCCACAATTGTTACGATTTTGGTGTACATTTTCCAGACCTTTCCGAGTTCTCTACCTGCCTGACATTATTTGATCAATTTCGTGTACTTTGTTATTCCTTGGTATTGCTATGTTAACTATTGAGTTCATATTCCTCTCACAGACTTCTAGGACTATGTATAAATCTATTGTGAACAATCATGTGATTTGTCTAGGTGTTGAAATCAAAGAATCTTTGCCTTAGTGTTCTCAATCTTTCTTTCTGGTTTGCGATCGTACCTGTTCGTGGTACATTCAAGTCTTTTCATTCGACAGCCGCAGGTGTATCGGTTACCTTACTCATCTTTCAACCCGCTCTAAGCAAGCTTTTTCCACTCGTGGATTAGGTAACTGGCTGTCTCATCTCTGTTCCTCCAGCAATAAAGTGACACGTCTTGGTTCTGGATTTTGGCTTTGTTTTGACCATGCGCTTACATAAACAATCCTTATCAAATCAATTTATATACCAAATATATATATATATATATATATATATATATATATATATATATATATATATATATATAATAAGCGAAGTTTTTGTCTGGCTACAAATTAATGTATTTGTCAAACATTTGTATAAAAACAGGTCTTTTTATGACTACAAATCAATGTATCGGTCAAGAAAGGTATAAAATAAACGGTTTTCGTCAGACTAATATTCAGTGTATCGGTCAGATATATCTATAAGATGCCCAGTCTGATTCAAATCAATTGATCGGTCAAATATTTGTATAAAATAAACAGTTTCCTTCTGTCTACCAATACATTTACGAGTCGAAGATTACTATACTAAACCCAGTCGCAGAAGATGACAACTATTTAAAATAATGGATCTACTTTGGAATATTGAATTTGCTTGAAATATAATGTCTATTGTTTTTTTTTAATGTTTGCACCACTGAATTTGCTTATGATTTAAAATCTACTTTGTCACAGTATTTTTGCACCGGTGGATTTACAAATAGTGTAATGTTTACTGCATTATTGTAAGTTTGTATCACCGAATTTGTAGGAAAGGTAATGTCTACTTGTCATTGTCTGCGTACACAATTGAACTAGCTTAAAAGTAATGTCAACTTCGTCATTCTCTGCGTGCAATCCTGAATTCCTGTACAATATAAATTTTTACCGCGTCATTGTCTGGTGCACAACCGAATTTGCTACCAATATAATGTTTGCTGCGTCATTGTCTCTTATCGCATATCCAGTACAGCAGATTTTTATTACTGGAGAGCTTTTATGTTAAATGCTTTACGCGCCTCTAGAGGAAGATAACCGCTGATTTGCATACAGCTTCATTAAACAATTGTGAAAATCTTATCAATGAGAAAGTGTTGTGCTTGTACAGACCTGGAGTTAGGTCCCGGAAATACCTATATATATATATATATATATATATATATATATATATATATATATATATATATATATATATATATATATATATAATAGAATCAACAAGAAAACCGGTAAACTTTTCATCATCTAATAATAATAATAATAATAGTGTCGTAGTCAAACTTAAATGTTACTTTCGTTGTTTAAGGAAAGTTAATATATGGTAAGGATGTGTCATTAGTGATACTTCCATTTAGGAATTCAGAAATGCAGATTTCTGTATACAATATATATATATATATATATATATATATATATATATATATATATATATATATATATATATATATATATATATATATATATATATATATGAAAACACTTTAATGTTATCTTATTTAAATAGTCGTTATATACGACGGGAAATTTGACTATATTTAAATTGCTGTGACATACCCAGGGAAAGTTGACTATATGTAAGTTGTTGTGACACAACCAAGGGAAATTTGACTATACTTAAATTGGTGATACATACACAGGGACATTTGACGATATTCAAATTGTCGTTACATACCCAGGGAAATGTAACTATATTCAAATTATTGTGACATGCCCACTGAAATTAGTCTATATTTAAATTGTTGTTACATACCCAGGGACATTAGTATATAACTAAATTGTTGTGACATACCCAGGGAAATTTGACTATATTTAATATTTAATGACACACCCAGGGAAATTTGATTATATTTAACCTGGTGTTACGTACACAGGGAAATTTGACGATATTCAAATTGTTGTTACATACACAGGGAAATTTAATTATATTTAAATTGTTGTGACATGCCCACTGAAATTAGTCTATATTTAAATTGTTGTGACATATCCAGGGAAATTAGAACATAATTAAATTGTTGTTACATACACAGGGAAATTTGACTATATTTAAATTTTTATGACATACCCAGTGAAATTTGACTAAATTTAAATTGTTGTGACATACCCAGGGGAATTTTACCGTAATGAAAGGGTGGTCACGAACCCAGAGAACTTTGACCATTTTTAACTTTGCTGTGACACGCCCAAGGAAATTAGACCTTATTTAAACAGTCGTTACATACTGAGGGAAATTTGACCATTTTTAATTAGTCGTTATATACGATGGAAACTTTGACTATAGTCAAATTGTTGTCACATGCCCATGGAAATTTGACCGTATGTAAATAGTCGTTAAATAACCAGGGAAATTTGACTATTTGTACATTGTTTTGACATATGCAAGTAAATCTGACCATATTAAAATTGTTTGAACATACGTGGTAAATATGACCATATTTAATTGTTTGCAAATATATTAGTGTAGCAATTTATCATTCGCGATGACTTTACATTTTCACTGCAAGTCTGAAACTCAGTTTGAACTTGATACACAATTTCCTGAAGTGGATGTAATTTGTGTCATTTTGAATGATACCAAACAATATATTTTATTTACCGCTTTACTTTATGCAGACTGGATTGTTGTCCTCGATAGGCATTGGGAGGGGATTTCAAAGTTACAGATTGTTTTGTTTTTGCTTTTACTTTTCCCTTTCAGTCTCTTAGAAATAAAAACCTCACTTTTATCAATAAAAGAAGAATAAAACATGTTTTGTTATCGCCTTATGTCAATCTGGTAAGATTTGTTGTTATTCAGTGCCAGGAAAAACTGAAACTTGCATGAAACATGCAAATTATCACTAAAACAACAGCCTTTATTGGACAAATTATATAACGCTTTATGCAACATATGGTTTCTTTTGGACGGGGCAAGGCCATATTATTGAAACGTTTAGTTCGTGAAAACATCGTGCATTGTTTGAGCTTGATGCGTTCATGTCTAAGCCATCATCGTCAAGATAATTTACTTAACACACGTTCGTTCCTCTGTTGTGTGTTTTTAGATAAGTGCACATTGCGGAATGCTTCATGTACTTAAAATATAATGAATAATTGATATATGACACTCCAATATTGGCATCGCCATAACTGAAATGTAATGTTTAAATGATACATGACACTCGAATATTGTAATCGCGATAACTGAAATGCAATGATTAAATGATGTACGACACTCCGATGTTGTCATCGCGATAACAAGAATATAATGATTAAATGATCTGTGATACTCCAATATTGGCAGTAAGATCGTTTTAAAATGTTTACAGACATTATTAATTTCAGCTGATTATCCTATTCAATACTAGGGAGTTCCAGCTGATCATCGTGTTAGATACCTTAAGTTTCAGTTGAAAAAATCCTATTAGATACCGAGGACTTTCAGTTGAAAATCCGGGGAGATAGAGTTAAATATCATATTAGATACCGGGGAGTTTGAGTTGAATATCATATTAGATACCGGGGAGTTTTAGTTAAATATCCTCTTTAATACCAGGGAGAATCAATTGAAAATCCAATATGATATCCGAGAGTTTTTTTGATTATCATATTCAATGCTAGGGAGTTTCAGTTGGCTACTGTGCTAAGTACTGAAAATTATATTCGAAACTAGGGAGTTCCAGTTGATTGTCGTATTCGATACTGGGGTGTTTCAATTGATTGTCGTATTCGATACTAGGATGTTTCAATTGATTATCGTACTCGATACTAGGGAGTTTCAGTTGATTGTCGTATTCGATACTGGGGTGTTTCAATTGATTGTCGTATTCAATACTAGGATGTTTCAATTGATTATCGTACTCGATACTAGGGAGTTCCAGTTGTTTGTAGTATTCGATACGAATGAGTTCCAGTTGATTGACGTATTCGATACTAGGATGTTTCAATTCATTGTCGTATTCGATACCTGGGAGTTCCAGTTGATTGTCATATTCTATACTAGGGAGTTCCAGTTGATTATAGTATTTCATACTAGGGTGTTTAAATTGATTATCGTACTCGATACTAGGGAGTTCCAGTTAATTATAGTATTCTACGCTAGGGAGTTCCAATTGCATATCGTATTCAATACTATAGAGTTCCGGGTGATTTACGTATTAGATACTGTACATTTTCGGTTGATTGTCGTATTAGTTCCTCTTTATTTCAGTTGATAATTACATTAGTTACTAAACATTTTTTCACTGATTGTTGATTTACAAAACACAGAATTTAAATTGAGTGTTATGTTAGATAATAGGGATTTTCAGTTGATTGAATCGTTAGAAAATGAAGAGTCTCACTTCATTATCATATTGCATAGCAGAGTGTTTAGTTGATTCGTGTATGACATTGGGACGAGTTTAATTTTATTCTCATATTAAACTCCAGAGAGCTTCATTTGATTCTCGTATTAAATTCTAAAGTGTTTCTGATTATTCTAGTATTAAATTCTAAAGCGTTTCTGCTTATTCTCGTATTAAATTCTAAAGTGTTTCTGCTTATTCTTGTATTAAATTCTACAGTGTTTCTGCTTATTCTAGTATTAAATTCTAAAGTGTTTCTGCTTATTCTTGTATTAAATTCTAAAGTGTTTCTGCTTATTCTTGTATTAAATTCTAAAGTGTCTCTCCTTATTCTAGTATTAAATTCTAAAGAGTTTCATTGATTTTCGTATTAAATTGTAGTGTTTCAGTTGATTCTTGTATTAAATTCTAGAGTTTCATTGATTCTTCTATAAACTTCTAGTGTTTCGGTTGATTCTTTTATTGAATTCTAGAGAGTTTTTTTTGATTATCCTATTAAATTCAGGAGATCTTCATTTGATTATCCTAAAAAGTATAGTGTTTCAATTCATTCTTGTATTAAATTATGTAAATAATATGTTTTATAATCATGTTAAATACTAAAGTGCTTCAATTTTTCAGTTGAGTATCATGTTAAATACTACAGTGCTTTCATTTCAGTTGAATATCATGTTGAATACTACAGTGCTTTCATTTCAGTTGAATATCATGTTAAATGCTACAGTGCTTTCATTTCAGTTGAATATCATGTTGAATACTACAGTACTTTCATTTCAGTTGAATATCATATTAAATACTACAGTGCTTTCATTTCAGTTGAATATCATGTTAAATGCTACAGTGCTTTCATTTCAGTTGAATATCATGTTGAATACTACAGTGCTTTCATTTCAGTTGAATATCATGTTAAATACTACAGTACTTTCATTTCAGTTGAATATCATATTAAATACTACAGTACTTTCATTTCAGTTGAATATCATGTTAAATGCTACAGTGCTTTCATTTCAGTTGAATATCATGTTAAATGCTACAGTGCTTTCATTTCAGTTGAATATCATGTTAAATGCTACAGTGCTTTCATTTCAGTTGAATATCATGTTAAATACTACAGTACTTTCATTTCAGTTAAATATCATGTTGAATACTACAGTACTTTCATTTCAGTTGAATATCATATTAAATACTACAGTGCTTTCATTTCAGTTGAATATCATGTTAAATGCTACAGTGCTTTCATTTCAGTTGAGTATCATGTTGAATACTACAGTGCTTTCATTTCAGTTGAATATCATGTTAAATACTACAGTGCTTTCATTTCAGTTGAATATCATGTTAAATACTACAGTGCTTTCATTTCAGTTGAATATCATATTAAATACTACAGTGCTTTCATTTCAATTGAATATCATGTTAAATACTAGTGTTTCAGTATCAGCTGAGTATGATATTAAATACTATATACGTTCAGTTCATTATCATATTAAATACAAGAAGGTTATCGTAATAATTACTTGAGAGTTTAATGTTCGGAAATATAGGATTGTACAGTTGTGCTAATTTTAAATGAAAGTCATGAAAGGAAATTAATTGTTTAAATTTTTAATGACTTTGGCAAGCATAATATTAAATCATTACTTGAGTTTTCATATACTGAAACTTGATTATTTATCTGCTGTTTAAAAGTCGTTTGTTAAATTTCTCTGAAATGGAATATTGAACGTTTATATGCCGTTTAAAAGTCCATTGTGGCATCATGTGCAGCCGGTTTAGGATCTCAATGGTCACAGACAGATATTCGGACAGGTTAAATTAAACATGAAGATATAATTTCAAAACATATTACTCCCAGGATTGCATGATACCAACCGTACGTATTATTGACGTAGATTTAATTAAGGATTGATCATTTGTTTTATTTTTACGATCGTCGAAGTCTGAACCGATTAAACACTGTGCAAACGGTACAATCCGCGAAACCATTATCTGATCAGCCTCGAATGTCTTACCAAGTTCATGTATCCAAACAGTCTATACATCAACTGTATTGCCTCGATTGAACTAAAAAGTACAAGTACTCAACAAAGTGAAATTTATTCCTAAACTATACTTAAATGTCCAAGTACCCAAATTGAAATCCATGCCTCCATTGTCATACAAAGTCCAGGTACCCAAAATAAATCCTTGCCTACATTGTTCCGAAATGTCCAATGACCCCACGTGAGATCCATGCCTCCACCTTGCTACAAAGTCCAGGTAGCCAAAGCGATAGCCATGCCTGTAATATACCACAAAGTCCAAATACCCAAGGTGAAATCCATGCCTCCATTGTACTGCAAAGTCCAAGTACCCAAAATGAACTCCATGCCTCCATTGTACTACAACGTCCAAGTAGCCAAAGTGAAATCCATGCCTCCACTGTACTACAAATTCCAAGTACCCAAAGTGAAATCCATGCCTCCATTGTACTGCATTACAAGGTTAGTGTAGGGACTTGTCGGCCTAGTGTCAAGATAATGTGACTGGATGGGACATCATGCTACATGCCTGCGGCAGGATGCCCCAGTGCTAGACATCACTAAAAACTGTCACACTGCAGACATCGTAGCGATATGACTGAAAAAATGTTAAAGCTACGTTAAAAATCATAATCACACACACACACACACACACACGCACACACACACACACACACATATATACATGACTTCCATCACAAAATTAGTCAGTCCAGTTTTGAGCTTTTTACTCCAAGGGTAGTAGGAAACATTCTCTCACAAACATATGTCCAAGGGAAATTTAGAGGTAGTATTGAGACATTCGTAAAAGAAGATTTAAAGAGACGATGCTGCTAGAGGGAAAAAGAGAGCAAGAGTATTGTGTCTTGATTTCCGAAATTATTTGTCTTTGATACCAGTCTTAAGAAAATTCTTTGAATATATTTGTTAAATTTTATATGAATCATGTATACTAAGAATGTATCGTTATTATTATTATTATTATTATTATTACTAGGTTTGTACAATACAAGTTAGCAAATAATAGCTACATCATTCAGTGAATTCCGTTTGATTTATTTGTATTACCAAGATGTGAATTATATGAACCTAAAAATCGGTTGTGTTAGCAATGGAGGAGCAATACGGAGAATTCGGATATTTAGTGTCGGCCATGTTTGTATTTGTGCCCGACATTAGTCAGAAAAATATTAATGTTTCACATTACAGGGGTCTTAATGGTATTAGGTGAGAAAAGACTATAATGTCGACCAATTAGCAATCGTTGACTGGCTGTATAAGAGAAAAGCATAAAGTTCCTGTACTACATAATGTTTATTGAAGGAAGAGGTGGTGTATAAAGAAAATACGGTATGGAATGCACGATTATAACTCGAAACCATATTAGCAATTAGAGTCAGTCTGTAATAAAATGTCGCTAAATTTGGAAGTGGATGAGAGGCAGATCGTATCTCATTCAAGGGAATTACATATAGCATAATGTTAGGCTGTATTTATGTTATTTATCAGTATAATAGCTTCCACATCAGCAAGTCGGATAAAAAGATTCCATAGTGAATAATAATGATTCCTTGCGGATTAAAGAATCTTCGCCTGAAAGAAGAGCAAAGGTCAGAGGGAACAGAACGCTCCTGTAGAAGCCGAATCCAGCCAATAATCTACGTTGTTATTGGAGGGAGGCCAGCAATTATACAATGTTATGCAGACATGCGGGGTAATTAAGTTTGAAACACTCGCTCAGTTTGTGATCAACATTTACAGTATGTAAGTTACCGGGACTAAAAATTGCAAATTTGAAATTTGAATTAATTGTTTTCTAGCTGAGTTGTATCTTTACCTTCTTTAGTTCATGAAATGGTTATATTCTCTATACGGGGACTCGTGATGTTCTTTTCTACATCTCTGCTGAGATATCCGTTTATTTCTTCCATTAATTTCATATTTGAATATTCGCTCTATTGAGGCTATAAAGCCGATGACGATCATCCTTTAGGCATCAGTAACCATCACTAAAGGATAATACAGCTACCACAGTGACATTTAAATCTCTGTGCAAAGTTTCTGTGCAGACAACAAGAATGAATGACATTAGATGTTACCATTCTCATTGCTTGCATACCTAAGGCCCCACATGAGGAAACTGGATTTGCACCCTTGGAGATGCTCAATAGTTGGTTAGTTAGACACCAAGTGCAGATCTTACCAGGCCTTTAAAGAGAGAAGATAATGTAGGGAAGTCAACTGGAACAAGTCGTGAATATGCGTTAGAA
The DNA here is from genome assembly GCA_028554795.2 of Sinohyriopsis cumingii. Taxonomy (NCBI): domain Eukaryota; kingdom Metazoa; phylum Mollusca; class Bivalvia; order Unionida; family Unionidae; genus Sinohyriopsis; species Sinohyriopsis cumingii. Next base: position 40,397,093 of record CM068838.1, read on the forward strand.
GTTCGCAAACATAGGAACTTTTGTCCAAGATAATCTGTTGAATCGCCGAAGGTAAATCAAGGCACTGCGTGATCGTTACACTAAGACAAAGTGATGGGTTCCTATGGCCGCGGATTTCAGCAGGGAATTCGTTGTGCAGACGAATGCTAGTGACATTGTGACCTTTATTATGCTAAGCCAGACGAAAATCAATGGTTTAAGTAATTTCCCTCACGAAATATGTCAGCCTTAAAAGACGGACCCATTTTCGCCTAATGCCTACGTATAGTATTGGGTCTCGACTGCTTGTGCAGTTCACAACCTGCTGTGCCACGGCTACATGTGTAATCCAGAGCCCACAGTGCCACGGCTATTTGGTGTTTTGTCTAAGAAGCTAATCGTCCATTAGTCGTGTCATGTCTGACCAGAACCGTTTCAGCTGACAGAAATAGTTTTCGTCGACAGCTCCTGCCTGTAATAACAAAACTATATATAGGACTGCTTGTATAGAAGAGTAGCATAAACTGATGTGCATGTTCGCCACTCATGCGACACTTTTCTCTCTCTGATTTGCGTTGCCGATGGGGAGCTCATTTAAACGGGGAATGACTCAGAAAGTGTTTTAGCTAGAAATCGTGAAGGGCCGGTTTTGAGCAGTCTCGGGGGCTTTTGGGTGTGGGCAGTTGCAGTTTCGTATTTTGCATTGGGGTGGATTGCTTAAAAATAGTGAGTTCCCAGTCTGAATGACTAGATCAATTTAGATTAATATGAGAATGTTTATCTTGTTTAAGCGTGTTATATTTATCAGATGTCATACGTATCTAGCTCCGTAAGATTAGTACGGGGGTCAGATTTTGATACGATAAGAGTATCGCCGGTGATGTTTTGCTCATATGTTTGACGAATGAAAAGCAAACTGAGGTAATTAGAATATCCATATGAGCGTAATTCTTTGGAAATGCGTTGTCAGAACAAAAACAAGGAAACATGCCAAACGTTGACTATTTTTTAAGCATCTTTGCTGCTTCGCAAGGCCAACTTAAACGGGTATTTGATACTCTGGACTGATCAAGTGATATCTTATTTTGGATCGTATGAGATGAAAGATGTCCCAATAATGGAAAGATTTCAAATCAAAGGTTGAACATAATGCAGATGATTAACGTGTGAGGAAGTGAAATTTTGGGAAATCCGAAGAATGACCTTTACTTGCCAAGGTCAATGGAAGATAAGTTTTTGTGTTATTACTTTAAACAGCTTTGTGCCATGCATTATTTAAGAAATAAATATAAAATAAGAAATACGACAAATTGTAAAAGTTTACTACCCAATAGTCGTGAGACCACCCATTACGACAGGTACAGAATCAACACGTTTCACACCATAACAACATGCAATAAAAAAAAAGACTTTGACCTGATGTTTTATTTACATGTCAAGAAGGAACTTTAACGTTCTTCCTAACACACTGTAATAGGCTAAAAAGTCAAGGTCATCATGGTTAAAGGTCCAGAGTGGCAAATGGTATTTATAGAATAATCGTAGTACAGTATCATAAATGCTGAGCGTGGTCGATTTATGTTAAATTTTGTACATATATGAATATTTCATTATGTTGACATAACATTTTCCATCAGACAAATGACAAATCGTGTCCTATTCTAGCAATTGCATAATCCCAGGGAATTCAAAGTAGGTTTACGGTACAAAACTACCTAAAGTCGACAATATCGCGAGATCAAGAGAGTGAATAGTATATCCTGACAACTGAATAAATGTTTTGCAATCTTATACAGTTTTATACATTTTATATATTTTTAATTGACAAAAATACAGGAAAAGAAACAAAATGAGGAATAAAGCCTATTACTAAACTAATGAAATTCTTCAGTTTCCAGTCTATAGTTTCGTATTTTGAGTAGGACTATGTGTCTAAATAGAAAATAAATTCCGATATTTGAAGAAATGGGATGTGATATTTAAATAATTATTCGGGAATTAACATGTAGCACCAGTCAGTTTTGTTTCAGCATTCTATATATATCAGATCCTACGGGTATCCATTTTGATAAGATTCCCATGTTATTCGAATTCAGTATATACCAGATTCTACAGGTATCTACCTCCAAAGAATTACCACGTGATTTGAATTCAATAGTTCAATATATACTAGATTTGATGGGTATTTAACTTGAAAGGATTGCCATGTGAAATGAATTCAGTACGTACTAGATTATATCGGCATCTACCACGATAGGATTATCATGTGATTCGAATCCAAAACTTGTATCAATATTGAAGATGAAATATATTAAGTTTATTCAGTCAGAATTTATTCAAAATTGTATCCAGTGAAATAGGTCGAATTGAGGAACTTAAATGTTCATATGAGATCTGTAGTAAAATAAATCTCTGATCAAAACGGGTACAGAGAATGTTCATATGAGATCTGTAGGAAAATAAATCTTAGCTCAGAACAGATATCAGGTATGTTCATATGTAGGAATATATTTGATCATGTTCATATGAGATCCGTAGGCAAATAAATCTGTGATCAAGACGGGTACAGCGAAAATACACCATATTTCGATTACTTTAGAGCGTTTTTTCTTCCTTCACAAGAGGGATTCAAGTGGGTGCGGTACAATTTTAAATAAAACTTTGACAGAAACATAGTCGAGACATATAATAATATTTCGGTACATACCATACGATTAAAGCCAGTTTTAGTTTACCTGCAGAAATATATTGTTGCTATTCTTATCGGTTTAACGCTGTTTTGTAGCACATGACTGGCTGTACATAGCGACCAATATATTTGGCGGAGTAAGAGTCCAGGAAAACTCACAGGAAGAACCACCATGCTATAAGAAGCGTATGATATGCTTTCTCACAAACACGCGTAGGCCGAGCCAGAAACTCGAACCCCCAGAGGTGAAAAATGACATGTAAAGACGAGAGCTTTAGACAAATCTCACCCCTCTTCCTGCAACCAGCAATAATTGAACTTCGTCTAGATACTGACCACACACTTTTCCACAGCTGGTAGTGAACTACCGCCTGTTAGAATTAAAGGGTCATATTTTGCATTAAATTGCCACAGGTCCCATCTTACTGTGAATTACCGCAAATTAGGACTAACATGTCCCATCATATTGTGCACGACCGCTTGTCTGGACTTATAGGTCCATCTTATTGTGAACTACCGCATGTTAGGACCAACAGGTAAGATCTCGCAATGAACTACCGCTTGTCGGGACTAAATGATCAAATCTAGTAGTTAACAACCGCTTATATGGACTATAGAATGATACTAGCTCATCCCAAGCCACACTCCAATGTATGTGCAATCTACTTGAAGAGAAGTTTTAGTCCGAAAATACAAATGTAATCAATCACTTCCTATCTCATCCTTGTCACTTATTTTGTCCGTATTGATTTATCTTGCATTTGCTTTAATTTTGTCATGAATGCCTTTATTCATGTTGTCACGGAACATTAGCATGTAATGCTCAACGTGACTATAGCGTCCAGTAGTCTGCCTTCTATTTCACTGAATTTATTTATACACTGAGTCGTGTCTTCAGTGTATGGCGGAAGATTAAATAGTGCACTTGGCAGATTGAATACTATACAGGACAGACTGGACTGAATAATGGTACTTAACTGATTGATTACTGCCTAATCTTGACTTGTTATTTGTTGTTGTTATGATTCAGTTTCCTCACACACACACACACACATACACACACACACACACACACACACACACACACCTACCTCTCTCCAGAACCGGAATATGTCAAGTATCGGGGTAGGTTTATCTTATTTCAAAATTGTACAAGAAAGACACTGCGTTTCTTCGAATAGGAGTCTGTCTATTTACTCAAAGTGTGCATAATACCCAGTAATAATGCGCAATTACATAAACGATTGACAAATTTCAAGTGACAAGTAACTGCAAGTGTGTGTGTTTGTGTTTACATTTTTTTTTAGCAATATGGGGTGTTCGCACATCCTGGAATCCCCCCTCCCCAATCCGGACGCCAACTCTCTCTCTCTCTCTCTCTCTCTCGCTCCACCTCTGACATTGTCATCTGGATCTACAACGTCTTCGTCGCTACCTGACCTGGTGCTCTCTTCTAAAGACGATTGCCCTCTCTCAAGAGGAGTGGGTCCGCGGAGGTCAGGGCAGTGTGGCACCGGAGCGATGGATGAAGGATGGTCCGGCTTCGTATTAGCAGGTGTATTCTTACCAGTCCCACGTTTGGAAGGGTCAACCATGCAGATGTAGCAGTTGCTTGTGTCATCAGTGGGTTCCCGCCAAATTCATGAGATAGCGAACTTCATTGCTCTCGTTTCCCCTCTGTACCATCCTACAAAAATACATTTATTTCACCCATGACTAACGTGTACCAGGTTCTCGCAACATGTTTTATATATATATTTTTTCAATAACAGTGAAAATTGTAAAACATTTTCTGCAGTGCTCGAAGGTGAAATGAGGTGCCCAGGGTTTGTCTTGATCACCTACAGGCATACCGAAATACGCATTGCATGCCTCACACATATTAGCAGATGCTTCTACGGAGTGCTCTGTCTTGATAAATTGGCCGCACACATAGCAAAATGCGTTTGCAGCCTCTTGATGCCACCTCAGAAAAATGCAGATATGTATCCACTTAGGCAGCTGGAACTAAACTGAACTGTTGGACTTAAGACCCCTGTAATTCTAATACTATTTACATTACTAGAAAGTTACAGAAAGCTATAGAAGTTACTCCAAATTTGCTCAGCACTGAATCTATCTGGAATGTTCTGGAGGATAGGTAAATTTCATAATATCACCGTCCTGGTCACAAAAGCAAATTTTGTGGGGAATAATAACCATTTTCTATACTTCTGAGACACAAGCAATTAGAAAATAACACTTACTACCCAAGAACAAGAAGAAACAATTTTTACACGGTGTTCTAAGAATAAAAGAAATGAAATATTTGAAAAGCCTTGATAGTACATATTGGGAACGGGACTACTTGGTATATTGTCATTAACTTAGTCCGTGACGAGCTTCAGAATTGACCATGAAATGGTGGCGTGATTAAAAAGAGAGAGACAGCAATGGACAAAAAAACAAAAACAACCTTTGGTATGATAGGTTGTCAAGTAAAAGAGAATTAAAGCACGAAATTTCGTCATTAGCAACAAATAGCTAAACAAGTGCTGTCTGAATTCTCATTAATTACGTTTTCAACACTGTTTCTCGTTCAGTATTTGGTTGCATGCAGAACTCAGATCGGGATAAAGAAATATCACTGGCAATTCAATGAACAATCTTGCAATTTAATCAACACATTCTGGGCCGACGGGAGTGGAGCAACCGAGGATATATCCATTGGACCCGGGCCGATAAGGGGGCCCGGGCCAAACAAAACCTTTTAATTTTATAAAAGAAAAAGTTTGAACAATAACAAGGAGAGGCCCGGGTGTTTCTTACCCCACGGCCAGTGGTCGCTCTCTACGGCCCTGAAAACATTCTTGCTAAATGCGATCTCATTGGAATATATTCTTTCAAGAAACCCCAAAAGCAAACACACAAGAGAAGAAAAAAAAAATAACAAAAATAAAAAATAAAATAGAAAAGGAAATATACAGAAACAAAAAATAAAGAACACCGGGAAAACATCCATCCTTTCATATGCGGACACATATCCGTTTATATTATTCAACTGGAAACCGAACATGGGACTGTATCTGTGCTACGTGGGAGCATTACCCATGTGCTAACAGGAGAGCAAACAATGTAGATAGCATCAGAATATTTAGTATACCTTCGTACGATAGGCTTTCTTTGATACACCAACCTCAATCTGGCGTTTAACCTTTAGGTAAATATTAGCAACTGATTTACAATCTCCTATCCAATTTAAAATAAAGTGAACATTTTTATTACCTTTTTGGATAATTCGTGTCTTTTAATGATCGTCCATTAATACACAATAATAATGTCATTTCCTGTTAACTCCAACGGGGAGGATGTTTGAACAATAAGAGGGAGTTAAGGAGATCATTAAACCGTCCACAAGTTTCGCTGATATTTTAATCAAGGTTTGTCGTCAGTCTTGACAAACATCTGTAAGTTGCAATCTCAGATAGGACAATCACGATGCTGTATTTGCAAGCGAACTATTTATTAATCGATGCCCATGGAGTAAATTTCGACGCGACCATACTAGTATTCTGAAACTGTAAATGCACTAAGTTCCCTAAACGTAAGTGGAACGAAATTACATAAAACTGATATTGAAAATAAGTCTATGTACAATTATGTACGTTTATTCCAATTTTTATTTAAGTCTTTTATACATGATGTTTAAAAGTTTTTTTTTTTCATTTTTAGTCTCAACTGTATTGCCTATGGGTCTCTGTTGAACTTCACAGAACTCCTTGCAGAATGAGTCTTACATGGTATTTTAGATACAATTAGAAACGAATTGTGCTATTTTGTTGAAGTAAAATGCGAAGAAAACTACGATAATTTGTAATACATTTCTCATAATTCATGAATATTAATACTTTATTCTTACGTTACGATTCTTTGGGATAAAGTGAAGCATCAGATAAAGCAAAACCAGTATGTTTAGTAAACTACAACAAATAACAATGTATTTCTCTAGAATATAAAGTGAAAATTTAAAATGTTCGTACAGTATCGTGAATTAAATCCCAAATAATCTTAAAACTTCTATCACAAGTCTAAACTTATAGAGTGTTTTCCGAAAGAATTTTAAGTCATGCATGTGCTGATGTGCCAGTAGCCTTCAATGTCCTGATGTACCAACAGTCTTGATATGTCACAATGAAATAATCCAGAACGTCCTTAAATGAATTAACCATAATCTGAAAGTAATGCTTAGTGAAAAAATGTTAATGCACTTTGTAATTCCAACGAATATTTTAAATAATATCTTTCAAATTTGATCTGTACACAACTAAAAAGGATTCCACGAAGACTGTTATTATAATAGGAATGCTAAACTCGTTCATCGCAACTTTATATAGATCCCAACTAGAATTATGTTACTATTGGACACTCAGAAAAAAACAACAACAAACAACTCACTCATCTTAATGAAAACTTTCGCTTCTAGAGCCTTCTGAGGTCACAGTCAAGTCTAGGTTTTGAACCATGTAAAGATATGGTTATAACTTACAAGACAAACAGCAGGTAAGTAGTACAGGGAAATGGGGGCTGTGACTCACCTGTATCTAAGGAGTTATTTATTGTTTTTGTCTCGATCCATCGCAGAAAAAAAAAACTTCTTAGAAACATGGGGGTTCTGACTAACCTGTCCTTAAGGAGTGTTTTGTCTTAATTTATCGTAGAAAAACCTCTGTAAGATAAAAGGGGGTTGAGGTTCACTCTGTTAATGATGTGTGATGATGGAGTGAATCCCAATAGAACTATAATAGTGTGGTTTTGTTTCACTTGATGGGGTTCTGTCTTAGATATCTGCTGAGCGTTTGACTCGTTTTGATTTTCTTATGTCTGTGTCCATGAGCGAGTCTGTGAATGCCATCACTTGGGTATCGTTATAAACGAAGGGACATAATCCTTTTTGTTAACGAATGTGGCGGCGAGCTAATGCCGTTGTGAGCGCAAAGTTCTCATGTAGTAGTCATGGATATGTCTATGTAATGATTGAGTACAATCCTGGTGAGTGGCTACTTGGGCAGTGACAGGCATGTTGACTCCTTTGGCTTTTTTCATGAGGAATCACTCGTCGCGTGTATTGCAGTACATTTTGGATCGAAGTCGTATAAATTCATTGATGGGTATTCCACAAGTTTAATCTTTGAATATTTCCTTGCATTTTTTTTTTTTGTTTGTTATCGTTGGAGTGGAAGGGATGGGCTGGTGGATAATTGCAGAGGTCGAAGAGTTCCCGATGTTGAAGCATGTCTGCGTAGACTTCGTGGGAATAAATTTCATACACCAGTGAGTCAGTATTTGTCAAGAACAGTGTAGCTTTATCACCATAGTTACGCTTGAAGAAGTCGTAGTGAAATTTCAGATGAGCATTTTGGAGAGATCCAGCTCAGCTGCTTCTACATGGATAGCTTATTTCAGCAAGAGATTAGTTTTTCTTTGTTCGATGACGACGAAATTCTCATAACATTTGCATGGTGACAAATGCACCTTTGGTTACAAGCTTACCTCGTTGTAGTGGGTTATTGACGAGTTCGATGTTCTTGCGATGTGTGATGTTTTCAGTATTTTTTCGAAGACGAAGAGGGCTAGATTAATTCTACCAAGAACGAGACCATGCATGAGAGCTTGTTCAAGCAGTAAATAATGCATTTTGTAGTGTTTTTGTGATTGTCAGTGGGTATGCGATTTTTTAACTTAGCGTTTCCGAGTCCGAACTGCTTCTTTTATTTCATGGACCTGTCGATGAGAATATGTTCAGCGCGGAAGAGATAGTCGTTGTGACGTTCTCTGAGGTGCTCTGGATACTTGAGATCCGCTTCGACAAAAAAGACATAGCCATCGATGTATCCTGCTTGTGTTTGCTGGAGGAATCGTTCTTCGCTGATCCAGTGAAAATCTTCCTCAGGATGGGATTGTGGCATGGCTTAACCAGAGAGATCGTTTAATTTTAGGGTAAAGATTTGGTTGGATCATAGTGATCATGTATGTATTGTTATCGACGGCGTATTTGTTGCTGATGAAGGAGACACCTTCTCGTACCATCTGCTCGGTGAACATAACAGGTCTGGATCGGTGAAGAGTTCTAAGGTCATGCAGGTGTGTTTAGGCATAGCGTTCCAGAATAGTCCAGGTGACGAGAAATACCAGAGGGATCCAGATGATAAAGACCCAGGCATTTGCGCCTGAAATATTCAAACACGTCCACGACTAAGAGCACATCAGTTTTGAGTTAAAGTTTTTACAGAGCTCTTCCAGTGATGTGGACATAAACTGAAATGTGTCACGAAATCGGAAAGGTTCAATGGTGATCGACATGCACTTTTCGAAGCTGTTGGGGATGCATTTCATCTGTGTTCCAGGCTCGGCAAGAATTTGTTTGATGTGTAGATGATTTAGGGCTGCCACAATGAAATGTCCAAGGTATCATCGTAGATTATGAACAATAACTGGAGGGCTGTCTGGATCTTTGAAACATAAGTTTCAATTGGCGTGATCAGCTCCTCAATAGTGAACAGTGATGCGGTAGTGGTTTCACATTTTGTGATCATGATGTTTAAAATACTCTTCGCATATATGGCAGTGTTGAGCTGACTTATGTTGTAACAGCTGTTGTGGGGTGAGTGAAATGATCGGAACTGAAACTTTTCGGATCTCACAGACGCGTTTCAGCTCTTCCACGAGTTGCCCAAAGAACCATTAAATGAAATCTTTACCGCGATACTCCGCCGATAAGGATCATCGACGGAATAGTAGGTTTAATAGCCGATCAAGCAGGGGAAGTGTTTTTGTTCCATCTGAGGTCAAAAAGGATATGTTATGGCGTGGGTCCCTCTACCTTTTTAAGCTTGGCCTTGGAATTTTAGCGTTTCATCACTTGGCATACGCACAGTTTGTATTTCTTGACAGTATCTCGACGAGATGTGCTTGTGCAGCCTCTGAGGCTGAGGAAGCACTGCAAACTGCGATAACAGATTTATCTATAATTTTGTATGCTGCATGTACTGAGGTCGATATAATCGACTGAAATATTAGATGTTATGGTAATGCAGCAAACTGATGCTGCATTGTGATACTGTTAAGAGACCAGCAGCGGATAAACCACAAACTGCTTATTTTTATTATCAGATCCAAACACGTTAATGGAGAGACCTTCTTTGAGTGATTCCATTGGATTTGAGCTTATGAGAGTGCGGATTATACTTGGAGACGCAATCAGCATTGTCCTATGCAGTAAGTAGATCAGAAAGTGTAGCCTACAAGAGACAGTAGTCATTGTTGTTTTTTACTTGATTTAATCTCACGAGATCTGACAGCGTGTTAGGAGTCACTGTCAGTTGCACATGGTCCAGATATTGTTGTGATTCTATGACGTGTAACATGTAACATCTCATTTTTCTCAGCTAGTTTTCGGTGATGTCGATAGAAATAATAGTACGCCAGGGTAATTTTTCTTCTTTTAGGTGAACTTTTTTAAAGTCTTTGATCGTTAAAAATATGAAATCTATGTCTTTGTGAACCCAAGGACTCCAGCATTTACTTCGATATTTTTATTGATCTTTGATCTTATCAAACAGTCCCTGAGAGGTCTTTGGAGCATGGACGAAATGTACCCATGGAAGAGCACTTCCTTTTCTAAAAAAATAACTCAGCGGTTGTTATATTTCCTCTAACTGAAATTGTTATACACTCACTAGCCTTGTTGTTTGAAAACACGGATGCCTCATCGCTGGTGACCTAGTTATCGCTGCCAGCTCCACCAGGGCGGTCATCGAGTGCCATCACAGCCAAGATCGTGTCCACATTATCGTACTCCAATCCAGCGTGATGGAAAAACTAACGTTTCTCGATAGCGTCTTTGAGATTTCTATCATTGCGAAAGCGTTTTCCGGAGACCAGACTGTCCATGCAGTCGTGCTTTCTTTTGAGAGCTTCGTCGTCTTCCTTTCGATCATATCGCCATGGTTCGACATACCCTGTTTCGGCTATGACGTCATCGAGGCCTGGATGTAATTCGTAGATGATGTCCTGCATGAGACCCTCTATGGTTTTGACTAACCGGGATGGCTATCGATCATTACAAAAATTGAAAACCTTCCAGTATCGTTCGATGGCATCCTTTACGTGTGCCTGCCGTATGTTTTTCATCAGATAGATGAGACGTCTTCATGTCATCATCCTTCCATCATTTGTAGGCCTCTTCCAGGGATAATTTACTCGCACTTCTCGCCTCGTTCAACTCCGCATGCATTCAGGCTATCTGCTGAAGCACCTTGTGGCCGTTGTTAGAAGAGGACGCTTCCTGCCTATAAATATCATCACAAAGCAGCTGATATAATGCGCACGATTTCAGCCATGATATATACATGATCGTCCACAGTAAATATTTGAAAATACATCAAACCAGGATTAGTAGTTTCCGCTGTCAGCGCTAGTAACATAAAGATGGAGCATTTTACAGTGGTGTTGTTCACGTAACATTCTAACGTGGCAGTAGATCCGATGCAAAGCATATATGTGGTACTGTCTAGCTCAAGACGCCACTTAACGATTCTCTCAGTGCCTCCCGCACCTCCACTCTCATTAAATTTCCATATCAAACTGGCATAATAATAATAATAATAATAATAATAATAATAATAATAATAATAATGACTTTGTATAGCGCATAATCTTTAGAAGCTCTATGCTCTTTACAACACTAGACATCACATATAAGATATAAAATACATATAATGATATGATTACACAAACACATAAAACATAAAAAAACATGCTGAGAATATTTAACGTATAAAATATTATTAGGTCTTTAAGTTTGTTCTTGCAGTCGAAATAATTGAGAGTTCAATGGGAAATTCATTCCACGTTTCTGGGCCTGGTATGCAAAAGAACGCTGTCCATATGACTGTTTGCATAGTGGGAATAATGAGTATACGATTGTCCGAAGAGGAGAGTAAGTGTCTTGCTGGTGTGTACACATGGGTGAGGTCGGATAGGTATGTTGGACTAGAGTCCGACAGTTAAATGTAGCACAGAGAAAAAAATTTGTGTTTGATTTTAGATCGAATGGATAGCCAGTGTAGGGTACAGAGCAGCGGGGAGGTGTGCTCTGATCGTGGTACTCTACGTATGATCCGAGATAGGGTGTGTTTTGAACCTTTTGATGTTTCTGGAGCAGATATTGAGTTGAACCAGAGAGAATTGAGTTACAATAGTCCAGGCTTGAGAGTACTAATGAACACAGAAGTGTTTTAGTAGCATCAACTGAAACGTCTCAGCTCAAGATATGCACCTTTGCATATGTTCATGACATAGAGTAACACCTAGGTTTCGTACTGATTGTGTGACTTTAATGTTGGTGTTGCTATTATTTATTGTTTGAGGTAAAGGATGTGAATGAGAAAGTCTTTGTGTTGTGATTAGAATGGCCTCAGTTTTATCATCATTCCTCTGCAGCTTGTTACATGTCATCCATGATTTCACATCAGAAATGCACCTCTCTACACCTTGGATGGTAGCATCAACTTCACTTGGGTGGCTAGATTTGTATATTTGGGTGTCATCAGCGTACAGTTGGTGAGACACTGGATAATGATCTATGACACTTGAGAACGACTGAGTGTATAGAATGATGAGAACAGGTCCAAGAGCAGACCCATGTGGAACACTACAGCATAGATCAACTGGGCAAAATGAAGTTGGACCTGAATCCGGAAATTAGTTGCGATACCATTGGTATCCCACTCGCTGCCAGAGCCTCGCTGGGGAAGAATACAGAATAGGATTTTTGCTGCCTTAAGTATTCCGACAAGGCTGAGACGGTAAATCAATCTTGGTTATTCTTATTTCCAGACAGCAGTGGAATCATTCCCACTTTGTTTTTCTTTCAGCGTTTATTGACGACGTCAATGTTATTAATGGCCATCCACTGGATGACAATTTTAGTGTAATGTTAATATCACCAGTCATAAATCCTGTGGCACTTGCTAACGTTTAGTCCGTCACTTGATTGTAACTGAGAGCACTGTCCTAAGATGATAGCTACGTCGCAGGAAGACCGTCACCCTAAGCCATGGCGAGATTTTCGGAGAGAGTTACACCCGTCAACGAGACTTTGGTGTCTTCGAACGTTTTGAGCTGTGCATACAAGATCGCTTGGCTATCATCCGTAACAGGCAATGTAACTAAACAATCCTTGAAAAATATTTTTTCTAACGAGGTGATCCTGTATAAGTTTTCCACGGCATTGTTGAGGATCAACATATGTTGGTCCAGCGTATTACGCACGCAGAACACTTCTACTGTATGCCCGTTAATCGGGTTGTAGTTTCCACTGGTATATCTCGTGTTGAATCCAGTGCTGACACACTCGCCTTGATGGACGTGGTTCCAGAGGCCTGAGAGGACACGAACAGATCGCTCGTCACGTGACACGTCACAGAGACATAGCCAGAAATCACCCCGTCCGTTTTGTCGTATTTATGTGCCAGAGTCACCACTAGATCTGCGTAAGGGACAGCTTGCAAGGGTAACAGAGCTTGCCAGTTTGGTGCTGAAACTGCATTCAAAATCGGAAGCTGAGATTTCCCGTCATCGTACCATCCGTCAGCGATAATTTAGTTTGCGTGAATCTATCAGACCACCGTGCGGCATTGGCGTCCGGAGGCGGATAACTCATGTCTTCCAGATTTGTCAGGAGATGACCGGTCATGTTAAGATGTCCCACATCGGACTCCCTAGAGCGACTTACTTTTTACTCATTAGAAGATTTACTTTCTGGTCCGAACACCATCTCAAAGGAGGTGTACGAAATTTTGATATAAACCATGAACATGAGCATCATTAACTTCCATACGAGGAAAAAAATGAAAGAGTATCCTCATCATGTTTTTATGCTGAACTGTCATTACATGATCGTGGGTTCGACTGGTCGTGGAAAAAATAATCTCCTCATGAACAATCTTCTCAAAAGCATGCTTCAGTATGATCGTGTCCTCCCTGACACGCTCAAACCTCACCAGGACAAAACTGCACGCTGCACAAATTTGGAGATTTGATGGCGGCAAACGGTGTCAGCACTGGCAGTGTTGGAGATGCCTTCACGATGTCAGATCCAGATTAGATTCAACCTTTGGTAGATCTAGATTCAGACTTCCGCATTGTCGTTCTTTTCGTTGGCGAGAAAAACCCAGTTCAACAGTATTTATACATCCGACGAAATACAGAATGCTTTGTGCTGTTGTCGGGTTTAGATAACAAAGACTTTGACGAAGTCGCGAGAGACCACTGCAGGGGCATCACTGTCAAACAGTTCAAAGACTACTACACCGAAGCTACGTCGTCTTCTAAGCACGATTTTATGACCTTTCTTCGTGATGCAGAAACGATTCCTGAGAGTTATTGAAAAGGCTTTTACGAATTGTACCTACATGATTAGCATATGAATATTTTTGTTATTGGAGAAACATCGTTATCCACCATATCTTTCAAAAAAGTATTCAAACACGATGAATCTATAAGTAAACTGATCCATGTAATGAATAATTCAGAACCTGATTCGACCTTAGAATGGTTAGCTGATTTTTTTTAAAAATTCAACTATACAGAAATATTTATCAAGGAAAGGAACAGCTTCTGAGAAAGTTTATTGCGATATAGTATCAGTACGTGTTGTATTAGGCAAAGTAAATAATGCTTATGAAAGACATATTAGATGTACTTCAGAAAAGGATGAGGAGGAAGCGATTAAGATGAGCAGAATAACTAAGTTAAAATAAATAAACAGGAAACGTAAGACTCATCTTGACAAAGAAGACAAAGTTTCAAATATTATTTAGAAGAACAGCGAAACATGGCTGAATGAAAAAATCAGCAGCCATGATTAAGTGGCAGACTTAAATCATCGCTTCTAGCACCCAAGGAGGATGAAGGTTAAAAGAAAGGAAGTGGCACCCGCTACTTTCGTTCTCTCGCTGAGATTATTTCGCGTCACAAGTTACTTATCGCTTCTAAATAAGAGATAAATGTCGGCGTGGATATTGATAGCCAGACGGTGGAAATCCTCAGCCATCTTCTGGATCAAAGCTAGTCACGTCGAGTGGCTATAACATTTTACACGAGAACGTGATATAGAGGAGGTTTTAAATGGCTCTCACTGATACACACTACTGTTGGATTCTATGTCGGTCACGTCAAAAGCTGAGACTTGGAACTCGACCAACAATCGCCGGACGAGATCGCTCTCATGTCCGCCGGATTCTGGAACAGCTTCTTCAACTTTATCGTGAACATCAATCAGTTTTTATACGTTGTCTCGCTGCAACAAAATCCGAACACGATCTCTCCCGGCGGCTACAGCATCCTCGACATCACCACCTAAATCTCCAGACTGATAATCTCCAACAGAGACTACTCGGTCAATATCAAAATCGAACCCAATTACTCTACGCGACGGACTAGCATTACCCTAGCTGCAAATTCCCTCGTGCAATTCAACATCGCCAACTGCATCTGATCTCTCCTGGGGTTTATTTCTGAGGCATATCTGACCCAAAACGGTGTGTAGGAAGGAGATTTACCCGAAAATATATCGGATGTCAACAACAACGGGCAGTTGGAATTGCAGATGAACTATTTGTCATGACGTAGTTGTCTCCGTGGATGCCAAAATCACACCATCCACCACACATATGCTCGAGCTGGAAACAACGTTAGCTCGACTCAGCAAAACATTGTACTTCAAACAACACAGCATCAACATGCAGCACTTCAACGAGCCTCAGACTAACTACTTCGTGGAGAGCTGCCACAATCAAGGCTACGAACTTCCCAAATATGTCTTAGTTGCCTTTCAGCTGGCAGACCAGAGTAACTATACTAAACCACTAACTCAAAACAAGCACATCTTCAAACATCTCAGTCTGTCTCGCATTCGCGTCTGCATCAACTCCAGACAATACCCGAAACGAGAACTCGGGTGCAAGTTCGATGCTGCTATTCGAAATTATTATCGAGCCTACATGATGCTGATGGAATCCTTGCACAAATACTAGGACGTGAAGACAGACAATCAGTTATCTTTCGAGGATTTCTCTAAATGATATCCCATCTTCTAGTTCGATGTCTCCATATACACCGATCTCCGCAAAGACTCTTCCGCTCTTTCGAACATTTCGCTAAATTATATCCCATCTTCTACTTCGATGTCTCCAAATACACCGATCGCCGCAAAGACTCTTCCCTGACATCGAAATCCGATCGACAGTCGCACCAGGTACAGATTACCTTTGACACGCACTGGTTACCTTAGACCGATTCATGATGCTGGATGTCCTCAATAGAAAAATGAATATCTTCGTATATAAAAACCTTTTTCCGAACCATGTCTAGGAAACAAACATCTCAGCTGCCACGACTTAACTGAGGCTCACTTGCCACGCAACATTCTCTTCATCAAAACCATGGCTTCTAAGTTCTTTGCTAACGTCCTGGCACACTTAGGATTTACTATAACCATGGGAGATAGCACCGGAGCTACTCAGATATCGACCCTAGGAAACGATGTGCGACGAAAATAACAGAATTTCACATAACGTCATCTTGTCGTACCTTCTATTCGATGTCACGGTGTCAGCAGAGCTGAAAAAGTATTGCTTTGGCTGCCACTCATATAAGACCTGTCTCCATCCGATTGAAGCCTTCATCAATCCTTGGACCAGATTGAATCATGATGACCCAACATCAGGCCACTTCGGTCGCTAAACATAAGACTGCTGGGAAAAGCATCGTCCTGAACTTGGTTGCGACGCAGCTGTTTAAGCAAGAATTATTTATCATTCCTTTGCTCTCAGGCCTAGCTGAAACCTTATCACCAACATTGCTTGGTATCGGTAGAGGATTTGCTAACATGAGAAAAAGGTTTTAAGCAACTTATAACTGGACTATATCTTAGCCTCTCTCACATTTAAAGTGGTCTTTTCCAAATATCAACCTCCTGAACAGATGACCTCCGACGAGAGTTGCGTCGTGAATTTCCAAACTTATTACGATGGACAGGGCACAGACATGGTCGCTATTGTCCATGATCATCATACCGATGACTTCGAGTATTTCGATTCGTTTGGTTTACCTCATTCCGATGAGCTCAACACATAGAGGAGCGGTCTATAACTCTTTACAATTTAAAAAGGTCGATGATAACACATATGGATAGTACTGCGTTCATTACATACAGGGCAGACGTCGAGGAAAATCCCTGATCTAAACAAATTTAGATCTGAAACAATACAAAGGATGATGTTATAGTACAATTGACTCGTGGTGTCTCAAGTGTAAAGCCAAGACGGAGTGTGTAGACCCCATGGTCGTGGTCGCCAAAAATCAGCGCCTCATGATCAAATGAAGGTGTGCTGTGTGTGGTTCAAAATTATCACATTTTATCAAACAGCATGAGGCCACTAAAACGCAAAGTAATCTATATAAAACATGCATCATTGCACATACTGTGAGATCGATACGAGCAGCAAAGATCTTCGTATGGAAAGAAATATGTGTGTCGGAGACTGTACAGAATGCGAATATCGACAAAGTCTCGGAGGATCCATGGATGTTCACGCTCTCATCGGAAAACTTCCCAGTCCTCGAGGTGGATGAATGTTGATTGGACATAAATACATAGAGCCATGTAACCCCTTGTATCAACAACTGGATGAAGACGATCAGCCGTTTCAGTTAAGGACCCTTACAACAGTGTCGATGACATCGCCCTGCATCACGATATCTGTTACAGAGATCATCCCGACGATAATTCTGGATGCGATCGAGTCATGCGGAGTGACTTTAAAAAACTCAAACCTATGTATTTCATAGAACGTATAGATCAAGTTCTCGTAAGAGACATCATTCGCACTAAGCACAAGTTAGGAATTGGGCTTCCAGGCTCTGAAGAACAAAGCGCACCATAGGATCTCGCAGAGAACTGCATAAACCCGCACGCAATCATCGTTTTCCACGACGTAGAGTCATCGTTGTAGATGTAGACCAGATATGGTCAGCAGGTCTTGTTGATTTGAGAGATTATATTGCTTTCAACCATCGCTTACATTATCCCATGACGGTCATTGATGTATTTATTAAATATGCTTGGGTCATTTATCTCAAAACAGAAAAGAAACTTCCAATGTAGAGGCTTGGATAAAATCACCGGTATTTGAAAGCCTCATAAACTCTTGGCAGATCATGGAAGCAAATTTTATAACACAACCGTACTTGACTGGCTTCCAAAAAAATAACATCTTCTTGTACAGCACTCGTGATCCTCTCAAAGCCTCTGACATCGAGCGATTTAACAGAACTCTGAAAATTCACACGTGGAAGAAATTTACCAGCGATGATATTAATCGATACTTAGATTTCCTTCCAGACCTTGCTGACCACTACAGTAATACTACAAAGAATCCCGCAGAACCCTCCTCAGTAAATCTACAGGATTATCACACCCAAAAATAACAGGTCGTAGGGGCCTTATTTTGTAGAGCCAAATTCAAAGTAAGTGACCGCCTCAGAGTTAGCAGAAACAAATCCACTTTCGAAAAAGGATACACTCGTTCAAAAACACATATCACCTACACGCTCCGAGATTTCTCAGGAGAACCTATACAAGGGTCTTTCTAATAGCAAGGATTTTAAGAAAAAAACAACAAAATGTCTTCAGGGTTGAAAAAGTAATCTCCAACAAAGGGAAAAATCGCTTGTCAAGAGGTTTTGCTATACTCAACAATTCATCTCGTTGATTCCCGCCGTTGCCTTGAGTACTATGCGCCACATGATTAATCTTATCGTATTCCTCCATTAAGCTCTTCCCAGAAACTGCTTTACATTTTATGCATGCTCGAGTAGCCCAATCTTCTCAAAAATAAGCTTAAACAATAATGAGATTAGATGCATTTTTCACGATCCACCAACTGTACTGGAGTCATTTTATTTAGTCAGTAATAAAACTCATTTTGCTGGGGCTCTGACAAGTGAAAATGACTCAGCTTATTTCGGATGTAATATTGTTCATTGTATAGCTGCACTGCTTGAGTCATGGATTCCTATGTCATACTCCCTAGCTTGAGTCATGGATTCCTCTATCATACTTCCTAGTTCTAGTCACGGATTCCTCTATCATACTCCCTAGCTTGAGTCAGGGATTTCTCTATCATACTTCCTAGTTTTAGTCACGGATTCCTCTATCATGCTTCCTAGCATTAGTCACAGATTACTCTATCATACTCCCTAGCTTGAGTCACGGATTCCTCAATCATACTTCCTAGCATTAGTCACGGATTCATCTATCATGCTTCCTAACATTAGTCACGGATTTCTCTAACATACTCCCCAGTTTGAGTCACGGATTCCTCTATCATACTTCCTACCATTAGTCACGGATTCCTCAATCATACTTCCTAGCAGTAGTCACGGATTCCTATATCATACTCCAAAGCTTGAGTCACGGATTCCTATATCATACTCCAAAGCTTAAGTCACGGATTCCTCTATCATACTTCCTAGCTTTAGTCACGGATTCCTATATCATACACCCTAGACTGACTCACGGCTTCCTCTATCATACTTCTTAGCATTAGTCACGGATTCCTCTATCATGCTTCCTAGCAGTAGTCACGGATTCCTCTATCATATTTCCTAGCATTAGTCACGGATTCCTCTATCATACTTCCTAACTTCAGTCACGGATTCCTCTATCATACTTCCTAGCATTAGTCACAGATTCCTCTATCATACTTCCTAGCATTAGTCACGGATTCCTCAGTCATACTTCCTAGCTTTAGTCACGGATTCCTATATCATACTCCAAAGCTTGAGTCACGGATTCCTCTATTATACTTCCTAACTTCAGTCACGGATTCCTCTATCACACTCCCTAGCATTAGTCACGGATTCCTCTATCATACATCCTAGCTTTAGTCACGGATTCCTCTATCATACTTCCTAGCATTAGTCACGGATTCCTCTATCATACTTTCTAGCTTTAGTCACGGATTCCTCTATCATACACCCTAGCTTGAGTCGCGGATTCCTCTATCATACTTCCTAGCTTTAGTCACGGATTCCTATATCATACATCATAGCTTCAGTCACGGATTCCTCTATCATGCTTCCTACCATTAGTCTCGGATTCCTCTATCATGCTTCCTAGCATTAGTCACGGATTCCTCTATCATACTTCATAGCATTAGTCACGGATTCCTATATCATACATCCTAGCTTGAGTCACTGATTTCTCTATCATACTTCCTAGCAATAGTGACGGATTTCTCTGTCATGCTTCCTAGCATTAGTCACGGATTCCTAAATCATGTTTACTAGTTTTAGTCACGGATTCCTCTATCATACTACCTAGCATTAGTCACGGATTCCTAAATCATACTTACTAGTTTTAGTTACGGATTCCTCTATCATACTACCTAGCATTAGTCTCGGATTCCTCTATCATACTTCCTAGCATTAGTCACGGATTCCTCTATCATACTTCCTAGCATTAGTCACGGATTCCTCTATCATGCTTCCTAGCATTAGTCTCGGATTCCTCTATCATACTTCCTAGCATTAGTTACGGATTCCTCTATCATACTTCCTAGCAATAGTCACGGATTCCTCTATCATGCTTCCTAGCGTTAGTCACGGATTCCTCTATCATACTTCCTACTATTAGTCACGGATTCCTCTATCATACTTCCTAGCTTTAGTCACGGATTACTAAATCATACTTTCAACTTATTCTGTTTGAATATTTAAATGCAGTATGTTTACACAGGTATGTTTTACATACCTCCGGGAATTTTACTTGAAGCTATTATATTTAAACAACATAGAAAATGATTGCAGCAGAGCAAGGAGGCTGATGGTATATATGTATTTCTAAAACTCTTATACATCCGTGCAATTATATTGCTAATACGTCCTTCACATCGACACAGAGCGCTTGTCAATAATAATGTGATTGGAAAAGCACTCTGTCAGCTGGCTTAATTTTGCAAACTTTAATTAGATGCATTTGTCATCCTTATTTGATGTGCTGATGTTTCGAAGAAACTTGTTCACTTTCCTGGAACAAAACAGATTGCAGAATCAAACATGGAACAGCCAGCAAAAAACAAACAAACAGATAGAGTGAGAGATTGATAACGTCTATTATTAATATATTCAAAATTGTTTGTGACTTCTTGTATATGTGATGCCATGGATTTTTAATTGGTCTGCTGGATTTTACGCGTTAATATTGTAATATCATTAATTGGAAACACATAAAAAGTAAGGAAGATAAACTGCAACGAAGTAAAGATGAATATGTTTTAGATACACTACGACACATATGGCTATATACACATACATACATACACACATACATACATACATACATACATACATACATACATACATACATACACACACACATACATACATACATACATATACATACATACACACACATACACTCATACATACATACATACACACACACACATACATACATACATACATACATACATGCATACATTTATACATACATACATACATACATGCATGCATGCATGCATATATACACACATACATACATCCATACATACATACATACACACATACACACATACATACATACATACATACATACAACATACATACATACATGCATACATACATACATACATACATACATGCATGCATACATACATACATACATACATACCCAGACTTAATTTCCAGCGCAAGCTCACTTACATTTAGAGAATTACTTTCTGTTTCTGGAATAAAGCAAATCCTTAAACTGAAACTTTGAATTTGCTGAACTGTTATGATTTACTGGTAGTACGTAGAAAGTTATTTGATAACATACGAACTCTACGTAAAATGTATGGCTTGTACTTATATGAGAAAAAACTATGTATCTATCCAAATATATAGATATAATCTCTGAATGTGAAAACATAGAGGATTTATTCTAGTCCTCAAAGGTCAATAACTCATTTAATATAACAAAATATACGTATTTTCTTATTATATTCCCTCTATTTCATTACATGTAATTATAACAAGCAGTCTCTATAATTAGTATTAATTAATAATGATAGTGACTACATCGATATTACTATTAAGATTCAAGAATATTCATAGGGGTAACACTACAATCGCAATAACAAACAAATTCAAATAAATAGAATTATCATGTGAAATGGATGATCATTTGTGCTACAACACAAATATAGAGTCATAGAGTCATACAAATGTTGTGAAATAGCTTAACTGTTATGCAGGTCCTACCTACAAGTAGTACTCTATGACATATCTTTGGCTTATCTATCCTTTAAAACCGAAATTTCCAGAATATTTATATTGCATAAATAAATGCATATTTTCTAATATGATTACTTACAATTAATTTATATTTAGAGAATGATACCATTCCTTATCACTTTTGAAAGCCGATTATACATTATATATTGCATTTGCTACTATGTTGACACTTCTTAGTCTCATCCCAACACATTTAATTGGTTAAGAATTAGAAGTGACACCCTGGTTTTCTAATGATGTTTTATGCTTTGTGTATCCCTGTCCACCCATAAGGTGTTACAAGTTTGTTTGTGTCCAAGAAGAATAATGATACAAATTTGGCCACGGTTAGTCTAAGTTTTGTTTATCATATGATAGAGTTTAAATTATCCCAATAAAGTTTGGTCGGTTGTACTCCCTTCCCTATGCCTGGCCTGGCATTGGGCCTGGTTTCTATCCTTCCTTACTTTGAACCTAGGGAAGTACTATCCACCCTGTTGACTATTTAAGTCCCAGGGTAGTTTTCCTTCCCTTCCCCCTGATGTTTTAATATTGAGTAGTGACTCTGCCAGAGTCATTTTAGTCCAATGTGATGTGTGCCTATGTGTGTTCTGTTATATTGTGTCCCCTTTTTCGTGTATGGACGGCTCTATCTAGGTCAGATGTTCTATGGTTTGTTTTCTTATCTAATCCTGTGCATTTGCATACAAACCCGATGCCGGTTGAAGGGACACTGGCTGGTGTGCACGACACAAGGATTTATAACCTTCGGTTGTACTACACCACTACACAATGTAACACTTCCAAAATATTACATATTGCTAAAAGGTATTTAAGACTCAATACATATTAAATATCGTTCAAAATAATGAGATACAAGACAACTACTGAATCTTAATTATATTACCCCACTTATAATTACAAGTGAATGAACATACACTAAAATCAGTCTGTCAGACGTATCACAAAAAACAACGGCCTCCAAATGAGTTAGTGGAGGCATAAACATACAACATACACAGTGCGCATGTCTCATCTTTGCAGGAGATGGTAAGTGTATTTTTAAAAATGTGAAATCATAACTTATTGTTCGTAAAAAAACCGTTATATAAACTATTTATTAGTGTTGAATCATGCTTTTATAAGCCACATAATTTAAAATTTAAAATATATCGATCGTTATACATAATATCAATTATACAGAACATTCTTTGGCAAAGCATCTTACTTAACACAGTCTCAGAATTCTCACCTGTACATGAATCTAGGACATGTGTAACAACAGCATTTAAACAATGTAAATAAACGATGTGGAACAGTAGAGGTGCCTTCAATACATGCATTGCCTCCACAACAAAGATGGCGGACATCGTAAAACACATCGAACTTTGTACACGATATCAAACATACAGAATATTCTTTGGCAAAACATCGTACTTTAATATAGCCTCGGAATATCCATCTGTACTTAAAACTAAGATATGTGTAACATACAGCGTTCATAAATGTAAACAAACGATGTAAAACTAAAGGCATACCATGCTTTACATATAACAGTGACAAGTGTGCGTGTGTGTGATTTGGATTTTTAAAGTAGCTTTAACAATTTTTCAGTCATATCGCTACGATGCCTCCAGTTTATAGTGATGTCTAGCACTGCGTCATCATGTAGCAGACATGTAGCATGATGTCCCATCCAGTCTCATTATCCTGACACCAAGCCGACCAGTCCTAACAATAACCTCCTAATGCTGAGCGCCAAGCGAGGCAGCTGTAAGTACCATTTTTGTTAGTCTTAGGTATGACTCGGACGGGCATCGAACCCACGACCTCCCGCATCCAAGGCGGACGCTCTAACCACTAGGCCACTGGAGCGGTTAACAGCGACAAGAATCTAGTGCATATATCAATATATCACAACCAATCGTTGCCAAAAGCAAAATAGTTTTGTATTTATATAAGAATTGTAGCAGTACTTTAAGGTTCATTTTGCAATAAAGAATGAAGCGGTTCACCTATTCGCTAATTTAAAAGTCACCGTTTAATCACGATGTAATTGAAAATTCGCTCTTCCAGCTACCGTTAATTTGCAAAGAGTAATTACCTGTTTCTTCCTACTTATTTGATATGCAGATTGTTAGAAGAAAAATAGTCATTATTTTCTGGAAGAAATTAGAAATACCTTGGAGCCGCTAGCAGAGAAAACACCAGATAGAAAGATAAACAGATAGTATCTATTAGTAAAACAAACAAGAAATACTTGAGACTTCCTTGATATGTTATGTCATGGACTTTGAAATGATCATGTTGGATTTAACCGCTAATATTGTAATATTATTCATTGGAACATCTTGAAAAGTAACTGCGATGCATCAAGCCTCAGTGATAAACATAGACTGATGTTTAGTCTAATTTTTCTAAAATCCGTACTTTCAAAACCCCGTGAAAGATATTAATTTGATTCGTTGCCTTAATGATACACGATACAGATACGATGATGATAATTGAACAAAATCTGTTTCACGCCTGTTGTTAAAAAGTGTCCAAAGAGACAGAAACAAAGATGAAAAGATCTTATCTGTCTGATAGTTTCATTTCATTTAGAATTCGATATCCAGAGGAGCTCACATTAGTATGTATATTTCTTACAAACCTCAACCTCAACCTCCAAATGAAAAAAAAACTAACCTCCTCATTAAAGTACAGTTCTGCTCCTTTTCATCTTTCTTCCTTTTGATCTGAAAAAAAAACGAACACACTTTATTTTACATCAGTAACGTATTCTGTATATACTAATTTATATTTGTAATCATTATCCATACATAAAAGACTTCACGCAGAATTTTGTTAATGAGGTGTCTTTCAAAATGTTTTGATGGCAAAAATGTAATTTTGCCGGTTTCGATGCAGACTGGCAATCTGACAACCTTTGATTAATGCAATTCCATGTTCCAGAATGGTTGCTGTTTATGCGAGCAAGTTTAAAAGGATAGTTAGAATAGCCAAATCTGCAATATCATACAAAGCATAACTTTGTTCCAACTCTTTGTCACAACTGTGCTGGCAGTCAAAACTGTTTTGCAAAAGCTAGATAACGCTTTAGCTAATGGGTGATCTCGGCTCGTTTTATTTTTGTATCACAATCGGATACTCCTAACTGTACCTCTGCAATTCTGAGAAAGGTATAAAGTAACAGTTAGGTCATGTCTAATTAATTTCATATACAAAGTGTTCCAATATGTTTAGTTAACTGAAAGATGGTTTAAATAAAGTAGGTCAGATAAATACTTTCAAATCTGGCTTTCCATTTCTATTTTCATTAAAAGATATACTGTAAGCCTTCTTAAAACAAATGTCTTATAAAACTTATTTGAAATTGTTCTCAGGTAAACGAAGAAAGCGTTTCAGAAATCTCGAGACATATAATCGCTATATGCAGGGAGAACTCTAAGTGGATAAGTACACCACTGTGATATCGGCGGATATTCGCATTTCGATGCATTTATAACACTGTATACTTAACTTTTGCTACAGACATCTAGTTGTAATAAAGATATAATAATTGTTCCGGGATAATGGGATAAAGAAAATGTCCGACATCCGTTTCAGATTTATTCAAAATATAAGTGAACAATGTGATCGTCATTTACAACTAAATATTTTTTTTGGACAAAAATAGTATTTGACTGACTTGTTGCTTTTTATTAGCATATTGTTTATTTAATGACCTTATTTTTATTTCTTAGTCCACTTGCAAATCATAGCACACTTTTTCACTTTATTTTCAGTGTACCCATTTATAATTTATTTCGAGCAGAGTCACAACATAATTTTAAAGATGTCTGGGGTCCAACGTTTTCAGACAGCTTTAACATATGTTGTGACCATGGCAACATATTCATTCATAGGGTTTCTTTTAAGCGAGGATGAGCTAATTGTTAAAGATTTCATAATGAGATATTGAAATATATCGGTGGCAGAAAGATGATAACATCACAGTGGCGATATCACTTTTGAAACTACTTTCTTTTTCTATTTATGAAGTAAATCTACCCTGACATATCTTCTTCAGGCCTGTATTTCCATTGTTAGACTTATTTTATCTTTCTTATTTTCCTTCTGTCTGTCTGTCTGTCTGTCTGTCTGTCTGTCTCTCTCTCTCTCTCTCTCTCTCTCCGTCAGAATAAATAGATCTCAAATGTATGACGACTGTTGACACTCCAGTATAAATGTTTCTAACTTTTCAAATCAATCAAAAGGGGCTGACCAAAACTCCATAAAAATGAACCCCAAACAACACATAAGAGGAATGGCTTCAAGTATTAGCATATCCACATGAATCTCAAACTGTCAATGACTGAACTTACATGACATGTTGCTATTCGATGTTCACTGTCACCCATAAAGAATCGTATTTCTTTCGTAATCGTATTTCTGTGTTGTAAATGGGGTTAATCTCGAGTTCCACTGACGTCGACAGTGGGGTTTATCTCGAGTTCTATTGACGTCGTCAGTGGAGTTTCTTTCGAGTTCTATTAACGTCAACGTCTCCACAATTAGGTCAGTTACAGTGCTCAGGAAGCAGCTCAGATACTGTGTGCATTCCCTCTGTATCATCACTCTATCGATGAGTCCTGTCAGAAAGCTGAATATTACTGTGTTCATTCCCTCTGTATCATCACTCTATCGATGAGTCCTGTCAGGAAGCTGCCCAGTTACTGTGTTCATTCCCTCTGTATCACACTCTTTCGATGAGTCCTGTCAGGAAGCTGCCCAGTTACTGTGTTCATTCCATCTGTATCATCACTCTGTCGATGAGTCCTGTCAGGAAGCTGTCCATTTTACAGAAGCAATCTTCAGTATAGAGGTATGTGAACATTAAAGCTGTAATATTTCTTGTTATACATTCGATGTTATATAATTGGTCGTATCTATGTATAATAATTGTTGTTATCCATGTGATATAACTGTTGCTATCCATCAGGGCCGGATTAAGGCCTTCCAGTGCCCTAAGAACTTAAAATATTATGGTGCCCCTCCCCGTTCCTTAAAAAATGTGAAACTCAGCAAAAAAACAATTAAAAGCTTAAAAGGTGGGAAAATACCAGTCACGGTATCATTCCAGATCAAAATACTCGTACACGCGGATTGGAATGGTCATATATAATTCATTCAATTTTGTCATCAATAACTAATTTGAATTTTGTATGATGTCTCTGTTAGGGTGGTACGTAAAGCACCTGATTAGTCTGCTTGACTGATAATCTGGCCATTCTTTCCATGTGATATAATTGTTGCTATCCGTGTGATATAAATTGTTGCTATCCACGGGATCTAATTGTTGCTATCCATGTATTATAACTGTTGTTATCTATGAGATATAATAGCTGCTATCTATGCGATATACGTGTTGTATATATCGAATGTTCTGTATTCAAAGTGTATGTAATAACCATGTAGCAGAACACAGTGAATAGTGCAATATAGACTGTTGAACGTTACGTATATTTAGCTGAGAAGACATATTGAATTTAGTTATGTATCATTTACTCATTAAATGATACGAAACGTTCCTACTACCACTACTACTACAACTACTACTTCTACTCATCTCGTACAATCATTTATGTGAAGGAATTTATTGCGTGACGAATACAGTTTATTCTTAAAAGTGTCTCGTGTAATAGACGGCTCATTTACTGTATTTTCAGATGCTGGGAGAAGCCATTGGACTATGTATGACTGTGTTACCCGGATTCTGAGGTAAAGGGTGACATTGTTTGCCAGGTACGAGAATGGTTTACCTGGTGTGATGGCCACATATTCTAGACCAGCGATCGGCGTAATAGTTAGATTCGTGATGGGATCGTTCGGCAGGCTTGGATGAATGGATCACATAAAAGTGTTTCATAACCATTGTCAATCATGAGCTGTATAAATAGAAGATATCTAATGCTCATTGCCTGGATGTACGCATCATTAACCACCTACATGGGCAATAGCAAGACTTTGACACGTTGGAAGAAAGTAATATGATATACCATGACTTTAGCGCACCTAATTGTGATCCGCCCATGGCGTAGGAGTACGACTATATGAACATGGTTTCAATATTAGGTTATTTCTTCTATGCTCGCTAGTTCGGTGAAGAAAGTAACGGGAAATAACGTCAACAGCTCCAGTTTTCTAATACGAATTTAAAATGGTACACACTCCCATCGACTTCCCTCATATTCTCTCATATATCTGCTTCTCTTTCACGCAGACGGGGAAAAAAATGTGTGGAAATCTGTGCAGTGAGGGAGAAAAAGAATTCGAGCTGGATGAAACCCTTGAACTTGTCTACCACAAAGTAACTTGCAAGAACCTGGGTCTTAGTAATGATATGTGTACACAGGCAGAGCCCGACCATGCAGCCACACCAGGCCGTCGCTTCAAGACCTTTAAGGGATGCCAAATTAGACAGATGTAATTAACTTTGAAGGGGGAAGGGGCAAAGTCTTAGTTCACCTAGGACGCTAAAATCCCTTAAGCCGACACCAATAATACAAAACTGCATTGTCCCGTCGAGACTGTACGGTAAATGTATTGTTGAGGAAGCACACACTTCCATTTAGTTTTAAATACTCTCTCTCTCTCTCTCTCTCTCTCTCTCGGTTGATTGATCTATCCGCATATCATTGTTTTCAAACTGTATATCGCTTTCTCTCTTGCTAGACAATCGTAGCGACCACTCCGGTGGCTTAGTGGTTAGAGCGTCCGCCTCGGATGCATGAGGTCGTGGGTTCGATTCTCGGCTGAGTCATACCAAAAGCTTACAAAAATGGTACTAACAGCTGCCTCACTTGGCGCTCAGCATCCAGAGGTTAGTGTTAGGACTGGTCGGTCTGGTGTCGGGATAATATGACTGGGTGCGACATCATGCTACATGTCTGCGGCATGATGCCCCAGTGCTAGACATCACTATAAACTGCCACACTGCAGACATCGTAGCAATATGACTGAACTTTTTTTTTAAAGCTACGTTAAAAATCCAAATCACACACACGCACATAGTCAATCGTCGCACACAAGCTATGAGTAAAAATCTGTAACAAAAAGGAGTGTAGCGGATATTCGCCTATGTCATGAACTGATATCTCAGCCTGTGAATAATTGTAAAATATACAACGAAACTGATCAACGGACAGGAAAACGAGAAAGAGTGCAGTGGAGATTACTAACACTGTTCTGGTCGGCAGCAATGTTAACTACAATATAATAATTACTTAGATCAACTACAAATAAATTTAAATGTTTGTATTGCTCCTTATTGGTTAGTCATTTAAATGTATATTCACACTCGTTTCAATACACCAGCCATTGACTTAATATATGTGCGTTTAGTGTTGAAGATGCTAATTATAAATTGGTTGCAATGCTTGACCGTTTTCATTTAAACAATCTTTCATTTTCATATCATAAGTTTGTCCTAGAGGCAGTTGATCAATAGGAATGAAAACAAAAGAAGTTAGAAAAGGACAAGAAACAACTTAATTTGCAATTAGGATTCTGAATAGTCGCGATATATACATGACTACATTTTGTACCGGACACACTGGGCAGGTATGTGAAAAGTTCACTCACTCCGTCATTTTAAGTTCCTGTATTTAATATTAACTCCATTGGAATTACAAGTAGTTGATATCAGTAAAATATAATTATAATATGTTCTCTCTATCTTTGCCCCACCACTCGTTGGATACAATTTTTTATTAGAGGAAATGTCGGCCTGGCTCGTTTCTTAGTCATGACACTTTTGTACATCTCGTGGCATGCCAATGATATGACTTGCTTACTACACACACACACACACACACACACACACACACACACACACACAGATCCTCTTGTCCGTAAGAACTGACCCCTTAACCATCGAGACAATGTGAACATCACCAAAACAACGATGTTAAAGAGTCGGTGGTATAGTCATTCGTACGTATCAGACACACCTGCATATCGACCTATTAATCAGTTCTCATCTGTACACGGTCATTTCGGATTCCTAAGACAGAAATCAAGGTATAGCCTATAGAAACAATCACAGATGATTACAAATATACACCAAACAGAACGGAAAAAGTTTTCTCTGGATTCTACAGAAAAATAATTGATAGTACGAGCAGAATTTTTATAAAGGCGTTGGATACCGTGTACTCGCGGACCCGGATTAGAATCTCTGTAGATTCCGAATTGAAATTTTCCATTCTGCATGATAATGCTGTTGATTCGTATTTATATAAAACAAATTGTTATTGTTATCAAGCATTTATACTTGATAGTGAACAATACATTGAACATAGCTGTTGATAATGCCATACCTTGATCACATCTGTCTATAAACCAACATATTGCTCATATTTCTTTATAATTTCCTTCATGGATCATACATATTGATGAAATCTAGGCATTGATCATCGGTTAACAATCCGTTAAAAACCATATTATTTGCAATTATTTGTTGACAAGCCTGGCCCTAGGTCAATACGAACAAGGCAACTGCCTTGGTCTCCGCGCTTTCAGGAAATCAACTCCGCGATGCAACTTTGTTGCTTGAGGCCCCGATCATCGCTTGCTGCCTTGGGGCCACGCATGCTGCCTTGGACCCAGCACATCCTAGGGCCGGCCTGTTTGTTGAAAAGCCATGTTTTGATCACATGCACTGAAGAACGATAAATTGTTTGTCGTATCTGTTGGTAAACCTCGTGTGCAGACCGCTCCGGTGGCCTAAATGGTTAAAGCGTCCACCTCGTTTGCAGACTTCGCGGGTTCGAACCACGGCCAAGTCAAACCAAGGTCTTATTAAAATGATACTAGCAGCTGCCTCGCTTGGCGCTCAGCATTAAGACTTTAGTGTTAGGACTGGTCGGCGTGGTGTCAGGATAATGTGACTGGGTGGGACATGATGCTCCATGTCTGCAGCATGATGCCCCAGTGCTAAACATCACTATAAACTGCCACATTGCAGACATCATAGCGATATAGATCATATAACTCAAACATTGTTAAAGCTACATTAAATATCCTAAACCAAATCACACAGTAAGACGTGGGTTTGGTTCTGCAACCAGAATATTAACTCTGTGCAGAGTCCATAATAATTTAAAGCCGTGATATTATTCTAACGATAAATCCTATGGGTTTGCCCTATTTGTTATTGACTGGAAAAGGACGAAGAATTGTTTGAATTATTTGAGAGATGGAAACATAGCTTGATGTTATTTCGTTTGAAATCGCAACATTTCTTACATGAAGTATGATTGCTGCGTCCATTTGTTTTAGATTTTCGTTGATTTGTCTCTTAAACTGTCAGCTTTGTCAACGACCTCTTTCAAATAAAAAAGTACTTGGGTCTTTAAGTTTTGTAAAATAACATTTTTAGTACTTTTGATAATCATGTTTTCATTTTCATTTGTAATGTGTTATCCTTCCGTTTGATTTACAAAACAATTGGGATAGTAGACTCCAAATAAATATATATTATAACAAAACGTACTTATTAGTCATATTTCAATAGTAGCTGAATTGCTGAAAACAAAATTAAATTCCTTCTATGGCGAAATTAATTGAATATCTAATACATTTATGTGGGGTTGGGTTTCGAAACAGTTTAATAATAAGACTTTTAAAATCACGGGAAAATGACCATTACTTGAAATGCTAAAATAGCTGTTTAAAAAGGTATGAACCAAAAACTCCAATAGCAAATGCAATGCGTACTTCTATATCATCTATTGCATTGTCCATACTAAAGCTGTCAGTGGTTCGGTATGAGGTTTATAAGGAACAAGTGGTTGTGGTTCAGCATGAGTTGTATGAGGTACAAATGGTTGTCACTCAGTATGGGATGTAAAAGGAACAAGTGGTTAGGGTTCAGTATGCGTTGTATGAGGAACAAGTGGTGGTTCAGTATGGATTAAATGAGGTACAAATGGTTGTAGTTCAGTATGGGTTATAGGAGGTACAATTGGTGGTGGTTTAGTATGGGTGAATGAGGAAAGAATGATGGTGGTTCAGTATGATTGAGGAGGAACAAGTGATTGTGGTTCAATATGGCTTGTAGCAGGAACAAGTGGTTGTTGTTCAGTATGGGTTGTAGCAGGAACAAGTGGTTGTGGATCCGTATGGGTTGTAGCAGGAAGAAGTGGTTGTGGTTCAGTATGGGTTGTAGCAGGAAGAAGTAGTTGTGATTCAGTATGGGTTGTAGCATAAACAATTGGTTGTGGTTCAGTATGGGTTGTAGCAGGAAGAAGTGGTTGTGGTTCAGTATGGGTTGTAGCAGGAAGAAGTGGTTGTGGTTCAGTATGGGTTGTAGCAGGAAGAAGTGGTTGTGGTTCAGTATGGGTTGTAGCAGGAAGAAGTGGTTGTGGTTCAGTATCATATCAGTGTATTTAACAATTTGAAAAAGTACATGACGATAAATCCGATTTGTATGAATTGAGGACGTTTTCTACGTTTTGGTTTGGTATAAACGGTCAAGTGATACAGATCTCGATTTTTTTTTACACATAGATACATTCTGAAAACTACATTTGTTTTCCTATTTCTAGGCAATTTGGTGTGAAATTTTATCTATATCAACGCCTTACACCCTAATAATGGCAAACAAGCCCCCACAAACCCACTCCTGTGATTTCCGATAAAAATGTACAAATCCCAGATTAAAATCGACCATTAGAAGTTTAAACTCTGTAATTGCACAGACCTTCATGCACTCCAACACTCACCTATTTTGCCGACGAAAGCATACGGTAAGCGTGAGAAGCCAATCTTTGGAAATTATTGAATTTCGTCTCGACAACATATTCCAGCAGCTGTTATTAAAGGTCAGGGTCATATGTCAAGCAAGGGATACGATTTTGCATTTGAAAGATCGACATGCGTATTAATAACAACGGTTGGTATAACAACACGTGCCATATGCAAGCGTAATTCTCGAATAAAAAGGAAGAGCCTGGTCTAAATAGCATCAGCTATTTTCTTAAGATGTTAAAATAATGATCATAACAATATATCACTGGCATGACCCACTATGACACTCTACCCTATATCGCTGTATAAAAAAAATCGACGACTCTTGGCTAGCGAAGATCAGACTATGTATTCGGTCGCAGTTAAGAGGCTAATGAAAGAAAACTTCGATCCACATAAACGTGAATGTTTTGTCGATGAATTCCTCTGATCTGATGACAGAAGGCAAGTAAATTGGAATTATAAGGATCAAATGACCATGGTTGGGTATTTAGCTATGTGTAAAATGTACCTAATCAATCACAAAGTTAGCATAAAGTCCAAAGGACTTTATTTACTTTGTGAGCGGTTAGGTAAAATTTACATGTCGATAAATACCCATCCATGATCATTTAATCCTATAATGACTGACATTTCCTGACTCACTGACACCCTTACACCGATATAACAAAACTGTCTGTATGCCTCCGTTATACGCTTACACTCGTATAACAATACGTCTTGCCGCGGTGCTATCTTTACACTGATATAACAACACGTCCTATCTCGGTTATATCCTTACACTGATATAACAATAAAATAATACTCACTGCCTCAGTGATCTTAATGTGCAGAGTACGAGGAATAAAGTCTGAACAGCTTTACTCTCTGGTCTTAACAACTTTACTCTCTGGTCCGAACAGCTTTACTTTTAGGTCTTAACAACTTTACTCTCTGGTCGGAACAGCTTTACTCGCTGGTCTTAACAGCTTTACTCTCTGGTCGGAACACCTTTACTCTCTGGCAGTCTCATTTCGTTCAACGAAAACGATATTTTCCAACAACTACTTTTACATGTACGTTTACGTACCTTAGGAGTTATATAATTATATTATAAATATGTTCATTCCTTATAGAAAATTAAGTCCAAAAGTGTGTTTCAGAGAGAGAGAGAGAGAGAGAGAGAGAGAGAGAGAGCATCAGTTAAGAATATAATCTCTATGTTTCACCTTTCTCCACTTGAAGGCGTACACACTTGTTACATCACTAACCGTTTCGTTGTACAGTGGTTGATATTTTGTAGTATATTCTTGAAAACTGTTTCCTGCAGCGTTTACAAGAACGTCTCGTTGAGAAACCTGCAAGAATTTCGTATGAAATTTCAGTGGTACATACTGCTAAAAAGGTACGTATTGGTACAATGGTACATATTGGTACAATGTTACATATTTGTATAATGGTTCTTATTGGCACAATAGCACATATTTATACCATGGTAAGTATTTGTACAATGGTACATATTAATACAATGGCAGGTATTGGTAGTGATACGTTTTGGTACAGTGGTACGTTTTGGTACAATCGTGCAAATGCACATGGTTGGTCCACACCAGCTACAGAGTTAATAATGCAATGCACAACCCAAGAATCGTAACATTTTATCACTTGAAATAATAGGGGTAGGATGACGGTGAGTGAAATACTGTAGTGTCAAATTGCAATAACGTAAAACAGCTTCATATACATCTGCTCTACACCAGAAGTGATGCGATGACAAGATTTTTCTGGCTATTAGTTTACAACTTGTCTGATTCTGTTTGATCTAAATCGAAACTGATGTATCTAAACAGTCTTTCATTAACCGACGTCAAATTTGTACTAAATTTAAACTGATTTATCTAACCAGTCAATCAGTAACCTACGTCAATTTGTAGTAAATTGAAACTGATTTATCTAAACAGTCAATCAGTAACCTACGTCAATTTGTACTAAATCGAAACTGATGTAAGATATTACTTAAGTCTGAAAAGTACAGTGGAATATAATGTCGAAAATAAATTTGAAAAGTACAGTCCAGTATAAATTTGAAAATCACAGTCCAGTATAAGTTTGAATGGTACAGTGCAATATAAATTTGATACGTACAGTATAAGTTCCAATATAAATTTGAAAAACGTACAGTCTAATAAAAATTTGATAATTAGAGTATAAGTTCTAATATGTTTGAAAAGTACAGTCCAAAATAAGTTTGAAAAGTACAGTCAGGTATAAGTTTAAAGAGTACGGTCCATTATAAATTTGATACGTGCAGTATAAGTTCAAATATAAGTTTCAAAACTAGTCCAAAATAAGTTTGAAAAGTACAGACAAGTATAAGTTTTGAAAGGTACAGTCTAATATAAGGTTGAAGAGAACAGTCCAATATAAGTTTGAAAAGTACAGTCCATTACAAGTATGAAACGTATACTTTCATTTTAAATTATAGGTCAGCTATTTTTTCACATTTTGTTTTCTAAAAATCCGCTTAATGCTAATTTCCAATAAACGTTTTGCCTCGTTTATAGCGGTTTATATATGTGTCAAACTTCCATATAAAAATTGGAGCTCCTTTTAAACGTAAGCAGGTATTTTCATTCGGGGATAGGGTGTGGTGAGGTGGGGTAGTTTTGGGTGGTAAACTACATCAGTTACAAAACAATCAATTATAGCTTATATACCCCGATCTTCCAGGTTTCCATTAATACCTGGTCGCGTTGCTGAGGAAACAAATACCTACGAATATGGAAATGCCAAAGGAGACTAACAGCAATGGCCATATATCCGCTTTTTAGGCGTTTCCTAGCCTTGTATGAGACATTATTGGAAATTATTATTGGAAATAATAATTTACAAAGACAAGGCAAAACATTGCTATCTGGAACTTGCCCTCTGATTGTATTGGTATCGTATTTATCTGATGCATATGACGACAGCTGTGATGTTTCTTCCAAAACGGAAAGAGCCTCGCATGACTAACAAATGTGGATAGCTCTAAGTGACAGTGACATTTATTACAAGGAAAACTAAAATCTAATTTCAACAGCAAATTGATGTGAACAACGTTAATTTATAGTAAAATTATATTTTTATAACAGAATATTCAGTTTTTCATCTTAAAAAATGCATGAAATGTAAGAAAATAACCATTATTATAGTATTATACATGAAACTTAGAATATGAGAACGTTAGTATAGATTCATAGTTATAATTTGTTTATCAGTGATGTTTTGACAAATATAAGAAAGGAACATCAATGCATGATCTGTACAAGAGATTTGTTAACAATACAAAATTGGTTGGATATGATCTCAGTCGTTGTAAGGGAATTGCCAATATAAAACAAAACCCACTATTTGGAGTACGAGCGGCCACATAAATATTTGTACTGACAAGTTTTGTACTCATTTTAATTCTCATAGGTGAGAGTTCTATACTGTTAATATTTGATACCTTGAAGTTGGCGATGCGTTAGTTATTCAACCTTGAACAACCGAGTTCAATATTCAGGTGTAATAAAAGTTTACCGTTGGTAGTCATGAAACTGATAGTCCGTCAGTAGAATTAAGCTTGCATTTAGTTAAGTAAAATCTTGTTATATCTATTACTGTTGTCAATCTTGCTGAGAATGAAAGTCGGGGTCACTGTTCTCAGTTCTAATTATCTTAGTTTATGCTTTCAACATAAAATAGGTTCCCTCTTAAATAAACTACATCCAGAGTATATCCGCCTTACTAACCTGATCGCTTGATCTGAGAGGGCGTTTTGAGGTAAATATGTTTCTACGTATACAAATCTGATGAAAAAACATAAGTTATTTTGGCTCCCGTATACCAATTAGAATTTTTTTACAAGCTGCAATGACATTTTTTATCGTTCAACTATTAAACCCTGGTAAGAGGTGCATAATACTTCTTGACTGTTCTCGTCCGTCTCTCTCTCTCTCTCTCTCTCTCTCATATAAATATATAAGATACAGATCTAATTGGCTCTTAAATTATTCTTATAATTATTATTATTATTATTATTATTATTATTATTATTATTATTATTATTATTTTTATTATTATTATTATTATTATTATTATTATTATTAGTAGTAGTAGTAGTAGTAGTAGTAGTAGTAGCAATTATCGGGGATAGCACATTGCTATCTTTGCATTATTCGGAGGATAGATGATTGCTGTTTTGTACATTATTAGAGGATAATTGGTTGTTATTTATACATTATTAGAGGTCAGTTGGTTGCTATTTATATATTACTCTGGGATAGTTGGTTGCTATCTATCACTTATATAAATTAAAACGTTGATGCACCGTACTTTGTCTCTCAACCAAAAACCGCAAAGTAAATTTCTTTATTATTGTCACGTTTGCCTGCCTGCGATTACGTAAGTCAGGAACAAAGGAATGGTTTAGCCATGTGTATATGAAAAACCTGCGGCTATCGTAGCGATTCGTGTTTGTACCAGAGCCCCGCTTCGTTGGATGTCAAAACTCACATGTAGACGTTGGAAGCTTTGTTCTAGAACAAAGGACTCTTGCTGCTGTTGTAAATCTCTCAACGTTGACAGATGGCCTGAGGCTCGTCTGTTAAGTGGACCGACTGGGGTAGAATTTATATCCAATCGGAACTGAGGAAGGGTGGGGCCATCAATTCGAACCAGAATTTAACAGTCATTTGGGCTGAGAACGAATTAGTGATTGTAAGCCATCGTACTGGTCAAGCAGCAATTTACACAGAGTAAGCCACTCGTGAACTGGCAGGAAAAGTCTTAGTACATTTTAAGGACAGAAAGCTTCGTAAAGGTCAGTGAGTTATTTGCTCAATTGTTGCAGATACAGATTACAAAATTTTAAGTAAAATACTAACAAACAGGATAAAGGGTGGGATAACAAAATAATCAATGTAAACCAAACTTGTGGGGGAAAAGGGAGTGATATACAAAATATCATTCTAAATATCTAAACCGTAATATGCTATATAAATGAAACAGGCGCGAAGGGTGCCATGGTACTCTTCGACCAAGAAAAAGCTTTTGACCGATTAGAACATAAATATATACAGAAGGTTTTATAAAAATTTGGCTTCGGACTGAATTTCCGAAAATGGACCGAAATCCTATATACAGGGATAACTTCATGTGTACAGGTAAATGGAAAGTGTACGAAAGAATTTGAAATACAAAGATTAGTGAGACAAAGATGCCCACTATTGATGTTTTTATACGTAATGGCAATAGAAATCCTAAGCCACAAGATAAGAAATAACCCAGATATACAAGGCATACAAATACCTAACCTAAAAAAAAAGAATTAAAAATTCTCCAACATGCAGACGATTACACTAATTTTATAAGATAGGGAATATGTTACAAATACTTAAAAGAAGAATTTGTAAAATTCGGTAAAGCGTCGGGCTCACAAATTAATCACGACAAGACGGAAATCTTACAAATCGGAAACTGGAGGGGCAACCTGGGTTCCCCCCCCCCCCACACACACACACCTACTGAGAGATACGGTAAAAGCTCCAAGGGTGCACTCTGGGGAAAAAGAAACAATAGAAAATTACAAACAAATTATCCCCCCAAAAAATAAAGGGAAATGTGGATATCTGGGCCATGGCGCCACTATGCATTATGGAGCGAGACCAAGTGGCAAAGACATATTTATATTGAAATATAAACTATATAATTAAATCCATAGACGTAGATAACAAAATTTTAAATAAGATAGACAAAGAGATAATAGACTATGTCTGGAATTTTAAAATGCATTGCATAAAAAAGAAACGTTATATAGAGACAAAAGTAGAGGGGGCTTTGGTTTGCCAAGCCCTCTACTACTTAAACTAACAAATATATTTAATAGAGTTAAAAAAATACAACCAGACCCAGCTACAGCATGGGAAGCACTATACATTTACTGGTTCGGCTTCATTCTGAGAAACCGACCAGAAATATATAAAAAATAATAAATTAACCAAAAAATTAGAGGTACCACGAAAATTCAAATATATTAAAGAAATACTTTTAAAGTACAGGGATAAAACGGAGCTAAGGAAATTAGAAATAAGCAAAAGTTATGCATGGATTAGAGAAGAAGTAACGTAATATATAAAATGTAGAGTAGAGCAGGAAAATTGGGGGATAAACTGGATCAAAACTTGGAAAAACTGGCAAAAAATTATATCTTTAAAAACACAAAGTATCATTTTTAAGTATTTACACAACGCCTGGCTTACAGGCGAAGAAGCAATAAAACGTCTTATTATTAGGGAAATGCCAAAATGTCCGCTATGTAAAAAGGCCAATTTCACCAAACTACATACGATGGCCCAATGCGACAAAAACAAAAATAATAGCATCAGGGTAATAATGGAAATTTGTAAGAAATACAAGTATCAGAGACCTAATATTTTATATTTGGATGTGGATTATGATAACAAAACTGTTTTAAAAATAATAGACTACATAATAACAACTATGATATCCTGCGGACAAGTGATTAAGTTTTTTAAATAAGAAAACCAAATAGAAAATAAACACCATATCTACGATCTCGAGGGAGGAGGCGGGGGAGCGTTTCGGTAGTACCGATAGCGGTAACGCAGTTGCTAACCGAACCCTGCCCCACCGCGCGACTAATATTTCCCTGCAGATAAAACATACTTCCAACCACAACTTAAAAAGACCTTCAACCCAAACTTATAAGAGAAAAACGTTTTGATTTTGTTTTGTTTTCTTTTTTTCTTTCTTTGACGTTTTTTTTTTTTTTTGTTAGCAAGGGATACAGGGAACCTCGACGTGGGAGAAGTATGTTGCATAGCAGGGCTAAGTCACAAGGCGCTCCGCGAAGTAGACAGGCCTGCGAAATAGTGACAGAAAACCCCACGCAGAGGATATGGACAAACATAACAAAAACATGGGGACATCGTAACATTTAAAGAAGAACAAGTATAACAATATTAACTTAACTAACACATAAATACAAGTTATAACTTTTGGAACTTTCAATTACACTTTCAATAAAGGAGAGAGCTATACTCCTCTAAAGGCGAAACATTCAGAAAATAAAGGAAAATGTGGAACCTTTATCGGACACGCCTCATTCAATCAAAGTAGAGAGAAAACGACACATATGACCACTCACTCGAAACAATAAGTTTATTTTATAAAAACAAATATCACACCATTTTCTCTACCAAATTTCCAAAACTCAGTCTAAATATTTAATGAAATAAATATCCTATGAATGCAAGAGAGGACAACTGGGGAAATTCAACAATAAAGGCCGTCCCAACATATCAACATGTAGCACACATACACATAGCATATACATATAGCATACATGGGACTTAGGGATCTCTGGCATAGATCACCAAACACATAAGGGAAGGAATTTCGACATCGGGGATACAACCCAGTGTCGGAAGAACAACCCTTTGGATAACACTAGGGATTAAATACCCCATCAAAAATTAAATAACATTTTTGATCAAAATTCTACTATAAATAATACAAACATACACACCTTCGGGGGAGACAGGAACACATAACAACCTTTTCTTTTTTGTTGGAAATGGGGGGAGGGGGCTCTATCTGGTCCCCCAAAAGAAAAAAAGATTATTGCAGAATGTTACCGCATTGTAATTGTAATTATGTGCACTATCTATATTTACTTACTAGAATCGTTAGTACGTAGAATTACCTTTGTATTGTTTAATTTACATGCGTACTTGAGAAATGAGCTATGATTATGTAGATTGCTAGCTCGTAGTCAAAATTAATATTGTAATTGGCTATTTGGTTACTTCCTAGTGTATTTGTTCATGTGATATTCTAGATTTTGCAACTATTGAATTGAATTGTAACTTTGGATGTGACGCAATTTAGTGATGTCTGTATGATAAGTAGGATACCGCTCTGTATTGCAACGTTGTTTTCTATATGAACGTGTGGTGTTTTCGATGTGCACGAATGCGTGACTGAAGATGTAGATAGCCTTTATCTGATGACTGATTGTTCATTTAGTGTGAGGCGAGATGGCTAACGAAGATAGCTAACGTCCTTGTGTTTTTCGCCGGAAGCTTTTGGGGACAGAACTACCGGGTAGTTAAGTCCCGAGTCTCAGAGAGGGGAGTCGCGAGAGAGAGAGAGAGAGAGAGAGAGAGAGAGAGAGAGAGAGAAGAAGGGGAAGAGTATAGAAAGAATCGTAGTATGGAGAACGCCGGAAGGAGGAAAGGAATTTGCAGAGTAGAACACAGATGAGTAGAAATCAAGTACAGGGGAAGCCATCTCACACTATAATCACGTGAAGAAATAGGCTGTTACATGGTCGAGAGGAAGAAGATTGGTTAAGAAATTAATATCGTTTAAATTGTATTAAATTGTTATTCTTTTGAATTTCACCTTTGTGTTCTTAATAATATAATTGTCGGCATTGCTGACTGGTGGCTCGGAGCTTTACCTATCTCTATCACTAATTTCACTTCTTACAAAAACGAGCCAGGGTGGGAGTTCCATAGTAATTTAAATAAAATATTGGGAACACCTCATCCCAACTCATAACAGAACGTAACAGAACGCCACACTTATGCTCGATATATCTCGTGATTAAATGCAGAACGATATCTAACCCATCTGGGCTTGTATAGAGCCACTTTCAAAATCGCATGCCAACTGTGGTTATGAAAGTTTATTTTCATCACTGAGTCTAAAACAACGTAGGTCTTTGTATACGAGATATAGTGCTATATGAACTAGAAGACAATACGCGTAAGAATCGTGGATGCTTTACCTCATGACTGTTCGCACCAGAAGACTACAGACGTACGAGTCACAGATGCGTTACTATTCAGTTGTTAGCACCAGAAGACTACAGGCGTACGAGTAAATGGATGCTTGTCTACACAACTGTTTGAAGCAGCAGTCTACAGGAGTACAAATCGTAGATGTTTTACTACATGGCTGTTCGCAACAGAAGACAAACGGCGTAAGAGTCATGGATGATTGTACCAGATGACTACAGTCGTACTAGTCATACATTCTATACTACATGACTGTTAGTAGCAGAAGATTAAAGGCGTAAAACATGCACTACACGACTAGTTGAATCAGAAGACAATAAGCGTACGAATCACGGATGCTTTAATACTAGATTGTTCGCACCTGAAGACTCCATTCGTTCGAGTCATGCATACTTTTTACTACGTGTCTGCTCGCAGCAGAAGACTATAGAAGTACGAGTTGTTGATGATTTACTGCACGACTGTTAGCATTAGAAGACAATAGGCATACAAGTCATAGATAGTTTACTACACGGTTGATCGCACCAGAGAAAAGACTTAAGGCATACCGGTCATGGAATATTATCTCTCTATGTACTTGATCAAAGAAACAAAAAGAGCGAAAACCAACAAGTTTTGTGAAATTCAACCACAAATAATTTATGCTCCTAGAATACAAAGTGAAAATTTGAATGAAATTTACAGTCCTGCAAATTAAACCCCAAAGTCCAAATGTGTCAATTTTCAATTGAATTTCAGTGTTGTTCCAAATAAATTCCAATGAGAATGTTTATAGACTTGAAGTCTCGAATGTACAAATGTACCCATGGCCTGGAATGTGGTTACATAACAAAGCTGTTTTGATGCATCGCAATAATATAATCCGATATGCTTTTGACTGAATTCATTATGATTCCAAATGAAACATGGAGTTCAAAAAGTATTAATGAGTAATTTGTATTTCCAGTGAATAATTTAAATAAATACAACGAACAAATTTAAAAACTGATTCAAAGAAATAAGACTGATTCCACTTAGGATTTTAAAGTTGGGATGAGTAATTGTTCAAGTAAACAGCATTGATATAAAAGGCTAAGACGCAATAACAGAGCCTGAGTGTAGTATGGGACGTTTCTCTAAAACGTTTGAAATTATGTATTATACTGTTTACAAAATAAATGCAGCTGGTCAGGTAGAACATTAACGTGATTTGGGGCTAAGGTCAATTACAAAATACAGATACGCATAATATATTATCACTGAGAAAAATCAATTAAACAATACAAATTAAATATACATATTAAGAGGATTCTTTACAACACGATTGTTTGCACCAGACGACTATAGCTGTACGAGTCATAGATATCTTACTCCAAGACACTTCGCACCAGAGGACTACAGGTGTACGAGTCATATATACCTCACTCCAAGACACTTCGCACCAGACGACTACAGGTGTACGAGTCATATATACCTCACTCCAAGACACTTCGCACCAGACGACTACAGGTGTACGAGTCATATATACCTTACTCCAAGACACTTCGCACCAGACGACTACAGGTGTACGAGTCATATATAGCTTACTCCAAGACACTTCGCACCTGACGACTACAGGTGTACGAGTCACAGATAGCTTACTCCAAGACACTTCGCACCGTAAGACTAAAATGATTTAATAACCGATAGTTCGCACCAAAAGACTTTTGGCGTGAAAATCATAAATAAATGCTTTACTGTACGATTTTTCGCAGCAGAA
Organism: Sinohyriopsis cumingii; assembly: GCA_028554795.2. Lineage (NCBI taxonomy): Eukaryota > Metazoa > Mollusca > Bivalvia > Unionida > Unionidae > Sinohyriopsis > Sinohyriopsis cumingii. The sequence goes on from CM068838.1 coordinate 40,440,480, forward strand.
GACTATAGCCGTTCGATACATATATATCTTTACTACACCACTCTTCGCATCAGAATGTCAAAGACAATCTTTAAACGTTGAAACTAATCTATCAACTTGTTTTCTTTTGTCCGTTACAACGGTCGATCTTGTCAGGTATTTGATTTGATATGTCAGTCGTATGTACATGTAGCAGCATACACTGTATCAATACGGAAAAGACTAAAATTTAATATAAGCGTTAAATATCTTACAATATGTTGCATTGCTTAAATTAAAGTTTATTTTCCCTTTTTAATTATCAGCCAAGAGACTGTAAAACTAATCATATGCGTGAAAACAAGTTTCCAAGGGATAGAATTGTTCGACATTGCGTAAAATTAGATATTCGTCGAAGGAACAACCTCATATCAATGGAAGTGAATACTAATTTATATCCATCTAATCGATGGGTAAAATGTGGCTACAAACAAAGGTGTCTTAAGTTAAGGGTGTTTGTTAAATGTGGCTACAAACTATGGTGTCATTGGTTTAGACTCGTTTGCCAAATGTGGCAACAAACTTAGGTGTCTGGTTTAAAATCGTTTATGAAATGTGCATTCAAGCTGTGGTGTCCATTATTTAAAGTCCTTTGGTAAATGTGGTTACAAACAAAGGTGTCTAAAGTTAAGGGTCATTTGCTAAATGTGGCCACAAACTAAGGTGTCTTTGTTTCAAAGTCGTTTACCAAATGTGCCTAAAAGCTATGGTGTCTTTTGTGTAAATGTGGCTACAAGCAAAAGTGTCTAAAGTTAAGGGTCATTCACTAAACATGGCTCCAAGCTAAAGTGTCTTTGGTTTAAAGTCGTTTTCCAAATCTGCTGTTATAAATATATATCATCATCATCTTTATTTCCTTCCATGGAAGATTACATGATATAAGAATAAATCATCTGAATACAATCAATAAATATAAAAAAAAAAAAAAAAAAAAAAAAAAAATTCTATATTGGAATACAAATTCTTACACAATATCAATCAACAAAGTGTTCGTCAACTCATAAGTTGCAAGTTTCAGTACCTTATTTACAGAAGATAGCTGCACACTGCATGACAAAGTATGCTGCATACAGGACGAATAGCTTGGAGTTTTCTTTGTCGATTACTCCTGATGGTAACCTTTTACCTAAAAGATATTGTAGTTGCAGCTCATCTTCTGCATTAAATAACGTAATGTGCAGGCTCAGGGGAAATTTATCAGTAAGGAAATCCCAGAAAGAATTTCGAAAGTTCGACATATAAGGACAACTAACACAACAATGAAGTATCAAGTCTGTATAAACATTCCCACATCTAATACACATATCAAGCTGTGTTTGTGGAACAGCAGCCCATAGTTTAGCTACATATGTAAATACCTTAGTGTGTTGTCTAGTTTTAGCCCACTGCCACACTGAGGCAGGTCGTAAGTATTCGTGTATCGAAGAGAATCTATCAAAATCTGCTTGATTAGACATACGAACTCTCCAGAGGCTATTTTCAAGACCAACAATTTTTGACCTTACAATTTCTTTCCAATTATGTTTATCTGGAATTTCAGAATAATGTAAATAATCAGTTAGATACCCGAGCAAGTCAAACTTCTTTGAGGTATAATATAAATTTGAAATTAACCCGCAGCTTGACATGCATCCGCTCAGAATGAAGTGAAATAACGCAACGTTAAACACACGTTTAGTATGTACATTGTTAGGCATCAAACACAATCTGTGTAAAAACATCAATTTTCTTCTATCAATTTCGGACTGCGCTGATGTCCATCCTAGCATTCCCAGGGCAATGTCTGATCTTGTATGTATTGGAAAACCTTGTAAATGTTTGGCAAAATACCTCAGAGTTTTATCCAATAAAGCGAGGTCACTTTTTGAAATGTTACACCATAATTCACTTCCATAAAACATTGAAGGGAAAATTACCTTTTTAATTACATTTGCAGCAACCAAAGGATTTAAACCATTCGGTTTAATGCCAATACCAAACAGACCGTGAAAAGATTTTTTCCCTTTCTTGCATGCATCGAGTATTGCGTCATGCCACGTCAGCTTTGAGTTAATCCGGTGACCCAGGTGTGTTGCCGAATCGGTGACCGGCAAACATGACGGGCCAAGATACCATTTCATATTGATAAAATTCTTGTATTGGGGTCCGAAAATGATAATGTATGACTTTGTAACACTAAGCTCGAATCGCCACTTATTACTGTAGTCGTATGCTATATATAACAGCTTTTGTAGATTGCTAGGATATATAGCCAAAAGTGAAATATCATCAGCTAGGGTTGGATTTCCCACAGCTAAGGATCCAATCTTTGCTCCAAATCCACTATTTTCTAACTGTAGCAGCAAGTCATTTATAAATATTGTGTACATCAAGGTTGACAAAACACCCCCTTGTCTCACTCCTTGGCCAATTGAGAACCAATCTGAAAATTGCCCATTTACAAGAACTTTACTCTGTAAATTTGTATACATGTTAAAAAATATCAAAAGGGATTTACCCGTAATTCCCAACGTGAATAATTTAAAAAGCAGTCCTTCGTGCCACACGGTATCAAATGCCTTTTTTGTATCAAGAAAAGCAGCAAAAACCCGTGAACCCATGTTTACATTATATTGTACTGATTGCAACAGCACAAAACTCGCTGTTGTGCAGCCTAAACCTTTTTGGTAACCATGTTGTTGTGAACTGGGTATACTAGAATTAGTATCTTTGAGCCAAGTTACCAAACGTTCATGAATAATTTTCTCAAAGGTTTTGTAGATAACAGGCAGTAAAGTAACAGGCCTGTAACTTTCGAGGGAGTTCTTTGATTTTCTGTTACCTTTGTACAGTGGTATTACTAACCCTTTTTTGCAATCTACAGGTATGTAAGATTGATCAATCATCCGAGTAAATAAAATTGTCATACACTCGATGAGGTAGTCGCTGCCATAGATCAAATGTTCATTGCAAATTTGATCATGGCCCGATGCTTTTGATTTCTTTAGACCTTTAATGATTTCTCTTACTTCATTTAAACTGATACTGGTCTGTAAGGCCTCGATATGGCTTACTTCGTCCTGTAGACCCCGATTTAATTCTCTCTCTCTAAATTCATAAAAGTTTCCGTCAAAACTATGGTTTAAATTCGGCGTGTGAATGTCCTCATAGTATCTAGCAAAGCCATTTGCGATGGAATCATCATCACGGACACAAACTCCATCAGTTGATAGTTCCTGACAAAAATTTGTATTGTTCCCTCTCTTAATGTTGATCATTTTCCAAAAGTGTCTTACATCGCATTCATGTGCTTTTTCAATTTCTTCATACACCTCCCCCATATATTTTTCCACAGCCAGTTTTTGAACGTTTCTAAAGTCTCTCTTCTTATCTTTATATTCTCTGTAAGAATTAAATTGACTACCCCTCGGTCTTCCCTCATTTATCCAAGTATACCTAGCATGTCTTTGAAGTTTATGTGCTTCTTTGAGTTCATTTGACCAATATGGTTTGGCATGATAATTGAATTTAGACTTTGGAAGCGCGATGTCGCTTGACTGCTGTATTGCATTAACAATGTGCTGGTAAAAGCTATCAACATTGTCCGAAATAGTATCTATATCTAAAGTTTTCAGGCGAAGGTCCAGCTCAGATTGATAGTTTTTCAAGATATCAGCGTTTAATTTATTCCAGGCTATGTTGTTTCTCTTCATAGACTGTCTGAAGTCTCTCCCACAGGTCACTGTACGAAGGGAAGTAAGGATAGGGAGGTGGTCAGATATCGCGTGCTCTTCGTGATCTGAAACAATGTGCACACTTCGTAATCTACCTATGCATTGATCCGACAGTACAAAATGATCAATCATCGTTCTTGCTGGGGTGAACGTATAGCGGGAACCAGTGCATATTATTAAATGTCCAGCACTCACTAGATTATTATATCGCAAGAACTCATGAAATACTCTATCTTTGTAATCTCTGAAAGCGGCTGGTTCAGCTACTGCATTGAAATCACCAGTAAAATACACGTCCCCCAGCTGTGAGTACTGATCATAGAGATTTTGAATCAACTCAATTTGCGCTTTGTAACAATCTATGCCATATAATAGGGTCGGCATATATACACAAAAAATATATACATTTTGCATATCAGGAAATTTGAATTCTATGCCAACAACTCTGTCACTATTAACTTCATCTATAAAGTTAGCATATCTCATGAGAGAAGTTTTGCAGAAGATTGCAACTCCTCCTTTACCACATTTTATTAACATACAATTAGAGGAAATATCCTCTGCCTTAGCAGTGCATTTATAATCAGAACGAATAGTATCGCAAAATGGAAGTATGTGCTGTAATAGTTTATGTTCAGTTACGCAAGCTACGTCAACATTATATTTATCCAGCATTGCACTAAAGCTAAGAGCAGAGGACATAATTCCTCTAACATTCCAGGTCAGTATATTAAGATTCATATTAACTTGCAATATAGGCATATTAATACTTATGCATCGTGAAAGCAGGACTAAAATGACAAAGATGACAAAACACATTAACTTACGACAGAACATAATGGCAAATTTATGAACAATTAACTGTCACCCTAGTCACAGAATATCGCATCCTGCACCTTCATTTGCCTCCTGATCGCGATTGCTAAACCTGTCTCGCCAAGATTGATTCCCATACCACCTTCTTACATAAACACCTTTTGGCCATGTTACATCATTTTCAACAGTGTCGCAGTCTGAATTATATACAGTCAGCTTGGCCGATAGACAATTACGTCTACTGTGGATAAACTTTATGGATAACGGATCTATATCGTATTCTTTCAAGAATTTACCGAGGCCTTCAGCAGTAGATTTGACGCCAATGCCACCCACATAAAAGCGCCTTGTTCTACGTCTAACTATACCTTCAAATACAACATTCTCATTTTTGTCATCAACATCCTCATGTCCAACAATACTCTCTGAACCTATTTCTAAACCTGATTTACCAAATGATCTAGGTCTTTCTACCTGACCCCCAGTAACGGTAGGTATCTTGCTAGGAGGGGTTTTCAAGTCTATACCTTTCACATTACTGTTGCTAGTAATCGGATGCCTAGCGTTCTCTATCCTGGTCGAAGTCGAAGTTAACAGTTTATTTTGATTCTGAATGGGTGTGCGTACAACATTTGTCACATCAGGATGAACACTGGCTTTATAAATCTGTGGGATATTTCCATCGAAGGGGGCGATATGTCTTCTAACGAAAGTCTGTGAAATTATATCCGAACTTTTTGAAACCAGAGTTTGCAGAGCACTGACCCCACTCTTTTCCATAGTTGTTTGGGCCGTTACACCGGTTCGTGACTCCACTGCCGTTGTACCTGGTGTAGAGTCGTCAGCCTCAACCAACACGGGAGACAAACAGTTGGACACTGCAGTTCTGTTCTGAGATTCACTTGATAGGCGGCAGTGTGTATCGCAACCAGTTTTGTTAGAGTCGATCAAGACGGAAGATGAACAGTTAGACACATGAATCTTGTTCTGAGCAGCAACTGATGGAGAGCTATCACCACATCCATTGGGACTACATGATAGGTTACTTACAGCTGGACTATTCGTGCGAACGACATCCGCATAAGACATGGGTTTACTCAAAGATTTCATCAGCTTAACTCTAAGTTGCTCGGTGATGGTGTGGAGAGTTTCATTTTCTTTCATCAACACGCTTTGAGTAGTTTTCAGTGACGTAATCTCATTACGGAGCAGTTCTATTGTTTGAGATTGTGCCTGTACCTTATTGTTTACATCAGCACGGAATGCATTAAGGTCATTCATATTCACCAATGTGATTTGGGTTGCCTTCAGAGATATAATCTCTTCTCTGAGCGAAACGACAGTTTGTTGTAGATGACCGCAATCACTCTTGATTTCCGCTAGCGAGAGTCTTGCTGAATTAATCACTTGTTCTGCTTGCCCTGAGCTATGTTCATCGTCATGTTCACAATGTTCAGCTTGTACATTAGGGTTTGATTTCTTCTTGCTAAAAATAGAATCGATCTCGCAAGGATCCCCTTTTATAAATATAGCTAAAGAATAACAATCCCTTGCATATTTTATTAAACTACTTACACCATTTCTGTTTTTTCTAACAACCAAATATCCAGATGGACAGCCAGGAAAACCTCGTGCTCTACTAAATAAAACTGACCTGTACCAGGTTACAATATCTTCACTGTCATGTGAAACCTCTAGCAATTTCTCAATATACATGTCTCTGGGTAGATTATCTAGTTCCTGATCAAGTCTTCTAATATAGTCCTGATTGGGAACCTGAGATATGACATCTTGATATGTTGGGCTGTTACAACGGTGACTCGAATCTTGGGCATCTCTGTCAAAAAGGTGTCTAAAGTTAAGGGTCATTTGCTAAATGTGGCCACAAACTAAGGTGTCTTTGTTTCAAAGTCGTTTACCAAATGTGCCTAAAAGCTATGGTGTCTTTTGTGTAAATGTGGCTACAAACAAAAGTGTCTAAAGTTAAGGGTCATTCACTAAACATGGCTCCAAGCTAAAGTGTCTTTGGTTTAAAGTCGTTTTCCAAATCTGCTGTTATAAATATATATGCATATATTTATTTATTTATTGATTTATATATTCATACCACATACATTAAAAACATGGTTTTTAAGTGTCGGCATACGCAATAATACGCATATATAAAGATTCACGAAACTGTGCTGATGATTATTGATCAATGACGAATTTACACTCATTCATCTTTAGTGACGAATGAAAATAACAATAAATGGTATTAATAATCCCCGTTTTCTAAATCAATTTATTATAATACACAATTTCATCGCAATCCTTTCTGCTTTCCATTCCCCCACCCAACCCCCTCGTATCTCGTACATTCGTGTGTAAGGAACCAAATATGCAGTAATCTGGAGAGAGAGAGAGAGAGAGAAATAGAAAGAGAAAATTTGGACTGGATGTACAATTTGGAACTGAACTTAACAACAAGTAGCCTACAAGAATATGTGTACACTTTCCGTCTTATAATTTATCCAGAATGTTTATCTAATCAATGATACAAAGTTGCAATAGACTGTCAACATTATACGGTAAATTGCTTGGTTACAAGGCACACATACTGTGGTGTATTTAATGATCTATTGTTGATCTTGTTTTTTAAACCTGTTATAATGTAAACAAATTCGATTATCGCTAATTAAGTATGAAAACGTCCAAAAAGCCCCCACCCACCCCCGTTATGAATGATGGTAAATGTTAATTCAAACCGAACTAAGGATGAGAGAGACAGAGACAGAGTAACAGAGAGAGAGAGAGTTTAAAAGTCAAACCGACCAATGGAAGATATATATATATATATATATATATATATATATATATATATATATATATATATATATATATATATAAAGAGTGAAAACAAAAATGTTTAAATAATATAACAAATAATTGATTTCCCTGGAAAATACTATAAAAATGAAAATAAAGAACTTATGGTTTTAATAATCAAATCCAAAAATAATCCAAAAATAATCCACGAATAACATTTTAGAAGCCCTAATAATATGTTCTAATGAATTCAAATTGGAGTCCCGACGAAGAATCAAAGATGGAATTTGTTGACGAATGGTATATCCTGTTCAATTTTGCTGTCTACATATCCTTGTAGAAACACAAAAAAATAATCATCTGATTTTGGAAATCCAAATAATTTTTTTAAGAAATATCTTTGTTCACAATTATGTATGAGCACAGAATTATTTTCAGTAAAACGAATTAATCTTTAAGAATCCCCAAAAATATGAAGAAAAAATTAACATATAACTCGAAAACTGACAGCAACAGAAGGAAACGACTTCACATTAAGCGTTTTTAAACCCAGACTGTGAGAGAGATCTCAAATCAATGGTTTAAAACTTGAATAATGCGTAAAACAAATGCCCGGATAAGGGTCACGTGATTATGTTTACACATAAAAAGTCACGTAGCCCCTGTATGTCCTTGATAAGAACCAATCATATTACTCAGATAATAAAAGTTCTTTACTTCACTAAAATCGATTTACAAGTCGAGGGTCACATATTCAACACAGCCTCGATCTCATTATTCCCACAATAGAAATAAATTTAGAAAAAGCATTCTGACGTAACTGTTGCTATTTTTTAAATAAATTCGTAAAACAGGTCAGCCTTGTGAGTTTACTAAAATGAACAGTGATGGTCAAAATATTTTCTGGTAAGGTATCGAGTTCCTAAAAAACAGAACTACATTTTTGACATACAAATGAACATAAAAGGATAAAAAGAATTTATGCCATATAAACATCTAAATCAGTTATGGATTAAATCATATATACATATTTTTCCTGGAAAAAAAAACACAAGGTTTATATGATAAAGCTTTCGTTGAACCACAGGCCAATTACAGATAAGGTTAAAAAGAAAACGTTGTATTAATCCCAAAATGACCAGCCAAATGAGTTTCATGGGTCAAACTAAGTATTTCCTGTCTGTATGGTTTTGGATTGGGTCGACTCTCTTATCCAAGCAAGGCTTGTCATTTCCAGAACCTTGGTCGTTGCCTAGTAATACATGAATGCCCTCAGTGGGTGAGAAAGAGACTGTTCCGGCTGTCACTGGTCCTGAGACTAAGTCTGGTGACAAATTTACACAATGGAGAGGAAATTTAACAAAGCCCCACTCTACTCCTGGAATGAGAACTCTCTAGTTAGAAGAAGGTGTCTCAGAAAAAGGCGAAGTACCTGACAATAAAAGAATCCGAGAAGCTTCTGTGTCCCTTAAAATTTTAATATTGATAGGATTAGCCGAATCACCCAAGAGTGGTATATAGAACATTTCAATACGATAGGTTCATAATTTTCCATAATAAAACCAGACTGTGGTTTATTAGATCCAACAAATGTAGGCTTGATTTTTAGAAGATGTGCCAGTTTGATGTGTAGAAGGGCTTGTATTAGACTGCCATGATTATTTGCCAGAAGACTGTTGAGTGGAAGTCTTATTTACAAAAGGAACTTTATGAGCTAAAGAATACTCATCAGCAGCTCGAGCAGCATTTTCCAAGGTTTCAATCTGATGCTAGGGAAGATAAGACAATGTCACTAAGGACACAGTTTTAGAACTCTTAAAGTAATACAAGTTGTTTGAGACTTTAATAATCTCGTTCAGCTGTCTTGGCTAAGCACTATCTATAAAAAAACTGCTCTTTTTCTCTATCAAATTTGACATGAGTTTGTCCAGCTTCTTTTCTATGGTTGCTGAATTTTTGCAGATACTCTCCAGGGACTAACTCATAACCCCTTATGATACATTCCTTAATCGTATCATAGCCACCACTTTGGTAAACTGATAGTGAATGATACATACATATCACTAGCCTCACCAGTGAGTACACATTGGTTGTAATAATTGAGTGCAAATCTCCCTTGGTCATTTCAAATTTTCAGCAACTTTTCTCAAAACGAGTAATATATCTATCTACTTCTTTTTCTCTGAAAGGGGGCACTACCCTAATATTATTTGCAAGATCATAAGTTAAAGTTAGATTTGAAGTTGAAATATACTTTTCACTTGCCAGCTCAACATCTTTTATTCTAAATTGATATTCCCTCTCTTTTCCTCCTTCTTCCTTATCTAATTGCATTTACATTTGTTCCTTTTGTAATTGCATTTGTTTTTCTTAATCTCTATCTTCAGCTTGTAAATGCTTCTGTTGTTTTAATAACTGCATTTGTCTTTCTTTCTCTTTTTCTTCCGCTTGAAAATGCATTTGTTTCTCTTTCTCTCTTTCATGTTTCTCTCTTTCCTCTTTCTCATATTGTAACTGTATTTGTTTTTCTCGTAACTGCATTAGCATCTCTCTCTTTCTCACTTTCTTCTTTCAGAAGTTCCAGCTTCCTTAATTCCAATTCCATCTTGTATTTTAATTCCTATTCCATTACTTTTTTGTCCGAGTCTAATACAGACTTACTGATCGAAAAGAAAGCACTTTTATCCAAAACATTCTTTTACACCAAATACTGAACCAAAATACTTCTTATTCCCTGCTTCGTTAAGGATGCCTTTACCTCAGAAAGATCGTATTTTCTGGCAAAATGAATCAAATCATCTTTTTTGAAAAGAGTTAATCGAGCCTGGGAAGGTTTTAAAAGTTTAACGATTTCAATAACATTTTAAAAAAACATGGGGAAAAAACATGGGGAACTAAAATGTCGAGATACAATGTTTTCTGAAATATTCTATCCAAAATTCAAATTAATTTGAGGACGAGCGCTCATTTCTTATCTAACGTGTTTAAAGTCGAAAAAGAGACAACACAACAAGCTTTCAAAATTTAACAAAATAGTTTTTTCTTCCCTGGAAAATTACTGAAAAAATGAAAAAAGAAGAACATACGGTTTTAAGAATCAAAACTAAAAATAATCCAAGAATAATCCACGAATACATTTTTAGAAGCCCTAACAATAAAATGTTCTAATGAACTCAAGTTCGAGTCCCGACCAAGAATCCAATATGGAATTTGATGATATTAGCTGTATCATGTTCAATGTTGTTGTCTTCACGTCATTGTAGAAACACAAAAAATAATCATCCGGTCATCCGGTCTTGGAAATCCAAATAAAATTTTAAGAAATGTCTTTGTTCAAGAATTCCTATGAGCACAAAAATATTTCCAGAATAACGAATAAATCTTTAAAAATCCAAATAATCCGAAGAAAAATTAGTATATAACTCGAAAACTGGCTACAACAGAAAGAAACGTCTTGACATCAAGCATTTTAAGCCCAGACTGTGAGATTTCTCTCAAAGCAATGGTTTAAAACCTCAATAATGCATAAAACAGATGCCCGTATAAGGGTCACGTGATCATGTTTACGTATACAAAATCATGTCCTTGATAAAAACCAATCATTTTACTCAGAGAATAAAAGTTGTTTACTTCACTAAAAAATATATACAGGTCAAGGGTAACGTATCCAACACAACCTTGAACTCAAACTTATTATTCCCACAATAAAAATAAATTTAACAAAACATGTTGACGTAACTGTTACTAATTTTGAATTTCATTCTTGATACAGGTCAGCCTTATGTGTTTACATAATTGAACAATCAAGGCAAAATATTTTCTGGAATAGTATCGAGTTCTTATAAAAGAAAAACAAGATTCATTTTGCATATAATAAATTTAATATATATGTATGTATGTATGCATGCATGTATATATGTATGTATGTATGTATGTATGTATGTATGTATGTATGTATGTATGTATGTATGTATGCATGCATGCATGCATGCATGCATGTATGTATGTATGTATGTATGTATGTATGTATGTATGTATGTATGTATGCATGTATGTATGCATCTATGCATGCATGTATGCATGTATATATGCATGTATGCATGCATGTATGTATGCATGTATGTATGTATGTATGCATGTATGTATCTATGTATGCATGTATGTATGCATCTATGTATGCATGTATGTATGCATGTATGTATGCATTTATGTATGTATGTATGTATGTATGTATGTATGTATGTATGTATATATGTATGCATGCATGTATATATGTATGTGTCTGTGTGTATATGTATGTATGTATGTATGTATATATGTATGTATGTATGCATGCATGCGTGCATGCATGGATTGATGTATGTATGTATGGAAAATACTGCGAACGTATTAGTATCATTATTAATAGGATCTAAATCGGAAAGTTCTTAATTGTATGAACTTTTCATCTGCGATAGCCGTTTGATGAAAAGTATTTTATATCATTCTGCGCAACTCTGATAATAAACAGATGTTGTCTTCATCTCTCTTATCATATCAGATCTAAAGTACAGTAATATATACTTAGACCTAACTGACATGTAGGAGAAATAATTCCAAATATATAATTGCGGCCTTACCCGCAATGCAATAAAATTTAAATGGATGGAGATTAATGGCCCTTATTAGAGACCAACGTTCTGTGTTCTGCTCAGTTTATAGCAGTCTTGTGGAAGATCTATGCTAGGCATTTATTTTTCATTTTAAAAGTAATGTTCATGCATTGATATATAAAACAGTAATTTTTTCACCATGTTCAGTGCGTTGATTTCTAAAGCAGTCGGAATAAATGGAAAAATGTCAGAAATCTTAATTCATTTTGCAAAGAATGAGATATAACCTGCTAAACAGATTCACAAATTCCTACCTGCCTTAATAGCTGATTTTACATGTATGCATTTATTTATTTTGGCTCAGAGACAATAAATTGAGCAATGTATAAATGTAATCGTCTTACTTAGAATATCCCTGGCGAAGCAGTTGCAACAAACAAGCCTTAGTTTTCCTTTCGTATGCTTTTTGACGTCACTTTCATATCACAACACATTCGTAAATAGTGGCAATATATTTGAATCGTGCTGGGTAAAATTGCGCAATACAGTAAAGTTTTTTTTTAAAAATTATATTGCAGTATATCAGTTTGTTTTAACGCGTCTTTGTAACGTGATGCAACACTATGTGATATGTGTTATCTGTCTGATACACCAGAAGGCTGCACTTGCAACCTGATGACGGCTTTCAAATTTTCTGCCAATCAGAAAAGCTTTCATGAGAGGATTAATTCAAAAATCGTTTGGAGCTAAATCAAGGCTGAATGGATGAAGTGTTAATGTTTGTATGATGTGTTCCCTCTGGACGTCTGTCATGACAACGGATTTATGCGTCGGTGCCTTATCATGGATTAAATGGATATCTCGTATCAGTTCGTGGAGGAGTGATTTGATAGTGTTCCACATGTTTAGTGATTTGGTAGTGTTCCACAACTTTAGTGATTTGGTTATCTTTTTTCTCATTTTTCTCATGTGAAAATACAAGAATAACAAAATTATTTCTCCATTAACGTTTTTAATTTACACATAAGACACCTGAAAAAATTCTTGGTATGTCAGCATCAGAAGAGTTATGGTTTAAGATTGGATATAACAATTAAATATTAAAGCTTTCAAACTGGAACTTCCTGACATTCGGGACGTAATGAAGTGTGGTGGAAGTCAGATGTGAAGATTGAAGAAGTCATGGTCGAACATTGCATTCAAAATTGAAATATTGTACCTTTCAGATTTGATTTTCCGGCGACTATTACTCATTTTCATAATTACTCTCTCTTGAGTTTATTTTTTTTTATCAATCATTATTTTATAAAGTGAAGTTGTTATTTTGTAGTTGTTCTCATGCTGAGATGTACAAAATTGTAAACGTGTTTGAATGCTCTATTGTTCTGTATCTTTGCATCTGAGCTTGTATTCGAAACATCCTCTTGTCTATCTTATTTACAGAATATTTCAATGGTAATGGATCTTCACTATAGCAATCATTGTGCCAAGTAGCAATATTTTTTACATCCTTTTGTCTATCTTATCTATAGAATATTGTAAAGGTAGTGGTTCGTCAATATTGCTGTGGTAGAAAGTCCTCAATATTGCGATGGCAAAGAGTCCTCGAGATTGCCAAGTAGCAAAATTCTAAACATCTTTTTGTTTATCTTATGTATAGTATATTGTAGTAGTAGTGGGTCTTCAATGTTCCAATTGTAGAAAGTCCTCAATATTGCAATGGCAGAGAGTCCTCAATATTGCAATGACAGAGAGTCCTCAATATTGCCAAGTAGCAAGATTCTAAACATCATTTTGTCTATGCTATATAAAGAATATTATAATGGTAGTGGGTCGTCGCTAATCCAATGGTAGAAAGTCCTCAATATTATAATTGCAGAGAGTCCTCAATATTGCCAAGTAGCAAGTTTGTAAACATCAATGTGTCTATCGTATGTATAGAATATTGGAGTGGTAGTGGTAATAATGAGATCTGAGAATACTTTGCCAAAAAAGAAAACAGTTGGAAATCACAATGATAGTGAACTTTGCTTCTATTTTCCAAGAAAACAAAACAGCTGAATGTCACTATGATAGTCAACTTTGATGCTATTTTCCAAGAGAAAAAAACAGCTGGATGTCACTATAATATTGACCTTTGAGAATACTTTGCCAAGGAACAAAACAGCTGGATGTCACTATAATAATGAATATTGAGAATACTTTGCTAAGGAAGAAAACAGATGGATGTAACTATGACAGTCAACTTTGATGCTATTTTCCAAGAGAACAAAACAGCTGGATGTCACTATGATAATGAACGTTGATTCTACTTCCAAGAGAACAAAACAGCTGGAGGTCACAGTGATAGTCAACTTCGATGCTAACAAAACAGTTGGATTTCACAATGATAGTGATCTTTGATGTTATTTTCCAAGAGAACAAAACAGCAGGATGTCACAATGATAGTCAGCTTTGATACTATTTTCAAGAGAACAACACAATTGGATGTCACTATAATAATAAGCTTTGAGAATACTTTGCAAAGGAAGAAAAACAGTTGGATATCATTATGATAGTCAACTTTGATTCTACTTCCAAGAGAACAAAACAGCTGGAGGTCACAATGAAAGTCAACTCTGATGCTATTTTCCAAGAGAACAAAACAGCTGGATATCAGAATGTTAGTCATCTTTAATGCTATTTTCCAAGAGAACAAAACAGCTGGATGTCACAAAGATAGCCAACTCTGATGCTATTTTCCAAGAGAACAAAACAGCTGGATGTCACAATGATAGTGAACTTTGAGGCTACTTTCCAAGAGGATAAAACAGGTGGATGTCACTGTGATAGTCAACTTGTTTCCAAGAAACCAACAAAGATGAATGTAACTATGATAGTAAACTTTAAGGCTAACTTCTAAGAGAAATAAACAAGTGAATGCCACTATGATCAGTGCATCTGGGTCTACTTCACAAGCGAACAAAAACAGTTGGGTGTCTGTAGGATGATCAGCTGGGGGCTATGTTCCAGCAGAAGAAAAACTGTAGGATGCCCCTAGAACTATTAGTTCTGTGGCAGACGTTTCAAAGGAACACAAGCAGTTGGATGTTATTGTGAGATGATCATTAGGGCTACATTAAAAACGAGTTTAAAAACTCAGTTGTATGCCACTATGGCGATGAACCATAGGGCTACCTTCCAAGAGAAGACGAAACCAGTTTGATGCCACTACAACGATCAAAGTTAAGATTACTCTCCAGAAGAATAAAAACAGTTCGATGCCCTAGGATGATCGTCTATGGCAGGTATATTCTAACAGAACAAAGGTGTTGTATACCTCTATGATGACGAGTGAAGGCTTACTTTCTAAAAGAGCAAAATCATTTGGATCATCCTAGGATGATTAGCCATGGTGGGGATTGAGAACAGAAACATATGGGTGGCACTATGATGATGTACTTTGGAAAACCTTTCCAAAAGAACAAAACCAGTTGGATACCACTATGATGATACGATTTATGACTACTTTATAAAGAACAAGAACAGCCGGATGTCACTAAGGTTGAAAAATTTGGATGTTACAATAATGATTGAATATGGGGATACTTCACAAACGAACTAAATAGTTGGATGTCCCTCGGATGAATAGCTCCGGAGGTACCTACCCACAGAACACACATTTTTGGAAGCTTCTATGATGATTAGCTCTGTGTGGTACTGTCCAAAAGAACAAAAGCAGTTGGATGTCATTATGATGATGAGCTCATTGGGGGCTACTTTACAAGCGAACTGAAAAACCCAGTTGGATTCCACTAAGGCGACGAGCCCTGGGGCTACGTTCCAAAAGAATAAAAGCAGTTGGATGCCCTAGGATGGTTATCTCTAGGATATACTTTCCAATAGAAAAAATAGTTTTCTGCCACTGTGATGATGTCCTTTGGGGTTACTTTCGAAAAGAACAAAGCCACTTGGATGAAACTATGATCAATACGATTTGTGGCTACTTTACAAAAGAACGAAAATAGTTGGATGCCTCTTTGACGATGAGCATTGGGTTCAATTTTCAAAAGAACATGGGAACAGTTGGATGCAACAATGATGATTAGCATTGGGTATACATGTTCAAATAGGCTTACTAAAGGCAGCTTAAATTTGATTTGAAAGTGTGTTTTCATGCGAATAGATACAGTATTCTCCATTATCTTTTACCATACAACATACCCGTTTCTTTCTTAGTCACTGTGGCATATAATAATACGGTGGCCTAACACGTAGCAACGTCATATATCTCAGTAATTTAGTAAGGCAAAGTCAGTAGTAAAATTATTACAAATTGCTGCTGCGTAATTACTTTACAACCAGGATAAATGTGAAATAGTGTGTATACACTAATATATGTGATCAGTGTTCCATAGTTTGCATATGCTTATTTAGTTGATTAGTATTCAATAGGCTGCCAATGCTAATGTAGTTGATTGATGTTAAATGCATTGATTATGCTAATATAGGTGATTAGTGTTAAGTGGTGTGGTTATGCTAATGTAGTTGATTAGTGTTCCATAGTGTGCCTATGCTAATGTAGTTGATTAGTGATAAATGGCATTATTATGCTAATGTAGGTGATTAGTGTTAGATTGTGTGATTATGATAATGTAGTTGATTAGTGATAAATGGCATGATTATGCTAATGTATTTAATTAGTGTGATTATGCTAATGTAGTTGATTAGTGTTCCATAGTGTGCCTATGCCAATGTAGTTGATTAGTGATAACTGGCAATATTATGAAATTGTAGCTGATTATTAATAAATGGCATGATTATGCTAATGTATTTAATTAGTGTTAGATGGTGTGATTATGATAATGTTGTTTAGTGTTCCCTAGTGTGCATATGCCAATGTAGTTGATTAGTGATAAATGGCATTGTTATGCTAATGTATTTGATTAGTGTTCCATAGTGTGCCTTTGCTAATGTAGTTGATTAATAATAACTGGCATTATTATGATAATGTATTTGATTAGTGTTCCATATTGTGCCTATGCTATGTAGTGCATTATTGTTGCATGGTGTGTCTGTGATTATGTAGTTCAAAAGTGTTTCTAGGTGAGATTATGCAAACGTAGATTATTAATATTACGCAATGTGCGTGTGCTAATGTAGTTGATTGTTGTTTATCTTGTGTCTATATTAACGTAGTTGATTATTGTTCCATAGTATGTCTTTACTAATGGTGTTGGTTAATGATCCAAAGTGTGTATATGTTAATTTTTGTAGCATTGACATGTATCAGCCAGGACAAAGACTAATTCCAATAATTATACAGCATTTATATATAATATCCTTGGAAATCCGTCTAAATCAAATTACCTTACTGCATTCATTGATTTGTATTAGCATGACAAATAAGACTGAATCTAATATATAATTTAGTCACAATTTTATAATATAAAAGGTTTTCTTTGTTATAAATCCTAATTACAGCAGCTTTTGTAGTTCAGTATAAACGTGTCAGGGTTTGAACTGAATTCATTTTTGTTTGTTTGTTTATTTCATCTTCCGTACTAGAGGGAAAACGCTTTGATTGATTTGGCATATTTGTTAAGTCTGATTAATTCATTGTCGGTAGTAGGACATACATTCGATTCGTTATGAGCTAGTTGAATGCCAAATGCTCTGATTGAAAATTGATCCAGAATAAAAGCGACGTGGAATCTTCAGTGCACCAATTCCTCTCATGTGTGATATCCATATTTAATTTGTAGACTGATTTACATTTTTCCATAATTCTGGATAGGACTTTATCCTACCTTATCAATGTCTTCTTTGTTATAAAAAACATATTGCAAAGCTAATTCCTGTCAATGATTTTAGATTATATATTACGATCATTTTTACTTGGAGATTAACATAATTATGTTGCACTTTGACCTTGGACGTTTCAAGAAAGGTGTCACGTTTATGAAATGACATTCTTGTTCTGTTATTGTATCATAGTCTTTATTAGGGAAAATTAAGCAGAAATACTTCAGTTCCAGATCTTAACAGCAGTCTTAAAGGAATCGGGTTTAGTTGTGTTCAGTTAACATTTGAGTGGAGCTATTTAAATTATTCTTGATTAATAATTTTGCATTAAATCATTTTTATAGGACCTTCGTGTATTCTAAATAATGTAAGTTCATTTTAACGTTTGACATTGTATTCTAAATCATTTTTTGAATTTTTTAAAACCTGTTAGTTTTTATTCTTTTCTGCTATATTTTTAAGATGATAGTCATAACAGAAAATTAGATGATCCACTGGGATACGATTTTTTAAAAATATTTAAGACAAATTCAGTTTTCTTCACAAATATAAATTTCACTTTGTTTCAAATAATTTTAGTCTTTTATTTTTAAATCTCCATTATTCGAGACATCTGCAGTGAAACCAAAAACTTTCACAATGTCCATGGACAGTTAAAAACTTGATTTTAAATCCAACCCAGGATGGACTAGGGTCTGTGAAATGACGAATAACTTCAGTTTGCCAGACAGTAGAATCTTTATGAAACAAAGCAAGGAATAAAAACATTTTGTCCAATATCTTGTGGACAAAATGTCTTGAATAAATGTACATTGGGTTTTATTAACAATCTACATCTGCCTCAAAAATTAAATTTTAAAAAGATTTAAAAATAATTGATAGAAATATTGTTAAGAAATAATCTTCCCTTTAAAAAAAGAAATGACGACAATCTAAAATCAGAAAGAGAACATAGAAATACAAGTGCAGAAAGATGAAAGTAAGAGCGATTAAGAGAAAAAGAAATGCAAATGGAGAAATAAAAAAGAGAAAGGAAAAAATAAATGAAGTAAAGAAAAAGAAATAGAACAGCGATAAATTTAAGCAGAGCAAAGTACGGATGCAGAGTAAAGAAGGTGAAATGCTGTTTAAATCAAAGTAATTAGTACTGGCAGGTAGAAACCACATGCCCCATTACAAAGTTCAGGTTAAATATTACAAAAAAGAATAGGTTAGTATCCCCTTTTTAAAAACAAATAGCTCCATAATTTTCTGATTTTGAGAAAAATGCTGAAAATTTTAAATGGTAAAGAGCGCATTACACTATATTTTTACAAAGTGTTATTGTAGACAAAGCTCGAAGATAATTCACTCTCTGTACAACAAAACGCTATTTATGAAGTGAGCATGGAAATCAAAGTTTATGGCTTTCACCTATCCCCCTGAAAGTCACGTGGCTTTGAAAAGATTTCATCAAACTGCAAGCAATCATTTTAGTTCATATTCCGGTAATATGGGAAGAGTTGAAGAGGTATTCATTTGCGCTGTTAAGAAATGAGTTCAACGATCATTCGATGTTAGTCTTCTTGAAATATATTTTGGATATATTGTTCGTGGATCACGGATATTATTAAACAGCTGCAAGATGCAAATGCTTTAAAATAGCCGTTATGTGTATATGACCATTTGTTTCAAGATATTCATAAGTAGTAAAGTGGGCCACTATAGCCTCAATGGGAATTAGCATTGCAGAACCCCCCTGGGCCACTATAGCCTCAATGGAAATTTAACATGGGGAAAACTCATGGGCCACTATAGCCTCAAGGGAAATTTAACATGGGAAAAAAGTCTTGGATCACTCTAGCCTCAAGGGAAATTGAAAATGGAACAGGGTTGGGACCCTATTTTAATAAGGTTCCGACCTGAGGGGTCTATGAAAAGGGAACATACGAAAATTGAAGCAGGGAGGATTCTTTATTTTTTTAAACAAATAAAAAAATGGGGTAGGCAATGGAAAGTAGATCTCTTTTCGAGAAATTGGAGTGGCCCTGAAAAGGGCCTTTGGGTTTCTTCTTCTTCTTCTTCTTCTTCTTCTTCTTCTTCTTCCTCTTCTTCTATTTCCTCCACTTCTTCATCCATCCCCTTATCTTTTCTAATAATCCTTTCTTCTTCTTTATATCTGACTCCGGTAACCAGTCAGGATGGCCCAACTCTCTGAACTTCGTCTGTATCTTCATCCAATTGTTGTTAAGCCGCTCAAACTCTTCCTTTTTCTTTTGTTTTCCTCATCTTTTCTTTCTTCCCTCCATCTCTCTTTAATCTTCTCTACTTCTTCTTCCATTACTTTTCTCATCAGATCTTCCCCTTTCTTCATCTTATCCAACCCCCATTTTACATTCCTCCACTCTGTCCAGTACAATATCTTTTCTAGGAAGCACCGGACTTGGATGACATGATCCAGTGCTTCCTTCAAACTTTTCACTCTGAAGTAAGGTGGGTTAATGAAGCCTCTTGACTTATTGACTTCTTCTTCTATCATCCCTGCTATGATATATATTGCTGTCTTTAGGCCTTGAACTTGACTGGTTACCAAGTCTTTCATATCTCCATGCCTCCAATCCTCTTCTATTCTTCCTACAACATATTCTACATCCATTATCCAAAAACAGATGTCTCTCAATAGATTAAATAAAACTGATACTTGAGTCATTTTGTCTCAGTTATTCCTTAGAATGGTTCGAACATCAAACTTTGTGGGTTCTTATAGTTAAAGCGCGGACGTGAAGGAAAACATCCCCAAGACATAAAATTGATATTACCTAGATCACAACCAAACAACGCGCGGACGTGAAGGAAAACATCCCCTACTTTTCTCATTTCATATGATCTACTATCCACATACGTAGAGCAGCAGGGAAGTTCTACAGACCAGTGGTTCCAGACCAAATAAGCCTTCCTACGAGAAAATTTCCCGTAGAAGCCTCGGATTTCAAAAATAAGCCTTCCTACGAGAATTAATTTGCGTAAATTCGTCACCGATTGCAATTTTTTGTGTGCAAATTCAATGATTCTAGACAAGTAAAAAAGGGGGGGGGGGGGAAATTTATTCTGGTGTCGACAAAGTTTGCAAAGTTTGGCTGCTGATCCTAATTTTACCTCGCATTAAAACAATATAGTTGAAAATAATATGAGTCGGAAAGCTAGTAGAGTTGGAGAGCCTCACTCTGCAAGATTAGCGCGAGAGCAATTAGCGGCAGTGAAGAAACTTATCCCGGTAAAACAATTATTTAAGAAAAAAGTTCGTGATTACGAAGATTCTCAGTATGGAATTACCGAGATATCGTCAAAGTTGTTGAGTCCAGTCACTGAAGCAATCGAGCAAGTCGCATACGGCGACAAAAAGGAAGATAAGGAACTTAGGAAGAAGGGGCTTATTCCTATGACACAGAATATCGAGCAACACACTCGATTATTGCCGGAGCGAATAGTACAAACACAAACACGAGCACAAGCACGAGCACGAGCACAAGCACAAGCACAAGCACAAGCACAAGCGCAAACACAAGCACAAGCGCAAACACAAGCACAACAAGCACAAGCACGAGCACAAGCAGAATTGAGGACGGGGCAAATTCCTGAAGAATTAGATGAAGATCAAAAATTACGGCAAGAACAAACGCAAGAAGAAGAACAAGCTCAAGAGGAAGAAGAAGAAGAAAGGAAGGAGGGTGTTAAAAAAAAAGAACCTCGAGATATAATAATAGAAAAATTTACCAAGAGTGGTTGGGAAACAATGGAAAAACAATTTGAGGTAATTGGAGATAATATTAGATTATTTGCTATTTTTGTTGAAGATTCCTTTGACAATAGAAAGGCTTTTTTAACGGAGGAGGGATTGAAAAAAATTAAATCGCGGGATGTTTGGTATAATAATTTATTTCGAGTTAGATTTAATTTATCTGAGGTGAGAAAAACCAGTGCCCTGTACAGTAAATTTCTGGACTTCGCAGATGTAAGGAGGGAGGAAAAAAAAACTTCGGATAAATCACAAGAAATAACTCAACAAGAGAAAGAAACTGCGAAGTTCGACTATGAAAATCTTCATAAAGCTATCGGATATGTTTTTACCCGTGATGTGCATGAACAAATCGTAAGGGGAGAAAATTTAGCATATATTGCCGCGGATTATAATGATAGGGATAAATATTTAAACCCCAGTGTTCGTGGAAAACCTCTTGAAAAAAACAAATATATCGAATGGATATATTTTGCTAGTAAAAAACCTCCTTACAGACGTGATGACGAATATTTTAAATTTATGGAAAAAGTAAACCAAAAAGAAAAAGAAAAGGAAGAGAAGGACGTGTTAACGGATTGGTTTAAAGAACCATCAACACCAAAACCAAAGATAGGAAGCGGATATACCATTGGCCCTGACAGCGTTGTCAACGACGTATCTCGCCTCGAGGTATTAATCGGAGGAAAACGAGCTGGAAATAACTCTCGCGAAGTAATCAACGAAGCCTCGGATATTTGTCAGCGATTATTCCGCGGTGGTGTCATCGACTCTCACATTTACAAGGAACTTATCGATGAGCTCATCGATTAAAACAACACAATTGAAATAACATGATTGTTCACAAATATCAACGTAGACCTAGACAGGTCCGCGTAGTAAACTCTAGATTGCCTGTATACAGATATATTCACGGTAATGGACTCGGTGATATTGTTGGAAGTCTCGTTACGCGAATAATACCTAAAATCGGACCAATAATTAAGCAAATTGGCTTAAAAGCAATAGGAAATATCGGCAAGAGTGCTGCCATTTCTGGTATCAAAAAAATAGCTAGTAAAGGCTACGATTTTGTCAGAGAAAAAATATCAAATTTAATACGAAAAAGAGAGCCAGTTAAATTGCCTATCACCAGTGAAATGCCACCCGAAATCGGCAAGGTCATAAACGAAGCAGCAAATAAAAAAATAAATGACCTAGCGCAGGAAGTTGCTGACACAAACCTCGCACAGGAAGTTGCAAAGAAAATTACTAACACAAATCTTGCAAAGAAAATTACTAAGGCAAATCTAGCAAATGAAATTGCTAAGACAAATCTAGCAAATGAAATTGCAAATACAAGCTTCGTTTCAGGTAGCGGTCTTCGTTTTAGATGATATTCTTAATAATAAATGTTCGCACAAGTGTCAAATGAAGTGTTCGACATGGACGAGCCTGTAGGCAGAGACACATCCGTGCGAGATTTCCAGTATTTCTCGTACGATGCAGTTGACCCAAATACACCTAATCGCTTGGAAATTCAAGTTCACGATACAACAAGATATTTTCTTCCATCTGAGGCATATATCGAAGTTGTTGGGAAAATCAAGAAAAACGATAATACCGACTATGGGGCAGATTTAAAAGTTGGATTTGTCAACAACGGCATCATGGCATTATTCAAGAGCGCCACTTATATGATCGATGGAAGAGAGATTGAATCAATCACGGACAACGTTGATATAGCAACGACGATAATAGGCCTAGCGAGATACTCGGATGATTTTACCAGGTCGGCCGGTCCTAGTATGATGTTCGTCAAAGATAATTCTAATAACGCTGATCATTTCCAGTATGACGTCAGGAGACCGCAAAATAACGCCAAAAATGCTGCTGCTGACGTCGAAGATATGATTATTAATACCAATCCCAATTACAACCTTGGATTTGCCACGCGGAGAGCTATGTTAAATGGAGTTGAACGAAGATTTTCCTGTGCAATTCCACTATCTCACATTTTTGGATTTTGCAGACATTTCAGGAAAGTTATTTACGGAGCAAAACACACGATAACTTTCGTTCGAGACGCTGCTGGCAGTGACAAAGCCATCTGGAGAGACGCTGTTATTGATCAAGGTAAAGTACTACTAACTAAATTTACCTTGTGGATGCCAGCGATAACCCCATCGATACTTGAGGAAGAAAAATTATTATCATTCATGAATCAAGGTGGAAAATCCGTCATGTCCTGGTTGACAACGATGACAGACTCCTGCGATGTTAATATCAACGGAATATTTACCTGGCGAATTGCGTCACAACAAGGTGTTTCGGCACCTAGGCATATCTTTGTTGCTCTTCAAGCAGCAAACAGATACGATCAAATTCACAGTCATATGATATTCGATCATTTCGCGGCAACAAACGTTTCACTGAGAATAAACGGCCAGCAAGAACCATCAGAGGAAATAGCCATCGATTTTGAAAGTTTCTCAACTGCCCGCGCATATCATCGATTGCTAAGTTTCATGGGCCGCGATCAAAATATCGATACCGGAATGCAAATATCACAGTTGGATTTTAATAAACTTTATCCCATCTATTACTTTTCCTTGGAGCATCTCGATTTGGTAAAACAATCCGTTGTTGATATTCATTTCAAAGCCAGAATTAACACAGCCGGAGCAGCAAGAGCCATCGCGGTAATCCTCAGCGATAGAACAATGATACTGGAAGGAATCAGCGGCAGAATGAGAGTCATCGATGCTCCTGTCGAGAATATGTGATAAATTCCAAATTTAGACTAAGCGATTATTAATATGCCGTACGAGCACGTCAGTGTAACTCTGACCCCGGGTCAGATAAAAAAGCTCCAAGCAGCAACAGCAGCGCGAAGTGGTTTGAGTTTAACCTTGAAAAACGATCAAATTCACGGTGGACCTAACAAACTATCGCTAACTAGAAGTCAGCGTGAAAGATTTACCAGAGCCAAATCAGCGAATTCTGGTGTTCATGTGAATCTCTCCATAGGCGCCATCAGAGACATGGTCAAAACGGGCGGATTTCTTCCTTTTCTCCCTCTGATAAAAATGGCCCTTCCGATTATTGGAAAGACATTAGAATTAGGCGCGCTCTCGGGCATAGGTTCCAAATTAGGAGAAAAAGTGGTGGGAGGACGATACGGTAAAAAAAAGGGAGGGTTACTTCCCGTCCTCTCTCTCCTGTTGCAAAAACAACAAA
This sequence comes from Sinohyriopsis cumingii, assembly GCA_028554795.2. Classification (NCBI taxonomy): domain Eukaryota; kingdom Metazoa; phylum Mollusca; class Bivalvia; order Unionida; family Unionidae; genus Sinohyriopsis; species Sinohyriopsis cumingii. Next base: position 40,465,205 of record CM068838.1, read on the forward strand.
AAGGATCCGGCCTTTATCTAAGACGGCCCCCATACGGATCAGGCCTAAGATTAGCACGGCCTATTCAAATTTAGATTTACTTAGCGAAGCAAGGAAAAAAAAAATAAAATTTTTCAGAGGCGTATTTATGCGAGATCAACTACCAGAAAAACCAAACCCTACCGAGACAGGAATAATAAATCTCGATAAAAATACCGGCCCTGGCACGCACTGGGTTGCATACGCGATTAATCCTCGCGAAGTTATTTACTTTGATTCGTATGGATTAGCACCGCCAAATGAATTTATCAGCTATGTGTCAAAACTAAATCTTCCGGTTTGGTATTCGACTCTTCCAACACAAACATTAGCGGATCCACCAATATGCGGCCCTGAATCAATTAACGTCCTCGATGCAATTTCAAAATCATCCGGTCCGTATCACAAAATTGTATTTGAATACGCCGTAGATAAATATCATGGTTGATATTTACGGTAGATTTATCTACAGGAAGGAAAAGGCAGAAGTGACTGACGTCGATCTATCAAAGTTCGCAACCAAGAGCGATATTAACAATCTTCTATCGCTGTCAGAGGTGGACCCTGGCGAAGTTGCTGTTTTTCAAAATACCGAAGGAAGATTACAAACCAGCAACGTGAAAATAACTGATATAATCAAGCGAGACGAATACCGCGATCATATCAGTCAGTTTACTCGCCAATCGGAGATGATATTAAAATCTATTGCTGATATTACCGATATTATCGCGGTATTACCACTAAAGGCCAATATCGCGGATGTGGAAAAATCCGACAAAGAGCTATCAGCGGCGATGCTTCTAAAGGCCAATATCGCGGATGTAGAAAAATCCGACAAAGAGCTATCAGCGGCGATGCTTCTAAAGGCTGATAAAGCATCACACGACGATCTTCAGGATAGAGTGACAAAAAGATTTACCAAGCTAACTAACGATCTTAAAAAACTAGACGATACATCAAAAAATCTCAGTAAAAAACTCGACGAGGATATAACAAAATTCATCGAAACCTCCTCAACTACACACAGCGATCTTACCGAGAAAACAAAGAAAATAAACGAAGATATCGCCCAAATCAACAGAGAGATTGAATCGGCACGCGCATTAATATTTCAAAAAGCCGATAGAACATCACATAACGATCTTACCGAGAAAACAAAGAAAATAAACGAAGATATCGCCCAAATCAACAAAGATATTGACTCGGCACGCGCATTAATATTTCAAAAAACCGATAGAACATCACATAACGATCTTACCGAGAAAACAAAGAAAATAAACGAAGATATCGCCCAAATCAACAGAGAGATTGAATCGGCACGTGCATTAATATTTCAAAAAACCGATAGAACATCACATAACGATCTCAGCGAGAAAGTAAAATCCATCAACGAGGAAATTACCAAAATAAATACCGCGATGGGTCAGAAAATCGATAGAACATCACATAACGATCTTACCGAGAAAACAAGAAAAATCAACGAAGATATCGCCCAAATCAACAAAGATATTGAATCGGCACGTGCACTAATATTTCAAAAAGCCGATAGAACATCACACAGCGATCTCATCGAGAGAGTAAAATCCATTAACGAGGAAATTACCAAAATAAATATCTCGTTAGGTCAGAGAGCAACAATCGACGATCTCAACAAGGAAATTAATAAACTCAACGATCTTGTTGTTCCCGAATTTACCAAGGAGTTTAACGCGATACGTGAATCGACAGATGAGAAAACAAGAAAAATCGACGAGGATATTACTAAAATTAACGATGAAATTAACGCGGTACGTGAATTAGCGCGTCAAAAGGTTGATACATCAGCGAACGATGGAAAAATTCAAGAAATCAACGAGAAACTTCTCGCCGTAACAACAAGCGTCGACGAAATCAAAATAGAAATGTTATCGTTGGAACTTATTATAGTACCACCGGAGGTACATACAGCAAATCTTCTTCTCAATATACCATTTGTGATGAGGTCAGAATATTTTACCTGGACACCCGATAATGATTCTTTTAACTTTACCGCGCCAATTCAAGGTGTATATCGAGTATATATTATTTCGAAGTCATTAATAAAATTTAACGTGACGGCTCTTCTTCGTGAAATTTATGAATACCATCCTGGATTTTTCGTTATTTCCATAGATGAAAATAAAACTGAAACTTTTAAATTAACGCCATCGGATAGAACCAACATGGGACCAGTGCATTATTTTGTAATTTTCGAATATTTATTTGGTTGGGGTATGACCAATCCCCCCAAGACGATCAGCGTTGCCGAAGGGGAGGATCCCGAGCCGTTTAAGGTTGCCGAGACAGAGAATCCCCAATCAATTGGCTAGATAAATAACTAATAAATGACCGCATCGGATTACCGTTATAATCAGGCGCGATCATGGCAGGATTCACTAAAAAAACTACTAGACGAGTATCAAACAAAAATAAAGAAATACCAGCGTAGATTAGTTATCATTGACGTCGCCGTGTACACGGTATCCGCGGTAGTCGCTGGTGCTGGAATAATTTTATCCGCGGTAACAACAATCGCGCCAATCGTTGCAACAATAATAATCTCGTCAACAACGACAATTGCTGGTGTTCTCAATATCGTAGCGAAAAAAATCTCATCATGCGCGAATGAAAAATTATCATTGTACAAAAACAAACTAACCAAGATCAATGACGCGTATTCGAAATTATCATCGCTGCTTTCCGAGAGTCTCAATGATGGCGTTATCTCCGATTCAGAATTTTCGGTAATGATCGGTATTTACTCGGAGATTGAACAAATGAATATTAATAATGTCCGAGCTAGCTCAGATCGTGACAAACACGACACCGCCGACAACAACGTTAATATCGTTAAGCTCAACCAATCCAGAATTTAGCATCAATTTTTCAACACCAATCAGCGTCAAAGAAATTGCGTTAACACAATTGCGTGTCTACAATAGTTGGCCTAATGTTAGATCGAAATCATTTGGCAGATTATCATCGAATAATTCACTTGTTTTTGCCAACAAAAACAAACCCGATGGAACGCCTGATTGGATCGTCGTTGGCATACCAACAGGCAGTTACGAAATTGATCAGCTGGATAAGGAATTTACCAGCAGGATATCAAATATAACCGGCGATGCTACTCCGGGAATAAAAATATCTGCGCACGAACCAACACTATCATCGATGATAGAAGTGAAATCACCGTACATGGTAGATATTTACCAATCATCGATTAGGACCATATTAGGTTGGCCTGAAGTCGCACCTCTAGCAAAACCAAAAAAATCAGATTTTATTATTCCAGGTTGGTACGAGGAAGCTCCTCCAGAACTACCGGAACCAAAAAAAGAAGATTTTACCACCGACGAAGGATGGTATGGAGATATCAAACACAAACCTCTGATCGATAGCGCCATCAACCTCATGAATAACCACAAAATTAACCTGGTAATATTCGCTTTTACTTTTATTAACGAAAGAATTCTCTCGTGGTTGCCTCTTCCTAAAATTCCCCCCGGTGTGAAAATCTTCGACGCTACCCACATTAACATAAGAATAGCCCCCATAGACGGTATCTTGGTAAGAAGAACCCTCGACGAATTTATTCAAGATCATACAATACAATTAAATTTATTGCGGGAATCCTTTCATGAATGCATCTTAAATAAATCAGGCTCATGTAGCGAAATTATCAAACGCGTGAAGATTTTAAATCAACTCGCGAATGATGTTGAATATTATCATGGTATGTTTATTCAGGCGATAGTTGACGATATATCAATTGCCGATTATGTTCTTCCTATTAGCAAATTCGAGTTGATCAAAAATTCAGGAGAAAAACAAAAATTCATGAGAGTATTTGGATTAACCGAGGAAACGCTACCAAATTTCAAATTTCCTGATTATGACGTTGATAAAATGAGAAAATCTGTTACTGATACCATCGATGATTTATTTCCGAAGTTACATGCCGCGTGGACTAAAAATATACAATCAGAATCGATTCTCAAACACGATAATGATCCCGCCGGGCAAGGGCGGCATATCTCACCAGGTATCGTTAATATAACGGAAGTTATCGCGATTTATCTTCACGCGGATGTTGTCGAGGGCAGCTACAATGTTGATTCATCAGAGTCAAATCAGGCGCAACAGGGATTTATCTTGTATTCGTTTTCACCTAGCGCCTCTCCGGGTTATTTGATAATAAAGGAGCCGGTGAATCCGTTTTATCTGCGATGTCATAATCGATTGTTGTCAAGGATAAATTTCAAACTGACGGACCAGAAAGGAAATTTGCTTGATATCCGCGGGGAAACTGTTAGTATCAATCTACTGGTAAAATCGTAAATCCATCTGCCAGGGAAAAACGGGCCAAAAAAATAAATAAAATCCAGGGAATTTTTTTAAAATTAATATATTTTTTTAATTTTTTTTTGTTGTTTGCGGAATTTCTTCAGGAAGATATTTCCTTGGCCTTGCTCTCATCGACAAGCTTTTTCAACTGTCTGATGCGTGAACTTGTAATTTTTCTTGATTCATATTCGTCGGATAAAATCAATCTAGCTTTTTCCACTAGCGTAGATAATTTAACAAAATCCTCAATTTGATCATCGCTGACTGTTGCAAGCGATTGATACATCGCGATTTGGATCTTTTTTATTAATTTGTATTCGGATGGTAGCGTGTATTTGTATTCGAGTTTTCCTTGAATGATTGTTTCGAATTCGGATCGGATTTTACTCGTGTCCAACTCTGATGGAAGATTTATTTTTTTCTTCAGGTCATCGATAGCTTCGATGATGTTATTTATAGTTTGTTCTTCCATGTTATATTAATTTTGTAATATTCAATTATTCTTCGTCCTCACTTTCCGAATCGAATATTATTGGTATATAAGAAAATTTGATCCAAGTGCCGAGATTGTAGGAAAATGTCGCATTGATTTTTCCTTCTGCCGCGAATTTCACCGAGCGTGAATTAATTTCATAATATTTCGCAGCTGCAGTCATCGATTCGAATATCATCTCCTCGCCCGTTTCCTGATTTATCGATTTGACCCCCCTGGCATATTTCGGATGTTTGCCAGTATTACCATATATACAATTTTCACTCGGAGTTACCGCGCGTAGATTGGATAGTTTATTATTGAGTTTGTTTCCGTCGATATGGTCAATGACCAAATTATTCTTGATGAGTCCGCGGAAACACTCGAATACAAACCGATGAAGGGCGTAATTTGTGGATCTTCTCTTTCCACCATTACTGAAGTTACATATCAAATAACCCGAATTGCCAACTCTACCAACATGTTTCTTCGTTCTGATATGTCTGACGGTACCATCGGATGATGCTTCGTAACCCTCGATCGTAGGATGAGATCTATACTCGTGCGTGATTGTCATTGCAGGAATCGTTGATTTCATTTCCATTATATAATAATTATCTGTCTAAATCATAATTTGCCTTGAATCGATTAATGTAATCCTCTTCGCATGTTATCACCGAGGAAGATTTCTTTTTGTAATATCTGAGCAATTCCCGATAATTTTTCCCTCCGCAGGATAAACACAATCGAGTCTTTCCTCGAGTGCCAACTTGACAAACTAAGCACCGCTGTGGTCCTTTACTGCCTCGTCGAATCGCATATATGTGAGCGCCACAATAATCGCCTCTGCAGGATTTGTCGCATGATTTTGTTGATCCGATTGGTATCCACGAACATTTATTCATTATAATTTAGATATTTGTCTAAAATATAATAATGGACGTATTTGATCTTGATGAGGCAGAATATATCATTCCTGAGGTTGATCGTGCCAAGAGAGAATTCCTTGATGATGGAGCGATTCACACTTGGTCGACATGGAAAACTAACTCCGTTGATGCTACGATGAATCTGGAACGGGCCAAGAATATAATCGAGCATATAAAATTCGAACACAAGGAGGAGCGATTTATCTTTGGGATAAAATTCATCGCACAAATGCCTGACGACACTTGGATTATTCGCGATAAACGAGATCCAATACGTGGCGGTAAGAAAAACGTCGTTCTTGATAAAAATTCGAAGCCAGGATTATTATTGGGAATTGACGGTCCTTATTATGCTAGGGCGTATCCATCTAGTGCTGTTGTTTATGGAATTTATCGGCTAAATAACAACCCGGATGTGAAAAATCTACCCGCGATGAAAGAATCACCGATGATAAATTGCGTTGCCGAGCGCGTTATCGAGCACATGAAAAACGCTCGTCGCGGATCCGGATTGACTCAGTTGAGGTTGAATAAAATTAACGCGTGGGCGAAGACAGTTGTTGATGGCGCATCGATTGACGATGTTGCTGTGTTGAGCAAGAAACTTAAATTTCCTATCACGGTGAAAACGCTATCGGGAGAAATATTATATTCGTCGCCATATAGATCTCGAGGAGTACCAATCGAGATTGTTGATCATAATTCACATGCGTGGTCGCAGTCGGTAATGATATTCCCGCGAGATCGCGCTGTTAAATTTTATCCCGTGGAAGACGCAAAAGACAATTCCGATGCCATGTTTCGATATATCAAAATATTAGCCGCATCTGATCCGATATCGGTTTGGTTATTCTCGAGCGAAGAAAAATATGATCAGTTTATCTTGCCTCGAGGGGATATTTATCGAGATGAAAAATTACATGAATCTATGAAAAATATCGCGGTGAAATATTCGTCAAATCCTGATCAGTTATTAACGAATTGCTTTACTGTTCCGTCTGTTGCCGCTCACGCTGCCAGAGAAAGAAATTCGTGGAAACCTACAAGGAACGAATACCTCGCTGATATTCAACTTAGTTGTATCGAGTACGGCCATGGCAGATTATGGAATACCAAATATTATTTCGAAGATATGATCTCCGTTGATATGAGCGCGTGCTATCCTGGAAGTTTTCTTGGATATGGCGATTGTGTGGATTATTTTGCTAAATTTGGCCATCCCACCAACGAAATGACAAGGGTAGCAATTAACGGACCGTTACCTGATTTTGTCATGACCGGATTCGCTTGTGTCACTTCATTTGAGTTTGCTGAAAATTTACATAAAATTTGTTATATTTGGTTTGGTCGGCATTTCTCTCAACGCAGATGGGTCCCTATAGTGTTATTGAGGTATATGCTGGATTCGTCAATGTTAATATCGTTGACGGTTAGCGAGGCAATTATATCATACAGAAAACAAACTGAAGTGTGGCTACCGACGGATTGTGAAAACGCGAAAGATATTGGAAGAAAAATAATTGGCAAATTTACTCAAGGAGGATCCGTTGATCATAAACACCGACACGCTAGATTGTTTATCAACGATGCCGAGATGGATTTTATTATTGCCGATACGGTATCGCGAGGAATATTCTGCAACAGAGAGAATATTATCATTGACGGAGAAAAATTGGGTACCGTAATTAGCTATCTCGACGGAGAATCAGCGCAGTATACGCATTTGAGATCATCGATGCTCGCTTATGTGAGTATAAATTTACTGTCGATGATAAATAAATTTTCTGATATCGCGGTAAGGGTCGCAACGGACTCGTTTTATATCGATAAGAAATATCAGTATAGGCTGGAGAATTTAATCTCCGATGGCTCTTGGGGCACTTGGAGGATAAAAAACGAGGATATCCTAGATTACTGTGAGGACGCTGATGTTGAAGATTGCGATAAATTTCATCGAGATAAATTTGAGGAAATATCGACGGCTGCATCCGCATTTGACCCGATTTCACGTAACAAATTCGTTTACCTAAATGGTCCTGGTGGTAGCGGTAAAACAACACGAGCGATAAATTTATTTGCGAAATCTGATATGATCGTGTTGACTCCAACTCACAGATTAGCGCGAGAAATAAGACAACGCGGCGTTGATTCTGGTACTTATCATAGTTATTTCAAATACAGCGGTGGATTATGGGATTCGGCTCGCATGGGAAACAGATATATCAACAAAATTATAATATTTGATGAAATTTGCACAGTAAATTTAGTTGTATTACAATCGTTCCTGACATGGCTGGAGGAGAAAAATACAGCCGTGATAATGTGCGGAGATCATGGCCAGCCTGATCCGATTGATGGTGAATCTCCTCATGAGTGGCTTAGGAATTTCGTTGACTATTATGAGGAAATCAACGCCGATTACAGATCCAATGATATTTTACTGACTGAATTTAAGAAAATAATACGATTACAACCGAATAAAATTCAATGCGATGTGATGAGAAAAATAATCGACGAGACTCCGATGGATATTTTTCTAAATTTGTGGCGTCCCGATCATCTGATTGTTGCTAGTAGGAAAATTGTTCGTGATGTTATTCAGGAAAAATTATTCAAGCTTCATTGCGAGAAATTTTTCCAACATTGCAGGTGCCGTTGTGTTACAGACCCGCTGATACCAGGAAACAAAATATCAGTGTTACTTTACCATGCGGAGAGGAAAAGATCTTGGTACTGAATGATATTATTCTTGTTGATATTAATCTTGTCAATGACGCGATAAATGCAGAAAGATCACCATGGAAACTAGGCTACGCAACAACGATACATTCATCGCAGGGATTAACCGTGGATGGCCAAGTTTGGATCGTCGATGATAGAATTTCCTGGTCAAATTTAGTGTATCTGGCCGTGTCGAGAGTAAGAAAATTATCTCAGTTAGGTAGAATTCGGTTTCACATTAATGACGCTGGCGGTAGTTGAGTATCTTTCGGTATTATTTGTAATTCCTCCTTGGTAAATCCGCGTTGTGGCGCTAGTGAATCTAGGAAATAAATTGCCGGTCTTCCCGATGATCTTGTTACGGCTGATATTTTGTGTGTTGTAACGCTCCAATTTGGATCAGTTGCTCTTTGTCTTCCTCCTTCGGCCTCGCCTTCTTTATATAAATACCGGACCGTGACGCTACCTAGCACAGGCGGAATTGTGGAACCTCGCTTTAGGGGTATATTTGGTTTTGTAATCGCAATTGCGGGTTTCATTGCTATTGTTCTCGTTGTCTCGTTATTTAGTGCGTTAATCACATGAGGCAACCTCGATACCCAATCATGAGATCGATTATCCTGAATAAATTCACGCGCGTACTGATATCCGAATAATCGTTCCGCGAGAGTTTTATTGAATCTCTCAACGATAGCTTGATTGTGATGAACACCTACAATACCGCGACGGATTTTAACATTATTCTTTTTCATCAATGAAGTAACCGCACCAAGAAATTCTCGACCTGGGTCAACCTGGAGAAGCTTCGGCCATGTTAATGGAGATCGTGAATAAATTTCGCTAAACGCCTTAGCGATCTCTGTTGCTGTTTTATTCGATAACGGTTCCGCTTCCTTGTATCTGCTAGCAATATCAACAACCGTTAACACGTATTTATATGTGACTCCGTCGACGGTATCGTAAGGAAGAAACATTAAATCAGCCTGATGAACTTCATTAGGGACGCTGACAGAGAAACTCGCATATGATATTTTCTTAGGTGGGGGAAGATATATTTGCCAGACAGCCTGTTTCGATAGCCACGATTCAGCAACGGACTGTTTTACTTTTGCTGCCTTGGCGAGTTTGGCAATTGCTGATTTTCCTCGCCAGAATCCTCGCGGAGAATAATATATTTGCTCCATTATTATTTACCAGCGCCGAATACTAATTTACCTTTCATTGCGCCTTTTACCAGCCAAGTTGCCAATTTTTCTTTGAAATTTTTGTTAGGAATCGCGTCTATTGCATGAATTAGCCTGACATCAGCGAGATGCCGTTGTTGTAAATCCCCGCTGCGATACGCAAGATCGTGATAGTAACACGCGTTATCGATGGCGTTTACTGGATCTTCGCCGGGATTTGGTTGATTTTTATCGTTGAGTCTTATATCGAGCCTTGTGCCGGGTCCGCAGTAATTGTATCCTGGCAAATGTTTCTCTCCGGGATATTTCGCCCAGGGAGTTCCGGGTAATTTTGACAAGAGGGATGCGAAGTCTCCTCCGATTTTTCTATTTTTTTTTTTACAAATTTGAATTTGCGTGTTTTGCAAACTTCGCATTCTCCTGCAATTGCGTTCCTGTTGTTGCGTGTGACGATTTCGGTTGGATTTATCGTAGCTGTGCGCGTGCGACACTTAACACAATATAGATCCATAATATTCTAGTAACATGAATGTAATTGATTTTTCGGCCACGAAGAAACGTGAGCAAGCGAAACATAACGCGGTGTTACCGAATTCGATAAGGATGATAATTATCGGCCCGTCCGGTTCTGGAAAGACGCAGTTGTTGCTAAATTTGATAATGCGATGGCTAAAATGGGATAAATTGTATTTGGTTGCACCGTCCGTTGATGATCAGCGTTGCTATCAAGTGCTAAAGGAATTCAGTGACAATACCGACGAAGGCACGATAGAATTCATCACAGACATCAATGATACCCCATCCGTGGAAAATTTAGATGGCGGCGTTAATAATCTTGTCGTATTCGATGATGTAATGCTGGACAAGCAAACCAATCCGGCTAGGATATTCTCGCGTGGCCGACACAAAAACACCGATGTGATTTACGTGACGCAGCGATATACGCAAATTCCAAAGGTAATTAGGGACAATTGTAATATTTTGTCGGTTTTCAATGGCGTCGATACTCACACGTTGAGAAATATTCATCAGACTTGGTGCAACGGCGATATGGACATAAACAAATTTAAAATTTTCTTCAGCCGCGCTCAGGCAATACCGCATGGTTTTATCACGATTAATCTTCATGATCCGCGTAGTAGATATCGAATCGGTCTTGATCAATTTTATTCATGAGACTCGCAGCCAAACTTTGCAAACTTTGTCGACACCAGAATAAATTCCCCCCCCCCCTAAAATCGTTGTCCAAAATCAATGATTTTTGCACACAAAAATTGCAGTCGGGAGTGAATTTACGCAAATTAATTCTCGTAGGAAGGCTTATTTTTGAAATCCGAGGCTTCTACGGGAAATGTTCTCGTAGGAAGGCTTATTTGGTCTGGAACCACTGGTCTGTAGAACTTCCCTGCTGCTTACGTAGAGCATCAATAAACAAACCCCTAATCTACTATTCACACACGCAAAGCATTAAAATTAAACCCAAATCTACTATCCATACAAACCTACGTGAGCGCTTACAAACACACACACACACACACACACACAAAAAAAAAACACACCCACACAAATAAAAAGAGTCAGTGTTTATATTCACACTACCCTACATACACACATTGGCAAATCGATTACTATTTCTTTTCTAGAGTATTGGGTAGCCCTGAAAAGGGCTGTTTGTTTTTGAACTCCAGTGACACCTGGTTAATGATGGCACCTTCTAGGCCTGGCACCACACACACATCTTCTTCCCCAGTCTATTTTCACTCTTTTTGGGGAGAGAGCAGAGGAGGGATAAGTGGCTTCAGAACCCCAATCTTCTGTCTCTGGGATTCTGAAATTTCCTCTCTCTCCTTTTCTTCCTCTTCTTTGTTTCTTCTTTCCACCTCTTCTTTGTTTCTTCTCTCCTCCTCTTCTTTGTTTCTTCTCTCCCACTCTTTCATCCTTCCCTCTTCTACGATGGCCTCTGCAGCCAGCTCATTCACTATACACCTGGCATATTCCAGGTGTACATGAAGTTCAAGCAGTTTAGCTAGTCTGGTGTTCATTCTGGTGGTGTTGATCAATCAACAAGGGTAGCTAGACTGCCGAACGATTTTTAATTTATAGTGAAAGCGCGGACGTGAAGGAAAACATATCCCTAAAACAAAATTGATCTTACCTAGATCATGACCAAACAACGAGCTAACCTAAAAGAAACACTCACTCACTTTTTTATACTACCCATTACTAATTTAAAAATTTTCATTAATGACTTCAATATACTATTCACATACGCAAAGCAATCCAATCAAACCCCAAATCTACTCTTCACGCACGTGAAACAGCAAAAAAACATGATCATAATCTACTATCCACACAAACGTACGTGAGCACTTACAAACACACAATCATATACACAAACACATACACTCACACTATAAAAAAAGAGTCAGTGTTTATATTCACACTACTCTACCTACACACATTGGCAAATGGATTACTATTTCTTTTCTAGAGTATTGGTTAGCCCTGAAAAGGGCTGTTTTTTTGTTTGCTATGACAATCTTTTAGTTTCTAAGAATGCGACGTCCTCTGAGGATAAACTTTCTGACGATAGGTCTGCTTCTTCGGAAAGAGAAGAAGAACTCTTTGGTGTCGATACGACAATCGACAAAGCCTCTGTCAGGTTCAGGTTCCTGCTGCTGCTGTTGTTGCTGTTGCTGCTCTCTCTGCTGTTTCTGAAGTCTGTACTTCTCTGTCCATTCTTCTTTCTCCCTGTTCACTTCTTCTCTGAAGAGCTCTTCTATCAGGTCTTCAGTGACTTTTAACATTCTCACATTCTCTATCTCTTCTGGCTTCGGTATCAGACTGTGTCAGACCCTATGCAAATTCACGTAGGCTTCGTTTAGCTTAGCTTGTTTGGAGCACATCTTCGTAGGCGGATGAGTAACCAATGGATGGTTAGACTGGAGGCTACCCCGGCTTTAAAGTCAAAGCGCGGACGTGAAGGAAAACATCCCTCCACGTTTTCGAGCCGGAACGTTCAATGAATGCCATGAGAGGGATAGTAAGAAGTCAAAGAACATGAATCAACATTCTTATAGCCAAACAAAAGACAAAGGCATTTTTTCAAAACACAACCTTTTTTTATTCAAAATCACTTAACACTAACCAACAACTCTAAAATTTTTAACAATAATCCAACAATATAAAATCAAACATTTTTTTTCAAATCACAAACATTTTTTTCAATTAACACTCTAATTTAAAAAGGGCTGACAACGTTGTGAATGAAATTGTGATTTCCACTGTTGGAAGTCATTAGGCCATTGATGGACACTACGTTCCCTAGCTTGAGACAAAAGATAAGCATAATGGTCACAAAACCATTGATTTACTTTCACATCGTTTCTAGAAGAAGAACGAGGATCAAAATGAGTCACTAAATGTTCTAAAGAATAGCCCAGGCTGCGATGATGCAGAAAATACACACAATATTGTCCACACACCAAGGAATCTGTGCCTTGTAATTTCACATTATTGAATCGGGTGGTCTGAGCATTTCTTCTCATAAAGTCGATGATATCGTCTTCCAAAGGGGGCAATCCATACGAATCAAAATATTCCACACATCCTTCTTGAGGAAAGTAGACGGCTACCCAGTGGGTTCCTGGGAGATGACTGTCGTCCGTGTTGATGACATAAGCTTGATGGTCTTTAGGTTTGCGATGAGGGAGATCATCTTTAGCACAGACGACAGGATTCCATGAAGCCGTGTACGAACTGTGGTTCAAAAGGTAATAAAGTTCCCAGGTATCCATTGATTTGTATGGTTTTCTTCTTCACAGGTAATAATAAGTCATCAATTCGATCCTGACTTTTTGCTTGAAAATGTCTGACAAATAACCGTTTCTTCGCTTCGTCTCCCCACTCTGATTCAGGACAGCTTCGATACGGTGAATCTCTTGAGTGGTTAATGGTGCACAAGAATGTTCACGCAAGTCTTTATACCACTGATGCAACACGACTTCGTCCGAGATGAGACTCCAAGCTTCGTCCAGATACTCGTTCAATTTTTCTTCTTGACTCAGCATTAGGCATTTATCGTGTTGAATTTGACTGGGATGATCGTTTTGACATCCATAGCAATCTTTCTTGATCAATTCCGTCATTTTTTCGACCAAGTGTTTGGCAAAACAGGAGACTAAATGAGCTTCTTGTTCTGGCCATCTTGACTTCATCATGATCACTTCTTCGTCTTTGTCTTGAGATTCTGCTTCCCCGGTCTCCTCACATTCCATCTTCAAAGTTTCTCCACATGGCAAAGAGGGATGATAGTCTTCTATGGCTTCTAATAGTCTAGAATGACCCCTCTCAAACTGTTGATTTCTATGGTATTGTCAAATTCTGCATACAGGAGGACGTTCACTGTGTGATCTGGAGGTGGATTTGCAAACTGAAGTTCCACACGAATCTGACCCGATTTTATAGGGTGGAAATGTCCCTCCTCGCTGCCTTGGTCTGGAGTGAAATCAAAACCCCACAAAGCATAGCCTCCTGCATAATCGTCGTACGAAATACCGTGACTGGTGTTGGTTCCTACCTGTTCGGTGGCTTCGTACAGGGACAAGTACGATCTCAAATAATTCTTTGCGACACCAAAGTTGGGCTCAAGGGGTCGGGTACACAAGGTCTTGCCGTCGCGACTGACTTCGATCTTGGACACATTGTAATGTTGAAACTCAAAAGGATTTTGATCGTGGGTTCCGTTGAAGGCTGAATTCCTGACGATACCAACAACCAAACGCTTGGGTAACTGTCCTTGGAACAGATGATCTTCGATCATAGATCGCTGTCCAGCGGGAATGGTGAACGTTTTCACTTCAACGCGTCGTATCGGATACTTGGCGGTCGTTCTGCTCAACGTCTGACTGAAGTCGTTTCCCACTTTAGGTAACACTTCCACACGACGCACGTAAAGTCGGGCTTCTTGAATGATAGTTTTGTATTCATTGGCATGGGCCATCAAATGGAAAGCCGCACTGCTACGATTCAGTCTCAGACGGATATCCACCCCGTTCAGCAAATACTTTTCTTATAACCACATGTCCAAATGCAAACGATCCATCAGTTCTAAACTTCGCCCTTGCAGAATTTTCTTACGACGGTCGTTAAACCCCACATTGTGACGATTGTCATTTTCTGTCAGGACTGTGTCGCTAAACGTGCCTACATCTGCCGTGTCAGGTTTCCATACCACGCAAGCATCCAGATGAGTATTCTTGGCTTCTTTTCCGTACGTCAAGAGATTTTCCAAGTAGGCACGATATGGGTAAGTATCCATGCTGCTGCTGACCAGCTTGTTATTCAAGTACAAGTCCACTTCGCTGAACAAGGAATGCATGAAATTGTTGACAGGAGCTATTCTAGCATCGCCTCCTGGAATGGTGTTGTCCGTTTTGATCACTTTCACTTTCAAGTACAGGTAACTGCTATTCAGATCGATGTAATCTTCGGGCTGTCCTTTGATTTCAAACTCGATGGGAGCGGAATCCGTCAAAGAGGAGACGGGATGAAATTCCACCCACTGGGATTCTTGCATGGTCATCATGGTGGGGGGCATGGCAAACAGATCCAGTTCCGACTTGGAACAAGCGCAAGACTCTCGGTGCATCATTTTTTTCTCTTTCTCAATAATCGAAAACGTCTAAGTCTCGAACGGTTCTTCTATTCTTTGCCTTTCTAGCTTTAGACGTGTGAAGTCTGGTGAAAGGGTGTTTTCTTCGTCGTCTCTTTCTGACTTGTCCTTGCTGAATGCTTGACTAGGTAGCGTGCAGGGCATTTATAGGTGTGTCTCGTCGGCCCAGAAGGTCTTTGCCCGTTTGCAGCAAGACATTTTTGCCTGCCCTCATGAAGGCTTCTTTAGTATTTTGTTTGTCGATGATGACATTTTGGAGAAATTCTTTGCCTTGTGTCAGTGCCGCATCTTTCAAGGCGTGCAATCCGCGTGTCACCATCGGTTTCAAGACTGGGGCCACCGAACGAAAGGCCGATTTCAGCATATCTCCTAAACCGTGTCCTCGCTGTCGAGCAACCCCTCGGTACACTGGATACATGACTTACGAGTCGTGAGAGAACCGTTTTCGAAAATGGAGTTTCACCGTGACTTTTCCTTTGGTGAATGGAATATTTTGTCCCAGATCTCCTTTTTATAGCAATGCTGACCGTGTCCAAATAAGACTTACTGACAGGCAAATAGTGAGGATGTACAAATTCGCGGTGAACGTGGTAAGTGTTTCCACCTTCCTCGTCAGCGGTCGTGGCAGAATCCACTTTGAAAGGAATGACACGCAGTAACGGCACAGAGGTGTGTCCCACCACGTTGTACTCCACCACATCGGAGTACACAAACATCAAATTCAGTCCTTGGTTCAGTTCTACCGGGGCACGAAATAACTTGACAAAAGAATAGTTGTCGTAAATGATTGGTAATTCCTTTTTCTTGAGCATGGCCTTTCTCATGTCCATGTCTCCGCCCAACATGTCAAACAATTCAGGACAAAATAAAATGGACACTATTTTACTCCCGTCAAGTTTCATCAAGAAGCGACGAGCTGCTTTGTGGTATTCCATGGTCACACTTGTTTTGACACTTTCCAAAGCTTTCAGAAACACGACATTAAACCTGGAGGTTATGGTGCTGACAAAATGTTGACCACTAAAACAATAGCCTGGGGGAACGAACAAGTGATAGGTGGTGTACTTTTGATTTTTTGTGCCAGGGGTTTTCTTGTCATATTTGCCATAGGTATCCAAGTACTGTTGCAATTGTTCGTCATGAACTTCCACATCAAAAAAATTTTGATGGGGAAGAACATTGAGGACTTGAGTCGGGTGAATGATTTGTACTAAAGCCACTTCCCAATGGGCTTCGTAATCTAATGGGATGGTCTGGGGTAATTTGGCCGTGTAACAGCACAACGTGTTGTTGGGAAACACCTCCAAGGAACTGTCACTGGGTAAGGTTAAGTAAAATTGGTTTTGGTGACTCATAATTTCAGAGTTCTGTGGCTGTCCGAGGGGTTACTGGACGTCAGAGGCGTGTCTCCGCCCAAAATAGGGTTGTTGTTGTTATTGGAGTGGTGACTGACACTGGCACTGGACACAAGGTTCCCGTGGTTTCCGTTGGAGGAGAATTTCAGGGAGGGATTGGGAAGCAGGTAACCGATGCAACTGCTCAATAAAATGGTCCACAATTTTTTGTCTCCTTGTTGCAAACTCAAATTGGCAATGGCTGCCCCGATGACACAATACACCACGAAGATTTGGCAGAAAAAGTCGATTTGCGTTTTAGGCACACGTTCTCCACACCACACCCACAAAGGTTGTTTTTGTAAATCTTGCAAAGAAGAACTAGGTGAAGGAGTGGTCGACGTAGCTCCGTGTGTATGAAACGGCATGATGGTCACTTCTTTAAATAGTCGATGACTTGCGAAGCGTCGATCCAAGAATCAAAACTGGGTGGATATCCTTTCCAACGTACTTTGACTTCTTTGACACGTCGTTTGCTCACTTTACGGGTTCTGCGTTCGAGAATGCTTTCGATGTCGTACACGTCGTCTTCTTTTTTGGTGACACGTTGTAACTCGGGTAAGTAAAACGTTCCTTTGAGCACTTCTCTGTTCATGTCTTCCAATTTATACACGGCAGGATGACGGCCATGCACACGAAACAATTCGGTCGTCCAGTTAGGTAAGTAACCTTTGTCGAAAGTGCGTTTGGTTTTGCCAATGCGCACCCAATCTCCTATGGTCAACACTCCACTTTTCTTGGGGACAGCCCTCGTCGGGGACGTACCAAACAGGCGCTCAAACAGCAACACTTCGTTCTCGGGAGTCACTTCTTGCGGGGCACGTCCGATGCTTCGATGGTAAGATTGGTTGTACGCTTGCACTAGGTGCGGTAAGATGTCGATTTACTTCAGAGTGTGGTGATGCGTAAAATATTTCCACATGCGTTCTTTCAAAGGACGTTGAAAACGTTCCACGATGCTGGCTTTGGTTTTAGGATTCTCGGTGGTAAAAAAATGAATGTCACGTTTCTTTAATTCTTTTTGGAAAGCTTGGTTCAGACATTCGGTGCCTTTGTCCGTTTGCCATCGAAGAGGGTGACGACCGCTTTGTTTCAACACTCGTTGCAGGGCTCGCACTAACTCGCTGCTCGATTTGGAAGTCAAGGGTACGACCCAGGCAAATTTGGAAAAGACGTCGATGACACAAAACAAATATTTGTAGCCACGATTGTAACTGGCCAAATGAGAGACATCGGCTAAATCGGCTTGCCATTGATGATCGATGCCTTCCACTTGGGTGCGACTTCTGGAAAACTTGCGTCGAATGGGTTTGTGTAAAGTGTAGGTAGCTTGTTCTTGTAACCATCGTTGCACTTGAGGTAAACGGAGACTTTTCAGTCGCATTTTGGCAGCACGATACAATTTTTGAACTCCTGCGTAACCTGCAGGATGGGAGGGATCGTAGTAAATGCTGGCTAACACTTTTTCCATTTTGTGTTTGTATGTTAATAAGGCACCAACTCTTGGAAGATGCTACTCTTTTTCTCTTGGGGTACTTTCTTGGATTGCAATGCTTTGCGTGTGCGAACAGCAATAGGTGTCGCAGAGGAGGATGTCGGAACAGGGGATATCGGTTCTTGTTTCACTTCTGTCTTCACTTCTGTCTTCACTTTCTTTTTCTCTTGTGAGGAAGAAGGGGTAGTCATCATCTTTTTAATCCATCCAATTCTGGAGGTAGGTGGTGTTGTTAACTTGCGTACTTTTTCTGGTGGAGTTTGAAACCCTTCTTCTTCTTCTCCTTTTTCTGTCTTGGTCACTGGTAGTGGTGGTGGTGGTACTGGTGATGGTGCTGGACTTTTCATCAAGGTCTTAAAATCTTTCAGAGTGGGTAGAGTTGTTTCGTCTAAAGCTTTCTGGTAAAGAGTTGCAGTCGTTGCAAGAGTTGACCGTACTTTTGCGATTTTTCTGTTTCGGACAAATCTTGGCGATCCATCAAGGACTGCAATTCGTGTTGGAACTGGGACATCTCGCTCAAATGGGTATTGGGAGGTAAATGCGGGGTGCGTTGTTCTTGCCAACGATGGTATTCCATCCATCATTTGTAAGGCACTAAAGCTAGTTTTCGTCCTTCCATGGGGTTGTCAAGGGTCGATTCTGAGATCTTGGGACTTCAGAGGGCCTTTTTATCTTGCTCCCACCAGTCCTCCCAACATGGTTCCCAAGACTCCTTTCAGCAAGGGGCCTAACATGAGGGGTAAAATGCCTCCACGTTGGACCAACATCTTCTTCTTTTGACGAAGGGGAATTTTCTTTTGAACCATTTGGCGAAGAACGTGACGATGTCTGCCTAAGCATTGTTTCTGGTGTTTGGACAAAGGGATCGTGCCTTTCAAGACGTTCAAACAACATTCGCACACGGTATCGCTGACCTCTTTGGAAGCTGACTGAATGAGTTTTTTTCGTAGGGGTGGAGAAGCTTTGGACAGGACAGATAACATGTCCCCATGTTTGACTAAACGTGGTGGCAGTCCACTCCTTTTCTTTCCATGGGGTTGTTTAGAAGAGGGATGTTTTTTGGAAGGTGACATCTTTCAATCTTCAGGAGCACCAAAACACTGATACCCCGACTTGGTCACACACCTTTTTTTATACTGGAACGCGTCGCCACTGATTGTCTTTACGTCGTATCAACTTCAGGACAGGCATGACACGTTGTGCAGGGGCACTCAACGGACTAAATCGAGCCAGTTCTTGCTTGGACAAATCCAGTAAACTTTGTAACATGCCCGATCTTTCTTGGACTTTGATTTTGGGAGAAGGTACTTTGTGAGCAGCAGCCACTGCCACTAAATTGGAGGGTCCTGCCACTGGGGAAGTTCTTGGGGTCATCAACGGAGAAGTTCTTGGTGTGATCAACGTATCCAAGTACTCTTCAGTTCTTGGTGTCATCAACGGAGAAGTGGATGAACTTGAGGCTGCCGGAGACGCAGTCACCGCCGTGGCAGGTCGTGGTTTCCGAGTGTAAGATTGCGTCCTGGGCGAAGTGCCTCTCTTGCGACTAGTTTTCTTTTGTGGACTTTTCTTTTTCTGGGGGCTTTTTCTCTGTTTCTTTTTCTGGGGGCTTCTTTTCTTTTTCCGGGGTTGTGTCTGGTAAGACGAGGGTCCCGCCACTGGAGAAGTTCTTGCAGACACGGGTCTCCTTGGGGACCTGGTCTTTTACTTCTTCTTGGAGCTTCGTTTGACTTTTTTCTTGGGGAGAACATTGGGGGCATTAGGATCCCATCTTAAGAGAGAGCGAATGATGACCCCTCCTAGAGTACCGCTCCCTCCAGGTTTCAAAATGATTTGTTTTTTGGTTTGAGTGTCGATGCGGGGATCGGCCAGTTGGGTCAAAGCGACTTTATTTCGATCAAAAAAGCGTTTGGTTTGATGAGGAATCTGAATGATCCGTTGTAGTAATTGACGTGCCGTCACCGTGAACCATCGTAAGACTTCTTTGAGACTAGCTTCTAAGACACGAGCTCGTGTTTGTGGATTTTTTTCTCGACTGATGACATACAAGGCACGAATCAATTTGACGGGAAGATGCGACTGAAGGGACGTCATGTTCAAAATGTGTGTGAGACAGACGAAAAGGGTCTGAGGTTTTTATAGAATTTTTTTTGTGGAATGAAGTTAAGTCAAGGACGGAGACGTGTACGGGACAGGCCCTCCGTCTTGGCACCAGTGGTGAAACAAGTGGGTACGAAATCGCAAATCATCGGGGGTCGTAGGTTTCAAATCGACAAGTAAATAGGCGTGTGGAGTTTGAGTGGCATCGTCGTACGCCTGAGTCAGCCAAGGTGTCCCTAACTGTTTGGCTAAGACTTGCACTTGCGATTTATCTCGAGGGCTTTTAAACAAGACCACATAATGCGCATTGAGACTGATGGTACGATGGGCTTTACTTTGTTGAAACAAATTTTGAGTGATGTAAACGACACTGGCATTACGATGATGCCCTTTGCGCGTGAACCACAGTTTAATTTCTTCTTCGTCTTCTACTAACATGTCGTCAAAAATGACCAAATGGATTTGACGGGAGTCAGAGACGATGCCGTCGTCTTCTTTAGGAATGCCTTCCACAAACACGATGGAATCGCCTTGACTTTCTCGCAAGGGGCTGTACGCCGATTGCCACTCTTTGTAACACCACACGATGCGTTGAGGTGGACGATCGATCAAATGATGTTTATGTTCGATCAAGCGTTTGACGAATTCGGTTTTGCCTGAACCGCTAGGTCCAGCAATGAGCATGTTAAAGGGATGGCGAAGATACAAAGCCTCTCAACTGGCACGATCTAAGTGTTCGTCGATGACTTTGACAGTGGAGGAAGAGGGAGCAGAGACAGCAGAGGTAGCCATAGTGTGAGGAATGTCACTTGTGACACGAAAACAAACAAGACGAGAGTTTATATACTTTTTTAAGGACACGTTTATTGAATGTTTTAAACATGAATACGAAAGACAAAAATACATAAAAGCCAAAGGCTTAAGTACAACGATAAAAGGCACATGATAACCATCAACGTGGAATAAAAACAAGAGTCTGTACAACATGTTTTGGGTAATGTTCTGACCAGTTCTATAGGGGGTAAGGTCACACAAGTGTCCCCCCGAAAATGGTCTTTCAGGGACGTTCACGACAGTCCTGTCCTGGGTGACGGGTTCTTCTGGTACTGTCACTAACACAAGTTGAAAAGTCGCAATGCTCACAATCGCATTCCACTTCAGAAGCCCTAAACTTGAATTGTGCCTTTCTAAACTTGTTTTGTGTTTCTCTGAAAGTATTCATCTTGTTCACTTGGTCTTGGTAGTCACAATGAACTATCGATCTTGCCATGGGTTCCTTTTCATATACAGACCGATACCGACGTGTCCATACGGTAAGGTGAAATGATTGGGAAGTCGCACTCGCTTCTGGTACACGATTTGATAGACTTTTTCCAAGGGTCGACTGACGATGTGGTGAGTGGGTAAACGTACAATCTTGTTCGGTTGATAGGTGGTCACTTTAAAGTGTTCATCTTCTCCCGATTGCAAGGCTTCTTTCAATACCCCAAAGTTGACCACACGACTGGTACGATAATTCAGAGTCAATCCTTTCACTTTACACTTCGTGTGCACTTCTCCTTGTGGGTCCCGGTATTCGTAGCCGTAATTTTTTGGACCGCCACTGACGAAACTTAGAATCTTGTCGTCGGGATGCTCGTCTGTCCAGGCTCCTAAACGGTCTCCTTCGATGTCAGGGTGCTGTTGACTCGGGTGATGGATGTAAATGCAACTGTCCGTGTCAAAGTACAGGACGCGTTCCCCTAACAGTTCTAAAGCTTCGTACAATTTTAAACGAGCATGAGCTGTCACGTAAGCCGCAATGATGACATTTCCAAAAGGGTCGTCTTGTACAAAGTTCAGATCTTCTTCGTAATTGATCAAGATCAAATCCTCGCGAACGACGTCCACGTGTTTCATGAATTTGGTTTTGTCTTGAATCATCTGAAAGTAGCGGGAAGGTTCTGTCAAATACTCCGTCTTGGGTAAACACGGACGTTGTGCCATTTTACCCCACAAGCAATTTAAAATCACTTTGGCAAACGATCGCCTGCCTTCGTTTTTCTCGATGTGATCTAAAGTAATGCCTTCTTGTGCCCAGTATTTCTCTTTGAATGTCTTTTGGTCTTCGGGAGTGTGACACCAGGAAGTATAGCCACTGGCTTCTTGTTTCAGTTTCAAAAAGGCATCCACGTAGTCGGCGAAAATGCCTTTCTGACTGGGGTCACCCTTGTGGTATTGTTGTGTCTTGGGAAAGTGACAAATTTCGTACACTTCTAACAGTTGATATCCCATGTCCAGAGCTTTGAACAATTCTACGCTGACCCACGTCCCCGTCTTGGCGCGTTCTTCATGGGTGTGCTGACAAGGCTGATCTTGGTTGCACGTTTCGGCACAAGTACGTCACAAAGGAAACATCAGTTTCCCTTGACAATGGTGAGGTAACACGGGATGGTACAAGTCAGTGGGAGGCAAAACTTTGCACTTGATCAAGCCTTCGTATTGTCGAATGTTTGTCAGGTCGATGTGTTCCGTGAACAATTGTGGGTGTCCTGCAGGAAAGCGACAATATTTGTACACGTAGGGATACAGCGAACACACGTCCAAGTATTTGATTTCTTCTTCTTTCCCTTCGTCGGCTTGGTACAGAAAACAGGTGGCATTGGTCCTTCCTCCGTACAAACTATCCCTCGGGTTCAGGGGGTCCATGAACTGGTAACGTTCCACGAGGCGTTTAAACTCGGGATCGGTTTTCAAACGGTGATCGTATTCGTGTTCCCATATTTCCACCACTTGGTATCCTTGCTGTTCTAACTTTAGGCGTCGCTGACAAGTGGCCTGGTACAAGTCTTCCATGGTTCGTTGTAAAAACTGATTTTTAGTGCCACGGTCAGGGTAACAGACGGGACATCCGTGAAATAAGCAACCGTTAAACTCGTACACGATCTTGGGGTTTTCTAAGTCCCAGCCATCGACCGAATGCGTTCCGATGGTCTTTTCGCCATCTCCGTTGCGGGCATGCTGAATCCACTTGTCTTCCTTGTTGCACAAGTAATGCAACAAGCGTAGGGCTTTGACCGAGTATTGACGTTTGACATAGTTGGTGGTTTGAGGACTGATGACAGTCACGGTATTTTCAGGCATGAATCGTTGCCGGTACACTAAGGAACACGCTTTGACAATGGTGCAAAAAGCTTCTCTCAAAGGATCGACCCCTCCGTGTTCCATGAACAGTTCTCGAAATTTTCCACAGCAACGTCATAAAATGTCCACGTCGGAACGACAATACTTTAACATTTCTTCCTGAAAGTCGAAGGGGTCGGAGGCGTGAGCCTGGTACCACGCGTAGAAAGCTTCTCGTTGTTCGGTACGCATGTTGTCGGGGTCGTAATAGTGAGCCTCAGGCAAATGGGGTAGAACGGCATGTTGATTGGTTTCCGTATTGAAAAAGTGTGGAAAGTACCCTTTAGCCATTTCTGTTATTTCAAAAGTTTTAGGCATTCGACTCAAAGGCATGGCCAAATAGCTTATCGAATCTTTAGACTGTACTTGTCCCACTTGCATGAAAATGAGTTTGGCTCCGTTCAAAGTGACTTTAGGACGCTCGGTGCCTTGTTCCGTATAGTACCTCAAAAGAAACTGTCCATCGTATCCGGAGAAATTGTGAGCCATCACCGTGGCATGACGATGACAATCTCCGTAACGTTCGATGTCCTCTTGGCTCCACGTCTTGTCGATGGGGTCCAAGACCCATTGGGCAAAATCGGCTAGCGTGTTCGGTCCTCGAGATATTATTTCACGCCCTCCAGGAATCTTACTGCAGTGAGGGCAATGACTGAAGATAGGTTCTTGAATGCACTTCTCGCGCGCTCGATGAGTCACGCAGAAATTAGGAATGTGAATGCCGGTCTCTTGCATGCATTCGAAATCGAAAAAGATGAAATTGCCTTTCTTCTTCTTCTTCTTGTGACCATCCTCTGTCTCTGGTGGGGATTGTATTTTTGCACGTAGCATTGGTGTTCCAAGTCCACGATGTGGTGACAAATGTGACATTTTTTCTTTCCTGAACATACGTGTGCCTTGGCATTATTGGTACGTATGACTTGTCCACACGTAGGGCACAATCTCAGAAGTTGACAAGCACATTTCTGCTGTGAACCTTGCGTCTTCAGATGTTGTTGGTAACAGGCAGGGCTGACAAACGTGCGCAGACAAGTGAAACAATGCACTAGTTTTTGTCCTTCGCTCTGACAGGGTGGAGAGGCCAAACATCCTGAGCATTTCGATGCACAATGCTTGTGTTGCTCTCGATTGTTATAGCCATAGTCACATTTCTCACAGTAATATCTTTATCCCAGGAATCCAGTGATACTGGTAATGGTATCGAAATGGTCATCATGATGGTAGACGTGAATGTATTTTCCATCCTTAAAGTCTTTCCCTCGAAACAACAGAGGCCCACGCATTTCTTGAGGATGCACTTTCAATGTGCAGCGTGGAGCTAGGGCATCTTGCAATTTTTGCATTTCAGGAATGCCACAGGGTTTGTCTTTGGGCAAGCCAGCTTGTCGTAACAGGAGTTCTGCTTCGTTTCGTTGTTTGGCTCGGTCCGATTGTCGAATAGTTTTCCAGGTTCTTTTCCATTCTACCGTGTCGTTCTTGTTGACATAGTTTCGTCCCACCACGATGGCTCTGGCTAAACACATGTGGTCTTGAGAATTGTGAATTTGGACGAGGCTACACTTAATGCTGCGAAGCTCGTTCACCAATAACATCTTTTTGCGTCCAGTCCCTTGAGGAGGAGAGACGTGGGTCATGTCCAGTGTTGCTTTTCCATCGGTGATGTCAAACTGGTCACGTGTTGAATCTTGTCCATGACTTTGGAAGGGGTCAATTCTGCAGGGGTGCTAAACTCGATCCAAACAGGGGATTTCAAGCCGTCGTGTTGTATGGAAAGTCTCAAGCGATCGTCTTCTTTGGGTTGACATTGTCGCTTGAGTGTGGTGAACAAAGAATCCTATACCCCGGTGATGAACCCTTCTGCTTTCTCCAATGGTACGTCGGACTTGAAATCTTTAAACTTCACCGTGTATTTGTAAGCCGTGGTTCTAAATTTTCTAGAGGAGCGCTTTTGGATCTCTCGAATGGAATAGTATTTGTCAGGGTTAACTAGGGGTAGTGATGTTTGTTTAGAGGGTTTGGATTCTGGTTCACTCATGTCCTCTTCAAAATCATTGGCATGAATTTGTGCCAAGACTTCAGCCCTGGTACGAGGCGATAGATCACGTTTCTGCCTCTTACTATCTTCTTCTTTCTTCTCAAATGAATTGGATCGTTTCATCTTGAGTGCAAAACGTCAAATGACTCAAATTTAAACACCATAGACTAATTTATAGTCATGGCAAACCAGCGTATATAAAAAGGGTGTGTGTCTTGTCCTTAAACTATTCATTTCACTCTCAAACCGAGCACAACGATGGAAGAGACTACCTAGATGGAACGTTTCATCAGAGCTTTGCGAGGGGTCATTAGAAAATTCTCTTCAGACCAGCCGACGGACTACTCTCCTTCCTTTCGAGATAAAAGTGAAGATACTTGCTATATCTGTCAGAAGAAAGGGCATTGGTCTTCAGAGTGTCCAGACCGTCAAAAAAGAAAAACAGGGGTTAAAAGAGACAAAAGTCAAGATACCTGTTATTATTGTCAAGAAAAAGGACATTGGTCTCCAGATTGCCCAAAAAAGAAACAAGAGGAGTCAGAAGAAGAGAGGGATTCTGGAGAGGAAGAAGAAGAGGAAGAAAGTAGACAATTCTATTTACATGAGGCAAAGAAAAAGAAACAGGAGAAGAAAAGAAGAAGGGAAGAAAGTGAGGAGGAAGAGGAGGAAAAGACTGTGACGGTGAAGAAATTGAAAAAACAGAGAGAGTAAACAAAGAAACAGAAGAAGTGAATGTACTTTTTAAAGTGCTCTGTTGTGAATTGTGAATTGGATTGTAACTATTGATAAAAGAATACATTAGGTATAAAAAGGTAAGTGTCTTTGAGTTTTGATTTTAAATAAGAAGCTACACTCACGCACTCATATACACGTACTATAGGGGTAAAATGTTTTTTTTTTTTTTTTTTTTTTTGAGTTATTGGCAATTGAAAGTCTATCTCTTTTCGAGAGAAGTGGGTGGCCCTGAAAAGGGCATTTGGTTTTTGGTGTAGGGGTGAGTTTAAGCAATCAACTTTAACTGCCTTAAGCCTTTGCCACGGCCGAGGGCTACTTCTGATGATGATTGGGTTGAAATCACTAAGGGTGGTACGGTAGGCTTAGTCACAGGGTTGGTGTGTTTAGCTCGGGAAGGTCGTATTCTCTTCGGTCGTGATAAAGAAGTCTGATACATTTGTTTCAGACTTCTTAACTCCGCTAAAATGTCTAACAGTACCGTGACCGTTTGATTTTCACCCTCTTGTTTCTTTGCTGCTGCTTCTTGTTGCTGTTGTTGTTTTTGTTTTCTTACTTCTTCTTGCTGTTGTTGCTGTAAAAGAAAAGCTTGTTCCTCTTCCTTTTGTCGTTGTATAAATTTCTCCAATTCTTCTTTCTGTCTCTGTCTAAAATTCTCCACGTGTGGTAATGAAGGTGACGAAGGTTCCGGAACAAATTCTTGCGAGGTAAGAAAATCCACAAAATCCCAATGTACCTCTTCTGAAAGTAAGTCTGGGTTCCCTTGGGCGGTCTCCACTGCTGGTGCACCCCAATGGATCGTTTTCTGAATTTCCGTCATGTTGAATCACTGTCTCGCATCGATTGACTGCACACAGGCGGTAGCGAATCTATATAGACCACGTGACGTCACAGACTGTTCTCTTCGGATTTGATGCGAGCTGACTGAATTTTGTAACGCGTGCTTGGATTGGTGAATGAACTCAATCCGTTTCAATCCTTCCTCTACCTATAAATAAGCGCAGTTCACTGCATTGATTTACCTGTTCTCGTCGCCTCAGCATGTGGACTGACGTTGAATCTTCCAACCTTGTGTCAACAATGATGTTCAGGACGGACATACCGATGTATGTCCGATCCGAATGGACAGTTGTCCATAGGACCGCCAGCAACCTATGGATACGTAGGATTTACGTGGAGAGGCAAGGATGCCTCAAAAGAGTCCTGATTTACGGTCCTAGAGTGAGACGAAGCCTAAGGACAAGAAGAAGTCACAGATGCCCTTCATGTTAAGGGCATATATAAACCCAAAGGCTCTTTTCAGGGCCACCCACATCTCTCGAAAAGAGATAGACTTTCAATTGCCTACCCCATTTTTTATTGTGTGTGTGTGTGTGTGTGTGTGTTATATCCCTCTCCCCCTGTTCCCTTTCCATAGACCCATCAGGTCGGAACCTTATTAAAATAGGGCCCCAACCCTGTTCCATTTTCAATTTCCCTTAAGGCTAGAGTGACCCAAGACTTTTTTCCCATGTTCAATTTCCCTTGAGGCTATAGTGGCTCATGAGTTTTCCCCATGTTAAATTTCCATTGAGGCTATAGTGGCCCACTTCACTACTTTCATACGCGAAGAAATAAATTTTACCATGACGTTAAAATTACAGATTCCACACCTGTGAAATACCATGCTTACGTGGTGAATCCTCTCGAAAAGAAATGTTTGCATAAATAAATCCATTATTTGCTGAAGAATAATTTCATAAAACCAAATAGCCGTAACTGTAGTTCACCATGTATTCTAGGTCCGAAACCAGACACTACATTCACATATGCAACCTCTAGAGAAAGTTAACATCGTAACCAAAACCGATTCATTTCCAATGCCAAGAATATATGACTAAATTAATAAAATTGGAAATACAAAATAAGTTTTACATTTTGGGGGATTCTGATAAATTCCACACACATAAAGAACAAAGGAAATTTCAACATTGGTAATTGAAGATGGATGCTATTAATGTAAAGTGATTCCGGTTGGTATAAAAGTTTTTCTTTCAACTTTCCTGCGTTTAATCAACACGATTACAGATGGGATAATTGTGATGCTTATATAGATGACAATATAGATAATGAAGGATAAACAAAAGCTTACTTTGGAGCTGCGCCATCGTCTCCCGTAGACGGACGGATGCCAAGATCATCTACAATGATACCCAGAAATATCATTTGTAAACCATTCGAGAAACAAAATTGATCAACTCAGTGAGGCACATTTGACAATTTATGTAAATTTTGTTTCGAGTTGTAGTACACTTTAGGACACTGTGAGGAATGGTCAGGTGAAATCTATAGAACTTAATGGCAATGCCATCTCTGAATTATCTGTGCCTATCAGTAATAAACAACGGATGCAATATCTGGATAGTGCTGGATGTTATCGAAACTTCTGCTAAATTTTCCCAAAATTACTGAACCTTTAATTTGTTGAGTAAGAAACCCAAGTATTCTTGGTATGAAAAATGTACAAAAAAATGTTCAACCAGAATGAAACGAGACTTTTTGATTAGACTGAACGTACGGTAGTGTTTGACTGTATAGACAATACTATAAATGAAAGCTCAAAAGAACTTCCAAGTTATTCTCCGTAGGCTTGAACGTGACATTGAATTTATGTTTGCTGCTTAACGAAATCAGTAACTACCAGTCTCAAGATTATTATTGGAAAATCGGAGGAATGGAACATGAGATATTATAAGTCTGAATTAATCTTAATTAGGCAGCAGGTTGCCGATAATCATATAGCACAAATCGTTAGGTGACAGCAATATTGATTAACCATATCTTTTCCGGTGTATTTTAAAGAGTGTTGAAAGAAACCTGTCCTTGTTATGGTAATTAAGGACAAGGACCAAAACGAGATATATAGATGGGTGGATGGATGGATGGATGGATGGATATATAGATCGATGGATGGATATACAGATGGATGGATGGATGTACAGATAGATGGATGGATATACAGATGGATGCATGCATGCATGAATATACAGATGGATGGATGGATATATAGATGGATGGATGGCTATACAGACGGATATATGGATATACAGATGGATGGATGGATGGATGGATATACAGATAGATGGACGAATATACAGACAGATGGATGGATATAAAGATAGATGAATGGATATACAGATGGATGGATGGATATACAGATAGATGGATGGATATACATATAGATGGATGGATATACAGATAGATGGATGGATGAATGGATATGCAGATGGATGGATGTATATACAGATGGATGAATGGATATACATATAAATGGATGTATATACAGATGGATGAATGGATATACATATAAATGGATGGATATACAGATGGATGGATGGATATACAGATAGATGGATGGATGGATGGATGAATGGATGAATGGATATACAGATGGATGGATGGATGGATATACAGATAGATGGATGGATATACAGATAGATGGATGGATGGATATACCGATGGATGGATCGATATACAGTTAGATGGATATACAGATAGATGGATGGATATACAGATAGATGGATGGATGAATGGATATACAGATGGATGGATGTATATACAGATGGATGAATGGATGTACATATAAATGGATGGATAAACAGATGGATGGATGGATGAATAGATATAAAGATGTATATATATATATATATATATATATATATATATATATATGGATGGATATACAGATGGATGGATGGATATACAGACACGTGGATGAATATGCATATAGATGGATGAATATACAGATAGATGAATGGATAAATTAATATACAGATGGATGGATGGATGGATGGATGGATATACAGATAGATGGAGGCATATACATATTGATGGATGGATATACAGATCGATGAATTGATGAATGGATATACATATAGATGGATGGATATACAGATGGATGGATAAGTGAATAGATAGATGGATGGATATACAGATGGATGGATAAAAATGAATAGATAGATGGATGGATATACAGATGGATGGATGTATGAATAGATAGATGGATGGATATACAGATGGATGGATGGATGAATATATAGATGGATGGATATACAGATAGATGGGTGGATATACAGATAGATGGATGGATGAATATATAGATAGATGGATATACAGATAGATGGATGGATGGATGGATGAAAGGATATACAGTTAGATGGGTGGATATACAGATGGATGGATGGATATACAGATCGATGAATGAATGGATGGATGGATATATAGATGGATGGATGGATATATAGATAGATAGATGGATATATAGATGGATGGATGGATATACAGATGGATGAAAGGATATACAGATGGATGGATATATAGTTAGATGGGTGGATATACAGAGAGATAGACAGAGAAAGACATACACTCTCATCGTTAGCCTTAGACTTTAACATGAAGATTAAATATCTTTAAAGAAAATATATTTAGGAATTGTATTTGAGAATGCATTCACCAATATATGTACCCAAAAGGAGTTGATAAATGAAATCATGTGTATTTAATTTATATTGTGAAATGACTTTTGTCATAGGTTGTCAGTGTCATTTTACAGACCAAGTTTCACAGTTAATTTTTGTTTATACTTAGACTCTATTTTATGGCCTTTCATCTACGTAGGTAAGAATGTTTACTTAGATTTGAGTTGAGCACATTGTTTTCTCGCTCCGGAATGACAGATCTACCTGATGATACGTAATTTACCAAAATTTCAGTAAAAGACCTGACATTGTTTAAATCTTAGAATATTCTGGAAATGAAATTTGTACCCTCATCAACGTCTTCTTATTGTTTATTTTCATAGTAAGGATATTTACATTATAATTATTCATACATTATAATTATTCATTCCTGTATTAATGTTTGTAGTGGAATAGGTCTTTTATTTGTATTCAGATACATTTTGAGTGGATTCATTTATTTTAATTATTCATTGAAATTTGAAATGTGCTTTAATATTTTCTGACTAAATTACTATTTTTGGATCATTATGAATTCACTTAGAGACCTTTATGATTTTTTCATTGTAATACATCAAGATTGTTGGCAGATCAACTCTATACCATATTATTGGCTCATGAGCACATTCTCCACTGGACTTCATTCGGAACATCACTGGAATTCACTCGGAATACTTTATACTTTTGGATTTAAGATCAAATTTTAGAACTAATTGGTATTTAGTTCACAATACTTTAGCGTCATTTTAAATTGTTATCTATGTATCTTATGGAGAAATGTTTTGTTGAATGGAAAACATGTTAGTTGTCTCTCTTTTCTGTTACTTGGTTTAAAACAATAGATACGTAACAGAATGTAAATAATATTAACATATAAATGTGCATGGAGAAAACTGATGTTTTGGGCCAGAAACTGAAAAATGACATTCTGTACTCTTCTGGTAAAAAAAGATCTCAAAATTAGTGCAATTCTTGCCAATATTCATTTCCATTTCTTCTATGTTTAAATGCAGCTAGCACACTTAAACATAATTGAATTGGCATGATACATTATTTAGTACAAAACTAGAACAATCCTAGCGAAATTCAATATCTTCGGCATGAAAATGGGGATTATCTTTAATAAGGTTGTTCAGACCAGTGCTTGCCTCACAGTGAAATAAATCACCCTGATTTGCTTGAGTAATTATCTGGTTTCAAAAAGATCAGATTTTTAGTGTCTCACTCCCAGTCTATACTACAAAGTCTAGGATTAGTAGATGGTAGTAAAGAGCCTCCACGTGCCATCCATTAATCAGATAGCACGCACGAGCAATTCCGCAGTATATTTAGGGCAGAATAGGGACACTCAGTCTGAGAAACAGACAGACAGATGCATACCTACGTACCTATCTACTCACCTTCCTACATACCAAAATATATCTATCCGTCCGTTCGCCCGTCCATCCATTCATCCATGCATCCATCCATGCTTCCATATCATTCTTCAAAGATGACATGTCCTCTTTTCGAATTTGGATAATATTACACTTTGCATAATGTCATTTTTTATTTACTGATTGCAAGCAAACTGTGGCTGATAATGTATGGAGTAATTTAAATTAGCTAACAAAATTCCAGGTAAACCGAATAAATGTTTCCCTAATCAGAAAAGGAAACAAACTCAAAAGAAGAGTCTATTTTCATATGCCTCCATGGTTATGTGGAGTAATTGAAAATAGTTAAAACATACGGAAACGTACACTACACACTCATTTTCTAACACTGCATATATTTATAGGGGCCTTGAGTGGCCGAGTGAATCTAAAGCGCTCTCCGTTACGGATCGCTGCCATCTTGCCAGTAGCTTTTCGTGAGTCGGTGGTTCTTTCCGGGGGTTTTCCCGGGTTCTTCCTCCACCATTAATACCATGTATAGCCTATCGTGTAATGCAAAATGGCGTTAATAACAAGTGATGTGATGTGATGTGATTTTTATTTTTAAGGCAGCTTTAACAATTTTTCAGTTTTATCGCTACGATGTCTGCAGTGTGGCAGTTTATAGTGATGTCTAGCGCTGGGGCATCATGCCGCAGACATGTAGCATGATGTCCCACCCAGTCACATTATCCTGACACCAGGCCGACCAGTCCTAACACTAACCTCTTAATGCTGAATGCCAAGCAAGGCAGCTGTTAATACCCATTTTTTAAGTCTTTGGTATGACTCGGCCTGGGATCGAACCCACGAACCCCCGCATCCGATGCGGACGCTCTAACCACTAGGCCACCGGAGCGGTCGTTAATAACAAGAACAACAGCATATTTTGATATGTGTTTGACTTCACTTGCTATCAATGAATGCAATGAATGAGTAGCAGACTAAACAAGGGTTTCACTCAATCCACGCAATGTTGGCCCACTTTTAATTTTAATCTAATTTGTACCCTTTATGTACATCGGTGAATCATTTCGCTAATAGGATTGTTTATAGTCTTTTTGACCAAATCTAATTTATTTTATTTTCGAAAACCATTAACTTGAAATCTGACTAAAAATCACTCCGCAAAACAGTTTCAGAATTAAATATGTTAATGATTAGATCTTCATTTGTTGAGGAAAAAGCCTACACTCCCTATATTACAGTTTTAACGACCTTGACCTCCAATCTGTACTCTCTAAATGTTAAGTCCTGATACCCGAACCTGCACTACCAATTAAAGGATAAATGAGAGCGATTCGCGGAAAAAGGCAGTCATTCCTTTCGGTCAAGAACGAGAATATTGGGGAAAATGTAACCTGTACAAAGGATTAGAAAGAAAAAACGTAGCTCTGTCAATGAATAGGATAGATGTGTTTCGTTGAAAAGCTATTAACAGTCAAACAGATGAAGGCATATTCAGAGTATTTAATCATGTCATTTATATTTTAGAAACTCAAGAACAAAACCGAGCAACTATTTCCAAGTCTGTTTGTACTGTTACAGATACCGTAAACATTTATATATATATATATATATATATATATATATATATATATATATATATATATATATATATATATATATATATATATATATATATATATATATATATATATATATATATATGTATAATGTTAGCTGAAAAATTGTATCAATCAATCAAAACACAGCAACAAGGAATCAGCAATATGATTTAGTTTGAAAGGTCAGATAAGGTCAGGTCATTTGCAGTGATGGTATATTGCTTTTACCTAGTGATATGATAACACATTATTATTTATTAATAAAACAATGTAACACCGTATTATATAGTAATAAAGCAATGTAACACAGTATTATACAGTACTAAAATAATGTAACACCGTATTATATAGTAATAAAACAATGTAACACCGTATTATATAGTAATAAAACAATGTAACATAGTATTATATAGTAATAAAACAATGTAACATAGTATTATATAGTAATAAACGAATGTAATATAGTATTATATAGTAATAAAACAATTTAACACAGTATTATATAGTAATAAAACAATGTAACACCGTATTATATAGTAATAAAACAATGTAATATAGTATCATGTCTTGTTTTCTTTAAATGACTATATTATCAACAACTGACAAAACAGTCAACTATTTTTCAGGAGAAAGAATACGATAAACTGGAATACAAGAGAGGACAAAGTTATGTAAACAATATGTCAGGACAGTTAAATAAAAATTACGACATTTGTTTACCTACAGTCACATCTGTAAAGATTATAACTGATATAATTCGTGAATTACAATATACAAACAATAACGCAAACAAACAAGCGTTATCATAATAGTTGTGGCTGATGAAGCTGGTGTCACAGACTTTGTGGAATAAAATAACTAGTTAATAATTTATTGATGTTGTTAGTAGTAATAAATATTCAGTACAATTGTAACAAAAACACGCTAGTTAATGTAACAATTGATAAAACATTATTAGCAGCTATTAAAGAAATAATACTTTCAGATAATGTTAGATGCCAGATTATTATGCTAGGAATTATGCCAGGAAATGCTCCTGCTTCCGTTTCAGATACGTTTAAGCAAATAATTAGTAATACATTTAGGTACAATTTTCTAATTTATTAAAAGACAAATCAGCGTTGCTGCTACAGCGGCTACAGCCGGCACTGCTTGTGTCATTTATGTGGTTTCAGCGTTTAATCCTTTTACCAAATGTGATATATTATATATAGATTATCCATTTGGCCCTTTCGAGTCCGGCCTACTCGCCAAAGCTTGTATTAACCATGACTTGGTAATCAAGCTTCATACTATTTGCAACCAGCGGATTTTTGGCATTATTCATCCACGAAAGCGAGGGCTGTTTTACTCGTCTTTCAGTGTTTGTAAATCGGCAACCGCACGGTTCTTTTTTTATTCTCGGAGTTGTCGTTGATCATCCATTTCTGCTAACACTATCCTGAATTCGGCCATGCATTTTATCCTAGATAGACAACGAACACAGTTTACTAATCGTGTTGAGCCTGGTTTGTGCCGCTGAAAGAAGTTCTCACTTGACACGCATTCGTGAATGTAATCGCATCGAAATTAATTTGCTATCTCGATGAAATAGACCTGTTAATATCGATATAGCCCCAACAATAATTCCAATTGGTGCATTTACAACCGTTATCGTTCACGTGTTTCCTGCCACATCAACTTTAATAGTTGCTCCCACAGCTAGACAACAAATCGCAGCTATAACTAAACATGCGCGTTTATATTTCAGAATCAATTTGGTTTTCATGGTTATTGCGTTTCGAAGTTTGTCGACTTCGATCATTTTTTCACGTCGGTAACATTGAGGATCCATCATATTTCTTCTATTAATAACATAGTCGAGTAATACAATTGCACGACAGGCAGACCCTGTCAAGACTCATCACGTTCAGGTGCAATACTCACACGCGCTCCTAGCCAATCACCCTTTGTTACTGGCAAAACTGTCATTCAATTATGCAAGATATCTTACAGGGAAACTTTTAAACCTCGAGCGAGTAAGCCTTCTTGTGGATTTGCGCCCTTTTCATTTAATAACAA
Source organism: Sinohyriopsis cumingii (assembly GCA_028554795.2). NCBI lineage: Eukaryota > Metazoa > Mollusca > Bivalvia > Unionida > Unionidae > Sinohyriopsis > Sinohyriopsis cumingii. The sequence goes on from CM068838.1 coordinate 40,501,023, forward strand.
ACCGATTACGCAGCAACTTATGCATCTAAAGATTGCCTTTGCCTAATTACTATTACATAAACAAAAGGGTCCTTGTTTAACAATAGCAGAGATCTTTATTTTATCATGTGAGTTAATGTGGGTGTACAATTGTAGTCAGTACGCCGGTGTGGATAAATCTATGAATTCCGTTTTATCAGTGTAAAAACAATCCCGGAGTGACTTAGCACCTGGTCGTGCAGTCACCTGTTAAGCATTTTCACTTGCTAATGCAATTTCTCCAAGCTAACCTCGAGTTTGTTGTGGTACATCAGAGTGGTTCCAACGGTCTAATTCTATTTGGTGCTCAACAAGATTATATTTCCCGGTATAAGAGGGCCTGGCAACAACATTTTGACGAAGTTATTCGTCAACAAGTGGAACAACATCATCTTTAAGTTTAGCATCCGCTCTCAATATTGGTTATAATTTTCCGAACCGATTGATACTCCTGGACTAACAATACGTTAGCGTTTGTCACCTATTAATGAACAAGCAGCAAAACCACCAAGCAGGGCATTTGTGCGAGAGATATTGCAGATCATCTTAGCAAATACGGAACTGCCAATAAGATCTATTTTAAGGTGGTGAAATGTTGGCTGTAATTTGATTCACAGTAGCATGATGGCCAAATGCGTAGGTTGTGATTCCACCGGGAAGTATCCATTGCTTGGTAACAAGTGGGGATGGGGAAATACTTGCCTTGTTGCACTGGTAAACACCCATGTGACGTTTCTGACATCTTATACTATTTGCCGTGTGTGCTCGAAGATATTCCACGTACGGCTCGTGTTAGAGATATCTCTGCCCATTTACGCGTGAGACTCGACTATTTTCAGAGGTATGTTGTCCATCCACAACTGAATACATTCTAGGTTACAGTCCGACATAGTTTTCAATTGGTTTGTCTGTACTCTTACTAACAACGTTTGTATTGGTGTCAAACAATGAATGTTCACACAGATACTCGAGCTTATGAAATTCTTTTACCAAACATGACTATGCAATGTCAACGTGCACATCATTGGTTATGATATGGATCAACAGCAAATCAGTGTCTGCGCTCAAATGCTGGCCAGATCTTTGCATGATGTTTGATATTGTCATAGTAAAAGTCTCACATGAGCAGCTTCTGCATGTCCAAAACGGACGAACCAGGAAAAGATTATTCTTTTAAGTTTCTCTTAATCTCTATAACCGACGCGTATGCCAAAGCGAACACCCTTCAGATTTAATTATCATTAGTCCAGACGCGTCACTCCCTGGTGAATTTAAGTGATTTGTGAGCTCTGGAACTTGATTGAAAATGGAGATAAGTATCGAAGTTTGATGAGCGAGAATCGGTTCGTTTGTGCTTTATTCAAAGTAAGAATACCTTCGAAAATTGCCGATAGTGTAACTTTAAGAATCATGGTGGCGGTAAGTGTTTTGATTTTTGTTTCGCTGTCAGTTGACGTCAATCCGGGACCCGATAAAAAGAATCTAAGGAGGCAATTTACTTTCTGTGTGGGCTAATCTGGAATATAGAGGGCTTAGTAAAGTATGAACAACGGTTTCTTTACTATTGCAAAAAAGTGTGAACTTATTCGTTTGTATGAAATTTTGCATTTCCCCTGAATATTCTCCAGTATATGACAATTGTAATGAAGATTGAATTGAATTATTAAGCAAGAATTTTTGCGATCAAAAGTCAGTACCGAAAGTGTTGTGTTGTTATCGGTTGATATTAATGCTAGAAATATTAGTTTTAAAGATTTTATCCTTGATGATAAACTTGATGTTGTGTATGGAAGTTGATAAAGATACATATATGTTGTCAATGAAGAGACATTCAAAAAAACGATATGGTGTATGGTATAACGGTACCAATTGCGCAAGTCCAGGTGGGCGGAGCTTAAGGTGTATGGAACATTGTATTCAGAATTAAAGAACAAAACTAGCTGTGATTGGTGCATTATGTAAGACTTGTACTTTCTGTTTGGCTTAAAAAAAAGTTGAGCCTCTTGGCAACATGTGAGTTTGTGTTAATTTCTATCTAGATCATATTTTGTATTTTTTATGATTTTTTTAAAATATGGTACACATGCCTGAAAATGTGCTTGTTGTGACTAGATAACTCTTACCCCTGTCTAGTTCCAGTAGAGTTATCTCTCTTAAATGCAATGGAGTACCTGGTTATGTCATTGTCAAATTGACAATCTAGCATTGTTCTATATGACAGCGTGTGACATGCATGCCCAAGTAGGACAGAAAGTATATTTATTTCACAAAACATTAGCATTGAGGTATATGGAAAAACAATTGGTACCGTGATACCTAAAGGAAAGAATAGCCTCACAGTGTTTCCATAGAAACGCATACATGTGGGCGGCATTTATGAACTGTACTAGTTTGATGTAGGAAAACAAATGTATGCTGAACACTTTTGGTCAAATATTGAAAGTTCTTTAAGAATAAAATGTATGAAATCTTTAGAAAATAGCACAAGATGGCTTTGGATGGGGACTTTTGATAACTATAGCTATGATAGATATAGACTTGTGTTACCGGATGCCTTTATGTATGTGCTGTTACCTCCTAGATTGGAATGCATGCAACAAAATAAGTTATGCAAACATAATATAGTTGATTTTGGCCAAATATTGGCTATTGTACCTGCAAAAGATGAAAAATCATGTGTACAAAAACAACTATCTTGTTCTTGTAAGGCATGCCATAAACCAGGATCGAGAACATTCTAAGTACACTTGTAGATAGATCACTTGTACCATGTGGGATGTTCTGGCATGAGTAATTTTTAGGTAATTTATTAAGGATTTGGTATTCCTTCCCATTTTGATTTGAATTGTCCTGCTCTAATTGTCCCTTTTTTTTTTTTACACTCTCCTGCTTTGAAATTGTTCATGTAGTTAGTTCAGTTCTCTTGCATTCCCTTTTGTTGAAGTAGCAGTGAATACCAACAAACAAGAACAGTTTCCTTAAGTCAGCATTTCCCATTGGCACTTGTATAAGCCCAATTATAATCTACTATTGACTTTCAATTAATCCTATTTCTTTCTGTCAAGCTGCTCCTGTGGAATTTCCATGTTTGGTCCAACATTACAGAATGATAACCATTTTAGTCACACAGTGCGTATTCATTCCATTCAAATCCACACTGTTCTTGAAACTTTGCATCCCATCGCAAGAATCCAAATTGGCATGAGATGATATCTGCATGGTTATGGAAGGCTGCACTCTACATGCCGGCATTGTAGAAAATATGAACTATGTGATACGAAAGAGCTGCGTCATCTTAGAAATTAAAATTACATGACTCTTGAGGTCTCCACTAAACATAGGAGTCTAAATGTTAGGTTCTCACTTTGTCAGTAATGTATTTTGAGATAATTTAATTGCAATGAAGTTAATACAGGTTGTTGATGAACTCATCTATATTACATGGATAATGTATTCAAGGTTACCACACCTTATGTGTATCATTCAGTTATCTCCCTTACACCAGTCATAACATTTCAAGGAAATAAAATCTCACATTTTCAGTGACTGATTATGAAAATAAAGAGAAGATTTGTGAAGTATTATATTAGCCCTCAATCTTGATGCAAATGTAAGTAGAAGCAATTTGATAATTTCTCACAGTAAAGTTTACAAGTTTAAAAACTGATAAGGTATGTTCTGCTTGGCTCTGAGATAAGTTTCTCTCTATCTTATGCCAATTATTATTAAATTCTTATGTAGAAGAAATATACTTTATATGTATCTATATTATCTAAATTATTCACCCTTTTATATTAGATGGAAATGAACACAACTTCACTTGAAATTTGGGTCCTGTAAGGGATGTTATAGCACAGTTGCCTTTGGGCTGTCCTTGGACCTGTTGGGCCCTGCCCCATATATTTGTCCAAGGTAAGGTCATCAAACTTTCACTTCTCATTTTTCGCATTGCTGATTTTGCCACCTTTAATTCCTTTATCATAAGCTACCTCTCCCTTTTAGATAAACACTTTCCTCCTGTTTTTAACTCCATTTGATGTGCTATACTTAGTGTTTATATTTGGCATTTTTCTGTATTTTATTCCCCTAATTTCACCTCCCAATCCAAACATAACCACTTAGAAGCTGCGATTTACTATATTTGGTGACTGACTGGCTTATTGAAACAATTTTATTCACATTACAAAGGAGGAAAGCTTACTATTTGTGTTACAAAGAGGATGGGTAGGTGGACCTTTGTGTGAGGACTGGTGGTTAGTGACCTCTTGTATCTGTAGATAGTGTAAAGTGGTCAAAGCTTATACTTTATAATAAGATTGGGTCATGTCCACCTGTCTCTGATGTTAAGTTCTGCACCTACCAAACAAATATAAATTCCTTTCTTTTAGGTGAATTGTACATTTTGAAGTAGGACAGGTGCATACTATTTGGTACATTGACCTTTGACCTAGTTATTACATAATATGACATAATGTGATTTATCCCATATCACCTATGTGAAGTTCAATAAGTGCTGATAGGAATAAGATACAAGTCATAGTTGAAAGAATTCATTTTATTTCAAAAGATGATTTTGATGGTGAAGCAAAAGTATGAAAACAATAGTTCAAACAGCTCAATGACATTTCTATACACATTCATATAAGACATAGGTTAGTGCCTCATCAAATTGTTTTTCACAAGTGAGACTAAGTATATTTGTTACTTATACAGTCCCGAACTATTTCACAGATTATTGGAAAAATTAAGGTTTGCTATAGGTATAACGGTACCAATTGCGCAAGTCCAGGTGGGCGGAGCTTAAGGTGTATGGAACATTGTATTCAGAATTAAAGAACAAAACTAGCTGTGATTGGTGCATTATGTAAGACTTGTACTTTCTGTTTGGCTTAAAAAAAAGTTGAGCCTCTTGGCAACATGTGAGTTTGTGTTAATTTCTATCTAGATCATATTTTGTATTTTTTATGATTTTTTTAAAATATGGTACACATGCCTGAAAATGTGCTTGTTGTGACTAGATAACTCTTACCCCTGTCTAGTTCCAGTAGAGTTATCTCTCTTAAATGCAATGGAGTACCTGGTTATGTCATTGTCAAATTGACAATCTAGCATTGTTCTATATGACAGCGTGTGACATGCATGCCCAAGTAGGACAGAAAGTATATTTATTTCACAAAACATTAGCATTGAGGTATATGGAAAAACAATTGGTACCGTGATACCGTATGCAATTTGGACTTAGCCGTAGTAGATTTATGCATACATTTTAATATAAAATGAATGGAATGCTTTTTGATGATAAAATAGGTCAGTTCACATGCATAATTTATAATGGTTGCAGTGTATTTGATTATATGATATGTTCGTCTGAACTATTTAGCTAATGCAGCAGCGTTCGAGTAGGGACTCGAGATGAATCAACACATTTTCAAATATATTATTTAATTAAAGTAAGTCAAAACGTGAGAAATGAGGCTTACATTTCACAGAGAGTGCACGTTAATGATTATCAAACTTACTGTGATGTAGAGAACATTAACAGCAATACTTGTACCCTTATTAAATGGGAATATTTTGTCTTACTGAAGACAATATACAGAATATACAGTCATTTGTAAGAATGTTTAACACAGATTTGAAGACATAAAGAATGATCTATTCAGGTATCTTGACGCTGATATAGGCTTAACCTCAAGATTATTAATTCAGTTTTATCAGAATATAGAGTCAAATTGTCAGACTAGAGGAAATGCGCATAATATGATAACGAATCAAAAACTTGGCGGGATAAAGACACCGATAAAGCAAAATATAATCAAAACTACTGGTTACGACGCTTTCGATTCTCAAATACTGTACCATAACTTAAGTTATATAGTAAGTATAAATCAACTCTTCAATCAATGATCACATTCAAGAAAAGATACACTAGAGAATCCCAGAGGAATCGAGCGAGGAGAAGCCCTCAGCGATTTTGTCATTTTTTAAAACGAGAAATGCATTATTCTCAACATGAAGTGCAATGTCTCCCCACCCCACCCACAAAAAACTGGTATGAATACTCTGAATCAGACTTTGACAATATTGTTAGCGACAACATACCCCTCTAACAGGTTGATGATTTAAATAATTATATTTCATATGATAAAACTATGAGAAGTTTACTTAAAACCAAGAACAAAGTTCCTTAACATGATATGATACCAACTCGTATTATCAGTGCACGAATGAAACGAGCTTAACATTCCTTAACTCTCTAATCAACAACATTTTTTAATCCGGCTATTTCACTAAACAATGGGAGTAGAGTATTATATGTCCTATATATAAGTGCGGTGACAAGAGTGATCCAAACAATTACAGAGGGATATCCTTTATTGATACTTTATGCAAGATCCTTACTGACATTTTGAATACTCGTATATATACGTGTGCGGAAGACTTTGGTCTGATATACGAAGCGCAAGCTGGGTTTAGGTTAAATATTCCGCATGGGATAATATATTTATTGTTCAGGCTTTAGCTCAGACGTCTATATCAAAAAGAAAAGATTTGATTGCTTTTCTTTGGATCTAAAAACAACCCCATTGATAAAGTACAGCATGATAAATTATGGCCGTCATTAATATTCAAGGATATGAATGTTAAAATAGTAAACCTTTATATATATATATATATATATATATATATATATATATATATATATATATATATATATATATATATATATATATATATATATATATATATATATATAAACCTGAATAGCAATGTCCGAACAGACAAAGGTTTATCTACTTATTTCGAATGTACATTATGTACAAGACAAGGTTGTGTTTTAATCTCTATTTTATTAATGATTTGATTACATAGCTGGAGCTCGAATGAAACAAAGGTGTATTTATTGCAGAAAATATTGATGATTGTTTTGTAATACTTTGATTTTACTAATTGTGATCATACAGTAAAGCTACTTCAGAACCAAATAGTTGTTATCGAATGTTTCTGTGACACAACTGGTACGATGGCCAATGTCGATTAAACTAAAATCATTGTTTTCAGAAATGGGGGATATCTGAAACAAAATGAGGTATGGTTTTTCAAAGAAAGTCGTATTTAATGTGTGCCTTATTTGAAGTAATATTAAATATCAGTTACTAAAGTCGAGCTTGCAAACATCAAATTGATTTTCACTTTTCACAAGCCATCAGCTATACTCGGTAGTCTCCTACTTATTAAAGATACATTGTCTCCGATACTTGGACCCGAGCCAACAACGTTGTATCTTATCGCACGGCGCTTTAGCTGTCACTGCCATGTTCTGTGCTGAGGAAACTAAAACCACATACATGGTGTTAAGAAATATTTGGGAAATCACATGATTTGCCCCTCCGTCAATCACGTCATATTGAAATTACGCCAATAATATTAATACATATCCATAGCTTCGTGTAGAAAAGAATAGATATTAAGTTTAGGTCAACCGGATATTTCCAGCTCTTTTTCGCTATAAATATTTCTGTTATATTTCGATATTAGCAAAGCTGTTCTAACTTGGTGTAGATTAAATAAGAATAGCGTATCGCTCTGAATTTGAGGCACTTTAAGATCGGCTGCATCGACGAAATCTGGATCAATATATATATATATATATATATATATATATATATATATATATACAAAGAGAGATAGAGGCAGACAGACATACAGACAGACTTAGAGAGAAAAAGGGAGATGTTATATATCTAATGGCATCAAGACAATGGTCACGAGATTCCACTTGAGCTGTTGCCGACATGTAGTAAAGAAATGACGTCGAAAGCTTTGCTCCACCAATCCTGTTTTTCCGCAGATCCGTTGAGCCCAAATCTTCATGTGAATCAATTAATTTGGGATATTTTATGGTTTACGAAAAACCACAGAATTCGACGAATCTCCGAAACTGTATTAAGTACAAATGTAAATACAATATGCACTATTCATTTGTACATAAAACTTTAATCCATTATGCATTAGATTCATTCCAAAGAACGACTTAGAATAACCATGTTCGCACATGAACATTGTTTCAACAATAATAATTATATTGAATTGTAAGACCACTGACAGTACTTGCATAGATTGGAAATGAAGATAGAAAACAATTTTCGTGTTCGCATACCTTCACAGCTCAAGATGGCTTGCTTGCATAAAGAGCGCAGCTTCCTAATAAGACCAATCTGTATTGTGATGATACCGAGTGCAAGGTGGTCGTATAGACTATGCTAGTGGTTGCATTCACAACGAGAGAACGCGTTGTAACCGGATTCCAAGCTACCAGCACTATATGCACACATCTATAAATGAATATAAATAAGTATTTCAGAATCATTATATTTAACTACCGGGCGACAATTGAAACTATACCCATCAACATTTTGTACATATATATGATACACAGGCACCTTCATACTCAAATTTTTGTAATGATATTATATCAATGATAAAATAAAACTCAAGACCTTGCTAAATCTTACGTTGTAAGTGAAACAAGTCAAAGAAGGAACGATTAAATAACTCCCAGCAAACATTACACTGTGTATATTACCAAACACAACTCTAAATCACTTGGTTGTAATAGGTAGAGATCTTTAAATATAAGTTTCAAATAAGATTCTGTTTGCCGAACTTGGAAGCGGAACATATTTCTTGATCAATAAGACAATACAAGAAAACTACTTTAACGGCTCTGATTCTACTTTTAGTTAACTGTACCATGGCTCACATTTATTTTATCGCATACGATGTTATTAGTCGATAAAGCAAATGCGAAAAGCTGCCATAACAAAATTAAAAATGAAAACTAGAAGAAATAGATTTTAATCACAGTCCAGTTACATATTTTTAGACTATATCAAGTAAATACATTTGTGAAGTGGCAAATTTCTGGTGATCTAACAAGAACACATTGGTTGAGACCAGAGAACCATTAATTAGATTTATGGAGACAAGCGCGTATCATATCGCCATAAAACCGTGTACGGTAATGTCCTTTAGAGGGTGAATTGTGTTCCTAATTAAGCATTTGTTTATTCAGCAGCCAGGCGGACTATTAGGGACACGGAATACTTCATTTTCATGGTAAAGTTGTCATAACTGAGAGATCGCAGAAACTCTGTTACTCAAACTACCAGGTCAAGCTGACCCTGAGTTTGGCGCCTTTGGAAAAAGGCGGCAGAGATATTTGATTCCTATTGGTTACGTTAAATAAAGGGCGTGTTTCCCACACAAAATTTTCTAGCTTTTAAAATTGTCACATCGGAAATTCTAATCAGTCTAAGCTTTCCTGTAAGAGAAAACCCAAAAGTAGGACTCCGGGGATTTGCAAGAAATTCCCCGTAAAAGAACTGTTGTCCAAAGGGGACTATTGTTGAAAGGAACCGACTAACTAATTTGCCGATTAGAGGAAGGAACGTTGAAAGCAAAGGTAGTGACAATTCCATGTAATTTGTTGATGCCATATATAATGCTTTGCTGAAATTATTTACTTGTATTTGCATGAATCTTTTTCTACATTCGTGTAATAATTTGCTTTATGAAGTATAACTGTGTTGAGTTTATGCATAGGAAGTCGTACATTAATCTTCTTTAGATAAGTTTGACGAATTATTTGAATTTGTCGTCTTGTTTGCATAAGAATTATGTTCTAAGAATTTAATACATTACATTAGTTAATAGGATTACGAGAATCCGTGTGAATTCGCCCAATTCGGAAGATTCCACGTATGATTAAGAATAAGTGTGTATTGACTGAAATGATTTAGTAATTAATTGATGTGATGTATCCTATTTATTCGCTGTGTAAATTGAGGCTGGCTCAGAACCCCAAGCCTCGCGTATGTGTTAATGTGTAAGGTCAAGGCGTAAAGAATTAGCCATTTGACTAACTAGGGTCATTATATGACATGTGGAGTCGATTGATAGCCTTAGTGTCTGTTTAGCACTGATAGTAGAATCTGATAACGAGGGAGAATAATGAAGAATTAACTGTTTCATAAATAACGGGAAATTTAGGTTGTCTCTATTTATATTTATTTAAAAGGGAGAAAATAGCACATGAGACGTATAATCCTGAGACGTATTATTCTGTGACGTATGATGTGATGTTATTCTGAGACGTATGCTGAGAAGTATAGAGAGGAGTGCATTGAGACGTATGATCCTGTGACGCAATCCTGCGACGTATTAATTTGTGAAACGTATTCTGAGAGTATCCTGAGACGGATGGTGGAAAGTATCATCCTGAGATCCAAGGGTCTGAACAGCTACAGTGGAAACAGAACAGACTGGGGACGAGCAGGTTATGAAATCGTACAAGACGTTGACTTCGATTGTTCACTCGATCCTATGATGAACTAAATCTATCAGTAAACAGATCGGCTATTTTATTTAAATCTATTTGCGTTTTCTTTGTATTTCGGTTAAAGTTAAATTTCTAAAAGCAGAGTATATTCTTGTTGTAATGAATTTTCACAGTGTTTTATGTAATTGATTAAATTGTTTGTTTACATGTACGGGGGCTCGTGTTGGTTTGTTCTATATACCTGCTCAGATCTCTATCTATTTCACCTATAAGTTTCACCACTTATATTTATATTTACTCGAATCGGGCAATAACATCGAGGGCGGTCAACCCCTAGATAACGAAAACCAAAAATTTGGCGGGGCACCCACAAGGGATAATTCTCCCCCCATTACAACATTGCTGTTTAACCTATCTCGTTCAATTAGTTGTAGCTTCATGTTGCATCTATGAAAGAAATATGTGTAAGAGTTATGGGCTTTTTAAGCTGTCGGTTTATGAAGAAATACGGAAACGATAAGAAAGATGAAGCACTAGGTCAATAACTAAACAAAGACTTGGACAACAACAACAGTTTTCGAGTTTATTTATAAAATCCCGTAGAAAAGCTTGATGAAGCATCGGACTTGTTTGCACGTTTTGACACTCATATACGTAACACTTAGAAGATGTTAGTTTAATAGAGATAACATTATGATTCGAACAGTTAATGATGCATTAAAAGCCATGAATGAGATTGTCATGTAAATATCCACTAAACTTTCAGAACTGTAAAAAAGACACGATGACAAGAAAAAAATCAGATTCTTAATATGTATTTTCAATGGATTAAATATTCATTCAAGAGCTTTACAAGCTTGGTACCGTGATAGCCCAGTTTCAAACATGAAACAGCCACACATTATTGGAATCCAAACAGGAAACAGCCACACATTATTGGAATCCAAACAGGAAACAGCCACACATTATTGGAATCCAAACAGGAAACAGCCATACATTACTGGAATCCAAACAGGAAACAGCCACACATTATTGGAATCCAAACAGGAAACAGCCACACATTATTGGAATCCAAACAGGAAACAGCCATACATTATTGGAATCCAAACAGGAAACAGCCACATATTATTGGAACCAATCGACGAAACTATATATGCTGATTTACCAGCTTTGAGGAATGAAAAGGAGGAAATAAAAAAGTCTGTCGAAAATTACAATATATTGCTATAAATATCTTAACAGTTGCATACAGAATTAAACGACGAAAAGAAAGAACCTGACGGAGTTAATACAAGTCATTTTAAAGACTAGGATCTCTTGACTCTGAAACTGACCTATCTACCAGATTATAAAGGTTCTGACGTAAAAGTATTTACATAACAAGAAGTAAGACCTAAAATTGTCGACTTAGATATAAAGGCTAAACGATAACAAATATTTTTTTTCTAATATGGAAGCATCATTGACCAACTTAAATAAATACGTAATTAATGGCAGAAATAGAAGTAGAGACTATAGTAACTGCGAGCATTCAATCAAACTGGAAATATCATAATGCAAAGTTAGATAAATTTTGTGGAGAACCAGCTGGGAGAATGTTAGGTTTAAATTTTATGTCGATACCAATCGTTGTATAGGTTCAAAGATCAGAACAATAGTCTTATACGTATGCAAGAGATGACCTATCTTATACTCTTTAAAAGGTCGTTAAAGATATATTTGCTGGTTGAACAATATCCCAAACACTAAAAAATGTGCTGTATCTCTTTTTGTCGAGTGATTGATGCACAAAACAGAACACAGTATTAAGTCTTTTGTTAACAATAAATTGGATTTATATACAGTTTACAAGAGGTTGTTGTAAAATTATATTATTGTAGATTTGAACAATAAAAACATATCATTTAGAAGAAAGGCACACGTTGGATATTTAAAGGTATTAGTGGTAATCATACATAATTAGACTGAATAGCAGAGGCGGCCGTAATGGTTGCTGAAGTAATTCCTAATAGGTTTAGCCTTGCTGGAAGTAATTGTCCTTTCAAGTCATGTAATCGTAATGGAACTTATCATGGTGGAAAATACTTGACATTGTTCTGGAGCAAATGCATATAAAATGAACTAATGGGTTTAGAAAATAGCAGAAAAAGTCACCTGATTACTTAAAAGGTCCGATAAAGTTTTGTCTGTATTCTTCTTCTGGTCCTATTGGTACATTCAAAGATTCTATATTTCCTAATCTTTATGGTTTTTACCAATCTTTCATATATATATATATATATATATATATATATATATATATATATATATATATATATATATATATATATATATATATGTGTGTGTGTGTGTGTGTGTGTGTGTGTGTGTGTGTGTGTGTGTTTTATTGGAGTGTCAATGCTGGCTTCTGTAACGATTCTAAGTTTTAAAATATGTAACAGAAAAATAGTGAAACCAACCTTTCAAGTAAAATCAACAAGAAGATATACTGCAATGTAAAATAAAGATTCAGACATACACTTATAATAGTGTGAAATAAGTTCCAAACATAGAAAATGTTCCGAATAAATTTCAATAATCTTTAATGTCCTGAAATAACACAATCATGCAATCTAGAGTATCGTTATATGAATTCATAAAAGTCGAATGTAAGTCATTAATGAAGGTAAGGTACTAATCAAAAATAGAGGAGCGATTTAGTAATTCCAACGAATATTTAAAATACATAATCCCTCTGGATTTATATCTGATATCAAAAACTAAGTTGAAAATAAATTCCCACAGACTGACTTAAAACAGGAATCAAATATCACTATTTAGACACAGTTTCAGTTGAGCTAAAACGTATAGAATGCTAAGTACTATAGCGGAGAAATATAATCTAAGTATAAACAATAATATTTTTGAACATTCTGTTTAAAACAACAACCATGGAAAAATGTTAGCTATGTAAACATTCTGTATAATAACGAGATAGAATGCGAAGCACTCCCACGGGGAAACAAAACCCTAATCTAATTGTAAACAAGACTGGCGTGGAGCTCAGATAATGTATTAATATTCTATATGCAACATACAATGATGGACAAAGATAGCTAAGCAAATCTTCAGTTTACACGTTACATTGCCGGATAAATGTTACGCCCACAATTTAAATCACAACACATCACTACAAATATATCCGAGAATGGGATAAAACTTGAAAGAAGTCAGCAAAGCCTATGCGTCTTAGAACAAGCAAAACTAAGCGTTTCTACAAGAAATCAAGAACACAAGAAAGTTGAATAGGATGCTTGATACACATAAAACTGATACTGAACAGTATCTCACTTCAGCCATAAAAAATTTGCATTCCTGCGTAAAGATTACCAAATACATTTTATTATCAGGGTAAGCCTTACATCAGTTCAGCAATAATATGTGTCGATGTTGCTGGTGTATGGTTTAACGCCATTTTTAGCACAAGATTGGCTATACATGGCGGCCAGTATTAATGGTGGAGAAATAACCCGGGAAACCCCTTGGAAGAACCACCGACCCACTGGAAGCTACTGGCAAGCTTTCTCACCTAACCACATTAGCCGAATCCGAGACTCGGACCCACAAAGACAGAGGTGAGATGGCAGTGATCCGTAACATTGAGCGCTTTAGATCACTCGGTCACTCGACGCCCCGCAATAATATGAAACAGAGGACTATTTTTGTTTTCTTTTTCTTTTAGAACTAGAGACGGCAAAGACTGATTAAACAATACTCAAATGAAGATCATACGATAATTATATTCAGTACATAATTCTGGAATGACAATATTTGAACTTAATTTGATTGAAACAAAGTCCAAAGGCTTTTATTGTAGTTATATCTCCGAAGTGTATGAAGAATTCGACTTACATTAAACATTAGCTTTCTGAGACAACAATGTAATTCCTAAAGCTTCTGTCAGAAACTAGCCAAATGGATAGAATTACTAATTGTTTTATACCAGCAAGTACATATATTGTTTCTTATAGAATAGGGTGGGAATCTAACGAATGCTTACGAAAGCAATTAACAATCCAAAGTCAGCATTCAGTGGTAGGTATTATATGTATTATTATGTCAACATAGGAAATAGCATAAATGTATCATGCAATTATTCCCATCCTTTATGAGATCACAAAGTGTTTAGTTATGTTTTGCGATCGAGATAAAAAAATACATCCTGCAGCGGTGAAAGTGATGTGTGAATTTCTAGATAGTTCCATAAATGTATGTTTTACATGGTAAAACACTCATAAATGAAGATTGTATCAACAGTAGTATGCATGCCGTCAGTCAAAGATAAAATGGAGGTGATCAAACAGATTTTTCTGAAGGAGAGTTCTATATAAAATTTGTACAAGAAGAGCAGGTTCGTGAAAGTGAACATAAATTAAAGTAGAAGGATTTTAAAAAGGGAGAAAATAGAAGATATAAATATGGTCAGTGAACATAAGAGACAATTTGAAGTATTACTAGCTAAGCTCTGCATGTATCTTCGCCTCTAAATTCGCGTTAAACTAATATCCGCTAAGAGAGTTACTCTTTAACGGAAATGAGTTAAACGTTTGGAAAACGCCATGAACAACAATAAGCCTTCTTATGAGTATGTTGTGTGTTTAATATTTCTAAAAGAACCATATTACAAAGCCAACTTTTCCAAGATTGGAGATTGTACTTTACGATATGTAAACATGTTGGCATGACCTTCAGACTTTAGGAGGTTCTATAAATGGTACTTTGTTTTTTTTACTTCTTGTATGTAAGTTATACATAGATTATTTATTCAGATTAAAGGTTAAAGATTAATATCGAGCCTTAGTATGTTCCGGAAGAGAACTTGTTGACCAATCGGGCTGGAAAATAAGCCACACCCTGACCATCTTATTGTATCTTAGTTTTTTTATATAACGTTCTGAAGTAAAATAAAATCTTCGTTCATACTTTACTTTCAGTCCCGTATGTTTTACTGTCATGCTCAAATAGAACTTTAAAGGAACAATTTATTTTAAATTAATGAATTTTAATTAACAAGTGCTCAATGACATTTTTTTATTATATCACTATTTCGGGATTATTGTTAATTCATTCAAGGAAATTCTAGTTTAGATCATTGTGAAATATTTAGACTATTGGCAGATGAGCCCATCAAAGGCTATTTGCACAATAATAATAATAATAATAATAATAATGAGGAGGACTTTGTATACCGCCTAATCTTTAGAAGCTCTAAGCGCTTTACAACATTAGACAACACCTATAAGATAAAAAACACATAATAATATTATTACAAAAACTTACACCATGAAATCAGAAAAACATTAAAAAATTAAAAAAACATGCGGGGAATATTTAAGATATGAAACATTATTAAGTCTTTAAGTTTGTTCTTGCAGTCAAAATAAGTGAGTTTTGAGAGCCCTCTTGAGTGTGATCACTGTGTCTTTGTGTCTAAGTTCAGTGGGCAATTCATTCCACGTTGCTGGGCCCTGGTATGCAAACGAACCCCATGACTTTGTTTTCATAGTGGGAATATTATACGATTGTCAGAAGAGGAGCGTAAGTATCTTGCTGGTGTGTACACATTGGTGAGATCTGATAGGTATGTTGGACTAGAGTCCGACAGTGAAACGTAGCACAGAGAACAAATTTTGTGTTTGATTCTGGATCGAATGGATAGCCAGTGTAGGGTACAGAGCAGGGACGAGGTGTGCTCCAATCGTGGTACTCTAAGTATGATCCGAGCAGCTGTGTTTTGAACTTTTTGAAGTTTCTGGAGTAGATATTGAGATGAACCAGACAGAATTGAGTTACAATAGTCCAGTCTTGAAAGTACTAATGAACACACAAGTGTTTTAGTGGCATCAGCTAAAAGATATTTGCGAATTGAGCTGATGCGTCTCAGCTCAAGATATGCAGCCTTGCATAGGTTCATGATATGTTGGTGCAATGTTAGAGTACTGTCCAGAGTAACACCTAATTTTCCTACTGACTGTGTGAATTCAATGTCGGTGATACTGATATTTATCGTTTGAGGTAAAGGATGTGAATGAGAAAGTCTTTGTGTTGTGATCAGAATGGACTTCAGTTTTATCATCATTCATCTGCAGCTTGTTACATGTCATCCATGATTTCACATCCGAAATGCGCCTCTCTGCACCTTGGATGGTAGTATAAACTTCAGTTGGGTAGCTAGATTTCTATATTTCGGTGTCATCAGCGTACAGTTGGTGAGACACTGGATGATGATCTATGACACTTGAGAGCAACCGAGAGAACAGAATGAAGAGAACAGGACCTAGAACAGACCCCTGTAGAACACCACAACATAGATCAACTGGGCTGGAGTGTATTCCATGTACAAATAAAATTTGTGTCCTGTTGACCAAGTAGGACTTGAACCACATTAAGGCTGTATCATGAAAGTCAAATACGTAGTGGAGACGGTGAAGTAATATATCATGGTCTATTGTGACAAATGCTGCAGACAAATCAAGGAGGGTGAGGACTGTAATCTTTCCGCTATCCAACGCAGAGAGAATGTAATTAATTACTTTTAGAAGAGTAGTTTCGGTACTGTGGCAAGAGCGATATGCAGATTGTACATTGCTAAAAAGACTGTTTAAATTTAGATGAGATACAAGCTGAGATAAAACAACTTTTCAAAGATTTTGTATATGAATTGGAGATTAGAAACTGGGCGGTAGTTCTTTAAATCGTTATGGTCTAGTGTTGGTTTCTTCAGCAGAAGTTTTACAATGGCAGTTTTGAAAAATGATGGGAATTCCCCAGATGAGAGAGAGGTATTAATAACATCAGTTAGTGATGGCAATACTGGATCTAAGCACTTAAGCAGCAGTGATAGTGTAATTGGATCAAGTTCACATGACTTTGGTGCACTCTTCATCACGATTGTACGTACGAAATCCATAGAGACAGGTTCAAATGCTGCTAATGGTTGCCGCTTAAATTTTGTATCCCAACTGTATGGTGACGACGAGTCAATTGAAATTGTAGTATCAAGCTTATCTCTAATGGTTTGTACTTTGTCACGGAAGAAATTTGCAAACATGTCCGGAAGGTCGACTGGAGAGAAGGCAGTTGTAAGTGGTGTTGATTTGTTCCTTGACATTAGCTTGTTAGTAATCTCGAAGAGCTCTTTGCAGCTGGAACTTGCTATGATCTTAGCAGTGTAGTGGGCTGCATGGACTATATTTGTGACATTCTTCTTAATGACTTCATAGATTTGCTTATGACTAGTGAGTCTGGTGGAAAGCCAGAGCCTCTCAGCTTTACGGTGGTCTCTTTTAACAGTGCGAAGCTGGTCCCTAACACTGCTATACCATGGAGAACACTTTTGAATTGATACTCTGCACTTGGTAGCTGGGGCATGTTTGTCAAGCAATGAACGCAGACAGTTATCGAGTTGTTCTGCGGTAGGAGGTAAAGTCGAAAGCACTTTAATCCTAAATAAAAACACATTCCATACCGGAATTCATTCAAAGCCCTTCGTACTTTTGGAATTGTGACATAACATTTTTATTCTATCTGGGACTTAATTCAGAATTCGGCATGTTCATTTTAAATTTTCGTTTTGTTTTCCAGGGAAATAAATTATGTTTTAATTGTACTAATTGATTTTAGTTATTCTGTTACTTGGTTTAAGAGCATAAAGTGGTAGAATAAAACTGGGAACACGGACAGTATCTGATTTTTTAAAAATTAAAATAATCAGACATATTCAGAAAATGTCTTTTAAATTTTTCAACTGACATTGTTTCGATATGTTCGTTGTTTTAAATAAAGATTTGAATTTCATACATTTAAGAAATCTTCAGTAAAACCAACAAACTTTAGTAATGTCGTCGAAAGAGGAGAAATTTGTTTTAAATGCTAACCAGGAAGGGTTTGAGTCCTCGAATAATTATGAATTGCTTGAGCTTGCCAGACATTATGTCCTTTCTGACGCTGATGATTCTTTAATGAAACAAAATATAAAGAACATTTGGAGTTAGTATGTTGTTGTTTTTTTAGGATTAAAGTGTTTTCGACTTGATTTGTAAGTCGGCATCTGGATTTGATTTTTTAAAAATTGCTGTTAATAGAATCAGTGGAAATAGAGTTAAGAAAGCTTCAGCATCAGAAAAAAGTGATGGAAATCCAAACTCCCAAAAAATCAGAGAGAGAGAGAGAGAGAGAGAGAGTAGTAAATGCAATTGAAATTAAAATAATTTGATCTGGCAGGTGGAGAACGCTTCACCTTTTAAACACAAGTTCAAATTTCGGTTCTTATAGAAATATTAGGCTAGTACACCCTAATAAAGATAACGAAGCAGATAATTTATTTCATCACTTACAAATTAGCTGACAACTTGAAATGGCAAAGAGAGCACTTAACTTTATTATTACAAAGTGTACTTTTTGGTAGAGTTCATAATATCTGCATTACACTGACGGTGCACGAAAGTGCTGATTATGATGTAGTAATGGAATGTATCTTGAAATGTTATGAGGTGGCGCCTGAGACATATCGAAAAGGGTTACGGAATCGTAGAAAATATAAATCCATGTTGAAATTTCTAAGGACAGAGAACAACTATTTGATTGGTTAACCAAGAAGGTTAATCAAGATCAGGATAATCTCTAACAGTCCATAGTAACTGAATAATTCTCGGAATGCGTCTATAGTGATGTCAAGATGTATATCGATAAGCAAAAGGTTGTTACTTTGGAAACTGCAGCTCTCAGACCTGTTGCTGATTCCTTGACTGACAAAGATTCATTTCTCTACATGTCTTCCTCTCAAAAGTTTGTTTTGGTAAATATCATCCCATTCTTCTACGAGTAATTCCAAATCTCAAGCTTTCACAAACTTTATTAATCAAACTGCTGGTAAACTTATCAGAATGCCATTTTTCTTCCTACAAGCACTTTATTGTAAGAAAAACGATCCGCTATGTCTGACTGTTACAGGTTGAAAAGAAGCACCACAATAAAGACAGGGCGATTACATGTGTTAAGACAGGGCGATTATAGATGTTAAGACAGGGCGATTATATATGTTAAGACAGGGCGATTATAGATGTTAAGACAGGGCGATTACATGTGTTAAGACGGGGCGATTATAGATATTAAGACAGAGCTATTACAGGTGTTAAGACAGGGTGATTATAGATGTTAAGACAGGGCGACTATAGATGTTAAGACAGGGCGATTACAGGTGTTAAGACAGGGCGATTATAGATGTTCCTTTTTTAAAAAAAGGTTAATGTCATGGTTTGTTATTATATACATTGGTTTGGGTCACATAAACGTCAGTCTGATTTTTTTTTTAGGGAAGTATGAACCATTCGTAACGAAAATTTGTATATCACTTTTTGGTGCTTCCATCAAACCTATCCGTATTAAACTATTTAATGACACAGACATTTCTTAGAGCCATTCTCTTCATAGACTGTCTAAAGTCTCTCCCACAGGTCACAGTACGAAGAGAAATAAGGATAGGGAGGTGGTCGGATATCACATGTGCACACTCCGTAATCTACCTATGCATTGATCCGACAATATAAAATGATCAATCACCGTTCTTGCTGGGGTGAATGTATAATGGGAACCAGTGCATATTATTAAATGTCCAGCACTCACTAGATTATTATATCGCAAGAACTCATGAAATACTCTATCTTTGTAATCTCTGAAAGTGTCTGGTTCAGCTACTGCATTGAAATCCAGTAAAATACACGTCCCCCAGCTGTTAGTACTGATCATGCAGATTTTGAATCAACTCAGTTTGTGCTTTGTAACAATCTATGCTATACAATAGGGTCGTGGTAGTAGTGACCTATTTATAACGTAAGCTTTCCTTGTTGTAATGCTTTTACCTAATAGCTGTAAACCTTAGAAGGATTCACTGACCTTTACAAATGTGTGTCCCTGCCTAATCTCAGAGTACAAATAAAAGGCGAAGATAAGCCTTCCATCAGTATGTGACATTACTGTATATGAAAATACCCTGTAAACGGTTGATCGCTAATTTTGCTCTAGTAAGGCTCTGTAAGTTTATCATGTTCAAACAAATCACCAATGTTCACACGCATTGCAACCCATGCAAAAATGAGATATTGATCTGATATAACTTCGATTTTTTATGACGAAACCTTGTTTGATATTTTCACCTTTATACTCTTATAAGATGTCAGTAAACATAAACTCACCAACTGGTAGTGATAAAACACTTAAAATAACCCTATACGATATACTTTCTTCGGCAAGATATCGATTTTGAATTCATCTGATTAATGTTCAGTCACATGCATATTCTCGTGTCTGAATCTTGACTTATTTTTCATTTAAGAATGTTTTAACAAGGAAAACGGACGTTTCAGTGCAAGAAATTGTCTAAAGATTTGCCGAATAACATCTTTCAAAAAGCCCATGTCGCTGTAGTTCGGTCTTAGTATCTATTATTTGTACAAATCACGTCGCCAAATATTTCTTAAGCCGACATTTTTACGATTCTCATTTGTCTCTGTAATTATAACAATAGTGCTCCGTGCTTTATGAATATTAATTTTAGCATTATTATATATTTTCAATGTGTGAAAACACCGAAGGCATCTTGCTAGTATTTGTTCGATGGAGACACATACATGTCGAGGGATACACTCATGCTTTATGTTTAACTATTAACTCTGGCGGTTATTAGATTCTGTCGTAATTGCATGTGAAGTGCTTCCTCTGTAACATTATTTTCCTTTTCCTCAGATATTTATTTGTTTGAGATGAATGTTATTAATTTTGATGCCGTGGGTTGTTATCATGCAAAGACAAAACAATGAATGGAATTAAAAGCTATATTTCCTATTCCATGAATTCTGGCATTACGTTTATTTTCACACTTTCGAAACTTCATAAGTACAAAAGAAACTTATGGTTTGCAAGTAAATCAACCACAATGCAATTTCAATCAGGTAACATGAACAAGTAAAAGAAATTGACTAAGCCTACAATAGAAAATTGTAATTTGTACTGACGCCAAATTAATTGTATTGACGGATACCTTGTGTCAGGCGAACGCAGACAGTGTCACTACCATATCTAAAACTTTAGTGGCATGTAAGCGATACAGAATGAAAGATACCGTGAGATTAAGACTGTACACATGTTTGGTTTCTATTTCGTGTGTTTGAGTTAAGCTCCGACTAAATAAAGACTTCCAACTTTGAAAGCAGGACTGATTTCCGTAAATGGAAATCTAGATGTAAGTTAACAATGCTGATGCTGAACGGTTTTCTTAGCGGCTGCAATAAAATAATCACATATATAAGAATGAGACGCTGATTTATGTTTTATTTATTTTGTTTTTCACTTAAAGAGTTATTGTACTAAAATTCCAATAAACATTATTCTAACTCTCCGATAGTATAAGGTAGCTGTATAATTAAACACTTATAATATTACGAGTGTACAAGCGCTCGCCGTTACGGACCTCTGTCTGCGTAGGTTCGAGTCTCGGATTCGGCCAATGTGGGTATGTGATAAAGCTTGCCAGTAGCTTCTCGAGGGTCGGTGGTTCTTTCTGGGGATTTCCCGGGTTCTTCCTCTACCATTAATACTGGCCGCCATGTATAGCCTATCGTGTGCTGAAAAATGGCGTTAAACCCTACAACAACAACAACAACAACGAGTGTACAAGAGAGACAAAAACTGAACAAGCGAGATAAAAACTATAACATTTATGCTTAGTTTCGCAAATTGTTGGAAACATTGCATACCCTGGATACAAGCAAGAGAACAGACTCGATGATCAGGGCAACATCCCTGTCGCATTGAATAAACTAAAATCAATAACTGATAAATCTCGTTAGATGAAATGGTTGTGTAATCAAGCTTTCAGAAACATGAGATAGTTTATATAAGGTGTGCTTCCTATGACAACCTCGATATATTATTGACTTCAATACCGTATTCAATCCAATATATTATTAACTTCAATACAGTATTCACTTCAATATATTATTACTTTATTATAGTATGTTCTTCAATATATAATACACTTCAATGTATTATTCACTTCAATAAAGTATTCACTTTAGTATAGTATTCACTTCAATACAGTATTCACTGCAATATAGTATTCACTTCAATATATTATTCACTTCAATAGAGTATTATTTCATCGCATTATTCACTTCAATATGCTACTCACTTCGATACAGTATTCACTTCAGTATATTATTCACTTCAATACAGTATTCTCTTCAATATATTATACATGGAAATATATTATTAACTTCAGTAAAGTATTCACTTCAATATATAATTCACTTCAATACCGTATTCTCTTTAATATATTATACACTGCAATATAGTATTCGCTTCAATACAGTATTTACTTAAATATACTTTCCATTTCGATACAGTATTCACTTCAATATAATACTCACTTCAATACAGTATTCACTTCAATATATTATCCACTTCAATGTAGTACACACCTCAATATATTACTAGCTTCTATACAATATTCTCTTCAATATATTATACACTCCAATATATTTTAACTTCAATACAGTATTTATTTCAATACAGTATTCACTTCAATATAGTATTGACCTCAATATATTAATAATTTCAATACAGTATTCACTTCAATATAGTATTGACCTCAATATATTAATAATTTCAATACAGTATTCACTTCAATATAGTATTGACCTCAATATATTAATAATTTCAATACAGTATTCCCTTCAATATATTATTCACTTAAATACAGTATTCTCTTCAATACATTATACACTTCAAT
Source organism: Sinohyriopsis cumingii (assembly GCA_028554795.2). Taxonomy (NCBI): domain Eukaryota; kingdom Metazoa; phylum Mollusca; class Bivalvia; order Unionida; family Unionidae; genus Sinohyriopsis; species Sinohyriopsis cumingii. Next base: position 40,524,209 of record CM068838.1, read on the forward strand.
ATATTATTAACTTCAATACAGTATTCACTTCAATATATTATTTACCTCAATACAGTATTCTTTTCAGTACAGTATTCTCTTCAATATATTATATACTTCATTATATTATTCACTTCAATGTATTATTCCCTTCTAGTTAATAGTATCACGTGATTGCTTTGAACTTTAATATAAAATGCATATCTACATCTAAGAAAAATATGAATGCCAGAAACATTTGAATTAGACTGAACCGAGCATTTTCTTCAAATGGGACGCATAACGTGTTACTTTCTTTTAATACTTATTAAACACACTCTAATGCTTACTGTGGTGAGAGAAAAAAATACCAAGCTCGTCTTCAAATGAATGCGTTGCCATCAAATGATCACTTGTATCTCTATCAAACAATAATTGTCTGGAACTGGTCAATATAATTACAATTTTTTATTCTCCGCGGGAGTATTTACATTTCGCTGATGGTGGGATACAAACCTATTGCAAATGTTAGCCACGAAATAGCTAATATATCAAAACGGACATCGTTTTGTCTTGTTCTGTAATTGCAGTGTGCTTAACGACAAATTTAATTATGATTTTTTATGTTTAGATCTCTTTGTCAAATGACGAAGTTCTGAAGATGTCATACTACTAAAACACACACACACACACACACACACACACACACACACATATATATATATACATATATATATATATATATATATATATATATATATATATATATATATATATATATATATATATATATATATATATATAGAGAGAGAGAGAGAGAGAGAGAGAGAGAGAGAGAGAGAGAGAGATAGATATAAAAAAAAAATTTCTACTTAGCTTGGATATTTTAAGAATCCCTAAACAACTCAAAATGTATTTGTGTGTTTGTTTCTTACAAGCGCACAGCTGTTTCTACTTATTTAGCAATATAGTGCATTCAGAAACTGAGTAATCCCAGCTGTTTTCATTTGGCTGATATTAATAATAATGTAATTTCAGTGACAAAGTGGGCCTTTGTTCTTTATGGCTGCTTAGTAGCTTTTAACCTATCCCTACTCTCTCCGATCCCAGGAGGCCTTCAAGCACCTACGCAGAAATGAAGATAAAACAATCTTGATATGATTTGGATATGAATATTGTTAGCAAATGGAACTGTAGGCTGCATGCTTGACACAAAATGCAAAAGTACGAATGTAGTAGTTGAACCATACAAGAAATGTTCAGGGTCAGAATAACTGTATTTAATGTATAATGTATATACTTTCTCGGCCTACCGTTACTCACCTCCACGTCATGTCAGATCAAACGGGGAGTGAATTCAATATAGCCTTAGGGGAATCAATATAGTCTTGAGGGATTCAATATAGTCTTGGGAGATTCAATATAGTCCCTGGGGATTCAATATAGTCATGGGGGATTCCATTTAATCTTAGGGTATTATAGTCTTTGCGGATTTATTATAGTCCTGGGAGACTCACTATAGTCCTTGGTGATTTAATATAGTATTGAGGGATTCCATAGAGTATTGATGTAATCAAAATAGTCCTTACGGATTCAAAATAGTCTTGGGTGATCCAATGCAGTCTTGGGGGATTCAATATAGTCTTGAGGGATTCAAGATAGTCATTGTGGATTCAATATAGATCTGGGGAATTCAATATATTACTGAGGGATTCAATATAGTACTGTGGGATTCAATATAGTCCTTGGGGATTCACTATAGTCATGGGGGATTCAATATATTACAGAGGGATTCAATATCGTCTTGAAGGATTCAATATAGTTTTTGGAGATCCAATATATTCATGGGTGATTAAATATAATCTTTGGGGATTTACTGTAGTCCTGGGGGATTCAATGTCGTATTCGGGAATTCAATATAGTCCTTGGGGATTCAATATAGTCCTGGGGAATTCAATATATTACTGAGGGATTCATTATTGTCTTGAAGGATTCAATATAGTTTTTGGAGATCCTATATAATCATGGGGAATTAAATATAATCCTTGGGGATTTACTATAGTCCTGGGGGATTCAATATCGTATTCGGGGATTTCCTTGGGGATTCAATATAGTACTAGGGGATTCAATATAGTACTGGGGGATTCAATATAGTTTTGAGGGATTCAATATAGTCTTCGAAAATTAAATATAATCATGGGGGATTCAATATAGTCTTTGTGGGTTCAGTATAGTACTGGGAGATGCATTATAGTCCTCATGAACTCAATATAGTCTTCATGGATTCAGTATAGCACTGGGAGATTCAATATAGGCATGATGGATTCAATACACGACTTAGGAATTTACTATAGTCATTGGGGATTCAGTGTAGTCCTATGAGATTTAATATAGTTGTGAATGATTCAATATAGTCTTGAGGGATTCAATATAGTACTGTAGGATTCAATATAGTCTTGAGGGATTTCAATTTGGTCTTGTTGCACACCCTACTACGGTCATATTGATTATACATAACTCAGGTGTTACGTTTAACTCAATCAGCCCACAGGACATAAACATTATCAAACGTGTCTACAAAGAGCTTATTAGGCGCATAAATTTTATAATTTAGATTGTCTGTTAAATCAATAAAAGACTTTGACTGTTTAAGTTTTCTGTACGATATGATTTAAAATCTATATGCACACAATTTTAAGGCTTATGATGTAATCAGCAAGGAGAAACATCTGTCGTCAGTTAGATTCGTGGCAGACTCCCTGGTTCCAACAATTAAATTCTTTATTCACGCTCTTTGTTTGCACGTAGTGTTTTTCACAGATGACGGCACGACTGAGTTGGGCCTTAAAGGTTGTTCTGATCGCCTCTGTGATATGGTGAGCGTTGTAGCTGGACATGTTATGCAACTGAACTGGAACCTTCATGTTTTGGTGTATGTGCCATATTACGAGTATATATGCTTTTAACATATGTAATATAAATGAGTGAAAAGCAGCACGCTTTGTAAAACTCAACAAATAATGTATTTCCCTAGAATACAAAGTGAAAATAAAGAAAAGAACTTACGGTATTGCGCATTAAATTCCAACACTTTTAAGAACTACAGACACAAGTCCTGATAATTTAAAGTTCTGAATAAACTTTAGCAAAAATCCAAACGAAAGCCCACGCTGAAGAAGTTGATGTCCATGTGTGGTGTCCTGTATTGTGTTGTTGTATCAACATCTTTTTGTTGAAACACAGTAGTAACATTCCAGATTGAATTCAGTGTAAAAATCCCAGCCTGTATTTCCTGAGAAAAAAATCATTTAAATTGAATATTTTGAAGAAATAAATTCCAGCCCAAATGAACAACTAGACACAACAATATTACAAATTGATTTTGCTAGATAGTAAGCATAAATAAATAATCTTTCCAGTGACAAGATTATATAGTCCACTACTTTACCTCAGGTGACAGTTAACATTGCCTTAAAACAAGCACAGTATCTAATGAAAGTTCTTAACCTATACATAATAAAATGTTAGTTATTATTAGAAAGTATGTTTCTAAAACTGTGATATATAATAGGGACAATGTCAATTACATGTAAATCGTAGGTAATTCCAATAACCGAGACCCAAATAAAAACATTTAATTCTGTTAATAATAATCCTGATATTAAACCCTTACACATAGAGAAAAATTAGCTATGTATTAGTTGTTTACAGAATACAATAAAACAAACCAATAATTCAGGTCAAGTATAGACAAAATTTGATTTCTGAAAAGGGTAGATAGAATGTTAGATTACATTAGCATATAATAAAATATTTAAAAAATTTGAAACAAATAACTAACAAAACATGCAAATTAAATATAGGTAACAGCCCCTGCGTGCTTCGTTCAAGCGAGTGATAGTAGACGCCAATTAAGGCTTGTAATCAGCTGTCGAGTAATCACGATGCCAGCTAGCGTCGGTATATTTATAGCTAAAGTATAATGGACGCCCGTAAAGTTCACACACAAAAATTAATGAGCGTGTGACTGCTAATTGAACCGAACTCAGAATCTAATCATTTGCTAGTTTTGGTGGGTATTATTGCATATATTCTAATAATCTCAGTGTTCGCCATTTCAACTCCTCCATTGTTAGCTTGAACACCTCTTTGGCCCTCATTGTATGTCTTGAAATCTATCCCTTGCTGTATTACCCTCTGATCGCAAGCCTTGTTTTTATCTGTGACCCAATCCCACGACAAAAGCACGGCACTGGCGGTATCATCATTTTTCCGTGAAACGTGCAACATTCGTACATATGAAGCCATACGTCTGCAATTCTGCCACTTGCAGCCATTTGCGTTTATAGCTCGCCATACATTATTGCGTCTATCGCAACACCGGTATATCTTCCATAGTGTGTTTTAAGTGAAAGCAATTCGCATGTGGTCTGTTATTCTCGCATTTTCATGCAAATTGCCGATAATCCAGTAACACTTTCTTGAGTGGCAGGACTGCATGCAAACCCGCCAGTTTCGGATGACGAAGAAAAGTAACATTCAGCCTGGAAAACAATTGTTACGGGTTAGTCTTTAAGGGGCTTGTAGAGGTTCGCATCTGCCCACGAGGGGTCGAGTTGTTGCAAACGAATCCCAGCAAATTAAGGCCCAGTGGGAGCTGGGAACTATAACCTTGACATGGTTAAGAGGTGAATAAAGCAAATTCCGCATTTCAACTCTGCTACACTGAACGATTCCATATTTTCTTTCGCTAATGCCACATTCTTTGGCTTTATACATTTTTCAGATTTTCAAGATTTATTAATTAGTGATGAATAAAAGGAAATATCTTACATATTTTCTAAACGTATTGATTGATATCCAGTCTTCAGGTAAAAGGAGTGATTGCTACCTATAAAGCAGTCTTGCATCATGTTTCTGGTTTTAATCTTATACAACATAACTTGGCATGTTTGAATGAAAGACAGGTTACAAATTTAAATTTAGCTATAGTAAGACGAATACACCGAACGTTATGATTAAGTGTACATTTCATACGATGACCAATTACACTTGCCACTATTAATATAATATAAAAAACCGGATTGTGATATATCAAGATGTATCTTGGAAATGAGGGGACTATACTATATAACATGTCGAACCACCCTATTAAGACGATTCTTGCTGCTATATTCAACACTTGCGCACTCATTAAAAAAGTTGTATTCCCCCTCCGAAACTTAAATGGCAATTCTCAATTATGGCTAAGCAACTATCCAACTAAAGGATATATTTACTTTTTTATCGACTGAGAACACATTTTTGTAATTTATACAAAATTTAAACAGCTGTCTCTCAAATGTGGAATCGAAAATATTAAAGTATATCGTTTACGGATTGATTCGCTTATGATAACCTGTTCTTTCATATTGTTTGCTTTTCCATGTACATAGTGGTCCCATCCGATAGATTTCAAAGTCTAACGTTTTTGAAACAACTTTTTAATCATTGTGAGTTCACTAGCATGTCCTTTTGATTACTTATTTTGTTCATTTCTGCATTCAGCCGTACGTCAATTTCTTGCCTTGTCAATTTGCAGTGACATATATTTCACCCAAAGTCGATCGTCACATTGTTTCGTTTGCAATAGCGATACACGATTTCTCTATCGTTTGCAAAGACGATACTCTATGTGGTGACATAGACGATACTCTATGTGGTAACAGAGACGATACTCAATGTGGTGACAGTATATCGAATTGCATTGGTTGATGTAACTTCGGATACTATTAGTTCGAAGAATTCATTTGGAAATCTAACTAAAATACTTAATAACTGAAGCCAACCTGTGTTTGGTTTTGGCGTTCGTCCTAAGATATTTATATGGCGCGTCCTTATTATAAAATGAATAAATACTAGAAGGTTGACAGTCTTGGCACACTTTAACACATGTTAATCGAGAGAGAGAGAGAGAGAGAGAGAGAGAGAGAGAGAGAGAGAGGGAGATAGAAATAAAATCAGCAGTAGAAATAAATGAAAAAGACTTAAATATGGAAATTCAGATTTGAATAACATCCCGAATGGCAGCTATATTTCAAAAAGGTTATAAAAAGAAGTAGTTGCAACGATGAATATCTCCACTTAAATAGCTCTTTCATTTCAAATCAGGACTTAATCATTTCACTCCCGTTAGAGCTTAACTTAGTTATCAAAGTTAACATATTGAGTAAATATCGCATCATTATTATATGTTGCTGAGTCAGTTTTGATTTTTGCTGGGTGTAATTTGGATTTTTAACGTAGCTTTAACAATTTTTGAGTGATATCGCTACGATGTCTGCAGTGTGACAGTTTATAGTGATGTCTAGAACTGGGTCATCATGCCGCAGACATGTAGCATGATGTCCCACCCAGTCACATTATCCTGACACCGGGCCGACAAGTCCTTACACTAACCTCTTAATGCTGAGCGCCAAGCGAGGCAGCTGTTAGTACCATTTTTTTGGTATGACTCGACTGAGGATTGAACCCACGACCGCCAGCATCCGAGGTGGACGCTCTAGCCACTAGGCCACCGGAGTGGCTTAAAATATATATATATATATATATATATATATATATATATATATATATATATATATATATATATATATGCAATAAACTGACAGCGAACAGTACAAGACTAGTATCTGACTAGACTGCGCGCTTTCGACTCTTAATGAGTCTTTTTGAAAGGCAAAAAACAAAACATAGACAATACAAACAAATCAAACAGAAAAACCGTTGTGTTTGCAAAACTGTACATGCTGTTTCTACAGAAATTAAACCTTTAAATGGACTATGTTTCAACTAGTTTATTTAAACTTTTTGAGGATGCTCGAAAATATTTGTATTGACCTAGAAATCGATGAGCCATAACGACATGTTATTTAATGTTTCCCACTGATTTTTCCTACTTTAGGGTTGTCTGGATGGTAGGTGAGGATAAATGGTATCCTATCAGCCTTTTCCTTCTTTCCATATTTTATTATGTCATCGCGGTTTGTTTGCTTAGCTCTTTGGGTTGCCTCCGCAGTCAGGTCTTTTGTTGTCGCCTCGGTAAATTAAATGTTTAGATAGCTCTTCAGACCTCTTTAGGAATGTTTCATTGTCAGAGCAAATTCGATATGTTTTGATTTACCCCATCATTTCTTTTCTGCGTTTCTTATTAATAATCTCGTAGAAGCTTGTTTTCAATTTGTTCGAAACCACTATGGATAGTTTAGACTCTGGTGGATCACGTAGCATCAGCAACAGTTTCACTGGAAGATATGTTCGAAAATATGTTTGAAAGTTCCTTCTTTCAGATCGTGCGTTAAAGAAAGGCTTGAATTACTACATACACGGATATGTTCATGAAATTAGTATTTTGTATGGCGAAAATCAGGTCAAAGCTGCAGCATGTCCCTTGCGATCTGTGAGGAAGAACTAAGATCCTGACAAATTTGAGGAAGGCATCTTGATAGAAGAGGACAAAATAACAAAATCTTTCTGTTATAATTTCAAATTTGTATCGTATATGTATAATTTTCACATAAGAATAAGACAAGCACACCTTTTGTATCTACAATTGTTACAATAAATACATAAATAATTTATGCAAAGATGCCTGAATGATTGAATGTTTTACGATTTTTAAGCCACGTTAACATGACTCATAAAGTTTGACGGATAATGCATCTCATAAAGTTATCATTGATCGACCAGTACATTTACATTTGATCAGATCCATATAAAACGACAATGTAACATAATCTCTTAAAAAAAGAAGGAAACAATAATGCCACATAGAAATAATCCACTATAGGCACGTCGACTACGGATATATTTGCATCCACTTTTACCTTTGTGTGCTAATTAGTGTGACGCGTTGTATCTTACTTCATTGATGTTGTAACATTTTGCAGGTTCAGTAATTTGTAAGATATCAGTTTTATTTCAAGTCAGCCTGACATAAATTTAAATAAATTCCATGATATAGGTTGCTGTTATTAATAGACTCATACCTAACGATGGAAAATAAATATTTGGTTACAGTTTGACATTTTCATAAAGTAAAAATATTCTTTTCTAAAACAAAATTCCTTAACATAAATTTCATTCAAAACATTTTAATTTAAAGTTTTGAACAAATGTATGTGAAAATCCAATATTGTAATTATGAATATGAATAGGATTAAGGCCATTTCAGAACATAATTTATCGGGTGGTGTTTAGTCAACTTGACACCAATTTTGAAACTTTTAACAAAATCAACACAATTTAAGCATGATGCAGGATTCAAATATTTCCAATTTAATTTGAAAAAGGCAAAACAAAGTATAAAAATAATACAAAAATGAACAACACGTATAAACTATTTTCTTTATTCCATGTAATTGTATTACTCATATCTGATATAAAATTGTGTCCAACATTTTCACAAGCACAACAAGCAATATTATTATTTTTTTTAAAATCGTTTTGTGCATTTATATATGAAATATGATTAAAAATAATATATCACTTTCAATGCAGACAATTTTCCATATTGCTGTTTCGTTTTGGGAATTTTAAAAAAAATGGTTCTTGAATGGTTCTTGAATCCGTTTATAACAACGAGAATCTGCATTGCATGTTTCCAAAGCAGAATGGATGGAGAAACCATTTTTCAGAAAAATATTCAGTGATTTTCTGTGTAATCTTTCAAATTCCTCTGCAATGTAATAACAAAGTAATCAGTCGTGGTCTTATGTTTGTTTCTTTTTTTTTTTTTTTTTTTTTTTTAGCAAACATGGTCAATACCAACGCGTAGCTAAGCAATGAATTCAATGCCTAATTGTGATTGGTCGATGCGCCCGGTTTGATTGACAGGTCGGAACTATCCATTAAAAGCGAATGGAAAGGGTCGATTCCAGATAGGTTAAAGCATATTAAAAAAAATCACATAGTGTGGGTAAATGAAGGACATTCATTCAAAACTTGCTAACATGAGTGAACCTGCAAACCATACAGATAAACGTCATGATTGAAATTTGTCTTTCATGACTTAATTGTAACCTTGTATGTGTTTGCGATAACGTCTTTCAAAACTTAATTGTAATTTTTGATATGTTTGTGATAACGTCTTTCATGACTTAATTGTAACTTTTAATATGTTTGTGATAAGGTCTTTCATGACGTAATTGCAACTTTTAATATGTTTGCGATAAGAGTAATTCCCTTTTGTATATACATCTAATGTACAACAATAGTCTACAGAAAACAACATTATTGATGTTTTATCTAGAGACACATCTATTTTATTTTGACTCAGCAAATCAAATATTCTTCTATTTGTCATTCTTTAATGGATCATTTATGACTGCAGTATCAGAAATAACATATATTTATGTCCAAAAGCTCATTTTGCGACAGACCCATAACAGACTTTAAGCATAACAATAGGCCAAAATTCCCCCAAAAATAAATCTGACCTTAAAATCAAAAACTCATTTACATATTTCCTGATGGAAATTGTTACCAGTGCATTGGCTGTCTCTTAGATTTAAAATGATTGCAAATCATCCAATCCTAAAGCCCAATCACGTGCTGCTTTGTAACACTACATCATGATACGCTATTATCTTAATTTGTTTAGTGTGAATGGATTTTTAACGTAGCTTTAACAATATGTCAGTCATATAGCTGCCATGTCCGCAGTGTGGCAGTTCATAGGGATTTGCTAACACTAACATCTTAATGCTGAGCACGAAGAGAGGCAGCTGTTAGTACCATTTTTATAAGTCTTTGCTATGACTCGGCCGCAGATCGAACCCACGATCTCCCGCATCCGAGGCAGACACTCTAACCAATAGTCCATCGGAGTGGTCAAAATTTGTTGAGATATTTTTTATCACATTTCTGAAAAATAAAGGATTATGATGATATTCATACTATTTTAATAAAATCGTTCTTAAGTGAAAAAATTTCTATGACACCGGACTAAAGTGTGTATTGTTAAGAGTCCATTGTCTTAAAATATTTAACAGAAAAAATACTCCATCAAGTTTAGTAAAATTCAAATTTATTTATTTCCCTCTAATAAAAAGTGAAACGTTAAACGAAATTTACAATATTGCGAATTATATCCCAAATGATGTTAAAATTTATATTATAAGTCAAAAAGTATAGTGTTCCGAATGAATTCCAGTAGTATTCCGAATTAATTCCAATTTTTTGTGTGCTGATGTACCAGCATCCTTGATTGTACCGATGTACCAATGCTTTTGATGTATCACGATGATATAAGTGAGAGTGTCATCGAATGAATCACTAATAATCTCAAAATAGTGTTTAGTCCAAAGTTAATGAGCACTTTGTAACTCCAATTTTATCTTTTGAAACAAATGGTTATGTCTCAAATTATATCTAAACACAATAATCAGTTATGTGTGCTTAAATTGAAAGAGGAATGAAAAATATTTGTTTAACAGAACCCAATGTAAAAGCCTAAGACACAATAAATGAATACGATGGGGGTCAGAAGTTCGTTTCCAGCACATTCACAGCCTAGACTGTAAACTCAGACATCAATAAACAACTTATTTATAATTCATAAAAATGTCACAATCAGGTAGACAAAATATAATTTCCAAGGGAAACACCAAGGTCCTGATCAAAGGAAAAATACCAAAGAGTTATAAAAATTGGTACTAGCAGCTACCTCTGTTGCCGCGTAGCATTAAGAGGTTAGTGTTAGGACTGGAGCGGTCTGCAGTCACGATTTCTGCATTAACACATCTTCTGCTAAACGTCTAAGAAGAAGCTATCGTACCTTTGGTAGCTATGTCAGCCATATGATCAGAAACTACCAGAGATGTATAATTTGACTGGGTGATACCTGTCTACCGCATGATACCCTAGTGCTAGACATGACTGTATACTGTCACACTGCAGACATCATAGCGAAATTACTGGAACATTTTAAAGCTACTTCAAAACTACAAATCACATGCACATTATGGTAGAAGAAGCAATCGCCTACATCAGAAGAAGATTATATTCTCATTCTTTCGCGATACCATCCTTCAGTCTATCCTTCATTCATCCGTACATTTTTTCATTGATTTCTGCATTAACACATCTTCTGCTAAACGTCTAAGAAGAAGCTATCGTACCTTTGGTAGCTATGTCAGCCACATGATCAGAAACTACCAGAGATGTATAATTTGGTGTATTCCCGCCCTGATTTCCCTATGTGGAGGTCAAAGATAAGATATACAAGCAATGTAACATTTCACAAATATTTGTGATCATAAATGATAACGTCCAGTCAGACCGCAGGAAGACAATTTAGAAATAAAACGCATTTCGATCATGATACTTCAGCCATAATTTCATAGGGGTGGGGGTGAGGTGAGATGGGGTAGTATGGGGAAGGCTTGTATAGGGGTTAGGATAATATGTAGTAAAATTGACATACCTGGTTCGAATAGGTAGCGAGCTATTGTATTGTCAATCAAACCGATATACGTTTATTTAAATGGAATTTAACTTTTTTATTATTTCCGCTAACACAAAAATTCATAACCATTATGAATAACTAAATTTCATAAATTCGGATAATTATTTAAAACTGGTCTCCGAATGCGCAGTCAGTCGTATGTAATAAAGCATCCATAGCTCTTATGCCTTGATGGTGATCTCCCAATTCGCTGGCAGTCCTATGTAAGGAGACATGATGTTTATAGTTATAATGTTTGAATGGGCTCCAATCTTCCTGTCAGTCCTATGTAAGGAAACGTGACTTTTATAGTTATAATGCTTTGATTGTCTCCAATCTCCCTGTCAGTCGTATGTAAGGATAAATGATGTTTATATTTATAATGCTTTGATGGTCTCCAATCTCCCTGTCAGTACTATGTAAGGAGATATGTTTATAGTTATAATGCTTTGATTGTCTCCAATCTCCCACTCAGTCCTGTGTAAGGAAACGTGATGCTTATAGTTATAATGCTTTGATGGTCTCCAACCTCCCTGTCAGTCCTATGTAAGGAGACATGATGTTTATAGTTATAATGCTTTGATTGTCTCCAATCTCCCACTCAGTCATATGTAAGGAAACGTGACATTTATAGTTACAATGCTTTGATTGTCTCCAATCTCCCACTCAGTCCTAATGTAAGGAAACGTGACATTTATAGTTATAATGTTTTGATTGTCTCCAATCACCCCCTCAGTCCTATGCAAGGAGACGTGACATTTATAGTTATAATGCTTTGATTGTCTCCAATCTCCCACTCAGTCCTATGCAAGGAGACGTGACATTTATAGTTATAATGCTTTGATTGACTCCAATCTCCCACTCAGTCCTATGTAAGGAGAGATGGTGTTTATAGTTATAATGCTTTGATTGTCTCCAGTCTCCCCCTCAGTCCTATGTAAGGAGGCGTGACTTTTATAGTTATAATGATTTGATTGTCTCCAATCACCCCCTCAGACCTATGTAAGGAGACATGACATTTATAGTTATAATGCTTTGATTGTCTCCAATCAGGGCCGGCGCTACCATATAGGCAAACTAGGTAGCCGCCTAGGGCGCTGATTCCAGGGGGAGCATTTCTCCAAATTAACAACAGTTTTGAAAAATAAATAATTAAATTTGTTTTATTGAGGGTGGTTTTTTTATCCTGGTTTATTCTATACAGGGACAAATAATCGGGTAGGTTCAGTCTGACCGAAACACCAGGCTGACCGGAACAAGCAAAATGAGTGAATGAAAATCGCGCCTATACGAAACTTTCAAATGTTGAAAAAAATTGTTTTAAATTTATTGTTTATAAATTTTGAAATTGATATTTTCCGGTGGAGGGAGGCGCCAGAATCTAACCTTGCCTAGGGCGCCAGATAGTCTGGCGCCGGCCCTGTCTCCAATCACCCCCTCAGTCCTATGTAAAGAAACGTGACCTTTTTAGGTATAATGTTTTGATTGTCTCCAATCACCCCCTCAGTCCTATGTAAGGAGACGTGACTTTTATAGTTATAATGCTTTGATTGTCTCCAATCACCCCCTCAGTCCTATGTAAGGAGATATGATGATTATATTTATAATGCTTTGATGGTCTCCAACCTCCCCTCTCAGTCGTATTTAAGCAGACGTGACATTTATAGTTATAATGCTTTGATGGTCTCCAATCCCCCTCTCAGTCCTATGTAAGAAGACGTTATGTTTATAGTTATAATGCTTTGATGGTCTCCAATCTCCCTGTCAGTCGTATGTAAGGAGACGTGATGTTTATAGTTATAGTGTTTTGATGGCCTCTATTCTCTCTGTCAGTTCTATGTAATGTGACGTGACTTTAATAATAGAGTGATGGTGATCGCATGAACCTATTAGTTCAGTGCTATTTTGATTCAAATTCATTAGTTTGGGAAGTCTCATCATACGTCCAATGGTTATGAAGGACGTCGTTCTAACACAAAATGCTTGTTGTTATAGATGAACAACTAATTGTTCGCAGCTCCTGAGATATATTAGTACGTCGTCTTTTTATTGCTACGGTTAACAAATGTCAAATTATAATTGACAATCTCAGTCTTTCCATGATTCCTGTTGTTTTCGTCCAAGAACATTGAACATTACTTATAAATCATGCAGTTTTGCACGCACTCTATTCACGTGCATTTACAGGTGGACATATATTTACCAAAATCACCCATTGTGTATAATAGTTCTCGTAAACGTGCCATCACAGTATAATCTATTATAATTAATTTATCTTCTAAAAGTTGAAAATTATTAATGCACTGAATTCCTGTTGTTTAATGTGCTTCGTACTGAGATAGTCCGTGCTGCACGTTTTCCACTCAAAATGGTTCTTTAAGACACAAATAGGAAAGATATTACTCAGCACTCTACTAATAATTAATTATTGTTCAAAGGACAATACATATTTTACAATTTTCGCGGTCGTTACAGTTTCAACCATAAATAGATACATCGAACACTTTTGTGAAAAACAATTAGCTGAGAAAATGAGGGAGCAAGAGAGGTGTTGCTATGCAAAATTAATTAAGGATTTTTAACTCATCTCACGAATTCAATGCTGCGTAAGCTTTAATTCCAATAATAGCTATAAAGGTTCCATATTCTTAACGTACTTGAGTTATAATATTGCATTTTATATTTTTTTTAAAAACTTTTTTCACGACGTTCATATCCGTGAATGTGGTGACTTTAGTTTAACCACTCTTCGTAATTCGGTACTATTGAACAATCATCTGCAGCCACAAGAAAAGAGTCAATTAAAACAGTTGTTATGTGAAAATGACTGCTTGTCTGCAGATTTTCCAACGCGAACAAATCAAATCTAAAATGACGTCGAAATTCTACACTTGAGAAACAGCATCCTGTTCAGGATGAACCCTCTCAAGTAGGAATGTTTGAAAAACGAATTTAAGTATTTCTTGGATAATGATAAAATCATGTAAGAATAACTGGAGTTTACTGTTGTGTTCAGATATAATTTGAAGAAGTCATTTATTTAAAATTATTTATTGGAATTACAAAACGTTCATTGATATTTGGACAAAATCACAATTTTTTGGCTATTGTGTACTCATTTAAATATGGATTATATCATTGTGTACTCATTTAAATATGAATTATATTGTTGTGTACTCATTCAAATATGGATTATATCATTGTGTACTCATTTAAATATGGATTATATCATTGTGTATTCATTCAAAGATGGATTATATCATTGTGTACTCATTTAAATATGGATTATATCATTGTGTATTCATTCAAAGATGGATTATATCATTGTGTATTCATTTAAATATGGATTATATCATTGTGTATTCATTCAAAGATGGATTATATCATTGTGTACTCATTTAAATATGGATTATATCATTGTGTACTCATTTAAATATGGATTATATCATTGTGTACTCATTCAAAGATGGATTATATCATTGCGTACTCATTCAAATATGGATGTGTTCATTAGTACTTTCAAGACTGGACTATTGTAATTCAATTTTGTCTGGTTCGTCTCAATATCTACTTCAGAAATTTTAAAACTTTCAAAACACAGTTGATCATACTTAGAATACCACAATCAGAGCACACTTTTCCGCTGCTCTGGGGACCCCGAGTGGCCGAGTGGTCTAAAGCGCTCTCCGTTACGGATCACTGCCATCTCACCTCTGTCTTTGTGGGTTCGAGTCTCGGATTCAGCCAGTGTGGGTATGTGAGAAAGCTTGCCATTATCTTCTCGTGTGTCGGTGGTTCTTTCCCAGGTTTTCCCGGGTTCTTTCTCCACCTTTAATACTGGCAGCCATGTATAGCCTATCGTGTGCTGAAAAATGGCGTTAAACCCTACAACAACAACAACAAAATCCGCTGCTCTGTACCCTACACTGGCTATCCATTTGATCCAGAATCAAACACAAAATTTGTTTTCTGTGCTACGTTTCACTGACAGACTCCAGTCCAACATACCTATCCGACCACACCCATGTGTATACACCATCAAGATGCTTACGTTCCTCTTCTGACAATCGTATACTCATTATTCCCACTACGAAAACGAAGTCATATGGACAGAGTTCTTTTGCATACATGCATACTTGAAACAAATTGCCAACTGAACTTAGACACAAAGACACAGTGATACCGTTCACGAGTGCTCTTAAAACTCACTTATTTCGACTGAAAGAACAAACTGAAAGACCTAATAATGTTTCCTACCTTAAATATTTTCAGAATGTTTTTAATGTTTTCTAATTTCATGGTATTTGTTTTTGTAATCATATCATTATATGTTTTTTATCTTATAGGTGTTGTCTAATGTTGTAAAGCGCTTAGAGCTTCTAAAGATTAGGCGCATAACAAAGTCCTCACTATTATTATTATTATTATTATCATTATTATTATCATTATTATTCATCCATAGTTTCCCCTGCATACATTACTGTGATACATCCATAGTTTCCCCTACATACATTACTGTGAAACATCCATAGTTTCATCTACATGCATTACTGTGATACATCCATAGTTTCCCCTACATGCATTACTGTGATACATCCATAGTTTCCCCTACATGCATTACTGTGTGTGTGTACATCTATCTATATGCATTACTGTGATACATCATAGTTTCCCCTACATGCATTACTGTGTGTGTGTACATCCATCTATATGCATTACTGTGATACATCATAGTTTCCCCTACATGCATTACTGTGATACATCCATAGTTTCATCTACATGCATTACTGTGATACACATATAAATATTGCATTATTTACTACTAAATACACTCAACAACAAAAAAAAATGAAACAAAAGATAAGATTGAAACAGTTTCAAAACTGTGTGTGTGTACATCCATCTATATGCATTACTGTGATACATCATAGTTTCCCCTACATGCATTACTGTGATACATCCATAGTTTCATCTACATGCATTACTGTGATACACATATAAATATTGCATTATCTACTACTAAATACACTCAACAACAAAAAAAATGAAACAAAAGATAAGATTGAAACAGTTTCAAAACTGTGTGTGTGTACATCCATCTATATGCATTACTGTGATACATCATAGTTTCCCCTACATGCATTACTGTGATACATCCATAGTTTCATCTACATGCATTACTGTGATACACATATAAATATTGCATTATTTACTACTAAATACACTCAACAACAAAAAAAATGAAACAAAAGATAAGATTGAAACAGTTTCAAAACTGTGTGTGTGTACATCCATCTATATGCATTACTGTGATACATCATAGTTTCCCCTACATGCATTACTGTGATACATCCATAGTTTCATCTACATGCATTACTGTGATACACATATAAATATTGCATTATTTACTACTAAATACACTCAACAACAAAAAAAATGAAACAAAAGATAAGATTGAAACAGTTTCAAAACTGTGTGTGTGTACATCCATCTATATGCATTACTGTGATACATCATAGTTTCCCCTACATGCATTACTGTGATACATCCATAGTTTCATCTACATGCATTACTGTGATACACATATAAATATTGCATTATCTACTACTAAATACACTCAACAACAAAAAAAATGAAACAAAAGATAAGATTGAAACAGTTTCAAAACTGTGTGTGTGTACATCCATCTATATGCATTACTGTGATACATCATAGTTTCCCCTACATGCATTACTGTGATACATCCATAGTTTCATCTACATGCATTACTGTGATACACATATAAATATTGCATTATTTACTACTAAATACACTCAACAACAAAAAAAATGAAACAAAAGATAAGATTGAAACAGTTTCAAAACTGTGTGTGTGTACATCCATCTATATGCATTACTGTGATACATCATAGTTTCCCCTACATGCATTACTGTGATACATCCATAGTTTCATCTACATGCATTACTGTGATACACATATAAATATTGCATTATCTACTACTAAATACACTCAACAACAAAAAAAATGAAACAAAAGATAAGATTGAAACAGTTTCAAAACTGTGTGTGTGTACATCCATCTATATGCATTACTGTGATACATCATAGTTTCCCCTACATGCATTACTGTGATACATCCATAGTTTCATCTACATGCATTACTGTGATACACATATAAATATTGCATTATTTACTACTAAATACACTCAACAACAAAAAAAATGAAACAAAAGATAAGATTGAAACAGTTTCAAAACTGTGTGTGTGTACATCCATCTATATGCATTACTGTGATACATCATAGTTTCATCTACATGCATTACTGTGATACACATATAAATATTGCATTATTTACTACTAAATACACTCAACAACAAAAAAAATGAAACAAAAGATAAGATTGAAACAGTTTCAAAACTGTGTGTGTGTACATCCATCTATATGCATTACTGTGATACATCATAGTTTCATCTACATGCATTACTGTGATACACATATAAATATTGCATTATTTACTACTAAATACACTCAACAACAAAAAAAATGAAACAAAAGATAAGATTGAAACAGTTTCAAAACTGTGTGTGTGTACATCCATCTATATGCATTACTGTGATACATCATAGTTTCCCCTACATGCATTACTGTGATACATCCATAGTTTCATCTACATGCATTACTGTGATACACATATAAATATTGCATTATTTACTACTAAATACACTCAACAACAAAAAAAATGAAACAAAAGATAAGATTGAAACAGTTTCAAAACTGTGTGTGTGTACATCCATCTATATGCATTACTGTGATACATCATAGTTTCATCTACATGCATTACTGTGATACACATATAAATATTGCATTATTTACTACTAAATACACTCAACAACAAAAAAAATGAAACAAAAGATAAGATTGAAACAGTTTCAAAACTGTGTGTGTGTACATCCATCTATATGCATTACTGTGATACATCATAGTTTCCCCTACATGCATTACTGTGATACATCCATAGTTTCATCTACATGCATTACTGTGATACACATATAAATATTGCATTATTTACTACTAAATACACTCAACAACAAAAAAAATGAAACAAAAGATAAGATTGAAACAGTTTCAAAACTGTGTGTGTGTGTACATCCATCTATATGCATTACTGTGATACATCATAGTTTCATCTACATGCATTACTGTGATACACATATAAATATTGCATTATTTACTACTAAATACACTCAACAACAAAAAAAATGAAACAAAAGATAAGATTGAAACAGTTTCAAAACTGTGTGTGTGTACATCCATCTATATGCATTGCTGTGATACATCATAGTTTCATCTACATGCATTACTGTGATACACATATAAATATTGCATTATTTACTACTAAATACACTCAACAACAAAAAAAATGAAACAAAAGATAAGATTGAAACAGTTTCAAAACTGTGTGTGTGTACATCCATCTATATGCATTACTGTGATACATCATAGTTTCCCCTACATGCATTACTGTGATACATCCATAGTTTCATCTACATGCATTACTGTGATACACATATAAATATTGCATTATTTACTACTAAATACACTCAACAACAAAAAAAATGAAACAAAAGATAAGATTGAAACAGTTTCAAAACTGTGTGTGTGTACATCCATCTATATGCATTACTGTGATACATCATAGTTTCCCCTACATGCATTACTGTGATACACATATAAATATTGCATTATTTACTACTAAATACACTCAACAACAAAAAAAATGAAACAAAAGATAAGATTGAAACAGTTTCAAAACTGTGTGTGTGTACATCCATCTATATGCATTACTGTGATACATCATAGTTTCATCTACATGCATTACTGTGATACACATATAAATATTGCATTATTTACTACTAAATACACTCAACAACAAAAAAAATGAAACAAAAGATAAGATTGAAACAGTTTCAAAACTGTGTGTGTGTACATCCATCTATATGCATTACTGTGATACATCATAGTTTCCCCTACATGCATTACTGTGATACATCCATAGTTTCATCTACATGCATTACTGTGATACACATATAAATATTGCATTATTTACTACTAAATACACTCAACAACAAAAAAAATGAAACAAAAGATAAGATTGAAACAGTTTCAAAACTGTGTGTGTGTACATCCATCTATATGCATTACTGTGATACATCATAGTTTCATCTACATGCATTACTGTGATACACATATAAATATTGCATTATTTACTACTAAATACACTCAACAACAAAAAAAATGAAACAAAAGATAAGATTGAAACAGTTTCAAAACTGTGTGTGTGTACATCCATCTATATGCATTACTGTGATACATCATAGTTTCCCCTACATGCATTACTGTGATACATCCATAGTTTCATCTACATGCATTACTGTGATACACATATAAATATTGCATTATTTACTACTAAATACACTCAACAACAAAAAAAATGAAACAAAAGATAAGATTGAAACAGTTTCAAAACTGTGTGTGTGTACATCCATCTATATGCATTACTGTGATACATCATAGTTTCATCTACATGCATTACTGTGATACACATATAAATATTGCATTATTTACTACTAAATACACTCAACAACAAAAAAAATGAAACAAAAGATAAGATTGAAACAGTTTCAAAACTGTGTGTGTGTACATCCATCTATATGCATTACTGTGATACATCATAGTTTCCCCTACATGCATTACTGTGATACATCCATAGTTTCATCTACATGCATTACTGTGATACACATATAAATATTGCATTATTTACTACTAAATACACTCAACAACAAAAAAAATGAAACAAAAGATAAGATTGAAACAGTTTCAAAACTGTGTGTGTGTACATCCATCTATATGCATTACTGTGATACATCATAGTTTCCCCTACATGCATTACTGTGATACACATATAAATATTGCATTATTTACTACTAAATACACTCAACAATAAAAAAAATGAAACAAAAGATAAGATTGAAACAGTTTCAAAACTGTGTGTGTGTACATCCATCTATATGCATTACTGTGATACATCATAGTTTCCCCTACATGCATTACTGTGATACACATATAAATATTGCATTATTTACTACTAAATACACTCAACAACAAAAAAAAGGAAACAAAAGATAAGATTGAAACAGTTTCAAAACAGTTCGTAAGGAAACTGATGTATAAGGACACAAGATGACAACGATGCATGCAGAAAAAAAACGGCGACAAATTCTGCATTACAAACATGCTACTGGCTTAGAAATATGGGAAACAATTCGTTTATAAATTCTAATAAATGCTTAATTGCTACAAGTCCTTTTTAACGACTGAATTTGCCATGAAGCCAAATTCTTGCCATCAATTCTCTGTCAGAACCAGACTATTCCGTCATAATGTGTATCGTTTAAAATGGAAAATTGACTCTAAATTTAAAATTATATATGTGAATCTCTTTTTCGTCTGTCCTTTATAGACTGGCATGTGTTCTGCTCAGTTCTAAATACTCTCAAAAGGCATTTTTAAAAAGGAACCAGACATATTACTGGACTTAGTAGTATAGCCGTGAATGCTCCGCCATATTGATTTATTATTCTCGGGGTAGAACGGTTAGGAATTCGAGAACGTAAAACTTCCGTTAGGTTGACTTGCTTTTTATTTTAAAGTGAGGGAAGAGTGTTCAAAAAATGCTCTACACATATCAGACTTTGTGTGAAATAATTATTTTTGAAATTTAAACAATTTCTTAATGTACATTTACTATGTCATTACTGAGACATACAATTTGCAACCATGAATTTCACACTTGAAGCAATGGTGTTTGACTGTACTTATTAATTATGATCTTTACACATGCTGTGGATTAGGACTGTGTTATGTAGCAACTGAATAATGACAGTTTCTGATTTTAGATTTAACTTGCTATGTCAAATTCTAAGCTCTCCTTATTAACTTATGTTTAAACTTTTGCTGCTGGGTGATTGTTATGTTGTTTATATATATATATGTGTGTGTGTAGAGAGAGAGATATCGAGAGAGATAATTGGTATGATGACTTGTTTTATGGTAAGAATTTCACTCATGGGATTACTTCAGAATAAGTATGAATAACTGTTTCCGTATTTGAGTCGTAAGCCGCTGTTTAACAGTACAAAACGTCTCATTCGCCATCGTTATATTTTTTTCTTGTCCGAAGCCCAGCCAAATTCTGCGAGCTCCAGATGTTGTAGAAAAGCAAGATTGACATTCATCCCGGAACTATTTCGGTATAACTTTCGACATTATTTCAATGCATCTTAAATGAACCCAAAAGCGCCATCAAATGACCATTGTAACATAAGGAACAGCTGCGTTTGTAAGTGTGTTAGACTCGCCTAGCAGGCCCAGCTTGAATCATTTTCCAATTAGCTTGACTAAAAATGTAACATCGTTGTTGTAAAAGGTAATGGGTAAATATTCTTGGAACAAATAATGTTTTGTAACTAAGATGAAAAACCTCAGCTATGCATTTTTTTAAATTTCTTTCTTATATGTTCTTTTCGTATTTTAGTGGCGATGTTGTGAAACTAATTCAGAAATAAACTAACATTTTTTACATGTCAGGTTGTATCTCATGACTATTAGAAGTTTGCGTGGTACATCCTATCCTGATAATTAGCAAATTGCTCCGTATTTTATAGAAATAGACCTAGAATAAAAATGTAAAAATTGTTTTAAAAAATAAATTAAAATATGATATTCAAACACAACATTTTCAGAACTACTTCTTTTACGTTGAGACCCATTTTCTATTTAGTCTTGTTATTGAAATCTATGATTTTCGATGTTGTCAATTTGTTTACTTTCTTAAATTCGTAAGATAACCAAATTAATATTTCTTAATATTGATGTTTGTTTGCCTTATTGTTTATGTGTGTGTATGTGTGCGTGCTTATGTGCTTGTTTTCCCAGTTTAAGTACAAGTGTTTTCACAAATGAAAAAGTTGAAAGAAAGACATCGAGTTAATAACCTATTAATTTGTTTAATATTTTCCAATGGATGTCATAAGCGATAATGAAATTGCTGCTCTAGCGAATTATTGGTAAGAGAAAATGTATAAATGACACACTGGCTTACTCATTCATAACGGCACACCAGTCAACTTAATAGTTATATATGACACAACAGTCTATTCTGTTGAAAAAAGTACAGAGTCTACTCAGTTAGAAAAGACATAGCAGTCTACACAGTTATAAAAGACGTACCAGTCTGCTCAGTTATAAAAGACACACCAGTCTACTTAGTTGTACTGTGTTTTCTTATAATGCAAGTTATTTACCTTTTAAAACTGATAGTTTGAATGACTGCTAGTAAAAGAAACACTATAGTGTCGGGACTGTGAAAATATTAAGACGGCACAATTCACCATATGATATGAACATTTCCACTCATTTTGTAAACATAATTTTCCTGAAAGTATTCTAAGGGCTGGATTAGCAGTCTTGTGTTTTAAGTTTTTTTACTTAGGTTTTTTTTTTTTTTTTTTTTACTTCTTCAAATATGCAATGTATCGGCTGCTCTATCATTTTGCCGGCAAAACTCATTTGCGACAGTTTAAACCACCACGAGCATCCTCATATTTGTAGTGGATGTAGCCCAACTAACATATTTCCAAGACTCGGGTATTGCTTCATTTGTACAAATCAGTTTGCAAAAAGCAAAACCACAACTCAGTGGCGTCACTCGGGTTGGTGTCACCCAGTGCGGTAGCTCATGGTGTCACCCGCATGGTCCTCCTTCCGTAACAGACCATACAGAATCCTTAGTAATGTCATTTTGGTGTCACCCCCTCTGATGGTGTCACCCAGTGCAGTCCGCACCCCCCGCATCCCCCTAGCGACGCCACTGCTGTGCCTGCTAGTCATGTATTTAACTATGATCGGTTATGAAATCCGACTAGACCGAGCAGTGTGTGCTCTGTAAAAGTTGCAATTTTTCATTTTGGTGTCACCCCTCTGAGATGGTGTCACCCGGTGCGGTCCGCACCCCCCGCACTCCCCTAGCGACGCCACTGCCACAACTGATGTCTTAGTAAATGCAGATAAAAGAGTGTCAACTTATATAAGAAGAAGATCTACTCAGTATGTAGAAGAGCTAAATTGCAATGTTCATCATATGCCATCCTTGATTCAATGTTGCACAGAAAGTACAATTAGAAGACAACATATTTCATTCAAACAGTAATGAATCTTCCATTGAAGTACACATGTTTTCATCAAAGTAACACTGCAGGATATAAAGCTGTCACTTGTACTTTTTGGACATGCATATCAACCCACTTTGGACTAGCATATCAACCCACTTTGGGCGAGCATATCAACCCACTTTGGGCGAGCATATCAACCCACTTTGGGCGAGCATATCAACCCACTTTGGGTTAGCAAATCAACCCACTAATTGTCATATGCTACCAATCTCATCCACGTCTAAAAGATGTATTATAAGTCATCGTCAGATAATATTGTTTCCTCTCAAGACAACGAGGAAGCATGGCAATATTAGAAGCAATACATATTCATGAAATCTATACGGAAAAAGGAAAATGTATTAGCATTCGTTTTTGCTGTTTCACATTTTCAACAAACAGCAAGATTAATAACGACTATTTTAAAGTTCACTCCTTTATTCAAAGAAGTAGATAAGATAGATGGGACGTATGTTGGGCTTTGTATTACTGACCCGGATCCGGTTTTTATTATGGCAAATAAGTATTCAAAATCAAATCATCAGACAAACCTAACCGGTCAAATATTATCTCATTGAGTTTTATATCCGTATTCGCGCCCGAGCCATGGTTTGAAATATGTGTATTGCTGTGCTGATACTTTGATGGATACTTATTTTGCCATGAAAAAAGCTGGAGGTTTTGTTGTTAAATTTGTCAGTCTGTGACTAGTACGTGTTATTTGTTTAGGCTCGAATAAACAGCAACACAAAAAAGAATGAAAGCAACAAGTTTGAACAATTTAACAAATAATTTATTTCCCTGGAAAATATTGTAAAAATGAAGGAGAAAAAAGACATACAGTTTTAAGAATCAAATCCAAAATAATCCAAAAATAATCCAAGAATACAATTTTAGAAGTCATAATAGTGAAATATTTTAATGAAATCAAGTTTGAGTCCTGATGAAGAATCCAAGATGGAAGACGATGGCGTACGCCGTATCCTGTATTGTATTGTGGTCTACAGTTCTATGTAGAAACACAAGAAGTAACCGGGGTTTCAAATCCGAATACAATTTTTAATAAATGTCTTTGTTCTAGAATTCTGTATGAGCACTCAAAATAGTTGCAGAGAAACTAATTAATCCTTTTGAATCAAAATAATTCGAATAAACATTAAAATGATATTCTTAAAATGACACAACAAAATAAACACCTTTGCGTCTCAGTGTTTAGAAGCCCAACTGCAATTATTTCTCTAAAATGATGGCTTAAAACTTGAATTCGACGCAAAACAGATGCCCAGATAAGGGTCACTTTATCATGTTTACGTATAAAAAATCACGTAGCACCCGTATATCCTTGAAAAGAACCAATCATTTACTCCGATAATAAAAGTTGTTTACTTTACTAAAAACTATTTACAAGTCGAGGGTCACGTATCCAACACAGCCTCGATCTCAACCGTATTATTCCCACAATAGAAATAAATTAAAAATAATTTATTTACGTGGCTGTAATTTTGAATTACGGCCGGGAACCAGGTCCGCCTTATGTTTATAAAAATGAACAGTCAAGGTCAACATATTTGTAAACAGAGCTACAATATTTTGACATATGATGAAATTACAAAATAAACAGATTTGAAAACATACAAACAATTAAATCAGATATGAATCAATCAGATATACATAACACACGAGAAACGACAAGGTTGACTTGCCTCCTGAATTCATGCAAGTAAACAAAGACGTTTCTGTAGTCAGCGAAGTTGATTACAGTGGTCCACAATGTTACCTTTAACAATACAACGTTTCCAGCAGCGACAGCATTATCACGCCAAACTGAAATATTGTCGTGGTTCTCCTTTCGGCATAGCAGGAGGACGTGCTTGGCTCCATGAATAACCAAACCAACTGACATCTCTGCAAAACCAGAATTTGTGAGTGAGGGGGACTCGAAGACGAACACGACGCTGAGTCTCCGTGAAGATGCAGAAATCCAAGTTGCAGTTTGGGTTGACGTTAATGAGTACGTACTCGACATTTGCCCGCAAGACTTTGATGTTGACTTTGACTATACTGGACATGGTTTGAACGATCGGCTGCATCCTTGTGAAATATCTTAGAGGGACAAAGTCTGGCGAGTCTAAGAACCGCCATGACATGGTCGACATGTTTCAATCATACTAGGGTTTCTAATCAGCCACGTGGTCTACTAAACTATGACATGACGCTGTTGTTGACAAATCCAGCCTTGACCATGGGGGCGTAATTATCATTATCGGCTTGTCTAAGTTTTTGACCACATTCCAAAAAAGCCTCACACGGTGGAAAGTACTAAGACGTATTTCGCACCTGTAATTCTATCCATCCAGAATGATGCGATACCCTATCTGTGCATGAATAATACTGAAAACTACGGACTCTTCAATCTACCAAAACAAAAGCAAGAATGTTGAATGATGTATCAGGTGTATATTTGAATTTTGCCACGGTGAAACTTGATTATGATATATTTCGTCTAATACCTTCTGTGTCCGTCCACAGCAGTAATCCGCTCATGTTTCCGCATTTGCGATCAAATAATCGTTACTATCGTATGCTATCTCAACCTGACGTTGTGAGTGGCTCTATTCTTTATTTCACTGACTCGTGTAGTCATTTTTTCAGTTGTTGCTAGCGACCTGTAATCTTTGTTTGTCCAGTCACTAATCATTGTGGTTGATCTCGAAATCGATTGAAACTCTTATGAATGCTTTATTTTTCAACTTAAGTGCAGTATAGCTTTTCATGATGTCAACACGTTTCATTGCAAAAAATATATGGTCCCAGGTGGCCTCCGCGAACACTTTCGTAACTTATCCTACGGATGGTGGACTGCACTCCATTTCTGATAAATGTGTGTGAAGGTGTGCCACGTCAAGTCAATTCACTAAATATCATCAATAACTTACAGTTGTCCATGATGTCTTTGAGTACGGATGCGAATGGTTCAGTCTCATAGATCTGATCAGCGTTGTTGTGCCGACCCCGAGAAAATATTATCTCTACCCCACATTATCCATCACATGATCAGATTCAGAAATAGCTGTTGTTTGAGAATCGGCCAAGGATGAAACGCGATGACTGTGAAATCTTCAGTTTTTATATTTTTTTTACGAAGATGTACTGAATATCAACTCTGTATATGTATTATCATGTTTTCAGATAGTATGTGGTGTGACACCAAAATACATACCTCAAAATCTAACCCGGTTTAGAACATGTGTGGTCAATTCGCAATCGCTGGGACATCCGTGCAGTGTGGAGCAAACAATGAAACCTTTAAGTGGTGATATCTCAGAGGTCAGAAATATCTCCCGGGATATATCTTGGAGTCAATATCCTGTTGAAAACCATATCCCTGGACACAAGTACTGCGAGCGTGGAACACTACTGAACATTCGATTGCGCGAAAACTAATCAGTGTCGAAACACCACCAGTAAACTGTGTCGATGCTTCATGTTGCCGACGTAACCTTGCCCATAATGTATCATATGATATATGTGTAGTGTCAACCCGCCGACTGCATCATTTGAATGCGACTGCGGGACAAACTATAGGAGAAAGAATCAGCACATGAACTGTCAAAGTAGCCATGAAGGCCAAGATTGTACTTGGAGGCAAAACATCTCTTATAACACACACAGACGAAACTGTTATATTGATATAATACATTCCAGGAATTTCCTGGAAGGCCGCTGACCCACTGGGACGCCAAAGCGTGGCTGGACAATTAAGCGTTGATGCAGATTGTTTTCGCCTTTGCCCGATAAAGATATTCCGTAGATATTTGTATATAAGGACGCACAATAAAGTTCACTAGAAAGATGTATTTCTTCTCCAACAAGATCAGGTACACATACATACATACATACATACATACATGCGGGATGTGGGATGTATAAATGTTTCATTAAAAGGAAATGAGGCTTGCCGAGTTTCCTTTTAATTACACATTTATACAACGAGTGGTATATCATTGATAAAGCCTACATATTATACATATATTTTAATATATTTTATTTATATCACATACAATTACCCATATTTGCACTTTGAATGGAGTTACAATATGCTCATTGCATCTTTGTGTTTACCAAATGAATGAACATCTTACATCCCTGCGAATGTGTTCGCTGCAAAATGTAGTTTAACGATTTGAATGCGACTGCGGGACAAACTATAGGAGAAAGAATCAGCACATGAACTGTCAAAGTAGCCATGAAGGCCAAGATTGTACTTGGAGGCAAAACATCTCTTATAACACACACAGACGAAACTGTTATATTGATATAATACATTCCAGGAATTTCCTGGAAGGCCGCTGACCCACTGGGACGCCAAAGCGTGGCTGGACAATTAAGCGTTGATGCAGATTGTTTTCGCCTTTGCCCGATAAAGATATTCCGTAGATATTTGTATATAAGGACGCACAAAAAAGTTCACTAGAAAGATGTATTTCTTCTCCAACAAGATCAGGTACACATACATACATACATACATACATACATACAGGATGTGGGATGTATAAATGTTTCATTAAAAGGAAATGAGGCTTGCCGAGTTTCCTTTTAATGAAACATTTAGACAACGAGTGGTATATCATTGATAAAGCCTACATATTATACATATATTTTAATATATTTTATTTATATCACATACAGTTACCCATATTTGCACTTTGAATGGAGTTACAATATGCTCATTGCATCTTTGTGTTTACCAAATGAATGAACTCCTTACATCCCTGCGAATGTGTTCGCTACAAAATGTAGTTTAACGATTTTCTTTTTGTTCACAATTACATATGCAAATTGATAAGTTGTTTATTTTTTCTTTTTGAGCTTCTCTTTTATTCACATTTATTGAATCAATATTAGACACATTAATGATTTAAACATGAAATCTGGTTTTTATGAAGAAAGTAGTGCACTACAAACACGGTTAGCTTCTTGTACACTGAACCTGAACTGGCAGGTGAACGAACAAGATGTAATTAAAATAATTTAATCTGATCATCGTTCATCTAAGTCATTATTCTGCTTTAATTTACATATCTAATGACTATAAAAAATTCTCTCTCTGTCTCTGTCTCTCTCGGTCTCTCTCTCTCTCTCTCTCTCTCTCTCACACACACACACACATACACACCTTTGGACGGTTTGGTTAAACTTTGCCATCATTCATGGGTCCAGAGGCA
This sequence comes from Sinohyriopsis cumingii, assembly GCA_028554795.2. Taxonomy (NCBI): domain Eukaryota; kingdom Metazoa; phylum Mollusca; class Bivalvia; order Unionida; family Unionidae; genus Sinohyriopsis; species Sinohyriopsis cumingii. The sequence continues at coordinate 40,553,145 of CM068838.1, forward strand.
TCGTCGTAAGACACAAGTGAAAATCCCAAACGTACGTTTTTTTTTTTTATGGATTTATGCCCGTATCTAGCAACTTGAATCTAGAGAGAGGGGGAGGGGCATGGGAGACGGTGGACACCATATGGACATTTTTATTTTTAAAAACTAATAATCGATTTTTAGAACATTATAATATGTTTAACAAAGAACAACAACAGAGCATTAAATACGTTTCAATATGTGTGACTCGTGACAAACAAATTTAACATATGAGCCTATTGTCGATTAACTGCAACTATGTATCATTGATATTATGAACACTGTAGACAGATCATAAGGAAAGCGTAAATATACCGTTACGACGAACCAGATTACTGTAGGTTACTTGGTACAACTTCAGTTTAATGTTTTCGTCCAGCGCAATATTTTTTTCTCACTCACTCCAGATTTCTGCTTATTTTGTCCCTTTAGCACGAGACAGGAGAGAGGAATGGAAAAAAGAAAGGATTCCGATGAAACTGTGTACCATTTTAATTTCGTTTAGAAATCACGCACTACTAACACTTCTTATCGTTATTTTCATATGTTATTTTATGATTGATAAATGAGTAGAAATTCATCCTTAATCTATAGGCCTGCAGTTGAAAGAATGTTTATATATTCGTATATTCGCCATGGGCAGATCACAGTTTGATATACCAATAGTAATGGTATATTAATTTGCTTTATACCAACACTTTAAACGACGTGTTATTTTTAATGTATGTCTTGCACCCCTAGAGGATACACTGTATATATATATATATATATATATATATATATATATATATATATATATATCTGTGTGTGTGTGTGTGTGTGTGTGTGTGTGAATTTTGTTTTGGTTTGTTAGTAATATAGTCATTATGCTGTCGAAACAAATATACATATCTATAACATCAGATGACGGATTTCGTCTTGCAGTGAGCGTGTTACTCAAATTTGTCAAGTCAATCAAGTATGTAGGTGTTTCTTTTTGCAATAAAAATCATCATCCTGGTTCTGAATTAAATTACACGATTCGTTCCCTCAGGACATATTCTTCGGTGCGTGTTACGTCTCGCCATTTAAGAGAAGAGTAAATAAATATTTGGATGAACATCTGTTCATGCGCAGGACCCGGGCCCGTTTACAACAGAGAGGCGTTTGTGTTTTCTGACAAAAGGTACACCGTTTTCCTTCCCATTGCTATGTATTTAGAAAGTATGGCAAAATAATTTACTGCGCAGCATGATATCTCAGTGACATAGTTTAAATCGTTTGCACAAACTATGTCATAATGTGTTTACCGCACATGTTTCCAAACTAAACTCATTACGGATTCTTGAAAACAAAAGACTGAACAAAATACTATCTTTTCTGCATGAACTAGTTTGAGATATTTTAGTTTACCTCGATCAGTGGCCGATACCATACACACACTGAAACTGTATAATGTGTTATCTTTTAAAAAAAACAGACCGGAATTATCCGATTAGCCGAGACTGGTACACTGTACTTAATTCAGTCAGATTAAATAGATACTTATTGCATTGTAACACAGGACAAGGTCCTTGGATTGTAGCACATGTCAAGGTCATTGGATTGTAACACAGGTTATGATCTTTGGATTGTAACAGAAGACCAAGTCTTTAAACACTGAATCAATTGGCTGAATTTATTGATGCAAGTATCATGCATAACTATATTTTGTCTTTCTTGTGCAACTAAACAAAATGGTTTGCCAATTGTATCTCTGGAGATAGTGTATCAGAAAAAAATCAGTTTTCTTCTGAGATTCAGAACGATAATTGACATTCACACCTCATAAATCCTTTCTCCGTTTCACCATGTGCATCTTCGCTGCAATATTATGCCGAAAGGAACTGTGAGAAAAAGAAACGCATTTCTGCAGTAATTACTGTTTATTCATTTCACAAGAAGAGTAACTGACATCAGGTCTGCAAAAAAATCATTCTCCGTATAACTCTATAACTCTTCTTTAAAACTAATCTTCGAAAAGTAACGTTCTCCTCCCAAAAGTCTCAAAGTGCATTTCTCGAATAATTACAATTTCATTTAACCATTACGAGTGAAGGATTTATTTGGTCTTTTTTTATTATCTTGTAAAGGATACTAACTGGTTGTTTTTGCATAACTTGTTAATAATAGTTTCTTTATAAATATATGTGCCAACGATTGCTTTAGTTCCGGGACATTTTCTATTCTTCTCTTAAATGCGCTCTTTTTTTCAGACACATTGAAAGTACTTACAAACAAACGATTTACAATTGAACTTTATACAGTTTCAAAGTTTAGTAAATAACATTCGGTTTAAATTATTGTGAAGAAAGTGTAAACGTTCTAGTTTAAATATAATTAATCAATGTCAGTCAATGACGTTCTTTAAAAAATGAGTTTTTAAATTAAAGGCCATAAAGTTTATCTGATACAGTTTTTGTGTGAAATAAAACCAACAGCATACATTCTGCCTTTCTTATTGGAGTTTAAATTTCGTCTTATTTATATATTATGTGACTTGTATAGTAAGATATAAAGCGATGATGACAAACATATTTAATTTTAAATATTTCATACTTGAAAATTCTCTTGCGGTTGCCATGACGTTTTTCCTTTGTAATTTCTGGTCTCGAAACCTTCCAACAAGTACTTTCCTGGCTATCAATGAAAACAGGTCAAAAGCCTGAAGGGCAAAGAACTCTTCTTACGCCATACTGAGATAAGCATCCCTGATTTAGGCTAATGAACTGTCAGTTTGGAGTTAATAAGCTTCGCCTACGTGCTTTTTGCCAGTGAAACTCAAGTTCCAAACTTTCGTTTGTCTCGATGCATTTCTGGCACAAAACGTTCCACTGAAACTCGAGTTCCAAACTTTCGTTTGTCTCGATTCATTTCTGGCACAAAACGTTCCACCTAAATTGCCGACAGAAGTCTTATTTGATGACAGCTTACGGCTTAAGCGGACAATAGTATATCAGTACAAGCACTATTTAGCGCCTTAAGTTAAAGATAAGTGTTATGCCTGCAACAATTTGATATAACACATGCTAGCTATGTAGGTTTATTCCACCAAACGCTGTGATCAGATATTAATCAAGACATTATTGATTACATTTCCAGCACACATTCCCATAAATAATAATACATTATAGGTCTTCGTCTGGAAATATGATATAATTGTGCATGAGCCTCTGAAGTCTGATCATAAGACTCATATGTATGTATGTGTATATATATATATATATATATATATATATATATATATATATATATATATATATATATATATAGGTGTGTATGCAAGTGTGTATTTGAGTATGTTTGCATGTGTATATACATATCTATATATATGTGTATATGTATATGTTAAATAATGAATATTACCTCAGCTACCAAGTGAATCTACAATGTAACTACTATTCATCGTTTCTTAGATGAAAGGTGTGCATTATGCATGGCAGTATGTATAATGCAATTATCTAGAACACGTCATTCAGCGTTTTAGCAAGTGAATTGTATTACCTGCATTGTGTTTTAGGACACCATTTGATAAAACAGATTCGGTATGTATTGTAACCTTGTGCGATCATTTTGTGCATATTTTACGTGTTGTTCATAATAGTGTAATCAAATTACGATGTATTATGTATAACTCTGATGTATATTTAATTTACGTAGTTTGTTAGTTTTGCTTTATTTTATTTTATTACACGCTACTGTAATGAAACATTTTATGTTGACTTGACCTTGTCAAAAACTGAGTTTATTTCTTCTTGAAATAAACTGACTCTATCTTTTTTATTCATTGTAAACAAATAATGCATACCTAACTTATTCTATTTGTGTATGTGCTTAATATCAGGATGATTATTAATAGAAAAAATAAACATGTTTATTTGGGTCTAAGTTTTAGAGTTTCCTGAGTGTAATCCAGGTTTTTGTTTTGATTTGGTAAACATCAGAATCATTCTATAAGGTTATTTTAGATTAGGCAATTTTTTAAAATAGAAAATGCTAATTGTGAACTGAGGTCAGGTAGAGAACTATATATATTGTAACTGAGATATATATTGATAGATAGGTGGGGGTGCATGCTATTTTGGTGTGCTTGAAGGTGTTTCTGTATGTGTTTAATTAGATAAATTACATGTGGTGATTGAAAGGCGAATGCAGTAACATGGTCGAACGTAGTGTCATCACTTTCGTGATTTGTTTAATGCCGTACGTAAGGGAATTTCAAGTGTCCATATGGAAAGTAAAAAGTGCAGCGAAATATTTATGAGTAACAAGTTCTACATACAGTCCCAAATACCGGTATGCCCTCTTCACGTCATTTCCTGTAATTTACAACTTTTTTCTTTTCGCTTAGGTTTGCAGAGAGATGAGAACATACGGAATAACTCTTCCTTGAAATTAAATTCACCCTGCGAGTTTGCAAGTTTTAAAGGGCGGAACCATACTTACATACATAATTAATAACATAAGCAATCTATATCACTATCTTAATTGGGTTCGAAAGTTTTGAAAGCATGAAATATACTATGTTCCATCATTTAGCCGGTTAGCTCTCAAAATAAATTTACTTGGCGTATGCATAATAAATATGATGCAAAACTATTTTGACCTGGAAGAATCTGCGAACGTAAAATACAAGGCAATTGTATCAATCATTTCTTAACATATGCATTACGCAAAAGCAGATATCCTATACTACGGCGTACGTTAAAAACAAAAGCATGCAATTCCTGCTATAATTAACAGTAGCATGTATGAACTTTATTGCAAAAAAAGAAAATAATGAGGAAAAACGCATTTGTTATAATACATGTCTTTTAAGAACAGCTTCTCTTAAAAAAGTAACTGCAAAGATATACCCGTTAAATCGAAGCTCATTTAATGATGATAAAATGGAAGATGATTTAGGACTTTGTGATGGGACGAGTAGTAATTCATCTAGATACACCAATGTTACCTATTTTATAGAATACGAACTGGGTACATGCAAATAGTAAAACATCAAGAGACACCCATATTACTTGATTTGTGGAAAAGAGACTGGGTACATGCAAGTAGCAATTCATCTACAGACATCCATTTTACTTGATTTATAGAATACAAACTGGGTACATGAAAATGGTAAAACATTTTGAGACATCCATGTTACTTGCTTTGTGGAGCATGAATTGAGTACATGCAGGTAGTAAGTGGTCTAGAGACACCCATGTTAAGTCTGTCAAATCATGATTTTAAGCCTCATTTCGCCTGTAACTCTACACCATATTTACCATCATAGCAAGAATAAAAGGCATCTCCAGATAACAGGACAGTCCCTTCTCGATCCTTCAATTGTACGATTCAAAAGTCTCTGTAATGGATACTGTAACATGACATCAAACAATCACTCCACACAATTAGATTTTAATGGAGGCTATTTGACTTTAGGGACACTTATGCGGCTCTGACCTGAGCTCACGAAAACTAAACCATGCCATCATACAAAATAAAGTTTTGGTGTGTTTCATATTGATGTGATGTGATATGATGTGATTTTGATTTTTAACGTAGCTTTAACAATGTTTCAGTCATATCGCTACGATGTCTGCACTGTGGCAGTTTATAGTGATGTCTAGCACTGAGGCTCCATGCCGCAGACATGTAGCATGATGTCCCACCCAGTCAAATTATCCTGGCACCAGGCCGACCAGTCCTAACACTAACCTCTTAATGCTGAACGCCAAGCGAGGCAGCTGTAAGTACCATTTTTGTAAGTCTTTCGTATGACTCGGCCGGGGCGGTTGTTTCATATTGAAGAGATCATATACATTTGCTTATTAATGAAGGGGATTGCACTAAAGTGGCAAATATTGTGGGACCAAAGTTAAAAATGTGTTAGTGTGTGGGACATTTTAAATTCTACACCGTAGTCTTGCCCATAAAATTATTTTAACTGAAGATTATCATGCAGATCTTTGATTATTTCATTTTATGAAAAGGGACACATTCTCTGCATCTTCACACAACTCTGACAATTCACCTTCTTCCAACTCCAGGATACCATTTTTACTTATATATACAATAAACACTATATAAAGATTCAACATGATAATTTTAATTTAGATTGTTAATATGGATGGGAACTATTTGTATCAGGTGAGATTACTGCATTATTTAGATTGAACTGATTTCTATTTAGAATTAAAATACATACTTATTGAATGTACCATATTTGATTGTAAAATTTCCAGCACTGTGTAGATGTGTGTGTCCCCGTTCTGACGGTGAAGATTGTTTTTCTTGCAAATCAACCACAAATCAATTAGAAATGACATGTATGTATCAAATGCAGATAAAATAGATCTTTATCGCTCAGAATTTGTTAAAATAAAAATGTCCCTGTTTTAATGGTAAAAGTCATACGTTCCCGTTTTGTAGGTTCTTCAAGAAAGTTTGTGTGTGTGTGTGTGTGTGTGTGTGTGTGTAAATAGTCCTACACGATTTTTTACAAGTCCAAATGTATACGTTCCTGCTGAATTCCAGTGGTATTCCAAATAAGTTCCAGTACTGAATGTGTTGTTGTGCCTGCAGTCTTGAATATACTAATAAGCCAATGGCCTGTGTTGTGGTATCACAACAATATAATCCATAAAATGTTCTTGTATAAATTCACTATAATTCCGAATGTCCGTTCCAGTCCAAGAATATTATAGATGAGCATATTGTATTTCCAGTGACTACTTATTTGAATAAATATTTCAATCCAATACTGAACACAGCAATAACACTGACTCTGCTAAAAATATTAATGCACGAATGAATCATATCTCATGTAGACAACGTCATATAAAAATTTAAGACACACAAATAGAATCACGATGAGGCCAAAAGTTCATTTCTAGAATATTCTATATTGTGAACAAGACACGGTCTATTGCTAAAATAATCAAAACGAGGAAATGGAAATATAAGGTAGATTATATTGATAATGATCCTGATATTTAATCCACACTCACAGATAAATATTAACTATATATTATTTGTTTGCAAAACAAAACTTACTGGTCAGGTACACAATGAGCATGATTTTGGAAAAGGTCCAAAATACCATTATACTTAACGTATACTCATTAAGAGTGGCCAATAAAGAATACACATTAAATACCCATAACGACTGTGAAACATTGGCTACTGTAACTAAAATTCTTAATATAAGCATCTGTGCTATTTGATGAAGTAATCGTGGAAAATTGAATGACGTCTTTTAAATCTATCCCTTCTTGACACTCATTCGACGATATATAAGCCGTAGTTTCAAAGTAAATCATATGCATTCCAATGTTAAGAAATAAACAAGCATTGGTTCAATCTTTACAATTGTACATCCAGAGCTATAACATTGGTTACATCTATAGAAAAAAAAGGGTAAGTGATTATTATTCTAATCCGAAATCTTGTTCCTTTCTTAGCAAACATATAGCTTAATCATGTACGTCTTGATATCAAACACTTGCCAACCCCTTAATGTCAATAAAGCTCAAATATATTGCACTTTTAGCCATGTGGTTAATAAAATCAGAGACATTTAAAACATTTGTAATAAAAATTAATAATTATGATCTATGTATAAGAGGTAAATGAGAAAGATATTTCTCAGAAACAAAATACTAACAAGATCTTATGTTAAGAGAAACATTAAGCAATCTCTCTCTCTCTCTCTCTCTCTCTCTCTCTCTCTGAGCATATATAAATTAACAAGACATCAGTGGTTTTGTGTGTTATGCATATTTAGGCTTTCCGTATGTATTAATTAATCAACGAATGGATAGCCTTTTGCAAAACACAAATATCATCGAGAAATTTAGCGTTTTCATGCTTGGATCATAATAGATGTTGTATTTCTTTTCTTAAATATTAGACGGCAATCATACACTCTATAATTACATAACTAACTTTTGATAGCAATCATACCCGTTATACCTACATAACTCACTGTAGATGGCGGTCATACATCTTCTACCCACATACCTCACTGTGGATGGCAGTCATGCATAGTTTACTGACATAGCTCACTGTAGATGGCACTCATGCATATTCTACCCACATAGCTTACTGTGGATGGCAGTCATCCATATATTATACCTATATAGCTCACTATGGATGGCACTCATGCATATTCTACCGACATAGCTCACTGTGGATGGCAATCATGCATATTCTACCGAATAGCTCACTATGGATGGCACTCATGCATATTCTACCAACATAGCTCACTGTGGATGGCAATCATGCATATTCTACCGACATAGCTCACTATGGATGGCACTCATGCATATTCTACCAACATAGCTCACTGTGCATGGCAGTCATACACATTCTACCTATACAGCTCACTATGGATGGCACTCATGCATATTCTACCAACATAGCTCACTGTGGATGGCAATCATGCATATTCTACCGACATAGCTCACTATGGATGGCACTCATGCATATTCTACCGACATAGCTCACTATGGATGGCAATCATGCATATTCTACCGACATAGCTCACTATGGATGGCACTCATGCATATTCTACCATCATAGCTCACTGTGCATGGCAGTCATACACATTCTACCTATACAGCTCACTGTGGATGGCACTAATGCACATTCTACCAACATAGCTCACTGTGAATGGCAGTCATCCATACATGATACCTATATAGCTCAATGTGGATAAGTCATATATATTCTACCGGCACAGCTCACGGTGGGTGGCAGCCACACATATAATACCCACATGACCCACTGTGAATGACAATCAAACCCATTCTACCTACATAGCCAACTGTGGATGGCAGTCATACAAATTATACCCACACACAGCTCACTGTGGATGAAGTCATGCATAATCTACCTACATAGCGCACTGTGGATGTCAATCATACACACTCTACCTACATAGCTCACTGTTGATGGCAGTCTTACACATTCTACCAAAATAACTCACTGTGAATGGCGGATATATATATCCTACCCACATAGCTCACTGTGGATGGCAGTCATCCACATTTTACCCACATAGCTAGCTGTGGATGGCAGTCATACATATTATACAATCATAACTCTCTGTGAATAGCAATCATGCACATTATACCAACATAGCTCACTGTGGATGACAGTCATACATATTTTACCCCCATAACTCATTGTGGATGGCAGTCATTTATATTCTACGCACACAGCTTACTGTGGATGGCAATCATACCCATTCTACCAACATATCTCATTTTGGATGGCAGTTATACATATTCTACCCCCATAAGTCACTGTAAATGACAGTCATAGCAGCAGAGAGGGTGAACAGACCACTTAAGGGAATGGTCACCCTTGTGTTTAGACAAAAAAAAAAATAGTGACCCTTCATAGAGGTCAATACCACGTCTACGATTATTGTTTGTCCCAAACAGAATTGTAGACAGGACCCTCTCTGCTGCTAAATAATCCTGGGAATCTTCATCTGAATCCTGGGAATCTTCATCTGAATCTTGGGAATCTTCATCTGAATCATGGGAATCTTTTGTTTTGTTCTTCAAGTAATATTCAAGTTCTGATGGTGGTTTTTCTATTTTTGGATTTATGTTCTTTCTTTTCTGTAATAGTTCATCAAACTTCTGTATCGATCTCCACCGCAATTTTTGCAAATCTGATATAATCCTCTAACGCCGTTGTTACATCCAACACAACTTCGTGGACCAGCATGAGGATTTTTCTTTAAAATATAATTATGTTTTTTACAATATTCTCCACGACACCTTTTGTTGCATTTATTTGTTGTTCCTTGAATTAACCACGCACAATTGTTCGTTATATTAATGATATCTGTTTAATTAAATTTATTAATTTATCCAAATATTTTATCAAGACCCACACGATATCTTGTTCTAGGATCATGTAAATTTATTGTTATAAATCCATGCGGAGTAGCTCGCGCTCGTGAAAAGAAATTTCTGAATTTAATTATATCCATGTCACCGCTGCACCAAGTTTGATGAATATTTCGCAGCGTGTGTGTCTACGCCATTAAACACAACTAAAATATTACAATTGTCCCTGATTACTTTTGGTGTTTGTGTATATCGTTGAGTAACATAGATAACATCTGTATTTTTATGTCTGCCGCGAGAAAATATCCTGGCTGGATTTGATTGTTTATCCAGCATCACACCATCATACACAACTAAATTATTAATAAATCCGTCTAAAACATCAACGGACGGTGCTTCATCAATATCTGTTATAAACCCTATGACATCATTATCTTCGTCCAGTAATCTTGCATTTTCGTTAAAATCTTTTAATACTTCATAACATCGTTGATCATCAGCGGATGGTGCTACCAAATACAACTTATCCCATTTCAACCATCTCATTATCAGATTAAGTAATAACTGCGTCTTACCCGATCCAGATGGTCCTATGATAATCATTCTGATGGAATTCGGTAGTGCAGGATGATGCTTAACAGGTTCTCGCTGCAGAGTTGCTGAGAAATCAATTATATCCATATATATTATAACATGAATTTATATTGTTTACACTGTAGAGTTAAAACTCCAACTACTGATTTAGCTACAGTTATAACAAAAAATAAAAAAACAGCGTATGGTGGAAAATGTTCTGTGTGCGGTAGAAAGAAATTTTCGTTTTTACCTAATAAGCGCGGTGGTGATATTGCTAATTTGATGTCAAAGTTTCCGGGTACTCCATGGGCTAAATACCTAGGAGAAAAACATCTACCAGGATATAATTATTGCGGTCCTGGTACTCGACTTGATATCAGGCTCGATAATCAAGATCACCCAAAATCAGGCGAGGAACCAGTAAACGCTATTGATCGAGCTTGTCATATTCATGATGTAGCTTATAAAAGTAAAAATCTACAGGATAGGCATATTGCAGATGTGAAATTAATTCACGCGTTAAATTCCATAAAAAATAAAAATATCAGAGAATCATTAGCTAATTGGTTAGTAAGATCCACGATGAAAGGTAAATTAGCGTTTGGGTCTGGTAATTAATAATGGAATTAATTTATTATTCACCAAGAGGATATTGGAGAGGCAAATCAGCAATTGGTAAACTCGCTGATGCAGCAGCGGTTAAACATTCTACTGCTAAAGCGTGGTTATCCAAACAGGCAATATGGCAAATTTATCTACTACCACCGAAACGAATTCAGTACGCGTATTTCGATGTTAATGTTCCTAATGAAGTTCATCAAGCTGATATTCTGTTTTTACCACATGATACTGTGCGTGGAAAAACGTACAAGTACGCGTTAACTGTAGTTGATGTTGCAAGTAGATATAAAGAGGCAGAGCCGCTATCAACGAAAACATCATCTGAAGTAGCCGATGCGTTTGAACGAATTTATCAACGAGGTGGTGGACCACAAAGTGGTCTACGATGGCCACAGCTGCTACAGGTTGATCCTGGTAAGGAATTTCTTGGTCCAGTATCATCGTTGATGAAACGACATAATACCAAAATACGACGAGGTCATACTGCAATTCACCGTGATCAGGCAATTGTTGAGCGATTTAATCGAACACTCGCTGAGCGGTTATTTGGATATCAATATGCTAAGGAATTTATTCAAGATAAAAGATCTCGTGAATGGGTTGCAAGATTACCAAGCGTGATAGCTGCATTAAATAGCGAGATCACACGAACAACCAACATGAAACCCATTAGCGCAGTCGCAAAAAAAAAATATACCAACACAACGAAAAGGTACTGAAAAACAAAAAACATTGGGTGATGTTACAGTTAGATATTTATATGAACCGGGTGAACTTGAAGGTGGTAGCGCGAGAGCAACTGATCCTATTTGGAGTGTTACCACGCACAAAATATCCACCGTGACAAGATCGCCAGGTAGACCTGCAATATACAGATTAGATTCGGCTGCTCCTCAGCTTGGATTTGTACGTGAACAACTACAAATAATTCCCACGGATACACAATTACCACCGCGATCACTTAACTAGCACTAGTGGCAGCACCCAAGGCGCTGGCGCCACTACGTCGATTACACTCAAGACAGGTCAACATGGTATTTTCTCGTGTATGACCGCGACTATTATCTTTTCTGTCTACGGTAAATTGTCTTGAATCATTACTCGAATACCGCCATAACATTATACAATTGCAACTTGCGCAATGATTATTCTGCTGCTGTTTTAACTCAATAATAAATTCAGCATCAAGATCAAAATCGCGTTTATTTTTTTTATCAGATTGTTTGTATCCGATTAATTTTTTTCTTATTATATCATCATCAATGACGTTGAATTTATTAACGATTTCAGGAATTATAATTCTACGTAATTGAGATATATTTCTCACCCTCGATACCGCTAAATAGACTAAATTTGACCACTCGATGTGATCGTCTACAATCCAGACTTGTGTGTCATAAATAGTTAATCCCTGAGACGAGTGGATCGTCGTAGCGTATCCCAACACCCATGGAGATTTGTCAGTGTGTAATGCATCTTCGACCACACTGATATCAACAGCGACAATATCATTTAATACGGGATTTTGATTCTCAGTCTGTCCTGGAATATCAACATTAATATTCTGTTTTCGTGTATCTGATGGTCTATAACACAACGGTACGGGTAATTCTGAATATTTTTCTTTATGCAGCTGAAATAACTGCTGTTGTAAATCGTCTCTGATTATTTTTCTGCTTGCTACGATCAAATCGTTGGGTCTCCATAAATGTAAAAAATCACTCATTGAGGTCTCTGAGATTACTCCGCGTATTATTTCACACTGAATTTGTTTGATTGTAATCTGATTAATTTTTTAAATTCCTTTAAATTTGCATCGAGAGCTCTATGATCATCATCTATTTCTTCGTAATAATCGACGAAATTTTTTAACCAATCATGTGGAGATGGTCCAACAAAAGGCGGCGGTTGACCATGATCGCCACACATTATTATAGCGGTATTTTTCGTCAGCAACCAATCAAGAAACATTTTTAATGTATCCAATGACACCGTGCATATTTCGTCCCAAATAATTATTTTAGGTATATATTTTTCTCCCATTCGTTCAGGAGTCCATGTATCCCCGCTCCACCGAAAGAAACTATGATACGTACACGATTGTGCTTGCCGTTGTTTCATCTCGCGTGCAAGTCTATGTGTGGGTGTCAGCACGATCATATCTGAATTTCTAAAAACATTAATCGCTCGAGTCGTTTTGCCGCATCCACCAGGTCCATTGAGATATATTGTCTTATATCTGGTTATTGGATCACTCAACGATGGCGCTTTCGACATTTCTGATATTTTATTGCACTTACGATAAAAACGTCTCATCGGAACATCTGCTGATTCTGTATAATTGTGTAATATTTCCTTTTTTATTCTCCATGAACTCCATCGTTCATCATTACTTGTAAATTTCATAACAGACTCTAAATATTTACTCGAAATATAAAACGAATCTGTTGCGATTCTGACTGCGGTCTCAGGAAATCTATTAATCATCGATAATAAATTTATAGAAACATAAGCCAACATGGAAGATCTTAGATGAGTATACTGTGGGGAGATATCATTTATGTAACTAACGATCGTACCCAATTTTGTTCCGTCGGATAAATAAACACTTTCTCGATTTACAAATATATTTCTCGCTGTTGTATCAGCGATTATAAAATCGTACTCGGCATCATCTAAAATTAATCGTGTGTGATGTCTTTTATGATCATATGCACCACCCTGAGCAAATTTACCTATAATTTTTCTACCGAGATCTTTTGCGGTTTTAAGTTTAATCTCGAGAATTTTCGGAGCTTCTTTGATAATATCATCTTCGGAAACATCAGGACATTTTTTCCTTAAACTAGCTAATAACTTCATCAGCACTGATAGAATCTGACATGGGCAACCAAACTTCGGTCTGTGCATGATATGATATAATTGCCTCACTAACCACCAACGATGTCAGTGCCGCACAATCTAGCAAATATCGTAATAAAACTATAGGCGCCCAACGTTTTTCACAAAAATGTCTGCCAAACCAAACATAACAAATCATGTGAGGATTTTCCTTAAGCTCGAATGATTCAACACAAGCGAATCCAGTCAAATCAAAATCAGGTAATGGTCCATTAATTACCACTCGCGTCATCTCGTTTGTAGGGCGACCGAATCTTTTAAAGTATACAGAACAATCTCCGTATCCTAGAAAACTTCCTGGATAACATGCAACCATATCAACCGAAATAACATCGTTGTAATTATATTTGGTATTCCACAATCCGCCATGTCCGTATTCGACGCAACTTGCGCGTACATCTTCAAGTAAATCAAATCGTGTTGGTTTCCATGAATTTCTTTCTCTAGCGAAATAAGCCGCAACAGATGGAACGGTAAAGCAATTAGTTAGTAATTTGTCAGTATTTTCCGCGGAGTGTTTGCACTCTAAAAACTTCTCCGCGAGATTTTTCATCTCGTCGTGGAGAGATTCTGTTCGATATATTTCACCGTTTGGTCTAACAAACTGATCAAATTCACCTTCCTCATTACTTTTAAATAACCATACCGATACAGGATCGTTTATACTTATTTCGCTGATAAAATCAAACATATCTGGGGGGTAAAATCTAATAGTTCGATCACGTGGAAATATTGTTACTGCGCTGGTCCATGCGTGCGCGTTATGATCAATAATATTTATTGGAGCTCCTTTCGATTTATATTTCGATTCGTACAGTACTTCTCCCGTTATTGTCGCTATGGTTATTGGAAATTCTAATATTTTTCCTAACTCAGCAACATCTTTTATTGTAGTACCGGTATCCTTAACTGAATCAGCCCACGAGTTTATTTTTTTACGTCTTAAATCAGTTAATCTATTTCCACGCATCGCGTTTGTAAAGTGTTCTATTACTCGCTCGGCTACACAATTTAACCTTGAAAATTTCATGGGTGTCAGTTTATCAACGTTGGGTTTTTTATTTATCTCATAGATTCCATAAATAACCGCTGTTACAGGATACGCTCGCTCATAATACGGTTTGTCAATACCCGTCAATAGACCCGGTCTGGAATTTTTACTTAATATGGCAATTTTATTATTGCCAAGGACAGGATCATATTTGTCACGGATAATCCAACTACCTGTTTCTGTTGATACAATAAATTTTACTCTGAAGAAATATTTTTGATTGCCCTCATACTCAGCGATGTAGTTAATGATAGTTGCCGCTCGCTTGTCATTCATTGTGGCGTCCTTGACAGTATTGCGTATAATCTTGAACGTTGACCATGTATGAGATGCACCATCCGTGTAAAATTCTTTCTTGGCGTCGTGAATTTTATTGATCAAACTTTTATTTTTCGGATCAACCAAATCTCGTACTGGTAAATCAGAAGATAGTCTGTCGAGGTTGAATTTATATTTAACAGGCCTGGTTTGGGATAATCTCTCAAACTCATTCATATAATTAAAACAAATGTATAAATAAAGAAAATTATATATATACAATGTCTCAATGCAAATGGTTGATGATCGGCTCAGTAAATCGATGCAACAAATCCTGCAGAAAGGAATTTTGTTGGATGCACTTACAAAGTATACGACGAGAAAGTATAGGACCAATACCGTGTCTGCGATGTGGTACTGGAGTGCGAGGAAAAACAGGATTATGTGGAAAGTGCGGTGGAAAACGGTTCAGAGAACTTAAAAGCTATTATGACAAAAAAAATAATAATGGTGAAAACGCTATAAGATCCGTGGAGAATTATATATCAAGATTTCAGACAAACAATGATTTGAACAAATAATATTATTGCATATATGGAGCAAAATATATTTGTCCCACATCCCACAATAACAAACTATGAATCAGATCGTAATGGTGTCATCAGACACTGCAGGTTGAAGAGACCGGTTGGCGTTGTTTCTAATACTGGCTATCTTAGACTTACAGTTGGGAAAAAAGATATCTGTGTCATCGATTCACGTATGAGTGTTTCTTCGGAGTGATCAAAGATGATCTTGTTATTGATTATGTTGACGGGGATCCTCAGAACACCTCCTTATCCAACCTTCGTGTTGTCACACAAAGCGTGAACTCTGCACGTGGTAATACTGGAAGATGTAAAACAATCGGAAAGAGGGCGGTAAATTCCACAAACACAGAAACTGGCGAAGTAATTATATTTCGTTGGATGCATTCAGCTGCGAACTGCTTTGATATCTGCATGCCTTCAGTGCAAAAAGTAGCAGAAAATATATATAAAACCGCTTTCTCAAAAAAATATCAGCAGAAAATCACCTTTCAGTATTGTTAACTATCATCACCACCTCGAATTATATTTATTTTTTGGGGGGGTCAGAAATTGTCATTATTTTACTACTTATTTTTGACTCATGAAAGGGAGGTAATTTATGGTCATAATCATATACAACATCCAAGGTCTGTGATGCCTGGTGAAGCAAGTTGAACAGTATGCATTACAGATTTCTAACTTACAGTTCGTGTATTTTTCTGCCTTATTAAAACAGCGCAACACATAGACATTACATCTAACGTACAGAAAACCTACATGTATATTCCAGCCTACTGAGTGCAGAATCCGGCGTCTAGTCTGTATCGTGTGGCGGGTTAATTTTAGATAATGTACACTGTACTGACTCATAGGTCCACGATAGTGTTTGGAATTAAAAATCAGTTGCATTTTCCTTGTTCAGTGCAGAAATATAATGCGAGATTGTGTATGTATGTGTGATTATTTATTTATCGAGTAAACTCCCTTTGACCAGTCTAGCAATTAGATGATCTAGACCGGATGTTCTATCATACATGGCGTGGTATAGTAAATAGGAAATTCCTTAATTTAGCTTTTGTTTGGTGAAAATATATCATATAAACGTATTTCTTGAATTCAGAATTGTATTTTGAGTAAATATATTCGAAATTAGTTCCTTTTCAATGATTATTAGCTATATATTAACTTCCGAAACATATGTTTGTAACAAGATTTGATAGCTCAATCGGTATCGTATTGGACTGTGACGCTCGCGGTCCAGGATCGAATCCCCATGGCTGACAACATGTCGGTGGTTTGCGCATAATTGCGATTTTTATAATAATTGGGGGCTCCGCCAGATCCCCCCGCTCAGCAAAACTGAACCACGTATCAACCGGTGGTTAATACATATATTCGTATCACCCACGGGCTTGATTATTGTGGGTGGGTTTTTGCTGAGCGTATATGTTTGTGCCGTCCTTTATTCAATTATTCATTGTATATATTTCATTTCATACTTAATGAACTTGCTAAAAAACTAGTTTCATAATATATGTTTGTAATGTCCTTCATTCATTGTACATACCCATTTCATTGTACATACCCATTTCATTGTACATACCCATTTCATTGATACTTAATGAACTTGCTAAAAAACTCGTTTCATAATATATGTTTGTGCCGTCATTAATTCATTGTATATACCCATTTCATTGTACATACCCATTTCATTGTACATACCCATTTCATTGTATATACCCATTTCATTGTATATATACATTTCATTGTATATTTTCACCAAACACACCCTCTTGGGCCTCTAGACCGTTGTTTGACGGGTTAGGGGCTCTCATAGCGGGGTAGTGTTTCGTGTACCTGTACCTTGAACTCGCTAAAGACTCGATAGGGGTTCAGGGATAATTTTTTTTTTATTTTAAAGATTTATATATTATATAATGAACCATGAAAATATCAAAGACATTATTTCTGCTATTAAAAAACTAGAAGAAAACGGAATTAATATATCTGATGAACTAAATCCTGAAAAATAATATCTGATTTTGAAACGTTAGAAGAACTTAAAAATGAAAATAAGTATGTTCTATCATCTCAATATAAGTTCATAAAGCGGATTCAGGCAGCTATGTTTCAGTCACTGGCTATGGTGAACGATGATCAAGTAAATGAATTTATTCCTCTTTCTGTTGCAATAGAAAAGATCAGGTCGGAATTATCCAGCGAATACGAAACAAAAAAAAAACCAATCAGTACCCGCATAAGATACTTAAGAAAAATTATGTCAGCGGGTAACGACTGAGTAGTAGTATAATTTCCCTCACTGTATATCACATCAGAATTAATTTACAAATATTTTTTGGAAAACTGATTGATTTCTATACTTTTAAGTACCAACCGCCCCATCAGAATTAGCAAACTGATTGATTTGTATACTTTTAAGTGGCAATCACCCCAACAGATTGATTCACAAAAAAATAAAATATTTCAGAATAATAATAAAAATATTTCAGAATAATAATACAATATTTTTTTTGGTAGTATTTTTTGGAAAACTGATTAATTTGTATAATTTTCAGTACCAATTACCCCATCAGAATTAGCACACTGATTGATTTGTATAATTTTCAGTACCAACCACCCCATCAGATTGTACAAAATTGATTAATTTATCCCATCAGTGATTATATTCATTTATTCTGAAATATTATTTTTTTAAGTTGATCGAGTTTAATACAGGAGTGTGTATAATTTAGAATCTGATCTCTCTACAGATGATCTTGGCGGAGCTCATCTAACTGTTCTCGCTTCCGTATTCATCAATAACTAAATTAACGCTAAATTGCTCTGTGTTTTGAAAACACTGTTCTGATGGCGTTTTTCAAGTGTATAAAAAACAATCACGTGCTGGTACATTATATAACATTTACTGGATTAATTAAGATTTCAGATACAGATTTATCACAAGCTCTTCACGCATGTCAATTAAGCGATTAAGGTGGTCTGTGAGCTTAAAATTTATTCGTGTTAACATATTATTGTGACACCGCAGATACACAGGATTAGTTGGTTCTTACACGATTAAACTTCCAGGGGGAACTTGTGGTGTAAATGTATATAGGATGTATCCTTGTTGAGCCTGATTTGATTTTCCGAGATCTATTTGATAGCTGCCATCGACTACGCCACAAACCAGATTGACCACAATCGTGCTGGTTATATTAACGATTCCCGGAGAAACGTGCCTGCCGCCGCCGTGTGGATCATTATTATGTCTGAGAACAGTTGGAGGTGGTGTTAGTTTTTTCCACGCATCGAGTATTTTAGGAAAATATTCATCAATGACATCATTGACAGATTTTCTTAATTTATCTGGATTATAATCAGGGAACTTAAATGTTGCAATATCAGCTTCGGATATTTTGTACTTGGTTGCGAAGGATTTTTTATAATCGCTTGATGACTTAAGAACTACATCTATAATTCTATTATAGATAATTTCAGAAGAATCAACTATAAAATTTAAAACCTCTATGTACCTGATGATATTATCGCGCGCAGATGTCAAATCAAGTAAATGCTCCCGAAAACTATCATGTAAATTATTTAACTGTATTTTATGGTCTGAGTTTATTGAAGAAAATATAGGATCAATATCCAAAACAATAATACGTCTAATAAGATAATAAAAAATAGAGTCAGGATCATAATAAAGTCCTCCATCTATCACCGTTGGTTTTATTTCTATGTAACCTAACCAATTTGAATTCATTTCAATATCGTGACGAGAGCTATTTGTTGACGTAAAATCAGATTTTGTCGGTTCTGGTGGTCCTTAATACACCGGGGAACATCCGGCCAACCTAGTACGGATCTTATCGTGGATTGATAAATATCAACGGCATAATCAGGAGAATGTATCTCAACCGTCGAGGACAGCGTCGGTTCATGAACGTTAATTGATATTTTTGCTTCTTTTCCGGTTATTGATTTTATTCTACGTTGAAATTCTTCATTGATTTGTTCGATCTCATAACTACCAGTGGGTATTCCAACATCTATCCAGTCAGGAGTACCATCTGGTTTGTTCTTGTTAGCAAATACAAGCAAATTATTTGCTGGTGTACCATTAAATGATTTTGATCTGATATTTGGCCAGCTGTAATATACCCGTAATTGAGCTAATGCTATTTCTTTTACTGGAATTGCAGTAGGAAAATTAATACTAAATTCAGGATTAGTTGAACTTACCGAGATCATCGTTATCTTTGGCGGAGTTGTGTTAGTCACGATCTGCTGGAGTAATTCTGTCATTATTAGTATTTATGTCTTTAATACCGATACCTTCGTCGTATATTTTAATCATCATTGAAAACTCGACATCAGATATAATTCCGTCACTGAGACTCGCTGATAACAACGAGGATAACTTCGAGTATGCGACCGTCGCTGTATGCAATCTTATCATGTAATCGGATAATTTTTCATTCATGCAGGTGCATATTTTTTTTGTGATGATATTGAGCACACCTGCAATCGTTGTTGCTGCTGAAATACAAATAGTTACGGCTGCTGGTGCCATCATTGTCACCGCTGATAATATAACACCGGTTGCAGCAACAGCAGCGGATACTGAATAAACAATCACGTCCACGATAACTAATCGTCGTCGATATTTTTGTACTTTTACTGTATATTGCTCGACTTGATCTTTTAGCGCCGCCTGCCATTCACGCGCTTGATTGTATCTGTATTGTGCACCGTCCATATATATTTATGCAGCAACCAATTGAGGTGTTTCAGCTACAAATTTAAAACACCACCAGTAAGATGTTGCGGTTAATTTCTTATCATCTGCTTCCAGGATAAATATTTCTTCGGTTCCGCTATTTAATATAACAGATACAACTCCGGAAAACCTATCCGTTGAATGACGCCATAGATACGTTGTAAATATTTCAAATTTTGCACCACTGAACACAGACAACCTGTACACGCCAGTGACTGTTGCGGTATATTTGATGGTGTTATTTTGCTGCGACCATGTTGCGAATCCCGTTGATACAGTGCATACGATGTTTGTGATATGCCCAGGAGTTATTCCGGCTGGAATGTTAATCAAATTGGTTTTATTAACGATATCAGGAATCCTCGCTACGATGTTTTGCTGTGTTTGTTTGATCGTGTCTAGGTTACTTTTGATATCAGAAAGTTTTATGTCAACGGAGTGCGGAATGCCGAAGAATTCTTCTGTGGTTCTTTGATGGTTTCTGCGAAATCTTGCAAAAGCGCCAACGTGAATGTCATACTCGGCCCGCAGCGTGGATAATTTACCATCTACGGTGTCGACGTATTTTTTTGTTGCTGCATCTTCGTCGGATGTTGGATCTCTTAAAACTACTATTTTATTTCCGTTCATGCTGAGTTCACCGGTCATTATTTTTAACGCGATTAGCAACTCTTCTTGCAATTTCATCTCTGATGGTTGTAAATGATACACTTGAATCTCTGATTCTACCACCGTCAGTAAACACAGGAATATTATCTGTAGCTGCACCAAGTACTCGTCGAACTATATCATACCATCTGATATTGCTCGTTTTTAGTTTACCATATCGATCTTGAAAAATAACGACCTCATCTGGATCAACTCCAGCCAGGCTCATGATATCAGCGAGTTCATCTTTAGTCGCATACTTCGACAGATCAACATCGCCGGATTTAACGCGGGAAGATCTTCTTCCGTAAATATCAACCATTATATTTTAAGATCCAAGATCTATTTAAAACGCTTTACGCGCAACGAATCGGTTGCTTGTATAATCATGCACAACTTTTTGTGGCGGTTTGGATGATTTTGATATAGCGTCGAGTACATTAATTACTTCAAGGCCGCATATTGGCGGATCTGTTATTGTTTGTGTGGGTAGCGTTGAATACCAATCTTTGGAACCTCTGGTTCTTGCGTGGAGTGGTGCGACATACTTGATAAATTCAGCAGGTGGAGCTAACCCGTATGAATCAAAATAAACGATTCCACGTGGATCAACCGCGTATGATACCCAATGAGTACCGGGTCCTGAAGTCGAGTCTAGATTAATAATACCTGTTTTGAGTTTGTTTGGTTGTTTTGGTAATTGATCTCGCATAAAAACAGCTCTAAAGGCTTTTATTTTTAATCGTTTAGCAGCATCAAGTAAATCAAAATTTGATGCTGAAACATCTAACTTGGGAGCCTCAGACCGCTTCCCCAGCGAGATCCCGGTAATCTTAGACCGCGTCCCTTTTTTTGTACCCATTTCCTGTTGCTTTCTTTAGAGCCATTCCAGCAGCTGTTCCAACAGCACCTAACGCGGCTGCTTTTGCTACGGCTGGAGCGGCAGCAGCTATTAACGCTGGAATAGCCGCAAGAAGTGGAAATATACCACCCGTTTTAACCATGTCTTTGATGGCGCTCGGAGAAAGACGTAATTGAACTCCAGTTTTTGATTCTAGGGCTTTATTGAAATGTTTAATCTGATTATTCGTCAACGATAATTTGTTTGGACCACCACCCATCTGATCTCGTTTTAGTGATATTTTAGTTCCGCATTTGCTGGTGGTTTTTGATTGAAGCTTTTTGACCTGACCAGGAGTCAGAGTAACATTAACATGACTATACGACATTTTTATATAAATAATATTTTTCTGAATAATTAGAGATTTTCCACTGGTGCATCAACGACTCTCATTCGACCACTACAACCTTCAAGTAACATGGCTTTATCGCTGAGTATGACCGCGATTGCTCTATAATTAGCACCACCTGTATTCAATGTTGCTTTAATATGTACATCAACGACAGATTGTTTTGATAGATCAAGATGTTCCAGTGAAAAATAATAAATCGGATAAAAAGTTCTGAAATCATATTGTGATATTTGTAATCCAGTATCAACATTTTGATCACGTCCCATGAATGACATTAAACGATGATATGCACGTCCTATACGATTCTGTTCATAATTTAGTTGTATATTTTCTGTTGGTTCTTGTTGTCCGTTTATCCGTAAAGAAATATCTGTGATACCTAGTTTATCAAATATCATATGAGAGTGAACTTGTGAGCCTAATCGATTAGTTTCCTGAAACGCAACAAAAATATGTCGCGGTGCAGAAACACCCGGTTGTGATGCTATATGCCATGTAAACTGACTGTTAACGTTAGTTTGCATACTATCTGTGCTTGTTGTTAACCATGACAACAAGGATTTACCACCAGTGTCCATGAAAGAAATTAATTTTTGTTCTACTGCGATCGTTGGAGTCATTACCGGCATCCATAGTGAAAGTTTAGACAATATTACTTTACCAGCATCACCAAGAGGCCTCCACAGAGCATCGTTATCATCACCTTTTCGCACAAGAACAACCGTGTGTCTAGCTCCAAAAATAACTTTTCTAAAATTTCTACAAAATCCAAAAATATGCGATAGTGGAATTGCACATCAAAATCTTCTATTGTCTTCTAGTAACATACTTCTACGTGCTGAAAATCCCAAGTTGAAATTTTCGCTAGAACCATGAACCACTGGGGCCACATCAGCATCAGCGTTATTGGCAAAATTTCTTGGTCGTCTTATATTATACGGATCGCTTTCAGGGTTAATGGAGTTATCTTCCACAAACATCATTGTAGGACCTGCTGATCTTGTATAATCATCAGAATATCTTGCTAATCCTATTATTGTTGTAGCAACGTCTACATCTTTCTGAATCGATTCAATATTTGTTCCATCGATCATGTAAGTGGCTCTATCAAACAACGCCATAATCCCATTGTTGACAAAACCAACTTTTACTGCACCTCCGTAATTAGTATCATCCGTTTTTATAATAGCACCTTCTACCTCAAGAAAAGCCTCAGCGGGTAAAAAGTATCTACTTGTATCATGAACTTGTAGTTCAATTCTTCTGATTTATTATTTTACTTACGTCTGCGGGCATAATTTCAGTACTTGCCAGTTTCACTGGTGGTTGTTGTTTTCGTCGCAATAATCGTGCTAGTCTTTCTTTGATTACCGAAAACGCCTTACCAGCAACATTGACAATTGCTCCAGGAGCTTTTTCACGAACAATAGCGATAGCTTTCATCGATATTTGTTTTGCAATGGGTGCTGCTTTTGGAGCTATCATTGTGAATAATCTCCGCACAACATCACCAAGTCCATCTCCGTAAGTAGCTCTATAGATTGGTAATCGTGAGTTCACCGCTCTGACCTGTACGAGTTTACGATGATTATTATGTATGATCATCTTTTTTAATTTACCATTTATTTAACAACTAGTCATCAACAAGTTCATCGATAAGTTCTCGGTAAACTCCGATATCCATGATACCGCCTTGAAATAATCGCCGACAAATATCAGCTGCTTCATTAATTATTTCTGGTGAATTATTTCCGGCACGTTTTCATCCTATGAGAACTTCTAACCGTGACACGTCATTAAGGATATTATCAGGACAAATAAAATTATTTCCTTCTGATGTAGTCAGGAACCCACTTCCTACAGCGCTTGGAGGATCATCGTCAGGATCTCTTTCTTTACCCAGTGAACGTAATTTCTCCTGTTGTTTAGTTTCTATATCTCTAAATATTTCTTCTTCTTGTTTCCATTATTCTTCTGCTTTTCGCTTCATTTCCTTTGCCATCTGCTTCCATTTCTCTCTAGATGGTTTTAACGTCAATTGCTGTTGTTCTATTTGTTGTAAAGGTGGAGGAAGTTGATACTGGGCGAGTTGTTCTTGTTTTAGTTGTTTCAGTCTCTCTCTATAAAGTCTTTTTACTTCTTCATTAATAATTTCATATTCTTGACCTCTAGCTTGTTTTTTGTTGTAATATACGCGATATATATATTTAATAAGATTATCATCATTTACTTTTTCATAATGGGGTTTTAAAATACTAGATTTATTAAATATAATATTTAATATTGATTCGGGTAATTTTTCTCTTTTAGTATTTCTAATTTCTTCAACAACCCCTTTCCTAAATTTTGCAATCAATTCTAAGTTTTTTTTCTACTAGTTCGGGTTCAGATGCATGTTCTTTTTGCACGTCGGCGACTTCAGTATGAAGTTTTCTAATACTTTCAAGTATTTCCTCACCAACAGGTGGAGGTTGAGCCGCAGCTATTTCCCTGGATATGACAGGTGGAAGATCTTGTAAAATCTTCTTTGTCTGTTTAGTTCTTCTTGCTATTTTTTCAGTTGTTCTGCTGTTTGTTTTGATACCGGAAGAAGATCTTCTTTGATGACAGCTGCAACTTGTTCAGTAGCTGCAGTGACGGGTTTAAACAGTTTTTTAGTTTCTTCTTCGTACTCAACTTGTGCTTCTTGCTGCGCTTGTAGATTTTTTCTAAATGAATCTCTGACAGGAAGAAATTTTTTAATTGCTTCTAATCGTTCTCGTGCTATTCTTGCAGTATGAGATTCTGGATATACCATTATTTTAAATATAACAATTTTTTAATTGATATCAGCAGAGAGGGTGTAAATTTAATTAAACAGATATCATTAATATAATGAACAATTGTGCGTGGTTAATTCAAAGAACAAAAAATTAATGCAACAAAAGGTGTCATGGAGAATATTGTAAAAAACATAATTATATTTTAAAGAAAAATCCTCATGCTGGTCCACGAAGTTGTGTTGGATGTAACAACGGCGTTAGAGGATTATATCAGATTTGCAAAAATTGGGTGGAGATCGATACAGAAGTTTGATGAACTATTACAGAAAAAGAAAGAACATAAATCCAAAAATAGAAAAACCACCATCAGAACTTGAATATTACTTGAAGAACAAAACAAAAGATTCCCATGATTCAGATGAAGATTCCCAAGATTCAGATGAAGGTTCCCAGGATTCAGATGAAGATTCCCAGGATTACTGAGCAGCAGAGAGGGTCCTGTCTACAATTCTGTTTGAGACAAACAATAATCGTAGACGTGGTATTGACCTCTATGAAGGGTCACGATTGTTTTTTTGTCTAAACACAAGGGTGACCATTCCCTTAAGTGGTCTGTTCACCCTCTCTGCTGATGTCATACATATTCTACCTACATAGTGCAATGTGGATGCAATCATACAGACGTTACTTATTAGGGTAGATGGCAATCATGCACAATCTATCTACATAGCTTACTGTAGGTGGCAATCAAATTGTATGAACACAGCTCACTAAAGATGACAAGCATACAAATAATACATACAAAGCTCACTGTAGGTGGCAATCAAATTGTATGAACACAGCTCACTAAAGATGACAAGCATACAAATAATACATACATAGCTCACTGTATATGGCGGGAAACTAATATTGTAACCATAGTAGTAATATGTCGTTTATTACGCATGTCTTTCAATGTCTGACCCACAGTTCCTCCGTGTTCGGCTATTCAATCATGGCTGGGCTTCTTATTAGACCTCTCATTGGAAATATGCCTATTCGCCCAAAAAGTGTACTTATTCTTGATAACAACAGCCTTGTGTGCTGGTCTGATAATAATAGATTCCATCTCGTGCAGCTTTTTTGCTCAGCGACAACCTTTTCTGTCTGGTTAAATTATCCTATTTAGTATGTCTCAGTGAGCAAGACATTTTTCATACATATTGTCATTATTGTATAGTCGGGTTTCCGAGATGAGTTCCTAAACAGTGTATATTTATCGTTTGCAATTGAAACCAAAACTACACACAGAAAAAAAAAACTTACATAAATAGTATTCAAGGAAAATTTCATTAAGTACCTCAACTAGTTTTTCTAGTATGAGATACTGTCTTGCGAATGTGAGGTTCTCCTCCATGAGAGCACGGGTTTGACAAGTATGTGGCACTATCTTAGTACGAGATACTGTCCTGCGTGTAAAAGGTTACGTCTTGTATGTATGAGGTAATGCCTTGCAAGTCTCATGAACTGTCTTGCGTGTATGAGGTAATGTATGGCAAGTATGAAGCACTGCCTTGCTGGTATGAGGCACTGCCTAGCTAGTATGAGATACTGTCTTGCGTTACAAGGCTATGACTTGCGTGTATGATGTACTGCCTTGCGAGAATGATGAACCGTGTGGTGTGCATGAGGTACTGCCTTGCGAGAATGGTGAACTGGGTGGTGTGCATGAGGTACTGCCTTGCAAGAATGATGAACTGTGGTGTATAGGAGGTACTCCCTTGAGAGCATGAGTTACTTTCTTGGAGTATGATTCATTGTCTTGTGTGTATGAGGTTCTGCCATGCGAGTATGAGGAATTGCATGTATGCTCTGCTGTCTTGTGAATGTGAGGTACTGTTTTCTGTGTATGTGTTTCTACCTTTCTGGTAACACTGGAGTCGGTTATAATCGTTTGCATACACTGATGAGTTTGTTCTCTCTGAGATAAAGTTCGCTTCTTTTTAGTTGCCACGTAATTAAAAAGTTTTCATTTTTTCCTTTGCAAAAACGATATGTGAATGAGCTTAATTGAAGACTATAAGAGATAAGAATATTTTAATGGATAAAACTTACTCGACGTCTGTGTTAGAATTTAGTTCGAATTTATTTATGCCTCAAACTTAAATGAAGACTGAGTTAGAAATTAGTTAGAAAATACTTGGTTATTTGTTACAAATTAGTTCGAATACAGTTAGGCTGAACTTACTTGTCTGTGTTAGAAATTAACTGAAACGTATTCTGGCTGCAACATACTTGAAGTCTGTGTTAAAAACTAATTAAAGTATATTTATGAATGAAACTTACTAGACGTCTCGTATTATACATTAGGTTTAGAATATATATGTGGCTGAGAAATTAGTTCAAATACTTGAAGTCTGTGATAGAAATTCTTTACAATATATGTATGGCTGAAGCATAACTGAAGTCTGCCTTAGAAATTAGCTAGAATTTAATTACGGTTCAAATTTAATGTCTTATTTCGAAATTGTTTAGAATATGTTTGAAGTCTATGTTACCAAGCCATTGGTTACAGTAAATAAAACCGTATTCTTATATTATCCATTTATTTTCCCTGTTCCGAAATCATATATTTGTAGGGGTATGATTTATATATCCAGCTCATTTCCCTTATTTCCACTGGAAGACACAGAAACCGATGTTTTGAAAAATGCATTTTATTATTTTTCTTTTTCAAGAAACGAGAGAGAGAGAGAGATAGAGAGAGAGAGAGAGATGAAAGTATAAATATAGAGAATGACAGAGTGAAAAGTGCTATCCTTGGGTTCTAAATCAGAATGCTTGATACTATGAAGTGAATTTTTAAATATGGAGAAAGAATATTATATATTATTATACAGGTGGAGACTTTTTAATCTCACCGCTTTTCCGTGGATTATGGCACCCCTCGTCTCGCCTACAGGCACAAACCCCTATACCACCTCGATACTAGCATCTCGAACCAATAAGTCCATCTCTTCTAAATTCACAGTATTCATAGAAAGTTGCAAATATAAAAGAAACAATGGAGAGTGGTAACTCTGGATCCTACAGGAGAATATTTGATATTATGAAGAGGATTTTTAGACATGGAGAAAAATTATCATGTATGTGAGGGAATTGTTAATTCGTACTCTACTAAGATTCAAACTAGGATTACCTTGCCCATCACCATGCCTGCGTGCACCAATTTGTCTCTATAATCATTTATTTTTGTCGTAGGGCTCTGGAGTGACTGTGTATATAAAAGAGAATTAAGTACTTGTTCGATATGAAACTCAGCCTGCTAGTGACTTTGTTCCATCCTTTTGTGAGGAAGTGTAATTTATATTGATAAAATCCATCCAGAAGTTTGCCCTTCTGTCAGTAGAATTTGCCAGAAACATTTTAAAAGGTCAAATGTGGATACATATTTTGCATCTCTAATTTTGTCAATAAAATCATCGATATGTGTCACGAGTCTATGCTGTGAAAATAAGTAACTGAGTGAAAAGCAAAATGTATTGTAAAAATAAAAATAAAAATAAAAAATTATTTTTCCTAGAATACAAAGTGAAAATGAAGAAAAGAACTTATGATTTTGCGAATTGAATCCAAAAATAATTTTAGAACTACAGAAACAAGTCCTGATGCTTGGAATATCTATATAAACGATGTTGAAGGGGGGGGGGGTGCGCAGTTTTTACAGTACATTCAGCAAACTGTTAATGCCATAATCTAAGCTGATACTATCTGGAAACACAGATAGTACACAAGTTCCTAAGTGGATACCATTTCTAAGTGATATGTTGATATTTGTTTGGTGTTTGATTTTTCAATACAGTAATCCAAGTAGGTCATTTAGTCCCAAGGCTATTGGAGCATAGCGCCTTGCCCAATAACACATTGTTAGTTTTGATAAAGCTAATGTCCTTTGCCAAAAAATAATGAGGTTAACTTCTTATACGTGTGTATCTTTCCCTCATCAACATTTCCAATAGCACGTAGAGGACAGTCGAGTCAATCTTACGACAAATTAAGAAACAATTCTGTATCCTAATAATTTACATTTCATTCAGTTTTAAATCCGAAAAAGTAATTATCGCATACGGCTTAATGGTATTCTACACTCTTAATCATCACCAAACCCATCTGGAGATGAGAGGATTCCATATCAGTCATTATCTAACTGAAAGACATGCTTGCCTTTTCATGCACAAGACTTCAGAGCCAATAATGTATTTTCCTCAGTGTGAACAGCAAATTATTATACAATGCTATCGTTTTATTTCCAAGCAGCAACATTCCATACGGTGAATGCAAATTCACTTATCTGCATTGAAGAACTAAAGATTAGAGCTAATCAATCACGAATGCTATATGAGAAAGTCACATACAATATTCATCACTTAAGGCCATCTGTTCAGTTGCTCCTTACAAAGCTCTGATTATCTTACAAAGTTAAAATTAACTTATAAAGTTCTGATTTCTTTATTAGGCTCTGTTCCCCTTATCATACTCTGATAATATTACCAAAACAAACTGATTTTCTTATCATACTCTGATGATACGAAGCTTTGATCCCTTTATGATGCTCTGATAATTTTACGAAGCTTTGATCTCATTATCATGCTTTGATAATCTTACGAAGCTTTGATCCCCTTATCATGCTCTGATAATCTTACGAAGCTTTGATCCCCTTATCATGCTCTGATAATCTTACAAAGCTTTGATCTCCTATCATGGTCTAACAATCTTACGAAGCTTTGATCCCCTTATCATGATCTGATAATCTTATGAAGCTTTGATCCTATTATCATGCTCTGATAATCTTACGAAGCTTTGATCTCCTTATCATGATCTGATAATCTTACGAAGTTTTGGTCCCCTTATCATCATCTGATAATTTTACGAAGCTTTGATCCCCTTATCATGCTCTGATAATCTTACGAAGCTTTGATCCCCTTATCATGCTCTGATAATGTTATGAAGCTTTGACCCCATTATCATGCTCTAAAAATCTTACGAAGCTTTGATCCTATTATCATGATCTGATAATCTTACGAAGCTTTGATCCTATTATCATGCTCTGATAATCTTACGAAGCTTTGATCCCCTTATCATGCCCTAACAATCTTACGAAGCTTTGATCCCATTATCATGATCTGATAATCTTACGAAGCTTTGATCCCTTTATCATGCTCTAAGAATCTTACGAAACTTTGATCCTATTATCATGCTCTGATAATCTTACGAATCTTTGATGCCCTTATCATGGTCTAACAATCTTACAAAGCTTTGATCCCCTTATCATGCTCTGATAATTTTACGAAGCTTTGATCCTATTATCATGATCTGATAATCTTACGAAGCTTTGATCCTATTATCATGCTCTGATAATCTTACGAAGCTTTGATCCCCTTATCATGCTCTAACAATCTTACGAAGCTTTGATCCTATTATCATGATCTGATAATCTTACGAAGCTTTGATCCTATTATCATGCTCTGATAATCTTACGAAGCTTTGATCCCCTTATCATGCTCTAACAATCTTACGAAGCTTTGATCCCCTTATCATGCTCTGATAATCTTACGAAGCTTTGATCCCCTTATCATGCTCAGATAATCTTACGAAGCTTTGATCCCCTTATCATGCTCTGATAATCTTACGAAGCTTTGATCCCCTTATCATGATCTGATAATCTTACGAAGCTTTGAACCTCTTATCATGCTCTGATAATCTTACGAAGCTTTGATCCTCTCATCATGCTCTGATAATCATACGAATTCCTGCTCTCCATATCATGCTCAGATAATCTTACGAAGCTATGATCTTCTTATCATGCTCAGATAATCTTACGAAGCTATGAACTCCTTATCATGCTCAGATAATCTTGCGAAGCTCTGATTTCCTGATTATGCTCATTTAATCTTACGAAGCTATGATCTTCTTATCATGCTATGATAATCTTACGAAGCTCTGATTTCCTGATCGTGCTCTGATGATCTTACCAAACTCTGATGTCCTTATCATATTGTGATAATCTTACGAAACTCTGATTGTTGCTTAATGTGCGTAGACATTGGGAGTAACAAAATTTTCACCAGTATGAAACAACTAGTATAGCATGTATTTGTCCCTTTGTACGCCATTTTAACTTTAATTTACATTTTGTCAGTTCTAAGATAAAATTGGTTGGTGTGTCAGCTTGGAAGTGTGCATTTGCAAACTGTTTAGACATACAATAAGAACACAAATATCAAACTAAGACAAGAGCGCGTGGAACAAAGCATACGACAAATAGCTCCAACAGCGGAATGTATTAATTAAAAATAGAAAGCAAGTGAAAATGATAGCATTATCATCATTTACAGACCCATATCGTCTTCACAGAAACTGAATCCCGAAGTGATCATTAGGATTTATTTAGAAGACTTCATAGAAATCGAATCCCGAAATCATCATTCAGACTTGACAGAAATAGAATCAAGAAGTCTTCATTCAGATTAATAAGGGAGACTTCATCATAGAAATAGAATCCAGTAGTCATTATTCAGATTTATTAGGGTGACTTTATATAAATCGAATCCCGGAGTCATCGTTCAGGTTTATTTGGGAGTCATCATTCAGACGTCATCGAAATCGAATCCCGAAGTCATCATTAAGATTTATTTAGGAGGCTTCATGGAAATTAAATCCCGCAGTCATAATGTAGATTTTGTGGGAGATTTAATAGAAATTTGATTTCAAAGTAAGCATTAAAATTTCATAGAAATTGAATCCAGAAGTAGTCATCCAGATTTATTAGGTAGATTTCATAGAAATCGAATTCCGAAGCCATTATTCAGATTTATTTAGGAGCCTTCATGGAAACCGCATCTCGAGGTCACTATTTAGATTTCATAGAAATCGAATCCGAAAAACACATAATTTAGATGATCCAATATGTTTCTTTGAGTAGCTGAAATGCTACTCCAGTTCTAGTCAAGTTATTTTAATACTTTCCCTATTTTGCAATCCTCTATATGGATAATTCTTGATTTGTTTGTAGTTTTTATTTTCAATAATTTATTTTTTATTTTGTTTTCTTAATGTACTTTGTGTATGTGATTGCACTGCAAAAATCTAAGGCAATGCCAACGTAATATGTGTCCATCACCGTAGTCGTTTGTAAAAAGGTAGATAAATAATGAAAACAGATAAAACCTTTAATTCGTACAATCCTGATCATCTTTTAGTGTTATCATACAAGACACAGAAGGTATATTACCGCGTACTTTTCTGGAACATGAAGGTAAAAGCAAAGCAATATCTGGTGTCACAATACTATATAATAATTCATGGCAATCTGAATCAAAAATATTCTTATCATTCAATGTGTTTCATTCTAACATTAACACGACTTTGTTGAGTTCAATGTATTTCATTCTAACTCTAACACAAATGTGTTGAGTTCAGTGTGCTTCATTCTAACACTAACACGAATGTATTGAGTTCAATGTGTTTCATTCTAACACTAGTACGAATTTGTTGAGTTCAATGTGTTTCATTCTAACATTAGCACAGTTTTGTTAAGTTCACTGTGTTTGATTCTAACACTAAAACGAATTTGTTGAGTTCAATGTGTTTCATTCGCACACTAACACGAATTTGTTGAGTTCAGTGTGTTTCATTCTAACATTAACACGAATTTGTTGAGTTTAATAAGTTTCATTCTAACTCTAACACGAAAGTGTTGAGTTCAGTGTGTTTCATTCTAACATTAACACGAATTTATTGAGTTCAATGTGTTTTATTCTAACACTAACACAAATTTGTTGAGTTCTATGTGTTTCATTCTAACTTTAATACGAATGTGTTGCGTTCACTTTGTTTCATTCTAACACTAACACGAATTTGTTGAGTTCAATGTGTTTCATTCTAACACGAATGTGTTGAGTTCAATGTGTTTCATTCTAAATTTAACACGAATGTGTTGCGTTCAATGTGTTTCATTCTAACTCTAACACGAATTTGTTGAGTTCAGTGTGTTTCATTCTAACATTAACACGATTTTGTTGAGTTTAATAAGTTTCATTCTAACTCTAACACGAATGTGTTGAGTTCAGTGTGTTTCATTCTAACATTAACACGAATTTGTTGAGTTCACTGTATTTCATTCTAACACTAAAACGAATTTGTTGAGTTTAATGTGTTTTATTCTAACACTAACACGAATTTGTTGAGTTCAGTGTGTTTCATTCTAACTTTAATACGAATGTGTTGCGTTCACTTTGTTTCATTCTAACAATGACACGAATTTGTTACGTTCACTTTGTTTGATTCTAACACTAACACGAATTTGTTGAGATCAATGTGTTTCATTATAACTCTAACACGAATGTTTTGAATTCAATGTGTTTCATTCTAACTTTAACACGAATGTGTTGCGTTCAATGTATTTCATTCTAACTCTGACACGAATTTGTTGAGTTCAATGAGTTTCATTCTAACACTAGCACGAATTTGTTGAGTTCAATGTGTTTCATTCTAACTTTAACACGAATGTGTTACGTTCAATGTGTTTCATTCTAACACTAACACGAATTTATTGAGTTTAATGTGTTTCATTCTAACACTAGCACGAATTTGTTGAGTTCAATGTGTTTCATTCTAACTTGAACACGAATGTGTTGCGTTCAATGTGTTTCATTCTAACTCTGACACGAATTTGTTGAGTTTAATGTGTTTCATTCTAACACTAACACGAATTTGTTGAGTTCAATGTGTTTAATTCTAACTCTAACACGAATTTGTTGAGTTCCACTACAATAGGCCAACAATAGGACACAAAATGGCATGGCATGAAATACAGTATGTTGCTTGCTCTCTGTCTTGGTCTGTTTGATATTCTCAGTGAGGGAATTTAAGAATTAGCGTCCATATGCTTATTTTGACATAACATTTTAAGCGACATGTCACAGAAGCGTTCCTTCTATGAATTGTAAGTGAATACCTTTCCCTTCACGTAATGTTCTTGTTTTAATAAATAGTTCAACGGATACTGAGTAAATATGAAGGTATGTTGATGTCAAATTACAGTAATTTATGATACATTTTCTGACAGGCTTATATATTGTGGGTTTTGTAACGATGCGCACGTGGAGATCTTAGTATAAATCATGGACCTTTTGCCATCAATTTTGTAAAACGTTATGTCAAATTCGTGGGGCGTATTTTAAAAGGTCAGGTGTCAAATTTAATTATTCGGTCAGATCATATAACTCAGCAAGGCCTTAAATCCACCCCACCCACCCCACCCACAACAAAAGTATCAATGTTACAGAAAATAAGGTTATGGTATTATGAAATGTTTACTCCTATCCACCCTAAGTTACAAGCGAGGAAGAGCAACAATACTCAGGATAAAAACAATGTGGAACAAAACCCAAAGTATTGGACGTAATATAGGCGGGTACTCTAGAGACAAGATTGGAAATCCTATGTTTAATAAAAATTTGCCGCCATGTTGTAATATTCTTAGGAAAATACTGGCCATATTATGTCAAAACGTTGTCCAATTATTTAACATAATTGCAAGAAATGTAGCTTTGTAATATTATGAATATGTTTGACCTTTAATTGGAACTGAACCTTGAGGCTATACTTTTTGGTTTCAAATAATGCACTCTATTTTCAACAATGGCACACCGTACACTAAAAGGGAACTTAACATGAGGATGGTACTATGGAGTATAAGGGGAATTTAACACGGGAGTGGCAATACGGCCTCCAAAGGGAATATAGAATGGATATGGCAAAACACTCTCTAACGCGAATTTAGCGGTTCCTCTGGTCCCAAACAGAAAACTTAAAACCATCCATAGGTACATTATATTGTAATGAGAAAAACCCATTGACAGTAATTTTCATTTCATATAAGCTAATGTTTGTTCCTTTAAAATTTTATATTTTTAAGTTGGGGTCACACGATTCCGCCTTCGGGTAAATACATAGATACATAGATACATACATAGATACATACATACATACATACATACATAGATACATACATACGTACATACATAGATGCATGCATACATACATACATACATTCATGCATACATACATACGCACATACATACATACGTGCCAAATGTGCCTGCAATGTTGGTGTATTATGGAGCGATATTGTATGAAGACGTCCCTTGCAGCAAAGTAGCATAAGCAACCGCCGGAGCAAGCGCAATCGGTCGTAGTTTGCCAGACAGGAATGAGCCAGGCCGGTGAATTTCACAATTGTAGGGATAGGGTCTTTAATTAAACAGGATATATGCGGTACATGGCTCGTCCAGGAAACGCGGAAATCTTGCAACGAAACACATTTTAAATGAAGATATATTTTCTCTCATCATTTCGCACTGTTCGTCTCTCACAATCGATCTTAAGCGAGTAACGACATTCTATCACGATCTTGACTGCGACACAATCTGCGGCGAAGTCGGTGAGCAGAGAACAACACAGTCGGCGACTCGAGGAAGACGCAGTCAGCAACTCTCCGACAAAGTCAGAGACACAGTCGACGAACCTGCTATTCAATAAGCGACCCAGTCGGTGACTCTGCGACCAAGTATGTGACTCACTCTGCGACCAAGTCGGTGATTCTGCGACACAGGAGCCAACTATGCGACCCAGTCGGCGACCCATCGGCGACACTGCGACCAAGTAAGCCACACAATTGACGACTCTGCGACCCAGTCGGCGACTTTACGACTAAATCAGCGACACAGATGACAACTCTGAGACACAGTCGGCGAGCCAGCGACCCCGACGACAATCCAGTCGACGACCCAGCGACTCAGACTACGACACAGTCGGCGACTACAGGACACCCAGTCGACGACTCAACAACCCAGCCACTCAATCGGCGACCCGAGCGGTGACAAGACGCCAGGAATAAGACAGTATCCCGCTAGGGTAGAAATCTGTCGCATTCCGGAACGCCAGTCCTTAGATTCAGCGGGGTATCACTCAGAACACAAACAACTATCCTAAAGAACCCTAGACAGCGAGACTCGGGGTAGTGGAGCCGAGGAAATTTGCGTTACAGTACACTTTGACGGACCAATACCTGTCGATATTCTATTTAATTTACTACTTATAACCCAGTTATGTAATGGCAACAAGTATGGTTATCCTCACGATTCGCACTCGAAATAACACGATGTTGTATATTAAACATATTCAGTATGTTGTCAGGCATATTTTCATTCATCATTGTGGGGGTTGGCGTTATTTAGGTTCAGAGTGTCATATAGTTTACAACTTGCCAACCGTACAATTACTTGACGTACCTATAGCGCGTACAGAAAATATTAATGTTGTGACCAGAGTTATTTTGCAACACTGGCAGAATTGAGATTCCTGACGTTACGATTGTCTCAAAATGTTGCAACACTGTCTTAATGCTTGGGTGACAATTGTTACAGATGTGTCATTCTACTTTAAAAACTCTGTCCGACTTTCAAACCCAAACGAATCAACACTTTATACTGCAGACACCAAGAAAACTAAATGACCAAAAATAGGAGAAAATAGGTAACTATAATGTTCACAAAACCACATGTATATTTTGAATCATTACTAAGGAAAATACGTTCAACACAAGTAAGAACATGTCTGAATGGAGTTCCAAGATATTTTTCATGATAAAAATACATGCAATGGTGTCCATAAACTATAGAATCCTATCCTTTAAATTTCACATTACTGAAATATGTGGATATTGTCTTTCTTTCATAAAGTCGATGATATCGTCTTCCTAAGGAGATAATCCATAGGAATAGAAATAATCTACAATGGTTATTGTGAAAGAAAACGGTTATTCAATAGATTCATCAGAAATTGTTGCCTTTCTGTGCCGGTGCCATACATTCAATGAGAACTTAATTTCAGTACAGACCACTTGAATCCAAGAAATTTTGTACAAACTATGGGTCGGAAAGTTATGAAATATGGGGTATTACCTTGCACAGGTAATAACACGTAATGAGTTCATACAAGATATTTTCCTTAAATATATTTTTCAAAATAAGTCGATCAACGGACAGTCTCGATTCTCTGTTACAAGAGTGCTGAGATGCGTTTCCTCTCCAAAGGAGTCGATATAAGTAGGGAATGGTCACATATGTCTTGATACCATTATTTCAAAACAATCTCTTCTGAGATTAGGGTCTTGAATATATTAATGTACTAGTGTCCTGAATCCCGAAGTAATCATTCAGACTTCACAGAATGAAATCACTATAATTCCAAGTAAGTAGTGTGTCCAAGAATATTGTTTAAGAATAGTTGGTATTTCTAGTAAATAATAGCAATTTGAATAAAAACTGAATCCAAATCAAACCTTAACACAACAACACAAATTATTCTGCATCAAGATCTTACAGCAAAATTGAGTAATTCCTCCAAATAAACAAGATTATATATATAAATCTGACTCTGGACATGGTTAAGTCCAAATAAAATTATATATAACATTTAATCAAGGCGAAAATATCTAACAAATTAAAATTCGAAACACGTAACAAAAGTCATAGCCGATACCACCATTTTCGCCAGGAGCACCCTCTAAAACTGAAATGGATTAAACTTCACTTTGTTCAATTGTGCGATTTTCGTAAAAGCGGATTGGCACTGTTTGTAACACCACACGATGAGTTGTGGAGGACAACCGAACAAAGTGATTTGTACTTAGTCAGACAAACTGAATTGCTGTGTCGTCGACTGTGTCACTGACTTGGTTGCTGAATAGCCAACATTATCGCTGACTTGGTCGCAGAGTCGCCGACTGTGTCGCTAACTGTGTCACACAGAGGATTTACAACAGAGACATAAATAAATATTCGCAGACCCAACGTTTCTCCTTCAGCAGCAACAGCGAGAAGAAGAAAAGGCAAGAAGGAAACGACATGAAGAATCAGTAGAGAAGAAACAAAGTCTAAGAGAGAAGGAGGACAGTGAAAGTCAAATGGTGAAAAAGACCTTCCCGCGCCAAACAGCCGAACCCTTTAGCTACACATGAGATACCATCCCTAGTGATTTCAACCAAATCATTGACAGGAGCAAGTCCAGAAGAGGGCCCTGGCCGTGCAAAGGCTTAAGGCAGTTAAAGCGGTCCACGTTTAGCTCCTGATTTTTTTTTTTTAAAAACAAACACCCGACGGTCCTTTACAGGGCCATCCACTGCTCTCGAAAAGCGATATCATTCTGGTACACATTTTGTAATCCATTCATTACGACAGCTTGAAGTCCACCGTTTGGATCGAGTTTTGCAGCCCAGCAGACTTGACACCTTCTAAATGCATAAAAAAGATTTAACCCGTGCAACAATCCAACGACAAGTTCACATCACTGATGGAAACGTGACACTGTTTATGACCAATGTGTATCTTTCCCCATGGGGCAGGACGCATAAAAGGTGTAATCAGTGGACGACCTTCGTAGCATCAAGCATAGCCTTGTCCAAGTTAACAACCCTCAAGACCATATGTGTTTAGCCTGTGCCATTGTGGTGGAACGAATGTATGCCGACAAGGACAACACGTCAGAATGGAAAGAGCCTGGAGAAATATTCAAATATCGAACCAAGCCAAACAACGACGTGAAGCAGAACTCTTGTTACAGAAAGCAGGGCTATTCAAAGACACACCATGTGACATTCCTAAAATGCAAAAATTGAAACACGTTTTGGCTCCACTATACACCTTGAAAGTCCAGCCGCAAGAAGTGCGCGGACCTCTGTTGTTTCGAGGCAAATATTTCAAAGACGAAAAATACATTCACGTATATCTCTATACCATTACCAGTATCACTGCATTCTCAGGATACAGATATTACTGTGAGAAATGTGACAATGGCTATAACAATCGAGAGCAACACACACATTGTGGATCGAAATGTTAGGGATGTTTGGCCTCTCAACCCTGTCTCGACGAAGGACAAACACGGGTCCGTTGCCCTGCTTGTCAGCACACTTTCGTCAGCCCTTCATGTTACCAACAACATCTGAAGACGCAAGGTTCACAGCAGAAAAGTGCTTGTCAACTGCTGAGATTGGCTCTGCTTGAGGAAAGGTCATACGTACCAATAATGCCAAGGTACATGCATGTTCAAAAAAGAAACGATGACACATTAGTCACCAAATCGTAGACGTGGAACACGAATGCTACATTCAAAAATACTATTCCTAACATAAAGAGGAAGATGATGACCAGAATAAAGTGAATTTCATCCTTTTCGATTTTGAATGCATGCAAGAGATTTGCTTTCCTAACTTCTGTGTGGCTTATCGTGCGCGCGAGAAATGCATCCAAGAACCTATCTTTAGTAATTGCCTTCACTGCAGCAAGATTATTGGAGCACGTAAAATAATATTTCGAACAAACTAACCTATTTCGTCAAATGCATCTTAGACTCGGTCGACAAGACGTGGAGCCAGTTGGACATCGTACGCTGCGGAGATTGTCATCGCCATGCCACTGTAATGGCTCACAACTTCTCGGGATACGACGACAATTTCTTCTCAGATAATATACGGAACAATGTCCTAAAGAGACTTTGAGCGGAGCCAAAATCCTATCCATGCAAGTGGATGAAGTGCATTTTAAATATTTGATGAGTTAGTTGCCCATGCCTTTGAGCTGAATGCCTAAAACGTTCGGAATGACAGAAATAGCCAAAAATATTTTTTCCGCACTTGTTCAATTTCGAAGCCAATCTACCTCATTTGCCCGTGGCTTACCACTGCGACCACGACAACATGCGTGCCGAACAACGTGAAGCTTTGTACGCTATGTACCAGACTCATATCTCGGACCACTTCGACTTTCAGGAAAAATGTTAAAGTATTGTTGTTCCGACGTGGATATTGTCGAGAATGTTTATGGAACATGGAGGGATCGATCCTTTGAAAGAAGCCCCAACTTCTGCCAAAGCGTGTTCCTAAATTTACTGACAACGATCCATGCCAGAAAACACCTTGGCTGTCATAAGCCCTCAAACGACCAATTTTGGTAAAGGTCAATACTCGGTGAAAGCCCTGCGCTTGTTACATTACTTGTGTTACAAGGAAGACAAATGGATGCAATATGCCCGAACAAGAGGAGGCGAAAAAACATAAGAATGTATTAGGTGGACGGCTGGGACTTAACAAAACACCATGATCGTGTACGAATGTAATGTATGCTTATTTCACGTATGTCCTCTCTGTTACCCTCAACATCACACTAAAAATCAATTTTACAAGGGATCATGGAAGACTTGTACGAGACCACTTGACAACGGCGCATGAAGTTAGAAAATCAAGGATTCCAAGTGGTGGAAATGTGGAAAGACGAGTGCGATCACCGTTTGAAAACCGATCCCTTGTGACAAGTTACAAGCTGGCGTACCTACTGAACCCGAGGAAAAGATTATAGGGAGGACGGACAAATGCGACCTGTTTGCTGTACCAAGCCGACGAGGAGAAAGAAAAAGAAATCAGATACTTTAACGTGCGTTCGCTGTATCCGTACGTGCGTAAATAATGTCCCTTTTTTCCGCAGGGCGCCCGCAATTCTTGACGTAATATATCGACCTGGACAACATTCGACAATACGTCGAATTTATTAAATGTAAAGTTTGTCTCTCACGGACTTGTATCATCCCGTTTTTCCTCAACATTGGCAAAGAAAACATATGTTTTCCTTCCACCGTATTTGTGCCGAAACGTACAACCAATATCAACCTTGCCAGCACACATAGGATGATCGTGTCTTGACAGGAACGTGGGTCAGTGTGGAATGGTTTAACGCGCTGAACATGGGATACCAACTGTTAGAAGTGTACGAACTTTACCACGTTCCCAAGATAGAACAGTACCATAAGGGCGACGATACACAGAAAGGCATTTCTGCAGACTACGTGGATGCCTCTTTGAAACTGAAACATGAAGGCAGCGGATATCCTTCTTGATGCCACACTTCTGAAACTCAAATAAATTTAAAGACAAATACTGGAAGCAGGAAGGCATCACTTTAGACTACGTGGAGAAAAACGAGGGAAGGCGATCGTATGCCAAAGTGATGTTAAATCGCTTGTGGGGTAAAATGGCACAACGACTGTGTTTACATGAAACACGTGGACGTCGTTCGTGAGGACTTGATATTAGTCAATCACGAAGAAGAACTAGACTTTGTCGAAGGCGTCGAATTTGGAAATGTCATCTTTGCGGCTTACGTATCATCTCATGCTCGCATAAAATTGCATGAATATATTGAACTGTTATTACATCGCGTCCTGAATTTTGACACGGACAGTTGCATCTAAATTGATCGCCTGGGTCAACGTCACCCTGCCATCGAAGGATACCCATTAGGAGCCTGGATGGACAAGATTCTATGTTTTGCAAGTGGCGGTCCCAGAAATTACGGTTACGAATACCGGGACAAACAAGGAGAAGTGCACACAGAGTGTAAAGTGAAATGACCGACTCTCGTTTATCGCACCAGTCGAGTGGTGAACTTTGACGCATTGAAGAAGCCTTGTAGACTAGATATGATGGACCACCTACGGACCGCACAAAATCGTAAATTTATCCACACACCATATTGTCAGTCAGCCTTTAGAAAAAGTGTATCAAGTCGTGTACCACAAGTGAGTACGGCTTTCCAGCCACTTTACTTTGCCGTACGGACATGTCGATATTGGCGAAGAGGATAAGTCAATTGATTCAGTTGCGATGTGTCACTTCACGAGTGGGAGCAGAAAGATTCAGCTTACCTGGAACATGTTCGATGATCTCTGGATTGGTACTACCAACCTTTAGTGGGACGACCTCAGTAATCTATGAATTGGTACTTTACAAGAGAACATTCGTGGTTTGCCTGTGCAGTTGATAGAACGCATGTACCCAAGAGTTGCAGGATCGTCACTCATCTAGAAACGATGACAAAGTAGATAGATTGTTTTGTGACCATTATGGCTATCTTTTGCCTTTAGGTAGGAAACGTAGTGTTCATCAATTGCCCAATGACTCCCATCAGTGGAAATCTCACTTGACTTCACAACGTTGTCAACCTTGTCAAAGAGAGATTGTTATTTGAAAAAATGTTTATTTTATGGTTAATTGTAGGTTGTTTGTTATTTGAACAAAAATGTTTTGTCTTGAAAAGAAAGTGTCTTTTGTTTTCAATTTTAAATCAATATACATGCGCTTTGAATTATCTCTGTCCCTCACGCTAAAGATGAATATCATAACGTTCCGACACAATACGCCTGAACCATATAAAAAGAGTCAGTCTCCAGTCTGATCAATAATTTAGTACAAATTATGCAAGCCGTTGCTCAATATGGCTACCGACAAATGCAGTATTACCCGCTCTAACACTAAGGGTCATTAAGGCTATTGGTTTATCTCTAGCTTCAAATTGGAGTCTGAGAACTGGAGACAGAAGAACAACATTATTATTAGCCTGGACTCTAACACTGAAGGTGCAG
Source organism: Sinohyriopsis cumingii (assembly GCA_028554795.2). Classification (NCBI taxonomy): domain Eukaryota; kingdom Metazoa; phylum Mollusca; class Bivalvia; order Unionida; family Unionidae; genus Sinohyriopsis; species Sinohyriopsis cumingii. Next base: position 40,595,971 of record CM068838.1, read on the forward strand.
ACCTTAATATCGGAGAGGGAGGCATTAGTATAGCCAAAAGGAAGAAAAGCAAGAAAGGTAACCAGAGAAGGAAACCTGCCCACAAGGAGGCGACTAGCCACTCCATTACTCCTGCTTGTAACTTAGGCGGTATATAAGGCCACCAAGAACAGGTAAAATCGCCCCAAATGATTAGAATTTCATCTACCTCTACCCAGATTAAAGTTCAGCAGCCAATAAAAGGAAGGATGCTGTAACACAGATGGACATATCCACAAGGGAAGCTACCAATATGACTGAGAAACCGCTACAAGCAAGAAAAGAAAAAACACTCAGCTAAACATACGTTAAGAGAGGAAGGAGGGAAGGATAAGGACAGAGAAGAAGATACGATCGAGCATTGCGTCACGAGGTTGGGTTGTCAAGATACATTAGATGACACCAAAAAGTCCAAATATTTCATTAGTTCAATCAAGTACATGACCTGGAGATCTCTGCAGCCAATGAAGCAGCCCAACACGCAACAATGGATGTTTGATTAGCGTACGCTAAAGAATTATCCGAAAGCCTATGAGAATTGCCCGCTTTCCATCCTCGTGAAACTCGCCACTGGGTTTTGAAGTATCTATGGGACTGAGGCATTTCTCACAGAAGAATACGAGGACATGCACACTACAGCTGTTACATGGAAGTACGAGAACAGCCGTGACACCTTCCGGCTGCGAACATTACTATAATAGCCCTTTTCAGGGCTTCAAAATGTCTTTTATATTTAGTGAACTATTTTGGCTTGGTATACCTCTTTGATAAAACTGTATCCGAAACAAACTTGATCCATTGGATTACCACATCAAAGCTAAAAAACTTTTTTGACCTAACAGTGATCAAACTTTTTATCTGTCGCTTGGACATATTTAAATATGACAAAGTACACAACATCCATGGCTGGCTTTCCGAGACCATTCTTCCTGACCTCACTCGGACATCGTACAATTGACGAAATGTGGGATTATTCCCACCCGTAAAAAAACGGGTGTCACAATGTGACGTCATCGCTGTTGACCAATCGTAGCCGACGTTATATACTGCTTGGGTTGACACCTGGTGCGTTCGATCGCAACTGAATTCCAACTTTTCGATCATGAGTACGTGTTGGGTTCATTCACACTCATGACGGCCCTACATTCAAGTCGTTAGGGACTAATTTTGAACACATAAATGCATGGGGGATGAGGCACTAATTTCGTCCCCCAGGAGCACTTAAAACTCAAATAAAGGTCGAGCATATCCTGACGGGTGAAAGCGACATTAATTCAATACAAGAACAACAAGAACAGTCTGACCAGCCGTTGTTGACTCATCCTCATGTGAAGATGTGTTCAAGACTAGCTAAGCTGAAGGAATCTTACGTGTAGTCTGGTACCGAAGCCTGAAGATAAAGAGTATGTCAGAATGTTGAAAGTGTCCAAAGACCTGGTAGAAGAGCTATTCAGAGAGGAAATCAAGGAGGAGCAAGAAGAGTGGACGGAGTAGTATAGACTTCAGTAACAGAGAGAACGGAAGCTACAATATCAGCAGGAAGCAGACAGAGGTTTTGTTGCCTGCCGTGTCGAGACGAAAAAGTTATCCTTCTCTTTCCGAAGAAGCAAACTCTATCCTGTGGTAAAGCCTGCCGCTAGACGAGGACGTAATGTTAGACCATAAAAGATTGCCATGACTCCCCGTCCACAAACAACAGCATTTTTTAGGGGTACCCCAATACTCTTGAAATGACATACTGTCAAATTGCCAAAAATTGTGTGTATTTGTGTTTGTCGGTACCTTAAAAGATAAAAGTGTTTATATAAGCACTTCATTTATTTGTTTTCAGTACAACAAATAGATGTGTGTCTATAAGCACTTCATTTCAATGTTTTAAGTCAAAAATAAAAGTTTATCTCTACGCACTTGGATTTTCTAGCTTGTCAAATAGCCTGTATGTGTTTGTGTTTGTTGATAGTGCGTGTAAGTTAAAAGTGAGTGAGTGTATCTTTTAGGTCGTCTTGTTCCATGTTTTTGTGATAATATGGGTCTTTTATGTTTTGGTGACAGGGAATGTTTTCCTTCACGTCCGTGCTTCACAAGTATAAAGCGAAGGCGTTCGTCAGTCTATACAAGATAATGTAACATACATCATATGACCAAAATAGACGTGATAATGACCATAATCAAAATGAAGTATCATACCTCATATGACCAAATATACAAAATATTGTAAAATACACCATATGACCAAATACACAAGATAATGTATCATACATCATATGACTATAATGACAAGATAATGCATCATGCATCACATGACCATAATTAGAAGATAGTGTAACATACATCATATGACCATAGTCAAAAAAGGTATCATACATCATATGACCAAATAGACAAAACAGTGTACTATACACCATATGACCAAATACACAAGATGAGGTATCATACATCATATGACTATAATAGAAAATAATGTATCATACAACATATGACCAAATTGACAGGATAATGTGTCGTACGACATAATGGCAATATGAGTATAACTTAGATATACACTTATGTACTCATAGTGCCTAAGAAATACGTGGTTTTATCGAAACGAAATGAAAGAAATACTTAAAGGCACTTCAAAAATGACTCCATTAATATGCATTACATAGAACTTAGTCTTTCCAGCAATCCTTGAAGGGATGCATTATAATGGTATTAACTGTTGTTATTGTCCATAACAAAGCATTGTATATTACAGTGTTACTACCCTATGACACAACGTATTTAATCCCATATATTACAAATATTATAAAACAAGTCTACAAATATAGAGTATTATGAATGACTTTCAGGGTTGTTTTGGAGGAATACCAATATTGAATGTGTTGATGTAACAATAGCCTGGGTTAGTGTTGCTGTGCAAGCAGTCTTGACTTATCACACATATACATTCCAAAATGTCTTTAAATGAATTCACAATCCAAAATAGTGATTTCGTCCTAACTTTCGGAGCACTTTGCAATTCCAATGAAACATTTAAATAAATAAATACTCTAATATTGAAACTGTACACAGATAAAACAAAACCTATTCCGCTAATCAGATGTTAACGAAAGAATGAGCAAGTCTGCTGTAAACAACCTTAATATAAAAACTAAGACACAATACGAGGATCAGGAGTAGGGTAGAAAGTTCATTCCTAGAACATTCTAAGTTGTCAACAAGATAAGGTTTATTACCAAAGAACATAGCAAGCACCAGGTAGATCAGGAATCAGATAGATCAGGAATCCCGAAGGGAAAACCAATGTCATGAAATTAGATCCAAGTAAACGTGTTACCTACAAAAAAAAATAATCTTAAAATAGAACAACATTTAGCTATGTAATATGTTAGGAAAAAACAGTCGGTTAGGCTCAAACCCCTATCCTCAATTACGGACAAAAGTCAACCGCATAATCCAAATTAAACATTCATAACAATAGAAAGGTAAAGTAATTAAAGAAAACGTTATATAGAGTTATTCAACATAATCGTATCCTACAATATACATACGTTTGAAAATAGCTTATGATTTTACAGAAAGATAATAAATCCTATTGAAGCATTATTTCTCTTAGAGGAATCCTTTCTCTCAACAGAGCAAATTCTACGGACTGTGGAACGTTTCATAGCCGAATACAGTTTTATTGCAAAACATTTCGATAATAGAATACATAATGTTGGACAAATACGTTTGATAATAGAACACATTCTGAATGACAATAGAATACGCAATGGATAATAGAATATATTAAGCTGGACAAAGGATTATAATAATAGAATGCATAATTGATAATGGGGTAAATTATTGCATTAGCGCGAATTGTTTTAGAGATAATCTTGCAGTACATTCTGTCATGACCAGCGTGACAAGTAACCATTAATATTAACACATGGGTGCTATAATCTGACTGCGAGTGATCGGATATTCTCTGCTTGGGACATATATTGAATTTTAATCAGATTCCGTTCGATTACTGTCAGACAGATGGAACAGAACAATGTTAACCCTAGGTCAAATTACGGAAAATGACAGATTTTAGGCAAACCAGAGCAAAACCTTTTCGGAAATGTTGGGCAAGAACGGATTATTCTCACTTTGATGGGAGTGTTTAAATATTTTGTGTGTTTTCCGCAGGCTTAATTCAACGTTTTAAGAAATTCCCCTAGCAACATTATTTAGTCTAAGTACAGATGAAAGCCAGAATTTAGTTCCAAAGAAAAATAATAAGTAATGATTATCGGTAAATAACTCGCCCAAGTGAAAGAGAGTTTGGAAATTCAAGAGACTAGGAACCAGAAAGGAGACAGAGGGAAGTCTCTGATGATAAGCGCACAAAGGTATTGTCTCAGTTGCATACAGTATGATGTAAGTTTGTAATTATTTATCGAATTTGTCCCTTTTAACCTCATACGTCATCTTTCCGTGAATTTTCAAGCCAATGCTTTGCATGCTTATGTCTAAGATGTTATATGCCTCGTGTAGTAAATGGATGTGTTCAGATTTAGTGGTTTTCATGTAATAAATCACGTGGGTATGTAATTCAGGCATTATTCTGATTCACATGATGAGAATTAATTAATTTGTATTGAATGTTGTACGACTCGTGCATTGTAGGATGTCATACAATATTTCATTGATATCAATGTATTTGGATTTGATGGTTTGTAAGGAAACGTTTTCACGTATCCTAAAGATCACGTGCATTTCTTGTTATTCAAGATGTGAAAAGTTAATTATCGGTTTAAATGGTTTAGGTCATGCATTCTTAGAATTTATTTTTCTATGTCTGAAAATGTATGTCAATGAATCACTAATTTGCTGTTAGCATACATTTGACAAGGAGTGAATTTCATAAATTCACTTGTTTAATTAAGTTATGAATTATTTTAAAGTGTCTAGGATCAAGTATATTAATATTTTGCTGCGCTCTGATCCTACAAATCAATTCTGGATTAATTCAATATTATATAAAATTGTTTATCAAATTGCCCTCTATGTTGGACCAATAAATTATCCCAAAATCTATAAGATGTAAAGATTTCTAAGCATTTCTGCTAGGATAATACGTCATGCTTCGATATGGTGAAGGAGAAATAAATTTCATTGCAGTTGTATTCCACACTAAAATTCCGAGCGCTATCATATCATAACGGATTATTGACTGAAGTATTATATGTATGTATGTATGTATGTATGTATGTATGTATGTATGTAAGGCTTTCGTCATAAATTACCAGACAACAACGGAGAAAAATGATCTAAACATAAGTCTTTCATTCTAGAATTCCCATACTAAATACAGCGAAAATATATCAATGGATAAGAAGACATTTAAACACATATCGAGTAGGCCAGCTAATAAGAACAGCTCATATACCATCATCATAAATGAATCGTTCCACAATGTCTCTGATGACGTACCATTCATTTCTTAATCAACTGAACGTAAGTACTTTCCTGTCACTCAGACTCATTTAAGGTATATGCTTTCCAGAAGCTCATGACGCATAGAAATCAGCCCTCCTTCATGTCTACATATGTTGTCTATAAAGGAAATATTCATTACAATATTTAAACATTGAACATGAGAAAAGACCAGACTATGTATTCCAGCTGTACCATCATCGGTTAGAATTTGTGGCAAGTACTGCAAAGTTTGAGCAATTTGTCCTCAAAAAGGTGCTGAATAATTTAACAAGACAGTATCGCCCATAAATTATAAGGAACTATTCAGAAGTGATTAACATGTATAACTTTTTAAATCATTAATATTATTTTCTTTCCTAAAATATAAGAAGAGAAAATGATTGATGCACATTGTTTTTTGAACAGAAAGGGGAAACACGATAGGCCTCCTCCCCGGAAGATGAACATCGAACAAAACCTGGAATAAGCATTTTAGCAGACTCAGTAACAGTAATTAATTGCCACAAACGGCAGATAAAGCTCTGTGCAACAGGGCAATAATATAGTCATTCAATGCAAGACGATCATGATGATTTCTTCATGCAGCCAGAATAGTACTGAATTCCAGAAATTACAGAAAAATGTATCCTCTCGTGTGCCTTTACCAGTAGAAAACCATCTTTGCAAAGATATCGTTGGGTACCCCTCTTTAATTCTGTTAGGAGGTTATCGGGGTACATTCCCTTAGTATAGTTATATTACACTGATTGTGCAAAACTGATCATTCATCACGTTTGTCACAGCAATAATGCAATATTCTTTATAAATGATAATAAGGAACTGGCGAACAGTTAATGGAAAGCATGACTCTACTTTTTAAAAAGTAATTTGACTTAATCATTTCTGACAGTACATTTGACCTTACTCTTTCTCTGATTGTTGCACATCCACCTTTAAAAGCTTGTGCGTAATTCGTTACATAATGTTCCACTTACACGCTTTTCCTTGTATCGATCTTCCGCTTTTAGTTGTGGCTTATGCACTGTCTTAAAACCGAAGAGGACCAAAATAAATTAAAGAGTGCCAAATGGAAATTTCATGCTCAGTCGTAACAAGTATATGAACTGAATCGAATTGTCTCGTGACGGCAAAGCTATTAAAAATATTCTTCCACGAAAAACAATATGTCACTCATTTACATTGTATATATTCCTGTATATCACGCGTAATTGGTGGCAATGCATACAAGTTGCATAGCAGTATGTGTAGTTGATATTACGCTGTCATATTCTGACGTTTTCCAGTTAATACAGCAGACATATTAATTCACGAATTGTTTTCGAAATTTCCACATAGAATATTTCCATTAGATCAACTGTAAAATAAATTAAACCCTGTGGAAGCTATAGAATATCGAGCCCATAATTACGTGTGGAAACTATAGCATACATAGCTAGTAATACCCTGTGTAAAGTATACAATATCGATAGCATAATACCTTGAGTAAACTATATAATAACGAACCGATGACAATACCCATGAAATCTGAAAACAATATTTTTAAAACACAGGAAGAGTTCAGTTGTTGCTGTAATAACTGAAGGATGGTTTGTCTTATTCTAGTACACAAATGTAGAGAGTGTGTATGGCTTAAACAATGGGATTAAAATCAAATCAGTACAATGTGTATCACAAACAGCCACAGTAGTCCGAATGACTCTGGCGCAAAGAAGTCAACGATTGTCCAGCCAATAGTAAATCCGTGCCATACTTTAATTACATTACTTTTGTTCGATATGCATCAGATTTCTACGATAAGGTAGATTTCAAATTATTCGCTGTTAGATAATTCATTATGAGATTTTCATTGTCTGATTTCAAAGTTAGTTCGGCAAGACGTAGAGCTTTACGGGGCATCATAATCGGGGTGCGGGTGACATATTAGTTTCTGTGGTAGTTACAAATTACTCATGTGATCAGATTTAGAACATTTAACACTTCTGCTTGTGGCCAGAGGAAGCTTCTCGTCACACTTCTATTTGGCCAATGGCAATGGCTCAGAATGTCATTGATTCTTAGACACGTTTATATGTTTAGAATGTCATGTTTATCTACAAAACCTCTAAACCATCGAATAATTATACACACCAAAAGTCACTGCACGCAACCCGCAGGATCGATTGGTGGACTGGTGGACTGGTCCCTATCCTTTCTTGGAGTATTTCCTACATCAATAATACGTACAATGTATAATAATAGCATAGTCCTTTTTTTAGTGTACGATTAAGGATAGTTTTGATCTACACACCCATCGCTTGGCCTTAAGTTTTAACTTTTTCGACAGTTTAAAAATTTTATATAAGTAGTATAGGGGGTTAGTGTTGCCTCAATGGGAATTAGCATTACAGACCCCCCCTGGGCAAGTTTAGCATCAGTGGAAATTTAACATTAACCACCCTGGGCAAGTTTAGCCTCAATGGAAATTTAACATGGGCAAAAAACCCTGGGCAAGTTTAGCCTCAATGGAATTTAACATTGGAAGAAAAAGACGTTTGGGCCTGTTGAGCCTCAAGGGGAAATGGAATAGTGTTGGGACCCTATTTTTTAAAGAAAAAAAAGAGTAGGCAATGGAAAGTCAGTCTCTTTTCGAGAAATAGGAGTGGCCCTGAAAAGGGCCTTTGGTTTTATGTTAATATTAACATAGACGGCATCTGTCACATCTTCTTCTTCTTAAACTCCTTCTAACTGCAGGTCCATACACAAGTACCCTCTTGAGGCATCCTTGTCTTTCTATGTAAACTCTTCTCATCCATAGACTAGTATCTGTCCTATCGACAACAGTCCACTTGGATCGGACATACATGGGTATGTCCGTCCTGAACATCATTGTTGACACTAGGGTGGAAGATTGAACGTCGGTCCACATCTTGAGGCTCCGAGAACAGGTGAGTGATTGCGCTGAACTGCGCTTATTTATAGGGAGAGGAAGGATTGAAACGGATTGAGTTCATTGACCAATCCAAACACGCGTGACAAAATTCAGTCAGCCCGCATCCAATCCGAAGAGAGCAGTCTGTGACGTCACGTGGTCTATATAGATTCGCTACCGCCTGTGTGCAGTCAATCTATGCGACAGTGATTCAACATGACGGAAACTCAGAAAACGATTAACTGGGGTGCACCAGCAGTGGAGACCGCCCAAGGGAACCCGGACTTACTTTTAGAAGAGGTACATTGGGATTTTGTGGATTTTCTTACCTCGCAAGAATTTGTTCCAGAACCTTCGTCTCCTTCTTCATTACCGCAAGTGGAGAATTTTAGACAGAGACAGAAAGAAGAATTGGAGAAATTTATACAACGACAAAAGGAAGCGGAACAAGCTTTTCTCCTACAGCAACAGCAACAACAAGAAGAAGAGGTAAGAAAAAAACAACAACAACAAGAAGTAGCAGCAAAGAAACAAGAGGGTGAAAATCAAACCGTCACGGTACTGTTGGACATTTTAGCGGAGTTAAGAAGTCTGAAACAAATGTATCAGACTTCTTTATCACGACCGAAGAGAATACGACCTTCCCGAGCTAAACACGCCAACCCTGTGACTAAGCCTACCGTACCACCCTTAGTGATTTCAACCAAATCATCATCATCAGAAGTAGGCCTCGGCCGTGGCAAAGGCTTAAGGCAGTTAAAGTTGATTGCTTAAACTCACCCCTACACCAAAAAAACCAAAGGCCATTTCCAGGGCCACCCACGTCTCTCGAAAAGAAATACAATTTCAATTGCCAATAACTCAAAAAAAAAAAATCAACCCATTTTACCCCTATAGTACGTGTATATGAGTGCGTGAGTGTAGCTTCTTATTTTAAAATCAAAACTCAAAGACACTTACCTTATATAATTAATGTATTCTTTTCTCAATAGTTACAATCCAAATCACAATTCACAACAGAACACTTTAGAAAGTACATTCACTTCTTCTGTTTCTTTTTTACTCTCTCTCTGTTTTTTCAATTTCTTCACCGTCACAGTCTTTTCCTCCTCTTCCTCCTCACTTTCTTCCCTTCTTCTTTTCTTCTCCTGTTTCCTTTTCTTCACCTGGCTGCTTTCTTCCTCTGAAGAATCCCTCTCTTCTTCTGAAGAATCCCTCTTTTCTTCTGACTCCTCTTTTTTCTTTTTTGGGCAATCTGGAGACCAATGTCCTTTTTCTTGACAATAATAACAGGTATCTTGACTTTTGTCTTTTCTAGCCACTGTTTTTCTTTTTTGATGGTCTGGACACTCTGAAGACCAATGCCCTTTCTTTCGACAGATATAGCAAGTATCTTGACTTTTATCTTGAAAGGAAGGAGAGTAGTCCGTCGGCTGGTCTGAAGAGAATTTTCTAATGACCCCTCTTAAAACTCTGATGAAACGTTCGATTTGGCTAGTCTCTTAGATCGTTGTGCTCGGTTTGAGAGTGAAATGAATAGTGAAAGGACAAGACACACCCTTTTATATACGCTGGTCTGCCATGACTATAAATTAGTCTATGGTGTTTAAACTTGAGTCATTTGACGTTTTTCACTCAAGATGAAACGATCCTATTCATTCGAGAAGAAAGAAGAAGAAAGTAAGAGGCAGAAACGTGATCTATCGCTTCGTACCAGGGCTGAAGTCTTGGCACAAATTCATGCCAGTGATTTTGAAGAGGACATGAGTGAACCAGAATTCGAACCCTCTAAACAAAGTTCACCACCCTTAGTCAATCCTGAAAAGTACTATTCCATTCCAGAGACGGAAAAGCGCTCCTCTAGAAAATTTAGAACCACGGCTTACAAATACTCAGTGAATTTTAAAGATTTCAAGGCTGAAGTACAGTTAGAGAAAGCAGAAGGGTTCATCACCGGGGTATGGGATTCTTTGCTCACCACACTCAAGCGACAATGTCAACCCAAAGAAAACGATCGCTTGAGATTTTCCATACAACACGACGGCTTGAAATCCCCTGTTTGGATCGAGTTTAGCACCCCTGCAGAATTGACCGCTTAAAAAGTCATGGACAAGATTCAACACGTACAACAATCCAATGACCAGTTTGACATCACCGATTGAAAAGCCACACTGGACATGACCCACGTCTCTTCTCCTCAAGGAATGGACGCAAAAAGATGTTATTGGTGAACGAACTTCGCAGCATTAAGCGTAGCCTCGTCCAAATTCACAATTCTCAAGACCAGATGTGTTTAGCCCGAGCCATCGTGGTGGGACGAACCTATGCCAACAAGAACAACACGACAGAATGGAAAAGAGCCTGGAAAACTATTCGACAATCGGACCGAACCAAACAACGAAACGAAGCAGAACTCCTGCTACAACAAGCCGACTTGCCCAAAGACACACCCTGTGGCATTCCTGAGATGCAAAAATTGCAAGATGCCCTAGCTCCACGCTACACCTTGAAAGTGCACCCTCAAGAAGTGCGCGGACCTCTGTTGTTTCGAGGGAAAGACTTTAAGGACGGAAAATACATTCATGTCTATTATCACGATGACCATTTCGATACCATTACCAGTATCACTGCATTTCTGCGATACAGTTATTACTGTGAGAAATGTGACTGTGGCTATAACAATCGAGAGCAACACAAACATTGCGGATTGAAATGCTCAGGATGTTTGGCCTCTCCACCCTGTCTGAGCGAAGGACAAGAAAGAGTACATTGTCCTGCTTGTCTGCCTACGTTTGTCAGCCCTGCCTGTTACCAACAACATCTGAAGACGCAAGGATCACAGCAGAAATGTGCTTGTCAACTCCTGAGATTGTGCCCTACGTGTGGACAAGGCCTACGTACCAATAATGCCAAGGCACACGTATGTTCAGGCAAAAAAAATGTCACCTTTGTCATCACATCCTGGACTTGAAACACCAATGCTACGTGCAAAAATACCAGTCCCCACCAGAGAAAGAGGACGGTCACAAGAAGAAAGGCAATTTCATCTTTTTCGATTTCGAATGCATGCAAGAGACTGGCATTCACATCCCTAATTTCTGCGTGGCTCATCGAGCGTGCGAGAAGTGCATTCAAGAACCTATCTTCAGTCATTGCCCTCACTGCAGCAAGATTCCTGGAGGACGTGAAAAAATCTTTCGGGGACCAAACACGTTAGCCGATTTTGCCCAATGGGTCTTAGACCCCATCGACAAGACGTGGAGCCAAGAGGACATCGAACGTTACGGAGATTGTCATCGTCATGCCACGGTGATGGCTCACAATTTCTCCGGATACGATGGACAGTTTCTTTTGAGGTATTATACGGAACAAGGCATCGAACGTCCTAAAGTGACTTTGAACGGAGCCAAAATCATTTTCATGCAAGTGGGACAAGTGCAGTTTAAAGATTCGATGAGCTATTTGGCCATGCCTTTGAGTCGAATGCCTAAAACGTTTGGAATGACAGAAATGGCTAAAGGTTATTTTCCTCACTTTTTCAATACGGAAGCCAATCAACACGCCGTTCTACCCCATTTGCCTGAGGCTCACTATTACGACCCCGACAACATGGGTACCGAACAACGAGAAGCTTTCTACGCTTGGTACCAGGCTCACGCCTCCGACCCTTTCGACTTTCAGGAAGAAATGTTAAAGTTTTGTCGTTCCGATGTGGACATTTTACGGCGTTGCTGTGGAAAATTTCGAGAACTGTTCATGGAACACGGAGGGGTCGATCCTTTGAAAGAAGCTTGCACCATTGCCAAAGCGTGTTCCTTAGTGTACCGGCAACGATTCATGCCTGAAAACACCGTGGCTGTCATCAGTCCTCAAACGACCAACTATGTCAAACGTCAATACTCGGTCAAAGCCGTACGTTGGTTACATTACTTGTGCGACAAGGAAGACAAATGGATTCAGCATGCCCGCAACGGAGGAGGCGAAAAGACCATCGGAACGTATTCGGTAGATGGCTGGGACTTAGAAAACCCCAAGATCGTGTACGAGTTTAACGGTTGCTTATTTCACCGATGTCCCGTCTGTTACCCTGATCGTAGCACTAAAAATCAGTTTTTACAACGAACCATGGAAGACTTGTACCAGGACACTTGTCAGCGACGCCTAAAGTTAGAACAGCAAGGATACCAAGTGGTGGAAACGTGGGAACACGAGTACGATCACCGTTTGAAAATCGATCCCGAATTTAAACGCCTCGTGGAAAGTTACCAGTTCATGCACCCGCTGAACCCGAGGGATAGTTTGTACGGAGGTAGAACCAATGCCACCTGTTTGCTGTACCAAGCCGACGAAGAGAAAGGAGAAGAAATCAAATACTTGGACGTGCGTTCGCTGTATCCCTACGTGTGCAAATATTGTCACTTTCCTGTAGGGCACCCGCAATTGTTGACGAAACACATCGACCTGAAAAACATTAGACAATACGAAGGTCTGATCAAGTGCAAAGTTTTGCCTCCCACGGACTTGTACCATCCCGTGCTACCTCACCATTGCCAAGGCAAACTGATGTTTCCTTTGTGCCGTACTTGTGCCGAAACGTGCAACCAAGATCAGCCTTGTCAGCACACCCAGGAAGAACCGGCTTTGACGGGGACGTGGGTCAGCGTAGAATTGTTCAAAGCTTTGGACATGGGATACCAACTGTTAGAAGTGTACGAAATTTGTCACTTTCCCAAGACACAACAATACCACAAAGGTGACCCCACGCAGAAAGGGATTTTCGCCGACTACGTGGATGCCTTTTTGAAACTGAAGGAAGAAGCCAGCGGCTATCCTTCCTGGTGTCACACTTCCGAAGACCAAATAAAATTCAAAGAGAAATACTATGAACAGGAAGGTATTCCTTTAGACCACATCGAGAAAAACGAAGGCAGGCGATCGTTTGCCAAAGTGATGTTAAATTGCTTGTGGGGTAAAATGGCACAACGACCGTGTTTACCTAAGACGGAATATTTGACAGAACCTTCCCGCTACTTCCAGATGATTCACGACAAACCAAATACATGAAACACCTGGACGTCGTTCGTGAGGATTTCATCTTGGTCAATTACGAAGAAGATCTGGACTTCGTACAAGACGACCCTTTTGGAAATGTCATCATTGCGGCTTACGTGACAGCTCATGCTCGCTTAAAATTGTACGAAGCTTTAGAACTGTTAGGGGAACGCGTCCTGTACTTTGACACGGACAGTTGCATTTACATCCATCACCCGAGTCAACAGCACCCTGACATCGAAGGAGACCGTTTAGGAGCCTGGACAGACGAGCGTCCCGACGACAAGATTCTAAGTTTCGCCAGTGGCGGTCCTAAAAATTACGGTTACGAATACCGGGACAAACAAGGAGAAGTGCACACGACGTGCAAAGTGAAAGATTGACTCTGAATTATCGTACCAGTCGAGTGGTCAACTTTGGGGTATTGAAAGAAGCCTTGCAGACTGGAAAAGATGAACACTTTAAAGTGACCACCTATCAACCCCACAAGATTGTACGTTTACCCACTCATCACATCGTCAGTCGACCCTTGGAAAAAGTCTATCAAATCGTGTACCAGAAGCGAGTGAGACTTCCCAATCACTTTACGTTGCCGTATGGACACGTCGGTATTGGTCTGTATATAAAAAGGAACCCTAGGCAAGATCGATAGTTCATTGTGACTACCAAGACCAAGCGAACAAGATGAATTCTTTCAGAGAAACACGAAACAAGTTTAGACAGGCACAATTCAAGTGTGGGGCTTCGGAAGTGGAATGCGATTGTGAGCCTTGCGATGGGTACGATGCTGTACGTTGTGACCTTAGCGATGCCGTAAAGCATCGTGGGAGCTTTGTTCTCATTACCCCTATCATGGAAAGTGATGCTGTGCGTGTCAAACCTGAGGGATGCGAAAGCGATGCCATTCGTCCTCTTGGACACATTACTGGGTTTCGTTTTAAAGGGGAATGTCGACCTTCACGTTTACCTCCCTACGGATGTCATTCAGCCCTGAGCAAACTCCTGTTCATGTCACCCAACCCTCATCGAAACAAACCTGTGAAAGACTAATATTCGTTTCCTGTGCATTTGTTGGAATACTGCGACTTTGAAAATCGTCTTCAATCGTTCAAAGGAAAATGGCCTAAGTATCTGGGAGGACCGACCCCTGAAGAATTAGCCAGAGCCGGATTGTTCTACTTGGGCGAAGGAGATAGAGTCAAGCGCTTCAGTTGCGGTGTGTCACTTCACCACTGGGAACCGCAAGATTCGGCCTACGTAGAACACGCTCGATGGTCACCGAATTGTCATTACTTACCCTTAGTAGGACCGAGACATTGAAGTAACTTACCATAATCTGTTTATGGATACTTTACAAGAGAACATTCGCGCTTTGCCTGTGGAGTTGAGAGAAAGGATTTACCGAGAGCTGGTCAAAATACAAGTGAAACGTAAAGAACAATTGCATCCGTTACGTCACCGGTGTTTGAACCACTGGTACTTGAATGCTATACAAGGACTGATTGAGTTGAAAGTGTTCCATTTGACAGACATTGATCAACGACCCCCTGGTTTTAAAAAGGAATGGTTTGGTATGGATATCTACTACACTGTAAACGTACTGGATCCAATTCCAGAGGAAGAGTTAACGAATTACCAACATCTTTTACGCAATGTCGACTTAGTGAAAGAGGAAACTTCTGAACGAATTGTAACGTGTAGATTAGTGTTTAAACGATTTAGATTCGACAATGAATTAAAACCATGTCTGTGCAAACAGTACATGTCTTGTGTCAGACAAAAGAGGATTTAGCATGATCTATTCATGGATACTTTACAAGAGAACATTCGTGCTTTGCCTGTGGAGATGAGAGAACGCATTTACCGAGAGCTGGTCAAAATACAAGTCAAACGTAAAGAACAGTTGCATCCGTTACGTCACCAGATCTTTAACCACTGGTACCTGAATGGTATAAGAGGACTGATTCGTCAGAAATTCTTTCAGTGGTCAGACCTTGTTGAACACTTTCAGTTAGTGAATGAACTAAACGTTCGTAATTTTGGTTACTTCGAGATTCACCTACTGCAACGTATTGAGGAAGACGAGTTAAAGGATTACCGACATATTTTACGTGGAATCTGCTTAGCGGAAGACGAAACATCTAGACAAACTCTGACGTTTCGGTTACAGTATGTAAGATTTAGATTCCCTACTGGAGAACGAAGATGTCTAGTTAGAAATTACCTGTATTGCTTCCGAAACAAACAGACTATAAAATCAGGCTGCCATGCCACGGATTATGTCACATGTTATTGAACAGATTCCGTGGAAGGAACTCAATGACCATATTCAAACCGTGGATCATTACCATCGATTATTACAAGAACTGTACCCATTCAATTTGGGTCGACAAGTGGTGTGTGTCTTAGTGACTTGTTTTCTGGGATTTCGTTTACCAGCCGATTCCTTGTGGACTCTTTACGATCAGTACTTACCACCCAATGGCCTTAAATGGTCACGAAAGACTCCTTTTGCTCAAAGCCTTGCGGTTTCATCTGGATACTTCTCGACCTCAACAGGAAAAAAATATTCGTCAACTTTTAGCTACCCAAGACGTGTATGACGATGTGTGTGTAGCTTGTGACTTACACCCTCATTGGACAGATGTTCGTGACTGGAAAAAGGGGGGTTTTGAGGCTTGGACCCAAGAAGTCGCCAAGTATGCACAAGAGTTGTTCAAGGAAAAAGGTTACTTTTCAACCTGTGTTAGTGACAGTGCCAGAAGAACCCGTCACCGAGAACAACCACTCGCTTCAGGATAGGACTGTCATGGACATTCCTGAAAGGTCATTCCGGGAGGACACTTGTGTGACAATACCTCATGTAGAGACTGTAAGAACATTACACACTGTCCCGAGGACATCTTGGTTACCCAAAACATATTGTACAGAGACTTGTTTATACTCCACTTTGATCGTTTTGATGTGTTTTTTATTCCTGTACATAACTATTTGGGTTTTATGTATTTTTGTCTTTCGTGTTGTTCATATTTAAAACATTCAATAAACGTGTCCTGAAAAAAGTATATAAACTCTCGCCTTGTTTGTTTTCGTGTCACAAGTGACATTCCTCACACTATGGCTACCTCTGCTGTCTCTGCTCCCTCTTCCTCTACTGTCAAAGTCATCGACGAACACTTAGATCGTGCCAGTTGGGAGGCTTTGTATCTTCGCCATCCCTTTAACATGCTCATTGCTGGACCTAGCGGTTCAGGCAAAACCGAATTCGTCAAATGTTTGATTGAACATAAACATCACTTGATCGATCGGCCACCTCAGCGGATCGTGTGGTGTTACAAAGAGTGGCAATCGGCGTACAGCCTCTTGCGAGAAAGTCAAGGCGATTCCATCGTGTTTGTGGAAGGCATTCCTAAAGAAGACGACGGCATCGTCTCTAACTCCCGTCAAACCCATTTGGTCATTTTTGACGACATGTTAGGAGAAGACGAAGAAGAAATTAAACTGTGGTTCACGCGCAAAGGGCATCACCGTAATACCAGTGTCGTTTACATCACCCAAAATTTGTTTCAACAAAGTAAAGTCCATCGCACCATCAGTCTCAATGCGCATTACGTGGTCTTGTTTAAAAGCCCTCGAGATAAATCGCAAGTGCAAGTCTTAGCCAAACAGCTAGGAACGCCTTGGCTGACTCAGGCGTACGACGATGCCACTCAAACTCCACACTCCTATTTACTCGTCGATTTGAAACCTACGACCCCCGATGATTTGCGATTTCGCACCCACTTGTTTCACCACTGGTGCCAAGACGGAGGGCCTGTCCTGTACACGTCTCCGTGCTCGACTTAATTTCACTCCACAAAAAAATCTATAAAAACCTCAGACCCTTTTCGTCTGTCTCACACACATTTTGAACATGACGTCCCTTCAGTCGCATCTTCCCGTCAAATTGATTCGTGCCTTGTATGGCATCAGTCGAGAAAAAAATCCACAAATACGAGCTCGTGTCTTAGAAGCTAGTCTCAAAGAAGTCTTACTATGGTTCACGGTGATGGCACGTCAATTACTCCAAGGGATCATTCAGATTCCTCATCAAACCAAACGCTTTTTTGATCGAAACAAAGTCGCTTTGACCCAACTGGCCGATCCCCGCATCGACACTCAAACCAAAAAACAAATCATTTTGAAACCTGGAGGGAGCGGTACTCTAGGAGGGGTCATCATTCGCTCTCTCTTAAGATGGGATCCTTATGCCCCCAAACTTCTCCCCAAGAAAAAAGTCAAACGAAGCTCCAAGAAGAAGAAAAAGACCAGGTCCCCAAGGAGAACTTCTCCAGTGGCAGGACCCTCCTCTTACCAGACACCACCCCGGGAAAAGATAAGAAGCCCCCCAAAAAAGAAACAGAGAAAAAGTCCCCAGAAAAAGAAAAGCCCACAGAAGAAAACTAGTCGCAAGAGAGGCACTTCGGTCAGGACGCAACTTTACACTCGTGAACCACGGGAACCTTGTGTCCAGTGCCAGTGCCAGTCACCACTCCAACAACAACCACAACCAGAACCCCATTTTGAGCGGAGACACGCCTCTGACGTCCAGTAACCCCTCGGACAGCCACATAACTCTGGAATTATGAGTCACCAAAACCAATTTTACTTAACCTTACCCAGTGACAGTTCCATGGAGGTGTTTCCCCACAACACGTTGTGCTGTTACACGGCCAAATTACCTCAGGCCATCCCATTAGATCACGAAGCCCATTGGGTAGTGGCTTTGGTAGAAATGATTCACTCAACACAAATCAAAAACATCACTGAAACTCAAAACACTTTTGACGTCGAAATTCTGGACCCAACGGTGCAGCAAACCATGACGACCACTTTTCAACATAAATCACTTCCCAAGACCTCAATACCCTGTAGCAACAGTGACACTTCTCCTCCTTTTTACGTTTATCACTTTAAAATTAACTCAGGCCATTATTTTAGTGGTCAACATCTGATGGAGGCCATCGCTGACAAATTCTATGCAGCATTTGACAAATTTCTGACCGGACTAAAAAAACGTGTCACCATTGAGTACCACAAACTGTCTCACCGTCTACTCATCAAATTTGAAAGTGAGGAAAAAAGTATGCGTATTAAATTTTGCCCTGAATTGTATGACATTTTAGGTGGAGACCTCAATAGGGTCACGGATAAGCACTCCAAAAAAAAATGAGAAAGCATAGATTGACAACAACTGGCATTTTGCGAGGTATTTTCGTTTCCCGGTAGAACTGAACCAGGGACTGAATTTGATCTTCGTTTACTCCGATGTGGTGGATCTAGCTTATGTGATCAATACGGACGACAGTCATCTCCCAGGAACCCACTGGGTAGCCGTCTACTTTCCTCAAGAAGGATGTGTGGAATATTTTGATTCGTACGGATTGCCCCCTTTGAAAGACGATATCATCGACATTATGAGAAGAAATCCTCAGACCACCCGATTCAATAATGTGGAATTACAAGGCACAGATTCCTTGGTGTGTGGACAGTACTGTGTGTAATTTCTGCATCATCGCAGCCTGGGCTATTCCTTAGAACATTTAGTGATTCATTTTGATCCTCGTTCTTCTTCTAGAAATGATGTGAAAGTAGATCAATGGTTTTGTGACCATTATGATTATCTTTTGTCTCAAGCTAGGAAACGTAGAGTTCATCAATGGCCTAATGACTTCCAACAGTGGAAATCACAATTTCATTCACAACGTTGTCAGCCCTGTTTAAAGTAGACTGTATATGAAGAAAAAATGTTTGATATTATATTGTTGGATTATTGTTAAAAAATGTTAGAGTTGCTGGTTAGTGTTAAGTGATTTTGAATAAAAAATGTTGTGTTTTGAAAAAAATGCCTTTGTCTTTTGTTTGGCTATAAGAATGTTGATTCATGCTCTTTGACTTCTTACTATCCCTCTCATGACACTCATTGAACGTTGCGGCTCGAAAACCGTGAGGGGATGTTTTCCTTCACGTCCGCGCTTTGACTTTAAGAACCGGGCAGTTTCCAGTCTAACCATCCATTGTCGACTCATCCTCCTACGAAGATGTGCTCCAAACTAGCTAAGCTAAACGAAGCCTACGTGAATTTGCATAGGGTCAGACACAGTCTGATACCGAAGCCAGAAGAGATAGAGAATGTGAGAATGTTAAAAGTCACTGAAGACCTGATAGAAGAGCTCTTCAGAGAAGAAGTGAACAGGGAGAAAGAAGAATGGACAGAGAAGTACAGACTTCAGAGACAGCAGCAACAGCAACAACAACAACAACAGCAGCAGCAACCTGAACCTGACAGAGGCTTTGTCGATTGTCGTATCGACACCAAAGAGTTCTTCTTCTCTTTCCGAAGAAGCAGACCTATCGCCAGAAAGTCTATCATCAGAGGACATCGCATTCTTAGAAACTAAAAGATTGCCATAGCAAACAAAAGAATAACAGCCCTTTTCAGGGCTACCCAATACTCTAGAAAAGAAATAACAATCGATTTGCCAATGTGTGTAGGTAGAGTAGTGTGAATATAAACACTGACTCTTTTTTATAGTGTGAGTGTATGTATTTGTGTATAGGATTGTGTGTTTCTAAGTGCTCACGTACGTTTGTGTGGATAGTAGATTAAGATCATGGGGTTTTTTTGCTGTTTGAGGTGTGGGGAGAGTAGATTTGGGGATGGATTGGATTGCTTTACGTATGTGAATAGTATATTATTTGTTTAATAAAATTTTTTAGAATAGTGATGGGTAGTATAAAAAAGTGAGTGAGTGTTTCTTTTAGGGCCCGCGGGTTGTTAGGTAAGATCAATTTTGTTTTAGGGGGATGTTTTCCTTCACGTCCGCGCTTTTAGTATAAATTGAAACTCGCTGGGCAGTCTAGCTACCCTGTTCATTCGTTGACAAGACAATGAATACCAGAATTGTGAAACTTCTAGAACTCCAGATGCACCTGGAATATGCCAGGCGCATACTAAATGAACTGGCCGCGGAGGCCATTGTCGAAGAGGCAAGGATGAAAGAGGAGGAGGAAAGAAGAAAAAAAGAAGAGGAGGAAAAGGAGAGAGGAAATTTCAGAATCCCAGAGACAGAAAATTGGGATTCTGAAGCCACTTATCCCGCCTCTGCACTCCCAAGAAGAAAGGTAAAAGGAGACTGGGGAAGAAGATGTGTGTGTGGTGCCAGGCCTGGAAGGTGCCATCATTAACCAGGTGTCACTGGAGTTCAAAAACAAACAGCCCTTTTCAGGGCTACCCAAACCTTTTGAAAAGAAATAACAATCGATTTGCCAATGTGTGTATGTAGAGTAGTGTGAATATAAACACTGACTCTTTTTTTTATAGTGTTTGTGTTTGAGTTTGTAAGCGCTGATGTAGGTTGGTGTGGATAGTAAATTTGGGTTTCATTTTAATGCTTTGCGTGTGTAAATAGTAGATTACGGGTTTGTTTATTGATGCTTCACGTATGTGGATAGTAGATCATATGAAATGAGAAAAGTAGGGGATGTTTTCCATCACGTCCGCGCGTTTTAAGTGATAATCTAGGTAATATCAATTTTGTTCTAGAGGGATGTATTCCATCACGTCCGCGCTTTTCGTATAAGAACCCACAGTATTCGTCGTTCAAACCATTCTACAGAGAAGATGGCTTCAAACCACCTCAATAAAATGCAAACATTGCAAGACGTCCTGGACAATTTGGGCATGATGGAACAAATGCTAGTGAGGCTAAACGAAGATCACTATTTTTATAGTCCCCTTCGAGTGAAGATGGAGATTAACAACTTACGAAAAGTAAAGGACATGATAAGTGATGTGATGAAAGAAATAAAGGAGGAAAAGGAGGATGAAGAGGAAAGGATAAGGAAAAGAGCATGGAATAAAAAAAATTGAAAAAGAAGAAGAAAATGAGAAGAGGAAGAAAGAAGAGGAGGAGAAGAAGAAGAAAGAAGAGAAAAAAAGGGAAGACAAGAAAGAAAAGAAGAGAAAGAGTGTAGGACAGAAAATAAGAAGTTGGTGGAGAAATAGAAGAAATTAGAAGAAGAAGAAGAAACCCAAAGGCCCTTTTCAGGGCCACTCCTATTTCTCGAAAAGAGACTGACTTTCCATTGCCTACTCTTTTTTTTCTTTAAAAAATAGGGTCCCAACCCTATTCCATTTCCCCTTGAGGCTCAACAGGCCCAAACGTCTTTTTCTTCCAATGTTAAATTCCATTGAGGCTAAACTTGCCCAGGGTTTTTTGCCCATGTTAAATTTCCATTGAGGCTAAACGTGCCCAGGGTGGTTAATGTTAAATTTCCATTGAGGCTAAACTTGCCCAGGGGGGTCTGTGATGCTAATTCCCATTGAGGCTAAACTAACCCCCTATACTGCTTATATATGCTTTATTTAATAGTCATCACTGTGCCATGAGGTCCGTTCATAAGTTAGTCTCATTATTTTGAATAGTTTTAAATAGGTCTTCAGTCTCATAATTAGTCATCGAAAGAAAGTGATGCCTTTATATTTTAACAAGAAGATCAATCCCTAGATTGGTATAAACGGATGGATTTATTTAATTAATGCGACTTTAAACTTGAATCATTGTGACCTACTTTCCAATCTATTGTATTTAATTTTTTTTTATACAACATTGAAAACTAACTGCCACTTTATCTGAGACATGTGTTCGGTCTTCAGTTTGCTTCCATCTTTTAATGGGATCAGACCACTATCGTTCATTTGTACAGATAATGCCTTGTGTTCTTCCAGTCTACTACGTGTAATTAATTATTGGCAGAAAATATATTATGACAGCGACTCCAACAGGTCTGTGACACAGTCGGCGACAATAATAAATGAATAAGACGGTATCCCGCTGAGGTAGAAATCTGTCATACTCTGGAGCGTGAGTCCTCAGACAGATTCAGAGAGCTGACACTCTAAATACAAGATCTGTCCTAAAGAACCCGAGATAACAAGACTCGGGGTAATGCAGGCGAAGGAGTATTTCGCTACATTACGATTTAATTGAACTGAACCTTGACACGTTGACATAAAAGCAAAATGCAATTTGTTACTAACGTAACGGACGAAGTCTCTTTCTTGTCTATTAAAATATAATTTATCATCAGTGACGTGGTTATCGTGATGTGGATAATCATCAGTGCTGAGATTATCGTGGTGTCACAGATCGTCAATAGCGATATTATCGAGACAAGGACAGTTCGTCAATGGCGAGGTTATCGACATCGAAACACTCATCTGCGGTGAGATTATCATGATAAAAATAATCATCATCGTGATGAGTACAATCATCAGTAGTGAGATTATCGTTATCAGTACAATCATCAGTAGTGAGATTATCGTTATCAGTACAATCATCAGTAGTGAGATAATTGTGTTGAGTGCAATCATCAGTGGTGAGATTATCGTCATGAGTACAATCTTCAGTGGTAGATTATCTTCATCAGTACAATCATCAGTAGTGTGATTATCGCGATGTGTGTAAACATCAGTGGTGTTGTTATTGTTATGAGAACAATAATCAGGTGGTGAGGCTATCGTAATGAGGAATATCATCAGTGGTGTTGTTATTGTGATGAAGACAATAATCAGGTGGTGAGGCTATCGTAATGAGGAATATCATCAGTGGTGTTGTTATTGTGATGAAGACAATAATCAGTGGTGAGGCTGTTGTAATGAGGAATATCATCAGTGGTGAGGCTATCGTACTGAGGAATATCATCAGTGGTGTTGTTACTGTGATGAAGACAATAATCAGTGGTGAGGCTGTTGTAATGAGGAATATCATCAGTGGTGAGGCTATCGTACTGAGGAATATCATCAGTGGTGAGGCTATCGTAATGAGGAATATCACCAGTGGTGTTGTTATTGTGATGAAGACAATAATCAGTGGTGAGGCTGTTGTAATGAGGAATATCGTCAGTGGTGTTGTTATTGTGATGAAGACAATAATCAGTGGTGAGGCTGTTGTAATGAGGAATATCATCAGTGGTGAGGCTATCGTACTGAGGAATATCATCAGTGGTGAGGCTATCGTAATGCGGAATACCATCAGTGGTGAGGCTATCGTACTGAGGAATATCATCAGTGGTGAGGCTATCGTACTGAGGAATATCATCAGTGGTGAGGCTATCGTACTGAGGAATATCATCAGTGGTGAGGCTATCGTACTGAGGAATATCATCAGTGGTGAGGCTATCGTACTGAGGAATATCATCAGTGGTGAGGCTATCGTAATGCGGAATGCCATCAGTGGTGAGGCTATCGTACTGAGGAATATCATCAGTGGTGAGGCTATCGTACTGAGGAATATCATCAGTGGTGAGGCTATCGTACTGAGGAATATCATCAGTGGTGAGGCTATCGTACTGAGGAATATCATCAGTGGTGAGGCTATCGTACTGAGGAATATCATCAGTGGTGAGGCTATCGTACTGAGGAATACCATCAGTGGTGAGGCTATCGCAATGCGGAATATCATCTGTAGTGAGTTAAGCATCATATGGACATGTCGCCATGGTGAGGTTGTTATAAAGAAGATAAAAAGAAAACAATTCAAGAAAACTAAATTAATTAAACCAAATTACACACACGCACATGCGAACAATATAGTATGCACCCAAGATTCAGGGAAAAAAGCTTTATATTTTGGATATTGCAAATGATTTGAGATTATATATTCTTAACAAAGAACATTTTTTCTTTTCTTTTTGTGAGATTGTGATTCCTACCATGCTCAATAAAATTCCGGAATAACGTTCTACATTTTATTTATTATTTTGCTAAGATACTACTTTTTCAATGGTCTATTATATTAACCTGTAAGAGATCTCTTTCCTTGTACACTGGCCATTTGGTTTCTTGTAGAAAGAGGCATGAATGCATTAGTTGCAAAATTTAGACACTTCCTTTCAGAATTTGTGCATAGAAAATGTACATATATTTCATTTAAGTGCTACATATTTCTAGTTCACCACAGCTATACGCTTGTAAATTAATCTTGGGCGCCGGACTTTTCTTTTACTAATGATCACTGTTTTTGTAATCAATATACAAAACAGTACAACTGAAGTACAAACAACTGCTGGAGCATCTACATCGATAACGCATGCTTTTATGAAGCCATAGAGATTCGTTGTAAATATTGTTTCATCTCACATAAATCTCATTACAAACATATGGTAAAGACGAACATCACAGAGCACAGTACGAAATAGCTGTAAAATGCAATCTTGATTATTTAAGATGCGTGTTGAAGCCGGCCTCATTCTAATCATTTATAGCCTTTTGACTAAGTTCTTTCTTTGATGATTAGATTGGTGAAAGCCGCTCTCACTTAAAAAGCGTACTATTCAGGGGGTGGGGTGGGGGCAGATAACTGAAAAAAGTATGGGAGGCGTGCTGGTGCACGTCATGCTGCTGGTGTTGGTCTTCAATGCCTCTTGTTTTGCCAATGTTCTCAAGTATGAATGTGATATTACTTTCGGCTGTGTCGCTAGTCATAATACATGACAAGTGATTGCTTTTATATAACCCTTATGCTTCTTACTCGACAAATCCTTTTCATGTATTAAATAGTACATCTTCATCTTTTCCCTCTACTCATATAAGTTTTGACAGATTATATATATATATATATATATATATATATATATTTGTCCTACAACATAATCTCCAACAAAGTTTGAAATCTGCATGTATCTCTATAAATATGCGCAGATCGGAACTGCGCATACCAAATATATGTTCATGCGTAGAACCCGGTTTGCATGGCTGAGACAGAACGATCCACCTAATTTATACTATGGCGCAAGGCATTGTTTTACTTATAATTATTGTTGGTATGTTTTCTTGATTTTGCTGGTGATAAAATGAAACGGAATCGTGCATTGAAACCAGCTGAACCTTGGTCAACAAAGATCCGAGGGATATGAGTACTGATTTAGGCAAACGATCTTTCGAGCGACAGAGCGCCAAATACATTTTCATGGTAAGCCTACCCGTGCGTTGGTGGTTCGTCATTGGGTTTTCCCTTGTTCTTCCTCCACCAAATATATTGGCGATTGTGTAAATCATATTATGTGCTGAACAATGGAGATAAAGCCACGAAACCAAACCTACGTGTATCCATGTTTCTTGCGACAGGGAGACAAACATATATGTGATGATTTAGGCCAAACCATAGTTCTTATAAAAGGGAGACAAACATATCTTGGTGGTGATTTAGGCCAAGCCATGTTTCTTGCGACAGGGAGACAAACATATTTTGGAGTTGGTTTTGGCCAAACCATATTTATGGCTACAGATCACCAAACTTTCCTAACGGACTCGTTTAATTAGTTATCTGTCTTGCAGGAGACCATTATCTCCCGAATCGAGTTAGAGACTAGATCCGACATACATATATTTATCAACAAGTACCAAAAGGCAAAGAGATGTTTCCTTCACCAGAAAAAAGAATATTCTGCAGCAGGGCAAAAAGTAGTGCAGTCAATAATCCTTTGAGATATGATAGCGCTCATACATTTTTGTGTGGCATATGGCTGAAATGAAATGTACTTTTCATTCACTAAATGGAAGCATGGTGTATTTTCCAAAACAGAAATACTTAGTAATCTTTAGACCTTATAGATATCGAGATAATTAATGTGTCAAAGAAAGAGGGCGTTTTGATAACCATTTTTTAAGAGTCGCCTAGGAGTCGGTGTTAAGTACCTCATATAAGGCAAAATTACAATATTGTATTCTATTATGTAAGTTGTGCATCTACTGGCAATCTCACGCAAGCATTAATCTTCCATCTCATTCGTTAAAGATATATGATTTATCAAATTATACATATTCAAATTTTAATTCAGGAATATTACTCTTGGCGCCGCTGTACGATCGATAGACTGCATAGAGAAACAAGACACAAATATGATCTATGTTTTATTTCTTTGAACTCGTCCAGAAGCAATAGACAAGTATTCATTTTCTAAAATCCCATTAGTGTTGTTTTTTTTTTTTTCACTTTTAGAATTGAGTCAAAAGTGACAATATTGGCCATACCTGTATGACTGAGCATTATAATTAATTGTCTATGTACCATTATGATGACACATTGCAATGACAGAATTACAGGACAGTTTCCCTTCGCTTCGAGTTAATGAAAGTCCTAGGGGAAGCAAAATATTGTTACAAAGGTTAGAGGATTAAAAATTCATCCTTCACTGAGAATCTAACCCAAGTCAGAGAGTTACGGCATCATTGTCTTGCCTGCTAAACCCGTACCCTGTTAAATGCCAGCCGCACACTCTCTTCATAGCACACATCGAAAAAAAATATGTTGAAACGTTTGCCATGTATATTTAGATATTCGTGCGTAGAGACCCCGTTTATTAACTATGTTCTAAATAAACAACCAGTTAAGTTTCTTCTGACAGAAATATAGCCATGAAGAACTTATCGCTGCCTTAGCCATAAAAACATATAGTGCAGAATGCACTATCCGACAGATACATACATGATAATTTAAACTGAAATTAAACAGAAAAATAATATTATCATACAAGTTAGAGGATAACAATTTCGTCACTACTCAAAACCGAGCCGGAGTCTCAAGGTATAGGACCCATATACGCATGAAAGATACTACTTTCTAGTGAATAGTGGCGCTAACAACTAAAGGCATCTCTGTCCATCTTTTATGGGGATTAACCCGTGGCTAAATCGGCTTGGAAGCTGGAGATTGTGTACTAGTCGATAGGTACCCTTACTCGCAGCACGTGTTCGAATCCCTCAAGGGAACGAATATTAACTAATGAATCTGTTTGATTATATCGGTGTCAGTCTATGTAAGTTTTGTTTGATATTATCTCGGATCCAAATATGGGATCCAGCGCTTTCCTCTCTGTTTGGTACACAGGTCTCAATTTATAATAATATAATTATATACCTATACCCAATACAATTCTTTCAATCCCGACCGAGTCATACCGAAGACTTACAAAAATGCTACTTCCAGATACCTCGCTTGGCGCTCAGCATTGAGAGGTTAGTGTTAGGACTGGTCGGCAGGTGTCAGAATAATGTGACTGGGTGGGACATCATGCTACATGTCTGCGGCATGATGCCCCAGTGCTAGACATCACTATAAACTGCCACATTGCAGACATCGTAGCATCATGACTGAACAATTGTTAAAGCTACGTTACAAATCCAACTCACATCACATCACATCACAATACAATTCTAAATGGAAATCCAGTGACTTTGTGCATATTGCCGAGTGTTACATTCCTTTATCGAATTGACGTGCAGCTCACATTCTTAACTGTTTAACGAATTAGTACGTGGGCGAATACTGATACATGAGCTCATGAACTAGGTGGTAGGTTCCGTAATGAATATTACTGATTTGATACCATTCTAATTAAAATATCTAATTGCATTGGCTGGGTGAGTATGTGTGTGGAAACGCATTTATTTACTTAGCCTACAATTTATCTCCTACACCGCTCCGGTGGCCTTGTGGTTAGAACGTCTGCCTCGGATGCGGGAGGTCGTGGGTTCGATAATCGGCCGAGTCATACCAAAGACTTACAAAACTGGTACTAACAGCTACCTCGCTTGGCGTTCAGCATCAATACGTTAGTCTTAGGGCTGGTCGGCCTGGTGTCAGGATAATGTGACTGGGTGGGACATCATGCTACATGTCTGCGGCATGATGCCCCAGTGCTAGACATCACTATAAACTGCCACATTGCAGACATCGTAGCATCATGACTGAACAATTGTTAAAGCTACGTTACAAATCCAACTCACATCACATCACATCACAATACAATTCTAAATGGAAATCCAGTGACTTTGTGCATATTGCCGAGTGTTACATTCCTTTATCGAAATGACGTGCAGCTCACATTCTTAACTGTTTAACGAATTAGTACGTGGGCGAATACTGATACATGAGCTCATGAACTAGGTGATAGGTTCCGTAATGAATATTACTGATTTGATACCATTCTAATTAAAATATCTAATTGCATTGGCTGGGTGAGTATGTGTGTGGAAACGCATTTATTTACTTAGCCTACAATTTATCTCCTACACCGCTCCGGTGGCCTTGTGGTTAGAACGTCTGCCTCGGATGCGGGAGGTCGTGGGTTCGATAATCGGCCGAGTCATACCAAAGACTTACAAAACTGGTACTAACAGCTACCTCGCTTGGCGTTCAGCATCAATACGTTAGTCTTAGGGCTGGTCGGCCTGGTGTCAGGATAATGTGACTGGGTGGGACATCATGCTACATGTCTGCGGCATGATGCCCCAGTGCTAGACATCACTATAAACTGCCACATTGCAGACATCGTAGCGATATGCCTGAAAAATTGTTAAAGCTACGTTAAAAATCCAAATCACATTACATAACATTTATTTACTTAATTTATATCTTGGGGCCTTGTGTGCTCGAGTGTGTCTAAAGCGCTTGCCACGTCCATCTCACCTCTATCAGCATGGGTTCGAGTCTTGGGCTTGGCCAGAGTTGGCATGTGAGAAAGCTGCCAGTAGCTTCCCGTGGGCCGGTGTTTTTTCCCCGGTACTTCCTCCACCAGTTATACAGCCTATCATTTATATAGCCTATCATTTATGCTCTTAAACTGTTCTTCAGCCACAACCTACTATTTAATGTTTTGTTTTCACAATTTCATTTCTCAGCGACAATCAAAAAGGCAAAGTTGACGATTTGATTCAGAAACATAATAATGACAAGAAAACCCTTCTCGGAAAAATGTTGTCGTCTGCTGTTTATTGTTTGTTAATCATTTGTTTGCTCAAGGTTAAATCAAAATATACATTCCGCTATATCATATTTCAAATGCTTAACTTTAAACCCGTGTTTTACTTTGTTCTCAAACAAATTTGTAACTTGCAGACCACACCATGCTACCTAAACGTAGACTCCAGCGTTTGAAAAGAGAAGAGTCTGCTATGTATATATTGATGTAGGATATACCGAAAACCATTCCGATTCCATTCCGCACTGATGCATAGTGAAGGAATATCCTTACAGATTCCGGAAAGAAAATGAAGTCTGAGATCAAAATGCGTATTGTAAATATTGCTGTAACGTTAAAACTGTAAACACCCTTTTGAAAATGTCCTTACCTTAAAACAGTGCATTAACAATCAAATTATAAAATTTAATTGAGGTTTAAACACACCAGTGTTCACAAACGAGTGGTCGAGACAATCTACTGTGGATATGTCACCAAAATTATACAGTGATGAATTATCGCTCATAGCCTTGTGGCATAACTCTATAGTTTACTAGGCACAAATAACAAATGAGGAAGAATTACGCCTTTATTTCTAACGTAATTGAGTACCAATTGCAGGCAATGGAAAGAAATTAATAAGTAACCTTGACCTGGAAAACAAAATATATGATCAGACAGAAAAACTTAAGATGAGGACGGTTCATACCCGAACCTCAAAGATTTTTATTGAGATAAAGCAGGGACATCACAAATCATGAAATGTATACAATCTACTTTTGACCTTGTTTTCGACCAATATGACATGCAAGACATTTTTGTGAGCCAATGATTCAGTGTATCAGGTTTAACTAATTTATCTTAGCTCATAAGGTATGAGTGTAAAGATCAATTGTTTTTAAACAAAATTATTGACCTGTGACTTTGACCTTCATATTACTTGGCCTTGAGGATATGATTCTGTATTTGATACAAATGGTTCTACTTTCTCAAAGGAAAAGATAATTTTAAATTTTTTCAAATGCGTTTCATTTTCTCATGTCAAACGGGTCTTACGTTATGAGAAACGCAGGGTAAGAATATTGAAAATTTACAATATTGACCCATAACAATTTCAGATGGTGTGAAAGTTTAGAAAAGTTGAGAAAAATACAAAGGTCTGCATAATGATACAGTAGTTGACAACAAAAATAGTAGCCGTGCATTTCAGATGCATTTCAATGAGTATATGACAATGATTTCACAAAAACAAGTATAGTGCAAGCAACTTAATACAGTGTAACCATGTAAATAATATTGACTTTCAAAACGAGTTTATTTAATGTAGTTAATGTATTCATAACTAGGGATGGTCATTGACTGTTATTTGTTCTCCATGGTTGCAATCCTTCAGGTAGGCTACGGGCGATAATCACAACAAAACTTGTTTGATAACTCTATGGAGTTATATTCCTTTCCTAATCACATCAAGTGATATTGTTTTTGCTGATTGGAATTGACTATTGGACTGTTGATGTGTTTATGCTGATGGGCATGGCCGACAAGGGGGCTGGGCGGAACCAGGGATATAACCCCGGGGGGCGAGCCCGATAGGGTCCTGTGCCGAACAACACGTTTTAATTTGATAAAAGAAAAAATTGATTAACAAGAAATAGGAGACGCTCGGGTGTTTCTTACCCCAGGGTTCGTGATAGCTCTATATGGCCCTGCTGATGGGGATTAACTGTTGGACTGTTGATTTGCCTGTGCTGATGGGCATTGACTTTTGGACTGTTGATGAGTCTATGCTGATGGTGATTGGCTGTTGGACTGTTGATGTGCCTATGCTTATGGAATTTGAATGACGGACTGTTGATGAGTTTATGCTGATTTGGATTGATTGTTAGACTGTTGATGAGTCTATGCTGATTGTTGTTGTTGTTGTTATAGGGTTTAACGCCATTTTTAGCACAAGATAGGCTATACATGGCGGCCAGTATTAATGGTGGAGGAAGAACCCGGGAAAACCCCTGAAAGAACCACCGACCCACGAGAAGCTACCGGTAAGCTTTCTCACATATCCACATTTGCCGAACCCGAGACTCGAACCCACGCAGACAGAGGTGAGATGGCAGTGATCCGTGACGGAGAGCGCTTTAGACCACTCGGCCACTCGGGGCCCCAGTCTATGCTGATGGTGATTGGCTGTTGGACTGTTGATGTGCCTATGCTTATGGGATTTGAATGATGGACTGTTGATGAATTTATGCTGATATGGATTGACTGTTTGACTGATGAGGAGTTTATGCTGATGGTGATTGGCTGTTGGACTGTTGATGTTCCTATGCTGATGGGGATTGACTGATGGACTGTTGTGAGTTTATGCTGATGGTGATTGGCTGTTGAACTGTTGATGTGCATATGCTGATGGGGATCGACTGTTGGACTGTTTATGTGCCTATGCTGATGGGGATTGACTGTCGGACTGTTGATGTGCCTATGTTGATGGGATTGACTGTCGGACTGTTTATGTGCCTATGCCGATGGGGATCGACTGTTGGACTGTTTATGTGCCTATACTGATGGGGATTGACTGTCGGACTGTTGATGTGCCTATACTGATCGGGACTGACTGTCGGACTGTTGATGTGCCTATACTGATGTGGATTGACTGTTGGACTGTTGATGTGCCTATGCTGCTGGGGATCGACTGTTGGACAGTTGATGTGCCTATGCTGCTGGAGATCGACTGTTGGACTGTTTATGTGCCTATACTGATGGGGATTGACTGTTGGACTGTTGATGTGCCTATTCTGATGGGGATTGACCGTTGGACTGTTGATGTGCCTATGCTGATACGGATCTACTGTTGCACTGTTGATGTGCCTATGCTGATGGGGATTGACTGTTGGACTGTTGATGTGCCTATGCTGATGTTGATTGGGTGCTGGAGTTTGATGTGCCTATGCTGATGGGGATCGACTGTTGGACTGTTTAAGTGCCTATGCTGATGGGGATTGACTGTCGGACTGTTTATGTGCCTATGCTGCTGTGGATTGACTGTTGGACTGTTGATGAGTTTATGCTGATGGGGATTGACTGTTGGACTGTTGATGTGCTCATGCTGATGGGAATTGACTGTTGACTGTTGACGAACTCGTTAAATCAATAAAAAAAGAAATTAAAACTAAACATACCGATGTAATGACTGTCAAACTAGATGCTCATAAACAGTTTCATCCAGTCTGATACAAGAAAAAACATCCATGTTGCAAACAGTTTTCTTAAAGTAAAGTGAAGGAGACTACTTTAGATTACCGACTATAACAAAAACCAACAAGCTGTGTTCAATCAATGGAGTTCTATATAATGCAAAGCGAAAATGTTAAAAGAATTTACAGTATTGTGAATCCCAAACTATCATATCACAGGTCTAAAACTGTAGAGTTCCAAATGAGTTCCAGTGATGATCCGAATGAATTTCAATGGTATCATTCGATTGTCAATGAATGAAGTCAAAATAATCCGAAAATAGTCATATATTCTAAGAAGTATTAATGATCACTTTGCATTTCAAGTGAATAAATTCAATAAATATATCCTCAGAAATATATGTTTTAAAAACTGAACAGAACAATAAGACTGATTCCTCTTCGGATATTATGTTATGCAATTCCAATATAATCAGTCCTTTTATAAAACACCTACGAAACAATTTGAGAACAGGATGCTGCTGTCATTTGCAGAATATACTAAGTTATAAGCAATTTTATACGGATCCCCACTAACATGTCATCGTAATGAAAATTTATATTAACCTGTAAACACAATTTGATTCTAATGAATTATAAGATCAGATTCAAGGCTGTATCCAGAACTGAAACTTGGTAAACATATTCGTCCTACGTGACATTTGTTACGTATATCTGATTTAATTCATATTTCTTTTAATTTAATTGTTTGTCAGTTTGTATGTTATTATTCTATTATATGATATTATAATGTAAATTTAATCACTGGAGATGATTTTGTTCCAGAAAATCAGTTGACCTGAATCATTCTTTTGTAAACAGCAGGCATTGACCTAGATCCTGACCTTGATTCAAAATTAGTAGTAACCACGTAAATAAGTTCTTTTTTATTTTAAAATGACTGGTTGTTGTCGATGTCATGATTTAACAATTAAACAAT
The DNA here is from genome assembly GCA_028554795.2 of Sinohyriopsis cumingii. Taxonomy (NCBI): domain Eukaryota; kingdom Metazoa; phylum Mollusca; class Bivalvia; order Unionida; family Unionidae; genus Sinohyriopsis; species Sinohyriopsis cumingii. Next base: position 40,629,353 of record CM068838.1, read on the forward strand.
TTTTTTATTCTCGGAGTAAAATCAATTGTCTAATCAAGGCTATATTCTGTGAAGGTGATTTTTTAAAATGTAAACACGGTCACGTTTCCCTGTGTTTCGCAATTCCGGTTTTTTCATTACTGCGCATCTGTTAGTTTTAATAGAGATGCGTAGAGAGAGAGAGAGAGAGAGAGAGAGAGAGAGAGAGAGAGAGAGAGACTTCTCAGTTTTGGGCTTTTTACACTGATGTTAAGTTATTATGTTGTAGCCCGATTTTGAGTTATAATTTTCTTCAGATCAGTTGGATTTCAAAAGGATTAATTCTTTTTTCTCTGGAAATATTTTGAGGAGTGCTCACACAGAAATTTCGGAAAGACATTGCTTACAAAGTTAATTTAATTTGGATTTCCAACATTGGAGTGTCATTATTTGTATTTCTACAAGGAACTGTAGACTTCAACACTACAGATTATAGTATACTCATCGTCTTCCATCTTGGATTCTTCGTCGAGATTCGAACATGAAATCAGGAGAACATTTTGTTATTCGGACTACTAAAATTGTATTCTCGTATCCTTTTTGGATCCTTTTTGGATTTGATTCTATAAAACAGTAAGTTCATATTTTTTTATACTTTTACAGAATGTTTCCAGGGAAATAAATTATTTGTTAAATTTTAAGAACCTTGTTGTTTTCACTCTTTATATGTTACTGTTTATTAGAGCCTAAACAAATGACCTTAGTCACGTAGGCCTGACTCCTACCATGAGTTATGGATAAAGATAACTTAGACAACACACACACACACACACACACACACACACATCAAAGATTACAAGGCTGGAAGAATATGCTTTCGATATCATGCAAACAAAGTTATTTCCAAAATGATCGGTAGTTTACATTGATGATTTTGAAGTTCCACAATTTACCAACTCCATTAAATTCATTTCTAAGATTTTAATATCATAACCACATGGACTGAAATGCAGTCATATTGTTTCATATTTATAGGTTACTACATTTGTATGGGAAAATATGAACGAGTTTTCGGATGGAATACTGCACGAACTTGTGAGTGCAGTATATCCTTCTGACAAAACGAGTTCATATTTTCCCATACAAATGCAGTAACCTTTTTATTATATGCTCATTTTTTTATTCTACCTAAGGTTTAATTATATAAACAAAATACACTACAAGAAACAACGTAAATGAATGAATGCCGTATTCCAAACTAAATACACAAGCGCAGATTTGACATTACAAAATGACATCATTATTAATGAGCACAAAGCTCTGCCCAGATAAATTTGAACTTTGTCGCGCGGTCGACATAACTTTCGAAAGAAAATGGCGTGTCTAGTTAAAATTGAAATTTGCAGTTATATTGTGAATGAATGCGCATAGCAACGACTTTTCCATTTGATCTAGAGTGAATATATTTTGGTATTTTGTTTCGATTCGACGAAAGTTTGTGATTTTGGACTGGATTCATCTGTGCAAATTATACATGAAATACATCGAATTGAAGTGGCGCGGGAGAAGCGTGTTTACGTCTGCAATTGTGTTTCTGTTTCTGTCATTGAATGTCTGAAATCATAACGTGGGAAAAATATGAAGTCTTTCAATTGCAATTTTCAAAAAGACTATATGGAATTTAATGTGTATTTCATTTTGAGTGCAGTAAGGAGGATGCAATTGCACTTATCATCGAAATTACAGCACACTTTCGAAATGTGTTATCCAGATTGAAAACCTATGACATGGCTCATGTAAATAGGATTTGCAGAATTAAGAAAAAACATTTTGAGGAAATTCAGGATGTAAAACTGTAAGTATATTTTATTTTGCCATTCTTATCACCAGATAGGGAAGGCAGTATATGCCTTGTCACTTGTATGTTATTTGTAAGGACATAATCGTCCGTCTTTTATGTAATGTAGCTAGCCTAAATCCGAACATTGTATCAACGCGGAATATGCCAAAACAACTGGAGTTTTTTTGCAGTCCACAAAACATGTTTTAGTTCATTCAGAAACAAATTTAAATAACCACAACGTAAACAGCCTCTTACGCGAGTGTATATGATTTGTTTACAAATCAAAAGTGCTGGTGTTTGCGTCATTATGTGTTTACAGTAGAAAGTAGTTCCTTTATTCACGTGAATGCTATATGTGTATTGTCGCGCGCGTTCAGTATCGGGGAATATTGAACGATTCTGACAATGTAAAGTTAACGGGGAAAAATATGCATATAATAATTAGTATTATTTTTATTTACCTCTGATATTTTAGACTTTATTTTCGTTTCTTTAAGTTAAACATTACTGAACTCCCATGTAGACCAGGACCTTAATCCCTACCTGCTGTAGAGTATGTAATTGGTATTTGATATCCAATAATGTTCTCTATCTTTCCACACACAAAAAAGTGTGATTACAGAGTCTGGATCAGATATAACATTTTCTGATATATAACACCATTTGCAAGATCCCAAAACCAATGAGAGCCCAATGAGTTATTACGAGAGTTCATCGATACTCTCGTCCAGCTCTTCTACACCTGCAGTTGTCAGCAGAAACTAAACTTCGAACAAAAAGAGAAAACTGCAAGAACCAGTTACAGAACGCGCAGAAGCGAAGCGTTCGCTACTACCATCCCAATCAATTCTGCTTTATAAAGAAGCGAGAAAACTGCTTTCCAAGCATGTGAAATCACAGAAGTATCTGACCAGCCTAAATAAATGTGACCTTAAAGGAAAATTGAGGATAAGAAAGTAATCTACGCCCGAGATTCACTTATTCTCCTGATTTCGACAGTGATTGGAACACCATCCTCATAGAAGCCCCAAAGCCAAGAGGACACTGTACCAAACATATGTCAGCTGTTTACTCACCTGCACTAAATATATGTGAAACTAAAGGGGGATTCCAAGTAAGAATATAAAAGCACTTGAAGGATATTCGTAATCATATAGACTCCTTTTATCTAATCATTTTCATTTTTCTGACTAGAACATATATTGGGTTAAATATCAGATAATATATTTTAAAAAATAATCTGATCCAGAGCTATCTAGTAGCACTATCTTTAGATAGAGAACTTTATTGGATGTTATGTACCTGTTATATACTCTACAGCTGGTAGGGATTAACATCTTGGTCTAAATGTGAGTACAGGCATTTTTAACTTAATTTTTTTTTTATTTTCCCTCAAATGCGAACTAGTGTGTTTCGGCCCCACAGTCATTATGCTGGAATATTTCACTCTTCTGAGGAGATATACGCTACAAAATACTGCCCCAGCTTCAGATTGCCTCAGAAATTATGACTCAACCGCTATATAGCAATATGATTTACCAATGCGTGTACTGCGATGCCAAATTCAAACATTGCAATGTCAACATCAGACATTTTGGTATTAGAATATCTTACTGTGACTGCTGTGGATGAGTGGTCTAAAGCGCTCTCCGTTACGAATCACTGCCATCTCACCTCTGTCTGCATGGGTTCGAGTCTCGGATTCGGCTATGTGGGTCTGTAAGAAAGCTTCCAGTGGCTTCTCGTGGGTTGGTGGTTCTTTTCGGGGTTTTCCCTGGTTCTTCCTTCATCATTAATACTGGCCGCCATGTATAGCCTATCGTGTGCTGAAAAATGGCGTTAAAGCCTACAACAACTGCTGAAAAATCTTCGAAAGAAAAAACAATCGATATCGTCATAAACTGGGATGTTCTTCGTCTAATATAACAGCATGACAGTATTATATTTTGCATTACATAAATTAACTTTATAGAACTAAGTTTCTGTAAATCAAAATAGAAATTCAAAATCGTTTGCCAGTCATTTCTTTATTTATACCTTTCTTTAAATCATATTTCTCTTTGTATCCAAAAACAGGCTTCGAGACAATAGTTTATTTGGGAACCTAGATGTTCACACTACCTGTAACATGACCCCGCAAGTAGCTATACAGGTTGGACCGGCGACAAGGGGGTATATAAACCTCACACTGGCATAACAAAGGGATCATGTTGAACAATAGAAATCAACCCTTATTATTCCCTTTGATGGTTTACAATAGTAACTAAACTGGTCAGTGACGAAGGGTGACTAGGACACCACAGCAGACGGGAGGGTTCGCCTCCACATCAAATAGTCACTATCTTCCCTAAGTTTATTCTCTTTTCTGTCTAGTTTAATAATTAACAGAAATTTCAAAAAGTTCTCTATGCTTTAGCTCTGCGTAACGACTTTACGGTCTTAAACTAAATAACAGAAATAAGCGAAACCAATAAGTCTGGTAAAATTCAACAAGCATTTTCCATACGGTGGAGGTCGTCATATGTCACCATGTGATGCTAATATAACATCAACGATCGCAATTAATCATGTATGTGATGCGATTGATGGCAGTTATCAAGTAGATCTTGAGAAAAAAGTCAGGCCAAGCAGGGATATATTTTATGTACATTTACTTCTCAAGTATCACCTGGAACCCATTAATCCGGTTTATCTGCGATGTCATAATCCGCTATTATAAATTATACATTTCAAACTTAATGACCAGACTGGACACCTTCTTGGTTTGCGAAGTTCTAAATATAAGTCTGTGTAAGATCATAGATCTTCACGTTCTTGATTGATTTTCAATGCTGATTCCTAATCAGGGGAAAATAAAATATATTATAAATGAATTTATCGTTTACTAATTCACATTCAGTGTTCAAGTACATGGTACTCAAAATAACTAAAATTAGTTAAATTTTATAATTAGATGGGCTAAATGTTACTAAATATATTATGAACGAATTTATTTTTGTATTAATCATCAGTTAGATTTCAGGTAAATGTCCTCAAAATTGTGAAAATCAGTTAGACTGTATAATTTGATTATAGGAACGTGTCTGAATTTAAAATTTGATGATTAATTTGTACTCAACATTGTCAAAATCAATCAGATTTTAATTTGATGGGGTAAATACCTATACTTTTTCAGATTATCAAAACACTTTCATCAAATTGATACGTATAATACCCAAATTAAATCAGATTCTTAGTCAAATCATTAGCAATTCTACATTCAGTGATTTTATTTATTTTATAATAATTTTATCGTTATTAATATTATTTCAGATAAATGGTTAATTTATCAGATTACCCAAATTAAATCAAATTAGCAAATTCAATGATTTTATTTATTTTAGAATAATTGTATCGTTATTAATATTATTTCAGATAAATCCTCGTACATAATTTCTCCTTGAAAAAAGTAAAACTCTTGCGCTGAGATATTCCCATGAGAATGCTGAACATTTACTGTATATTGTTTTACCGTTACGTCAGTTGCTGCTCATTTTGCTCAGAGTGAAAATACATGGTAACCAATCCGGTTGACATTTCTTGAAGAAATGCAACGCAGTTGTGTGGAATACGGACACGGTGGATTATGGAATACTAAATACGATTATAAGGATGTTATCTCAGTTGATATAGTTGCATGTTATCCTGGACGTTTTCATGGAATGGGAGAGTGTTCTGTATATTTTAAGACATTTGAATATCCAACACACGAGATGACCATAGTATCGATAAATGGACCATTACCAGATTTTGACCTGACTGGATCTGCATGCATTGAGTCATTTAAATTTGCTGAAGATCTTCATCCGTTTGGTTTGGAAAACATTGTTCAGAAAAAAACATTGTGCTCCAATATTTTTATTGCGATATATGCTCGATGCAAAAATATCAATGTAGTTGGTTTTAAGTGAAGCACTTATATCATATAGTCGGTAGAACCAAGTTTGGTTCCACAACAGAAGAAATATTCTAATGATGAAAATTTTGACATAACCGATTTTGAGAAGAAAATCGCAAAAGATCTTGGAAGAAGAATAACTGGTAAATTTACCCAAGGAGGATCATATTATCATAAACGACATTGTACAATATTGATTATAGATGATGCTGATCTAGATTTTATAAGTGTTTATACAACGAATAGGAACACATTTATAATTCGAAGTAGTGTTAATTTATCAGACGCAACTAAGTTACAATTGTGAGTTACACTGCTGGTGAGTCACCGCAGATTATTCATTTAACAAATTCAATGCTCGCGTACATTTCGAGAAATTTTTTATCGATGATAAACCGATTTTCCAATACCGTTGTTAGAGTCGTCACAGATTCATTTTATATCAATGAAAGAATACAGAGTTGTTAGGACAATTACATATAGGCGCTGGTGCATCATGCGGCAAATGTAGAATAAAAGAGGAAAAGACATTTTGTTATTCTGAAACTGCCGACGATGAAATTAAAGATATTTATTGCAAACATAATCAAATCAAATATCAAAATTGTAATTTGCACAATCTGTGTATGATCATATTGATCTTAATGGACTGGGAATTCTGGTAAAACAAGACATGTGAACGAAGCATTGCGTGGACTTGATATAATTTATAATTGTGTTAACCCCTATATATAAACTCACCAGAAAAATGAACGAACGATGTTTTAAACCTTATAGTTATTACATCTTCTTCCGATGGAAGGGAGTTACATTGACTCCTGGACGAACTGATGAACAATATATTCCAAACATTATTATCTGGGCTAAAATATGTACAGTGTCGCTGGAGACATTTAAAATAGATTGGTTGTCGACAAAAAATACTGATGTGATAATGTGTGGAGATCGTGGTCAACCGCCACCTTTTTGTTGAATTGTCTCCGCGTGAATGGTTAAAAGCATTTGTTGTACGATATGAGGAAATAAATGATGATCACAGAACTCTTGATCTAGAATCAAGGGAGCTTAAAATATTAATCAGACTACAGCCAAATAAAATTCAGTGTGAAATAATAGTTGCAACTAGAAAGATAGTTCGTGACACACTTCAACACTAATTATTTCTGTTACATAACGTAAAGTTTTCAAAATCTACCTGTACCATTATGTTATCGACCAGCAGATACACGACGGAAAATATCGACTGTGAAATTCCAGGCTGCCATAGTAAACACAATCTTCTATTAAATGAAAATATTTTAGTTTCTGTGAGTGTTTGAATATTTGAACTATTTCCTTTGGATAAGAGCGCGTTAACGGTGGGCAAAACTCCGTGGACGCTAGGATATGCTATTACGATTCATTCGTCACAAGGATTAACTATTTCTGACACTAATATTTTGATTTTTGATGATCGTATTATGGGTCAAATTTAATATATCTCGCAGTGTCTCGAGTCAGAAGAATATCTCAGATGCAGAGGGTTACCATAGACTTCACAGAAAAATGTAATCATCCTGCTAGCAATGGCGGCGATGGAATAAGAAAAAATTAGCTAGTTATTAACAATGTGAGAAAAATAAGTGGGACTTGGATCTCGATGTTGACTTTATCATGATATTGAAACAAAAACAGAATAATCATTGCATAATTCCAGACAGTTTAATGTAGATAGAATTAATAGTAGTCTTGGTCACATGTAATCGGCGTCGAAGCGCTAGTTCACAAAATGAACGCGGTTGTAATTGTGTGTCTTCCGAAATTACTTGTAATTGTTAACGTACAAATCCATGCTGAGGAGCAGTTGAATCTAGTCTGTATATTGCAGGCTACCCGTGGATCTTACCAAGCTGGAAATTGTATGTGTCGTCACACTCTAAATATGATCAACTGATCTTCTTTTACCCCCTTCACCATGTTCATATAAGTATCTTACAGTCACATTACCTAGTACTGGTTGTTTGGAGAAGGAGACATGTCGTTATATTTGTATATGTATTTTGTTATTGCATTGATGGATTTCATAGAAATTGCACGAGTAATTTATTTTTGCAACGTAGCTATTACACTTGGTAGTCTTTCCACCCATTTTCGTGTATATTTGAATTATTTCCTTTGCATATTGTTATTAAAAAAGGCTCACCAAGTGTTCGATTAAATCGTTCAACAATTGCCTCATCACGATGAAATTGCGGTATGTCCTCGTCTGATTTAGACGTTATGTTTTGTCATCAGAGATGATAATGTACCAAGAAATTCCTTGCCAGAATCAACTGTAGCAACTGTGGCCATCGTAGACGACCACAGTGATAAATTCTTTCAAAAGCAGATACAACTTCATTTGTTGTTTAATTTATAGTGGGTCTGCTTCTTTATATCAACTTGCAACGTCAAGGACAGTCAATGCGTATTTTTATGTGCGTGATAGACGTCAACTAATTTTAATAGTATCGTGTGGTAAAAACAAAATATCAGCCTGATGAACTTCATTGGGAGAGCTGCCATCAAACAGTGCATACATAATTTATGTAGATGATGTCAGATAAAATTTGCCACATTGCTTGTCGTTCTAACCAATTTGCAGCAACATATAGTGTCACATTGGCTGCATCAGCAAGTTTATTGATCGCTTTTTTACCCCTCCAATATCCTCTTGGGCTATATAATATTATTCCAATATTTTACCGACCCCTAGCACTAGTTTATCTTTCATCGCAGATTTTACTAGAAAGCTAGCAAGTTTTTCTCTGAGAGATTTATTTTTATGGAATTTAACGAGTGAATCAACCTGACATCAGTAATATGTCGTTGTTGCAAATCTTTTCTTAATACTCTACATCTTAAACGTGACATGCCTGATCAATATTGATTTATTGGATATTCTTCGTTGATCTCGCTCGTCATATTCGATACCAAATCGGGTTCCAGGACCACAATAATTATATCCAGGAAGATGTTTTATCCTGGATAATTAGCCTATGGAGCTCCTGGTAACTTTCCTAATGAAGCTGCGATATGATCACCTTTTATCCTTGGCTTGCCAAGGGAGATACATGTGTATTTTTGTACTACATACTACACAATTACCAGTAAGCGCAAACTTTTTTTGTGTTATTTTTATTGCTAATCTACTGGTGGGGGTGGATGGTCTGCATCGAACACAATATAAGTTCATATTAATTATTATATTTGTACAACATGGATTTCTCAGCGACACGAAAGCAAAATCCAGTAAAACATCATCCATCGCTAACAAATTCTATCAGAGCAAATATCATAGGTCCATATGGGTCTGGTACGACTCAAATGTTGCTTAATCTGTGGTATAAGTTATATTTAGTGGCGCAATCCGTAGATGACCAGCGATGCTACGATGTGCTTAAATATTTAACGACGAGGATGGTAATGATATTATTGATTTTATCACCGATGTGGATGAAGCACCATATGTGGATGCCCTCAATGGATGTATTAATGACCTCGTAGTATACGCTGATGTGATGCTGGACAAACAATCAAATTCATGTCGGACATGTTCTCGTTGCAGACACAAACACCGATGATACATTCGTTGCTCAGCAATATACACAAATACCTAAAGTGATCAGAGAAAACTGCAATAGTTTAGTTGTGTTAAATGGAGTCGATACACATTCTCTGAGAAATATTCTTCAGACTTGGTGTTCAGGGGATATGAATATGATTAAGTTATAAAACTTTTTTTCACGTGCACAAGCTGACCAACAAAGATTTATCACAATAAATTGACATGATCATCGGTCGCGATCTCGTGTAGGTCTGATAAGTTTTGGTGAAGAAACATCAGCAGGGAGGGTGACGACCAACAATGAGTGTACGGGTGGGTAAACGAACCTGTATACAAATAAAAAAAAGCGAGTGACAAGATAAAGTAATAGAATGAGTTAACCCAATTAGAGAATATTTCGGTCAGTTTTGAGTTTTCAATTTGACTGTATTGACCTTGTTTTTTAGTTTTTTCGTAGGAGGTCATTATTTTCAAAAATGACTTGCTCCAAAATTAATCTGTTCACCCTTTCTGCTGGTATTGTACACATCGCATAATCCATAGTTCTATAGTTTTCGTAGAATATGGAATTATTATATCTAATGCGCTGTGTTTGGATTCGAGGGTCCATGGTTGACATTCCGCATGTAGTCATATCAATATGAATCAGTAATGTATACATAAATGTAAGTGTATTTTATGATTGACATATCTTGCGCGCTCCTCTCATTTAGTAAGATTAATATATTGCTTAATTGTCAACATCTGTTTAACATTTTCATTTTGAATGCCTTCAAATGTTTTCAGTTCAATTATCACTTTTTTGAAGACACTTAGTGCAATTCTCACTAAATAATTTGTTTGTATTTTCATTAACCCTTATTTAAAATGTCAAACGGATTATCACTCATTTATTTCTATTCAACAGATGGTATGTATGTTTTGTGAACTGAAATGACATTACTATCACAATTTTAATTTACGTGATGATATGGCTTTTATTCTATATAACTGAGTTGATAAATGTTTTGTTGTTAAGATGGCGGCACCAGACTGTTCGATTCGCTTTGTGCTACTGTAAATATGATATCAGGGCATGATGCATGATGCATAACTGTGAATACCTGTTTTGTTGAACATCTACTAACTATATATAATTTAAATGTTTTTACACCAGTCCTTTCAAACTGACATTACGCAAGCAATTGTATTTATAGTTTTCCACCATATACTTGTATCACTAAATGTAAAATTGAAGAATCAGTTTTTCTATTTGTAACGGTTTCTTGTAATTTTGGGTAAGCGGGATCCCATAAATGTTATTGCTTTAATGGAGGTAATAAGAAAGATACTTTTCTTTCCCAACTTCATATAGATAGGCCACTATGCGTGATGCAGATACGCTAAATTCGATGGTAGGAATTTAACATAAAACAGTCCAAGGTATATGTTTATATTAAGAAATAGGTGTTTGTTGGGAAACGCCATCTACCATAGCAATCAGAAAGAAAGGAAATATTGCCATGCAAAGAATAATAATAGGTTTCAAATCGGAAGTGTGGGCATTAGTGAGTTTGAGAATACGTTTTCGTATCAGAACTTACAAATTGTAAAGAAATTCTTCACTTTATTGCTATCACATAATGTATGCTTGTTAAAGGAGTATATTGAGAGAGATAGCCAGGTTAAGCATGGAATTAATTTAGTTGTAGCTGTCCCACTTAGTAAAGATATAAGTGAACAAATACCATCGGACTCTACTGAGTTGGGAGCGACAAATCTTCGGAATTCAGAAATTATGAATGATCTGGACCAGAAAAGTTCACATTTGCGACAGTCAGAAATGAATGAACTTAAACAGTTATTATTAAATATAAGCATTTATTTCCAGATGTTCCTACAAGAACAAACAAAACTTTTCATGATTGTAAATTGTAAATTCCACACATGTGACACAACATACATGCATACAGGATGTATCCTCTCAAATACTTGAAAAAAGAAATTCAGTATTTGTTGGAGAAAGTTTTACTAGAACCCAATAAAAGTGACTGGAGTTAACATTGTTCCAAAACCACCATAAAACATTCCGGATGTGCACTGATTATAGGAATGTGATAAGTGTGACTAAAACATATTCATTTTCATTACAACAATAGATGACTGCATTGATAAGATCGGTAACGCCAAATATGTCAATACATTTGACCTTCTGAAAGGATGTTTGCAAATTCCACTGACGGTAAGAGCAAAGGAAATGTCCGCATTCTTAACTCCAGATGGACTTTATCAAAACAATGCGATATCATTTGAGATGAAGGGTTCGCCGAGTACTTTTCAACGTCAAATGAATATGATTACCTTCCTTGTCTACTGATGCAAGTTTGGCAATTAATTTAGCCAAAGGTGAGTTCGTCCGTGCTAGTGTAAGGTTTCTAGAACATATCATGGGACATGGTCAATGTGAACCTATAGATGCTAAGGACAAGGCAATCTCTGAAGTCCATGTGCCTATTAGTAAAAAGCAACTGATGCGATTTTTAGGTATGGCTGTATACTAACGGAAATGTTGTACCAATGTTCCCATAATTGCTGAACACCTGACAAATTTATTGAGCAAGAAAAACAAGTTTTTTTGGACTGAAAAGTGTCAGAAGGCTTTCGATAAGTTAAAAGCCATACTTAAAAGCGCGCCAGTTAGTACAGCTCCCAATTTCAGCCAATCATTTTAACTGCCTGTTGATGCAAGTGATGTTGGGGATTGAGCAGTATTGATTCAAGAAGACGAAAATGGTGTTCATCATCCAGTGTACTATTTTTCTAAGAAATCATATAAGCACCAAAGAAATTATTCAACATTCGAGAAGGAATGTTTGGTTCTGTTATTGGAATTACACTATTTTGAAGTTTGCATTAGTTCAGCTCCATCTTTGTTTAATGACCATAACCCCCTTACTTTCATCGGCAAGATAAATAAAAATCAAAGACTACTAAGGTGGAGTTTTTGTTGCACGAATATAATATTGGCATCAGACATATTAATGGAAAAGATAATAAAATAGCAGATGCACTTTCCCGTGTATGGAAATATATTATTTCATGTACACTTTGTGTAATTCATACGAGTTCTTATGTTTTCTAAAACCTCTTATAGAATTAATCTATGGTAAAAAGAAATCTTCATTCTATAAATCTTTCTTTTCGTTATGGGGGATAAGTGTTTTTCATATGTGACTTAAATTATATTTTATTTAATTTAATTGTTTGTTTGCTACTTTTAATTTTTTAAATTTCAGATCATCCTATTCTAATGTATCTTTATTTACTGGATTTGATATTTTCCAGAAATTCAGCTCAGTTCTGTTTGACTTGACTGTTTTTCACAAACAACTGATGATAGAAACTTTGTATCTAATTCAGACCTAGTTCCTGATTTTGATTCAGATATCAGTGAGAGTTGAAGTAAATAACTTTTTTGTTTTATCAAAGTCTTTCTCAGAGTAAGATTCGTAAGTGAAATCGATGCTATACTTGGAGTACGTGACAAATAACATGTATCAATTAGGTTTCTTTGCAATGGATTGACCCACATCTGGGCATCTGTTTTGCGTTATAGTAAGATTTATTACTGATATTTTGAGAAATAATAGTAATTCTTGTCATAACACTTGCAAACTTAAAGTGTTTATGTTGTAAAAAGGATTTTGGTCTAATTTTTTTTTCTTCTTTAAATTATGTGGATTCCAAAAGATATTTTTCCTGAAAATACTTGTGCTCTACATTAATTCTTGGACAAGGACCGTTATCGAAATTTACACAGAATTCAAACACTGGTATAATATTTTCTGTAATTCAACAAACAAAAGTTGACACATCAGTATGACGCTGACCACAGCATACATCAACTCAGTTTCATTAGGACTTGTTATTACTACGACTTCTATGTTTTAAATATTGGATTATTCCTATATTATTTTTAGATTTGTCCGTAGAACCGCAAATTCTTTTTCTCGTTTTCCTTGTTTATCTAGGGAAAAAATTATTTGTTACATTTTAAAAGGCTTGTTGTCTTCACTCTTTTCCTTTTGCATTTTGCAAGAGCCTAAACGTAACTTATATATATATATATATATATATATATATATATATATATATATATATATATATATATATATATCGATGCAAGTATGAACAGAGTCGATCAACTGTTGAAATCTTGCTGATCTTGTAATGTGGATATGAGAACAGTTGTAATTCATAATCAAGACCACTAAACATTAAAGTAAAACGACTTTAATTATTGTGCAAAACAAAGTTACAAAATTCGTAAAATGTGGCTTGCTTCAGGTAATCAGTGAACAGGATGGACATACTAAAATACAATCTTAACGGAAATGCTACGAATTTGACAACGTACTTTTTTCCGGGAACTGATGCTACAGGCAGTTTAAATTTAAGTAAATGTCATTTTATTTCTAAACAAAGACTTTCAGCATTAGGTACAAGAACTACACTCTTTATGGGAATTGTATGTACTAAATTTGTAAATAATTCTCATAATCATCTATTTCGATATATAAGTAAATCAGTTCGATGTTTATTGATTCGATTCTCAAAGAATTTTGGTATTTCATTTGTGTCAGGCTCCTAGTAGAATTCAGAGTCAGAACGTGCATCAAACAACATTAACCCAGGAGGAAGTACATCAATGCGGCAAGAACGAAGTGTCCTGGTAAGAAATCTGAAAAATACCAAATAAGTTATATGCATTATTTGTTTCTAAAGCAATGAAACATGGGAAAACTTAGTCTTTATTATTCATAGGTCGACGAAGGCAGGAAAGTAGACCCCACTCCTCACCCCAAACAAAAATCAGCGCGAAGCAGTCAGAACGTTTCATAATGTTTTCTTTATATTAAAATGGTTACAGTTATTCGTTGGAAATGCTTCAGATGCATGCGATTTTGGCTGTTTTATATCCTGGTCATCACGCAAGGTTTGCTTCCACCAGACCCATTGTCTACTTGTTTATCCTCCACTTACGCCAAATATGTAGCATAGATACGCCCCTGTTATTTTTAATATAAGTTCGTTCATATTCGTTACATTTCCATTTACGTACAAATTAGCTTTGACCATTTAATTAATATTCTAAAACATGCCGTAAATTGGAAAATATACTCATGTGAACACTTTAAACTAAGGTATAGACTGTTCCATGACGCATAACCACATACACTATCAACTCCACAAGGCGCAAATCGGTGCTGATCGAGTGCTGTATTATGTTCAAATATGGTTGAGTCGCTGTTGACGCTAGTAGCTCAGCTAGTAGCTACAGGAGAATTCACTCCAGAACAAGTACTTGACAGTATTCGGTTCATAATAGTGCAATAAGGAATATGGATAACAGCGTATACAAATCAGAAACTTGCAACATTTGCTCAAATTTATTTCGGTACATGTTCTCTCGTAAACAGGAGGCACAAGCTGAGCACATAAAAGCTAACTACCCTTCAGACTATTTTGTCTGCATAATCATTTCTGTTACGACAGAACAAGGATGTCTCATCAGATCTGTGTATAACCCAAATGTTAACCTTGTTTGTAACACTATGTGAAAATTTGAATGTATCTTTCAGCATTTCTGTGGAACATTTGTTTCTGTAGTTTTAAGAATTACATATTCACGTCAATCGTTTATGAAAATGATATGTTATAACTTTTTATTGTACATATATTTCGTTTGTAAGAATGTGTTATTATATTCAATTATTGTACAACGGATCCGATTAGAGAGCAAACGAAATGTATATTTTTTCCCAGTTAACAAGGTACTTTTGTGATGCAAGCAAAACGCATTCTTACGTGCACACACTAGTACATACGGTTTAAAATATTTAATTTTATCCACATTATTAAGTCCATTTTCTAATATGTCATTTCTTAATTGACATTAGAAATACAAATCAAATTACTATATTTTTGTGAACCGTATGCCTCAATTATGTTTCTGAGTTAATATTGTAAAATGTCAGTAGAAAGCAGATATAAGTCTGGGGATGTCAATGGATTTTTCTAACTCTATTAACACCTTGTTCTTGCCACATTGCGTAGTCCAAGAGGTGTTTCATATATTTAAAACAAAGTATCTGCGATGCACCGTATTGGTCCCAATACAAGCTGTCGGGAATTATATTCTTCAAAACAATGTAAAGAATATGGAGTCATTCAAAATGTACCAGTACTATGTTTCAAATCTGTTTAAATCAATAAAGTCATAGAGATAAGCTACGTAAAAGAAACTGCAACAATTAACAATCTTTACTGAGAATTACACTTATATTCGAAAGGGTGGAAGAAAGGAAAATTTGTCATCACATTGTCCCCGTTGAACGAATATTGATGTAATAAACACAAATCTGCGCTGTAGAACCAACAACCTGAATTTTACTATGAGACATAATTCTTTAGAGAGCTAAGTTAGAGTTGCCATTTTATTACTTGATTATGCTTAATACGTACTTAGAGCGCGTCCCGATGATGTGGAGTAGTAGTATTCATCAATGACCCGGATTCCAGCCTGCACATAATTCATTCTGGTACCATTGCCTTCATTAACGGCTCTTTTGGTTCTTGAGTCATGAGAATGAGGGATGGTGGTCTTCAAATACATAAGAAAACGAAAAAATCACTTATGCACATCAAAGAAAATTATTCTCTCTCTCTCTCTCCAACGTGTATGTTTCTTCACAATATTCATTATTTAAAGAACGTGCCGATAACCCGATACTTTCCAAGTTTAAATCAAAGAACATCCCCTTTTATCATAACATCATGCCTTAAAGTTAACTCTGGTATGCATATACCCATAATTATTTATTTTCCTGCCGACTAAATGAATTAATGTAATTTATGGGGAAAACGTCAAAACTTCCTAGTATGAGACAGCTTCCAAATTTCTGGAAAATGTATTTATGTTGCATGAAATCAACGACTTCTAATGTCGTATGTTAGAGTCATCACTTGGAAGGTGTGGTGAACATTGTGGGTTTGCATGTTTTCTACCTAAGGCAGATAATGTCCACATGCACGAGTTCAAGACTTGTATGTCATGCAACTGGACATAGTGTTATACGACGTGGTTCCCAATATTAATAACTTGAGAAGGGCATGGCCAGACATACAAAGTGTTATGCACAATATAATGGATTAGTACCGTCACTGTAATACGTGTCAGCATTCTAGCTGAAACGGTGTATTAGTACAGCGAAACGGTGTATTAGTACAGCGAAACGGTGTATTAGTACAGCGAAACGGTGTATTAGTACAGCGAAATTAAATATGTACATACGAATATACAGAGGAAGGTACTATATATCAATGCCATTAATAATGTTGACGATATGGGGAAGGATTATTATTATTATTATTATTATTATTATTATTATTATTATTATTTTTGTTGTTGTCATTATTAATATTGTTGTTATTGTTTTGTGGTTATTGATGTTTATTAATACGTGAGTATTTGTCACTGTATTAATTGTCAAATAATGATGTCTAACATTTCAGTTGAATCATGCAGTTTTACCTCGCACTGAACGTCATCACGTCGGCATGCAAACACGGTGCAATTCAATGTAATATCCTCAGAGTCTATAAAATGGAAAGCATACAATGTTGCCAAAGTTTGCATGCGCGCTAGATCCGCTGGAGCCAAATCAGTGAAATCTGTAATTATCGACTGATCGAGTGTCTTCCTGAAAATAATAATAATAATAATAATAATAATAATAATACATTAATAATACAATTAATAAAATTAATAATAATAATGACAAATTCAACAATTACGTGAATAAATCTAATACTACTGATGATGATGATGATGATGATGATGATGATGATGATGACATACGAAATAAACTGACAAGTAAATTGGTTCCTTTTAATCTGAAAGGAAAAAATGCATGCTCAGTTAGAATCAGTCTTCAAATGTTGTAATGATGATAACTGTAAAATAAAAACGAATATGTAAATGGTGTAGGAACTATTCACAAGCGTATTTTCTGTAACGGTAGCAATATATTTTTGCTTACATGTACATCCCTTTGATTTCTTGGCTGGATTTTTGGCCACTTCAGTGACAAAAGAAATGTATATTTTGTAAATTAATGACACTAATTGCGATTATGGTAATTTTTGCTTTGAATGTGAGTCAGATACTAGATATATATAAAAAAACAAAAACTCGATTTCACAAGAAGGCATTTCGAAACAAATGTCACATTTAATTAGTAGCATCACAATAGGGATTTTATATTTCGGCAGCTGCGATAGGTCAACTCAGTCTATACCAAATGACTTTACTAGTATAACCCTGATCGTCACACACAAGCGTATGCGCTTTGCGGCAGTAGGAAATCATTTTAATGCTCGAGTGAAAGATTGAAAAGAGTGAAACACCAGTTAGCGTTTGGAAAATGCAATTATTACTCTTTTGAAAATTAATAAAACAACTCTTTATGCGAAAGTGAGCCCCGGGCGAAGCAGACAATTCAGTCTTAATGCGCGTGTGTGTGTGGTGCATTCGTTGTTGCCTTTTATATTTCTGAAAGGATACCCGTCGTAAACACACTGGGTACTATTACTCGGGTGTTTTGTTACTGCGCAGTAAGTACACCTCTTGGTAATGTAATCGACTGTGCAATACTTGATTTTCCCTGTCTCCTGTTTTGGATCACTAACTCATCTATTCCGTATATGTTAACTGAGTCGTCGGTGGTGTTCCATTTCGACCAGTACCATTGCGAACTCAACCATGCTAATTGTTTTACGCTCAATAGCCATCGAGTAGAGTTTATTAATCGTGCTGAGACTATTTTGTGCAGCGGCAAGACGTTTCGAATGAACACGTATTCGTGAACGCAGCCATAAGGAAATTATTTTACCAGCACCGACAGTGACACCGGATATTATTGATATAGCAACCACAACAAATGCGATTGGTATGTATACAATAGATGTTGTGGTCACAATTCGAGCAATACCAAGACCAACGGTGGTCTGGGCGATGATTATGCAGACAACATATACCATTAAACACAAGCGTTTTCATTTCGTAAGCATCTCGGTTCTTTTGGTGATATAATCCCTCAGTTATTGTTCAGCTTAGATCATTTTTCCTTATATTAATAACGTGATCGCGAAGTATTATTGGTCGACAGGTTGGTGCAAGATACACGCTCACATCTAACAATTTTTTCTCTTTTACTTGTACAACTTCCATACGATCATAAGAAAAATCTACCTGAAGAATATTTATATTTATGTTTCGGTAATAATACCTTCGTAACGCGTCCATATAGTACAATATTGACAGCACGGATGCTTAATGTCTTTAACGATTGTTCTTGTCTAAGCCCAAATATTCGTATACGGACAAAATGAGCCCTTGTTAAAGACAGTATATATTTTTCACCGCTTAGCTAAGTTAATGTCGGAAACTCCCTTTTTGGTACCGTTGCGATTTGTTTATCCACATATTATTTTGTGGCTGCAGCAGCAGCATTTTCAGCAAAGTAATTGATGAATGAGACCGATGCATCAGTCTCGGATTCCACCGATTTCGTTGATTTGTTGGATTCTTTGCAACATCGCCTTGCAGCTTCAATACTGTGGATGTTTGCAATTTTCCAGCTTATTTGCAATAGCGTCTAGCAGCTTCAAAATATTGGATGTTTGCAATTTTCCAGTCCGATCTTGACAAATCGAAAGCTCGGCCATGTCGACGTCAACAACAACTAAACTGTTCAGGTCAGTCAGATCCGATTCTGGTGGCAATCATTGTCTGACCCATATAGGCATTGGTGAGACGCTACGTCCGTAAATATCAACAAGCATGATGTATACGGTTATGTGTACATTATAAGTGATATGGTAAAAACAAGAAGCTGGTGGTATTGGTGAATGTTGGAAGGCAAACAACGTTTTAAGAACACGATATCCACATATTCACCAGTCCAAAAGAGTTTGCAAAGGCAAGTTTTGAACAAGTCAGTGGTTGTCGTGCACCGCCCGAGGCCTGAGCCGCACTTACACGTGCATTGATGTACAAAGGTCATTCTGGTAAACCTGTGTCAATGTATTCAGGCCTTTCTAGGCACGACCATAGATTGTGACATGCACGCGCGATGTGCTTGTCTGTGAAATTAAGCCAAGGTGTTTCACAGAAATTTCATGACAGTCGATTAAAGGCAGGGAAGCTTCAAATACTACTAAGTTGTCAAATATAATCTTACTCAGCATTTGGTCATTTATCTCGATCTGCGTTTTGAAACGTCATGATTGGTTGTTATCTGCAATGTAAACTGTCCTTAAATATGGTAACGGGTAACGGCCTTTGATCTTATATGGCAACTTAACGAGATAGCGCATATCGACAATGTTAATATCGAAAAACTGTAAGTACCTCCTGCAGGCCATATTACATCGTATATGTTGTTCTTATATAGTAATACAAATAGAACCTTGTGAACATGTCCGCAAAATCCAAATATATTACTAAAGAAATTGCACATGAAAACCTTAATGATCGTCCGTGATGCTTTAGAAATCCAGAGTTTTTAAGTCGGGTTGGTGTTAATGATCATACCTTCTACATACACGCCTGCAGTACCAGAGCGGTTTTGAAGTATTCTAATTGTACGCATTTTATGATCTGCATTATTGAATGCATCCTTGCTAAAACCATACATGGGCCAGCATGGATTGCCTAATTATCACTGTATCTGGAGAATCCGAGAAGTGACCATGTCAATGCTGTCAAGAATTGTTCTGATTCTCTTTCTGTCAATGGAACAACGTGCACTGTTGACCACAGCCAAGATACCATTGTTGACATATACAACAGGTGCATTGGCAAGAGAATCTTTACCGGTTGCGGCGTTTCGTAAACGTTTCTTTAATTTCCAAGAAGAAACGCCATACAAGAAAAAGACTGCGCATAGCCTGAATTTGTAATTCTTTTTTTTTTGTTCACCAGAGACCCTAACCAGGATTGAATAATATCAAAGTCCGATTCAAACGCTGGATTGGGTGTATATTTGACGTCTAATATTTATTTACTTTTGTACATTAGTGATATCGTTTTGATACCTGTTTCGAGACATTCGCTCGCATTAGAGCCTATGTAGCTCATGGTGCAGTTCGCAAAGTCCGGGCCGCGAGTACCTTCGAGGCTCCTGTAAATAACGCCTACAAAACATCAACAAGTCTAGTTATATAATATGTTATGTAAACCGTTTATTTCTCATTTATAAAGCGCACGGGTATTACGTATGGCTGACATTATATTGAGATGTCAGGTCGATCTCTTATGCACATTTGTTTTGTCAAAACCTCTTAGCATACGCCCGTCCTGGTTGACAAGGGTAAAACGAATATATGCCGACCGGCCGTTATCACAAAAGATACACGGATGCTGAAGATTAATATAGAGCGATTTCCGGTAGAACCCAAACAATATATAACCCAGATAACGTTTGTTCGAAGATCTCTGTCAGGTCATCCTTGCTATAATATTACGGATTTGTTCCTTGTGCTCGCGAGCAGCATTGCTGCTTCTCTTTCCCGTTACAATGCTATGATATCACTGACGGGTTTTAGCATGTCATATGTTTATCGTGATTTTTACATTGCTGTGTCAAAACCGGATTTACGATTTTGTGTAACGTTAGACACACTCCATCGATCTGATAAACTGATTCCAGAAATGATACATACATACATACATACATACATACATACATACATACCGAGGTAATTGTATTATGTAATATTCCCATGAAAACTCTGCCCCAGTTAAGGTAAATATAGCTATATTGAGAATATTTTATACTCATTATGTTAGCAGTAAATTATATTGTTCCTGTATTAGCATTTGGTCACACAATAAACAAATCTCCTAATATGTAGTATTGCCACGGTGGATACTATCGGTCTGACCAAAATGTTATATCACTTACGCGAAAAGATTTTTGGTGCTCAAAAGTCATTCACGCGAGAGAATTGTACCCAGTATCTTTGAGTATCCATTTAGAAATATAAAGAATGTACACCGTATACATAAATATATATTTGTCTGCCTCGATAAGGGTAGCTTTTTGACGGTGTCGCCGTTGTTTTAATAATTGTATTTTAAAATATTCATATTTGCATTTCCCAAAAATGAACAATAGTTACATAGTATTATGCTAGTATTATCATAATCGTTATGACCAGTAGCGCATACACTCGTATGTGACGATTAAGATTGAAGTAGTAAAGTCATGAGCGTGATCTTATTTCAACTTCATAACGAATACGCTTTAACACTGAGCCGTTGTTAAATGAGTTACGCATTGACAAATCAAGAGCTTGTTGCTTGAACTCTTTCTCATCCTCATCAAAATGCTTTCAGTCTTTCGATCAACTTCGTTTGAAATATTTATGATCTACGCACAATTTCATTTGTATGAATATATAAGAATTCATTCATAAGCAAATTATTTCTCATTGTGTTGCCAGTACAATGTACTTTAAAGCTGCATCGAAATGTACAGGGCCAGTCCATATTTCACTAGTGCGGTGACACAACAAATGTGTAGACAGCACAGTCTCTCTCTCTCTGTAAACGTGTCATAATTATCAGCGATAACCGACATGGTTTATCTAACAATTAAAGTGTAATAAGCCCAGCAAAAAATGAAAACAAGAATCTGAACAGTATGTTCTCAATTTAAGGTATACAAACATAGTTATCCAATCGTTTTCGTCACTTAATGTAAATAAGTCTATTTCTGGACAGAACATACGAGATTATAGAGATTTCAGCATGGGTAACCTGTGTATATTTAAGTTAGTGAGACAATTGTTCTGCATTAATGGCTTGAGTACAGTCATATTAGTATTTATAAATCGTCTCTTCGAAATGCACTGTATGCTTTCATTTTGTCGAAATATTTTCAGTTTCATACTAAAGAAAGAAAGGGTCGCACCTCTGAAATAACGGACATAATAAACCCCTCTATTAAAGATTCCGTTCTCAAAAGGATGAACTAAATATGATTAATCCTTTTTTCCTCATAAATGGACAATGGAAAAGCTTTACTAACAGTTATTAGTGGCCTGTACGTTTCAACTTTATCAAATGTTTCCTAAGATTTATTAGCTAAATATTTATATGGTAGCTCGTACAATCTACCGGCGATATAGCCTTACACTTGTAGGCATTTTCATTTAGGTGCGACATTTATGTTTCGTGTGTAATATGTCGAACGATAATGTTAATGAAACAGAACTATCTTTGTATTTTAAAATACAAGAATTTTAATTCCTGAAAATTTGTATATACTCTATTGAAGATACCAACCAATTTTCGTTATGTTACTGGTCTAATACTGAAAGCTTTATTTACATTCATACGATATCAAGGAATCATTCTTAATGATTTATTATTTTGAAGTGGTTACTTACCCTTCATGTATCAATCTCTTAACTTGTCCCCTCGGTCCCTCAGCAAGACAATTCCTGGCGTAAAATCTGAAATGGTCTGAAAGTAACAAAAAATAAAAACGCTTTAAATTATACTACATAGGAAATAAAAACAAGTGTATTCTTTTATATTTTTTATAGAATTGCATTGTCTTATAATTGCGTATTTCAACCACAACCCTTTTTTAAATGTAAATAGACGTTCTGGAGTAACAATCTATGTGAGAGAATGATTAAAAAGTAAATGTATAGTTATTAATTGCCTCATAAGAATAGACTGGATCGACCGTATACTGTCAGAAAATAATGGAATCTCAAATAATGTTCTCCAGCCGTAAATACCACAATGGAGAAAGGTGTATAATGTTTGTTCAGTATGTTTTGCTGCGTTGCGTGAAAGTAGTAACACAGTAGGATAAATAGACGTCCAATGGATTGCGTAAGAGAAACATAGTAAACCACAAGCAACTACTCCTTTATTCGTTATAATGACACTTTCATAGTGTTGTTCCTGATGCTGGTTCAACATGAATCGACAAACAAGAGAATAAATATACATTACTCCTTTTGGAACTGGGGTAAACTGTTAGATGATATCATCAGCACAAACCCTACTTTAACCCTCTACTTTAAACATAGATAATTGTCTCGCGAACCGTCATTTATATTTTAACATTTTTACCATACATTATGGTACTAATAAAGGATACGTTCTTGGGGATAATTATTTTTATTTTCCATACAGTTCTTCATATTTCAGTTCCTCTAAGTAACAAGACACAAATCTAGCGCATCTGTCTGACGTACATATGTACTCATGTATGCATATATGTATACTAGTTGTCTGAATATATATATATATATATATATATATATATATATATATATATATCTTATGGAAAACAGATATTGCATTAAAAGACGGAACTCTTAAAATAGGTCATCGATGGATGAAAACTTAGTTGTTTTCATCATCTATTCAACGAAAATTACCTGATCCAGATATTGTTAAATTCAAGGGGGTTCCAACTTTCACAGGGCTCGATGATGTACGAACGACCCCATTTTCAACAATCTCCATTTTCAAGTCTAAAGAAGCCTGGTGTTCTTCCTTGAACTCGAAACCATTATTTCTGATGAGGATATGAATATTTGTATAATATAATATAATATAATATAATATAAGCGCCCCGCCATTATCTCTGTACTAGATAGTATACAAGGATACTTACAACGACTATTTTAGGGTGTTTACCAATCAGACACACAAGATTATGCATCGTTTGTGACCTAATGGTGGCTTTGGGCTAGACACAACAACACGGAGATAAAATACCTGCAATCTTCGCGACGAATTACGAAAATAAATGTTGTCCTTTCTTCGCCAGGAAAAAACGTGGGACTGTTACCATTGCGTCCATTATTATACGTGATCTGTTAGAAATAATTATGATTTATTTATCAGATGAGTTCACATATATCCTTTCAGAAGACAAGACTCATCTCATTTATATAGTCCTTAGCATCATTAGGCATCATGCATTAATGCTTTTACCCGACTTGTAATTTGGCCTGCAAGACGGTAGTTGATCCACCGATCGGTACCCCGCCACATTGCAGCTCGTATCCGGCAACTCCCTTTCCGCCGAAAATTACATTTGTTCCTAAAGTATCCTGCTCTTCTTCCATGAGGGTTGCTTTAACTGGCATCACCTAAGTTAACAAGTGCATACATAACACCTTATGAATGAAGAGGTTAATGGGGAAACAAGTGATTCAATGGATAATCGTTCGCTAGTTTTCTGGATTCGCCCTTTGATAGCTACTTGATGCCGATTCTTTTTTTTGAAAACATGAGTAAACTACGCTTGAACTAATATTTATGTAAAAAAAAAAACAATATTTCGTTTTACTACTAAAAGGCCAGAACATGCGATTCTTAAGAATGCCAGGGTAGCCGTTCTCTGATCACTGTATGTGATAAATTACTATGGATGATACAATACTCTCATTTCTTTTCCAACTAATGAATATACCTTCTTGGAGGGAGAGGTATTGGCAGTTAATAATTATGTATGTTACGCTTCATTATGTTCATAAGAATTTACTATAGCAGAAACCGGTATGACAGGTTTGTGATATACAGAAAAGGAAATATGAGGATAGAGCAGCGTGCTATAATGAATATTTATTACAGAGTTAAAAGTTCATCAGAAATAATCGGAAAGATGCCAATGTTTGTACAAATCAAAATTAGAAAATATGAATAGCTATGTTTCACTTAAACATTTTCTGATGCAGTATATAATAAAGTATTTTATGAAGTACTTTGTCCTCTTACCACATTGCATCCAGTTATGATAAACTTTACGGATCCTCCTGCACTAATTGTTCTGTTAACGGTGCATTGTTTGTCATTTTCTGTGGCATATAATGACTTGTACTGGGTAATGTCATCATTCATCACCTGTATCTCCCCGTTATCGGTGCAAGCTTAAGTAGTAAAATTAGAAGAAACTAGAAATGTAAAAATGTTTTGAAAGATAATAAATTTGACGCTGTACTTTCATATTAATATAATTCCTCTGGAAGGACCTACCTGTAAAATTCAGTCGGTCCCTATGGTCTCTAATATGGCTCAGGGTGAATACCTTTCAAACATAATGCGTTGCAGTCATCGACACAAACATAACTGCCATTGCAGCCAGCAATAGCAGCAAGCATGACACTGAACTTCATCGTAGTTAAATGTTTATCACATCGATGTACGTTTGGTGACATAATATTGTTCTCACCAAGACAAGACCATAAGGTTGTACGAATGTGACTGTGTATAACATTGGCAAGAAAAGTTGATTGGTTCTGACCAGCAGGGCCCCAAAGTTTGACCTAAAAGACAACCTTAATCGAAGTCACTGCAGCCTGAAACGTATTTCACAGTAAGTTACTTAGATGGCCGGTGTTTACTTATTTAAGCGGATGCACGCATTACACGACTTTACTGCTAGCAATAAAAACGGACCTTATTGCGAAACTTAATTAAGATTCATAGAAGGAATCCTGTACAAGAAAGGTTCTCATTATTTCCTATTCCACATTCGTCGCTTAACATAAAAAGTAGTTGTAGCCTAAATACTACTACAACTACTACTAATAATAATAATGAGAGAAAGATCAACAGCATGCACGAAAACAGCTAGATACTGTCTTTGGTTTTTGCAAAAGCGGGACAGTTAAGTATATGACTGCTAAATACTGCTAAAGTTCCTATTGCTACTAGAGTCCGATGCGATAGTAAACTGGTTATCATATTCAGCTCAACTGTCAATTATATCTAGACAAACAAATACTAATATGATCCAATAGTGTTGTAAATATACCCCTTGATAAAGCAAGTTAAACCATCCATTTCGCAACCCGGAACAGTACTAAACGGAGGAAAATACAAACTTCTTGCGTGTGGGGCAGGTTGAACTTTTACATTCCTTCTTTTATTCGGTGCACGTTTAGATCGTAAAGTATAATAATAAATAATACGTGTTCCACTGTAGATTACTTGCATAAAGTATTATGTACTTTAAGTGTGTATTTGAAGTCTTACATGGAATAATTTAACGATTACATTTTGCCTCTTAAGGCAAATGATGTAGTTGCTTTTAACTCTATGTGAAATATTTCAACATGAGTCAAGTCTTTGATCGTTTACTGGCATGCATACCAAAGAAAATAAAAACATATTTGGTTTTATTCTTGCGATAATACTCTATTTATTAATTTATTTCTGGTTGTAATGATTGTCTGGCAATGACTGAAAAGTTAACGATATTTTAATTCCTTGTATTGACGTAATAAAACGTGCCGTTTGTTGGGTTACGAACTGATTGTGTACCTTTATCCCTCTATTGTGGTAGTTGTTAGTAAGTCTTACAATGAATTAATAAGTGTAACAAAGGCATGCATAGCAAAAATATCAACAAGACAATGCCACTGGTTAGATCTTAATTACTCATAGCGTTTGTAAAACTGAAAATAGGAGCATAAATATGCAAGTAATCTATATACATTGCCTAATTGTATTTTCCAGTGCTTTATTTGTCAAAACACATGCATAATAAAAGAGAGAAAACATACTTTACATTCACCCTTCAAGACTGAGTTATGTGATGCATCATGTTCAAATAAGGACGGAACGAATAGACCTAGTTATTTAATGGTGTTATTTTCTAATTTCTATTCGTTTTAATTTTGATTTTTTAAATATATTTTTTATTTAGTGTTGCGAATACTAAACATTCACACAGTAAAACTTTCTAACAAGATGACATTTCGTTTGATTTGATTCGACGAAACGTCGTTTGAAGTCATTATCTATTGTTTCATGGAACTTGTGTACGATAAATAGGTCACTGGCATTATAGCATTATGGATCTAGAAGATTATACTTTCGAAAATAACAGGGCAGAAGCGTATTTATTTGTTTTGTTTAATTTAGGTCTGTCTCCTACTGAAAATAATTATGTTGTTTATGATTCTTTTTCTTCTGATGCTACTGCTAAAAGTATCATAAAATAACAATAGATATTCTATCAGAATGATCCCTTTGGTATTTCCAACTATGTGTGTTGGTGTATCTGTTTCTGAATGCATTATAATCGCGAACATATCATGTCAATCAAGGTCGTACCGTACAGTATCCGTTCAGGAGGCTGAAAGAAGCAAAGAAACAAAACATAAAAACAAATTATAAAACAGTATAGTTTGGTGTGATAACAACGTTTATCTTGCGATTGACAAACAATGACAACCAAGGTATATATTTATTCTTGAATGCGTTCCTGACATTCAACTCCGCACCTGCCATATTTGACTATCACAAGGTATCTACATGTTTAAATTACTTAACATTATTACTTTTGACTATAAACGTTAAGTTTCAGAGCATGCCTTACGCATTTTCTATTTTCATTCATGTTTTGTCTAATTCATTCTTATTTTATTGTGATAAGAACATAACGTATTGGACATATTGAACTTTGGCCACTCACAAAACTTTCAAAACGGAAAAAGAAAATAGATTCAATTTAAACCAAGAAGAAAATTCGCTTACCGATCCAAACGCCACTCCAATCAGAAAGACTGGCAGCAGAATTTTCAGCATTCTTTCTAGTCTTATTCGCTCGAACTTGTAGTACTGCTACTTCTTCAATTAAAACTAGAGTGACATGAAAAGGAAAGTATTTGGTTCACATTTTAGTAGACATACACAAAGTCTGTTCGAATACTTTTTTGTACATGCTTGTAGGCGACAAAATGTGGTATTTGTGTAATCTGATAAAAATGACTTTCTCTATTGAATTACCTTGTGTCATAGAGATTGGTTAAGGAAAATGATGCAATACGTGTATATTTTGTAGGTTCATGTGATCTAGCTCTGGCTAATAACTGTCCGTCATTAAACCCCTTTTGCTAAATACCACAGCACAATAACCCGCTAGATACCCTCACAGCGAAACCCTCCTCGGCTTCAAACCCTCCAAAACTGAACAAAACATTTTCTTATAGAATACAAATAATAAAATTGCTATATACATTCTGAGCACATTTAATCATTATTAATAACGTTTTCCTTTAAATTTTGTATGGATAAAAAATTAACCAGAAAAACACCGAAGTCAGGACAAAATATACGGTTCTCTTTTAAGATTTTAAATTGCGTTGGTTTTTATCATCTCACTGCTTATGCTAACTATTTAGTTTAGGTATTGATATACTTATCAGCCTACCTAAGCTGCTCCAATTCAAGTTATATTATAAATGCAAGAAAACTTAAATAGATCCAGTGATTACTGAGACAACTATGGCTGGAAAACATCCAGGTATAAGTTGTACAAATAGGCAAAGCTTCTTTTAATAAAAATCATTAGTATTAAAGAGTTGAATAGAATACGTTAAGAATGAAAATATGAAACTCATCATAAAGTGAAAATAAAATTGATTACAAAGGTATATATATATATATATATATATATATATATATATATATATATATATATATATATATATATACGAAAAGTTACAGAATGCAAGTCAAATATAAATGTTAAAATTCATCAAATGATTAGTCATTTGCACGATCACATACATGCACTAGGTGTTACTTACTGCGAGAAAATGAAAGCATGCAAGCAAATGAAGGAACAGGTACGGGTTTCGATGGAACCGTTTCATGAATGCATACTGTACAGCGTTGTAAATGTATATCTCGTTACTTCAGCGATATTGTTAATCGTGCATACTGTTTGATGGACTCTCAGAAATCAGAGCCATGCTGCAGGAAATGCTCTTTCTGTTGCAGATAACATTCAAAATCTAGTTAGTCCGATAAAATACATGAAAACAATCAAGCTAAACGATGCCATTACTGTCAGAGGATTAAGGATCTGAACCAACCCAGATTTTAATATTTGCAACCGCTGCTACCATTCAACTACTTCTCGTCTTCCAAAAATCTTGCACGGATGGTCGAAAACAAAACGGCACCGGGGTTTGGTGGGGTAGTTTTGCTGGGGATTATTGTGCATAGGGGTACATTCTATGGGTATTTATCCTATGTGTTATTATCTTGTGAGTTATTGCCCGAGGGTACTTGTCCAGAGTGTTATTCAACTATTGGAATTATTGGCGGGTTGCCAAGTTCATGACATTTCATTTCACGGGTACAATGAAAAGGCAGCAATGAAATCGGTAAATATTTGTAATACGATTGCATGTCAACTTATTTGCTTAAGAACTAAAGACCTAGACAAAGCTTTGTCCGCTTGAATATCAGGGTTTGTCTAATTGCCACGTGTAGATTGGATTCTTGAATTAAATTAGTATTACAAAAATATTATTGATAGATCATAGACTAACATTATTAAGTATGCCGAAAAGGCTGGTTCTTAATTATCCCATATGGATTATTCGATCCAAAAAAAGAATAATCGTGTAAGACTGGTGTGAAGGCAAATGACTTCGCTTTGATAATTTCGCGGGTCCTTCCCGGAATTTTTCTGGCTTTATCCCCTTTCTGATATACTGGCTGCCATGTATAGCCCTATCGTGTTTTGCAAGATGGCATTTAACTAAAAACATAACAAAAGTAGCATAGTACACTGCACCTCTGATAGAAATCAACCATAAAAGCACACGAGCCATATCTTCAAAGAAGGCATGATTTACCCAGCGCATAAATCGGTCTGGAAAAAGTCAGCTTTTGGTGTTTACAGTACTCCTTTACAAAGCATAAGCAGGAACATAAGTTGAATCATTAGACCAAAATTGGAAATTAATTTAACACCAATTTATTTGGTTTTTGTAGTCAAAATTATGATTTAGGTATTAGTGTTCTTAATATAAGACATGACGGTTAGAACAGTATTAGGCATTAAATAGTTTTGCCAGGTTTAATATCATGACCGTTTGGCAAATATTAACTTGGATCAAACGGAAAAAAGGAGATACAAGTCTTTGACGGTCTGACTCACAAACGTATGGCTCTATACCATCATTGCTATAAACGGCATGTCATGTTTAAATGAAGTAATAATAATAATAATGAGGATTTTGTACAGCGCCTAATCTGTATAAGCTCTTAGCGCTTTACAACATTAGACAACACGTATAAGATAAGAAACATAATAATATTATCACAAAAACAAATAACATGAAATTAGAAAAACATTAAAAAATAAAAAACCATGCTGAGAATATTTCAGGTAGGAAACATTATTAGGTCTTTAAGTTTATTCTTGCTGTCGAAATAAGGGTTTTAAGAGCCCTCTTGAATGTGATCACTGTGTCTTTGTGTATAAGTTCAGTGGGCAATTCATTCCACGTTCCGCGGCCCTAGTATGCAAAAGAACGCTGTCCATATGACTTCGTTTTCATACTTGGAATAATGAGTATACGATTGTCAGAAGTGGAGCTTAAGTATCTTGCTGGTGTGTACACATGGGTGAGGTCAGATAGGTATCATGGACTAGAGTCTGACAGTGAAATGTAGCACAGAGAACAAATTTTGTGTTTGATTCTGGACCGAATGGATAGCCAGTGTAGAGTACAGAGCAGCGGGGAGGTGTGCTATAATCATGGTACTCTAAGTATGATCTGAGCAGCTGTGTTTTGAACTTTTTGAAG
Organism: Sinohyriopsis cumingii; assembly: GCA_028554795.2. NCBI lineage: Eukaryota > Metazoa > Mollusca > Bivalvia > Unionida > Unionidae > Sinohyriopsis > Sinohyriopsis cumingii. The sequence goes on from CM068838.1 coordinate 40,660,370, forward strand.
TTTCTGGAGTAGATATTGAGATGAACTAGACAGAACTGAGTTACAATAGTCCAGTCTTGAAAGTACTAATGAACAAACAAGTGTTTTAGTGGCATGAACTGAAAGATATTTGCGAATTGAGCTGATGCGTCTCAGCTCAAGATATACAGCCTTGCATATGTTCATGACATGTTGGTGCAATGTGAGAGTACTGTCCAGAGTAACACCTAAGTTTCGTACTGATTGTGTGAAGTAAATGTTGGCGTTGCTGATATTTATTGTTTGAGGTAAAGGATGTGAATGAGAAAGTCTTTGTGTTGTGATAATGGCCTCAGTTTTATCACCATTCACCTGCAGCTTGTTACAAGTCATCCATGATTTCACATCAGAAATGCACCTCTCTACACCTTGGATGGTAGCATCAACTTCAGTTGGGTGGCTAGATTTGTATATTTGGGTGTCATCAGCGTACAATCGGTGAGACACTGGATGATGATCTATGACACTTGAGAACGACTGAGTGTACAGAATGAAGAGAACAGGTCCAAGAACAGACCCATGTGGAACACCAAAACATAGATCAACGGGGCTGGAGTGTATTCCATTTGCAGATACAATTTGTGTCCTGTTGACCAAGTAGGACTTGAACCACAGTAAGGTTGTATCATGAATGCCAAATACATACTGGAGACGGTGAAGTAATATATCATGGTCTATTGTGTCAAATGCTGCAGAGAAATCAAGGAGGGTGAGGACTGTAATCTTTCCGCTAACCAAAGCAGAGAGAATGTCATTAACTACTTTTAGAAGAGTAGTTTCAGTACTGTGGCAAGGGCGATATGCAGCTTGTACATTGCTGAAATAACTGTTTGAATTTAGATGAAATACAGGCTGGGATAGAACAAGGTTTTCTCAGATTTTTCAAATGAATGGGAGATTAGAAACTGAGCGGTAGTTCTTTAAATCGTTATGATCTAGTGTTGGTTTCTTCAGCAGAGGCTTTCCAGTGGCAGTTTGAAAAATTATGAGAATTCGCCAGATGAGAGAGACGTATTAATAACATCAGTTAGTGAAGGCAATGCTGGATCTAAGCATTCAAGCAGCAGTGATGTTGGAATTGGATCAGGTTCACATGACTTTGGTGCACTCTACATCACGATTGTACGTACGAAATCCATAGAGACAGATTCAAATACTGCTAATGGTTGCCTCTCAAATTCTGTATCCCAGCTGTATGGTGACGACGAGTCAATTGAAATTGCGGTGTCAAGCTTATCTCTAATGGTTTGTACTTTGTCACGGAAGAAATTTGCAAACATGTCCGGAAGGTCGACTGGAGAGAAAGTAGTTGGAAGTGGTGTTGATTTGTTCCTTGACATTAGCTTGTTAGTAATCTCAAAGAGCTCTTTGCAGCTGGAACTTTCCATGATCTTAGTAGTGTAGTGGGGTGGTTTCGCTGCATGAACTATATTTGTGACATTATTCTTAGCAACTTCATAGATGTGCTTATGACTAGTGAGTCTGGTGGAAAGCCAGAGCCTCTCAGCTTTACAGCGGTCTCTTTTAGCAGAGCGAGGTTGGTCCCTAACACTGCTATACCATGGAGAACACTTTTGAATTGATACTCTGCACTTGGTAGCTGGGGAATATTTGTCAAGTAATGAACGCAGACAGTTATTGAGTTGTTCTGCGGTAGGAGGTAAGCAAGTTGTTAGGTTAGCTTGGATGTCGTACATTAATTTGGTTCTATTTATCATACGGAGGTTTCTCTTAGTAGCAGATAAAGGTGGAGGGTTAGGGACTGATACGTCAAGATAGAATATAATGCAGAGGTGATCTGATGCAAGGTCATGGGATACCAGGGAGGACCGTAGAATGTTATCATCAGGTATATGAAGAATCCAATCTAAAATGTGACCATGTTAAAAAGTGAAAATTGAAATCTCCAAGAATAATCAGGTTAAATGAAAACAAATTCCAAGAAATATTTGGAAATGCTCAAGAAATATATATAATTAAATATCTCATTTGCTAACCTTTCAAATAGGTATAATATTTTTTTTGCCTTGTCAATAGAAGATTGATATATAAATTATTTAATTACAAATGTATTGACAATTTAAAATTTCGTTACTTTTAATAGTAAAACAATGGTACATTATAAACATACCTCACTCTTCAATAAATCTTTGTGTCTGAAATTTTACATCCTTGTTCACAAAGCTATGGTTCAAAACTTCACTATGTCATACGGTTTTATCCAATGAATACACTCCGATAATAGCAGCGACCGGATTAATACAGCGTTCTATACATGACATGACTTGCACAACTGAATCACGTGACATCGATTTTGTCAAGATATGGTATTTTCAGTGATATGGGAGGTTTATGATTCACCTTTGTCCTCTTTTCTGACAGATCCTAGAGCTGTCAGTGTGTACTTGCATGACAAAAACTACCCATATATTCATTCTATCAATCCAGTATCATTAGCTATTCACTAGGCGAGTGCGCCTAAAAAGTGTCATTATAATTCATTCTCTATATCTATTTTCTCTACGAGGAAATTAATAAAATCAAACAAAGGTAAACCCTGAGGAATTTTGTTGCTATTTTTTATTTTGTTTAGCTGTTTATATTTGCACCCCATTTCAAAATTCGCGTTTGGTAAATATAATTAAACATTTCATATTGAAAACGTTTTAAGACCTTTTCTAATATTATATTTGCAAAATATCATACAGTTATCCACCCTTTTTTGTGCAATAATTTATTTCACATAAGTTAGCAGTAACGATAATGCAGATCACGGAACGCTTGGCATAGGTGATACAGAAGTATGATCTTTTTATATAGCGCTCCAAGCCAGAAAAGGATCACGATAGTTTGAACAAAAATTCATGCAACATTCTTTAATATTTCTTGTCATTAGTTTCTACAAATAAGACAGTTAAAATATCTATCGTTGGAACTCTAAACCAATGGGCACTTCTTATTTTTCATTTCTTCATTAGCATGTTTACTTAAGGTGCGTGGTACATTTAAGTACCTTTTCTCTGAAATGCACATAACTTCAAAAGCTGTAACTTTGATAATTGACTATGCAAGGTATTTGGCTTAAGGAGTATTGATTTTAAGCAGACACAGGTATAAGAATATTATAATAACAAAGATATTCAAGCTTTTTCTACATGCCATATTTTAGCTGGATGTTTTAAGCACAAGAGTATTAGCGGTACAAAATATAAAGTATCGGTGATATTAAAATAAGAATTATGTACATGCACCCTTATTTTCAAATCGGATATATTACACATAATGCCTAATTCACTCACCACTAATAGTTATCACGTACCAGTGATAGCAATCAATAAATACATCTATTTTAGATGCTTGCAGTGGCAGTTTGCACGACAAATTCTATAAAGAAAAAAGACTATTTCGGCTATAAGTAGAAATGGTTTTTAGTCTTGTCGTTTTACATGGTTGTCAAAATGATGAAGTTTGATTTGGGAGATCAGATATTCCACAAAAAATTAAAACATTTTAATTAACTGAATATTATTCATCCAAGACAAAACTTTAAAACTTCATTATTATGGTTACATGTTTGAATATTGTTTTAGGAGAAAATATGCTAGAAAATTAACTGTTTCAGGACAAAATTAAGACGCAGCATCTGTTGTTCAAACCATCGTTTACGAACATAAAAAACTATTACGTTTTATATTATCAAAAACACTAAAATATAAATATACTTTAAATGATACGTTCAAAAATATAAATAGTAAAAATCACGCTTTAGACATAATGAATGAACATACCTCGATCTGAAAGAAGGTCCCCGTTAATATATTTTTGCATCCTTGTTCACAAAGTTATATCAGATCTGTATGACATCATGGACTGATCAGACAGTTTTTACCCAATGAAAAATCTCAGATAAAACCTGGAATCAGATCACTGTCGTTTTGTATTGCATAAACTGACTTGTACAAAAATTACGCCAGTGATTTTGTGGATCAGCTCAAGATATTACGATCTCAATGTGATGGGACTTTTTTTTCAGCCACCTTTGTATAATATGTTTGATGATGTGGTATTGAAATATATCAGTAGGAAGAACACACTATTACCAGAGTGTCGATACCTCTTTTATCAACACAACGTAGAGAGTACTTTCGAACTAAGTTATTTTCCTTTTTAGGAAGTATATTTTTAAAAAGGATAACATCAGCATGATTTCAAATGCTGTTTCAGGCAAAGACAAACTATAGGATAGTACAGACTAAATCTCATGCAACTCTTATTAATATTCCAATTAGTGTCTGCAATTAAGATATGCATGGTCCATGTGAAGACTAAATTGATCTATAGATCCATAGACCAATTTGGATTAATTTAATTTCTATTTTATCACAATCAACCACATCTCCTACAAAATGTGTCACAGATTGCAACGGTTCTTTTTTCTTCTTCTATTAAATGCACAATACAAAGCTAGAATTTACCGAACTGATCATGCAAAATATTTGTCTTGAGGCAAATTAGTTTTAATGATAAACAAGCTACAGTCATGTGGTATTGACACAGATGTATGAGTAGTGAGGTTATTTCTCATTTTTATGCTTTAACTGAATAGGTTCTGCCAAAGACGACGCTGATGAAGTTATTAAAAAATATGTAAATCTAATAACGTTTTTCCATAAAATATAAAATGTTTGCGAAATTAGACACAAATTATATGAAACGCTGATTCTGTAGTGACTTTATTATATTTAGTGGCTTGCGGTGTGCGTAAAGAAAACTGACAATCTCTGTTCCCTCTACAAGAGGAGCTAGAATTTGTAAATATTCTCTTACTTCTGTATTAAAAAACATAATATGCACAAATAGTGACAATAAATCAGCAATAAAACGGACATTATCTCCAAATGGGATAAAAGTTCATTAATGTATTATCATATCGTTGTCCATATCATTCACATGACTACATAGGTAAACAGTTGTAAAATCTTCTTTCTATAGACTCCAATCTCACTTTACTAACTGATTTAGCAGGCCAGATAAGATCAATTTACAAGTACAGCTCCAATTTGTATGTGTGCCCAATTATTAAAAAATAATATTTTGTCAAAACTTGTGCATATTGATATATTGTAGTCGTTCACCTAAAAGATAGGTGATGTTACTTTATTTAATTAGGTTATGAATGGTATCTAACGTTTAACAATCAAAAGCATGTTATATCTTTATGGCAAAATTTTAAGACGATATTTACCTTTAAACCTGCCTCGTTATTCAATTCATTTAGCGCTTGCGGTCTGGCACTACGTACAGATCAAAGCTTGAAGGTTGTGAAGACAAAATATCCAGGTCAGGTCATAGAGATAGTCTATTATCAAACTTTGCACTTGTCCCCATTTTCAGGTCGTTAGCATGGAATTGGGGAAGGTTTGCTGATTCATTAGTAAGATGTTTTAAGTTAGAGGCTATTTATTCAAATTTGAAACAATACTATATTGTTCCACGTTATCCATTAGTCGTATACCCTATTACATCACAGATTATACCTTAAATGCCATTACGTGCAAAAGAAAACTAAATTCATGCATGTATGCGTAGGTTACTAGTCTTATAGCTAAATTGTTGAAAGGTTTTGTACACTAACTCAAAGTTTTAAATATGCATACATTATGTCTGATGCAACCTACGCCTAATTTATATAAACTAATATCCCTGAAATAAGTCTTGTTTTCTAATTTAAGACATTTTCCACAATTTCTTCTTTAATAAATAAACAATATCTCAAAATGGTTTTATAAATTTAATATTAAAACATTGAGATTCTTCTTATATCAGTTTTTATTTGATTTAGATAGAAAGAAAAATGGATAATTTCGTTCATTCTGACAGACGGTCCACCTTTCATTTGTTGTGCATACAATATAGTCTCAAATAAAGTTGAACGAGTAAAGGTAGATTGTACTTTTATCAAACTACAAATCAAAGAAAAAGATTCCATTCGAATAAAAAGAACATTTTATACAATAAAATCATTTTTCAAAACAGAAAAATCAATGCGATTTCATGTCACATTGTTTGATAAGGTAGGCCTAGAGTACATGTTTACCCTAAAATGTCCCTTCCAGAACTAAACATTACATTGTTGCTATTTTCATGCAAAATAGAATTACTGTATGCAGAAATTCCCATATTTGCTGCAATACATTTAAACCGTATATTTATAGTATTTGATTTGGAAAATTAGACTGAATAGAAGACGTAAACAAATTTAGTTTTGAGTCGGATACGCATCCCATAATATACTGCGTAAATATGCTGTGGTTGAAAAAAGTTCTTTCAGTTGGGAGACCCATACATGTCCATATTCTTCTGTGAACAGAGATGAGTTTATTTACTCTGTAAGTTATCATTTATACGGTGGATTCTAAATCTATCTGACATATACCGCCATCCACCCCGCAGCCCGGCGTCAAATGAGCAATACCCTTAATTTTACTTCTTATTGTTATTTTTGTCTTGTAGTATGCACGCCATTTTTTCTTATAATGATAGTGTTATGCATGACATAAGACACCCCTGTGGGGATAACCTGTCTATATTCAGACAGCCGACATACTGTTTACTCAATTTCCTTGCTCTAGTCGAGTTAAAAATGGCCTCCAAAATGTTCATTACAAACAAAACATTCCAGATGGCTGGGTTAAAAATGTTTCCCGCAATAGAATACTGCACGATAATTGTATGTGCCTATTTTGGACCAATCAGAATCACATAGCGTGATATTTTCACATGTTATGATATCAAAAATATTAAACTGCACACACTATAGACAAAGTGTACAGACTATGTGATAAGACAAGATATGAGTGGAGATTATATGTATAGTACGACGAGTTATGTCTAGTCTAAAATGAATATAGCATTATACCAATCACTCAATCATTTTATTTTGTGATTTTCAAAATGAAACATTCACGCTATATTTATTGCTATATAGTCTCCCCATCAAACGAGAATAATTCATTCTTAATACTAACTGAAGCTTCCTTTAAGATACTGTTTTAGCTTGGTATATAGACACATCTCCACCACCCTCAAACCGCTCCGGTGGCCTAGTGGATAGAGCGTCCGCCACGAATGCGGGAGGTCGTGGGTTCGATCCCCGGCCGAGTCAAACCAAAGACTTACAAATATGGTACTAACAGCTGCCTCACTTTGCGCTTTGAGGCTTGTGTCAGGACTGGTCGGCCTTGTGTCAGGATAATGTGATTGGGTGGGACATCATGCTACATGTCTGCGGCATGATGCCCCAGTGCTAGACATCACTACAAACTGCCACACTGCAGACATCGTAGCGATATGACTGAAAAATTGTTAAATCTACGTTGAAAGGTCTAATCACACTCACACACCATACACCTTCACACAAACCCATCCAGAACACCATACAAATTAAAGCATGTAGCATGTATGTTAGGAACATAAATTTAAGAGACAAATCAAGATGAGCAAGAACAGCATGAAGCTCTGCCAATGAATTTAGTTGTGCTGATAGGTCTAACTCAACAGTGAGTACCAAAACAAAGTAACTTTGACTATAACATATATTACTATGACTTTCATTGAACGCGAGAGCTTTAAACATGTTAAAGCTGATTATATCAAACGATTTTACATCAAATCACCATAAAGGATATCAGTCAGTGGCAACAAAATTGTTTATTTGAATATATAAAAACTAGATTTAAAGACTAGGCTTAAATCTATTTTAAAATCTAATAATATAAATCGTTGAAAATACAGACATACGGAAACATGCACACACCATTATGGAAGAGCAGACAATATTTATATATCACAAATGAAAATTATATATCTATCTATCTATCTATATATATATATATATATATATATATATATATATATATATATATATATATATATATATATATATACATATATATATATATATATATATATATATATATATATATATATATATATATATATATATATATATAATATCAAAGTGAAAAGATATTTAACTAATATAATATATAATTAATATATCTATACATAATATCAAAGTGAAAAGATATTTAACTAATTTTACTCCATTAAGGACATTTACAAAAGCCTTATAGAAATATTGCTGGGTAATAAAATGCCCAATGATGTAAGAAAATAATGAAAATGATAAAAGTATGATAATAATTATTTATTAAATAATTAAAATATAACAGAACACATAAGGACGAAAGGCGTCACTATAATAAAATACTTATACTAATTACTATGAATACGGATTGATCATTCCAATTTTTATAAATTTACTGCGTTTTCGGCGCTTTGATTGGATGTACACAGTCACGTGATACTGATCTGGAATTTTTTGCACATCGATAAATTGTATGGACTACTTTTAGTTTCCTGTTACCAGACCATTTGACTCTAATAAGAATAACAACAAGCTCCCACCCACCCACTCCTGTGATTTCTGATAAACAATGACAAGCCACAGCTTAAAATCGACCACTAGAAGTTAAAACATTGTAATTGCACAGACCTTCCTGCATTCCAACACTCGCCCCTTTTGCCGAAGAAGGCATATATCAGGTTTTATAAGCTAATCTTCGGAAAGTATTCCATTTCACCTCGACAACATGTTACAGCAGCGGTTATTAAAGGTCAGGGTCATATGTCAACCAAGGGGTGTCACTAAAATGGACACGATTTTGCTCTTGAAAGTACATTCATGTTTATTATCACGATGACCATTTCGATACCATTACCACTATCACCGGATTCCTGGGATACAGATATTACTGTGAGAAATGTGACCGTGATTATAATAATCGAGAGCAACACAAACATTGTGGAATGAAATGCCCAGGATGTTTGGCCTCTCCACCCTGTCTGAGCGAAGGACCAGTGCCTTGTTCAACTTGTCTGCGCACGTTTGTCAGCCCTACCTGTTACCAACAACATTTGAAAACACAAGGTTCACAGAAGAAATGTGCTTGTCAACTCCTGAGATTGTGCCCTACCTGTGGACAAGGCATATGTACCAATACTGCCAAGGCACACGTATGTCGAGGAAAGAAAAAATGTTACATTTGTCACCACATCGTGGACTTGGAACACCAATGCTACGTGCAAAAATACCAACCCCCACCAGCGAAAGAGGACGGTCAAAAGAAGAAAGGCAATTTCATCTTTTTCGATTTCGAATGCATGCAAGAGACTGGCATTCACATTCCTAATTTCTGCGTGGCTCATCGAGCGTGCGAGAAGTGCATTCAAGAACCTATCTTCAGTTATTGCCCTCACTGCAGCAAGATTCCTGGAGGGCGTGAAAAAATCTTTCGGGGACCGAACACGTTAGCCGATTTTGCCCAATGGGTCTTAGACCCCATCGACAAGACGTGGAGCCAAGAGGACATCGAACGTTACGGAGATTGTCATCGTCATGCCACGGTGATGGCTCACAATTTCTCCGGATACGATGGACAGTTTCTTTTGAGATACTATACGGAACAAGGCACCGAGCGTCCTAAAGTGACTTTGAACGGAGCCAAAATCATTTTCATGCAAGTGGGACAAGTACAGTTTAAAGATTCAATGAGCTATTTGGCCATGCCTTTGAGTCGAATGCCTAAAACGTTTGGAATGACAGAAATGGCTAGAGGGTACTTTCCACACTTTTTCAATACGGAAGCCAATCAACACGCCGTTCTACCCCATTTACCTGAGGCTCACTATTACGACCCCGACAACATGCGTACCGAACAACGAGAAGCTTTCTACGCTTGGTACCAGGCTCACGCCTCGGACCCTTTCGACTTTCAGGAAGAAATGCTAAAGTATTGTCGTTCCGACGTGGACATTTTACGGCGTTGCTGTGGAAAATTTCGAGAACTGTTCATGGAACACGGAGGGGTCGATCCTTTGAAAGAAGCTTGCACCATTGCCAAAGCGTGTTCCTTAGTGTATCGACAACGATTCATGCCTGAAAACACCGTGCTGTCATCAGCCCTCAAACGACCCACTTTGTCAAACGTCAATACTCGGTCAAAGCCCTACGTTGGTTACATTACTTGTGCGACAAGGAAGACAAGTGGATTCAGCATGCCCGCAACGGAGGGGGTGAAAAGACCATCGGAACGTATTCGGTAGATGGCTGGGACTTGGAAAACCCCAAGATCGTGTACGAGTTTAACGGTTGCTTATTTCACGGATGTCCCGTCTGTTTCCCTGACCGTAGCACTAAAAATCAGCTTTACAACGAACCATGGAAGACTTGTACCAGGACACATGTCAGCGGCGCTTAAAGTTGGAACAGCAAGGATACCAAGTGGTGGCAATGTGGGAACACGAGTACGATCACCGTATGAAAACCGATCCCGAGTTTAAACGCCTCGTGGAAAGTTACCAGTTCATGGACCCGCTGAACCCGAGGGATAGTTTATACGGAGGAAGGACCAATGCCACCTGTTTGCTGTACCAAGCCGACGAAGAGAAAGGAGAAGAAATCAAATACTTGGACGTGTGTTCGCTGTATCCCTACGTGTGCAAATATTGTCGCTTTCCTGTAGGGCACCCACAATTGCTGACGGAACACATCGACTTGAAAAACATTCGACAATACGAAGGCTTGATCAAGTGCAAAGTTTTGCCTCCCACGAACCTATACCATCCCGTCTTACCTCAACATTGTCAAGGCAAACTGATGTTTCCCTTGTGCCGTACTTGTGCCGAAACGTGCAACCAAGACCAACCTTGTCAGCACACCCAGGAAGAACGTGCCTTGACGGGAACCTAGGTCAGCGTAGAATTGTTCAAAGCTCTGGACATGGGATACCAACTGTTAAAAGTGTACGAAATTTGCCACTTTCCCAAGACACAACAATACCACAAGGGTGACCCAAGTCAGAAAGGCATTTTCGCCGACTACGTGGATGCCTTTTTGAAACTGAAGCAAGAAGCCAACGGCTATCCGTCCTGGTGTCACACTCCCGAAGACCAAATACAATTCAAAGAGAAATACTATGAACAAGAAGGCATCTCTTTAGACCACATCGAGAAAAACGAAGGCAGGCGATCGTTTGCCAAAGTGATGTTAAATTGCTTGTGGGGTAAAATGGCACAACGACCGTGTTTACCCAAGACGGAGTATTTGACAGAACCTTCCCGCTACTTCCAGATGATTCACGACAAAACCAAATACATCAAACACGTCGACGATTGTACGAAGCTTTAGAACTGTTAGGAGAACGCGTCCTGTACTTTGACACGGACAGTTGCATTTACATCCATCACCCGAGTCAACAGCACCCTAACATCGAAGGAGACCGTTTAGGAGCCTGGACAGACAAGCATCTCGACGACAAGATTCTAAGTTTCGTCAGTGGCGGTCCCAAAAATTACGGCTACGAATACCGGGACAAACAAGGAGAAGTGCACACGACGTGCAAAGTGAAAGGACTGACTCTGAATTATCGTACCAGTCGAGTGGTCAACTTTGGGGTATTGAAAGAAGCCTTGCAATCGGGAGAGGATGAACACTTTAAAGTGACCACCTATCAACCGAACAAGATTGTACGTTTACCCACTCACCACATCGTCAGTCGGCCCTTGGAAAAAGTCTATCAAATCGTGTACCAGAAGGGAGTGCGACTTCCCAATCATTTCACCTTACCGTATGGACACGTAGGTATAAAACATTGGTTGTAAGAGGATAGTCACCCGCTAGAAGGATGACTTCGCCACAGCAAGAATCGAGTGAGAAACCCGATGAGAACTCCAAGTTCAAACCCTACCATTTTCCAGTCTTCTTACATGACTATTGTGATTGTGCCCATCGATTGGACACGTTTCAGAAATGGCCTACGGATAGGGAAGGATTACCTTCTTCGCATGTTTTAGCTAGAACAGGATTTGTCTACTTGGGACCTGAGTCAGGATTGGGATACCAGGTGCAGTGTTTCGCTTGCGGACTGAAGTTACGAATGGATCTATGTATCTATAAAGATTCAGCTATTCTGGAACATGCCCTTACCTTTCTATGGCCTTTCCACCCATCCCACTACGGTACAATGTTGACGGTACCTTAGAGACGGTACCTTCCAAAACAAGACATAAAAAACGTAAAAAAGGAACGATGTACAAGCTTGAGACTGCATTGCGACTAGTATAAAAAGGGGCTATGGTCAAGATCGATAGTTCATTGTGACTACCAAGACCGAGCGAACAAGATGAATACTTTCAGAGAAACACAAAACAAGTTGTTTAGAAAGGCACAATTCAAGTGTGAGGCTTCTGAAGTGGAATGCGATTGTGAGCCTTGCGATGGGTACGATACTGTACGTTGTGATCTGAGCGATGCCGTAAAGCATCATGGGAACTTTGTTCTCACTACCCCTATCATGGAAAGTGATGCTGTGCGTGTCAAACCTGAGGGATGCGAAAGTGATGCCGCTCGTCCTCTTGGACATTTTACTGGGTTTCGTTTTAAAGGGGAATGTTCACCTTCACGTCTACCCCCCTACGGATGTCATCCAGCCCTGAGCAAACTCCTGCCCATGTCACTCAACCCTCATCGAAACGAACCTGTGAAAGACGAATATTCGTTCCCTGTGCGTTTGTCGGAATACTGCGACTTTGAAAATCGTCTTCAATCGTTCAAAGGAAAATGGCCTAAGTATCTGGGAGGACCGACCCCCGAAGAATTAGCCAGAGCCGGATTTTTCTACTTGGGATAAAGTCAAGTGCTTCAGTTGCGGTGTGTCACTTCACCACTGGGAACCGCAAGATTCGGCCTACGTAGAACATGCTCGATGGTCACCGAATTGTCATTACTTACCCTTAGTGGGACCGAGACATTGAAGTAACTTACCATAATCTGTTCATGGATTCTTTACAAGAGAACATTCGTGCTTTGCCTGTGGAGTTGAGAGAACGCATTTACCGAGAGCTGGTCAAAATACAAGTGAAACGTAAAGAACAATTGCATCCGTTACGTCACCGGTGTTTGAATCACTGGTACCTGAAGGCTATACAAGGACTGATTCAATTGAAAGTGTTCCATTGGACAGACATTGATCAACGATCCCCTAGTTTTAAAAAGGATTGGTTTGTTATGGGCGATTCTATCTACTACATCATTGTAAACTTACTGCATCGAATTCCAGAGGAAGAGTTAACGAATTGCCAACATCTTGAACACAATGTCAACTTAGTGAAAGAGGAAACTTCTGAACGAATTGTAATGTGTAGATTAGTGACTAAACGATTTAAATTCGACACTGAAGTAAAACCATGTTTGTGCAAAGAGTACATTTCTTGTGTCAGAGCAAAGAGGATTTAGTATGACCTATTCATGGATACTTTGCTAGAGAACATTCGTGCTTTGCCTGTCGAGTTGAGAGAACGCATTTACCGAGAACTGATCAAAATACAAGTGAAACGCAAACGCAAAGTTATTCAACCGTTTTTAAATTATGCTATGTTCCAAAGTACAAGAAGACTGATTATGAGTGGATATTACATCAGGCACAAAGGTAAACGAGGCTATTGGCCACCACCCAACGATTCCAAAAACAGTGTATATACTTATGGATACTTTACAAGAGAACATTTTGGGCTTGCCTGAGGAGTTGAGAGAAAGGATTTACCGAGAGCTGGTGAAAATACAAGTCAAACGTAAAGAACAATTGCATCCGTTACGTCATCAGATCTTTAACCACTGGTACCTGAATGGTATAAGAATACTGATTCGTCAGAAATTTTTTTCAGTGGTCAGACCTTGTTGAACACTTTCAGTTTGTGAATGATGATGAACTAGACGTTCGTAATTTTGGTTACTTCGAGATTCACTTATTGCAACGTATTGAGGAAGATGAGTTAAAGGATTACCAACATTTGTTACATGGAATCTGCTTAGAAAAAGACGAAACATCTAGACAAACTCTGACGTTTCAGTTACAGTATGTAACATTTAAATTCCCTAGTGGAGAACGAACATGTTTAGATAGAAATTACCTTTATTGCTTCCGAAACAAAGACACTATAAACTCAAGTTGCCATGCCACGGATTATGTCACATATTATTGAACAGATTCCGTGGAAGGAACTCATTGACCATATTCAAACCGTGGATCATTACCATCGATTATTACAAGAACTGTATCCATTCAATTTGGGTCGACAAGTGGTGTGTGTCTTAGTGACTTGTTTTCTGGGATTTCGTTTACCAGCCGATTCTTTGTGGACTCTTTACGATCAGTACTTATCACCTCAATGGCCTTAAATGGTCACGAAAAACTCCTTTTGCTCAAAGCCTTGCGTTTTCATTTGGATACTTCTCGACCTCAACAGGAAAAAAAGATTCGTCAACTTTTAGCTACCCAAGACGTGTATGACGATGTATGTGTAGCTTGTGACTTACATCCCCATTGGACAGATGTCCGTGCCTGGAAAGAATGGGATTTTGAGGCTTGGACCCAAGAAGTGGCCCAGTATGCACGAGAGTTGTTCAAGGTCAAAATTTACTTTTCAACCCGTGTTAGTGACGGTGCCAGAAGAACCCGTCACCCAGGACGGGACTGTCGTGGACAGGCCTGAAAGACCCTTTCGGGAGGACACTTGTGTGACCTTACCCCCTACTATAGAACTGGTTAGAACATTACCCAAAACATGTTGTACAGACACTTGTGTTTATTCCACGTTAATGGTTATCATGTGCCTTTTATCCTTGTACTTAAGCCTTTGGCTTTTATGTATTTTTGTCTTTCGTATTCATGTCTGAAACATTCAATAAACGTGTTCTGAAAAAAGTATATAAACTCTCGTCTTGTTTTTTTTCGTGTCACAAGTGACATTTCTCACACTATGGCTACCTCTGCTGTCTCTGCTCCCTCTTCTTCTACTGTCAAAGTCATCGACGAACACTTAGATCGTGCCAGTTGGGAGGCTTTGTATCTTCGCCATCCTTTTAACATGCTCATTGCTGACCTAGCGGTTCAGGCAAAACCGAATTCGTCAAACGTTTGATCGAACATAAACATCATTTGATCGATCTGCCACCTCAACGGATCGTGTGGTGTTACAAAGAGTGGCAATCGGCGTACAGCCTCTTGCGAGAAAGTCAAGGCGATTCCATCGTGTTTGTGGAAGGCATTCCTAAAGAAGACGACGGCATCGTCTCTGACTCCCGTCAAACCCATTTGGTCATTTTCGACGACATGTTAGGAGAAGACGAAGAAGAAATTAAATTGTGGTTCACGCGCAAAGGGCATCACCGTAATGCCAGTGTCGTTTACATCACCCAAAATTTGTTTCAACAAAGTAAAGCCCATCGCACCATCAGTCTCAATGCGCATTACGTTGTCTTGTTTAAAAGCCCTCGAGATAAATCGCAAGTGCAAGTCTTAGCCAAACAGTTAGGAACGCCTTGGCTGACTCAGGCGTACGACGATGCCACTCAAACTCCACACGCCTATTTACTCGTCGATTTGAAACCTACGACCCCCGAGGATTTGCGATTTCGTACCCAATTGTTTCACCACTGGTGCCAAGACGGAGGGCCTGTCCTGTACACGTCTCCGTCCTCGACTTAATTTCACTCCACATAAAAAATCTATAAAAACCTCAGACCCTTTTTCGTCTGTCTCACACAACGTCAACATGACGTCCCTTCAGTCGCATCTTCCCGTCAAATTGATTTGTGCCTTGTATGTCATCAGTCGAGAAAAAGATCCACAAATACGAGCTCGTGTTTTAGAAGCTAGTCTCAAAGAAGTCTTACGATGGTTCACGGTGACGGCACGTCAATTACTCCAAGGAATCATTCAGATTCCTCATCAAACCAAACGCTTTTTCGATCGAAACAAAGTCGCTTTCGTCCAACTGGCCGATCCCCGCATCGACACTCAAACCAAAAAACAAATCATTTTGAAACCTGGAGGGAGCGGTACTCTAGGAGGGGTCATCATTCGCTCTCTCTTAAGATGGGATCCTAATGCCCCCAAAGTTATACCCAAGAAAAAAGTCCAACGAAGGACCAAGAAGAAAAAGACCAGGTCCCCAAGAAGAAGAAGAACTTCTCCAGTGGCGGGACCCTCCTCTCATCAGACAGCACCACCTCGGAAAAAGAAAAGAAGCCCCCAGAAAAAGAAACAGAGAAAAAGTCCCCAGAAAAAGAAAAGTCCACAGAAGAAAACTAGTCGCAAGAGAGGCACTTCTTCTTCGGCCAGGACGCAACCTTACACTCGCAAACCACGACCTGCCACGGCGGTGACTGCGTCTCCGGCATCCTCACGTTCATCCACTTCTCCGTTGATGACACCAAGAACTGAAGAGTACTTGGAGACGTTGATCACACCAAGAACTTCTCCGTTGATGACCCCAAAAAGAACTTCCCCAGTGGCAGGACCCTCCAATTTAGTGGCAGTGGCTGCTGCTCACAAAGTACCTTCTCCCAAAATCAAAGTCCAAGATAGATCGGGCATGTTACAAAGTTTACTGGATTTGTCCAAGCAAGAACTGGCTCGATTTAGTCCGTTGAGTGCCCCTGCACGACGTGTCATGCCTATCCTCAAACTAATACGACGTAAAGATAATCAGTGGCGACGCGTTCCAGTATAAAAAAGACCTGTGACCAAGTCGGGGGTATCAGTGTTTTTTGGTGCTCCTGAAGACTCAAAGATGTCACCCTCCAGAAAACCCCAAGGAAAGAAAAGAAAAGGACTACCACCACGTTTAGTCAAACATGGGGACATGTTATCTGTCCTGTCCAAAGTTTCTCCACCTCTACGTAAAAAACTCATTCAATCGGCCTCCAAAGAGGTCATCGATACCGTGTGCGAATGCTGTTTGAACGTTTTGAAAGCCACGATCCCTTTGTCCAAACACCAGAAACAATGCTTAAGCAAACATCGTCACGTTCTTCGCCAAATGGTTCAAAAGAAAATTCCCGTTCGTAAAAAGAAGATGTTGGTCCAACGTGGAGGCATTTTGCCTCTCTTGTTAGGCCCCATACTGAAAGGAGTCTTGGGAACCATGTTGGGAGGACTGGTGGGAGCAAGATAAAAAGGCCCTCGGAAGTCCCAAGATTTCAGAATTGACCCCTGACAACCCCATGGAAGGACGAAAACTAGCTTTAGTACCTTACAAACGATGGATGGAATACCATCGGTGGCAAGAACAATGCACCCCGCATTTACCTCCCAATCCCCATTTGAGCGAGATGTCCCAGTTACAACACGAATTGCAATCCTTGATGGATCGCCAAGATTTGTCCGAAACAGAAAAATCGCAAAAGTACGGTCAACTCTTGCAACGACTGCAACTCTTTCACCAGAAAGCTTTAGACGAAACAGCTCTACCCACCCTGAAAGATTTTAAGACCTTGATGAAAAGTTCAGCACCATCATCACTACCACCACCACCACCACCACTACTACCATCCCCAGGGGTCACCAGAGATGCTAGCCCACGAAGGCCTGAGGAAGAAGAGATGCGAGAAGTGTTTCAAACACTGTCAGCAGCTCCCATTTCGAGTAAGATTGCAGCATCCTTGTTGACCCCGTCCCCCACACCCCAACGAGAAGAAATGAAAGCTTGGGTTAAAAAGATGATGTCCACTCCTCCTTCGACAGAAGTGAAAAAGAAAGAAGGGAAACCAGAAGTGAAAAAAGAAAAGAAAACCAAAGCCATTCCATTGCCACCTTCACCACCACCACCACTACCTTCGACTTCTACTCCCGTAGCCCATCGGACACGTAAATCCGTTTCTAAACCACCCTTTCGACCCACCCAAAGTAGCATCACCGAAGAGTGGGTGACTTATTAACACACCAACAAACACAAAAAAATGGAAAAAGTCTTAGCCAGCTTTTACTACGATCCCTCGAATCCTGCAGGTTACGCAGGAGTTCAAAAATTGTATCGTGCTGCCAAAAGTCGATTGAAAAGTCTCCGTTTACCTCAAGTGCAACGATGGTTACAAGAACAAGCTACCTATACTTTACACAAACCCATTCGACGCAAGTTTGCCAGAAGTCGCACCCGAGTGGAAGGCATCGATCATCAATGGCAAGCCGATTTAGCCGATGTCTCTCATTTGGCCAGTTACAATCGTGGCTACAAATATTTGTTTTGTGTCATCGACGTCTTTTCCAAATTTGCCTGGGTCGTGCCCTTGACTTCCAAATCCAGCAGCGAGTTAGTGCGAGCCCTGCAACGGGTGTTGAAACAAAGCGGTCGTCACCCTCTTCGATGGCAAACGGACAAAGGCACCGAATTTCTGAACCAAGCTTTCCAAAAGGAATTAAAGAAACGTGACATTCATTTTTTTACCACCGAGAATCCCGAAACCAAAGCCAGCATCGTGGAACGTTTTCAACGCACTTTGAAAGAACGCATGTGGAAATATTTTACGCATCACCACACTCTGAAGTACATCGACATCTTACCGCACCTGGTGCAAGCGTACAACCAATCTTACCATCGAAGCATCGGACGTGCCCCGCAAGAAGTGACTCCCGACAACGAAGTGCTGGTGTTTGAGCGTCTGTTTGGTACGTCCCCGACAAGGGCTGTCCCCAAGAAAAGTGGAATGTTGGCCGTAGGAGATTGGGTGCGCATTGGCAAAACCAAACGCACTTTCGACAAAGGTTTCTTACCTAACTGGACGATCGAATTGTTTCGCGTCACTGGACGAGTGCATGGCCGTCATCCTGCTGTATATAAATTGGAAGACATGAACGGAGAAGTGCTCAAAGGAACGTTTTATTTGCCCGAGCTACAACGTGTGACCAAAAAAGAAGACGACGTGTACGACATCGAAAGCATTCTCGAACGCAGAACCCGTAAAGTGGGCAAACGACGTGTCAAAGAAGTCAAAGTACGTTGGAAAGGATATCCACCCAGTTTTGATTCTTGGATCGACGCTTCGCAAGTCATCGACTATAAAAAGAAGTTACCATCATGCCCTTTCACACAGACGCAGCTACGTCGACCACTCCTTCACCTAGTTCTTCTGTGCAAGATTTACAAAAACAACCCTTGTGGGTGTGGTGCGGAGAACGTGTGCCTAAAACGCAAATCGTCTTTTTCTGCCAAATCTTCGTGGTGTATTGTGTCATCGGGGCAGCCATTGCCAATTTGAGTTTGCAACAAGGAGACAAACAATTGTGGACCATTTTATTGAGCAGTTGCATCGGTTACCTGCTTCCTAATCCCTCCCTGAAATTCACCTCGAACGGGAACCACGGGAACCTTGTGTCCAGTGCCAGTGCCAGTCACCACTCCAACAACAACCACAACGACCCTATTTTGGGCGGAGACACGCCTCTGACGTCTAGTAACCCCTCGGACAGCCACAGAACTCTGGAATTATGAGTCACCAAAACCAATTTTACTTAACCTTACCCAGCGACAGTTCCATGGAGGTGTTTCCCCACAACACGTTGTGCTGTTACACAGCCAAATTACCTCAGGCCATCCCCTTAGATCACGAAGCCCATTGGGAAGTGGCTTTAGTGGAAATCATTCATCCGACCCAAGTCCTCAATGTCCTTCCCAATCAAAATTTTTTTATGGTGGAAGTTCATGACGAGCAAGTGCAACAGGAGTTGGATAAGATTGTCAAATATGACAATAAAACCTATAATGACAAAACTCGAAAGTGGACCTACAACTTGTTCATTCCCCCAGGCTATTATTTTAGTGGTCAACATTTGGTCAGCACCATAACCTAAAGGTTTAATGTCGTGTTTCTGAGAGCTTTGGAAATTGCCAATAAAAGTGTCACCCTGGAATACCACAAAACAGCTCATCGCTTCCTCATGAATTATTTTCCTGAGGGGGGTAAAACCCTGTCCATTTTATTTTGTCCTGAATTGTTTGACATGTTGGGTGGAGACATGAACATGAGAATGACCATGGTGAAGAAAAAGGAACTGCCAGTCGTTTACGACAACGAGTCTTTTAGCAAGTTATTTCGTGCCCCGGTAGAACTGAACCAAGGACTGAATTTGATGTTTGTGTACTCCGATGTGGTGGAGTACAGCGTGGTGGGACACACCTCTGTGCCGTTACTGCGTGTCATTCCTTTCAAAGTGGATTCTGCCACGGTCGCTGACGAGGAAGGTGGAAACACCACGTTCACCGCGAATTTGTCCATCCTCACTATTTGCCTGTCAGCAAGTCGTATTTGGACACGGTCAACATTGCTATAAAAGGAGATCTGGGACAAAATATTCCATTCGCCAAAGGAAAAGTCACGGTGAAACTCCATTTTCGAAAACGGTTCTCTCACGACTCGTAAGTCATGTATCCAGGGTACCGAGGGGTTGCTCGACAGCGAGGACACGGTTTAGGAGATATGTTAAAATCGGCCTTTCGTTCGGTGGCCCCGGTGTTGAAACCGATGGTGACACGCGGATTGCACGCCTTGAAAGATGCGGCACTGACACAAGGCAAAGAATTTCTCCAAAATGTCATCATCGACAAACAAAACCCTAAAGAAGCCTTCATGAGGGCAGGCAAAAATGTCTTGCTGCAAACAGGCAAAGACATTTTAGGCCGACGAGACACACCTATAAATGCCCTGCACGCTACCGAGTCAGGCATTCAGCAAGGACAAGGTAGAAAGAGACGACGAAGAAAACACCCTTTCACCAGACTTCAAGCTAGAAAGGCCAAGAAAAGATGAACCGTTCGAGACTTAGACGTTTTCCATTATTGAGACACAGAAAAAAAAAAATGATGCACCGAGAGTCATGTGCTTGTTCCAAGTCGGAACTGGATATGTTTGCCATGCCCCCCACCATGATGACGATGCAAGAATCCCAGTGGGTGGAATTTCATCCCGTCTCCTCATTGACCGATTCCGCTCCCATCGAGTTTGAAATCAAAGGACAGCCCGAAGATTACATCGATCTGAATAGCAGTTACCTATACTTGAAAGTGAAAGTGATCGAACCCAACGCAACATAGACGCTGATGAAGCAGTAGCTCCCGTCAATAATTTCATGCATTCCTTGTTCAGCGAAGTGGACTTGTACTTGAATAACAAACTGGTCAGCAGCAGCATGGATACTTACCCTTATCGAGCCTACCTGGAAAATCTCTTGACGTACGGAAAAGAAGCCAAGAACACTCATCTGGATGCTTGCGTGGTATGGAAACCTGACCAAGCGACTAGGTTCAACGGCATTACACTTGCTGAGGATGCTCAAAATTTATCGGGATTTGTAGAACGACAAAAGAAAATTGCTGGAAGTCGTAGTTTAGAACTAATGGATCGCTTGCATTTGGACATGTGGTTACAAGAAAAGTATTTGCTGAACGGGATGGATATCCGCCTGAGACTGAATCGCAGCAGTGCTGCTTTCCATTTGATGGCTGCTGCTGATGCCACTTACAAAACCAAAATCGAAGAAGCCAGACTCTACGTGCGACGTGTGGAAGTGTTGCCTAAAGTAGGTAACGACATCAGTCAGACGTTGAGCAGAACGACCGCCAAGTATCCGATACGTCGCGTGGAAGTGAAAACCTTCACCATTCCTGCTGGACAGCGATCCATGATCGAAGATCATCTGTTCCAAGGACAGTTACCTAAGCGTTTGATTGTTGGTATCGTCAAGAATTCAGCTTTCAATGGAGCCTACAATGAAAATCCTTTCTACTTTAATCATTACAATGTGTCCAAGATTGAAGTCAGTCGCGATGGCAAGACTCTTGTGTACCCGACCCTTTGAGCCTAACTTTGGTGCCGCGAAGAATTATTTGAGATCGTACTTGTCCCTGTACGAAGCTACCGGACAGTTAGGAACCAACACCAGTCACGGCATTACGTACGACGATTATGCAGGAGGCTACGCTTTGTGGGCTTTCGATTTCACTCCAGACCAAGGCAGCGACGAGGGACATTTCCACCCTATAAAATCCGGCCAAATTCGTGTGGAAATTCAGTTTGCGAGTCCACTGGATGCAGGGAACACAGTGAACGTCATCCTGTATGCAGAATTCGATAATACGATAGAAATCAACAGTTTGAGAGAAGTCATCCTAGATTACTAGAAACCATGGAAGACTGTTATCCCTCTTTACCTAGTGGAGAAACTTTGGACATGAAATGTAAGGAGACTGTGGAAGAAGAAGTGATCATGATGAAGTCAAGATGGCCAGAACAAGAAGCCCATTTAGTCTCCTGTTTTGCCAAACACTTGGTCGACAAAATGACGGAATTGATCAAGAAAAATTGTTATGGATGTCAAAACGATCATCCCAGTCAAATTCAACACGATAAATGCCTGATGTTAAGTCAAGAAGAAAAATTGGACGAGTATCTGGACGAAGCTTGGAGTCTCATCTCGAACAAAGACGTGTTGCACCAGTGGTATAAAGACTTGCGTGAACATTCTTGTCCACCATTAACCACTCAAGAGATCCATCGTATCGAAGCTCTCCTGAATCAGAGTGAGGCGACGAAACGAAGAAACGGTTATTTGTCAGACATTTTCAAGCAAAAAAGTCAGGATCGAATTGACGACTTATTATTACCTGTGAAGAAAAAAACACACAAAACAATGGATACCTGGGAACTTTATTACCTTTTGAACCACAGTTCGTATACGGCTTCTTGGAATCCTGTCGTCTGTGCTAAAGATGAACTCCCTCATCGCAAACCTCAAGACCATCAAGCTTATGTGATCAACACGGACGACAGTCATCTCCCAGGAACCCACTGGGTAGCCGTCTACTTTCCTCAAGAAGGATGTGTGGAATATTTTGATTCGTACGGATTGCCCCCTTTGGAAGACGATATCATTGACTTTATGAGAAGAAATGCTCAGACCACCCGATTCAATAATGTGAAATTACAAGGCACAGATTCCTTGGTGTGTGGACAGTACTGTGTGTATTTTCTGCATCATCGCAGCCTAGGTTATTCCTTAGAACATTTAGTGACTCATTTTGATCCTCGTTCTTCTTCAAGAAACGATGTGAAAGTAGATAGATGGTTTTGTGACCATTATGCTTATCTTTTGTCTCAAGCTAGGAAACGTAGTGTCCATCAATGGCCTAATGACTTCCAACAGTGGAAATCACAATTTCATTCACAGCGTTGTCAGCCCTGTTTAAAGTAGAGTGTGAATTGAGAATAAAATGTATGTGATTTGAAAAAAATGTTTGATGTTATATTGTTGGATTATTGTTAAAGATGTTAGAGTTGTTGTTGGTTAGTGTTAAGTGATTTTTGAATAAAAAATGTTGTGTTTTGAAAAAAATGCCTTTGTCTTTTGTTTAGCTATAAGAATGTTTGATTGATGCTCTTTAATTTCTTACTATCCCTCTCATGACACTCTTTGAACGTTGCGACTCGAAAATCGTGTGGGGGATGTTTTCCTTCACGTCCGCGCTTTGACTTTAAGAACCGGGGTTGTTTCCAGTCTAACCATCCATTGTCGACTCATCCTCCTACGAAGATGTGCTCCAAACTAGCTAAGCTCAACGAAGCCTACGTGAATTTGCATAGGGTCAGACACAGTCTGATACCGAAGCCAGAAGAGATAGAGAATGTGAGAATGTTAAAAGTCACTGAAGACCTGATAGAAGAGCTCTTCAGAGAAGAAGTGAACAGGCAGAAAGAAGAATGGACAGAGAAGTACAGACTTCAGAGACAGCAGCAACAGCAGCAACAACAACAACAACAACAACAACAGCAACAACCTGAACCTGACAGAGGCTTTGTCGATTGTCGTATCGACACCAAAGAGTTCTTCTTCTCTTTCCGAAGAAGCAGACCTATCGCCAGAAAGTCTATCCTCAGAGGACATCGCATTCTTAGAAACTAAAAGATTGCCATAGCAAACAATAAAAACAAAAAACAGCCCTTTTCAGGGCCACCCCAATACTCTAGAAAAGAAATAACCATCAATTTGCCAATGTGTGTAGGTAGAGTAGTGTGAATATAAACACTAACTCTTTTTTATAGTGTGAGGGTATGTGTTTGTGTATAGGATTGTGTATTAGTAAGTGCTCACGTACGTTGGTATGGATAGTAGATTAAGATCATGTCTTTTTTAGGTGTTTGAGGTGTGGGGAGAGTAGATTTGGGGTTTGATTACTTTGCGTATGTGGATAGTATATTGAAGTGATTAATGAAAAAATTTTAGAATAGTGATGCGTAGTATAAAAAGTGAGTGAGTGTTTCTTTTAGGTCCGCGCGTTGTTTTTTGGTCATGATCTAGGTAAGATTAATTTTATGTTTTTAGGGGATGTTTTCCATCACGTCCGCGCTTTCAGTATAAATTGAAACTCGCTCGGCAGTCTAGCTACCCTTGTTGATTGATCAACACCACCAGAAGAATGAACACCAGAATTGTGAAACTGCTAGAACTCCAGATGCACCTGGAATATGCCAGGCGCATAGTAAATGAACTATCCGCGGAAGCCATAGTAGAAGAGGCAAGAATAAAGAAGGAAGAGGAGGAGAGAAGAGAGAGGGAAGAGGAGGAAAAGAAAATAGGAGAGAGGATGACTTACAAGATACCAGAGACAGAGGATTGGGGTGCTGAAGCCAATCATCCCGCCTCTGCACTCCCAAGAAGAAAGGTGAAAGGAGACTGGGGAAGAAGATGCGTGTATGGCGCCAGGCCAGGAAGGTGCCATCGTTAGATAGGTGCATCGTGAGTTCAAAAAAACCAACAGCTCTTTTCAGGGCTACCCAATACCCTAGAAAAGAAATAACTATACATTTGCCAATGTGTGTGTGTGTAGGTAGACTAGTGTGAATATAAACACTATCTCTTTTTTAATAATGCGAGTGTATGTGTTTGTGTGTTAGTGATCGTGTTTGTAACTGCTCACGTAAGTTTGTGTGAATAGTAGAGTATGGGTTTCATTATTGTTTCTTAGCGTATGTGGAGAGTATAGTTTGGGTTTTATTATATGAAATGAGAAAGTAGAGGGATGTTTTCCTTCACGTCCGCGCGTTGTTTGGTCATGATCTTGGTAAGATCAATTTTATGTTTTAGGGGGATGTTTTCCTTCACGTCCGCGCTTTCACTATAAGAACCCACAAAGTTTGATGTTGGAACCATTCTAAGGAATAACTGAGACAAAATGACTCAAGTATCAGTTCTATTTAATCTATTAAGAGACATCTATTTTTGGATAATGGATGTAGAATATGTTGTAGGAAGAATAGAAGAGGAATGGAGGCATGGAGATATGAAAGACTTTGTAACCAGTCAAGTTCAAGGCCTAAAGACAGCAAGAGATATCATAGCAGGGATGATTGAAGAAGAAGTCAATAAGTCAAGAGGCTTCATTAACCCACCTTACTTCAGAGTGGGAAGTTTGAAGGAAGCACTGGATCATGTCATCAAAGTCCGGTGCTTCCTAGAAAAAATATTGTACTGGACGGAGTGGAGGAATGTAAAATGGGGGTTGGACAAGGTGAAGAAAGGGGAAGATCTGATGAGAAAAGTAATGGAGGAAGAAGTAGAGAAGATTAAAGAGAAATGGAGGGAAGAAAGAAAAGATGTGGAAAACACAAAGAAAAAGGAAGAGTTTGAGCGGCTTAACAACAATTGGATGAAAATCCAAGAGAAGTTCCGAGCCATGGGTCACCCGGACTGGATGCCGGAAACAGAAAAGAAGAAGAAGAAAGGAATGATGGAAAAAATAAGAGGATGGTGGAAGAAGTTAAGGAGCTAGAAGAAGAAAAAAAAAACCCAAAGGCCCTTTTCAGGGCCACCCATATTTCTCGAAAAGAGAATGACTTTCCATTGCCTACCCCTTTTTTTAAAAACATTTTTTAAAAAAAAATCCCATGTTCAATTCCCCTTGAGGCTATAGTGGCCCAAGACTTTTTCCCATGTTCAATTCCCCTTGAGGCTAGAGTAGCCCAAGACTATTTCCCATGTTCAATTTCCCTTGAGGCTATAGTGGCCCACGATTTTTCTCCATGTTAAATTTCCATTGAGGCTATAGTGGCCCGGGGGGGGGGGGGTCTGTAATGCTAATTCCCATTGAGGCTATGGTGGCCCTATTTACTACTATTACTGGTGTGCCCTTTACTCATGTAGAGGTGAGATTATGAGGTTGAAATATATTTAGTCCGATTTACACTGATTTAGTACAAATAATTCGAGTATATGTTATTGAAATAAACAGATGTTATCCATGAAAGTGATGTTAACAAAAAAGTAAATAAACATTATTTTTGAACTTGAATACAATAGGCCAAAAATGAAATAGAAATAGGACTTTATTCAGAAACACAGCTAAGCGTTCTTCGAATCCAGGTAAAATAAATCATTGAGTCGCTTTTAGTCTGTTTGTTGTTTTAAGTCGTCTAACAACAGAACTAACCTTTCTTTAAAACAAAATGCAGAATATGAGAGATATCACTTCACAATCTTGTCTTGGCGTTATAATTTGATTCCAACAGAAATTTCTAGCAACACCCGATAAATAGATCAACTGCATGTACGTTAGCAATTTGCGCTAACATTTAGAATACATACATCTTCATTTACTGCGATAATATTTGATCCAAGGAGATTAAATTCATAATATTTTTTAAATAAATTATGAAATCATACAATTATTTGTTCTGACCGACCGTGACATTCAACTATACTTTTAAAAATACTGCCATTGGTTAACAAGCACATTTAGAAACATCAAATAGTATTTATTTTCTAGACCGCTGACATTACACTTTTCATCGTCTAATATCACACACACTCATCTTTATATATTACAGTTTTTAGCCCTATTGTATTCTGACCTAAGATGACTTTAATACTACAATCACAATGATTTATTTAAACGAACTATAACGTAAAGTTTGAAGGAATGAAATTATTGAGTTCATATTGATGTAAGTGACAGGTACAGCATCTGATCCTTGTCCAGCAACTTAATGTCATATGAAAGTTAGCAAATCTATTGCACCAAAATCTATTTTGATTAATATGTACTTCACTGAAGAATATTATTTCACTTGAAAATAACTATTAGGAATTTGATAATTATAGTTGGTGATTGTATGCTGATGATTCTATTAACAGATGCAGAGTAGAGTCTGCCATGATATTTTAGAAGAATCAAAACAAACAGACAGTATGTTGAACAACAGCTTGATATTAGTGATTGAAATATACTGGAGTAAGAGAAAGTTGTATATAGGCTTGGCATTTACTTTCAGCTACAAAAACATGATTATATTATGAAACACCTTTACCTCATATTCAAATTTAGCAGTGCGTTTAGTTGAAACAAGTTAACCTAATTTGTATTAATATCTATATTCCAAAAGAAATCACGTTTGGAAATACCTAAACGGATGCAAACATCAGAGAGTTAATATGAAGTCTATTTACAAATGGGAAGTGTGTGTGTGTGTGTGTGTGTGTGTGTGTGTGTGTCTTTGGATCTTTAACATTGCTTTTAAAAAGATTTAGTCATATTGTTTCGATGTCTACATTGTTCTAATCTGCCAACTTACGAATTAACCACTAGACCAGCGGAGCGGTCACCAATGGGAAGAAATCAAATGGTATAAGTATTGCAGACAAGAATTATGTAATTGATAATGCAATTTTTTTTAAGTAATTTTTGATATATTAAAGTTGGTGAAAATTACACTTTTGACACTGATAATGTTGATTCACACAGATCATTTGACGAGGTTGTCTTCTGCAAAATAGACGCAAATCAAGTTAAAATGTTCATGGTTAAAGCAAAGCATCGCATGACATATGTTATGTATATGGATTGTCTTATTCAAAATAACATCTATGACATGGTATGTTTTATTCAAAATGAAGATTAAACCATTGTATTTGAGAAAGTAAGATTGTGTTAACAAGATTATAATTAAATATGATAAGATCACAAATTCAATAAAATGATTTCAGCAACGACGTTCAGTTTCGAAAACGCGATGGAACTACACCGTTTGTGATGATGGTATATTTGTATTGCCTAGTGACACGGTTATAAAATTGTTATCAGTGTTGGTTACTTTATCAACATTAGAAATAAGCCTCTAGTGTTTTGCAACAAATCTTTCCAAATATTAATGGATAATGGTAACAATAACAATTACAATTAAGTTATGAACTCAACTGTAGATGTTATCTTCATATGCTAGCTTGTGATTCTGTCACTGCTTTTAACTATTGCCTCTGCTTCTTTATGTATACTAAAACTAAGAAAATTTGCCAATATTTTGAAGCAGTTTTTATGACGTAAAATCATTATTAGCTCAGAGTTGTATGAGCAGGAATATGGGAAACAGTAGTGGTGCTGTTTGCTTCGTAAGTTAAGAACGTCCTAACACATTTTGCATTTTCTACAGCATGATCGGATCCGATTGGCTTGCAATGTCTTTTTATGGCAAAGTAGCTAATGTATCAGCTAGTTTCTGACAAATATTTATATGGCTTGAAATGAAAACTACGTTGTTTTCGTTTTAAAATATCAGCATCATATTAAAACTAAAATACCATACATTATCCACCAATACCAAATTATTTATGTTCCTATTTTTTTCCAAAGTCTCCCCGGCCTATTGTTTTTATTTGTTGCAAATTTTAATTGAAATTGTCTTCCGTACCCAGCTATAAAAAACATACAAATTAAAAGATTATGGATCAGTATATTTTAATTTGTTATAACATTAAATTAGTATAAAATTATTTAGAACACTGAGACAAGCATAATGGGAGACACGGCATCTCTAAAAAATTAAAGTTGACAAATACATAACTAATTTTGATCGAATAAGTTATTGCTCTTTATAATGATTGATGGATATAATATATAGATGTACAATTAATGTCATACAAAATTAGAGAGTTAAAAAGACGTCACAATAATATATACTACAGACATACCACAAGGACAATAACGACTGGTTTTCTCATTAAACATGAATTAGTATTATATGGTCATGGAAAGATAGTAAGAGATCTGATAGGACGTAAAAATGTGACGTGCTCAGTCTATTGATTTTAATTTTTATGTTTGAACTGAAATGAACTCGATATGATTTTGGTGAGGATTTATAACCATATTACTCTATTATTTATATTGGTATTGACGTATATTATCCATAATCCTGTAATAAATGTTTTCACTGGTTGCTTACTAAGTATATAAAAGCAAGTAATAAGAAATATTAATGTGCTAAACACTATCAAAAAATTAAGTGCACAATAAGAAACTCTAAATTCTTAAATATGTCATCTGCTGTTTTACAAAGATGTTTTGTGATGATAATATTAGTCGATACGAAATTATTCTGAAATTCGAAAATAACTCAGTTTATATTGATGATATTAACAGAAGCAAAGCATCAAGTGTTATGCATTCTATATTTTAGGTAACTTTTGATATACTATTTTATTTACTTTTCGAATTTCGTACAGAATATTTTTTGTTCTAAATCGCGTCGTAATTTATCTCTGTTAGAAACGCAAATTACGTAGAATCTCTAAATAGCTGTTACCTACATATTGACAATGCGTAATAATAATCGTGATAATAAGGCATAAAATGGGTAATATGACATGGTTTCTCAGTGACTGACTGGATATGGAAATTCCAAGAAGAATTATGTTGATTCCTATTGGTTGCGCAAAGTAACGTAAACATACATAGTTTGTCGTCAATCAATAGTATATGTTGTTACATGGAGTCTATTCAGTATTCAGTTTTATTCCTCTTTCTGGAGTCATTCACACGTTTTGGATTTCTGATGTAGTTCAGCTAGTATGCTTTATGATCTACTTTTCGAGAGGAGAAACATTTGTTTATACTGTTCATTGGTGTTAGAAAGAGTTCATTATAAGGACAATAATATTATTCTGGAACTGTTATAAATTTTTCGAGAGAATTCTTGACAACGCCATCTCGACGACGTCTCTGTTGTTGGAGAACAAATACGTTGAAAATTAGAAGCGATTTTGTATTCGCTTAGGACTTTCATAGACCTTTATATGGACTAATTTTCATCCACTTCATTATTCTGTGAGTTCTTATCATATTTATCATTGCTGTCTTTAATAATTAAAATGTTTGTTAAGTTTTACACAACTTGCCGATTTTGCTTCTTTGCTGTTACTTACGTTTGAAATTTATTTCATTTCATTTCGGAATTATCAAAATTTCATAATGCCAACTAAAGTGGAGAACTTTATTTTAAATCCTAGCTAAAAACCGTTCGAGTTCTTGAAAAACGATGAGTTGCTTTAACTTGCCAAACAATATGATCATTCAGAGGAAAGTTAAGTTTCATTAAAACAAGAAGTATAAGATATATTGGTTCAATATTTAGCCTTGAGTCTGATTGGTAAGTCCGAAACTTGCTCTAATTTGCAAGTTGCAGAATTAAAATTAAAATACCACAATGAAATGAATGAAAGAAATGAAGTTAAGAAACTTGAGCTTCAATTACAAAACGAGGAAAAAGATAAACAATTACATATTCAAAAAGAAGAAAATGAAGTGAAATTGAATTTCTAAATGCAGGAAAAAGAACCTGAAGTGTTCCAAATGCAGAAAAAGGGAAGTGAGAGAAAATTTCAGCTAGAAGAGATGCAAATCAAACTGCAAGTACGAAAATACGAGAGAGAGAGAGAGAGAGAGAGAGAGAGAGATGAAAATGGAAGTAAAATGAAAAGAAATGAAAGTGATAAGTTATGAAAGTTCGGCGTCTGATGAATAGAATATTACATTGCTACCACTTTTTAAAGAAAAAGATGATAGATCAGTATTTTTCACTTTTTCAAAAATTAGCAGAATTCAAAATGGTAAGAGAATACCGGAATTTATTATTACAAAGCGTACTTATTGTAAAAGATAGAGTGATGTATATACTTCACTATCAGTTTATGCAAGTACTGATTATAATCAGGTAAAGAAATTTATTTTGAAGCGTATGAGGTCATAC
Organism: Sinohyriopsis cumingii; assembly: GCA_028554795.2. Taxonomy (NCBI): domain Eukaryota; kingdom Metazoa; phylum Mollusca; class Bivalvia; order Unionida; family Unionidae; genus Sinohyriopsis; species Sinohyriopsis cumingii. The sequence continues at coordinate 40,691,358 of CM068838.1, forward strand.
CTGAGACACGTCGACAGAGGTTTCGAAATTGTAAAAAAGAATATACCCAAAACCCATGTCGAGCATGCTAGTGAAAAAGAAAACCCGTTTGACCGATGTTGTGCATCAATATAGATTGATACAGATTATGACAAACTTAGACATCTGATTTTAGTCGAAGGGGTCAAGAACAGCGCCTGTTATATGTCGAAAGTTACATTGATGAACATAAGTTAGATCCCGTAGAAAGCTTTGCTCGTGCGGCTGACAAGTATTCCTTGGCTTACAAAGCTTCATTTGTCAATAAGACTTCCTCTGAACAAGTGTTTAGTAGAACACCAAATCAATCCCAACCAACTATTCGGAATCCAGCATCTGATAAGACTGATCAGAAATCCTTACAACTTCCAACGTGTACTTATTGCAAGCAAATGAGGCATGTTATTTATGATTGCTTTAAGTTAACATATGAGCAACAGACTAAATACAGAGTAGTTCCAAATGCTTCTCTTTATCATAGGTCAAGGTCATGGTAATGTATTGGAATCAATAAATTTGTGGGGCCAAACAAACCACAGTCTCAGTCTGATTATGTAATGGAGAATTATGAACCATTCATGGCTGAGGGTTCTATATCACTTATTTGTGACTTGACCAAGACTATTCGTACTAAAATATTAGGGGACATGTGAACTTTTCAGAGTCTTTAATTGTCAGGTATTTTGCCTTTGTATAAGATGGTTCTTCTTCTGACAGTGTTCTTTTTCAGGGAGTAGAGTGTGGTTTTATTAACATTCCTTTCCATAATGAAATTAACATTAGACATAGTTTCAGGGCCACTGACTTTTAGCGCTGTGTTTCTTTAACTATTGAGAGTGTTGATTGTTTTCTTACGCAATAGCTTAGCTGGAAATGAGGCTGTGTTTAATCCCTTTGCAACTGACAAGCTTTGCTAGGATCAAAAGGTTGACCATATTCAAAATTAATTCCCTGATTTGTCCGCTTGTGCAATTCTTAATGCTATAGCAAACGAAGCTCAATTCCATTAGCCGAAACATGTATTGGTCAGCCTTTTCATAAGGTCATGTTTGCTTCCGCTACTGATCAGTGAAAAGGTATTGATCATTGTGACCCTTTTTTAACAACTTATTCCCAAATGTCTAATTAGGGTGAAAAAAGTCAATCACTTGTCTTCGATCAGGAAAAGGATCTTGAGATCTGTTTGATTCAGAGTGTTTTTAGCAAAGCTGACTCCGCAGAGGTACCAACTTGCTATTTGTTAAAAAACGGGGTCCTTATGATGACATAGAGACCAGTTGAGGTACCCTCAGATGACGAATGGTCAGTAAGCTATCATATTGTGGTACTAAAGTCATAGAGACAGGAAATTCTAAGTTTAGCCCATGAAACACCTTGGGCTGGTCATCTGGGAGTCAATACAACCTAAAAGAATATCTTACATCATTTTTACTTAACTAGAATTAAGAGTGATGTGTCTAATTACTGTAGCTCTTATCACACGTATCACATGGTAGGAAAATTAAACAAAAGCTACCTAAAGCTAATTTACACCATTTCTGGTATTTAAAGAACCATTTAGTAGAATAATGGTAGACTGAGTAGGTCCTTAACCAGTCCCAAGTCAGGCAACCAATACTTGTTAACAATTAATTGTGCGTCAACAAGGTTTCCAGAGGTAATTCCTTTACCGAATATTGAGACTAAAACTATAGTGAATACCTTAACTAATTTTCTTTACAATTTGTGGCCTTCCTAATCCATCCAATCTGATCAAGGTTCAAAAGCCATGTCGGGAATCTTCAAACAAGTTATGTATGAATTAAGAATTCAACAGTTCAATTTCTCTGCATATCACATGAAAGAGAGGGAGCGTTGGAAAGATTTCATCAGACTTTAGAGTATATGATAAGGTCATACTTCTTGGATGCCAAAAAAGATTGGGAAGATGGTGTTCACATACTGTTATTTGCTATTAAGGAGTCGGTTCAAGGGTCCCTTGGATTTAATCCTTTTAAACTTGTTTTCCGACACACTGTTCGTGTACCATTGAAGTTGTCAAAAGAAACACTTCTTGTAACAGAAGAATCAGAGATCAGTTTACTTATGTTTCTGATTTTAAATGCAAAATATCGAGAGATTGTGAAATGGCAAGAATTAGTCTTCAGTGTACATAATCACAAATGAAATGGAGGTATGACAAAACTACAAGGAAAAGAACGTTTCAACCTGGTGATAAACTTCTAGCTGTCTTGGCCATACTTCAGTCCTCTTTTGTCTAGGTAGTATGGTTCCGATACAGTTGAAAGGAAAGTTAGTGATTTAAGTTATATCACTAATACACCTAAGGGCGGCAAGGTAAACAACTCTGTCATATCAGTATGTTATAGAGTTGTTGATCGAACTAGTTCATTCAATAAATTTAGTTGTTCATGTCCCAAACAAGTACTATTTCAATGATAACGTACACACGGAATGAAATGACTTTGGTTCAACCAGACTTCAAAATTCTGAAATATTAAAACGTCTTTACAATAAACATTCACAACTACAGCCAGAGGAGAAGAATGAGTTAAAGCAATTAATATGTGAATATGAGCTCTCGTTCCCAGATATTCCATTTCCAGCAAACAAATTCTATCAGGATGTTGAAATTGTTGATTCTCAAACAGTACCCTTACATGATGAATATTTTTTAGTAAGAATGTGTGAAGAAAGAAGTTCAATATTGTTTGGGAAAAGAACTTTATTGAACAAAGCATTAGTAACTGGAATTTTGCGAAAACAATATAAATTGTCCCTAATGTGCACAGACTACAGAAAGGTGAAATGTGTACGCAAAACAGACTCATTTCCAATATCAAGAATAGATGACACGATTGGAAATGCAAAATATATCACTAAGTTTGACCTGTTCAAATGATTCTGGTAAAGCACACTTACGGACAGAGCCAACAAATTTTCGGCCTTTGCAACTACAGATGGACTCTATCAATACGAAGTGATGCCAGTTAGTATGAAGAATTCTCCCTCTACATTCCAGCGCTTAATTAACATGTCAACATCTGGTATGGATGGCAATAGTGCATACATTATCGACATCATTTTTTGCAATGATTATTAGAAGGATCACCTGGAAACTTCCTGAAAATTCATCGCTCACTTGAGTGAAGCGAATTTGACAGTGAATTTAAGTAAAAAATGAATATATAATATTATTTTGAAAATACAAAATTTTATAAAACGATATTATACTCTTTAATTTACTCAAGATCAACTTGCCGTCAGAATTAACTCTAACGAGTTAATGTAGAGGAACGGAAAGGTTATCATTAGTAGTTAATTATTATATCACCGTTGTTACAAGTTCTAATTAAATTTCAAACCATAATACACATTGTTACATTTAGACAACAACAATCATTGATACAACGTTTTCTTATTCAATCATATTCCGACTAAAGTTCAAGCGTTAATAGTTTTTGTGAGACATGTCAATAAAACATTATATGATATTCAAGAAAGGTATAAATAAAGCTGAATGGCTTGATTTTCTCGCCTATTATAACTTGTTCAATGAGTATCTGCATACATCAAGATACAAATAATGTTCATTATCTTTGAATAACCATCCTTACGATGTGTCGAAATCATGTTACGAACGGTTGACCATCCACTAATAAAAAACATAATCCATGTTTCTCTCTGTATTCAAAGGAAATCTGTATTACGTTTTTGTCCATGTTTACATACCTGATGTAAATTATGTTATATATTCTTCATGCCATCTGCAATTGGTTATTCGGCTGCAACGTGCGTGACAAGACAGTGGAGCAGACAAAGAGAATTTTCTGCGTATACGGGAATTTAGCGACTGATTCAAACGATTTTTTTTCTCTTGAATGGGCTACGTAGTATTGTTGTATACAGAATGATGCAAACATGAAAAAAGCTGACCAAACAGAGACATGCTCAGATATGCCTATTTCAAGGTTCTGGTAACTAAGTCATGTCAGTGTGGTTTCAATTCTGCCGTTTATCCAAAACGGGGACATGTCCGTTTCGAGTTGTGTCCCTGGTATATTGGTGTGATTTCTCGCTGATGTCCCTCTTTCGCACCTCCTAAGCGCGCGAGCAACACACCACGAGTCCGCGATATTGGAACTTTGTAGAAGAAACTTTTTATTTTTTACGAAATTTTGAGACAAATATTAATTACAAACTTATTTTGAGGGGTTTTTGTGCAGTGAATTAATGTGAAAATAGCCTGAATGTTGCATCGTTTCTTCCTGGTCTTAAGAAAGAGGTTTTTACATGTTTCGAATCAACAAGAAAAACAAAACAATAATATCTGGACATTTATATCCAAGAAAACTACTCGCTTGTTGTCGAGCAAAAGAAGATACTATTATGAATGACTGTGGATGTATTAAGACTCTGGACCCTATGGTAAGAGCAATAATGCTTGTAACAGTTGCACCCGTTCGTATTGCCATATTTAAGACCGCCTGATTATAAACTTCGCATTTTGCACTGAGGTATGTATAAATTTCTTCCGGAGTGGTCTTCTATCCTCTGCAATACCACCTTTTTTTTGTTCAAAGAAATCAGTCATCTTTCATCTCCATTTTCCACAAAGGTTTCATTGAGTACCAGGGAAGGATCTTACCGAATGTGTGAGTCAATATATTGTTTTAATTTTGTTAATGTTCATCACATTTTAACAATTCAAATATTTAAAAACAATATGAAGAAGGCTGATACCTGAGTTAAACAATCTGTGGCGCCAGTTAACTGTCTGGCAAGAGACTATGTGCGGAGCAGCTTATAGGGGATATTGTACTGTTCTGAAAATGATCTATTTCTTTAATTCTTATATAAACAGGGACACCTATTGCGACTAAAATAATAAATGGATTTCTCTTGAAGTCTTTTATATGCTATGTGTCTGATGCGCTCATATAAAGCAATCTTTTTGGGGCCTGCGTAAAATCCTTATGTTGTAAATACATCCTTGCTTGGAGCATCATATTATAAAATAATTTAATTAGGCACGGCACTCTTCCTAATTCTCAAAGGGAATAATACGTTTTCGTTTGATCCATAAGTCTGATCCAGACAAATTGTATGATTGCAATGTGTCTAAAAGACTCTCATTACCAAACGTCACCAAACAGTTCTTTTAAAACATAATAGTGTATATATGCAATAGCGTGTCCATTCAGATGAAGCTTATTCAGTACTATGACCCTTGACGTTATATATTTAATGAGCATGCACAAATATAAAATTTTTTATTCCTTAACATAATAATTATGGATTGAAACCTTCCAAAACCAGCCTCGTTGTAACCTGACTTCCTCAACAACTGGTCCAAAAAGTTCCTCTTCAAACAGGACATTCGAATGCAATTCAACAGTTGTGTCCTGGAAACCTCTTGAAACGTTAGAAATGAATGATCTAGTAATTGTCGGGCTTATTAACGTTTGAACAAACACATGTATTTTAGGTCATTACAAGTCTCATTCTAGAAAGCTCCTGACAAAATCAATCACAAAATCAAAAAATGTGTGACACATATAAGGAAATCTTTGAAGATAAAAATTCGACATTGTTTCCGAATATGTTTGGCTATATAATATTACGTTGACATTACACACACACACACACACACACACACACACACATCCCTATTGGACGGCTTTCCAGCTTTAGGTCCATGCGACCACCAGAGACATTATAACTTGCAAAGATCGATTGATCGACTGATTGTGGGTTTTACGGTGCTCCAGCACTGTAAGGATGTATGGTGCTACACAAAGGGTTATGTCATTAAAACGTATGTGTCAAAATATACCAAAACACAACGATAATATGATGAAAATATATGAAGGTTCCGGATCAACGGGGGTTGTAAATGATGTACATAAAGTGTAATTAGATATTAAAATATACATTAGGTTGATTAACAGTACAAAGGTTGGTTGAAAGACTAAAATCAAATAGGGTTACAGACATTCCATATTTTAGAATAAATTTGAAATACAAGAAACATTTTATTGCATTAAAATGTTCCTTCATGTGAAGGAACGGTCACGTGTAGGTTAGAAACAGAAACTTTCTATCACAACGTGCTTCACGAGGAAGGATTCATGTCTAAACAATGATGCATATGTGTCACTAAATATGGTGTTTTATACCAGGTTGAAGTTTGTGCTATTTTAAAATCCGACGTTCTATAGATAGCGCTATTTTAGCAACGTCGTTTCCATTTATATTGGCCTGGTCGAGAATAATATTCTATAGTACGAGAGACACAGAGATCGGTATGTGTGTTGAACTTAAATTTGTATTGACTGAAGTACTGATAGTAAATCCGATAAGATGATAGAGAGGTAATCACAGCTAAGCAAACAGAGACACTGACCAATGCACACTTCACTTAATAAATGACTTACGTTATCTGAAGCTACAATCGACATGTTTCTTTACAAGCTTAATTCAGCACGACTGAGTTATGCCCAATATAATAAACAGCGACACCTACCAGCAATTACATGAAGTATTTATCATTTCATAAATAGGTTGAGGGACTGCGCGCTATTGTTTGACTAATCAAACGACAGATGTTAGGAGAAGACTCTTGAAACTATTGATTTAAGCAAGACAAAACAAAGACCGACAATGCATATATCACACAGTTGTAATCTGGTTTATAAAATTATAAACTGAATTGTATTTTCTGAGAAATTAATTGTCATACTTTTAGATGAAGGCTCAGTCAAGACAAATGATTGATACAATATCAAGAATCACGGGAGTAAATAACTAACCTATATATGATACATTCTATACTACTGATTTAGCTCGTCGAATCATACAGCGATGCGACAGTTAAACTATTAAGATTTATATTTTCATATCTTTCTTAAAACAACCCTTTGAATATAAACTAATAGATCATTTGCTTCAAATACTATATTTTCCCCCAAAGAATTTAAATACTTGCTGTGGGTCGTTGCCTATATACATCTGACAGCTAAACACATCTTTAGGATTGTTCAACTAGGAACCCATTTAAGGTCATATACGACAGATCAAAAAGACCTATGGTTGGATTAAAACTATTATGAAAGGTGGAATGGAAAGTTTCATGCTCAAATTAAAAAGTCATAAAAATACAATATACAAGTGAGGTTGGAAAGGTCCATAGTTTTGTATGGATATATTAAAAGAAAGCATAATAATATTATTCACTGGACCTGAGAAGTATGGTAAACATGCCTTCATAGCGACCAGGGTCGTAACTTTGAGTCAGACGTCATAAAGGAATTATATCCGTACACAGTACAACCGGATCCAGTGTCTTGCATAACAGAATATGCGAGCACATCAACTATACCCTTTTAAATATATTTGGTATCAAGAGAACACAAAACAAGACTAAAAGCATGCGTAGCGCCGCTTATACACGCGTTTCACGAGACCAGTCAAGACAGTCTGTCATTTTCTCTATTTTACCTAATGTTAGCGAAACACCCTCGTTTAGCACTACATACATTCCCGGGAACGAACCTACAACACAAAGGAAGGTATTGGCAAGTTTTCTCACATACCCTCGTCAGTCGAGTTCGCGACTAGTACCCATGCAGACAGAGGTAAGATGGAACTGATCGATAATAATAACAATAATAATAATGAGGACAACACCTATAACATAAGAAACATAATAATGTTATTACAAAAACAAACAACACGAAATTAGAAAAACATTAAAAAATGAAGAAAAAAAACATGCTGAGAAGATTTCAGGTAGGAAATATTATTAGGTCTTTAAGTTTGTTCTTGCAGTCGAAATAAGTGAGTTTTGAGAGCCCTCTTGAATGTGATCACTGTGTCTTTGTGTATAAGTTCAGTGGGCAATTCATTCCACGTTCCGCGGCCCTAGTATGCAAAAGAACGCTGTCCATATGACTTTGTTTTCATACTTGGAATAATGAGTATACGATTTTCAGAAGAGGAGCGTAAGTATCTTGCTGGTGTGTACACATGGGTGAGGTCAAATAGGTATGTTGGACTAGAGTCCGACAGCGAAATATAGCACATAGAACAAATTTTGTGTTTCATTCTGAATCAAATGGATAGCCAGTGTAGGGTACAGAGCAGCAGAGAGGTGTGCTCTGATCGTGGTACTCTAAATATGATCCAAGCAGCTGTGTTTTGAACATTTTGATGTTTCTGGAGTAGATATTGAGATGAACCAGACATAATTGAGTTACAATAGTCCAGTATTGAAAGTACTAATGAACACACAAGTGTTTTAGTGGCATCAACTGAAAGATATTTGCGAATTGAGCTGCTGCGTCTCAGCTCAAGATATGCAGCCTTGCATATGTTCATGACATGTTGGTGCAATGTGAGAGTACTGTCCAGAGTAACACCTAGGTTTCGTACTGATTGTGTGAATTTAATGTTGGCGTTGCTGGTATTTATTGTTCGAGTTAAAGGATGTGAATGAGAAAGTCTTTGTGTTGTGATCAGAATTGCCTCAGTTTTATCACCATTCAACTACAGCTTGTTACAAGTCACTCATGATTTCACATCAGAAATGCACCTCTCTACACCTTGGATGGTAATATCAACTTCAGTTGGGTGGCTAGATTTGTATATTTGGGTGTGATCAGCGTACAATTGGTGAGACACTGAATGATAATCTATGACACTTGAGAGCGACTGAGTGTACAGAATGAAGAGAACAGGTCCAAGAACAGACTCCTGTGGAACACCACAACATAGATCAACTGGGCTGGAGTGTATTCCATTTGCAGATACAATTTGTGTCCTGTTGACCAAGTAGGACTTGAACCACAGTAAGTCTGTATCGTGAATGCTAAATACATACTGGAATCGGTGAAGTAATATTTCATGGTCTATTGTGTCAAATGCTGCAGACAAATCAAGGAGGGTGAGGAATGTAATCTTTCCACTATCCAACGCAGAGAGAATGTAATTAACTACTTTTAGAAGATTAGTTTCAGTACCGTGGCAAAGGCGATATGCAGATTGTACATTGCTATAAAGACTGTTTGAATTTAGATGAGATACAAGCTGAGATATAACAACCTTTTCTAAGATTTTTTAAATGAATGGGAGATTAGAAACTGGGCGGTAGTTCTTTAAATCGTTATGGTCTAGTGTTGTTTTCTTCAGCAGAGGCTTTACAATGGCAGTTTTGAAAAATGATGGGAATTCCCCGGATGAGAGATAGGTATTAATAACATCAGTTAGTGAAGGCAATACTGGATCTAAGCACTCAAGCAGCAGTGATGTTGGAATTGGATGAAGTTCACATGACTTTGGTGCACTCTTCATCACGATTGTACGTGCGAAATCCATAGAGACAGATTCAAATGCTGCTCAAATTCTGTATCCAAACTCTATGGTGATGACGAGTCAATTGAAATTGTGGTGTCAAGCTTATCACTAATGGTTTGTACTTTGTCACGGAATAAATTTACAAACATGTCCGGAAGGTCGACTGGAGAGAAGGTAGTTGGAAGTGGTATTGATTTGTTCCTTGACATTAGCTTGTTAGTAATCTCGAAGAGATCTTTGCAGCTGGACTTTTCCATGATCTTAGTAGTGTAGTGGGCTGACTTCGCTGCATGGACTATATTTGTGACATTCTTTTTTAGCGACTTCATATATTTGCTTATGACTAGTGAGTCTGGTGGAAAGCCAGAGCCTCTCAGTTTTACAGCGGTCTCTTTTAGCAGTGCGAAACTGGTCCCTAACACTGCTATACCATGGAGAACACTTTTGAATTGATAGTCTGCACTTGGTAGCTGGGGCATGTTTGTCAAGTAATGAACGCAGACAGTTATCGAGTTGTTCTGCGGTAGGAGGTAAGCAAGTTAATGATAAAGGCGAGTGTTTTAGATCACTCAATCGCCCCTGGAGCCTCACCTTAAGAGGTTTTTTATGATTCACTGTTTAATTAACTTAATTCCCCTATCTGTAATATCGTGTTTTGGTACATTTTGTACTTCAGATAATGTTACTGCGGGTAATTAAAGCCAAAGCTTAGGAAGAACAGTCGTTCTACAGCTTTAAAAATGGCACGTGTTTGTAAACCTTAAAATGGCAGGTGTTTGAAAACCTTAAATAACCAACGCATTATTTCTTGTGAGTATTGACCACATTTTTGGAGAGGTGTCTTAAAACGGGAACATATGTCAGAGAGGGATTATTTTAGTAATATCCATATTTAAAATCCACTTTTGCTGCTAACATTGCACATAAGTAAGCTGAAAATATAGTCGATTAAAATCATACTTTCGAAATTATCGGAGTGAATTTGTCACAAAATATTATATGCAAATATTTCGTGATGTATTTTGAAATAAGACTGAAACTTTTCATTGGTCACACATTGTTTGATTGTTTTTGCGCTAGTGTTTGCTTCAGTAAAGTGTCCAGTGGTTAGGCGCAGCAAACACGCCCCATCGTGTCACACAGTGCATAGCCACTGTAGCTGATTCAAAGCGAGCGCTGTAAGAAAGTATTTGTAGACAATGAAAAAGCCTATACTGAGTGACGAATTCTTTTGTTCTGAGGCAGTGTGGCAAAATAATAATTTATGATCATGCACTTTACGATTGCAGGGCAGAAAGACTATATTGTGAATTTGAAATCCTCTGTTGTGTAATGTACCATGCTTCTCGCCAAACGAAGTACTAAACTGTCACAATGTGGTTCCTAGTTTGAAACAAACAACTTTTTTACTTAAACCTAATGACATAAACGCACCAACATAGAGAGAGAGAGAGAGAGAGAGAGAGAGAGAGAGAGAGAGAGAGAGTTTTTTTCTCTTCATATTTGTGATCTTGTGGGTTCAAATAAAGTATAAATGTGCTTTGTTTGGGAATGGCAAAGATCAGAAAAAGATTGTTCTCGTGCCACATGTAAAGCGGACAGAATGTGCAAGTTTGACAACTAAAGCCACATAGCTTTCTATTGTCGCCTATACATTTAGACTAAGAACATATTAAGTACAGCAAGTCATTACCACAATATACACACACGTTGAAAACGTACACACTAAAGAACATACATACACAAGGACAGTTTTTTGCATCAGAGAACGATGGTTTTACGAGGCATGTGTGTGAGTCCTGAAAAAGTCCTGTGGGGATTCGGTTTTTTTCTTTCTTCTTATTGACCTCCAGTTCTTCCACCATCTGTACAGTTCATTCAGGAATTTCACTTCCTTCTTTCCATCTTCAAGCATCCAGGCAGGATTCCCCGTCGTCCTAAACATGTCAGAGACGTTGAACTATTTAATTTATAACGTTCGAATTCTCTTTCTGTCTTTTTCATATTTCCTTCTTCTTTGTTCTCTTTCGCTCGTTGACCTTAATCTTCTCCATTTTCTTTCTCTGTTACTACTTTATTAAGACAATTCATCTTTGTACATACACTTCACTTCTCAATCGATTTACAGTATACCATTGAGTATCGACTTGCCGCAGCGGTTGCTCTAAGTTGACCATAATATCGGCTACTTCTATCACTTACTGTCATTCTTCTCTCACTGCAGATGAATTGTGCGAAGCACGGAATTGAAGTAAAAATCCCTTACACAAATACGTATCACATGAAAGAGCAAATCATCAAAAGAGATTATATCGTGCGGATCTTAGAGAAACTCTCTCTACAGTTTACAAACAGACGTACTATTTTCCATACCAACACACATTTGCAAGGAAACGTTTTGTGAGAAAAGACAAAGACATACACAAACACATGCATACATACATACATACTTATCTAGCTACCTACCTACTTACCTACCTACCTACCTACACACACACACACACACACACACACACACACACACACACATACATACATACATACATACATACATACATGCATATTCCAAATGTATCAAATACACACTATCACTCAAGAAAGTTTGTAAGTGTGTATAGCCACACCACTAAAGGCAAAGACAAACACTGAAAGCAAATACATACACCATATTTTGGCAAGATTGTTGATAACGTTCTTGTGATCGGTATACCTCTGAAAGAAACCGTTGCATTTTCAAGAAAAATTAGTTTCCGAACTTCCCACACAGAAAGCCAAACATAAACACTGTCTGCTCCAATCATCTTCCATGGAAATAATGTAGATGGAAAGTGATGAAGCTGGTTGATTCTTCTGTTTGAGGGATTGTAAAAAGTGTGACCATCGTACGAAAACGCTCTACATGTGGATGCTGATGTGGTCGTTACAGCTATGATTTGTGGTATAATTAAAGGATTTCGGTGTTGGTATCCTCCAATAGTTTGAAAGGACAATCTGGGCGGATCAAATGGATTATGTCCTTTTCCTTTTCCTCTTCCTTCGCCTTCTCCTTTAGTGTTTCAACAGACTGGTTGTCCAGGAGGCGACGACTATGCTCTAGGTACACCTAAAGTTAAATCAGCTTTTCTACTTTGCTCATTTGTGCGTGTTAAAGCTTCAGCGATAGGTATCCAGACTGGCAGACATATCTTAAGTTAACGTCGTTTTCGACTATTCGGGCATATTTGACAGTTAACTTCATCACCTCTTGAGTCTTAATGTAACACTCGGAACGGAAGGGAAGCCTCCTTTCCATGCGCATTTATGCATATACTGCATGCTAAGTAATTAAAAGGTGTGTAACCTTAGCGTTAATAAATTTTCCGAAGGTGGAAGTTAATCAGACCAACTGGCTACTAGGTATGCATATAATGCTCATTCAGGAATTAAAACTTAATTAAAATTAGGCGTTCCTGTGTGAGGAATGACCAACCAACTGACGACACACAGTCCAGTGTGTTTAAATGCACGGGTATTGGGCTTTTCGTTGTGTATGTCTTACACTGCCGGAACTATCATGTCCTGGCGAGGATAAGAGAACCGGCCCTTGATAGCCGAGCGTGTGCTTGAACTTTTTATAAACGACAAGGACTTATTTTTATGTCAATTTCGACCCTGTTATACCTAATTCTGGCATTCTCTAACAACAAGTAGTGTGTAAACTACATAATTAGTCCAGTTTAATGGGTTTCAAGGTTTCTTTAATTCCTTACAATACAATTTTATTTTACATCAATTACCAAAAGATAAACCATTTCAGAGTGTAAATCATTTTTTAAAATTTAGTGTAGCGCCTTTCTTCTCAATAAGGATGTAGATCCAATTCTGTTTGTGTTAAAGTCTTATCAAATGGAATTTTCAAATAGAAGAGAATACACCCCCACACAGTACGCAACTTTGATTTCTCATTCGTAATCACCCTCTTCTGATACTGAGTATACTGGTCATCTTCCGACTTCGATCTCCGTTGGCGTAATTTGCCCTGGATACTAATAGCTCGTTTACATGACACTATTTCTCTGATGACGGCCTCTTGTCTACGAAATTGTTTCCTTCCGCTTAATTGTTGCTGGTTTCCTCACAAATTATTTCTCCATACAACGCGTCTTCAAAGTTCATAGTAAACAAGAACCGATTCTTGTTCCCCATATTCCATGTGGATTCCTTTTCATATGAAAAGTGTTGCCTTCCATCCATGCCTTGTGGGTATATTCAATCTGGTCTTTTACTACTGGCGTTATGTATTGTTATTTCTCGTTTAATGGTGTAACCCACTCGTCGAATCTTCAGATTGGAGAGGGATGATGGTTTGTTACATGTAGCAAACTGCAACCCATTTGCAGCCAGCCCCATCGTCTGTATGTTTGGCCTTTAGCTACACGTGAACTCCACATTTCTCCCCCAACCGCTCATCATTATACGGCATAGCGCTCACGTCATGTTAATTCGACGTCCAGTTGCTGAATGAATCAAATGAAATGATATGTAGCCAGACTGAGACAGAGAGATACATCTTAAAATTACCGCTGTGTTAACAGATTGCTTTTTAAAAGCGACATATCTATTAACCAGAAGAAACTTCTCCAACACAAACAAATACAAACCATCTAGTCAAAACCTTTAAACTGGAACATATTTACAAAGTTAACAATGTTGTGTATTCGCATTTACCATCGATACACACTACCTTTTCTAGCTAACGATTAAAGATAATCATAATCTTCCCAAAACCATCTTTCCACTTTATCATCCTTTCTAGATTATTTACAATCATAACAAGTCACTAAATGTTCTAATGGATATTCAAGACTGCGCTGATGAATAAACTTTACACACTATTGTGCACACACCATGTAGTCTGTTCCTTGTAATTACACATTGTTGAATATATTCGATACAGCATTTCTTCTCATAATGTTGATAATGTTGTCAACGGTAGAGGTCAATAAAATCGAAATAGTCCACATTGAGATCGATGGGAAAGTAGACGGCCACCACATGTGTTTCTGCTTGATGACTGTCGTCGGTGGTGATAATAAAGGTTTGAATGTCTTTAGGTTTATGATGAGGAAGTTCATATTTAGCACACACCACATAATTCCAAGAAGCCGTGTTCGAACTGTCCTTCAGAAGGTAATGAGGTTCTCAGGTATCCATTTAGTTCACAAGTAATAATCGTTTCATCACTCCTAATTCCCTTACCCTGTTTGACGAAGGTTTGTATGTGTTGAACCTCCAGACAACTCAAAAGAATGTAGGGATATGTATGCAACTCTTTATACCACGTTTTCTTCAAAAAAGACTTGACTCCACGCTGCATCCATATATATTTCCAATTTTCGTTTTGACTCTTCGTTTCACATATTCACTTCATGCTATTTTCAGTCGTCCATGATGAGACCTCTAATTGCTTTTGCCAGGTCCCTAACAAAACAGGGAACTAAAACTTGTTCTTGTTTATGATACCAAATCGTCATCATGACTGTCTCTGTCTTTCTAATCTGTAGTTAGTTTTTTCTTTTTCATTTCTTTTAATTCTGACTATAAGACATCTTCGTCACCCATCTCCTGTGATTCTGCGTATCTAATCGTTGTTTTAATAGTCTTGAATTAGTTCTCTCAAAATTTGTATTTCAAGAGTATTAATAGGTTACTGCATTTGTATGGGAAAATATGAACGACAAAACGAATTCATATTTTCCCATACAAATGCAGTAACCCTTTTATTATATGCCCATTTTCTTATTATACCTAAGGCTTAATTATGCAAGCACACGGAATGTATGCCGTATTTCAAACTAAATACACAATTGCAGTTTCATCCTTATACATCAACAACGTTATTAATGCGCACATAACTCCGCCAAGATAAATTTGACCTTAGTCGCACGCTCGACATAACTTTCGAAACAATTTTTTTTTTTTTTTGTCTACTTAAAATTTAAATTTGGAGTGATATTGTGAATGAATGTGCATCGCAACAACTTTTACATTTGATCTGGAACGAAGATAGTTTTGTATTTTTGTCGGAGCAGCGTGTTGACATGTGCAAGTGTGTTTCTGTTCTGCCATTGAATGTTTGAAATCATAATCTGGGAAAAATATGAAGTCATTCAATTTCAATTATCAAACAGATGCTATGGAATATAATGTTTATTTCATTTTGAGTGCAGTAAGGATGATGTAATGCCACTTGGAATATAGTCGAAATTACAGTACATCTTTCGAACTGTGTAATCAAAATTGTTAACCCATGACATGGCTCATGTAATTCGGATTTGCAAAACTAAGAAAGTACATTTTGAGGAAATTCAGGATGTAAAACTGAAAGGATATTTTTTGCCATTCTTATTACCAGCTAAACGAGATAGTTGATGCGTTGAAAAAGGTATGTTATTTGTAGGTACCCAGCAATTTTATGAAATCTGGCGTCTGTCGCCCAACTAAATCCAAAACACTGTATCAAAACAGTTAACGAGAAATGTAGCCTAGCAGCTGGTATGTGGCAGTCCACAAACATGTGCTTTAGTTCATTCAGAAACAAATTTAATCAACAAAACATGAATGGCCTACTACGTGATTCTACATGATTTGTTTACAAATCAAAAGTGCTGGCGTCTGCGTCCATTGTTTGTTTACAATAGAAATCAGTTCCTCTATGAGTACAATATGAATTGTGAGAGTTCAATATCTTAAAATACAGCACGATTCCTACAATGAAAAGTTAACGAAAAACAAAATGAGCATATAATAATGTATATTTTTTAATACAAAATGATGTTCTCCCTTTGCTCAAGAGCTTATGCAGGATGATTTTATATGATATAAATTTTCCTCATCGCTGCCTTGGTCTGGAGTGAAACCAAAGCCCACAAGACGTAACTTCCTGCATAATCGTCGCACTAAATTCCACGGCTGCTGGTACATAACTGTGCCGTATTAAGATGTAAAGTACTTTCTTTGGGCAAAGTTAGGTTTGAAGGTTCTGGTTCACAAGGTCTGACCATCTCGACTGACTTCTATCTTGGACACTTTGTATTGTATAAACTCGAAAGTGTTTCAATGATAAGTCCGTTGAGGGCTGCATTTCTGATGATGCCGATAGTAAAACATTTAAGTAACTGTTCTTCAAAAACATGATCGGAGTCCAGAGTGAATGGTAAAGTTATTCACTTCCATCCTTCGTATCGGATACTTGGCTGTCGTTCTGCACAAAGTGTGACAGATGTCGTTTCCAACTGTATGCAACACTTCACCACGGCGCACATAGAGTTGCCATATTGCGATGACAGTTTTATGCTCGTTAGTGGGAACCATCAAATGGAACACGAAACTACTTCGATTCCGTTTCAAGCGAACATTCACCTCGCTCAACAGATACATTTCTTGTAACCACATGTCCAAATGCACACGGTCCATCAGATCTAAAATACGCCTTGTTTGATTTTTTTATGTCCTTGGCTTCATTTCCGTACTTATATAGGCACGCCAGTAAGGGTAAGTATCCATGATGTTGTTGACCAGTTTGTTATTCGAGTAATTATCCACTTCGCTGAGCAACGAATGCATAATATTGTCGACGATTGCTATTCAGGCGTAGCAGGCTGTATTATTGTTGTCAACTTTGGGCACTTTGGCTTTCAGATACAAGTTATTGTTAAAGATCGTTAGGGGCTGAGATAGTCAAAGATGAAATTCCACTCATTGTGTTACGTTCATCGACGTCATGGTGGATGGCATTGCTAACAAATTCACCTCTATCTTGGAACATTTGCTAGAATCTGGATGCATCGTTTTCTTTAGTAATCAAAGGCGTCTAGTTCTAAGGCTGTTCTTCATCTGTTAGTATCACAACGTGTTATGAGCTCTGGTGGGATTTCAACGTCTGTTTCTGCCTTGTCCTGGGGCGTTGAAGATAAAGAAATGCCTTGACTAGCAACATACAGCGCATATATATGGGTCTCTAGAGCCAAATGGGCTTTATGAGTTTATATCAACACATTTGACCAGCTCTCAAGAAGGCTTATGTGGTGTTTGATTTATCGATGATGCAACAAAGTGGCAGCTTTAAAAGCTTGCAATCATCGTGCCACTATCTTTTTCAAGATGCTGCCACCGTATAAAAAGGGTATTAGCATTGCTCCTAAATCATGCCCTAGTTGTCAAGTGACTACTTGGTATACAGGATGCATGACTTACAAGTAGCTTACTTAGCTTCAAGACGGTTGAATGTTAGGGTAATCGGAATAAACATGTTCTTATGACCGTTTTAACCTTGGAAGCTGTAGAAGAAATCTTGACGATGCACCTGATGGCATTTGGGTTCAAGTCACATATTTCAGCTAGGACAGCCATTTCACTTAATGTCTTATAGGATGACTGCTAAAGTACATGATTTTGTTGCCAGGCATAATATTCTGGAACTGATTATTAGACTATCAATCTGGTTTTAACACTGTGTCTTAGTTTATTTTATAAGGGATGTTTACTTGATAATTACGTATTCCAATATTAAATATCAGTCTTACTGGAGTCATTTAATTGTGTTCAGCTGAGAGGATTTTATTTATTTATTTAGTCTAGTCATTGACTTACAAAGTGCTTATAAACGCTGGATTAAGTAGATGATCGGGGATTACGGGCAATGCATTTGAAGACATTTTAAATTATACCATTATTATATATTAAAACAGTTAACACACCAAACAGTTCCAGACTATTGACGAATCAGCATAATATTATTGACTTTACTCGGAACACCAATGGAACGCATTTGGAATACTCAGTACTTATGGACTTGGGATAGAACTTCTAAGACATTTTAGGATTTCATTCACTATGCTGTAACTTATTGATAAGTTTTCACTCTGTAATTTAGAGAAATAAATTACTTGTTCAATTTTACAATACCTGTTAGTTTTCCATCATTCCTGTTACATAGCTTAAAACCATAAGTCCTAACGACTGTAACGAATATATTTGCGGCGACTTTAGTTTGATATTTTAATATAGTCATATAAATGAATAATTTGCTGTGTTCTTGAAATATTATTTGCTTTTAATATATTCCAAACAGCAAGGCCCAATTTATGTGAAGCTTTCGAATCATTGTGCAATTATAGCAATTATATGAATCTTTGGAAATTGTTAAAATTCAACGTAAGAATGTCAGTACGCCTTTTTTCTTCACCTTGATCATTCTCATAATACATTTCAGTATTGAATTTACATGAGGTTAGCAACCAAAGCAGACATGTTGAATCGTTAAATCGTTAAGACAGGTAATTTTTTTTCAGGGTGGGATGTTCGAGAACACAACTGTCTGTATGCTGTATTTCTTCTAAATCCTGAAATGCATTAGCAAATCCAACAAAAAATCGCGGTGTAGAGCTTACTAATCAGAGTCTACGGGCTGATAGATGGTGTGTGTGTATGTGTAGGTATGGATACAGCAATGTCATCGTTCATACCTTTTGCATTTCAAAACTATTTTAAATTAAAACATAGGAGGGAAAGCTAGAATTTGATATTCATTTCAACGTACACACAAATTAAGATACAACTGAGATGATGATGATGATGCAAGACGATGCAGGTAAGGAATTGTCATCCAGTCTATGTAACACGTGCTCAATAACTTCTCTTCTGAAATGAGGGCAGATATATCTTTAATACACTCTTGTAATTTGTCTTCTTACTATATCATCAAACATTTGGTGCATTGTTTCTGACAAGAAGGCTTTCTTACTATGTTCTCTATTTTGTCACAACAAAAGATGATAAAGGTTGTTCTTGTTTTTGACATCTTGACATCTTGACTGTATTTTTGTCTTCTTGAAAATATGATCCATAGGTTATATGTCTGTCCAAAAAAAATACAGTTTACTCCAGGATGTCCAGAAAGATATTAAACAGTAAAACGTGAGACAAAAGTAATGCTATATACTGTGAATGTAACGAAAAAGGCATCGATCTTCATAGTGTCCCAAGAAAAAATAGAACTAGGATATAACCCATTTATCAGAAGCAGCAGAAGAAAACCCCAAAGAACCCATACCCGTTACAAAAGTCAGGAGGACTAGACAAATAGATGCAACCGAAACCACTGGCAGTGAAAATATTCAAAACAGAAATATATTGAAAGAAACGAGAAAATGGACTTTCTCTATGCAACATAAATTGTTGTTGAAGTGTATCACGAACAATCTTTATGTTTGCAACTATCAAATCATTTGGTCTCCATAAATTTCCAAAATTGTTAATAGAAGTTTCTAAAATTATAATAATTGAGTATATTTTCTTCTTTTCTTCTCTATTCATGATGCATAAGTGCCAATATTTAGTTGTTCTAGCAATCCTGTTTTGTATTTTTCTAATTGATATAAAATAAATCCATAGCGACTCCGACAGCAAACTCAGAAATGTTATTTATCATTGATAATAGATTTATGGAAACGTAGGCGAGCATTGAGGGTCTTAAATGAGTAAACATCGGTGACCCACCATCAATAAAACGCACAGTTGTACCTAATTTAGCTCCGTCTGATAAATTAACATTACTTCGACTTATAAAAGTATTTCTATTCGTTGTATCAGCAATTAATAAAATCTAGTTCAACATCGTTTATAATCAATATTGTACAATGTCGTTTATGATCATATGATCCTCCTTGGGTGAATTTACCGATTATTATTCTGCCAAGATCTTTTGCGATTCCATTCGCAAAATCAGTTATATCCTGATTTTCATCATCTGAATATTTATTTTGTTTTGGTAACCAAACTTGTTTCTGCGGACTATATGATATAATTGCTTCACTTACTGTTAACAAAAATAGTATTTTTACGTTGAGCATATACAGCAATAACACTGTTGGTGCTCACTTTTTTTCTGAAAAATGTTTGACAAACCAGAAATAACAATTCGGATGAAGATTTTCAGCAAACTTAAATGACTCGATACAAGCAAATCCTGTCAAATAAAAATCCGGTAATGGTCCATTGATCGATACTCTGATCATCACGTGTGTGGGACCAAATCGTCCAAAATACTTAGAACACTTTCCCATACAAAGAAAACTTGCAACCATATCAATTGAAATAATATCCTTATAATCGTATTTAGTATTACATAATCCACCGTGTCCGTATTCGACACAACTGCGTTGTATTTATTCAAAAATAACCAATCGTGTTCGTTTCCTCGAATTTTTCATTCTAGGAAAATATGCAGCAACTGAAGGAATGGTAAAACAATTACTCAGTAACTGTTCAGCGTCGTCATGGGTATATTGCAACTTAAGATTTTTCATTTCTTCATGGAGAGATTTTGTACGATAAATATCTCCATTAAAATTTACAAACTGATCATAATTTCCATTATCGGAACTTTGAAACAGCCACACGAATACAGGATCGTTCTTAATTATTTCGTTAATAAAATTAAATATATCTCCTTGAAATGTTTTTAAATTTTAATTCCTTCCTAATTCAGTGACATCTTTGACAGATGCTGGTATCTTTAACTATTTTCCCCACTTGTTTATTATTTTACGTCTTTTATCCGTTAAACCGTTTCCACGTATCGCGTTTATAAAATGTTCCGTTACTCGTTCGGCTACACAATTTATTTTTGACAATTTCATGGGTTTTAGATTTTTAACACTGGGTTTATCTTTTATCAGATAAATTCCGTAAATAATCGCGCTCACAGGATACGCTGTTTCGTAATACGGTTGTCAATACTAGTCAACATTCCTGGTTTGGAATTTTTACTTAATACGTCAGTATTTTCATTATCAGCGACAGGGTCACGTTTGTCTCTTTTAATCCAAGTATTATTGCTTCTTTCTGCTAATACAATGAACTTTACTCTGAAAAATATCTTTGATTATCGAGATAAATGATAATTGCTGCGGTACGTTTGTCGTTCATTGTAGCATTGATAACATCGTCGACACCATCTGTGATTTGCTTATGATTTTAAACGTGGGCTTATTTGACTATAAAAGATAGCCAGACTCTTTGTGTCTTTGTTAGTCTGAAAACACATCGGAAGTGAATAAGTGTAAGTGAAATATGTATTTAGTAGTCTATATATTTTCTATATAATGAATTATGAAAATATTAATGTTATTATTTCTGCAATTAAAAAGTAAAAAAGACGACATAAAAATCAAATTGATCCAGAAAAATTTATTTGTGATTTTGAATCATTGTAAAAGCATAAATTTGAAGATAGATATACACTACCAGCAGAGTACATATTCATGAAGATTATCCAACAAGCTATGTCCCAATCTGTGGCTACTGTAAAAGACACGGAAGTCAAAAGATTCGTATCTCTCTGAAGCGTGATGGTAACAATTAGATCAGATTTAGCTCACGACTACGAAACGATGAAAATTATTAACACGCGTGTGAGGCAGTTAACAAAGTTTGTCAGATTGTGAAAATGAAAATAGTAAAAAAGACTTTGAAAATAGTGACGAAAGTGAAAATAGTAAAGAGGATTTTAAAAATGAAATTATTAATAACAACTTCATTGATGAAAATGAATGTTACGGCAATGTCGTGGTTAATTATCCTCTGACTTTTATTCTACCTGAGAAATATTTAAAAAAAACTTATGTTACAAATATATTTGTTCATGAAAGTATTATTGTACAATTTGTTTCGATAATTTAAAATTACCCATGAAATTTTTACGATCTTACGTATAAATTTATATTCAGATTTACATTTCTTAAATCAAGTAAGTGTCCGGATTGGTCGGTACGTTTTAAATGTATTCTTGACAATAAATTATTATGACATCGCAGATAAACCGGATTGATCGGTTCTTGTACAGTTAAATATCCAAGAGGTACTTGAGGCGTAAATGTATATAAATGTATCCTTGTTGAACTTGACTACATTTTACAAGATCTATTTGACAACTGCCATAAATTGCATCACATACAGGACTGAGTGTGACTGTTGAAGTTATATTTACAATTCCTGGTCAAATATGCCTGCCGCCACAGTATGGATCTTTGGTATGCTTGATAACATTTGCTGGTGGGGCTATTTTATTTCATGCTTCAACAATTATAGGAACATTTCATTGATAAGATCACTGACTGATTTTTTAGTTCCTTGGTTCTAAACTCTGGTATTATTAACGTTGGTAATTCTGCTTCACATATTTTATAATAATCGAGAAATACTGATTTTATATGTATTAATTTTCATCTAGCACTAAGTACCTCCAGAAGTACAGATTGAGCATTATCCAAATTTATATTGTCAGGCTCTGATACAACCTGATTTAAATGCTGTATTGTTTTAATTATTTGTTTTTAGTTCCTCATTAGGATATTCTTGAATATATTTTTCAAATGACAGACGTAGAGATGTGAATACAGGCTGATGTTCACATTTAATTTAATTAGTTATTAATTGATCATATTTTTATTAACGTAATATTTATCAGATTTAAGATCTACAATGAATCTATGTAAATCACGATTACTGGTCCACAGATAATCATTTTCATATTTTGGAGTTGTAATAAATTTCTTTTCATCAGTAAGAAATTCATTTAACTTTGGTTCTGGCGGTCCTTTTTAATCTGGTGCTTTTTCAGGCCATCCTAACAATGTTGTTGCGGCTGAAACACAAAGTGTTACAACTGCTCGTGCCATCACTAGCGATGGTGTTTTTGTTAATAATACACCGGTTCCAGCAATAACAGCAGACGCCGAATAAACAATTATGTCAATGACAACTACCCGTCTGCGATATTGTTTTACTGTACTGTTTAGTCGTCAACGATATTTTTTAGTTTTGTTTGCCATTCACGTGCTTGATTGTATCTAATACGTTGAACGTTAATCGGAATGCTCATTATATTTTAATCAGGTGGGAATTTAGCTACTAATTCAAGACATCAATAATAAATCAACCCGAGGGTGTGGTTTTTTCGGGTTCCACAGTAAATGTTTCCTCATCGTTTTGATCTAACAAAACATAGATCCAGGATATCCACCTGACGAAGTCAGTGGATAACGCCGTGAAATTGTGGTAGATATTATGAATGTTACAACGGCAAGTACTGAGAGCCTGTATATACCGGTATTCTCAGCGCGATGTTTAATGGTTTTGTCGAGTGGTGACCATAAAGCTTGGTCAGACGCTACTGTATATACCACGTTTATAATCTGCTCGTCGAGAATTTTAATCAGATTATTTTTTAACGATATCAGGAATTCCAGTTATAACATCTTCTAGTCTTTTTTATATCATCGGTATTACTCTGCGCTATCGTGATTAACTCTGAAAATGATTTAGGATCTCTGATAACACCTATTCGTTTATTAATCGTTTCAATGTCTGACTTAGCTATTTTGATATAGACAAGTTTTGTGTTAATATCAACGAGTTTCACGTCAACAGTCAACGAACTTCCAATGAATTATTCTGCGATTTCATTAATTTTTCTAAAATTTTTACGAAGATTTGAAAACATGTTTACATGAACGTTATACTCATCTCGTGGCGTGGTTCAATTAGTAACTACTTTAAATATAGTTGTTGTCTACATAATTTTTTGTTGCGGCATCTTCGTCAGATGTTGGATCTCTTAAAACAACTATTTTATTTCCATTCATACTGAGTTCACCTGTGATTATATCACCGGTGGATCGCAAATGATTAACAGCATTTTGTGTAATTTTGTTTCTAATAGTTGTGATTGATATAGTCGAATCTCTGATTTTTTCGTCATTGGTAAATACTGGAATAGTATCCGTAATAGCGCCGAGAACACTACGAATTATGTAATTCCATTTAATATCATTTGTCTTTAAAACACCGTAGTTATCCTGCAAAATAACAACTTCATCTCGGTCAACTCCAGAGAGGTTCATAATATCGGCCAGTTCATATTTAGTCTCGTAATTTGACAAATCGATATCACCTTTTGTTCTTCTTGTCTTCGATAGAAGATCTTCCGTAAATATCTACTATTATACTTTAAGATCTGTTTAAAACGATTAACGGCTACTTGTATACTCAAGCACGACTTTATGAGGTGGTAATGTTGATTTTGATACATTGTAAAGCGCAGCATTTATTTCACGGCCACATATTGGCGGATCTGTTATGGTCTGTGCTGGCAATGCTAAATACCAGACTGAAGTTTTTATTGATTTTACGTAATTTAAAATTTTTTTTGGTGGGGCCAACCCATACGCATCAAAATAATCAATTCCACGTGGATGAATTGCGTATGCAACCCAATGAGTACCAGTACCAGAACTATTATCAAGATTAATGGTACCTGTTTCAATATTGTTTGGCTGTTTTGGTAATTGATCGCGCATGAAAACACCTCAAATATATTTTATATTTAATTTTTATCAGCATCAAGTAAATTAAAATTTGACATTGGAAAGATCAACGAAGTGTTCCTGGAAGTCTCAGACCTTTTCCGTATCGATAAGTAGTTCCTGGTAATCTTAGACCCCTTCCCCTTTTTTAAGTAATTTCCTGTTGTTTTCTTTAATGTCATCCCAGCAGCAGTTCCAACAGCACCATGTGCAGCTGCTTTTCCTACAGCTGCAGCTACAGCGGCTATTAACGCTGGTATACCTGCAAAAAGTGGAAAGATACCTCCTGTTTTAATCTAGTCTTTAACCGCACCTGAGTTTAACGCCTGTTGTTCTTTTGTTTTATTGTTTGGCGTTATTGAAATGTTTAAGATTACGTTCTGACAATGATGGTTTATTTTGATCACATGTGATCTGATCTTTGTTTAATGATATTTATATCCGCAGTTCCTCGCTTAACTTGACTGAAGCTTTTTAATCTGACCATGAGTCAGACTAACACTACCATGATGGTATGACATTATAAATATTGTGAGTGGTTTAATTTCATGTTTTCTACTGAAGCATCAATAACTCTCATTAGAACACCAACACCTTCAAGTAACATTGATTTGTCGCTGAGTATAACTGCAATTGTTCTATGTGAAGCTCTATGTGACCAACTGTCATGCGTTGGAGTGGGATGCTCCCAATATTTATTTGAATTACTGTGGAATTCCCACCCTGGC
The DNA here is from genome assembly GCA_028554795.2 of Sinohyriopsis cumingii. Classification (NCBI taxonomy): domain Eukaryota; kingdom Metazoa; phylum Mollusca; class Bivalvia; order Unionida; family Unionidae; genus Sinohyriopsis; species Sinohyriopsis cumingii. The sequence continues at coordinate 40,716,865 of CM068838.1, forward strand.
TCGTTTTTGTAGGAAGTGAAATTAGTGATAGAGAGAGGTAAAGCTCCAAGCCCCCAGTCAGCAATACCGACAATTAAATTATTAAGAACGCAGAGGTGAAATTCAAAAGAATAACAATTTAATACAAATTTAACGATATTAATTTCTCAACCAATCTTCCTCCTCTCGACCATGTAACAACCTATTTCATCACGTGATTATAGTGTGAGATGGCTTTCCCCTGTACTTGGTTTCTACTCATCTGTGTTTACTCCGCCAATTCCTTTCCTCCTTCCGGCTTTCTCCTTACTCCGATTCTTCCTATCCTCTTTCCCTTTTGTCTCCTTTTCTCCTCCTCCTTCTCTCTCTCTTTCTCCATCAACTAGGCTTGTTCTCGGACTACTGCCTTGTTCTATCCTGGCTCTCTGAGACTCGGGACTTGACCACCCGGTAGTTCTGCCCCCAAAAGCTTCCTATGAAAAACACAAAGACGTTAGCATTCGTGTTAGCCATCTCGCCTCACACTACATCAACAATCAATCAATCATCAGATAAAGTCTATCTACATATTCGGTCACGCATTCGTGCACATCGAAACCAAACAAGTTCTTATAGAAAACAACGCTGCGATAAAGTGCGGTGGCCTACTTAACATATAGACATCACTAAATTGCGTCACATCAATATATATATATATATATATATATATATATATATATATATATATATATATATATAATCTCATTATTCTCAACAATATCACAACAATCCGACGCATTTCTGTACATTACACTCCCACAAGTGTACACCGATATTCAAATATTCATATTATTTAAATTTACACACTGCAACCATTTCCAAAGTTACAATTTAATTCAACAATTGCAAAATTATGAATATCACATAAATAAATACACTAGTTTACCACGAAGTAATTAAATAGCGAATTACAATATTAATTCTGACGAGCGAGCAATCTACATAATCATAGCTCATTTCTCAAGTACGCATGCAAATTAAACAATACAAAAGTAATTCTACGTACTAACGATTCTAGTAAGTAAATATACATACTGCACATAATTACAATTACAATGCCGTAACATTCTGCAACAATCGAGCAAATAACTCACTGACCTTTACGAAGCTTTCTGTCCTTGAATGTACCAAGATTTATCCCGCCAAATCACGAGTGGCTCCCTGAGTTATTGCTACAACATGTCAGCACGATGCTTCACAATGATACATTCTTTCCCAGCCCAAATGACTGTTAAATTCTGGTTCGAATTGATGGCCCCACCCTTTCTCAGTTCTGATTGGATATCAATTCTACCCCAGTCGGTCGAGCTTAACAGACGAGCCTCAGGCCATCTGTCAACGCGGGGAGATTTACAACAGCAACAAGGGTCCTTTGTTCTAGCACAAATCTTCTAACGCCTACATGCGAGTTTTGACACCTAACGGAGCGGCTCTTGTACAAACACAAATCGCCACGACAGTGCAGGGTCGACATACTCATGGCGCTAACCCATTCCTTTGTTCCTGACTTACGTAATCGCGGGCAGGCAAACGTGACACTCTATAATTAACACCAGCATCTGGGTTTACCCGAAGTCGAAGGTGAATATCAACGACAGATTGTTTAAATAAATCTAAATATTTCAGTGAGAAAAAAAAATAACTCGGATATGACGATGTGAAATCCCGCTGAGATATTTGCAAACCGGTATCTACATTTTGATCACGACCCATAAATAACATTAAACGATGATATGCAAGTGCTACATAATTATGTTTAAAATTTAAGGTTATATCTTTAGATGGTTTTTGATGTCCATTTATCCGTAAAGAAACTTCACTAACCGTAAGATTGTCAAATATGATATGACTACGTTATTGATCATTTAGGCGATCAGCATTTTGTAAAGCGATAAATATATGCCTCGGTGCAGAAACTCCTTGTTGTGATGCTAATTGCCATGTAAATAACCCAGCAACATTACTCTGAATGCTATCTGCGGTCATCATCAACCATGATAATAATGATTTACCGCCTGAGTTCATAAAATGAATCAATTTTCCTTCTTAAGCAACTGAAGGAGTCATTACTGGCATCCACAGTGAAGGTTTAAACAGTATTGCTTTACCAGCAGCGGCGGCTGATCGCCAAATGGCAACATTACACTTCTTTACAAGTTCAACTGTATGTTTTGCTCCAAAGATAATTTCTAACATTTCTGCAAAATCTAAAACTATGTGATAACAGAATTGCATATGAAAATCTTCTATGATTGCCTGTTAACACGAATGTACGCGTATTAAATCCCAAGTTGTTCGATGTTAAAATTATGCTTTCAATATCGGCATTAGTATCGTCTCTTCTTTTGGATGTCTTATAGTATACTGGTCACTTTCAGAAAGATCAGAGCTATCTTTCTAAAACATCATTGATCTTGCATAATCATCTGAATATATTGCTAATTTTAATATCGTTCTGGCAACATCAACATCTTTTTGAATTGTTTCAATATTTCTTTTATTTGCAGCTTGATTTATTATTTTACTGCCATTTTCATGCATAATCTTGGTGCTTGCTAATTTCACTGGTGTTTGTGGTTTTCTTTCTACTAATCGAGATAATCTTTCTTTAATTGATAAGAATGTTTTACTGGCAAAATCACCACCAGAACCTAATACTTTATCACGAATGCCTTCAACTGTCTTCATCCCCAATTAGTTTGCAATCGGTATTGCCTTTGGAGCCATCCTTTTGAATAAACCTACAAGAGTATCATAAGTTCATCTCCATAAATCTATATATAAGTTGGCAATCGTGAATTAACTACCCTAACAATAACAGGTTCACGTTAACCATTGTGTATAATCATTTTTAAATTACACGCCGATCAATTAATTGTTTTCAGTAGCTGAAATAATCATCAACAATTTCATTAATGAGAAAATGATAAATATTACGGTCCATAACACCGCCTGTAAATAATCTTTGGCAAATATCAGATATTTCATTAATAATTTCTGGAGGATTATTTCCTTTGCGTTTTCCTCCGATCAAAACTTCTAATCGGTCAACATCGGCGAGAACCCTGTCAGGACATGTTCCCAATCCACTTTCTTCTGATATAGTTGAGTAAAAACGACCTCTAGTAGATGGGGGTAGGTTTAGGATTACGATAATTTTAAATAAGTTCATCATGACTAATTTCTTTTATAACAGCGTGAGGACGAGCAATTCGACGTAAATGTTTTCTTTTTCCTTCTTCTTCAAATTCAGTAAAATCCTGACTGGTAGTATCCGTTGAATCTCGATTTTTATAAGCGGCATATACCTCAGCAACCAATTTTGTAGGGTCTCTATATTTAACAAATTCATCGTTAAAAAAAAATCCTCTATCTAATTATTCACCAGCAAAATATAACGCATAATCTCTATCTTCAATATATATATTATCTAGCCAGATTCTTCAAAGTCAACAAATAAAGACAATTAGTGGCAACAATGAAAGGAATCGCAGACACCGAAGTATATATGTGTGTGTGTGTGGTGCATATATATATATATATATATATATATATACTCTCTCTCTCCCTCTCTCTCTCCCTCTCTCTCTCTCTCTCTCTCTCTCTCTCTATATATATATATATATATATATATATATATATATATACTCTAAAATGAATTGGAAGAGGAATTTTTTATCACTGTTTTTACTGTTAGTACCAGGTTAAGTAAGGTCATCCACATGCGAAGGTAATTAGCCTCTGAATATAGCAATTAGTGATAATGTGACCCATTTATTCACCATTAAAAGCTTGTATAGATAATATATCAAATCGCCGGTGAGTCGAAAACTTGACTTTTATCAGGGTTCAAAGGCCTTAAACGTTGTGCAATCACTTTGTACAATCATAGTGATAACAGACTTCAGTGTCAAGTTGTACCTGTTGTCTGAATTTACAAGGTCATTTAACAGGCCAGATGAGGTGAAATTCCAACCAGTCCCCGCTCACACGTGTGTCTAATGAAAATAAAAATAGTATGTGTCAAGAACTGTGGAAAATAATATTTAGAGGTCGTTCAAAAAAAGTATGCTAAGTGTTAGTTTATGGTAAATTTAACGTCGCTTGTATGTTTAAGGATCAGACAACTTTTTTAAAGTTTTATAGATATCATGAAGAAGGCAATTAAAATAACAAGCCTTTACAAAACACAAATCAATTAGCGTAAGATTTATAGTACATACTGGAAGGAGAGTTTATTTGCTGTGTAATTAAAATTCCGGTCAAGTCTTTGGAGTTGCTTATTAACAAGCTGCGTTCCTGTCTTCGTTTCTGAATACAAGATTCGGGTAGCTGGAAAAGAAATACTCATAGTCACCACTTTTTACAAACTTGCCTTTTGGCCATGATTGTAAGTTTAAAACGAGATGTCTACTAGAACAGGTGTTCAAGGCCTAATCTTGTTTACGATTTACTGAAATTTTCCATTAAAATTATTATTTTTCCACAACATTATGTTGAATTGTAGCTCAAGTGGAGATGTACATAAACAGGGAATTGATAATAATGAATTCCTACTATATATCAGTCTACAAACTAAACATCATACCAACTTAATCCTATCTCTCAAACGATTTTCGCTGACTCCATTAATTTTGTCAACTGAAAATAAGTGGATTTACCATGTTTGAAATATTAGATAAAAGGAAATTGGAACCCTTTCCTTGGATGGTTGGAATTTAGAAATTACAAACTGTTATGTCTCACGGATATTTATTTCAAGGACTGGCCTCTCTGTTGTTCCCAACTGGACCTTAAAAGCCCTTTCTCTGCGTTCAAGTACGTAGAAAAGACCTAAGGACAACTATCGTTTGCAAACTATGTTGAATTATTTATAGGGAAAATTTGCTTAAACTCCGATGTTTCCAAAGACAGAACACTTTTCACGTCGAAGTCGACACTTTCAACTCTTCGACGATGTAAGGAAACTCGTTAAGCATTTGGACATCATTAGTGAATATTTGATCTTGGTAAATTATGAAGACGTCACAGATTTTGCATCCCACCCACACCCGCAGAAGAATTCGGAAATGTACGTGTCAGCTAATGTCCATTTAAATTGTATTGTGTCTTTACTTTAACACTGATAGTTGCATGTATATCACGGAAACTATCACCCACTGACGTTTATATGAATGGATCGATAAACATCATGAATACGTTATTTTGAGTCTTTAGTGATGGGCCAATGTCAGCACAATTACTAGCATCAAAACAATCATGGACAACATCATACCAAAGGACTGACACCTAATTATTGTTCAACTCATGTGGTCAACTTGGACTTTATAAAAATGGCTTAAAATTCATGAAAAGATGGAGACTTTCGAATAAAAATGTTGGATATTAGATAAACCCATGCAAACAGAAGAGCAAACGAAAGAAGTGAAGATAGAAGTAAAATAAGAAACAATCAAACATGCTGAGCACTGCAATCCCAAAAAGTAGGTGATAAAGAAAGAGCATTGGTATATGGATGTCCTGTATTTGTTTTAACACAGTTCCGTCCCTTGGATGTCCTATATTTGTTTCAACAGAATTTGTATCCCTTGGATGTCCTGTACTTGGTTTATCACATTTCCATCCCTTGGATGCCCTGTGTTTGTTTCAGCACATTTATATCCCTTGGATGTACTGTATTTGTTTCAACACATTTCCGTCTCTTGGATGTCCTGTATTCGTTTCAACACATTTCCATCTCTTGGATGTCCTGTATTTATTTTAACACATTTCCATCGCAAGCAAACTTAAAAAAGAAAAACCGTATAATCCATACATTTTTGGAAAGAGATGCCGAAACATGACGGACGACATATTTTTCCTAATGAAAACTTGTCTGTGCTTTGATATATCTTTAATTCGTAATTAAGTAAGAATTAAATACTTCTTCAACTTTTCTACCTGATGTTGATGATGGTGCTCAGAAACGGTGCATTTAAAATTTAGACAGCAATCCACAGTAAATTATATTATGTCTTCTTCAGCATGTACTTTTCAAGTGTTCAGTTATTTTCAACAAAACCGCACCTTATTATAAAACAGTATTTATATCACTAAATTTTCTTAACTTGGTCCGAAAGTTATATTTTTAAAGACATTTATTTCATACAGTAATGCAGTGTTAAAGTCTGTGGCGATGAATGTAATATATGTTTGTTTCTTTAGTGCTGAAACACACCTCTTTGACTATAGCATGTCTGTGTAGTGGCCCTAAATGAGTTCCTAGCCCATACAATCCAACATCCGTGTTTGACTGTTCATAGTCAGACGTATATCGACAACGTCCCATGCGTGTATCAATGTTGGATAAAAAGGAAGTATTCTAAACAACCGAATGCGTATTTTATGTTAAATGGATTGTTTTAAGAAGGCGTAAACAACTGTAAATCTAAAAATATAACAGTCACAAAAACGTAGTATTCCATTTTAAAAGCAGTGTTTTAAGACCTTATTCATATTGGGAGTCTTCATATTGCATAAATTATTCGTCTAAACTGATGTTGTAACGGAACGTTTTTCATTTAATTCTTTAAGATAAAACGTCTAATTGCTTGCACAAATCAAACATTCTGGATTGATACGTGTATTGCCTAGTGATGCTTTTAGGTTTGTCGAGCATAAATCAATAGTTCTGAGAGAATCTTGAACTAAAAGTCCGTCGCTTGATTTCTCACACAATAAAGTGCTATCCCTCGAGTCGTTATAACATGATGAGTACTTGATTGATGTAATTGTTGATTGGTGTCGCTGTTTGATATATCGGGCACAACTGAATCGTTCTGCAGAAGTATTAAAATGGAAGTATATCAATTATTATTCAGTTAATATAATAGAGACCTTCAAGGACAATGATGAATTATTGATTGTATCATGTGCTTCTCAGGGTCACTGTTTGTTTCGCCGTGTTAACCTTTGTATCTTGTAATCTTCTACGCGGTTTGCATTGCCATCAATTTCGTCTTATAAGAACATCTTACTTATTCAGTTCTACATTTGCAATTTTTTATTAACTTTTGCTTTTGAGTCTTATATGAGTGAGACTGTGAGAAACAGCGAAAAAAAATGATATATCACCAACTTCAGTTTAGAGAGAAACTGTGGCGTCGCCTCGAATCGGTAGAAATACGATCTAAAAAAGGAATGCGAAAACCTACAGTAAATATGGATGCTTTTTGGCAACACAATTCCCCCATCATTCTTTTTCTCCTTCAAAATATCCTACTTATCAATGTTAAAGAGTCGTTGCAGCATCGGTACAACCTGAAATCCTAGTCCCTGAAGTTTAACCGATGCATCATGCGATGAGCACAGTAGCATCAGTCTGCAAAGAGTAAGCTTACTGGTATATGAACGTAATTTGATTTCATTAGTGACAACAACGTGTCGATGAAAAGGAGCTGATTCCTTTAACAAGAACAGAACAAGACACCTGACTCGGACAGGCTGAAGCTGCTATCCAAACAGCTACATGTGGATTACGAGCTCACCGTTCTTCCGACTGAGCTCATGTGCCTCTCAGTCTACATAAAGATTATCTGCTCGTATACCATTTGGACATGGGCCACACTTAAGGTAGTCTTAACTCGATGAAAATGAGTATTGAAAGGATGACAGCCACAATCACATTCCTGCAAAGTTGCGTCCAAAGAGAACAGTTATTGCTTATATGCAATATTATATTTGTAAAGCTCTTTTTTGTAAAGTATTCATGAGGCAGGTCCTTAAGACCGTTACATCCCTGTTTTTAATCAGGGTGATAAACGACAATCACTTGTTGTTGAACAGAGAAACGATCGTGAGATCTCCTGTTTGTTTCAAAGAGCCATTAGTGTAACTGAAGCTACTGAAGTTCCTATCTGTAATTTCATTAAAAATGGAATTTTTACGAGAACATGGAGATCTCACGAGGTACCTACTCGTGACGAATGGTCAGTAAACTATCACATTGTAGTTCCGAAACCTTACGGACATGAAATACTTAGTCTGGCCCATGAAGCTGCTTTGGCTGGTCATTTAGGGAGGGATCAATAAAACATTGCACAAGATCTTAACTCACTTGCATTGGCCAACAAATCAAACGTTATGGTAGTAAATACTGTAGATCTTGTTATACCTGTCAAAATGGTAGTAAAACCAACTCAGAAACTTTACAAGGCTCATCTACAACATATTCTTGCCCTTGACAAACCATTTAGTAGAATTATGGTAGATTGTGTTGGTGCCTTATCTAAGACAGGTAGCTAATACCTGTTGACCATTATGTGTGCGTCAACAAGGTTTCCAGAGGCAATTTCACAAAGAGATATAAAATCTAAAACCGTAGTAAAGGCTTTGATAAAGTTATATTTTCTCAATTTGGCCTTCCCAAGTCCGTACAGTCTGATCAAGGCTAAAAATTTCATGCCTGGAATTTTCCTGCACGTTATGTACGAATTAGGAATCCAGCAATTCCAATCTTCTGTCTTTCAACCTGAGAGTCTAGGGGCATTAGAAAGATAAGATCATATTTTGAAAAATATGATTCTGTCATATTATTTTGATACGGGTAAAGATTGGGATGAATGCATTAATTTACTATTGTATGATGTTAGTGAATCAGTTCAAGAAGATTTAGGTTTCAGTCCCTTTGAACTGGGTTTTGTATACAATGTGCGTGGACCTTTCAAGTTATTGAAAGAGAAAATTCTTTTTAATGAAGATTCTGAAATTAATCTTCTTGATCATGTTTCTACTTTTAAGTATAAGTTGTCAAAGGCGTGTGAGGTCACATGAGCAAATCTGCACTCTGCTCAATCCAAAATGAATTCAAGATATGATAAAAACTGGATGGAAAAAATCCTCTTAAGGCCAAGTAGTATGGTACCTACACATTAGACAGGAGCTTAAATGATTTAGATTAAATCAAATACTCATGGGAGTCATAAACAAAAATAACTCTGTTACATATACATGCTAAAAAAGTATTTTGAAAGAGATATCCATGTATTCATGCAATTAATTTAGTTGTACCTGTCCTACTCAGTGAAGATTTATGTGAAGGAATATCGTCGAATTCTAATGATATTGGAGTGCCAGTTCTCCAGAAATTGTTAAAGATCTGGACATTCGCAATTATAAGTAAGAAATTAACATAACCAATTATTTTTTTTGAATATGAGCACTTATTTCTAGATGTTCCTACAAGAAGCAACAAACTTGTCTATGACGTTAAAATTGTAAATTCTATACCTGTGAGACATTACCCGTACGTGATGAACGCCCTCAAACAGAGACACTTAAAAAAGGCAATTCAATATTTGCTGGAGAATGATCGTGATGATAACATCGATGATGTCATCATCGACAAAGACACCTGGAAAGAACATTTAGCAACAATTCGGAAATTATTTGACAGACTCACAGATGCATGTTTGATAATTAATTTATCTAAAAGTGAGTTCTGCCGTGCTAGTGTATCTTTTCAAGGACATATCGTGGGACATGGACAAGTTAAACCTATAGATGCTAAGTCACGGCTATCTCTGAATTTCCCTTGCCTGTTAATTAAAAGCAACTGATGCGATTTTTAGGTATGGCCGGATGCTATCGAAAATGTTTTGTTCCAATTTTTCTATAATTGCTGAACCCCTGAAAAATTTATTGAGTAAGATAAACAAGTTCCTTTGGACTGAAAATTGTCAGGAGGCTTTTGACAAGTTGAAAGCCATATTTCAAAGCACGCCAGTTCTTACAGTTCCAAATTTCAGACAATTTTGTAAACTGTCTGTTGATGCAAGTGATGTTGGGGTTTGAACAGTTTTGATTCAAGAAGATGAAAATGGTATTGATCATCCAGTGTGCTATTTTTCTATGAAATTAAATAAGCATGAAAGAAATTATTCAGCAATCGAGAAGGAAGTTTTTTCTTTGATATTGACATAACAACATTTTGACGTTTACTTTAGTTCAACTCCTTCTTCGATTATTATGTTTAGTGACCACAACCCCCTTACTTTTATCGGCAAGATGAAAACAAATATCGCAGACTCCTGAGGCTGAGTTTGTTGTTATAGGAATATAATCTTGATATCAGGTACATCAAGGGAAACGATAATTTAATATCAGAGGCACTTAACGTTATTTTAATCTCATGCATAATTAGTTTGTGGTAAATCATTTGGAAAACTACTAGAATTCAGTTGGAACATCATATAAATCTTTCTTCTCTATATGCGGGAGTATATTTGCTTTAATTACACTTGATTTAATATACATTTATTTCAATTTACTTGTTTATTTGTCAGTTTTTTTTTTAATTACATGCTATTGTAATGTAAATTTATTCACTGGAGATGATACTTTTGCCAGGAAATAGTTAACCTTGACTGTTCGTTTCAGTAAACACCAGGTGTTGACCTAGATCCTGAGCTTGATTTAAAATTAGTAGCAACCACGTAAGCAAGTTATATGTTTATGTTCAAATGATTGGTTGTTTTCGTGGTCATGATGGGACTACTGATTTAAGATGTAAACATTTTGTTTTAATTTTATTTCTTAGAGTAAAATTGGGTCTTATTAAGGACACGCAGGGGCTACGTGATTTTTTTTATGTGTAAATATGACCACCTGAACCTTATCCGGGTCGTAAAATTCAAGTTTTAAACCATCGTATTAGAGAAGTTAACACAGTTGGGCTTTGTCTTTACACAGGAAGGCGTTGTGTTGTTTGGAGTTATTTCAAATTGCTTGGATTCAAAAGGATTATAATTATTTTTTCTTGGAAAATACGTGTGCTCATGTGAGATACTTGAGCAGAGGCAGCTCTTATAAAAAATGTATTCAGATTTCCAAAACCGGAGTGATATTTCTTGTTTCTACAAAGAACTGTAGACTTAAACACTACATGTTATATCATACGTCATCGTCTGTCATCTAGGATTCTTAGTCGGGATTCAAACTTGAAATTCAGTAGAACATTTTGTTATTGGAACTCCTAAAATTGTATTCGTGGATAATTCTTGGATTATTTTCGGATTTGATTCTTAAAACAGTAAGTTCGTATTTTTTCATTTCTGCAGAATGTTTCCAGGGAAATAAATTATATTTTTTCTAAGCTTGTTGTTTGCACTCTTTCTTGTGTTACTGTTTATTCGAGCCTAAACACGTAACATAAGATGTTTCCTTCAAAATTACTAGCGTGAACTTGTTCTGATACTTCTTGGAGAGTATTGGGTGGCACAGAACATCGTTGTTGCTTAGCCCCTAGGTTCTAATTGGTCATTTAAACGATTTGTTAAATTTATTAATTTTCTAAGATTCATGCTAATTGCTTAAAAACTAAGAGAATACACACGTGAGTTTTGCAGTCCTCTCAACCTTGGTGTGTAAACATGTCGCATGATAAGTCCCCGCAATATTTGTGTGTAAAAAAAATTGACTATTGAAATAGCTCGTGTTTATGTTAATACAAATGATACGATCTCTCAACGTTGTTGGGTAGTCAGTTCAGCACGTTATATCTGACACATATAGCCAATAGTGTGCTGACATGCTATTAAATCCTACATACATGCATACATACATACATACATACAAACCACCCTGCTGTTATGTAATATTTGTGGGTGTCATCTACCTTTAATAAAGTGTGAAGTTACAAGTTACAAGTTTGAGTTCGCATTTTCATATATTTAATTATGCAGATGGTGTTTAAAATGTTTCGAAAGTCTTTATAAATGTTTCGGAAACTTATGGACATGCGCAAGATTGACTGAAGTAATCTTACATATGATTAGAGTTCGTGAAAATAGGCCGACCAGCCCAATAAAGTCAGCGTTTTGATGACGAATACAATTTGCTTACCAAGTGTAAAATAGCCATAATAAGTGTCTGTTTGTTTTTTTAAACAGACAGCATGGATACTTTTTTCGAAAGTGAGAGTGGCAGTATAATTATTTCCCAAAAAAAAAAAGAATTTCAAGATAAAACATTCTTCAATACGCTGACCAAACCGCTACTCGAACCGAAGCAAACTGACAGACCGTTTACGGTCAATTAAATGCACCATAACTGCCTTGTTACTCAGTTTTATTGCAATTACATTACTTTGTAGAATAATCCTCAGGCTTGTCTTCGCAGATGTCCAGAGTAAACCTGAGTACGTAGAAGAATGTATTTCATTGCAAAATTCTAACATGTTTTAATTAGAACCATAGATAAAAATATGTCCTTCCATGCCAATAATAATGATATTGTATGTCATCCTTTATATACACGTTCATATTTTGAACCAATACTTGGCCAAACAGCATCTAATCTTGCCATGAACTTGATTTTTAAATGTAAGCAACAATCACATTCTTTGTGTCTTTAAGCTTTATCATAGTTTTGATGAAAGTAGTATTAATAGAAGCAAGGAAGCAAGTACGTATGATTGTGATAATAGTGACACGCGCACACAATTCATTTAAATGTTGAAGTAGCACCAGTCATCAGTGTCCTACACGTCACTTTAAATAACATAAACATTTTAAGGCTAGCGCTGAAACATTGCCGTCACAAAAAAAAAAAAACATTTTCATTTCTTTGGCAAGGTTATGGGCATTTATTTTGTATCAAAAGGATAAATATACGAGTTACCTTAAAGTACATCAAGTTCATACAATCATATGCAACTGCATTCGTGGTGAGAAATTGTACATATGCTGTAAATGAGGCCTAACATTACAAGAATCTACCTTAAATGTCACTACCATTATGCAAGTACCTTTCTTCAACAGTTACATGCATAAGAGTTTTGCGTCAAACAAGTAGAAGAAATTAACCTCTTTATCACGAACAATTGTTTCCAGAGGCTACTTGTTAACTTGCTAGAGGTAGTTGTTTAAGAAGGGTTGTACAGTATTCAAAACCTGTATGGAAAGAAACTTATTTATTTTATACAGTATAAACAAAATTTAGACTACATGTAAATTAAATACATTACCATCTTCAGTGCAGCCAATGAAGGCCAAGCAAATATTTACCTGACATACGTCGATTTATTAACTAAAAAGAACATAAACCATATTGCGGAAATATCTCATGTATTAGCTGACAACCGATTTCGCTTTGCAATTTTTCACTATAGATAAGTTTTATAATAGAAATTGTGCACATCACATCTTACCCAATTTGAATATTGAGTGCATTATTTTAAGGTATTTAATTTGGAAGCCTCTGTATATATTAAGATATTCTAGATCACATCAGAAATGACCTCGATATTATATAAAAGGTTTTGTAAATCTTGTGTTTTATATTACCTGCATTTCTTGAACAAATATCATTTTCACCACACCAAGAAAATAAATACTTCTGAGTTCCTGGATATAGACTTATATATCGTGTTATTATGCCCCTTCCTGGATATAGACTTATATATCGTGTTATTATGCCCCTTCCTGGATATAGACTTATATATCGTGTTATTATGCCCCTTCCTGGATATAGACTTATATATCGTGTTATTATGCCCTTCTAAAATAGCATGAGGAGAGTATATTGTTTTATTGCAAACCATGAAATCTGCAACTTTATTACCTTTAAGTCATGAATAGATGACATTTTCCATTTTCAGACAATTACAGAAATGTGTAATTAGCGGTTATTGCATTTGTATGGGAAAATATGAACGAGTTTTGGGGTGGAATACTGCACGAACTTGTGAGTGCAGTATATCATTCCGACAAAACGAGTTCATATTTTCCCATACAAATGCAGTGACCTTTTTATCATATGCTCATTTTTTTTATTGTACCTAAGGTTTAATTATATAAACAAAATACACTACAAGAAAGAATGTAAATGAATGAATGCCGTATTCCAGACTAAATACACAAGAGCAGATTTGTCATTACACAAAGACATCATTATTAACGCGCACATAACTCCTCCCAGATAAATTTGAACTTAGTCACGCGCTCGACATAACTTTCGAAAGAAAATGGCGTGTCTAGTTAAAATTGAAATTTGCAGTCATATTGTGAAAATGAATGCGCATTGCAACAACTGTTCCATTTGATCTAGAATGAATATATTTTGGTATTTTGTTTCGATTCGACGAAAGTTTGTGATTTTGGACTGGATTCATCTGTGCAAATTATACATGAAATACATCGGATTGAAGTGGCGCGGGAGAAGCGTGTTTACGTCTGCAAATGTGTTTCTGTTCCTGTCATTGAATGTTTGAAATCATAACGTGGGAAAAATGTGAAGTCTTTCAACTGGAATTATCAAAAAGACGCTATGGAATTTAATGCTTATTTCATTTTGAGTGCAGTAAGGAGGATGCAATTGCAATTATCATCGAAATTACAGCACAATTTCAAAATGTGTAATCCAGATTGAACACCTATGACATGGCTCATGTAATTCGGATTTGCAGAATTCAAAAAAAAAAAAAAACATTTTGAGGGAATTCAGGATGTAAAACTGTAGGTTTATTTTATTTTTCCATTCTTATCACCAGATAAAGAAGACAGTATATGCCTTGTCACGTGTATGTTTTTTGTAAGGACCTAATCTTCCGTCTTTTATATAATGTAGCTAGCCTAAGTCCGTAACATTGTATCAACGCGGAATGTGCCAAAACAGCTTGTTTTTTTTTTTGCAGTCCACGAAGCATGTTTTAGTTCATTCAGAAACAAATTTAAACAACCACAACGTAAAGAGCCTCTTACGCGAGTGTATATGATTTGTTTACAAATCAAACGTGCGTCTGGGTCATTGTTTGTTTAGAATAGAAAGTAGTTCCTTTATTCGCGTGAAAGCTATATGTGTATTGTCGCGCGCGTTCAGTATTGGGGAATATTGAACAATTTTGAAAATGTAAAGTTAACGGGGTAAAAATGAGCATATAATAATTGAACATTTTTAAACTTTTGGTTTTACATTCTTAGGAAAATATTAGTTGTGCATTATGTTGTTTACAGAATAAGTGTTGCTTAACATCATAGCATATGACGTAATGTTTTCTTCCCTTTAGTTTATTCCATCCCCATGATAGTAATTCCTTTCAGAAGGTTATACTTGGCATTTTTTAAAATATTGTGTACAAATATTATCTGTGATAAGTTAGTTCAGTAATGAAGATGTAAAATACACTGTTGGATTAACTTGACTGATATTCAGAACTGAACTACTTTATTATTATTATTATTATTATTATTATTATTATTATTATTGTCATGGGTTTGGATACCTTAATAAACTCGTCTTTGTTAAATCTCGATTTAAACATGCATCGGAGAGAACTTCAGTTGAGTTCATGAAAACCCGTTAGACTCTTTGTTAAAACTAAATTAAGCCTTCAATTCTCTGATTATGTAAGTTAAATTTCATTTACTTTTAATTACAGATATGCTGTACCTATTGAGTATATCCAAAGCATATGAAAATAAATGTACTACATGCATTTGTTTTTTTAAAAAGTCCTTTAAAATTGAAATTTCACATATGCGGCATATGCAAAACAGTAAAAGGTATTGCCTATGCATTACGTTCCATTCCCGTACAATTAGGATCAAGTCAGTCATTTAACAATAGTCCCAGGTGGGACTGAGAGGTCTTTTCGGACTGAAAAACTACATCAAAAAGCCAAATGCCGTGGTATTTTGCAGTGCAAATTATATCAGAATGATCCTTTATGACATTTAAAGTTTCACAATTTTATGCAATGGCAGCAATAATCGATGGCAGGTTTAGCATCATTTCTACAATCTTGAAATTGTAATAAAACTCTTTCAAAATTGTAGAAATGATGCTAACCATTCACTGAAACAAACCTTGATCTTACAGGATGTTTGAGCCTGGTCTCTATCATTACTGGTGCAAACGTTGCACATGGAGTGCCTTGGCTGAATAAATTTCATTAGTAAGTGACAAGATGTAATCATGTTTGGTCAAAAATTTTATTTACTTGAAAGATAAAAAACTTATATAAATTCTAACATCTAAATATTTGCATGCGTTATTCCACATACATTACGAGGAAGCATTAGCAGGAATCCTCCTAATGTCACGGGTCCTCCTAATGTTGGTGTGTAAACACGGGGTTGTCCTCCTAATGTAGGTAATGTGTACAATCTGTTATCTTCTTCCATTAAATGAGTAAAAACAATTTTACGATCAGTTTCGATTATGTAATCAATATTATTTTGAAGAAAATCACATTAAGAAATACAAAATGTATTTCATGAGGAAAAACATCTTTGTAGTGGTGCATATGAAAACTGATATAAAAGGTATCATTGCATATGTAATATCTCAAACACATATGGTCTACTGTGACTTTAAAACTACCCATTCATACATTCTTTTATTTAAACCACTCTTCCTTAAGTAGGACATATCGTACTGCCATAAATTATTTCGATGCCCACATTTTTGCCTGAGATAGAGCATTTTAATGTGAAAAGAAATTTTCCTGGTGTACGTGTCTACGTTGATGTATTGTAGTTTATTTTATTTAATGAATCTGAATAAGGAATGAATTAATATTTCAGTTCTGTTATTTACATTTCCAAAAACTATGACGATTATATTTTTCAATATCCCCCACTTGAATGACCTTATTATTCCATTTAAAATATCACAATGCTTATTCATGTATACAACCACTTGGGTTAACTAGCCAATGATAAATAGCTCCTAAAATATGTTGATTATTAGAAACTTGACAACACCTATTCACAGATCCTATGTAATCTAAAAAAGTAGATACAGCTATGCTACATAAGTGAAAAGAAGGTATATAAACATTACACCTCTCCAAATAACGGAAAAGAATGATGCCTCATGAATGACACAAAGTATATAAAACAAAGTAATATAGTACAAAGCTAGGTGAAAGTGAATCTGTAATCAGATTCCCATTGCCGTTGATGTGCCTAATTCAGAAATTATATTACTGCAAGATCAGACCTTAACTTTAACAGATAAATCTTGACCATATTCTGCATTATTTCCTACAAAATTAGCACAAGCTCGGCGAAAACTAACTTCTAGTCCAATTAATTGTTAAATTTGTCTCATGTAATATAAGAAAGAATTTCCGGATAGTTTCCAGGTTGTCTTTCAAGACATCACTGTGTGTAATGATGTCTTCCATATATTCATCAAAGCCATCTACATGAGATGTACCATGTTCGTTAAACGCTCAAATTTTGAGAGAATTTTCATACCGAAAGGCATCACTTTTATTAGTTAGTGTTGGAACATCTGATAATAAGTGCACATATTCCCAGATCAGCTGTTTTAACGCATACCTTTCTTGTGTATGTAGATGCGAAGGTGCCTGGCCCAGATTATTTCAAATATTGGAATTCCGAAGACTGGATACGCCAAAGTCAATACAGTCTGATTGCCAGAACTTACAGAAGAATGCGGATGAAATCCCAAATAGTCCTAATTATTATTAATGAATACTTTGTAATTCTGGTGAATAATAATTTGAATGAATAATTATGGCCTAATGAAATACTGAACACAACAATAACACATAGTTTGAATCAGATGTTAAATGAAAGAATGCGTAATTTCTCAACAAACAAGTTTATAATTAAACAAATTAGATAAAATAGAACCTGGATGAGTGTCAAAAGTTCGAATCTAGAAGATTTTTAAGTTGTCTTCAAGATAAGGTCTATTACTAAATTATAATAAAGAACATGGGAAGCATCAGGTAGACCAGGTTTTTATGGAGGAATTCCAATGTCATATACCCAGAGACAAAATAAATATATTTAGTTAACAATTATCTGACTAATTAATCCACAATCATAGGAAAATATTAGTTAAGTATTATGTCGTTTACAAAATAAATGTTACTTAATGTCATAGCATATGCTGGCCTCAGTATTGTTTTCTTCCCTTTAGCATATTCCGTCTCCATGATATTAATTCCTTTCAGAATGTTATACGTGGCATTTTATTTTTCTTATATGGTTTACAAATGTTATTTCTGGTACGTTAGGTCAACAATGGAGATGTAAAATACACTGTTGGATTAACTTGAGTGATATTGAGAATGAACTACTTTGTTGATATTTTTATTATTATTATTATTATTATTATTACTAATATTATTATTATTATGATTGCTTTATTTATTGCCATGGGATTGGATCCCTTAATAAACTCGTCCTTGTTAGACTTGCTCCAAACGTACATAATTTGGTTTGGTTTGGCGATTAACATCACAGCAACACAAATAGACTATTTTGTTCTGTGGCAACTGGAGTTACCCTGGGACACATTATGGCAGCCATCCCATGCTGATTTAATGGCAGGACTCTAACCTGCACAGTTATACTTATAAATTCACGTATAGTTATATATGTTACGGTTGTATACATTGTGGTGGTAAAACAGATTTTATAAATAAAATGAACAGTGAAATATCTCGGTTTAATTGGAGCCAGCTTCAGTTTCATTTCTGAAAACCCTTGGACTCTTTTGTTAAAACTAAATTAAGCCTTCAATTCTCTGATTATGTAGTTATTTAATTTTTTTCACATTTAATTGCAGATTTGGCTTTAAAAAAAGATGCGATGCTGTGCCTGTTAATTGTATCCAAAGAAATGGAAAAATGTATCACATGCATTTTAGTTTATGTTTTAATTTCCTTAAAATTGAAATTTCACACATGCGGCATATACAAATCAGTAAATGCAATTACGCATGCATTAAGTTCCATTCCCATTATAAACAGGATCAAATCAGTATTTTAACGGTAGGCCCAGGTGAGCGTGAGTGGTCTTTACTCACTTAAAAGCTACATCAAAAGGCACAATGCCGTGGTAATTCGCAGGGCAAATTATTTTAGAATGATCTTTTATGACATTTAAAGTTTCACTCTTTTTAGTAATGGCGGCATTATTCAATGGCAGGTTACCATCATTTGTAAAATCTTGAAACATTTTCATACGAACTCACTGAAATAAAGATTGATCTTACTATATGTTTGAGCCTGGTGGATATCATTACTTGTGCTAACGTTGCATATTGCATATGGAGTGCCTTTGCTGAAAAAGTTTCATTAGCTAGTTACAGAATAGAATCCTGTTTGGTCAAATTTTTGATTTACCTGAAAGATGAAAAGCTTATATAAATTCTAACATCAAAATATTTTCATGTGTTACTCCACATACATTAGGAGGAAGCATTAGGAGGATATCCTCCTAATGTCAGAGGTCCTCATAACGTTGGTGTGTAAACATGGGGTTGTCCTCCTAATGTAGGTAATGTGTACAATCTGTTATCTTCTTCCATTAAATGAGTCAAAGCAATTTCACGATCAGTTTCATTTTGTAATCAGTATTATTTTGAAGACAATCATATTTAAGAAATACAAAATGTATTTCATGAGGATAAACATCTTTATAGTGGTGCATATGAAAACTGATATAAAAGGTATTCTTGCATAGATAATATTTCAAACACATTTGGTCTACTGTGACTTTGAACTTACCCATTCATACATTCTTCAGTTTAAACTTCCCTTACTTAAGTCAGAAACATCGCACTGCCGTAAATTATTTCAATGCCCACAGTTTTATCAGAGATAAAGCATTTTAATGTGAAAAGAAATTTTCATGATGTACGTGTCTACGTTGATATATTGTAATTGTTTTATTTAATGAATCTGAATAAGGAATGAATTAATATTTCAGTTCTGTATTATTTACATTTCCAAAAACTATGACGATTATATTTTGCAATATTCCCCACTTGATTGACCTTACTATTCAATTTAACATATCACAATGCTTATTCATGTTTACAACCACTTGGGTTTAACTAGCCAATCATAGATAGCTCCAAAATTGTAAATATGTTAATTAGTAGATGTTGTTGTTGTTGTTGTTGTTGGGTTTAACGCCATTTCTCAGCACACGATAGGCTATGCATGGCGGCCAGTATTAATAGTGGAGGAAGAACCCGGGAAAACCACTGGGAAGAACCACCGACCCACGAGAAGCTACTGGCAAGCTTTCTCACGTACCCACATTGGCCGAGTCCCAGACTCGAACCCACGCAGACAGAGGTGATATGGCAGTGATCCGTAACGGAGAGCGCTTTAGACCACTCGGCCACTCGGGGCCCCATTTAATTAGTAGAAACTTGACAACACCTATTTACAGTTCCTATGCGATCTACGTGACAGAATTTTAACCAAAATATAGATATAGCCATGCACCAAAAGTAAAAAGAACGTATATGCACATAACACCTCCCCAAATAACGGAAAAGAAAGATGCCTCAGGAATGACACAACATATATTAAACAAAGCACTATAGTACAAAGCTAGGCAAACGTGCATCTGTAATCAGATTCCCATTTCCTTTGATGTGCCTAATTCAGAAGTTATATTACAGCAAGATCAGACCGTAACTTTAACAGGTAAATCGTTCTGCATAATGTACTGCATTATTTCCAACAAATTTAACTCAGGCTCGGCGAAAACTCACTTTAGGTCTAATTAATTGTCAAGTTTGTCTCATGCAATATAAGAAAGAATTTCCGGATAGTTTCCAGGTGGTCTTTCAAGACGTCACTGTGTACAATAATGTCTTCGATGTATGCATCAAAGCCATCTACATGAGATGTACATATTCATTAAACGCTCGAATTTTGAGAGAATTTTTCATACCGAATGGTAGTCTTTTATATTGGTAAAGTCTACCCGGAAATGCAAATACCGACGTCTCGTTTACTCTTCCGTAAATGGAATTTGCCCAAATTTTCTCTACACGTAGAAATTGGTGGCATATTCTACATATCCAATTTTGCCAAAGGGGTCAGTGTTTGTTGGTATTGCAAATGAATCTGTGTTGGTGTCACTGTTTAATGTTCTGCAGTCAGTGCACATAAGTAAAGAATTATCTGGTTTTTGTACAAGTATACATAGCGAACGCCAATTACTTCGCTTGGTTCAATAAAATCATTCTGAAACATGTATTCAATTTCCTTCTTCAAACATTTCTGCTGGAGAAGATTCATCCTGTAAATATAAAGTTTCGCATGCGTAGAATCTACAATTTCAACATCATTGTATATTTTATTAGTTCGTGTTGGAACATCTGATTATAAGCGCACATATTCACTAATCAGTTGTCTTTACCCATACCTTTCTTGTGTGTATAGATTCGAAAATGTCTGGCCCAGATTATTTCAAATATCGGAATTCCAAAGACTGGTTACACCAAATTCACAACAGTCTTATTGCAAGAACTTACAGAATAATGCGGATGAAATCCCAAATAGTCCTAATTGCGTTATGGCAAGTTGAAATGTATGATGTTCCAACTGAATTCTAGTAGTATTCTAAATAATTTCTATTATTGAATATGTTCATGCGCATGTAATCTAAAATATGCTAATTTACCAGAGGTCTGTAGTGTTACGATATGCTAACAGAGTTTTGAAGTATCATAGTAAAATAATCCAAAAGTCTTCTTGTCTGAATTCCCCAAAATTACAAATTAATGTTCCAGTTCAAGAATATTATTGATGAGCACTTTGCAATTCTGGTGAAAAATAATTTGAATGAATAAATATACCCAAATGAAATACTAAAGATAACAATAATACTTATTTTGCATTAGATGTTAAATGCAAGAATGAGTAATTCATCAAGCAAACAAGTTTATAATCTAAAAAAATTAGACAAAATAGTACCCGGATGAGGGTCAAAAGTTCCTTTCTAGAAGACGTTTAAGTTGTCAACATGATAAGGTCTATAACTAAATTATAATAAAGAACATGGGAAACATCAGGTAGACCAGGTTTTTAATATAGAATTCCAATGTTATAGACCCAGAAAGACAAAATGAATATATTTACTTAATAATTATCTGACTAATTAATCCACAATCATAGGAAAATATTAGTTATGTATTATGTAGTTGACAAAATAAATGTGACTTAACGTCATAGCATATGCTGGCCTCAGTATTGTTTTATACCCTTTAGCATATTCCATTTCCATGATATTAAATCCTTTCAGAACGTCATACGTGGCATTTTATTTTTCTAATATGGTTTACAAATATTATCTTTGGTAAGTTGATTCAATAATGAAGATGTAAATACACTGTTGGATTAACTTGACTGATATTCAGAATTGAAATAATTTCTTCTTCTTCTTCTTATCATTATTGTTATTATTATTATTATTATTATTATTATTATTATTATTATTATTATTATTATTAATTGTATTGTTATTATTATTATTATCATTATTATTATTGTTGTTATTATTATTATTATTATTATTATTATTATTATTATTATTATTATTATTGCTATAATTCGTGCCATGGGTTGGGATCTCTTAATGAACTCCTCCTTGTTAGACTTGCTCCAAACGTGCATGATTTGGTTTGGTTTGAGGGTTTACATCACAGCAACACAGACTATTTTGTACTGAGGCAACTGGAGTTACCTGAGGACACAGTATGGCAGCCATCATGTGTTGATGTAATGGAGGATTCTAACCTACACAGCTGTACTTATAAACTCACGAACATTTCATATGTTACCGTTGTATATTTAGTAGTAGTAAAACTGAGTTTAGAAATAAAATGAATATTAGCTTCAAAATCTACGAGGCACAGAGAAATAACTCGATTTAAGCATTCATCGGAGACAGCTTCTGTTAAGTTCATGAAAACCCATTGTACTGTTTTGTTAAAATTAAATTAAGCCTTCAGTTCTCTGATTACGTATTTAAGCTTTATTCGCATTTACTTACAGATTTGTTTTCAGAAAGATCAGATGCTGTACCTATTGATTGTATCCAATGTAAATGAAAATAAATGTATCGCATGCATATTATTTTTTATATAAATGTCCTTAAAATTGAAAGTTCACGTGTGCGGCATATACAAATCAGTAAAAGGCATTGCGCATGCATTACGTTCCATTCATTTAACCGAAGAATATATGAATGGGTAAGTTCAAAATCACAGTAGACCAAACGTGTTTAAAATATTATCTATGCAAGAATACCTTTCGTATATCAGTTTAATATACGCAATGTTAGAGATGTTTACCCTCACGAAATTCGTTATTATTTCTTAAATATGGCTGTCTCCAAAACAATATTGATTACATAATTGAAACTGATCATGAAATTGCTTTGACTCATTTAATGGAAGGTAACAGATTATACACATTACCTACATTAGGAGGACAACCTCATGTTTACACACCAACATGAGGAGGACCTCTGACATTAGGAGGATATCCTCATAATACTATCATCTTAATGTCTGTGGAGTAACATGTGAAAATATATAGATCTTAGAATTTATATAGGCTTTTCATCTTTCAATTAAACCAAAATGTTGACCAAACAGGACTCTATTTTGTAGCTTGCAAATGTAACAAAATAATTCAAAAACATTGGCTCCTTTATGTATTTTTTTGTAATGACTTGCTGAAGTCAATCTACTGCATGTATAGATCGTAATTTGAACCAGTCAAATTCTTCGTCAAAATGTATTAACGTATGTTTTTGTACAGCGTAAAATTGTCCATGCTGACAGGGCGACTTCGTTGTTTAATAGTCATTTTCGGAGATTGTGTGCACATTGTCAAGCTCCGCAATCAAATAATGCCTAAGTAGATGTGACCGGCTTTGAAAACCACAGAAACTTAGGACATTCCCGTTACAAGCTAGACGTGGCCATGATGGCACCAAATTAATATAAAAGTGTTATATGATGCCCGGGAAAATGGAGATAAGTGCCAATGGACACACAAAGGCAGTCAATCACGGCTGCCTAAGCGAGTATCGAACCCGTGACCTTTGGATTACGAGTCTGATTCACAACCAGCAATGCTAAAAGAAATAATGACAATAATCGGAAAACCTGGAGATAAACTCAATTTTACACATTTTAAAGCCAATTTGTTTTCGTCATATAAAATACAGGATTTTCTTTAAAAAATGCACAATGTACATTAACAAGAAAATCCAGGATCTTGCATTTCCGAGCGTTATCTATTTATCCCTAATAGTCAAATCATTTTGGTGTATCTTTTGAGTCAGTGATACTCTACGGATGTTCGACGATTGATTAGGAGATGACTTATTTTACTTGGATATCCTTTTCTATTTGGAAATTCCATCGTGTATTTTGTCTGTTTCTATAGCTATAGCTATCACACATATTTCATGTACAACCGATATAAGTATTCACTTTGATGGAAATGAGAAATAATACGTAAATGTGTGACTTTATGTTGCTAAGTACTTCCAAGATCTTGTTTTTCATCAATAATCCATTTTCTTGTCTCATTACTCTTAGGACTTTTTAATAATAATAATAACAATAATAATAATAATGTCCTTAATTATACAATACATGCGATTCATATATTTGATAATTACACACGACACCCTCGACAACAAAGTTAATATCGGGATAAATGTTATTCTACCCCAAGCGATGCAAGTGTTCAGCGCTGAACCACGTGGCATGTTTAATTTAATGCTAATGCTGAGAAATGAGACGATTATTTGTCAAAAATAATCTATAAGATCCTCGCGCGAGAGTTTCATTCATTTGGATCTATTCCTAATATTTCTTTCTTGGAGAATAATTATCTTAAATCTGACTTCATAGTTCACTATCTGCCATCTATCAGCTCCTATAATTAACTTCTACAAATTCTAACATATATTACACACAAAAATGCCATTGTCTCAGATAACAGCTGACTTATTTGAAATCTTAAAATTTAATGCACAGTTGACTGACACTAATAACGACAGTCATGGTCAGTTTAGTTACACATACATGGACCAGATACTTCGCTAAGTCTCGAGACAAAGAAGTCTTAAACGCGGCCAAAATGGCGATTTGTTACCTAAAGACACTAGATTAGGACATTATTTATGCCAGTGTGGCATATAATATCAATTCAATATTGACTTGTAACGGGTAAATTGTCTTACAATTAGATGTACTATATATAACACCCCTCGTGGAATAGAGGTATCACAGGGCTACTTTCTTACTCTAAGGAATGTCCCAACTCATTTTCCCAATGGCTGTCCGTAGCCTCATTATCTTAGCGATGGTCAGCAGAAGATAGTGATTTTGGCTCTTGTTCGCTTTTGACGCTGACGTTGCTGGTGGCGATCCTCTCTGGCTCAGGCACTTATACCAAATTTACGGTAAGTTAACTTTGATTTCTGGCATTACCTATTCCCTCTAATAATTTAGTCGCTAAGAGTCTGATTTATGATCGCATTTTCGGACCTGGGGGCAAACGGAAATGGGCGGATGGGGTGGGTGGGTGGGTGTAGCTTACCAATTTCAATCTTTTCATGATTTAGTAATTTTGCAAATCAATATGAAAATGATTATAATTTATCTCAGATAGTGAAAACTTCAATGACTGTTTTAACTGGATTCCTCTTATATTTCCATGCCCTGTACGCATACAAATAAAATGTGAAGCGTCTTAAATTGTAACATTTTGAAGCATAGCTTATCTCCCAATTATATTTTTTCGATCAAGGAAACCTGCATATACCTTAACCAATTAGTTTTTCCTTTCCACTAATTTCGTAATGTAGCAAGCGCTTCTTTGTTAATCTGTATTACCTTAGACCTTGGGATCAAATTTTCAAGTTGCTTATTAAAACTATATATTAGTTATAAGGACCGTTGAACATTAAATTATATACCGGATCATTCTACAACGCAAATTATTGCTACTCACTTTTAGTTCGTTGCTGTAAAGTTGTCAGGCATTACTAATATAAAGTAATGTACAAATATTATAACCAGAGTAATGACGTTAGCAGAAACACTGTTTCGAGAAACTGCTGTAAATAGGCCATTTTCTTATCATTATATATGGGCCCCATGGGTGTAACGCTAAATTATCTGGAGATCATTGGGACACTAATCAAACTAATCTGTTTGTAATTGCTTCTTATTCAGCCTTCAGAGCTCAAATTGTGAGCTTTTGCCAGGTATTTATTGCTAGGTAATATTAATCATGGAAATCTGATAATTTCGTTTTGTTAGAAATAATGTAAGTTATTATATCCGTAGGAAAATTCCAATTTACATCTTTAAACATAGTACTTGTGAAATTCCCAAAACAAACACCAGTGGTGTGAAGAGCTAAAAATGGACGTATCGGGTGGAAGAGCTATGCCTGTGAAACGTAAACTGTGCTCAGCAGCAGGTTACTTGTTAGCGCTCAGAGCATTATCTGACCTGTCATAGAAAAAATGTCCAGTTAGATTTTCTTTCTTTCACCTCAGTTACAAATAGGCTGACAGATGTTAAGTGTTATAAACGACTTGCATATATAAATACAGACATGTACACGCACAGATATCCATACATAGCTTATTTTTCTCTAACAATTTATATCTAAACTCCATTCCTTTAACACTTTCCAAACATACCATATGTTACATTTTAATAAAGAAACTGAATACATGAATTAAAGATCTGTTAGATCTTTGTTTCAGTTGCGTTTATACTTAAAAACAATCATATATATATATATATATATATATATATATATATATATATATATATATATATATATATATATATATATATATATGTGTGTGTGTGTGTGTGTGTGTGTTTGTGTGTGTGTGTGTGTGTGTGTGTGTGTGTGTGTGTGTAGAGCATCACCGAAATATTCTAAATTAAATTATGACTATTGTGATAAACCAATTACAAACATTTTTGCTTTTATATATATATATATATATATATATATATATATATATATATATATATATATATATATATATATATATATATATATATATATATATATATATATATATTCTCTCTCCATAGGAAAAGAAAACAAGAAACAAATGGACGAAAGAAGAAAAAGATGCACTATTAGCTGCATTTGAAACGTGTTTCCTACCAGAGAGAGTGCCTCGAAAGAAAGATTGCCAGGATGCTATGAGACAATGTCATCTATTGGCTGGTAGAAGCTGGCGAAATCTTGTTTTTTAAGTGAAGAATATGCTTGTAACAAAGAAATTTACAAATACAGCATTTGTAACAAAATTAGCCTAGCTTTCATCTTGTGACGCTGTGTTTTTCAGCACTGTATCTAATATACTAGATGTGAACTTACGAAACAAGCACGAAACGGCAGACCATATACATACATTATACATGCCCAAATGTATCCAAAACGGACACAGGTTTATATCATTGCATCAAAATATATTCAAATATTTGCATACAAATGCACCTGGAACATTTCATGTCTTTTTCTTTTTTTTTTTTTTTTTTGGAACTGCAATAAAGGTTCTGCCAAAGAATATTTAAACCTTTCCTATCACACTTCACAAAAAATAATAGAAAAGGCTGCAAAGAGCTGAACATCTAAGCAGCTCATGCAGACTTAAATATCACTATACCTCCAAAATTACACTGCTTACTCGGGTGGTTTTCTTTAAGTCGTGCTAATAAAGTTTTGGTCAAAAATTGAACAACTAATATTTCAAAACAAGGTGCAATTAAACATTTATGTAACTGTCTGAAAATCGAACATGATCATCTATTGATGACGAACCGGTAATGAAGTTTGTAGAATTTTAAAGCACCAAAACAACGTGCCTTCTTATGCTATGATAATAATAAATATTACAGAACATATTGTACTATGACTCTGTGAATTCAACAATATTCGTTTTTCTTGGTGTAGTGAAAATGCCATTTATTCAGGTCATTTAGATAAGAATGAAACAGATTAAGTTTCCAAAACGTTTATATAATATCATTATCATTTCCGATGTGATGAAGAATAAATTAGTATATTTAGAGGTTATCAAATTCAATACCTTAAAATAATACACTCAATACCTTTATTAGGTAAAATTTGATATTTGTAAAATAAAATCTGTAAGACTTTCATGTACATATACTGACATATTGCAACGCGAAATAACGTTGTCAGCTAATAAACATTCCGGCGGGCTTACCTCAAATGTTAGGTATTATTCTCTTTTGCCGGGTAGAAAACTGGATAAACACTTTATCTTATCAAGTCATGAATATGGAGAAGTTCAAATACGTCATTGTTTATGTTAACTTGCATACTTTTGAGTTTATTTTATGAGGTATATAACATCCAAACATAATTTAATCAAATGAATTAATGATTTTCTCAAGCGCATTAAATTCCAAGGATTACACTAACGGGTAACACATCAAAACCGAGCATTGATATTTAGATTCTGGACTAGAGCTTCTGAAATGTGATAGCATGTATTTAGTGACGTCTGGGCAATTGAGGACAAGTGCTCTTTTAATAGTTAAATGAACTGCGTGTGCGTGCCACTATTACCAAAGTCATACTTATTAAACAACGACTGTTCTCGTTGCTTACCTTTAAAGACCAAATTCTTGTGAAGAATAGCTATTATTTTGTCAAAAATCTGATAAAAATATGAAAATATATACAAAAGGAAGACTAACAATAATTTGTATGAAAGAATAAATTGTATTTATAGTCCTCATAATAAAGAGACTGAAATTGTACAATTATTTATAGTTCTAATAAAACCGATATTGAAATTAATCAGTCTTACTCTAGATATATGCAAATACATGCCTTAGTATTATTCTAAAACATCATGTACTTGGAACAAAAATGAGTTAAAATGCAGTTATGTTGCATTTAATAGCGCTTAAATAGCCTGCTTGATTGCACCCGTTGCGTTGCGGTTTGTTCAGCGAAGTAAAGAATGTATTTTTCGAAACGGGTCTTGACATTTTGTTTTTGTTTCCAAACGTTTACTCTTGACCAGCGACGAAAAAGTGGTCTAAGCTGTGTTTTATCATGGAAATATGCAGATGAACGAAATAACTTGCGTACAATGATTATTTTGCACTTGGTCTGCAAATTTTATTCGTCAGCAAATCACTGAGTTTAGTAGACTGGTCGGCGTTTTATCACGAACTCTATTCATATTTAGATTTTTTCACTCCATGCTGCACAGATCCACTAGACTTCCGAAACATTTTACAGCATGTTCAAAACATTTTAAACATCATCTGCAAAATTAAATATATGAACTTGCAATGTCAAACATGTAATTTCATACTTGTTATAGGTATTTTGACACCCACACGATACATACCTGCAGGGTGTTATGTATTTATTTGTAGATGTATGAAGGTTTTAACAGTACATCAGCGCACTACTGGCTATATGTGTACAATATAACTTGCAGACCTAGGTATCCTCCAGCAATGTGTAAACTTCAACATTGTGATATTGCAATATTTAGTTTGCTGACACATCAATATTGCGAGGTCTTATGTGACATGTATACACATTAACATTGCGAGGTCTTATCGGGTGACATGTTTACACACCAACGTTGAGAGGATTGCACAAATCAGGTGTGTATTCGCTCATTTATAAATCAATTAGTGTTAATCTTAGAATAATAATCAATATATAGTTTTTGCTATTAGGGGTATCTTTAACAAGTCCTTCCAGCAACGACTTCAACACGTTTCAATCAGTTCCTCCTAATGTATGTCTTACAACATATAAAATATTGACTGACCATTGCATAATATGACGAAGTGTATTTTCAGATTAACTTACACTGTAAGAATGTGTAAGTCCTCTCATTGCAAGTGCAATTCAGGGTGTCGTATCCAATTTGTAGAACCCACTCAATAAGGTCTTCAAACTCAATCGAAAAATTGTGTTTAATCTCTATTTTGGACATTCATCGGTATGTCCTGAAAATGTGGACAACTTTGAAATCATCTAGAAATGAAATCATCTAGAAATGTTAACAATTATTTATCATATACTAAAAGAGTAATATCGGCATTTAAAGTCGATTAGTGTTAAAACGGATCAAGGCATTCACATGAATCATGTCCGTGTTTCCTGTGATAACACATTTAAAAAAAAGTGTTTAACCTCACTTGTAGGCAAAGATAAATATTGTATTATATTGCCGAAAGCCGTATTAGAAATGATAAGTATATGTAAGTGCGAGTCCTTTCCATGTCTATATATATAACGTTAACTCTATTTAAAACGAAGTTGGTTTTAGCTGCCATTTATGCTTTATGATTATTTTGCAAATCTTAAAATTCAGCTGAATGTACCAAGCAACAAATCGTCAACTAGAATGATTTATTACCATACTTCTACGCTTACATTGGACATATTACAATGTCGATTCCATACATGAAGACAATATTAGTAATCAACGCTTCTAAGTATCAGTACCAATAATACATCAAAGGAATTGTACATAAAACAAATGTATAGTACACGGGGTTTCTAAAATATGTTTTATTATTTTATTCGCATTACAATTATGGAAAAAGGATATGCTATGAATGCGAGGTGCGCCTCTGGGCAAGATATTATCAAGATAAAAATTTACAATATAGTAATATATCTTAATTCAGACACTGCTCGTTACTTTTTTTAAAACTATTTTAAAGCTGTAGATCAAAGAGTATGCATGCTATTGAGCTTAAACTATATATATATATATATATATATATATATATATATATATATATATATATATATATATATATATATATATGCTTAAGTTAAGTTTAGAAATGCGCAGACGAAAATTGATTCAAACCGTACAGAAGAAGGAAAACTAAATATTGCAAAAGTTTGGAAAAATTATATGTGCCAAATCACCATTATGGCTACAAAAGTCTCTTGATTTTATAAAATAGTTTGCAACAGTCCACTCGTTCTTCAGAATAAGTTCAATTAAGTCAAAACATCAAACTCTTGTCTATGCGCCCCTACATACAGACAGTTCGAAAGCCGGTAACAAGTGCGAAACCCCCAGGCAGCATCTCGAGTTTGTTACTGTGTAAAGCCTTAATTATCCAGCCATACTAGATCTTTAATGTACATTGAAATATTTTGAGAAAAATGTCCTCTATTCTGTCGATCTTTGCAAACAGAGAGTCTTGCAAAAGCTACACTTTGGCAAGCCTGTAATATCCAAAATCTTTCAGAAACATTACTACATTACCAATGATGAATCGCTGATGAATTCCAAGTTGATTAAACGTATTTCCTACTCAGAAAAGGAGTAATTAACTGTTTTAGTAATTACATTTTAAAATGATAAGGCCTTTTGTGTGACTGATCATATTAAACAAGCAACTAATAATAGAGATTACGTATATGTTATACATTTTGCAGACAAAATACACGCTACTGATTTCAGAAATAATAATAATAATAATAATAATAATAATAATACATGTGCTAGTCTTGTCATTCACAAAGCATTTATACGAGTGTCTCCTCACAGTTGGAGCGTGGTTTCGTTAACCTAGATCGTAGGTTTCATTGTTTTACCCTGTAATACTTCAATAACTGGTCTGCAGTCGTTGTAGACGTTCTAACAATAAAACAAAAAGTCGCTTCTAGAAGCTGTATCAATGTAAGTGCCCAAGACCCTTCAATTTCAATACAGGTCAAGGGTAATGTGTATGATAAAAGGTCGGATATGTGTGATACTTCAATAGCTGGACTATAGTCAGTATAGACGTTCGAACGATACAGCAAAAAGTCGCTTCCAGAGACTGCATCAGCGTGAGCGTGTAAGACCACTCAGTGACAATATAGATCAAGGGTACTATGTGTGTTAAATTCAAGTTTAATGTGTATGATAAAATATCGGATATATGTAGCGATTCAGTAATTCAAGGTATTACTGCAGTCATAATCGACGTTCTAACAAAACCACGAACATTCACTTCCAACGGAGATTATTATTATTATTATTATTATTATTACTATTTGTTGTTGTTGTTCTTGCTGTTGCTGTTGTTGTATTATCAAAAGACAGCCTCGATAACAACTAGTAATATTATTACTGCCCCTATCATTTTTACTACTACTAATACTCTTACAATTATTACTAATTTTCAACACGATACTAACTCATTTTTCTAAAATCTAAACAATTAGGCATCAGTGAAATAAGGACACTTTTTTTAAAAAAAAGTAATAGTGACATAAGTTTTGAATATATTTTTAACCGCAATCGTTCGGCAGAGAACCTAAATTTGATAACTATCACCAGAATCCATTTCATGCAGACATTTCAGTGAAAATCTACTGAATTATTTTCTACATTGTTAGGATATAAATATTACAATTATTAAATATATGTTGTAAGGAATGGTTTAATTAAAGTGAATTTTCCTTGAACTGGGGCAAAACGAAGGAACTTCTAGAACCAGATAGCAAACCTCCAATGAAAGTATTATATTACAGACTTTCAACTCACATCACCATAGCAGCAAAACCATCTGCTGTAGCTAAAGCAGTGGTGGTATGCAAAACTAACGGTTAAGTACAGGTCAAGGCGTCATCAAAGATAACATTTTCCTAGCATAATTTTGTAAGCTTATTTAGATCCTACTATTCCATAAAAATAAATATTAAAATATAAAATTTGGTACTTAATTAAAAAGTACGTTTTAAATAATGTTATGCATTCGCCGTTTCCGAGACTTTGAATGAGTATATTTTAACTTTCAAAATTTTATACACATTTTTAATGGAGTTGCATTAAGTTAGTTGAAGTTCGTGGTAGATGAATAACTATATGAATGTAATCTGACCAACTCCAGTTATTGTTTATGATAATATTCCAAAAGGCATATTCATTCTTTATTAGGGGGAGAACCTAAATAAAACTTTACAAGTTCAAAAGAATGCAGGCTTACTATTATTCTCGTTAGAACGATTTTATCACAGCGCATAAGCACAAACTATTTGTTGTTGTTGAGTTTTAACGCCATTTTTCAGCACACGATTGGCTATACATGGAGGCCAGTATTAATGGTGGATGAAGAACCCGGGAAAACCCTGGAAAGAACTTTCTCACATACCCACACTGGCTGAATTCGAGACTCGAACCGGCGAAGACAGAGGTGTGATGGCAGTGATTCGTAACGGAGAGCGCTTTATGCCACTCGGCCACCCCAATAACTATTTACATAAGCACATATTTGTGCTGTGAAGAGGGAAACTATATGAATTAACAAGGGTTTTTACAATTTACTCCCAAAATAAGATTTTATGAAACTCACTACTTAAAATTTCATTGAACATAAAGTTTAATATTCACTAAACCATTATTAGATCTTTAACCCAACAAATACAAAAGTTTACAAGACATGTATACTTGAGGCTTACGGCAAGTAATACACAGATTTCAATGCGAATGTTGGTATTCATTAAATGCTTATTAGATCATAGATGTCACATTTGGAAACGCTTACAAATAATTCACATTCTTTAAACTTAATTTTTCATACAGTTAAAAACATGATTTGGCGTCTGCTTAATATTTATATCAGGGAAAAACTCTTATAAATATTTGAAACTATAGGCAACTATGTACTTATAATTAATATTAAATCTATACATGTTACTGACAAACGTTTGACCTTATCATCATAGTCAATTTGGCCCAAAGACATTTCGACCCAACTCGAAAGACAATTCGGCCCTACTTAACAATAGTTGGAATAAGTTCTTTTTCTTCAAACAACAAGTATATACTATGTAAGATAGGTTTTAGGAATAGGTTTTAAGGAAAACAACAAACTTTAAACAACCCAAATTATCTTGATATTCTTTAAAAGAAAATAATTAATCATTCTTCGTAACGTACATATATATGACAGAAAACACAAACTGACATATCTTGCTCGTTCTAGTTAAAATATTTATATACATTTATTTTTAATGCTAATAAAACATATGCAAGTGCAAAAAAGACACCCTCAATTTAAGTCTTCTGATCAAATTATTGATATTGATTAATAAGGTAATATTATATAGATTACATATACATGTTTATAAGGGTAGCGTAATGAGATATTATAACAAATATATTTAATTTTAGGCTTCAGGTTGTAACACTGCTGCATATAATACACACTTTATTACACATGAGAGAGAGAGAGAGAAATGTTGAGCCTTTATCAGTTTATAGTTACTGCAATATGAAGTTCTTACCAGTTAAATTTATTGTTTGTTTTTATTTTTCAAGTTGTCTTAGTGTATACGCGTGTAAATTGAACGTTTGTCATTACTAGTCAATATCGTCGATCATGTTTGCTTCATTATCCCATACAAATAAGAAAAGATCTAATTCTGTGTTGAATTTGTGCATCCCTCTCCCCCCACCCCCACCCCCGGCACGGTACAATAAAATTGATAAAACAAACATTTGTTTGAAAATAAAATGAAAGTAACTAACCTTGCATTGTTATCATGTATTCCTTCTTGTTTCATCATGCGAAATTTACTGAACAAAATATGTCCACGAACTCCGTATATATAGCGAATGCTGGCTTGCACATGCAACCTTTCTGTAATGTGTATCGCTTACGTCAGATAACAAAATCGCAATAGAGACGAAAATATCATTCGATTGCTTGAAGGCACCTGCCATTCACGCATGATAATTTACAGGGCCCAAACTGACCAAGATTGTATTGTATCCAGGTTAACTATGTGACAGTATCTAGCAAATAAAAAATCATTATTTTAAAATACATTCAATGTGAGTGCAAATCTTTTCGCTAGCATGGGCTTCGAAAGTATTATTAAAGCAAGTATTTTCCCTGCAAACATCAATTATGATTACATATGGCAAACAAATACAAGCCCGGGTGATGAATAAACAGAACTGGCGGCGAGCAATAAACTCCTTGCTTAAACTTGCCTACATGATATCAAGTACAAAGGTTATTTTATTACAAAGCAAACCGACCCAGGAAACTGTCTTTTGTATCTTTTAAGTGTACCGATTTTTGCTTATGAAGTCTGCCGACATAAGGAAGCCACGTTTGATTTCTTTCGATTCTTTTAAGTGTCCCGATTTCTTTTTTTTTTCTTTAATAAATTCAGCAGACATAAGGAAGCCAGCAATGATTCCTTTTTACCTGTATTATCGGGATATTTCAAAATAAATTGAAACAATGGAACAGTTTTGAAAGCGACACAATCTAGTGCGTCGGGCATTTCGATATAAGGCTAAACAGTAAATTAGTTTTCAGTAGTTCCATCTAAATGTCCCCTATCCACAGTTTATAGTGTTTTATTTTCCGACAATAAGAAGCATGTACTTCGTCTTGTGGGGATAAATGTACGTCATTTCCTGCTGACGTCCTTTATAGGTATAAAATAGTAGCTAAGGGGAAGTAACAGCATTGTGTACTTCTATTTCGAGTGCTTCAATTATTATTCCTTCTTTACACTTGATATATTTTGTTCTTTTTGTGCGAGTATAACTACTTTTAATCATGTTATGCAAATTTAATGTAAAAATAAAAATGTTGGAGCATGGTCGGTAACCTTTAACCTCCTGCAACGGAATTTAAATTCCGCGCATGCGCTTTTTGTTTTGGACCACACACAAAAACAAGCAAGTGAATTCAAATATCTACTAAAACGAGCCATTACGTGAGACTTGGCATGAAAAGAGTAAAGATAGGTACTATAAAATGTTGTCTAGTCCTAGTCTTGGATTCGGCAATCCTGAGTTATTTATGCTGATGAAATATTTTCCAGTAGAATTCTTTTTCTACAGTTTAAATGCCTAATTTTAATGTTAATAAATATACCTATTCAAATGTACTGGACACATATAACAATATCGTCGAAATATTAACTAATACTATGCTGGATTCATAATAGAATGTTTTAATAATCATACAACTAAAGGTGTCATTGATTATAACCAATATATTTTTTTTACAATAACCAGATAATCAGATCAGAACATTGACCAAAATATTACTCAGAGCCATTGAATATCGATTAGTTAATTTTGGAAACCCGACTGATATAATGTATTGCAAGTTGTGAATGGTACCTTATTGAAATAGAACCGTATTTAAAGAAGTGTTAGGATAAATGATACCGTTGTTAAAGAATATCCTGACCGACTGAGATCTCAACAATTTACATCATACTGGCTGAAAACAGTGCAAGCCAGTATACATATTTGCATTATGCTCACACAAGAAATATTGTAATAAACCGAAAAGTTTCTTGACCGAGCGATGTCAAACCCTGGCGCGAATCCCGCTACCAGTCATAAGTTTCCCCTGATTCCAAGGACTCCTGTACAACTACTTCTGTAAACTGTAACGTTCAACGTGTCTATTCATGTGGCTTCGACTTACATGACAAAACATTACCAGTAGCAGATACTTGTACGATAATGAGAAAGACTTATTTCTTCATTTTGTATGATCTAGTTTGTTTGGTTGGTGTAGTGTTGTAGTGTTTTTTCATGTAAGTCTAAGCCACATACCCGAATACCTGAGAAGGCATGGCTAAGGCAGTACAATCAGTGGTTAAACGAACAATTTTGATATACTTGATCCTAACGTATTATGTCGTGCTGGTAGTCTAATAAATCCCAATGTTACAATTTTGCGCTAAGCCCTTTTAGCACAGCTTGTACTGTTTGATTTCGTTGTACTAATACTTATTTAGTTATTTTGGGGATCTGTACTAATGAGTTAAAGGCATTGTGTTAGAAATGCCAAGTTAATATATAACCGGGAATAAATCAATTTTACTATAAATCCTTTAATAAAAGCCTAGCATCCAACGATCGTCAATAAGCAAATGATAGCCAACTTTCGCACCTGTAAGTTTAACTGCTCTGAAAAAGATACCAACACACCACATTGAGAAAACTGTTAAAGCAGACAAAAATCTAACGAGATAATCTAAATGAGCACATACATTAGCACGTGAAATTTCATCTATGCTTTTCCGACCAGTGTTTAACACAAAATGCAAGTCCATACAAAGATAAAGTGAACAAATGCAGTAATCGTTAAGAAGTTTTAAAGGTCAGACAGGTCATATATTGGTCCTTAAATATTTAGCCTATTACATGTATATTTATTTCTTTAGTTGGAATGGTTACTGTATAATCGTGTTAATACATTAACACCTAGCGAGGAGTTAACGTGGCAGGAGGTTGTAGCCTACTACCGAGCTCTGTAGCGTCATTGTCATGCATGATACACTAAAGTGGGTGGCATTATAGAAAGGTAGATAGATGTAGCTCTACAATGATACCAAATAATCTGGAATTTCTAGTTGCATCACAAAATACAGAGGGGAAAACCTCATTTTTTGGACCCGATTTTTTTCGACCCAAAATTCGACCGTGGTCGGAATCCCATTTTGAGTCCGGATTTTAGACTTTTTGGTCTCAGATCTAAGGCAAACCGGTATGAACTGCAAACAGACAGATGAACCTTTGCAAAAAGTAGGATAAGATGGGCATTTGGAATAAAGAGTGGTCTCGATACAGACATAATAGCTCAGTTTAACATAAAAGATAAAATTTTAAAAAAATAAATTTAAAAAATTCTACTTTTACCCTTTTGCTCATGCGCGAGCCAAATAGCCAATGAAAAACGATGTTTCTAACACAACTAGGCAGTATTTTATTGAACGATCACCTGGGATTTGGTGTTTTCTGATCTATTCAGAAATAGCTTTCAAATTGTGTTTCCTACTCGAATTTCAGGCAAAAACTGCAAAAAACCTCCAGGGGTTAATGTGTTAATAATCTTAGGACAGTCGGAAAGGCAGACCAAATAAAATAAATATCACACATCAGTATAACAGAAAGGAGAGTATTTCTATGTGTCATCATTAAAAAACGAAGCAAATTTTTTGATAGACATTGTCCTTCCAGCTAAATATCTTTCTTGAATGACCTCAACATGAAAATTAGTTTGATTTGTTCTGTCAAGATACCTGGCTTCACCGTCTTCGTGATAAACTGAGCTGATCTGACTGATACAAGAAAATGTTTTGTTTCAGTTATCTGACGTGCACCTTTACTGTCACTTATTCGAGATTATTAAATCCTCTCATAAATCTTATGGACCTTTCATGAAACATGTTGTATGTTGTTCTCCATGATTGTTATGATAAGTCAATGTATATCATGTTGCGTTGGACACAATGCAACACCACCGCACCCAGCACACACACACACACACACACAATTTTCAAATACAAATCTCTGATTAACGTTTATGAACAGAGTTTTTAACCAGTAGAATGTTTGCCGCGTTTTAATAGCGACTCAACGACCTTCAGCAAAATATATGGAAACCTTCTATGTTGCTTCTTTCATAGTCAATCTATTTTGTGTCTAGTTGGCTTCTCTAACAGTCGCTGTACACCATACTGGTCTAATTATTTTGCATAAATTTTCTTAATCAAGACCGAAATAGTGAGAAATGAAAAGTTTACATTGCATTTCTAGAAAGTGCTTTGATACTGTATCCACTGAATAACATTTTAAAAGTACATATGACCTATGGTGTTGCCTTCAATTTTTATTGCTTAAATTCAACTCAGAAAAAACTACAAAAATGTGTTATTTAAATCCCCAATAAATCTGGAACCTTGCAGCAAAATAAAGAATCCAAACGTACATTTGTATATAGCCATCTAGCAAATCTACAGTTACCAATAACCAATAGAGTTTGGATAATGTGTTTCAATGTTGAATTCTATTTTCGTAATTCCTTACAACGCCATGAAAACAAACGCCTTACCCCGAACAATATAGTATAAATTTACGATAATTTTTTTTAATTACAACTACTTCTTTGGGGCGTCATGTGTGACCAGTTTCTATTACTATTGTGTTAGAAAATTATTGCGACAAACCAAAGCAAAGGAAACAGTCACTTTTATCAATTAGTCCATATCGTTTTGCAAATTATACTGTATAATTTAATTCCGTAGAACCCAGAAGAATTTATTCCTGTAAGCACATCACGATTGCGGTGTTTATACATTATTTTTATATAAAGTGTGATCATTATACATGCAAAGTATACATTTACAAAGTAATACTCCAAATGAGACAACACATACATACATACGGATTATAATCGTGAGATAGCATTGGATGGTTTATATTTTGAGGGATAACAAATACACCACCAAAATTAGAGTCTATGAGAACATCTTATTTTCTTCTTAACCATAATAAAAAAAAATTCCAAATATGAAACGTAAACATTTCAACACATTTAAACATATTCCGACCATTCTGGAAACAAAATAGTGAATTTAATTTAGTTTAGCGTAAATTGTAAAACGTGTATATATGTCACGTGTTTGTGTAGAGAATGAGTACATCACTTTTAGTCAATACCATCTCAGGTATGGTTAGAGTTAATTTGTATAGTGTTTTAATCACGAGCATCAGGGTAGGGAGCGCCAGTACTGCACGAGCGCACGTGCAATTTTTGTTAATGATACCATCTCGTGTGGGGCACAGAAGGTACAATAAAAACGCACATAGAATACTTTGATAATTAACACATTACGATCTTTAGTTGCATAATAAATGAATCTCCCTAGAAAAGATACGGACCCGTGGTGGTGAAACGAGACGAGGATAGGCGGCTCAACAGAACGATATCTTGAATGTGTGCCAGGTCAAGCTAACTCCAACAGAAAATCAACACAATCAATAAAATACACAGCAATAGAATATCTGTTATATCTACTTACAGGACACGCATTCTTCTTGAAATGAGTGTGTGCAATGTTGGTTTTTAACATAGGGTTAACAATATTTCAGCTATATATCTATGCTGTCTGCATTGTGGCATTTTATAGTGATGTCAAGCACTTGGGGATCATGCCGCAGACATGTAGCATCATGTCCCACCCATTCACATTATGCTAACAGCCCAAACAGTCCTTACACTAACCTCTTAGTGCTGAGCGCATGGTGAGACAACTATTGGTACTATTTTTATAATTCTTTGGTATGACTCGCCCGGGGTTCGAACCCGCGACCTCCCGCATCCAAAGCGGATGCTATAACAACTAGACCACTGGGGCTGTCTTTCTAGAAATGAGACAATTATAGATCCTATGTTAATAATTTATAAGTTTATACGGTATTAATCATTTTCAAACATGTAAACACAGGGAAGAAATGAAACACAAAATCATACTGGGATATGAATTTCAGCACTGTTTTATACACATGCAATAACATTCTTTCTATCCTTCTATAATATATTTTAAACTGACAAAAGATACCACAACAAAGATAGCCGAAAACTGGGTTCATCAAAGACAAATATCGCCGCTGTTGGAGGCTGATTTCTGAACAAAAGTTTGGTTGTTCGAATCTCAGCAGGCATGATTGTCAAACAAATTTGGATTGACCTAAATACATGAATGCTTACTTCATATGGGAGCATTGTATTACCATCTTAAATATATCTTAAGTTAATTTACCATATGAAATAAAGTTTGGAACATTACATGGTCTTGTTCTAGGTAATATTCGCAAGAGAAAAATATGTATTGTGTACTTTCTTCAATTAAACATCAATATAGAGGTGATCCAATTAGATACTTTATAAATGTTTGTTCATTACTTGAGACGACATTTTTATTAAGTCGAGGAGAAAAAAATAGATATTTCATTCTACCAAATAACAGTGTCTGGGAACACGATTGTCACGATTGTTAAATGACCTTTTTATTAATGGAATCGCTTTAACGAGTCTTGAGAGATAATGTTTTTCTCTGTCGGATGACTAAAATAATAAAGGTTATAGTAAAGACTCTTACTCCAGCTTGTATTGATTGGAAACTATTTACGTCATAAGCTATGTCGCTAATAACTGGTGCAGTCGGAGATATTATAATTAAGAAGCCTCGAGCCAGTTGCCATTTTGCACAGAAATGTAAATTAGAGTTTGTGTAGTCATGGGAGGTGTGCGAGGCCTGGGCCTGACGTCCCGCTTGCCAAAGGAAAGTGAAGCGTCTCTCATAGTCTCTCCTTCCCAGGTGTAATGATGGCCGCAGGACCACTGTCTCGCTCTGCGGGGCAGGAGGTTACTTGCATATGGCCTCTCC
Organism: Sinohyriopsis cumingii; assembly: GCA_028554795.2. Lineage (NCBI taxonomy): Eukaryota > Metazoa > Mollusca > Bivalvia > Unionida > Unionidae > Sinohyriopsis > Sinohyriopsis cumingii. The sequence continues at coordinate 40,757,939 of CM068838.1, forward strand.
TACACTATTGTGTCCACAGCTGCACCTTCACGAGGGGCCCCCTGTTTTAACAGAGCCTGTTGTGTGGCGCGACCGAGTGCCCGGCGGTATAACTGGGTGGGCAGACTGGGCTCGTTAGCCTTGGCAGGCAACCAGTCTAAGAGAAGGGAAACTCTGACTCCAAACCCGGGCAGATGAAGCTCGTTAGCCTTGTCAGGCAGTTCATCTAGGAGAAGGAAACTCTGATTCAAAACCCACCAAGTCCCATCCATTGAATTATGGCTCCACTCCCTTGTGGATATCTTCGGGAGAAAGAAAGGGTACGGGAGTAAACCCGGACAGAAAATCCGGAGTGGAGCCCCTAAGGCGGCTGGGGGGTCGACTACGACTTCATTCCGGCAGCTCCTGCATCCCAACTGTTGCCAAATGTCATGCTCAGCATTCCTTTGGACCCCACCAGCAAGGACGAGAGGGGGATCCTGACGTATGGGCAGCCCAGGATCTCCATATTCCACGCCCAGGCTTGCGCCCTCGAGAGGACACTCCAGTCTCGCTACTGAGTGAGGAACAACAAGGAAGCTGACAGTTTACGGGTTATAAGTCATACCCGATTGGCGTAGGGAAGGGGCGCCACGGGTCAGCTTTGACAGTGGGAGGGATCATCGTGTCCCACTGGCCAATTATCGCCCGCCTCAATCTGGGCAGCCATTGGTCAATAAGGTGTTGACCCGCCATCATCTGCCTGCTCCAGTGGGTGTCTGGAGCTCAGTGTGTTGTTTAGCATGACAAGCAGACGGTAATTCCACACCAGACAAAATAAACAAGAAACCAATAAAGAAGACTCCAGTTCTTCGATTTGCAAGCTGGAATGTGCGCACCATGTGTACAGGCATCTCCGAAGACCTCAGAGAAGTGGACGACACCACAAAGACGGCCATCATCGATATAGAACTCACCAGACTAAATATCAGCATAGCTGCCCTCCAGGAAACCAGGCTCGCCTCTAGTGGCTCCCTCAGAGAGGAAAATTACACCTTCTTCTGGAAGGGTCGAGAACCTGATGAGCCCCGCCAGCACGGAGTGGGCTTTGCCATCAAAAACAATCTCCTGGCCTCGGTAGAACCTCCCACAGGGGGCACTGAGCGTATCTTGTCCATCCGCCTCACCACTGCTTCAGGTCCTGTCAACATCATCAGTGCCTACGCCCCAACCCTCATGTCGTCAGAAGACGCAAAGGATCAGTTCTATGGGCAGCTAGACGAACAGATCAAAGGACGCCCCAAAAACGAACCACTATTCCTCCTCGGCGACTTTAATGCCAGAGTAGGTGCGGACCACGAGTCATGGCCTACCTGCCTCTAATATTATGGCACTGGAAAGACCAACGAAAACGGTCAGAGACTGCTGAAGCTATGCACCTACCATGGCCTGTGCATCACAAACACCTTCTTCAAGTGTAAGCCACAACACAGTGTCATGGAAACACCCCAGATCTCATCACTGGCCCCAACTCGACTTGGTCATCACCAGGCGCTCTGCCCTTAACAGCGTCCTCTCCACCAGAACCTACCACAGTGCAGACTGCGACTCCGACCATGCCCTCGTGAGGAGCAGAGTGCGACTACAGCCACACACACTACACCGCTCAAAACCAAAAGGACGTCCTCGCATAAACACTGCACAGATGTCAGACCCCGCCAAAGTGGAGGAGTATGTATCCGCCCTGGACAAGGCTCTCCAGGACCTGCCTGAGCACGACGCTACAGCCAAGTGGAACGCCATGAAGGGTGCCATCTACAGTACAGCTATGTCAACGTTTGGCAAGAAAGAACGGCCCAGCCAGGACTGGTTGAACGCACACATATCAAGGATGGAACCACAAATCGAGGAGAAACGAAAAGCCTTCCTAGCTTACAAAAAATGCCCCAATGAACGGAAACTTGCTGCTCTCAGAAGTGCCCGAAGTAACACCCAACGCATCGCTAGACAGTGTGCGGACGAATACTGGCAACAACTGTGTGAAGGGCTCCAGCACAGTGCCGAGTCCGGACACATCCAAGGTATGTACAGTGGCATCAAGAAGGCTCTAGGCCCTACAGTGAAAGGTGTCGCTCCCCTGAAATCCCTGATGGGAGAGAAGATCACATACCGTGGGCAACAGATGGCCAGATGGGTGGAGCACTACTCAGAGCTATACTCCCGAGAAACGTCAGTCACTCATGCAGCCCTCAGCAGCATAAAGAATCTGCCCACCATGGAAGAGCTCGACAAAGTGCCAACCTTAGAGGAGCTCAGAAAAGCAATCGACTCCCTTCAAAATGACAAAGAACCAGGTAGTGACAGCTATCAAACGTGGGAAACCAACATTGATTAAACCACTGCATGTGCTACTTTGCCTCTGCTGGGAGGAAAGAGTAGTCCCCCAAGACATGTGGGATGCCACAATTGTGACCCTTTACAAAAACAAGGGCGACCGCAGTGACTGTAATAGTTACAGAGGGATCTCGCTCTTGAGTATCGTTGTTAAAGTGTACTCCCGCATCATACTCAACAGGCTGCAGTTGCTGCCGGACCGTGTGTACCCGGAATCCCAGTGCGGCTTCAGAGCAGTCAGGTCGACGACGGCATGATCTTCTCCCTACGACAACTCCAAGAGAAGAGCAGAGAGCAAGGCCAACCACTCGACATTATGTTCATCGACCTCACCAAGGCCTTTGACTTGGTCAGCAGGAAAGGCCTTTTTGAACTTCTGAGTAAGATTGGTTGCCCCCCAAAACTTCTCAGCAAGTTAATCTCTTTCCACGCAGATATGAAGAGAACAGTCATGTATGATGGATCCTCCTCATCCTCATTCCCAATTAACAGCGGCATGAAGCAGGGCTGCGTGCTGGCACCAACACTTTTTGGGATCTTCTTCTCCCTGCTCCTGTCCTACGCCTTCGACACGTCCACGGATGGCATATATCTACACACCAGGTCCGACGGGAGGCAGTTCAACCTGGCATAACTGCGCTCAAAGACCAAAGTGAGAGCTGTGCTCATCAGGGAGATGCTTTTTGAAGATGACGCAGCTCTTGTGACCCACACCGATGATGCCCTCCATAGACTGGGAGACCGTTTTGCTTATGCTTGCATGCAGTTTGGTGTCACGATCAGCTTGGAAAAAACAAATGTCAGAGTGCAAGGTACCACCATTGCCCCTTCCATCAAAATCAACGGTGTCACCCTGGAAGCAGTCAACAACTTTACCTACCTGGGGTCAACCATCAGCAACACTCTCTCGATTGATATAGAGCTGGACAGAAGGCTTGGAAAGGCAAACACCATCATGGCTCGATTAACGAAGAGGGTGTGGGAAAACAACGCGCTGACAGAGCACACCAAGGTCCGAGTCTACCAGGCCTGCGTTCTCAGCACCCTTCTATATGGATGTGAGACCTGGAGTACCTACATGAGGCAAGAACGCCGGCTCAACTCCTTCCATATACGGTGCCTAAAACGCATCCTGAAAATCAGCTGGCAAGACCATGTTCCACACAGCAAGATCCTGCAGCGTGCAAGTACTCCCAGCATGTACTCCCTGCTGAGCAAACGCCGCCTTCGATGGCTGGGACACGTCTTACGCATGGAGGATGGAAGGCTGCCAAAGGACATCCTATATGAACATCTGGCCACTGGTATGAGAAGAGTCGGCCGCCCTACACTCTGTTTCGGGGATGTATGCAAGAGGGACATGAAGGCATGCAACTTTTCACCAAATGGCTGGGAAGAGCTGGCCGAGGACGGAGGCACCTGGAGACTGACGGCAAACAATGGCATATCAGTCGCTGATGCGAGGAGAGGCCAGTTGGCGGCAGAGAAACGAAAGAGAAAGAAGAACGAGGCAGCAACCACAGTAACGCAGACTTCCCAGTATGTCTGCACCAACTGCAATAGGGACTGTCACTCACGTATAGGCCTGCACAGCCACAGCAGACAGTGCCAACAGAGACAGACAACACCTCAAGGGCGCTATTTGCATAGTCTTTTGAGACTGAATCGCCAATGATTTGTCTTGATCCATGATTATCCAGCCTTATTTTTCCCGACATAAAACTTCAATAGTTACTACATTTTTTGTATTGGTTACGATTCTAGCTGTCTTATTTTTACATTTTTTATTTATTCTTTCTTAAGTAATGCATAGTCTTAAATTGACAATTTTTTTAAATATGCTACTGCCAAAATAATTTATTGTTGTGTAATCGCATGTTTTTATTGTCTTATTTGGATCCATAAAATCACTAAAATTTTAAATTGTCTCATAAAATTGTAAAACGACAAGTGCTATTTAGCTCTTACTGGGTCATATATAGTCATCGGAATGGCTTATACTAAAGTAAAACAAATATGGGAATAATGTATATACTTATATATTGTTTTGTTTTTGTTTTTATTTATACTACACCAAGTAAAGTTGGAAACATAGATCAATTAAAGAAATAAAATTCACAAAGCAAACGGAATTCTGAAATCTTCCTTTGGACAAGGAGGAGGTAATTCTGCGAAGTTATGTTAGGTGTAGTGAACTACAGGTGTGTAAATCTATCCCCGTAGTGTATGCCATTTACAACATGTGTGTCATGCCCCCAATGTACGTGGAAAACACATCATATCAATAAAATAAAAATGTAGTTTTTCAAAACATCTAGACCCTGAGATATGTTTTCGTTTAAAATCAAACAAAATCCTCTATAAAGGAAGCGTATAAATGCTTTCCTTGAGGTGGACCTCCTAATGTATGTGGATTTACAAGGTCCTCCTAATGTAGGTATTGTGTGTGTGTGTGTGTGTGTGTGTGTGTGTGTGTGTGTCACAGACACAGAGAGAGAGAGATAGAGAATGAGGAGTAAGGAGGTATGTGGATTGCGAAGTGGTTTTTAGTGTAAGAAGCAGATCATACAAGCCACAGAACAGAAGACCATACCATTAACATAAATTAAAACAAATTACATGCCTTTATTTCTAATTTGATTTCCACTTTAGAAAGAGCTTAAAGCCTAAATCCTCAACAAGGTCAACATTTATATATATGTGTTTAGTGAAACAGTTTTTTTGCAGAACTACTGGCTGGTATTTTATTACACGAGTTTTCTATGCGCTTTTTGCATAACGGTAAGAAATCAAACTGTAGCGCATCAAACTGTTTATAAAAGTTCCTGAAATCAAATGTCTGCTTTAACAATATATGCCACTAAATTGCGGAAACAAAACTAGTTTCACGGAGCCCAATATTACCCAAAGAGTTCATGCACAAATAACGAATTCTCATTTACTGCACGTAGTAGTATATTCTTTACATATTAAACACATATCAAATATGAAACGCATATCACATATTAAACGCATATCACATATTAAACGCATATCACATACATTTTAACATATTATTCATATTAAAAACATATCACATATCAAACACAATTTACAGTTCTTCGACAAAACTCAAAACAATCAGACTTCGAATTATGCTTAGCACAGTAAATATCTTATCAATACAGAAAAGTTATGACTAAAGATTATCAATGACAATGTCCTTTTTGGGAATATTTAACGTTTTCAAGGTGTCATTTTCGGAGATGTTTAACATTTTCACGGTGACCATTTTTTTTTCAACTTGTAATTTACTAATCCAGATCAAGTTGTCTTTGGTTAGGTTTACATCTCCCTGATTTCTAGTGGCTGATTTTAATATCACCATCCTCTTTTGGGGATTACATAAATGTGATTTACATACAAAAGGGGACTATTCCGCAAGCACCCTCAATTGCAATTTATGCAATTAAAATAGAAAATAGTTATGAATATATCGTACTATAACGTTACGTATGTCATGTGCATACTTTATTTATTCATAAAGGGTGCTTTCAAGCTAAAAATAGAACAGGTTTCGATTTGTTCAGTTCTTCTTCAAGGGTATTCTTGCCAGCATGGTTCAGTTTGGTTCCTATAGTCGGTGTCCTGGGAAGGTCCTTAGATGATGCAACCGATCGCAAGGACCCTTGCCTCACTAAGGAAAAAGCGAAGTATGTTACAGTTTTTTAAAACAAATAGACAAGAACTGAAAATGTTTAGATCACCTCCAGCCATTATCTGTCAGATGTGTTACCTAAATAATCTGTCTGATGTGTTATCCCAGTAATATGTTAGATATGTTATTTCAATAATCTGTTAAATATGTTATCTCAATTATATGTTAGATATGTTATCTCGATAATCTGTTAGATATGTTATCTCAATAATCTGTTAGATATGTTATCTCAATAATCTGTTAGATATGTTATCTCAATAATCTGTTAGATGTTATCTCAATACCCTGTAAGATATATTATTTCAATAATTCGTCAGGTATTTATCTCAGTAATCTGTCAGATACGTTATCTCAATAATCTGTTAGATATGTTATCTCAATAATCTGTTAGATGTTATCTCAATACCCTGTAAGATATATTATTTCAATAATTCGTCAGTTATTTATCTCAGTAATCTGTCAGATACGTTATCTCAATAATCTGTTAGATATGTTATCTCAATAATCTGTTAGATGTTATCTCAATACCCTGTAAGATATATTATTTCAATAATTCGTCAGGTATTTATCTCAGTAATCTGTCAGATATGTTATCTCAATAATCTGTTAGATGTTATCTCAATACCCTGTAAGATATATTATTTCAATATTCGTCAGGTATTTATCTCAGTAATCTGTCAGACACGTTATCTCGATATCACTAGTCTAATGCCGAAATAAAAGGACTAATTCTGGGTCACTGGGAACAAAATTGATTGATGGTTTTAAAGATTTGATACTGGGTCAGAATATGCGTCCTTTGAATTGGGAAAAGCGGATGATAAGTGAGTTATAAATGGAAGTGATCTCAATTTAAATCAGAAACAATAAAGATAATCTTTGACTGGATCTATGAATATATATATGACTAGGTTTGGACACTACTTGTTTTTTAGGCAAGACAATGAATTATGTAATGTGAAGCTGGTATTGCGTCATACATGATATGAATTGCATCATATTATTCCTACACATCCCATAACACAAGGTGAACTGGATGACCTTTGTCAGGGATTTGGAACTATCCAAAAGTAAAACAGAGCTGTTGAGCTCCAGACTACAGCAGTATAATCTCCTAGCAGGTGTTGTTAGGGTTTCCAGGTTCCGTCACTGTCAAAAGGATTTTGTTCCATTCTTCTTCACGGAACGTGATCTTGTAGCCTGAAACAACACCGATTGTGTGATGGCAACCCTCAATATCGGGTCATGATCAAGATGTGTGCAGACTGTTCATTGATACGTCGAAGAGGAGTCTTAAATCTGTTTTGCTGCATAATGGTAATATTTTGCCATCGATTCGGTTGATTATGCAGCCCATTGAAAAAAAAACGATGAAAACATGAAACAACGATTTAGGTGCATAAACTATGACCACCATCAGTATCAGCTTTGCGGCGATTTGGAGATTGTTGCACTCATGCTTGGTCTGCAGACTGGATACGCAAAGTACTGATGTTTTCTCTGCGAATGGGATAGTCGTACAAGAGATTCCCACTACATCAAGAGAGATTGGCCACTCCGACAACATTGGAGTCTGTGAAGAAACGTGTTCAGCATCCACCATTTATGGAATCGAGGAAGATCTTGTTACCACCCTTGCACACCAGGCTGGGTCTGATGAAGAACTTTGTCAACGCCAAGGACAAAACACAAGCAGTTTTCAAGTACCTCCGGGGAACATTTCCAAGGTGAAATGAAACTGAGATAAAGGAAAGTGTCCTTGTTGGTCCTCAGATTCGTGAACTTCTTCGAGGTTAAGCATTTGACAGTGGCAAGGAAAAGACGGCATGGAAAGCTTCCAGTTCATGGCAACAAATTTTATCGGAAACAACAAGGCATACAACAGAAGGGAGTTGGTGGAAACGTCCGCAATGCATACATTTTTGCACTCTCATCTAGAGTTCTTCCACCGAACTGCGGACATTTCAACAATGGAGAAACGCTATCAGGGCAAATGCTTGCAGGCTATTGCTCGACATTGACAAGATATGCTCCATTAAATGAATACAACAAACAAGCCAAGAAGTAGACACTGAATAAGGACTAAACTAGGTACTTTTATATACATGCTAGTTTTTGCTTTTTATGTCAGAATACATCCTTTTGCTGTGTTTCAAAGTGTTACATAGACAGGTCAGGCGAAATATTACCGTTGGAAAGCAACCATAAATACAAGAAAAGACCTAGGCTTAGAATTTATGATAAAATGTATACTATCTACACAATATACATTGATATAAAACCTTAAAATTTAAATAACTTGGAAAAAAATAGTCAGTCAGTTGTTCAATTGTCATATTTGAATTCAGCACGTGAAAATCCCTAATAAATAGCACAGGTTATCTCTGAAGAAGACGACTTCTAAAACATTGTAGAACAGTGTAACTTCTAAGATGTGTTATCTCAGTAATCTGTCAGGTATTTTATCTCAGTAATATGTCAGGTATGTAATATCAGTAATATGTATGGTATGCTATGTCAGTTATCTAACAGGTATGTTATATTAGTAATCTGTCAGGTATTTTATGTCAGTAATTTGTCAGGTATTTTATCTCAGTAATCCGTCAGATGTTATATCAGAGTCAAGGCTTTTTAAATAAGATATGTATGTATGTATATATGTATGTATGTATGTACGTCTCTATGTATGTATGTATGTATGTATGTATGTATGTATGTATGTATGTATGTATGTATGTACGTGTGTATGTATGTATGTATGTATGTATGTATGTATGCATGAATGCATGTATGCATGCATGCTTGCATGTATGTATGTATGTATGTATGTATGTATGTACGTACATACGAATGTATGTATGTATGTATGTATATGTATGTATGTCTGTATGTCTGTCTGCACGCACGCACGCACGCACGCACGTACGTACGTACGTATGTATGTATGTATGTATGTATGTATGTATGTATGTATGTATGTATGTACCAGTCTCTCTACTGTTATATTTTATTGCATATCCACTTTCATATAGCTTTGTTTATTTAAATTGGGTTTTATTTAATACATATTATAAGTGCATATTCATGATTTAGTGTCATCGACAGCATATTCACTAACAAAATGTAATAATAAGAACGAATGAAAAGTAATAGAACACATCAGTGTGAATGAGTCTGTTATTAACCACCACTCATGCTTAAACTATGCCATAGCTTCATAGCTCTATTCTATATTTTTACTCTTACACTATGCTGTATTTTTTTTAGCTCCATTCCAATGTATTGATGTTTACATTATGGTATATCTGGTTAGATCTATTCCAATGTATTGATGTTTACATTATGGTATATCTGGTTAGATCTATTCCAATGTATTGATGTTTACATTATGGTATATCTGGTTAGATCTATTCCAATGTATTGATGTTTACATTATGGTATATCTGGTTAGATCTATTCCATTGTAGGGATGTTGACATTATGGTATATCTGGTTATCTCTGTGCCAAGTTATTTTGGACCTAACATATGATTGGTTGAATACTATCCATTGGTATTTTTCTTTATTCGCTATCTTCAGATAATATTATTGGACTTTAGATGTAATACAAGTATATTCATCCCAAGTCATAGATCGTTGGAATAATCGGAGCGCTAGTTCTTATCAAAACATATTCAAACCGATGTTCTAAAAATGAATGCTCTCACCTAATATGGCCCTGGCAGTGGCAAATACCTTCCGCTTTTCGACTTTCCTTTCCTACGAAATGCAAATTGAAGACTTAACATAAATGATTTTCGCACATATAAAAAATCTTAGAAATTAGGATTATCTTTCTCAGAAATACAAATAACCCTAAATGAGTACTTAATTAAGATGAAAAACCATTTCATGAGAGTCTTGACGAGAATTGTTTGAAAATTATATCGCAAACACCGTACAAATGGCAAACACTGTACAAATGATGTCAGATAAAATGAATGTCAACAAAATGGGAATCTCTAACGAAAGACTCTCTAGTGAAACCAGTTTCAGTTCAACTAAAGTATGAAAACTTTCATTACGAAATCTTTTAAAAATTGCGAATAGTTATAGTAAGCAATTGGTTTCTATGTCAGAATTACATTAATTGCCATAACACTGCACATTATATATATATATGTAGATATGTATATGTATATATGGATATATATATATATATATATATATATATATATATATATATATATATATATATATATATATATATATATATAGTTTTCTCTTACAATGCACCTGCCATGCTATTTTCAGATATATGAGCTCTACCTGTCATAAACAAGATGGCCGCTATCGCTTAACCGGATTGAAGCAGCTGTTCCGTTTTTTAGTGCCGTTTTCACGATATTTGTACTTGTTGCCTGTTTTCATCTTCGTTATTGTGTTCATTATGTATTGGCTGTTAAATTCGTATGTGTCTCTTCATCTCCTTGTTTTGGAAACGAGAATAATTAGACTTTTTCTCAGCTGTCTTGCTCCACTGTTTTTGAACAAACCGCCATCACGTGACACTCGCCCGTCAACCAGTTTATGCTACGATGGACCCTCATTAATTGCTTTAAATGTTCACTCCTTGGTTCTCCACACTACATTGTGCTCTAGACTAAACGAACTGGGACTACATTCATCATTATCTAAATGTAAACAGAAGCGAAACAAGAAACGTTGTTTCATAGCTGGCCGGCGTAGAACAGGAAGAAGAATTCTAGTTATCCCCCTTATGTTGGTACAACCATTTAAAAAATTTCGACCATTAATTTAGATAACCTAATTCAAATCCCAATCAATTCGTCAACCTTTCTGTCAACTACCCAAGAAAAACCTCTGCGCATTACATTATTCATTGCCCAGTCAGTAGGACCACCAGAAAGCGCACAAACAAGTTAATTTTATCAACGACGAAAATGTTGACATATTATTCTTGACAGAAACATGGCCAAAAATATCAGGCGATGAGCCCAAGTGTGCGGATCTAATACCCACTGGTTACTCCATCAAGTCGTTCCCCCTTAATTCTCGCAAAGTGGAATTGCTGAACTAGTCCAAACCACACTCACACTGGAGCAAAGGTCAGTCCATTTTTTCTGCCTATACCGCCCTCCTCCTAGTAGAAAAAACAAGCTGGCTGACTCTCTCCTTTTGGAGCAGTTTCCGAATCTCCTGGACTATGGAAATTCGATAGGTAGCAACCTGATTATTCTTGAAGATTTCAACTTTCACTTTGACTGTCCCGGAAACTCAAATACATCAAAACTCATAGATTCCATTAATGTTTTCAACCTCAAACAGTCAGTTAACCAACCCACCCATAAACATGGTCACATTTTACGCTGGATTCTTCATAGACCTGATGATAACATTCTACGGTCCTCCCTGGTATCCCATGACCTTGCATCAGATCACCTCTGCATTATATGCCATCTTGACGTATCAGTCCCTATCCCTCCACCTTTATCTTCTCCTAAGAGAAACCTCCGTATGATAAATAGAACCAAATTAATGCACGACATCCAAGCTAACCTAACAACTTGCTTACCTCCTACCGCAGAACAACTCGATAAATGTCTGCGTTCATTACTTAACAAACATGCCCAGCTACCAAGTGCAGAGTATCAATTAAAATGTGTTCTCCATGGTATAGCAGTGTTACAGACAAGCTTCGCACTGCTAAAAGAGACCGCCGTAAAGCTGAGAGGCTTTGGCTTTCCACCAGACTCACTATTCATAAGCAAATCTATGAACTCGCTAAGAAGAATGTCACAAATATAGTCAATGCAGCTAAATCAGCCTACTACACTACTAAGATCATGGAAAGTTTCAGCTGCAAAGATGTCTTCGAGATTACTAACAAGCTGATGTCAAGGAACAAATCAACACCACTTCCAACTACCTTCTCTCCAGTTGACCTTCCAGACATATTTGCCAACTTTTTCGGTGACAAAGTACACACCATTACAGATAAACTTGACACCACAATTTCAATTGACTCGTCGTCACCATACAGTTGGGTTGCAGAATTTGAACGGCAACCATTAGTAGCATTTGAACCTGTCTCTATGGGTTTCGTACGTACAATCCTGATGAAGAGTGCACCAAAGTCATGTGAACTTGATCCAATTCCAACATCACTGCTACTTGAGTGCTTAGATCCAGTTATTAATACCTCTCTCTCATCTGGGGAATTCCCATTATTTTTCAAAACTGCCATTGTAAAGCCTCTGTTGAAGAAACCAACACTAGACCATAACGATTTAAAGAACTACCGCCCAGTTTCTAATCTCCCATTCATTTCAAAACTCCCAGAAAAGGTTGTTCTATCCCAGTTTGTATCTCATCTAAATTCAAACAGTCTTTTTAGCAATGTACAATCTGCATATCGCCCTTGCCACAGTACTGAAACTACACTTCTAAAAGTAGTTAATGACATTTTCCCTGCATTGGATAGCGGAAAGATTACAGTCCTCACCCTCCTTGATTTATCTGCAGCATTTGACACAATAGACCATGATATATTACTTCACCGTCTCCTGCATATATTTGGCATTCATGATACAGCCTTACTGTGGTTCAAGTCCTACTTGGTCAACAGGACACAAACTGTATCTGCAAATGTAATACACTCCAATCTAGTTGATCTATGTTGTGGTGTTCCACAGGGGTCTGTTCTTGGACCTGTTCTCTTCATTCTGTACACTCAGTCGCTCTCAAGTGTCATAGATCATCGTCCAGTGTCTCATCAATTGTACGCTGATGACATGCAAATATACAAATCTAGCCACCCAACTGAAGTTGATGCTACCATCCAAGGTGTAGAGAGGTGCATCTCTGATGTGAAATCATGGATGACTTGTAACAAGCTGCAGATGAAAGATGATAAAACTGAGGCCATTCTGATCACAACACAAAGACTTTCTCATTCACATCCTTTACCTAAAACGATAAATATCAGCAACGCCAACATTAAATTCACGCAATCAGTACGAAACCTAGGTGTTACTCTGGACAGTACTCTCACATTGCACCAACATGTCATGAACATATGCAAGGCTGCATATCTTGAGCTGAGACGCATCAACTCAGTTTGCAGATATCTTTCAGTTGATGCCACTCAAACACTTGTGTGTTCATTAGTACGTTCAATACTGGACTATCGTAACTCAATTATGTCTCGTTCATCTCAATATCTACTCCTGAAACTTCAAAAAGTTAAAAACACAGCTGCTGGATCATACTTAGAGTACCAAGATCAGAGCACACCTCCCCGCTGCTCTGTACCCTACACTGGTTATCCATTCGATCCAGAATCAAGCACACAATTTGTTCTCTGTGCTACATTTCACTGTCGGACTCTAGTCCAACATACCTATCCGACCTCACCCATGTGTACACACCAGCAAGATACTTACGCTCCTCTTCTGACAATCATATACTCATTATTCCAAGTATGAAAACAAAGTCATATGGACAGCGTTCTTGTGCATACCAAGGCCCAGCAACGTGGAATGAATTGCCCACTGAACTTAGACAGAAAGACACAGTGATCACATTCAAGAGGGCTCTCAAAACTCACTTATTTCGACAGCAAGAACAAACTTAAAAACCTAATAACGTTTCCTACCTGAAATATTCTCAGCATGTTTTTTATTTTATTTTTTAATTTTTTTCTTCTAATTTCATGTTGGTTGTTTTTGTAATAATATTATTATGTTTCTTATCTTATAGGTGTTGTTTTAAAGTTGTAAAGCGCTTAGAGCTTCTAAAGATTAGGCGCTATACAAAGTCCTCATTATTATTATTATTATTTTTATTATTATTATTATTATTATTATTATTATTATTATATAAAATAATACTGTCATAGAAGTAGAAATGCTACAGATGGGAAATGTTTAAATTGGTTTATTAATGAATAGCTGTAAATGTATATTATCCAGTCAAAAGAGTTCCTTCCCCCTCTAAAGACGGCGATAGGTGTCGCTCTGCGGAAGTTATGTACTAGTCAGAGATTTACTGGTGTAAGGTGAAGTTGTCTGCTTTTGCAGCATACATAATGGAGCGAATGTTGGCATACCAACACATTACTTTCATGTAGTGTGGCTCAAATGTCTGTGACTATTGTACTTGGCGTAAACTGAACATGATCTAAATACACAGCTGACCAAATTAGCTGTTGGAAAAATAAGAATGAATGAGACTAAAGTCCACTTTCTATAGCAGTTATTAAAAGAGGGACAACGACTATTGCCAGACTAGATAAAGCCAGTTTCTGAAAGTGCAATGAATGAATAACAAAATATATAAAAAGTTAAAACCTTATCGGTTTTTTTTAATTTATCTTTGAAAGCCATGTAGCAACATGACTGAACAGAGCTAGCATGCTTTTTTATATAGATGCATATCTAACATAATAAATATCGAGAGTTGCAAAACGGACTTATTGGAACCTTTTTTTTCCTTATTATTGGTCTCTTATAAAAGTGTTTAAGTAGAAGTTGCTTTCTTTGTTCTCTGACACAGATACATGAAAAGAGATAATGCAATTCATCACACACACATTTCTACACGCAATGCGTACGTAATCCTTCATATCTAGGCAAATTCTCCCATCTTCCCTTCTCTATCGGTAACAGTGATTCCATGTTCGAAATTATGTTATATTTGCCTTATATTGTTTGATAGGTCTTTTAAAAAATAACGTTCTAATTTTAATTCCGTTTTAAAAAAATGATATATGTACCAGCTCTTGTGGAGTTAGTAATGGATGATTCCCATGTTTGCATAAACTCATCATGAAGTCTTTTCTTTAATATTTTGTCTTGCCAGCATTTGTTGGAATGTTTTCATTAATTCCAATCAATTGAAACCCAGTTTTGGATAGGATATTCTGAAAGCTCTCAGTCCATTTGCTTCTGTCTAGACCATCATTATAATCCTGTAATAACCTCAGATTCACGATGCAAGCTAGTTTCGGTTGTATACCATTAATGAGATTTACCAAGTAGCTGACCATTCTCCTTTTTATTTGCAAGTGAAGCAGGGTTCTACCAAGCTCACCATAACACATACACATGGGGTGGATTTTCTTATACTTTTAGCACATGTTTTAGAAAATATAAAAAGCTCGTTTCATCGTATATAATCTTTCAAAAGCCCAGATCTCAGCCACACGTGTGAGAATTGGGAATATTGTCATATCAGAAAGTTTAAGCTGATAGTCATCAGGCAAGTTCGGATTTAATATATTGTTCTTAGGAAGGTACAGAGCTTTTCTTGTTTGACTAATTAGGGTTTTAATTCCCAACATTCCATTCTCCGTCAGGGTCAAACCTGAATATGTATAATCTCTGACAATTTCAAGTTCAGAATTTCCTAATCTCCATCTCAAAACGCCTCTCTGCCACCAGAAAATATTTATTGTACACGAAATGGGTCTGTCTAAGGAGCGTATCAAACATATAGGTTATTGTGGCCTAATTGTCCATGTTTTCCCTAGTCACACTAATTTTCTTGTAATCACCAAACTCTAATTTCATGCTTGCTTGGTTTCATGTTTTACATTTGGATAATTCCTCACTAAGCCTTTCCAAATCGAATATTAGTAATTCACACCATGCAATACAAAACATCCACTGCAAAGACATTAGAGAGGGTCCATTTTACAAAATCAATTCATGGAGTCATGAAGTCTCGAGCAAATTTTACATTAAAATATCTACTCTAAAAATTTGGTTAATTATTCGGGTTGAGAAATATCTTCCCAACAGCTGCTTCCTATAATCAGCAGATAATCACTAAAATCTAGCAACGTTATAAACGGCTGCGCAAATACAAATAATACGTTTCCTAGGCTTATTGCACATCAACGCACTACCGACAGGCAGTCGCATAAATCCGCTGCATTGGTAGACCTCTTGAAGGGACACATCATGCAAACTTTGACACATTCTCTACACAGCCCAGAGTTTGCTCCAAGTGACCTATTGCTGACTCCCGTGATAAAAAAATTAGCTAATAGGGGCAGATAATTTAAATGCCGCCATGCGGTTGAAAATGCAGTTTTGCAGGATATGAACAACAAAAAGGTAACAGAAGATGGCATTTAATAGTTGGATAATCAGGCCAAAATAAATTGCGAGGTGCACCACGGACAAATTTGAGGGGGATACACTTACATTATGTTCATTAATAAAGAAATTTTGTATAGCACACATATTCAGAATAATTATAAAACAAAACTCGTTACCGATGAAACAAACTTACATGTATCAGTTGCTTCCTGAGCTCTAAAATCAGATCATGGTATGAAGACGACTTTGCCTTGTAATATATAATGACCATTCTGAAGTGAAAAGAAACAAAAGGAAAAGAAAATGAAGGCTCCGATCTAACTGGTGAAACAACCCGAGCATTATTCTGTAAATATTTCAACATTTTTATTCAATATATTTTGAAATTAGTGACAACTTCTTTCCATATATTTGATCAGCATCATTTGTACCCTAAAATGCTATGGCAGAAAGGAGTGGAAAAATAGGCAAAGATTACAGAAAAATAACATCTCACATGTTCTTTCAGCTGACAAAAATGGCGTATTTGTTTACTTGCTCTACATGTTAATCCTTATTTAAAAAGAACGACTACAATTGACGCAGTTTGCATTAGGTTATTTCCTGATGACTTTAGTTTTCAAAACCGAGAATATATGAATGAATGTCTAGCAGAAAATAGCAATTTATTATCATGCTTTCAGTTCCAATTCTTCTTTAGTTCCTCTGTGCCTAGAAATAAGTTTCGAAAGATTTGGCATTGGAAATTCTGTAGATATGAATTAAAGCTATATTTTAATGATGTAGGATGCAATTCCGTTTATTATAACTGTGCTTATAGTTTGAAATTGCGGGAGGAAAAGGGTTACATCTTCACAGTTTACGTAGTCAAAGTAGCATATTTTCGATTAACCGGATTGACAACAATATATACTCTATATAGATTGCTTTTTATTTATTTATTGGAATTGGTTTCGCTGTCAAGTCTAGTTTGATGAATACGGTCCCCATCTTACCAAAGGGAATTATTGACTGGCTTATAATGCTGAAGCTACCCTTACATGGATAAAAGCAAGCCACACTCATTAGTGCTTATGCACCAATCATGACCTACTCAGATGAAGACAAGGACAAGTCCTACCAGGATCTGGAAGCTCTGATTGCTTCAGTACCAAAGTCAGACAAGCTGATCATTCTTGGTGATTTTAACGCCAGAGTTGACGCGGACCACATCTCGTTCAAGGGAGACATTGGTAGACATGACATTGGCAACTTCAAGAGCAATGGAGACCTGTTTTTGAGGATGTGCGCAACGTATGATCTCCTGATCACAAACACCGTCTGCCTAACTGTAAGAAAACAACTTGGATGCACCCACGATCGAAGCATTGGCTCTGATCGACTACATCGTAGTCCGTAGGAATGACAGGCAGGTTGACCGTGTGACCAAGGCCATGTGTGGTGTTGACTTCTGAACATACCACATGCTACTGATTTCCAAGATGAATTTTTTAAAAATTAAGCCCATTAATGTCCACAGGTAATTAAAGTCCAGAAGCGAATCAACGTATCCAGGCTGAAAGTCTTCAACACTGAGCAAGCTAGAAACCACAGCCTCTGATACCAACGACGTAGAGAAATGCTGGGCGGCATTCAAACAGCTGGTGTACTTTACTGCATTTGAAATCCTTGGCGTGACTGCGCGGAAGCACCAAGACAGGTTTGACGAGAACTGTGAATAAATACAGTCCCTGCTAGAGGAGAAGCATCTTCTCCATCGTGAGTACAACATCGACCCCAATTCCACTTCAAAGAAAGATGCCTTCAGCAGAGTCCGCAAAGCGGTACAAAAGAAACTGCGCGAAATGAAGGACACATGGCTAAGCCAAAAGGCTGATGATATTTAGTCCTTAGCCAACAGACACGACATGAAGAATTTATACAGTGCTCTTCGTGATATATATGGCCCAATAACAACATGCACAGCCCCACTCTTGAGCTCTGATGGCAACACTCTCATAACCGAGAAGGAGAATATACTGAATCGCTGGGTGGAACACTTTGACGATGTCCTCAACAGACCCTCTTCCATCAACGATGAAGTGATCAACCGTCTATCAGAGGTGGTGATCCACGAGAGAATGACTGACCCTCCAACAGTGCTGGAAACTCATAAGGCCATTGAGCTCCTGTCTAGTGGGAAAGTTCCAAGAGCAGTCCCTATTCAAGACAAGATCTACAAGTCTGGTGGGCTTAATCAAGTGAAAAATCTATCAGAGATGGAACGCAAAAACGCACACCCCAGGAAATCAAAGATGCATACATAATCCACAATTACAAATGCAAAGGCAACCGCCAATCCTGCGACAATCATAGAGAAATCTCTCTACTCTGCATCGCAGGCAAAGTCCTCGCCAGGCTTCTGCTGAACAGACTCACAGAGAACCTTGATCATTGCCTACTGCCAGAAAGTCAGTGTGGCTTCAGAAAGGAGAGAGGCACCATCGACATGATCATTGCTGCAAGGCAAATGCAAGAAAAAGTGATTTTAACAAAATGTCCAGCTATACACCACCTTCGTTGACCTGACTAAGGCATTCGACACTGTAAGCCGGGAAGGCCTTTGGAAGATCATGGACAAGTTTGGATGTCCAGAAGTCTTCATTGAAATGGTGAGGCATGCTTACCAGAGTCCATGATCAGGGTAACTATTCGAAACCTTTGCAGTTAAGAATGGTGTAAAACAATGATGCGTCTTAGCCTCCATTCTCTTCAGCCTCATGTTCTCTGCAATAGTGATGGATGCTTTCAAGGACAGTGATGTGATACATATACCATTATCAGTTGCCCACATACATACATACATACATACATACATACATACATACATACATAACCGCTCCGGTGGCCTAGTGGTTAGAGCGTCCACCTCGGATGCGGTAGGTCGTGGGTTCGATCCCTGTCCAAGTCATAGACTTACAAAAATGGTACTAACAGCTGCCTCGCTTGGCGCTCAGCATTAAGAGGTTAGTGTTAGGTCTGGTTGGCCTGGTGTGATGATAATGTGAATGGGTGGGATATCATGCTACGTGTCTACGGCATGATGCCCCAGTGCTAGACATCACTATAAACTGCCACATTGCAGGCATCGTAGCAATATGACTGAAAAATTGTTAAAGCTACATTAAAAATCCAAATCACATCACATAAACACATCGCATACATACATACATACATACATACATACATACATACATACATACATACGCAAGTACGTAATAAGGGATCTAGCTATCAGTCTATTTATTTAGAACCTATTCACTCTCAAGGGAGATAATCAAAACCAAAAACAAAAGAAAGAGATTAAAACAGATGATTGATTGATCAAAGGATTATCATATTATGTATGGAAAATTATCAGATTATTACAGCAAAAATGCTATGATCGGTACAACAATAGCTGGTGTCCGAATATAGTTTAATCCGTCTTCTAACCAGGTTGGTAGCTCGCCAATCAGATCTGTTATTTCATCATACGATCGACATTGACCCGGGAAGGGACCACAACTTATGGATGGTTTGAGCCTGCAAAAATGTATAAACTTTTCAACGTCTATAAGCATTATTATCTCTAAAAATCATGTGTATGCCCGAAAGACGCAGTGGTATATTTAAAATAAATAAAACATTGCTGTTTTTATTCCTTAATCACAAAGGCTTATACAAATGTTGAGAAATCTTAATATAAATTTGCTAAATGTAGAATCAAATTTATGTTTAATGTTATCATATTCATTCAAGCCTGCTTTTAGCTTATTTACAACGAATTAATTTAAAGAGAAAAATAAGAAGAAGAATAAAGATTCGAATCGTAGTAAAATTAAATTACAGTAAAAAAGTGTTCACGATGTTATATTCATTTTCTCCCTATAAACAATAAAAATGTACTGATTTGTATATGGAACTGGAAAATCCATATATGTTATTTATCCTACTAAATTGCTTGTTGTATATATTATTAGATTGCTCCCAACCCACCCCAATTATTTCTGCTAATCATACTTGCCCAATAAATTAGATTCAGCATAATCTAGAACTACTTTTGGCATATAATGGTACTAGTTCAGCATATAAAAGTACGAGGTTATTATGATCCGGTATCAGTTTAACATCCGCAAGACCAGTTTAGCATATACCAGTACCAGTGTGTCATATTTTAGTGTCAGTTTAACCTTTACCAGTAGCAGTTTAACAAATACTAGTATCAGTCTTTGTACATACTAAAATCAGTTTTGCAGAAATAATACCAGCTGAACATATGCCAATATTAACTTAGCGTAAGCCATTATCAGTTGTACACATAGCAAGTCCGGTTTAACATATACCATTATCGGCTTTACACAAAGCCATACCGGTTTAATATATACCATTATCAGTTGCCCACATAGCAAGACCGGTTTAACATATACCATTATCAGTTGTACACATAGCAAGACCAGTTTAACATATACCATTATCAGTTTAACACATAGCAAGACCGGTTTAATATATACCAATACCAGTTTAACATATACCAACACCAGTTTAAGATATACTATTACCAGTTTAACATACATCATAATCACTTTTGCATATTCAAAACGGTTTAACATATGCCAATATCAGTGTAAAATATGGCAATATACCAATAATGATTATATTTCGGTAAAACAATTGTAATTTTCTGAGGATAGAGCTTATAGAAGTTGTTGTTGTTGTTCTTGTTAATTTGTTCCAAACGGTAATTGCAGCAACATTACCCATGCACGAATGAGTATCGCGGGCCCTGACCTAGCAGTCTGCAAACGTAGGAGTATAGTAACTCTGTAATGCAGCTCGCAAATATATGAGTATACTCATTCTGCAATGCAGTGTACAAACGCATAACTATACTTACACTGTAATGCAGAGTACAATTGTATGAGAATACTCATTATGCATTACACTCTACATTTGTATGGGTATAGTCACTTCGTAATGCAGTGTAAAAGTGTATGAGTATACTCACTTTGTACGGCAGTGTACATTTGTATGAGTATACTCACTCTGTAATGTAGTGTTGTTGTTGTAGAGTTTAACGCCATTTTTCAGCACAAGATAGGTTATATATGGCGGCCAGTATAAATGGTCGGGGGAAAAACGCGGGAAAACCCCGGAAAGAACCACCGAACAACGACATAATGCAGTGCACAAAAATATGATTATACTCACTCTATAATGCAATAGGACATCAAAAACATACATATGAACAAATTTATCAATAAAATGGCGAGATACAAATTTCCAGACTTCGAGGCTTTGAACAATTCTTTGGGAGGGACCATGGCAAATTTGGCAACGAAGTACTGAATGTAGAAGACGATCACCAATTTGACTACTCCAAAAAGAGCTAGTAAAGGGGAGAAGTACATTCCCAACCATATGAGACCTTGTCCATAAATAATATCTAGGACACACGCAATGACGTCGAACTCTCCGTAACCCAGCTGAAAGAGAAAAAATAATCGATTTAATAAAGCACAGAACCCGTTTGAACGGAAGCGAAAAATCCTGTAAAAACTAAGAAGAGGGAGCTGACGAAGACTACTGTTACGTGTCCTAGAGTGTCTATTCTCATCTACAGTGTACATTGTAATCTAAAGTGTAATTTGTCATCTAAAGTGTATATTTCATCTACAGTGTAGATTGTCATCTAAAGTGTAATTTGTCATCTAAAGTGTATATTTCATCTACAGTGTAGATTGTCATCTAAAGTGTAATTTGTCATCTAAAGTGTATATTTCATCTACAGTGTAGATTGTCATCTAAAGTGTAATTTGTCATCTAAAGTGCATATTTCATCTACAGTGTAGATTGTCATCTAAAGTGTAATTTGTCATCTAAAGTGTATATTTCATCTACAGTGTAGATTGTCATCTAAAGTGTCTAATGTCATAAACCTCTTTATTAATGACATGACGTCAGTATAGGTTGACACTTGATACTGTAATCAAACTGTTTTATAGTTCATGTTTTATTGTTAAATGTACATTTCAGAGTGGAGATTGGTTGTTATAAATGGCAAAGCAATACACTAAAATAATTTTACTGGCACCTTGATATCCTCAATACAGAGTATAGATAGAAGTTTGGGTTACGGTTAGAGTAATATGTAGGTAGGTACTAGGCAGGTATAGATATTAATGAATACTTTCTAAATTTAAATATTCTATTATCGTGTTTATAAGGATATTTACTGATAACATGTTGTTGCAGTTGGCTTTCAATGATTCTGTTGGCTATACTATGAACGAAATATCGTGAGAAAGCTCAAAAGTTCCAATTTTACATCGCAATCTCGCGAGATAAAACTATTTAGCAACTTTTTGCAGTCGTTCCATTTTCTTAGATTTTCTTTGAGAAGTAAGGAATTCTGCCTTTAATTCACAAATATCATTAACTTCTCCGGTGGCCGAAATGATTAGAGAGTCCGCCTCGGATGCAGAGGGTCGCAGGTTCAAACCTCGGCCGAGTCATACCATAGACTTATAACATGGTACTAGCAGCTGACTTGGTTCGCGCTCAGCATTAAAAGGTTAGTGTTAAGACTGGTCGGCCTGGCATCAGGAAAACAGGACTGGGTGGAACATGATGCTAAATGTCTGCGACATGAGGTCCCAGTGCTAGACATCACTATACACTGTCAAACTACAGACATCGTAGCGACATGACTGAAAAATCTTTAAAGCTACGTTAAAATTCCAAAGCACACATACATACACACACATTTGAATATATATATGGGGGTGGGGGTGTTATAATATCACAGCATCAAACTCGAAGCAGCATGGCTAAAAGTTAATACTTACAAAATTACAGCAATGAAATCGAACCTGCACAGCTCGAAATATCTGAAATAATATTGCAGCTGCAATGGTAATCCCTAGGTCTAATAGCATGACCTTGAAAATCTCTTCCCCTATGTCACTCTCCCAACATGTTGCGTTTGTAGCTCCCTCAGTCGATATAGTCTAAAAATAGAAACAGTGTTCGACAAAAAATTAAAAGCGCATTCAATGAATGCAAATCTAAAAGGAAAAATCGGCCCGAAGTCAATGTAGCCTGAAGACCTTAAAATCAAACACATTTTATAAGGGGGAGTCTTTTTTTATAATAAAAAATAACGTGTAGAGGGGGAGATTAAAAAGAAACCCGTATAGAGCACATTTGAGTAAAAGCATTCTCACGACAACTCTTTACTAAGTTTATATGTGAGCTAACATATAAAGTATACATTTATTAAAAAAATATGCATGTACAAATATTAGTATTCAATTCTAAAAACTTCCTTTCTATCATGTTCTTTCGCTTATTCGTGTGTGGACAATTTGTCTTGAGATTGAAGAACATTATGCTATATTATTTCATTACAGTGAATTAATTATCATAAATTATATTTGTTAATGAAATACAAGAGTGCCGTTTATGTTAAATATTACGCCAGTCAATTTTTTAAAGATATCAGTGTCGGTACCAGGAAGGCTTTGATGAGTCTGTGAATTATTGAATAAGGGTCACAATGACCAATGGTCAGCGAGAGTGGTCTGAAACTAACTTTATTGTTCAGAAACTATTATTTTTAATTAGAATTGCCATGAACATTTTTTTTGACAATGGCATTTTAGATCCCCATATCTGTATTTCTTTGTTACTCGAAATTCAAGTCATCTACAACATATCTTCAAGGAAATTACTCTGGACAAAGTTATTGTGCTAAAGCCACTTTGCTTTAAATGCGATTGACTTTGGCATTGGAAGTTTTAATCATGAAGAAACTCAACCAGCTTTTTTCATCTTCCAGTACAATCACACTGCAAAGTTTTTTCGAGGTGCATCGTCTGAAAAACACGTTGTTATTATATAAACAACTATTTACATATTTTAATCACAGTCACTCTGACCTTGGATACATCGACCCCAAATCATAAGGCTTCTTTCTTACTCAAAGCGTTGATAACAGTTTTGTGCAGATACCATTGTTTATCGTTCGTTCAGCACTGCGAAAATCGACAGACACCTTTCTTGTTTTAACTGTAAGCCATTCAGAACGTTTGTTCATGACTGCAGCAAAGTTCTTTGTGCAAACTGCTGTTGGAATCGTCTGATCCTGACATTTTATCTGATTACGCGTATTCCGAATTTCAAAAGAAAGCCATCTGCAAAGATGTGTTAAAGCATACTACATTGCTTCGTACTGCACTACATGTGTATCTAAAACGGTATCGTAAGTTAGGAACTACTTTTTATTGTAAGAAAACAATGTACGTTCATGTAGCAACACGGAAGCTTTCGATTTATCATAAATGTGTATGGATGAAGCGAGCAAGCTGTTTGATCCATATAAAGTAGAGATGATAAAGATGACGATGTAGATGTCTTCACAGAGTCACCAAAGGAACTGTCCACCGACCAAACGGCTGAATGTAATATCCTCAATGTCCAGTGATTGCTTTTTAACAACGAACGTGAGAACATGCATTGTTGAAAATATTATTATGATCATTTAGTACTTATTCAGGAGAAATGTTCACAGCAATTGTCAAATTCAATGGTTCAGTCTATGAACCATGTTCACAGCGATTGTCAAATTCAATGGTTCAGACTGTTAACCATGTTCACAGCGATTATCAAATTCAATGGTTCAGACTGTTAACCATGTTTACAGCGATTGTCAAATTCAATGGTTCAGACTATGAACCATGTTTACAGCGATTGTCAAATTCAATGGTTCAGACTATAAAACATGTTCTCTAGAATCTAACAAAAGCAGCATAGAAATGCATATTAAGGTCATAGGTCATCCCATCTGTCCCACAAACGTCCCATTGGGTGAAAACAAAATAAACTGATAAACGCAGTAGAAAACCAAAAGCCTCAGAGCAAATAACCCACGACTGCGAATAAGCTTTTGTTCCCTGACACAATGGCTTCTCAGTGCAATCCCATAAGCAAACAACATTCTAGCAAAGGGGCATACAGATATGTCAACTATCTCATAGCTGGTAACAACAATAGCAAACATGTACTTACCTTCTGCATATTGAATTGCTTCAATATTTCTTTTCTTAGTTATTTCTGTTAATCGGAATTACATGGGTTCAAAAAAAGGATGAACGTAGCGAAATTTATCTGTAATTTACTATACATTTCCTACAGAAATCACTTTCCAGAGGAAAATTTACTGTGCTCAAAAAACGAAATGAATTTGATACTTCCTATCAAACAATATCTAATCCTGCATCAGAATTTAAATGAAAAGAATTGCATATTTCCCCACCTTATGATTCCAAACTGGCAATAACAGAAGAGAAACACGCGTGCATCTGCATCAAAGGCAATATATCCAACCACATGTACGTCGTACGGAATTGTCCCAGCTAACAAACCCAACCGTCACAAACAGAATTTACTTGGATCGACAGGTAAACAAAATCATCCATTTCAGGCCCGTTTAAAAAAAAAGTTATTCAAGGTGCATGAATTCACAATTCAATTGTTGAGTTCAATGCTTCATTTACGAAATTAGACTGTTCTGAAAACGAACTGATTCACAATTGTTCAGTATTTTACATTTAAAATGACCCACATCTGGGGCATGCTATTATGCCTTTGATCAAGCGAATTATATATATATATATATATATATATATATATATATATATATATATATATATATATATATATATATATATATATATATATATATATATATATGTGTGTGTGTGTGTGTGTGTGTGTATGTGTATGTGTATGTGTATGTACGTGTGAGATTAACACTCATTCATTCCAATTTCACATCAGTCTTTTAATTTTGTTCAGTTACAATTTGAGAGTAATCATTGATTTCAATGATTCGTTGGAATTACAAAATGTCCATTGACTTTTGAAAGTAAAACACTACTTTGGGATTATTAGGTATTCGTTAAAGACAATATGGATTATAGCATTGTGATACTTCAGGACTATTGGTATATAAATATATTCAAGGCTATTAGTACATCAGAACATTCAAGAATATTGGTACATCAAGGCATTTAAGACTCGTTGTACATTAAGACATTCGAGATAATTGGAATTCATTAGGAACACTGCATACCTTTGGACGTGTGCTCGAACATTAAGTATTATTTGGGATTAGATTCAAAATATTGGCAAATTCCTCTTTACTTGAATTATGTATTCACAGGAAATAAATTATTTGCTGAATCAAACTGAACTTGTTGAGTTCGCTTCCTTATTTTGCTTAGTTTGATACCATTGTGTCGTGTGTATGTGTGTGCCTTCCATGTTTCAAATGTAAGCAATTCACAATGGTTGGTCAAAGTAAATAATAAAGAACTCAAGATATCTTACTTGCAATATTTTACGGTTTAGAAAAAGTATGACCTTGACTTTTTACCCTTTGACACCAAGGTCATGGGTATTTCTTATATGAAATGAAAGTTAAGTAGAGAGTGGCTTGAATAAAAGTGGTATACAAGTCAAGTTATCGTGTTAAAAGCTGTTTCTTTCTTTCATTCCCTGTAACATTGCTCTTTGACAGTTCAAGTGCAGACTAAATAGGTTTTATCCCAAATGCACGTTACTTACAACGTCTGGTGCCGTACATAGTGAATAATACAAGTTACTGTGCAGAAAAGAATTAGTGATCAAACTAAGGGACTGACGTGCGAACGGACGAACAGCATGACATGAACATATCTACCTTACAGATGGCTAATACAAACTAATAACAGAGAGCTAGTTAACGTTATATTTAACTAATAGTGTTTATATATATATATATATATATATATATATATATATATATATATATATATATATATATATATATATCTTTTCACTCCAACTGAGGCGTACAACATGATGATATAACTGAGGCGTACAAGATTAACCGTCGCATGCGAAGTACTGCAATAATTATCTTCCTTCTGAGTCACAGTGTACAGAGAGAGAACGAACACAGATAAGCTCGCAACGTAAAACAGCGTAGTTCTGAAAAGAAACGGATCAAATGAGACCAGTGTAATTCTGTAAATGGAGGTATCAAATGAGACAAGTGTAATTCTGTAAACGAACGTATCAAATGAGAGCAGTATAATTCTGAAATGGACGTATCCAATGAGACAAGTATAATTCTGTAAATGGACGTATCCAATGAGACAAGTGTAATTCTGTAAATCGACGTATCCAATGAGAACAGTATAATACTGTCAACGGACGTATCCAATGAGAACAGTTTAATTTTGTAAATAGACGTATCCAATGAGAACAGTATAGTTCTGTAAATGAACGTATCAAATGAGAATAGTCTAATTCTGTAAATGGACGTATCCAATGAGACAAGTGTAATTATGTAAATGTACGTATCCAATGAGAACAGTATAATTCTGTAAATGGACGTATCGAATGAGACAATTGTAATTCTGTAAATGGATGTATGAAACGAATTTACCTGACAAGTGTGAACTTCGTTGCCACACGGGGATGCCAACCTTCAATCCGTACAAGTTGGTACAATATTAGAGGAACGACAAATTTAAGACCGGCAACTGTAACAGGCAACTGTAAGGCAAACAACAAAATGGAACAATACTTTAAACCATTTCGGTTATACAACCAGTGTAAAAAGGATACATATTGCAGACATAGGCTAGTGTATTTATGAACATTTTGTAATCAAATGAGTTGTCTTGAAATCTGTTTCCAACTCTCCGCGTAACTTCTTCTTTCACTCCACCTTTTCCCCAAGCTACATACTTTTCATTGTTTTATTATTATTCTTGCAGCCACCAATCAATTTCTTCATTAGCATTTAGTGAACATGAAACATATAAAGGTAGTTCGCTGATATTATTCATATTTGGGGGAATTTATTTAATTATATGCAATATTTATAAGCTGTCGAAAGAACAAAACAAAAATTAAGATAGTAGGCTTAGAATTATCACTTTATGACAGAGTAATTGCTTTGACATTTTTCAACTCAATGAATGAATATATGAATGCCATGTTATTTTGCTCATTAAAATAAATACCCGGTATTTCCTGAGTTGTTCTTCAAAAATATCTGGTATTTCTTCCGGAATGACAGTTTCGTCTGTGACGTAGAAAATCAGGTAACCACTTCCGGCCAGAATGCCAAGTACGATCACATTGCTGACCACACGTGCGACATACCATCTCAATCTAATAAACACCACTAACTTGGTATCAAGCTGTTTCTCGCACAATTACAAATTATATGAATTTAATGTCATGTGTGATCTCATTAGAGTATTTCGTGCAGACGAAAACGAAAATATAACATATATCCTTTCAAGTAGTGTATGCATACCAATTTTATTCAATCGAATGTTAGCTAATGAATTAATACAATATATAAATAAATCAATTGATCATAATACTGCCCCAATCATAAATAATAACGCTACCTTAAGGATGCAGATAGTACTAAGATACCAATCGTCATTGATTAATTTTATAGTACTAGTGTATAAGTACGTATGTACACAAAATAAGTAAATCTTTATAGAGCTAAGGACAAATGCTTTCTGTTGGAAACGGTGTTCTAACCTTTGACAAAGAACAATATCTTGTACAGACTTCTCCTCTCGCACTACCTCCTGCAAAGAAACAAATAATCCTTTAAAATGAGAGAAATTGGAAAGTAAGATTGGAGGAAATATATTTATGGAAGTACCTATACCAGACAACACTTTATTTGATGTATTACGTTGAGATGTGTTGTTGTGTTGCACTGATTAATTAAGAAAAATGTCACTTACGATAACGAAACTGGTTAAAGTATGTTCAGACAGGCACAATGAGTATCGTGCAATTGTGTGTATATTTATTGTTTATGAATATCTGGAATAGAATGTACTCGGGTTTCGTTTCTGTTTACAGCATTACGTTAAGGCGGTTTATCTATATCATACATTATTTCGATCTAGTGAGTTCAGTTCGCTACATGCTCAACGAGCGAAGTGCATACGATGGGAAAATCGATTTATCTTGACCGCACAGGCCGTGCGTTGCAGCATAGCCATTGTACATAAAGGTTCATGGTACATTCAAATTTCACATTATGGAAAGTGTTGTCAATAGGCAGTTCACTTTACGGCGCAATGTCTCCAGCTGCAGAGCTGAATAGGGGTGAAGAGCTGAAGGAGGGTCGGGGTTTATAAATATATAGTGACAGGGCTATATTGTATCTTTGTGTTTGCGCCCTGCTGAAGGTGTTGTTTTATCCATTTAGCTAATTTGGGTTGGTATATTCCTGGTGTACTGCTGTTGATGGTGTCATTGTCCCTGAGGAAGATAGTAGTTATCTCGTAGTGAGGGACCAAAGCTCCAGGACCAACGGCTCTTCAAGGAACGAGAAGTTCTACGGATACATAACCAGGCGTGAGTGGCGGGACCATTCGTTGTGGCTTCTTGACCATCCGGCATAGCAGTGGGGCGGGACCACTCGTTGTGGCTCCTTGACCATCCCGTATAGCGGTGGGGCTGAAATTACCTTGTGGTTATGAATTAAATTGAACGTCGCAAGATTGTCACTATTTGAGTTAAAATTGTAATTCTTTATATGAAACCAGTTATCACTGTTTGAGTGAAACAATGCTACTTATCACTATTTGAGTGAAACCCTCTTTTGAAATTCACATATCATTGTTTTAGTGATACATTATTGTTTCTTTTTGTGCTTTAACTTTTATCATTTCATTGATTTTTGTTGACTGTTCGTTTTATATTACATCTTATCATTCGTTCCAGATTTAACTCTGTGCGCTTCATTGTTAAAAATCAAGTGTTTATGCGAATTTATGTGCGCGAGTTTGGGTTTAGGAAATTCGTATCTTGAATCGTGTATAAACATCGTATTTTTTTATGATTCATTGTGTCTTCATTGTAACAATCTGACCTAACCCGACCCATCTTGTTACAATGAGAGCAGTTTGTCTACTGTGAACAGCAAGTAAGTTTTCAAAACCTGAATAAAATTTCCATAATCCATGTCTGTGCATTTAAAAAAATGCATTCTAATTCATGGGTAAGAAGGTGGGGATTGGTGGTCTAGTGGTCTAAAGAGTGAGATTTTACCGATCACTGCCATCTCATCCTCTGTCCGAGCGGGTTTGAGTCTGGGGCTCAGCCAAGCCAATGTGGGTATGTGAAAAAGCTTGCAAGTAGCTTCCAGTGGGTCGGTGGTTCTTAGCGGCGCTTTCCAAGGTTCTTCTCCACCAGCTAAACCGGTCACCTTGTTTAGTCTTGCGTGCGCAAAAAATGGCGTTAAACCCTCAACAACATGAAATTCATACGAATTGTAAATCCTCCAATTGCCAACTAGAATAAATTGTTTACCGGATACAATTACCACATATAAAAAACACATCAAATGTACATGAAAAGGTGAGGTATCGACATCCGTGTGTATTTGCTGAGTACCTTAAAATCTGTGGTAACTGCAGTTTTCCTATCCTTGACCCCGTCTTTATTTGTAATGGAATGGTCCCAGTCACACAAGAGTCTCCATGCAAACTTGTAGTCTTCTCCCGATTCAGCCAATTTGCTCTTCCGGTAACGCACGTGCATTCTGAAAATTACATTTAGGTTGCACTAATCATGACATTTTTCATTCATTATTTGTTGCTATTGGTAAATGAAGATTATTAATTAATATATTACACAAATTTGTCTTCAAAAAAATCGGATAGGCATTAAACTTTAAAAATATGGATATACTCACAAGGTAGCGATGAAAACGAGGCAGATGATATTTGCAACCAACCATGTGATTAAATAAGCCAAAGGAATGTTGTAACCATCCAAAATATCACGAGAATATGCGCCGTAGAACATTATACTCTGGGAGACAGCACCCTGTAGAAGGAGAGTGATAATCATATGTGATGATTTGGAACAAAACTATCGAAAAATATAACTACAATTTTAATAATAATTTACAAGTTTATTCATATATTTAAAGGACAAATTTCTTTTCTAATGTTAAATCAAAAGTTTATTCTTATTTTACATCAAGAGTTGACTGAATAGGTAATTAACCATTGATTCTAATGTGAAACCAGGAGTTGATTCTAATATTAGATCATGGATTGTTTTAATGCTAAATCAAGAGTGTATTCCAATGTTAACCAAGAGTGGATTCTAATGTTAACCAAGAGTGGAATCCAGTGTTCAATTATGAGTGAATTCTGTGTTCTATCAAGAATGGATTATATTTTAAAGCAAAAGAGGATTATAATGTTGATCACGAGTTGATTCTATGTTCAATCAAGAGCTGATTCTAAAGATGAGTCGCTTGTAATCTTCAATCAAGAGTTTATTTTTCATGTTAAAGCAATAATTGATATTAATGTTAAATCACGAAGGGTTTCTAATGTTTAATCAAGATTTGATTATAATGTTAAATCAGAATATTTGAATGTTAAATCAAGATTTCTTCTTATTAAATCAAGAAATGGTATTTAATGATAAATCAAGAATTGTATTGTTAAATCAATAATATTGTTAGATCAAGAGTTTATTCAAATGCTAAAGCAAAGAGTTGAATTTAATGTTAAATCAATAGTTTAGTTTAATGTTGAATCAATCGTTGTTTTCTAATGCTAATTCAGTACTTTTTTCTCATTTTAAATCAACAGTTGGTTTTTAAGTTGGATTAGAAGTTTATTCTATTAAATCAAGAGTTTATTCACATGTTAAACCAAAAGTTTATTTTAATGTTAAATCAAGACTTTGTTATGATGTTAAATAAAGAGTTGATCTTAATGTTAAAGCAAAAGTTTATTTTAATGTTAAATCAAGACTTTGTTATGATGTTAAATAAAGAGTTGATCTTAATGTTAAAGCAAAAGTTTATTTTAATGTTAAATCAAGACTTTGTTATGATGTTAAATAAAGAGTTGATCTTAATGTTAAAGCAAAAGTTTATTTTAATGTTAAATCAAGACTTTGTTATGATGTTAAATAAAGAGTTGATCTTAATGTTAAAGCAAAAGTTTATTTTAATGTTAAATCAAGACTTTGTTATGATGTTAAATAAAGAGTTGATCTTAATGTTAAAGCAAAAGTTTATTTTAATGTTAAATCAAGACTTTGTTATGATGTTAAATAAAGAGTTGATCTTAATGTTAAAGCAAAAGTTGGTTTTAATGTTAAATCTAGAATTTAGTTTAATGTTAAATCAAGAGTCAAATTAATGTTAAATCAAGAGTCAAATTAATGTTAAATCAAAGTTTTATTCTAATGTTAAATTAAGAGAGTATTTTAATGTTAAATCAGAACTTATTCAATCGTTAAGTCGAGAGGTTATTTTATGTTAAAAGAATATGTATTTTAATATTAAATAAAGACTTGATTCTAACGGTAAAGGAGGTTTATTCATATGTTAAATAGGTTTATGATAATGTTAAGTTTAGTTTATTTAAATCCCTAGTTTAATCTAAAAAATAGTTAACATTCAGTTATATATGTCATTAATCACCTGTAACTAAATCTTGACATTGAAGTTTTACTTTAGTGGATGTCCGTTCATACATAGAAGTTGGCTTAATATTTAATGTTGCGTTTCTCAATAAAAGTCTGATCTCGAAAAAGAAACAAAATCAAACAGTTATAGGGAAATGAATGAATATGCTTACAAAATGTTCATTTCTTGTTGCATTTTCTTTCGTGATAAATCCACCATCGTTTAGTACCTGAAATAAGAAAGGTTTATATTACAATTATAAATGATGCGGTGCATAGTTGTGTAATTGATGTGTATTTACACTATTATTTAGTTTACATTCCCTTGCTTAGGTAGTAAAATTAGTTCCATGTTATATCACTGAACCTGTGCATCCGCATGAAACATTCATATATAACCCTGATCGTCATTAGAGAAGTTCATTTATTATTAAAAGAGTATATGAAAGTATACAATTATGCGAAAACATTAGCACTCGTAACTGAATAAAACAATACTGAGAAATGTGTGAGCCGTTTCAGATCAATATTGTTGTCTTTATATTCGTATAATCAGGATTTAGGATTGTGATGATGTATCGTTAAATAATATTAATAATAATTATATATATATATATATATATATATATATATATATATATATATATATATATATATATATATAGACTGCTTTTGCAGGTAACAAACATAAAAACTGTACTGTAGTCTTTCAACCATTCTTCTGCTAGAAGTTCAGTGTGGCTGCTCCAGCATGTTGCCAATTTATTAAGTGTTTTACTAATGACCATTGTTTACAAAGAAAAGTATCATGGTACCGCATGTCTTTCAATGTCTTTCAAATGCATGACAACATAACTGTGGCTTGAGCCGAGTCACTTACCTATCGCTGCTTTTGGTACTTTGTCCCACAGTAATTCTGAATGTTGAACAGGTCCATTCTCACCTACAATCTGCCTCATCATATACAAATTATCTTTGGAACAGCCTTCTTTACTTATTGCATGATAACCAATTATATGTGGAACAGCCACCTTTCCTTCTTGCCTGACAACAAATTACCTCTGGAAATGCCACCTTTCCTCCTTGCCTGACAACAAATTACCTCGTGAACAGCCACTGTTCCTTCTTGCATGACAACAAATTACCTGTGGAACAGCCACTAGTCATTCATAATTACATGACGGCTAATTACCTGTGGAACAGCCACTAGTCCTACTTGCATGACTGCAGTCAGCATGTTCAGATAAAGTAGAGTTCTCAGGAAATTAAAGTATGAAGCCACGTTACTTCCGAAATAAGCTGAAATCACAGGAATTGATTAAATGGTCTTTGATTTAACAGGTAGTATTAAAATGTCGACATTTGTAATGTATTTTAAGGTTAGAAGAACTAAGAACCAAAGCGTTTGCATACAAAAGTATACGATTATGAGTGTGTGTTTGTCTGGTGTAAGAGATCATCCGAATTTGAAGATTTCAAAAATGAATATATTCACTGGACACAGAGAGATGACATTGGATCCTTAAATGGCGACGCAAAGACGAACTAAATTTATTAATCTTATTTAGAAACAAAGAATGATTGGTCGGGGAAGACTTAATGATTGCAGTTTAAAACAAATCATCTACCTGAAGAAATAAACCATACAGACTGAGAGTCATGAATGTGAGCATCATTCAACACGCACCTTGCAAGTTGGAGATGGCTGTCTCCCAGATCTGCCAGCTGCTAAGGGTTTCTCTCAACGTATCTCTTTGCTTTTACAGTGATTATGAAAGAAAACAAAAAGAAACAAACATTAATAACATTTATCCATGATTGAAAATCTTCATAACACAGTGTATCTTAATTAAATAAAACCTAAATTGAGCAAACACGCTTCAGAAGCAAACAGAATATTTTTTAAAGACATCATTTAGTGGAGATGACTTTGGAAACTAGAATCACAAATATTTTTTAATGGATGTTTAAATAACAGAGATGACTTCTGATCTCAAAGTCAATTTAAGTAATATTGTATAGACCAATTCCGCTATAAGTATGTATATAAAGTCACGGCGTCACATTCTTGTATCAAACACGTACATGTGTGATCAGATTGGAACACATGATTGTGATCTAATAAATCAAACTTAAGGATACGAAACATTTAAAAAGTTAGGTTCACAAACCTTTATAACTTGCCTTCCGTATTCGTTCTTGTCTCTTTTTATTCTAGTCTGTTGCATGTGGGAACGAATCATTCTAGTAAAACAATAATAGTGTGAAATTCATCTGACAATCCCAACCCTGTTACAAATTTAAACAATTATGTTGCAGTGGGGTATCAGAGTGTATTCTCTATCAAAAAGATGATTCTAACCATACCTGTCTGAAATTAATACATACAAATTATCGTCCCTGATATATATACTTATTGTAACTTTAATCTGCATAAATACGAGAGAAATATTCAGTATTTATGAACACAGTCTACTGCGATTAATCAATGCGGACCACGTATTCGTAAGCAATCGTATTATCCTCAAACTATTCTTTGCATGCATTATTTGTATCACGTGAGCGTTTAATCTCTAAAGTCACTCATCTTTGACATAAAGTGTTTATTTTCTACATAACAACTAAACAAAGGTAACAGCAGTCCTGTATTTAAATTAGTGTACTTGAATAGGTTGAATTAGATTATATATCAAATGATAAATACAGTACTAGATCGTGTCGAAATGATGTAAGGAGTAACGTCGAATCTTTTAAAATCCTTTTAATGTACGACTTTAAACATGCCCTTTAAACAGAAATGTATATAAGGCTGTAGTAAAATACCTTGTCAATTGGAGTTTCTGTGTTATCGGTAGAGGACAGAATTTGACCAAAGCGAGCACCTTGTCGCACTCCTCTTGAAGATTTGTGGGGGGCAAAAGCTGCATAAATCTAGTAAGTTCTTTCTCAATATCATATCTGAAAGAAACCTCGTTTTCCATTAAACGTGCAATAATCGCAATTAATTGAAGCTGTATTAACAAATAGCTAAACATACTAGCATTCTGACATTATTAAGTTCGTTGCACAACTTCGGCAGTTAATCCTGTCACTGTTAATAAAAGAAATTAATAAAACATCCGGGCCTTATATTCGCTATTTAGGTTCTCTACAATACAATGTCGTACCCATATTTATTATCCTGTCCACCACAGTGCTGTACTAATGCTTTCATTATCTCCGAATTGTCATACCCTTGTCTTCATTCTCTCCACCACAATGCCATACTCTTGTCTTTATTTTCCCAACCACAATTCCATATTCATGTTTTTATCATCTCTAAGACACTAGTATACCTCTTATTTTAGCGCACGAGAGATGGGTACCGGTGGTTTAACTGAAGTGTCATTGCCCAGTGCACGAGAGATGAGTGCGAGTGTCAAAGTGTAGATGTTTTACTTAACGTATCTTTAAATGCAAACCGATTTCATTTAAGAATTGGCTGAGAGTCTCTAAAAGATGATTCTGGTACATTTATGTATTGGCAGAGAACTATTATCTGGAGATTTTTTAGTCATGTATCATCAAAACAAGATACTCTTTCTCCCTAGCATCATAAGGATATCTCTGTGCAAACCATATTCATCTTGTGAGAGACATATTAATAATACTGTATGATTGTCGCTTTATTGATGATATATTGACTTTCATTAAATAGCATAATTGTTGGTGATGTATGCTTATTCGTGATGGAAAATTGGCTGATGCGTGCAGGCAAGGCGATGGTGCCGTTTACCAGAGGACCTGCGTTCAAATATCCGTAAAGTGCGAATTAATAAAAATCTAACCTGTATGATGGTATTATTTGTATTAAAAAAATTAATTCTGCCTGATATTATCTAGCAGAATGCAAAATCCACGAATAGCAATTTCTGTTCTGTTTGGTATAAAGTTTATTTATAACTCTCTCTCTCTCTCTCTCTCTCTCTCTCTCTCTCTCTCTCTCTCTCTCTCTCTCTCTCTATATATATATATATATATATATATATATATATATATATTCATTCCTTACTGTGACCAAATTTTGGAGCATTGAATAAACATTATTATGTAAATCTGACATTCCTAGGACTTGTTATTTTAAATTAAATATATATGCACACTTTAATTTCTTTTATCAAGACATGCTCATTAGTAGCTAATGAAATTGTTTGCTTATGAACTGCACTATGGGTATATGTTTTGCAATCACATTTATGCATTCTTTGATACAACACGTTGTAGACATCCAAGCATTGTACATATACATTAGACTTCACACACAAAACTGGATATGCCATGTTTCTGTCTTCAAAGAGAATATTTTCATACAAAGGGTGAAAATCTAACTAAAAACTCTAAACATTCATCCAATTCGTCAATATGACTCGTGTTAATATACATGCGTAAATTTTATTGATCGTTTGTATTATCCAGATTTTATTGCTTGGTCTTTTTTATGTGTAATATACCTCAAAATCAAGATAACCGATAAGAGTCAGGAAACACTGAATAAGTCGGTTGGCTGAATAGGTCGGTTGTTTTATTCCACAGCATAAATAAAAGAAATGCGGCAGTCCA
This sequence comes from Sinohyriopsis cumingii, assembly GCA_028554795.2. Lineage (NCBI taxonomy): Eukaryota > Metazoa > Mollusca > Bivalvia > Unionida > Unionidae > Sinohyriopsis > Sinohyriopsis cumingii. The sequence goes on from CM068838.1 coordinate 40,795,244, forward strand.
ACTAGATTGCAATTTGAAAGTTGTTTTGTTTCTTTGACAGTTAAACAAATGGTATTGTTTAAGTAAAAGTCCTAGTCTGGCCGCCCATACTGTATGAAAGGGATGTAACTCTAATGATTATCCGGATAAAGTAAATAACGAAATTTAATAAAATCATGGGTGTGGATTGGAAGCCAGATATTTGGCTGATAAAGGTGACCTAGCGTCTCTCCTTTAAGTGCAAAATAACAAAGTTCATTCAAAAATTTATATTGTTGCATATGGAACTTGCGCGAGTCATATTGGCGAAATAACCTGCTCAAATTAAACTTGTAAAAGATGTACACAATACAAATAGATCTTACTCGTGGTCCAGAAAACTGTGTTTAAGGCGGTAAATCAGTTCGTCACTTGAGATCCTTTTGGCTTGGTCTTCTTCTCTGCAGACGTCTGCTTCTAGCGTAGTTTCGGCATCTGGCTCGATATCTCCCATTTTAATAATAATAATAATAATAATAATAATAATAATAATAATAATAATAATATGTAGATGCAGTACATGATTATATACCAGGTTATCACGCACATGATTTTATGTCATGTTGAAAAGCAAATGTGTATATGTCAGGTTATCAAGCACATTTTATTTGCCTTCTTGATGGTGTTGTTATTAGTATTATTATTAGTAGTAGCAGCAGTAGTAGTAGTATTGCAGATTTTAAGCAAAATGCTGAGTGTAAGCCGATTTCGACTTGCAGGTGGGATTTGAGATATTTGTGGAATTACCACAAGATTTTAAAATTTGTGTTTATATGGCAGGTTATCAAGCACTTACTTATCTACGAGGATGACAGGCACATGTGCATATGTCAAGTAATAAAGCACATCTTTATATGTGAGACTGTCGAGCACGTGCTTATATATCACGTTACAAATCACGTGTTTATACGTCAGGTTATCAAGCACATATTTTTACGTCAGATTATCAAGCGTGTGTTTATATGTGAGGTTAACGAACACATATTTAGGCCTACATGTCATGTTATCAAGCAAATGTTTATATGTCAGGTTATCAAGCACATGTTTATATGTCACGTAATAAAGCATATATTTATGTGTCAGGTTATCAAGAGCAAGCATATGCATGATATCAAATACATGTTTACGTGTCAGGTTATCAAGCAATTCTTATATTCCAAGTTTCTTGGATACGGTAATTGTGTTGAAAGTGCCTCGACCTTCTGCTATAGAAAGGAACAGAAACAGTACGATTTAGAAAAAGAAACACATTCTTACGGACTTTTGTGACATTAATTCTATAAATCATTACTGGCGTTGTCCTGTAGATTGTGGGTTACCATGGCGTTAGTAATGCCAATTGCAGATCCATATTTTGGAGATATGGTGTTTTTGTCTGGATATTATTTGACTATTTCTTTAAAGGAGATCAATGCCCGGCAAGTTGTCTCTTGTTTGATTTGCTTGTCGATGAGGATGATGATAGCTGCATGCTGCGATGCTTGTCGATGAGGGTGATGATGGTTTACCATTATAAAAGTACTACTCTGGTATTAGCTAACATACCGTTGCTTGGCGCATGAGAGATGTGTATCGGTGGTTTAACTGAAGTACCATTGCCCAGTGCACGAGAGATTAGTGCAAGTGTCAACGTTTAGATGTTTTACTTATCGTATCTTTAAATGGAAATCGATTTCATTTTAGAATTGGCTAAGGGACTCTAAAAGATGATTCGGGTACATTTATGTCTTCGTAGAGAACTATTATCTGGAGATTTTTTAGTCATGTATCATCAAAACAAGATACTTTTTCTCCCTAGCACCATAAGGATATCTCTATGCAAACCATATTCATCTTGTGAGAGACATATTAGTAATACTGTATGATTGTCGCTGTGTTGATGATACATTGACTTTCATTAAATAGCCTATCGTGTTGGAATGCCCCTTTTGAGTTTAGCGAACAAAGACTTTAAATCATTATACGAGTTGCATACATTTTATTTAAAACGAGTACAAATATAATATGCAGTTTAATACATGTCGAAAAATGTTGGTTTTACCTGACGAAATCGCCAAATATATCATAAATGATGATGTCATGGTCGTTACTCCTTTAACTTGGTGATGTCATTCGTTGTTATTGTTATAAAGGATACTATTTGTCCTTTTAAGTTACTGCGGGCCGGACCGAAGAAAAATGCACTAACGTGTCACGTGTGCTTCGTACGAGTCCTCAGTGTTAAACAATACAAATACTAGTGTTTATTTCTTTTACACCCTTTTCGATGATTAAAAACAGATTTCAAAGTTGTATTTGAACTAATAATTGTGTTAAGTAAAAACATATATTTAACTTATCTTTGATTCAGTGATTGGATATTACGTTCTTCTGACAGACCGATGTATGGTGAAGTTATTTGCATTTGCACCATGCACAATGGAGTGACCGTTTGCATACTTCTGTGCTGCTTTCATGCTGCAGTTGTGAAAAACGTGCGTATTCTAAGAACACGTATGATCAAAGTAGCTGCCCCATGTCCTCGAAAAATCAACCCGTACTAGTCCAAACTACACTAACTTTAGCAAGTAATGTTGTTGCTGTTGTTGTTGTTGTTGTAGGGTTTAACGCCATCATTCAGCATAAAATAGGCTCTACATGGCGGCCAGTATAACTGGTGGAGGAAGATCCATGGAAAACCCCGGGAAGAAACACTGACCCACGAGAAGCTACTGGTAAGCTTTCTCGCGTATCCACGTTAGCCGAGCCTGAGACTCGAACCCACACAGATAGAGGTGAGATGGCAGTGATCCGGAACGGTGAGCGCTTTAGACCACTTGGCCCCTCGGGGCCTCCTTAGTAAGTAATAAAATATTGAAAACTACTTTTACCAGGGTGTGCATTATCAGTCTCTAAAAGACCAATGAAAAAGTTACAAAATATACAAAAAGTGATAAACGTTATCGGGTTGGTCTTATAATTTTAATTTATCTTTGAAGTCAAGAAAAAGAAAATTACCAAACGGAGCTAGCAGTATTTACACAGGTACAGATCTGAAGTAAGGACAAGCTGTATACTCTATAATCCAAATGGTGTACTGTCAAAATGTACCCAAGCCGAAACGAACCCAAGTCAAAACGTACTCAAGTCAAAACGTACCCAAACTGAAAGGTACCCAAGTCAAAACATACTCAAGTCAAGACGTACCCAAATTAAAACATGACCCACACTCTGTTTAAATAATGACATAATTGGAGTATATTGTTGTTTTTTTTACAATCTACTTCAAAGTCCATTAAGAAAAATGTCTTTAAGTTAAGACGTGTCGCTTGAATATATTTATGTTGTGTTTTCCCATGGAGAATATTCTACCAACATATCTGAGCCTTGCTTGATGACTGCTTCAAGCATGTTAACCAGTAATCAAATGCACACGTTTCATATAATTATTAGGGTAAGTTTTGAAAATGAATTCTATTTTATATTTCGCAATAGAAACTGATATGTATACATTTGATGACTAAAAGCTTACTTTTGACTTTTTATAATTAAAAAAATAAAAACATAAAAATAATTTCCATTGCGTCTTCATTTGCGTTTCGTTCTATTTTTCCATTTCGTATTTTATTTTATTTCCATTGCGTTCCATACTTTCCATTGCGTATTTAAGTTATACCAGCTTGAATCATCATTAATACTCGGTTACTGTGACAATTGCTTGTTCATGATTCAAAAATGCCGAAAATACCACGAACAGAAGCCCCATAAATTTAAATGGATTTAATTGATTTTTTTCATGTGAGTCAGTACATATTTGCATTTCACTTGTCCGAACCCGATATATTTGATTAATAATTGCATTTTATAGGGCTTCCGTGCAAACATTAACAAGATCACATGATGCAGGGAAATTGTCAGCCAGTGAACATTTTTTATGATAATTAGCATCTCTGCCGAACGTTACATTGAATTTGAGTGGATTGCAAGTGTTGAAGTTTTCAAGCTCAGCTGATCTAATTAAACTAAAAGTTTGTAGGAATACGCAAATTCAAATGTAGTTAAATATTTTATGATACTCCTTAAAATCATTAATATTTAACAAAAAGAAGTAAAGTCTTACTGAGGATTTAAGCTGGTATGACTATAATACGCAACGGGAAAATGGAACGCAATGGAAATAAAATAAAATACAGAATGATAAAATGGAACACAACGCAAATAAAGACGCTTCTGAAGTAGTCATCAATCGTGGTTTAGATCAGCTGGTAGAATTCCACGGGAAAACAAAACATAAATATATTGAAACGATACTTTGTAACTTAAACGTGTATTTCTTAATGTACGTTGGAGCTAGATCATACGTTAAGATAGTTCCATTGCGTCTGCCGATTTCCAGTGCTTATCGGGCCAGTCACTGTCATATGAAACACAATACACTAAAATTAATGTAATTATTTAAAGCGGGGGTGGGGGGTGGCACTATACTAATCGTGTTTTAATTTTGGTACGTTTTGACTTGGGTGCATTTTGGTTTGGTTACGTCTTGACTTGGATACGTTTGGGTTTGGGTTTGGGTACGTTTTTGCCTGTTCCCACCCAAATTACACCCACCAATCATACGCCAAAATAGAGGGAATTATATGTTCTTTAAAGAATACTTAAGATGTTCAAGCTCTTTTTAAATATCCAGAATAACCAATGAGGAAGACCTGTGGGGTTCGTTCTTGTACAAAACAAACCTTGTGCAAAGTGCGAAACTACTGAGCACCAAATTTACAACAGACTAACACATAAATGTTTTGAATGGGGTCAGGTGACATTTGCATACTGTAGCGTCATTATCTGCTTGTTGTAACGTCATATCATATAGCAACACACTTACTGGATCATGTCCATGCCTAACATTACATAACACGTGTTTGAGAACGTTCAAAAAGTGGCAAATGTACTTGATCGTCACACCCAGTTAATTTGCATAGGAAGACACAGACTGGGTATGCGATAATGCTTATTACATATGGATTAACCAGACTGTAATGAAGGATTTCTTAGTTTGCTCCGTCAATGCTTGTAGTAAAAGCAACCATATCTAACATGAGCTATCATTCATGATAGAAATTCAGATTAATGTGATCTTATGACTGAACTCACCCTACTACACAAATAAAACGCTATGACAAATTCATCGTTGTAGCAAAGCCTTTGGAATACATTCCAAACAAGAATTTGGCCAGGTAATTTTAACTCGGCCGTTATAACAGAATAAAGGTTGTATCCAATAACGTAGCAAACAATCTTTACTATGTGAATAGCTCCTTGGTGGATAGCGCATTCAAGCATACACACGCAAGAAGTAAACGTGTGACTATGTATTAGGGTCATTTAGAATTATCGTTAAAATACATTTTCGAAATAATTATCATTCTCCACTTTCACAACTAATTCCCCGATGATGCTAGGAAAACATTTTCAAACCAAACTGATAACACGCAATGTCTGACCTATATATAATCTGTGTGATTCAGCCGAACTCTCGTTTATCTGTTAAAATTGTAAACACATCAAATTATAAGCATATAAATTTGTCCATTTCACAGAAAATAGAAAACGTATTCTAGATCTGTCCCAGACTTGGAATGTATGGATGGTTCACTCTTTCAAAAAATGTGCCCATGTCTAGACTTAGAACTAAAGACAAAGTCACAATATTCATTTCTATCAATATTCCATGGTCAGTGGTCAATTATTAATTTTAGTTCACTTAACTCTTACATTGAAATGATTTTTTTTAAATATCTGGAACATTTCTAATGATGAATCACACAATGCATGATAAGCGCATTAAAACCTCTTGTGTTCCCTGCTTTGATACTCCGTGATATATAATCCTATCTTGAGTTTGCCTACTTTGAAACTCCTTGATATATAATCCGATCTTGAGTTTGCCTGCTTGAAAACTACTGATATATAATCCAATCTTGAGTTTGCCTTCTTTAAAACTCTCTAATATATAATCATATCTTGATTTAGCCTGCTTTAGAACTCCCGGACATAAAATCATGCATTTTCAGCGGAATTTATTCGGTTGAGAATAAAACTAGGACATTTCCTTAACTAAAACTATGCATCCTAAAGATTTTTTCTTCTTGTAAAAAGCTAGATGCATATGGTTAGAAACAGCGAGGTAATTGGAGCTATTCTTTTTATACAGTAATGACAATGAATGTACAGTTTGAAAACACATATGCATACAAACGATACGGTACCTTGTTCATATGTATGGTAGTGTCTTCCTCGTGAATCTTGGTAAACTAAGTTTGCTTCCTCTTCCATCTGTTGTTCTTACTTTGACAATTCTTGATAAACAGAGAAAACGAATTAGAGAAGTTGGTAAGGCGAGCGAGAGAATATGGTCCATGTGAATTATTAGGTTGTTAAAGGTAAACACTCCAGAATGCAGATTATGTCTGAACAAGAATTTAAATCGCAAATAATACTCAGATTTTCACATGGAAGAAAAACTCTCGACTTGTCCTACACTTGGAATTCTAATTTTTTGTTGAATAGGGACCCCACCCGAGAACAAATAATACTGACAATATCTTTTACTTCAATCTACTAACACATGTGTGCTATTGTCAAATGCTGGATCTGATGTATTTTTTAATTGCGCTATTGTTTATACATTACTGATTTTGTCTAATATCTTTTTAATCCGCTGCCTATTGTCAGATTTGCAATCAGCGAATCAGACAATCGTTATCTGGCGGCATCATTAATATTTTTACCAATCTCAGCGGGCATTGTTTTTGTAGGTGTTCAGATAATCGCTTTTGGTGGTTATTGAGTCACTAATTTTGTAGTTGATCTGGAATCGATTGGACGAATCGCAATCAAAACAAATTTCTTTATTCCATCCGTTACAACAGTTTCGATGCAATCAACAACTTTTTTAGAGTTTCATGAAGCGCGCGCTGGTACGTGAACGCTCTTGGTGAGCCAGTGAACAATACACGAATAACATCACAAGACCAGTTCCTTAATTTGTCGCGTAAGCGGATTTTCAAGCGTTTAAAACAGGCACTTTTATCACGTGTCCACGTACGATTGTCATTTTGTTAAATATCAGGTTCATCTCTAATGTACTTTTGTATCGTTAATATTTTGTCGCGAAGAACTGCGACGTATCCGTTTTGATCCCCACTGGTAAAGTGAAATCTCTAATGTACTTTTGTATCGTTAATATTTTGTCGCGAAGATCTGCGACGTGTCCGTTTTGATCCCCACTGGTAAAGTGAATACGTCAAGCGATTATTAAGACGTTAAAGATACACAAGCAGCTCAAGTGTAATCGATATTAAATCGTATGGTTCCACAGCTGGTGAAAACGCAAACGATATGTAACCCCAAGCGGCTCTGCATTTTGTCCCAGACCCACTTTCACAACTGTCACTGATGACATCACATGTTAAATTAATTTGAATTGTTGAGGTAATCATGACAATATCAGGCGCGATAATAATCCATGAGTATAAATCGTTTGCGACCTGGAAAGTCCTCAGTCCAGTTGAGAATTAATCGTATTGACGACCGTTTGGTATCAAACGCGTGTGGTACTGAATCATTTTAATGACATAACTGAGAGTGGCCTCATGTGCACGTGCATACATTTTAAGCTCTTTGTCAGTCAACAATTTTATTCTTTGTCGAGTTTGTTCATTTATTGTTTCTCTGTCCTGCATGTAGGTCAATGTTATGCATCGCAGCATAAATTTCGCGCAAGACAAGTGTTTCAATCGCCTCAGATTTCATCATCGGTGCCGTAATATAAATCATTGATGTCTTCAACAATCTCGTGCATTAATGAGCAATCTATTTCTTATGCCAATGATCTTATTGGTGAGCAATCACTAACAAATCGACGTGGCCTTATTTATGGTGCGTATTGACCGGCACGAACCGATCACACAAGTGTTTCCAATCGATCAGCACAATCGTGGTGGTCACACAGTCCACCAAGGACTTCTCTCTTGTTTTGTTTGTTGCTTATGACACATTTTTGCTTGTTCTTTTATACATTTGGATTGCTCTTCCTCTGTACGAGATGAACGTGCTGCTTGTTGCGCTATCCCCTTTTTATTTGTTCTTGTTCTCTGTCAAATTTAGCTTGTTCGCCTGGTGTTTTCGCAGGTAATACATGTTTTGGTCATTGTATAGGAGCGCGTTTTTGTTCCTCATATGCACGTTATTGTATTGCTGTTCTTCATATACACGTTGTTCTTCTTGTTCCTCATATGCGTGTTGTCTTGGTAGTTGTTGTTGTGGTTACGAGTGCATTACTGGGTGCAGTATAAACCGTGTCATATATCTCCAAACACGTCCACCTTCTTCACTTACTCCGCCCTTCATTACAATTCATTAAACGTTTGTAGAAAATGATTCCACCGCGCACCGATGCAATTTTCTTTCCGGTAAACTCCCCAGTTACCATTTAGACCATTGAGAGTCCATATCTTTATTATGTGCCATCGATGGCATTTTATCAGGTACTCTTTCCAGCTGGTGGTTTTGTTCAGAGCAATGTACATAAGATTTGATAAGATCGTCTGACGAATTGTTCTTAAATTTACCTTCAAACCTACAACTTCTAAAATTCTTTGCCTTTCTCAGTCGCGGCTGACAAGTGTGTAATAGTCTCGCTTTCGTAAATTCACATTGTTTTGCCAAATACAGAATAATTCATGAGTTTGAAGATTTTTTTTTCTAAATCATTTGCGGATTCTATGAGCAAACCCGTATTCATTTCACTCATTATGGCCATGCATGCGCTTTGGCGAAATCCAAGCACTCAGTGGACTCAACTGACACATTCCTAGACGCAGATACACTGAAGATTTCGCACTTGTAATACATACCTGCTTTTGGTCCTGAGATTTCGAATAAGCTTGGTGCATTCAGCAAATGAATGTCTGATTTAATCACGATTGCGCGCTGATAAGCTGACAAGCACTCGCCAGGTATTGCTACTGCTTCGGTGCTAATAGAAAACCTTTATGAGCGTTATACGTTTCTTCAGGGTATTCCAAATCAACTTCAATTAGGTATATGTGGTTTCTGTCGTTGTACTCGTGCATGTGCTTGAGAAACGAAGCTTCAGTGGGACCAATTCTCTGAAATTCATGGACATGTAACGGTTTTATGATTGCCCAGTCATAACGATTATTGATATAAATATACGTGAGTAGTGAAGTGGCATATCCCACTTCACTACTTGCATGACGTAATTGTTTTGGACATAGGGGTCATACACGTCTATGTTTGGGTTGCTTACACGCGCATACCGGAAGACTTTCATTCATATTCAGCCTCGAATTGAGCGCTCGATTAACATTTGCATATTGATATTCGTCAGCAAGTGCAACTCGATTTTGGTTTATGATTGAAGTGCATCCCAAGCCATTTCCGGTGTGGTAAAATAATGCGCGAAATCGAGCTTATATACTCGCTTCGCAGAGTCAAGAAATGACTCAAACACATTAGAGTACTAAGACGTCAGTACGCAAATACAGATCGTGATAGTCACCAATGTTTTTGCACTCGAATGCAGACCAAACTTTGTTTGCGTGCATGTAGTCGTTGGTGGAAATAGCTTAAAGAAACGGCAATGAATAAACTGCTTCGATCAGAAGCAAATGAGCTTCATCAAACGTGTCCCAGTCGCTCATGTCCTGGTACGTACATGCGTCGTTTCTGGTTAACAGATCAGTGCGTGTGCTACAATACCGACTAGTGATTTTAAGTTTTGTGCCGCTCGATTCGTTACAAACTTGTCCAGTGAGAAATTAAAAATCTTTAGGGAATCGATAAACTGTAATTGTCCAAGCTTAAACCTTAAAAGTCATTAATTTTTCCACTTTGTTTGGAATAATATTTATTCGTGCCTTCGATGCCAATGCGACTGTTTTGCATTATTACGTCACCATGATAACCACGCAGGACAGGAAACAGTACAGGATTTTTAGTCTAACTCGGTTGAATCAGTAATTGTAAATTGCATTCGCGTATGCAGCTCCTCTAGATATGCCAGTGATGTGACAGTGGTCACGAGCTTGGCTTGCACTTTCAGTTCCACTAAAACACCATCATATAGCAATGAGTGACGCAGAAAACATATAGGTATCATTACCGGTTATGATTATGTCAGTGGATGGTATGAGCTGTTGTCGAATACATTGTACCGTAACCTCGAACAATTCACGAAACACCTCAAGTAATTACTTACCACGATACAACATAGGCCGCTCAGTTATCCCGTAAAATCTAAAGACAGTGTAAAAGACACAGCATGGAACTTGTTTAGCAACTTGTGGGGGTATTTTTCTATGGTTATTGGAAGCCGAGCTTTCCACAGGAAAGTGTATGATATCGGGTTTCATTCTTCGCTGCACCGCTGTTAACTTCAAAACGTTTTCCCAGATTCAGGTATAATCGCACCCTGTGGTGTTGGACTAATTCCACGGCAGTGTACGTCGTTTTCGTATAGGAATTGTTGTGTGTCCAATACAAGCGATCATCGTCTGCAACGAAACTTTACCGGTACACTTACTGTGTTGTTTAAGGTGGCAGAGATTAGTTTCGTATATTGGCCCGTCAAATTTCTTAACTTAAGGCTGTGGTGTGACGTTTTCAGCTATTATTGCTTATAAATTAAAGATATGGATAAATTTGTTAGCTAGGTGGTTCGGGCTTTTGTTGTTCCTGAAACTGATGTGAGGAATGTACACAACTCTGCATTGTGGAGAGAGAGAGGTATGCAGTCATACATACAAACGAACATACGTACGTACATACATGCATACATGCATACACACTCACACACGCACACACATACATACATACATACATACATACAACTGCATTCCCCTATTGGTTTCACTTATTCTGAAGACAACTCTAGCAAGATATTCACTAATGTTATTTACCATAGCTTCTGGCATGCTGTTAAATCCGGCTTATCTCATGTATGTGAAGGCATCATGGGCTATTATCAGTACCAGAGACATACCAATATGGAAAAGATGAATGTATAAGGAGAGGCAAATTTTTTATATGTTTCATATAGGACATATACAAACCTCACACAAAATAACAATGGAAACAGGTACTGGTACTGTCTCTGGTACTGATAATAGCCCATGATGCCTTCACATACATGAGATAAGCCGGATTTAACAGCATGCCAGAAACTATGGTAAATAACATTAGTGAATATCTTGCTAGAGTTGTTTTGAGAATCAGTGAAACCAATAGGAGAATGCAGTTATTCTGTGTGAGGTTTGTATATGTCCTATATGAAACATATAAAAAATTTGAACTTTAAGATTTCCCGCTTGAGGCCATAGTGTCCCCAAAAACATACAGCTGCTTGTGTTTGGCTTGAGTAAGCATAACGATTTTAAACTCGTGTATTTGGCTTGCTTGGACATAACAGTTTTAAACATATCTGTATAGCTTACTTAGACGTAACAGTTCCGAACATATGCATGTGGTTTATTATACATAACAGTCTGAGCACTGCCCACAGCAAAGACATATGTGAACAAGTGACTAGTGAACTTCTTAACAAGGAAATGAAATATCGTGTTCAGTCGTTTATTAAACGTTTTTTTATATAAAAATCTTATTCTATATTGTCCTAGGATACAAGTAAAATCCGCAAAAGGAAACCACAAAATCGTATTTTCAAAAGGCTGAAACGATTTTAGTGATTGGTCTTGGTTCTTGTATCAGAGAGAGAGAGAGAGAGAGAGAGAGAGAGAGAGAGAGAGAGAGAGAGAGAATTAGTGATTGGTATTTTAGCTGAGAGATGGGGGTGACTGAGATTGGTGTACACACACACACACACACACACACACACACATATATATATATATATATATATATATATATATATATATAAGAGAACCCAAGAACTACTTACCTGTTTCCAAATGAATTTTTACATCTGTTCTTAGATACAAGCCAACTATTCTATCACTGAGATCATATCTCTTGGAGAGGAAGAAGTTTTAAATACTCTTCCTATTCTCAAACACTGTACATGCGGTTTAATCTGGAACTACAAGGCGTTTCACTAATTGTTTTATCTGTATATGTTTACATCAAGTAGGACAGTCTCAAGTGATCAACAATATGAACCTATCTATTAGTCGACAATAGATAGCAACTAGAGTGTGTGTGTGTATATATATATATATATATATATATATATATATATATATATATATATATATATGTATATGTGTGTGTGTATATATATATATATATATATATATATATATATATATATATATATATATATATATATAAACCGAATTATTTTATTTTCATGTAGCTGATATGGAGTCGTACGGGGTACACGTTGATAACGGTGATAACATTCGTACTAGAGATGCGTAGTAGTGAAATACACTGTTCGTCAGGTTCAGATAAGTACCACTTGACCCGCTAGGATAATTTCTGGATCGAATGGATAGCCAGTGTAGGGTACAGAGCAGCGGGGAGGTGTGCTCTGATCGTGATACTCTAAGTATGATCCCGCAGCTGTGTTTTTAACTTTTTGAAGTTTCTGGAACAGATATTGAGATGAACCAGACAGAATTGAGTTACAATAGTCCAGTCTTGAAAGTACTAATGAACACACAAATGTTTTAGTGGCATCAACTGAAAGATATTTGCGAATTGAGCTGCTGCGTCTCAGCCCAAGATATGCAGCCTTGCATATGTTCATGACATGTTGGTGCAATGTGAGAGTACTGTCTAGAGTAACACCTAGGTTTCATACTGATTGTGTGCATTTAATGTTGGTGTTGCTGATATTTATTATTTGAGGTAAAGGATGTGAATGAGAAGGTCTTTATGTTGTGATCAGAATGGCCTCAGTTTTGTCATCATTCATCTAGCAGCTTTTTACAAGTCATCCATGATTTCACATCAGAAATGCATCTCTCTACACCTCGGATGGTAGCATCAACTTTAGTTGGGTGGCTAGATTTGTATATCTGGGTGTCATCAGCGTAAAATTGGTGAGACACAGGATGATGATCTATGACACTTGAGAGCGACTGAATGCACAGAATGAAGAGAACAGGTCCAAGAACAGACCCCTGTGGAACACCACAACATAAATCAACTGGGCTGGAGTGTATTCCATTTGCAAATAAAATTTGTGTCCTGTTGACCTGGTAGGACTTGAACAACAGTAAGGCTGTATCATGAATGCCAAATACATGCTGCAGACGGTGAAGTAATATATCATGGTCTATTGTGTCAAATGCTGCAGATGAATCAAGGAGGGTGAGGACTGTAATCTTCCCCCTATCCAACGCAGAGAGAATGTCATTAACTACTTTTAGAAGAGTAGTTTCAGTACTGTGGCAAGGGCGATATGCAGATTGTACATTGCTAAAAAGACTGTTTGAATTTAGATGAGATACAAGCTGAGATAGAACAACCGTTTCTAAGTTTTTTTAAATGAATGGGAGATTAGAAACTGGGCGGTAGTTCTTTAAATCGTTATGGTCTAGTGTTGGTTTCTTCAACAGAGGCTTTACAATGGCAGTTTTGAAAAATGATGGGAATTCCCCGGATGAGAGAGAGGTATTAATAGCATCAGTTAGTGAAGGCAATACTGGATCTAAGCACTCAAGCAGCAGTGATGGTGGAATTGGATCAAGTTCACATGACTTTGGTGCACTCTTCATCAGGATTGTACGTACGAAATCCATAGAGACAGGTTCAAATGCTGCTAATGGTTGCCGCTCAAATTCTGTATCCCAACTGTATGGTGATGACGAGTCAATTGAAATTGTGGTGTCAAGCTTATCTCTCATGGTTTGTACTTTGTCACGGAAGAAATTTGCAAACATGTCCGGAAGGTCGACTGGAGAGAAGGTAGTTTGAAATGGTGTAGATTTGTTCCTTGACATTAGCTTGTTAGTTATCCCGAAGAGCTCTTTGCAGCTGAAACTCCATGATCTTAGTAGTGTAGTGGGCTAATTTCGCTGCATGGACACTATTTGTGATATTCTTCTTAGCGGCTTAATATATTTGCTTATGAATAGTGAGTCTGGTGGAAAGCCAAAGCCTCTCAGCTTTACGGCGGTCTCTTTTAGCAGTGCGAAGCTGGTCCCTAACACTGCTATACCATGGAGAACACGTTTGAATTAATATTCTGCACTTGGTAGCTGGTGCATGTTTGTCAAGCAATGAACTCAGGCGGTTATCGAGTTGTTCTGCGGTAGGAGGTAAGCAAGTTGTTAGGTTAGCTTGGATGTCGTGCATTAGTTTGGTTCTATTTATCATACGGAGGTTTCTCTTAGTAGCAGATAAAAGGTGGAGGAATAGGGACTGATACGTCAGGATGGTATATAATGCAGAGGTGTTCTGATGCAAGGTCATGGGATACCAGGGAGGGCCGTAGAATGTTATCATCAGGTCTATGAAGAATCCAGTCTAAAATGTGACCATGTTTATGGGTGGGTTGGTTAACTGACTATTTGAAGTTGAAAACATTAATGGAATCTATGAGTTTTGATGTATTTGAGTTTCCGGGACAGTCAAAGTGAAAGTTGAAATCTCCAAGAATAATCAGGTTGCCTCCTATCGAATTTCCATAGTCCATGCGATTCGGACACTGCTCAAAAAGGAGAGAGTCAGCCAGTTTGTTTTTGCTACTAGGAGGAGGGCGGTATAGGCAGAAAAAATGGACTGACCTTTGCTCCAGTGTGAATGTGGTTTGGATTAGTTCAAACGATGTGTGGTCGAAATTGAATGTTGTGGTGTGGTTAAGAGGTTTTATCATGGAGTTCTTTGTGAAGACAGCAATTCCACCTCTGCGAGAATTACGGGGGAATTACGGGGGAACGACTTGATGGAGTAACCAGTGGGTGTTAGATTCGCACACTTGGGCTCATCGTCTGATGTTTTTAGCCATGCTTCTGTCCGGAAAAAGATGTCAATATTCTGGTCGTTGATCAAATTAACTATTTCTGTGCGCTTTTTCGGTGGTTCTACTGACTGGGCATTGAATAATGCAATACGCAGAGGTATCTCCTGGATAGTTGACACAAAGGTTGACGAATTAGTAGGGATTTGAATTAGGTTATCTAAATTAACGGTAGATTCTTTTTTAAATTTATTGAGCCGAAATAAGGGAGATAACTGGAATTCTTCTTCCTGTTCTACGCAGGCCATCTTTGAAACAACGTTTCTTTCTTCGCTTCTGTTTACATTTAGGTAATGATAAAATGTAGTCCCGGTTCGTTTAGTCTAGAGCACAATGTGGTGTGGAGAGCCAAGGAGTGATCATTTAAAGCAATTATTGAGGGTCCATCGTAGCATAAACGGGTTGACTGAAGAGTATCACGTGATGGCGGTTTTTTCAAAAACAGTGGAGCAAGACAGCTGAGAAAAAGTCTAATTGATCTCATTTCCAAAACAAGGAGATGAAGAAACACATACGAATTTAACAGCCAATACATAATGAACACAATAACGTAGATGAAAACAGGCAACAAGCACAAATATCATGAAAACGGTAATAAAAAACGGAACAGCTGCTTCAAGCCGGTTAAGCGATAGCGGCCATCTTGTTAACTGTCAATTGAGCAAGTTTGTTAGTAATAGTAGTAGCAGTAGTAGTAAGAGTAGTAGTAGCAGTAGTAGTAGTAGCGACAGTCATGAAATGATCAGCAAAAGCCATAATACACTCATTTCAATATCATTGCCACTACTGTTACTAATCTTTCAGTAGCAGCAACAATTGGAATTACTGCTGCAACTAGTGATACGATTATTGCAGCCACTAATAACAAAGATCAATGTGGAAAGTTATATTCCGATTAATACACCCAATACTAACAAAGATCAATGTGGAAAGTTATATTCCGATTAATACAACCAATACTAAAAAAGATTAATGTGGAAAGTTATATTCCGATTAATACACCCAATACTAACAAAGATCAATGTGGAAAGTTATATTCCGATTAATACACCCAATACTAACAAAGATCAATGTGGAAAGTTATATTCCGATTAATACACCCAATACTAACAAAGATCAATGTGGAAAGTTATATTCCGATTAATACACCCAATACTAACAAAGATCAATGTGGAAAGTTATAGTCCGATTAATACAACCAATACTAAAAAAGATTAATGTGGAAAGTTAAATTCCGATGAACCTACATGTCGTTTTCAAAGACAGTCTTTCTCGTTAACTTTGTAACACTAGCGTATCTTCAGTATAACTATTACATACACCTGTAACATACGCAACTCTTGCATGTTTTTTTTTTTTGCATGTCGTACAGTTGTCTCCCTTGAGGTAATAACAACCATCCGATTTATATTTATTGACAGCGGGTACAGTAAAACTTGTCAAACCGTATCTTCAAAGGTATTGTCACGTCAACCCTTATCCACCTATTAAAAATCGAGTTGCTCAGCTTTTCATTAAATATTAAATATTCTGCTAGTTTGAATCCAGTTTGATTAAGACCGTTACAGTTTATTAACGTCAAATAATTATAATACATTTAAGAGAATATATGCAGCCTAGGTTGGCTTGTAAAAAATATGGCTTTAAAAGGTATGTGTCTGTTAACGTGGATTCTATTCTACCATAAATTGAGTGATGGGACTTAAAACCTTGCTGCTTATTACAGCTAACCGCAAAATGTGTTTGGAAATTACTGTGCGAATCAGAGCCACCTTTACAAGGCAATGAGGGTAATTTTCGATAAGGCAGTATGGGTACATGAATTAGCTTCCTTTAAGGAAGGTCGTTTAAAAATAAACAAACAAATAATTAAACAAAAACAAATTTGCTCTGTTTAGCTTAACATCTGGGTTCCCCATTGAAAGATGGGGTAATACCTCAGTTGTTAATGATGAATTGTTATAAATTCTGCGAAGCTGTTGAGTGGGCAGAATGGGGGGGGGGGTGTTTAGAATTGCTCTCCGATTCTCATTGTTTCAGAATGCGTAAAACTTTGGTAACTAGGAACTTAAGGTCCTCGGGTAGTGTGCATGCACGATCTGGATGATAAGGTGTGGGAGAGTTTGGTTTTTATTCCAATAACTGGGTAGACATATTACTTAGGTTGTGTATTTATGTAGCCGTTGCTCTAATATAATGTTATGTAAAAACCTTTTTTTTGTGACGTCATAATGTTTACAGATACATCGTACGCTGCGCTTTAAATAGATAGGGAAAAACCTACCGAATTAAAGCAACACAGCAACAATGTTCTATGTTAAATAAAATTTGAAGGCAAAAATGGATGACTATATTCACTAATATAACGAGAAAAAAAAACTTTTAAACCGCAAAAAAAAGCAACAAAAAACAAATGTTTAACAACAATATCTATGAAAAAAGATTATTTTTTTACTTGTTTATTACATGAGTACTCAACAGGAGTAATCTTGATAGAATAATAAAGGGGATATGTTAAACAAGAGAAAGAAAAGAAAGAATTAAAATTTGGCAGAAGACAACTGTTTCTCACCGAGGGTTTTACGCTGACAAAAGTTAACTTCATTTTTGTTGCATGTAAATCAATTATCTGTGTTGAATTCATATTTGTGCGCGGAATATTCCATTTCAACCAACTGCAGCTCAGAATTTGCAAAGCTGATCGTTTTATATTCGATGGCCATCGTGCGCATCTTGGCAAATGTGCTGAGACTGCTGTGTGCATTTTCGAATGTAAAAGAAGTGACATTAATTTTCTTATCCTACCTGCTACAATTGATACTATCAATAAAGCACTGACCATTTTTCAGAACAATATACGTTTAATAGTCGATGTAGTCGCAACTCCCACCAAAAGAAGGCGAACCGTTGTTGCCGTGGCGAGTCAAAAATAGCATCCACGCTAACACAAGCTTTTTTGTACTTCGCGAGTTAAACAGTAGTCTGCAACAGGGCACTCCAAGCTGGCTCCGATTTAGTATTGACAACTTGGGTGGTTGCAACAGATGATTCATATATGGTATTTGGTAAGATTTCATTTGAGTGTATGTGAAGATCTAGTAACACATATTATCGACAATCCCTAATTCACGGTCGATGTTGGTATCCCGTGTCATCCAACCCGACACCTCGTCTGTTAATTCCGCAACATCGTCACCATGTGGCTGTTCAAAATTAATCACGTGTATATGCAATGATAAGTCTTAAAAGCGAATGCCAAAGACAGTTAAGTACACTTCAGGACAGATGTAGACTCATTTGAACTGAATTTCATCTCCGGCGACAGGTAAACCGGTTATTGCATATGTCACATATACTGAAACATTGTCGTTGACGACCTTGACATTGGAACACCATTAGTTAGATCATCATTTCTCGGCAGTGTTATTGTATCTGTCACGGAATTGTATAAACTTTTTTATTTATTAATTACATGTACTTGGGTTTCGTGTTTCGTGTACAACGATACCCGAGGGTGATTTATGCATATTGTGTTGCATTTCGAAATAGTGAGATCGGTTCATCCTATGCCGCACGTGCGAAGTGCTTTTGATGGGAAGAACCGAATGCCTTCAGAGCACAGACAATATCTGTGTATAAATACCTCACCTTAGGTAAAAATCTTTACATTACGGATAGTCTTGCCAGTCAGCGGTCTTCTATAAGGACTTGCACATCTTCAGCTGTAGAGGCATGTAAGTTTATTAATTTCTTGTATATAAGTTATAACTATTGTACTACCACGTTTATTTTTGTACGTTTGCTATGTAGCTTTGGTTTACGCAGTATAATGCACATATTTATATTCCTGTTTGCGACTTAGCAAGGGATTTATATTAGTAATATAAGGCTACGTTTCTAAGAAATGTTTAGTACAGTAGGATTCTTATCGAGCAGGGTTAGGTTTACTTCTGAACCTGTTGTTGTGTAATTCTTGTACCGGTAATGTAATCCGTATAACATACCGTGTATAAGGCTATTACATTATTATGCTCTTGTCATGTATTGTACACAGTATTGGATATATTTTCAGTTGTTCGGAGTTTTCAAAGAGTACGGAGTGTGTAGAGTTGTCTGGAGTGTCCGGATTATCTAGGGTGTCTAGGGTGTCTAGAGTGACCAGAGTGACACGAGCGTTCAAAGTTATCAGAGTGATCGGGGTCGATGTGGTTCAAGCTGTAAAGCCAACCACAGGAATTAACCGTAGCAGCCGTGAAGCTGAACTGTAGTGGCTGTGGAGCTGAAATAAAATGTGCTGATGACGGAGTGTATCTCCTTACATATAATCAATTAGCTGCTGGCTAATTTTAGGGTTCGTAAAACCCATTGTATCTGTCGGGACTGTAAAGATAATTTGCATATCTGTCCCTTTTTATCACCATAATCTCACTACCTGAGTAAATTCATTTTACTACATGAGTAAAATTCTACATTGTTTACTAGCTGAGTAAACTATATCCATCTTTTCATTGTCAAGTCGTTGTGAACCATTCACCCCTTGTCTTTGGATTTTGTAAAGTAATTTGCTTATATTTGTCATTAAGTCTGTGCGTTCTTATGTTAATTAAATCCAATATTTGGATTATATATACACGCACATATTCATAAATAATTGCTCAGTCAAATCATTCATTATTAATCATTGTATATATATATATATATATATATATATATATATATATATATATATATATATATATATATATATAAATCATCGTCAAACGTGGTTTTTTGTGAATCCTGAAATCCCATGCGGTTTTCTTGTTACAGTATCCCACACGCGTTTAGTCCCGATATAGATGGACAAATATGAACCCGACTAGAGCACGTTAAAGATGTGATAACTAACTAGTTCTATCAAAATCACCCGCGGTACCCGAGAAAACAAGTCCACTATATACTACGTGTTCTGTTTTTGCCTTAGCTTCCCCGGTTTAATAGTCATTTATTTTCCATGACCTTATTACGCCTTCTGGAGACGGTAGGGCTGATAGCATCTCGGCGACCGTTACATCCTCGTATTGTTTTGTCTCAGTACCTGTCACATCGAAGCAATCTTGATAAATTCCACTAACTCGCCAGAGTCTCTGTTTCCCTCATTCTCAACACTTTCGACCAGGTTTACAGTGACGGCTTCTTGGTGCTTCAGAAGACAATTTTTAGTGTCCACGCTGGGCTTTTTTGTGCTTTCCAGTTTGATCTTGAAAACTTACAAGCTCGAACTAGTTGAAGTTAAACCCGCCTTAGTGGAAAACATTGTCAGATTCCCATTGGCGCTGGGTCGATTCGATGTGGTTTCGAGTCCGTAAATGTCGAAAGGCATTTCGTATATGTATGAAGTGTAGTTTCTAAGCTACAATATAAATCCAATAAGCGCTTGTGGCGGCTGGAGTCCATGCAGTGCTTCAACATCGTGTTTGTAGCTTTGAATAAAAGAGCAGTAGCGAAGCTCCGCTTCAGGCGTGGAGGCCCGTAGAACAGTATATTTAAATAATCAACGGCTTCACATTGAGGTGAAAATCCCTGTTTTAAAAATACTCGTCTCCCACGAGCGGGGAATCATCGACGCAAGTTTATCCTGCATGAATATACCTCGGAGAAGTTTCATAGACTTAATGTTCGTGATGTCATTAAAACTGATCCATGGATATGCTTTCTCAGCTGTCAACGGCTAGAACATTACCAAAGACCTTTGCCTGATGTTATTTTGAGAGTCGTCTCGGTTGAAGACCTATGCCTGAGGATTTATTTTGATTTGTCCAGGGTGATCGAAGACCGGTTCCAACGACACCTAACTTATCCTTTTTCGCCAACGCTGGAGCTGTTGCCACCAACAGTACTGGAATCGAGAAAAGAAACAGAATATTCAACCGCTCTTTTACATGTGCAATATCTCCCCATTCGATAACTTTAGTATTACTGAACTGTTTTTATTTACCCTCCAGACCGTGGTTAAGTTGTGTTCGTGTTAGCCATGAATCATATCCAGTTAGTTTTGTTGAAGAAAACCTAAATGTCAACCCACAATGTTTTTATTTTTATTTTATTGCATTCTTTATTTCCCCTGCTGTTTTTCGTTTTGTATGTGTATGTGCGTGTATGTATGATTTGGATTGCGCTCCAACAACAGCACCTTGTCAAAGAGAATCAAAGCAATGCATTTATAGTTGTTGATGGGGTTTTCTGCGACACGTACATGAAAGTGCATTTCGACCACAGACTGCTTAGCCAGGTCCAGGTTTTGCAAGCAAAAAGTAATAAATTCTATCCAACTGAGTGAAGTCTTTCTGAGAAATCTGTTGACCCGTGTCAGGTGATGTGGGCTGCTGAACAAAGCCATAATACTCTTCATGTCAAATTCAACCAGGCACAGTCGGGTAAATTATCATCTTTGTTTTGTATAAGTGTTCCATGGAAGAAAATACCGAGACGACTCAAACTCTTTATGAATTTGTAATTTTATTCGATCCTTTTGTTTATAATCCTAAGCCAGATATGAATAATACAGAAATGTATGGACTCTTTAGTCTGCCGACACATATATGTAAATATCGAATGAGGTATCAGGGGACATCTTACTTACACATTATCGGTCTTGTTTAATACGGTGTTTTTTACGGCTTTGTAGATCAGGACCCGTTCACGACATTAATCCGTTTTGCATTGCCACATTTTCAATCATCGAATATGCGCTTGCCTGCGACAACTCTGCTGAACATTGCCGAATAGTGTCATTGATGATTTTTCTGAGCAGGGCTGCATCATGGATTGGACTGCATATGATCTCAGATTTTTCAACCAATCTGCAGTGGTATTTTTGATACAACTTATTTAACAGACAGTTAAGCGTGCAAGACCAGAGCCACGGGCACCCTTGGCACGCGCCTGTGAACAATCCCGGGACAAGATCAGCAGGACCATTTCTGTAGTATGTCTGTTAAATGGGTTTTCTCGTATTGGTATCACGCATGTATGTTACACTTCCACGTATTAGAGTCATTATATTAAATTCAGGTCGATATCTAATGTAGAGCTGTGCTCCACAGGTGTGAAATGAAGGTACGTCAATCGGAGTTTGCGACATGGAAAATACATGGAAGTCGTCAGAGTAATCAAGAACAAATCACTAGGTGTAAAATCAGAACAGTATGAAGCCATGTGATGCGGTGCTTGATAGCAATGTTCACTAGGTAGCTACCACTGACGGCGCCACGTGTGTGATTAACCTGCATCGTGGTGGTCATTCTGTCAATATTTGGTCTGATATTGTATCTCATGTTAACTATTTGTTTGTCTGCGGGAATCTCATTATTATCTTCGAGCAAACCAAGAACTGTGGAAATTCCACCGAGATGGCACAGCTCAACTGAGTGTGGGTTCGTGCTCGCGTATATAGATTTTAGAATCGTTCAAGGTCATCAAAGAAATCCTTCTTCGAATCTCTCCAATGAATGAGTCAAAGTCAATGTCATACGATTACCCAGAATGTACAATGATATACCAATCTGCGTCACAAGCGAGATATTCCCATAGAGGCACCCAACGATCGGGATCAAATACTAGGACAAATGTAGCATACACAGCAACATTAGTAGGCCCTCTCCCCTCACACCCCGCGAATCGCGTAGAGAAAACCATGTTTTCATAGGTAAGATTGTAATCGTCATGATAAAACCAGGGTTGAATTTACAGCAACGATATTCTGTTTAGTAGCATAGATTTCACGTACAAAAAAATGTTTCAGTTGGAAACTCCTCAGAGCTCATAATCAGGTATGTGTGTATATTTATATATATATATATATATATATATATATATATATATATATATATATATATATATATATATATATATATATATTGTGTGTGTGTGTCTGTCTGTGTTTCTGTGTGTGATCAATATTTTTAATGAGCTCATGCACTAACAATTGAGTACAATTATTGCGGGCTATGGAACTCAGATACACGTAGGACTGGATTCCTACAATCAACCAAAGCACGGAGAAGACTATGTAAGCCACGTCTATCGCTCATATTACCGATATGATCTTGTGTATAAAACATCAAGCTATATATGACATGGCAACGCGCCGACGTGGCTCTCATTCATAATTTAAAAACGATTACGGGACCAGATAGCGGAGACGGAATCGTCATATGGATTGTCAGAAGAGGCATGAGGGCCAGGATTGCACTTAGTGGACTTTATAATCATCTCATGGACAATGTCCCCACATTGGAGATAAAGTACATTGATATAATAAACATGGACGTGAAACACTCCACGATACAGTACAGTCCCCGAAGTTCTTGAAAGAAGACTGCTTATAAAAAGTTAGCAAACGCGGAAAAAACTTACCCATGGTGTTGATGCAGCGTGGCTGGCCAAACAATTGTTGTTGTGGATATACTTACCCGGGCCAAGGAAAATTTTCCATAGACGGTTTGATGTGAGGTCGCCCGTCAAAGTTAGCTAGGCTGATATTTGTTTATACTGCATTATCTGGTAGTAGTGAATGGGGGCACCCTACGGACAATGGGAATTAGCATTAAAAAACCCCTTGGGCAAATCTACGGACAATGGAAATTTAACATGGAGAAAAATCGTGGGCAAATCTACGGACAAGGGGAATTAACATGGGAATAAATCGTGGGCCACTTTACGGACAAGGGGAATTTAACATGACGATAAATCGTGGGTCACTCTACGGACAAAGGGAATTTAACATGGGATTTTTTTTTTTAAATTTTTTTTTGAAAAAAGGGGTAGGCAATTCAAAGACTATCTCTTTTCGAGAAATATGGCTGGCCCTGAAAAGGGCCTTTGGGTTTATGTTAATATGCCCTTAACATAAAGGGCATTTGCGACATCTTCTTTTCCTCAAACTTCGTCTTACAGCAGGGCCATACATCAGAGTCCTCTTGAGGCAACCTTGTCTCTCTATATAGACTCTTCTTATCCACAGGCTGCTGTTGGTCCTGTGGACAACGGTCCACTTGGATCGGACATACATGAGCATGTCCGTCCTGAACATCATCGTTGACACAAGGGTTGAAGATTCAACGTCGGTCCACATGTTGAGGCTCCGAGAATAGGTGAATCAATGAAGTGAACGGCGCTTATTTATAGGGATAGGAAGGATTGAAACGGAT
This sequence comes from Sinohyriopsis cumingii, assembly GCA_028554795.2. Taxonomy (NCBI): domain Eukaryota; kingdom Metazoa; phylum Mollusca; class Bivalvia; order Unionida; family Unionidae; genus Sinohyriopsis; species Sinohyriopsis cumingii. The sequence goes on from CM068838.1 coordinate 40,819,439, forward strand.
TGAGTTCATTCACCAATCCTAACACGCGTTACAGAATTCAGTCAGCCCGCATCCAATCCGAAGAGAGCAGTCTGTGACGTCACGTAGTCGATATAGATTCGCTAGCGCTTGTGTGCAGTCAATCTATGCGACAGGGTTTCAACATGACGGAAACTCAGAAAACGATCCATTGGGGTGCACCAGCAGGGGAGACTGCCCAAGGGAACTCGGACTTACTTTCAGAAGAGGTGAATTGGGATTTTGTGGATTTTCTCTCCTCGCAAGAATTTGTTCCGGAACCTTCATTACCGCAAGTGGAAAATTTTAGACAGAGACAGAAAGAAGAATTGGAGAAATTTATACAACGACAAAAGGAAGCGGAACAGGCTTTTCTCCTACAGCAACAGCAACAAGAAGAAGAGGTAAGAAAAAAACAACAACAGCAACAGCAAGAAGAAGTAGCAGCAAAGAAACAAGAGGGTGAAAATCAAACGGTCACGGTACTGTTGGACATTTTAGCAGAGTTAAGAAGTCTGAAACAAATGTATCAGACTTCTTTATCACGACCGAAGAGAATACGACCTTCCCGAGCTAAACACGTCAACCCTGTGACTAAGCCTACCGTACCACCCTTAGTGATTTCAACTCAATCATCATCAACATTACGCAGTCCAGAAGTAGGCCTTGGCCGTGGCAAAGGCATAAGGCAGTTAAAGTTGATTGCTTAAACTCACCCTTTCACCATGAAGAAAAAAGGCCCTTTTCAGGGCCACCCACATTTCTCGAAAAGAAATACAATTTCAATTTGCCAATAACTCAAAAAAAACCTCACCCATTTTACTCTTATAGTACGTGTCTGTGTATGAGTGCGTGAGTGTAGCTTCTTATTTTTTTAAAATCAAAACTCAAAGACACTTACCTTATATCATTCATTTATTCTTTTCTCCATTTTTTACAATCCAATTCACAATTCACAACACAACACTTTAATGAAAAGTTCATTGATTTCTTCTTTTCTCCTTGTTTAGTCTCTCTGTTTTTTGAATTTCTTCACCGTCACACTCTTTTCCTCTTCTTCTTCCTCCTCCTCGCTTTCTTCCCTTCTTCTTTTTTTCTCCTGTTTCTTTTTCTTCACCTGTCTTCTTTCTTCCTCAGAAGAATCCCTCTCTTCCTCCGAAGAATCCCTCTCTTTTTCTTCTGAAGAATTCCTCTTTTCTTCTGACTCCTCTTGTTTCTTTTTTGGGCAATCTGGAGACCAATGTCCTTTTTCTTGACAATAATAACAGGTATCTTGACTTTTGTCTTTTTTAGTCCCTGTTTTTGTTCTTTTTTGACGGTCTGGACACTCTGAAGACCAATGCCCTTTCTTCTGACAGATATAGCAAGTATCTTGACTTTTATCTCTAAAGGAAGGAGAGTAGTCCGTCGGCTGGTCTGAAGAGAATTTTCTAATGACCCCTCGCAAAGCTCTGACGAAACGTTCCATCTGGTTAGTCTCTTCCATCGTTGTGCTCGGCTTGAGAGTGAAATGAATAGTGAAAGGACAAGACACACACCCTTTTATATACGCTGGTCTGCTATGACTATAAAGTAGTTTATGGTGTTTGAACTTGAGTCATTTGACTTTTTGCTTTCAAGATGAAACGATCCCATTCATTCGAGAAGAAAGAAGAAGAAAGTAAGAGGCAGAAACGTGATCTATCGCCTCGTACCAGGGCTGAAATCTTGGCACAAATTCATGCCAGTGATTTTGAAGAGGACATGAGTGAACCAGAATCCGAAACCTCTAAACCAAGTTCACCACCCTTAGTTAACCCTGAAAAGTACTATTCCATTCGAGAGACGGAAAAGCGCTCCTCTAGAAAATTTAGAACCACGGCTTACAAATACACGGTGAAGTTTAAAGATTTCAAGGCTGAAGTGCCGTTAGAGAAAGCAGAAGTGTTCATCACCGAGGTGTGGGATTCTTTGCTCACCGCACTCAAGCGACAATGTCAACCCAAAGAAGACGATCGCTTGAGACTTTCCATACAACACGACGGTTTGAAATCCCCTGTTTGGATCGAGTTTAGCACCCCTGCAGAATTGACTGCTTCCAAAGTCATGGACAAGATTCAACACGTACAACAATCTAATGACCAGTTTGACATCACCGATGGTAAAGCCACACTGGACATGACCCACGTCTCTCCTCCTCAAGGGACAGGACGCAAAAAGATGTTATTGGTGGACGACCTTCGCAACACCAAAACAAGTCTCGTCCGAATTGACAACCCTCATGACCAGATGTGCTTAGCCCGTGCCATCGTGGTGGGACGAACCTATGCCAACAAGAACGACACGGTAGAATGGAAAAGAACCTGGGACACTATTCAACGTTCCGACCGAGCCAAACAACGAAATGAAGCAGAACTCCTGTTACAACAAGCCGGACTGCCCAAAGGCACACCCTGCGGCATTCCTGAGATGCAAAAATTGCAAGATGTCCTAGCTCCACGCTACACCTTGAAAGTGCACCCTCAAGAAGTGCGCGGACCTCTGTTGTTTCGAGGGCAAGACTTTAAGGACGGAAAATACATTCATGTCTATTATCACGATGACCATTTCGATACGATTACCACTATCACTGGATTCCTGGGATCCAGTTATTACTGTGAGAAATGTGACTGTGGTTATAACAATCGAGAGCAACACAAGCATTGTGGATCGAAATGCACAGGATGTTTGGCCTCTTCACCCTGTCTGAGCGAAGAACCAGTGCCTTGTTCCAATTGTTTGCGCACGTTTGTCAGCCCTACCTGTTACCAACAACATTTGATGACGCAAGGTTCACAGAAGAAATGTGCTTGTCAACTGCTGAGATTGTGCTCTACGTGTGAACAAGTCATACGTACCAATAGTGTCAAGGCACACGTATGTTCAGGAAAGAAAAAATGTCACATTTGTCACCACATCGTGGACTTGGAACACCAGTGTTACGTGCAAAAATACCAACCCCCACCAGAGAAAGAGGACGGTCACAAGAAGAAAGGCAATTTCATCTTTTTCGATTTCGAATGCATGCAAGAGACTGGCACTCACATTCCTAATTTCTGCGTAGCTCATCGAGCGTGCGAGAAGTGCATTCAAGAACCTATCTTCAGTCATTGCCCTCACTGCAGCAAGATTCCTGGAGGACGTGACAAAATCTTTCGGGGACCTAACACGCTAGCCGATTTCGCTCGATGGGTCTTAGACCCCATCGACAAGACGTGGAGCCAAGAGGACATCGAACGTTACGGAGATTGTCATCGTCATGCCACGGTGATGGCTCACAATTTCTCCGGATACGATGGACAGTTTCTTTTGAGGCACTATACGGAACAAGGCACCGAGCGTCCTAAAGTGACTTTGAACGGAGCCAAAATCATTTTCATGCAAGTGGGACAAGTGCAGTTTAAAGATTCGATGAGTTACTTGGCCATGCCTTTGAGTCGAATGCCTAAAACGTTTGGAATGACAGAAATGACTAAAGGGTACTTTCCACACTTTTTCAATACGGAAGCCAATCAACACGCCGTTCTACCCCATTTGCCTGAGGCTCACTATTACGACCCCGACAACATGCGTACCGAACAACGAGAAGCTTTCTACGCTTGGTACCAGGCTCACGCCTCGGACCCTTTCGACTTTCAGGAAGAAATGCTAAAGTATTGTCGTTCCGACGTGGACATTTTACGGCGTTGCTGTGGAAAATTTCGAGAACTGTTCATGGAACACGGAGGGGTCGATCCTTTGAAAGAAGCTTGCACCATTGCCAAAGCGTGTTCCTTAGTGTATCGACAACGATTCATGCCTGAAAAGACCGTGGCTGTCATCAGTCCTCAAACGACCCACTATGTCAAGCGTCAATACTCGGTCAAAGCCCTACGTTGGTTACATTACTTGTGCGACAAGGAAGACAAGTGGATTCAGCATGCTCGCAACGGAGGGGGCGAAAAGACCATCGGAACTTATTCAGTCGATGGCTGGGACTTAGAAAACCCCAAGATCGTGTACGAGTTTAACGGTTGCTTATTTCACGGATGTCCCGTCTGTTACCCTGACCGTGGCACCAAGAATCAGTTTTTGCAACGAACCATGGAAGACTTGTACCAGGACACTTGTCAGCGACGCCTAAAGTTAGAACAGCAAGGATACCAAGTGGTGCAAATGTGGGAACACGAGTACGATCACCGTATGAAAACCGATCCCGAGTTTAAACGCCTCGTGGAAAGTTACCAGTTCATGGACCCGCTGAACCCAAGGGATAGTTTGTACGGAGGAAGGACCAATGCCACCTGTTTGCTGTACCAAGCCGACGAAGAGAAAGGAGAAGAAATCAAATACTTGGACGTGTGTTCGCTGTATCCCTACGTGTGCAAATATTGTCGCTTTCCTGTAGGGCATCCGCAATTGTTCACGGAACACATCGACCTGAAAAACATTCGACAATACGAAGGCTTGATCAAGTGTAAAGTTTTGCCTCCCACGAACCTATACCATCCCGTCTTACCTCACCATTGTCAAGGCAAACTGATGTTTCCCTTGTGCCGTACTTGTGCCGAAACGTGCAACCAAGACCAACCTTGTCAGCACACCCAGGAAGAACGTGCCTTGACGGGAACCTGGGTCAGCGTAGAATTGTTCAAAGCTCTGGACATGGGATACCAACTGTTAGAAGTGTACGAAATTTGCCACTTTCCCAAGACACAACAATACCGCAAGGGTGATCCCAGTCAGAAAGGCATTTTCGCTGACTACGTGGATGCCTTTTTGAAACTGAAACAAGAAGCCAGCGGCTATCCTTCCTGGTGTCACACTCCCGAAGACCAAATACAATTCAAAGAGAAATACTATGAACAAGAAGGCATCTCTTTAGACTACGTCGAGAAAAACGAAGGCAGGCGATCGTTTGCCAAAGTGATGTTAAATTGCTTGTGGGGTAAAATGGCACAACGACCGTGTTTACCCAAGACGGAATATTTGACAGAACCTTCCCGCTACTTCCAGATGATTCACGACAAAACCAAATACATGAAACACGTGGACGTCGTTCGAGAGAATTTAATCTTGGTCAATTACGAAGAAGATCTGGACTTTGTACAAGACGACCCTTTTTGGAAATGTCATCATTGCGGCTTACGTGACAGCCCATGCTCGCTTAAAATTGTACGAGGCTTTAGAACTGTTAGGGGAACGCGTCCTGTACTTTGACACGGACAGTTGCATTTACATCCATCACCCGATTCAACATCACCCTAACATCGAAGGAGACCGTTTAGGAGCCTGGACAGACGAGCATCCCGACGACAAGATTTTAAGTTTCGTCAGTGGCGGTCCCAAAAATTACGGCTACGAATACCGGGACAAACAAGGAGAAGTGCACACGACGTGCAAAGTGAAAGGACTGACTCTGAATTATCGTACCAGTCGAGTGGTCAACTTTGGGGTATTGAAAGAAGCCTTGCAATCGGGAGAGGATGGAAACTTTAAAGTGACCACCTATCAACCGAACAAGATTGTACGTTTACCCACTCACCACATCGTCAGTCGACCCCTGGAAAAAATCTATCAAATTGTATACCAGAAGCGAGTTCGACTTCCCAATCATTTCACCTTACCGTACGGTCACGTCGGTATTGGTCTGTATATAAAAAGGAACCCTAGGCAAAATCGATAGTTCATTGTGACTACCAAGACCGAGCGAACAAGATGAATACTTTCAGAGAAACACAGAACAAGTTGTTTAGAAGGGCACAATTCAAGTGTGAGGCTTCGGAAGTGGAATGCGATTGTGAGCCTTGCGATGGGTACGATGCTGTACCTTGTGACCTGAGCGATGCCGTAAAGCATCATGGGAACTTTAGTGCCCCTACCCCTATCATGGAAAGTGATGCTGTGCGTGTCAAACCTGTGGGATGCGAAAGTGATGCCGCTCGTCCTCTTGGACATTTTACTGGGTTTCGTTTTAAAGGGGAATGTTCACCTTCACGTCTACCCCCCTACGGATGTCATCCAGCCCTGAGCAAACTCCTACCCATGTCACTCAACCCTCATCGAAACGAACCTGTGAAAGACGAATATTCGTTCCCTGTGCGTTTGTCGGAATACTGCGACTTTGAAAATCGTCTTCAATCGTTCAAAGGAAAATGGCCTAAGTATCTGGGAGGACCGACCCCCGAAGAATTAGCCAGAGCCGGATTTTTCTACTTGGGCGAAGGAGATAAAGTCAAGTGCTTCAGTTGCGGTGTGTCACTTCACCACTGGGAACCGCAAGATTCGGCCTACGTAGAACATGCTCGATGGTCACCGAATTGTCATTACTTACCCTTAGTGGGACCGAGACATTGAAGTAACTTCTTACCATAATAATCTGTTCATGGATACTTTACAAGAGAACATTCGTGCTTTGCCTGTGGAGTTGAGAGAACGCATTTATCGAGAATTGGTCAAAATACAAGTGAAACGTAAAGAACAATTGCATCCGTTACGTCACCGGTGTTTGAACCACTGGTACCTGAAAGCTATACAAGGATTGATTCAATTGAAAGTGTTCCATCGGACAGACATTGATCAACGATCCTCTAGTTTTCAAAAGGATTGGTTTGGTATGGACGATTGTAGTTACATCATTGTAAACGTACTGCATCGAATTCCAGAGGAAGAGTTAACGAATTACCAACATCTTGAACACAATGTCAACTTAGTGAAAGAGGAAACTTCTGAACGAATTGTAATGTGTAGATTAGTGACTCAACGATTTAAATTCGACACTGAAGTGAAACCATGTTTGTGCAAAGAGTACATTTCTTGTGTCAGACCAAAGAGGATTTAGTATGACCTATTCATGGATACTTTACAAGAGAACATTCGTGCTTTGCCTGTGGAGTTGAGAGAACGCATTTACCGAGAGCTGGTCAAAATACAAGTGAAACGTAAAGAACAATTGCATCCGTTACGTCACCAGATCTTTAACCACTGGTACCTGAAGGGTATAAGAGAACTGATTCGTCAGAAATTGTTTCAGTGGTCAGACCTTGTTCAATACTTCCAGGCCCCCGATGATTCACGTGTTGATCATTTTGGTTACTTCGAGATTCACCTAGAGCAACCCATTGAGGAAGACGAGGTAAAGGATTACCAACATATTTTACGTGGAATCTACTTAGCGGAAGAGGAAACTTCTAATCGAACTCTGACGTTTCGGTTACAGTATGCAAGATTTACATTACCCACTGGAAAACGAACATCACTGGCTAGAAAGTACGTGTATTCTTTTCGAAACAAAGAGACTATAAAAACAGGCAGCTATGCCACGACTTATGTCGTATGTAATCCAACAGATTCCGTGGAAGGAACTCAATGACCATATTCAAACCGTGGATCATTACCATCGATTATTGCAAGAACTGTATCCATTCAATTTGGGACGACAAGTGGTGTGTGTCTTAGTGACTTGTTTTCTGGGATTTCGTTTACCAGCCGATTCTTTGTGGACTCTTTACGATCAGTACTTACCACCTCCATGGCCTTAAATGGTCACGAAAAACTCCTTTTGCTCAAAGCCTTGCGGTTTCATCTGGATACTTCTCGACCTCAACAGGAAAAAAAGATTCGTCAACTTTTAGCTACCCAAGACGTGTATGACGATGTGTGTGTAGCTTGTGACTTACACCCTCATTGGACAGATGTTCGTGACTGGAAAAAGGGGGGTTTTGAGGTTTGGACCCAAGAAGTGGCCCAGTATGCACAAGAGTTGTTCAAGGAAAAAAGTTACTTTTCAACCTGTGTTAGTGACGGTGCCAGAAGAACCCGTCACCGAGAACAACCACTCGCTTCAGGACAGGACTGTCATGGACATTCCTGAAAGGTCATTCCGGGAGGACACTTGTGTGACAATACCTCATGTAGAGACTGTAAGAACATTACACACTGTCCCTAGGACATCTTGGTTAACCAAAACATGTTGTACAGACACTTGTTTATATTCCACTTTGATCGCTTTGCTGTGTTTTATATTCCTGTACATCACTATTTGGGTTGTATGTATTTTTGTCTTTCGTGTTCATATTTGAAACATTCAATAAACGTGTTCTGAAAAAAGTATATAAACTCTTGTCTTGTTTGTTTTTCGTGTCACAAGTGACATTTCTCACACCATGGCTACCTCTGCTGTCTCTGCTCCCTCTTCCTCTACTGTCAAAGTCATCGACGAACACTTAGATCGTGCCAGTTGGGAGGCTTTGTATCTTCGCCATCCCTTTAACATGCTCATTGCTGGACCTAGCGGTTCGGGCAAAACCGAATTCGTCAAACGTTTGATCGAACATAAACATCATTTGATCGATCGACCACCTCAACGGATCGTGTGGTGTTACAAAGAGTGGCAATCGGCGTACAGCTTTTTGCGAGAAAGTCAAGGCGATTCCATCGTGTTAGTGGAAGGCATTCCTAAAGAAGACGACGGAATCGTCTCTGACTCCCGTCTAACCCATCTGGTCATTTTCGACGACATGTTAGGAGAAGACGAAGAAGAAATTAAATTGTGGTTCACGCGCAAAGGGCATCACCGTAATGCCAGTGTCGTTTACATCACCCAAAATTTGTTTCAAGAAAGTAAAGCCCATCGCACCATCAGTCTCAATGCGCATTACGTGGTCTTGTTTAAAAGCCCTCGAGATAAATCGCAAGTGCAAGTCTTAGCCAAACAGTTAGGAACGCCTTGGCTGACTCAGGCGTACGACGATGCCACTCAAACACCACACGCCTATTTACTCGTCGATTTGAAACCTACGACCCCCGAGGATTTGCGATTTCGTACCCACTTGTTTCACCACTGGTGCCAAGACGGAGGGCCTGTCCTGTACACGTCTCCGTCCTCGACTTCATTTCACTCCCCATGAAAAAAATCTATAAAAACCTCAGACCCTTTTTCGTCTGTCTCACACTCAGTGCGAACATGACGTCCCTTCAGTCGCATCTTCCCGTCAAATTGATTCGTGCCTTGTATGGCATCAGTCGAGAAAAAGATCCACAAACACGAGCTCGTGTCTTAGAAGCTAGCCTCAAAGAAGTCTTACGATGGTTCACGGTGACGGCACGTCAATTACTCCAAGGAATCATTCAGATTCCTCATCAAACCCAACGCTTTTTCGATCGAAACAAAGTCGCTTTGGTCCAACTGGCCGATCCCCGCATCGACACTCAAACCAAAAAACAAATCATTTTGAAACCTGGAGGGAGCGGTACTCTAGGAGGGGTCATCATTCGCTCACTCTTAAGATGGGATCCTAATGCCCCCAGAGTTATCCCTAAGACAAAAGTTCAACGAAGCCCCAAGAAGAAAAAGACCAGGTCCCCAAAGAGAAGAACTTCTCCAGTGGCGGGACCCTCCTCTTACCAGACACCACCCCGAAAAAAGAAAAGAAGCCCCCAGAAAAAGAAACAGAAAAAAAGTCCTCAGAAAAAGAAAAGTCCACAGAAGAAAACTAGTCGCAAGAGAGGCACTGCGGCCAGGACGCAGCCTTACACTCGCAAAACACGACCTGCCACAGCGTCTCCGACAGCCTCACGTTTGTCCACTTCTCCGTTGATGTCACCAGGAACTGAAGAGTACTTGGAGACGTTGATCACACCAAGAACTTCTCCGTTGATGACCCCCAAAAGAACTTCCCCAGTGGCAGGACCTTCCAATTTAGCGGCAGTGGCTGCTGCTCACAAAGTACCTTCTCCCAAAATCAAAGTCCATGAAAGATCGGGCATGTTACAAAGTTTACTGGATTTGTCCAAGCAAGAACTGGCTCGATTTAGTCCGTTACGTACCCCTGCACGACGTGTCATGCCTGTCCTCAAACTGATACGACGTAAAGACAATGAATGGCGACGCGTTCCAGTATAAAAAAGGCCTGTGACCGAGTAGGATATCAGTGTTTTTTGGTGCTCCTGAAGACTCAAAGATGTTACCCTCCAGAAAACCCCAAGGAAAGAAAAGGAAAGGACTGCCACCACGTTTAGCCAAACATGGGGACATGTTATCTGTTCTGTCCAAAGCTTCTCCACCCCTACGAAAAAAACTCATTCAAACGGCCTCCAAAGAGGTCATCGATACCGTGTGCGAATGTTGTTTGAACGTCTTGAAAGGCACGATCCCTTTGTCCAAACACCAGAAACAATGCTTAGGCAAACATCGTCACGTTCTTCGGAAAATGGTTCAAAAGAAAATTCCCATTCGTCAAAAAAAGAAGATGTTGGTCCAACGTGGAGGCATTTTACCTCTCTTGTTAGGCCCCATACTGAAAGGAGTCTTGGGAACCATGTTGGGAGGACTGGTGGGAGCAAGATAAAAAGGCCCTCGGAAGTCCCAAGATCTCAGAATCGACCCCTGACAACCCCATGGAAGGACGAAAACTAGCTTTAGTGCCTTACAAACGATGGATGGAATACCATCGGTGGCAAGAACAACGCACCCCGCATTTACCTCCCAATCCCAATTTGAGCGAGATGTCCCAGTTACAACACGAATTGCAATCCTTGATGGATCGCCAAGATTTGTCCGAAACAGAAAAATCGCAAAAGTACGGTCAACTCTTGCAACGACTGCAACTCTTTCACCATAAAGCTTTAGACGAAACAGCTTTACCCACTCTGAAAGATTTTAAGACCTTGATGAAAAGTCCAGCACCATCATCATCATTACCACCACCACCACCACTACTGTCATCCCCAACCGTCACCAGAGATGCTACCCCACAAAGACCTGAGGAAGAAGAGACGCGTGAAGTGTTTCAAACACCGTCAGCAGCTCCCATTTCTAGTAAGATTGCAGCATCCTTGTTGACCCCGTCCCCCACACCCCAACGAGAAGAAATGAAAGCTTGGGTTAAAAAGATGATGTCCACACCTCCTTCGACAGAAGTGAAAAAGAAAGAAGGGAAACCAGAAGCGAAAAAAGAAAAGAAAACCAAAGCCATTCCATTGCCACCTCCACCACCACCACTACCTTCGACTTCTACTCCCGTAGCCCATCGGACACGTAAATCCGTTTCCAAACCACCCTTTCGACCCACCCAAAGTAGCATCACCGAAGAGTGGGTGACTTATTAACACACCAACCAACACAAAAAAAATGGAAAAAGTCTTAGCCAGCATTTACTACGATCCTTCCCATCCTGCAGGTTACGCAGGAGTTCAAAAATTGTATCGTGCTGCCAAAACTCGACTGAAAAGTCTCCGTTTACCTCAAGTGCAACGATGGTTACAAGAACAAGCTAGCTACACTTTACACAAACCCATTCGACGCAAGTTTGCCAGAAGTCGCACCCGAGTGGAAGGCATCGATCATCAATGGCAAGCCGATTTAGCCGATGTCACTCATTTGTCCAGCTACAATCGTGGCTACAAATATTTGTTTTGTGTCATCGACGTCTTTTCCAAATTTGCCTCGGTCGTGCCCTTGACTTCCAAATCGAGCAGCGAGTTAGTGCGAGCCCTGCAACGGGTGGTGAAACAAAGTGGTCGTCGCCCTCTTCGATGGCAAACGGACAAAGGCACCGAATTTCTGAACCAAGCTTTCCAAAAAGAATTAAAGAAACGTGACATTCATTTTTTTACCACCGAGAATCCCGAAACCAAAGCCAGCATCGTGGAACGTTTTCAACGTACTTTGAAAGAACGCATGTGGAAATATTTTACGCATCACCACACTCTGAAGTACATCGACATCTTACCGCACCTGGTGCAAGCGTACAACCAATCTTACCATCGAAGCATCGGACGTGCCCCGCAAGACGTGACTCCCGACAACGAAGTGCTGGTGTTTGAGCGCCTGTTCGGTACGTCCCCGACGAGGGCTGTCCCCAAGAAAAGTGGAGAGTTGACCGTAGGAGATTGGGTGCGCATTGGCAAAACCAAACGCACTTTCGACAAAGGTTACTTACCTAACTGGACGACCGAACTGTTTCGCGTCACTGGACGAGTGCATGGCCGTCATCCTACCGTCTATAAATTGGAAGACATGAACGGAGAAGTACTCAAAGGAACGTTTTATTTGCCCGAGTTACAACGTGTCACCAAAAAAGAAGACGACGTGTACGACATCGAAAGCATTCTCGAACGCAGAACCCGTAAAGTGGGCAAACGACGTGTCAAAGAAGTCAAAGTACGTTGGAAAGGATATCCACCCAGTTTCGATTCTTGGATCGACGCTTCGCAAGTCATCGACTATAAAAAGAAGAAGTGACCATCATGCCCTTTCACTCAGCAGACGCAGCTACGTCGACCACTCCTTCTTCCCCTAGTTCTTCTGTGCAAGATTTACAAAAACAACCTTTGTGGGTGTGGTGTGGAGAACGTGTGCCTAAAACGCAAATCGTCTTTTTCTGCCAAATCTTCGTGGTGTATTGTGTCATCGGGGCAGCCATTGCCAATTTGAGTTTGCAACAAGGAGACAAACAATTGTGGACCATTTTATTGAGCAGTTGCATCGGTTACCTGCTTCCCAATCCCTCCCTGAAATTCTCCTCGAACGGGAACCTTGTGTCCAGTGCCAGTGTCAGTCACCACTCCAATAACCACAACCAGAACCCCATTTTGGGCGGAGACACGCCTCTGACGTCCACTAACCCCTCGGACAGCCACAGAACTCTGGAATTATGAGTCACCAAAACCAATTTTACTTAACCTTACCCAGTGACAGTTCCATGGAGGTGTTTCCCAATAACACGTTGTGCTGTTACACGGCCAAATTACCTCAAGCCATCCCCTTAGATCACGAAGCCCATTGGGAAGTGGCTTTAGTAGAAATGATTCACCCGACCCAAGTCCTCAATGTCCTTTCCAATCAAAATTTTTTTACGGTGGAAGTTCTTGACGATCATTTGCAACAGGAGTTGGATAAGAGAACCATATCTGACATTAAAACATATAATGAGAAAACTAAAACGACCACCTACCACTTGTCCATTCTCCCAGGCTATTATTTCAGTGGTCAACATTTGGTCAACACCATAGCTGCCAAGTTTAATGGCGTGTTTGGGAAAGCTTTTGACATTGTCAAGAACAAAAGTGTCACCGTGGAGTACCACAAAGTAGCTCGTCGCTTCTTAATAAAATTTGAACGGACTAAAATCGTGTCCATTTTATTTTGTCCTGAATTGTTTGACATGTTGGGCGGAGACATGAACATGAGAATGACCATACTCAAGAACAACGAATCACCCAGCGTTTACGACAACGACTCTTTTAGCAAGTTATTTCGTACCCCAGTAGAACTGAACCAAGGACTGAATTTGATGTTCGTGTACTCCGATGTGGTGGAGTACAACGTGGTGGGACACACCTCCGTGCCGTTACTGCGTGTCATTCCTTTCAAAGTGGATTCTGCCGCGAACGCTGACGAGGAAGGTGGAAACACTTACCACGTTCACCGTGAATTTGTCCATCCTCACTATTTGCCGGTCAGCAAGTCGTATTTGGACACGGTCAACATTACTATAAAAGGAGATTTGGGACAAAATATTCCATTCACCAAAGGAAAAGTCACGGTGAAACTCCATTTTCGAAAACGGTTCTCTCACGACTCGTAAGTAAGTAAGTCATGTATCCAGTGTACCGAGGGGTGGCTCGACAACGAGGACACGGTTTAGGAGACATGTTAAAATCGGCCTTTCGTTCGGTGGCCCCAGTGTTGAAACCGATGGTGACACGAGGATTGCACGCCTTGAAAGATGCGGCACTGACGCAAGGCAAAGAATTTCTCCAAAATGTCATCATCGACAAACAAAACCCTAAAGAAGCCTTCATGAGGGCAGGCAAAAATGTCTTGCTGCAAACGGGCAAAGACATTTTAGGCCGACGAGACACACCTATAAATGCCCTGCACGCTACCGAGTCAAGCATTCAGCAAGGACAAGGCAGAAAGAGACGACGAAGAAGAAAACACCCTTTCACCAGACTTCAAGCGAGAAAGGCCAAGAAAAGAAGAACCGTTCGAGACTTAGACGTTTTCGATTATTGAAACACAGAACAAAATGATGCACCGAGAGTCTTGCGCCTGTTCCAAGACGGAACTGGATCTGTTTGCCATGCCCCCTACCATGATGACGATGCAAGAATCCCAATGGGTGGAATTTAATCCGTCTCCTCATTGACCGATTCCGCTCCCATCGAGTTTGAAATCAAAGGACAGCCCGAAGATTACATCGATCTGAATAGCAGTTACTTGTACTTGAAAGTCCAAGTTCTAAAAAATGATGATGGTCAAGTAGATGACACTGAGAATATAGCTCCCGTCAACAATTTCATGCATTCCTTGTTCAGCTCAGTGGATTTGTACTTGAATAACAAACTAGTCAGCAGCAGCATGGATACTTACCCTTACCGTGCCTACTTGGAAAATCTCTTGACGTACGGAATAGATGCCAAGGATAGTCATCTCAATGCCTGCGTGCTGTGGGTAGCTGACGAAGCGGGCAAGTTCGAAAAAACAGATGGAACCAATGAAGGCTTTGAGGCAAGAGAAAACAAAATCCTAGGTAAAAAGAGTTTAGAACTGATGGATCGTTTGCATTTGGACATGTGGTTGCAAGAGAAATATTTGCTGAACGGGGTGAATGTCCGCTTGAGACTGAATCGCAGCAGTGCCGCTTTCCATTTGCAGGCTGCTGATGCTACTAAGCCTCCTAAAAGCAAAATTTTAGTGGCCAAACTCTACGTACGACGCGTGGAAGTGTTACCCCAAAGTAGGTAACGAAATCAGTCAAACGTTGAGCAGAACAACTGCCAAGTATCCCATACGACGTGTGGAAGTGAAAACGTTCACCATTCCCAGTGGACTGCAATCCATAACCGAAGATCATCTGTTTCAAGGACAGCTACCCAAGCGTTTAATCCTTGGTATGGTCTCGAATTCAGCCTTCAACGGAGCTATCAAAGAAAATCCTTTCAACTTTCAACACTTCAACGTGAAGAAAATCGAAGTCAGTCGGGATGGCAAGACCTTGTGTACCCGACCTTTCGAACCTGACTTTGCCAACAACAATTACTTGAGATCGTACTTGTCCCTGTACGAAGCCACCGGTCAGTTAGGAACCAACACCAGTCACGGCATTGAGTACGACGATTATCACAAAGGCTATGCTTTGTGGGCTTTCGATTTCACTCCAGACCAAGGCAGCGACGAGGGACATTTCCACCCTATAAAATCTGGACAGATTCGTGTGGAACTTCAGTTTGCAGATGAACTGAAACAGACAGTGAACGTCATCCTGTATGCAGAATTCGATAATACCATAGAAATCAACAGTTTGAGAGAAGTCATTCTAGATTATTAGAAGCTATGGAAGACTGTTATCCCTCTTTACCTAGTGGAGAAAGTTTGGAGATGGAATGTGAGGAAACTGTGGAAGAAGAAGTGATCATGATGAAGTCGAGATGGCCAGAACAAGAAGCCCATTTAGTCTCCTGTTTTGCTAAACACTTGGTCGACAAAATGACGGAATTGATCAAGAAAAATTGCTATGGATGTCAAAACGATCATCCCAGTCAAATTCAACACGATAAATGCCTGATGTTAAGTCAAGAAGAAAAATTGGACGAGTATCTGGACGAAGCTTGGAGTCTCATCTCGAACAAAGACGTGTTGCACCAGTGGTATAAAGACTTGCGTGAACATTCTTGTCCACCATTAACCACTCAAGAGATCCATCGTATCGAAGCTCTCCTGAATCAGAGTGAGGAAACAGAACGAATAACCGTTTATTCGTCAGACATTTTCAAGCAAAAGGTCAGGATCGAATTGACGACGTATTATTACCTGTGAAGAAGAAAACACAAAACAATGGATACCTGGGAACTTTATTACCTTTTGAACCACAGTTCGTATACGTCTTCTTGGAATCCTGTCGTCTGTGCTAAAGATGAACTCCCTCATCGCAAACCTAAAGACCATCAAGCTTACGTGATCAACACGGACGACAGTCATCTCCCAGGAACCCACTGGGTAGCCGTCTACTTTCCTCAAGAAGGATGTGTGGAATATTTCGATTCGTACGGATTGCCCCCTTTGGAAGACGATATCATCGACTTTATGAGAAGAAATGCTCAAACCACCCGATTCAATAACGTGAAATTACAAGGCACAGATTCCTTGGTGTGTGGACAGTACTGTGTGTATTTTCTGCATCATCGCAGCCTGGGCTATTCCTTAGAACATTTAGTGACTCATTTCGATCCTCGTTCTTCTGCTAGAAACGATGTGAAAGTAGATCGATGGTTCTGTGACCATTATGCTTATCTTTTGTCTCAAGCTAGGAAACGTAGTGTCCATCAATGGCCTAATGATTTCCAACAGTGGAAATCACAATTTCATTCACAACGTTGTCAGCCCTGTTCTAAGTAGATTGTCCATTGAGAAAAAAATGTTTGTGATTTGAAAAAAATTGTTTGATGTTATAGTGTTGGATTATTGTTAAAAATGTTAGAAATGTTGTTGTTTAGTGTTAAGTGATTGTTGAATAAAAAATGTTGTGTTTTGAAAAAATGTCTTTGTCTTTTGTTTAGCTAGAAGAATGTTGGATTGATGCTCTTTGATTTCTTACTATCCCTCTCATGACACTCACTAAACGTTGCGGCTCGAAAACCGTGTGGGGGATGTTTTCCTTCACGTCCGCGCTTTGAATTTAAGAACGGGGGTTGTTTCCAGTCTAACCATCCATTGTCGACTCATCCTCCTACGAAGATGTGCTCCAAACTAGCTAAGCTCAACGAAGCCTACGTGAATTTGCATAGGGTCCGACACAGTCTGATACCGAAGCCAGAAGAAATAGAGAATGTGAGAATGTTAAAAATCACTGAAGACCTGATAGAAGAGCTCTTCAGAGAAGAAATGAACAGGGAAAAAGAAGAATGGACAGAGAAGTACAGACTTCAGAGACAGCAGCAACAGCAGCAGCAGCAACAGCAACAGCAGCAACAACCTGAAGCTGACAGAGGCTTTGTCGATTGCCGTATCGACACGAAAGAGTTCTTCTTCTCTTTTCGAAGAAGCAGACCTATCGCCAGAAAGTCTATCCTCAGAGGACATCGCATTCTTAGAAACTAAAAAAGAATGCCATAGCAAAACAAAAAAAACAGCCCTTTTCAGGGCTACCCAATACTCTAGAAAAGAAATAACCATCAATTTGCCAATGTGTGTAGGTAGAGTAGTGTGAAAATAAACACTAACTCTTGCTTTTAAAAATGTGAGGGTATGTGTTAGTGTGATGGTGTGTTTGTAAGAGCTCACGTAAGTTGGTGAGGATAGTAGATTAAAATGATGTCTTTTTTTGGTGTTTGAGGTGTATATTTGGGGTTAGATTGGATTGCTTTGCGTATGTGGATAGTCTATTGAAGTGATTTATGAAAAAATTTTAAAATAGTGATGGGTAGCATAAAAAGTGAGTGAGTGTTTCTTTTAGGTCCGCGCGTTGTTGTTTTTTTTGGTCATGATCTAGGTAAGATGAATTTTATGTTATTAGGGGGATGTTTTCCATCACGTCCGCGCTTTCAGTATAAATTGAAACTCGTTCGGCAGTCCAGCTACCCTTGTTGATTGATCAACACAGCCAGAAGAATGACTAGCAGAATAGTGAAACTGTTAGAACTCCAGATGCACCTGGAATATGCCAGGCGCATAGTAAACGAACTATCAGCGGAGGCTATAGTAGAAGAAGCAAGAGTAAAAAAGGAAGAGGAAGAGAGAAGAGAAAGGGAAGAAGAGGAAAAGAAAAGAGAAGAGAGGATGTCGTTCAATATTCCCGAGACAGAGGATTGGGGTGTTGAAGCGAATCATCCTCCCTCTGCGCTCCCCAGAAGAAAGGTGAAAGAAGACTGGGGAAGAAGATGCGTGTGTGGCGCAAGGCCAGGACGGTGCAACCATTAGATAGGTGCATCAGGAGTTCAAAAAACAGCCCTTTTCAGGGCTACCCAATACTCAAGAAAAGAAATAACGATCAATTTGACAATGTGTGTAGGTAGAGTAGTGTGTATATAAACACTAACTCTTTTTTAAGATAGTGTGAGGGTATGAGTTTGTGTGTTTAAGTTTGTAAGAGCTAAGGTATGTTTGTGTGAATAGTAGATTATGGGTTTCTTAGCGTGTCTGAAGAGTATAGTTAGGGTTAAATTATATGAAATGAGAAAAGTAGGGGATGTTTTCCTTCACGTACGCGCGTTGATGGGTCATGATCTAGGTAAGATGAATTTTATGTTTTTAGGGGATGTTTTCCATCACGTCCGCGCTTTCACTATAATAACCCACAGTATTCGTCGTTCAAACCATTCTGCAAAGAATAAAAAGAAGATGGCGTCAAACCAAATGGACAAAATACAAACCTTGCAAGACGTTTTAGACAACTTAGGAATAATGGAACAGATGCTATTAAGACTGGTTGAAGACCATTATTCCTATAGTCCCCATCGTGTGAAGATGGAAATTAATAACTTAAGGAAAGCAAAGGACAAGATTAGTGGTGTCATGAAAGAGATCAAGGAGGAGAAGGAGGATGAAGAGGAAAGAATAAGAATACGCAATTGGAACGAAAAAATTGAAAAAGAAGAAGAAAATGAAAAGAGGAAGAAAGAAGAGGAGGAAGAGAAGAAGAAAGAAGAGGAGGAGAAGAAAAAAAAGAAAGAGAAGAAGAGTGTAGGAGATAAAATAAGAACTTGGTGGAGGAAAAGAAGAAATTAGAAGAAGAAAACCCAAAGGCCCTTTTCAGGGCCAGCCATATTTCTCGAAAAGAGATAGTCTTTGAATTGCCTACCCCTTTTTTTAAAAAAAAATTTTTAAAAAAAAATCCCATGTTAAATTCCCCTTGTCCGTAGAGTGACCCACGATTTATCGCCATGTTAAATTCCCCTTGTCCGTAAAGTGGCCCACGATTTATTCCCATGTTAATTCCCCTTGTCCGTAGATTTGCCCACGATTTTTCTCCATGTTAAATTTCCATTGTCCGTAGATTTGCCCAAGGGGTTTTTTAATGCTAATTCCCATTGTCCGTAGGGTGCCCCCATTCACTACTTCTGGTACGCGTATAAAGATACACACAAGCCGTCGTATACACTGAAAGTAGATACAAGAAAGCTGAGTGGTTAACACAGAAAGATTCCACGTGTATCGAAGACGGTCTCTAAAGTATCAATGCACTTGGACCATTAACATGGCTGAGGCTTCTGCAGTTAAATCTAGCCAAAGAATTTCACCGAGCCGTTGTTGGGTTCTCGGCAAAGCTCCATGTGCCAGTTATTCGTGGACAATGACATCCTTCATCGCGATCAAGCCCTGGTGGAACGTTTTAACAGTACACTTGCGAAATGATGAAGCAGGCATCGATACGCCAGGTACTTAATTAGTATCGCGAGTGTGTAACACGTCTTCATTACTACAAGTGTTGAACTTTCCCCTTTAGAAGCTTTGATTTTCATCCACGATCGCACACTGATATGATGTCAGCCACTAGCGTCGAAGCAATATCGCTTCCGGGACCAGTTGATAATCGCTTTGGGTGTAGTGAAGCTCGTCATGGTATTCCAAGACAACTCCGAATAAGTATTCACAGTTGCTGTTGATGTCGTACTTGTGTGTGATTATGAATACCTACATCGGAAGGAATTATCCACATAAACCCAACTTAATGCATTTGTTGCGTAAAGATACGCGCTGTAACGTTTTGAAAGAGCAGGGTCATAGCCCTCCAAGCTTGGATTCCAAATCAGTGGCTGACAATGGAAATCGCGAATATTGCATTTGATAAACAAATGTTGATCGACACCATGGAACAGTTTCAACACGATTCCTGATTTCGACAGCAGGGCACACCTAGCCATTTCCGGCGACTAGAAGTAATGATCGAGAGTGAGCTTGTACACATGCGTGGAGGTATCACGAAAAGTCTCACATACATCAGCAAGCTGCATCACGTCGGTGCGCATGTACATGTTGTGATAGTCACCGAAATTGCGATAACCAGACTAGGCCTTGTAGCAGTAGTAGGTGGAAATATCCTCTTGAGATAGCGATGAACAAAAGGCCACATTTCGCAGATACTGAGTTTGAAAAAAGTCTCCTATTTTATATACCCCTATAGATAGATTCCTGTGCACGTAAGCAACTTGAATCATTAGGCTTCGTGCCAGCGTATCAATCAGTTATTACAGAGCGATCTTAGTCGTTCGCGTCAAAGTTGCTAGCAAGTTTGTCCAGGCTGGAGTTGACAAACCTTAGCAAGTCAATAAACTTTATCTGTCCTAGGCAAATCAGCATGTATTTCTCAAGGTTGTTGTGGATACACTTATTGTGTTAGATGCTGTAGTGATTCCTTGCATGATCAAGTGACTATAATGCCTATGCAGGTCATGAAGCACTACCAGAAGTTTCGAAGCATTACTCAGATGTTTCGTTTTACTTGGCTTAATTCAAAACTGTTGATTGCATGCTCCATTTACGACTCATCTGTATGCGCCAGTGATGTATCAGTGATCACGCACTTTTTCATCAGTGGAACTAAAAGGTACAATTATGAGTCACCGTAGAAAACTCGCGCATGTCAACGTTCGTCATATTTATGTCTACTGGAGACTTAAGCTGTTGTCGGATCAATTCCGCTCTGAGTAAAAATTTAGTTTATTCAGTATCTCTATTTTTGTTAAAAATCAAATTTATACAGTATCGCTATTTTAGTGAAAATCATTAGCACTATTTGAGTGAATATCTAATTTATACATTATAGATAATCTGAGTGAAAAACATGTACACTTGTATACATCCTAATTGTAGGGGAAATATCCATAAGTGTACAAGTGTCCATATTGTAGTCACCCTTGTGTAAATAATCATATTTGTATAAAGTCAAAATCTGAGCACCCTAATCTGAGGAGCATGGGTATGTCCTAATCTGAAAATGTCGGTCCTGGTCAATAACTACGTGCTTTGGTAAGTACACGTGGTACTTTGTTAGGTTCTTAACTATATATATATATATATATATATATATATATATATATATATATATATATATATATATATATATATATATATGAGAGAGAGAGAGAGATTACTGCGTGTTCAACACTAGGTGTGAATGTTAGTATGTGCTGATCAGTAAATTTGGATAACTGAGCCCTAAAATTCTTTCATAAGTTAGCAAACTTAGGTTCTGGTCAATAAGACGGTATAGCTGTCAGTGGTGTGGGTGTTGGTCACTAAAACGGCCTGTTGGTAAGATGCGGAAGTGCTAGTCGTTGATATTTATGTTGGCTAGTAGCTGTGGGTGAAGGTTAGTTGATTTGGGTACATGTCAGTACGAATTTTGTTTGTCCGTAATAGTGGGTGTTAGACATTATGCGTATATGTTGGTCAGTATGTGCACATACTGGTTAGTATATTTCTTTCTATGTTAGTAGCTTTCACTTCATCATTTTCCCGATTAGATACCATAGCTTTTCGTGAGTCAATATCAACCTCTCGACGTTAAACTAATGGACATTTGTGACTTTGCATATCCCATTGAGACCATAACGACCAATTTCAAAATGGAGGCCGTCATAGTCATTTTCTCTGAAGCCATACGCGTCCATTCGAGCCTGTGTAGTCCTTTATACTACTTACAATGAAACGTATATCGATGTAGTAGTAATAACTGATAGAAGAAGCGGAATAAGCATCCTATTAAAGATGGACACCTTTACAACTAAACGCAAAACGGACACATTTACAACTAAACGTAAGACAAATTAGTAATTGTCTGTAATCAAAGCCATCAACCAGCTTTTAATGAAAACAAACATAGTTGAAAGAATTATTTTCCTTGAAGGCTGTCATAGTATTATAAGTTTATGGATGATGAAATGTGCAGACTCTTGCGTCCAAATTTAGCTTTACGTATTTTATTTTATCTTTCCATTTGTGACCTATTAAAGAAATACATATGTTTAACAGTATGCAAAATGTCGAGATCATACGACATTTAACATGGAGACAATCGGATCTCAATTCTAGATGATTCACTACGACGTATGCCATTTTTGTAGAAATGTAGTAACTGTAAAATAAAAGTTCTTATAGTCTTTTTAGGCAAAGCACGAAAACAAAACTAAAAACATAATAATATCAGTATTGTTCAGCTACTGGCATTAAGGCAATTAAATCCTCTTCTTTGTGTTTGGAATTAAAACCCTGCAAAAACCGACGTTACATAGAACATCTGTATTGGTTTAGAATAAGAAACGGCAGACAATTTATCGTAAATCAATAACATGAAATAATTAGTAGATTTGCATACACAGTTATAATCAAATCGTGCTAGTATCCCTTTACAGGTCACCGAACGCTTGGCAGATGTGTAGGATGTTTATCGGCATGTTTAAAATGTCTAAATACTCTCTTAACCTTTCAAATCACATTAAATCCTACACAAATACAAGTCTGGCATGACTTAAGAACCGTCTGTATTTGGAATACACACACACATTAATTTGTCGCAAGCTAGACAATAATATCTTGGAAAATGATATTTAGCTTTGCTGATATATACCTACAGATTTAATGCTTCATTGGCAGAACTAGTCCACTGCAACCTCAAGATGCGATTTTATTTTAGTTGGCTATTCATTGTTGAAACAATCTCTATCAATTCAATTTATATAACAATAGCGCTTTCTTGCGATTTACTTATTCCAAGATTTCTCCATTCATGAAAACTTATATTTCATGGGAATTACAAGAATAGCCCTTAAATTTAACTATAGTTCTCAACTCCATGCACAAATACGCTCTCACCCACAAATACATTTCCAAGCACAAATACATTTGCACGCACAAAACTAACTCGTATCTGTCTCTTATATTTTCTTTATCGCGAAAAGATAATAATAATAATAATAACAATAATAACAATAATAATAATAATTATGCAATAGAACTGACAGAAATGAGAGAACTTTATTTATATTAGCAAATGGAGATTTTTTTTAAAAAAAACACGCTACAAGATTCCCATGTATCGCGCCTTCTTGCGTTAATGCCATTGTGATGGCTATTTTAAAATGGTGCCTGTGAAATTAAAATTTATTATGTAACTTTACTAAATTCTACCTTATAATGTCTTCTGCGTATTTCTAAAGATATCAGTTTGACAGAAAACATGGAGTGCCGCGGGAACGTATGTTTCCTAAATATTTCACAAGGGACAAGCTCAACCTGAGGGAAGATAAATTTAAAAAACGCTTTTGTGATTCAGTCAAATCACTATATAATAAATTTCAAAGATGAATCAATTACTCAATGTCTGATTTTATATCGCATGGACTTTGTCTTGATAACAGAAACAGTCCTCGTATTCCATCTTCAATGTCGAGGAAACAAAACATCAATGATTAATGTACGACTTTGTAGTTGCTGTACAAGTGGTAATTTATAAGAAATTTTAGCAAGTCTTTATACACTATAGTACTGGAATACAAAGATTATATAAAAGGCAATTTAAACAGTAATCATTATGGAATTAGAGTCGATTTAATAGAACTTATGTGTATATTAAAAAACACGTCATAAAGTATCAAGTTTATCACTATAGATCGCACTAGGTTCAGTATAATAGAACCAGCCGTTGTGTACAGTAAAACACAAATGTCCACCTTTAACATCTTCGGTCTTGTGTTCCATCACCACGCCTAAATAATTCCTTACATTTTCCTACACGAATTAAGCGAAATCGCCCCACTGTGCATTAGAGTCATTGCAAGACAATATCACAGCAAATACAATCTAAATTAAGTGCGATGAAATTGTTATAGTGCAAGGTTTTCTCCAGATGGCGCTTGTTGGTAGGTAGGTAATTTGGAAAGTAGGCAGATAAATTAGGTAGGTAATTAGGTAGGTAGGTAATTAGGAAGGTAGGCATGCATGACTGACTGACTCACTGACATCATTCTTAGCTCATTTTGCCATCGCTCTGGTAACTGCACAAGTAGGGTATTAATCAGGGTTTCATTTTCAATAGAAGCGACCTTTTTATCCAAACAAGGCTTGCTAGTTACAAGTGGAGTAACCACAACCTTATCTCCAGCAAGGTCATTGCCTAGTAATAAAATAATAACGTCAATGGGTAAAGAAGACCCTGATCCAAGAGTCAGACTAAGTCTAAGGCCAAATTGACACATGGAGAAGGATTATTAACAAAGCTGCAGTATACTCAGTGAATAAGAACATTTTCACAAGTAATAGTTCTGTATATTTTTGAATGGTTTTGTAATGTGCATGACAACAATACCACATTCGCATTTCACGCTTACATCAAAAAGAAGAACTATTATTTTATATCCAGTTAAAATAAATATGTTCCTAAGAAGAATATTTTCATAATTAATTTTACTTTTAAATGAAAATAAATACTTTGAAATATGTAGCTTTTGCGTTCAATACAAAAAATGACTTTCACTTCTTTGAAATGGATCAATTGGAAAAGTCTCTCTGTATTATGTTGCTTCTTTTTCAACCTGAGGCAAATGCAAATGGATAGAGGAAAAAGACAAATACAAGACAGAGAAAAAGAATAGAGGAAAATAAAGACTCAAACTGAAAAGAACAGATGGAAGAACAAGTACAGAGAGAGAGAGAGAGAGAGAGAGAGAGAGCCAAATGGATATGATGAGAGAGGAAACCGAGAGGCAGAGACAGCATTTAGAGAATGAAATTGCTCAGAAAGAGGGTGAGAGAGAATGAGATCCAATAGAAAAAGACTGAAATGAAATGACAACGCAATTTAAATTGAAAGACTTAAAACTAGCAGGCGGACCATACACACCAACCAAGTACCCCTTAACACACAAGGTCAGGTTTTGATGTTAGCAGAAATATTAGGTTGTTACCCGCCTTTAAAATGAAAAGATAATGATGAATAATTTCCTCAGTTTGGCAAGATTTATGGAAATTTGTAATGGCCAGGCAGTATTGGACTTTGTAATCACAAAGTATACTTATTAACAATGCTCGTGAAGTCTAGAATTTGTAATGGCCAGGTAGTATTGGACTTAACTATTACAAAGTTAACTTATTAACAATGCTCGTGAAGTCCATACTTCATTGCCTGCACAACAAAGTGCTGATGATGATGTTGTTAAGGAATCTCTCTTGACGGGTTATGAGTTGGTACGTCAGACATATCGACAAAGGTTTAGGAATTGTACAAACGAAACTGGACATACCCATATCGAATTTGCAAGGAAAAAGACAACTATTTGATACATAGCATAAAGCCAAAAATGTTTATCAAGATTACGATAACCGCGAACAATCACATCAGCCTATTACCGGTCTTTCCAAATCTCAATTCAGCACAACATTTAGGAAACAAACTTATTTTAAAATAAGTCACAGCAAAGAGCGAAAAGCCTCAAACTTTGTAAAATTTAACAAATAGTTTATTTCCCAAGACAAAGTGAAAATTAAAAAAGTGACTTACGGTATTGCGAAGTAAATCACAAAATAATCCTAGATTTTCAGATAAAAGTCCTAATACTTTAAAGTTCTGAATAGACTTTAGTAGAAATCCAAACTGAATCCAAGTGTTGACGTGTCTTTGATGACCTATATAATGTTGAATAGGCAGCAGTCTTTTATTGAAAAACAGTAACATAATTCTTGGTTTTAATTTACTATAAATCCAAGTGAATGTATCTCTCTACGATTATTTTTTTTATGAGCACTGTATATCCAGAGAAAATAATCACTGAATTAAATTCTTTGAAGAAATAAATTCCAGCCCAAATGAACACTGAACACAACAATAATGCAAATAGATTCACCTATATCTTAATTACAAGATTGTATGGTCTTCTACTTGACCGCAGGTCACTAGTATTATTTTCTTCAAAACAATTTAAATGATGGAAAAAACCTTCTAAAAAGTTCTTAATGTTTATAAAAAAATGTAAACTAAAAAAATGTACACGAGAGAGAGGGAGTGGGGAGACGGATGGATAGAGCTGTTCGGCTTATTTGATTATGATATCTGGTTTTAATTTTCTTATGTTACATGTTTAGGCTCTAATAAACAGTAACAAAAGGAAGCAAAAACAAGCTTTGAAAAATTTAACACATAATTTATTTCCCTGGAAAACACTGTAAAAATTGTAAAAATAAGAACTTACGGTTTTAAGAATCAAATCCAAAAATAATCCAAGAATAATCCACGAATTAAATTTTAGAAGCCCTACTAATAAAATGTTCTAATGACCTAAAGTTCGAGTCCCGACGAAAAATCCAAAATGGAAGGCGATGACGTATAATGTAGTCAGTATAGAGCTGATGCGTGCAGTCCTTTGTAAACGACAGAAAACAATATTCCAGTGTTTAAATTCCGAATAAAATTTAAATAAATTCCTTTGTTCAATAATTTTGTACGAGCACTGAAATATTTCCAGGAGAAAGAATTAATCTTTTAGAATCCAAATAATTCGAATAAAAATTAAAATGTACTTCCCAAACTGGTCACAAACACAAACGCTCCAGTGTAAAGAAAAAGCCCCAACTTTATTGAACTGAGAGTGAATGGAAACTATCACTAGCTTTATCAATAAGTACACATTGTAATAATTGAGTCCAATGCTCCCTTGGCCATTTCAAATCTTGTTCTCTGAAACGAGGCATTATTCAAATATTCTTTGTAGCATCGAAACTTAAATTTGTATTTGAAATGGGAGTTTCGCTTTTCCCTTGCCACCTCCATTTCTTTTATTCTAACTTGATAGTACCTTTCTTCCATCTATTTTTGCATTGGCATCTTTCTCTCTTTATCTCTTCTTTCCTTATCTAATTGCATTTGTTTTTCTTTTTTAACTGCATTTGATTTTCTTTCTGTCTTTCCTGTCTCTCTCTCTCTCTCTCTCCCTCCCCTTTCTCAAATGGCAACTCTATTCGACTTACTTCCATCTCTTTTTGCAATAGGTACACGTATGAAGGGACAATGATCTTTATTCAAGCTTATCTGAAGCTTGATTTTTATAAGTTGTGCCAGTTTATTATATTGTTTCAAAGCTTGTTGTTTTCACTCATTCTTGTGTTACTGTTTATTCGAGCCTAAACATTTGACATAAGAGTACCACTAAATTAATGGCATGGTTAACCTGGCTATCTCTTCCAATATACTTTTTCTTCTATAATTTAATAAAATCCCAGGAGCACTAATATTATAATTTAACCTATTCATTTTCTTCTTAATTTTGTAAGGGCCGTAATATCTAAACTGAAGAAAATTTTGAAGAATGAACAAGAGAGACATGCTCATAAATTCTCTCCATTGAAGTTCTGTCAAACCATGATTTCACTTTTGACTTGCTGAATGCCAAATTCAAGCAATATAGGCTGGAGAGTTCCAAACCTAACATTTGACCCTTGACCCGATTGGACAGATTTGGGAAGGCCAAACTGAGTAAAAGAATCTATTAAATTTGTATTATTCCTCAAAGGATTTGCCTCTGGAAACTTTGTTGAGGCACATATAATGGTCAACAAGTATTGGTTACCTGACTTGGTCTTAGGTAAGGGACCAACACAGTCTACCATAATTCTATTAAATGGTTCATTAAAAGCAGGATTAGGCTGTAGATGAGGCTTTGGTATCTTCTGATTGGTTTTTCCTTCCATTTGACAAGTATGACAAGATCTGCAGTAATTACCAACATCACTTTTGATTTTTGGCCAATAGAAGTGAGTCAAGATCTTGTGCAAGTCTTCTTAATCCCTAAATGACCAGCCAAAGGAGTTTCATGGGCCAGACTAAGTATTTCCAGTCTGGTTTTTATTTTCACACTTCTCTCTCATCCATGACCTTGGCAACCAGAGAACCAGAGTTCTCTCCTATCCACTATGTTGGCACCCAGAGAACCATACGTATCTCGATGGTCAGACCACTGTTTCTTAATAACGTCACTCAAGTCGATCCAAACTAAGATGGATCACACTCTAATCTTGGCACGGGTTGATGTTTACGCCGATGGAATAGCTAATGGTGTAAAGTAGTTTGTGAACCTAAAACCAATATATAGGCTGCACTCATGTTGTTTGGTAATGTCTTTCTCAAAAGTCAATGTATATTGATAGGTGACATCTTGCTTCGTCTGTCGGTCGCGGTTACAAAGCCAGTTAGCCTATCAAATTTCAACAAACAACAACTTTTCTTAGTGACAGATAATTTTATGTATATTCAATTTAGTTAGTCAAGATTTTTTCCTTGATTGAGGGTATAGTCTCCCCCCCCCACCGACATTTGCCATTTTTAAAGATGTTTTCTTCGACTTGAGCTCACGGCCTACCCTTGTTTAAGAACGTAGAATGTTCTGGCTACATTTAAAATGACCAACATCCTGGGCATCTTATTGTGCCTTAGGTCAAGTAAAATTCCTTTAATATGAGGTAAACAGTTATTCATTCCTGTCATTTAAGTTTAGTCTGTGGAATCATTTACTGTTACGTGCAGCTATAATATGAGAGGAATCATATTTTTAAGTTATTTATTGGAATTATAACGCGCGTATTAATATTTTGGCATAGAAGAATACCTTGGGATTATTTTCAATTCAGTCAAATACAATCTGGATTAATCCGGATTATATCATTGTGATACATCAAAATTATTGGTACATTAGCACGTTCAAGAGTATTGGTACATCAGCACATTCAATATTGGAATTATTTCTTAATATTCTTCCCTTTTGCACTTATGATAGAACATTTGGGATTATTTTGGATTTAAGTCACAATACTGTAATTTCATCTTAAATATTCACTTTGTTACTTAGAGAGATAAATCATTTGCAATTTTGCCACACTTGGCGTTTTCTCTTCTTTCTGTTACATAGTTAACGACCATAGCGTTGTAATACTGTATTCAGTGTGGCCTTAGGCAAAGTATGCCTTGATATTGGGAGCATCCTTCTGTAATAATTCATCATTCGTGTAATACTTCATCATTGGAGATATCGTAACTTTCTTTCATCGCATGTTCTCCTTAAAAACTCTGACATTTGATCACTGCGTCGTTCTACGTCTTATTTCCATCAAATTAAATATTATTTTGTCAATTACGAGTGTCATGCATAGTAGTTCGTTTGGAGGTCTTTCAGCATATTAAAACATATAATAGGCTGCCCTCGATATTCCTATAGCTGGTTTCATGGCATGATCAGGGGGTTTTCTTTTCAGACTAAAAACTGTCTCTGCCCTGAATTACTTTTAATCAGTACCTGTTATATTTCCTTCTAGGCCAAAACTTATATCATGCACCCGTCACTGAAAATGTCTCCTGTTCCACTTCTTTTGAAATTATACATGAGTGTAAAGGACCTCTCTACTGCTTCAATCTCACTTCTAAGTACAACAGTCTTACCGACATTAATATTATGAACAATACCTGTCGACCGCAGAGGGGAGTTTCATTACAAAGTATGATAAAAATATCAAAATATGCTGCTTACATATATATTAATTTTTCATGTTGTTCACAGTCACATATGCAAATTGATAAGTTGTTTGTTTTCTTTTTGAGTTTCTATTTTTATTCGCATTTACAAAATCAATAGAAGACACGCTCATGCTTTAAACATGAAATATGGTTTTCATGAAAAAAGTAGGGCACTACATTCACGGTTAGCTTCTTGTATACTGAACCTGAACCGTAAGGCAGTCGCGTACTGGCGCATGGAAATTAGCGTGGAATAGAAACTAAGCTAAATGACGAACCAAAAAGAGGTAATTAAAATATTAAAATATATTCACAGTTTATCAAAATCATTATTCTGCTTTAATTAACAGTTCTAACGACTGTGAAAGTCTCTTTCTCTCTCTCTCTTTCTCCCTTCGGACGGTTTGTCTTAACTTGACCATCGTTCATGTGTCCAGAGACATGTCGTATGACACAAGCGAAAATCCACAACGCTCGTATTTTCATGGATTTTCGCCCGTATCTAGCAACTTTGATGGGGGGGGGGGGGTGCGCCCATTGAGACATTTTTATAAATAAATAATTAATAATCGATTTTTAGAACATTATGTTAGGTTTGAGAAACAACAACAACAACAAAGCATTAAATACGCTACTGTATGTGTGTCTCTTAACCGAGAAATCTAACATATAGGCCAAGTGTCGACTGCCTAATGCAACTATATATTATTGATATTATGAACAATGTAGATAGATCCCAAAGAAAGCGTAAACACACCGTTCCGACAACCCACATTACTTTAGGTTACTTGGCACAAGTTCAGTTTTAATGTTTTCGTCCAGGGCAATATGTTTTTTCTCTCACTCCAGATTTTTGCTTATTTTGTCCCTTACGCACGAGGGGAGGGGGGTTGGGAAAAGGAAAGGATTCCGATGAAATTGTGTACCATTTTAATTTCATTTAGAAAACAGGAACAGTTTGTCGTTATTTTAATATGTCATTTATGATTAATGAATGAATAGAAATTCATCATTGATCTACAGGCCTGCAGCTGAAAGAATGTTTATATATTCATATTGTTGCGCCATGGGCGGATCATAATTCAATATACCAGTAGTATTATTCATATTGTTGCGCCATGGGCGGATCATAATTCGATATACCAATAGTACTGATATATCAATTTGCTTCATACCAACATTTTTAATGCTATGTAATTTTTAATGTATGTGATACATATATATATATATATATATATATATATATATATATATATATATATATATATATATATATATATATATATCTGTGTGTGTGTGTGTGTGTGTTTTAATATATGGTTTAATGAAATTAGTATTTATTTAACGATCTATCTCTGTATGCATATTGTTATGGCCGTAATTTTAACTCCTCGGAGAACATTTTTATGTCATACATGTCCATATACTGTTTATATTTAACTAATATGCTTGAAATTATGAGGTGGGCATGGTGTTATCCACGACAGAAATAGCTTACTAGGCTCGTCGCCTCCCCAGTACAATTTAATATGGCTGAGACCTAAATCACTATGGCGCTTTCGTGCTGGTATCTTGCATTCAGGGTTATTGGCCTTATTCATCTATTACTTGATACTTTCTATACATGTTATTTCTTCTATATTTGTAATTTAGGGTAAGTTTCAGCCTTTTCTTTAATCTGTATGTTTGTTTTTAGTGCAAAAGTATATATATATTTATTTGTTAATGTACACGCGGCACTCGTTGAGTGCGTCTATGTGCATGTATTTACTGTTTTCTGAGGAAGATCTTGCTTTCTGATCGATACGCAAGGAAACCTTGAGGTTTTTTTCCGCATCGTTTCCTACTTTGTGTCATTATATATACAGTATTTCAAGTCATTTGTAATTCAACAGATAAATAATTGTGATAAAGAAAGTGCTAAAACATGCATATATCATTTGATTCTTTTGCAGTGATGTTGAATTTTCTATACCATGTTATAATTTCTTATCTGCAGTTATATGTATATATAAACTTGACGAAACTCTAATTTTATAATCTGCATGATAAGCCTTTATTAGTATGCTATGAAAACTTTGCGTGGGTGCCAGTCAGAAAATACGCCGTTTACAATTTAGCTCCTCCTATAACTTATAGGAAATCTCATTCATTTTCTGCTTCACGCATAGCAGCAACACTCCTAATTAATATTTTAAGCACTGTCTATATATTTTCTTTTTGAGACACGTGACAGATGGGTTGCGAATGTATATATGTCACAATAAATGATGCAAGTGGAACAGTACATTCTTCGGTGTATGTGTGTTGGTAATAATAAAATTCGTAATTTTCAGCAATATTCAAGGTTGCATCAACATGCAAGTACTGATCTGTTTTACCTTGTCTTTACATTTTCTTTTAAAAGTTGAGGCTTTCGGGCTAATAGGAAAATTTGAGAAGGAAGTTTCACATTCGTCAAAAGAGAAATATGATGGAAACATTTTCTTCAAGGTAAGTTAAAGCTTAATTTGAAGCATTTTATACCTATCACATTCCTAAGATAGATTTTAGGCATATCATCTGTATCTCAGTGTATTATTAGAAACATAAGTATTTTTCTTTCATTTCAAACGTAACGAATATGAAGTTAGAATTCCATGAGTTTGGTGTTCCTGAACACCAAGAACACATGCAACATTATTACAAAAATAAATAGCAAGAATGAAACGAAAGTACATAAACTAAAAAGATTAAATTATTGCAAAATATGTTACATATTATATAAACAAGTGAACAAAGAATATTTACATTTTTTACCTCTTCTTCTTTTATCTTTTATTGATTGCAATAGTATGTTTCCTATGTAGGCATTATCTGTAGATCATGTATGCAAATATTAGTTTTGATTTCAACGGTAAATATATATTGCAGAGGATTGCGAAACAGATGAAGATCTTTGTACATAGAATAAATAAGAACTTACATATAGCTGGTACCAGGATCACATAATACTTTTCATTAACATTTACTAATCGAGTTATGTACGGTAACTCTTTGTCATTTTTAACATAGAATTGCACAATTATGGCAATATACTTTAATAACTTATGAGTCATTCAGGTTTTTGCTTTCGTAAGATCGAACTTGGAACTCGTTTTTTGTTTTTGCAGGAAAATTATTTGTGCAAAACGTTTCTTCTGGCTCCGCTTTGCTAACAACATTTCCGCTATAGGCTCCACATTGCTGACGACATGTTTACTATAAGCTCTGCATTGCTAACTATATGTTCACTACTGGCTCTGTATTGCTGACTACACGTTCACTATAAGTACTGCATTGCTGACTACACGTTCAAGAAAGGCACTCCATTGCTTACTGCACGTTGCGTTTCTAAATATTGTCAATATAGGTTATACATTGCTAACAGCACATCGACTGCATTTAAATTTATGAATTACATTTAATTTAAAGACATACTCTAAAACTGACGGCTATTGTGTATAAATAAACGTAGGGCTGACCTGTAATTGAAATAGAACAAGGTTATTAGTCAACTTCGAACATCAGTCTTCATATTGTTAAAGCAGGCGGAACCTCTTATTACGTTGATATTTAATTACAAGTTTTAAATCTGATGTAATCAAGAATAATTGGTGTGGCAAGGTATTTGCCTCTGTTTCGTGTCATATTTTATTTTGGCCATAACAAAACGTTGGTGATCCACAATCTTGGTTATATACGGTGTCTGTGCTGTCTACCTTCTCTCTTAGCAATGTATCCGCCCAAAATATCACGTCCTTTGGAAATTAGCACGAAATTTAAGAAACAAATCGTTTGTGATTATGTAGATTTAAGAGTAATCAAGTGATATGGGACAAACAGGTTTTATTAAATGTAAAATGCGAGTTGTTGTTGTTCTAGGGTTTAACGCCATTTTTCAGCTATACATGGCGGCCAGTATAACTGGTGGAGAAAGAACCCTGGAAATCCCAGGGAAGAACCACCGACCCACCAGAAGCTACTGGCAGGCTTTCCCACGTACCCACGCCAGCCGAGCCTTGGACTCGAACCCACGCATACAGAGGTGAGATGGCAGTGATCCGGAACGTTGAGCGCTTTAGACCACTTAAAATGCGAGTTAATGCATGGTCTGCCGCCATCTTTACAAATTCTTCACATGTATCAGTGCTTTGCTAATTTCATTGCTCTCTCTCATGTAACAGAAAGTAATTCGGTTGAATGTGGCACGACATTTTTGGTAGATTTTAACTTTAAGATAATTTTGGTTACAAGTTGATTTGATATTGAAAATCAACGTTTTGGTAGATTTGAAGTTTAAGACAATTTTGGGTATAAGTTGATTTGATATTAAAAATAAACGTTTAATTGAATCTTGCGGTATAGTCATAAAAGTCCGATGTCACATAACGAATCATTACTTACTCTAATTATCTTAAAGTAACGAAATGCAGAAGGTTCCTGGAGTAACTTGCACACATTTGATAACCCTATAAATTGTTTCTTTGTGTGTTTTTGAGACCTAAATTCATTTTGGTTTTACACTGAAAAGTGACATAATTGCTCTTAGTTTTTGTTTTGTTTTGATCAATTTAAAAGCTTCATAACAAATGTATCACCGATATACGTCGCAAATGTCCATTATGGCCACTCAAGACACTTAATTTGTCAGTTCTGTAATGTTTTTCGGCTCCCAGTCAGAAAGCCTTTATTGACATTTATAATATTCAATATTTTCAGAAGAAGAAAAAAAAAGATGATTAATATTTTCTTTTCGTGGGGACCTGACTTATATAATACCAAAATTTAAACACCCTTAAAGACATGGCCTTCAAAAAATATGAAATCATAAAAACAAATGAATAATTTTATTTGTTTGAGGCGCGAGAGTCTGAATGTATTGTCTATTTCGCAGCATGCGTGATTATCACATTGGACTATAAACGTTATATTTTACTTCAAGAGTATTGGGATACGTGTCTGTTAACTCTATATCACTTCAGGAATAGTCGAGACAACTGACTGTTAACAGTCTATATCACTTCAATAATAGTTGAGACAAGTGTCTGTTAATAGTCTATATTACTTCAGGAATAGCTAAGACAAGTGTCTGTTAACATTCTATATCACTTCAAGAATAGTCGAGACAAGTGTCTGTTAACATTCTATATCACTTCAAGAATAGTCGAGACAAGTGTCTGTTAACAGTATATATCACTTCAGGAAGAGGTTAGATAGTTTTATGTTAACAGTCTATATCATTTCAATAATAGTTGAGACAAGTGTATGTTAATAGTCTATATCACTTCAGGAATAGCTAAGACAAGTGTCTGTTAATAGTCTATATCACTTCAGGAATAGCTAAGACAAGTGTCTATTAACATTCTATATCACTTGAAGAATAGTCGAGACAAGTGTCTGTTAAAAGTATATATCACTTCAGGAAGAGGTAAGATAATTGTATGTTAACAGTCTATATCATTTCAATAATAGCTGAGACAAGTGTCCGTTAACAGTCTATATCACTTGAGGAATGGTTGAGACAGGTGTGATCTGGTAAAACAATATAAAGCGACCAGATACTGAGTCATCCAAATGATCAACACATGAGCTAAACGTTAAACTTTGCTTTGTAGCCTAAAAATATGTGTTTTAATGGCGTCATATTGTGGCATCCCAAATGAATCAAAATGTTCTACGTTGCTACTATCTGGCTTATTGACTATGGCGATCTAACGTGTTCCACAGCCGTCAAAATAATTATCCATGTTGATGACGCAGCTCTCATCAAGCTTATTTTTTGGGGAAGAGTTTTCTTGGAAAAGATATCAAGATTTTTTTTCCACGTCACTGAGCGTTTTCTTCCATTCAAAAAAGGTGTTCAGGCACTATGGCGACAAGGGGCAATTTAACATGGGTGGTTCTGTCAAGCGACATCGGAATTTACCATAGGGAAATGTATAGCAACAATGTATTGTGCCTGTCTAGGGACAAGGGGATTTAAGAGGGGTGACGTCAGGGTACTGGACACTGAGGAAACAATGGCAACACTATTGCAAGATGCTGACCTCAGTGTGACGGAACAGAGTTGCAAGGAGCTGACCTATATATGTGCTACTTTAGGGACAAACACAATAGAGACATAGACATAGAGACATGGATAGAAACATAGATATAAAGACATGGACAGAGACATAGACTTAGAGACATGGTTTGAGACATAGATATAAAGACATGGATAGAGACATAGACATAGAGACATGGTTTGAGACATAGATATAAACATACATAAATGTATCGACATACATCTATCAAACAATCAACTATGTAACCGACAAAAAAATTAAGGCAAAATAATAGGCATCTTTTCAAGACATATGAAAGGCCTGAAAAGGGCCTTTTTTTGTTAACACCATTCACTTAGCATAGAGTGCATCGTACGAATTTTCGAATCTTCCTCAAACTTCGCCTGACATTTTGACCGTAGATTGAGACTCGCATTAGATAGGCTTGCCTCTCCACATAGATCCTTCGTTTGGAAAGGGCTGTATCAGTGATCAGGGTAATAGCCCATGATGATCTGACATACATAGGGTAGGCCGGATTGAACAACATCGACGATAGAAGGGTAGACGATTGTACGCTAGTCCATATCTTGCGACGAGAACAGGTGAATGGAATGAGGTGAACTTCGGTTATTTATTGTGGAAGTCGGATCGAAACGGATTGAGTTCTTTTATCAATCCTAACACGCGTTACGAAGTTCAGTAACAGTGCGGAGTCTGCCTTCCAATCCAAAGAGAGCTGTAAATGACCTCACATTCCCTATATTGGTATGCTAACGTCATAACCCAGTAAATCGATGTGACAGAAACTACCAAGACGATGAATTAGGACGCACCGGCTGTGGAGACGAGGAGCAATGGCATAGCAGCAGCTACCAAAGCAAACAATGTTATATTTCCAGAAAAGAACGATTTCAATTGGGATTTAGCGGAATTTTTCTTTTCAAAAGAATTTGTTCTAGTACCAGCACCTTCACAGCTTTCTCTTTCCTTACCGTACGTCGAGGATTTTAATCAGACGCAGAAGAAGAATTGTAAACATTTTTGCAACAGCAGAAAGAAGTAGAACAAGCCTTTCTCATTCAACAGCAAAAACGAGAAGAAGAAAAAAATTCAAAAAGTAAACGACATGAGGAAGAATCAGAGAAGAAACAAGGTCTAGGAGAGTAGGAGGACAGTATAAGCCAAACGGCAACGGTAATCTTAGACATTTTAGCAGAGTTAAGGAGTCTGAAACAAATGGATCAGACTTTTTAATACAACCCAAGAGAAATAGACCTTCCCGAGCTAAACATTCTTATCCCGTCACACTCCCACGTCGCCTGAGATCCAACATTAGTGATCTCTGCTAAATCATTGACAGTAGCAGGTCAAGAAGTTGCAAAGACATAAGGCAGTTAAAGCTCATTACCTCCCGTTTCTGTTTTGTTTAAAAAATAGCATAAACCAAAAAGAAACACCAAATGGTCTTTTTCAGGGCCACCCACTTCTCTCGAATGGAGACTATTCAACGTTGCCACCAAAAAGAATTAAACCGCTTTTTCCCATGGTGTACGTGTGTGAGTGCGTGAGTGTAAAAATGATTACAAAAACCAAACCCAAGAGAGACACTGAAGTGTTTCTCTCTGGTATATTCTTTGATACAAATTACAATCGAATTTCACAACACATCACTTTATAAAGTTCATTAGCTTCTTCTGTTTCTTTCACCCTTCTTTTTTTTTCTTAATTTCTTCACTCTCACAATTGTTCTTCTTCTTTCTCAATTTCTTCTCGTCTTCTTTTTTTGCTTGTTTTCTTCACGGGTATTTCTTCTTCCTTGTCGCAGGAATCTTCTTCATGTTCGGAAGCATTTTCCTCCCACTCCTGTGGTTTTTGGGTCGGTTCTCTGTTTTCTTAGGGCAGACTGAAGACCAATGTCCTTTCTCTTGACAATGATAACAGGTATCTTGACCTTTGTCTTTCTTAACGACTGTCATACTTTGACGTTGTGAACATTCTGAAGAACAATGTCCTTTCTTCTGTCCGATATAACAAGTAACTTGACTTTTATTTCGAAGGGTGGATTCAGTATTCCGTCGGATTCTCTGAAGAAAACCTTCTTATGACACCTCATAAACCTTTGATCAGAAGTTCGATTTGTGTTAGCTCTTCCATCTTTTTGGTAGGATTGAGAGTGAAATGAACACTTTGAGGGAAGACACTGACCGTCTATTGATATATAAGGGACCATCGCATTTAAAATGTAGTTATTTGACATTTTGCAATCAAGATGAAACGATCGCACCATTTCAAGGAGAAAGGAGAAGAAAGTAAGAGACAGAAACTTGGCCTATCTCCTCGCACAGTAGCTGAAGTTTTGGCTCAAATTCATGCCAGTGATTTTGAAGATGACATGAGTGAGCCACCATTTTGTGGAGAAAAGAGACGAAAGAGGCAGACACCTGACCTATCGCCTCGCACAGTAGCTGAAGTCTTGGCTCAAATTCATGCCAGCGATTTTAAAGATGACATGAGTGAGAAAGAATCCAGGCCCAGAGACCATACGTAAAACCAAAGTCCATCACCAGTTACATCTAAAAAAGAACTACCACATTCTGGAGACGGATATACGCTCCTTTTAGAAAATTTAGAACCAAGGCCTACACGATACACGGTGAAATTTAAAGATTTCAGGTCAGAGGTACCACTGAAGGAAACAAAGGAGTTCATCACAGATTTGTGGAATTTGTTATTGACTACATTGACACGGCAACATCAAACCAACGAAGACGATCGCTTGACACTTTCCATTTACCACGACAGTCTGAAGTCACCTGCTGGATTGACTTTATCAGGCTATCGGAATTGACACCTTCCAAAGTCATCGACAGGATACAACACGTTCAGAAGTCAAATGACTCACTGATGGAAAAGCGATACTGTAGATGACCCACATTTCTATTGCCAAACCGCACGCATAAAGGTAGTATTGGTTGACAACCTTCATAGCACCAAACCGAGCCTCGTCCGAATTAACAACACTCAGAACAAACTGTGTTTAGCCCGGACTATAGTTGTAAGACAAACGTATGCCAACAAGAACGTCACAATAGAATGGAAAAGAGCCTGGGAAACTATTCAATGATCGGACCGAGCCAAACAACGAAGTGAAGCAGCACTCCTGTTATGCGCACGCCGGCCTATCCAAAGACACCACTTGATGCATTCCTGAAATGCAAATAGTGCAAGACGTCTTAGCTCCAAGCTTCACCTTGAAAGTGCTCTCTCAAACAGTGTGTGGACTTCTGTTGTTTTGAGAAACAGATTTCCAAGACGGAAAATAAATTCACGTCTTTCTTCACGTTAAACATTTCGATGCCATTACCAGTATTACTTAATTCCTGGGTTACAGTTATGAGTTTAAGACATGTGACTATGACTATAACAATCGATAGCAACACAACTACTGTGGCTCGAAATCCTCAGGATGTTTTGCCTCTGAACCCTGTTTTGACGATGGACATGAACGAGTGCATTGCTCAGCTTGTGGGCGCATTTTTTTCAGCCCTACCTGTTACCAACAACAACTCAAGACGCTAGGTTCACAGCGGAAAGTGCTTGTCAACTCCTGAGATTGTGCCCTGCTTGTGGACATGTGATGCGTAGCCATAATGCCAAGGTACACCTAAGCAGCAGGGAAGTTCTACAGACCAGACGTTCCAGACCAAATAAGGCCTCCTACGAGAACATTTCCCGTAGAAGCCTCAGATTTCAAAAATAAGCCTTCCTGCGAGAATTAATTTGCGTAAATTCACTCCCGACTGCAATTTTTTGTGTGCAAATTCAATGATTCCAAACAAGTATTTTAGGGGGGGGGGGAAATTTATTCTGGTGTCGATGAAGTTTGCAAAGTTTGGCTGCTAATCCTAATTTTACCTCGCATTAAAACAATATAGTTGAAAATAATATGAGTCGGAAAGCTAGTAGAGTTGGAGAGCCTCATTCTGCCAGATTAGCGCGAGAAGAATTAGCGGCACTAAAGAAACTTATCCCGGCAAAACAATTATTTAAGAAAAAAGTTCGTGATTACGAAGACTCGCAATATGGAATTACTGAGATATCGTCAAAGTTGTTGAGTCCAGTCACTGGAGCGATCGAACAAGTAGCATACGGTGATGAAAAGAAAGATAAGGAACTTAGGAAGAAGGGGCTTATCCCCATGACGAGAGACATTGAGCAACACACTCGATTATTGCCGGAGCGAATAGTACAAACACAAACACGAGCACAAGCACAAGCACGAGCACGAGCACAAGCACAAGCACAAGCACAAGCACAAGCACAACAAGAACAAGCACAAGCACAAGCACGAGCACAAGCAGAATTGAGGACGGGTCAAATTCCTGAAGAATTAGATGAAGATCAAAAATTACGGCGAGAACAAGCGCAAGAAGAAGAACAAGAGCAAGAGGAAGAAGAAGAAGAAAAAAAAGAGGAAGATAAAGATATTCAACCTCGAGATATAAAAAAAAAAAAATTTACCGAGAATGGTTGGAAAACATTGCAAGAACAATTTGACTTATTTGGTAAAGATATTAAAATATTTGCTATATTTGCCGAAGATTCCTTTGACAATAGAAAAGTTTTTTTAACGGAGGAGGGATTGAAAAAAATTAAATCGCGGGATTCTTGGTATAATAATTTATTTCGAGCTAAATATAATTTACCTGAGGCGAAGAAAACAAGTTTTTTTTATAGTGATTTTCTGGATTTCGCAAAAACAAGAAAAGAGGAAAAAAAATCTTCGGGGATATCGCAAAAATCAACTCAACAAGAGAAAGAAACTGCGAAGTCCGACTATGAAAATCTTCATAAAGCTATCGGAATTGTTTTTACCCGTGATGTGCATGAACAAATCGCAAGGGGAGAAAATTTAGTAGATATTGCCGCGGATTATGATGATAGCGATAAATATTTTAACTCCAGTGTTCGTGGAAAACCTCTTGAAAAAAGCAAATATATCGAATGGATATATTTTGCTAGTAAAAAACCTCCTTACAAACGTGATGACGAATATTTTAAATTTATGGAAAAAGTAAAACAAAAAGAAAAAGAAAAGGAAGAGAAGGACGTGTTAACGGAGTGGTTTAGCGAACCATCAAAACCAAAACCAAAGACAGGAAGCGGATATACCGTTTGCCCTGATAGTGTTGTCAACGATGTATCTCGCCTTGAGGTATTAATCGGAGGAAAACGAGCCGGAAATAACTCCCATGAAATAATTAATGAAGCCTCGGATATTTGTCAGCGATTATTCCGCGGTGGTGTCATTGATTCTCATATTTACAAGGAACTTATCGATGAGCTCATCGATTAAAACAACACAATTGAAATAACATGATTGTTCACAAATATCAGCGCAGACCCAAACAGGTCCGCGTAGTAAACTCTCGATTGCCCGTATACAGATATATTCACGGCAATGGATTCGGCGATATTATTGGAAGTCTCTTCACGCGAATAATACCTAAAATTGGACCCATGATCAAACAGCTCGGGTTAAAAGCAATAGGAAAAATCGGCGAGACTGCCGTTTCTGGTATCAGTAATTTGGCCAGTAAAGGCTTCAATGTTGTCAAAAGTAAAATATTAAATTTAATGCGCAAAAAACAACCCGTCAAATTGCCTATCACCAGAGAAATGCCACCCGAAATCAGCAAAGTCATAAACGACGCGGCAAATAAAAAAATAAACGATCTAGCGCAGGAAGTCGCTAAGACAAATTTAGCGCAGGAAGTCGCTAACACAAATCTAGCAAAGGAAATTGCTAAGACAAATCTAGCAAATACAAGCTTCATTTCAGGTAGCGGTCTTCGTTTTAGATGATATTCTTAATAATAAATGTTCGCACAAGTGTCAAATGAAGTGTTTGACATGGACGAGCCTGTAGGCAGGGATACATCCGTGCGAGATTTCCAGTATTTCTCGTACGATGCAGTTGACCCAAATACAAATAATCGCTTGGAAATTCAAGTCCACGATACAACAAGATATTTTCTTCCATCTGAGGCATATATCGAGGTTGTTGGGAGAATTATTAGGACAAACGATACCAACTTTGGCGAACATTTTAAATTCGGATTTGTCAATAACGGCATCATGGCTTTATTCAAGAGCGTCACTTACATGATCGATGGAAGAGAGATCGAATCAATTACGGACAACGTTGATATAGCAACGACGATTATAGGCCTAGCGAGATACTCGGATGATTTTACCAGGTCAGCTGGCCCTAGCATGATGTTCGCCAAGGATAATTCTGATTTCGCTGATCATGTCCAGTATACCATCAGACAACCGAAAAAAAATACTAACGCCGCCGAAAATGCTGACGTCGAAAGCATGATAATTAATACCAATGACAATTACAATCTTGGATTTGCCACGCGAAGAGCTATGTTAAAGGGAAATGAACGAAGATTTTCCTGTGCAATTCCGCTATCTCACATTTTTGGATTTTGCAGGCATTTCAGAAAAGTTATCTACGGGGCAAAACACACGATAACTTTCGTTCGAGACGCTGCTGGCAGTGACAAAGCCATCTGGCGAGAAGCTAGTGCGGATGCCGCTAATGTCGGTAAAGTTGTCCTTGAAAAATTTACCTTGTGGATGCCAGCGATAGTTCCATCGATGCTCGAGGAAGAAAAATTATTATCATTCATGAATCAAGGCGGAAAATCCGTCATGTCCTGGTTGACAACGATGACCGACTCCTGCGATGTTAATATTAACGGAATATTTACCTGGAGAATTGCGTCACAACAAGGCGCTTCGGCACCTAGGCAAATCTTTGTTGCTCTTCAAGCCGCAAACAGATACGATCAACTTCACAGTCATATGATATTCGATCGATTCGCGGCAACAAACGTTTCACTGAGAATAAACGGCCAGCAAGAGCCATCCGAGGAAATAGCCATCGATTTTGAAAATTTTTCGACGGCCCGCGCGTATCATCGCTTGCTAAGTTTCATGGGCCGCGATCAAAATATCGATACCGGATTGCAAATATCACAGCTAGATTTTAATACTCGCTATCCTATCTATTACTTTTCCCTGGAGCATCTCGATTTGGTAAAACAATCCGTTGTCGATATCCATTTCAAAGCTAGAATTAACACAGCCGGAGCAGCAAGAGCCATCGCGGTAATCCTCAGCGATAGAACAATGATCTTGGAAGGCATTAGCGGCAGAATGAGAGTCATCGATGCTCCTGTCGAGAACATGTGACAAATTCCAAATTTAGATTAAGCGATTATTAATATGCCATACGAGCACGTCAGTGTAACTCTGACTCCGGGTCAGATAAAAAAGCTCCAATCAGCGATATCAAAGCGATGCGGTATGAAATTAACACTGAAAAACGATCAGATTCACGGTGGACCTAACAAACTGTCGCTAACTAGAGGTCAACGTGAACGATTTACCAAGGCCAAATCAGCAAATTCCGGTGTTCATGTGAGCCTTTCTATAGGCGCCATCAGAGACATGGTCAAAACAGGCGGCATTTTTCCTCTGTTAGCTGCTATTCCGGGACTGCTAGCTGGGATTCTTCCGGCAGTTGGAAAAGCCGTAGGTTCCAAATTAGCGCATAAAGTGATGGGAGGAAGATACCGTAAAAAAAAGGGAGGATTATTTCCCGCCTTCTCTCCCCTAATCGCGAAAATGTTGCAAAAACAACAAAAAGGATCAGGCCTTTATCTAAGACGGCCCCCATACGGATCCGGCCTAAGACGAGTCTACCAGCCTCAAATTTAGATTTGATCAACGAAGCAAAGAATAAAAAAATAAAGTTTTTCAGAGGCGTATTTATGCGAGATCAACTACCAGAAAAACCAAACCCTACCGAGGCAGGAATAATTAATCTCGATAAAAATACCGGCCCTGGCACACACTGGGTTGCCTACGCGATTAATCCTCGCGAAGTCGTTTATTTTGATTCGTACGGATTAGCACCGCCAAATGAATTTATCAGCTATGTGTCAAAACTAAATCTTCCGATTTGGTATTCGACTCTTCCAACACAAACATTAGCTGATCCACCAATATGCGGTCCAGAGTCAATTAATGTTCTTGACGCAATTTCAAAATCATCCGGTCCGTATCACAAAATTGTATTTGAATACGCCGTAGATAAATATCATGGTTGATATTTACGGTAGATTTATCTACAGGAAGGAAAAAACAGAAGTGACTGACGTCGATCTATCAAAGTTCGCAACCAAGAGCGATATTAACAATCTTCTATCGCTGTCAGAGGTGGACCCTGGTGAAGTTGCTGTTTTTCAAAATACCGAAGGGCGATTACACACCAGCAACGTGAAAATAACTGATATAATCAAGCGAGAAGAATATAATGATCATATTAGTCAGTTTACTCGTCAATCGGAGATGGTATTAAAATCTATTGCTGATATTACCGATCTATTAGCGGTATTGCCACTAAAGGCCAATATCGCGGATGTGGAAAAATCCGACAAGGAGTTATCAGCAACGTTGCTTCTGAAGGCTGATAAAGCATTACACGACGATCTTCAGGACAGAGTGACAAAAAGATTTACCAAGCTAACTAACGATCTTAAAAAACTAGACGATACATCAAAAAATCTCAGTAAAAAACTCGACGAGGATATAAAAAAATTCATCGAAACTTCCTCAACTACACATAACGATCTTACCGAGAAAACAAAGAAAATAAACGAAGATATCGCCCAAATCAACAAAGATATTGAAGCGGCACGTGCATTAATATTTCAAAAAGCCGATAGAACATCACATAACGATCTTACCGAGAAAACGAAAAAAATAAACGAAGATATCGCCCAAATCAACAGAGAGATTGAATCGGCACGTGCATTAATATTTCAAAAAACCGATAGAACATCACATAACGATCTTACCGAGAAAGTAAAATCCATCAACGAGGAAATTACCAAAATAAATACCGCGATGGGTCAGAAAATCGATAGAACATCACATAACG
This sequence comes from Sinohyriopsis cumingii, assembly GCA_028554795.2. NCBI lineage: Eukaryota > Metazoa > Mollusca > Bivalvia > Unionida > Unionidae > Sinohyriopsis > Sinohyriopsis cumingii. The sequence continues at coordinate 40,864,018 of CM068838.1, forward strand.
ATCTTACCGAGAAAACAAAGAAAATAAACGAAGATATCGCCCAAATCAACAAAGATATTGAAGCGGCACGTGCATTAATATTTCAAAAAGCCGATAGAACATCACATAACGATCTTACCGAGAAAACAAGAAAAATCAACGAAGATATCGCCCAAATCAACAAAGATATTGAATCGGCACGCGCATTAATATTTCAAAAAGCCGATAGAACATCACACAGCGATCTCATCGAGAGAGTAAAATCCATTAACGAGGAAATTACCAAAATAAATATCTCGTTAGGTCAGAGAGCAACAATCGACGATATCAACAAGGAAATTAATAAACTCAACGATCTTGTTGTTCCCGAATTTACCAAGGGGTTTAACGCGATACGTGAATCGACAGATGAGAAAACAAGAAAAATCGACGAGGATATTACTAAAATTAACAATGAAATTAACGCGGTACGTGAATTATCGCGTCAAAAGGTCGATACATCAGTGTATGATGGAAAAATTCAAGAAATCAACGAGAAACTTCTCGCCGTAACAACAAGCGTCGACGAAATCAAAGTAGAAATATTACCGTTGGATATTACTATGTTGGGGCTTATTACGGTACCAGAGGAGATATATACAGCAAATCTTCTTCTCAATATACCATTTATGCTGAGGGCAGAATATTTTACATGGACACCTGATAATGATTCTTTTAACTTTACCGCGCCATTTCATGCTGTATATCGAGTGTATATTATTTCGAAGTCATTAATAAAATTTAACGTGATGGCTCTTCTTCGTGAAATTTATGAATACCATCCTGGATTTTTCGTTATTTCTATAAGCGAGAATAAAACTGAAACTTTTAAATTAACGCCACTGGATAGAACCAACATGGGACCAGTGCATTATTTTGTAATTTTCGAATATTTAGCTGGTTGGGGCACAACCAATCCCTCCAAGACTGTCAACGTTGCCGAGATAGAGGACCCGAGCCATTTAAAGTTGCCGAGATAGAGAATCCCCAATCAATTGGCTAGATAAATTAACAATAATGACCGCATCGGATTACCGTTATAATCAGGCGCGATCATGGCAGGATTCGCTAAAAAAAACTCCTCGACGAGTATCAGATAAAAATAAAAAAATACCAGCGTAGATTAGTTATCATTGACGTCGCCGTGTACACGGTATCCGCGGTAGTCGCTGGTGCTGGAATAATTTTATCCGCGGTAACAACAATAGCGCCAATCGTTGCAACGATAATAATCTCGTCAACAACGACAATCGCTGGTGTTCTTAATATCGTAGCGAAAAAAATCTCATCATGCGCGAATGAAAAATTATCATTGTACAAAAACAAACTAACCAAGGTCAATGACGCGTATTCGAGATTATCATCGTTGCTTTCGGAGAGTCTCAACGATGGCGTTATCTCCGATCTAGAATTTTCGGTAATGATCGGTATTTACTCGGAGATTGAACAAATGAATATTAATAATGTCCGAGCTAGCTCAGATCGTGACAAACACGACACCGCCGACAACAACACTAATATCGTTAAGCTCAACCAAGCCTGAATTTAGCATTAATTTTTCAACACCAATCAGCGTCAAAGAAATTGCGTTAACACAATTGCGTGTCTACAATAGTTGGCCTAATGTTAGATCGACGTCGTTCGGTAAATTATCATCGAATAATTCACTTGTTTTTGCCAACAAAAACAAACCCGATGGAACACCTGATTGGATCGTCGTTGGCATACCAACAGGCAGTTACGAAATTGATCAGCTGGATAAGGAATTTACCACCAGAATATCAAATATAACCGGCGATGCTACTCCGGGAATAAGGATATCTGCGCATGAACCAACACTGTCATCGATGATAGAGGTGAAATCGCCGTACATGGTAGATATTTACCAATCATCGATTAGGACCATATTAGGTTGGCCCGAAATCGCACCTCTAGCAAAACCAAAAAAATCAGATTTTATTATTCCAGGTTGGTACGAGGAAGCTCCTCCAGAACTACCGGAACCAAAAAAAGAAAATTTTACCACCGACGAAGGATGGTATGGAGATATCAAACACAAACCTCTGATCGATAGCGCCATCAACCTCATGAATAACCACAAAATTAACCTGGTAATATTCGCTTTTACTTTTATTAACGAAAGAATTCTCTCGTGGTTGCCTCTTCCTAAAATTCCCCCCGGTGTGAAAATCTTCGACGCTACCCACATTTACAGGATAATAGCCCCCATAGACGGTATCTTGGTAAGAAGAACCCTCGACGAATTTATTCAAGAACATACAATACAATTAAATTTATTGCGGGAATCCTTTCATGAATGCATCTTAAATAAATCAGGCTCATGTAGCGAAATTATCAAACGCGTGAAGATTTTAAATCAACTCGCGAATGATGTTGAATATTATCATGGTATGTTTATTCAGGCGATAGTCGACGATATATCAATTGCCGATTATGTTCTTCCTATTAGCAAATTCGAGTTGATCAGAAATTCAGGAGAAAAACAAAAATTCATGAGAGTATTTGGTTTAACCGAGGAAACGCTACCAAATTTCAAATTTCCCGATTATGATGTTGATAAAATGAGAAAATCCGTCACTGATACCATCGATGATTTATTTCCGAAGTTACATGCCGCGTGGACTAAAAAAGTACAATTGGAATTGATTCTCAAACACAATAACGATCCCGCCGGGCAAGGTCGGCATATCTCGCCAGGTATCGTTAATATAACGGAAGTTATCGCGATTTATCTTCACGCGGATGTTGTCGAAGGCAGCTACAATGTTGATTCGTCAGAGTCAAATCAAGCACAGCAGGGATTCATCTTGTATTCGTTTTCACCTAGCGCTTCTCCTGGTTATTTGATAATAAAGGAGCCGGTGAATCCGTTTTATCTGCGATGTCATAATCGATTGTTGTCAAGGATAAATTTCAAACTGACGGACCAGAAAGGAAATTTGCTTGATATCCGCGGAGAAACTGTTAGTATCAATCTGCTGGTGAAATCATAGATTTTCAAATCGTAAATCTATCTACCAGGGAAAAATAAATAAAATCCGGGAAATTTTCAAAATTAGTAAAAAATTGCATAATTTCAGTAAATAAATTATTTTGGTAAAGAAAATTGCATAATTTTATGTTTTTGATGGGGGGTAAATACCCGTCAAATTGTGCAATTTATATAATTTCGTAAATCCGTTAGGGTAAATACCCGTCAAATTGTGCAATTTATATAATTTCGTAAATCCGTTAGGGTAAATACCCGTCAAATTGTGCAATTTATATAATTTCGTGAATCTGCTGGGTAAATACCCCATCAAAATAAAGAAAATTGGATAATTTCAGTAAATAAATTATTTTGGTAAATAATAAAAAAAAATTAATAAAAATCAGAAAAATTAAGAAATTTGCGTAATTTTATGTTTTTTTATGGGGTAAATACCCGTCAAATCGAGTAATTTATATAATTTCGTGAATCTACTGGGGTAAATACCCGTCAAATTGTGCAATTTATATAATTTTATGTTTTTTGGTGGGGTAAATACCCGTCAAAATAAAGAAAATTGCATAATTTCAGTAAAATAGGCCAAAAAAATAAATAAAATCCAGGGAAATTTTCAAAATTAATATATTTTTTTAATTTTGTTTTTTTTTGTTGCAGAAATCTTCAGGAAGATATTTCCTTGGCCTTACTTTCATCGACAAGTTTTTTTAGCTGCCTGACACGCGAGCTTGTAATTTTTTTTGACTCGTATGCGTCTGATAAAATCAATCTAGCTTTTTCCACTAGCGTAGATAATTTAACAAAATCCTCGACGCGATCATCGCTGACTGTCGAAAGTGATTGATACATCGCGATTTGGATTTTCTTTATTAATTTGTATTCGGATGGTAGCGTGTATTTGTATTCAAGTTTTCCTTGAACAATTGTCTCGAATTCGGATCGGATTTTATTCGCGTCCAACTCCGAGGGAAGATTTATATTTTTATTTCTCAGGTCATCGATAGCTTCGATGATGTTGCTTATGGTTTGTTCGTTCATGTTATATTAATTTTGTAATATTTAATTATTCTTCGTCGCTCTCCGAATCAAATATTATTGGTATATAGGAGAATTTGATCCACACGCCGAGATTATATGAAAATGTCGCATGTTGAATTCCCTCTGCCGCAAATTGCACCGATCGTGAGTTAATTTCATAATATTTCGCAGCTGCGCTCATCGATTCGAATATCATATCCTCGCCCGTTTCTTGATTTATCGACTTGACGGCCTTGGCGTATTTCGGATGTTTGCCGGTATTACCGGATCTTGAATTTTCGCTCGAAGTTACAACCCGAAGATTGGAAAGTTTATTGTTGAGTTTATTTCCGTCAATATGATCGATAACAAGTCCAATTGTTATTGGTCCGTTGAAAACTTCGAATACAAACCGATGACATAAATAATTCGTTTTTCTTTGTTTTTTATTCTTACCGACTGTGAACATGAGATAACCGGAATTAATAACTTTACCAACACGTTTCTTTGTTTTAGCATTTCTGACAATACCATCTGATGACGCCTCGTATCCCTCGATGGTTGGGTGAGATTTATACTCGCATGTCATTTTCATTGCAGGAATCGTTGATTTCATTTCCATATACAATATTCTGTTTGTTTAAATCGTAATTTGCCTTGAATCGATTAATATAATCTTCTTCGCATGTTATCACCGACGAGGATCTTTTTTCATAATATCGGCGCAATTCCCGATAATTTTTCCCTCCACAGGACAAACACAATCGAGTCTTTCCTCGAGTGCCAACTTGACAAACTAAACACCGTTGTGGTCCTTTACTGCCTCGTCGAATTGCATATATGTGAGCGCCACAATAATCACCTCTGCAGGATTTGTCGCATGATTTTGTTGATCCGATTGGTATCCACGAACATTTATTCATTATAATTTAAATATTTGTCTAAAATATAATAATGGATATTTTTGATCTTGATGAGGCAGAATATATCATTCCTGAGGTCGATCGCGCCAAGAGAGAATTCCTCGATGATGGAGCGATTCATGTTTGGTCGACATGGAAAACTAACGCTGTTGACGCTACGATGAATCTAGAGCGGGCCAAGAAGATAATCGAGCATATAAAATTCGAACACAAGGAAGAACGATTTATCTTTGGAATAAAATTTATTGCACAAATGCCTGACGACACTTGGATTATTCGCGATAAACGAGATCCCGTGCGTGGCGGTAAGAAAAACGTCATCCTTGATAAAAATTCGAAGCCAGGATTATTATTGGGAATCGATGGTCCTTATTATGCTAGGGCGTATCCTTCTAGCGCTGTTGTCTATGGAATTTATCGGCTGAATAACAACCCGGATGTGAAAAATCTACCTGCTATGAAAGAATCACCGATGATAAATTGCGTTGCCGAGCGCGTTATCGAGCATATGAAAAACGCTCGTCGTGGATCTGGATTGACTCAGTTGAGGTTGGATAAAATTAACACGTGGGCGAAGACAGTTGTTGATGGCGCATCGATTGACGATGTTGCTGTGTTGAGCAAGAAACTTAAATTTCCTATCACGGTGAAAACGCTATCAGGAGAAATATTATATTCGTCGCCGTATAAATCTCGAGGAGTTCCAATCGAAATTATTGATCATAATTCACATGCGTGGTCGCAGTCGGTAATGATATTCCCGCGAGATCGCGCTGTTAAATTTTATCCTGTGGAAGGCGCAAAAGACAATTCCGATGCCATGTTTCGATATATCAAAATATTAGCCGCATCTGATCCAATATCAGTTTGGTTATTCTCGAGCGAAGAAAGATACGATCAATTTATATTGCCGCGCGGAGATATTTACCGTGATGAAAAATTACATGAATCTATGAAAAATATCGCGGTGAAATATTCGTCAAATCCTGATCAGTTATTAACGAACTGCTTTACTGTTCCGTCTGTTGCCGCTCACGCTGCAAGAGAGAGAAACTCATGGAAACCTACAAGGAATGAATTTCTCACTGATATTCAACTTAGCTGTATCGAATACGGCCATGGCGGATTGTGGAATACCAAATATTATTTCGAAGATATGATATCCGTTGACATGAGCGCGTGCTATCCTGGAAGTTTCCTCGGATACGGCGATTGTGCGGATTATTTTGCTAAATTCGGCCATCCCACCAGCGAGATGACGAGAGTTGCAATTAACGGACCGTTACCTGATTTTGTCATGACCGGATTCGCTTGTGTCACTTCATTTGAGTTTGCTGAAAATTTACATAAAATTTGTTATATTTGGTTCGGTCGGCATTTCTCTCAACGCAGATGGGTCCCTATAGTGTTATTGAGATATATGCTAGATTCGTCAATGTTAGTATCGTTGACAGTGAGCGAGGCGATTATATCATACAGGAAACAAACTAAGGTGTGGCTACCGACGGACTGTGAAAACGCGAAAGATATTGGAAGAAAAATAATTGGCAAATTTACTCAAGGAGGATCCGTTGATCATAAACACCGACACGCTAGGTTATTTATCAACGACGCCGAAATGGACTTTATTATTGCCGATACGGTATCGCGAGGAATATTCTGCAACAGAGAGAATATTATCATTGACGGAGTAAAGTTAGGTACCGTAATTAGTTACCTTGACGGAGAATCAGCACAGTATACGCATTTGAGATCATCGATGCTCGCTTATGTGAGTATAAATTTACTGTCGATGATAAATAAATTTTCTGATATCGCGGTAAGGGTCGCAACGGACTCGTTTTATATCGATAAGAAATATCAGTATAGGCTAGAAAATTTAATCGCTGATGGTTCTTGGGGCACTTGGAGGATAAAAAACGAAGATATCCTAGATTACTGTGAGGACGCCGATGTCGAAGATTGCGATAAATTTCATCAAGATAAATTTGAGGAAATATCGACGGCTGCATCTGCATTTGACCCGATTTCACGTAACAAATTCGTTTACATGAATGGTCCTGGTGGTAGCGGTAAAACAACGCGAGCGATAAATTTATTTGCGAAATCTGATATGATCGTGTTGACTCCAACTCACAGATTAGCGCGAGAAATAAGGCAACGCGGCGTTGATTCTGGTACGTATCACAGTTATTTCAAATACAGCGGTGGATTATGGGATTCGGCTCGCATGGGAAATAAATATATCAACAAAATTATAATATTTGATGAAATTTGCACAGTAAATTTAGTTGTATTAAAATCGTTCCTAACCTGGCTGGAGGAGAAAAATACAGCCGTGATAATGTGCGGAGATCATGGCCAACCTGATCCGATTGATGGTGAATCTCCTCACGAATGGCTCAGGAACTTTGTTGACTATTATGAGGAAATCGACGCTGATTATAGATCCGATGATATTTTACTGACTGAATTTAAGAAAATAATTCGATTACAACCGAATAAAATTCAATGCGATGTGATGAGAAGAATAATCGACGAGACTCCGATGGATATTTTTCTAAATTTGTGGCGTCCCGATCATTTGATCGTTGCTAGTAGGAAAATTGTTCGCGATGTTATTCAGGAAATGTTATTCAAGCTTCATTGTGAGAAATTTCCAACATTGCAGGTGCCGTTGTGTTACAGGCCCGCTGATACCAGAAAACAAAATATCAGTGTTACTTTACCCTGCGGAGAGGAAAAGATCTTGGTACTGAATGATATTATTCTTGTTGATATTAATCTTGTTAATGACGCGATAAACGCAGAAAGATCGCCATGGAAACTAGGATATGCAACAACGATACACTCGTCGCAGGGATTGACCGTAGATGGTCAAGTTTGGATCGTCGATGATAGAATTTCCTGGTCAAATTTAGTTTATTTAGCCGTGTCAAGAGTAAGAAAATTATCTCAGTTAGGTAGAATTCGGTTTCACATTAATGACGCTGGCGGTAGTTGAGTATCTTTCGGTATTATTTGTAATTCTTCCTTGGTAAATCCGCGCTGTGGCGCTAGCAAATCTGGGAAATAAATTGCCGGTCGTCCCGATGATCTTGTTACGGCGGATATTTTATGTGTTGTAACGCTCCAATTTGGATCAGTTGCTCTTTTTCTTCCTCCTTCGGCCTCGCCTTCTTTATATAAATACCTGACCGTGACGCTACCTAGCACAGGCGGAATTGCGGAATCTCGCTTTAGGGGTATATTTGGTTTTGTAATTGCAATTGCGGGTTTCATTGCTATTATTCGTGTTACTTCGTTATTTAGCGCGTTAATCACGTGAGGTAATCTTGTTACCCAATCATGAGATCGATTATCCTGAATAAATTCGCGCGCGTACTGGTATCCGAATAATCGTTCCGCGAGAGTTTTATTGAATCTCTCAACGATAGCTTGATTGTGATGAACACCAACTATACCACGTCGGATTTTAACATTATTCTTCTTCATCAGTGAAGTAACCGCGCCAAGAAATTCTCGACCTGGATCAACCTGAAGAAGCTTCGGCCATGTTAATGGAGATCGTGAATAAATTTCGCTAAACGCCTTAGCGATCTCCGTTGCTGTTTTATTCGATAACGGCTCGGCTTCCTTGTATCTGCTTGCGATATCAACAACCGTTAACACGTATTTATATGTGACTCCGTCGACGGTATCGTAAGGAAGAAACATTAAATCAGCCTGATGGACTTCATTAGGGACACTGACAGAGAAACTCGCGTACGGTATTTTCTTAGGTGGAGGAAGATAAATTTGCCAGACTGCCTGTTTCGATAGCCACGATTCAGCAACGGATTATTTTACTTTTGCTGCCTTGGCGAGTTTGGCTATTGCTGATTTTCCTCGCCAAAAACCTCGCGGAGAATAATATATTTGCTCCATTATTATTTACCAGCGCCGAGTACTAATTTACCTTTCATCGCGCCTTTTATCAACCAAGTTGCCAATTTTTCTTTGAAACTTTTGTCAGGAATCGCGTTTAGTGCGTGAATTAGCCTAATATCAGCGAGATGTCTTTGTTGTAAATCCCCGCTGCGATACGCAAGATCATGATAGTAACACGCGTTATCGATGGCGTTTACTGGATCTTCGCCGGGATTTGGTTGATTATTATCGTTGAGTCTTATATCGAGCCTTGTGCCGGGTCCGCAGTAATTGTATCCTGGTAGATGCTTCTCTCCGGGATATTTCGCCCAGGGCAACCCGGGTAGATTTTTCATGGAGGCGGTAATGTCTCCTCCGGTTCTTCTATTTTTTTTTTTACAAATCTGAATTTGCGTGTATTACAAACTTCGCATTCTCCTGCAATTGCGTTTCTGTTATTGCGTGTGACGATTTCGGTTGGATTTATCGTAGCTGTGCGAGTGCGACACTTAACACAATATAGATCCATAATATTCTAGTAACATGAATGTAATTGATTTTTCCGCCACGAAGAAACGCGAGCAAGCGAAACACAACGCGGTGTTACCGAATTCGATTAGGATGATAATTATTGGCCCATCCGGTTCTGGAAAGACGCAATTGTTGCTAAATTTGATAATGCGATGGCTAAAATGGGACAAATTGTATTTGGTTGCACCGTCCGTTGATGATCAGCGATGCTATCAGGTACTAAAGGAATTTAGCGACAATACCGACGAAGGCACGATAGAATTCATCACAGACATCAATGAAACCCCATCCGTGGAAAATTTAGATGGCGATGTTAATAATCTTGTCGTATTCGATGATGTAATGCTGGATAAGCAAACTAATCCGGCTAGGATATTCTCGCGTGGCCGACACAAGAACACCGATGTGATTTACGTGACGCAGCGATATACACAAATTCCAAAGGTAATTAGGGACAATTGTAACATTTTGTCGGTGTTCAATGGCGTCGATACTCACACGTTGAGAAATATTCATCAGACTTGGTGTAACGGCGATATGGACATAAACAAATTTAAAAATTTCTTCAGCCGTGCCCAGGCAACACCGCATGGTTTTATCACGATTAATCTTCATGATCCGCGTAGTAGATATCGAATCGGTCTCGATCAAATTTATTCATGAGACTCGCAGCCAAACTTTGCAAACTTCATCGACACCAGAATAAATTTCCCCCCCCCCCTAAAATACTTGTTTGGAATCATTGAATTTGCACACAAAAAATTGCAGTCGGGAGTGAATTTACGCAAATTAATTCTCGCAGGAAGGCTTATTTTTGAAATCTGAGGCTTCTACGGGAAATGTTCTCGTAGGAGGCCTTATTTGGTCTGGAACGTCTGGTCTGTAGAACTTCCCTGCTGCTACACCTATGTCCAGGAAATAAAAATGTCACATTTGTTATCAAATCGTTGACTTGTTACACGAATGCTACATTCAAAAATGGCAACTTCAATATGAGGAAGAAGAAGATGACCAGAAGAAAGGCGATTTCATCTATTTTTATTATTTCGAATGCATGCAAGAGACCGGCTTTCACATTCCTAATTTCTGTGTGCCTCATCGAGCGTGCGAGAAGTGCATCCAAGAACCGATCTTTTGTCATTGCCCTCACTGTAGCACGATTCCTGCAGGGCTCGACAAAATCTTTTTGGGACCTAACAAGCTGATATATTTTGCCCAATGGTTCTTAGATCCTATCGATGAATTGCGGAGTCAAGAGGACATCAAAAGTTACTGAGATTGCCATCACTATGCTGCGGTGATGGCTCACAATTTATTGGGATACGATAGATAGCTTCTTCTGAAATACTATAGGAACAAAGCACCGAACGTCCTAAAGTCACTTTGAATGGGGCCAAGCTCATTTCCTTCCACTTGGGACAAGTGCAGATTAAAGATTCGACGAGTTACTTGGCCATACCTTTGAGTCGAATGCATAAAACATTTGGAATGACAGAAATGGCTAAAGATTATTTACCACACTTTGTCAATACCGTTCTCCTGATGCTCACCACTACGGCCCCGACAACATGCACACCGAATAATGAGAAGATTTCAATGCTTGGTACCAAACTTACGCTTCGGACCCCTTCGACTTTCATGAAGAAATATTGAAGTATTGTCATTCCTATGTGGACAGTTTACGGCGCTGCGGTGGATCATTTCGAGAATTGTTCATGGAGCACGTAAAGATCGATCCTTTGAAGAAAGGCTGCACTGTTGCCAAAGCGTATTCCTTTGTGTAATGCAAACAATACAGTCCTTAGAAGACTCAAGCGACCAATTTTGTCAAATGTCACTACTCGGTCGAAGCTCTATTCTGGCTACATTCTTTGTGCGACAAGGACGACAAAATCGATCCAAGAAACTCGAAACGGAGGAGGTAAAAAGAGCATCAAAACACATTCTGTGGATGGCTGGGACTTAGAAAACCATAAAAATCGTGTATGAGTTTAACGGTTGATTATTTCACGGATGTCCGAACTGCTACCATCAATGGTACACCCAAAATCAGTTTTTACAACGTACCATGGACCACTTGTACGAGGCCACTTGTCAGCGACGCTTAAAGTTAGAAGTGCAAGGATACCAAGTGGTGGAAATGTGGGAACGCGAGTACGATCACCGTTTGAAAACCGATCCCGAATTTAAGTTGGTGGACCCTCTGAACCCGATGGACAGTTTGGATGGAGGACAGACAAATGCAAAATGTTTGCTATACCACGCTGACAAGGAGAAAGAACAAGAAATCAAATATGTGGACGTATGTTCACTGTATCCTTAAGTGTGCAAATATCATCATTATTTCACAGGGCACCTACAATTGCTGACGAAACATATCGACCTGGACAACATACGACAATACATAGGATGCTTAAAAGTAAAGTCTTGCCTCTCAGGGACTTGTAGCATCCCGTTTTACCTCACCATTGCCAAGGAAAACTGATGTTTCCCTCGTGCCGTACTTGTGTTGAAACGTTCAATCAAGACCAACCTTATCAGCACACCCAGGAAGAACGCGCCTTGACAGGAACGTTGGTCAGCTTGGAATTGTTCAAAGCTCTGTGTCTGGGATACTAATTGTTAGAAGTGTACGAAATTTACCAGTTTCCCAAGACAGAACAGTACCATAAGGGCGACGAGACTCAGAAAGGCATTTTTGCAGACTACGTTAATGTTCTTTTGAAACTGAAACAAGAAGCCAGCGGCTATCCTTGCTCGTGCCACAACCCCAAGACAAAAAGAAATTCAAAGAGAAATCCTTTGAGAAGGACGGAATCACATCGAGAAAAACTAATTTCGACGATTATTTGCCAAAGTGATGTTGAATTACTTGTAGAGTAAAATGGCACAACAACCGTGTTTACTCAAGACGGACTGGTGAACTTTGGGGTATCGAAAGAAGCATAGCAATCTGGAGAAGATCAACATTTTAAAGTGACCACTTACGAGTCTTACAAGATTGTAGGTTGAGCCATACACCAAATCGCAATTCGACTCTTCGAAAAACTGTATCAAATCGTGTACCAGAAGCTAGTGCGGATTCCCAATCACTTTATCTTATGGACACGTAGATAATGGTTAGCATATAAACAGGGAAAATGTCCAAGACCGATCGTTTAATATGATTAAAATTGCCAAGCGAGAAAAATTAATCCGTTCAAACAGGCACAATTCAAGTACGTTGATTCTCAAGTGGAGTACGATGATGTGCCTTGATATTGCAGGGATGGCGTACGCTTGACCTCAGCAAGTCAGCAGGACATCATTGGGACTTCGATATGACTACTACTACTACGCCTACCATGGAAAGTAATGATGTGCGTGTCAAAACTAACGGATACGAAAGCGATGCCACACGTTGTCGTGGACTCCTTACTGATTTTCAACCTAAACGTGAAACCATGCAGCTACCACCCTGCGGATGTCATCCATGCCTGTGCAAACTACTTCGGGTTTCACGGTAACCTCATGGAAATGAACTAGTGAAAGAAGAAAAATCATTCTCTGTGCGTTTGTCTGAATGCTAAGACTTTGGAAGTCGTTTCCAAACCTTCCAAGGTAAGTGGCCAAAATATATGGGAGGAACTAACCCAGAAGAATTAGTCAGAGCCGGATTTATTTACTTGGGCGAAGGTGATATAGTCAAGTGCCTTAGTTTTGGTGTGTCACTTCACGGGTGGGCGCACAAAGATTCAGCTTACCTGGAATATGCTCGATGGTCTCCACATTGTCACCTCCTACCTCTAGTGGGACCCCAGTAATCTCTTAATGATACATTACAAGAGAACAATTGTAGTTTGCCTCTGGAGTTGAGAGAATGCATTTACCCAGAGTTTGCCATAATACAAGTCAAACGCAAAGAGCAATTGTATCCTTTACGTCACCAACGGTGAAACCACTGGTACCTGAGTGCGAGAGGATGACTGATTCTGATGAAAGCTTTCCAGGGTGCATAGATTGATTACCTACCAAAGGACGAGAATGACTGGTTTGATGCTGATTATATGTACTACAAGGTAGACCTTCTGCAACAAATTCCAGAGAAAGAATTGGAGAGTTACCAAAATCATTTACACAATCTAATCTTGGTTGGAGAGGAAACTTCTGTAAGGTGTGTGGTGTGCAAGATAATGACTAAACAATTTAGATTGGCCACTTGAATACGATCAGCTATGTGTAGAAAGCACACTTGTTGCCTCCATCAAAAGAAAGACTTAGCTGTGAATGTCTAGTTTAGACAACTACATTTAGAATCTACATCGAGAGCTAAGAGAACGCAAAGAGCATCTGCATCATATACGGCATGCGATGTTCGAACCTCTAGTACAACATGGTATAAGAGGATTGATTCATTTCAAAGTTTTTCAATGTTCAGACATTGCACTCACACGGGATTTAGAAATATTTTGGATGGTAGTGATTCTACTTACAAGGTGACCATAGTACATCAAATTAGAAAGGAAGAGATAGAGGATTACAAAACATCGTTTACACGAACAAATCTTGGTTCAAGAGGAAACTTTCTGCGCGATGTGCGGTGAGTGAGTTAGCGACTAAACGATTTTTGTACGGTACTAAAATAAAATCGCTTCTGTTAAAAAAGAACTGTTATTACTTTCAACAAAAGAGGGTACAACACTTGCTACCATGCCACGACCTTCATCATATGTGATACAACAAATACCGAGGTACGAAGTCAATGACACTATTTAGACTGTGGAGGATTACCAATACTTATTACGAGAACTGTGTCCATTGAATAGGGGTCGTTGTGTGATTTGTGTCTTAGTGACTTCTTTTCGGGGATTTCGTTTACTAGCCGATTCCTTTTGAACTCTTTACGAACAATACCTACCACCAAAACAAGAGGGTGGTACCTTTACATCTACACAAAGGACTCGTTCTATTAAAAGCTTTGCACTTTCATCTCGATACTTCTCTACCTCTCAGGGAAAAGATGATTCAACTTTTAGTCACTGAGGATGTTTACGAAGATGTGTGCATAGCTTGTGACTTAAATCCTCACTGGCAAGATGTACGTGACTGAAAAAGTTTTGGGTTTGAGGCTTTGACCAAAAATAGTGGCTCACTATGCAAACAATTTGTGTTAAATGACTTCAATCTCCCAGTGAAAAAGTAACTTTTACACATGTGTTACCCACAGTGTCAGAAGAAGAACAAGACACCGAGGAAATTCACTCCATTCATGACAAGACTTTCACTGACATCGACACCGCAGAAAGGTCATTGAGGGGGGACACCTTTGAGACTGTACCAAGTGGTGTAGAGACTCTACATCACACCATCTGTCTCAGTGCTTATTACGTCGACTTGTTTAAAGGTTCTTGACATAAATTGAAAGTGCAAAAGTTTGCCAAACAGTTAGGAACACCTTGGATCACTCATGCCTACGACGATGCCATTTAAACCCCTCAAGTCTATTTACTCGTGGATTTAAAACCCACTACCCACAATTATTTGCGATTTAGTACCCATCTGTTTCACCACTGGTGCCTAGGCGGAGGGCCTGTCGTGTACACGTCCCTGTCGACTTAACAAAATCTATATAAACCTCAAACACTTTTGGTCAGTCTCACACATCTTCAACAGGACGTTCCTTCAGACTCTTTCCGTCCAATTGATTCGTGCATTGTACGGCATTAGTCACGAAACAAATCTGCAAATACGTGTTCGTGTCTTAGACGCCAGTCTCAGAGAAATCTTACGATGATTTACGGTGACAGCACGTAATTTTCTGCAAGGCATCATTCACATCCATCATCAAACCAAACGCCTTTTTGACAGATACAAAGTAGCCTTGACGCAACTGGCAGATCTCTTCATCGACACTCCAACCACAAAGCAAACATTTTTGAAACATGGAGGTAGCGGATCTCTAGGAGGTGTCATCATTCGTTCCCTCTTAAAATGGGACTCCAATGCCCCAAAAGTCATCCCCAAGCAAAATCCACTCCCCGATCCACACTTACCCAGAGGAAACAGTCCAGTGGTGTCAAGACCAGATCACAGCCCCAGAAAAAGAAACGTTACAATAAAAGACCCCAGAAAACAACTTCTACACTCAAGAAAAAACCGAACGCAACCTTACATCCCCAAGCCACGACATGCAGTGATGACGACCGCATCTCCAGTAGCATCAGGTTATTCCACTTCTCCGTGCTTGTGATGCCAGCTAAACCTTATTTGACACACGTCTTTCCTTATTTGATGACAAAAATGGAAACCCGTGTCTCCAGGAAATTTCTCCTGCATCGGGGACACTCTCCTCTTTAGCTGCTGTTGCAGCTAATACCAAAGTACCCTTCCCAAAACTTAAACCCCAAGAGAAATATGGTATATTACAGAGTTAACTGGATTTATCCAAGCAACAACTGACTCGATTTAGCTCCATGAGAACCGCTCAACGTCGAGTGATGCCTGCCACGCAAATAATACTACGGACAGAAAATCTGTGATGACACATTCCACCATTATAAAAAAAGAATTGGGCAAAACGATGGGTATCAGTGTTTTTGTGCTCCTGAACGCAAATGATGTCACCTACAAAAGGTGCACATCACCAACACTCTTCAATCCAAAACTAAAGGAAAAGAAAAGAATTTTCCCTAGTTTAGTCAAAAATTGGGACGCGTTTTCAGCTTTATCCAAAGCCCCTCCACCCTAGCAAAAACATTCAAACCACTTCAAAAGACGTCGTATATACCGTGTGAGAACGTGTGAGACGTCGTATATACCGTGTGAGAATGTTGCCTAAATGTCTTGAAATGAACGATACCTTTGTCTTAACATCAGAAAGAATGCTTAGTTAAACATCGACTCGGTCTTTGCCATGGTCCAAAAGAAATTACCCATCCGTCAATATCAAAATATCTTGGCAAAAAGCGGATGATTTTTGTATCTGGAATTCCATCGTTGGCAAGAACAACGGATTGGACATTTTCCTCCCAATCCTCATTCGACCGAGAAGTCCCAGTTACAACACAAATTGCAATCGTTGATGGATCACATCGATTTGTCAGAAACTGAAAAACCGCAACGGCATGGTCAAGTGTTGCAACGACTTCAATGCTTTCACCAGACCGACTCTGAATTTTGTTTTAGACAATGACGAAATGTCCATCACCACCACTAACCCCAGTGACCAAGACTGACGCAATTCCATGGATGCCTGACGAAGAAAAGGCGCGAGAAGTCTTTAAAACACCGTGAGGGGCTGCCGTCCCTGGTAAGATTTCATCGTCCTTGTTGATCCCTTCCGACCATGCCCCAACGAGAAGAACTCAAAGCTTGGGTTAAAAGATGATGTCCACTCCTCCTTCCAAAGATGGAAAAACCAAAGTAAGACAAAAGCCATCTTATTAGTACCACCAGCATTATTAGCCTAGACTTCTACTCATGTGGCACATTGGACGCGTAAAGCCGTTTCCAAGCCATCACCTCATCCCAGCCAGAGTAGCATGAGTGAAGAGTGGGTAACTTATTGAGGAGAGAGTACCCTAAAGAGAATTTGCTAGCCAGCATTTACTACAGTGTTGCCCATCGTTTCGGAAATTGTATCGTGCGGCCAAAACCTGACTCAAAAGTGTCAATTTACCTCAAGTGCAACGATGGTTACAACAATAGGCCACGAAAACCATACACAAACCCATTCGACGAAAATTGTCCGCAAATCGCACCCGAGTTGAGGACATCGATCATCAGTGTCAAGCCGATTCATCCGATGTCTCTCATTTGGCCACCTACAATGGTGGCTACGAATATTTGTTTTGTATCATCGACATCTTTTCCAAATTTGCTTGGCTCGTACCAAATCGTACACTGAGTTAGTGCGAGTCTTAACGCTGGTGTTGAACAAAGTATTCGTCATCCTCTTCGATGTTAAATCGACAAAGACACTAAATGTCTGAACAACGCTTTCCAAATAAGAAATATAGAAACGAGACATTCATTGTTCCTCCACCGAGAAACTTAAAACCGAAAACAGCATCGTGGAAAGTTTTCGAAGCACCATTAATGAACGCACGTGGAAATATTTTACAAGTCAACACACTCTCAAGTACATCTTACCGCACCTCGTCATAGCGTACAACGAATCTTACCTTCGGAGCATCAGATGTGCCCCCAAGAAGTGACTCCCAACAACGAAGTGACCGTCTTCAGCGCCTGTTTGGTACGTCCACGCGATTGTGGCTGTACCGAAAAAAAGTGTAATATTGACGACGGGAGATAGGGTGCGAACTGGCATAACTCAACGTACTTTCACAAAGGTTACTTACCTAACTGGCCCAGTGTCACTGGAGATTGCGTGGCTGTCATCATGCCGTCTATAAAGTGGAAGATATGAACGGAGAAGTGTTAAAAAGAACGTTCTACTACCAAAAAGAAGACGAAGTGTATAACATCGAAAGCATTCTCGATCAAAGAACCCGTAAAGTGGGAAAAAGACGTGTCAAAGAAGTCAAAGTATGATTAAAAGGATATCCTCCCACTTTTGATTCTCGGATCGAAGCTTTGCAAGTCATCGACTATAAAAAGAAGTGACCATCATGCCCTTTAACATATATTCAAGCACAACAATGACCACTCCTTCTCCGAGTGCTCTCTGCAAGATCTACAAAAGCAACCCTTGAGGGTGTGGTGTGGAGAATGTGTGCTTAAAACGCAACTCGTCTTTTTCTGCCAAATCTTTGTGGCGTATTGTGTCATCTGTGCTGCCATTGCCAATCTGAGTTTGTAACAAGGAGACAAACAATTGTGGATCATTTTACTCAACAGTTGAATCGGTTACCTTCTCCCATATCGTTCCCTGAAATAGTCTAACGGAAACAAGGGGAGCCTTGCGACCAACGTCAATCACCCTCCCAACAGCCACCACAAAAACAACAATAACCATCTTTGGGACACTATTAGCTAGAGTGACGCCTCGGACAGAAGAACTCTGGAATTATGAATAACCAATTTTACTGAACTTTACCTAGGGACAGTTACATAGATGTGTTTCCTCGCAATACTCTGTGCTGTTCCACGGCCAAATTACACCAGGCCATCCAATTGGATCACGAAGCCCGTTGAGTAATTGGCTTTGGTCTAAATAATTCACCCTAACCCAATAAATATCACTGAAAATCAAAACACTTTAGAGTCCTCTATGAAACAACCAGTGTCACCCATTACTCCACGGTACTTCTATATGTTGAAAATTCATGTGCGATATTATTTTAACGGGCAACATCTGGTGGACACGATTGTTTCCAAATTCAGTGCGTTGTTTGGCAAAACCTTGGACAATACGAACCGACGGGTCTCCATCGAGTACCATAGCGTGGTTCGTCACCTGCTAATAAACTTTTCGGATGCTAAAACGTTGTCTATTACATTTTGTCCTGAATTATTTGACATTTTGGTGGTGAACTCAAGGTGGTCAAGGGTCCAGTCATGTCACCCATCACAAACAACTTGAATTTATTTTTCAAAGTTCTTTCGTCACCCTGTAGAACTGAACCAAGGATTAAATTTGATCTTCGTGTACTCTCATATTGTGGATTACAACGTGTTGGAACACATCCAAACCGTTACAGCGAGTCATTCCTTTCAAAGTGGATTCTGCCACGACAAATGACGAGGAAGGTTGAAACACCTATCACGTTGTGCATCCTCACAGTTTGCACTTCAGTAAGTCGTATTTCGACAGAGTCAACATTGGTATAAAAGGAAATCTGGGAAAAAATATTTCATTCTCCAAAGGGAAATTCACGGTTAAACTCCATTTTCACAAACGATTCTCTAACGACTTGTAAGCCATGTATCATGTTTATCGAGGAGTAGTTCGACAGCGAGGACATGGTTTAGGAGATATGCTGAAATCAGCGTTTAGTTTCGTGTTCTCATTTTTGAAACTGGTGGTGACATGAGGATTTCACGCCTTAAAAGACGCCACTTTGACACAAGGGAGAGAATTTCTCGAACATGTCACCATTGACAAACAAAACCCGAAATAAGCCTTCTTGATAACTAGCAAAACTGTGATGCTTAAAAATGGAAAAGACATTTTGGGCCGACGAGAAACTCCTATAAATGCACTGGACGATGCCCAGCCAGGCATTCCTGCTTCCCTGACGCCACAGCAATGATAAGGCAGCAAGAGACGACGAAGACATCCCTGAAGGGGATTTTACAGACACAGAGCTATAAAGACAAAGAAATAAAAACCGTCAGAAAATCAGACGTTTTTGATTATTAAACATAAAAATGACGCACTGAGTCGGAACTGGTTCTGTTTGCCATGCCACCCACTATGATGGGTAGAATTGCATCCCATCTCTTCTTTCACGACCTCAGCCCAAATCAAATTTGAAATCAAAGGACATTCCAAAGATTACTTCGATCTGAATAGCAGATACTTGTACCTGAAAGTCAAAGTAATAACAACGGATGACACTGTGAAGCGAGCCAATGGTTGAGTTACTCCCGTTGCCAATTTAATGCATTCGTTGTTCAGTGAAGCGGATTTGTACTTGAATAATAAAATAGTCAGCAACTGCATGGATATCCACCCTTATCGAGCGTATCTCGAAAATCACTTGACGTACGGAAAAGACGTCAGGAATTATCATCTGGATGCTTGCGTAGCATGGAAACCTGACACAGCAAGCAAGTTGAACGTCACAGTCCTTACAGCAGCTGACGATGCTCACAATGTTGACTTTACCGACTGTCGAAAATATCCTGCCAGGACGTAGTTTAGAACTGATGGATCGTTTGCATTTGGGCATGTTGTTTCAGGAAACGTATTTGCTGAATATTGTGGATATCCGCCTGACACTGAATCTCAACAGTACGTTTTCCATTTGATGGCCGATGCCAACGAGTACAAAACCATCATGCAAGAAGCCAGACTATACTTGCGACGCGTGGCAGTGTTACCAAAAAGTGAGAAACGACATTAATCACACTTTGAGCAGAACGACTGCCAAGTATCTGATACGACGCGTGGAAGTGAATACCTTCGCCAATGATGCTTGACTCCCATCTAAGATCAAATATCATCTGTTTCGAGTGCAGTTACCCAAACATTTAACAAAATGGATAACTGGGAACTTTATTTCCTTTTGAAAAACAGTTCGCACACATCTTCTTGTAATCATGTCTCGTGCGCTGAAGATAACTTTCGCATCGCAAACCTAAAGTCTACTTTCCCGAAGATGACCATAGTGATCATTTTGATTCGTATGGATTAACGCCTTTGAAAGTCGACATCATCGACTTTATCAGCATAAATGTCAGGACGACACGATTCAATAATGTGAAACTGCAATCCACTCATTCCATGGTTTGTGGACACTATTCTGTATAATTTCGTTATCAATGCAGTCTTGGATATTCCGTAGAACATTTAGTGAGTTATTTTGATCGTGAATCTTCCAAAAACGATCATAAATTTGATAGATGGTTTTGTGACCATTATGGATATCCCTTGTCTTTAGGTAGAAAACGTAGTTTACATCAATGGACAAATCAGTGGAAGTCTAACTTGACCTTAAAACGTTGTCAACCTTCTCAAAAATTTGTTATTTTAAAAAGTGTGCTGATGATAGTTATTCATTAATTTGTGGATTGTTTGTTGGTTGAATGAAAATGTTGTAATTTGAAAAAAGTGTTTATGGTTTGTTTTAAAAATCTTGTATAAATATATATGCTCTTTCACTTCTCTCTATTAATCTACATTAGATGAGCTATAGCGTTCCTACCAAAACATGCAGGGATGTTTTCTATCGCGTCCGCGCTTGTGACATAAATAGGGGTGATCTCCGGTCTGTCCATCCATTGTTTGACTCATCAACTCGTGACGATGTCTTCATGACTAGCTAAACTGAACGAAACCTACGTGCATTTACATCATGTCATGCAAAACCTGATGCCAACGCCTGAAGAGATGGAAAATGTCAAGATGATTAAATTATACAAGACGTGATAGACGAGTTGTTTAGTGAAGAAATTAAAAAGGAACAAGAAGACTGTACCGAGAAGTACACACATCAGAATCAGCAGCAACAGCAACAGCAGCAACAACAACAACAACAACAGCAGGAGTCAGGAGAGGTTTCTTGGAATGTCGTGTAGATACTAAGGAGGTCTACTTCCGAAGAAGCGGGCCGTATCCCGTGGGATAACCTGCTGCAAGACGGGATATAATCCCAGGCGTAAATAGAGATTGACAAAAATTTTAACAAATAAAACAGCTCTTCTCAGGGCTACTCCAAAAATCTAGAATGGACATACTACTCTATTGCTAAGGTTGTCTGTATTTGTGTGTTAATCTTTGAGTGTCATTGTAAATCAAAAGATAGAAGTGTGCCCATGATCACTTTGTTTCGCTGGCTTTTAGGATAGTGTATTTGTTTTAGGCTTGTGTGTATATATGGTCATAAAGTGTGTTTGTAGGAAAACAAACTGAATAAAAGTATTTCTTTTAGGTCCGCGTGGTCCATATTTTGGTTGTGGTGTGGGTGTTGTTTGTTTCTATGTAAGGGGGAGTTTTCCTTTACTTCCGTACTTCAAGAATACAAAGCGGGTGTTGACGAGTCAACGATGGGTAGCCAAACCGGTCTGGCTATCCATCCTTGACTAGTCTACATCCAACATGAGCAAAATAGCCAAACTGATTGAGCTCCAGATGTACTTGGAGTATGCCCGTCGCCACTTACTGATTTTTGCATAGCTCCGTATATGGCACCAGCGCGTGATAAGGAGAAGGCTTAGGTGTAACCTTTGGCATCCAGAGAGGTAGCCTAGAAAGAATAAATTGTATGTTCTCAATCACCTGGGCTATGCATATATGTAATAGGATCAGCTTTCTATAAGACCAAAGTGTGTTTGACGCCTGAATAGTGTATCAGTAGCGCGGCAAAAACCAAAAATAAATTTCAGAGGCAGCAACATACAAATTTCATTATGGTCATCAGTCACAGCCCGCCTCATAGCGAAGTCGATACTCTATCCAGGGTTTTCTGGAGCAGAACGTTGCCCAGTACAAATTTCAGAAATAGTGTCGGTATGATCTCCAACACCTAGCTTAAGGTTCTGCTATGATATTGACTATAAAATCACTCTGAATGTCTAATAAATTGGTTGGGTACGCATGTTGTCAGCAACGTTACCTTCCTCTGTTATATATATATATATATATATATATATATATATATATATATATATATATATATATATATATATATATATATATATATATATATATAATTGCACGATGTAATATTACGGAACGAATTCCAAATTTTCGCAGAAAGTTATACAAGCTTACTGTATCTGACAGAGAACTTACTGCTTATCCTGTACAAGCTTGGAGACAAATAAAACTGCTTGTAACATGGAAATACTTAATCACTGCAAAACCCTTTCTATTCGGGATTACTACGTAAAATTCGTTGCTTGTGCAAGCATGGAGACAAAGATAACTGCTTTTAACATGGCTATACTTAAACAGTGTACACAACTTTCTTTATGGGATTACTTAGTAAACTTTGTCAACGCAACATTTTTAATATTTCAGTGATTTCGTTGTCAACTTATTAACAAACTTTGCCAAATTGCTCTTTTGCCACTACCAACATCTGTCATGCGACAAGCTCTGGTAAAATTTTATATTCTTTTATTCATTTGCCAGATGTTCCACTTTCCCTTCCATTTTGTCCTGGAAGCGTCGTAGTCCATTCTGCAGAGGTGATTCGCTATTCGTTTCATCAGCTGTACACATAAGATGCACTTCGATCTCTTACAAATATATTAAATCTTAGTATTCTCTCCTCGGACAGTCGTCGTAGTAAATGTTCTCATTCAAAAAGCAGTTCTACAGCCACATTACTATTTCTACAGACAGCTCACGTGGCACAAAAACCTCTGGAGAACGTCTTAGAAAGTTGTATGTGGGTGTTCTCGTGCGTCGCTTGACTTTTAAGTATGTAACATCTTGCTGTTCTTCCGAAGCTTTAATAAGCAAATCTTGCATTATATCACGTGATTTTACAGTCTGTTAGATTTGTTGTGCTATAGATTTACAAAGTTCTTCTGTTACAGCACTAAATACTGACACGCCAGTCTATACGGCAAGAATGAGACCGCTCTATTGCTGCTTATCTTGTTGCATGTATTTCCTCACATGAACAAATTTATATTTTTTACTCCTCTAATCGAAGAAAGGGCATTAGAGAATATGCTTGCACAAAGTAAAGATTAGGCTTTTTTGCAGCACGTATATTCTATAGTACGAACGTTTTCTTACAGCAAATTCAATTCGTCAAATCCAAGATGATACGTATCAGGAACGTCTTCAACATCCCTATGAAATCGTATAAAAATAATGTTTGTTGTCGCCTATGAATCTCTAGATAGCACTGTATAAATTTAGCAGCATCTATTCAAAGACAATGGCTACGAGGAAGTGAAACCATATCTCAGCTGCATAAGCCAGAAAATAAAACAAAACAGCCTGTGGAACGTCTTATGTTTGAAACATCGAATTGCAGGTCTTATTTCCTGATTATATTCCCATTGTCACGGCATCCCTAGTACGTCGTGGCCGCATGCTACTGGTTGGCGACATGATGACAGGACTCAATATGTCACAGAATAAAAAAATAAATTTGACTGCGTCTACAGTCACTATATATGCAGCCAAGAAGGAATACGCGGATACATATTCTGGTGTCTAAGTTTTGCTGATTGAGGCGAACAATGTTTTTCCAAAAGACATAGTTCTTCTACCAGACAAAAGTTAGAATCAAGTACTAAAGGCTGTATGTACCAGGCGATAGGAACATGGGGAAAAAAAATAATTGCAAATATGGTCGCGCCTGCTGCATTCAGTAAGGCTGCAAATAAGAAATACATTGATGACAAACTTCTGGGAAATGTTATTATACCAAAGCCACCTACTGACTTGTGGAATTTTGTTGCCAAGGAAAATAATAGTACTGCGATGACGTTTCATTTGCAAACAAAACAAACACACACACACACACACACACACACACACACATATATATATATATATATATATATATATATATATATATATATATATATATATATATATATACACACACACACAGAGAGACAGAGAGAGAGAGAGAGATGCAAGTTGGTTCAATTGTGTAGGCAATGTCTGTGCACAATGATTTATGATCACGAATGCTGGCATGACGTGAAATGCTCCTTTAGCAATGAACTACGATAAGATCAAAGGTTAAGTGACTGCAACATGCCGATAAGCAACATGCAGATATACAATCTGCTTCGGCTGCAATATATTAGTCGATAATCCCGCTGCGACCAATATGTATATTGGACTGCAATCAGATTTGTATGAATATAACTCACTGTTATTTTACTTTTACATAAAAAGAGGCCGATTTTTGTAAAGTGAACATCGGTGGTGGCATACAGTCCAATAATAATTCAGGCGCCAGAAGGATACATAATTTAGAGTAACGTTATTAGGTCTATATTTACACTTAGCATAGTAGACGTAATAGTGAAAAGCGCAGTTATAAAATAAAAAAGTTGTTGGCATACCAACAGACAATACAGACGCTGAAACATAACAGTATGTTCATACCTAGCTGGCACAGAGACTGTTTGATATATTTCTACGCTGTCGTGAAATGTTTTGAACAACATTGACTTTCATGCACACGCTTCGACCGAATTCTTAAACAGCTACCAAGCCTTCTATGCGTTTGTTGGCCAAATTCCAAATTCTACACCAGGAAATGACTGGGCGACTCCTGGTGTCAACATTTGTTTTAGATTCGGGCAGATTGCCCGTCATCAGAATGCATCTGGCGTCTTGTTGATGGTTTATAATGGTTGGTAGCGAATTTATGAATGATTGGTGAATGCAGGAGTCGAACTATGCTGTCGCCTGGGCAATAATTTTCTCAAGCACATACACAACGTCAACGAACCCTGGTCTCAGTTACTTTCAAATATTAATGCTCTCATGAAATTTTGTAGACAACATGATTTACATAATGTCCAACAGTGTTAGGATTGCACGCGATTTGAGAGAGACAAAAATTTGAAGGCGTGCATGCCAAAGCATATTCTAACAGCTTAGAAAAACTGTACAAGCTGTTTAGTTTAAATCCATCTGCGTTTAAGGTAGACGCTATATATATATATATATATATATATATATATATATATATATATATATGAATGCGCTCGTCCTAGACCCCGTCCATCCATCCCCGATGGTTGCCATAATTAGCCGATCCGGTTTCAAATCTTAGTAGAATACGAATTACAAACTTACCTATATGATAATAGTATTTCTCTATATTTACTTAATGTTATTAAGTATAATTCGGCATGATCCAAGGAAAGCACTTTCCGCTGTGTATAGCGTAGTTTTGAAGGTGAATATATATATATATATATATATATATATATATATATATATATATATATATATATATATATATATATAAAGGACAAAGAAAGGTTTAAAATTGACAAACAATAATTACACAAATTGGTGTAAACAAATGGTATATCTTTTCATATTTTATCAACCTGACTAGTCTTGCATTCATCTGTAAGATTTATATACATATATATATATATATATATATATATATATATATATATATATATATATATCGAGAGTAGTAGTATTAGTATCCGCATGAAACCGAAGCCTCTAAGCACATACATTTTTCATGGGCATTCTTGCCCTGCATGGACCTACATCTAGTGCGCGATGTCAATAGTTCATAGGGTTTAAATACAACGTTATCAGTTCAATAATCTCTCAAGAAATACAACTCTCGAGGGCAAACTACAATTTGGACTGAGATGAGTTTTCGGTAAAATGAATTTAATTTAGCTAATTATCACATAAATTTTGCATTATACGACATGTCCTTTTAAACAGACATACATGAATAAGTTGCATTCAGATCTTCTCTATAGCATTATACGACATGTCATTTAAACAGACATACATGAATAAGTTGCATTCAAATCTTCTCTATAGCATTATATGACATGTCCTTTTAAACAGACATACATGAATAAGTTGCATTCAAATCTTCTCTATAGCATTATACGACATGTCATTTAAACAGACAGACATGAATAAGTTGTATTCACATCTTCTCTACAATTAGAGACGATATATTGCTAAAATGTACAAGTGTGTTTTAATTCTGTTTATTGCGAAGACATATTGTTATGTACAATTTGATTTGCATTGTCTGTTGCCTTTTCGCCATGAATGTATATTACGTGTATCAATCTCTATTGTGAGACTAATTGTCTGCTCACATCATTTGGGGATTTTATGGCAAACAATATATTACAAAGCTAATATTTCTCTATAATTTTAGATTATATATTAAGATCATTATTATTTCGTATTGAGTTTAAGGTCTATCTTTATTTGGAAGTTAAGAATGATCTAAAAACAAGTAGTTTATGAATTTAATGGAAAGTTTGATTAAGATGACAGAATATTTCCATAAAATGTCTTTTGCGACATAGGTCGGGTGTGAGGTTTATAAAGTTGTATATTGATGGGTGGGTGGGTCTGTGTTTCGAAAGTTATAAACTCGATTTCAGAACATTTCTTAGGAGATAATTTTCTAACCACGACCGCAAACGACTTTTGATGATGTTATTTCTAAGTTTACTAGAATCAATCTGGAGTGTCAAGCACAAGTAAATGTTTAATAATGTATTAGCTAACATATAAATCCTGATTTCTTTATACATTTAATTTATACAGAACAATATAAATATATTATTTCTTAGATATGCATAATTCAAATATATTATACAGTGTACAACGCAACCATATTGGACGATAATTAGAAACATTATTTTTGGTAAAAACCACATGTACTGGTACCAAATTCTGCTGTTTCAGTGAATAGGGAAATCTTGAGATGAATGAGCGAGGTGTCAAGTGAAACCTTGAGCAGACACACGTGTTGTATTAAAATAGATTTTGGATCAAAATGTGGATTTCTAAACATATAAGTGAGCTCCATACGTTGCAAAAGACAATAATTACCATGTTTCCCGAATTCATCCGAATGGCTCTTGCCAAGCTTCAAAACAATACTTGACTGTTAAATTTTAAAATTTAATCACTGTAAAATAAAATACGTAAACTGTAGATAAGATACACTGTGAACACATGACAATCAAGGTTTTGTCATAATTCTGGAAAAACGTCTTAGATAATGATGATTTAAAATTACATGGTTTCGTCAAATGCTTAATAGAAATCTATTAGAAAAAGTCTTTTTTAAAAAAGATGTTGCGATAAATAAGATTGTCTTTACACAAATGCTTACATACTCGCCCCCTCAGTTTGTTTTTACTTGCACTTCAGTTGTGTAAATGACATAATTTCATAGATTGATTTGTAAAGCTGCGGTAGCTCAGTTGGCAGGACTTCGTTCTCGTAATACAAGAGTCTCAGGTTTGATACAGGCCAGCGACGGATCGGATGCCTTGGTGTGTTATTGGGAAAGTTGCATAATTCCTTTTTTCTAAACATGGTATAGCCAATAATATGAGAAAAGTAGCGTTTAAACAGACGAAAGAAGCAAATAAAATGTTGATTTGTTAACTCATATCAGAACATGGTGTACATGAATTCACACGATGTAACTTACTTAATATGAGATTCGTAAATAAATTGTTCAAAAATAATCTGATGCCGTGTTGTGCATAGGCCTCCCCTGGAATAGTATATTTATATCTTTCAGTATTTTTTATTTAATATATGCAAACGCCTTTCACAGAGTCTTTCCACGCGAATAGTACATATATCACAAAAGAACGATGGACATTCTTCCAAGTGGTCATACGTTCTGGAAGTGAAAACACAAAATGACGATTTGACATTTCACAGTCAGAAGAAATCGCAAATCCATTTGTAAGTTACGAATAACGTGGTATAAAAGCTGCACTATCTGCGTCTCAGTTTCCCACTATCGCGAAATACGGGTTTATTCCACGCATTCTTGCCTCCATTTCAACTTCGATGCGAATGTGAGTATGTATGTATGTATGTATGTATGTATGTATGTATGTATGTATGTATGTACGAATTACATAATAATTATTAATCTTATATTTCCACTTCGTAATAATTTCGACAGTACAATATTATGCGTCTAATTTATAATTGAGCATGACTGGGTTGCGTTTATAATATATCAGCGTATGAAACATTATTTATAATTTTTACTCCAGAATATACTATTTGTATATAGTAAACAATTGTTATTGCAAAACCCTCTTTTCCCCATCAATTTAATCACTAATTATATATAATATCAGCTATAGGTGTTCTCTTGCTTCTGTTTTAAGGCGCCGAAGTGACATTTTCAAAATGATTGTTAAGAATTTCTTATTAGCGTCCTCCTTAGCCACCTTTGGAAACATAACTAACTATTAGCGAAAAAGAAATTGTCAATTACGGTTTTCTTTAGAGTAAATTATTTAGAGAGATTACACGAATAAGCTGGGATATAAAAACAAAATAACTTTTGTTTGCTCGTTTGAGTAACGCAAAAGACTCTTTTCGTCATCATGTCTTATTTGATTAGTTTTGAATTATTAAAATAGCGTTTTGAAAACATAAATTCATTTTGGAGTGTATGTTAACCTTTTCTCTGCCATCGCTTTTCATGTCTTGTCATAGCTTTGGTTTTCTTTTGCAGCCATATGTTTATATAAAGATTCAAGCCCCCAAGCGCCCATCGGAAAAAAGTCTATTTCGTATAGCTGTACCACTGGAGCCAAATATGTCCGTAATGATGTCATTAACGTCTGCTGCAAGAAAGTTTTCCCGCCAGAATCCAGTCAAACGGAATCCCTTTGATATTCGGCTATTTTGGAATACAAGAGATAAATGTTATCAAATCGAAAGTGTTTTATCAATACGTAATACCAGCTTACAACTTTGGAGACTGGTGATACAAGACTCATTCAAACAGGTACACATAATTTTTACTAATTTGTTTATCTTTTATTGTATTTATTGGACGAGAAAGGAGACGGAGAAGAGGGGGGTAGTAAGTTATGCACCTTCACCTATTAGTCCTACGATTGCCGATATCATCTTTAAATGGCTACAATAAAATATTAAATCGTGAACTATGTTTTCAATCCTGCTGCATTAGTTATAGTTTATAAGCATTAAGTCAACGCACGTAGTTTGTGGGGGTGGGGTTTCAAATAAAGTTTGTCTTCAAGTAAACACTGACATAAAGAAAACCAATTCAACACAATAAATTAAGCGTATGAAAATATAACCCCTATGGAATGGTAATAATTATTTTGTTTCTGTTGCTTCCATTGCAAAATGTTTACGGTAATTATCGACATACAAGTAGGTGTCGGTAGACACATACAACGAATTTAAAGTGAAACCAAGCTATTAGTGGCAATTGCCGCTCTTTGTTGACGCAATCGCACTGTTATATGGTTGTATGGCATATCAATCAGTTAATCAATCAACTCGTATTTCCTTTTACACTAGATAACATGTTCTATTTAGTCTCATATCACAAAACAGAAAGTATTTCCTTTCAGATTACTTAACATGTACTTCCTTTCAGACTACATAACATATAATAGTTCCTTTCATACTAAATACCATACATTATTTTAAGATATATAAGCAAAACAACATATATGGCTTATTGAATCAAAAAACATGTATATAAATGCCGAATACATACAACAATTAAAGGTAGAACTGGTTCCTGGAGGAAAAACAAACACATTTCAACTTCTTTCGAATATAAATCTAAGGACATGTCAAGAATAGGCTGTCTAAATATATTGTCTGACTGTTAAAAGAATGCGTACACTGTTTCACCTGCCAGCTGACATCATGCCAAACCATATTGCCTAACTGATAAAACCATGCATAAACATTTTGACTGAGTGTTACAGTATGCATAAACACACTACCTAAGTGTTGCAAGCACGCATAAACATATTGCATTTACTGTTTAAACCGACCATTAAATATTGCCACACATTTAATAGGATGCCTTTTATTTGTGCAATTGTGGATAATAAAATATGACTGCCAACGCTTAACAGGCTTCTGGTATCTGCTCCTGACTTTTGTGCTGGTTTTCATGACATATCTATTTGTCAACGCATTTAGTGAATGTCTTTTTCTACGTTATTGTTTCCATCGTGCATTGGCTGTCATTGTATTTGTCATGTATTTGCTATTACTGTGTTCATTATGGACTGGCTGTTATTGTGTTTATCATACATTGTCTGTTATTGTGTTCATCATACATTGGCTGTTATTGTGTTCATCATACATTGGCTGTTATTCTATTTGTCATACATTGGCCGTTTTTGTCAATCCTGCATTAGCTGTTATTGTGTTGATCATGTTTTGGTTGTTATTGTTTCATCATGCAGTGGCTGGTTTTGTGACTACCATGGACTGGCTGTTATTGTGTTCATCATGGATTAGCTGTTATTGTGTTCATCATGCACTGGCTGTTATTGTGTTGATCATGCACTGGCTGTTATTGTGTTGATCATGCTCTGGCTTTTAGTTTATTCGTCATACATTGGCCGTTTTTGTCAATCATACATTAGCTGTTATTGTGTTGATCATGCATTGGTTGTTATTGTGTTCATCTTGCACTGACTGTTACTGTGTTCTTCATACATTGGCTGTTATTAATGTTCATCGTGCATTTGATGTTATGGTGCCTATCATACTGTCTCTTATTGTGTCCATCATGCAGAAGTTGCTATTGTTTCCCTCAACCATTTTCTGTTATTGTATTCATCATGGATTGCTTGTTATTGTGTTCGTCGTACATTTGCTGTTTCTATGTTTATCATGCATTGATGTTATTGTGTCCATCATGCATTGGCTGTTATTGTGTGCTTCATGCATTGTCTGTGTTTGCGTCCATCATGCATTGGCTGCTTTTGTGTTCATCATGCATTGACTGTTATTATGTTCATCGTGGATTGGCTGTTATGTAAGAATGGTTTAATTATTTACTTTTTTCGAAAACAAGAACTATTAGAGTTTTTTCAGTTGCTTTACCACGTTGCTACAACTGCCAATGTTGTTGTGCATATTGTCATCACGATATATCGGCCTGTTTGACCATTTATGCTTTGATGGACCCTCATTCAAAGCAAAACATAACACGTTTTAGACACCCTGGACTATTTTGTTCACTAGACTAAATGACCTAAGACCGCATTAATTTTCACTTGAATGTAAACGACACATAAAATGAAACACTATATATATGCCGGCTAATATAGATCAGGAGGAAAATATTAAGTTATTGTCAATTTTTTGTTATGAGCAGCCAGTAGCGCATCACATTTTTCAAAACCCAGTCAGTTGGGCCACCGGAGAAGTGCACATAAATAGTCAACTGTATCAACGGTCATCATATCGACATAATTTTCTTGACAGAAACATGGCTGAAAACATCAGGCGATGAACCATTGTGCCGGGATCTAATTCCCGGTTACTCAGTTAGGTATCCCCCCCCCCATCAGTCCACTTTTGAGGTGAAATTATTGTATTCGCAAAGAACTCCATATTCTACCGACTGTTCTACATTTTAACTATCTGTTTCGATCACATATCGTTTTAACTGGTCCAACCCGCTCTCACAATAGAATAAAGGTCAGTCCGTTTCGTCTGCATTTACTGCCATTTCTAGTCATAAAAATTCACGATGACTGAATCTTTCTTTGTGGAACAGTGTCCTAACGCATACTGATTAATCACTGAAAACTCACACACATAATAATTCTTACATTTCATTCATGGTTTCAACATGATCAAATGTTCGACTGGATTCTTCCTAGAGCTGACGACGATATTCTACAGTATTCATTTGTGTTCCACAAACTCGCATCAGATTACCTCCGTGTCAGATGCCATATTGACGTATCAATCATTAATCTTCCGTGTGTGTTTGCTACTAAGAGAATCTTCCGTATGATAAATACAACCAAGTAAACTAATGCATGACATCCAAAGAACCTTAACAATTTGTACATCTTACAGATCTCTTTGCAGATTTCTTCTGTGAAAAAGTGCTCATCATTAGATTTCATACTTACAATTCTGATGAAGAGCGCCCCAAAGTCATTTTAACTTGTCCCAGTTCGAAGATCACTACTGCTATCGAAATTAAATGTTAGAGGTGTTACTTATTTTCACAGGGTATTCGCGTCATTTCTTCCGGACGGTCGTTGTAAGCCGATGTAGTAGAACTCATCTGCCACAAACGATTGCAATAGATATCGTCCTATTCCTTAAACAACCTTAGAAAAATGTTTCTGTCCCACCTTTTATCTCTCTGAATTTAGTCTTTGTAGCAATTTAAAGTCTGCTTGCCGCGCTGGACACAGAAGCTATGCTACCCATCTGAAAGAAGTTAATGGGCTTCTCCTTGCTTTGGATGCTGGAATGGTGCAGCCCTTACTCTCCGCCATTCATCTTCAACATATGATAAAACAGGTCATTACATAAAAGTTCACTGTCTCCAGCATTACTATGCCTTAAGCCATACATAGCTAAAGAACACAAATTGTGTCCGTAAATGGAAAATAATTCCAGCCCAGCTGGTCTTGTTTCGTTATCAAACACGTTATATTCACTCCATACACTCTGCCCCATCAGGTGTCACATATAAATCGTTATCCAGTGTCTCACCAATTATATGCTGATGACACCAGACTATACAAATCAAGTAATCCAACTAGTTTGCTGCTACCACGCAAGGCATAGACATGTGCATTGTTAATATGAAATCATGGATGACAAATAAGAAGCTGCAGATGTATATTTAATTTGCATTGCTTCTTGGCTTTTCTCCATGATTATATGTTATGTATGTATATATATATATATAGTGTGTGACTGACCTTGGTCAGTGATTGCGTTTCGGGCCTACCTGACAAAAATATCTTTTTATTTTGCAAAGATCATTAAATAGCTAATATTTATCTATGATTTTAGATTGTGTTTTAATATCTGTATTACTGGAGGTAAACATATACTTGCATCTGAATTTAGGGCATTAGTGTTTCACAGGAAATTCCTATTCTTGTTGATAATTTAAGATTATTCTAGAAGCAATTCTTGACGAAGTTATTGGGAAGTTAACCCTTGCCCTGGTTCTGTTATTGTGTCTCAACTGTTTATATTAATGTCTGAGGTGGAAGCAGGCTTAGCGTTGTGTTCAGGTAATATTTGAGAATATTTATATCTTTAAATTATTGTTTGGAATTGCAAAGAGCTCTTTGATTTCAGGATTATATAACTATTTTGGGACTAAATCCCAAATAGTCATAAAGTTATATCACGTGTCCAAATGTATAGTGCATTCCGAAAGAACTGATGTGATGTGTCAGTAGCCTGGAATGTGCTAATGTGCCAACAGTCTTTTAAAAAACCACAATTATATAATTCAAAATGCCTTTGAAAAAATTCACAGTAATCCCAAATTAATGATTTAGTAATATTATTTTGTGAAACATATGTTGTCGTTTGTTACTGAAGTGAATTTGCTGGTAAGACACAACAAGGTCGCATTCAGTAGAACATTGGGATCTTTAAATTCATAGTCAGATTGATGGAATACAAGTCTAAGCATGGCAGAAAAATAGATGGACAATTGTCATTCTATCTTTTCTGTAAGCTCTCGCATTTTCGGAAATCTAATGCATGGTGTTATTGTCACGAAATGTTGTCTCACTGACGACAAGATTCCTCCTTAGACGGCACATCTATCTAGTTGCTCAATATGTAACTAAGCAAATGCATTATATAAATTCAATTTAAAAGGATAGAAATATTCCAAATTAAAAACACAATTTAGTCCCAAATAACATAATTTTTCCGTCAATAGCAACCACTACTTCACTTTCATACCACCCGTCTCTCTCTCTCTGTCTCTCTCTCTCTGTATGGGTGCGTGCGTGTGCGTGTGTGTGTGTGTGTGTGTGTATGCTTAGCTAAATGACTGCATAACAGTTTGTATTTCTTGGTGTTATCAAAGTTATATCTTTTCTAATTTCAGAACATATTCCACGGACTATGCATACCAGAGGGATTTATTCTACGACCTGGTTCCCAAGTCTCTCTTGTATACTCTTAACTCTAGTTCGAGAAAAGATTTTTAAAAAACAGAACAAATAGAAATATAGAGACAGAACAAAGATGCCTAACCGTGATATATCTAACTCAATATGTATAACCACATGATACGTTTCATTCAATTAGTGTAGCTGTGCAAGATAATCATTATGTCTTCGTGTTTGAAGGGTATCAATCTCTACGGAGCCAAAAAAAATCCGCTTAATTGCTTTACCTTAGATGTTTTCACGTCGGTTTAATCATAAAATGGTATCTTTGCCCAAAATTGAGATCTTCTTTAACTTGTTCCCAAGTTTGATTTATAGTTTTCCTAAATATTATTTATAAAATTTAGGAATTTGGCAACAAATGTTAACTTGTCTATGGCTACTACAGATTGGAATTTTCAACCATTGTTTTTTTATATATTTTTATTAATGCGAAATGATGAAAATAGAAATGAAGAATCATCCATATTGATGATAGGTTTATAATATAAAAATTAATATAGGCATAGTTAGAAATCAATAACTTGATGATATGCATCAAGCGCCATCTTTTTTTCGTCATTTAGACATACTCTTAAACTTCTGGAACACGTTGCTATGAAAGAAAAAAACCTGAAGATGATTTACATGATGTGTAATATATTGTGAAGAATACATGTTATAAATAATTTAATCTGTTTTAACTGATACACGTATGAGTGAGAATATTTCTTTCTACAAAGAAAAAACAAGAAGAAGAAAAGCATTGTAAAGTTTTTATTTCTAAAGGTTTGCAACAGACTTGGAAAATGTTGTTGTTGTTGTTGTTGTTGTTTTGGGGCTTAACGCCATTTTTCAGCACACGATAGGCTATACATGGCGGCCAGTATTAATGGTGGAGGAAGAACCCGGGAAAACCCCGGAAAGAACCACCGACCCACGAGAAGCTACTGGCAAGCTTTCTCACATACCCACATTGGCTGAATCCTAGACTCGAACCGCCGCAGACAGAGGTGAGATGGCAGTGATCCGTAACGGAGAGCGCTTTAGACCACTCGGCCACTCGGGGCCCCTGGAAAATGTAAACAAAGTTATTTCTGTATTTGCATTAATTGTCATAGTACGGCTGTTTAATGTGCTAGGGCAAATATGCATTAATGCATATATGTGGTGGGCAAATGACGGGCGGATTATTTTATTTTTACATAGGAACATAAACATGTTTATTCCTTAACCCCTGCACTTTACATCATTAAATGAAACAAAAATCAAATTCATAATTTAAGAGAGCTACAAAATTCATTTCGATGCGTCAACAGTTGATGACACTGCCTTTTTAAGAGAATGGAGGCATAAAATACTGCCAATATATTTCGACACGAACTCATTCTTAGCTAATCTGTTGATGTTTCATAACAACTTGTTATGTCCCTTGGAATTTAAAGAGATACAAAATATAAACAAAGACAAAGCCATTGTGTTCAAAATAGACAATGCAAGTCTGTCGTCGAGAATAGAGTAACTACTGCGTCTCTTCTTGAAATATTTGCAATGATTCATTGGTTACGGGTTCATAACATGAATTGGTGGTTCAGTGGCTGTATTCTAAATGTATAGCTATGATAGGAAATGACAAGTATTTAATTATGCAACATAGCTGCTGTAAAACTTATGCTAACGAATACTATTTAACAGGTTTAATTTTTTAAACTAGTTTTATTCTTAATGGTCTGTAGGGGAAAATGACATACTCAGTTAAGGAGACCAAACCGTTTAATAGCAAATGAAGTCTTATAATTTCATGAAACTTATATGACGAAAAATTAAATTATTACTGTAAACTTATAAAATATGTTATATATGAGCCATATCCCCACCCACTGCAGCGGTAAAGAAGCTCTACTATTTTGAAAACATGACGTTTGCACACACAGGTAAAATATGTTCCATTAGAAGTACTATCTATCTAGCAATATAACCAAATGTATAAGAGGGTTTATCAATACATGCCAGTCGCTGATGGTAGGTAAATGTAGTTGTAGTGTAAATTTGCCTTATTAGTTTTACAAGATCTACCAAGTGTGCGTTCGGATAGAAAATATTACAACTGTGCCTGCCATTCTTGTGCGATAGGTATTATGTAGTGTGTACCATATCTCTGTTATTCCCGTTGCCTTGTGCACGGTAAAGAGAACTAGAAGACAGATGATTAATGTGATGTATAAGCTTGCAGAGGTTCAACCTTGTAGGTAAGGATGGTCTAGCCATAGGCATGTCCGTAAAGACGGACAATGCAGTGCACAACCTGAATAGTAGTCATAGTAGCTGAAGTTTCTTACACATGGTACCTAGACTAACTGCTCTAAAAGCAAGTACACGCCAGCCCCAAGAATTACACCTGACCTTAGCCGGCACCGACAATAAGTCGCAAGCGTACTCAAGCTCGCAACAAGAAGATATACTTGGTGGATATATATGTGTGTGATGTTATAGTGTGTATGTGATGTTATAGTGTGTGGGTGATGTTATAGTGTGGCAATTTATAGTGTTGTCTAGCATGGGCATCAAGTTGCAGACGTATAGTATGATGTTCCACCCAGGCACATTATCCTGACACCAGGCCGACCAGTCCTAACACTAACTTCTTAATGCTGCGCTCCAAGCGAGGCAGCTTTTAGTACCATTTTTAAAGTCTTTTGTATGACTCGACTGTAGTTCAAACTAGCGATCTCACGCATCCAAGGCGGACCCTCTAACCACTAGACCACCGGGTACTTGGTGGAAGTAAACGAAAATAAGAAACGAAACACATTCAGCAACAGCAGAAACCATGCAAAATGTGTATGCGCATGAAGTGTACGTCTTAGATAATCGACATCTTTTTTAGATGATCGGAGATGCACGTTCTTGATGAAAACGCAGTAGAAGCTTATCCAGCAGCATTTCTAAAGAGCATATGGACACTTTTTCAGTAAAAGCACCTAGAGAAAATATTGCACTTAAACGATGTAAAGTTCCTGCTAGGCCTCAACGTGCAGCTACAAAAGGACAACCAGGACAGACGTCAACAGTTAGTAGATCCAGTCTAGTGCGGTTATCAATTTTAAGCTTGTCCATCCTCCGGTATGCGTCCATGGTGGGACAAGACTAGATTTAGCTTTTGTCATTAAGCCCTTTGGTTTATTCAGCCTTACTCCTGCGACTTTATTATGTAGTCTTCGATAATGGTAATTGAAAGCCTCGTGTCACGCTAGGTAATGTACAACCATTCGGCAAAAGAATAACCAACTATAGAACGGATTTCCTGACGTGCGCCTTGGCAGTAGTTAATGCTGCCTGCTTGGTCTTTAGGTATATGAATGGTATATTCCATTTTCGCCAAAAATTCCATCGGTGCGTCAAAGCTGTTCCTGATCCAAGGAAGATACATTATAGTCCTTACCTATAGATCCGTCAGGGTCGATTCGTTTATACAAGCAGCAGTAGCTGTGTGTGGAGATTGGGGGACATATCATAATTATATAGGAGCCCATAGGTTGACATTGACGGGGAACATGGGGGGACAAATGATAATTATATATTCTACAGGAACGGTATTTTAGTAACAAATGTGTTTATAGCAAAGAAAGTGTTTATAGGGACAGATGGAAATGGTATGGGTTTAACTTTTTGTTATTGTCGTCAACAACATGTACATCGAGAAACACTGCTTCATTGCTTTTAATTCATGTACGGAATACTTAATCTTCTGTTACGTTTTCATATATTTTGTCGGTAGTGTTTTCTATCGGGGGATAGTTCACATTTCCAAAGGTTTTAAATATATCTAAATGTGTTTGGATTCATCGAAGGTTTGACATAAATGTTTATTTTATTCTTGTGTTGAATTAATGCGTGACTTTTACATGCTTTAATGGTTTTCTTGAGTGCAAATATCTAATTGGTATAAGTGTTTCACTAGCAGTCATACAAGTAAGAATTCTTGCAAATTGACTAAGAAAATATGCATTAATTAGAAGTGTATTATTGAGGAACCTGTCTTTTCAAAATGGAAATACCCTTCAATCCTATTTGAGTATCCCCAAGTCACTCTAGTTTTCCTCCCTTATACACAATAACATGTGTAGTGAAACATGCCAGTTTATGCTACTTCATCTTCGCTAGCCACGGTTCCGATTCGTTAATCTATCTAAACCTTGCGGATCAATCCGATATTTCAAACTGTTGTCCAAGCGACATCTACTGGATTTCATGAGTTGCCTCCATTAGTATGCAATGCCAACTGACCAACCCTATGTAAGAGTGGTGCATTGTACATCGGCGGAAATTGGTGGAGGCAATAGACCTCAAACGGATACTTTGTAAATTTAACATCGAAATCCTGACAACGTAACAAGGAGAAGCCATTACATGTGTATTTGAGGGAAAGGAATTGTTTATATGAAAACGGATCGGCAGTGGAAAATTGCATATTTATGAGTGTTTTTCAGTTGTGTGCTCCCCTTGTCTCTATCATGTAGTAACACTGTTCAAACTTTAATAAAATGATTTTGACTGGATGCAGTAGTATGCCGCCGCATCCATCGAAATTCACAGACCTGAAGCACTGCAATATCTGATCGATCCGCCAAGGTGTAGACAGGTTAACATAACGGAACCTTGGCAAGCGAAGATGGTACTACCTAACTATGATGGAATGATGCCTATAGTGAAACACGGACGTTTGTACAACAGGCCCATGATAGAATGCCGCCTGTAGTGAACTACGCAATTTTGTTCTTCTGTCCATAGTAGAATACTGCCTGCAGTGAATCACGCCAGTTTGCACTACTTGCCTTTGATGGATTCCTGCCTGTTGTGAATCACGCCAGTGTGTACTTCCTGTCCATGATGGAACGCTGTGAACTGCGGAAGCTTCCCGATTCTTGGAGCTGGATATGCAATGTGAACATTTACAGAACACATTAAAAAATTTGTCGAATTTGTGAAAATCGTCAACTTTTATATTCTTTATTATTTCTTTATTTCTATCTTTACAATTTTATATTCAAAATTATAAAGAAAAAGTTCCTTGTTTATCTTTCCAGATTCCTGTTGTTACACACATAGAGATTAATTAGTAATTTGGCATTTAATCAATACGTATCGTTAAAATTTAAAACATAAATAAGTACATACACGTATGCAGATATGAACACATAAAAGTGCAGATGCATATAAACATGCATATTTGTATCAATACATTCCCATGTAAGCACATGTTAATACTACTGTACCTAATACAAGTGGCTTTTACATGCTAGCATTATTTAATAACAGTTTCCAGTTTCGCGCTGCATAATAAAATCAGGCATGAAATTCGCAAAACTTGCAAAATAAAATGATTTACCACATGCTGTAAACTGCTTTGTTCATCAATGTTGCATCAAAATGAACTTTTGTAACATATACCTTGTAACTATTGACTATTAACTATAATCATAGATCGTCGATGATATGTCTTATTTAGCTGTATTGATCAAATTTATATATTTCTCCATGGTGGGCACAATATATATTGCCTTTCATGGCTTTGCTAACTCAACCCATTGTGATATAAGCTCGTTCGTCTGCAGGGATTTTGTTACATGAAACCGTATTCATTATAACCAAACGCAGATTTCCAAAAGTAGGAAGACAAATTGCTTCGATGTTTGATGAATTATCTAAAAAACAATATGCTTTGATTGGGATCATGGTTATTTATCACCACTGTGATGTTGAAGACAAAAATAAACAAGACTTTAACATAACACTATTTGAAAATGAGTAAAGGTCATTTTACTTGTCAGGTTTAAAGGTATTTGACAGATGATATTTCCAACACACATTGCCGTACTTTGGAAACTCCAACCATATCAAGTGACTGAATATTTATCAGTCAAATGTTGATTGGTAGATATAGTATTTAGAAGGACAGATGTAGGTATATTCACAGAGATATGAGTACGTACGTACGTATGTACAGTCCTGCATAACAATGTACATCGGTAGATAACTACATAAACAGTACATCAATATATGCATGCCTGCAAAGATTATATAATGAGCGGTTCAATGAGATTGTCGATAATGTGACAACTTCCGGTTCATCCATAAAAAAACATGTCAGAATGTGACGCTATTCATATGTTGACCGGGAAAGATTTTGAACGAAGTATCATGTTCACCAAATTATTTCATAGCCATGAAAGAAAGTAATAAAATTTAAAAAAAACAAACAAATTATACATGATTCAACTCGTACATGTCTTATATTCCTTTGATAAGTATATTTAATTCGAATTTTGTACTTGAACGTTATCTTTGTCTGAGGATAGAGTTTTGGTGTAAACCTGCTGTTTGTCAGTGTTGTAAGTTATAAATAGGTTGTTTACTAATATGTGAAGCCAATGTCCAGTTGTCTTTAGAAATGTATAATGTTCTGGACGTGAATTGACACACACATCCTTGTAATTTTATCTTGTTTTAGGTTGATATATAAGGCTGTTGTCAACAACAAAAATTAATTCCTCCAATAATTTAAGTCTGTAGAATTGTTGAGTTCAGATATAATTAGTGAAGAGTCGTTTATTTAAAAATTACTTGGAATAATAAGTGCTCTTTGACACTTTGAACTAAATCACTATTTTGGAATTCTGAGTTCTTTCTAATACATTTTGGATTAAATTGTTGAGATGAATACAGACTCCTAAACGTTATTCACACACGTACCTCATATTCCCAGAGGCAATTCCTTTGAGGATTTTTACAACTATAACCATAGTACAAGCTTCGATAAAGTTTACTATTTACACATTTGAGGCCTTCACAAATCTGTCCCAAATGATCAACGGTTAAATGTCTTTAGTTTTTCAACAGGATATGCATGAATTAGGCATCAAGCAGTTTAAATCTTCTGCCTATTAACTGACAAATCACGTGGGTTTGGAAGGAATACATCAAGGTTGGAAGACTTTGATACAGGAAAACTTTGGGACGAAGATTTTCTTTTAGTTTTGTTCGCTGTTATGGAAACACTTCAAGAATATTCGGATTTATTCCTTTTGAACTAGATTTTGGACATACTGGCTCTGGACTACAGAAGTTATTAGAATCTTAATTCAAATGCACATGCCAAGATTAATCTTCTTGACGCGTTTCACACTTCCAAGCACGGCTGTCATTGTTATTATTAAATGTCAGTTCGTTTTATATTTTATAGTTTCCCTGCGTAGATTAACAGCTGCCACATTTACATGTCTTACACTAATAGGTCGAGGTATTCGCAGCATAGGATTTTGTTTTGATTATAGATGCACTTGTTTCAATTGTACAAATCCTTTCCATAACGCTTCACCGTCTTCAGTTCTTCCTTTTGTAAAGGCAGTATCCGTTTTGTTTAAAATAATTCCAAGGATTACCGGTAACTTGTTTCTTTCCCATACACTCCTTAAACGCCGCTTTAGATCATTGAATATTCAAGTGTTCATCAGATATCATTGATGGCATATTTATCATGCACTCTTCCAAGTGATCAGGTTTATTATGATCGACACGTATAGAAATTTCGAAAATCGCCTGGAGCTCCTTCATTAAAACCTGGAGTTTTTAACGTTTATATCTGTCGGGATCGAGTTTGGCATTGCTATGTAATTGGATCCACCGCTCCGATGGCCTAGTGGTTAGAGCGTCCGCCTCAGATGCGGGAGGACGTGAGTTCGATCCCCGGCCGAGTCATACCAGAGACTTACAAAATGGTACTAACAGCTGCCTCGCTTGGCGTTCAGCATTAAGAAGTTAGTGTTAGGACTGGTCGGCCTGGTGTCAGGATAATGTGACTGGGTGGGACATCATGCTACATGTCTGAGGCATGATGCCCCAGTGCTAGACATCACTTAAAACTGTTACATTGCAGACATCGTAGCGATATGACTGAACAATTGTTAAAGTTACGTTAAAAATTAAAAAAATCACATCACATCACATGTAACTGGATCCACGAAATGGTGAAAGATGTACTCGACTTGTGTACATTTTTCGAGAGTCCATCCGGATCCTGTCTTAGTGTATTTCTCCAAAGTTTCCTAACTGATGGTTCTGCAGTCGTTGCGGTTCAGGATTACCCAAGCACCACTGTGAATCCACTAAGTAGCAGTTTTAAATCCACGGCTTAGTGACATAGCAATATGAGCCCTAAGAACAGCGTCTGCTTTAACCCCAGAATGACCAAGGTTTGGTAACACCGTTACGATTCCAGGAATTATAGTTGTCAAAAGTTGTTTTGCGTTTTTGCCTGGGGTGTTTGTATTTGGGATAAGTGCACGTGATTTTCCGAATTCACTACTCTGCGTCTGAAATTTGAATTCTGATGCTTGTGTTTGATGTGCTTTTACATTAGTAGCAATAGCAGATGCTAGACGACGACAACGGTTTGTTCATACTCGTCTAATACCGCAAGGATATCAGCTTTTATTGTACCTTTGGATATTTTAATATTGCGCACACGTGCAAGTTGTTTTAGTTGTTGCATGGTTGCAGTGTAAACCGTTGTTGTTGGTGGTGGTGGTGATGGCGAATTCAATTCAGTTATGGGTCTCAATATTTCAAGTATATCAGCCTTTCTCATACAAGTTATATATATTTTATGTTGTCGTGCAAGCTGTGCGAGCTGAGGGGAAAATTTTCTCTAATTAAGAATTCCTTCAATGATCTTTTTAATATTTGTAATATACTAGGATCCGAAACTTCAATCGTTCAGTTGTATGTTATTTTATTTATTTGTTTCATTGGTCTCTGTATCAGTGCAATTACAGGCGTTTTGTACTGTCACAGGTGTTTGTCGTTTCGATTTACTTCTGTGCGCCTTCAAATATTTACGAACAGATCCACGGGGCAGGAAAAGCTGATTATATGATTTGAATCCGATGCAACATTTAACTCGGGGTCTCGCACCTGGTCATCATGTGACACGTATGTATGTGTTGTACGTGATTCGTACTGGCATGTTCTGACACACCTATAGTTCGTGTAATATTGAAGTTTAAGACCAAGCATTCTCAGATATAAAAAAAACTTAACGTTGTTTTACTTCATCAAATTGACCTAATAAGTCATATAAAATAACTTAATCATGACTTTAGACCGAATAAGCTCAAATCACTTGTCAGTGAGTACTATACAAACTCGAACTACATGTCACTCCATGCGTTGTTCTCTAATAACAGCAATTTTTGGAACGCGTGTAAATAACTCATAGAAGGTTTGCTTCGTTGCTTTTAGCAATAGCTTCGGAAAATTGTTCTCGGTGATCGCGCTGGCCGCAACTCTGCAACGTCATATATTACTTCATACAAAACTTTCTCTTTCCGG
The DNA here is from genome assembly GCA_028554795.2 of Sinohyriopsis cumingii. Taxonomy (NCBI): domain Eukaryota; kingdom Metazoa; phylum Mollusca; class Bivalvia; order Unionida; family Unionidae; genus Sinohyriopsis; species Sinohyriopsis cumingii. Next base: position 40,908,052 of record CM068838.1, read on the forward strand.
GTAGGTGGGTCAACTGCTTCTTCTTTACCTTACCTTGGTATATATCCGAGTGCCAATGTCATTTATTTAAGCGTTTGTTTAATTAGCCTGCTCTTGAAAATCCTAGTTACCTACTTCGTTATTACTTAGTGAGCCAGCTATTTTTTTTTTTCTTGTTTACTCTTTGATGCACAATATTCTGTAGATTTTTTAAAAACAATTAAATGCCTCAAGGTAACTCCAGGATAACCAATTTATCGGCGTATTCTGGATTTGTTTTCGAGAATGTGTACATTTGTTTGTGCTTCTTTAATAAACCTGTGTGATGCATTCAAGCGATACTGCAATCTCAGTTTATCTGTCACATATTTTATATTCCAATCGTTTGACAGGTTTATGACGTTATTAGACTCCTCAATAAATTATTTCAGTATACTTCGGGAGTCGATGGCCTGGCTCATCATTTTTATATAAACCATCTCAATCATTTCTTATATACGAAAATATTCAAACTCAACTCTATATTGTCTCTTTTTGCGAGTACAAACTCATTATGAGTCATACAATTTAAACTGTGCAATCATGGCTGCGGAGGAAAATCAATACACAGCTTATGTTGATATAGTTAAGTTATAATCAGTGCGGCCGAGGTTGAAACTCTGCTGGAGGAAATGCATAATCACAGACTGTAACTAGTACAAATAAGAAACTACGCGGGTTCCCGAAAGTCAAAGTCGACTACACAAAAGCAATTTTCGTGCACAAGACTGGTTATTGATCTAAATAATAGCTGCTAATAGTAAATTTATTAATTGCACTAGGTTCGTAGCGTGTAATGATAAGTACAGTATTTAACCACGTCTAATCTGAAGCAAGGAAAATTGAAAAACATGATTGGGTCTCATCTTGGAGGAGACAAATCACTGGGCAGGTAGAGGCTAAGACAGGTGGCAATGTCCCCAAAGAGGCATGTGGGTAAAACTACATAAAACTGAAAGGTTCCTTTTATAAACTCAGTTCGTGCAGTAATCATTGGTCATGCTGCATCAGAAACAACCTCAACAGTGTTTAAATATGATTGTAAGATGGATAACATTGGAACTGGATGTACATGATTTAGTCATCGGTAGATAATCATACCGGTTATGATGTTTTAAACATTTTCAAAATGCGCTAAGCAGACGTGTTAACAGTGCCATCATCGATTTCCACCGTCGACTAAGCAACTACCATTGACAATTCGGATGCTAACGAACACCATTTGAAGTTGTCAATTATTTATATCGGGGCTCTAGCGCTTGTCCTTGACAACTACAGTTTTATTTGATTATGCCAGAACAAACTAAGATGCATGGCCCCATATTATATGTTATTGCATTTGTATGGGAAAATATGAACGAGTTTTTAGGATGGATATATTGCACGACCTTGGGAGTGCAATATATCCATCCGAAAAACTCGTTCGCATTTTCCCATACACATGCAGTAACCTTTTTTTATTATATGCTCATTTTCTTATTGTACCTAAGGCTTAATTATATAAACAAAAATATACTACAAGAAACAAAACAAATGAATTTATGCCACATTTCAAACTAAATACACAAGCACAGTTGCATCAGTACACAACAATAACATTAATGATGTGCACATAATTCAGCCCAGACAAAATTTAAACTTAGTCGCGCGCTAGACATCACTTTCAAACAAAAATGGCATTTTGGTCTATTTGAAATTGAAATTTAGATTCATATTGTGAATGAATGCGCATGGATCAACTTTTCCATTTAGTCTGTAATTAAAGGATTTTGTCGATTCTGCTTAATTTCGTGATAATGAAAGGATTTATCTGCTTCAATTATACATGAAGTACATTGATTTCGGCAGCGAAGGGCAGCGTGTTGACATCGGCAAGTGTGTTTCTCTTCTATTATTGAATGTGTGAAATGTGGGGGGAAATATGAAGTCTTTCAATTGTAATTATCAAATAGACGCTTGTATTTTGAGTGCAGTAAGGAGGATCCAATTGCACTTGGAATGTAGTAGAAATTACAGTACAATTTCGAAATGTGTAATAAAGCTTAAGAAGTCATGACGTGGCTCGTGTAATTCGGATTTGCAGAACTAAGAAAGTACATTTTGAGGAAATTCAGGAAGTAAAACTAAGCATAGTTTTGCCATTCTTATTACCAGCTAAAGAAGATAGTTTATGCCTTGTCACTTGCATGTTGTTTGTAGGGACCCAGCAGTTGTATAACTTGTTTATCGCTACCCCAAAAACCCGAAACATTGAATCAAAACTTTAACGCGGAACGTGGCAAAGCAGCTGGTATGTGACAGTCCACGAAAAATCTGCTTTAGTTAATTCAGAAACAAATTTAATCAACCAAAACGTAAAGTGTCTATTACGTGAGTGCACATGATTCGTTTACATGGTAGTTCTTTATACACTATTGGGCACAAATGAGTGAAATCTGAAGTGCACGTGAGTGCAATGTCGTAAAATACTGCACGAGTTTGACAATGTAAGGTTAACGAAGAAAAGAATGAGCATATAATAAGAGGTCCTCTTGTCGTTGAAGCGTTGCGAACAATTAAGTGTTCGCTAACACAACCAATACTTATTGATCTCACGTTAAAGTACGTTTAAGATCATAAAAATGTATATTAACAGTTATGGACCTTACTCAGCTCGAGGACAAAGTGCTGATGTGGATCAGAGACCCGCGTAGTGACTTCATACACAAAATACATAGGAATGTTTAACTGCTATGGAAAGGATGAAACAACTGCCCCCAATGACAAGTGACCGACTAATTTTTTGTTTTCATAAACCTAAATCTCATCTTAAAAGTGCGCGAGTGTGATTCGTATTTGTTCATCATATCATTTCTTTTTTCTTTTTGGTGGTAGGGGTTCAATAGAAATACTAAGAAAAAATATCCAGATTGGTTAATTAATAGCACGTGACTCCAAAAACATCATGATCATAAAATGTTTTGCACATGCGATGTCAGGACTGTTGGCGCAGGAAAGGAAATACGACTCGAACGACTGAACATTACTCCAGTCAGGTACTTCGACGTTTCTGTCGTTTATGTAAGGTTAGTTTTGATGTTACGTGATATACGTGACGGATTCTGAAACGGTGTTACCATACCCTCGTATACGCTCAAATATAACCTTGCTAACTTTATTACGGGCCAAATAGAAATCAATCGTTGGAATCATCCTGATGTACGATAACCAATTCGAGATTACCTTGGAATCATCGCAAAACATATACGCTAAAACGTTAAATGCACAATCAGGCATCAAAACAAGCCAGCATTGATTATACAACGGCGTATTTGTATTCAGCAATGCTTCCACCTCAGTTAAGTTCATCAACGAATATTTTGCACCAATATTGACTTAGTTAAGAAGAGTAGGGTCCCATTTATTATTCAAGAAAGTCGCACTTGTTCAGGTAACGGTTATTGGACAAAGACGCTCGTTAGATGTAAAAGGTACAGGAATAATTGGTGTGTTTTGACTGAAACTAATTACTAAACCTTATAATGCTCAGTTGCTGGAAATTTAAATACTACCCAACAAGAGGTTTTCTATGATTGTATGACAGTTGCGCCAGTAAAAAAAACGGATAATTGACTAGAATTTGATTCTTATACTCCTTCTTGAGAAGTACAGCCCGTTGTTTTATCGTCCGAAAATGGCAAGGACAAAGGATTGTGCATAGAAGAAAGAGGTAGCGAGGGTTTTTTGAAACTAATATCTTTATAATCTTGTATTTTATCATATATTTATTGTAACACTTCCACTAATTCCGGCCTGTTGCACAAGATTACCGGTAATCCCGGCTGGGACTAGGTGCAGCAGAACAGAGTGAGTAGTATTTATCATATATATATACAGTAGCAAACAGTGATTTTGCACGTTTACACCCTAAATCTTAGTTTGTAAGTGTTATTTCTATAGAATTAATGCAAATTTAGAGAGGGTTGTCCGGATATATAATATTAAAAATTAAATAGGAAGTAAGGTACTGTAGAATCAGTAGTGTGCGACCAACTTTCAGTTGTTTTCACCCAAAAGAAAATAAAAATGGATCAAGAAGAGGGACACACCGCCCCCGTCCGGTCCAAGATCAGGCAGTATTTCCACACCATCATGGAAGAAAACAGGATGATCGTAAACCATCCGGCTTGGTGCCAAACGATAGACTTTGAGGGAGCAACAAACCCACCCAGACAAAGCGAGGTGTTGATGGGCCTGCATACCATGGGAATTGACATCGGGAAAATTGAAGCGATACAGAACGGAGGACTAAACTAAATAAATATGTTTTATATCCTAAAGGAGGTGAGGCTCTGGTAGAAGAAGAAGAAGAAATCAACATAAAGGGGATCGTTGCCAAAGTGTACAAAACCGCGCCCTTTATCAGGACAATGGAGCCCAGATTGACGGAAGTGAATGTAATGGGCCTGCCAATAGAAGTAAGCAGCCAGGAGCAGATCGAGAAACTAAAGAAAAAAATGGGAGTGACAACAGTAACACACAAAATGGCAACAGTATGGGGATTTGCCCCTATAAAGTCGAGCAACAGGCTAATCTATGTGAGTCGCGAAGATGCCAAAAAAATACCAATCTTTTTTATGTCCTGGGTTTTAGACTCAAAACCTGGTACATGGGGAGTGAACAGGACAGAGTTTGCCCCCTGTACCACCAGAAAGGCCATGGACCCAGGGATTGTCCAGGGGGAAGTGAGCAACCGAAACAACAAGGGCCTACATATGCTAGCAAAACAGCGGGCCAAGGACAGAAACAACAACAACAACAACAAAAACAACAACATCAAGCAGAAGAAATCCTGAACCTAATAAAACAAGTCAGGGAGGGAAGGGAAGAAGAAATACAAAGTCTCCCAGAACTAGACATAACAAAGATCGAGGGACACAGGACCCTAGAATGGGAGGAATATCTGAGCCCTAACAAAACAACCAGAGCAGAAGTACAGAGAGATGAAGACATACCTACAAGAAATCGGTATGATGTCTTGGAGATTGAACCCACCCAACAGGAAGATAGCTCCCAGACAGCAACTCCCCTAATATCAACACCCATGCCCAAGAGGAGAAGGTCAAAAAGGAAGACAGACGTTATCTCACCACAAAAAAGGACAACATCGAGAAAAAAAAAATAAACAAGAAAGGAAAAATAAAGAAACAGAGATCCAGGAAGAAGAAACGGACCCAGAAAGCCATAGCGAGGGGGAAGGAAAAGGACTAACGGAATCGGAAACGGAAACGGAATATGACACAGAAATAGAGGATGACACAGGAAACAAAGAGGAAACAGAATCCATTCAAACACACGATACAGAAACAGAAAGCACAATACAAACGACAGTCACCAGTGCAGCAAAAAGTGTAAGCAGTATAATTTCATCAGAGGGGGTAGGGAAACCAGTGCCCCCCCCCCCCCCCGAAAATTCACAACTAAGTATATAAATTACAATCCAGTAACAAATTCTAAAATTAATATTATCAAAAAGCAACATCCTGGTAAGAGACAGGAATGGAGGGAAAAAACTTGCAGCCCCTGTCTATTAATGTAAATGGTATCAATAAGGAAAAAATTTTTAAATTTCCGAAGGATCTAAATTATGATATAATACTTATACAAGAAACACATAATGGGTTCAAAAATGATATGAAAGTCACATTTGAAAGTCACTTGGACGGAATTTTATTAACTAGTAATTATGAACATACAGATGTAAAGGGGGGGGGGTGGCAACATTAAATAAAAATAAACTGGGATTAATATGGGACAGAGTAGAAGAAGATGGGTTTTTTAAAGGTAGGATGTTACATATTATAATAGAAGAAATACACATAATTAACATAGATATGCCAGCAAATAGAGAACAAAAGAAAGTATTTTTAGAACATTTAACTGAATATATGGGGAAATATGCTACAGAGAATGTTATTATAGGGGGAGATTTTAACTGCGTGGGAGAAAATATAGATAGGGAGGGAAATCTGGCACCAAATGACGTTAGAATAAAACCAGAAATGGATTTTTTTATTAAAAAGTATAAACTTACAGATGTATATAGAATACAAAATTTATTAAGGAAGCAGTTTACCTATGACTATAAAATAAATAAAGGGAGTCGTCTAGATAAATTCTATTGTAACAATTATAATGTAAATATGCATAAGGAAACAAACATAACCGATTTTAAAATATCTGATCATAAACTTATAAACATGACTATAAATATTAAAACCAGGACTAAATGGGGGAAGGGAAGGTGGATGTTGAACAATTCGATTTTAAAAGATGTAAATTTTATACAAAATATCAAACAGGAGATAGAAAATTTTAAAAATAACGGGAATTTAGATACAATGATGGAATGGGAAAAACTTAAAATTAAATTTAAAGAAATAGCCATAAAACACTGTACTCTAAAAAGTAAGAAACTAATAATGGAAAGGGAAGCAATTAGACACCAACTTCAAAAACCGAATACTAATGATTTAGAAATCAAATTAAAAAACAGATTGGAAGAGATACATAAAATAGAAAATAGGGGAAGGGAAATAAGGGCAGGAAAATTCACGGGAATATACAAAAAAAGCAGAGGGGTTGTATAAAAGAGAGGAGAGAAGGATGGGGGGAGATAAAACTTTAGATAAAATAAAAATACACAACAACAACAACAACAACAACTATAACAGAAAAAAGGGAAATTATGGAACTGATTCAAGATTACTAAGCTAAACTTTATAAATCGCAAAATATAGCAGGGAATAAAATAGATGAGTATCTAGAAAAAATTCCCTGTGTTAAAATTAATAACGAGTTCAAAAAACTTTGCGATGAATTTATTACACAGGATGAAATTTTAGAAAGTATAATGAACATGAATAAGGGAAAATCACCGGGAGGAGATGGACTCTGCAGAATTCTTTATGAATTTTTGTGGAGAGTTGTTGCCCATTCTCGAATGGTTGTACAATAATATTCTTTTAAAAAATAACGAAATGTCAGAGACAATTAAAGAAGGAATTATAATACTGATATATAAAGGTAAAGGAGATAGAAAGGACTTAAAAAACTGGAGGCCCATCTCCCTCCTTAATATAGATTATAAAATATTGAGCAGAATTTTAAGTAATAGGTTAAAAAAGGGAATAGGGGATATAATTAACATAAATCAAACTTGTGGACCAAAAAATAGGGATATACAAAGCAATATTTTAAACATAAGCACAATAATAGATTATTTACAGAATAAGGGACAAATAGCTGCCATGGTACTTTTTGATCAGGAAAAAGCCTTTGATAGAATTGAACACAACTATATACAGAAAGTCCTAGAAAAACTTGGATTCGGAGAAACTTTCCGAAAATGGACCAAAATACTATACACTAATATAACAATCCAGAATACAAAATAACGGAGCAATGACAGAGAAATTTGACATAAAAAGGTTAGTGCGGCAAGGGTGCCCACTATCTATGTTATTATACGTAATAACAATCGAAATGCTAAGTATTAGCATAAAACTAAACAAAGAAAATAAAGGTATAAAAATTCCAAATATTAAAGACGAAGTGAAAATGCTACAACATGCAGATGATTGCACCAACTTTTTAGATGATCCGAAATCCTTTGAGCACTTAATAAAGGAATACGAACAATTTGGACAGGCATCAGGATCGAAAATAAATCAGGATAAAACAGAGATATTAGAGACAGGCAACTGGCGTGGTAGGCACTCAACCATACCAGCCCATATATTTAAAGATACCGTTAAAAAGCACTAGGGGTATGCTTTGGGAAAAACGAAGAGAAAGATAACTGTAAAAAAAATGGAAAACGAGATAAAACGGAATGTTGATATATGGGCACTTACGCCGTTATGTCTAATGGAACGAGCCCAAGTGGCTAAAACATATATGTACGTAAACCTCAATTATATAATGAAATCCACAAACATAAGTAATATAATACTTAATAATATCGATAAACTAATAATTAAATATATATGGGACTTTAAACTACATTATGTTATAAAAGAAACTCTATATAAATCAAAACAATAGGGAGGGATAGGGGTACCGAGTCCCATAATTTTAAAAATTACGAATATTTTAAATAGGTTTAAACGACTAAATCACGACCGTAAATTACCGTGGGAAGGGATTTATATATATTGGTTTGGTTTCGTTTTACGGAACAGGGTGGGGATTTATAAAAATAATAAACTTATGAAATTATTAGAAACGCCTAGGAAATTTAAAAGTATTAAGGACTTACTAATGAAATATCGGGATAAAAAAGAATTTTGGGACCTGGACGAAAAACTTTCTTATAAATGGATTCGAAACGACATTACCAAAAATATACAATGTAAAGTAGAAACAGAAAATCTATATGTTAATTGGAAAAGAGCGTGGGGGCACTGGTCCCAATTAGGTTCTCTTAAAATACAAAGCCTCGCCTTCAAATAAATGCATGATGCGTGGTTGACAGGAGAGGCTGCAGCGAGACGGCATATGGTCAGAGTACCACCAAAATGTCCGCTGTGCAAAATAGGCCCATATACAAAAAGGCATGTTATTTTAAATTGTATGGAAACTTTTGACACTAGGAAAATCATAATAGATGAAATCAATTTAAATGATACTTTTAAACCTCCATGTCTATTATACCTAGATGGTAATTTCAATAAACAAATATTATACAAAATTTCAAGTTATATAGTAAATACGATTAAAATCTGTGGGCCAATCAATTTTAACCAATAATAGCTCTCAAGAGGGAAAGTACGGATAATGACGTCATGGGGCTACGTCACATGGCGCCACGCGAAGTGAACAGGCCCATGGAAGAGTCTGGAAAAGAAACCTCCTGAGACAGTAGAAAAATTAAAAGTATATAGTGAATATCTATCCTCCTATACTAACAACTTTTTATGTAAAATGAAATCTTTAAATCTTAAATTTGAAGATTTGAAAATTTTAAATTTTAATTTTTTTTTTCTCTCTCTTCCCTAAACAAATCATTATCACTATTGTGATGAACTTTTGGATCAATTATAATTAAAAGATAGACCTGCTCCATGGGGGAGACACACACAAAATAAAAAAAGTGTGAACCCCTCCTGGAGCTCAGTCTCATCTCATAAATAGAAAGGTGAAAAAAAAGGACAAAGCAAGTGTGCTGAGAAATATTCATGTACTAACACCTTTATACTATTGATATTTATTTATTCCTTTGGTATAGTGAAATTTGCGTGCGTGTGTCCCGGCTGGGACTAGCAGGCACCTTGCACTTGTACCAAATTTGCCTTTTATTTCTCTAAATAATTTACTTGCAGTGAAACGTTTGCAATATTGTATAATTGTATGTGTATAGTGGTCAGTCTGTTAGTTCAGTGGCTAGGAGTGACCGCCTCTGTACACAGAAATACGGTGTTTTGCAACGGAAAAAAAACATAGTGGTGTGAGACCTACATTGAGTGAAATCTGCTCATCTACTTATACTAGGTGAATGGATACCGACACAATGCCGGTTAGAGCTATACCGAAGGGCTCCAAACTAAATCAATACTTTCACACTGTAGTGGAAGACAGAAGATTAATAATTTGTCATCCAGAAGGGTGTCAAACTCTAGATTTTGGAGAAGCACCCTCAGCGCCAAAACAGGGAGAGATTCTGATGGCGCTGAATACGATAGGAATTGATACAGGCAAAATTGTTGGTCTGCAAAATACCCCCGATCAACAAGTTTGTAATATACCCTAAACACCAAACCCCCTTAGTAGAACTAGACAAAATCACAATCAAAGGGATGACAGCGACTGTAACAAAAACTGCACCTTTCGTGAGGAAGAGCGAGCCTAGGACCACGGAGGTGCACATAATGGGCCTACCATTAGAAGTAACCAATGATGTGCTGATCCAGAAGATATAAGGGAAATTTAAAGCAAATATTGTCACACACAAGATGGTCATTGCGCCCATTAAATCATGAAACAGAATAGTCTATGTCAGCAGGCTAGAGAAATACCCATCTTCTTTTATGTACTTGGTTTCCGGTTAAAAAGCTGGTACAAAGGCTCTGAAGATGACAGGATGTGTCCAAAATGTTATATGACCCGACATGGCCCAAGGGACTGCCCAGGCCAAGGACAAACAACACAGCCTGCACCAAGCCAAACAACATATGCAAGTAAAGTGGCCTCACCAAGATGTGATCCAAATGGTGACCAGCAACAGCAACAACAACAAAAAGAAAAATCATACCAAGAACAGATATTGACACTTATAAAACTAATCAGGGAAGGGAAAGAAGAAAACAATGGAAACCAAACCGAAGAGGACGGATTAGAGACGACACACCCACTACCGGAAATAGACTTAACGGGAATCGAGGATACCCAGAAAACGCTGGAGTGGGAAGAAATATTGAGTCCAAATGAAACGGGGAAACTCAGAACACCCGCAAAGGAGGGGCTAGTACTGAAAAATAGATTCGAAGGGTTGAGAGAAGAAGTACTACAAGAAGAAGAGCATAGCAGAGAGGAAATGAAAGAAAATGAACAAACGGGAGCGGGACCCCTAACATCCACCCCGCTACCAAAGCGCAACAGGAAGAAGAGGAAGGTAGACTCAGGTCTTGAATCGCCCCAGGAAAATGAAGAGGGAGTAAGAGACTCAAAACTGAATACAGACAAAAATGAAGACGGGACAGCGAAAGGAAACAGTACTCTCAAAAAAAAGAGAGAAGATGAGGAAACTGATGTTAGTGAAATGGAAACGGACATAGATAGCGAACAGGAAGATGAAGAAGAAAGAAAATCAGAAACGGAGACAGAAACTGAATATGAGAGTATCGAAAACACAGGAAACACGATTAAAACAGAAACGACTGAATATGAGACGGAAAATACATCACATGATTCAATCCAAACAACCCCGACCAGCATTTCAAATGAAAGGGGGGGGGGACACCTGTGCTCCCATCTAAACCCAAATACCTCACAAATAAATTAATCTTAAAATATAATAGAAAGTATAACCATTACTGCGACAACCTGGGGAGGGACAAAAATGGAATGAAAGAACTTCCAAATTTTGTCCATAAATATAAATGGAATAAATAAAGAGAAATTATTTAAATTGGGAAATAATTTTGAATATGATATTTTATTCCTTCAAGAAACACACAATGGTTTTACAAATGAAATTAAAGTATTATGTGAGAACTAATTAAACGGGATATTGTTAACAACCAATTATGTAGGAAATGATATAAAGGGGGGAGGGTAGCAACACTAATAAAAATAAAAGAGGAATTTACTGGGAAAGAATTGATGAAGGAGAATATTGTAAAGGTAGACTTTTACATATAACTATCGATAAGACTCATTTTATAAATTTATATATGCCTGCAAATAGGGAGCATAAAAAATATTTCTTAGAGAAACTTACTAAATATCTAGAACAATATACCATGGAAAATGTAATATTAGGAGGGGATTTTAACTGGATAGGGGAAAACATTGATAGGGAAGGGGAACTAACAATAACGACTTAAGAATAAAACCAGAATTAGAAGACTTTATCAAAAAACACAATTTCACGGATATATATAGGATTTTAAACATGCCGAGAAAAGAGTACACTTTTGACTATAAAACAAATAAAGGTAGCAGACTGGATAAATTTTTAGTAACAAACTATAATGAGAAAATGCACAAAGAAGCAGAGATCATGGATTTAAAAATTTCGGATCATAAATTCATCTATATGACGATGGAATTATATAATAATAAAAAATGGGGTAAAGGAAGATGGATGTTCAATAATATACTATTAAAAGATCAAGATTTTACAAACGAAATAAAAAGAAATACAAATGTTTAGAGAAAATGGTAACACTGATATAATTAAGGAGTGGGAAAAGTTTAAAAAAAGATTTTAGGAAATAGCGATTAAATTTTCACAGATTAGAAGTAAAAAACAAAAAATGGAAAAAGAAGCGATAAATCTACAACTTAAAGAAATAAACACAGCAGAGCTAAATATGAAATTAAATAATAGAATGGCGAAAATATTAGAGGAAGAACTAAGGGGCAAACAAATTAGAGCAGGAAAATTTACAGAAGTATATAAAAAGGCAGTGGGTTTATATAAGAGAGAAGAGATAAGAAAGGGGGGGAGAAAAAATTCTAGATAGTTTAAAACCTACCGGAAATAAAGTAACTAAAAATAAAATTGAGATTATGAACCACATAAAAGAATTTTACAGTAACTAATATAAAACAGAGGGAACTGCAGATAATAAAATTGACGAATATCTGCAAGACATCGAATGCGAGATGATATCATCAGAACATAAAGACTTATGTGATGATTTAATCTCGCAAGAAGAAATAATAGAAAGTGTACAAACTTTCAATAAAGGGAAATCACCAGGTGGAGATGGACTCTCCTCAGACTTCTATATGAAATTCTGTGGAGAGTTGTCGCCCATAATGGAATGGTTATACAATAACATTCTACTAAGAAATGAGAAAGTGTCAGAAAGTATGAGAGAGGGAATTATAATCTTAATATACAAAGGGAAAGAAGACAGGGAAGAACTTAAAAATTGGAGGCCCATCTTCTCCCTGAATATGGATTATAAAATATTAAGTAAACTTTTAGCAAATAGAGTAAAGAAAGGAATGGATAAAATTATAAATATTAATCAGATACGTGGACCAGAAAGAAGAGATATTCAAAATGATATATTAAATATAAGAACAATAATAGATTACACACAAGACAATGGACAAAAAGCTGCTATGGTACTTTTTGATCAAGAAAAAGCTTTCGATAGAATAGAACATAACTATACACAAAAAGTGTTAGAAAAATTTGGTTTTGGGAGTAACTTTCGAAAATGGACTAAAATCCTGTATAATACAATAACTTCAAAGGCACAGGTTAACGGAGCCATGACAGATAAATTTGACATCCAAAGATCAGTGAGGCAAGGGTGCCCACTGTCAATGTTATTATACGTAATAACAATTGAAATGCTAAACATTAGCATAAAACTTAACAAAGACATAGTAGGTATTAAAGTTCCAAATATAAAAGAGGAGGTAAAAATGGTACAACACGCAGACGATTGCACAAACTTTATACGAGATCCAAATTCCTTTAATCACTTAATGAGGGAATTTAAAAGATTTGGAGAAGCATCAGGATCTCAAATCAATCATGAAAAAACAGAAATTATGAAAATAGGAGACTGGAGAGGTAAACACTTAGGATTACCCCCACATCTTATAAAAGAAAGAGTCAAAGCACTAGTTATATACTTTGGTGTAAATGAAGAAAAAGAAAACTGTAAAAAAAAAATGGAAGAGGAGATAATAAAAAAATGTGAACATCTGGGCACTAACGCCTTTATGCCTAATGGAACGAGGCCAAGTGGCAAAAACATATATGTACGCCAATATAAATTATATCCTAAAATCCACAGATATTAATAACATTACATCAAATAAATTAGACAATAAAATTTTAGATTACATGTGGGATTTTAAAATGCTTTACATTAATAAGGAAACTCTTTATAGGGCCAGGGAAAGGGGGGGGGATATCCCTACCGAGTCCCATACTACTTAAAATCGCGAATATAATAAATAGATTCAAGAGGAGACAAGCAGAACCAAAATTAGCATGGGAGGGGATCTATATTTATTGGTACGGGTTTACATTAAGGAATAGGTTAGACATATACAAAAAACAATAAACTCGTTAAAAAATTAGAGATACCAAGAAAATTCAAAAGCATAAAAGAACTTTTATTAAAATATAGGGATAAAAAAGATTTATGGGATAGGGAAGAAAAAATAACGTATAACTGGATGAGAGAGGATATAACAGGGAAAATTAAATGTAAGGTAGAAAGGGATAACATGCATGTGAATTGGAACAGAGCATGGGGCACTGGTCGAAACTGGGCCCCCTGAAAATACAAAGCCTCTGCTTCAAATACATGCACAATGCATGGTTGACGGGAGAGGTTGCACTGAGACGGCGTATGGTCAGAGTACCGCCAAAATGTCCACTGTGCAATATGGGGCCATTTAGTAAAATACACACCATAACACAATGCATCAAAACAAAAGATAATCGAGTCCAAATTATAGCTGAAATATGCAAAAATGATACATATAAAAAAGAAAACATATTGTATTTAGATGGAAATTTTAGCAAAATAAAACCTTATATAAAATAACAGAATATATAGTATCAGTAATAAAGGCGTGTGGCCAAGTAATTATTATAAAATAATAAAAAAACACAAAGAAATCCAAAAGCATGATATATGTATAACTAAATAAAAGAAACCCTATGAGGATAGTACGGTATGATGACGCCATGGGGCTATGTCACATGGCGCTACGCGAAGTGAACAGGCCCATGGAAGAGTCTGGAAAATACCCTCATGGACGGTTTATATATATATATATATATATATATATATATATATATATATATATATATATATATATACATGCATACGATAACAATATCTCTGTTTTATCTCTCCAATAACCATACTAATATAAGTACAGCTCATACTGTACTATACACCCCGTTAAGGGAAAAAGTTTTCTTTCCTTAAAAAAATGTTTTGGAAATTTTGGAAATAAATAATTAAAAGACAGCCTGCTCGAGAAGGGAGAAGTGCAAAAAAAAAAATTTAAAGAATAAAAGTATAGATCCCACCTCGAGCACAGCTAGTCTTATGGGAAATGCGAGAGCGAAATATATAGGTACACACATATAAACCACTAAGGTTTAAACTTATTACATATATAGATAACGCTAACTCGACAAAATTCAAAATTATAAAACCTCCCAATGATGAAATTGGGAGAAGATAAGACAACTGGGTTGAAATTCGACAAAAATGCTGTCCCAACATAAAAATAAATATAGCAAACACAACATATAGCACCAGCATATAACATACACGGGATGTAGATTACCCTAGCAAGGTCAACTCCAAAGAACTAGGGGAAGCAATTCCGAGATGACAGAAATCATTCTCGGATGAAAAACCCTATAGAAACACTAGCGAAAATAAAAATTAGAAATACCCCAATCGAAATTTCTAAATGATTCAAAATTATTTTTTAAAAAAAAAACCCACGCAAAATGCACCTTTGGGGGATACACAAACACATAAACTATTTCTAGATTTGGTTATTTGTGGGGGGGGGGGCATCTGTCTGGTGCCCCCCGCCCCGCCCCACCCAAAAAAAAAAATTGACTAGACCTACGCATGCTTATTGTACCTGGACGTAATGAGTCCTGACAGGGTCTGCCAGTCGAGCTATTGAAATGCCCAATTGTATTAATAATAGAAGAACTGTGACAGACCCTCGATGTTAATGACGTGAAAAAATAATCGAAGCAGAAAATTAGTGCGAGATGAAATCACGAAGAGAACGACGTTGATTGTAAAGTACAAACGCTCGTGTTTAGTCGTAGATACTATTTGTGGTCTTGCCGCAGAAACAACTGTTGGGCTTGGTGTGGCTGGAATCACAGCAACGACAACCATCGTTGGTGCACCAACTGGTATTTTTGTCAGAGCTGTATCTGTAGTAACCGGTGTCTCTGACGGTTGTAGCAAATTAATTTCGATACGATTAATTCACGAGTATATCATGTCTATTCAGAGTTGCTTGCATTGACACAAATCAGTCTCTTCACGATTAATAAGCTGTATTCGATGTCCTATTAGGATTGTTTAAAATGTTAGCATGGCCGAGATTGAGAAAGAAGAGGCGGAAATGGAAAATCACCGACAACTCCTAGCACACATAAGAGATTTTGCAGTTGCGGATTTATAAAAAAATACAAGTTGAATAAGATCGACCGTTTTGATAAAACTTCCTAAGTTGTAATCACACAGCAAATAACCTGGAAAATATTGATCGATTCAGCACTGCTGACTCTCCTATAACCGTATTCAGTCTAAACAATATGTATCCGTTTCGACTACAAATACACATGTAACAAAATTACTTCTTCACCACCGTGCGACTAACACCTTTGCCAGTTGAAACTCCATTAACAAAAAGCCTACATGCTCTGCACATATGCGACTGTAATCAAGTTTTGCACTCGTTAGTCGGTTTGTCACTTCCGTGAATCAGGCACGCATTCTAATGTTAATTTCGAGTACCTTTGCGTCAGACTGGAATGTTGTTGTTGTTGTGGGGTTTAACGCCATTTTTCAGCACACGATAGGCTATACATGGCGGCCAGTATTAATGGTGGAGGAAGAACCCGGGAAAGCCCCGGAAAGAACCACCGACCCTCGAGAAGCTACTGGCAAGCTTTCTCACATACCCACATTGGCTGAATCTTTCAAACTGGAATAAATAACTCTCAAAATCAATATGCACCTGACCTTAACGGAGACAACTATATATCAATCGCTTGATCAAAAAGGCACACGTTATATTCTTGAATTGAATAACAATTTTTCCAAACCATACAAGTGTACCTAAATTCCTTGGTTAAGAAAACAATCAAAACTTACGATGTTTTAGTGGAAAATACATTATGTTCGGACTCTGTAACATGATATAGCCGTTGTGATCGGCAAGGCTGTCTTACAAGAAGTATTCGTGTATTCATTGTTATAATCACTATTAAATTGATCAAGTAAGATTTACAAAATGAAATATTTTATCTCACAGTACAGAATACGATTCAGTTTTCGTGTTAAGAAATATATTGCTAACTTAAAGCAGTTTTTTAACATTACAAATCTGTTTTCAGATAAACCATGACGCTTTAATGTCATGTCACATTCAAATTCTATGCCTGGGAAAACATGACGTTTTTCATCAAAAAGGCCGATGGTACTCTGATAAAAAAAATTCCAATTAAATTAATAAATTTAACACACACGAGGCGCACAGTTTATGGAATAGGACAATGCCATATGTGAATATTATTGGTAGGTACACAAACTGCCGGAAACACTGCACATACATATTGTTTCAGTACTGTGCATTTATATTTTGCTCACAATTTATCAGTATATA
Organism: Sinohyriopsis cumingii; assembly: GCA_028554795.2. Taxonomy (NCBI): domain Eukaryota; kingdom Metazoa; phylum Mollusca; class Bivalvia; order Unionida; family Unionidae; genus Sinohyriopsis; species Sinohyriopsis cumingii. The sequence goes on from CM068838.1 coordinate 40,925,188, forward strand.
TAACTTAAATGGGTTATAAGTTGAGTGACGATGGTAAGTTCGTTTGCTTCGGACTAATTTAATCTTGTTCTTGATTGATCCGGTGTCATTGAATGTTATCTACTTTTGAAGTGATATGGTTATCGCACGGCCACAGGAAACCGTATTACAAAAGGAAATTTTCGGGACAAGATATGTGAAAGTACGATTAATGTAATCTTGCTATCTTTTCTGTTGCCTTCTATATTTATTTATTTTATTTTTTTTGAAAAGCAACGAGTTACATTCCAAAAGTAGCTTGTTAGACACGATTTCTATTTTTTTTTCCGAAGATAATAAATATTTCTACGTTCACGATGCAACAAAAATGTGATGTGAATATCCGCGTTACTGTTTGCAAATGTAACGTGTTACCAAAAGAGTAGCGCTCGTAGAAACAAATTAGAACTAGCAGTAGTAGCAGTACTTTAGTAGAAATAGTTTTAACCAGTGAACATTTTATTATTCGGTATATTTCCGCATCTAATTTTCAATGATAATATATTGAAAATATGTTTGACAAAATTATAGTTTACAACATCAGTTGGACAAGACTTGAATTTACTAATACCAGTTTGTACATAATATCCTAAATAGATTTGTGTGCCAAGATAAATTTAAAGCCGATGCTCAAAATTTTTAAAAGAATATGATTAATTTTAATGGAAATAAGCACTTGTGGGTGTGAGACCGTGCATCTCTCTAACAAGTATTATTTCGCTCTTTTGCACTAAATGGGGTAAGTAAGCAATTACAGACAATACAAACGGCTCCGGTGGCCTAGTGGTCAGAGCATCCGCCTCATATGTGGGAGGTCGTGGGTTCGATCCCCAGCCGAGTCATACCAAGGACTTACAAAAATGGTACTAACAGCTGCCTCGCTTGGCGCTCAGTATTAAGAGGTCAGTGTTAGGACTGGTCGGCCTGGTGTCAGGATAATGTGACTGGGTGGGACATCATGCTACATGTCTGCGGCATGATGCCCCAGTGCTAGACATCATTATAAACTGCAACACTGCAGACATCGTAGCGATATGACTGAAAAATTGTTAAAGCTACGTTAAAAATCAAAATCACACACACACATAGACAAATACCAATACCACAAGATGTAAACATTTTTCATTCAGCGCAAACGAGGCCTTTCGAGTTTCCTTTGAATGAAAAATTATACAACGAGTGGTATATCATTGATACAGTGTACATGTTATAAATATATTTTATTTATATCACAAATACACGTATTTGCCCATTGAACAGTGTTAAGACTGACTACAGGCAATTGTGTATTGACAAAGTGAATGAACTATCATGCCGAGTGTCCGCTACAAAATGTTGTTCTGTATCTTTGCATATTGATTGGTCGATTGTTTTTTATTTTTTATTTTTTTTTTCTTTCGTGTTTCTATTTGTATTCACATTGATTAAATTAATACAAGACACACTTATGATTTAAACATGAAAGATGGTTTTAATAAAGAAAGTAAAGCACTACAAACAATGAATCCCAGCCATTCACGTACCAGCGCATGGGAAAAAGTGGAGTAGAAGCTATGGGAAATGACTAAGCGACAAAAGGTATTTTAAATACACTCTCCATCATTCACGGGTCCAGAGAATCGTAGTATAACACTAGCGCTCTGGCTTAACTAGGGTTGATATCACCCAGTGGTGTCACCCCGATGGACTTCCTTCCTGCACACAAATTCAATTTTTTTATAGACAGTCATGTGCGGTAACTTATGGTGTCACTGCTATGGACCTCCTGCCTGCAAAAAATTCAAAAATTTTATAGACAGTCATTTTGATGTCACCCTGTCTGATGGTAATACCCGGTGTGGTTCAACCCCCCCCCCCCCGCATTCTCATAGTGAGGCCACTGCACTAACGAAAATCCAAGCGAAAACACTCTTCGGTCATGTTTCATGGATTTTCGCGTGTACCTTGATGCGGGTGGTCGATCGAGAGAGAGAGAGAGAGAGAGAGAGAGAGAAAGAGATTTCTTTTTACATTCTCGAACAAAAAGATCAATTCAGACTCTAGCTCTGAGACCAATAATGTTCTCCTTTTCAAGATCCTCAAGAAAACGGCCATTGTCAGCTGAATGGTTTTAGTCACGAGATTATAATTTACCTCTAATCACATACTTACCTCACGTCAATGAAATTTATTTCCACGCATAGCTTTTCTTGTTTGTATGATTCATCAGTAAGGCTTTCCAAGTCAAAAGTAAATACCATGTACCACAAGATACGGCCTAAACACCCAATACAAACTAGTAATCTAATCTCCAATTCCAAAACAACTATACCTATACGTATTTATTAAATTCAATACCTTAAGAAACTAATCCGGATCATCGTAACGTTTCGTCCATACGTTTCTGTGCATTATGCTGTCTGGAAATCCGCTAAATATTCTAGTGTATAAAGTATTTGCGTCGAAAATGTCAACTACTTACAAATTGATCTGTTTAAAGCGTATATTTATATTTCCATTAGATCGAGTCTCATTTTGTATAATTTAACAGCTACATAAATTGTATGAACCTAATTGTAATTGTAAGGAACGTAACCAAGGTCTGAATAGGAACAGAAAAGCCAATTTTTCAAATAACTTTGAACGACTTTTCCGTTGCAACTGTCAAACACGTGCCAAATGCCCGTTTCATACATTTCTTAGTGCTTTCTTAGATCAAGTTAAATCATGTTTCATTTAAAAGTTAAATAATGTGATTGTAGACTGCACACAATTTTGATAAAGTTTGATCTAAGCTTAACACCATTATCTAGGATCTAGCCACATAATATTCTATCTTCGAAATAAGTTGAACCGCATCAATTTGCAACTGTTATAAATATACCATGTGATCTGTAGTATACAATTCTAGATTTTCCAAGCCATGCATGGTATCATTTTGATGCTGAAAAATATGTAGACCGAACAATCCTTTAAGAAGTTAATTTTAATTTTAAGGAGCAAACCCAATTGCCTAAATACTGTACATTAATATAATTATATCTTTGGAATAGATGTGTACTGCTTGTCACATGTTGCTATGCATGTATAATTTAAGTACAGTCTATACTTGTGCAATGTAAGTACAGAATTTTAAATCTAGATATTAGTCGTTTAAGAACACTTTTTAGAATCTAGACAGAATCCATTAAAATACAGTATTAGTGCTTAGACATGAGCCATTCACAGTCTATGCATGTGCCATTTACTTTCAGAATGTGTCGTCTAGATAGCTGCCATTTAAGGACTATAATAGAATCAAGACACATGCCTTCTAAGTACAATATTAGAGTCATTACACATGCCTTCTAAATACAGTATTAGAGTCTAGACACATGTCTTCTAAGTACAATATTAGAGTCTTTACAAATGCCTTTTAAGTACAGTATTAGATTCCAGACACGCGCTATTTAAGTACAGTATAAGAGTCTAGACAAATGCCTTCTAAGTATAATATTAGAGTCATTACACATGCCTTTTAAATACATTATTAGTCTATACACATGGCTTCTAAGTACAATATTAGAGTCTTTACAAATGCCTTTTAAGTACAGTATTAGATTCTAGACACGTGCCATTTAAGTACAGTATTAGAGTCTAGACACATGCCTTCTAAATACGATATTAGAGTCTTGACACATGCCTTTTAAGTCCAGTATTAGATTCTAGATACGAGCCTTTTAGGTACAGTATTAGTCTAGATAAATGCCTTTAAAGGACTATATTAGAGTCAAGACACATGCCTTTCAAGTACATTAGTACGAGTCTAGACACGTGCTTTTTACATACAGTATTAGAGTAGATACATGTGCCTTTTAAGTACAATATTAGAGTCGAAACATGTGCCTTTTAAGTGTAGGGCTTAGAGTCAAGACATGCCTTTCAGGTACAGTAATAAAGTCAAGACACGTGTCATTTAAGTATAATATTAGAGTCGAGACATGTACCTTTTAAGTGTAGGGCTTAGAGTCAAGACAATTGCCTTTCAGGTACAGTATTAGAGTCAAGAGACATGCCATTTAAGTACAGTATTAGAGTCAAGACACCTGCATTTATTTGCATTATTTGAGTCCAGAGATGTGCCATTTAAGTACAGTGCTTATAGTCCAGACGTTTGCCAAAATGTTATCTTTGAAATAGTCCCTATTCTGGTACGATCTTGAATATAAATCAGTTGCTCCAATTTTCATGCATTATCTAAGTTTGCTTGTGTACTTAATGCAACTTTGCATTATTTTAAAGGTAATTAAATATTTGTGCTACTGCAGAACTGTTTCAAAAGCTAATTTCAAATCAAATGGTGGTGACTAGTGTCGCACTTAAAGGACCTCGCTCATAGATTTTAATAAATCTTCATTTTCATTTACCTCTTTGTTTCATTGTTTTATTTTGCTATCTTTCTTGTTGTTTTTTTTTTTCTTTTTTTTCCTTTTTTTTTTTTGTTTTTTTTGTGGAATTTTTTTTCTTTTTGTGATTAATCACAACCACAAAGATGTAAAACATTAAGTTTGTGATCATTTCAAAAGGACTGAGATCTGCATTCAAAGAAAGTAATACTTTGACGTACGTAGGGTTTTCCCGGTCTAAAATATAGCTTGATTACGTGACATATGGTCATTTAATGATAATTTAAAGTGCACTAATGGCAGATATGCCTCCCATCAGTTTCCACGATAACAGTAGACAATCTATTAATGTTGATGATACGATGAAACTTTTAGTAAAGAGTAATGTCCCCTAGATGTGACGTTTTAATAAAGGGTAATCTCCCCTAGATGTAAAGCAGTTTTGATGCAAGTTTAATACAGAGTATTGTATGTCACTATATGTAAAGCAGCGATGATAAAAGTTTTAATACAATGTAATGCCTCTCGTTGAAAAGCCATTGTGATGAACGGTTTGATACAGAGTATTGTCCTCTAGATGTGAATCGGCTGTGATTGAAGGTATGATTCGGAGCAATGAATGTCCCTACATGTAAAGCAGTTGTGATGAAAGTTTTGAAGCACTCTGTTGGTCATCAGATATAAAAGAATTTGGATAAAAGTTTTAATACAATGTATTGTATTCCCCTAAATTTAAAGCAACCAAGTGAAAGTTTTAGTGCATAGTAATATTCCTCTGGATGTAAAGCACTTTAATGAGAGTTATAATACAGAGTAATGTACTCTAGCTGTAAGGCAGTCTTAATGAAGTTGTAATAAAGAGCAACGTATTCCCCTAGATGTAAACCAACTTTTATGAACGTTATAAAACAGACTAACTTCTTTATGCTGAGCGTTAAGCTTGGCAGCTGCTAGTAACATTTTAAAAGTCTTTGGTATGACTCAGTCGGGGTTTGAACCTGTGACCTCCCGCATCTGACGCGGACGCTCCAACCACTAGGCCACCAGCAGTACGAATACAGAGTATTTAATTTTCGTGGATGAAAAAGAGTCTTGATAAACGTTTAAATACAGAGTAATGTATTCCCACGAAGTTAAGACTGGCTGACGAATGTTTTAACACAGAGTAATGTATTCCCACGAAGTAAAGACTGGTTGATAAATGTTTTAACACAGAGTAATGGATTCCCACGAAGTTAAGACTGGTTGATGAATGTTTTAACACAGAGTAATGGATCCCCATGAAGTTAAGACTGGTTGATGAATGTTTTAACACAGAGAAAGATATTCTTCTAGATTTTATGAAGCATTTCGTCAAAGTTGCAATACTTTCTCAAGATCTAATGCAGTTTCTATTAAAGTTTAAATATAAAGCAACGATTTCCTCTAGATGGTGTGCAGTCTTGATGAATGGCTTGAAAACAAAAAAAAAAAACAATCATTGCATGTAGAGCAGAGTGGTTGTTCATTCTCCTAGCTGTAAATCAGTTTAGACGAACGTTTTAATAACAATATTGCATTCTCTTAGATGTTAAGCAGTTAGACAAGGGGAACAGGTTGCGGAATAAGTAAAACCGGATGCTAGTATTATTGGTAGGCATACATACTACCGGAAAAAATTGCAAAGCGCACATTTCCGATACTGTGGATTTTTAGTTTGTTCACAGTTTACAGTAACGTAAACAGTAATGTCGATTGCATTTCCGCTTGAGATTGTCACGTATTCGATACCGTTCACTCTTTCATTGTTTATCTAACGTTGAAGTGCTCCGGTTATAGCACTCTCAAAGGAAACTACCTTATAAAAAGAACTTCCTGACAACGTGTGTGATAAAAATGAATAATGTAATCTGCTATCTTTCCTACTGCCCTGCTATACTGAGCATGCGCACTTTCAGTCGATCCAAAAAGAGCAGATTAAAATGCTACGAAGGACCTTAGGTGTCAAAAGTAACGAGCTGAAAAAGCAACGCGTTACATTCCAAAAGTAATAGATTATACTTGATTTCTATTTTGTCTATACCAAAATAGTGGTAAATATTTGTACGTTCATGGTGCAGAGAAAACCAGTTGTGAATATAGCGCGTTCTGTTGTCAAGCGTAACCAGTTACCAAAAGTGAAGCGCAGTTTTTAACAGTGGCATGTACTACATATTTACATGAAGTGAAAAAAAAATGGATCTAGCAGTAGTAGTGGTAGTACTTTAAGTGATTAGTTTTAACCACTGAAAATTATATAAATCAATATACTTCAGCATTTATGTTTCAACGATAATGTCTCGAAAAGATGATCTGCAAAATTCGAGTTTACATCATCATTAGGACAGAACATGAAAATCCTTCTGGAAAATACGTCATTAATAGATTTTAAACGCTGTTGTCCGCCCAGGTATATTTAACGCCATAGCTCGCAAAATGCGTATATTATTCATTACAACAGAAATGCACACTTGTGTGAGACTTCGTTTATCTCAAAAAAAGTATAATTTAACGTTTTTGCTTGAATGGGGTCTGCCAGCAATAGCAGACATATAAGTCATACGTTGTCTAGCTCTTCGACCAAAAATGTTCCCTACTGTCAACTGAAGGGTTTTGGTCGAGAGAATTTATAAATAATTTTCTCTAAACACATAATTACCACACGTCATGGAAATATAATTCCACACATAGTTTTACTTGCTCACTTTTGTATAACTCATCAGTAAGCTTTTCCAAGCTGTATGTATGATTCGTTAGTGCTTCTTTGTCTTTCAAAGTAAAATATTAGTACCATGCAACGCAAAATACAGCCCGAGTCCCCGATATGAACGAGTATAACTATCTCAAATTCCTAATCAAAGATCCATCAAACTCCATTTGCTAAGAAACTAGGGAGGGTCCATTTCACGATACTGGTCTGTGTCATCATAAAGTCTCGTCAATACTGATAAATAACGTGCATTATGACGTCTATAATTACAATTTTTATAAACGAAACACATTTTCTGCGATATGATTGGCTGTAAACGGTCACGTGATACTGGTCTGGAATGTTTTACACTTATAAATAAACATCGCAGTCACGCCATTGCGAAACATTTATTTCATATTTTCAACTCTTCATTTAACAACTGCACATTTCATTTCACGTTAGAAAACGGGAATGGTCATGTCAAGTATTAATGCTGATGAAAAAGATATACAATGAAAAAGATACAAAATGTTATTATTTTATGGGACCGACTGAAATAAAAACGAATGTTGTTATTTTTTTTAGGTGAAAAGAAAGGTGTTGACACCACGGGTAGCCATTGCCTAATATGCAAAGTATGAAGTTGCCAAATAAACGTAACTGTGACATCAGTCACATTCAACAGGTCTTGGTGAGTATTAAAATATAAACTTGTTATTCCTGATTACAATTTATTTATTTGTTACCTTTATTTTAGTAAGGAATAGCATCATCTTGTTCATATTTTCATGTTGTTCATTGATAAAATCCATAACGATTCACGGTTTGAATGGAAATTTAATCTTGCACACTTGTTCAATCCGTATCAGCTGTTATGATGTAAGGAAGGTCATGGTCATCTGACGTAGCAGATGGGACTGACTAAAATTGAACAAGACTGTTGGAAATTAAATGTGTTGAAACCACCGGTAGCCATTGTCTAATACGTAAAGTATGAAGTTTCTGAATAAACGTGACTGTCACAATAGTCGATATGTTCGTGTGATTCTGTACAGGTTGTGTATTATGGGGCGATTCGAAGCGGCGAAGGAAAGGATAGTACGCGCTACTTAGGTCTCACTGGACAGTTTATCTGGCGAATTTTCATCCGATAATGACCTATTACAGAAAAATGAGAATAATTTTTACACTGATGATGCTAATAAAAACAAAGTAATGATTTTTGTAGAAAGCATACATGTGAAATTTTGACTGCGGCAATCAGGTTAATTCCTGATGCAACTGGTGGCTTTTATAATAAGCCAATACTGCCACCAACCCTTAAATTTTACATTCATTTTTTTACAACAAAGAGCTATTCTGAATAATTTCTGTGACAAGGCAGCTAAAAGAATCAGTATGTGCCTTAAGTATGAATGCATACTTTTCATCACCCCTCAACTATCTAGAGTTTTAGATATTTACCTCTGTAGCAGACAAACGTAAATACGTAAGCCAAGTCCGCTGCTTATTTGCAGCCCAAGTTACGCATTTGATCTCCAATGCTCATCTAGCTGTGACATGCAGTCACCAACAAGCCAACATATTTCCAAGCCTAACTCAAAGTAAATCAAAACCACATTACATATTTAACTTCTGTATGTATTTATAAATGCTAGACTTGTGATAATTAGGTTCATGGATTCTACCTTAAAACTTATGGAGGTGGCAAAATACGGAATTATCCAGTGAGACCTTAATTTAGAATGTAGTTTTGATGGAATACGTTGATTTGACGAAAGAAAGGACGAAATTGGAATTATAAGGATTAAATGGTTTCGATGCCATTACCAGTATCACATGATTCCTGGCATACAGTTATTACTGTGAGAAATGTGACTATCGCTATAACAATCGAGAGCAACACAAGCATTGTGTCTCGAAATATGAGGAATGTTTGGCCTCTAAACCCTGTTTTCACGAAGGCCAAGAACGACTGCACTGACCTGCTTGTCAGCAACTATTTGTCAGCCCTGTCTGTTACCAACAACATCTAAAGACGCAAGGCTCGCAGAACGAAAGTGCTTGTCAACTGCTGAGATTGTGCCCTACTTGTGGACAAGGCATACGTACCAGCAGTGCCAAGCACACGTATGTTCAGGAAATAAAACCGATGTCACATGTGTCACCAAATCATGGACATGGAACACGAATGCTACATTCAAAAATACCAACCCCAATAGGAAGAAATTGACGGCACGAAGAAAGGATATTTCATCTTTTTCGATTTAGAGTGCATGCAAGAGACCGGCATTCACATTCCTAAGTTCTGTGTGGCTCATCGAACGTGGGAGAACTGCATAAAAGAGCTTATCTTTAGTCACTGTCCTCACTGTAGCAAGATTCCTGGAGGACGTGAAAAAATCTTTCGGGGACCGAACACGCTAGCCGATTTCGCCCAATGGATCTTAGACCCCATCGACGAGACACGGAGCCAAGAGGACATCGAACGTTACGGAGATTGTCATCGCCATGATAAGGTAATGGCTCACAATTTCTCGGGATACGATGGACAGTTTCTTTTGAGATATTATACGGAACTAAGTACCGAACGTCCGAAAGTGACTTTTAATGGAGCCAGACGCATCTACATGCAAGTGGAACAAGTGCAATTTAAAGATTCGATGAGTTACTTGGACATGCCTTTGAGTCGAATGCTTAAATGACAGAAATGGCCAACGGCTATTTCCGCACTTTTTCAGTACCGAAGCCAATCAACACGCCGTTCTACCACCATTTGCACGAGGCTCACTACTACGACCCAGACATCATGCGTACCGAACAACGAGGAGCTTTATACGCTTGGTACCAGAATCACGCCTCGGACCCCTTCGACTTTCATGAAGAAATGTTAAAGTATTGTCGTTCCGACGTGGACATTTTACATCATTGCTGTGGAGCATTTCGAGAATTGTTCATGGAACACGGATGGATCGATCCTTTGAAAGAAGCATGCACCATTGGCAAAGAGTGTTCCCTAGTGTACCGCCAAAGATTCATGCCCGAAAACACCACGGCTGTCATCTGCCCTCAAACGACGAACTTTGTCAAACGTCAATACTCGGTCAAAGCCCTACGCTGGCTACGTCACTTGTGCGACACGGAAGACAAATGGATCTAGCAAGCCCGAAACGGAGGAAGCAAAAAGAAAACATCGGAACGTATTCAGTGGATGGCTGTGACTTAAGAAACCCAAGATCGTGTACGAGTTTAACGGATGCTTATTTCACGGATGACCCATCTGACACTAAAAATCATTTTTTTACAACGGTCCATGGAGGACATGCACGAAGTCACTTGTCAGCGGCTCTTGAAGTTAGAACAGTAAGGATGCAAGTGGTGAAAATGTGGGAACACGAGTACGATCACCGTTTGAAAACTGATCCCGAGTTTAAGCGCATTGCGGAAAGTTAAAAGCTGGTGGAATCATTTAACCCGAGGTACACTTTGTACGGAGGACGGACAAATGCCAATTGTTTCCTGAACCAAGCCGACGAGGAGAAAGGAGAAGAAATCAAATACTTGGACGTGTGTTCACTGTATCCTTACGTGTACAAATATCGTCATTTTTCCGCAAGGAATCCGCAATTACTGACGGAACATATTGACCTGGACTATATTCGACAATACGAAGGATTGATTAAATGTAAAGTCTTGCCTCTCAAGGACTTGTAGCATCTCGTTTTACCATACCATTTCCTTGGTGCCGTAATTGTGCCGAAACGTGCAACCAAGACCTAACTTGTCATCACACCCAGGGAGAACGCGCCTTAAAGGGAGCGTAGGTCAGCTCTGGACATGAGATACCAACTGTTAGAAGTATACGAAATTTTCTACTTTCCCAGGACAGAAAAATACCACATGGGCGACGAGACTCAGAAATGCATTTTCGAAGACTACGTGGATGTCTTTTTGAAACTAAAGGAAATTCACAGAGAAATACTTGGAGCATGAAAGCATCACTTTGGACCACGTTGAGAAAAACGACAGAACCTGCCCGCTATTTGCAGATGATTCACGATTAAACCCAATAAACGAAACACATTGACGTCGTTCGTAAGGACTTGATCTTAGTCAGTTACGGAGATGAACTGGACTTTGTAGGAGACGACGAATTTTTAAATCTCATCGTTACGCCTTACGTGACAGCCCATGCTCGCTTAAAATTGTACGAAGTTTTTAAACTGTTAGGATATAGTGTCCTGTATTTTGACACGAACGGTTGCATCTACATCGATCGCCTTATTCAACGTCACCCTGACATCGAAGGGGACCGTTTAAGAGTCTGGACAGACGAGCACCTCGACGACAAGATTCTACGTTTTGCTAGTGGCGGTCCTACAAATTACGCTACGAATACCTGGATAAACAAGGAGTTATGCACACCGAGTGTAAAGTGAAAGGATTGACTCTAAATCATCGCACCAGTCAAGTGGTGAACTTTCGCGTGCTGAAAGAAGAGTTGCAGTTTGGAGACGATTGAAATTTTAGAGTGACCACCTACGAACCGCACAAGATTGTACGTTTACCCACACATTAAATCGTCAGTCAGCCCTTGGAAAAACTGTATCAAATCGTGTACTAGATGCGAGTACGGCTCTCCAACTACACTTTACCGTACGGACACACCGATATTGGTCAGCATATGAAAGGGGAAACTTCCAAGACCGATACTTCAATGTGACAACAAACGCGATCAAGCGAGAGAAAACTCGAGTGCGACTTTGTGCCTCACGATCAGATCGTCAATGCAGTACCAAATTTTAGTTGTTTATTTACTAACGTCATGGAAAACTTAGTACAACCAGTGGGACTTCTAGACTACAAGACTTTACTTCATGGACACGCTGATATCTCCCAGTATAAAAAGGGACGACTTCCAAGAACGACACTTCATTGCGATTGATTCACTCTACGCAGATGAAAAAAGAGAAGGAACAAACATCAATGACCTCGTTCACCACCATACTGTCACAGCAAAGTATGTCCAATAAGGGAAAAGATTCAGTAGACTTAAAGGAGTATTTAGCATCCAAATGACTCGGACAGAGACTTCGAGAAAATTTAGGACGACAACTTAAACCTACACGGTGAAATTTAAAGACTTTGCCTCTGATGTTCCAGCAGAGGAAGCAGCAGGTTTCATTACAAACTTGTTTGACTCACTGTTATGTATCTCGACAATTTGAACTCTCCTGTATGTCTAGGGTTTAGTACTCCCGCAGAATTAACTTCTTCCAAACTGTTGAAGGCAATTGAAGACGGGCAGACGATAAGAGAAAAATTTGACATCACCGATGGAAAAGTGACCATTCGTATGGCATACGTTGTACCTCCATGGGAAAAAGACAATAACCGCCATTGATCTGCTTATCGATAAATGTACCTGTCACGATGGATATATAAACAGATCTACAGATTAAAGGGAGTACATGATGGGAAACATCTATGCTGGGACACAAGTGGTAACTGACCAAATTTAAACAACATGTGTAACTGATAAAATGAAAAGCACGTACCGTGTCCTATTTTATCATTTGTTTCTTGGTTTAGCGGTTCCTCAAAAACGGACATTAGTTGTAGTATGAAAAATGTCATTCTTTTATAAAAAGCGTATACGCTTATTTTTGAATGCATGAACTTTAATTTTTAAGGTTAGTTTTCTAGAACCAATAAATAGATAACTTGTAAATAGGTTTGTTCCATGTCCAAATTTATTAAATGGAGAGTACTTAGACAAAAGTACAGGCCATAGAGCCTATGTATATATTTTAATAAATATTTTGTACACATACAATAGACTTTTCTTTTTGGAGTCTCTATTCTGTCTGTGAGTCTTTCTTTGGAACATATCTGTCCTCTTTTCTGTGTGTTTGGATGTGTATTTATGTCTATGTTTGTCCCTATCAACCCTTTGTCCTTATAAATACGATCCACTCTATAAGTAGTTTTGACCCTATAAACCCCATGTCGTCACATATGTTCAATTCCCACTGACCTTTAGGTGACAGTCCCATCTTAAATTCCTATTGTCCCCAACGTGCAAACCACCTCTTTAATCATAAAAGTCTACGTGAGGCTATAAATATTGACGCTATAGTGCAAACGACCCAATTTAATGTAGAAGTCTAGGTGAAGCCATATCGCCCCCATAAACTACTCGTATCCTTTTTAGTGAAAAAGGATACTATTATTTTATTATTTTAAAACTATTTTGTCACGAATAATAAAAAAACGATGTTAGTATAATTAAAGTCGTAACAAGATTCTTCGGTGATTTCCGTACATTCTTTAGTGACGGAAACTACCGACGTACCATCGGTAACAAATACCGTGGCGAACTGGTATTCAGGTAATACAGCGCGCCTCAGATCGGTCGGTATAATGTCTCATGCAACTTCATCCAATGTACTTAAGTGTGAAGTATTGAGACTCGTCGCAATAATTTTCTTTTTTTCATTCCTATATTGGCGCCCGTGAAAAATATATACTTTTAAGATTCCACATCATGCCATGAGCCTTGTGACGCTTGGTTCTGTGTGCCTAAGTTACACCTGTCAGAACTAAAAAGAACCCCCTGTAAATAACAATAAATAAAAAGAAACTGCCTTATATCTCACATATGGAAATTAAACTTTGATAAATGAATCGGACCAAACGCCGTTAGCTATTTCCTTTTGCTTACTTACAACAACGACAACATCCCCCACCCCCACCCCCATAAATTCATTGCTGTATCGAATATGCAATGTTTTTAGATACGGTCAAATAGTTTACAAAATGAAAAAATTGTAATTTGCTATGACAGATTAGATCAATCATTCTTACTGCTTTCGTTTGTCATGTGTAATTTATACGATAAGAAAATGAGGTGAATTTATGAAAAGGAATGTGAGCATGTTGTGCTGAAGAAATATATTCTGTGTTAAAATTAAGAAACGAAACATATATATATATATATATATATATATATATATATATATATATATATATATATATATATATATATATATATATGTATGTATATATATGTATATAGTATTGATAACAAATTTAAGTTTGCAATGATGATGTATTTTTCCAGTTTGTAATTATTATTCCTTGTTATTGGCGATGACATACATGTGAAGCAGAATACCGATTTGTAATCTTAATTGCAAACGCCTGGAGAAAACAATCTTTCTAAATATCAACCGCTTCTTTATAAAAAAAAAAAAAGATTTCTTTTGGCCAAATACCGACAGACAATTCTACTCCTTTACTGTTCTTACTTAGTTTTGGAGAAACGCATTACTTTAATATTCTATCGGAAATAAATCTTTCTTATAGGTAGGCGTTTAAGTAATGCGTCCCTTTCCTAACACGTTTCTTCTTGTCATTCGTGGTATCTACGGCCACTCGTAGAATACGGGGACAATCTTACATCTAACTTTAAACTTGTGGATCTAGCTTGTAACGTCATTCAAAAATATAAATTGCAGATGTCTCTGTTTTAATATTTACTCATTTATCGGCTTCTCTGGAATTATTTGAGAATATGCGTGTTTTAATATGTAAAAGGGCTTCAATTATTGGATGTTCAGTCTACAAGCTTTTAAGTGGAAAGGTAAGGTCAGATTTTTTGCAGTCTTATACATGTATACATGGCAATTGGTCTTGAATTAAATTTACTGATTGAATAAGTTTCGGAAAAAACGAACGAATTTTTTACTAATTAATGGTTGACAAACTAACTATTATATAACATATCACTTTAGTCACTGAATGTCCAAATAACATATCACTGACATTAATTATCGATTGTTTTTAAACGAATTATTATGTAACCTATCAGTTAAGGTAGACATCGATTTATATGCAACGTAACACTTATCTTAGTCATCGATTCTTTTAAGGGAACTATTATACAAAATATTACTTTCTTTAGTCACCGATTTGTATGTGCCATAGTAGTTAATGGGGATCTTATAGGGTCTATGGGATTTATCATTACAGACCCCCTTGGGAACATATAGGGTCTATGTAAATTTAACATGGAGAAAAATCGTGGGAACATATAGGGTCTATGGGAATTAACATGGCCAAAAACCCTGGGACAATATAGGGTCTATGTAAATTTAACATGGAGAAAAATCGTGGGAACATATAGGGTCTATGGGAATTAACATGGCCAAAAACCCTGGGACAATATAGGGTCTATGTAAATTTAACATGGACATAAACCCTTGGGACTGTATAGGGTCTATGTAAAATTGAAACAGGGAGGGTCTCTATGTTTTTTTAAAAAAAATAAAAAAATAAAATAAAAAATAAAATAAAAAAAGGGGTAGGCAATTCAAAGACTATCTCTTTTCGAGAAATATGGCTGGCCCTGAAAAGGGCCTTTGGTTTATGTTAATATGCCCTTAACATAAAGGGCATTTGCGACATCTTCTTGTCCTCAAACTTCGTCTTACAGCAGGGCCATACATCAGAGTCCTCTTGAGGCAACCTTGTCTCTCTATATAGACTCTTCTTATCCACAGGCTGCTGCTGGTCCTGTGGACAACGGTCCACTTGGATCGGACATACATGAGCATGTCCGTCCTGAACATCATTGTTGACACAAGGGTTGAAGATTCAACGTCGGTCCACATGTTGAGGCTCCGAGAATAGGTGAATCAATGCACTGAACTGCGCTTATTTATAGGGACAGGTAGGATTGAAACGGATTGAGTTCATTCACCAATCCGAACACGCGTTACAAAATTCAGCCAGCTGCATCCAATCCGAAGAGAGCAGTCTGTGACGTCACGTAGTCAATATAGATCTGCTAGCGCTTGTGTGCAGTCAATCTATGCGACAGTGATTCAACATGACGGAAACTCAGAAAACGATCCAATGGGGTGCACCAGCAGCGGAGACCGCCCAAGGGAACCCGGACTTACTTTCAGAAGAGGTGAATTGGGATTTTGTCGATTTTCTCTCCTCGCAAGAATTTGTTCCGGAACCTTCGTTACCTTCTTCATTACCGCAAGTGGAGAATTTTAGACAGAGACAGAAAGAAGAATTGGAGAAATTTATGCAACGACAAAAAGAAGCGGAACAGGCTTTTCTCCTGCAGCAACAGCAACAAGAAGAAGAGGTAAGAAAAAAAACAACAGCAACAGCAAGAAGAAGAAGTAGCAGCAAAGAAACAAGAGGGTGAGAATCAAACGGTCACGGTACTGTTGGATATTTTAGCGGAGTTAAGAAGTCTGAAACAAATGTATCAGACTTCTTTATCACGACCGAAGAGAATACGACCTTCCCGAGCTAAACACGTCAACCCTGTGACTAAGCCTACCGTACCACCCTTAGTGATTTCAACCCAATCATTATCATCATCATCAACATTACGCAGTCCAGAAGTAGGCCTTGGCCGTGGCAAAGGCATAAGGCAGTTAAAGTTGATTGCTTAAACTCACCCCTACATCGTAAAGAAAAAAGGCCCTTTTCAGGGTCACCCACATATCTCGAAAAGAAATACAATTTCAATTTGCCAATAACTCAAAACAAAAAATAAACCCCACCCATTTTTACCCTTATAGTACGTGCCTGTGTATGAGTGCGTGAGTGTAGCTTCTTTTTTTAAAATCAAAACTCAAAGACTCTTACCTTATATCATTCATTTATTCTTTTCTCCATTTTTTACAATCCAATTCACAATTCACAACACAACACTTTAATAAAAAGTTCATTGATTTCTTCTTTTCTCCTTGTTTAGTCTCTCTGTTTTTTGAATTTCTTCACCGTCACACTCTTTTCCTCTTCTTCCTCCTCGCTTTCTTCCCTTCTTTTTTTCGTCTCCTGTTTCTTTTTCTTCACCTGTCTGCTTTCTTCCTCTGAAGAATCCCTCTCTTCTTCTGAAGAATCCTTCTTTTCTTCTGACTCCTCTTGTTTCTTTTTTGGGCAATCTGGAGACCAATGTCCTTTTTCTTTACAATAATAACAGGTATCTTTACTTTTGTCTTTTTTAGCTCCTGTTTTTTGACGGTCTGGACACTCTGAAGACCAATGCCCTTTCTTCTGACAGATATAGCAAGTATCTTGACTTTTATCTCGAAAGGAAGGAGAGTAGTCCGTAGGATGGTCTGAAGAGAATTTTCTAATGACCCCTCGCAAAGCTCTGACGAAACGTTCCATCTGGTTAGTCTCTTCCATCGTTGTGCTCGGCTTGAGAGTGAAATGAATAGTGAAAGGACAAGACACACACCCTTTTATATACGCTGGTCTGCTATGACTATAAAGTAGTTCATGGTGTTTGAACTTGAGTCATTTGACTTTTTGCTTTCAAGATGAAACGATCCCATTCATTCGAGAAGAAAGAAGAAGAAAGTAAGAGGCAGAAACGTGATCTATCGCCTCGTACCAGGGCTGAAATATTGACACAAATTCATGCCAGTGATTTTGAAGAGGACATGAGTGAACCAGAATCCGAACCCTCTAAACCAAGTCCACCACCCTTTGTCAACCCTGAAAAGTACTATTCCATTCGAGAGACGGAAAAGCGCTCCTCTAGAAAATTTAGAACCACGGCTTACAAATACACGGTGAAGTTTAAAGATTTCAAGTCCGAAGTACCGTTAGAGAAAGCAGAAGGGTTCATCACCGGAGTGTGGGATTCTCTGCTCACTGCACTCAAGCGACAATGTCAACCCAAAGAAGACGATCGCTTGAGACTTTCCATACAACACGACGGTTTGAAATCCCCTGTTTGGATCGAGTTTAGCACCCCTGCAGAATTGACCGCTTCCAAAGTCATGGACAAGATTCAACACGTGCAACAATCTAATAACCAGTTTGACATCACCGATGGAAAAGCCACATTGGACATGACCCACGTCTCTCCTCCTCAAGGGACCGGACGCAAAAAGATGTTATTGGTGAACGACCTTCGCAGCATTAAGCGTAGCCTTGTCCAAATTCACAATCCTCAAGACCAGATGTGTTTAGCCCGTGCCATCGTGGTGGGACGAACCTATGCCAACAAGAACGACACGGTAGAATGGAAAAGAGACTGGGAGAACATTCGACAATCGGACCGAGCCAAACAACGAAGTGAAGCAGAACTCCTGTTACGAAAAGCTGGCATGTCCAAAGACACACCCTGTGGCATTCCTGAGATGCAAAAATTGCAAGATGCCCTAGCTCCACGATACACTTTGAAAGTGCACCCTCAAGAAGTGCGCGGGTCTCTGTTGTTTCGAGGGCAAGATTTTAAGGACGGAAAATACATTCATGTTTATCATCACGATGACCATTTCGATACCATTACCAGTATCACCGGATTCCTGGGATACGGTTATTACTGTGAGAAATGTGACCATGGTTATAATAATCGAGAGCAACACAAGCATTGTGGATCGAAATGCTCAGGATGTTTGGCCTCTTCACCCTGTCTGAGCGAAGAACCAGTGCCTTGTTCCACTTGTCTGCGCACGTTTGTCAGCCCTACCTGTTACCAACAACATCTGAAAACGCAAGGTTCACAGCAGAAATGTGCTTGTCAACTCCTGAGATTGTGCCCTACGTGTGGACAAGGCATACGTACCAATAGTACCAAGGCACACGTATGTTCAGGAAAAAAGAAATGTCACATTTGTCACCACATCGTGGACTTGGAACACCAATGTTACGTGCAAAAATACCAACCCACACCAGAGAAAGAGGACGGTCACAAGAAGAAAGGCAATTTCATCTTTTTCGATTTCGAATGCATGCAAGAGACTGGCATTCACATTCCTAATTTCTGCGTGGCTCATCGAGCGTGCGAGAAGTGCATTCAAGAACCTATCTTCAGTCATTGCCCTCACTGCAGCAAGATTCCTGGAGGGCGTGAAAAAATCTTTCGGGGGCCAAACACGTTAGCCGATTTTGCCCAATGGGTCTTAGACCCCATCGACAAGACGTGGAGCCAAGAGGACATCGGACTTTACGGAGATTGTCATCGTCATGCCACGGTGATGGCTCACAATTTCTCCGGATACGATGGACAGTTTCTTCTCAGATACTATACGGAACATGGCACCGAACGTCCTAAAGTGACTTTGAACGGAGCCAAAATCATTTTCATGCAAGTGGGACAAGTACAGTTTAAAGATTCGATGAGCTATTTGGCCATGCCTTTGAGTCGAATGCCTAAAACGTTTGGAATGACAGAAATGGCTAAAGGGTACTTTCCACACTTTTTCAATACGGAAGCCAATCAACACGCCGTTATACCCCATTTACCTGAGGCTCACTATTACGACCCCGACAACATGCGTACCGAACAACGAGAAGCTTTCTACGCTTGGTACCAGGCTCATGCCTCTGACCCCTTCGACTTTCAGGAAGAAATGCTAAAGTATTGTCGTTCCGACGTGGACATTTTACGGCGTTGCTGTGGAAAATTTCGAGAACTGTTCATGGAACACGGAGGGGTCGATCCTTTGAAAGAAGCTTGCACCATTGCCAAAGCGTGTTCCTTAGTGTATCGACAACGATTCATGCCTGAAAACACCGTGGCTGTCATCAGCCCTCAAACGACCCACTATGTCAAGCGTCAATACTCGGTCAAAGCCCTACGTTGGTTACATTACTTGTGCGACAAGGAAGACAAGTGGATTCAGCATGCCCGCAACGGAGGGGGCGAAAAGACCATCGGAACGTATTCGGTCGATGGCTGGGACTTAGAAAACCCCAAGATCGTGTACGAGTTTAACGGTTGCTTATTTCACGGATGTCCCGTTTGTTATCCTGACCGTGGCACTAAAAATCAGTTTTTACAACGAACCATGGAAGACTTGTACCAGGACACTTGTCAGCGGCGCCTAAAGTTGGAACAGGAAGGATACCAAGTGGTGGAAATGTGGGAACACGAGTACGATCACCGTATGAAAACCGATCCCGAGTTTAAACGCCTCGTGGAAAGTTACCAGTTCATGGACCCGCTGAACCCGAGGGATAGTTTGTACGGAGGAAGGACCAATGCCACCTGTTTGCTGTACCAAGCCGACGAAGAGAACGGAGAAGAAATCAAATACTTGGACGTGTGTTCGCTGTATCCCTACGTGTGCAAATATTGTCGCTTTCCCGTAGGGCACCCGCAATTGTTCACGGAACACATCGACCTGGTCAACATTGGACAATACGAAGGCTTGATCAAGTGTAAAGTTTTGCCTCCCACGAACCTATACCATCCCGTCTTACCTCACCATTGTCAAGGCAAACTGATGTTTCCTTTGTGCCGTACTTGTGCCGAAACGTGCAACCAAGACCAGCCTTGTCATCACAGCCAGGAAGAACGGGCCTTGACGGGAACCTGGGTCAGCGTAGAATTGTTCAAAGCTCTGGACATGGGATACCAACTGTTAGAAGTGTACGAAATTTGCCACTTTCCCAAGACACAACAATACCACAAGGGTGACCCTACTCAGAAAAGCATTTTCGCAGACTACGTGGATGCCTTTTTGAAACTGAAGCAAGAAGCCAGCGGCTATCCTTCCTGGTGTCACACTCCCGAAGACCAAATACAATTCAAAGAGAAATACTACGAACAAGAAGGCATCACTTTAGACCACATCGAGAAAAACGAAGGCAGGCGATCGTTTGCCAAAGTGATGTTAAATTGCTTGTGGGGTAAAATGGCACAACGCCCGTGTTTACCCAAGACGGAATATTTGACAGAACCTTCCCGCTACTTTCAGATGATTCACGACAAAACCAAATTCATGAAACACGTGGACGTCGTTCGCGAGGATTTGATCTTAGTCAATTACGAAGAAGATCTGGACTTTGTACAAGACGACCCCTTTGGAAATGTCATCATTGCGGCTTACGTGACAGCCCATGCTCGCTTAAAATTGTACGAAGCTTTAGAACTGTTAGAAGAACGCGTCCTGTACTTTGACACGGACAGTTGCATTTACATCCATCACCCGATTCAACATCACCCTGACATCGAAGGAGACCGTTTAGGAGCCTGGACAGACGAGCATCCCGACGACAAGATTCTAAGTTTCGTCAGTGGCGGTCCCAAAAATTACGGCTACGAATACCGGGACAAACAAGGAGAAGTGCACACGACGTGCAAAGTGAAAGGACTGACTCTGAATCATCGTACCAGTCGTGTGGTCAACTTTGGGGTATTGAAAGAAGCCTTGCAATCGAAAGAGGATGGAAACTTTAAAGTGACCACTTACCAACCGAACAAGATTGTACGTTTACCCACTCACCACATCGTCAGTCGACCTTTGGAAAAAGTTTATCAAATCGTGTACCAGAAGCGAGTTCGACTTCCCAATCATTTCACCTTACCGTACGGTCACGTCGGTATTGGTCTGTATATAAAAAGGAACCCTAGGCAAGATCGATAGTTCATTGTGACTACCAAGACCGAGCAAACAAGATGAATACTTTGAAAGAGACATCGTTCCAGTTTGGGGATTGTAAAAAAGTTGTATCTTCCTCTAGTGTGACTAATATTGGATGGATAAGACCCATGCATTGCGACGGAAAATGTCCGGAAGGAAACTGCGATTGTCCATGTGGTTACCATTGTAATTGCGTCACGGAGTTTGCAGACGAGTGCGATTGTGAGCCTTGCGATGGATACGATGCTGTACGTTGTGACCTGAGCGATGCCGTAAAGCATCATGGGAACTTTAGTGCCCCTACCCCTATCATGGAAAGTGATGCTGTGCGTGTCAAACCTGTCGGATGCGAAAGTGATGCCGCTCGTCCTCTTGGACATTTTACTGGGTTTCGTTTTAAAGGGGAATGTTCACCTTCACGTCTACCCCCCTACGGATGTCATCCAGCCTTGAGCAAACTCCTACCCATGTCACTCAACCCTCATCGAAACGAACCTGTGAAAAACGAATATTCGTTTCCTGTGCGTTTGTCGGAATACTGCGACTTTGAAAATCGTCTTCAATCGTTCAAAGGAAAATGGCCAAAGTATCTGGGAGGACCGACCCCCGAAGAATTAGCCAGAGCCGGATTTTTCTACTTGGGCGAAGGAGATAAAGTCAGGTGCTTCAGTTGCGATGTGACACTTCACCACTGGGAACCGCAAGATTCGGCCTACGTAGAACATGCTCGATGGTCACCGAATTGTCATTACTTACCCTTAGTGGGACCGAGACATTGAAGTAACTTCTTACCATAATAATCTGTTCATGGATACTTTACAAGAGAACATTCGTGCTTTGCCTGTGGAGTTGAGAGAACGCATTTACCGAGAGCTGGTCAAAATACAAGTGAAACGTAAAGAACAATTGCATCCGTTACGTCACCGGTGTTTGAACCACTGGTACCTGAAGGCTATACAAGGATTGATTCAATTGAAAGTGTTCCATCGGACAGACATTGATCAACGATCCTCTAGTTTTAAAAAGGATTGGTTTGGTATGGACGATTCTACCTACATCATTGTAAACGTACTGCATCGAATTCCAGAGGAAGAGTTAACGAATTACCAACATCTTGAACACAATGTCAACTTAGTGAAAGAGGAAACTTCTGAACGAATTGTCATGTGTAGATTAGTGACTCAACGATTTAAATTTGACACTGAAGTGAAACCATGTTTGTGCAAAGAGTACATTTCTTGTGTCAGACCAAAGAGGATTTAGTATGACCTATTCATGGATACTTTGCTAGAGAACATTCGTGCTTTGCCTGTGGAGTTGAGAGAACGCATTTACCGAGAGCTGGTGAAAATACAAGTCAAACGTAAAGAACAATTGCATCCGTTACGTCACCAGATCTTTAACCACTGGTACCTGAATGGTATAAGAGAACTGATTCGTCAGAAATTGTTTCAGTGGTCAGACCTTGTTCAACACTTTGAGTTAGTGAATGATCGAAATGTTCATTATTTTGGTTACTTCGAGATTCACCTACAGCAATACATTGAGGAAGACAAGTTAAAGGATTATCAACATATTTTACGTGGAATCTACTTAGAGGAAGAGGAAACTTCTAAACGAACTCTGAAGTTTCGGTTACAGTATGCAAGATTTAGATTCCCTACTGGAGAACGAAGATCTCTGGCTAGAAAGTACGTGTATTGTTTCCGAAACAAAGAGACTATAAAAACAGGCTGCCATGCCACGACTTATGTCACATGTCATCCAACAGATTCCGTGGAAGGAACTCAATGACCATATTCAAACCGTGGATCATTACCATCGATTATTACAAGAACTGTATCCATTCAATTTGGGACGACAAGTGGTGTGTGTCTTAGTGACTTGTTTTCTGGGATTTCGTTTACCAGCCGATTCTTTGTGGACTCTTTACGATCAGTACTTACCACCTCCATGGCCTTAAATGGTCACGAATAACTCCTTTTGCTCAAAGCCTTGCGGTTTCATCTGGATACTTCTCGACCTCTACGGGAAAAAAAGATTCGTCAACTTTTAGCTACCCAAGACGTGTATGACGATGTGTGTGTAGCTTGTGACTTACATCCCCATTGGACAGATGTCCGTGCCTGGAAAGAATGGGATTTTGAGGCTTGGACCCAAGAAGTGGCCCAGTATGCACGAGAGTTGTTCAAGGAAAAAAGTTACTTTTCAACCCGTGTTAGTGACGGTGCCAGAAGAACCCGTCACCCAGGTCAGGACTGTCGTGGACAGACCTGAAAGACCCTTTCGGGAGGACACTTGTGTGACCTTACCCTCTGTTGAACTGGTTAGAACATTACCCAAAAGATGTGATTGTTGTACAGACACTTGTGTTTATTCCACGTTCATCGTTATCATGTGCCTTTTATCCTTGTACTTAAGCCTTTGGCTTTTATGTATTTTTGTCTTTCGTATTCATGTTTGATAAAAAAACATTCAATAAACGTGTTCTGAAAAAAGTATATAAACTCTTGTCTTGTTCGTTTTCGTGTCACAAGTGACATTTCTCACACCATGGCTACCTCTGCTGTCTCTGCTCCCTCTTCCTCTACTGTCAAAGTCATCGACGAACACTTAGATCGTGCCAGTTGGGAGGCTTTGTATCTTCGCCATCCCTTTAACATGCTCATTGCTGGACCTAGCGGTTCAGGCAAAACCGAATTCGTCAAACGTTTGATCGAACATAAACATCATTTGATCGATCGGCCACCTCAACGGATCGTGTGGTGTTACAAAGAGTGGCAATCGGCGTACAGCCTCTTGCGAGAAAGTCAAGGCGATTCCATCGTGTTTGTGGAAGGCATTCCTAAAGAAGACGACGGCATCGTCTCTGACTCCCGTCAAACCCATTTGGTCATTTTCGACGACATGTTAGGAGAAGACGAAGAAGAAATTAAATTGTGGTTCACGCGCAAAGGGCATCACCGTAATGCCAGTGTCATTTACATCACCCAAAATTTGTTTCAACAAAGTAAAGCCCATCGCACCATCAGTCTCAATGCGCATTACGTGGTCTTGTTTAAAAGCCCTCGAGATAAATCGCAAGTGCAAGTCTTAGCCAAACAGTTAGGAACGCCTTGGCTGACTCAGGCGTACGACGATGCCACTCAAACGCCACACGCCTATTTACTCGTCGATTTGAAACCTACGACCCCCGAGGATTTGCGATTTCGTACCCACTTGTTTCACCACTGGTGCCAAGACGGAGGGCCTGTCCTGTACACGTCTCCGTCCTCGACTTCATTTCACTCCCCATCAAAAAATCTATAAAAACCTCAGACCCTTTTTCGTCTGTCTCACACAGTGTGAACATGACGTCCCTTCAGTCGCATCTTCCCGTCAAATTGATTCGTGCCTTGTATGGCATCAGTCGAGAAAAAGATCCACAAACACGAGCCCGTGTCTTAGAAGCTAGTCTCAAAGAAGTCTTACGATGGTTCACGGTGACGGCACGTCAATTACTCCAAGGAATCATTCAGATTCCTCATCAAACCAAACGCTTTTTCGATCGAAACAAAGTCGCTTTGGTCCAACTGGCCGATCCCCGCATCGACACTCAAACCAAAAAACAAATCATTTTGAAACCTGGAGGGAGCGGTACTCTAGGAGGGGTCATCATTCGCTCACTCTTAAGATGGGATCCTAATGCCCCCAAAGTTATCCCCAAGACAAAAGTCCAACGAAGCCCCAAGAAGAAAAAGAAAAAGACCAGGTCCCCAAGAAGAATAACTTCTCCAGTGGCAGGACCCTCCTCTTACCAGACACCACCACCCCGGAAAAAGAAAAGAAGCCCCCAGAAAAAGAAACAGAGAAAAAGTCCACAGAAGAAAACTAGTCGCAAGAGAGGCACTTCGGCCAGGACGCAACCTTACACTCGCAAACCACGACCTGCCACGGCAGTGACTGCGTCTCCGGCATCCTCACGTTCATCCACTTCTCCGTTGATGACACCCAGAACTGAAGAGTACTTGGAGACGTTGATCACACCAAGAACATCTCCGTTGATGACCCCCAAAAGAACTTCCCCAGTGGCAGGACCCTCCAATTTAGTGGCAGTGGCTGCTGCTCACAAAGTACCTTCTCCCAAAATCAAAGTCCAAGAAAGATCGGGCATGTTACAAAGTTTACTGGATTTGTCCAAGCAAGAACTGGCTCGATTTAGTCCGTTGCGTACCCCTGCACGACGTGTCATGCCTGTCCTCAAACTGATAAAACGTAAAGACAATCAGTGGCGACGCGTTCCAGTATAAAAAGAGCCTGTGACCAAGTCGGGGTATCAGTGAACTTGTAAAAAAGATGTCACCTCCAAGAAGCCACAAAAGAAAGAGACAAAGGCAGACGCGTCATCCGACAAAGCGCTTAGCCAAGCATCGACATTACCCTAAGAAAAGACACAGTCGTTCCAAGAAAAAGAGGCGTCAACAAAGGGGAGGATTCCTTGGTGATTTTGGGAAAAACATTGTCACCTTTATGACAAAGCGATAGCCCCAAAAAAAAGATAAAAGGGCGTGCGTTAAGTCATCGACGTTAGTGTCTGTTCGGTGAATGTCCCGGAACCCACAAGTAAAAAATGTCACCCTCCAGAAAACCCCAAGGAAAGAAAAGGAAAGGACTGCCACCACGTTTAGCTAAACATGGGGACCTGTTATCTGTCCTGTCCAAAGCTTCTTCACCCCTACGAAAAAAACTCATTCAAACAGCCTCCAAAGAGGTCATCGATACCGTGTGCGAATGTTGTTTGAACGTTTTGAAAGGCACGATCCCTTTGTCCAAACACCAGAAACAATGCTTAGGCAAACATCGTCACGTTCTTCGCCAAATGGTTCAAAAGAAAATTCCCATTCGTCAAAAAAAGAAGATGTTGGTCCAACGTGGAGGCATTTTACCTCTCTTGTTAGGCCCCATACTGAAAGGAGTCTTGGGAACCATGTTGGGAGGACTGGTGGGAGCAAGATAAAAAGGCCTCGGAAGTTCCAAGATCTCAGAATCGACCCCTGACAACCCCATGGAAGGACGAAAACTAGCTTTAGTGCCTTACAAACGATGGATGGAATACCATCGGTGGCAAGAACAACGCACCCCGCATTTACCTCCCAATCCCCATTTGAGCGAGATGTCCCAGTTACAACACGAATTGCAATCCTTGATGGATCGCCAAGATTTGTCCGAAACAGAAAAATCGCAAAAGTACGGTCAACTCTTGCAACGACTGCAACTCTTTCACCAGAAAGCTTTAGACGAAACAGCTCTACCTACTTTGAAAGATTTTAAGACCTTGATGAAAAGTCCAGCACCATCACCAGTACCAGTACCAGTACCGGTACCAGTGGTCAAGACAGAAAAAGGAAAAGAAGAAGAAGAAGAAGGGTTTCAAACTCCACCAGAAAAAGTACGCAAGTTAACAACACCACCTACCTCCAGAATTGGATGGATTAAAAAGATGATGGCCACCCCTTCTTCCTCACAAGAGAAAAAGAAAGTGAAGACAGAAGTGAAACAAGAACCGATATCCCCTGCTCAGACATCCTCCTCTTCGACACCTATTGCCGGTCGCACACGCAAAGCCTTGCAATCCAAGAAAATACCCCAAGAGAAAAAGAGTAGCCTCTTCCAAGAGTGGGTGCCTTATTAAGACACCAATCAACACAAAAAAAATGGAAAAAGTCTTAGCTAGCATTTACTACGATCCCTCGCATCCTGCAGGTTACGCAGGAGTTCAAAAATTGTATCGTGCTGCCAAAACGCGAATGAAAAGTCTCCGTTTACCTCAAGTGCAACGATGGTTACAAGAACAAGCTACCTACACTTTGCACAAACCCATTCGACGCAAGTTTGCCAGAAGTCGCACCCGAGTGGAAGGCATCGATCATCAATGGCAAGCCGATTTAGCCGATGTCTCTCATTTGACCAGCTACAATCGTGGCTACAAATATCTGTTTTGTGTCATCGACGTCTTTTCCAAATTTGCCTGGGTCGTGCCCTTGACTTCCAAATCCAGCAGCGAGTTAGTGCGAGCCCTGCAACGAGTGTTGAAACAAAGTGGCCGTCACCCTCTTCGATGGCAAACGGACAAAGGCACCGAATTTCTGAACCAAGCTTTCCAAAAAGAATTAAAGAAACGTGACATTCATTTTTTTACCACCGAGAATCCCGAAACCAAAGCCAGCATCGTGGAGCGTTTTCAACGCACTTTGAAAGAACGCATGTGGAAATATTTTACGCATCACCACACTCTGAAGTACATCGACATCTTACCGCACCTGGTGCAAGCGTACAACCAATCTTACCATCGAAGCATCGGACGTGCCCCGCAAGACGTGACTCCCGACAATGAAGTGTTGGTGTTTGAGCGTCTGTTCGGTACGTCCCCGACGAGGGCTGTCCCCAAGAAAAGTGGAGAGTTGACCGTAGGAGATTGGGTGCGCATTGGCAAAACCAAACGCACTTTCGACAAAGGTTACTTACCTAACTGGACAACCGAATTGTTTCGCGTCACTGGACGAGTGCATGGCCGTCATCCTGCCGTCTATAAATTGGAAGACATGAACGGAGAAGTACTCAAAGGAACGTTTTATTTGCCCGAGTTACAACGTGTCACCAAAAAAGAAGACGACGTGTACGACATCGAAAGCATTCTCGAACGCAGAACCCGTAAAGTGGGCAAACGACGTGTCAAAGAAGTCAAAGTACGTTGGAAAGGATATCCACCTAGTTTCGATTCTTGGATCGACGCTTCGCAAGTCATCGACTATAAAAAGAAGTGACCATCATGCCCTTTCACACATCAGACGCAGCTACGTCGACCACTCCTCCTTCCCCTAGTTCTTCTGTGCAAGATTTACAAAAACAACCCTTGTGGGTGTGGTGTGGAGAACGTGTGCCTAAAACGCAAATCGTCTTTTTCTGCCAAATCTTCGTGGTGTATTGTGTCATCGGGGCAGCCATCGCCAATTTGAGTTTGCAACAAGGAGACAAACAATTGTGGACCATTTTATTGAGCAGTTGCATCGGTTACCTGCTTCCCAATCCCTCCCTGAAATTCTCCTCGAACGGGAACGTTGTGTCCAGTGTCAGTGCCAGTCACCACTCCAGCAACCACAACCAGAACCCCATTTTGGGCGGAGACACGCCTCTGACGTCCACTAATATTCCCTCGGACAGCCACAGAACTCTGGAATTATGAGTCACCAAAACCAATTTTACTTGACCTTACCCAGTGACAGTTCCATGGAGGTGTTTCCCAACAACACGTTGTGCTGTTACACGGCCAAATTACCTCAGGCCATCCCCTTAGATCACGAAGCCCATTGGGAAGTGTCTTTAGTAGAAATGATTCACCCGACCCAAGTCCTCAATGTCCTTCCCAATGAAAATAAATTTGATGTGGAAGTTCATGACGAGCAAATGCAACAGTGGATGGATACCCATAGCAAATATGACAAGAAAACCCGTACACCAAATTCAAAGTGGACCACCTATCACTTGTTCATTCCCCCAGGCTATTATTTTAGTGGTCAACATTTGGTCAACACCATAGCCACCAGGTTTAATAGTGTGTTTCTGAAAGCTTTGGAAAGTGTCAAAAAAAGTGTCACCCTGGAGTACCACAAAACAGCTCGTCGCTTCCTGATGAAATTTCCTGAGGGGCCCAAAATCATGTCTTTCTTATTTTGTCATGAATTGTTTGACATGTTGGGCGGTGACATGGAGCTGAGGAAGAAAGTAGAAAAAGAAAAAGGTGAATTACCAGTCATTTCTGACAACGATTCTTTTGCCAAGTATTTTCGTACCCCGGTAGAACTGAACCAAGGACTGAATTTGATGTTCGTGTACTCCGATGTGGTGGAGTACAACGTGGTGGGACACACCTCCGTACCGTTACTGCGTGTCATTCCTTTCAAAGTGGATTCTGCCGCAAACGCTGACGAGGAAGGTGGAAACACTTACCACGTCCACCGCGAATTTGTCCATCCTCACTATTTACCTGTCAGCAAGTCGTATTTGGACACGGTCAACATTACTATAAAAGGAGATTTGGGACAAAATATTCCATTCACCAAAGGAAAAGTCACGGTGAAACTCCATTTTCGAAAACGGTTCTCTCACGACTCGTAAGTAAGTCATGTATCCAGTGTACCGAGGGGTTGCACGACAGCGAGGACACGGTTTAGGAGACATGTTAAAATCAGCCTTTCGTTCGGTGGCCCCGGTGTTGAAACCGATGGTGACACGCGGATTGCACGCTTTGAAAGATGCGGCACTGACACAAGGCAAAGAATTTCTCCAAAATGTCATCATTGACAAACAAAACCCTAAAGAAGCCTTCATGAGGGCAGGCAAAAATGTCTTGCTGCAAACGGGCAAAGACATTTTAGGCCGACGAGACACACCTATAAATGCCCTGCACGCTACCGAGTCAGGCATTCAGCAAGGACAAGGCAGAAAGAGACGACGAAGAAAACACCCTTTCACCAGACTTCAAGCTAGAAAGGCCAAGAAAAGAAGAACCGTTCGAGACTTAGACGTTTTCGATTATTGAGACACAGAAAAAAATGATGCACCGAGAGTCATGTGCTTGTTCCAAGTCGGAACTGGATCTGTTTGCCATGCCCCCCACCATGATGACGATGCAAGAATCCCAGTGGGTGGAATTTCATCCCGTCTCCTCATTGACCGATTCCGCTCCCATCGAGTTTGAAATCAAAGGACAGCCCGAAGATTACATCGATCTGAATAGCAGTTACCTATACTTGAAAGTGAAAGTGATCGAGCCACCCAACGCTAACATAGACGCTGATGAAGCAGTAGCTCCCGTCAATAATTTCATGCATTCCTTGTTCAGCGAAGTGGACTTGTACTTGAATAACAAACTGGTCAGCAGCAGCATGGATACTTACCCTTACCAAGCGTACCTGGAAAATCTCTTGACGTACGGAAAAGAAGCCAAGAATACTCATCTAGATGCTTGCGTGGTATGGAAACCTGACCAAGCGACTAAGTTCAACGGCATTACACTTGCTGGGGATGCTTCAAATCCAACGGGATTTGTAGAACGACAAAAGAAAATTGCTGGAAGTCGTAGTTTAGAACTAACGGATCGCTTGCATTTGGACATGTGGTTGCAAGAAAAGTATTTGCTGAACGGGGTGGATATCCGCCTGAGACTGAATCGCAGCAGTGCCGCTTTCCATTTGATGGCTGCTCATGATGCCACTTACAAAACCAAAATCGAAGAAGCCAGACTCTACGTGCGACGTGTGGAAGTGTTGCCTAAAGTAGGTAACGACATCAGTCAGACGTTGAGCAGAACGACCGCCAAGTATCCGATACGTCGCGTGGAAGTGAAAACCTTCACCATTCCCAAGGGACAGCGATCCATGATCGAAGATCATCTGTTCCAAGGACAGTTACCCAAACGTTTGATTGTTGGTATCGTCAAGAATTCAGCTTTCAATGGAGCCTACAATGAAAATCCTTTCTACTTTAATCATTACAATGTGTCCAAGATTGAAGTCAGTCGCGATGGCAAGACCTTGTGCACCCGACCTTTTGAGCCTAACTTTGGTGCCGCGAAGAATTATTTGAGATCGTACTTGTCCCTGTACGAAGCCACGGGACAGTTTGGAACCAACACCAGTCACGGTATTACGTACGACGATTATGCAGGAGGCTACGCTTTGTGGGCTTTCGATTTCACTCCAGACCAAGGCAGCGACGAGGGACATTTCCACCCTATAAAATCCGGCCAAATTCGTGTGGAAATTCAGTTTGCGAGTCCACTGGATGCAGGAAACACAGTGAACGTCCTCCTGTATGCAGAATTCGACAATACCATAGAAATCAACAGTTTGAGAGAAGTCATTCTAGATTATTAGAAGCCATGGAAGACTGTTATCCCTCTTTACCTAGTGGAGAAACTTTGGACATGAAATGTGAGGAGACTGTGAAAGAAGAAGTGATCATGATGAAGTCAAGATGGCCAGAACAAGAAGCCCATTTAGTCTCCTGTTTTGCCAAACACTTGGTCGACAAAATGACGGAATTGATCAAGAAAAATTGTTATGGTTGTCAAAACGATCATCCCAGTCAAATTCAACACGATAAATGCCTAATGTTAAGTCAAGAAGAAAAATTGGACGAGTATCTGGACGAAGCTTGGAGTCTCATCTCGAACAAAGACGTGTTGCACCAGTGGTATAAAGACTTGCGTGAACATTCTTGTCCACCATTAACCACTCAAGAGATCCATCGTATCGAAGCTCTCCTGAATCAGAGTGAGGAAACAGAACGAATCACCGTTTATTCGTCAGACATTTTCAAGCAAAAAGTCAGGATCGAATTGACGACTTATTATTACCTGTGAAGAAGAAAAAAACACACACAAATCAATGGATACCTGGGAACTTTATTACCTTTTGAACCATAGTTCGTATACGGCTTCTTGGAATCCTGTCGTCTGTGCTAAAGATGAACTCCCTCATCGCAAACCTAAAGACCATCAAGCTTACGTGATCAACACGGACGACAGTCATCTCCCAGGAACCCACTGGGTAGCCGTCTACTTTCCTCAAGAAGGATGTGTGGAATATTTCGATTCGTACGGATTGCCCCCTTTGGAAGACGATATCATCGACTTTATGAGAAGAAATGCTCAAACCACCCGATTCAATAATGTGAAATTACAAGGCACAGATTCCTTGGTGTGTGGACAGTACTGTGTGTATTTTCTGCATCATCGCAGCCTGGGCTATTCCTTAGAACATTTAGTGACTCATTTCGATCCTCGTTCTTCTGCTAGAAACGATGTGAAAGTAGATCGATGGTTTTGTGACCATTATGCTTATCTTTTATCTCAAGCTAGGAAACGTAGTGTCCATCAATGGCCTAATGATTTCCAACAGTGGAAATCACAATTTCATTCACAACGTTGTCAGCCCTGTTTAAAGTAGAGTGTGAATTGAAAAAAAATGTTTGGTATTTGAAAAAAAAATGTTTGATGTTATAGTGTTGGATTATTGTTAAAAATGTTAGAGTTGTTGTTTAGTGTTAAGTGATTTTTGAATAAAAATGTTGTGTTTTGAAAAAATGCCTTTGTGGTTTGTTTAGCTATAAGAATGTTGGATTGATGCTCTTTCATTTCTTACTATCCCTCTCATGACACTCACTGAACGTTGCGACTCGAAAACCGTGTGGGGATGTTTTCCTTCACGTCCGCGCTTTGACTATAAGAACCGGGGTTGTTTCCAGTCTAACCATCCATTGTCGACTCATCCTCCTACGAAGATGTGCTCCAAACTAGCTAAGCTCAACGAAGCCTACGTGAATTTGCATAGGGTCAGACACAGTCTGATACCGAAGCCAGAAGAAATAGAGAATGTGAGAATGTTAAAAATCACTGAAGACCTGATAGAAGAGCTCTTCAGAGAAGAAGTGAACAGGGAGAAAGAAGAATGGACAGAGAAGTACAGACTTCAAAAACAGCAACAACAGCAGCAACAACAGCAACAACAGCAGCAGCAACCTGAACCTGACAGAGGCTTTGTCGATTGCCGTATCGACACCAAAGAGTTCTTCTTCTCTTTCCGAAGAAGCAGACCTATCGCCAGAAAGTCTATCCTCAGAGGACATCGCATTCTTAGAAACTAAAAAAGAATGCCATAGCAAAACAAAAAAACAGCCCTTTTCAGGGCTACCCCAATACTCTAGAAAAGAAGTAACGATCGATTTGCCAGTGTGTGAGTAGGTAGAGTAGTGTAAAAATAAACACTAACTCTTTATTGATAGTGAAAGTGTATGTGTTGGTGTGTTTGTGTTTGTAAGAGCTAAAGTAAGTTGGTGTGGATAGTAGATTAAAATGATATCTTTTCTTAGTGTTTGAGGTGTATATTTGGAGTTAGATTGAATTGCTTTGCGTATGTGGATAGTCTACTGAAGTGATTTATAAAAAAATTTTAAAATAGTGATGGGTAGCATAAAAAGTGAGTGAGTGTTTCTTTTAGGTCCGCGCGTTGTTGTTTTTTTTGGTCATGATCTAGGTAAGATGAATTTTATGTTATTAGGGGGATGTTTTCCTTCACGTCCGCGCTTTCAGTATAAATTGAAACTCGTTCGGTAGTCCAGTTACCCTTGTTGATTGATCAACACAGCCAGAAGAATGAACACGAGACTTGAGAAACTGTTGGAGCTTCATGTGCATCTGGAATATGCCAGGCGCATATTAAATGAACTGGCTGCGGAAGCCATTGTCGAGGAGGGAAGGATAAGAGAGGAGGAAAGAAGAAACAAAGAAGAGGAGGAGAGAAGATATAAAGAAGAAGAAGAAAGAAGATATAAAGAGGAAAGAAGAAACAAAGAAGAGGAGGAGGAAAAGGAGAGAAGAAAAAATTTCAAAATCCCAGAGAGCGAAAATTGGGATTCTGAAGCGACATATCCTGCCTCTGCTCTCTCCCCCCAAAAGGTAAAAAGTAACTGGGGGATAAGATGTGTATGTGGCGCCAGGCCTGGAAGGTGCCACCATTAACCAGGTGTCCATGAAGTTCCAAACAAAACAGCCCTTTTCAGGGCTACCCAATACTCTAGAAAAGAAATAACGATCGATTTGCCAATGTGTAGGTAGAGTAGTGTGAAAATAAACACTAACTCTTTATTAATAGTGGAAGTGTATGTGATTGTGTGTTAGTGTTAGTAACTAATAAAGTAAGTTTGTGTGAATAGTAGATTATGGGTTTCTTTATTGTTTCTTAGCGTATGTGGAGAGTATAGTTTGGGTTATGTTATATGAAATGAGAAAAGTGGAGATGTTTTCCTTCACGTCGGCGCGTTGTTGGGTCATGATCTAGGTAAGATCGATTTTATGTTTTTTAGGGGGATGTTTTCCATCACGTCCGCGCTTTCACTATAATAACCCACAGTGTTCGTTGTTCAAACCATTCTGCAAAGAATAAAAAGAAGATGGCGTCAAACCAAATTGACAAAATTCAAACCTTGCAAGACGTTTTAGACAACTTAGGAATAATGGAACAGATGCTATTAAGACTGGTTGAAGACCATTATTCCTATAGTCCCCATCGTGTGAAGATGGAAATTAATAACTTAAGGAAAGCAAAGGACAAGATTAGTGGTGTAATGAAAGAGATCAAGGAGGAGAAGGAGGATGAAGAGGAAAGAATAAGAATAAGCAAATGGAACGAAAAGATTGAAAAAGAAGAAGAAAATGAAAAGAGGAAGAAAGAAGAGGAGGAAGAGAAGAAGAAAGAAGAGGAGGAGAAGAAAAAAAAGAAAGAGAAGAAGAGTGTAGGAGATAAAATAAGAACTTGGTGGAGGAAAAGAAGAAATTAGAAGAAGAAGAAGAAAACCCAAAGGCCCTTTTCAGGGCCAGCCATATTTCTCGAAAAGAGATAGTCTTTGAATTGCCTACCCCTTTTTTTATTTTATTTTTTATTTTATTTTTTTATTTTTTTTAAAAAAAATAGAGACCCTCCCTGTTTCAATTTTACATAGACCCTATACAGTCCCAAGGGTTTATGTCCATGTTAAATTTACATAGACCCTATATTGTCCCAGGGTTTTTGGCCATGTTAATTCCCATAGACCCTATATGTTCCCACGATTTTTCTCCATGTTAAATTTACATAGACCCTATATTGTCCCAGGGTTTTTGGCCATGTTAATTCCCATAGACCCTATATGTTCCCACGATTTTTCTCCATGTTAAATTTACATAGACCCTATATGTTCCCAAGGGGGTCTGTAATGATAAATCCCATAGACCCTATAAGATCCCCATTAACTACTTGCCATGTATTTAAATTAGTCATCGATTTTTACGTGCCATGTATTTAAATTAGTCACCGATTACAGCAACACGCTATCGTCACATTCTAACAGAGAAATGTATTCCAAGGCCACTTCATTACTTCAAGACAAATTAATCAGATGTGCGTAAAGACAAACAAATGTTCAAATGAGGGTAAGTAAAACGCAAATAAATGTATAGTTCTGGACAAAATATAGTTCGTATCAGTTTCCAAACAACAATGAAAGACATCTGAAAAATTATCACGGAGAATGCGGCAATAACATGCCTATCAAGTGTAGAAAATTTTAAGCTAACTATAATCTCATATGATCTAAACAATGACCATTAGAAAATTTAAAGATAGCTATAACCGCATTATATGATCTAGACAATTACCAATAATCTTCTCATTCTCTGGTCAACTATTATATTTAATTGCAAGTCATTCCTCTTTCGAAATTGTGTCTATATGTCTGTCTAGTATTTTTGTATGAAGGAACTGCTTCATAGGTGTACAGTGGGCAAATATTGTTGATTATCCATCCTCTTATTGGCTGTATGACCAATACAAATATTCGTATGCTTCTTAATTATAAGTAGTTGTTGTTGTTGTTATAGGGTTTAACGCCATTTTTCAGCACAAGATAGGTTATGCATGGCCGCCAGTATTAATGGTGGAGGAAGAACCCGGGAAAACCCCGGAAAGAACCACCGACCCACGAGAAGCTACCGGCAAGCTTTCTCACATATCCACAATGGTCGAGCCCTAGACTCGAACCCACGCAGACAGAGGTGAGATGGCAGTGATCCGTGACGGAGAGCGCTTTAGACCACTCGGCCCCTCGGGGCCCTTAGTTATGAGTAGAACAAAACTGCACGCAAATGAAGTAACTTTGATTTTTATTCGCTGATACTGTACAAGTATGCATCAATTTATACTTCAAATGTAAAATTGTATATTCTTTAAATCTATTATTTTCGAACATCATTTTGAAAGTATCTCAAGCGACAGATGATTTTGGTGTTTTCACAGTAAGTTTACAATTAACACTCATTAAAAAATCTATTCCTGAACAAAGCAACAACTGTTTAAACTAAAATAAATCTTTTTTCAGATTACTCAACATTTGAAGGTATATTTACAAATATATCAACTTCTTCCAAGATGATTCGGTGGACAAGTGTTAAACGATTACATGTTGGGTGCATGGCTTTTGGATGCTTTCTGCTGTATATGGTTACTTTTCAGTACAATGACAACGGTTTCCAATCAAAGTTTCCAGGAAACAAAGGACAATGTGGTACATTTCATAAGACGAACTGTTCTGGTCTGTCCACAGTAGTTCATAATATAAGTGATAGGATGACAATGGTTCCCCCTGGAAAAAATTCCTGGATCCCTCATTCTACTGTTAGAAACCCAACTGGTCCTATTCATCTGTTGTTGAAAAATGAAAATTGTGTACCGTACACAAATTATACTTTTATGCCGTTGACCTTGACATCAAACTACGTTTTGAACAGCCCGAGCGCATGCGCTAATAAAAGACTTAATCTTATTATCATCGTACACAGCGCCGCATCCAACTTCCAAAAAAGAAAAGTTCTCCGTGAAACATGGCTAAATTCTGTTCTTCTTGAACAAATGTCCTCTCAACATGTATTTTTACTGGGGAAAACATCCAGTATTACAATGCAGGATATGATCGCAGACGAACATCAAAAGCACGGCGACATAGTGCAAGGCGACTTTATAGACGATTATCATAATCTTACACACAAGGCTGTTCTAGGACTAAAATGGATTCGTGAGATTTGTAAAACTGCAAGATTCGTTTTAAAAGTCGATGACGACGTCTATCTAAATATATTTCGTCTTATGGATGAAATATTGCCATATGTCCATAATTCACCTAACTCAATTATGTGCAACGTTCATCACGATCCGGACGTTTTGAGATACGGAAAGTGGGCCGTGGATACAGACTATTTCCCTACGTGTAGATATTATCCGTTTCGATACTGTGGTGGTGGATTTGCCCTATTTTCCTCGAAAATTGTTCCATTACTGTTCGATTTAGCGCACTCTGTCCCCTTCATATGGATAGATGATGTATACGTGTATGGCATATTGGCTAATATGGCTGAAAACGTCTCACTTCGCCACATTGACGGGTTATTTAATAAAGAAATTGAAGCTTTGGAATGTTTTCAGGACGATGATTACTGTAGAATAATAATGGCTTTCACAAACTCTACAAAGATTATGAAGTTCTTTTGGTCCAAAGCTTTATCAACAGAGTGCAATAATCATGGGAAAATCTGCGAAACGTACATGGCTCTTACAAGAAA
Source organism: Sinohyriopsis cumingii (assembly GCA_028554795.2). Lineage (NCBI taxonomy): Eukaryota > Metazoa > Mollusca > Bivalvia > Unionida > Unionidae > Sinohyriopsis > Sinohyriopsis cumingii. The sequence goes on from CM068838.1 coordinate 40,962,883, forward strand.
ATCACGTGAGATATACGGTACAAGTCCTCTAAACAGGTCCCGTTTTGAACTACAATGAATTGGCGTACCTGCCAATTAGTTTCAATTACAGTTTTATGGTAACCAATGCTCTTTTAACCAGCATCACCTTCATAACTTTGGAGGGGGGGAGGGGGGCACCAGACCGAGGCCCTCTACATTTCCACACAAAATATTAAAAGTGTTTTTGTTTGTCCATGTATCCCCCAAAGGTATGTATGTGTGGAGATGTTATAAAAAGAATTTTGATCAAACGTTTAGTTAAAACTAAACTTTTGATAGGGTATTTATTGTCCTAGTGTAATATAAAGGATTGTTCATCCAATAGTGGATTTGATCTCCAGTAACAGAATCGCTTCCCTTGTTTGTTGAGTGATCTTTTCCAGAGATCTCCTATGTCCCGTGTATGCTATGTGTGTCTTTGCTATATTGTTTGTGTGCTATAGCTTTGTATGTAGCGACGGCAGACTCAATCAAGGTATATACCCAGTTGTCTCGGGAGAGGAAAATTGTTGGACGTGATGAAATGCCCAAGTTGGTTTTCTGTGAAGTTTTATTTGAAAATTTTTAATTTTCACGAGAACCGGTGCGATATAATATTTACAAAAAAAAATCCTAGTGTTTTATGTATCTGTTCACTGTGTCTTTTCTTGTTATATCTTAATTCGTAACAAATTTGAGAAAGGCTATGACTTAGTAAGCAGCCACATTTTATTTATTTATTCATGCTTCTCTTAACTGAAGATAATAGCCTTCTCATTTTTCATTAAGCAGAACAACTCCAAAAGGGTTTAAAAAAGAATTTAGTTCCTAAAATTGCTCAAAGCAGTTGCACAACGTTAGTATTTGAAAAAAGGAGCAAAAATTCTACAAAACGATATAAAGAAAAGGAAATCAAAATTTAAAATCAATACCTTGAAACCAAAAAATATATGTGAGTGTATGTCACACTTCCAGTATCCTCAACTCTCAGGTACCCTCTCCTCCGGTTTGCTTTGTACGTGCCATTGCCAATGATAAAACAGACTTTACGTCTCAAGAAGGAGTATCAAAATCAATAAGTTCTTAAGAGCACCCACCACGTGATGACATGGTGGGAGTGTGTGCCTGTCTGTTGAAGTTCGAACCAATAGGGTGAACCCTAAAGAGCACCCACCACGTGGTGACATGATGGGAGGGTGTACAGTTTGTTGAAGTTTGAGCATTTGGGAGAACCACCTTCATCACAGGTTAAATTTGTTGCATGAGCAGTGTTAGATTTATGGAAGTTTCACTGTAATAATAATAGTCATGTGCTCCCATTCTTTGTTCGGTCACACAGACAAGATCAAAACGAGTCCCGTGACAAATTAAAGATAATGACAGACTATGTGTTGACAATATCACTAAAGGGATTAGACCCTAAGTTCCATCAAATTTGAACCTGCCATTTCGATTTGAAACAATCAATACAAGAGAGAGAGAGAAAAAGAGACGGGGGGTGGGGGTGTATACATCATTGGCATATAATTATATTCCTAAGTTCTCATTCTGGATGCTATTTTGAAGTCATTTCAGTCGCTTGAAATTCTCCATACATGTTTGAACTCATTTGAACAAAAGTACAGTTGCAATAAAATAGTTTTTTCACATTTCAAGTCACAAAGTGATATTTGGTCTGCTTGAATGCTTAATACTGAAACGAACTGTGAAGTCTCTTGGTTAAGAAAAGAAAGTGGTAGTTAAGATCACAATTCAGAAATGTATCATTTACAAATGATGTATACCTAGTGTGTGGTGAAATAAAAGCCGTATTAGTACTGCACGGACAAACTATGATTGTGAGCTGAAATATCTATGAAAAGGTTATATGGAAACCAGATTAATGTTGCATTTGTCAAGACAAACAAGGGTCAGGAAGAAATAAAGAGTATTTGCCGATATACATGTTCAATATCCCACCCATAAGGAATTGCTTATTTGCAGTGCTAGTCAGCCAACAGTATAAAGAGAATTGTTTAATCTTTACTTAACATTCCAATTTTAACCGGTGAAGTCTACGTCTGGTTAGATAGCTTCATAAATTACTTAGTCCAGTACAAGGAATGTATAGTTTGTTTTGCCAGTAGGTCCGATACAACATCTAAAGCGTGTCAGAAAATGATTATTGACCTTGTCAGCCAACAGGATAAGAAGAATCCATTAATCTTTTCGTTAAATTCTTCAGTGACGCCTACGTCTGTTTCGAGAGCGTCATAAATTACATTATCCAATACTATATTTATTCTACTGATAACCAACCGATCGGTCCTTGTAAAAAAAAAAAACAAAAAAAAAAAAAACGGCTTGTGATAAAATCGTCGTTCCTTGGTTTGTTTGTTTTAAACTCTGTAGACACAACGCTGGTGTGTAATTTCTGAGTTGACTGTAAATACATCATTTCCCTTACGGTCCATATTTTCTTTGCCAGTCGATCTCCGACGAACCTTATGTCTTTGACTGAATGGACGGTCATGTGCACTGACTTTACTGATGTAATTAGGTACACTTAAAGTAGCGATAGCATTTGAGACAAGATCATTCTGATGATCATTCTTTGAACATAATATCGCATTAGCCACAACGTATTTTACTAAGATGTTTGTTATTTAGAATGCTTCTTGGTAATTAGTATTTTGAACTTGAACTTGTTCCAGATCAAGTTCGATTTGTACCTGACAAGAGACACTTTTGTTGTTTTTGTTTTGTAAACAAATATTTCATAGTTAATATCTCACAAAGAAATGTGGGTTAATTGTTAGGATCATTATCAATAAAGGCAAACCTGTTTATCTGGGTCTGGGTCTAGAATATTGGAATCCCCCCATGATGAACCCGTTGTTTCTGGTATTTTCCGTTTTCTTTATAATAATTTTAGTAACATATTTTATCTGTTTACAACTATGCATTTTCTAAAACTGACGTTTGTACTTTCATCCTGGCTCCACGTTTGCGTCTTAGATTTGTATATAATCTTGTTCACTTGAAAATTTATTCATTCTGTCAATAAAGTTAGAAGCAGAATCGTTTTTATTGATGTGTTCAGTTTTTGATTTGGGTGGAATCATTTATTCAAACTATTATTCTCTGGACCGACAACGTGCTCAGTAATATTCTTGACATAAACATTAATTCAGAATTAGTGTCAATTCAAAGTCATATGTGAATATATTGTAATTGATTGTAAAAATGATAGCACATCATTACACTTCAAGCCTCTGATATATTAGTATTTCAAGACTACGGGCACATGATCACCTTCAGCGCTGGATCCTCCTTCGAACACCACTAGAATTTAATTGAACAGTGTACAATACGACTAGTGATATAACTTTTTGGAGTACTTGGGATTTTTTTTGCAACATGTAAGTTCTTTTAAATTTTCGCCTTGTATTTTAAGGAAATAAATTATTTGTTAAATTTTACGAAACATCTTTATTTTTGCTCTTCTATGCTACTTAGCTTAAGACCATAGATACGTAATATTGTAAAGTCGTCTCTGCTTCATCGACACGCTGTTCTATGTTGTTTTATAAGCGTGAGTCTTAGTCGCAGCTGGCGTGGTCTTCACGTGAAAAGTAGTCCAGAGAATGATAACTAGTTCGGAGATACACCGAGGCTATGCCTTGGCGCTACGAAATATGAATATCATTGACAACCGGAGAACCTGAAAGAAAAGGCAATTATTAGAAGGTGTGTAAAATCCCATCTAATCTGACCCTGGCCTCGTAGCAAGGAGACAACATTGTATTTTATCTGGTTCTTGCCATAGTGCAACGATAAAACATCGCATGCCCACTGGCTCTGACACCAAGGCAACAATAAACATCGCATTTCCTCTGCCATCATAGCAATGATAAAACATCGCATCGCCTCTGGCTCTGGCCCCATTACAACGAACACAAACATAAATAAATAAATAAATAAATAAATAAATAAATAAATTTCACTCTAGTTCTGGCCTCATGGAAAGGAAACATGAACCAAACATGAGCCTGATTGCAAAGAAAAGTTTATTCTTGCTTTGGCCTGATTGCAAGGTGGGTAATATTCGCAGATGGTGAGGTCTTCAAGTGAAAAATAATCAAGAAAAACGTGCGTGGTTCTGAGATCCCTAAATGCAATGACTTGGCAAAATATACATATCATTGACAATACTTGCTTCCTTCTCCCTTTTTACTTTTTAAGCCGAATGAATGACACGTTCGTTCAAATCGTGATATGTACTTTATGTGGTCTCTAAGAGAGGGAAACCGGAGAACCTGAAGGAAAATGCAAATCTTAGACGATGTGTAAAATAACATCTAATCTAACTTTGGCCTTGTATCAAGGAGACAACATCATATCTTCAATGGTTCTGGCCATAGTTCAACGATAAAACATCGCATCACGTCTGGCTCTGACCCCACGGCGACGATAAAACATGATATCTCCCCTGGTCTCATAGTAACGATAAAACATCACAGCGCCCCTGGTTCTAGCCTCATGGCAAAGAAAATAAAATGCAATAAAATAAATTTCACTCACATTCTGGTCCCATGGGAAGGAAATAAGAACCAAAGTAAGATTCACTCTGGTTCTGATCTCATTGCAACGAAAACAAATCACTCTATGCAAATAGATTATTATTTTCTCCCTCTAGTTTAAGTTATATTCCACGACTATGATAGCTGATCGCTCTTAAATAATAACATATTGGCTAGTGTAGAGAGGTTACTGATACCAATTTTTTTTCTTTATTTGCATATTGTTTAATCATCATGCCCATTGTTATAAACGCAGACCCTCCTGAAGAACACATTAATTCCTGCTTGGCAAGGAACACAGATCGATATTAGAACTCTTTAACCCTTTACGGTATGTTTGGCAGGGCACGCGTTTAAATTATAGTTAAAGAGAAATATCCATGATATACCCAGGCCGTCGAGTGTTTTTTCTTGCAACACACTCTTTTTAAGACAGTTGTATACGTAACCGTATCCAAGGCAACACATTACATATTATAAATGACATAAGGAGAGACTAGTATCTAATCTAGTCAATAGTTTCCAATTTTTGTTTCCCTTAATTTTAACGTGCTGTAAAATATCATATATGTTGGTGTTTACTGGTTTGTCTTTTTCACTTTCGAGATACGGAGAAAAATAATTTGCGCTGCCATAGACAAAACAATGTGGTCCCGCGCTATTTGTTAGATCAATATACTTTTTTCTGATAGGATCACGCAATCATGCTAGTGTAATACAGCAAATTTTCATTGATTGTTATGAAACAAGTTAAATTTTATGGTTATCATCAGAGAGCGTGCATCGGAGAGCGTGTATTTCTGCAACATGCGTTTAATCCGCCATATTTTATTATTGATTTTGCCCGTTTTGTCTTTCAAATGTATGACACAATCAGCTTAGTACAACTAGTTCCTCAGCTTTTGATGGATTGTCATGATTCTTCGTAAATTATAGTGTCATGATATTTGGTAAATAGTATGGCAGGATTTATGTTATATAGTATCGGCATGATTCTTGGTAAATAGCATTGGTATGGTTCGTGGTAAAAAGTATTGGCAGGATTTGCGCTAAATAGTATTGACATGATGCCTGGTAAATAGTACTGACATGATGCCTGGTAAATATTTTTGACATGATGCCTGGTAAATAGTATTGACATGATACTTGTGTTACGACTCACTCGTCACAAACTAAGTAACAAAAAGAAGCAAAGCCAACAAGTTTTGTAAAACGTAACAAATAATTTACTTATTAAAGTTATACGTTAAAATTTGAGAGGAACTCAAAGTATGATGATGTGAAACCAAAATAATCCTGAAAATGTTCTATTGAAGTCCAAAAGAACGAAAAGTTCCCAATAAATTTTAGAACCGGAAATGGTCTTGTCCGCCAAGATTCGTGACGTTGTCAAAATTGCGTTGTCCAGAACTCCTCTGAATAGTTCACAATAGTTCCAGGATACTATTATAGTCAAATAATCAATTTCTATTTCCACCGTATAATCCGAAGAAAAAAAGGTGTTTCCTCTAAAATAACATCTAAATAAAACATGTATGTAGTCTTGATGTTACAATAAGAACGCTAGAAATAAGAATGACTCAAAAGTATGATTTACTCAGATTTTCAGTTCTCTCCTTATATACACGGCCAAGAGCCTGTTATTATTATATGTCTTAATATACCGCAGGTGACAGACCGTACTCTTCAATATTCTATTTCAAAATACCGATGCATGTGAATGGAAATTAATTTAATTCTTCTAGGAAACCACCTGATCAAGCTGTCTAATTGGGAAATTGTCATATCACGTAAACATATTTACTAATAATTTTATTTTTAGTAACTGTCAAGACTTACGTAAGCATCTGTTTAAAGATCTTGTGCAATTTGACGTTCTTTAATATCTTGAAATAGTCCCTATGCACGTATGCACAATCCAGCTAAAGATAATCACTACAACTTACAGTCACGAATAAAACTACAGAAATTAGACAAAACCATTTACCAGGACTTACAGAAAAATACAGATATACATAACAGTTCGGTAAATATTATTGGAATAAATATCAATAGCCTGAGGATTTACATATCGACCTTTGTCAGTTCCTATTTGAAGTGTATTTTAATGCATGTTATGACATACCTTCGGTGGTGAAAATATGTTTATGATGGGTTGAAATGAAACTTGGAAAATATTATGATCATCATAAACTTGTACATATATTACTTTGCTCCTACAGGTTTCGTTAGAGTTATTGTCATTTTTGTCTTGTGCATTAAATCCCAAATAATCCTAAGAGTTCGTCCACAAGTCCAAAATTATAGAGTGTTCCGAATGAATTCCTGGACTTTAATGTTCTGATGTGTCACTGGTCGGGGATATGCTGATAAACCAATAGTCCTGATATATACCAATTACACTTAACTGATGATGTGGATGACAGAGTCTTGCTAGAGAACCTAGTCATTCAGTGTTCCATCGATTATCATGAAATTTGGTAAATAATATGGTCACAGATAGAGCATGTATATGTCGACAAATTACTTTGATGCCGCGATTTTGGTACGATTAATTGCACATGTAGATGAATGCAGTCCACGACAACTTGTCCACTATTACTGTTTCACATAACAAGGAGAAATCAGCAAACCTAAGGATTATTTTTGAAAAATAGAAGGCAAAGATATTTATATAATTGTTTGCTCAGATAACGAAGAAATGTGCCCACTTATCAAAACGTTATTAATATATTTTAAAACCAGTTTAATAAACTGAGATTGCACGGAGAGTTCTACCTATTAAAGCCTATTAGCAGCTTTTTTTGCACGACATTCTCTACACACACATAACAGTGAACACTTTTAGTGCAAGGTTTCATATTAACATGTGCCTCTAGCGTCTTTTGAAATTATGTTTGCATTGTCTATTGAAGGAAGTCTGAGAAGAAGAAGAAGAAGAAGAAATACAAAAGGTAAAGAAAACATACAAGCATAAAAGTTACAGTTAGACAAGCCTAACTCCAGTCATGCCTCCGCCGTTAGACTCCTTGTATTCAAAGTCATACATCTAAGACAGTGATTCTCAAACTGTGTGCCGCGGCACACTAATGTGCCGCGAGAGATTTGCAGGTGTGCCGTGGGAGTTTTGAAAAATAGTTAAAATTGCTTGCGTTTTCAAACCTTGAACATATCGAAAAATTTAAATGGTAAATCAATGTCGCTAAAGTTAAAAAAGTAACATATATAAAAACGCAATCTCTGTCAGTCTGTCATTCATTGGTTCCTTTCGTAACGTGAGACTTGTGCGAGATCTCGGGAGAACTCGATCGCTCTAATGATTTCGTTCTTGGAGGTTGAAAAAACAGACTTTGGATTCTCTCTTCATGACAAAATCTGGCGGCTGAAGGTTCAATTTCTCTCCGATTTGTTCTCGAAGGTAAATTCACTGAATTTAAGTCTTCAAGGACCATCAGAAAACATCATCACTGCAACATCAAAACAGAAGTCATTTGATGAAAAGTTGTCGCTGTGGCAAAGTAAGGTCTCGAAGGGAGTCCTCGACTGCTTTCCTACTGTCAACGAATCTCATTCAAACAAGAAAATCAACCCCGAAATTCTGGACACACTGAGAGACCTACAATCGGCACTGCAGCATTACTTCCCATCACATGCAAGCGATGGATATGGATGAGTGATCAATCCATTCGGCAACAACGAAACTACAAATCTTAACCGAAGAAGAAGAACAGCTCAGTGATTTAAAAACGATGAATTTTTCCAGTCAACATTTCCATAAAAGAGTCTGGATGAGTTTTAGATCTCAATCAAGAAGTCATATCCTGCAATCAGTTTAAAAGCAGTCAAAGTAATTCTGCCATTTGTGTCTTCGTGGTTTTGTGAGTTTGGATTTTCAGCATTGAATGAAATCAAATCGAAAAAGAGAGAGAGAGAGACTTCTTAAAATCGACGATGAAATGCGCGCTTGTTTGTCGACTTTGGAGCCTCGCTTCAATCTCATTTGCTGTCGAAAGCAGGCACATCCTTCACATTAAATTTAAAATTAAATATATATGTAAAACGAATAAGTTCTTCACCACAAAAAGTATTAAATCTTTTCAGGTGTGCCGTGAAAATTGTTAGATCTTTTTGGTGTGCCGCAAAACAAAAAAGTTTGAGAAACTCTGCCATAGCATATAAGTTCGAATGGTATTAATCAAACGTTAATACGAAATTTGCCTATATCATATATGTTGTTAGTTCTTTTAATTTGGATTCTTTGATAAATCATATTGATTGGTTGACATTTTATAATTGAATATCGACCTCAAATGGAGATGCTTTATCGATCGCTGATGTAATAAGTGACTGTTTACGAATTTATTCTAAGCCCTATTGCTAAAATACGTACTGACGAGGAACATTAGTACGATAGTGTTATAGGACATACAGTAGTAACCGAGGAAATTTAAGGATAGAAGCCGTTCTTTTAAACATTCATTATGGCTAAAATATAAATATTAATAATGGCTGAAATATAAATATTAATTATGGCTGAAATATAAATATTAATTATGGCTGAAATATAAATAATTATTATGGCTGAAATATAAATATTAATTATGGCTGAAATGCAAACAGGGTAGGGCTTATGTGATTCGTCGTATTTTTGTAGAGTCTCTGATCTTGATGATTATCATATTTAACTTTTCAACCTAAAATTAATTATAATAATTTTCCCTCCATAAGATTATTTCGTGAAATTCTTTAGTCATTTCCAATTAATAAACCGTTTGGTCCAGACAGAGTTAGTAATATATTGTTGAAAGTGTTGCTGATTCTTTATCACTCGCATTGATGGATTTATCCGTGTATCTATATCAAATAATTGTTTTCAAGTCTGATGGAAAGACGCGAAACGTATTATTGTATTTCAAAACGATGTAAGAAAATTGCAAGACCGATTTTTCTATTGAGATGTGTCAGTACCTTACTCTCAAAATTAGTCTTCAAATACATGACTAATTTAGTTTATAGAACAAAAATAATTCCCGTCAGGTAGTTGATTGAAATGTTCTGCAGATTATGTCAGTATTTAACTTCGAGCGAATGCACCCACATAGTATAGTTTGAAATCGTTATGCACATTTGAATATGCCGTCATATAGGAATATACATGCATAGAATTTTCTTATAACTCTAACGACACTAGATTAGTTGTTTCAGATAGGAATACACCTGCATAGTATATTCTAATATCATTAAGAATATTTGACAGAAGCCTGCATATAGGAATACGTCTGTATATTGTTTTTGACATCTCTATGAACATTTAATATTGGTGTCAGTATATTTGAAAACACTGGTATAGTATGTTCTCGCATCTCTAAGGACACTTGATTTGCAGTGCCATATAGGAACATACTTACAGGGTATTTTCTGTCATCTCTAAGAAGATCTGACAGGTGATGGCATATAGGAATAAACCAGCATTGTACGTTCTGACATTTTATTGATATTCAATTGGTGACGGCATATAGATACATCTGTTTAGCATCTTCCACTCTCTCTGGGAAGATTTTACTAATGGTTGTGGCAGATAAGATTACACATGCATATTATTTTCTGTGATCTATTTGGACATTTGGTTGTTTCGGATAGTACTACGCATGCATATTATTTTCTCACATCTCTAAGGACACTTGATTGTTTGCGGCTGATAGGAATGCCAGGTGTATTCCACAAACAATGCAGGTCATGGATATTTTTTTCTGTGACATATCTATATTTGTATATTTTATAAGCGCAGGTGTAAAGAATACACCTGCCTAGTATTTTCTCATACCTCTAAGGACATTTGACAGAGGCCTGCATATAACACTGTCCCGACACATTATTTTCTGACATTTCATTACAACACTTGATACTTGCCGGCATACGGGTTTGATTCACAAATGCTTACAAATTTATTCAGACCTTTGCGTTAAGGTTTCAGACTTATGTGTAAGACATGACACAAAGTGTAATAATAAACTCAAGAAAATATCCCCTGAGTTTATCCTGGGATCAGCGGTCAAAGTAAAGATTATAACTGTATAACTAGATATGTTGAAATAACAGTTCTTTATCTTGCAGTTCGGGTAATAGTGACACAGATGAAAGTGATATAAATGCTTATTTTAAACAACAATCAGAATGGGTTAAACATACACACCGATGCTTTGATCATGGTTTATAGATAAATTGGAAGCGTCATATAGATAATATTACAATTAACTATTCGCATAAGTTTGGAATATTGCATAAACTTAAGTCTCTTGTCTGGAACAAATGTTGGAATATGATGGAAATATGGTTTTTATTAGAAAGACTGCACAATAAAGCGTCCATGGTCGTGACTGTATTAACTGAATGAGTCAACTTAAAGCATCATTTTACAAAGAGACCGTGGGAGGGTCCCGATTTTGCAGGAGGAAATTTTGAACATAATTTGAATATATTTTGTTCTAAAATAGTTATTATTTTCCACAGGACCGTTTGACTGACTTTAGCATTAAATTGTTTGCCTAACTTAAGAGAAAAAACCCTCCTTCATTCATGGCGTTATGACAATTAGAAGTCACGGAGAACAACATGTACATGTAAATGTGAAATGAAAAAGCTTAAATTTTATTTTAGCGCATTCGCACGGATCGTTCAAAACGCTATCAGAGGTCACTCGTAGTAAATTGCAGACATGGTGCTGGAAGTAAATAGTGTCAATAATATTTAAATATGCTTAGAACTATGCACATAGAACACATAGATGAAGCAGAGACGACTTTATTACCCAGAAGTATGTTAGAAAATAGGTATGGGAGAATATCAGTAGGAAACGTTTAGATTTAGACTAATGCAACATATGTTCAAAGACTGATCTTGGGAATGGTCACATTCAGACGGTTGTAGCCTCTATAGGATTATCAAATTACACCAGGAAACAGAGTGGGCACACCCATCACTGACGTAAAGTTAGTTGGGGATCGGCTGGAGAACAACACGAGATTTATCTTGCAAAGCAACTGTGGTATTTACAGTTGACAGAGGAATTACAGTCATGAATTGGATAAACCAAATTAAATTCTCGTTAAAACATGCGGGTCAAAACAGGATTTTAACAATCGATTTTTGTTTGGGTATCCATAGAGTAAAGATAAATAAGCAATTTGTCAGACTTCACAAGCAAAAGTAGACAATTAGATTAAAACTGTTTTGTGACAAACTATTAATCCATGTTCGATCCCACAGGTTGACAAGTCTTGCTATTAATCTTTACTGACACGCTATTGACCTTTGATCTGCCCTAACCGCGAAACACACTAAAACTTTATCTTTTTCCCTGACGCCTCTTTGCCTTAACAACTATAAACGTAGATAATTTTAAATTAATTTTTTATATTTTAGCTTACAAACATAATGTATCGCTGCAGTACGACCACGGCTTTTATTGCATAAAAAATACATGATTCGTATTTGAATGTTAAACAATGTTTAGTACAAAGTACCTCATTTAAAATGTTATTCATTAAAGCAAAGGTTTATCGCATTCTCTTGATACAATCCTTAAATGTGGTCTTAATTATCGCTTCATACAATCCTTAAATGTGGTCTTAATTATCATTTCTTTGTCTTGACCATATCAGACACTTCACGGTCCACTAAATAAAAGAGATTAAAGTAGTCTTATGTTTCGCTTGAGTGCGACACATGTCAACAGACTTAAAATCTGTTTGTGACAGGACATGTGAATATACATTTTTACAACTACATCAAGGCTGTACATTCTTAATACTATTTCAAACACTTCTGGAGAATTCAAAACAATTCGGCTGAATTTCCAATTCACACATCCCACCCCGCCGGCTTACAATATGAACTATTGTGGACAGGCCAGATCGTTCCGTTTTATCAAATAAAATATATTGTCACTGATTTGCAGAATAAATTACAGAAACGTTTCTTCTTGGACTGAAAGATGAACAGAAATAGGACAAACCATTCGAAAACCATGCAACTGATTACTCTTTTCCTGAGAAAGTTATTTTTTTCCACCGAAACACCTTTCGAATGAAGCTCTTAGATCAGTGTTTCTCAAACTTTTTTGTCTTGCGGTACATCAAAAAGATCTAACAATTTTCACGGCACACCTGAAAAGATTTAACAATTTTTGTGGTGAAGAACTTATTTGCTTTTACATATATATTTAATTTTAAATTTAATATGAAGGATGTGCCTGCTTTCGAGAGCAAATCCGATTGAAGCGAGGATCCAAAGTCGACAAACAAGCGCGCATTTCATTGTCGATTTTAAGAAGTCTCTCTCTCTCTCTCTTTCGATTTGATTTCATTCAATGCTGAAAATCCAAACTCACAAAACCACGAAGACACAAATGGCAGAATTACTTTGACTGCTTTTAAACTGATTGCAGGATATGACTTCTTGATTGAGATCCAAAACTCATCCAGGCTCTTTTCGGGAAATGTTGACTGGAAAAATTCATCGCTTTTTAAATCACTGAGCTGTTCTTCTTTGGTTGTAAGATTTGTAGTTTCGTTGTTGCCGAATGGATTGATCATCCATTCATATCCATCGCTTGCATGTGATGGGAAGTAATGCTGCAGTGCCGATTGTAGGTCTCAGTGTGTCCAGAATTTCGGGGATGATTTTCTTGTTTGAATGAGATTCGTTGACAATAGGAAAGCAGTGGAGGACTCCCTTCGAGACCTTACTTTGCCACAGCGACAACTTTTCATCAAATGACTTCTGTTTTGATGTTGCAGTGATGATGTTTTCTGATGGTCCTTGAAGACTTAAATTCAGCGAATTTAATTTCTAGAATAAATCGGAGAGAAATTGAACCTTCAGTAGCCAGATTTCGTCATGAAGAGATAATCCAAAGTCTGTTTTTTCAACTTCTAAGAACGAAATTATTAGAGCGATCGAGTTCTCCAGAGATCTCGCACAAGTCTCACGTTACGAAAGGAACCAGTGAATGACAGACTGACAGAGATTGCGTTTTTATATATGTTACTTTTTTAACTTTAGCGACATTGATTTACCATTTAAATTTTTCGATATGTTCAAGGTTTCAAAACGCTAGCAATTTTAACTATTTTTCAAAACTCCCACGGCACACCTGCAAATCCCTCGCGGCACACTAGTGTGCCGCGGCACACAGTTTGAGAATCACTGGTCTTGAGCCTGTTCCAAGTCGGAACTAGTTCTGTTAGCCATGCTACCCACCATTATGACGATGCAAGAATCCCAATGGGTCGAATTTTATCCCATCTCTTCTTTGGCGGCCTCAGCTTCCATCGAGTTTGAAATGAAAGGACAGCCCGAAGATTACATCGATCTGAATAGCAGTTACTTGTACCTGAAAGTGAAAGTGTTAGAAGCGGACAATTCCAATCCAGAGGAAGACGATACGGTTGCCACCGTCAACAATTTCATGCATTTGTTGCTCAGCGAAGTGGATTTGTACTTGAATAACAAACTGGTAAGCAGCAGCATGGATACTTACCCATGCCGAGCGTACCTGGACTATCTCTTGACGTACGAAATAGAAGCCAAGAACACCAATCTCGATGCCTGAGTGCTATCGAAACCTTACACAGCAAAGAATTTCGACGATGTAGAGCGTCAAAGTAAGGGATTCATGGACATGTGGTTAAAAGAGAAGTATTTGCTGAACGGTATAGATGTCCGCCTCAGAATGAATCGTAGGAATACTGCTTTCCATCTGATAACTGATGATGATACCAAATACAAAACTGTCATCGATAAACCCAGGCTCTACGTGTGCCGCGTGGAAGTGTTACCTAAAGTGGGAAACTATATCAGTCACACTTTGATCAGAACGACCGCTAAGTATCATACGACGCTTGGAAGTGTAAACTTTAACCATTCCCAAGTGTCAGCGTTCCATGATAGAATATCATATGTTCCAAGGACAGTCACCCAAACGTTTAAACATTGGTATGGTGAGCAGTGAAGCTTTCATCGGAGCCCCTACAAAATATCCTTTCCACTTTAATATTTTGGCGTGTCCAAGATCGAAGTCAGTCGCGATGGCAAGACATTTTGTACAGAGGCGTAGCTGGGGGGGGGGGGGGGCAGGGGGGTATATATGTCCCCGAGCGCCAAGGTACAGGGGCGCCAAAATGAGGCTTACAACGTTACATTATAATAAGTAAACAAGGGTAATATTCAAAAATGTGATTAAACGGGGAGGGGGCTGGGGCGCCAGTTTTATAGTTCGTCCCCGGGCGCAAAATATCATAGCTACGCCTCTGATTTTGTACCAGACCCTTTGAACCTGACTTTAATGTTAGTGAAGAAGAAGAGAAAAAAAAGAAGGCCAATTACTTGAGATCGTACTTGAGACCAGTCACGGCATTACGTACGAGGATTATGCAGGGGGTTACACTTTGTGGGTTTTTGATTTCACTCCTGACCAAGGCAGTGACGAGGGACATTTCCACCCTATAAATTCCGGCCAGATTCGCATGAAACTTCAATTTAAAGTACCTCTGAAGGAGACAGTGAACGTCATCCTGTATGCTGAATTTGATAATGCCATAGAAATCAACATTTTGAGAGAAAGAAGTCTCTCTACATTAATAAAAACGATGGCAGACAGTAAACCCTCTTTGAAAAGAGGAAAATCTATGGTAATGGAATGGGAGGATACCGTGGAAACAGAACCACAAGACGAAGACGAAGAGGACCTAGTGATGAAGTCCATATGGCCAGAACAAGAACAAGATTTAGTCGCCTGTTTTGTCAAACACCTGCCAGAAAAAAATACGGAATAGATCAAGAACGATTGCTATGGATGTCAAAACAATCATCCCAGTCAAAATCAACACGATAAATGTTTGATGTTGAGTCAAGAATAAAATTGGACTAGTATCTGGACGAAGCTTGGAGTCTTATCTCGGAAGAAGCCGTATAAAGACTTGCGTGATCATTCCTCTCCTCCACTGATTACTCTAGAGATCCATCACATCAAAGCTCTCTTGGCTCAGAGTCAGGAGTCGAAGCGAAGAAACGGTTACTTGTCAGACATTTGCAAGCAAAAAGTTCAGATTGAACTGATGACTTATCAATACCTGTGAAGACGAAAACAACCAGAAAAAGACAAAAGAACACAAAAATGGATGCCTGGGAACATTATTACGTTTTGAACCACAGTTCGTACACTGCTTTTTGGAATCCTATCGTGTGTGCTAAAGATGAAGTGCTTCATCGCAAATCTCAAGACCATCAAGCTTATGTAATCAACACCGACGACAGTCATCTCCCAGGAACCAACTGGGTAGCTGTCTACTTTCCTAAAGAGGGTTGCGTTGAGTATTTCGATTATGGATTGCCACCTTTTGGAAGAAGACATTATTGACTTTATGAGAAAAAATGTACAGACGACACGATTCAATAATGTGAAATTACAAGGCACAGATTCCATGGTGTGTGGGCAATATTGTGTGTATTTTCTTCATCAACGCAGTCGTGAATATTCTTTAGAATATTTAGTGACTTATTTTGATCGTCACTCTTCCAGAAACGATGACAAATTAGATCGATGGTTTTGTGACCATTATGGTTATCTTTTGTCTTTAGTTAGGAAACGTAGTGTACATAAATGGCCCAATGACTTCCATCATTAGAAGTCTAGCTTCACTTCACAATGTTGTCAACCTTGTCAAAAGTAGTTTGTTTTTTGAAAAACGTTTGCTTGTTTGAAAAATTAATAATTGTTGGTTGTTAGTTATTTGAATAAAAAGTGTTGTGTTTTGAAAAATGTGTATGTCGGTTGTTTTCAATTTTTATCGTAATACATGCTCTTTGACTTCTCTCTTTCCCTCACCCTAAAATCAAACAATCATAGCTTTCCGACCCAAGAAAAAATCTTAGGGATGTTTCCTATCGCGACCGCGCCTGAACCATATAAAGCGAAACAGTCTTCAGTCTGACCATCCACCTCTTTTATCCACCTCTTCAAAATTCTAACCTTTTTAACCTAACTGTGACCAAACTTTTTATATGTCACTTAGACATATTAGTGTTTAGAAATTTGCAGGGCATTTAAAATGTACACTATGTACTAGAATTATTAGATTGTTAGGAAGTAGGAAATTGTTTAAAAACTTGTTCGATTTGATCTAATTGCACAGGTGTCTTACACACTACTAGTAATTTTTTTATTGTCCATTAGAATAACTGGACTAAAATTTGATTAAGTACGGGATGGTGTTTCAGGGCTCTGTGCGTTTGCGCCTGCTGACGGGTACCTTTCCTTCCTTGCCTCTCCCAGACCTCCTGTAACTTTGACGGAGATGTGGAACCATTTCCTCCCGTCAAATCCAGGTGTCCCGATGTGACGTCATCGTAGCGACCAAACGCAACGGGCGTCACATACTGCTTGAGTCGACACCTGGAACAGTCGATAACAAACTGAAATTCATATTTTTTAACATGAGTGTGTGTTGGGTCCATTCCCACTCATGAAAGCCCTTCATTCATGTCATAAGGGACATTTAGTCCCACGACCTGATGGCTAAATTAACGATGCTCTTGGATCACATAAACGCCTGGGAGATGAGGCTCTAATTCCTTACCCCAGGAACAATGATCAGTCCGCCTTACGGACATAAACCAGTGGCACATGTACTTATTGTACGCACGCCACTATAATTAAACAGTTAATCAATCTATCAGTCTGACCATCCGTTGTTAACTCGCCCTCCTATAAAGATGTCTTCTAATTTACCTAAACTACACGCATTTGCACCGAGTCAGGAAAAGCTGGATATCCATGCCTGAAGAGACTGAGAATGCCCGAATGTTGAAAGTGGTCGAAGACCTGATATGAGAGGTCTTCAGAAAGGAAATCAAGAAAGAGCAAGAAGAGTGGATGGAGAAATACAGACTTCAGAAGCAGAGATAACAGCAGCAACAACAGCAGGAACCATTTCCATTCACGGCTGCTATACAGAAGGCACTACTTCTTGCGAGCAGTGTGAGCCGTCTTGGCTCACACTGCTCGCAAGAAGTAGTAACTTAAACCATAGAGTGGCTGTGAATAACAAAGCTGTGGGGACAAATCTATTAATCACCAAATCCTAAGGAGTGAAATAGTGGTACCGCCTGCCATCACTTCAGCAAACCAGCCCGCATAGCGGGACATCGTTCCAGCCCTACTAGCAGCCATCTTGAATCACCTCTAAACAAAGGATACTTTATATCAAAGGAATAAGATTGTAACATTTGCTAAGCCTGCGGACATATCCATTCTCTGTGCTGTTTTGACACATTTTATTACCTTACTGTTAACACAACCCTTCTTTTATCTTTTTATTTCTCCAACTCAACACCCTAAATCTAACAATAACAATCTTTTTATCTTTTGGCGCCATTATCCTTAAGCAAGTGCTAGGTCAAATACTAGTGTATACTTGGACCGAGTCTTTACATACTTTCAAACGCTGGAAATTCCCTGTAAGGTTCTCGTTATAGGTCAATACATGAATGTAAACTACTATTCACTAAACCTCTTAGAAATAATAATAACCTTTCTTTTTTCTGCCGCTTTTTTCAGAAAACAGGTGCTAGGTCCCACACTAGCATACACCTGGACCGTGTCCTTACATATTTTCAAGCTCAAGAAAATCACTGTAAGATTCGAGGTTATCGGAAAATCTAACATCACTGAAACCATTATACTTCTCCCATTTCTGCTAAGACTCTAACCCCCCTCTGGTGAAAAAAACCCACCGATAACAGGTACTACACGTCACATTAGTGAACACCTGGGCAAAATCCTAGCAAGTTTATACGCTCTAAAACTCCGCTGCATAGACTTTATGTCATCAGAGAAAAATCACCATCTATTAACCACACCTAACTCAAAACCCCTCTATCTCCTCATCCCTCTATCTACTACAAAAAAAAGGAAAAATATAGTAGAAAAGTTACCCAACTATAAGCATAATCTGTTTTGTTAACAATTTAACACTCATCCAAACTATACAAACTAAAATGTCCCATATCACTGGCATCAACAAAGTTGCAATAAACAAGAGACATAACTTAGTAAGGAGGCAAAACTCCCTCACCAAACTCATGACCAAATGCAACCCCCAGGCTCAACCACAGGGAACCACTAGCCACCGCCACCCTCACCACCCAACCCCCCCTCCACACACACATAAACATAGGCTCAGTACACCCTTCATTAAACACATAGTAGAGAAAACGTTGCAATGCACGATCAGGTCCCCCGCCAGCACGAAACAAGTAACGCCAACTAAACAAGAGTGTACAAAATCACCGGTCTACTTCAAGGACCCAAATAGATCGTTAGAATTTGAGGAACTAGACGACACTCTCCCCATGTCATGGACCGAAGTTTTGAAAGATAACTCTACCATAAGTTCCCCACTATTGGATCACAACATAAACAAAGTACCAACTCTGCAACCATCATGCAAATTGCTCGTGCTGCCCTAAGCAAACTACCAATTGTGCTCAATATAAACCATGAACTCAAAATCAGCATAACACCATCTCAACAATAACCAATTCATGATAGAACTAATAAAACAACGGCCAAACAAAATGGGGCATCTCTAATAAAACCAAAACATCTAAAAACCTAACCCTCTCCAATATAAAATCAACTAATCCCACTAACAAATAAACAGGAAGTCCTCCCAAAAAAACATAAAGAGGTAACTCATAACAGCCAAAATCCTCGCCCTTCGTGAAACTCAGCAGGGATCCCAAGAAAACAAAAAGAGGTAACACTTTACAGCCAAATCCCTAGCCCCTCAGGGACCTCAACAGGAAAGGGAGTCACTCTCAAGCACAGCAAGCAAAACCTACCCAACCCGACCACCTCTCCACTAAGGACAGCCACAATAAACAAGTACCCTACATAGGACAAGTAAAGGGTTCCATGAAAGCAAAAACTCCAACTAACTCTAACCAAATTGGGACCAATAATACAGGGACAATCAACTCTCACTACTCCCATGAAGCAAACTCCAAAGACCACTCACTGAACATACACTTTTCATCAGTAGCAGAAACAGTAAGCTACTTCACTTAAGTTCCACAAGCTTTACTAGTGCTTTGTCTAGAGCACAGCAGGGGCAATTCAGGCTAATTAGACCAAACACCAATTATTTGATCATAAATTGCAGCACCCTCAGCCAAGTGGAGAAATTTTTACCAATAGAAAACATAGGGCACATAAAAATCAAAATAAACAGGTATTACAAAATACAACAAAAAAATCCCCAAATAACTCTGCTACTCACAACTCAATCACACCACCCATCTCAAGCTGAACCAAAAACCAACAATAAACCCACAAAATCACCACAAACAAAAAGCTTTAAAGCTGTATTAACACTTAGAGGCCATAACAAGGACTTAAACAATGAAACACTCTTTAAAAAAAACTCCAAAAGAATGGAACTAAGGTTTAAAAAAGTCTATTGACTTAAAAATCACTAAGGATAAACCACTACAAAATCAGTAATAGAGTATACTGAACCACTCTCAACCATGGTCAAGTTAGGTCCATATGGGGTGCGACACAGACTTGAACCCTTCATCAACAAACCCCGTTTCAGTACCAAATTTCAACACTGGGGACACTTTGCCCTCAAATGCCGCTACAAACATAGATGCGAACACTGCGGTGGTCAGCAGAAGGGTACATGCCACATTGAAATTATTAAATGCCCTAATTGTCAGGAACCTCACTATCGCAGAGCAGCAGAATGCCCCCACACGATTAAAGAAAAACTGATCGGTGAACTCATGAACTCAAAACAACTGACCTACTTAGCTGCCAAAAATACAGCAAACAACTCCAAACCACCACCCAAAACACCTGAGGCGAGTAAAAAAATCAAAACAATCACCCAAATAAACTCAAAATACTTGAGGTTAGAAAAGTATCTATTAGTCCAAATCAAACCAGGATGCACAGAAGTATCCCCCGAAAAAATAAAATAAAAATAAAACACCCCCAAAAAACTACAACTTCAATTAAATCAACTGCCACGCAAACTGACTCTAATCAGGGGACAAAAAAATCAATACCATAGTCACTCTGACAATACTGAAAAATAAACCCCCAAATAAGTAAACTGCAAACACAGTAGCATGGCCAATGTAATATAATTACTAAAGGAATTAGCCACTTTAGACAGCACTAAACCGCCTACTTTAGAAACCATAGTTACATACCTAAATACAATTCCATTGAAACACTTCCATTCAATACTTTCAATCAGTCCCCAACCTCCCATCATAACAGTAAATTCCAGCATTTACAATGCATGGCACAACAAAAATAAAGGCGTTACAATTTGGCAATAGAACTAAAGGGGATTAACAATAAACCTCCTGGAACTACTATATAAACGTAACCATGCAATCAACAAACCGGATATTATTTGTCTCCAAGAACCACACCTATCGGAAAACCATAAACACCTACATAAGATCCCAGGGTACTCCCCAGGCATGTTTAAACATCGCACTAATGGGAAGAAGGGAGGGTACCTGGCAATAGTTTACTCGAAACCTTCCATTACTCAAAAACTCTAAAAGTTACAATGGCCTATTATACCAGCATCACACTCAAAATGCAGACAATCCTAGTCAACATTGGCTCAGCTAATATATAAATTGTAAACATCTACGACCCAGGAGGCAATGAAAACCCAGTCAACGTAAATACTTATCGCCAAGTCTCTCAAAATTTAGCAAACAACTTAAAAATCTGTGGCGACTTCAATGCACACAATGAATTATGGAAAGGAAGTAGGAAAGATAGCAGAAGCAAATTTGTTGAAGAGTGTGCAGCTGAATCAATCTCATCATCCTCAGCGATGGATCAAAAACCAGACTAAATCCCGAGGATGGCTCCCTCTCAGCAATTGACCTGACCATATGTACCCCCAAACTAGCACAAATAACTAATTGGTGGGTAGATCAAGAAAATACACTAGGTAGCGACCACTACCCTTATTATCATTTCCTCCAAATGGCAGTACAACATTACCCCCTTGAAGTCCCACCTAGATAGAAATACGATAAAGCAGCCTGGGACAAACTTAGAAACATATTATCAGCCATAAATAATGACTTAGGAAGTGCGGATATTAACATTTGCTATGATAATGTAATTAAAACTATACACGATGCAGCCAAATTAAGTATACCAACGACAGCAAATACCCAGTCTGAACAATCAGTACCCTGGTGGAATGACCTATGCGAAAAATCACACAAAGAAAAAAAAGAGCCCTCAATAAGTTCAAGCATACAGGAAACTCCCAAGATTTTCTCAACTACAAAGAAAAAGAAAACACCTAAAACAAACCATAAAATTGGCCAAAGAAAGATCCTGGCAATTTTTTTCTCTAAAGTAAACTTAAAATCAGACTCTAGACAAGTCTGGGATAAGATGAAAACCATCCAGGGGAAAACAATTAACCTAACCCCTAAATTAAGAAGTGCTAAAACCAACCAAGAAAAGGTTAACATGATCGCCCATTACTTCTCTGACATGAGCAGCAATAAGAACCATACAATAAACTTTCAAGAACATAGAGGTAAAGTTGAAAACTCTCTTCAACACCTCTTTAAAGACATAGGGACCCGAACTCAGGCTTAAATAGCAAAATCATCTTAGATGAATGGGAAATAGCATTAGGGTCCAAGAAAGAAACATCCCCTGGCAAAGACCAAATTGCGTATGTAATTTATAAAAACCTCCCCAACAATATAACAACAATCATTCTAAAACTACTTAACTTAATTTGGAATAACGAAAAATTACCTGATAGCTGGAAACACGCCATTGTTATACCCATCCCTAAACCTGGCAAAGACCCTGATAATATAAATTTGTATCGACCCATCTCCCTCACTAATAAGATTTGTAAACTTATGGAAACTATCGTAGCAAACAGATTAAAATTCCATCTAGTAAGTAACAATCTGCTATCTGAAAACCAATGTAGGCTTTGGAAACAAGCGTTCCACCACTGATCAATTATTAGGATTAGAAGCGGATATAAAACTAGCATCCAGTTCCAAGAGAAAAACAGACATACACCTGATAGCTGTTTTCCTTGACCTAGAAAAAAGCTTTTGGCCTAGCCTGGACAACAGGATTGATTGCGAAACTTTGGAATTACTATACGCATGTTTAACTGGATTGAACATTTCCTAACAGGTCGCAAAATTATCACCAGAGTAGGGAACATTCACTCGAAATAATACTCCCTTGAAAATGATATTCCACAAGGGAGCATGCTCAGCCTAACGCTCTTCAACATTATGATCAACGACCTTGACCATAACCTTGCCTCCAAAGAAATTAACATCTCACAATTCGCAACGAGAGCGGCATATGGAGAGCAGGAAACCCCGCCAGCAATCTAGTCATATCTGAAATCTAACATAGTTTAGATAACATAGGGAGATGGGCGGATAAATGGGGGTTTAAAATATCACACGAACAAACTGTAGAAATTATTTTTACCCCTAAACGAAATATTTAACCAATTCTTCCTGACCTCTATATTCAAAATCAACTCATTAAATATGTTAAGGTAGTAAGGTTTCTAGGAATGCACTTTGATAGCCATCTATCCTGGAAACACCATATCGAACTCATAATACAAAATTGCAGTAAAGACATAAACCACCTTAGAAACCTCAAAGGGACCACATGGGGATCCAACCAATAAATTATGCTCACATGATATAAAGCACTCATAAGATCGAAACTAGGATATGGTTGTCAAGTCTATAATTCAGCAAAACATCCTCTACTGAATAAACTAGATGCTATCCAAAGGAAAGCTTTAATCGTCTTCACTGGAACACTTCCCTCAACCTCATTTGACGAACTTCAAAATCCTCACTGGAGAGCTGCCACTAAAACTGAGAAGACCAGGAATGCTCCTCAGATACTCACTTCGGTTCGCTAACCACATCAATACCCATCCCACAAAAATTGCCATTTGCAAATGTAACACTACGTTTAGGGACAAACTAGTTCCAAACGCTCCAGGTGGCAAACAAATCCTAGAACTAAGGAAAACACTGCCAATCATAGACCAATAAAAAATTTCACTTCACTCCCTGACCAAACCTCTTAGATTCAATATAAACCAATGATAAACACCAAAGCCACTGAATATGGGAATAAACTGGAATAAGAGATTATACTAAAAGCCATCATTGAAAAGGACATTCGGGAAACCTACTCTGGTTTCGTAAACATATACACCGATAGATCAAAAACAACTGAGCTACCTAGAACGGCAGCTGCAGTAGTTATCCCCGAATACAGTATCCAAATGGTAACCAAACTACCAGATCGCTGCTGTATATTCGCTACAGAGTTCTGGGCTATCACTGAATCATTACAATGGATTAAAGAAAATAACACGCAAAAAGCAGTAATAATCAGCGACTCCCTTAGTGAAATAAATTCAATTAAAACCCATAACACTAGATCAAGAGAGCTGTTACTTGCCAGGACCGACCATATGCTTAAAGACTTAACCACAAGGGACCAGATAGTTGAATTCATGTGCGTACCTTCCCATGTGTAGATAATACATATTGTGTTGTTTTGTTGTTTTTCTTTTCTTCTCTCTAACGTGTGAGGATAGTAGATATTGTGGTTTTTTATAGTATATTTTGGGTTTCTATGTGTTCGCTTACGTTTGTGTGGATAGTATATATTGGGGGTTTTGATAGTATACTTGGGGCTTGTATGAGTTCGCGAACGTTTCTGTTTATAGTAGGCCTTGGGTGTTTTACAATTCCCTTCTATGTGGATAGCAGATAATATGTGAAGTGAGTGTAAGGGATGTTTTACTTCACGTTCGTCCTTGACAAATGTAAAGTCAAGCTTCTGTAATTCGCGCCATTATACGGAATAACCAGAGAAGAAGATGGCTTCTAATACCATTGATAAAATGAAGACGTTACAGGAAGTAGACGACAATATGTGAATGATAGACGAGATGCTGGTCAAACTGGATGAGGATCACAATTCTTCCAGTCCCCATAAGTAGTAAGGTGGGCCACCATAGCCTCATTGGGAATTAGCATTACAGAGACCCCTGGGCCACTATAGCCTCAAGGGAATTTAACATGGAGAAAAAGTCTTGGGCCACTCTAGCCTCAAGGGAATTTAACATGGAGAAAAAGTCTTGGGCCACTCTAGCCTCAAGGGAATTTAACATGGAGAAAAAGTCTTGGGCCACTCTAGCCTCAAGGGGAATTGAACATGGGATTTTTTTTTTTTTTTTAAAAATTTTTAAATTTAAATTTAAATTTAAATTTAAAAAAGGGTAGGCAATTGAAAAGTCATTCTCTTTTCGAGAAATATGGCTGGCCCTGAAAAGGACCTTTGGGTTTATGTTAATGTATTCATTAACATAAATGGCACCGCATTGGTCTTCTTCTTGTCCTTAGGCTGCGTCTCACTGTTGGCCCGTAAATCAGCACTCTTTTGAGGCATCCTTGTCTTTCGACGTAGATCCTACGTATCCACAGACTGGTGTTTGTCCTGTGGACAACGGTCCACTTGGATCGGACATACATGAGCATGTCCGTCCGGAACATCATGGAAGACACAAGCGTAGAAGATTGCACATCGGTCCACATCTTGAAGCGACAAGAACAGGTGAATCAATGCACTGAACTGCGCTTATTTATAGGTACAGGTAGGATTGAAACGGATTGAGTTCATTCACCAATCCAAACACGCGTTACAAAATTCAGTCAGCCCGCATCCAATCCGAAGAGAGCAGTCTGTGACGTCAGTTGGTCTATATAGATTCGTTAGCGCTTGTGTGCAGTCAATCTATGCGACAGTGATTCAACATGACGGAAATTCAGAAAACGATCCATTGGGGTGCACCAACAGGGGAGACTGCCCAAGGGAACCCGGACTTACTTTCAGAAGAGGTGAATTGGGATTTTGTGGATTTTCTCTCCTCGCAAGAATTTGTTCCGGAACCTTCGTTACCTTCTTCATTACCGCAAGTGGAGAATTTTAGACAGAGACAGAAAGAAGAATTGGAGAAATTTATGCAACGACAAAAGGAAGCGGAACAAGCTTTTCTCCTACAGCAACAGCAGCAAGAAGAAGAGGTAAGAAAAAACAACAGCAACAACAGCAAGAAGAAGTAGCAGCAGCAAAGAAACAAGAGGGTGAAAATCAAACGGTCACGGTACTGTAGGACATTTTAGCGGAGTTAAGAAGTCTGAAACAAATGTATCAGACTTCTTTATCACGACCGAAGAGAATACGACCTTCTCGAGCTAAACACGTCAACCCTGTGACTAAGCCTACCGTACCACCCTTAGTGATTTCAACCCAATCATCATCATCATCAACATTACGCAGTCCAGAAGTAGGCCTTGGCCGTGGCAAAGGCTTAAGGCAGTTAAAGTTGATTGCTTAAACTCACCCCTACACCATAAAGAAAAAAAGGCCCTTTTCAGGGCCACCCACATTTCTCGAAAAGAAATACAATTTCAATTTGCCAATAACTAAAAAAAACCCCACCCATTTTACCATTATAGTACGTTTCTGTGTATGAGTGCGTGAGTGTACGTTCTTATTTTAAAATCAAAACTCAAAGACACTTACCTTATATCATTAATTTATTCTTTTATCCATTTTTTACAATCCAATTCACAATTCACAACACAACACTTTAATAAAAAGTTCATTGACTTCTTCTTTCTCCTTGTTTAGTCTCTCTGTTTTTTGAATTTCTTCACCGTCTTTTCCTCTTCTTTCTCCTCATTTTCTTTCCTTCTTCTTTTCTTCTCCTGTTTCTTTGCCTCTTGTAAATAGAATTGTCTTCTTTCTTCCTCTTCTTCCTCTGAAGAATCCCTCTCTTCCTCTGAAGAATCTCTCTCTTCTTCTGAAGAATTCCTCTTTTCTTCTGATTCCTCTTGTTTCTTTTTTGGGCAATGTGGAGACCAATTTCCTTTTTCTTTACAATAATAACAGGTATCTTTACTTTTGTCTTTTTTAGCCCCTGTTTTTTTTTTTTCCTTTTTGACGGTCTGGACACTCTGAAGACCAATGCCCTTACTTCTGACAGATATAGCAAGTATCTTGACTTTTATCTCGAAATGAAGGAGAGTAGTCCGTCGGCTGGTCTGAAGAGAATTTTCTAATGACCCCTCGCAAAGCTCTGATGAAACGTTCGATTTGGTTAGTCTCTTCCATCGTTGTGCTCAGCTTGAGAGTGAAATGAATAGTGAAAGGACAAGACACACACCCTTTTATATACGCTGGTCTGCCATGACTATAAATTAGTCTATGGTGTTTAAACTTGAGTCATTTGACGTTTTGCACTCAAGATGAAACGATCCCATTCATTCGAGAAGAAAGAAGAAAGTAAGAGGCAGAAACGTGATCTATCGCCTCGTACCAGGACTGAAATCTTGGCACAAATTCATGCCAGTGATTTTGAAGAGGACATGAGTGAACCAGAATCCGAACCCTCTAAACCAAGTTCACCACCCTTAGTTAACCCTGAAAAGTACTATTCCATTCGAGAGACGGAAAAGCGCTCCTCTAGAAAATTTAGAACCACTGCTTACACCTACACAGTGAAGTTTAAAGATTCCAAGTCCGACGTACCGTTGGAGAAAGAAGAAGGGTTCATCACCGAGATGTGGGATTCTTTGCTCACCGCACTCAAGCGACAATGTCAACCCAAAGAAGACGATCGCTTGACACTATCCATAGATCACGACAGCTTGAAATCCCCTGTTTGGATCGAGTTTAGCAGACCCGCAGAACTAACCCCTTCCAAAGTCATGGACAAGATTCAACACGTACAACAATCTAATGATCAGTTTGACAACACCGATGGTAAAGCCACACTGAAAATGGCTCACGTCTCTCTTCCTCAAGGGACTGGACGCAAAAAGGTCTTATTGATGAACGATCTTCGCAGCACCAAAAAGAGTCTCGTCCGAATTAACAACTCTCAAGACCAGATGTGTTTAGCCCGTGCCATCGTGGTGGGACGAACCTATGCCAACAAGAACGACACGGCAGAATGAAAAAGAGCCTGGAAAACTATTCGACAATCGGACCGAGCCAAACAACGAAACGAAGCAGAACTCCTGTTGCAACAAGCTGGCCTGTCCAAAGACACACCCTGTGGCATTCCTCAGATGCAGAAAATGCAAGATGCCCTAGCTCCACGCTACACCTTAAAAGTGTACCCTCAAGAAATGCGCGGACCTCTGTTGTTTCGAGGTCAAGATTTTAAGGACGGAAAATACATTCATGTTTATTATCACGATGACCATTTCGATACCATTACCACTATCGCTGGATTCCTGGGATACAGATATTACTGTGAGAAATGTGATTATGGTTATAATAATCGAGAGCAACACAAACATTGTGGATCGAAATGCCCAGGATGTTTGGCCTCTCCACCCTGTCTGAGCGAAGAACCAGTGCCTTGTTCAACTTGTCTGCGCACGTTTGTCAGCCCTACCTGTTACCAGCAACATTTGAAAACACAAGGTTCACAGAAGAAATGTGCTTGTCAACTCCTGAGATTGTGCCCTACGTGTGGACAAGGCATACTTACCAACAATGCCAAGGCACACGTATGTCGAGGAAAGAAGAAATGTCACATTTGTCACCACATCGTGGACTTGAAACACCAATGTTACGTGCAAAAATACCAACCCCCACCAGAGAAAGAGGACGGTCACAAGAAGAAAGGCAATTTCATCTTTTTCGATTTCGAATGCATGCAAGAGACTGGCATTCACATTCCTAATTTCTGCGTGGCTCATCGAGCGTGCGAGAAGTGCATTCAAGAACCTATCTTCAGTCATTGCCCTCACTGTAGCAAGATTCCTGGAGGACGTGAAAAAATCTTTCGGGGATCGAACACGTTAGCCGATTTTGCCCAATGGGTCTAGACTCCATCGACAAGACGTGGAGCCAAGAAGACATCGAACGTTACGGAGATTGTCATCGTCATGCCACGGTGATGGCTCACAATTTCTCCGGATACGATGGACAGTTTCTTCTCAGATACTATACGGAACAAGGTACCGAGCGTCCTAAAGTCACTTTGAACGGAGCCAAAATCATTTTCATGCAAGTGGGACAAGTACAGTTTAAAGATTCGATGAGCTATTTGGCCATGCCTTTGAGTCGAATGCCTAAAACGTTTGGAATGACAGAAATGGCTAAAGGGTACTTTCCACACTTTTTCAATACGGAAGCCAATCAACACGACATTCTACCCCATTTACCTGAGGCTCACTATTACGACCCCGACAACATGCGTACCGAACAACGAGAAGATTTCTACGCTTGGTTCCAGGCTCATGTCTCTGACCCCTTCGACTTTCAGGAAGAAATGCTAAAGTATTGTCGTTCCGACGTGGACATTTTACGGCGTTGCTGTGGAAAATTTCGAGAACTCTTCATGGAACACGGAGGGGTCGATCCTTTGAAAGAAGCTTGCACCATTGCCAAAGCGTGTTCCTTAGTGTATCGACAACGATTCATGCCTGAAAACACCGTGGCTGTCATCAGTCCTCAAACGACCCACTATGTCAAACGTCAATACTCGGTCAAAGCCCTACGTTGGTTACATTACTTGTGCGACAAGGAAGACAAGTGGATTCAGCATGCTCGCAACGGAGGGGGTGAAAAGACCATCGGAACGTATTCGGTCGATGGCTAGGACTTAGAAAATCCCAAGATCGTGTACGAGTTTAACGGTTGCTTATTTCACGGATGTCCCGTCTGTTACCCTGACCGTGACACTAAAAATCAGTTTTTGCAAGGGACCATGGAAGTCTTGTACCAGGACACTTGTCAGCGACGCCTAAAGTTAGAACAGCAAGGATACCAAGTGGTGGAAATGTGGGAACACGAATACGATCACCGTATGAAAACCGATCCCGAGTTTAAACGCCTCGTGGAAAGTTACCAGTTCATGGACCCGCTGAACCCGAGGGATAGTTTGTACGGAGGAAGGACCAATGCCACCTGTTTGCTGTACCAAGCCGACGAAGAGAAAGGAGAAGAAATTAAATACTTGGACGTGTGTTCGCTGTATCCCTACGTGTGCAAATATTGTCGCTTTCCTGTAGGGCACCCGCAATTGTTAACGGAACACATCGACCTGAAAAACATTCGACAATACGAAGGCTTGATCAAGTGTAAAGTTTTGCCTCCCACGAACCTATACCATCCCGTCTTACCTCACCATTGTCAAGGCAAACTGATGTTTCCCTTGTGCCGTACTTGTGCCGAAACGTGCAACCAAGATCAGTCTTGCCATCACAGCCAGGAAGAACGTGCCTTGACGGGAACCTGGGTCAGCGTAGAATTGTTCAAAGCTCTGGACATGGGATACCAACTGTTAGAAGTGTACGAAATTTGCCACTTTCCCAAGACACAACAGTACCACAAGGGTGATCCCAGTCAGAAAGGCATTTTCGCTGACTACGTGGATGACTTTTTGAAACTGAAACAAGAAGCCAGCGGCTATCCTTCCTGGTGTCACACTTCCCAAGACCAAATACAATTCAAAGAGAAATACTATGAACAAGAAGGCATCACTTTAGACCACATCGAGAAAAACGAAGGCAGGCGATCGTTTGCCAAAGTGATGTTAAATTGCTTGTGGGGTAAAATGGCACAACGGCCGTGTTTACCCAAGACGAAATATTTGACACAACCTTCCCGCTACTTCCAGATGATTCACGAGAAAACCAAATACATGAAACACGTGGACGTCGTTCGCGAGGATTTGATCTTGGTCAATTTCGAGGAAGATTTGGACTTTGTACAAGACGACCCTTTTGGAAATGTCATCATTGCGGCTTACGTGACAGCTCATGCTCGCTTAAAATTGTACGAAGCATTAGAACTGTTAGGGGAACGCGTCCTGTACTTTCACACGGACAGTTGCATTTACATCCATCACCCGATTCAACATCACCCTGACATCGAAGGAGACCGTTTAGGAGCCTGGACAGACGAGCATCCCGACGACAAGATTCTAAGTTTCGTCTGTGGCGGTCCAAAAAATTACGGCTACGAATACCGGGACAAACAAGGAGAAGTGCACACGACGTGCAAAGTGAAAGGACTGACTCTGAATCATCGTACCAGTCGTGTGGTCAACTTTGGGGTATTGAAAGAAGCCTTGCAATCCGGAGAGGATGGAAACTTTAAAGTGACCACCTATCAACCGAACAAGATCGTACGTTTACCCACTCACCACATCGTCAGTCGGCCCTTGGAAAAAGTCTATCAAATCGTATACCAGAAGCGAGTTCGACTTCCCAATCATTTCACCTTACCGTATGGACACGTCGGTATTGGTCTGTATATAAAAAGGAACTCTAGGCAAGATCGATAGTTCATTGTGACTACCAAGACCGAGCGAACAAGATGAATACTTTCAGAGAAACACAGAACAAGTTGTTTAGAAAGGCACAATTCAAGTGTGAGGCTTCGGAAGTGGAATGCGATTGTGAGCCTTGCGATGGGTACGATGCTGTACGCTGTGACCTTAGCGATGCCGTAAAGCATCATGGGAACTTTAGTGTCACTGCCCCTATCATGGAAAGGGATGCTGTGCGTGTCAAACCTGAGGGATGCGAAAGCGATGCCGCTCGTCCTCTTGGGCATTTTACTGGGCTTCGTTTTAAAGGGGAATGTTCACCTTCACGTCTACCCCCCTACGGATGTCATCCAGCCCTGAGCAAACTCCTACCCATGTCACTCAACCCTCATCGAAACGAACCTGTGAAAGACGAATATTCGTTCCCTGTGCGTTTGTCGGAATACTGCGACTTTGAAAATCGTCTTCAATCGTTCAAAGGAAAATGGCCTAAGTATCTGGGAGGACCGACCCCCGAAGAATTAGCCAGAGCCGGATTTTTCTACTTGGGCGAAGGAGATAAAGTCAAGTGCTTCAGTTGCGGTGTGTCACTTCACCACTGGGAACCGCAAGATTCGGCCTACGTTGAACATGCTCGATGGTCGCCGAATTGTCATTACTTACCCTTAGTGGGACCGAGACATTGAAGTAACTTACCATGTCGTTGACGAAGAAGAAACCAGATTGGCTAGGAGTCAAATGTTGGACATCACCGAGACCAGTATTTAAACTTCATTTCAAAAACGATATTGAATCATTGCCTAAAGAACTGCAAGAGAAGATTTACAAGGAAGTTTGGCAGGGACTTGCCAGAGTGAAATCTCAATGGGTCACTGTAGAACTTTTGTGTCGAGAAATTCATAAGAGGAAAGTGAAAAAAAGTCAACCAGTGTGTTAGATTTCTTTGGGTCAAGGGTGCATTCATCCTATTATACCGCTTTAGACCGTTTACATCAAAAGAGTTCAGTGACATTCTTGGACGTTACCCTGAATGGCAGTGGTCAGAAATTACTCACAATGTGGATTACTTTTGCTCTCTATGAGAAGATTGTGAATTGTACGGACTGACTTATTCATGAATACTTTACAAGAGAACATTCGTGCTTTGCCTGTGGAATTGAGAGAAAGGATTTACCGAGAGCTGGTCAAAATACAAGTGAAACGTAAAGAACAATTGCATCCGTTACGTCACCAGATCTTTAACCACTGGTACCTGAATGGTATAAGAGAACTGATTCGTCAGAAATTGTTTCAATGGTCAGACATTGTTCAAAACTTTGAGGTCGCTAATGATCGACATGTTCATAATTATGGTTACTTCGAGATTCACCTAGTGCAACGCATTGAGGAAGACAAGTTAAAAGATTACCAACATTTGTTACGTGGAATCTACTTAGCGGAAGAGGAAACTTCTAAACGAACTCTGACGTTTCAATTACAGTATGCAAGATTTAGATTCCCTACTGGAGAACGAAGATCTCTGGCTAGAAAGTACGTGTATTGCATCCGAAAAAAAGAGAATATAAAAACAGGCTGCCATGCCACGGCTTATGTCAGATGTCATTGAACAGATTCCGTGGAAGGTACTCAATGATCATATTCAAACCGTGGATTATTACCATCAATTATTACAAGAATTTTATCCATTCAATTTGGGACGACAAGTGGTGTGTGTCTTAGTGACTTGTTTTCTGGGATTTCGTTTACCAGCCGATTCTTTGTGGACTCTTTACGATCAGTACTTACCACCTCAATGGCCTTAAATGGTCACGAAAAACTCCTTTTGCTCAAAGCCTTGCGTTTTCATCTGGATAATTCTCGACCTCAACAGGAAAAAAAGATTCGTCAACTTTTAGCTACCCAAGACGTGTATGACGATGTGTGTGTAGCTTGTGACTTACATCCACATTGGACAGATGTCCGTGCCTGGAAAGAATGGGGTTTTGAGGCTTGGACCCAAGAAGTGGCCCAGCATGCACGAGAGTTGTTCAAGGAAAAAAGTTACTTTTCAACCCGTGTTAGTGACGGTGCCAGAAGAACCCGTCACCCAGGACAGGACTGTCGTGGACAGACCTGAAAGACCCTTTCGGGAGGACACTTGTATGACCTTACCCCCTACTATAAAACTGGTTAGAACATTACCCAAATCATGTTGTACCGAGACTTGTTTTTATTCCACGTTCATGGTTATCATGTGCCTTTTATCCTTGTACTTAAAAACCTTTGGCTTTTATGTATTTTTGTCTTTCGTATTCATGTTTGAAAAAAAAACATTCAATAAACGTGTTCTGAAAAAGTATATAAACTCTTGTCTTGTTTGTTTTCGTGTCACAAGTGACATTTCTCACACATTGGCTACTTCTGCTGTCTCTGCTCCCTCTTCCTTTACTGTCAAAGTCATCGACGAACACTTAGATCGTGCCAGTTGGGAGGCTTTGTATCTTCGCCATCCCTTTAACATGCTCATTGCTGGACCTAGCGGTTCAGGCAAAACCGAATTCGTCAAACGTTTGATCGAACATAAACATCATTTGATCGATCGGCCACCTCAACGGATCGTGTGGTGTTACAAAGAGTGGCAATCGGCGTACAACCTCTTGCGAGAAAGTCAAGGCGATTCCATCGTGTTTGTGGAAGGCATTCCTAAAGAAGACGACGGCATCGTCTCTGACTTCCGTCAAACCCATTTGGTCATTTTCGACGACATGTTAGGAGAAGACGAAGAAGAAATTAAACAGTGGTTCACGCGCAAAGGGCATCACCGTAATGCCAGTGTCGTTTACATCACCCAAAATTTGTTTCAACAAAGTAAAGCCCATCGCACCATTAGTCTCAATGCGCATTACGTGGTCTTGTTTAAAAGCCCTCGAGATAAATCGCAAGTGCAAGTCTTAGCCAAACAGTTAGGGACACCTTGGCTGACTCAGGCGTACGACGATGCCACTCAAACGCCACACGCCTATTTACTCGTCGATTTGAAACCTACGACCCCCGAGGATTTGCGATTTCGTACCCACTTGTTTCACCACTGGTGCCAAGACGGAGGGCCTGTCCTGTACACGTCTCCGTCCTCGACTTCATTTCACTCCCCATAAAAAAAATCTATAAAAACCTCAGACCCTTTTTCGTCTGTCTCACACAACGTCAACATGACGTCTCTTCAGTCGCATCTTCCCGTCAAATTGATTCGTGCCTTGTATGGCATCAGTCGAGAAAAAAAATTTACAAACACGAGTTCGTGTCTTAGAAGCTAGGCTCAAAGAGGTCTTACGATGGGTCACGGTGACGGCACGTCAATTACTCCAAGGAATCATTCAGATTCCTCATCAAACCAAACGCTTTTTTGATCGAAACAAAGTCGCTTTGGTCCAACTGGCCGATCCCCGCATCGACACTCAAACCAAAAAACAAATCATTTTGAAACCTGGAGGGAGCGGTACTCTAGGAGGAGTCATCATTCGCTCTCTCTTAAGATGGGATCCTAATGCCCCTAAAGTTATACTCAAGAAAAAAATCCAACGAAGTCCCAAGAAGAAGAAAAAGACCAGGTCCCCAAGGAAAACTTCTCCAGTGGCAGGACCCTCCTCTTACCAGACACCACCCCGGAAAAAGAAAAGAAGCCCCCAGAAAAAGAAACAGAAAAAAAGTCCCCAGAAAAAGAAAAGCCCACAGAAGAAAACTAGTCGCAAGAGAGGCACTTCGGCCAGGACGCAACCTTACACTCGCAAACCACGACATGCCACAGCGGTGACTGCGTCTCCGGCAGCCTCACGTTTATCCACTTCTCCGTTAATGACACCCAGAACTGAAGAATACTTGGAGACGTTGATCACACCAAGAACTTCTCCGTTAATGACCCCCAAAAGAACTTCCCCAGTGGCAGGACCCTCCAATTTAGTGGCAGTGGCTGCTGCTCACAAAGTACCTTCTCCCAAAATCAAAGTATAAGAAAGATCGGGCATGTTACAAAGTTTACTGGATTTGTTCAAGCAAGAACTGGCTCGATTTAGTCCGTTACGTACCCCTGCACGACGTGTCATGCCTGTCATGAAGTTGATACGACGTAAAGACAATCAGTGTCGACGCGTTCCAGTATAATAAAGGCCTGTGACCAAGTCGGGGTATCAGTGTTTTGGTGCTGCTGAAGATGTCACCCTCCAGAAAACCCCAAGGAAAGAAAAGGAAAGGACTGCCTCCTCATTTATTCAAACATGGGGACATGTTATCTGTCCTGTCCAAAGCTTCTCCACCCCTACGAAAAAAACTCATTCAATCGGCCTCCAAAGAGGTCATCGATACCGTGTGCGAATGTTGTTTGAACGTCTTGAAAGGCACGATCCCTTTATCCAAACACCAGAAACAATGCTTAGGCAAACATCGTCACGTTCTTCGCCAAATGGTTCAAAAGAAAATTCCCATTCGTCAAAAGAAGAAGATGTTGGTCCAACGTGGAGGCATTTTGCCTCTCTTGTTAGGCCCCTTACTGAAAGGAGTTTTGGGAACCATGTTGGGAGGACTGGTGGGAGCAAGATAAAAAGGCCCTCGGAAGTCCCAAAATCTCAGAATCGACCCCTGACAACCCCATGGAAGAACGAAAACTAGCTTTAGTTCCTTACAAACGATGGATGGAATACCATCGTTGGCAAGAACAACGCACCCCGCATTTACCTCCCAATCCCAATTTGAGCGAGATGTCCCAGTTACAACACGAATTGCAGTCCTTGATGGATCGCCAAGATTTGTCCGAAACAGAGAAATCGCAAAAGTACGGTCAACTCTTGCAACGACTGCAACTCTTTCACCAGAAAGCTTTAGACGAAACAGCTCTACCCACTCTGAAAGATTTTAAGACCTTGATGAAAAGTCTAGCACCATCACCAGTACCAGTACCAGTACCACCAGTACCCGTGACCAAGACAGAAAAAGGAGAAGAAGAAGAAGAAGGGTTTCAAACTCCACCAGAAAAAGTACGCAAGTTAACAACACCACCTACCTCCAGAATTGGATGGATTAAAAAGATGATGGCCACCCCTTCTTCATCACAAGAGAAAAAGAAAGTGAAGACAGAAGTGAAACAAGAACCGATATCCCCCGCTCAGACATCCTCCTCTTCAACACCTATTGCCGGTCGCACACGCAAAGCATTGCAATCCAAAAAAGTACCCCAAGAGAAAAAGAGTAGCATCTTCCAAGAGTGGGTGCCTTATTAACACACCAACCAACACAAAAATGGAAAAAGTCTTAGCCAGCATTTACTACGGTCCCTCCCATCCTGCAGGTTACGCAGGAGTTCAAAAATTATATCGTGCTGCCAAAATGCGACTGAAAAGTCTCCGTTTACCTCAAGTGCAACGATGGTTACAAGAACAAGCTACCTACACTTTGCACAAACCCATTCGACGCAAGTTTGCCAGAAGTCGCACCCGAGTGGAAGGCATCGATCATCAATGGCAAGCCGATTTAATCGATGTCTCTCATTTGGCCAGCTACAATCGTGGCTACAAATATTTGTTTTGTGTCATCGACGTCTTTTCCAAATTTGCCTGGGTCGTGCCCTTGACTTCCAAATCGAGCAGCGAGTTAGTGCGAGCCCTGCAACGGGTGTTGAAACAAAGTGGTCGTCACCCTCTTCGATGGCAAACGGACAAAGGCACCGAATTTCTGAACCAAGCTTTCCAAAAAGAATTAAAGAAACGTGACATTCATTTTTTTACCACCGAGAATCCCGAAACCAAAGCCAGCATCGTGGAACGTTTTCAACCCACTTTGAAAGAAGGCATGTGGAAATATTTTACGCATCACCACACTCTGAAGTACATCGACATCTTACCGCACCTGGTGCAAGCGTACAACCAATCTTACCATCGAAGCATCGGACGTGCCACGCAAGAAGTGACTCCCGACAACGAAGTGCTGGTGTTTGAGCGCCTGTTTGGTACGTCCCCGACGAGGGCTGTCCCCAAGAAAAGTGGAGAGTTAACCGTAGGAGATTGGGTGCACATTGGCAAAACCAAACGCACTTTCGACAAAGGTTACTTACCTAACTGGACGACCGAATTGTTTCGCGTCACTGGACGAGTGCATGGCCGTCATCCTGCCGTCTATAAATTGGAAGACATGAACGGAGAAGTGCTCAAAGGAACGTTTTATTTGCCCGAGTTACAACGTGTCACCAAAAAAGAAGACGACGTGTACGACATCGAAAGCATTCTCGAACGCAGAACCCGTAAAGTGGACAAACGACGTGTCAAAGAAGTCAAAGTACGTTGGAAAGGATATCCACCCAGTTTTGATTCTTGGATCGACGCTTCGCAAATCATCGACTATAAAAAGAAGTGACCATCATGCCCTTTCACACAGACGCAGCTACGTCGACCACTCCTTCTTCACCTAGTTCTTCTGTGCAAGATTTACAAAAACAACCCTTGTGGGTGTGGTGTGGAGAACGTGTGCCTAAAACGCAAATCGTCTTTTTCTGCCAAATCTTCGTGGTGTATTGTGTCATCGGGGCAGCCATTGCCAATTTGAGTTTGCAACAAGGAGACAAACAATTGTGGACCATTTTATTGAGCAGTTGCATCGGTTACCTGCTTCCTAATCCCTCCCTGAAATTTTCCTCGAACGGGAACCACGGGAACCTTGTGTCCAGTGCCAGTGTCAGTCACCACTCCAATCACAACCAGAACCCCATTTTGGACGGAGACACGCCTCTGACGTCCACTAACCCCTCGGACAGCCACAGAACTCTGGAATTATGAGTCACCAAAACCAATTTTACTTAACCTTACCCAGCGACAGTTCCATGGAGGTGTTTCCCCACAACACGTTGTGCTGTTTCACCGCCAAATTACCTCAGGGCATCCCCTTAGATCACGAAGCCCATTGGGAAGTGGCTTTAGTAGAAATCATTCACCCGACCCAAGTCCTCAATATCCTTCCCAATCAAAATTTTTTTGATGTGGAAGTTCATGACGAGCAAATGCAACAGTGGATGGATAGCAATGTCAAATATGACAAGAAAACCCGTACACAAAAGTACACCACCTATCACTTGTTTATTCCCCCAGGCTATTATTTTAGTCGTCAACATTTGGTCAGCACCATAGCCACCAGGTTTAATGGCGTGTTTCCGAAAGCTTTGGAGCATATCAAGAAAAGTGTCACCATGGAGTACCACAAAGCAGCTCGTCGCTTCTCGATGAAATTTGAACGGAGTAAAATCATGTCCATTTTATTTTGTCCTGAATTGTTTGACATGTTGGGCGGAGACATGAACATGTGAATGGCCATGCTCAAGAAAAACGAATTTCCCATCGTTTACGACAACGAGTCGTTTAGCAAGTTATTTCGTACCCGAGTAGAACTGAATCAAGGACTGAATTTGATGTTCGTGTATTCCGATGTGGTGGAGTACAACGTGGTGGGACAAACCTCCGTACCGTTACTACGTGTCATTCCTTTCAAAGTGGATTCTGCCACGAACGCTGACGAGGAAGGTGGAAATACTTACCACGTCCACCGCGAATTTGTCCATCCTCACTATTTGCCTGTCAGCAAGTCTTATTTGGACACGGTCAACATTACTATAAAAGGAGATTTGGGACAAAATATTCCATTCACCAAAGGAAAAGTCACGGTGAAACTCCATTTTCGAAAACGGTTCTCTCACGATTCGTAAGTAAGTCATGTATCCAGTGTACCGAGGGGTTGCTCGACAGCGAGGACACGGTTTAGGAGACATGTTAAAATCGGCCTTTCGTTCGGTGGCCCCAGTGTTGAAACCGATGGTGACACGCGGATTGCACGCCTTGAAAGATGCGGCACTGACACAAGGCAAAGAATTTCTCCAAAATGTCATCATCGACAAACAAAACCCTAAAGAAGCCTTCATGAGGGCAGGCAAACATGTCTTGCTGCAAACAGGCAAAGACATTTTAGGCCGACGAGACACACCTATAAATGCCCTGCACGCTACCGAGTCAGGCATTCAGCAAGGACAAGGCAGAAAGAGACGACGAAGAAAATACCCTTTCACCAGACTTCAAGCGAGAAAAGCCAAGAAAAGAAGAACCGTTCGAGACTTAGACGTTTTCGATTATTGAGACACAGAGAAAAAATGATGCACCGAGAATCTTGCGCTTGTTCCAAGACGGAACTGGACCTGTTTGCCATGCCCCCCACGATGATGACGATGGAAGAATCCCAATGGGTGGAATTTCACCCCGTCTCCTCACTGACCGATTCCGCTCCCATCGAGTTTGAAATCAAAGGACAGCCCGAAGATTACATCGATCTGAATAGCAGTTACTTGTACTTGAAAGTCAAAGTTCTAGATAAGGATGGTAATGGAGTAGAAGACAGTGAGAAAATAGCTCCCGTCAACAATTTCATGCATTCCTTGTTCAGCTCAGTGGACTTGTACTTGAATAACAAACTGGTCAGCAGCAGCATGGATACTTACCCTTATCGTGCCTACCTGGAAAATCTCTTGACGTACGGAATAGATGCCAAGAACACTCATCTCAATGCCTGTGTGGTATGGGAAGCTGACGAACCTACCAAGTTTGAAATATTGGAAACTGATTAAAAGAAAGACAACAATGATGGATTTGTAGAAAGAAGAAAGAGAATCACGGGAGTCGACACAAGTTTAGAACTGATGGATCGTTTGCATTTGGACATGTAGTTGCAAGAAAAGTATTTGCTGAACGGGGTGGATGTCCGCCTGAGACTGAATCGTAGCAGTACCGCTTTCCATTTATTGGCTGATAGTGACGGTTACAAAACCAAAATCCAAGAAGCCAGACTCTACGTACGCCGTGTGGAAGTGTTACCTAAAGTGGGAAACGACATCAGTCAGACGTTGAGCAGAACGACCGCCAAGTATCCCATACGACGCGTGGAAGTGAAAACCTTCACCATTCCCAAGGGACAGCGATCCATGATCGAAGATCATCTGTTCCAAGGACAGTTACCCAAACGTTTGATCGTTGGTATCGTCGAGAATACAGCCTTCAACGGAGCTGCCGAAAAAAATCCTTTCTACTTTCAACACTTTGGCGTGTCCAAAATCGAAGTCAGTCGCGATGGCAAAACCTTGTGTACCCGACCGTTTGAACCTGACTTTACCAAGAAGAATTACTTGAGATCGTACTTGTCCTTGTACGAAGCCACCGGACAGTTAGGAACCAATACCAGTCACGGTATTACGTACGAGGATTATGCAGGAGGCTACGCTTTGTGGGCTTTTGATTTCACTCCAGACCAAGGCAGCGACGAGGGACATTTCCACCCTATAAAATCCGGCCAGATTCGTGTGGAAATTCAGTTTAAAGACCGAGACCCTGATGAAACGGTGAACGTCATCCTGTATGCAGAATTCGATAATACCATAGAAATCAACAGTTTGAGAGAAGTCATTTTAGATTACTAGAAGCCATGGAAGACTGTTATCCCTCTTTACCTAGTGGAGAAACTTTGGACATGAAATGTGAGGAGACCGTGGAAAAAGAAGAAGTGTTCATGATGAAGTCAAGATGGCCAGAACAAGAAGCCCATTTAGTCTCCTGTTTTGCCAAACACTTGGTCGACAAAATGACGGAATTGATCAAGAAAAATTGCTATGGATGTCAAAACGATCATCCCAGTCAAATTCAACACGATAAATGCCTGATGTTGAGTCAAGAAGAAAAATTGGACGAGTATCTGGACGAAGCTTGGAGTCTCATCTCGAACAAAGACGTGTTGCATCAGTGGTATAAAGACTTGCGTGAACATTCTTGTCCACCATTAACCACTCAAGAGATTCATCGTATCGAAGCTCTCCTGAATCAGAGTGAGAAGACGAAACGAAGAAACGGTTATTTGTCAGACATTTTCAAGCAAAAAGTCAGGATCGAATTGACGACGTATTATTACCTGTGAAGAAGAAAAAAGCAACACAAATGGATACCTGGGAACTTTATTACCTTTTGAACCACAGTTCGTATACGGCTTCTTGGAATCCTGTTGTCTGTGCTAAAGATGAACTCCCTCATCGCAAACCTAAAGACCATCTAGCTTACGTGATCACCACGGACGACAGTATTCTCCCAGGAACCCACTGGGTAGCCGTCTACTTTCCTCAAGAAGGATGTGTGGAATATTTCGATTCGTACGGATTGCCCCCTTTGGAAGACGATATCATCGACTTTATGAGAAGAAATGCTCAGACCACGCGATTCAATAATGTGATATTACAAGGCACAGATTCCTTGGTGTGTGGACAGTACTGTGTGTATTTTCTGCATCATCGCAGCCTAGGCTATTCCTTAGAACATTTAGTGACTCATTTTGATCCTCGTTCTTCTACTAGAAACGATGTGAAAGTAGATCGATGGTTTTGTGACCATTATGCTTATCTTTTGTCTCAAGCTAGGAAACGTAGTGTCCATCAATGGCCTAATGATTTCCAACAGTGGAAATCACAATTTCATTCACAACGTTGTCAGCCCTGTTTAAAGTAGACTGTAAATTGAGAAAAAATTGTTTGATGTTATATTGTTGGATTATTGTTAAAAATGTTAGAGTTGTTGTTTAGTGTTAAGTGAATTTTGAATAAAAAATGTTGTGTTTTGAAAAAAATGCCTTTGTGGTTTGTTTAGCTTTAAGAATGTTGGATTGATGCTCTTTCATTTCTTACTATCCCTCTCATGACACTCACTGAACGTTGCGGCTCGAAAACCGTGTGGGGGATGTTTTCCTTCACGTCCGCGCTTTGACTTTAAGAACCGGGGGTTGTTTCAAGTCTAACCATCCATTGTTGACTCATCCTCCTAAGGAGATGTGCTCCAAACTAGCTAAGCTCAACGAAGCCTACGTGAATTTGCATAGGGTCAGACACAGTCTGATACCGAAGCCAGAAGAAATAGAGAATGTGAGAATGTTAAAAGTCACTGAAGACCTGATAGAAGAGCTCTTCAGAGAAGAAATGAACAGGGAAAAAGAAGAATGGACAGAGAAGTACAGACTTCAGAGACAGCAGCAACAGCAGTAGCAGCAACCTGAACCTGACAGAGGCTTTGTCGATTGCCGTATCGACACCAAAGAGTTCTTCTTCTCTTTCAGAAGAAGCAGACCTATCGCCAGAAAGTCTATCCTCAGAGGACATCGCATTCTTAGAAACTAAAAAAGATTGCCATAGCAAACAAAAAAACAGCCCTTTTCAGGGCTACCCCAATACTCTAGAAAAGAAATAACTATCCATTTGCCAATGTGTGTAGGTAGAGTAGTGTGAAAATAAACACTAACTCTTTCTTAAAAAATGTGAGGGTATGTGTTTGTGAGTTTGTGTGTTTGTGTTTGTAAGCGCTGACGTAAGTTGGTGTGGATAGTAGATTAAAATGATGTGTTTTTTGGTGTTTGAGGTGTATATTTGGGGTTAGATTGGATTGCTTTGCGTATGTGGATAGTCTATTGAAGTGATTTATGAAAAAAATTTTAAAATAGTGATGGGTAGCATAAAAAGTGAGTGAGTGTTTCTTTTAGGTCCGCGCGTTGTTTCTTTGGTCATGATCTAGGTAAGATCAATTTTATGTATTTAGGTGGATGTTTTCCTTCACGTCCGCGCTTTCACTATAAATTGAAACTCGCTGGGCAGTCTAGCTACCCTTGTTGAGTGATCAACACCAAAAATGAACACGAGACTGGCGAAACTGTTGGAACTTCATGTGCGTCTGGAATATGCCAGGCGCCTGTTGAATGAACTGGCCGCGGAAGCCATTGTGGAAGACGGAAGGATGAGAGAGGAGGAGGAAAGAAGAAACAAAGAAGAGGAGGAGAGAAAATACAAAGAAGAGGAGGAGGAGAGAAGAAACAAAGAAGAGGAGGAGGAAAAGGAGAGAAGAAGAAGAAGAAATTTCAGAATCCCATAGAGCGAAAATTGGGATTCTGAAGCCACATATCCTGCCTCTGCTCTCTCCCCCCAAAAGGTAAAAAGTAACTGGGGGACAAGATGTGTATGTGGTGCCAGGCCTGGAAGGTGCCACCATTAACCAGGTGTCCATGAAGTTCAAAAAAAACCCCAGCCCTTTTCAGGGCTACCAAATACTCTAGAAAAGAAATAACCATCGATTTGCCAATGTGTGTAGGTAGAGTAGTGTGAATAAAAACACTGACTCTTTTTTAAAAAAAATGTGAGGGTATGTGTTTGTGTGTTAGTGTTTGTATGAGCTCTGGTATGTTTGTGTGAATAGTAGATTATGGGTTTCCTAGCGTATGTGGAGAGTATAGTTTGGGTTTTATTATATGAAATGAGAAAAGTGGGGATGTTTTCCTTCACGTCCGCGTTGTTTAGTCATGATCTAGGTAAGATCAATTTTATGTTTTTAGGGGGATGTTTTCAATCACGTCCACGCTTTGACTATAAGAACCCACAAAGTTTGATGTTGGAACCATTCTAAGGAATAACTGAGACAAAATGACTCAAGTATCAGTTCTATTTAATCTATTGAGAGACATCTATTTCTGGATAATGGATGTAGAATATGTTTTAGGAAGAATAGAAGAGGAATGGAGGCATGGAGATATGAAAGACTTTGTAACGAGTCAAGTTCAAGGCCTAAAGACAGCAAGAGATATCATAGCAGGGATGATTGAAGAAGAAGTCAATAAGTCAAGAGGCTTCATTAACCCACCTTACTTCAGAGTGGGAAGTTTGAAGGAAGCACTGGATAATGTCATCAAAGTCCGGTGCTTCCTAGAAAAAATATTGTACTGGACAGAGTGGAGAAATGTAAAATGGGGATTGGAAAAGGTGAAGAAAGGGGAAGATATGATGAGAAAAGTAATGGAGGAAGAAGTAGAGAAGATTAAAGAGAAATGGAGGGAAGAAAGAAAAGATGTGGAAAACAAAAAGAAAGAGGCAGAGTTTGAGAGGTTGAATCAGAATTGGATAAAAGTTCAGGAAAAGTTTAGAGCTCTAGGTCATCCTGACTGGATGCCAGAAAAGGAGAAAAAGAAGACAGGAATAGTGACAAAAGTGAGAAGATGGTTGAAAAAGTGGAAGTGTTAGAAGAAACCCAAAGGCCCTTTTCAGGGCCAGCCATATTTCTCGAAAAGAGAATGACTTTTCAAATGCCTACCCTTTTTTTAAATTTAAGTTTAAATTTAAATTTAAAAAAAATTTAAAAAAAAAATCCCATGTTCAATTCCCCTTGAGGCTAGAGTGGCCCAAGACTTTTTCTCCATGTTAAATTCCCTTGAGGCTAGAGTGGCCCAAGACTTTTTCTCCATGTTAAATTCCCTTGAGGCTAGAGTGGCCCAAGACTTTTTCTCCATGTTAAATTCCCTTGAGGCTAGAGTGGCCCAAGACTTTTTCTCCATGTTAAATTCCCTTGAGGCTATAGTGGCCCACGATTTTTCTCCATGTTAAATTTCCATTGAGGCTATAGTGGCCCAGGGGTCTCTGTAATGCTAATTCCCATTGAGGCTATGGTGGCCCACCTTACTACTCCCATATAATCTAATTGGAAATAAACAACTTGAGAAAGTCTAAGAATAAACTAAGGGAAGTGATGAAAAAAGAAACAGTGGAAAAGGAGGATGAAGAGGATAGAAGAAGAATGAAAGCATGGAACGAAATAATAGAAAAAGAAGACAATGAGAAGAGGAAGAAATAGGAGGAAGAGAAAGAGAAACAGGTGGAGGAAACGAATGTGAAGAAGACAAAAGTGTAGGACAGAAAATAAGAAACTGGTGGAAGAATAGAAGAAAATAGAAGAAACCTAAAGGCCCCTTTCAGTGCCATTCGTATGCCTCGAAACGATTTGCTTTCTTGCCTAAAAGTAATTTTAGT
Organism: Sinohyriopsis cumingii; assembly: GCA_028554795.2. Classification (NCBI taxonomy): domain Eukaryota; kingdom Metazoa; phylum Mollusca; class Bivalvia; order Unionida; family Unionidae; genus Sinohyriopsis; species Sinohyriopsis cumingii. Next base: position 41,007,810 of record CM068838.1, read on the forward strand.
CGGTTGTATTGTTGTTTGTGTGATAGACTGATGTTTATCGATCTATGTCTGTGTGTTGTAGTTTGCATGCGTTACATATGTATATGTCCCGCCAAATGTTCTAGGTTTTTTTCCCACTTTTTAGCCCGATTGAGGTTAGCCACAGCCAACATTGTTGCCAGTGTTCAGTACGGTGACATCACCCTTGTTCCATTCATATTGACCCTATACAGGCCCAATCCATCCCCTATGTTAAATTCCACTAAACCCCATAGTGCCGTGGCACATTTTCTTTGACTGGGATTTCGATAGACCCAATTTTGCCCCATCACTACTAATCTCAAACTAACAATGATGACAGACTAGACAAGAAATTCTATGAAATCAGCACCTGTTATTTAGACTATAATTGAAACAATGAATACAAGACAGAACACCACACAGAGAGAGATTATACATCATTAACATATTATTATATTCCTAGGTTCACATTCTGGATTCTGTTTTGTGGGGGAGCAATGGTACTTTACTGAGTCGTTTGAATTGCTCTGTAAACGTTTGGACTGATTTGAACAAAAGTACAGTTGTGATAAGAATGTTTGTTCACATTTTCTATCACAAAATGAAATTTGGTCTGCTGGAATGATTCACAATCACAATTTAGAAATATAGCACTTACAGATAGTATACACATGGTGTTTCGTGCAATCAAAACCGTATTAGTACTGTAGGGACAAACTATATTTGAAAGCTAAGATATCAATGAAACTTTTTTGGAAACCATATATATTAATCATACTCTTGTCAAGGAACAAAAAAAAGAGTATTTGATGACACGACACTTAAATAAACAATAAAGGAATGTATTATTTGCAGTGCTTGTCAGCCAACAGGATAAAGAGAATTAAATAATCTTAACCTAAAATTCCAATTTTGTTCGGACTGTATCATTCTTCTGTGACATTTACGTCTGGTTCGATAGATTCATAATGTATGGTGTGCTTTGCCGATAGAGTAGATACAACATCAATAGCGTTAACGGAAATGATTATTGACATTGTCAGCTTAAAACGATGTTAATAATTTATTAATTTTTTCCTCAAATTCCAGTTTTGATCAAAGTCAATATACTTCGGTGAAGTCTATATCTAGTTCGATAGCGTCGTTAATGACTTAGTACAATACCGTATTTACTCTATAGATACCAACATAATCGGTTTGTGTAAAATAAACAATAAAATGACCACACACACACACACACACACACACAAATTAAAAAAAAATTTTTTTTAGCTCGGGTCATAAACACGTTTATTTTTTACTTTGTTTGTGTTATACTATGTAGACACTATGTATACTATGTAGACACAACGCTGCTCTGTAATTTATACGAGAGAAATCGTATACAGTTTGCCAGCCTATTTCCATCGAACCTTATGTCTTTGACTGAATGGACGGGTATGTCTACTGAGTTTTTTCGTCTAATTGGCTCCTCCTGTAGTGGCGATATCGTTTGAGACAAAATAATTATGAAGAACATTCTTTGAACATAATATCGCATTAGTCTATACCTCTTTTTTGCTGAGATGCAGGCCTGCCTATTCTTTAGAAAGCTTCTTGGTAACTGGTATTTTGGACTTGAATTTGTCCCAAATCAAATTCACTCTGTATCTGAATAGAGACACTGATGTTGTTTTGTTTTGTAAAAAATAATTTATAGTTAATAGTTCTCAAGTCGTGTGGGTTAAATATTATGATCATTTAAAATAAAGGGAAAGATGTTTATCTGGGTCTGGGTCTAGGATACTGGAATTCACCCATGAAGAACCTCTTGTGATTGGTGTTTTTCATTTTATTAAAATAATTTTAGTAACAGATTATATTCGTTTACAACTTAGAATTTTATAAAACTGACGTTTATACGTACATCCTGGCTCAACTTTTGTGTCTTAAATTTGTATATAATCTTGCACAACTGATAAGTTATTCATTATTGAGATAAGATCAGAAGCAGACTCATCTGTATTTATGTTTTCAGTTTTTGATTTGGGTGGAAATGTTTGCTCAAACAATTATTCTCTGGATCGACAAAGTGCTCAATAAAATTCTTGACCTAAACATTAATTATGAATTATACACAGTGTAGATGAAATAAAACATGTCAATACATGGGAATGTGCATCTGCTATTAAATTATCTTTTCCCTTGATATGCCTGATGTCAATATTAAATTCCTATAACAACAAACTCTACCTTTGTAGATTTTGATTTTAATTTTTCATCTTGCCGATGAAAGTAAATTGGTTGTGATCACTAAACACAATAATCGAAGAAGGATCAGAACTAATGTAAACTTCAAAATGTTGTAATGCCAATACCAAAGCGAAACATTCCTTGTCGATTGTAGAATAGTTTTATTGGTGCTTATTTAATTTCTTATAAAAATATCACAATGGATGATCAACACTATTTTCGTCTTCTTGAATCAATACTGCTCCAACCTCAAGATCACTTGCATCATCGGATAGCTTAAGTGATTAGCTGAAATTTGGAGCTGTAAGGACTGGCGCGCTTTTAAGTATGGCTTTTATCTTATCAAAAGCCTCCTGACATTTTTCAGTCCAAGGAAACTTGTTTTTCTTGCTCAATAAATTTGTCAGGGGTTCATCATCTATGGAAAAATTGGAACAAAATTTCCGATAGTATCCAGCCATACCTAAAATTCGCATCAGTTCGTTTTTACGAACAGGCACAGGGAATTCAGAGATAGCCTTGACCTTAGCATCTACAGGTTTAACTTGTCCATGTCCCACGATATGTCATCGAAATGTTACACAAGCACGGCAGAACTCTATTATAGATAAATTAATTGTCAAACTTACATCAGTGAGTCGGTCAAAGAATTTTCGAATGGTCGCTAAATGTTCTTTCCATGTGTCTCTTTAGATGATGACATCATCGATGTAAGCATCCAAATTAACTAGACCAGATGTAATAATATTCATTAGACGTTGAAAAGTACTTGGCGACCATTTCATCCCAAACGGCAACACTTTATATTGATAAAGTCCATCTAGAGTCACGAATGCCGAACTTTAATTTGTTCTAACCGTCAGTGGAGTTTGTCATAATCCTTTCAAAAGTCAAATGTGATAACATACTTCTCATTTCCAATATATTCAATACAGTCATCGGTTCTTCGTAATGGAAACGAATCTGTTTTTGTCACACTGTTCACCTTCCTATAATCAGTACATATACGGAAAGTTTTATCTGGTTTCGGAACAAGTATACACGGAGAACTCCAGTCACTTTTATTGGGCTCTATGAAATCATTCTCCTGCAAAAACTTAATTTCTTTTTTAAAGTATTGATGTTTTAGAGGGTTCATTCTGTACGGGTGTTGTTTCATAGGTTTGGAATTTACGATGTTATCGTCGTTGAAAATTGTGTTTGTTCTTGTAGGAACATCTGTAAATAAGTGTTCATATTCAAATAAAACCTGTTTAAGTTCATTGCTTTCTTGCTGTTGCAAATGTGAACATTTCTGGTCCAGATCTTTCATAATTTCTGAATTCCGAAGATTTGTCACTCCAATATCAATATAATACGATGATATTCCTTCACTTAAATCTTCACTGAGTGGGACAGGTACAACTAAAATAATTGCATGTTTAACCTATCTATCTCTTTCAATATACTCATTTTACATGTTTATGTGGCAATTGTGTTGTTATTTTCGCCTCACATGAGTATTTCTGATGTAATTTAAATCATTTAGTTTCCTGTCAACTGTGTAGGGACCATAATACCTGGCCTGAAGAGGATTTTGTGGTATGGGCAAGAGAGCCAGAGACCTATCACCAGACTGAAAAGTCCTTTTCTTTCAGTTATTATCATATCTTAAGTTCATTTTTGACTGAGTAGAGTGCAGATTTGCTCTTGCAACCTCACAAGCCTTTGATAACTTATACTTAAAATTGGGAACATATCGAGAAGATGAATTTCAGTATCTTCATTAGAAAGAAGTTTCTCTTTCAAAAACTTCAATGGTCCACGCACAGTGTGTCCAAAAACAGTTCAATGGGACTGAAGCCTAATGATTCTTGAACCAATTCCCTAACAGCAAACAATAGTAAATGAATGCACTCATCCCAATCTTTACCCGTATCAAAACAATATGATCAAATCATATTTCTTAAAGTCTTATACAATCTTTCTAATTCCTCTTGGCTCTCAGGGTAATAGGCAGAAGATTTTAATTGTTGGATGCCTAATTCGTGCATAACTTGCTGGAAATTCCAGACATGAAATTTGAGTCTTCATCAGATTGGACAGGCTTTGCAAGGCCGAACTGAGAAAAAACTATTTAGGCTTTTACTATTGTTTTAGATTTAATATTACTCAAAAGGAATTGCCTCTGGAAACTTTGTTTACGCACACATAATGGTCAACAAGTATTGGTCACCTGACTTGGATTTGGTAAGGGACCAACACAATCTACCGTTATTCTGCTAAATGGTTCGTCAAATGCAGGAATAGGTTTCAGATGAGCCTTATGTATCTTCTGATTGGGTTTTCCTACCATGTGACAAGTATGACAAGATCTACAGATTTACCAACATCACTTTTGATTTTTGGCTAACAAAAGTGAGTCAAGATCTTGTGATAAGTCTTGTTAATCCCTAAATGACCAGCCAAAGGAGTTTCATGGGCCAGACTAAGTATTTCCTATCTGTAAGACTTTGTAACTACAATTGATAGTTCAGTGACCACTCATCACAAGTAGCTACATCGGGAGGTCTCCATGTTCTCATAAGAATTCCATTTTTCATGAAATAACAGACAGATACTTCAGTGGCTTCAATTTCTCACATGCCCTTCTGGGCGCACACGACGTAAATCCAATCAATCAAATCAATCTAATGGCCCTTTGAATGAAACAGGAGATCTCATTATCTTTTTCCTGTTCGACGACAAATGATTGTCGTTTATCATCCTGATTAGAATAAATGAGTGATTAACAGAGGTACACTGTGATCAATACATTTTGATTGATCCAAACAAGGAGTGAAAGCGACCTCATCGAAAGCCTGACCAATACATGTGTCTGCTAAAGGAATACTTTTTGATCAGCATCATTCTCGAGAGCTTTCTTCGCCATAGCTCTGGTAAATGCACAAGCTGGGTATAAATCAGAGAATTCTTTTTCAATTGGATCAATTTTTTGATCCAAACAAGACTTGTCAGTTACAAGTGGATTAACCACAACCTTGTCTCCAGCTAGGTCGTTGCCTAGTAATAAATGAATGCCATCAACGGGTAAAGCAAACACTGTTCCGACTGTCACGGGCCCTGAGACTAGGTCTGATGACAAATTTACACAACGAAGTGGTACAATAACAAAGCCGCACTCGACTCCCTGAACAAGAACACTCTCATTAGAAGAAGACTTCTTAGAAAAACTCAAAGTACCTGACAATAAAAGACTCTGAGAAGCTCCTGTGTCCCTTGAAAGTTTAGTGATAGAACTGGCCGAATCACCCAAGATTGATGTAGACCCCTTCGATATGAATGGTTCGTAATTCGCCATAATAAAATCAGAAGTTTATTAGACCCAACAAATGTATTTTTTTCAATATATGACCATGACTTTGACCTCTTAGAAATAAGAACATTTAGAATAGGTCTGTCTTAATTCTGATGCTTATTTGTCCATTTGTTGCAATCAGAAATAATGTGTATTTTCGTCTTGCAATAGGTACTCTTAGGAAGAGACAAATATCTTTGACCAAACTTATTGAAGCTTGATTTAAACGTTGTGCCAGATTGAGTTTAGAAGGACTTGCATTAGGCTGAAGTACGTTTCTGCCAGAAGACTGCTGAGTGAAAGACATGCCTACACAAAGAACTTCATGAGCTAAAGAATACTCGTCAGCAGCACGAGCAGTATTTGCCAAGGTTTCGATCTTATGTTCATCAAGATAAGCCTTAATGACACAATGGATACAGTTCTTAAATTCTTCAAATAATGCAAATTTTTTGAGAATTTCATAATCTTGATCAACTTTCTTGGCTAAGCACCATCTATCAAATAACTGCTCTTTTTCTCTTGCAAATTCAACATGAATTTGTCCCGCTTCGATTTTATAGTTTCTGAATTTCTGTCGCTAAGCCTCAGGGACTAGCTCATAACCCTTTAAGATGCATTCCTTAACTACATCATAGTCACCAATTTGCTGAAGTGACAGTGAATGGTAAATATCACAAGCTTTACCAGCAAATACACATTGTAATAATAGAGTCCAATGCTCCCTTGGCCACTTCAAATTCTCCGCTATTTTGTCAAAACAAGGGAAATATTTGTCTACTTTTTTTCCGAAAAGGGAACACTAACCTAATATTCTTAGTAACATCAAAATTTGAAATTTATGCAAAGTATGAATAAGCTTTACACTCACCAGCTCCATTTCTTTTAATTTATTTTGATAATCCATCTTTTCCTTCTCCGACTGGAAATGCATTTACTCTTTCTGTAACTGTATTTGTTCTTTTTGTGACTGCATTTGTCTTTCTCTCTCCTCTTTCTCTGATTGTATATGCAATTGCTCTTTCTCTTTCTCCAATTTCATTTGATCTTTCTCTTTCTTCAATTGCAAGTGCATTTGTTTTTCTTCTTTATCCTTCTGAAGTTCCAGCTTCCATAACTCCAATTTCATCTTGTATATTAATTGTAATTCCTTTACTTTTATGTCAGAGTCTGATACAGACTTACTGATCAAAACCAAAGCACTCTTATCCAAAACATTCTTTTCTACCAAATACTGGACCAAAATATTTTTTATTTCTTTCTTTATTAAGGAAGTGTTTGCCACAGTCAGATCATATTTTCTGGAGAGTAGATTTAATACATCTTTCTCCAAAAGGTCTAAATGTTCTTGGGTAGGATTTGAAAGAAAGATTTCCACTTTTGATGACATTGTAAAAAAGCCTGCTGAATTCACCAAAATTTCAAAATTGAAAAACAATACTTGGGATTTAAAAATTTTTAAAAACTACGGGAACTCAAATTTCAAGAAACAAAGTTTTCTGAAATATTTTAGCCACAATTCATATATCCAAGGATGAGCAACCCAATTTCTTATGGTACGTGTTTAGGGTCTTATAAACAGTAACAAGAAAAAGGTGAAGACAACAAGCTCTGTAAAATTTAACAAATGATTTATTTCCCTAGAAAAACAAGGTAAAAATGAGGAAAAGAACTTATGATTTTAAGAAACCAATCGAAAACTAAGCCACAAATAATCCAAGAATTACAATTAGAAGTTCTAATGAATTTGACTTTGAGCCCCAAAGAAAATCCAAAATGGAAGGCGATGACATATACTGTAGTTAGTATGGTACTGAAGTGTCAACAGTTCTTTGTTGAACCACCGAAAATAATATTCCATTGTTTGAATTCTGCAAATTTCAATAATTATCTTTGTCCAAGAATTAATTACGAGCACAAGTATTTCCACAGTATAATAATATCTTAGAATCCAAATAATTTTACAAAACAGAAGAAAAAAATACCTTGTCATCTAAGTGTTTAAAAGCCCAAATGAAATTATTTCTCAAAACATCACTATTAAATATGGCTACTGCGCATATCTAGTAAAGCAAGAATTTCGAAATAACAACATAGAGGCTATTTACATGTCTAAAGTCACATACTCCCAGTACAACCTCGATTTCACTCTATAAATCCCACGCTAACAAATAATAAAAAAATAAAAAGTTGTTTACTTGAACTCTTACTAATTCTGAATCGAGGTCAGGATATAGTTCATCATTAAAAAGAAAGTTCTAATATTAGGTGTTTACAAAAAAAACAGTCCGGTCAAACTAATTTCTGGAAAATGTCAAATTCCAGCAAATAAAATCACATTACAATAGCATGTAAAAGAAAAAAAATATAAAAAATATAACTAACAAACAAACAATTACATCAAATCAAATATAAATTAAATCAAATATACATACCAGTGATTAACTGAAAGACTGGTAGCACATTATCATATTTCAGGCCGCTGGTACACTAGTAATTAAAGACAACATGCACATAGGCACCTGCAGCGCTGGATGGATCCTATTTCGAACACCACTGGAATTTAATTGAACTTTATTCATTACAAATAGCAATATTACTTTGTGGAATAATATCGAATTAGTCTCAACGTATTTTACTTTGATGCTAGCCTGCCTATTCTTTAGAATGCTTCTTGGAAATGTTATATACATTTGATTTGTATTTGTTAGTTTATTTCCATGATTATCGGTTACGTATTTTGTATTTTGGACTTGACCTTGTCCAAAATCAAGTTGACTGTGGTCCCAACTAAAGATACTTATGTTTTTATTTTGTAAAAAAATAATTCATAGGATATATTTCTCTAGGAGTTTGGGTTCAATATTAGAAACATTATCAATAAAGAGCTGGATATAGAATATTGGACTTTCCTTATTAAGAACCCGTTGTGCGTGATGTTTTCCGTTTTCTTTATTATCATTTAATAATGGATTTCATTTGTTTACAATTTTATTCTTTTAGAAATGAAGTTTGGACATTGATCTACTTTTGCGTATTAGTTTTTTAATCTTTACATGAAAAATTATTCATTTATGCAATCACATCAGAAGCAGAACCACTTGCGCTGTTGTAGATATGTGTTCTGTCTCTCTGTCTAAATTACTAATTCTAATTCTACATGCCAGGTTATAAGGTCTCTTCCTCAGACTCGGAAATAGCTAATAAATCCATCTTCACTCCTACAACAACTGGGAAAAATGTAAACTGTACATCTTTTGGAGGCTGCTTTATCTTCCAACAATTAAGTATTTATCATGAGAGACTTTAATATTGATTTTCTCTCTAATACTAACACTAAATGGCTACATATGATACAACACAACCTTACACAGGTAATAAATGCTCCGACAAGAGTAATAGCATGTACTTCTACTCTGATCTACCACATCTAACACTACCTATCCTAGCAATCTCAATGAGATAATCATACCATGTTTCCCTATTAGTGATCACTGTCCTATATGTGCAGCTCATAATCAACAGGGCGCAAAGAAAAACAACTTACACTCCTATATGCAATACAGATGTTTAAAACTTTGCTGAAATCAAATTTCTCACCGAACTATCACAAAACATTACCTCAATAAGTTTCCCTAACACAGACAAAGGTTATGACTTGTCTATCTGGAACCACAGTTTTCTTACTATTCTAAATAAAACATCAGAGATGGATGAAAAACTGGGATAAATAGCTGAAACCATTAAAATTATTGGGATGTAATTAAATTAGCTTGTAAAACTTACAATGGTTTTAGCAGTAGCAAGATGCTTTACTGCAATATCATCAAAAACTTTATGGAATAATTTTAAAAAAGGCAGACAACGGCTGACACTAGAAGCATTAAGTTAAGGAAACCAAGGAGGAACTGATGGAGTAACCATCGGTGTATTTATTATGTTGTACCCAATCAGTTTTAAGAGTCATTGTATTTGTCAATGGCATACTTGTGCATTGCACTTGACACTTGGCACTGTCATGTGTACCACAGTAGTAGTGAAATGATGGTTTTTGTTAGTTACTGATATAGGTCACTGTATCTACCACCCATGATTATCCTTTTGCTTTGGATGCATATTCATCAATTTCACTGATTACAATCCACAGGTTCATATGCATATATGATGATAAGAGCACAAAGCCACAAGGTCACAACCCGTATCAGTAACTTCAATCTCAAACCGCTACTCTGTAGCTCTCTCAGTAACTTTCCTAAATAATCTGGTTTTTACTATCACTGCTAGTTCTTTTAAATATTACAACAAAGTGGCATTATTTCTCTTAACTAACATGGCCTCCCCTTTTGATTTTATCCAGTGCTGTTTTAGTAGTTTTTGGACTGGTCAGGAGAACCATTCTATGCAAACGACTAATCTGAGTTATCTGATGTTTGTATCTTATATTAGCGATGCAAATAAATGGTTAGATGAGCATGGGTACATTTTAATTGTTGTTCAAGAAAGCTGCAGTATAAGAAACAAGGGAGTAGATTATACATTAGCCTCTGATCACAAGTGTAGATTATACATTAACCACTGATCACAAGAGTAGATTATATATTAGCCACTGATCACAAGTGTAGATTAAACATTAGCCACTGATCATAAGTGTACATTATATATTAGCCATTGATCACAAGTATAGATTATATATTAGCCACTGCTCACAAGTGTAGATTATACATTAGCCACTGATCACAAGTGCAGATTATGTATTAGCCACTGATCATAAGTGTAGATTATATATTAGCCTCTGATCACAAGTGTAGATTATACATTAGCCACTGATCACAAGTGTAGATTATATATTAGCCACTGATCACAAGTGTAGATTATACATTAGCCACTGATCATAAGTGTAGATTATACAGTAGCCACTGATCACAAGTGTAGATTATACATTAGCCACTGATCACAAGAGTAGATTATATATTAGCTACTGATCACAAGTGTAGATTATACATTAGCCACTGATCATAAGTGTACATTATATATTAGTCATTGATCACAAGTGTAGATTATATATTAGCCACTGATCATAAGTGTAGATTATACATTAGCCACTGATCACAAGTGTAGATTATATATTAGCCACTGATCATAAGTGTAGATTATATATTAGCTTCTGATCACAAGTGTAGATTATACATTAGCCACTGATCACAAGTGTAGATTATATATTAGCCACTGATCACAAGTGTAGATTATATATTAGCCACTGATCACAAGTGTAGATTATACATTAGCCACTGATCACAAGTGTAGATTATATATTAGCCACTGATCATAAGTGTAGATTATACATTATCCACTGATCACAAGTGCAGATTATACAGTAGCCACTGATCGCAAGTGGAGATTATACATTAGTCAAAGATAACACTATCATATTCATAATTGTTTGCTAAGAAAGTTGGTTACTTGTCAATAATGATAGCTTTTATCTAATATAAAGCCCCTGATTAACACATATTGCATTCTGAGAAACCTTGTGTATGTCAAATTTGTAGGACTTGAATCCATCTATTAATGGGGAGCTGAATCTTCATCCCCTTTCAATACATGAAAACAATGTCAGTTCCTGCTTGGAAATCTTATGCATTCATGTATATACACAAATGACATGCATCTCAGGGAGTATTTTTCTCCTTGGGTGTTAATAATTTGCTTAAATGCAAGACACAGATAAGCTGAATATGCATAAATTAGGAGTTCTCAATATTATCACTACAAGACTTGAAGGCAACCACTATTATTAGAAGCATGGATGCCAAGAAGACAGCAATGCAGTACATATGGCAATCAGAAGGAAGTCAAGGCATTTATACTGTCATCTTCATGACAGCAATGGATGAAGAAACATGTATCTATCCCAAATCTGAATTCGTTACTGATATGACCAACAATTAATAATGACTGTTGTTAAAGCGAGGAATCACTGGACTTCAAGGGTAAAGAAGACATTCTGAAAGGGATTAATACCAAAACTTTATTTTGTCTAATTAATTTCCAATTCATTGATGGACTAAAATTCAACTGGCTTTGGCTCTGGTATTTGTTCCTCTAAGAATTCATCAGTCAAATATGGGAATGCATCCTTCAGCTCCATTATTCTCTTCTTTCTCAAATGATATTTCTGATACCTGTATCGGAACAGCATCTTCTCACGATGCAACTTTAAATACTTCACTTGCCATTTTTCAATGCGGTTGGGATACAAAAGTTTGTATTTTTTGTTCTTGTATTCTGGCATTATATGCTCACTGGGCCGTTTTAATACAGGAAGTCCAAGAAAGTTTTTAACATATCGTGGATGGTGCTCTCCAGTTGTCCCTGTCTCAAGAACATTGTATGCTTCATTTCTCTCCTTCACGACCTGCTGTAAGTTCTCCATACTCTCTTCAACCTAAATAAATTATTCATAAAACAGAATATAGAAAATGCCCATGGAAAAGAATATAAATAATGATTGAGGTATTGATTGTAAAAAGATAAATTCAATACAATGAACAAATTTAACATAATATAATATATCACAATGAAATACATTAAAATGAATTTCAATAATAATTTCATCCCAAAACGCTGTCGAAACAGTAATTCCAAACAAGTCAAAGTAATAAACTTAAATGGAATAAAGAACTTTAAACTTGCCTTAAAACTTGCTTTCCTATTACATGAAACCAACTCCATAAATATAAATGTATCATTATAATAATGCAATACAGTTTATGGGTTCATGTGAAAAAGTGGCATGTACAAAATAGCTATTCTCACCAGCTGTCTGAAACACTACATTTATATATTAGACACTGCATTTAATACTGTTGTAATTAACAGTAACAGTGTATCTATATTTTAGAAACTGCATTTAATACTGTAATAATTAACATAAATAGTGTATTAATATTTTACACTGGTTGTTGTTGTTCTAGGGTTTAATGCCATTTTTCAGCACAAGATAGGCTATACATGGCAGCCAGTATAACTGGTGGAGGAAGAACCATGGAAAACCCAGGGAAGAACCACGGACCAATGAGAAGCTACTGGCAGGCTTTCCCATGTACCCACACTAGCCGAGCCTTGGACTCGAACCCATGCAGACAGAGGTGAGATGGCAATGATCTGGAACGGTAAGCACTTTAGACCACTTGGCCACTCGGGGTCCCCTACTAATATACTGGGATGTAACTATAAAACAGATGTAGGTATATAAAGGGGCAAGTAAAATCTTGTACAAATACATGTAGATATACACCACTCCCTCGATAACTTGTGCTCGGATAACTCAAGATCCCGCTTATAATGCGGTGTCCGGCGTGGCTCCCAATTTCCTCTTTCAAATATGCTTAACGTGAAAAAAATATGATAAGAATTGGTAAATTAAACCTTGATACATTGCTCGTTTTATCATTGAAAATGGTGATTAATGCCTGTAAAGATAGAATCCATATTGTGAAATTTGCAAGTTCTAAATAAGATATCATATATTATTGTAAGTTTTTTAAAATGATAAATAGTTGTTAGTAAACTGTAAATAAACAGCTGGGTGGAACAGCAATCAATGAAAACTTCTGGTAAATGCTAACAGGTGACAACATAGAATGAAATAAACACCAATTAAACATGAAAAGAGTCAATCGACCGTCACATCGAAACCCGTGAGTAGGTTTGTGAGAACCTAATTACATGCTGGCTTTGTTTTGATCAACAACTTGGGGAAGTATTCGTTGCATTAAAAAATCAATTAAAAGAGACCTGTGTTCTTTTATCACTTTAAATATGTCTTTTGTATCAAATCAAGCAACAAGGTACAAAGAAAAAATTCAAAGGCATGCAAATCTGAGCATAAGTTCTTGTGGTCACTACCTTTATCAAAATTCATTTTATTTAACCAATCAATAATGGTTTCGCATTTTTATACGGTGGCTGGAGACACAAAATGTTGACTATGTAAAGACCATACAGTTGAGAAATTTGCGTGATTGTTCTCGGCGGCAGAGAAATCAAGGAGTAACACACTAAAAATTAACTGACGTTTTTCAAAATGTGAAATTACCAACATGTTGGTAAATTCTACATGTCGGGTAATTCTGCGCAATGACACATCATTTCTGTAAACAATGAATCAGTTGTTATTTTTGTTCAAAAATCCATTTTGTATAAAAAAGAATGATCGTTCTTTAATTAAGAAAAGTGATTTTCATAAAGGGTATACAAATATTCCGCATTTTGACTCGAAATGCATATGAAAATGTGATTCTAAATGTCAACATGAAGACCCACTCCATGACCTTCTTGAACCGGCAACCCAGAAAATCCAATTTACTATCCATCTTTTAGAATCATATAAATAAATACTTTATATAAAAGAGGGAAATGTATACCTTAAAACAATACTGCATTTTAATCCAAGTTTCCAATTTTGCAAGAAGTTGTCCCACACATACAAAATCGTCTGCTACCCAACATGTGTAAACTTGCCGCTAGAACATAAATTCTCAAGAAATTCTCGGCGTATAGTCTGTTACCAAATTCTTTAGCAATTTTTTCACCATCAATAAGTTGTTGTAAACACATTAGATCCTATTCATTGTTGTTTCTCTTCCACATAAGGGGCCCCGAGTGGCCGAGTGGTCTAAAGTGCTCTCCGTTACGGATCACTGGCATCTCACCTCTGTCTGCGTAGGTTCGAGTCTCGGATTCAGCTAATGTGGGTATGTGAGAAAGCTTGCCAGTAGCTTCTCGAGGGTCGGTGGTTCTTTCCAGGGTCTTTCAGGATTCTTCCTCCACCATTATCACTGGCTGCCATGTATAGCCTATCGTGTGCTGAAAAATGGCATTAAACCCTACAACAACAACAACAACAACATCTTCCACACAATAGCTTATTTTTTATAAAACGTTGAATTTTATTAACTTTTCTACAAGATCAATTTAGTTTGCTTAATATCTCTTGCCATTTATTGGCATTTTTAACTTGAATTCTGTAAAACTAGCTATAAACCTAACCTAATTACTTGACTGAACTGCTGACAGAAGCAGTCCAAAGCAATGTATTTCACTTCTATAGCCCAATGGATAAACATTACATCTTTTGAATGCTGTGCGCAGAATAGGCCGACATATTGCGAGTCAGGAAAACATGGGGGTGGTATCCCCTTTGTCCAAAATTAATATTATTTTGAACAAAAATATTCTGGTGACGATTACCTCTTTTCAAATGGTAAGCATTGCTATATTTTATTTTCATCAATCAGTCGAATTTTGGTATGCATTTTGCTTCAATATTGGAGATGGAAACCTTAAGTGTGCTGAAATGCCAGACAGCATGGTATATTTGTCAAGCATGTCACAAACGACAAGTATTATTGTGTTCAAATTTATGTTGTTTTAAATTTCTAGACCCATTAAATTCATGCTGGTAATGATTAACCCTTGTAAAAAAAAATCATTTTATTTCTACTACAATCAAATCTATCTGTCTATCTATCTTTCATTTGTTCAATCGACAATGTTTCTTGAAAAGAGTGTCAATCTTTTGTATTAATAAAACTCATCTAATTTGGATCAAGCAATAAAACTAGAATGTATCCAATTCAACACACAAACTAGTGATGTAGCACACAATGTGTGAAGTTGTACACGTGTTAAACGAACAGAAACCATGTGGAACATTGTTCTTGATGACCTCCTCAACATTCTGTAATTAAATATTAAATTAATGTTGCTGTATGAGGAAAAAATAAACAAAGTACACCATTATGAAGAGATATTTATTCACAGTTAATCTCAGCATGATTATAAATTGAGTATTCAACACTATAACCTGCCAACCCAGCCACCCACCTTTTGTCTTTACGTCGATCCCTTTATTGATTTAGGCATTTTTATTGGTCCTTCGATAACTCGAATCTCACTTATAGTGTGGTCGATGTTTTTGGACCCCAATGTGCGCGAGTTATCGAGGGAGAGGTGTATATGGGGACAAGTGCAAATCTTACACAAAGAGAACTAAGTAATTATGCCAATATAAAATAGCTATCTGTTCCAGAAATATTATCTGATGTAACAATAACTAGCATAATTTCAACTGTTTTGATAATTAAATTATCAAAAGTACACTTCAAGGACTATACTGATTCTAAAGTTTTACCTCTAAAATTGAAGTTAAAATTTTTCTAGATGGGATCCTGGCCAACAATTTTACTACCAAGTTTGAAAGAAGAAAAAAATACAAATTATTTTTTAGGATCGAAGTCTAACCTTAAATATTCTCTCTGGACTTGGAAAAGCTCGAAGTTCTCGCTTGTACTCTTCTTCCATTGTCATCAACATATTTCTTTCCTTCAGAAGGATGTACCTATTGTTAAAAATAAATTTTAATTGTATATAATCTGACCAAATCTAGTAGTTATTCATGTGAACAATGAACCCAATGGGGCATTTATTCTGTCAAGGTTTCAATAAACCTTGTACCAAAACCCAAAGATGGCCCAACTCTTTAGGCCAATGGGCTAACAAAATTAAAGTGGGGCTGGGCTACAGTATTAGATAAACCTTGTACCATGTCATTTTACATAGTTTAAGCCCCTAGATGTAAAAACTAGATGTTTTTTGCGTCCATTTTTCATTCAATTCTGAACAACCTGACCACTGGTATTAATATATGTGGTTTGCTGCTTACACCTGGTTTGACGAAATAGAAGTTTTGATTTAATTGGCATATTCCTTTTCTATAAGTTAGGAATAGAAGTTTTGATTTAACTGGTATATTCCTTCTCTATAAGTTAGATCTTATTTCAAAAACTGATACTGCCCAAGTTTTTCTGCCAGTGCATATAATTATGCCACACAAATGATATATTCAGTTGTATCCTTTAATAGATTTCACAGACTGCATGATCAAAGTCAGTCCAAAAGCAACCACATATGACAGTGAAGCCAAGGAACCAGCTGGACGATATTTATGATGACCAGACAAAGATTTACAATGAATAGAGGACAACAGAGGATTTCAGAACTTATTAGACAAAAAGAATGAATTCTTGGACTTTGTACCTGATATTGGATAATGCCTTTAATACAATACAGTGAATCACACAAATTTGTACAGTGTGTCACTGTGTGTGTGCGTGTGTGTGCGTGCGTGTGCGTGTGTGTGTGTGTGCGTGAGAGGGGATTGCGAAAGAATAAGCCCCATCTGCTATTACAGTCTGGGCAAGAAAATGAAAGGTTGCCACTAACTAATACAAAATCCCTTGTTGTTGAGTCCACCTTTAATTCAGGTAGAAAATATATTAAAAAAACTCTAACACTGAAATTAATTTAAAAAAAAAGAATACCATTTATTCCCATCTAGGGTGCAGGTGGACACACATATGGATGTGTACACAAATACCAAAGAGCCCTCTATGTTAAGTTTTTTTCAAAATGAGTACTCAACAGTAGCTACATACAAAAGAATGTGAACAAAAACTCCAAAGTGACCTCTATATTGCTTCCACTTCTCAACCATAATTAGATCCAACACAATAACTTATATGAAATGTGTACAAAATTACACAAATACAAAACCACCCTCAATATTAAGTTTCCTCCAATGAGTGCTAAAACGTAATTGCAGCCAAAACAATGACTCATACCAGAGTTTATGTAGATCTTCATTGCTTTTGATTCTCAGTTCATCCATTCTCCAAGGTCTTCCTGAAAAAAGAATAGAACAATTATCTTCCCTTTCATGCATATTATCAGGAATTACAAGGATGGATGATGGAAATGGACTGGTAGCATGACCATATATTAGTTTCCAGTTACTGTTCGTTCATATAATGTAAACTTACAATATATTCAATCCATAGTAAAGTAAAACATTACTAACATAAACCTGTAAACAACAACGTAATGTCTGGTTTTAGTAAGAGCTGAAAGTGGAGATAATTGGTAAATAAGTGTTAATTTTAAGCATCATGTAGGTTGCAGTTGTTGTGATGTCAATGCAGTCTCAATATAGTTCCAACATGTTTCCAGTCTTAACCATCTGAAGACCAGGTGCCCACTCCCTTAATGCCAAGTGTGTAGGGCTGCAGGATTTTGTAGGTCTGAATGTCACATCTTCACTGTTCTGTCTATGCTGGACATCAAAATGTAGTGGTGTGTGTTCTACATATATGGCTCATAAAGCAGGTCAGTGGCATAACATCTTCACCAGACCTTTTACATTTTTAGATCACACTGTCAATGATATCCACTCCCCCAGCCCCCAGTGTCTCATCCCACAATGATTATCACATTGCTGAGATTCTGACACAAAGCATCCAATTTGCCAAGTTCCAAGTGGAGTTCCATTGATTTCCCTGCTCTTCCTAGATAGGTGTATTGCAAATATGTGACAGAAACAAGAGCTCATATCAGGCCAGATCAAGAGATTTCCAAAATATGGTCAGAAGGATTTTCATCTACCAGACTTTTAGCAGGTAAATGGAAAAAAATGCAACTACTGAGCAAATTTTTTAAAATAAATCTTATTAAAATATGCATATGATTTCATCAAATCAGTCCTTTCATGGTACCCTGCTCCATTCATAATCTCCCATAACATTTACAGCATTTCTCTGGTGAACAATGATTATACTGATAGCAGTCCTCATCATTCTTGGTCTTAAGACTTGGGAAATGTCAAACTGTTATTAGATCCAGGTTTCCACTGGAGTCATAATGAATGTCACTCAAAATGGAAAATGTACATTCAGTGTCTGCATTTAGATATGGCAATGTTAGGACAACTCTACTGGGTCTCATTTAATTGTTTCCTGCCTGTGGCTACATTCAGACTGCTGACTGCCTGCCAAAACTGCTAAAGATTAGAACTGTTTGGATCTAATGTTCTTTCAATATCAGTAAGATTCTTCACAAGAAGCATGAACTCATACAGTATACCACCACAAACTAGGGAACTTATAGCCAAATTTGCCAACACGTTGTCATCATTATCATTACTATTACCATTCATTAAAAATGACAATTAAATTAGGAAAACGATTACCACTTAATAGTATCATAGACAAAGACAAAGACTTCATGCATCCCAGACATTGTAGATTTCATTGGTAGTAAGTGACATGTACTTTAGTCTGCTATAAAGGATTCAATCAAGGTCAGTTGTGTTTATATCAGATTTTGTGAAGAAGTCGTTCACAGTAGTGCTGCTATTATTATTATGTTCAAATTCTTATTTCTTATGAACAAAAATATAGTTACCATGTGAGCAGTGTTTGACTATTTGCATGGCGACCTTTCTGTGATTTCTCACTTTGGAATCATTATTTTGACTAGATCTGAAAAAAGATCTGCGTCCAGAAATGGGTGATTATGCTCAGCTATAAAGTTGGCAAATTGTGTCTTGACATGTGTAATTTTATCCACATGTGATGAAGATGTCGCAGACATGGTGATAGCATAATTGTTATTGCAGTAATATGCTTTTATGACATGAGGTCTCTACATGATGTGGGATGTCATTCTTCCCACTATAAGAAAATTTAAAATCAGTTTTACAGGAGTAGCAGAGTATATATTAATGTCCCTTGGAACTCAGTTGCAACCACTGAAATTCCTGTTCACATTCATCATTAAAGTTCATGTAATATTTTGTTTGTTTGGATGTTGGTGTTTTGGTAAAGGGAGATAATTCTGTCCAAATTATTATTGATCATACATGTACCGACTCTAATCCTAATCCAACTCAGCAGCTTTAAGCACTGAAGCAGACCATGCCATGCCTTGTGGAGAGAATCAAAGTAATGAGTATTGTGTTATGATAATTGAGCTTTTATGTCTAAGGGCTTAAAATATGTAACAAGACACGGTGAAACCCAATGACTATTTAATTGTCTAAAATGTAAATTTAATTCTCTAAAATATAAAATCAAACAAAGTGAAAAAATTAAAAATAACAAACAGTATGTATGAATTCCTAGAATATTATCCTAATGTACTAAATTGAAACCTGTCTTGAGAGACCACTGCTATGAGAGACCACTTGTTTTGAGAGATCAGATTCTCCATGCACAGATTTATTGATTATGTAGTGTTATGACCTGTTATGAGAGACCACCTGTCTAGACCATTATTTGTTGGCAGAAGGGGTGGTCTTTCAAGACAGGCTCTATTGTAGTATTCTGGAAATGATCCTTAGGTATTACAAATGAAAGTTCCAATGAACTTATGTGATAAGCAGGCACAATTGAAGAAACAGTGTTCTAATATCCAAAAGTTGTTTACTTCAAGGTAAACTCCATGAAACAATAAACAGCTGAAATAACCATTGATGTATCATAAAAGAATAAACAGCTCAAATACTCATTGTTGTATCATACAACAATAAACAGCTGAAATAATCATTGATGTATCATAAAAGAATAAACAGCTCAAATAATCATTGTTTTACCATAAAACAAAAAAACTTACCAACTGCAATTTTATCCATTGCCCAGTTTATTTTCTCATCAAAGAATTCCATCAAGCCATTTCTTGACTGAGATGTGGAAAAGAAGACCCTAAAAAGACAATACCATTGTACAATTATAATAATACAGTGTTATATTGTAATTTCCTACTATTGTGTCAAGACAGCCATAATGGCTCAATGGTTAGGGTGCCGAACTCGGGACTGAAACGGTGTAGGTTTTAATCCTACTATCCATCAAGCCTGAGTCAGCTACCATGCTGTGTCTCTGGTCAATGCACTTTAATACAACTGCAGAAGCACTATATTACCTACTCGTGTTGCTGTGCCATAAAGCACCATACCAAGCCAAACTACTGTGTCAACAATTACCATCAATAGAACAATATTCAATGGAGATAACTATATTTTCAGGTCTAATGCATTCCCCTAACTGTCAGCTGATATAAAGCTAACACAAAGGCCAGTGTATATATATTTCTCATTAATTTTAGAATAACCATAAAAGTTTGTTACTAATACAAAATATATTTTTGAACAGAGAATGGACACTGTGCCATAAACATATGAAATCACTCCAAGAAAAAGATGTAAATATTAAAATGAAATTTTCATGTTAGGGTTTCATATGCATACAATACACACAAAGTATACTAAATATAGTCTATTTACTGTCACAATACTGACGAAAAATCCAAACTTTTCCACATGATGACCAAGCTGAATATTATGGTTCCCATTTATTCTTTTAGTTATTGTTGGACATGCTCCTGTATGTTTCAAGCTCTTGATCACTTTTTGCATTAATCTTCATTAGCCCACAAACAAGCACTTTAAAAACAGCTCGTTTAATTTGCCAACTGGTGCACTCCCTCTATTCCCATAGTTCATATGAACAACTCTATTGCCAGCCTGTTTCATGTGCCCTCTACTCCCATAGTTCATTTCAACAGTTCTAATACCAATTTGCTTCAAGTGCCAACTAGTGCAGTCCTCCAACTCCCATAGTTCAAATCAACAGTTCTAATGCCAGCTTGTTTCATGTTCCAAATGGTGCAATCCATCTATTCTCATACTTCATATCAACAGCTCTAATCACACCCAGCTGCTCCAATGACAAATATAGGGTCCATTTAGCACAACAATAACACATATAGGATCCATTTAGTACCACACTGACAGATATAGGATCCATTTAGTACCTAACTGACAGATACAGGATACATTTAGTACCTCACTGACAGATGTAGGGTCCATTTAGTACCCAAATGACAGATATAGGATCAATTTAGGCCACTAATGACAGAGAATCAATTTAGTACCCCAATGATACAGAATCCATTTAATACCACACTGATAGATGTAGGATCCATTTAATACTGCACTGGCAGACATGGGATCAATATAGTACCCTACTAACAGATACAGAATCCATTTAGTACCTGAAAGATATAGGATCCATTTAGTACCCCAATGACAGACATAAAATCCATTTTGTACCCCACTGACAGAGGATTCATTTATTACCTCACAGACAGGTATAGGATCCATTTAGTACCTCACATATATAGGATCCATTTAGTACCTCACATATATAGGATCCATTTAGTACCTCACAGACAGATATAGGATCCATTTAGTACCCCACTGACAGACATAAAATCCATTTAGTACCCCACTGACAGAGAGAAGATTCATTTAGTGCCTCATAGATAGATATAGGAACCATTTAGTACCTCAGACAGATATAGGATCCATTTAGTACCTCAGAGATATAGGATCCATTTAGTACCTCCCAGACAGATATATGATTCATTTAGTACCTCACATACAGATATAGGATTCATTCAGTACCGTACAGACATATATAGGATCCATTTAATACCTCACATACAGATATAGGATCCATTTAGTACCTCAGACAGATATAGGATCCATTTAGTACCTCACAGACAGATATAGGATCCATTTAGTACCTCACAGACAGATACAGGATCCATTTAGTACCCCATTGAAAGATAAAAGAAAAATATAGGATATATTTAGTTAGTACCCCACTGACAGATAGGATCCATTTAGTACCCCCCACTGACATACAATCCATTTAGTACCCCACTGAGAGAGAGCGGACTCATTTAGTACCTCATAGATATAGGATCCGTTTAGTACCTCAGACAGTTATAGGATCCATTTAGTACCTCACAGGCAGATATATAATCCATTTAGTACCTCACAGGCAAATATAGAAATCAATCCATTTAGTACCTTAGACCGATATAGGATCCATTTAGTACCTCACAGACAGATATAGGATCTATTTAGTACCTCAGACAGATATAGAATCCATTTAGTACCTCACAGACAGATATAGCATCCATTTAGTACTTCACAAACAGATATAGGATCCATTCAGTACCCCACTGAAAGATATAGGATCCATTTAGTAGCTGACTGACAGATTTATATTTAGTTAGTACCCCACTGAAAGATATAGAATCCATTTAGTACTGCATTGAGAAAGAAAGTAGGGGTACTTTTATTGTTGTTGTTGTAGGGTTTAACGCCATTTTTCAGCACATGATAGGCTATACGTGGCGGCCAGTATTAATGGTGGAGGAAGAATTCGGGAAAACCCCGTTAAGAACCACCGACCCACGAGAAGCTACTGGCAAGCTTTCTGACATACCCACATTGGCTGAATCCGAGACTCGAACCCACGCAGACAGAGGTGAGATGGCAGTGATCCGTAACGGAGAGCGCTTTAGACCACTCGGCCACTCGGGGCCCCTGGTACTTTTATTACTGCTGCCACACATCCAATTAGGTTTATTCCATTCAACTATGATACATGTATGATTAGCTCTTAACTGCATCCAGGAACATTTGTATACTGCTCTTTCACCTGTTAGTGGTGACTGCTGAGCAGAATTATAGAGTACTGATAACTGTTGTTGTTGTTGTAGGGTTTAATGCCATTTTTCAGCACACGATAGGCTTTACTTGGTGGCCAGTGTTAATAGTGGAAGAAGAACCCAGGAAACCTCCAGAAAGAACCACCAACCCACGAGAGGCTACTGGCAAGCTTCCTCACATACGCACATTGGCTGAATCTGAGACTTGAACCCACGCAAACAGAGGTGAGATGGCAGTGATCGGTAACGGAGAGCGCTTCCACTTGAAACCCCCCCCCCCCAGAGTACTGACCATGAAATTGGAATCTCCAAAATTGTTTCTTGCTTTTGGTTCAGGTTCTAAATGAGGTTCAAGGCAGAAAATGTATGTGAGAGTCTGCAAAATAATATTGTTAATTGCTGTAAAAGTTACAAGTTTCAGTGGAATGGGTGTTGGGAGGATTTTTCTAGCTATGATCAAGCATGGGAGGATAATTAAACAGCTTTTAAAAAATAATACTGGACCAGGAATCTAAAACTGGTCTATTTCTGTACTCACATGATCACTTCATGCATGGAATCGTATGCGTTATTATAATTTTGGCACTTGTTTCAAAGTGAGTAAATAAATGACTTAATGTCCAAATTGCATTTGATCCTCTTTATCTGTTACACCTGCTCAACACAAACATTTTTTTGAAAGAGCAACATTTGACACCATTCTTAAGATATTTTCTTAAGCAAGAAATTGAACTTTGAATAGAGTGAGTCAGGCTTTTCATCCAAACCAGATGCATTGCCAACATGGCAAAAGTAGTTAGCGTAATTTTTATAGACTTGAAAATATGTTACAATGCAAAAGCATGTTAACTTTTGGACCCAAATCTGCTTACAATAAAATTTAGTGTGATAAATCAGACTGCCAAATATGTGTTCATACTGATGGAGAATTTTTTAGTGTGACGTCTCCTGTTCATTAAAATATGCAATTCTGATCATGCATGCATATCTTTCTCTGAACACATCTGTTTCCCTGAACACACCTGTTGCTATCTTCACATAATGTGCATTGTTATACTCTCCTTAAGAAGGCCTCAATGGAGAATAGTGCTTGACCAATAAGTCACCGTCTATAAATAAAGCATTATCATTATTATTATTATTATTACAGTTTAGACACTTAACAGTACTTGGTAACAGCCATAACTACATGTAGCACGGAATTCAAAATGGTCACAGGATATAGGATTGTGCTACTATTCTACTTCGATTTACAAGCCATCAAACATAGGTTCTGATCCAGAAATATGATGTTCATATTGGCAAATGAACACTTTATCCAATGGTAATTCAAGAGATGCAAGAAATACTGGCAAGTGTCTAAAATATACATTGATATGTTGAGGACAAACTTGTCTGCAAAGGGTTCCTCTATTTTATGAGCAAGTGCTATTCTACCCAAAAATCATCCATCAGCACCAACAAAGATTTGAGGTTTGATCAATAATCAATACTGAATAGAATCTGGTAAACTATTTTAGCATCAAATATTTTAACAATAATTAATATTTAAGTAGATGTGCCTACATGACCATCTTCCTATTTTTATACAGCGAGGGTACCCTTATTTATAGGACTCCTTTATTTTAATGGTGATTGGATCATCTCAGTGATTGTGGGAATATTTTACATCATCATCTGCACAGAAGAAACCACTTAACTTTCCTCCCTAAAAGGAAAGCTATATCGCTTCTTTTAAAACCATACAGTATTTGGTAAGAATCTGACACAACTGAGAAATGTTTCTTGAAAAATCCTAAAACAGTGTGGATTGGGGATGGTTTCATGCAGGAGATTTTTTTATGTGTCAAAATATAGTATGCTTTGAGAATGTTCTATGATTTCTCTTCCTTTTATGGTAATACAACTGTATTTTACTATACATCCCTGCTCATTTGCAACAGGAAATGCGTATCAGTTCTCTCCCTTGAACAGCTGGTAACTGTAGCAACACTATACTGTTTTTTGTAAATCATTATTGCTACAATATAATAATTTGCACACAAGTTGGTCAGAAATAAAATTGCAATTGTATTTCAGAAAGACCAGATGTCTATTAAGGCTGCTTTCTGGCATGGCAATAGGATAAATTGATATGGAATTTCAGTTATGTTTATTATTATAATTACAGATGTTAATGCACTACAGTGGACCACTCCCGTAGCCTTGTGGTTAGAGCGTCCACCTCGGAAGCGGGAGGTTGTGGGTTCGAATCCTGGCTGAGTCATACCAAAGACTTACAAAAATGGTACTAACAGCTCCCTCGCTTGGCGCTCAGCATTAAGAGGTTAGTGTTAGGACTGGTCAGCCTGGTGTCAGGATAATGTGACTGGGTGGGACATGATGCTACGTGTCCATAAATGTTACAGTAATGTGAGGTTGGTTCTGATGCCATTCATAAACATCCATCTCGAGAATGCAGAGAAAATACTGGTGTATCCTCTCTGAATTCTTTCATTTTAATGGTTATAACATATTTGTAATTAGAGATAAACAATTTACATTAAGTCTCTTTGCTGCCCATTTAAAGAGTTCTCTTATTTGTCATATATCACGTAACTTACGGGTACATGTAAGTCACGTAACATTCTTACAGATATCTTTAGTAAGCATCCTGATCGATTGTGAACAACCTTTGATTGGTTCCATGATGGTTTTGACAACAGGATATGAAGCGTGCAGTGTGCAAACTGAATGTGATGTGTAGCTGTTTGAGTTTTTACTAAAAATAGAACCCAAAATTTGACTTGCATTATGGTGCAAGCAGAAGGATACAGACGGTTTGTCTATAAATTCATAATTTGTCAAATGTTGAATATAATAAAGTATTTAAGTTTTCTTTATTCAAACACAATATAAATTGACTCCACAATGAACATCTTACTGTTTAATTTACTGACACTATTCTGACAGGGTAAGTCATTGAACATCATGTAAGTGATCTGACATATGCGTCATTACATGTAGCAGTGGGGTGATAAAATTCAATTTTTTAATATATTTATCCAAACAGCAAGTCAGATTTTAAAGGTTAGAAATTGGAATCAACAAATTTGTACCAAACATCCATTGTTCTATGTATTTACAATGATAACAAATTTATTTTAATTCTTTTTTGATGTAGACAAGTAATGTCCTATTTGGATTTGTTTCGATTGTTTTGTTTTCGGAAATGAAAGAGGAAATTAATATTTAAGAAACACATATTTTATGTCAAAACTTTATTATCATATTAGCACATGAACAAATATAACATTTAACATTTATTAGCAGTTAAATTTTGAAATGCTTTTCAAAGCTTCTTTTCAACACTAGCATTTGACAGTAGACTGTACACACATACTTTTTCAGTGTTAGCATCTGACAGTTGACTGTACACATACATTTTTAGTTTTAGCATCTGACAGTAGATTGTACAAACATACATTTTTAATTTTAGCATCTGACAGCAGATTGTACAAACATACATTTTTAGTTTTACCATCTGACAGTAGACTGTACAAACATATATTTTCAGTTTTAGCATCTTTATTGTATTCCATAGCTGCTTTGTTATGCTATGCTGGGTTTTTATTTATTACAATATCAGTTTTTTTCTTCTTCTAAATGTGGCTAAAAAAATAATAGCACAGACAAATGAGAACGTTTATGTAAGTAGATGGATCTTGTAACAGCCTCAACAGGCAAAAAAATTACAGATGGGGTGGAGGTCACAGCGGAAAACAACCATTATGTACACAAGATACAATTAAAAATTCAAATGAATTATTTTAATTTAATAACCATACATATAAACAGTTTGACATTGTCGACAGTGATTGAACAGCACAAAGGTCTCACTAGGATTTTAAAACTAGGAGTCCAGGACTCCCATTTTGGTAAAAATAGGAGTCCCACCATCGAAAGTTGCAGTCCCACTTTCCTACAAAACTAACACCGACATGAGTGCATCTATTTGCAGATGGAGAGGTTTTCGCAATGTAATCACTCATTATAATATAGCTTCATTACCTATCAAGTCAGAGAACAGCTTGGACCTTAAAGCGCATCTCACGAATTCCACAGCATAGCATTGTCCCATACATTTCTAACCCACATAATTTTCATTTTAAAGTTAAATCTTTAATAAAATAATACCTAGGCTTTGCTTTCAATGATTTGTATATTTTTTTTCTGAATATATCTGCACGATGATTTAAGAAAAGAGACAATCTAATAAACTGGTACATCCCAGATTTAGCAAAGTCCACCATTATTTCCCGTTAGGCCTACTGGTTCATTTACAGTTTCAAACTAATTTTATGACGAAATAGTGTACAAGGGGCAGTTAATATATATCCAGATCACCGATTCTGATCTCAAAACACAAGTTTGTTTGTTTTATCATCAAAGGATAGCATGCAGGAAACTGATAGTTGTTACCTTACCCTGAAAAGGGTTAATGGTCAATCAGCTATCAAAACTTAATGCAGGTGAATGGGCAAGAGTTTGTCAACGTAACTGATATAAAAACTAGGCCTAGCTACTGATACATTGATGAATACATTTTGCTACAACACTAGAACAAACCAGGCTAAGGCGAGGTGCATTAAAAAAAAAAATGATATGGTCAATGTACCTCTTAAATAATCACAGGGTGAAGTCGTTTTCGCTTTCCTAATAGAAGAAGGCAAAACTTACAGTTTTAGGCGACTTGTCACCCACTTATGAATGACATTTTGTCTAAGTCTCAACATGTCTCCGATTCTGAGATCACGTGCACTGCTTATTCCACTACATTCAGAAATGAACACATTAACAAAAGCAATAGTTGTTTTTAAATGACCACATGTATATCTCAGAGTCTTTCTGTCTCTGAATTCAATCACTGAAAATATCAGGACATTTTTCCACCGGGCTGCCAGTCAAAGCCTTTGAACTTGCCGTCCAGCTATTGCATCATGTTCTTTGTTATGCACTCTTATAAAATGGCAACATGTATGTACATCAAGGGGTCTATTAGTCATTCAATTCTGTCATTGTAAATATCAGCACAGCTGATTGATTAACATATTTTCCCCAAAATGAAGGACTGACAAGTCTTTGAATTTTGCCGCATACCTATTACATACGTACGGAGGACTCCCGCTTCAGTGATTTTCTGTGTCCCAGATAAAAAAATTGTCATCTAAATATGCATAATTAAGTGTTTCCAAGATCTCTGACGGTAGTCATAAAACTTGATTTATGTTTAGTGATTCTTGTGTATCGTTACTCTAAGCGATTAGCACTCATATGCACCTAATTAAACTGAAATAAATACTGCACTTACAATTAAGGATTGTGTATAATTTAATTAGTTCTAATTAACATATGTGCATCTCACATAACATCTGTCAAACAGAATTGGAGGTTATACTAACATGATTCTTGTCTTTTGTCTTGGAAACTTACACAATATCACATTTCCTTGCTTAAAATCAGATTTTGAAAGAATTTACATTGATTGAGCACCATAAAGAGACTTTATAGTAACAGCAGCATCAAATCAACAATAAGGACCAAAATGTTTCCTTTCTCAGCAAATGCTTAGTTCGGAAGTCACCCTAAGTAAGTTGGCATTCCACTGAGCATACACAAAAGCCAAGAGGTGAGTAAAGAATCAATATTATATATTGCAGATGAAAATAATGCAACAAATAATGGAAAAAAATGTAAATCTAGGACTATATCAATATTGTAAAGTACATACATGTAAATGTATTAATACATTAAGATCCAACATACTAAATTGTTAATACATTGTACTGTACATAAATATTTGTTTTTAGATTACATCAGAATTACAAGTGTTGCTCCAAATATCTATTATAATCGATCATCACTGGTTGAGCAAACCAATAAGATAATCGACTGTGAAACTCCATAATCGATTGTGCATAAAGGGAGACAACTTCTTTTTATCTGCATGCAAAACACAAATGTTATTAAAATGCTGTGTAAATGGTAAGCTAAATAGGGCTTCCAATCCATTAAAGTTTATCTGAATTATTTATTCCCATTCACAACTTAAATGTTAAAATAAACAGTAATTATTGTTATCTTCATGTAATGTTCATTGTTATACTCTCCTTAAGAGGGCCTCAAGGGAGAATAGTCCTTGACTAATGAGTCAACCTCTATAAACAGAGCATTATTATTATTATTATTACATGATTAAGCTATTAAATTGTTGGGTTAATAAATTTAAACAAATTTTGATGATTTGTTTTAGTTTAAATATAAAATCCTTTGTAGTATTTGTTAATGACAAACAAAAAAAAACTTGTCTTTTTGTACTTTGAATAAAAGAGTTTTGAGGGATTGCAACAGTATTTCATTTACATAAAAATGATCAGCTATAAAAAAAATTGCTTTCATTTAACAAAGTTGCAGAACAAACAATAACACTATACAACTGAGAAGAATGTAATATTTTTATCAGGTTAAAGTATACATGTCATTAAGAAAGATTACTCCTGTACATTTATTAACATTTTGAACAAAGATATAACTGTATAACAAACAAAACTTAAAATCTGCTGTGAGGAACTGATTATAATCAATTATCAGTTGTCTAGGTGGAACTGATTATCGAGCATAAAATTCTGACCAATTCCCATCACTACGAATTACCACCAGTGGCCAAATTTTTCAAGAAAATTAGTGCAATGAAGAAGATGAATAGAAAATATTATCAACAGATGTGGTGTAGCTACTTCCAACACCAAACCTGTCAACTGCTGGGTCCCAAATATATCATGAATTTTAAACAGAGAAATAAAATTTTGTTTGTCCGTCCTTGTTACATCAGTCACATTTTCTTCCCTAATAAAGTTTTAGTACCACTTTAATGGAACCCTGAAACATGTAACTTTTGTTGTTTTGTGCTAATTGTAAATGGTCACTAACATCTTAAAATTACTAAGAAAATAGTTCACATGAGAATATTTGTAAATTCCTAATGTAAAGTTTGAAGCTGTTACTTGATGGATCATGAGTACATGATGAATGGACATATTTGATATACCTCTTAAAAATACAGATGTTATTGCTGATGAGCCTTTTATTCATTATGTAGCTGTAATAGATTTATGCTACTTATTATCCAGATAATAGAAGAAATCATCAGTTAAATATCTAATTTGTCTGTGCTTTGATGTGAGTTACAAGTTAACAACAGCAATGCTCTGACAAGCAACTTTTGAAAAGGAAAACTGAGAGTTATCTTCCAACTGTAATTATATAGAAGATGGGATACTAAACTACTGATCCTTAACAAATCTGATGTGTAATTGAAGCACTTAAAATTTGGGATATTTGTCCCACAGGACTGGATGAAGAGCATAGTCATATACATTATGAACTTTTGACAGCAAACATTAGACAAAAATATAAAATGTATGCAAATCTGTAATCATAAAACAGTATTTTAATATGGATTAGTCTAAAATACATTTCTCTTACAGGTAAGCATTTATAAGGAACAAATACCTAGATTCAGTTGGCTGGAATGCAATGGAAGCCAGGAATGACAAAATCAATTCAAAGAATTATGAGTATCTTGAACAA
Source organism: Sinohyriopsis cumingii (assembly GCA_028554795.2). Lineage (NCBI taxonomy): Eukaryota > Metazoa > Mollusca > Bivalvia > Unionida > Unionidae > Sinohyriopsis > Sinohyriopsis cumingii. The sequence continues at coordinate 41,038,426 of CM068838.1, forward strand.
AACAAAGCTATCTAAACACATTCTTCAATATTAGAATATTTGTATTCATTTCATTTAATAAACTTAATCCTATTTCAGCATTCTCTATCTCTACTGAATTTCAGCCAACTGAAATGCAGGTAAACAGAAATTGAAAACAAGTCTATTTGCTTCATTGAGAATTTGAATTGTGCAAGTAAATTCTGCTTAAAGCAATATGACTTTAATTTGTAGAAACATGTTCATACTGGCTGCTAAGTGTGTGAGATATTCCTGGAAATTTGACTTCTTTTTTCCATGTTAGTCAACCTCTGAATACGCTACACTGTGCAAGCTATTTAAGCAATATGACAGCAACCCCAAAAACAAAAATATCAGGAGAGATGTCTTACACTAGGACTACAAGAATAGTGTGGTTAGCTTCAGTAGTGACCACTAATTTTACATGTAAGACCTTGATGCTGATATTTATGTTCTGGGCATCAGGGTCTAATGGTGCTGTATAGCGTGTTTTGATTTCAACTAACACTGTAACAAAAGTCAAATTTTCACGAATATCTCACACAACTGGCAACTAAAATAATGATGATTTTCTACAAAGTAAAGTTATAAAGTTTTAGTCAGACTTTACTTACTCTGATGTCTTTTCTCTAATAAATTCAAATTCTCACAAGAAATGGACGTTTTCCAGTTTTGTTGGTCTACATTTCAGTTGGCTGGAAAGCGATGAAAGCCAGGAATGCAAAATCAGGTTAAACTGAAATATTATTCTTTAATGAAACAAATAAAAATATATTATGCCTATTGGAACTGTAAACAACATTTCATTTCGTTCAACAAACATTTCCCCCACATGAACCTACTTGAACATATTTCAGTATACCTCGACCACCATCGCATTTCAACAAATTCAAATGTATGTCAATGGTACATGAAAATGCATCCATTTGCTAGTCAGATTTTGATTCCACCAGGATAAAAACAGCACAGTAAGTATATTAACTACATATCAATTAGGGTTTCTGAAAAACAGTCATTTTTTAAAAACAGCTGTTTACTGTTTTCAATTTTCAAAAAAACAGCTGTTAACAGCTGTTTTTACTGTTTTTTTTCATATTTTCACTAATTTTACAGTCAATAGCTTATTTTTGTGATGAACACTGTTTATTATATATCTTTCGTGATAAGTTCTAAATCAATATATTTTTACTTCTTATAATAATATTTCAAGAATACAAGTGCATTAAGCGACTTGTCTGAGAGACGCGATCTTAATTTTGTACAGAAATTCGTACTGACTGAAAAAACTCTTTCAACGTCCGTTGATGTCGGTTTAATGGAAAGAATTGCGTTGCACAATTTCTGGAGATTTTCAGTGCGCTGGCCAGAATTCCTGAAGAGAGTGAATTCGGACTTGAGCCATTTGAAACTGTCTTGCCCTCCGACTGCAATTGATGATCCATCTTTTTGAAGCAACAAATTCAATTCATCTTGAAGAGACAAGTTCACACTTTCAGCATCATTTGACTGTTCGACGACATCTTCAACATCGTTGACTTCAAAAAGACGAGACGCTAGATTTCCTGCAAAATTTAGCGTAGTTTTTGATGGGGCGACAGATGGATCTTTGAGACTGCGCAGGAGGTTCATGACATCATTGTTCAATCGCTCTTCAACGCGACAGTTAAAATTTTCCATGAGCTTGGTACTAATGTCATTATTCAGGTTAGAGAGCTTGTTGAACATGAATTCTAAAATTGTGTTAGCACTCATCAACGTCGCGTCTTCTCGACTTAGATTCTCAACAGCAAGTTTCACGTTCCATTGCCTTCAGAAGAGTTTTGAGAGCGTCAAAATCCAATGTCTCAGTGTCCGTTAGAAACAGTAAAACAGTTAAAAATAAACAGCTGTTTACTGTTTTTTGATTTTGGACGAAAAACAGCTGTTTTACTGTTACTGTTAAACAGTTACCAGAAACCCTAATATCAATTTGTGGAAGAGCATTAACGTGGGCTGCCAAGTGTGCGAGATATTCCTGAAACTCTGATTACTCGTACCAAGGTCAACCAACATTGGAACATGCTATACAAGTCCGTTATTTGGATAGTAAGACATAGCACTAAAACAAAAATAGCATTTGCTATGTCTTACATTGTAGGACTGTAGTGACCACCTGATGAATTAACCCACAACATAGCATTTAACTAACTTACCTCTAAAACCATAAAAAGAATTTTATTTTATTTGTCAGTTTGTAATTCTGATGCTATGATATTCATAAAAATACTATATTTATAAGAATGAGATGAAATTCGAAAAATTAGTCTGTTTTTATTTTTACACATCGACATACACTTCTGTTTTAGACCCAGGGACACAAGTTACAATGTGAAGCCCATGTCTTGGTAATACAATGCCTTCGGAAAGAAAAATCTTACTGGTTAATCCTTCTTATTCCATTATTAATGGAAATAACTCCATTAAAATTGTGCAAACGGCAGAAAACAAGCTTTAAAACATTCATCCCTTCGATATTTTGTCCCAGAGACTTGCGAATCAAGGCGAAGGTCACTAAATGTGGCTTGCACCCCAAGATGCTTATTTAACACAGGTAACTGATAATAAGCGTTTGTAGCACATGGGTGAAAGTATTGCACGAGACAAAACGAGAGGTACAAACACGTGTAGCTAAATAATTTTATCAAGTTTGTACAAAATGGACAAGAAGATCGGAGATTTAGCAGGAAGATTAGGAAAGGGACCAGGAAAGGGTTTGGGAGTCGGTCTTGGACTTTTAGCGGCAGCAGGAGGGGCATTATATGGGTTTTCGCACTGCCTTTATACCGGTATGCAGCGGCCATTGCTAACTTTGAATGATTTTTAGAGTGCCTTTTTATTAAGCAATGCTGGTTACATTCATATTTGTCATAAACTGTTTGTTATAAATATGTAACTAGAATTAATGATAAATATTGCTTTTTGTTGGTCTTATCTTGTCTTTCATGAAAATGAATGCACAGTTTTATTGAATAACAGTCCACATTTTTGAAGGTCAGATGTCGCGTTAGTCTAATAATTAGTTCTACAATGTAAGAGGTATGACATGTTACTTGTGTTTTGGTGCTAAGTTTTACTGCTGTAATAAAGACTTTGTGTAGCATTTCCGATGTTTACTAATATCAGCACGGGCGTCCAAGTTTTTTTTTAAATAATATCCCACAACGGAAGCTTTTCTACAAATGAAATTCACGTTGATTTAGGTAAAACTTCAGCTACGATGTCGTAGCCTCAACTTGATTTGTTGCGGGTAAGGTTACGAACTGATCCCATATCATGTAATGGAGCAAACATAATCATTATTAAAGTCAGAAAAACAAGATGCGCTTTAAGGTCTAAGTTATTTTCCGACTTGACACATATTTGCGAAAATACAGGGAAAAAACAGCAAATCAGATGCTATTTAACCATTGCCTACAATTACAAGGACGTAGACAAATAAATAAACCATAAATTTGCAATACTGTCAATGGACTGTTGTAATGAAGCTATATTAAAGTGAGTGATTACATTGCGAAAACTTCTCCATCTAAAAATAGATGAACTCGTGTCTCTGTTGATTCTGTAGGAAAGAAGGAACTGCAACTTTTGATGGTGGGACTCCTATTTTTACCAAAATGGGAGTCCTGGACTCCTAGTTTTAAAATCCTAGCGAGACCCCTGATTTTAATTTTTTATGTGATATGGTACAGATCGTTTGTTTGTTCTTTATAATGTCAATATTCAGAATAGATTGATTTTCATAATCGATGCAATGAACTTGTTTTCATCAAAACGTTTAAATTTTACCTCCTTTTTGCATTTACTAAATACGGAAATTTTTAATTATCAATGCATGTAGTTACCACCCATCATTTTTAATATCAATCCAAGTCTTACCTCGACAATAAATTGTACACCCAAAATTTGTACCCGAATTTTATAATACATATAGCATAATGAATGAAAACATGTTTGTTTAATCTGATTTCTTTCTATAAATGTCTGTTTTGTCATTAGCTGAAGCATTTGTATGTTTTTAAACTCAAGTTTATGCCATATTGCTGCCATTGTTTACATGTTTACCTATCCACTTGCCATAAAGAGTTACTGATTTTGCTAGCATGGGTGACCTATTAAAAGATGTAATGGGGGGGTGACAAATATTCTCACATTTATAGCAATTTTTTGTAAAATTATGTCAGTAGTATTTAAACGGTAATTTTAGGTAAACTTGTATACTTTTTAAATTTAGTTTTGCTACATTTTTGAAAAATATGTTGTTTATTTCCACCGAATATGTTGTGCAAAAGGTCCTGTCATATATGCTAAATATAGACAGTTGATTGACCAGTAAACCAAGAAAACGTTTGGATGTAATAATGTTGGCTTTTTACACACAAAAGTAGAGATTTACTAACGTTGTTTAAATAGCTTTTAATATACTTGTGAGTCTTTTAACCAATTTCAGCATTCCAAAATTCCAACCCACTGAAACTTGAAAGCACTTCAGTTTGCTTGCGTAAGATTTTGAATTTATTAGAAGAAAGACATCACACTAAGTAGTCGGACTAAACCAAGATGACTTTAATTTGTGGTAAAGCATTTATATATGTTGCTAAGCGTGTGATATTTTCCTCAAAAAGATTTGGCCTTTTATTCCGATGTCAGTTGACGTCAGAACATGCAACAAAAGGCTGTTATTTAGTTAAGAAGACGTAGCACTAACAACATAAATATCAATTGAGGCATCTTACATTGTAGAACTAAGGTTGATTGGTCGAAAAATTCTTATGTGTCCCAAGATTTGCATTATGTGAAAAAAAAAAATTCTATGCTTTCGTGTCCCAACATTTTTGAGTCGTAAGATATTACTTTTAAAAATGAGAATGTCCATAGACTTGTAGTGTCCCAAGATTTAGTCATAGGTAGGTATGTTTATTCTGTTAAATTTTCCATAATAATGACTATACGAAACAGGGAACCAAACTAGCATAAGTAATATTATAACAAAGAAGGTTCCCCATGTCTCACAAGCCCGCACATAGTTTCCATCTAACTCCGCAAGATGTCGTCCAGATGTTTAACCTCAATGCTTGTTGTACTAAAATGTAATCTCCAGATTAAAACATCATGAACTAAGATTCGTTTGCCAAGAAAGTGAAAGAAGCAGAAGACAAAAGAGTAACTGTGGATCTAACATTAATGAAAAATGATGAAACTAATTCCCTTGACTGGAATACAGCACATCTATTGGGATTACTGGTGTGACTTCTGATCACATGATTGTGAAGACTGCAGAAATGAATAATCCTTTCATGACAGGGTTTAAGAATTTTTAAAAATCTGCCCTAGTTCACCACAAGATACATGGAGAACACATTATCACCCAATACATTCTTTCACAACAAAGAAATTAGTAAACTTGCAGAGACAAATGTGTTATTTGGATTACAAAGTCAGTGGGTCATTGCAGATTTTGCTGGTTTTTAACTTTGCTGCAATAAAAGAAAGATCTTAAAATTCAAGTGTAACTTCATATTGAGAAGATGAATCATTGGCCTCTTTGATTTTTGGATAAATGTGTTTTAGGATGAAGTATAATGAAACCAATGATAGTATACATTTTATGACAGGCAGTAAATTAACTGCCATTAGGTTAAAAATATTTATTTGGCTTTTTGTACTGGCTTATTTGTAATTTGTTGGTCTATAATATTGCCACAATAAGATTATAAAGAGACTTAAAAGTACCACTTTAAACAAAAAGAAAAATGAACAAATAAAATTATTCTTTCTATGGACAATGCATTGTTTGTTAATTGTGTATGTTGGCTTATTTTTATTTTTAGAGAGTGTTGTTCAAGTTGCAGTAACCTATTTCAAGCTGAAAAGTAGGGGTCAGATGAAAATTTGTCAGTACATTTTTGACCCCCACATTTTTTATTTGACCCCCAGTTCTGACACCAATGGGTTTTTTTAACCATCAATTTTACACCCTGTGGGATACACTGGGTTAAAATGTATGGGTGATTTATATTTTTATCATAGCTTTAACAATTTTTCAGTCGTATCGCAGTGTGGCAGTTTATAGTGATGTCTAATACTGGGGCATCATGCCAGCAGACATGTAGCATCATGTCCACCCCAATTATATTGTACTGATGCCAGTCCTAAAACAAAACTTATAATGCTGAGTGCCAAGCAAGGCAGCCAGCATGTTAATACATTAACCCCTGGTGACGCGTTTATGTGGCAAGAGGTAGTAGCCTACTGCTGAGCTCTGTAGCGTCAAGGTCATGTATGATACCCTTAAGTGGGTGGTATTATAGAAAGGTAGACAGATGTAGCTCAACAATGATACCAAATAATCTGGAAGTTGTAGTTGCATTACAATATACAGAGGGAGAAACCTCATTTTTGAATTGATTTTTTTCCACCTAAAATTTGCATGTGGTCGGAATCCAGTTTTGTGTCTGGATTTTAGACTTTTTGGTCTCAGATGTAAGGCAGACTTGTATGAACTACAGACAGATGAACCTTTGCAAAAAGTAGGATAAAATGGGCATTTGGAATAAAGAGTGGTCTTGATACAAAAATAATGGGTCCATTAAGCAAAACAATAAATAAAAAATCCAACTTTTACCCTTCTGCTCATGCTGAAGCCAAATAGCCAATGAAAAGCAATGTTTCTAACACAACTGGGCATTATGTTATTGGAAGATCACCTGGAAGTTGGTGATTTAGGATTTATTCAGAAATGTGTTTCCTACTCGAATTTCAGGCAAAAACGACAAAACCTCCAGGGGTTCATGTGTTAAATGTACTGTGAATGAACATATTAGTTAGATCAATGAGCTGCATGCTTTTCATGCAAGGCTTCATTTGTAATTACAATCAACCCCTGACTTAAAAAATATTTTAATTTCTGAGAGTGATAGCAGAACTCGAAATCACGTAACTTGATAATTTTGGTTTCACTCACTCGAATTTTCATTGAAAATCATGTAATTCAGTTTACTTTAATACCATTTAATTTTAGCCATTTATGGCTTGTAATTTTTATGTTTTAGGTTAATTCATTATTTGTTAGTCTTCACACAAAAAATGCTTAACAAAATCATGCAAGTCAGTGGATACTTGTATTATACTGTTTACTGCTGGCTGTCACTCCAGTGGTAGTAAGAGCTGTGATTCTCTTCCATTAAAGTCTGAATTGGGAGTGTACACTGATGAAAACTTGTCAGGTAGACTTTAGAAATGGTGATTTGAGACAAATAGTACAAAAAATAACAATATCAACTCATTATAGTATGCATACTTTATGAATGTTTTCTTTTTCTTTTTATTTCTTTTATGTTTCATCACAATAGGTGGCTAGATTGGTGATTTGATAGGTAGGTGATTTCAGTGTATGTCAGCAGATTGCTGACTACATAGTGCCAAATAAAAGTTGAAAATTTAAATTTTAAAATGATTAAAGGTTCATTGAGAAGTAAAAACATCACAAAATAATCTTTAGCTTGAAAAGCAGCCACGATCACATTAGTCTGAATTAATTTCTGCAGGATATATGTTTACAGAGTCTACTGGCAAATGTTTAGGTGAATTAAGTAATTGTTGATTACACTTGTTGACTGAGCTATGGCCCTTGACATGTAACTTCACATCATCTCATGAGATGTAACTTGCATAACTGTTAAACCATTCAACATACTCTGATTTAGTTTGGATTTATATGTGCTTAGTCTTTTCTTATGAAAACTTGGAATGTTGCGTGCCATTAGCAGATCTCAAGAACTATTTAACATACTCTGACTTTAGTAAAAATATTGTTGATTTACACCTAGATACACATATTATGGATTTTGTCTGCACCATTTTGGCAGAGTTAAATCCCTTGTCTCTTTACCTAGTGAAAAGTTTACTTGTAATGAGCATAGCTCAAGAACAATTTAACAAATTTTGATGCCATGCAATCAGAAATTATCACTTAATCTACTCCATTTTATATAGAGATTTGTCACTTGTTGATCAGCATCACATTTTTATATTGACATAGAATGTTGGTCCTATTGAAGGAATTGGATTTCATACATTCCACATCCTGGTTTTGAGGAATCATGGCCTAGAATACCAGTCTCCAAAAACTTGCACTTGCCAACACAAATTCTTCTCCTTAAGGCCCTATGGAACAAATTGTAGCGGAGCAATGCACCTATCACTAATAGCTCCAGGGCTTGTGTTTAGTAAAATGCAGGAGAGCTATGAACAGTTAAGGAGATTTATTCCTTCTCCTCAGATATTTACAACATCCACATTGAAGTCACATCCTTTATGACATATGTCATATCTGAGGATTGCGGAACTTGCAAACATCAGTAATTGTCAGAGGTCACATATTATGGTTAGAATGTAAAAGGTGGGTCACTTATAAAATGGGACACTTTTATGGCTTTTACTAACTGTGCTAATGAGGAAGTACTGTGCCAAAGTAATTGCAACATTGTGCACATTTCTATTTCAGTGGATGGTGGTCATAGAGCTATCATCTTCAGTAGGATTGGAGGGATAAAGCCAGAGATTTATCCAGAAGGATTGCACATGAGGTGAGTAGATTTTGTCAGAGATTTGCCCAGAAGGATTACAAATGAAGTTAGTAGTATTTGTTAGAGATCTGTCCAGAAGGATTACAAATGATGTTAATAGTATTTGTCAAGTTGGCAGACTGCAAGACAGACTTTTCCTGTGGTAACATGTGATATATATGGAAGCAGCATAACCATAAGATTCCATGATTAATTTTGTATAAAGTTTACAGTGGCCTCAGATTTTATTTCTGTTTGTGTGAGTCTAAAAGTTAATGTATTTGATGTAGGCAAGGTTGTATTATACTGGGAGACATTATAAGTCAAAGCCAGGGTTCTCAGTATTTGCGTAGGATCTGGTTGTGGCCAATAGAATTTAGATCTGACTATTTTCTGATGTGTAGAAATTCCAGCTGATGTTTTTTGACACGTAGATTTGTGCTGGAGTATTATTCTCAATTACCCTTGGTTTGCCAACAGCTTAGTTTGCTTGTGTGTTTGTGTGCTGTCCATAACAAATTTAGTTTATGTGACCATGATTGTCATTTGCTCAATTAGTGTTTGCACCGTGTCAGCCAATAGTATCAGTCTTATGTAAAATCAATATGAACTGGGTGGAGCCAACAGGTCACTGATGCCATGCTTAAATATGCCTAACTGAATGAAGATGAAATTGCTGTGATTATCTTCGATGATTATCAGTGCGGAAAATTGCAACAATTGTAACTTGAATGGGTTAACTTGTGATCAGTAACTACATTTGTTTGATAGCCCATTAAATTTGACATTTTTTAGCCAAAACTGGAACACGAGGGAGCTCAGTGTTCCCACATGGGTCTGCAATTATGGAAGAAGTCTAAAAATTGAAAATGACTAAAAAGTATTGAAAATGTAACTTTTATTTATTATTTGGTTCTTAGTCAGAAACTGGTAATATGACCACTTTTTGCATTTTAGAGAAGTTTTATTATATTGATTAGGAGCTCTGTACATTTTGGGGGGGGGAGGGCTAGAAAAGTTAGGAATTTTTTTTACATTTGTGAGCCTTGTATGTCATATTGGCAATTAATTTTCTTAATTTGGTGAAGTGTTAACATTTTAGAATTAGTTATGACTTAACTACATTACCTTGTGATCAGCTGCAGGCATTTCTTTTTGTTGCACCTCGAATTGCACAGAATAAGGCAAACTGAAAAATGACTGTTTGTAAAACCAGTAAACATTTATTTGACATTACAGTCAATGAGAACACATCTGAACTTATAAATCACAATGGTGCAGAGAAGTATATTTTCTTTTCTGTCAATGTCTCAGAAATAACCTGACCGTCATACTCCAAAGACACAAAAGTAAATGTCTTAAAATGGTTAGAAAATTTTTGGTTTGGCAAAAAAGTGAATTTCTGTTGGTGAATTTTGTTTTAAAAGATGGAATTGAAGTGATGTGTGAATATTGCAAAGACGCTGAACAATCAGATGCATTTGCCACTGAAGGTAGTTCCAATCGTCAGAAAGTGCCCTCAATTTTAATGCAGAAAGGTTATTGCCAAGTTTGTCAAGAGCCAGTATGTTCTGTTGACAGATGACATAGTATGCAAAGTCACCGGTTGTGATGTTCATCTTTGATATTTGATTAATATATAACTTGTATAATTGTGTGGGTATTTAAACTGATTTGATGTGTTTAACAATAGGATATGTTAAAAATATATTACAGATTATCCTCTGTTTTAATATACACAGTCATGCGTAAGTGCAAAGTCATTAAGGACCATTTTATTCTCACAGTTGGCTTGTCAATTTTTTAAGAAATTCTGTTTGTGTGTTTCTCTTTGTTCAACATGAGACTAAACATCTTAAATATCAGTTTTCTTCACAAACAACAATCAATCTCAACTTTTAGCTTATGATGGCGAAAAACGAAGGTGTTTGCGATTTCAGTTTTGAGATGCATTTTGCAGCCAAGGGTCAAATGACTATTCAGTTTTGGAATCTGTTGAGAACTCTGTAAGCAGTAAAATGAAATCCATGACCAAACCCATTCTATGTCAAGGACAGTGTTATAATGAGGTATATTATGGTGAGGGACCATTGTGCAATATCGAGTTGGTCCTAAATGAAAACTGCAATGTCCAATAGTGCTGCCATGGCAGTCATTTTGAAAATCGGTCACAATTCCTCCTACATTGCGCATATAGAAAAAGAGATGGATACTGAATTTTTAAGTAAATATTTAACTGTGATCGTTTCTTCTTCCCCTTCCGTTTTATTCCAATATATTTTTTTGACAAGGGGAAAATGCCCCTTTATGACACAATCCTTGGAGCATCTCTGAATTAGGTTGCTATGACCGCTGTCATGAAAGCCTCCTTTCACTACTTCCCGTAAATGGATGATTTTTATAACATTTGGTTTTGACCAAAAGACTTCTGATGTCTACTTTAATCTTAATAAAATGGTATCAGTGGTGTAAATCTGACATACAGTATCTCCACCACAGCAGCAGATTTGATAACCTGGTTATCACTGAAGAACATCCACATTCCAATTTTCTTGTATTTCTGGAAATTATTTTTGTCCTGTAAAGTGTTGGAAGACTTTTTATATTTGTTAAACTGTGTTGATGAAATTTTCACATCTGAACATATGAGGGTGTGTTGAACCTTTATGTTTTAGAACTCTCATTAAATAGTTGTTTTAGACGATATTCAAATTTGCTGTATAATTCAGTAATTAAACTGCAGACAATTGTCTAAGTGTCTAGTTAGATCTTATAAGCAAACTCTGCTGATGTGTTAATGATCAGTTAGTTCATAGATGGGACAAATAAGTTGGTGGAGTGATACGGTCACATAAATTGATTTTCCCACCTCACCCCATACCAATATTTTTTGTCACTTCATCATCCAATCCTTGAAGTTCTATCCTTGGAATAACCCTAAAGAAAACATCCAGGTGGCAGTGTTCATTGTTTATAATAGAATCTTGTAAGGTGCTTCCTATGTGGTGTCACCGTGGTTGCTCTTATTGGCATCTTATCAAGTTTTTGTCAAGACTGTGTCACAAACCTTTTGCCATTACAATTTATCATTTTTTACACGTCGTATTTACAACAAATTTAAACAGTTTTTGTATTGTCTTAATGTGAGCCTTGTATTCGTCTTTTTTTCTTCTTCAGAATACCTTGGTTCCATTACCCTTATGTCTATGACATCAGATCCAGACCCAGAAAAATATCTTCTCTCACTGGAAGCAAAGGTAAACATGTACTTGCATTTATAAAGCCTTTCTTGATTCTTCAACAAAGTGCAGGCTATTTGTTTTTATTCCACTCGTTATGTCAGAATAAATAAACTCAATATGTAAGCATTTAAAATTATTTAAGATGAATTGTGCTATTTTTATGGAGTGTATGGTATTAATTCAGACTTCCGTTTGATGAACTCTTTCCCTACTACAGAGGCATATATGTGCCTTGCCTCTGCAGTGACTGATAAACTCGCTTGTAAACAAGCACTGCTTTCCACCATAGCAGATGTATCCACTTGCCTGTTACATGCTTTGGCAATGGATAGATCCACTCATTACAAATGAATTACTTCATCCAAAATGGGTTGTAAAATAACTTTCATCCAATCCGAATAGAGTTTACAAAATGATAGTTCTTCATGTGAAAGACGTAATGTACTAAATGTTGCTACGAAATCTTTCTAAATTTTCTGGAATTTTGTAACAAGTGATAGTTAATACATGCAGTTGCTGACATTGGAAACAATAGCTTTTTGTTAGCTATTCAGAGTCATACATTTTAAAGTTTTTCTCAGGACAAGACTGATGATATTGATTAAGAAATGTTATCATCTTTTTCCAAGTCTGTCAGAAATTGAGACAGAATCAGATGATTAAGACATTGAAGTGCGGATAAGAGCCAAGTGCTTTGCAGGTTGCAGATTTCATTACAAGCGTTAGTCTTACATTTGTTTTGGATGAGGAAAAAAAATTGTGGCTGAAACTAAAAGCTATGGAGCAAAATGGATGAATGAGAAGCATGACAACAAAGTTTTTAAAACAAATAGATGCAGTTTGAGGTTTCCATAATGTGCAGGCAGTGTGGTGTTTGTCTTTGTGTAAAACAGAATTGCTTTTAAAACTATTACCAACAGAAAATTAATACCTAATAGAACACAATGAACATTTAAACAGTTTTAAGTAATTATGTGTACAGATCTGACATACAACCTTTTATAAAATAATAGCAGACAAATTATAGTCTTATAAATAGCGTGTTTTATGTTCAATCCATGGAGGATTTTTATGGTCAGTCTTGTGGAATTTGGCAGTTTAAAAAGAATCACAGACAAAATTTAGTTACAGCTTTTATATATACCTGGCAGACCTGCCAACTCAATTTTGCCATAAGTGTTATGAAAATTACCCTTAAAACACGAATTTTAGGCATACTAGCAAATAACATAATTTTTGTGTGAAAAGGACTGCCCTCTAAAGGCTGCTCTGATATGACTTCAAAAAAGCCAGTGTTTTCCTTGTTGAGTGTGCATGTAAGCACCAGTGATTATTCAGCATATAGACAATGCTTTATCCTTTTGTAATGGTGTTTAGTTTCAGTTGTCACAGATGTGAATATAAAGTAATCAAAGCGTTCACAGAATTTGATTTGGACAGTATTGTCAGATCATCTATATGCAACGTGGAAAAGCAGGAGTGGAAAACGTTCTAATCATCAATGAGCTGCTTTTATCAACAGTTGGGGCTTGGCAAAAATAGCGAATATATATTGATGAAAAGGAAGTAGCTGCAGCCAAAAGAGGATTCAAAAGAGGAAAAGAAACAATCACGGAAGAAATTAATTTAAAGTGTAAGAAACTATTACTGGAGGGATATGTCAGCATCCTTTTTGTGGCAGCTGACAAACTGGCCAATGCAGCAATATAGAAAGGGACACTCATGCTAATATTTCAGTCCATTGTAGTCCGAAGAAACGAGCAAGAAAGACAAGCAGGTGAAAGCACTGAGTTATATATGGAAGAGAGTGCAGAAGCTGAAGAGCAGTGGTTAACTTCTGGGTCCAGTTATGCTGATTTCATTATAACTGTCATTTCCCTTTCATATTTCATTACATTTATTTAATGTTCTTATATTTGTTTCTTGTATTTAAATTAGTAACTGAAGTAGAGTAGTTGATGCTGTGAGTAGTACTGGAAATTGAAACATTATTGAATTTCAGTTCTACTGATTTGTATGTACCCAGAGATGGTAAACATATAGCTTGCACTGTTCATTATCTTTCAGACTCGAAGATGGCATTGTACATTATATTTCAGACTTAAAGATGGCACCATGCATTATCTTTCAGACTTGCAGATGGCATTGTACATTATCTTTCAGACTTGAAGATGGTACCATGCATTATATTTCAGACTTGAAGATGGCATTGTACATTATTTTTCAGACTTGATGATGGCATTGTACATTATCTTTCAGACTTGAAGATGGTACCATGCATTATCTTTCAGACTTGCAGATGGCATTGTACATTATCTTTCAGACTTAAAGATGGCATTGTACATTATCTTTCAGACTTGCAGATGGTAAACATTTCCTTAAGAGTACTATCCCGACCAGATGCAAAGAATCTTCCCCAGATTTACAGACAACTTGGAATGGACTATGATGAAAGAGTTTTGCCCTCTATCTGTAATGAGGTACTCATTTTTTTAATACAGATTATAAACGTTTTATTTATGTAACATAACCGTGACACTGGAAACTGGTTTAGGGGTTTCAGATTATATGGATTACTAAAAGGCCAAAATATTCCATGAAACTAATAATGTAAATTGAAGCTAATCAGTTGGAGTGAAAAAGAAAGGGAGGAATAGACAATTTTTATTAAGGTTCTATGCTAGGGAAAAGAAAATAAATTTCTAAGCTAAATGAAAATTTAGACATAGGCAGAAAGAAAATAATGAGAGTCATATCTTCACCACCAAGAAATAGATTAGTTGGATTGAATTCTTGCACACATAAAGGCATATGCATCATGTACATGTAAAGGCATATGCATCATGCATACATAAAGGCATATGCATCATGTACATGTAAAGGCATATGCATCATGCACACATACAGGTATATAAATCATGTACATGTAAAGGCATATGCATCATTCACACATAAAGACATGCATTGTACGCATGTAAAGGCATATGCATTGTACGCATGTAAAGGCATATGCATTGTATGCATGTAAAGGCATATGCATTGTACATGTGTAAAGGCATATGCATTGTACATGTGTAAAGGCATATGCATTGTACACATGTAAAGGCATATGCATTGTACACATGTAAAGGCTAATGCTTCATGCACACATAAAGACATGCATCATGCACACAGTTGTGCTGCCAGGAAAGGCTTCATAGCACTCTTTCCTTTTAGGTAGGAAACTTTATGCATATGGTTACTTTGGCTTGACATTAATGGTTGTTAAACTAGATTTTATTGGCATATTGGGCCCTGGAACAAGACTTCTATCATAGTTTGAACCCTGTATTCATCTAAGATGTTTTACAAGTTTGTTTAAAATTTGGGCTGCCAAGAAAACTTAAAATGGCTGGCTCCATGCATGGCTCATCTCCCGATGATTTCGTTCTGGCTGATGAAACTTTGGCAGAGCTCATCTTAAAAAAAAAGGTCTTATTTTGGAGTAGATATAGTGGAGAGACAATATTAATGAACTTTGGAAAATTGTACCTAACAACCATAGAGAACAGTTCCGCAACATGTTAAAGCTGGGCAATCTAGCTATGTATATGTCCCTTCAGACAGCAGACTGTGAAAGGGGCTTCTGTTCAGAGAACAGTATTCATACACAAGCAACGAAGAGATTAAGCTTGGAAACAATAAACAGATTGATGCTTGTACAGCTAAATGGGACATCTTTTAAGGATTTTGATTTCAGTATAACTCTAACAAAGTTGAGTAAGAAAGCAAGACATATTATTCAAATGCTAAGTAAATATTTAACCATGGCCATTTCTTTATATCCCACCCCACCCACAACCATTTTTTTCTTTCTTTTCTGCTCCTCCCTTATTTTGGTGACAGGTGGGGAGCTCGCACATTCAGATAAAATCCTGTCAGCATATCTGCAGAATGTTGTAGAGTTTAACACCATTTTTCAGATAAAATCTGTAGATATCACTGAAATTACCCTTTGGCCAATAACTCAATCCATGAGAAATACTGGGAAGAGTCTGAAGTATACGCTGATTTCTTGTAGATTTAGTTGTCTGCATTGTTGCATTATTGAAATCTGACCTAATAACTATTCACTACTTATCTGGGGGCCTTCCTTGGGGTGGGTGGATGTGCTATCCTAGGAGGGAATACATTATTCCCAGGCCTCCCTTTTGAGATCCAAGGTACAACGATGTTACACATAATTTTTACTTTTGTTTCTAGGTCCTGAAGAGCGTGGTAGCTAAATTTAATGCTTCCCAGCTTATCACACAGCGTCAGCAAGTCAGCTTGTTAATCCGACGAGATCTTGTAGAGAGAGCAAAAGACTTTTATATTATCCTTGATGATGTTTCCATCACAGATCTTACGTTTGGTAAAGAATATTCAGCAGCTGTGGAGTCCAAGCAGGTAGGTTTAAATTAGCATTTACATTTAATTTTTGCTTAGACTTATTTTTGTGCGACTGAGAGTGATTTCAATCTCATTATATTTTTAGCTAAATATTCATTCTCTTGTACCACATTTAATGCATGTTACTAGTAATTGCAACAAAGTGAATGGACTTGCTAAAATTGGTAATAAAATATATTTCCACTGGCCTTTCAGGTCAGTGTTATTTGTCAGGAGAGGCCACTCGGAGTTTAAGGTGAATGATTTAACAACATAACACTTATCTCAAGTGAATGTTGTTTCACCTATCGTATAACTTGAAACGATGCTAGAAAATGTTTAGAACAATAATTTCTCAAAAATGTTTCAGATGTTAATTTAAATTCTCTGAGAAAAGAAAATTGAAAATGAAAGGAACACTATTTAGAACATTCTTTTTTAATCGACCATGAATAAAAATGGACCATGAACATGTATACAATGGACCATGTGTGTAAAATGGACCACAAGTACATGCAGAATGGACCATCAGTGTGTTAGATGGACCGTGAAGAGCAATTTCTCTTGACGTATGTCCTTCCAGCTAATCTTGCGTAAATTAATATCACTTTAAACCTCAGGCTATCATTTTTCTCAGTACTTTGATTTGAAAGTGTGTGGGTGATTTGGGAAGTAGAAAATCTGAACATGAATGTCTTGCATAGAAAACATTTGTATGACCATTCCAATGACAGGCTAACTAAGACGAGTCACTGTTTGACAAATAAACTTTCATGTGATAAACTTCATTTTATTTTCAAATGGAACACTGTACCAGTTTTTTATGATTTTTGTCAAAATTGCTTGACTAGTTTGTCATTGTTGGTATAGTCATTCCTTTCAAAGTTTATGAAATCAGTTGATTACCAGATATTAAAGCTTAGGTAGGTATTATTTTAAGGCTTCATAAGTACATATTCACTTCGTCAGTATGAGATTCTTGTAGCAACAGAGACATCTAGTTAACTAATTGATGTTGCTTTGTTGTATTACTAGGTGCTATTGTACGGTATGATTTATGACAAAAATATTTCAACTAGGTGTGTGAACTATGGTTTTATTATTTTATCTAATCAGTATAATTTTAAATTCCTTTCAAAAATAGACTTTAATTAAACATAATTTAGCCTGACATAAAATTGAAATCACATATTTCTGTCCTCCAGGTAGCTCAGCAAGAGGCACAGAGAGCTCAGTTCATAGTGGAGAAGGCAAAACAAGAGAGACAACAGAAAGTGGTTCAGGCAGAAGGAGAAGCGGAGTCTGCCAAACTTATATCCTTTTTTCTTAAAATTATTTTAAAAAATCCAGAGTCTAATATCGTGTATAAATGGGGCTGTATCACATGTGACTTGGAATATTTTTACCAAATTTGCAGAAAGGTCTTATCTTTTATAGAATTTGCATTAGTGATCATTTTGAAGTCAGTAGTCTGTCTCCCTTGCCTTTTTTGTATTGTCTTTGTTGGTAGGTAACCTACTAGAGTTTTCATCTAACTTGTAGTTACCATCACAAACATTATAGAACATTTTCACAGTGGTCATCACTTGTGTGAACCACATACATTGTTTGGTTGCATTCTGTTGGGAATCATTGGGCAGCTATCAAGAGTACAGTCCGGGAAGACTTGACTTTTTTGTTAGACGTCCGGATTGTCCAGTCATGCATGTAGACTTGTAATACAAAATAAATAAGATCATGGATATAAAAATTCCACCTGTTGGTAAGATGCTAAATAAAATATAGTTACAGGAAATGTTAAGCTTACTACATTAAGAAAGTGTACATTGCCTGCTTTCATAAAAAAAATCTCTTGTCAAATGATGATAACCTAAATACATGACAACCAGTGTGTGAGAGTAAACCAGAGTGACTATATTGTCTGTAATCTTGGTTCACATATAGAGCTTGTATGTGGGCTGTAAGGGCAGACATAGACTATAGACAGTGTACTAGTCAGCCTTCCCAAGAGTCTGAGGGATAGGCATAGACACTTGTCATAAATGGGGGGGGGTACATATCTCACATTGGTCAGTGATGCAGTCTTTAGTAATCTGATGACAGAGAGGTTTGAACTATTTAATTTGGTTCATTTTTCTAAATTTTTAAAAATGTTTTAAAAGGTAGGATGATTTTCCCAATGGTTTCAGATTCTTTTCTGCCAGAAAAACCACTTGCAACTACTGTTGAGCTGTCAGTGGTGTATTGTGCAAGTTGTAAAAAATTTAAAACTTTATTACATGGTACACAATTGACACAAAATCATTAAATTTTAAAAAGAAGTTATTTTAACACCATTTTATTTTTTGAAATCTTTCATGGACTTGGTTATGTTTTGAACTATAATTTCTCATCTAGCTACTTCATTATAGTATTTATGTGACCTCTACTTTTTTATCTTCTCTACAGAATGTGTTTACCCCTAGCTGAAAGCGAATGGCTGTAAATTGTAATTAATATCTACCACAAGAAAGAATCTGCATTGTTAATAACGCCTTTTTTGACAGAACATATTTCTTTTTTGTCGTAATTATGGCTGCATTAAGCTGTGTTTAGAAGATTACATAGTAAGGAGAGTGCTTGTTGGAAATAGAATGGTTTGCAATGATTGGCATGTAAAAGGCTGTCTGAAGAAATGGTAACAATATCCTCAGTCTGTTTTTAGTTTTTGCTCTTCTGGTCATCAAGCAGAAGAACTTGTAGGGCTGGGTGGTTTCCATCGTCCTTACTTTAACACAGATTTATTGTTGCTACACACAGATTTATTGTTGCTACTCCTCCTAAACTACTTGGAGGATTGCCAAACATGCTCATCACATGATGCTGCTTCTCCTGAATGAAAATGGTGTTTATGGCTGCTGCCATCTTGTTATCACCACACCAGATCTGCCACCCCTTTTTGATTTGGACACAAATCTTATGGAATTGACTCTGAAGGTATGAACTTAGGGGAGAACAAAAAGGTACTAGCTTGTCCATGTTTTGATATGGATCAGTTTCATATTTGATTTTGTGGAGTTTTCCTGGGGACCAGACAAACTTTACAGTAGTACCTCAGATGCTTTAAACTGCACATATTTTGTAATGAAAAACATTTGCATGATCAAGCTGTTGCTTATAGAATTTTCTTAAGATGGCTATTATTCGAGATGTAATTGACAATTAATCTCTTAAAAAGTTTTACTAGTACATAAGATTGAAAAGGAATATTCAGATTCTCTGGGTGGGAGCAGGAAGGGTAGTGGTTATGTTTATTAGACACGTGTTAATTTGAGTATGCCAGATAGTGGGAGAGTTGATTGATTGCTGTTGTGACACAAAATGGAGAAAAAAAAGTTAATGATTATGTCAAGCTGAGAAATGGCAAGAAGCCATTGAGCTCCATAAGGTTTGGAACAACTGCAGCTTGTGAAATTAAGGTCCATGTGTACTTGACGGATTTTTAGCTCAACTTAATGTTTACCTTCTCTGCATCAATCTTAAGTCATGTTTCGTGGCCCTGAGTGGTCTAAAGTGCTCACCATTCCGGATCACTGCCATCTCACCTCTGTCTGCATGGGATCGAGTCCAAGGCTCGGCTAGTGTGGGTACGTGGGAAAGCCTGACAGTAGCTTCTCTTGGGTCGATGGTTCTTCCCTGGGTTTTTCCAGGGTTTTTCCTCCACCAGTTATACTGGCCACCATGTATAGCCTATCTTGTGCAGAAAAATGGTGTTAAACCCTCGAACAAGAACAATAAATCATGTTTCTGAACTGGTCTAACCTATGGAAAGAAATCTGCTGTCTTACTGTGCATGTCTTGTTAGGGTAGGCAGTCCTGCCACTCCTCTTGCAGACATGCGAACTCTTACGATTTTGCCGTTAGTCTTGTGAAAATTACCCTTAAAATACGGACTTAACAGCATACTAGAAAAACTACGGAAAAATGATCGTTGCTGAAAAATCCGGATAATTTGTTCATCTGTGTCTTATTTGGATCCGGGTTTCATTTAGAATTAATGAAATTAGATAACCAGACTAACTTTACAGCAGCAGCCAGACACTTTAAACTGCACCTATTTGTTCATGCAAATCATCGGCATGTTCAAACTGTTGATTATAGAATTTTTAAAAATGGCGTCCAGAAAGTGATGCCTGTTTAAGACAAAAGGGAAAATAAGCTTCTAGAAAAGTGTTAATAATCAACACAGAAGAATAAAAAGGAGTATTCAGATTGTTGAGGTTAAAATCTGGAAAGGACATCATTACGTTTATTGGACATCACATGCCAATTTGAGTATGTCTCATGGCGGGCGATATGATTGCTGTTGTCATGTGAAATGGAAAACAATTTCCCAAGAATTATGTCAGGTTGAGAAATAGCAACAAGCCATTGAGTTGCATATGGTTTGGAACTCGAGTTTGTGCAACTGTACTAGTGGTAAATAAAATCTACGCAATCTTTACAAACTTTTCAGTTGAACATAATGTTTATTGTTGATGCGTTGAACTTTTAATTGTGTTTTCCAGCTTTACAATAGCAGTTATTGATATTTTGTTACACCTTGCTGAAAACTGGTTAGTCGTATGGATAAAAACAAGTGCGTGACTGAGACAGGCTCATTGGGGTTGGCAGGTCTGCTCTTGGTTGTATCAACATGGGGGATTTTTATTGAAAGACCTCTTTTGATGTCTATTTGATTCTACATGATGTTGTCACCCACATATATTATATGGTCATTAAAGTAGTCTCTTGTCAAATGATGATAACCTACCTACATGACAACCAGTGTGTGAGAGTAAACCAGAGTGACTATATTGTCTGTAATCTTGGTTCACATATAGAGCTTGTATGTGGGCTGTAAGGGCAGACATAGACTTTAGACAATGTACTAGTCGGGCTTCCCTAGAGTCTGAGGGATAGGCATATACACTTGTCATAAATTGGGGGGGGGGGGCATATCTCACACTGGCCAGTGATGCACTCTTTAGTAATCTGATGACAGAGATGTTTGACATATTTAATTTGGTTTATTTTTCTCAATTTTAATTTATTTTTTTTATATAAAAAAAGGTTGGATGGTTTTCTCCATGGTTTCAGATTCTTTTCTACCTGAAAAACCACTTGCAACTACTATTAAGCTGTCAGGGTTGCATTGTGCAAGTTGTATAAATTGAAAACTTTATACCTGTTACACAATTGACACAAAATCATTAAATTTTAAAAAGAAGTTATTTTAACACCATTTTATTTTTTTGAAATCTTTTATTGACTTGGTTATTTTTAGAACTATAATTTCTCATCTAGCTACTTCATTATAGCTTTTATATGATTGTACTTTTACATCATCTCTACAGAATGTGTTTACTCCTTGCTGAAAGCGAATGGCTGTAACTTGTGGTAAATTGTAATTAATCTATCATAAGAAACAATCTGCATTGTTAATAACGCCTTTTTCGACAAAACATATTTCTTACTTTATCTGGTCGTAATTATGGCTGCATTAAGCTGTTTTTAGAAGATTACATAATAAGGAGAGTGCTTGTTGGAAATAGAATGGTTTGCAGTGATTGGCATGTAAAAGGCTGTCTAAAGAAATGGTAACAATATCCTCAGTCTGTTTTTAGTGTTTGCTCTTCTGGTCATCAAGCAGAAGAACTTGTAGGGCTGGGTGGTTTCCATTATCCTTACTTTAACACAGATTTATTGTTGCTACTCCTCCTAAACTACTTGGAGGATTGCCAAACATGCTCATAGCATGATGCTGCTTCTCCTGAATGAAAATGGTGCTTATGGCTGCTGCCATCTTGTTATCAGCACACCAGATCTGCCACCCCTTTTTGATTTGGACACAAGTCTTGTGGAATTGTCTCCGAAGGTATGAACTTAGGGGAGAACAAAAAGGTACTAGCTTGTCCATGTTTTGATATGGATCAGTTTCATATTTGATTTTGTGGAGTTTTCCTGGGGACCAGACAAACTTTACAGTAGTACTTCAGATGCTTTAAACTGCACATTTTATCATGCAAAACATATGCATGATCAAGTTTTTTGCTTAAAGAATTTTCTTAGATGGCTATTATTCGAGATGTAATTGACAATAACCCACTTTAAAAGGTTTAATAGTACATAAGAATGAAAAGGAATATTGAGATTCTTGGGGGAGAAAAGCAGGAAGTGGTAATGTTTATTTGACATGTGTTGGTTTGAGTATGCCAGATAGTGGGAGAGTTGATTGCTGTTGTGACACAAAATGAAGGGAAAAAAGTTAATGATTATGTCAAGCTGGGAAATAACAAGAAGTCATTGAACTCCATAAGGTTTGGAACAACTGCAGCTTGTGAAATTAAGGTCCATGTGTACTTGACAGATTTTTAGTTCAACTTAATGTTTACCATCTCTGCATCGGGTGGCCGAGTGGTCTAAAGCGCTCTCCATTACGGATCACTGCCATCTCACCTCTGCGTGGGTTTGAGTCTAGGATTCGGCCAATGTGGATATTTGAGAAAGCTTGCCAGTAGCTTTTCGTGCTTTGGTAGTTCTTCCCAGGGTTTTCCCGGGTTCTTCCTCCTCCATTAATTCTGGCCGCCATGCATAGCCTATCGTGTGCTGAAAAATAGTGTTAAACCCCACAGTAACAACAACAACAATCTCTGCATCAATCTTAAATCACATTTCTGAACTTGTTTTAATAGATGTTTTCCAATTAAGCAATAGTAGTACTTGATTTTGTTATACCCTACTGAAAATTGGTCTAACCTATGGAAAGAAATCTGCTGTCTTGCTGTGCATGTCTTGTTAGGGTAGGCATCTCTGCCACTCCTCTTGGTTGTATCAACATGGGGATTTTTATTGAAAGACTTATGTCTATTTGGTTCTACATGATGGTGTCACACATATATGGTAACAAAAGTAGCCATCTTGAAAATCTTGTTATCACTACTTCACCTTAATGAATGATAATATTAATATGGGGTTTCATTGAAAGATTTTTCATGATGTTGGTCATAAATTAAAAAGGCTGATCTGACCTCCAATATGGCCACTACAATGGCCATCTGAAAAAAAATTCTTATTGCTGTTTCTCATAGATGGTTGATAAGATCAACACTTTGCTTTCACCGGAAGACTTCTTATGATATATAGCTAGTCTTGATTAGAAATGGTGCATATCTGATATCCAGCATGGCCCAGATCTGATATCTAGTATGGCCCCATTTCAGCCATGATGAAAATGTGAAAATCTTACTGTTACTCTTCCCAAAAACCTGAAAGTCATATCAAGTTGTAGGCAGTAGATTAATATTTCAATGCCAACTAAATAATTTTTTATCAATTTGTGTTTTAATTCTATCTTTTCATTCCTCTTAAGTGTAATCATCATAAATGCAATGTGTATTTAACAGTAAAATGTGGCAATCTACCATAACAGCCGTGAACGCAAGCGTTTGAGAACCTAAGTGTTGACTGTGTTTTGATAACTGATTTGCAGAATTATTTGTATTGTTGCACTGAATTAAAAGCTGGCCTCCTTTCTATTATCACATTATGTCTTTTGAATCAAATAATGGAGGTGGAATAAAAGAAAAGGTAAAAGGCATGCAGATCCTATATACTTAAAATCTAGCAGCCCAAGTCATATGTTGGGTGAACTCACTTCATTAGATCAATCGAACACTTATAAATGTTATTGAGTATGTAACATAAACTACCATAAATTAACAGACTCATTCATAACTGATCAAAGATAGCAGAACATCCAAGCAAAATGAATACTTCATAAAATGAAGAGCTTGATACAGACCATTGTGGGCAAGTGAGCTTCAGAGACCTCCTGAACTGTTACTTGGAGATATCCTCAAGGATGACAAGTTTCACTATTACTTCCAATGAAATCACATCAGTAATGTACTAAGTGAACAATATAAAAATTGAGTTTCAATGTAGACGATCATCTTACACAATCAATGTCTCTGGATTTATATATATAAGAAAAAGGAATCTTGTTTGGTGGTGTATCATTATTTGGTATAGTTCCTTGCTCCATTGACTCCTAGGTTGGTAGTTTACTATTAAATATCACTCCAGGAACCAGACTAATCAACAAAACAAAAAGCAATGACATAATACACAGATGTTTTTGCATACGCATAATGGTTGTTGAAACCAGTTTAAAATATCTTACACATGTTGGACATTTTTGAAAATGTTAGTATATACAGAATAACAAACGAGTTAATTAGGAAAAGCGCGTTATTAGCTCTTATTTTCAATGTGATTGTAAAGCAAGGATTCAGATATTCCACAGCCCAGTTTCCTACACACACATACACACACACACATGGTTTTCTCTAAGCATATTTTTTTTCAATTTTTGGAGGTCCCTCTGTAACTAGCCTCCTTGTTTAAGATGCGGTTTATGTTTGTGGACCCCGTTGTTCGCAGTTAACGAGGGAGAGGTGTATATGGAATCATTTATTGATCACTGTCCAAAATAATTTATTGGTACTAATTATCAGTGGGTTCATTTATAATTAGTGGTGATCTTTTTCATGTTGTCACTGAAATGTATATATTCCTAATTGGAAAAGAGAGGTTCAACACATACACGTAATCATTCATTCCAAACCCTCTTTGGAGTTACCACTAATTCTTTAAGAACATAGGGGGCAATTTCTGTTGAAACATGAAAATCCTTAACTCTGTTTACATTGGTCAGGCTGTTGGCATGAATCCAGGTTACCTGAAGTTGAGGAAGATCAGGGCTGCCCAGAACATCGCTAGAACAGTAAGCATATCTTCTTCAGATCCATTACATATTGCTAATTTGTTTGGAGAACATGCACGGACTCACAGTCCTCCCAAGTGTGAAAACAAGATGACATCTTTTTTCAATTTTCTTTCTCAACTACACAGGGCACCATGTTTTGCAAGCATGCTTCTTTCCATTGCTACCAGTTTCCATTACACATGATCACATCTTTGGTTTATATTGAAATAAAAATGCTAAAATGTTGTCTGTCAACAACAGGATGGAGGAGTTTGGTGCCAAATCCTGTCATTCATTAGTCACTGTTTCCAGTCATTCCTGGTCAGTATGCTGTCTTCGGAAACATTTTTAAAAAAACTAGAAAACAAATCTTGATTTTGAATAATCCGTAGGAATTTTCTCATCACAGGGAAGTATTAGATCTGATCCAAATGTTTATGGACGCTGTATCTAGAAATAAAACAGACCGAGGTGATTAGCAGAAACTTTGGCCTATTTCAAGCATGCTATTTCATATCTTTAAAATTTTATTGCATCATGTTACTTATTTCTTGACCGTTTGGTGGTCTAGTGGTTAGAGAACCTGCCTCGGATGCAGGAGGTCATAGCTTTGAAGCCCAGCTGAGTCGTACCAAAGACTTATTAAAATGGTACTTACAGCTACCTTGATGGGCACTCAGCATTAAGAGGTAGTCTGTTTTTTTGTATCATCTCTGATCTGGTTTTTTAAAAACATCCTATCCGCTCCCACTCCGTAACGATCCTTGTAAATTATTTGTTCCATATATTAGTTAGCACACTACTCTTGTAACCAGTATATTGATTGGTCAAAGGTTTTAATTTATCCAATGAATCTTTGTGTAACGGAAACTGATGGCAGTGGAAAGAAGAAGAATGCTTGCAAAACATGGTGCCCTGAGTTGTTGAGAAAGACCATGACATGAAAAGTTTAGATAAAGGTTTAAATAACATATGGGAATGGCTGCACATGAAGTTGACAGAAATTTTGTTGGTCTGTTTATAAGAAAAATGAATGCTTGAGGACTGGCATTTAGTGACCTCTGCATTAAAGATCTGAATTAACGGTAATCACGGTTGAAAGAGCTTAGAACAGCACCCACAAAAGAAGCTGCAAATGGAAACATAGAAGGTCAGAAATCGTCTGGAAAAGTGCATTTAACTACAATAAGAAAGATTTCTTACGTAATAGAACATATGTAGCCCTCTGTCAGAATATGCGCACTGTATGTCGCCAATACAAGCACCAGCTTTAAAGGAGAAAGGCTCTCACTGAGAAGGAAAAGAAACGAATGCACATTGACCTCCAAACCCACCTTAAAATAATTTCAGCTTTTTTATGGAAGATCAAAATCGTGTCTGTAGACATCACTGTAAACTGCCACAATGAACACATCATAGCGATATGACTGAAAAATTGTTACATCTACGTTAAATATCCAAATTTTGCACACACACACACACACACTAATTTCTTCTGGGCTGTGCTTCTAACACGAGTCCGACAACATGACAGTATATTATCAAGCTGTATCATCCAGCTTGCATTGCCTGACCAGAATGTCTATGTGATCAGTCAGTGTCTCTAAATCACCCAGCCATCATAGACTGTCAGTCAGACCATTTGATAGAGCTGTCTTGTGGTCTCTAAATCACCGTTCCTGTATTCTCTGTACAGTGTCAATCAGACCATTCAACTGAGCTGTTTTGTAGTTCAGACTCAACCAGCTTGCACTACCTTTGACAGTCAGACCATACATATGAAATCTGCACTCAGATGGATAATAGTTGCTGCCAAATAGCTATCCCTGGCTAACAAGAGTGCCAGCAGGTGGCCTTTAGATGCCAATGTCATCTCTAATTTCTGAATGCCACCACCACTTGAGTCGGATAAGTTGCTAATAGAAAGGACATCCTAGCAATTTACTCTTTCTGTAGCTGGAGCCCACACACAATGACAGCACATCTCCATTCAGTCTGCCACCAATATCTTCTGTTCTAGGTGGCTCAGTGGTTAATGCATTGGAGCTGTGACCATATGGGGGTGAGTTCCCACCATCTTATCAGCGGTGATCATACCAGATAGGCTACAGTGTTGATCGTGCCAGGTTGGCTACAGCGGTGATTATACCAGATAGGGCTGCAGCGGTGATCATGCCAGGTTGGATACAGCGGTGATCATGCCAGGTTGGCTACAGCGGTGATTATACCAGATAGGCTACAGTGGTGATCATACCAGATAGACTACAGCGGTGATTATGCCAGATAGGCTACTTGGGTGATCATACTAGATTGGCTATATGGGTAATCATACTAGATTGGCTACAGCGGAGATCATACCAGATTGACTACAGCGGTGATTATACCAGATTGGCTACAGCGGTGATTAGACCAGATTGGCTACATGGGTGATCATAATAGATTGGCTACAGCGGAGATCATACCAGGTTGGCTACAGCAGTGATCATACCAGATTGACTACAGGGGTGATCATACCAGATTGGCTACACCAATGTGTCTCTGGGCAAGGCATTTTACTAGCTTTGTCACAGTATAACCTTCAGAGTGTCACTGTGCTGTGAAACACCAAACAAAAGCTGAGCCAGTACTAACAAGTTATGGTGATGTACATAAACCATTCTTGGACAGCCCATCAAGAATGTAAACCATGTTTATGGTAATCAGTTCCTCTTTAATAGTACTGGACCTTGGGATCAGATGTTCACTGGGTTTGTATCTCTTCCACTCCAGTCCCAGCACCATCTAAGCTAATGCCTAGTTCTGGATATGGTGATCAGTCTTTTTGAAATGTATCTTCCCTGACAATTTACTTTACCATTGAAGGAGGCTTCTTTGCCACCCCTCCACACCACAGACTTAAAGACACAACTTATTAAGCTTGATCATATCTGCATGATCTGGCCTGTGTCCATGGAAGACTTGGCCTTCAATGCATCCATTGAAGACATTTTACATCTTTGTCTCCAGACTGTTGTCACCCTCTCATCAGTGGTATAATTCCATCAATCATCATTGTAACCAAGAAAGACCATCCATCTCTTTAACTGTTGGCACATCAAATAGGCATACATTATCCAGGTTCAGCAACCAAGAGCCCAGTATTAATTTCACAACAGGGACCAGAGAAGTTAGAATGAGCCATCTAGGATATACCCACATACATGTGAACTCCCAGATGGGGGAGGG
Source organism: Sinohyriopsis cumingii (assembly GCA_028554795.2). NCBI lineage: Eukaryota > Metazoa > Mollusca > Bivalvia > Unionida > Unionidae > Sinohyriopsis > Sinohyriopsis cumingii. The sequence goes on from CM068838.1 coordinate 41,066,694, forward strand.
GGGTCCTCTCCAGATGATGGGTGTCTCTTATCCTCCTGTTATTGAAATCTCTGTACCACAATCTATTTAAATACATTTTGACTTTTTTCATATCGTATTTCCAAAGTAGATTCTTTTCTGTATTACTGCTTGTGATCACATGACTGTGAACTGGTTTAAGTTATGGCATGGAATATTCTGAGTGATCAGAGGTACTTTCGAAAAAATGAAGGATATGTGATTTTGGTTGGATTACTAAGGTGGTTAGTCAGCATAAAAAGACCCATTCCTTTTGGCTTTGATGTTTATAGATTGTCAAAATGTTTTTGTGTACATTATTTCCCGATGCTAAAATGTCAAAATCCAAGCAACCAAAATACCAGATGAGAAGCAGTGATGCATGAGAACTTGAGATTAGTTTAACTCTTGCAAACAAAAATGCATTCTGTGCAGTATACATTTTTTATTTAACTGTTACAATAAATTGGACAAATTAGAACATAAGCAAATTAAAAAGCAGGGATACTTATTCAATGTCCATTCCAAAGTATGCATTCGTAGGTTAGTACAACAGGATGTTTGCAAATCCTGCTAATTATTTATAATGGAAAAACATGCCCTCACTTCACATTTGAACAGGTGCAAACTTTGGTCCATTTCCAGAAGGTGAGATTATAGTCCGTGGGTTGCCAGAAAGTTATTAATTCTTTTCAACTTCAAGTTGATGCTGGTTTGAATGTGCAGAATGAATTGCAGAATGAAAAAAGTGAAAGATGAAATGGAGTTTCGTGTCAGACAGAGGACAGTATTTTTTATGTCAGATGCTGGATTAGGTGAACTGGCAAAAAAGATACCAAAATTAGATGGCATATTTCAGAAGTCTTGGCTGTTACAGTACATACAGTTACAACACAACACCAAGATGGAAGGAATGTTGCACAATATTTGCCAACATTTTGGGGAAAATAACCAATTTACATCAGAAATCAGCATTTTAATTTTAGGATATCAACTCTTACCTGACAGTACCGTACTGAGTTCCCAGATCTCGTTCGTTTTGGAACAGAAATATCCATGAGACAATGTCAGTCAACTGGAAAATGTTACAAAGCAACCATAAAGAACAGTCTCCGAACTTGCTGTAGCTGGCTAAGATAGCAATGCATGTGCCTTTTCACAGGATGATGAACAGAACACTTTTCGGCACAGAACACTTCATATTCAGATAATTAACAGATTAGGCTTAGAAATATTCAGCAGATTAATGCTTATACAGCTAGAGGGGAATCTTGAGAATTTTGATTTCGGAAGAGACCACACATCAGTTTGGAATAGAAAGAAAACAACATATGTAAGTGTTGGGTAAATAACAAACTGGTCATTTCTCTCTTCCCCTTCCCCTTTGTTTCTTGTGGCAAGGGATAATCACACACACCTCCTTTTTATTGAAATCCTTTCAGCATCTCTGACTAGCCCACTGGGATAGTGAGCAAATTTTCGAGGTATTGGTCCCGGGAGACTCAATACAAGGTAGATGTTGTGCAGCAGGAAAAAAAACGTGACAAAACAAACAGTAGCTAATATTCCCAACACAAACTCAACATGATTCTTCTAGATGTTTCTCAAAGCCTATCCAGTTTTCTCAACCAACACTTTTTCAGATAACCATGTTCTGAATGGAACCAGCAGCACCATTTAGGAAGCAGATTTTGCAGTCTTAACCTCAAAGAGGTTTTCTTAGATCCCCCAAGAAATTGAGGTTCACTGTCGGAGACTCCTGAAATATAAATTTCTGCTAACAAACATGATGGACAGAATTGCTTGGCTTAGATGGCCCACCACTTTGAATGCCTGTGAGGGAAAATGTAGAGTCTTCCAGTGGTGCAAGCAGAGAAGCATCTTTGCAGGCATCAGTTCCATACATTGCTAAACTTCTGCTGGCCTTTTGAGAAGAAAAGGCAGTCCTGTTCACAACCAAGGGCTGCTGTTTCAGAGTTTTGTACATGTTTCACCATCACACAGGAAGTTGTAAACCGGCATAAAAAGCCATCTACAAAAATGTAGCGATTTTGATTTGTCTCAACCAAAGACCTTGACCTTTTGGTGGAAATGGAACCAGCAATGGTTTTTGACCTGGCTGATCAAGGTACAGTTGGAAGCACCATCTCAAGCTTGTCTGACATGTCTTTCATACATGACATGGGTCTTGACAAGGAACAAGGTACCATTGGAAGCACCACCTAAAGCTTATCTGATGCATCTTTCTATAAAACCATGGATTTTAACATGGTTGAACAAGTTACCATCGGAAGCACCATGTAAAGTTTATCTTTCATGTCTTTCATACATGACCATTGGCCTTGATGTGGTCGAGAAAGGTACCATTGGAAGCTCCATCTAAAGTTTATCTTTCATACATGACCATGGACCTTGATGTGGTTGAGAAAGGTAACATTGAAAGCACCATGTAAAGTTTATCTTTCATGCCTTTAGGGGCCCCGAGTGTCCGAGTGGTCTAAAGCTCTCACCGTTCCGGATGACTGCCATCTCACCTGTGTCTGCGTGGGTTCGAGTCCAAGGCTCGGCTAGCATGGGTACGTGGGAAAGGCTGTCAGTAGCTTCTCGTGGGTTGGTGGTTCTTCCCTGGGTTTTCCAAGGTTCTTCCTCCACCAGTTATACTGGCCGCCATGTATAACCTATCCTGTGCTGAAATATGGCGTTAAACCCTAGCACAACAAAGCAGTCTTTCATGTCTTTCATACATGACCATGGGCCTTGATGTGGTTGAGAAAGGTACCATTGGAAGCGCCATCTAAAGCTTACATGAAATGTCTTTTTTATAAAACGTGCTTCCTCACCTGAGCAAACAGAATCAGGGAAATTTTTGCTTTATCGGACAAATCAGATTCTGCATTTCTTTGCCATGGTTAATGTTTTCTCATGACAGTCTATGGTTTAATTTCTAATGCCAAGGTTCCCTCTGATGAAGAATGAGTCCATTTTAAAATTCTGTCTGATTTGGACCATTTTTTCTCCAAGGGCATCATTAGGACCTTGATAGAACTTTTATGGGGTACTTGTTCTTTCCACCCAAAGAATGAAGGTACAATATATATTTCCACATAGTTTATAGTCTCTTTTGTCTTGTAGTCATTAGACTATCCAATCAACCCTACAAGGAATGAACCTAATACAACATAAATTTCTCATGATGTTGTGACAGTTTGTACTCTCCTTACAAGGAATTAACCCCAAACCACATGAGTTTATTAATTTGTTATGACAGTTTGCACTCGCCGTACAAGGAATTAACCGCAAACCACTTGAATTTATTATGGTGTTGTGACAGTTTGCACTCCCCTTTCAAGGAATTAACCCAAAACAACACAAGTTTATTATGATGTTATGATAGTTTGTACTCACCTTACAAGGAATTAACCCCAAACCACATGAGTTTACTATGTTATGAGAGTTGCCACCAGCTTAGCATTCAAGGCATACTGTTCCATGAATGATATTTTTCAGCCGTGGAATGGACCCCAGCTAAGGTAGCATTCTCAAGCTTCTCACTAATAGACCTTTCATCCGAAATGGCTTAATTGACCTAGTGAGGCTTATTTTAGCATTGCAGCAGGCAGAGCCGTCTTCCACTCCAGTTGAAACTCAAAAATGATATGATTTGGTACTAATCCCTTCATCCATGGAAATTCACTCTTGACTGACTTCTGTAATGGCAGATGGGGAATATTTTGTACTTTTATTGCAAAAACCAGCCAGAAGACATGGTTGGCATTTCTTTTCACTTGGAGGGGCTGGATTTGCAAGATAGTGGATCTTATCTTAATGTATTGTGATCAGATATTATTTTTATCGAACAGTAATCGTTGCTAAATAATTTCTGTACCAAATGTTTACTCAATTGGTCTCAGCAAAGAAACTGGTTTACTTATCTGGTATGACTAATTTTCAGTTGTGATGAGTACAAGTAATTTTCAGCTCTTGACAGGTGTACAGTTCAAGTCATTTGGAAGTTGGATGAGTTGTTTTAAGAAGACATTTATTTGTACTACAGTACAGCTAAATAAAACTTTGTGGAAAATTTATGAAAGGGGACAAGTGTTCTTATCCAATGCTAAGCCCATCCATGCTCCTTAAAGCTCCAGGCCACCGATCCCTGGTTTTGTTTTAGGAGAAATGGAAAAATAATCTGCAACTCAAGAGTATCAGGTGATATAATTACATGCTGCATTTTTATGTTGAAAATTTGCCACTAGTGTTGTACAAATGTTTTTGCAGTTCATCATTAATATAGTTTTTGTTCTATGTGCACATCAATCTTCAATGTTAAATAGATGAGCAGGGTGAATGGTAAATAAGATCAAATATATAAGATCCCTGTTAAATATGTAGGTAGGATCAATGATAAACATGTAAGGAGGATCAGTGTTAAATAAGCAAGATAAATGTTAAATGCACATGTAGGAGCCATGTTAAGTACATTAGGATCCATGTTAAATATGTAGGTAAGATACACGTTAAATATGTAGGTAATATCGATGTTAAATATGTAGGTAGGCTCCATGTTAAATATCTAAGTAGGGTCCATGTTAAATATGTAGGTAGGATCAATGTTAAACATGTAGGTAGGCTCAATGTTAAATATGTTGGTAGGATCAATGTTAAATATGTTGGTAGGATCAATGTTAAATATGTAGGTAATATCAATGTTAAATATGTTGGTAGGATCAATGTTAAATATGTAGGTAATATCCATGTTAAATATGTAGGTAGGCTCCATGTTAAATATAAGTAGGGTCCATGTTAAATATGTAGGTAGGATCAATGTTAAATATGTTGGTAGGATCAATGTTAAATATGTTGGTAGGATCAATGTTAAATATGTTGGTAGGATCAATGTTAAATATGTAGGTAATATCCATGTTAAATATGTAGGTAGGCTCCATGTTAAATATAAGTAGGGTCCATGTTAAATATGTAGGTAGGATCAATGTTAAATATGTTGGTAGGATCAATGTTAAATATGTAGGTAGGATCATTGTTAAATATGTTGGTAGGATCAATGTTTAATATATAGGTAGGATCAATGTTATGTAGGTAGGATCCATGTTAAATACGTTGGTAGGATCAATGTTAAATGTATAAGATCCATGTTCGTTATAAATCAATGTTAAATACATATGATCAGTGTGTTTAATATACAAATTTTATATTTATGTTTACAACATTAGATAGATAAATAGATAGATAGATATATATATAGATCAGTTGTCAATATTTAAGCAAGACCGGTGTCAGATATGCAAGTAAGATCCTTCTTAAATATGCATGGTCAATGTTTATTATATAGGATCAATGTTAAATATATAAAGAAAATCATTGCATGATGTTGAAGATCAACTTCATACTACAGTGTTGCACTACTCGACAAAAAAAATGTTTAAATTCCATAAAATTCCATCCTTTCCGTATTTTTATTCATCTTTTTTAGCTATTCTGTTGATATTCAGTATTTTCCATGGCTATTCTGTTGATATTCAGTATTTTCCATGGCTGTTCTGTTGATATTCAGTATTTTCCATAGCTATTCTGTTGATATTCAGTATTTTCCATAGCTATTCTGTTGATATTCAGTATTTTCCATGGCTATTCTGTTGATATTCAGTATTTTCCATGGCTATTCTGAATCAAGAATTTTCATTATTTATAACAATACTTTTTCTTAATTTAATATATTTTATTGAATTTAATACTCTGGGATCAAATTTGACCTGATTTTTAGAGAGAAGTAAGCGCTGAACTGTGTGATTTTGGGGTTATCTTTCTTTAACAGTGTCTTAGCATTATTTTTAGCAATCACTTGTCTTTGAGTAGAAAGTTTGTTATTTTGTGTATAGATAATAAACACATTTTATAAGTGTAATAATGTGTCATATTTATAGGCAGTGTATTCATACTGGAAAGTGTATTTGCATTGATGTCTGGATGCAAGATGGTGGAACATAAACTATTAATACAGTCAGCATCATCATGCCTTTAACTTCCCATATTTTTATGCAATTCAGTTTTAGTTTTAGTTTTTTAACTGAACCTTTTGGTTGCACTACATAATCACTTTTGTGGTGATGTGTCTTAACATGCTGATTACACACACACTTATCATATCATGTCAAAGTTTCAGAAATTAGTAATTCATAGAATTTTTGGAAATTTTGAAGGTTTATAGTTCACTCAGATCTGAAATGTGCAAGAATGCATGCAAGCTATCACGACATAACTTTACATTTTATACATCCTTCTCACTTTCTCTTCTTTCCACTTTTGAAAGGCATCAGTAAATTCAAACTCGGTGATATTTTGCCCGTTGTCATATAGACAAATTAGGGTCCTGGAATTTCATTTTCATGGGGTGGCTAGGATTTTCTGGAAGGCATGTTTTTCTTCCTTTTACCTCATATTTTGATTTTATTTGTTTCATGTAATATTTTTTCTCTACTTTTAATCAAAGAATGACATTTTTTCAAGGTATTTGAGAGGACAAATTTTCTTCCCCTCAAAACACCGACATTATCCCCCACCCACTCCAATTAAATCATCAATCACATAAAATTTTGAAGTTCTTTTCAGATATCTAAGCTTTGTATCGGAGTTTTAAATTCTCTTCTAAGTAGAAACGTAGTGTTAATAATGAACTGTTGACACAGGAAGTTTCACGCCGCACTTAATGTTTTTGTGCCAATTTTGGTAATTACACCTATTTTGGCCATATGGTTTCAGATGAGCAAACAGAAATTATACATGGTAATTAATTTTAAATGATCGGTATGTCTAGATTATATTATTGTGATGACAAGTGGGCAAAAGTACTTAACCAGTTGCCATTTAAATGTGCAGTGTGATTTTTTTTGCTAGCTTGTGAAGGTCAGAAACATTTCCAAACTTGAATGAAACATCTCTAGTAAAATGTGCACTAAATTCATGCACAGGTGTCTTCACAGATAGTGGTCATCTACACAGATCACAGCAGTTATGTATACAAACTACAGTGGTCATCTATACAAACCACAGTGATCATCAATACAAACCACAATGGTTATCAATACAAACCATGGTGGTCATCTGTACAAATTACAGTGGTCATCTTTGCAAACCACTGTAGTCACTGATGTTGCAGATGAATAACCAGCATTGCATCTAGAGCACTAATTTGTTGACATTGTATGTTAGGATTCCTGATAATCATGCAGATGGTTTGACATTGTGTGTTAGGATTCCTGATGATCATGCAGATGGTTTGACATTGTGTGTTAGGATTCCTGATAATCATGCAGATGGTTTGACATTGTATGTTAGGATTCCTGATAATCATGCAGATGGTTTAACATTGTATGTTAGGATTCCTGATAATCATGCGTATAGTTTGACATTGTTAGGATTCCTGATAATCATGCAGATGGTTTGACATTGTATGCTTTCATTCCTGATGAGCATGCAGCTGGGTTGACATCTTGTATTTAAATAGTTGACATCTTTGTATTTAAATAAAAAAATTGGATTTAAACAAATTTTGTTGTTATAAAACGAATATTACAGTTTGACATTTTATATTAAAGATCATTTTCTTTCATTTGGCATCATATTTAAGTGTGACAACAAGCCATTGATGTAGATTATTCTCGTTTAATAATTGTATTTGGTTTTTTCCTTTTCAGATTGCCACTTCTCAGAACCGTGCTTTCCTAAATGCCAACACATTGATGCTTAATTTTTCGGATCCAGACTTTGACATTGCTTCAGAAAATCTGGTCAAGAAAGGCAAGAAGTGATGACAAAAGGTGTAAATAAAGAACCGTTCGAGGATGTGATTTTATAAATTGTGCTGAATAGTGTACTGGAGAAATGTTTACGTTGAAATTGAGCTATTACTTACGGACACTGAATTTCACTTTGCCCATGCTGGAGGAACTTTTCATTCCAGAATCCTCATGAAGTAAAAGCACCATTTCATATAACTTGGTAGTTTTTTTATTCTCGCCATTTTTAAAACTCGCTAGCTCATAAATTTGTTCATGTAAATGAAATTTAAAAAAAAAGAGGATTGCAGAAATTGATGACACGACTGCTTCATCTTCTTGATAATTTATATCTAACCTCATACAACATGCACCCAGCCACAAACAGCTTAAAACTGTACAGCACACATTCACTGTAACATGGTTACTAAAATTGGACCTTGTAAGTAAGTCGGCTTGTACACCATTCCCTCGATAACTCGCGCCCCTGCTTATAATGTGGGGTCAGGCATGGATCCCATTATTAAATCATAAATTGATCCTTATTTGTTGAACTTGAAGAAAATCTCTATCAAAATTGGTAACGGAAACTTTGATATATCGCAGGTTTTATCGTCAAAAACTGTAGATAGAACCTGGAAATTTTAATCAACATTATGAAATATCAACTTTAAGGCATAAAATTTGTTACATTTTCTTTCCAAACGACATTCTTAGTACACCGTCATTAATGACATTCAAGGAAATTTTGAAATGAGTACTTTGTAAAATAAAGAGCATTGTTTCACAGATATGGACAATTGTGGGTAAACCAAGTTTCAGAGAATTCCTTAATTCACGACATAGAGATTTCCTCGGGGATGATAAGAAGTGTCACTGTTACTTGCAATGAAATCACAGCATCAATATCTTACTAATTTAACAAAAATTTGAGTTTCCAAGTTGACAGTGGTCTCATGAAATGTTGTGTTTCTTTTAATAAAAAGGAATTTTGTTTGGTAGTGTATCAACAGTTAGTCCGGTTTCCTGCTTGGAAGATCTTATTTACAGAAAAAACTATTCATAAGACTCTTGGAACCAAACTAATCAACAAAAGAAAAAGCTGTGATGTAATACAATAATGTTTTTGCGCACCATGCTGGTTGTTTAAATCAGTTACCAATCTTTCAAGTGTTGGACATTTTAAAAAATAAATGTAATTTATACAGTATAATGAACAACTTCATCGGAAAAAGCGCTTTATTGACAATTATTCTCGATGTGATTGTAAAGCTAGGATTCAGTCATTAAACAGCCCAGTTTCCCTCCCCCCCCCCAATCCTGCAGTTCTCTGGAGGTCTAGCAGATTTTATGGAGGTCCCTTGGCTCGTACCCTCGCTTATAGTGCTATGTTTTTAGACCCCAATGTGCGTGCGTTATCAGAGAGGTTTCTGAGGTATATTATATATAATATTACAATTAAAGATATTCATGACCATACCCCATTTTAAAAGAACTCCCTTATAATGGGATAATTTATATTGAGGCATTATTGAAATGTAATGGCAAAGCTGGGTCTAAGCTGGTAGCATGTGAGTGCAGACTCTGTACAAACTAGTACTTCTGCTTTGGGAAATAATGGAAAGTATTTTCTTTGTACAAGATTTTCTTGAAGTGTTGTGCATTCAGTCCAGTATCATAGATATAAAATCATGAAAAACGCAATTTAAAAGAATTGACATGCATTAACTTGTCATCTATATTTATAATCAAAAGTGAGTAAATTCCATTACATTAGCTTTTAAGTTAAGATAGTCCAGTTGACCTGGTATGATTAATATTAAGGTATTAGTTACATTTAGTAACTCAAATGAAAATAAGCTAATAATACCATGTTCATCTGTCAGTACAGGTTATTTAGTTTATCCTCACAATTTGTGCATGAAGAGCTGAATGATCGTTAATAAAGTATATGGAAGGTCTTTGTATCACATGATATTTTAATAGTAAATAAATATCAAGATGAAATTATTAATGTTTATTTCTTGAGTGCTACTGTTCATAGAGCAGATGGGCTTATGGGATAGTCCATCACAAGTTGTCCATCATCCATCGTTCATCCATCCATTAGCACAAGTTGGTTATCACTAATCCTACCTGGATAATTGCCATGAAATTTTACACACACAAACATCCCAAGGTAAAGTTCATTCTAAATGAAAATGGTGCTGCTCTGACATCTAGTATGGCCACTGAAGAAACCATTTTGAAAATCTTGTTATTATTACACATCTAGAATGGACAGTCATATCAACATGGGGGTTTCAGTTAAAGACTTCTTATGATATCTGTTTGGTCTTAAATAAAAGTGGTGCAGCTATGACATCCAAAATGACCACCACAGTGCCATCTTGAAAATTTTATTGCTACTTCTTCAGAATGACTGGACATATCAGCATGGGTTTTTTATAAGAATACTTATGGCCATCTCATTGGTTGTAAGTGAAAATGTGCCAATCTGACCTCCAGTTTGGCCATCTGGTTAGTTGTAAGCGAAAATGGTGCCAATCTGACCTCCAGTTTGGCCATCTGATTAGTTGTAAGCGAAAATGGTGCCAATCTGACCTCCAGTTTGGCCATCTCATTGGTTGTAAGTGAAAATGGTGCCAATCTGACCTCCAGTTTGGCCATCTCATTGGTTGTAAGCGAAAATGGTGCCAATCTGACCTCCAGTTTGGCCATCTCATTGGTTGTAAGTGAAAATGTGCCAATCTGACCTCCAGTTTGGCCATCTCATTGGTTGTAAGCGAAAATGGTGCCAATCTGACCTCCAGTTTGGCCATCTCATTGGTTGTAAGTGAAAATGTGCCAATCTGACCTCCAGTTTGGCCATCTCATTGGTTGTAAGCGAAAATGGTGCCAATCTGACCTCCAGTTTGGCCATCTCATTGGTTGTAAGTGAAAATGGTGCCAATCTGACCTCCAGTTTGGCCATCTCATTGGTTGTAAGTGAAAATGTGCCAATCTGACCTCCAGTTTGGCCATCTCATTGGTTGTAAGTGAAAATGGTGCCAATCTGACCTCCAGTTTGGCCATCTCATTGGTTGTAAGCGAAAATGTGCCAATCTGACCTCCAGTTTGGCCATCTCATTGGTTGTAAGCGAAAATGGTGCCAATCTGACCTCCAGTTTGGCCACAAAAATGGCTGTCTGGAAACTCTTGTTATTGCTACATCTTCCAGACAGCTGGTCATGTCAACATTGTGTTTTCACTAAAAGACTTCTTGTGATGGCCAGTTAATCCTAAATGGAAATGGTGATAACCTGATAGCCACCAACAGCATTCACCTTGAAAATCTTATTACTCCAGCAAAATTGGAATTCATATTAGCATAGGATTTTCACCAGAAGAGTTCTTATACTGTTTTGTTAGTGCTAAATTGAAAATGGTGCTTATTTGATGTTCATTATTGCCACCATGGTAGCATCCTTGAAAACCTTGTTATTGCTATTCCCCTTCAATACAAAATCATGGTGACATGCAGTTTTCATCGGAAGAGTGCTTTTGGTGTATAGTTGGTCCTGAATGAAAATAATACAAAATAATCCCTGGCCATCTTGAAAGTGTTATCTCTACTCCTCCAAAATGGATGCCTTTATCAGAATGGGGTTTTCTTCAATACACTTCTTATGATACCTGTTTGGTCATAAATAAAATTGTACAATTGTACATCCAATATGGTTGCCATCTTGTCTGTTTTGAAAATCTTGCTGTCACTATTCACACTGAATGGATGGTCATTTGACAAATGGGCTTTCACCCAACTAGCTACTGGGTCCCAATGGGTCAGATAGGCCAGTGTGGTCAGGTAGGCAATAACAATAAGACATTTATTGCCAATACAGTCATAGTGGAAAGCTGGGGTCAGGAGCTCTATACCATACCATAAAGAGTTAAAAATGATGCAAATCTGACTCTCAATATGTCCACCACAACAGCTGATTTGGAAAGCTTGTTATAGCTGAAGAACATCAGAGATGTCTTTAAGAATCTGCATTTAAAAGATAGAAATAGTCTTATTTTGAATGCCTGGAGAAAACATTTCACCCAGTATAGCATCAGTCCCTTTGATGGACTTGATAATTTTCCGTGATTTGAAGAAAAAAATTTATATTTATGATACAAATGACATGAATCTATGCCTCTTCATCCCATGGATTATGATAAGCTGGCCATATTGATGCTGTTGCTAAATTTTGTATTTGGATATGGTCTTGCTTTATACATGGAAGAAGAGACCAAGTTTGGTATTTAAAAAAATGGTGTTCAAAAGCAGATATATTTCTGTTGTCATGTCTCTTTGCTATTGTCAATCACATCTGCTAAGAAGTGGGATAAACCACTGATTCATGTTAGATATTTTGATGTTACATGGACTTGATGTTCAAAGAGTCAGTTGAATTGAGTTAAAATAGGACTCTGACCACTATCTCTAATGCAGGTAGGACTGGCTTGCCATTGAATTGCCCCATTAGTTTAGTTGATAGAAACATTACTTAATGTGATAATACAATACAGGTCAAGATTTAATTGATTGCAACAATGCAACCAACACTTCTGAAGGTCAGAAATCAAAATATGGTCGATACTTAGATTTTCCTTCTTTAAGTTTCAGGGCACTAGCCACCATTTTTTATAGTAAAACAAGTGATATATCAAGGTTTCTTTTACTAATTTTGATCATAAGCAAAGAAAAGCATAATAGTGCTGACAAAAGCAATAGATAGCTTCATTTCATTAAAGAAATTCAATCCTCCGCTAACATCGCATTTCAGCCAAGTGAAATATATGTCATCGACACTGAAAAACATATCCACCTGCTTGTGTTGACTTCAACGTCATTCCAGCAAATCTTGTGGTGCAAAGATGTATCGGCATCCATCGTTCCCTTGGGACTACAAGCTGCGTGGAGAGGGGGCATCTGCTCTATGGTCAACGCTAATTTTACATACCTCACTGCCCAGGTTTGCAGCTCCACTAGAGAGGACACTCCAGCATCGTTGCAAGTCGTCTGCACAACATGGGAAGTAGCAGTTTACCGGTTCGAAGTCAAAGCTCGATTCGCGTAAAGCTGGGCGCTAGGGGTTGCTTCCGACAGTGGGAGAGATCACCATGTCTAACTGGACAGCTACTGTCCGCTTCAAGTTGGGCAGCCCCCAGTCAGTAAAGTGCTGCCCATCATGGCCTGTCTGCTTCACTGGTTGTGTGTAGCTTAGAGAACCATCTCGACAAGTTGGTTACAAACTCCTCAGCAGGGAAGAACTAAGAAGACTACTTCAGCAGATTGACGACGCACGGAAGACAGCTGTTGTTGACAGAGAACTCTCCCAACTGAATGTCAACAATGCCTGCCTACAAGAGACCCAACTGGTCGACATATGCACCGTCAGGGAAGTCAACTTCACCTTCTTATGACAAGGGAAGCCCTCGGATAAACTAGGCAGTACGGTGTTAGCTTCGCTATAAAGAACACGCTAGTCGCCTTCATTGAACCTGCATCATCGGTTACTGAGAGAATCCTTGCCATCTGGCTGTCAACATCCTCAGGCCCATCCAACATCTTCAGCGTGTACACCCCAGCTCTCTGCTCCACCCATGAAGAGAAAGACAAGTTCTATGAGGCTCTGGATCATGCAATATCCATTATCCCCAACACTAAAGGCCTTTACCTACTAGGAGACTTCAATGCTAGAGAGAGAGCTGACCACAAGGCCTAGTCTACCTGTCTCGAATCTCACGGAATAGGCATGATCAACGAGAATGTGCAGCAACTGCTGAAAATGTGCTGTTCCCACAGTCTATGTGTGACCAACACCTTCTTCAAACGCAAGGAAAACCACCAAGTGTCATGGAGACACCCACGTTCGTGCCAGATAGCCCTCGTCATCACCAGGCGTGCGGAACTGGCCAGTGTTCTCCTCACTCGTAGCTACCACAGTGCCAACTGTGGCACGGACCATTACCTCGTGGCCTGCAAGTTGCGAATAATACCCAAGAAGCTGCACCACGCCAAGAAGAAGGGTAGCCCACGCATCAACACTTGCTGTGCAAGCATCCAAGAGAAAATACAGCAGTTAATCAGCAAACTGCAGGAACCTCTCACCAAAGCGACACCTGATGATACCATCGACTCCAATTGGTTCCACCTCCATGACGCTGTGTACAATACAGCCATCACTGCATACGAGAAGAAGGAGCGTAAAAATGCCAACTGTTATGAGCCCAATTGGGAGGAGATGGAGCCCGTGACTGAGGAGAAGAAGAAAGCCCTCCTGGCATACAAGGCTGCATCTAGCCTTAGTATACTACAAGCCCTCAGGACTGCCAGAAACAACGCCAAGCAGACCGTCCGCCGCTGCACCAATACCTACTGGCTGCACCTTTGCACCAGTATACAGACAGCTGCTGCGACCGGGGATGCAAAAGGCATGTACGACGGTATAAAAAACGCGACAAACCCCCACCTCCAAGACCGCCAACGGACGATGTCGTAAAAGACAGGGGAAAACAGCTTAGGTGGCGCTATACAGTTTCGCATTTTGCATAGGGTTAGGATTTTAAAGAAAAAGAATGTCCCCGGCTTTCCTCACTGGTTATACTGGTTATTTAAAAAAGACCTTGTATATCTTAGGTATAATGCAAAGAACCTTTAATTCCCTTTATTTTGGTGTATGATTGATGGGTGTACTATGGGTTATAGAGTATACAGCTTGGCCTTACTTCAAATGTGCACCTTTCAAAATAGTGCTAGCTCTACTTGGTCATTTTCACATCCTGAACTTCAGAGGTAAATTGTATAAAAAAGAGCCGATAACGTTTTTTACATTTTATATATTTGGTAATTCATTCATTGCACTTTCAGAAGCTGGTATTGTCTAGTCTGGCAAAATTCATTTTACCTATTTTAATAGCTGCTATGTATAGTGTACTTTAGACTAATTCAGACTGATTTTTTAACACAAGGGAGCAGTCATTTTAGTTAGCTGTGTGCTTAAATCATGTAAAATTTCCAAAAGTACAATATCCAAAAGAAATATCATCCACATTACATTAATGTAGCATAGAGGTATGCAAACATTCTCTCCACTGTGCATGTTTTAAATGCGAACTACTTCACCTTACATACGTCACTCTCTCAAAAGTACATATTATCTGGTGAGCGCCACCTTAAACGATGGGTTGAGCATTATCTCGAGCTATATGCATCCCAAAACGTCGTCACTGACAGCTTCCCAGACATGCCAGTCATGGAGAAACTAGACACACCGCCCACGCTGAAAGAACTCGGAAAAGCCATCGATTGACTCGCCTGTGGGAAGGCTCTGAAAGCGACGACATTCCGGCTGAAGTCAATAGCAGGTAATCGGCACTGATCCAGCCCATGCACGTACTCCTCTGCCTCTAGTGGCAATAGGGACACATCCCCCTGAACGTGAGTGACGCCAACATCGTCACTTTGTACAAGAACAAAGGAGACCGTAGCGACTGCAACAACTACCGGGACATCTCCCTCCCTAGCAACGTCGAAAAGACTGTCACCCTTTGTCGCCTATGGCGCGCTTGCAGACCCTTGCCTCTCGCGTCTACCAAGAGTGCTGGTGTGGCTTACGAGCCGGCCGGGGAACTGTAAACATTATATTCTCAGGATGCCAGTTGCTGAAGTGTCGCGATCACCAGATGGCCCTCTACATCGCCTGACAAAGTCGTTTGACCTGGACAGTCGAAATGGGCTCTTGCAGAAGATCCGTTTCACCCCGACGGCTGCTCGCTGTCGTCACGTCGTTCCACGAGACTATGCACAGCACAGTGTGCTTCAATGGCGCAACATCGTAGGCGTTCCCAATTATTAGCCGAGTGAAGGAAGGCTGCGTCCTTGCGCCGACGATCTTTGCTATCTTCCTCTCCATGCTTCTCCATTACTCCTTCAAGGACTTAAAAGCGAGGCAGTGTACATCCAAACCCGGGCAGACGGCAAGCTGTTCAACATCGCCCGTCTCCGTGCTAAGACTAAAGTCACAGAGGTTCTTATCCGTGAATCGCTCGTCGCCGACGATGCGGCCTTGACATCACAAACGGAAGATGGACTTCATCAGCTGGTATGTCGCCTCTCCCACACCTGGACGGAGTTTGGATTGACCATCAGTATGAAGAAAACGAACGTTATGGCGCAGGACGCAGACTCCCCTCCCTCTGTCACCATCGATGGGTACAACTTTGAAGTTGTTGAGAACTTCACAGACCTCGGGTCCACCATCTCCAGCTCGCTTTCTATTGATTCTGAGGTGAATGGCAGGATTACCAAGGCAGCAGCAGTGATGGACAGACTGAACCAGAGGGTCATAAAGAATCCCTACCTCGCTGAGAAGACCAAACTGCGCGTCCACAAGGCCGGCATGCTCAGCACACTCGTAAAGCAGCGTGACATGGATCACCTTTGCGAGACACGAGAGGAAACTCAACAGCTACTACTTGAGATGCCTGCGGCGCATTCTGCACATCCAATGTTCTCCATACTCAGCAAGAGGCGCCTTCGCTGACATGGACATGTAAAGAGACTGGACCCAGACCGCATTCCCAATGACCTGATATACGTGGTGCTAGCAGAAGGCGCACAACCGACTGGACGGCAACATCTGCGTTACAAAGATGTCTGCAAGAAGGACATGGAAACGGCCAACATCAACGTCAGCGACTAGGAGAGCTGTGCTAGCGACTGCTCCACCTGGTGCCTAGCACTCTGATAGGGGTTCCGAAATATTTAGGAAACTAAAGTTAATAAGACGGGATTACACCTTTGAATACAAACAGGGAGAAGCCAACAGGATTGATAACTTTTACGCTATTACGTAAAATAACCTCATAATGTACAGGTAACTGGGAAATGTACGAAATAATTCGACATAAAACGATCGGTGAGGCAATGTTGCCCACTACCAATGCCTTTTTACGTAATAGCGATTGAAATTCTAAGCCACAAAATAAGAATAAACACAGCAATACAAGGTATACATATTCCAAACCTAAAAGAATTTAAAATGGTCCAGCATGCTGATGGTTGTACGAACTTTATGAGATACAAACTATTTTATACATTTAGAGAAAGAATTTGAACATTTCGGGAAAGCGTCGGGTTCAAAAATAAATCATGACAAGACTGAAATTCTAAAAAAAGGAAACTGGGGAGGACACCTCCCTGGACTCCCTCTCCACCTACTAAGAGATACAGTGAAAGCGCTATGGATATACACTGGGGAAAAAAGACATCATAGAATACTACAAACACATAATCTACAAAATCAGAGAAAATGCACAAACCTGGGCCCTAATTCCATTATGCATAATGGAGTGGGCCCAAGTGGCTAAAACATGCTTGTATTATAATATAAATTACATAATTAGATCCATTTATATAGAAAACAAAACTTTAAATAAGCTTGATAATGAAATAATTGACTACATATAGAGTTACGAGACCCATTATATGATAAAAGAGACTCTATAGAGCAAAAAGTAGAGGGAGCCTGGGACTACCAAGTCCCTTACTACTAAAACTTTCAAACATAATAAATAGAATGAAAAAAAGTGCAATTCTCTATGGGGACAGCATAGGAGGTACTGGTTCGGCTTCACTATAAAGAACCGACCAGAGATATCTATGAAAAAATAATAAATTAATAAATAAACTTGAAGTGCCAGGGAAATTTAGAAATATAAAAGAAATAATGTTTAAATATAGAGATAATAAAAGAGCTATGGCAATTAGACTGTTGAGCCAGTTTTCACTATCAGTAACAGGAAAAACCTATGAGTGGTTAAGAGAAGAGGTAACAAAAAGAATGAGATGTAGAGTAGAACAGAACAACTGGGAAAGAACTTGGAAAAAAATAAGATCTGTCAAAATTCAAGTTATAAATTTTAAATAAATACACAACTCCTAGCTTACAGGTGAAGATGTGAGACGTCGTATGATTAGAATAGTACCGAAATGCCCTTTGTGTAAAGCAGCAAATTTTACAAAACTCATAACGATTGCCCAATGTGACAAAAACCAAAAATAATAGACTTATGTTGATAATGGAAATTTGTAAGAAGTATAAATATCACAGAAACAATATTTTATATATAGATATAAATTTCGAAAATAAGGTAGTTTTAAAAATAATTGACTATTATTACCACAGTTATGCGTAGGAGTGTGTACCGCAAACGGGCTGTTGCCTCAGCCTCATCTCTCATCTCATGGGGAGTCTCAAAGAAAACAAACGGACAAACAAAAAGAAAGAAAGTAGGACGTAATCTCGTCCCCTAACTAGATTTAAGAAAACAGACATTTAAATTTGAATAAGAAATACATTTTAGAACAAGTTTTTCTATATAAAATAATTCCCTTTATTTTTTTTTACCCCGAGACTCCACCTTCCACAATTTGTTAGGACGAGTAATGGGATACAGGGACCTGCATGCTGGAGAAGTAAAAGACACAGGCGTTGCAGTACTATACCACAAGGCGCCATGCGAAGTGGCCAGGCCTGCGAAAGAGCCTCATAAAGTCCAGAATGCAAGAAATGGACAAACATAACAAACAAATGGAGAATAGTTAAAAAGGCAAATATAGCCCTGATATATATAGGCAAAATAAAGTAATAGACTAGATGTACTATTTATGTTTTAAAATCTTATATCTCTTTAAATTTGGAAGATAAAAAATGCCGAGTGTGGTAGTAAATACAAGGATATGCCCAACGACAAGAGAAGCATGTATAAAGAATTAAAGACCATGTATGCTTCTTATAGAACATATCCGGGTAACTTCAAAATTTCATTCAAGAGGAAAAAGAGAATCGTCACATTATAAGTGTATACATAAAATCAGTAGGTTTTATTTACTTCTATATAAGGCACTGATTCTCTTAGAACTTATTGACTCCAAAACTTAAGATTTCAGTTTTAAAAAATAAACACATAACTCATTAAAAACTGTTTTTCTTTTAGAAAAGAAACAACTGAATATAGAAGAAAACGTGAGGGCAGATTTGACGCATATGCTGTCCTAACACACACACACACAGAGCAAATACTCACATAGTATACACAGGACGTAAGGGACCCTTGGCAAAGGTCACTACTATCAAACAAGGGAAGAGACTCCGATTAGGATAAAACTTAGATCAGACGAACAACCCTTTAGAGATCACTACGGGGGAAAAACCATACCACATCAAAAATTTGCAGATAAATAAATTTTTGGTATAAATTCTTTCATCAAAGAATACAAACACACGAACCTAAGGGGGAAACACAACTCATAAAAAGACTTGTGGGGGGGGGGGGGTGTGGAGGGACATCTCATTGGTCCCCCTCCAAAAAAAAAATATTTTATAAAAAAAAATTTAGAAAGTGTTCTCTGCACTTTTTATCACATTAAATAGTACCGTTACTGAAATCGGTAGCGGGGTAAAAACAAACGGGGATGTATAGTCAGACTATACTTTAAGGGTACGAGTTGGATATTGTTTGGTTCTTTTAGCAGTATCATAGTTGAAACTTCTCGGCCGTTTTCCTTGAAAAATAATGTCCGACTACCAGCGCCTTATTATGGCACCTGCTGCTCCGACCATAGAAACACTAGAGGGTGATATTGACGGACATTTATCTGAGAAAATGGTCGAAGAACCAGGTCGAATAGACCATAATAAGCAAAGATACCCAACCTGTATCGTCTGGACACCAATTCCTTGCCTAACGTAAATTCGAATCTTGACTATCCATCTGGTTTCTGTTTGTTTACAGCAAATTAAAATAGAGGAAGTGATAGTGTTTCGAGTACAGTATTTAATCGAATGATACTTCGTTGCTAAAATAAGATTTGCAGTGAATTAAATTTACATAGATATTGGTAAAGAGTCCAAGAGAATTGTTCCTGCTTGTTTTAAAGCGTCTTTTCAGTCACGGTATTCACCTACACTCTCCAAGCAGTTTGCATCACTATTTATAGTTTATACCCCCCCCCCCCCATTTTAAACAATAAAAGCATACCTAATCATCGTCAGGGATCGCTAATACTGTCAACTTGTTCACTTTTCACATCTTAACGCGGTTTTTTTGCTGACAGGGTCGATATATTGTCGTGGGCGAGTCAGTGTAGCAAATTTGTTCGATATATTCAGAAAGTGCTGAATACTCTCGTAAATTTAAGTGACTTTGGATATTGCATACTTTGAACACATGTATGCAGAGTTTCAGCTTTAAAAAAATATGAAACAAAACATTGCAAACATTAGATACAGAAAATAGTTTTTCCTGAAAATGTACTGTTCGAGGAATACGAAAAGGACAGTATGCAGTCTGCCTGTTGTTGTTTTTTTTACATTTACTTCTTTTTATTAAAACAAGAACAGGATAACATTGTTAGTAGCCACTTGGCAACAATCAGGTTAGAATCATAAATTGAAGAATGAAATTAAAGTGTAGTGCATTTTTTATTTACTTGCCTTTATTTCATGTTAAAATCAGGGAGATACTTAGACCAACAAGTTGTTCTCCACCTGCTGCCAGTCCAAAAAAATAAATAAGGTGGAGAACAATTTGTTGGTCTAGGGGGATACAAATTGTTGTTAATGTAAGCAAATACATTAGTCAGAGTCTTTTTTTACCTTTTCCATTTTACATCTTTGGACAGTTGTGACTCACCTTAGTTTTGAGACAGTGGTATAAACTTCCTGATCTCAAGAAAATGTATTGTTCATTAACATCGTGACTACAACATTTGTTTACACTTGTCAACAGTGAAGCATATGGACAGAACCATTTGTGGAAAATTCTGTCTTTGATAGTTGTGAATTGAAACAAAGATATAGACCATAAAAATTACTCATTCTTTTTACCATCGTTTTCCAAACATGCAGTCATTTCAACCAGTAATACTTTACCTTCTGATGTGCTATGCACCAGACATCCATGTGACAGAACCTGAATTTTCAAATAGGTAGGTTTACAAATTTTGATAGAAATGTTTCTTAGCCAGTGATTTCTTGGCACTGAGACAAAGGACATGTTTCTGCATTTCGCTGTGAATTGAACAAACTGTGTAAAAGCTGTCCTTAACTATTCCTCTTAAAATCTATTGAATGATACAGTAACAATTAAACATGACAAAAAATACTTACTCTAGTATGTCTGCCAGAATCATTTATTATTGTTGGTCTTGATCTTAACTCCACCTGCCAAAGGTCTGCCAATTATCATCATAGACATTGTGACCACTTTTATTCCTTTATTGCTTGTAACACTTCCAAAAATATCCCTCATTTGGCCTTAAACTCCCCAAGTTTCAACAATATGGTAATCAGTTAACATCCTATTGTGTATGCATGTCAACTGTTTGCTCTGCCACACATCATTAGTTTGGTTGATGTACTTTTGTTTGTTGCCTACTGCTGGTAGAATCACTTGCATGACCATTGCTGCTATACTTTCTTGTTTCCTGCCATCCTTTACAAATTATTCTGCTAAATATATGTTGTCACCTAATTCAAATTCCTATCACATTACAAAATACTTCTTCATACTGTTTGTTTGGTTTTATATGTGTAGCATTAGAAGTAGTATTAGCTGTAGTACTTTCCCTTATGGACTTTGACATTTGGAGATTCATTATGGTGACCGTGAAGAGAGCTAAGGTATAGAAGAAACAAAGGATATCATTGATTTAAATTGAAAAGCTGTTTTGAACTTTAGGATAAAAACATGATATGAATTAAAAACATTAACCAGCTTCAGAATGATGATTCTTTATTTTATAAGAAATTAATGTAATTATTAAATCCTTCTGTTTCAGATGGCTGTTTCCTTTCATTGGTCACATGGGTATCGCCACCACTACTGGAATCATTAGGGATTTTGCTGGACCCTATTATGTCTCAGTAAGACATTTTATCTGGCCACAGCCATAATCCTGGCTGATTCATTTTACAATTTTAGCCCACCTCTACCTAGTGGTGGAGAGCTGTTTTACAGCCTCCAGCATCAGCATCATCACATATGTATACTTCCATAGCATTTAGCTCATGGCAAAAAATATTTCTTGCACCATGCTTACATACTGTTAAACCTTGAATCATGAAATTCTGTGAGTAGATGCATCTTGATCAACACAAAAGCAGGCATCTGTGACCTATATTTATCCATCACTGATTTAGGTTTAGGCTCCAATCTTGATGACTATGCATCTTGCATCAGTGTGAAACAACACCACATTACAACAAAATGTCACTGTGATCTGCATTTCACAGTTTGTTGGGTTTAGTTTTTGCATTTAGCTGATGATCACATTGGGAATTTAAATCCAGTAAAATATGCCTCGGAGTAATGGACAAATAAGATAGCTTCTGGAGCAGAATTTCAGAGGAATGATTTTTGTAATTAAAAAATTTCAGTTTATTATAGTACTTCTGCTTTGATATAAAAGTTTTTCAAAGTTATGTCCTTCTTGCCAAGGAAAATTATGCATATGTATGTAGGTAGGTAAGTGTGTGGTTTGACAGTAATTCAATACAATACCAACTATACAGTGCAGATTAGAACTTAAGTTCTTAAAGGTAAAAAATGAAAACTTAAGTTGGAAAAGGTGACAACATTTTGTTGTCAACATTACTTCAGTCGGAATTTATTTTCTGCAGGATTGTTAATGTTTCTAATAATTACAGGAAAGTACTAAAAGCTTCGTATAGTTGATTACATAATTGTAAAATAACTTGAAGCAAAAGAATTTAGTGACTAGATATGGATAGGGTAATGCTGAAAGACACATCATAACTGAAAATATTAAAGTAAGTTTTCCATAAATATTCTGATTTTTTTTGTATGAAGAGCAAATGAGAAATTCATTCAATCAGGCATGATCTAGACTGAAATGATACATTTATAAATAAACAAATAAATACACAATAAGAAGATTTTCTTTTATTTTAATTTAAATTTTACATTTTGCATGTTTTAGAGGATTGTTCATTAGCATATATATATATATATATATATATATATATATATATATATATTAGTTTGACAGAATACAGACGTGTTCTTTTTTCAGTATTGGACTGCCTTTATTTGTATTCATAAGTAGATTTTGATTGATTGCAGGAAGATGATATGGCATTTGGAGTTCCAACAAAGTGAGTAACTACAGATATTGAAATGTTTCTTGTAATGTTCCTCATCTCTTTGTAATAAAAATTGTGTCAGCTTGATTTATTGTGATATGCCTGCAGAATAGCAGAATGAACGTATACTGACACACAGAAAACGGTTTGGCACTACATAAAAAAACAACATTGACTTGATTTATTGTGATATGCCTGCAGAATATCAGAATGAACATATACTGACACACAGAAAACGGTTTGGCACTACATAAAAAAACAACATTGACTTCACCTGATGTAATTTTTGGCCAGTTCAAATATTATCACTATACTCCACTTCACTACATTCATTCTGTCTTGTTAAGGTGTTGCATCTCTGGTATGGGTTTTGATGGACTCACATTTTTTTTAATAATCTCAGCATGCCAAAAGTTCTTCAGCTCCATTGATGCTAGAACAGATTCCATACGTGCCTGCAGGATATACAGTTCTTCTTCAAATACATTATCCGATCATATTACCGTAAGAGTATGGCCAGTAATTCAAAAATCCAGCCCTTCCTTGTAAAATTTGGTTATAAAAATGCTTAAAGTTGTCTACCAGCATTGGTTTGAGTCAGACTAGAGTGATAACCCCTAGGATACATGCTCAATTAGAGATAGTGCAAATGGTGATTTCCACAGTCCTGAGTGAAATGGAGTTTTCACATAAGGAAAGAATGCTCCGTCTTTATTTCTAACTATTTCTTGTTCTTTTCTGTCTGAGATGAAGTTTTACTAGATCTGTGACTTTGCTGTATTATATAAATGTCTGTCTCATTTTGTTATGACATTCTACGGTCACTGGTACATGTATCCATTAATGTGTAATGTAGGCTTGCAGTTATGGACTGGATAGTATTATTATGCAGATCATTTATATGGACATTATTTGTTTACTAATGCCCACTTCATGGTAAGTTGATGCAACACTTTTTGGTCACTTACTGTACAATATTACAGATCATGAAGGTCATGCAGGTAATTTCTAATGACATTAATGTTGTTC
Organism: Sinohyriopsis cumingii; assembly: GCA_028554795.2. Taxonomy (NCBI): domain Eukaryota; kingdom Metazoa; phylum Mollusca; class Bivalvia; order Unionida; family Unionidae; genus Sinohyriopsis; species Sinohyriopsis cumingii. The sequence continues at coordinate 41,090,713 of CM068838.1, forward strand.
ACTAGTATCCACTTCACAGTAAGTTTATGCAACATTTTTGGTCACTTTATAATAATAACAGATCAGGAAGGTCAGGTATGTAACTTCCGATGACATTTATATTGTTCATTAGTGTTCATTTCACAGTAAGTTTATGCAACATTTTTGGTAACTGTGTAATATTAACAGATCAGGAAGGTCAGGTAGGTAACTTCGAATGAAATTTATATTGTTCAGTAGTGTCCATTTCACAGTAAGTTTATGTGATGCATCAATGATTTCACCTGCTCAAGCCTGCCAGTAGCTTCTCGTGGGTTGGTTGTTCTTCCCGGGATTTTCCAGGGTTCTTCCTCCACCAATTATACTGGCCGCCACATATAGTGTATCTTTTGCTGAAAAATGGCATTAAACTCTACAACAACAACAACATCACCTGCTCAGGTCACTTGGACATTCATTAAAAAATGGTGTACTTGAGCTGTTTTATGCATGTGACCTTTTGATACTATTATGATGCAGAAGATTCTGTAGTCTTTTATTGTCCTTCAGCATCTGCTTCATAGTAAGTTTATAGAATGCATTTTGACTGCATATTATTACTGACCAGGAAATCCTTGCAGTTAATTTCTAATGGCATTTATATTCATTACTTTATGGTAAATTTCTACACTTAAATGACTGCATATGTTGTGGTTGTGAGTGTGTTTGTAGTGCCTTCACTCAGATAATGTGTACTTGATCTACTGTATGCTTTCTGTCTCTCACTATCTAGTATTACAGACCAGAAAGGTCATGTGTAATATAATCTACTTCATGTTATCAGTTATGTGAGGCTTTATTGATTTTACCTGTTGTTTTGCTCGGTATTCACAGGTGTCAGCATAATGGGCTATTAGTGCGCATGCTTTAACTCTTTAGCTACGACTACTGCATCTAACCGTCACCAATAAATAGCTCGTGAACCCTACTGGCACATATATGCAGTGTCAATAAGCCTAGTTTACTACCCCAGTGTCACTAATGTGCGCATAGTTCAGCAGTTCTTGAAACCCCAGTGTCACATCTATGCACAAGTGACTGCTGTGTTAACTAAACATTGATTGGTTGAACGTACCAAAGTTTACATATTTTTGATTATAATAACCAATGAGTGGACTGTTTACTCAACAGTTTGATACAAGTATGAAAGCTGAGAGGTTTCGTTTAGACACACTGTGTTTTCTGCACTTTACGAAACATGTGTAGTTGAGATAAACAGAGATAGATTCCAATTCAGATACGAGCAACGTTAAAGAGTGCAGTGCAAGCAATATCGAAGAGTTTAATGGATCATTCTTAGAAAATGGATCAGATAATAATATTAGACCCATTTCAACACCAGATGCAAGTGATTTTTAACTGGATGACGAGGCGGACATAGTCCTACCTGCACAATGGAGTTATAACCTCGCTGTGTTCGAGATCAATGATTTTGATTCTCATGGTGGTTCTACAACCAAGCTTGGATTAAGCAATGAAATGAAAAAAAAATTCTCAAGTTTTTTCCTGACTGTCTGGTGGAAAAGCTTGTGAAAGAAACAAACAATTATGTCAAGAAAATTGGGGACCAAAAGCAAGACCTGAGGCTGAAATGGTATGCAATCAGCATCATGGAGATGTGGGCCTATTTTGGAATATACATCATCATTTATGTGTGGATAATGACTGTTTTGAGAGGTACCACTCTCAACTTTGTAATATAAAGTGGAAATATATGAATAACACACTATATAAAGTAAGTTGTTTTTCATTTCACTGAAATCCAGCAAAAACTAATGAAATAATGAATATAAATGTAACCATGTTTTCATTGTCAGTTTCTGTTTTCAGCCTTGATGATGCTCTAGTATTCATCCTAGCAAACAGCCTCAGTAGTCTCAGTAACTGATATGATAGCACTCAGCAGTAGTGAAACTGCAAAACAGCTGTAGTAGCTAAAGGGTTAACAGGCAGAAGATAATCATAGTATATGTCTGGAATGTGTTTATAATTCTACAATATCCAGGTGTCAAGACATGGCTTCATCTGATGCTGGTAGGGACCAATTACTGGTATCCAGTACCCCTTAACAAGTCCCAGCATCATAAACATCAGCCAGAATAGATTTTTCAACATTACCATTAGGACTAATTCTGGATAGTTACGACAGCCCATTGATACTTCCTATGACATTTGAGGCAGATCAACAATGTACAACACCAATTCACACCTGTCTTTACCCAGTGAAGGTATGAACTAGTTGTGAGGAACCAGTCTGCCCTAACCCATTTCAACATCATGAAACTTGCAAGAATTGCCCTGTTCTGTCTAGACCAGGCACTACCATTAGATATAGATTGCTCATGGTCAATACAACAATCCCATTTAGGCAACAGATAAGCCAAAGGAGACTGCTTACACTGATCCTGGATTAAGTATCCCACCCTGGCAACATAACACTGGCTTAAGCATAGCAGGTCATATGGTGCAAGATCCATGTCAGACTATTGCCATTATAGTACCTCAGTCTATGCCTTAATACCATGACAGACCCATGGCCAGTATATTTCTACAGTATCCAGGTGTCACAACAGGCCCATGTGCCAAGACAGACCCTGGTCGTTATAGTGACACAGTATCCAAGTGTCATGGCAAGCCCAGGTGCCAAGACAGACCCAGGTCAGTCCATGACATGTATAGTGCCACAGCACCCATGTACCATTACAAAACTAATGAAGAACATAGCCTGTTTACAGTCCATGGCTTTTATGGCTCTGTCTGAGTTCTTACCATCATAGATCAATGTCGTATGGCTTCATGGTCCATCATTACTTACTAGTATAGTACCAGCCAGGCAACATTACAGTCAAGGATGCCTGATACCATAATAATGTATGATGAGTAACTCTTACAGGCTGTCATCATTTCACAATCTACTAATCAGTGTGCCAAAGTCACAAAATTAATCATGTCTGTCTTTTCTTATCATTCTAAACAAATAGCCTAAACCCTTTTACTGAGAACCCCATGGGCAGTCATGGTTTGAGTCAGTCTCTCATATGGCTGATGCTTTTAGTCAGTCTCATATGGCTGATGATTTGAGTCAGTCTCTCATATGGCTGATGATTTGAGTCAGTCTCATATGGCTGATGCTTTGAGTCAGTCTCTCATATGGCTGATGCTTTTAGTCAGTCTCATATGGCTGATGCTTTGAGTCAGTCTCATATGGCTGATGCTTTGAGTCAGCCTCTCATATGGCTGATGATTTGAGTCAGTCTCATATGGCTGATGCTTTGAGTCAGTCTCTCATATGGCTGATGCTTTTAGTTAGTCTCATATGGCTGATGCTTTGAGTCAGTCTCTCATATGGCTGATGATTTGAGTCAGTCTCATATGGCTCATACTTAGAGTCAGTCTCTCATTGTTTGTGCTGTGAGTCTGTCTCATTAGCTCATGCTCTGGAGCCAGTCTCATATTCCTCATGCTGTAGAGTCAGTGTCTTGTGTGGCTCATGCTGTAGAGTCAGTGTCTCGTGTGGCTCATGCAATAACAGAGCAGCTCATTACTTACCTATGCTGTAACTGCATCTGTTATTTTTAGATGCATTTCTATTTACATCCATTACCTGAGCAATAATTATATAAGCTTTCTTGGATCCCAATAGGCCACCTGTGAGTTGACAGACATGAGCCCATAAACCAGGGCCATGCCTTTTTCTTTTGTTATCTTGAAGCAGATAATAAACAGGAATGACTTTCTCAAGGCAGGCATATGGGGGACATTTCTTTGCTTTCTTTGAATTTAGTCAAAGATAAGGCCATGTTTACACTATTCAATCATCCTGTTCTGAGGAATTAAGCTTTACCTATATAATGTAAAGTCAAATACACTGCTGTTCCTTAGGTGATACAAGATGTCATAAGGCATAAAGACCACATTCTGTGCCCCTATCTTTTATATGTTAACCTTAATTATGGGCATCCCAGGAGACTGACATTTAGTGGATGTCAGGAGCATTCCACACTAGGAGGTTACTCCTTGTGGCTCTTGCAGCCAAGTGCCAATTGCACTCTTTGGCTGATCTTAGATCCAGCTCTCAACATGTTCATTCATGTTGCATTGTTTAGAGTGGAAAATGCTCATATGGGTTGTTAACATCAGTCACGTGGGAGACTGATTATATTCAAGGACTTGGTATACCAGCACAGGGAACGTACCCATGGTTTGAACATAAAACCTGGGGTTTTAATTTTTATTATTGACAGAATTTTACTGTTCTTCAAAGCCACCTTTATGTCATTGATTTCACCTACCTGGTTAGTGTTCTACAATTATAGCAGCAGCACTATATTCTAAATTAAGTTGTACTCTCGTTTCACATATGCTCTTCCTTGGATTCCTTCCCAGCAAAGACACATCCATTATAATTACATCTCAAAGTTTTACCTCTAAGGAGTATATAATTCAAAATGCTTGTGAACAGAGTCTTTTTAATGAAAGAATATGCCTTGATGACATCCTAAGTCTTGTCAAGAACCACATCTAAGTCCATCAATTCCTTCACTTATTGGTTCTCCTCAAGGTGTTGGGGTATCTCATCATCCTGGCTTGCTGGTTTATGAGACCATTGCAAATGATTATATTGTCCCATTGGCAATGAAAACATTGCCCATGGAAACAAACAGTAATATTTCCTTGCGGTAAATAGAATAACTCTACCTGATATATTGCAGGTTTTCCTTTGCAGGTTCATTCTCTGTTGAAGCACACTATATTGAGTGTGTGTGATTTGGCTTTTTAGTGTAGCTTTAAAAACATTTCAGTCATATTGCTATGATGATGTCTGCAGGGTGGCAGTTTATAGTGACGTCTAACCCTGAGGCATCATGCCGCAGACTCGTGGTATCATGTTCCACCCACTTACATTATCCCGACAACAGGCCAACCAGTCCTAACACTAATTTCTTAATGCTGAGTGCCTAATGAGGCAGCTATTAGTACCATTTTTATAAATCTTATATTGAAAGGACACTCATTTTGTCTGAGAACTTCATTGTAGAGAATTATTGCAGAAGGCAAATGGGTATCACAATTCCCAGACCTGTACCTCCAGATTTGGAAATTTCTAAGATGGTATCATGAATGACATATTCATGCTCGAGTCTGTTACATTCTGTTCAGGCTAAATGTATTAGCGGACTTGTCAACCCAACTAACTGGTTTCTTCATCCCTCAATATTCAAATGGTACCATCTGGGATGATCACTGATGGATCTCTTTACAACAGGGTGTAAGCAAAATTCTCTTTACTCTCCAGTCATGAATCCAAAAGGCCTGAACAGTCAATTTTCTTTCTATAAATTGGACTGGTCTTGATGTCTATGGTTTTCTTCCAACACCTCTGATCCCAGCAGTCTTGCAAAAAGTGAGAGAATCAGAGTGCTGGTGTGTGCTGATTGCTTTCCTTATGTTGGGCCATAGGAATTTCAAGGGAATCATGGTCATTTCTCAGTTACTTACCTTGTGGGCAAACAGTTGTTATAACAATTGGTGGAGAGAATCATTAATCTGAGAAGGAAGGGAAAGGAGAATTTCAAACAGTGTTCCAAGTGAAGACATTCCTTTGATTCATTGCCACAGATAGCTAACTTCCTGCTAAGACTTTTTCAGGTGAAGAAGTTAGCACCCATCATGGTGAAAGATTACCATTCTACAAACTCAAACATGTTGCTCACTATGGAAGGAAGGGGTATAGGATTAAACAAAGACCTTTTCAACCTTCTGTTTAACTGTGATGTGTCATGAAAGGTGATCTGCCATGGGTTTTGACATGGTTGAATAAGGCATGATTTGATACACTATGTGAAGTGTCATTGGTTCATCTCGTTTGTATAAGACCTGGTTCCAAGTTGTCTTAGCGACAGCAGATATGATCAGCAAAATACATACTTTGAAGGTCAGCCTGAACTATCTATGACTGTTAAGATGATTTGATTGTACTCAAGATGGCACTGAGCTCAAGTGCATTCATTCTTTTGTGGTCCCTTCACCACATGGCTGTCTATAAGACAGGTTGAGGGGTTTTGAAGAAGTTTTTAGTATGAACCAAACAAGGGTGGAAAATGATACCTCATGAATTATTACCTTTCAGGTAGGATAGCAAAATGAGTATATAAAAAAAGGTTATGATATTTGTATTGGAAAATATGAATTCATTTTTTATACTATACTGCACTCCTAATGTTGTGCAGTATTACTCAGGTAAATTGTTTATATTTTCCTATACAAATGAAATAGTCTATAAATATACTGTATTCTGATATCAGTATCATGTTACATATTGAATTGGGGGCCCTGAGTGGCAGAGTGGTCTAAAGCGCTCTCCATTACGGATCACTGCCATCTCACCTCTGTCTGTGTGGGTTCGATTCTCGGATTCAGCCAACATGGGTATGTGAGAAAGCTTGCCATTAGCTTCTCTTGGGTCATTGGTTCTTTCCGGAGTTTTTCCCGGGTTCTTCCTCCACCATTAATACTGGCCGCCATTTATAGCTTATCGTATGCTGAAAAATGGTGCTAAACCCTACAACAACAACATACTGAATTGTGACATGAGTATCATGTTACATATTGTATTGTGACATCAGTATCATCATATATATTGTATGGCAACTTATCATGTTACATGTTGAATTGTGAAATGAGTATCATGTTACATATTGTATTGTGACATCAGGATCATCATATATATTGTATGGCGACTTAAGAATCATGTTACATATTGAATTGCAACATCAGTATCATCATATATTTTGTATGGTGTCATCAGTATCATGTTAAATATTGTATCACAGGAGTAATGAGTCATACTGACAGAGTCTGGCTGACCATAAATAGGTCACAAATTAGGATACATTCTAATTTGTACTAATTTGTTACATCAGTATCATGATACATTTGTATCATGGCATTAAAGGCTGTATGCAGCAAGAGTAACACAGGTTTTGTACAGGCTGTACACAGCCATAGTAAAAGAAAGGCTTTGTACAGGTGCTAAGTATTTATTAGTTACTAAGATAAATTTACATATTTCAGATACTGGCAGCTGAGGTTAGACAAAGTAATGGCAGGAAATGGGAAGAACCTGTCCCAGGTTTGGGACACCTGTGTGTATGAGGCGTCTGAGGAATACAAGAACAGGATGGTATGTAAAATATGGTTCCATTTTGTCTTGCTTTTGTTGGCAGATATAGCAACATAAATGTTATTGTATGATTGCAGAACTTGTGGATATTGTCATCAACTGTATCATGTGTTTTTAAAATCAGACTTTTGTTTTCCAGTCAGTATGCATATATCGTTATTCATTAGTACTTTTTACAGGTAAGATGCACTGTTTCATGGAAACGTTTTTTATGCTATACCTTTGTTGTGGTTACTTCTGTGATTTCACCATGGAAATGTTCGCAGAAATATAGTATATGGTTGAAAGTGTTCATTCTGCATGGGCTATGTTTATTTTGTAGTCATAATGCAGCATACCAGAGTTCTGTTCGTTGATTAATCTCTTTAGATCTATGACTTGGGTGCTAAATTTCACTGTAATAAAGTATCACGGGCATCTTTGTGATTATCAATGAAACCATCAAATGTGAAGCATATAATTTTGGAGTTGTGATGAACTCCTTGCAAGGAAAATAAAGTAATGGAACCAGCCGTTACACTAATTATTCCATATGATCACCCATCAATAATGCAACAAGCCTACTGCATGGGTGGTTCTGACACTGACAGCCAAGCATAGCAATCAGCCAGCCACTGAGCCAGCCAGCCAGCCATGATTTCTACAACTGTCTATGCTGCTAAAACTTGTTCAGCCATTTTAACTAGTGAGTCATTTATCTGCATCTTATCATTTGGAGCAATAGTGTGGTACATTTAGGGACACAGAGTGCCTTGCCTATACTGTTTGGTATGTTTTACACAGACATAGATGTTGGCGCTGATGAGGATGGCTCACCTAGTGAGTGTGGTGATACCCTTGCTATCTTAATAAACTCAGATCCAACTATGAAACAGACAGCTTTGTTTCAAAGGGACTATCAAAGAAGTATATATTCAAGTTTCTGACTGACTGCAGCTGTGAGTCAGGCCCATCAAGTCAAAGCATCATTAGACGAGGAAGAACATTTCTTGCTGCTGTCTACTGCTGCTTTGGGTGAAAATAAAGAAAATTTCAACTTCAGAATAAATCTGCAACGCCGGAAATTCTAATGCATTTTTTCTTGGAAAGTCAGCTACCAATGACTTTTTCCTCATGCTGGTATAGTACACATTCAGATACTTTTACCACTTCTGACACTAGATAAGAACACGACAACCCCCAGTGTTCTTTGAAGTTTCTCTATCTACAAGCCTTTTTACAACTGTCATTTAATCACCACACTGCCTCTCTCCAGTTGGCACCAGATCCTTCTTTTCCTTCAGCAAAGCAAACAGTCAGTCAGATTTGTTTTGGATGGACTTTGGATTTTATTTATTCATCCCTCTTCCTTTTTTGTCCTTTCCATCAGATTTCGGAAAAGCCAAACATTTGCAGTAGATCAGGTTGTTAATTGATAAGTGGGTGGTGGAGATTGTTCAGAAACCCATCACTCCAGGGTTTTATTCCAGGCTATTTCTAGTATCTGAGGCCAATCATTGGCCTCAGCGTAACGCCAGAGTTCAGGATAGAAAAAAACTCAATCGATCAGACTTTGCATCAAAAGGGACACATTCGCAATCACTCTAGACTCGATCAACACATATTCCCATGTCTGTATTCACACTGGCTATGTGTAGATACTTTTGGTCTGCCTACCATGGAAAAATGATAGTCCTTGGACTTTAATGAACAGTTATGTATAGCGTCATCACCCTGTATATCTACTGGTAGCATTCCTGTGTCATTAACATTACAAAGATTTGCTTATAGCAGGGATCCTTCTGGAACAGCTACCAATTTGAAATTATAGTTTGTATGGATGCCAGTTCATAAAGTTGGGAAGCCCACTTGTTGCCATGCTTCGACATGGTTAGTAGTTGCCATACTTTGACATGGTCAGTGGTTGCCATGCTTTGTCCTAGTACCAGAATAGTGCAGAAATTGATGTGTCAGAACTGCACATTTATTTGGGGGTTTTTCGATTCTAAGTAGCTAGACAGTTTTGGAATGGGATTTGGCTGCTAATAGAGGTGAATCTGGGCAACATTTAAGGATCATTGTCATGGTAAGGGGGTGGAGAGTGTAGCAGTCTAGGTAAGGTATAGGAGGCCACTTATTAACCAGTCTTGATGGTCTGGACCTTTTATTCTAGTGGTGTGCCGGCCTAACTGTGAGACAGTTGAGCCAGGTTTAATTATCGACTATGACACTTAGAATTTGTCTCTCCTCCTGTTTATTTATCAGTCCTGCATCAACAATCTACATGTTCTAACAACAGATGTGCTCAGGAAAATCCAGCAAAGCTGAACCAGCTCAAACAGTCACAGTCATGGGTATTTCAGCCCTTTCTGGACTGGCTCCTCTTTGATGCCTAGCTTTGGTTTGGAGAGCTCAGTAACTGTACGAATTTCAGCCTTGAGTTGTGGAATGAATCTTAAAAGCTAGAAGCCCCTATACATTGAAGGCATATATGGGAAGCGACATGTGCAGGGATTGGTGCAAAGCCAACGGTATCATCTGTTTGATTTTCTAACCCATTTGACAGAGAAATCGAGCTGTTTTGCTAAACTTACTTTTCTTATCTCAGTCTAGTCATCTTAGACCAGTTGTCAAGGTGTCCACGCGTTCAGAACTACTTTTTAAAAAAAAGAAACCATGTTGTCTTCTCCTGTGCTCGACGTAGTTGCTCTAGAATCAAACAATAACAACAACAACAGCAAATATATAACAAAAACATAGTAACTTAAAGTCAATCCATCTTTGAGAACACACGATACAAAACATTTCAAGAGAGACAAAGACACACATGCACACAATGTCAAGCTTTTTGGTATTATGCTAGTTCGTTCCACACATCGTGGTCAGTTTTGTCATATATGCAGGCCTAGCTCAGTACATATTCAGGTCAGTGTCATTGAATGTAGCTAAAGCTACCTAACTAGTTTTCAATATTTTGTGTGAAACAAATGTTTTTCTGTTAGCTTCATTTAATGACGCTGACCTGAAAATTGACTGTGTTACAGACAGGATAAAATTCTCAACGCTGTGTGAAATGAACTATGACAGAAAACACTGATCCATGCACATAGACTATAGACCTATACACTTTATAGCCTCCCAACTGTCTTAACAACTACAGAAAACTTAGTAACAGCCTGATAAGTGTTATGTCAAACTTGTTTTATTCTAATTTTTTTAAGCATTTCCATTGTGCCCCAGTTGAATCAAAAATATACTTACAATATTTAATGTCAAATAATGCACTTACCAGTCAGAATGAATCATTTATCCATCAACACGTTAATCCATAAGCAAATTTCACTATAGCACATGTCATATTTCCAAGACAGAAAAATAAATTTTCAAAGAATCCGTGAACTTGAAAGTTCAGCACCTGGTTATCCACTAGTGTCCGTATTTAGAGGGTCTTTCATACACAAGCATGATTTTACAATCAATATTAATTAGAACACAAGTATGTCACAAACAGTTTCACCTCCTCCAAAGTAAAAGCAGAGTTATATATGATAGTGACACAGATCTCTAACTACCCATGAATAATCTAATGCAACATGCTACTCTTCATTACAGCTTGTACTAAGTATACCTACAGTAGAGATGTGTACCCAGCATCATTTCATTATTTAAAATATAACATTTTAGAATTGGAACTGATGAAAATGAAACATGTTCTTGCAAGAAATATTAATTATTTATTGATAATTTCATATAGCATCCATATATTAAATGTGATAATACCTCATTACTTTGCGACTTTTAAGTTATTTTTCTTTGCTCACACATATAAACTGTGTACTTCAGAGGTAACTGTCACAATCACAGCCTTATGAACATATTTGTATTAATAAGCCACATGTAAACATTTGGACGAGAAATATTTTACACTAGTGAAGAGTTCTTTTTACTTTAAAGGAAAATATTGGGTGAGAAAAATAATCTACATTGGGGCTTGGACCGAGACAAGGAAATCCCAGACCTGCCAACTCTTACATTTTTGCCATAAGTCTTAAAAAAATTACCCTTAAAATAAAGACTTACTGCATACTAGCAAAAACTACGGAAAAATTATGGTTGCTGAAAAATCCAGATAATTGATTCATCATTGTTTTATTTGGATCTAGGTTTTATCTTAGAATTAGTGAAATTATTCAGGGAACCAGACTAACACTACAGCAGCACCCCAGATGCTTAAAACCACATATTTGTTCATGAGAAGCATCTGCATGATCAAACTGTTGATTATAGAATTTTTTTAAATGGCATCCAGAAAGTGATGCATGTTTAAGATTAAAAGGGAAAATAATCTTCAAGAAAAGTGTTAATAATTAACAAAGGAGTGTTCAGGTTCTTGTGAATAAAACCTGGAAAGGACACAATTGCGTATATTGGACATGCCAATTTAAGTATATCTCGTGGTGGTAGATATGATTGAATTACGTTTTTCAGCTTTACAATAGCAGTTATTGATATTTTTTACACCTTACTGAAAACTGGTTAGTCTTAAGGAAACAAATCAGCTGCCTTACAGAGACGGACTCGTCAGGGTTGGCAGGTCTGAAATCCCAGTTGCAGGGTTAAATTATGTCTACCCACGAGGCCAGCCTTGTGGGGAGACAGATAATGTAACCCCTTGACTGGGATTTCCTTGTCTTGGTCCAATCCCCAACATAGATTCTATGTCTCATTCCCACAACAGATTTCTTTCTCAGGCTGTTATCAAAGGCTACTGCTCCATGAATCCCAGCACTTTCTGCCATCATTTCAGAGGGGATAATGGTCGCCATAAAGATCTATCAGTTTTGACTTCAGTAGACCAGAATCACTCACCCTATTTCCAAAATAGAATATCTCATGGGTTTTGATATGCCTTAATTCAGCTCAGTTAGAACCTTTAGTCAGAACCTCACTGAAGACATGCTTTATGATAGCCTTAGCTCTGGCATGCAGTGTGAGTTTCAGGCTATTCCAATGGAACGAAACTAACTATATTCAAGATTGGATGGTTCCATGGTCCTAATGACACAATCAGGCTTTTTAGTGAAGAATATGCTGCTATCAGTGGTTGCATGCTGTAGTTGTTGTATACTAACTATCTCTCTCTGATAGATACATCAAAAGAAGCAGACATAAAAGACCTTGGCCTGTGCACTCAGGCATTACTTGAAAAGAGAAAACATATGGAATAAGAAGGCAACTCTTTTGTCCATTGAAGGTTTTGGAAAGATGATATCACCCTTCGAGCCCTGTCATTGTGGCTGAAGTGGGTTTAATGCTTGGTATACTCTGATGTCTCAAAATATCAGTTATCTCAAGTAGATTTCAGCTTCACTTTTGAATGTAACATTTCATTCTGAGACATAATAGAGCTTGTTGGCTGGCAAACAGTTTTTTATCTCTGAGATTTAGATTTGCAGAGACAAGATTTCAGTCAAGTGGACCAATGCCTGCTGCCCAGATAATCATCAGATATACAACCTCTTCAAGAGCTGTAGTGGAGCACGTTCTCAGGATTTGGCAATAAAATTGATTGGTATGAAGAGTTCATTTGTCTTAATTGCCATGTTGTCATGGATCATGTGACCATTAGTCATGCTGCTGTCAAGTTAGGAGTGCAGGCATGCCTTCATATAAGGGTCTAACTTTACTAACTTCGATGGGTGGCAGAGGTAGGATCCTTAGCATTCCCTCCTATTACCTATTACCCTGGGGCCCCAAGTGGTCTAAAGCGCTCTCCATTACGGATCACTGCCATCTCACCTCTGTCTGCGTGGGTTCAAGTCTATGATTTGGCCAATGTGGGTATGTGAAAAAGCTTGCCAGTAGCTTCATGTGGGTCGGTGGTTCTTTCCAGGGTTTTCCCGGGTTCTTCCTCCACCATTAATACTGGCCGCCATGTGTAGCCTATCGTGTGCTGAAAAATGGCATTAAACCCCACAACAACAGCCTATTACCCTAACATGAATGTGATTGAAGAATGTTTACAAAAGAGAAATCATTTGTTGATAAATTACGATTCTCTAAGAATATATACCCAATTGCATTGAAATAAACCCCTCCCAGCCTCCCCTCAAATGCAAGCATCATTTGATGTATTCTCAGTTTATGGGAGGTAATGGGTAAGAGTTCCTTCCCTTTGTCTACAACGGTATTTAGACAGAAAGGCAAAGGCTGGATTCATGAGGTAGTGAGCTTTTTGTCCTAATGTTAATATGATAGGATGAGTATTCTTGGTAAAACAGGCCTTATCAAAACATTTGCTTTTTTGAAATGTCCATGAATTATTACTTTGGGGTGGAATATACATCAAAGACAAAGCAAAATAACCAAATACAAGACAGGATTGTGAAGGAAATTATAAGCCATGATTGACATTATGGTGAATGCTTGACAGAGTTTTAGTGATGGTAATATTGAAGGTGGTGGTGGTGGTGTTGATGATGATGAAGATGTTTAGAGCTCAATAATGTTCATTTTAAATTAGCCAGTTTTGATAACATATGCCAGCTTAAACCTTTTTTAACTAACTTTCTTTCAGCACAATCTGTTTTGTGATAACTGCCATTCCCATGTTGCCATGGCTCTGAACAAAATGCACTATGACAGCAGCAGCAGATACAACATGGTGAAACTTTGTTTCCTGATGTTGGTCCATGGGAAATATGTCAGGTATATACAACTTGATGTCTTAATTGTATTAATAGATTGTGAGACAAACTCATTATTGTCTTGCCTGGGAGTGAAAAGCATAGGTATAATTTGTCCAGCTATACTGGCAGTGGTATTGTGACAATGAACAAATATAAGGTGCAGTATTCAAGTGTCTGAAAGTTTTATTCCAGGGTATCTTCTGTATCCATTCAGCCACTGTTGTATTTAGTCACTGCTGCATCTAGTTACAGTCATGATTGTATCCAGTTACTGCTGTATTTGTCTGAACTTTGAGATAATATTAGATAATGTTAAAGCTTATACACTGATAAGGTAGGAGATTCTTTCTTGTCATGCCTAAATACACTGATAAGATTGGAGTTTCTTTCTTGTCTAAATACACAGATAAGGTAGGTGTTTCTTTCTTGTCATGCCTAAATACACTTATATGGTTAGAGTTTCTTTCTTGTCATGCCTAAATACACTTATATGGTTAGAGGTTCTTTCTTGTCATGCCTAAATACACTGATATGGTTGGAGTTTCTTTCTTGTCATGTGTAAATGCACTGATGAGATTGGAGTTTCTTGCTTGTTATGTGTAATGTCTAAAGCTTATACACTGATAATGTAGGAGTTTCTTGTCAGTTTCTTTCTTGTCGTGTCTAAATACACTGATAAGGTAAGAGTTTTTTGTCATGTGTAAATACACTGACAAGGTAAATGTTTCTTTCTTGTTATGTCTAAATACACTGATACAGTTAAGAGTTTATTTCTTGTCATGTCTGAATACACTGATATGGTAGAGTTTCTTGTCATGTGTAAATACACTGATGTGGTAGGAGTTTCTTTCTTGTCATGTCTAAATACACTGATACAGTAAGAGTTTCTTTCTTGTCATGTGCAAATACACTGAAAAGGTAGGAGTTTCTTTCTTGTCATGTGTAAATACACTGACAAGATAAGTTTTTCTTTCTTGTCATGCATAAATACTCTAATAAGGTAGGAGTTTCTTTCTTGTCATGTGTAAATACACTGACAAGATAAGTGTTTCTTTCTTGTCATGCATAAATATTCTAATAAGGTAGGAGTTTCTTTCTTGTCATGTCTAAATACACTGATAAGGTAGGAGTTTCTTGTCATTGTGTAATGTCTAAAGCTTATACACTGATACATTTGAGTGAAGACCTAATGAATGTTATACTTTCAATTTCTGAGTCTTGATTTAAACATAAGTTTGGAATCCAGCAATCTGATTCGCTGAAAGTTAAATCTGAATGAAAATTGATCAAATTTCTTAAGACTAGACTTAACTTGAAGTCTTATTTTGGTGAAATTAGGACCATGCATGTTTTACTTTTTCACCCCAAAATGCAACATTTGGCATAAACAAAAATAGTGATTTCCTCAAGAATAATTCATGCTATTTGTCATCTTTCCCAATTGAAAAACTTTTGTGATTCGAGGCCCAAACTAAAAGATCAAATGATTGAACATCTGACTGTGGATTGTTGCAGGCAACAAATTAAGCGTTCTTCTATTTTGTTTTCAGTGTCTGGGGATTTGTGAAAACATGGCTACCATTTCTACTATTTGCGTCTCTGGTGATTGGGCTTGTAGTTGCTTTTACTACAACCTGAAAACAGGAATAACAAAACAAAGACAGAAAATTTCTGTGAGATTCTTGAGCAGTGTCCAATTTGTTTTTGAATATTCTTTGTAATAAATGTGTGATTTTTCAATGTTTCAGACATAATAGTTTGAATTGACTGATATTGTTTGATGTCTTAATATCTATAAAAGTCTTGTAAGACTTACGTAAATGCATCAAAATTTAGATAAAAAAGTACACAGAATTTTCGCATGTAATTTAAAAATGTGCTCTAGGTTCCATATAAAGAAGACTGTTACAGAAATGGCCTTTATTTTTATAAGCATACATCATTACAGCTCCCTGACATTATAATATTGCAGTTTTGATCTGTAACTGATTACCACATTATATTCTAAACCTTGCTATAGCAAGACCTTGGTTTGTACAGAACTTAACTATAGCAAGAACCTGGTATGTACTGAACCTCACTATGGCAAGAACTGTGCTATGTTCTGAACTTTGCTATAACAAGAACCTGGTATGTACTAAACCTTGCTATAGCAAGACCTTGGTTTGTACAGAACTTCACTATAGCAAGAACCTGGTATGTACTGAACCTCACTATGGCAAGAACTGAGCTATTTTCTGAACTTTGCTATAACAAGAACCTGGTATGTACTAAACCTTGATATAGCAAGACCTTGGTTTGTATAGAACTTCACTATGGCAAGAACTGTGCTATGTACAGAACTTCACTATAGCAAGAACTGTGCTATGTACTGAACTTTGCTATAACAAGAACCTGGTAAGTACTGAACCTTGCTATAGCAAGAATTTGGTATGTACTGAACCTTGCTATAGCAAGAATTTGGTATGTACTGAACTTTGCTATAGAACATGTCAGGGTTAATAATTCCCCTTCAAAACACCAGAGAGCATCTCGGTGCAAATGGCTCCCAGATAGTTCAGTCAATAAAGATAGCAGATGTAGATCAAGAAAATGTGACAGTGGAGGATATAAACAGGTATACTGTGAAAAGGCTGAAGAGATTTCTTAAAGAACACGGACAAAATGTGTCAGGCCATGCACGTGAGTTGAGAGAACATGCCATTGGAGTGCTGCGTCTTGAAATCCCATCAGAAACTACTTTAAAGAATGATGATCAACAAGAACAAGAGATGCATGAGATAAGAAAATATACAACACCTCTTGGCAAAACATTAACAAAGCCAGACACTTTGGATGAATGGAGTGGTGACATGACCAAGATTTTCCAAAAGAGAACTGTATAATTGTATTGTTTTAAATATGACCAGAACATTTGACTGAGCTCTCTGTGGTGCTGTGAGGCAGCTGACAGCTAAACAATTATGAGGTCAGTCATGTACACTCAGTCCACTATCACAGTGTCAGTAATCAGTGTTCACATACATATGTGAGATGCCAAATTATTCTATCCCTCCCAATATTAGTTAAAAATACCTGATTACCCAGTGTGGATACACCAATCAAAAGTAACTGGACAAGTTCACTCTGCAGATTGTACCTGTCCAGCAAGGTAAGTTTCATACATCTTTAAAGTTTGAACTTGAGCTCTTCACTTGAGAGGTAGATAATGATTAAAATTATTTAACATTCGAAATTCATAAAATTATAATTACAGCAACATCTGTTCATATTGTCAACCTGGAATATAAACAGATCATTTGTAAGAAGTGATGTGCACATATTTGACTGATTGTGTTTAATAAAAATAAATACTGCTATATAATTTAAGCAATAAAGATAGCAATTGTTTTGTAATGGTATGTCACCTGACAAAAGTTTTACCACATTTTATAGTAATGAGGCACTGATCATTTAATTTTCCAAAGGGGAGGTGGGCTGATATATTTTTGAGGGGGTCTTGCTCTGGGTAGAGGACAGACAATTTTTTCTTCTGTTAACTAATGTAGGACAGGTGTGTACAACAGGAGAACTGATCAGAGCAAACTATTTTGAATTTCTCCAGCAAATGAACATAAGGGCCTGACCTTTTTTTAACCTACATGTACCCCACACCACTCTCAAGATTAAATTGTCAGTGCCAGTGTCAAATGTTAAAAATTTTGTTTGAATGCAACATATGTAATTACCGTCTAAGTCTTGAAAGTTTTCTGAGGAAATATGTTGGCAACTGGTGCTGTCTTTGATGGTCCTGCTAATCCCACAAAATGATCACTGCATAGTCATAATGTCGACTTCAGGTGAAAGTCCTTTCTAAAACATCCAACTCTTTGGCCCCGTATACGCAAAATTTTACCATCAGCAGGAAACCTATACATTGAAACGGTCCTCATCAACAGTCTTTCTGGAGCAGATGGAACAGCTTTTCACAAAACAGTATATTTTTCCCATGTTGATACTATTTCATTGACTTTATGTTTCACTAACCAAGTGTAAAATGGTGCGAAATTCTGAACTATCAAGAACTGGAAAATGTTTGTGGGCATGCGTAATGGAGCTAAGGGAGGTAATTTTAAGCGCTATGATCAGTGACTCCATTGCAACCGTGAAATCACTTATAGCAAGAACTGTGGTATGTACGGAACCTCAGTATAACAAGAACTTTTGTATAAACTAAACCTCGCAATGACAAGAACTTTGGTAGGTACTGAACCTCACCACATCAAGAACTGTGGTATGTAGTGAACCTTAATATAGCAAGAGTTAGTATTTACAAATTCACAGTAAATAAAAAACTGGTATGTACAGAACCTTGCTTTAACAAGAACTGTGGTATATACTTAACTTTGCTTTAAGAAAAACTGGTATGTACCGAACCTCGCTGTATCAATAACTGTAGTAAGTACTGAACCTCACTGTATGAAGAACTGTGGTATGTACTGAACCTCACTCTATCAAGAACTGTGATATGTACTGAACCTTGCTTATCAAGAACTGTGGTATGTACTGAACCTCACTATATCAAGAACTGTGGTATGTACTGAACCTCACTGTATCAAGAACCGTGATATGCACTGAACCTCACTATATCAAGAACTGTGATTGTATGGAACATTGCTATAACAAGAACTGTGGTAGGTACTTGAAAAAGCTGTGGTATGTACAGAATCTCACCAAGAACTGGTATGTACAGATTCTCACAGTGGCATGAACTGTGGTATGTACAGAACCTCACTATATAAAGAAATGTGGTATATACAGAACCTCACTATATAAAGAAATGTGGTATATACAGAACCTCACTATATAAAGAAATGTATGTACAGAACCTCACTATAAAGAAATGTGGTATGTATAGAACATCATTGCAACAAGAACTGTTGTCTGTACAGAACTTCACTTTTATAAGAACTGGTATGTACTGATTTTTAGTATATTGAGAACCACAGAATAGCAAGTATGATTGAAAATTTAATGCATGGAAGTTGGAATATGGAGAGAGGAGACAAAAAAAGCCTTAATATTAACTTTGTGTTGTTTTCAACTTGTATGGTCATACATTTGATAGGCCAATTCAAGTATAATGGTTGAATTTTACTCATGGGCTCTACAGCACTACCACATTACATGCAGAATTGCATTATAATCAGACATGTTATAATGGGGGAGAGCTGTTTTTACATTTCTCATGTTTTTGCAGTTATTGCTTAACACTCACTAGTTAACATGCATTTATATCTTTCTTTTTTAAACAACTAAAAAGTAACAAGATACAATCATATTATCATCCAGCTGCAATCCAGTTTTGATATGAAAGGTAAAATATGCATTCAGATGCATTTTATTTTGTCTGCAAGTTTGGGCAAGAAATACATTGTAGAATATTTAATTTTAGTTAATTGTTTTGCATGTTACTGTGGCAGGAATATTTAGAGAAGTAATTAACATTTTAATTAGCATTTGAAAGCCTGGTATAATCATTACAGTTGCAAATTATTGTACCAAATAGAAAAATAAAAATGAAATCTTGTAAAAAATAAATTACAGGTGCCATAACTAAATATGAAAATTTAGTGGAATCTTTAAAAAATTGTAGGAAGGACAAGAAAATACACTATTTCTAAATAAATCATGAGTGACATTAAGCAAAGTTGTATAGTACTGCTGCATAATGACATCACTGGTGTAAATGCATGGGGTTACCTGCCAGTGATGTCCATTCACATCCATGGCTGATTGTTGATGGATGTATGGCTACATTCAACCTAATGCCAGAAACTATCTTGATTACACAATGAGCAACATTTTATTTATTATCTTTATCCATGCAGACCTCAGACATTGCACAAAAACTTTTTTACTTCTTTTTGTAACTAACTGTTCAGGAGTTTTCTCTCTACAAAAGCGAACTTTCATAAATATTATTATCAGTATTTCTGTATACTTAAAAAAATTTTAATATCATTTCTAAACCATAACAATAAACGGTGTTCTGTTTGTGTGGTTTCATTTGTGTATTTTCATTGACTTAGTCACAGATAATGCAGATTTTAAAAAATTTGGAAATTCATGAATTTGTAACATTGAAGTAAGTGACATATTTAACTTATAAACAATTTTAGTAACTTACTCTGACAGTATGATGTATTTTATTTTCTGGTGTAAAGCTAATTGAGGTTGGTATTATGTATATTTTTACATTGTTTTTTTTTTTTAATTTCCTTTTATTTCATAATATGATATTGTAATGTAACATTGCATGTTGGACTTAACCTTGTCCAAAATCAAGTTTATTTTCTACTTGACCTGTATTAATTTTCTTGAAATTTTTTATTCTGTAAACAATTATGCGAGTAAATACAGTGATAGATAGCTAAAATATTTGCTATGTATATTGGTTTATTATCAGGATCATTATTAATAAGAGTATAATAGAAGCAAATAGTTTTTTTGGGGTCTCGTTCTTGGTCTAGGTTATTAGGATTCCCCTACAATTAGCCTGGTGTACCTGACAACATCCAGGTTATACATTATAATTTTAGTAACAGGCTTTGTACTAATAACTAACATTTTATTTTGTAAATTTTAAGAACTTTCATAAAGTTATTTTCCATTAGGTAATGGTTTTTTTTTGAAAATGTTAATTGTTACCTGCTGTCAAGTAGAGGACTATATAATCTTGTCACTGAAAAGATTTGTCATTTGTGTTTAAGATCTAGCAGAATCAATTTATATTATTGTTGTGTTCAGTGTTCACTTGGGCTGGAATTTATTTCTTCAAATTATTTAAATCAGTGATTATTTTCTCTGGAAATACAGAGTGCTCATAAGAATAATATTATTGGACAGAGACATTCACTAGGATTTATAGTCAGTTCAAACCTGCAACTATAATACTGTGTTTCAACAAAATACTGTTGGCACATCAGTATTATACAGGTCATCACAGATACATCAACACTTAAGCATTGAACTTAATTTGGATTTCTACTAGACTTTATTCAGAACTTTAAATTATTAGGACTTGTATGTAATCCTAGGATTGTTTTAGGATTTAATTCACAACACCATAAATTTTCTTTTCATTTTTACTTTGTATTATAGAGAATAAATTATTTGTTGAATTTAACAAAGCTTGTTGCTTTTCACTATTTTCTATTACTTAAGAGCATAGTCTGGTAAGCCTTCATTTTGAAGTATCCACTCTGTTAAATAATTATGTATTCATATCCAGTCTGACATCAAATAGGACTGGCTACGTGGACCCAATATTGGTGTAAATTATTTAGTAATATTTCGGCTTGTACATAAAAAAGGACTCAATGTAAAAGTAATTACATTTATGGGGCTTGTACAGAATAAAGTATATGTATGTATGTAGCCTAAATAGTGCACCATGCCATCCTCTGAGTTATGTAATTATGATCCACACAAAGCCAATTCCCATCGATTAGTGAGCCAGAGATCAAATGTCAAGGTTGTAGTAGATAGTACCACTTCATTATCTTGGTGAAAGTTAATTACATTTTGAATTGCCATAATGACTATATTGGCATAACAGCAGGCCTAGATGATGGTCTTAACATCATATGAATTGTTCCCCAAATTTTTCAGAACTTGTATTGGTCCCTTTGAAGAAAGTTTATGTTATCTCTGCAGTATAATAACATACCAGCTCATACTAAAAAAAAAAATGCAAACTAAAATAGTCCTCCATTTGGAATAACTATTTTTAAAGTTTTTGGGAATACCTGTAACATACATGACAATCATTACTCTTTTGCCGTAATCAATATGCATTTTGTCACCAAATATGCATCTTACGATTCCCTATATATGGATTACACTTTTCCAGCACAATGAAAAATAAAATAAAGCAATAAAATGTTGTTTGTCATTTATATATCATCTCTTAAATTCTACTCATCATAAAAATGTGACAGTATTCTCAAAAAGACTGCAGTATAAGAATAGTTTAATAGCTAATTTGTCCATCATAGATATATGTGTACTTCCCCAAGTTTCTGTTTTATTGCAACTGTATATGACACATTTCCAAGATAACAGATAAGTTTCTTTAATTTGAAACTTTGTTTTGCAGATTCATTATATTTGATAATCAATTTAGTTAGCAGACCAGTCTATACTTTTATAGAAAATGGCACCAGATATTAAGTGAAATGGGATTTTGCAGTTTGAATTGCAGATGAAAATTCTTAGTAGATAGGTCTTTCTAAACTTCAAAACATGTCAGGTTATAAAAAGGACAAATCAACACTTCTTTATAAATTTGTGAAGAAATATGAGAATGATGCAATACAGCACTCTGATTGAACTCTTTACGTCATGAAGAATTTGTGGACTTTGTGATCTTTAGCAAATGTTATATAGAATCTATGTTGAGGTTTGGACTGAGACAAGGAAATCCCAGTCGTGGGGTTACATTATATGTCTCCCCACGAGGCTTGCCTCGTGGGGAGACATATAATGTAACCCTGCGACTGGAATTTCCTTGTCTTGGTCCAAACCCAAAGTAGATTATTTTTCTCACCCAATATTTTCCTTTGAAGTAAAAAGTACTCGTCACTAGTGTAATATAGTTCATGTGCAAATGTTTCCATGTAGCTCATTAATACAGATATGTTAATGAGGGCTCTGTGACTATTGCATCCTAAGTACACAGTTTATATGCATGAGCAAAGAAAAATAACATAAAACATCGCATAGTAATAAGGTATTATCACATTTAATATATGGATGTTATACGAAATTAACAATAAATAATTAATATTTATTACAAAAAACTTTCAAATTCGTCAGTTCCAATTTTGAAAAGTTACATTGTAAATAATGAAATGAGACTGACTACTCAGCTCTACTGTAGTTATACTTAGTCCAAGCTGTAATGAAGAGTAACATCTTGCTTTAGATTATTCATGGGTAATTTTTAGAGATCTGTGTTACTATCATATATAATTCTCCTTTTCTTTGGAGGAGGTGAAACTGTTTGTGACATGTGTTGTCCTTAGTATTGATTGTAAAATTACCCGTGTGTGAAAAAGACCCACCAAATACGGACCCTAGTGGATAACCATGTGCTAAACTTTCAAGTTCACAGATTCCTTGAAAATTTATTTTTCTGTCTTGGTAATATGGCAAGTGCTACCGTGAAATTTGGTTATGGATTAATGTGTTGGTGGATAAACGGTTCCTTCTGGCTGGAAAGTGCAAAATTGGAATAAAGCTTGTTTGACATAGAACATTTCTGGCTGTTACTAAGTTTTCTGTAGTTGTTAAGAGAGTTGGGAGGCTATGAAGTGTATAGGTGCATAGTGTGTGTGCATGGATCAGTGTTTTCTGTCATAGTTCATTTCACACAGCATTGAGAATTTTATCCTATCTGTACCAGTCATTTTTCAGGTCAGTGTCATTAAATATAGCTAACAGTATATAATTTGTTTCACACAAAGTATTTAAAACTGGTAAGGTAGCTTTAGTTACATTTAATGACGCTGACTTGACAATGTACTGAGCTAGGCCTGCATATAGGATAAAATTAACCATGCTGTGTGGAACGAACTAGCAAAATACCAAAAAGCTTGACATCTTATGCATGTCCGTCTTTGTCTCTCTCGAAATGTTTTTGTATGGTGTGTTCTCAGAGATGGAATTACCGTAAGTTACTATGTTTTTGTTATATATTTGTTGCTGTTGTTTGATGTTAGAAGAACTATGTCAGGCACAGCAGAAGACAACAAGGGTTTCTTTTTTTTAAAAGTAGTTCTGAGCATGTGGACACATTGACTGAGACAACTGGTCTGAGATGACTAGACTGAGATGAGAAAAGTAAGGTTAGCAAAACAGCTAGATTTCTCTGTCGCATGGGTGAAAACAATATGTAGACTAGTTAAAGGGAGTGTTGAACATAAATAATTTTTCAGTCTGTTTTATGTTTGTATCCAAATGGATTTTGCTCATTATTGCCAAGTATTTTGACCTGCAGATCCAGGTTATTAGTAAAAATAAATGTTAATTTTTCATACAGTGTACTGTAATTATGACATGTGATATATTACCTATGATGCGGCAGCCTCAGAAAAATAGGGGTAATAATATTAATACTCTTAATACATAGATTACACTTTTTATTGTCAGATTTTTGCCACTTGCATTAGCAGATATTATGCTTATTCCTCTCTTGAGGTTGTCATGTATGTTGTAGCTAGAATGTCTGGACATGTCATCAGTAATTCTACAGTAGTATTTTATTCCAAATGTTGATGAGCACTTTGTAATTCCAATGACTAATTAAAGTAATTCTTATCGAATCATATCAGAACACAACAATAAAAAAACTTGGATCATAAATTCCCAAAGACAGATATGAAACAGGAATGAATAATTGTTTATCATGTCCTATCTATATTAATTTAATCGACCTAAGACATGAAAATGCTCTGGAATGCCCAAGATGTGAGTCACTTATAATGGAAAATTCCATCAAATTGTAAACAAGTTCACAGCCACAAAATTCTGAGTTTGTAAATAAGGTAAGGCCTTGAACTCAAATGTTACTTCTTAGAATCATGACAAAAATCGAGTGAGCAATTAATTCCACAACCCTCGATCATGGACAAAAATTATGCACACAATAGATATACATAGCACTATTTGCATTAAGTCCCATATTTATTAACTGCACAAAAAGTAAAAGTTTGCAGACTTACCAATCCTGTGCAAGTATTGTGAGATACAGTAGTCACTTCTCTGCTGGCAGTAACCATGGCAATAGAAACATTATTTCTGCATCTAAGTTTTTCTAAAGTCACATATCTGCATCATTAATTGTATTCAAGTCCAACTCATTGATGCTTCATTATAGATGTTAGCTGGATTCAACTAAAAATTGAGAATAATATTACTGTTCTTCTAACAGCTATACATTGATATGCTAATTCTGTCTTGTCTCTGTCTCTCTCTTGCTTAATGCTTTATGGTCAACGATATTAAATTAAAATTTTATGCCAAAGTTTGAGATGTTGGTATGTAGTAATTTTCAGGCATGGATGGCTCACTGTCAGCAGTATGAAATTGTTGTATACAAGTAAGATGTGAAGGAATGGTGGGGGGTAGGAGGAGGGGGTATTATATGTATCACTTGCATTTGAGTTGTTGGGGGAAATGTTCTCTATTGGTATCAGTGGACATCCCAGCCCATTTGGTGCTTTCTTTCATTCAGCCTTGTAAAGGACAACTATTGCAATACTCCATCATTGCTGATAGTCGGGGAATGCAGTTTATTCAAGAAATTTTAATCACATTATAAGTATTTTAAATGTGTTACCTTTCCCTCTTATTTTATATACATTTTACAAAATATTTACATCTTTACTTTTATATTGTTATGCTTTGGTTGTACATTTATTTGGAAGGCTTTACGTTCCTAATTTTTATGGAATTCATCCTTGCATCTTTGGAACATAACCTTTTGTTGGCACTACATATCCTCCCTCCCTCTATATATTCCTTCCTTCCTTGTTCCTTTGACCCAGGAAATAGTGTGAAGCACATTCGTAGTGCCTGTCTGCTGGGGAGGGGGACTAAGTGGGGTATGGCTTTGTGTATACACATATGTTATCTGTACATTTTTGACTGCATAGGTAGGAGGAACTTTATACTAGCACTGCTCTTAACACTAAAATAATGTCACTGTGGCCTACTTATAACATTTTTGGGGTTTTGGTTAAGCTTTACATTTAAGTCATGACCACCTAGGTGTTTTTATATCATGTACACATAATGATTATACCTGTATACATAATGATTATACCTGTATACATAATGATTATATCTGTATACATAATGATTATACCTGTATACATAATGATTATACCTGTATACATAACGATTATACCTGTATACATAATGATTATACCTGTATACATAACGATTATACCTAGAATAGAGAAACTTTGTAAGTAGATGCATCTTGACGATTTCTACACATCACAAAAATAGTTCAGTGTGGCCCATATTTTAAGCTTCACAGACTTTTGTTAACTTTAAAGTTTCAGTTTAGTTTTGAAGCACTGTTCTTGTTATAAGTATCAACTAGATCATTTATATTCATCTATATCAGGACCACACCGGTACTACAAAGGTCATGTGATACTTGTTATGATATAGATTATTTAGATTATTTGGATTTTTAATTTAGCTTTAACAATTTTAGTCATATCACTACAATGTCTGCATTGTGGCAGTTTATAGTGATGTATAGCACTGGGGCATCATGCCGCAGACATGTAGCATCATGATTCACCCAGTCACATTATCTTGACAGTCCTAACATTAATCTCTTAATGCTGAGCGCCAAGCGAGACAGGTGCTAGTACCATTTTTTTGGTATGACTCTGCCAGGGTTCGAAACCTATGACCTCCCACATTTGAGGTAGATACTCTAACCACTTAGGCCACTGGAGCGATCATAGATTATTTGCTTTCTCTACACATCCTGTTCCACCCGGAATCATTAATGTTGGTGATGGGATCCATCTACAGAGTTCTCATCACCTGCAACTCCACCCTCACCCTTAATTTAGTGGAAGACTTATTTCAAATACCTGTCAATGGCAGGACATTGCACAACTGAAACTAGGCAACTTGAGGAATACCAGGTGGACAGCTTAGTGACTAGCTTCCCCTACACCTTAAGGGCTTTCCTGATAACAATAGATTTATTTGCATAATTTGAATATGGCTTTTTCTAGATTATTATACATAATTTGACTATGGCTTTTAATCTCTAACATTTGACAGGAGTGGTGATTGTACAGATGTCTCAAACAATATGCACATTAAATTTTCCAAGCACTGTGCTGCTTTTAGGTACAATAAAATGCTGTGTTCATTCTTGATATGTTGCTTGTTTTGTTGGCATAATCAGATTTGATACCTCATTTGTTGTAGATACTCTTAATGTGTATAAGAATTTCTTTTGCGATCAAAGTTAAACTGAAAAGGTCTCCTCAGTGTTGTTAGTGTATGCTTTTGGAAACTGCTTTCCCCAGCGTGGTCATCCCGAGTTTGATTCTAATATGTGTATAAATCAATGTTGGGAATTTAATGTAATTTCATGACCACCATTTTCTGCTTCTTGAGCAATGATCAGATAAAAAACAAATGGATTAATTGGTAATCTAATAGAATTTTCCTTATGATTTAAAATGATACAAGTCCAAAAGGAGGGCAATGGTGCAGAACAAATTATGAACTAAAACTGATCCATGGTATTAGTTGAGATTGGTAAGGTTTTCATTTTACCACAAATTATCAATACCCAACCAAATGTATCAATAGGAACAACTTTAAATTACCCTATATGTTTATTTATAATGCAAGATTAGAGAAAACGTACACATGTAGAGGATTTTGCATTTATGTTCATGAATACAATAAGGCTGTGAAATAGGCTTCATAAGTTTGGTCTCTTGCAACATTAACATTATTCAATATGTGTTGTAAATTTCATTTGAACTATAAACATATTTTATATTTAGTCACAAGACAAAAAGCACATTAAATATAACTTGACATTAATATAAGGAAATTTATTGACAAATACATTCTGAGGTCTGGAGCATGAAACCTTGGTCTTACAAAATGTTATGATACCGTATTTTTTATGTGGGCATATGAAATGTGAATCTACCAAACAAGACATTCATATTAGAAAAATGATTAATCGTTAAATCATTTGCATTATAATACGTTAATAGCAAGATTTGCTTTTTATGATGGTGTCTTTGGTAGGGTCTCAAAATCGTAATAGAACTGGAGTGCATCTGTGTAGCCTAACCCTTGCAAGTTTCCCGCCTTTGGAACCCTTCCTATTTCCTTAAATCCAAGCTTTCTCCAGAGTCCCACAGAGGCTTTATTGGATACAAATACGAGGTTGAAGAATGAAGCCTTATAACCCAGATCTCTGGCTATGTAAAGAAAATTCTCTGCTAAAAATGTTCCAACACCTATTCCCCTTGCGGATTTCTTAACAATAAAACCACTATTACAGATATGCGAACACCGTCCAGGAAAGTTTGGTTTGACGTAGAAAGCGCCCAGAAGTTCTCTAGTTGCCTTGTTAGTACATATGAAGACATCATGGGATAGATAATAGGCACGAAAATCTTCTACATCAGTCATATCTTCTTGTGGATAGCTGTCGCCTTCTTCATTGACAATGAATTTAAGAATGGCATGGAGGTCTGCCTCATATTCATTACAGTATCGGTCCAGGACCACGGTAGTGCCATCTTTTAGGGTTCCATCCTTCGGGAGGTACGGTAGATGGATCAGTGGTTTCTTTTCTTTGATCACATAGGCCATTCTTCAATTAGATCTGAAAAGAATGATGTTATGATACTGAATCCCACCAGAAACCTTATCTTACAAGTGACAGTTTTGACTTTCAATCATGCTGCATTGACTATGTACGCTTTATCCTGTCACCTAGTTACGTCAGTATCTTTTGGAAAGCCTATGTAGAAAGTATATTAACAGTACATGCAAGCTGGGTAAGCTGCATCACATTGGTTTGCTGTGACTTTTTATACAAACATTTTGCTCCACACTGGATGCAAGCTCCCACAATTGCAGTTACGTTATTCTGTGTTAAAAGTCGAATTGTATTTTCAGTATTTTTGTTTTTGCATTACATGCTTTGTGCGTTATATGTGCAGTAGCTTCCCGTTGATCTTTTTCCTTGAGTTTTCCTGGGTGCCATGTATAGTCGACAATGTGCTGAAAAATGGCAATAATCCATAACAACAAGAACAACACATATTATGTAGGCATGATGATAAGTATACGACTGACATTTACTATATCATCGGCGATTCGGCGTGGAAAAACAAAAAGTTTAAACATCATTGGTTTTGCTGTGGTGGCGTAGTCCCGACCGTACATGCACAGCGCCAGTTTTCTGAACTCAGTTTGCGCACTATTAATTGGCCTAGCCGGATTCGGGTAAAATCAACTGTTGTTGAACATGATCATTTGATTGTTAACACATTAACCCCTAGCGACCACTTAACGGGGCAGGAGGTAAAAGCCTACTGCCGAGCTCTGTAGCGTCATGGTCATGCATGATACACTAAAGTGGGTGGTATTATAGAAAGGTAAACAGATGTAGCTCTACAATGATAGCAGATAAGCTGGAATATCTAGCTGCACTACAAAATACAGATTAAAAAACTCATTTTTGGACCCGACTTTTTTCTACCCAAAATTCGCCCGTGGTAGGAATCCGATTTTGTGTCCGGATTTTAGACTTTTTGGTCTCAGATCTAAGGCAAACCGGTAAGAACTGCAAACAGACAGATGAGCCTTTACAAAAAGTAGGATAAGATGGGTATTTGGAAATCCCACTTTTACCCTTCTGCTCATGCGTGAGTCAAATAGCCAATGAAAAACGATGTTTCTAACACAACTAGGCAATATGTTATTGAAAGATGACCGGAGGTTTGGTGTTTTCGAGTCTATTCAGAAATAACTTTCAAAATGTGTCTCCTACTCGATTTTCAGGCGAAAATGACAAAAAACTCCAGGGGTTCATGTGTTAACGTTGGATCGGCTGTATGTGATTGCACCGTCCGCGGACTATCAGCCGTGGTATGATGTACTCAGAGATGGTCTATCAGCCACGCTATGATGTACTCAGGGATGTTCGCTAACGCGTCAGAGATCTGCTTCAGTCGCAACAATCGGCATGGGAAGACCTTACAGCGGGCTTCGAACAAATGTTTGCGCCACTGATCAAACAAACAGAAGAGACTTCAGCCGCAACAGCGCAACCACAAAGGAGGCGGCAGTTGCCAGAATGACTGTTATGGCCGACATCTTCTCTGCCGAAATTTAAACAATGCGAAATAGATCATCCGAACATATCCAGATAGTGAAACTCAGACCCAAGAGAAAAAGATCTGAGATAAATTAACACACCTTTCAAGCATCCAGCAATGCGCCTGAACCAGACAGTGCATACAATCAACTAGCATGGCCGCATATGAACCATAACGGAATAAATCTTGAAACAGGACCGGAAGATCCCCTTCCTGATCCCGATTCAGAGTACAGGGGACTACCTCCTCAGTTCTTAACTGACGAATTTCAAGAGGCCATTTTGAATGATCTCATACATAATACCTTCCACCTGGAGATACGTGTCGTGGAAAATGTACGCGATTGCAAACGAAACGAACGTCCATACTATATGGCCCAAACTGATATCTAGAGAATTCACGGAGGAGTTAAAAGCCCTAGGCAAGAAGTGGAAATTTTCAAAGTTGCCGTCAAAGACTTTAACACCTGAAAGACTGATTGTACTGCTAACATGTGCAAAGATTTTGCTGATAAACACCTCCAACGATATCCCTGGGAAAAGTATATCCGGCCAAGTTCTCCCATGTATAGGATAGGCATTGGAGCCGTAATCAGAAAAGGAAATTTCAAGGAAGCAGGTCCAAAATGCATTTAGACCAGCCAGTAGCAGGCTTATGAACTCCTGAACAGGTAGGAAACACTTGATGGGTCAATTTGCATGGGCATCAACGCGCTAGAAGTTATCAACAAGACCACAATCGTTGACTGCAAAGCAGATGTGTAGTCGGCGTAGTTCTAGTTAAACCTGGAACGCTCAACCAATTGTCGAAGGCGTATGTATTCAGCTGGAAAATATTTTCTATGATTGTGAAGCGGAAACTTCCTCGGATAAGGTTTTGTATCTGGAGTGATAACCCGCTGAATCTGCCTGAGGGCTGGCGCTCCAGATTTCTACCGCAGCGGGATACCGTCTTACTCCTGGTTTCTTGTCGCCGACTGATCGCTGAGTCGTCGACTGGGCTTCTGTGTTTGCCCATTGTGTCAACTACAGAGCTGATGGTTCGTCGTCTGGGTCGCCCACTGTGTCGCTGACTGGGTCACCTAGTTGTCGACTGTGTCGCTGACTTGGTCGCAGTCACCGACTTGGTCGAAGATTCGTCGACAGTGTCGCTCACTTGGTCGCCGAGTCACTGATTATATCGCAGAGTCGGCGAGTGGATCACTGAGTAGTTGACTGCGTCGCTGACTTGTGTCGGCGACAGGTTCATGGTCGCGCGTCATTACTCGATCAAGATTGAGAGAGAGAGAGAGAGAGAGAGAGAGAGAGAGAATAACAGTGCGAAATGATGAGAGAAGAGATATCGTCAGAAGAAATGTGTATTATCGCAAGATCTCCACGGTTTTTGGACAAGCCTTGTAGTGCCTTTATCCTGGTCAGCGAAAGACCTTGTTCTAACACTTTTTAAAATATCCCCACCCTGCCCTCTCTTGTTCGACGAACTACGACCGAATGTGCTTGCTCGGGCGGGTGGTTATACTGCTACACTTGCAAGGGGATGTCTTCACACAATACCGCTTCATAACACCACCACTGCAACCACAGTTGGCACGTATATATATATATATATACTCAGTAGGAATCATGTGACCCAAACTAAGAGGCTAGATGGTGCTACAAAGCCCGCTTTTTAACGAAACGAAAATTAGCTTATACGAAACGAAAATTACTGTCCATGGGTTTTCCTCATGACAACTGCGTGACCACTGTTCCAGTAAATTAAAAATTGGTTGGAAGTGCGTGTACAAGTGCAATGCGTCCGGATGAGGTCTCAATGTCGAGCAATAAAGCTTACTGAAGAGATGTGATGGGCCTTAAGACTAGTAACGCGAAAAAATAATTGAATCAGAACAACTACTATATCAAAAAGCAGAGAAAACCACTATATTTGCGAAATGTAAACGTGTGTGTGTTGTTGTTTCAGATGGAAATTGTTGACTTGTGGCAACAACCGTTGGTCTTTGTGTACTCTCACAGGCACGCCGATCGGGTTGGCTGTCAAGGCTATATCAATAGTAACTGGTGTTGCGAGTGCAGCCAGCAAAATAATTTCATCACGAATGCCTAAACGAATATGTTTTAATTTAACAATTCTCGCGGCCGCCGAAAGCACTAAACTATGCATGGTAGTAATCAAATATACAACCATCAACCACGGCGGAGTTCCAGACCGTACTGGCGGAAGTGGAAAACTTCCTACGACTACGCTCACAGTTATGGAAACGGCGGGCAAACGCGTTCGAGGAATAACACAGACAGACGATCGATTTGCATGAAGTAAATATCGAGTAATCACTCACTATAACCAAGAGGAGTGGGCAATCGCTCTATGCACTTACTTGTGAAGAAAAGTAAAACTAGGGGGTGGGTTGGTAGAAGGCTCGAATCCGATAAGTAACACAAATCTCAAACTCGTACCTATCATATACGCCTCATATAATATTGCAGATAATATTGCATTAATCCAGAATCAAAATGTTACAATAAAAAGTCGAAGGTATTATATTTCTAACATCATGGCTGGACCAGGGTTTCCGGACCCGCCCCCACCCGCTACGACTCCCTCTCCCCCCCCCCCAACAAAAACATACACACCCAAACGTACAGCCAATTGTCACATATCTGACTAGTTGTATTCTTGCGCACGTTTTGGGGTATTATGCACACTTTGAGTAAATAGACAAAGACTTCTGCATTGGTGCCATTTCGAGGAAAGTGAGGGCCCTTTTGAAAATTTGGACCCCCACCACACACACACACTTGACCGGATCCGACCCTGAACACAGATAGAAATGGATACTAGATTTATAGCTGATATTTATAATTTTTTGGGGACATTTGTTTTTTAATTTCAAAGAAATATTTGATCAAAACTATCAACGGATTCTGAAGGATTTGGTCAACGGCCTAAGAATATGGAATAAATCATTTAGAAAAAAATATTCAATATGTCAACTTATGAAAAGTTACAAATAGTGTAATTTCATGCATGACTATAAAGTTGACCAAATAAAACTAACAATAGCCAATAAAAAAAAATGGTAAATATTTTCCAAAGTCACAAATTAAATTGGGAACAAATGCGAGTAATTCCAAACAAATGCACCATGGATGCTAAATATAGAACTTTTTTTCTATTTAAATTTCTTATGCCTATTAATTGCAACCAATACATTTTTATTGAAATGTAAAATACATGGCTCAATTAATGAAGAAAGTATGCTTCATTTATTTCGTGATTGCATTCAGATACAATACGCAAGCTACGTTAAAAATCAAAATCACGATTATTTCGGTTAAAAACAATTGGAATTCAACATGAAAACTTCGCGATTTATTTTTCGGAGACAATGCAAATAACAGAGAGTTACTAAGATGTATATTAAAAACTTCGAAACGATTTATCTATGCATGGAAATTCGCCGATTAATATGAAATTGAAAAGAGAAAAAAAAAAGGTTTAAAGCAAAACACTGAGTAAAGTAGAAAAGAAGTAGAGGCCTCTACGAGTGTCCCAGTCCAACACACACACAGATAAAGACTTTCTTTCGTGATTAATGGGTGTTATATGAACATCTCTCTCTCTCTCTCTCAGTCTGAGTAATAGTAGAAACGTCAAGAAGACTATGGCTCCCATTTGCGAAACTTATTCATATGTAAATATAATTTCAAGTTTTCTCTTTTTTTCATACCAATCAAATTTTGAAATCAAATTACCAACCACATTATAACTTCACTCTGGTCCGGTGATATGGAGTGCAACGTGTGTGTGTGTGTGTGATTTGGATTTTTAACGTAGCTTTAACAATTTTTCGGTCATATCGCTACAATGTCTGCAGTGTGACAGTTTATAGTGATGTCCAGCACTGAAGCATCATGCCGCCGACATGTAGCATCATGTCGCACCCAGTCACATTATCCTGACACCAGGCCGACCATTCCTAACACTAACCTCCTAATGATGAGCGCCAAGCGAAATAGCTGCTAGTACTATTTTTATAAGTCTTTGGTATGACTTGCCGGGATTCGAATCATTTACCGAGTGCAACATATGTAAAATTAGGCAAGAAAATAAATTCGCCATAAATGTTTTCTCTGTACAACGTGAATTCATCGTTTTCCACACTAATATATCACAAGATTATAATATTTAAATAGTTTGCATATCATTGTGATTATAACAAATGTAAAAACTAAAATCTTCATTCACCTTTTCAGGGAAATCCACAAGATAATAGTCTTTAGTTTCTCAAAAGGCCAATCCACACTGCTTCCATTCTTTTGTCATATCATTATTTAGTTTTTGACGGGAACAAATGTCAAATAATATCCCACTATGAAAAATTATCGTACCGGTACAATACTTCCTAGACATGAATTTATAACATCTACAAATTGAACTAATTATACTTTTTAACTGTTCACCCTTTTCCGAATTAACCATCTAACCATACGAGATGTTTCATCGTTAAATAATTAATAATAAATAAAGATAACGTGATTGGGTCTAGTTGTCTCACACCTTTTTCTATTGAAAAATAACGAAGACTTTTAATCGGAACACATTTTAATTCCTTTATAGAGTAAATCTACTTATTTCTGAAGTACGTTCCAAATTTAAATTATCGATTACTGTCTGTAGAAATCTCGGGTCTATCAAATCAAAGTCAATATTTCTCAAATTCTACACAAATCAATAAACCAATAAACCTTTGTGACATACATGCATATATATATATATATATATATATATATATATATATATATATATATATATATATATATATATAAGAAATACTAGTCCTTATACTAACGCCACTGTGTCGACTACTATGGATTTTGTTTGGGCGTTTTATTCATTATGCGGACAGCACATTATGGCACGAAGAGTTTTTTTATTATGGGGTTTTGTTTTTGGTATAAGATAAGATAATAATTCTATATTTCAGACTGCATAGTCTATGCATCTAAATTAAAATATAAAAATGGAATCAATTATAATTCCTGATATTATTATAATATTATAGAGCCTAGCAGTTGAAACAATCCTTTTAAATAATTTTCTTGGTTCGAGACCTGTCCTTCATAAATCCATTCCCTACCATATATATGGATCCACATGAGAATGATTCATTTGTCTTACAATGTCGGGTCCATGTACCACTGTCATGTCTTGAACTAGTGACAGACAATCTGCTGGATGGTGTGTGGTCTGCCCTTTAATTCCAACAAAGCCCGGGATCTTTAAATAGAATAAGTACACGGGCAAATAAAAAAAATAAAAAAATAAAAAAAATGGTGCGAAACGGGACTAAAAGCTGTGACGTGAGAGGCCGCCCGAAGACAGTACCAATGCATGTGCGAAATTGTCATGGGTCTGGGTGGGGATTGATCCCTCCCTCCCCCCATCTTCACTCACCAGCAAAGTGGTAAGTTGAAAAATAATTGTGCGTATATCTAAATAAAATTAAAATATTATCCTTATGATGTGGTAATTATGGACGATATGTGTATCCATCCTTTGAAGCAATTTGAGATCCATCCAAGAGGTTGTTCCCATAAATATTGCTTAGGGATCGCGTATACATGTATGCAAGAGATTTGTAAGACCGAACACTCAGTGGTGGCTGTGTAGTGTGTTTTGACGTCGACAAACATCGTAACAAAAGTCAAATTTTTAGGAATATCTCGCCCGACTGGCAACTAAAATAACGACGCTTTTCTACAATGCAGAGTCATAATGTTTTAGTCAGAATTTGCTTACTCTGATGCCTTTTCTCTAATAAATTCAAATTCTCACAAAGAAATGGACCTGTTTTCTCAAGAGGCGTTGGCCTATATTTCAGATGGTTTGAAAGCGATGAAAGCCAAGAATGCCGAAATCGGGTATTGAAATATTATTCTTTAACGAAACGAATCAAAATAAATTATGCCTATTGGAACTGTAAGCAACGTTTCGTTTCGTTCAAGAAACATATCCCCCACTTGAACCTACTTCTACAAATTCAAATGTATGTCACCGCCACATGAAAATGCATCCATTTGCTATGTCACATTTTTATTCCACCAGGATAAAAATAGCACAGTAAATATATTAATTACATATAAATTTGTGGAAGTGCGTTGATATGGGCTGCCAAGTGTGTGAGATATTCCTGAAATTTTGATTACTCGTTCCGACGTCAACCGACATCAGAACACGCTGTAGAAGCCCGTTATTTGGGTAGTAAGACATAGCACTAAAACAAAAATAACGTGTTATGTCTTACATTGTAGGACTAGGAGGACCCAGGGGGACGAAGCCTCCCGAAGCTCCTGGATTTTAACAGTTTACATGGCATAATTTTGACCCTCTAAAGAAACTTACACTAAGAAACGTTTGGGTTCTTATCGCTCTCATTTTCTGGTGGGTGAGTGGGGTGCGATTGATAGTGTTTGGTGGAAAACCTACTCGTACCCCACCCCCATCGCATCTCCTGCTATACATGCTTATTAAATGGAATTCCACCAGTCTATTCACAAGTGTACACGTACATCTATACTTCTCGTTACAATGCAAGCTGTAATACTAATGTATACATATAATAGGTCAACCGTTTGTCTGGTGATTATAACGGAATGTTATCAATGTTAAGTAGACCATGTATGCGATGTTTTCAGTACCCACCTTGACAAGGCTGCTAAATATCTGACTGTCGTCATAAATATTCTGTTCAAACGTCCTCTACTGTGCAACACCTACTAACCGGAAATACTGTAACTGAGATTATTTATCCGATTCAGTTTAGTCACGTGTTCTCAAACTGACAAGTAAGGCAAGACATGAGTGCCTTTACCTGTAAAACGCTTAGTGATCGCTACACGCCATCATGCGAACATATGAATATAATAGTCTAGTCTAGCTCAAAGCTCGTGTGCTTGAATGAGATCTTCGGCGTACACGAATCTAGTAAGGTCTAAGCAACGCTTGCAACACTCAGACCGAGGCTTGCGAAAGATCATTCATATATATATATATATATATATATATATATATATATATATATATATATATATATATATATAACGAGGATAACACATATGGTCATGAGAGTCCCATCTGACAGTAGGTCCTCAATTTTTGTAACATGTTCCACTTTTAAAAAAGTCCCTTAAACATATTCAAGTATGCTCGCGCACGTATTCACGCAGATTTAAAATGCATTAATATTACTATTTGTAACTTTGTTGGTTTTTTTTTTTTGTAATAAGGATCAATCAGCATTCCTTCCTCGTCACTCCGTTGTTCTTCATTCTATTGAAACGTATGATAGTATTTGCAGTTTATTCAAACAATCTTTAAAAAAAAATTATTGTATTTTGTGATCTGTCGAAATTTTTCGCTCCGGTCTGGCACAAAGGCGTATTATTTAAATAGAAGGAATACAGTATTTCATGTAATATGATACAATGGTTTGAAAGTTATTTAAGTAATAGAAAACAAACGGTCCATTTTGCACGATACTTGTTCACGAGGCTAACCAAAAATAACTGGATTTGAAGTAAATTTTGTAGACAGGATTCCTTTAATGAGCACACAATATTCAACCAGATCGAATGTACTTTTTGTGATGAAGTGTGTGTGAGAGGATAACAAAATTAAGGAGGAAAGTAAGAATTTGAACATAATGAATAACACTGAAAACGATTTGTTGATGCAGGCCACATAAGTGACAATTGTATTGAAAATAATAATATATTCATATGATCTAACATGCATAAGGTTATTTACAAAATTACTTTAACATAGTATGTGATAAACTACATAGTTTAAATTCAGACCTGAATGTAAATTTGTAACCATCAAACCAAGAAACAATCCATTTGGGAGCTGAGACCGCCTACTGCTGAAAAATTCATATGACGCTAAAACAAGTTACGTCAAATGATATAACCTGTCTACAATTATTTTATCAAATTTAACTACCACCTAGGGAGCTATAACCCAAGGCGGTTGGTGGGGTGGTGGTGGAAAATGTAAAATTTATGATCTCTAAATATACTACCCGTATCTCCAAGAATTCTTTGCAAGTGACGCTAAGGATGCTGACCCATATATTCATACTCCTTAACTATCTTCCATTGGCTAAACGAGTCATGTGACCTCATTCCTGGGTTCAGCTGGCCCCCCAATGGTCAATCTTGCTTTGTTTCAATTGCATAACACGACCCATTCACCTCTCATCACAAATATCCTTGCACTAGTGCAAATAGTTTTGTGATGAAGTGTGTGTGAGAGGATAACAAAATTAAGGAGGAAAGTAAGAATTTGAACATAATGAATAACACTGAAAACGATTTGTTGATGCAGGCCACATAAGTGACAATTGTATTGAAAATAATAATATATTCATATGATCTAACATGCATAAGGTTATTTACAAAATTACTTTAACATAGTATGTGATAAACTACATAGTTTAAATTCAGACCTGAATGTAAATTTGTAACCATCAAACCAAAAAACAATCCATTTGGGAGCTGAGACCGCCATAACACAGGAACCATGCAAGTCACCCACTTTGCATGGGGCCTGTGCAGCCCCAAAATGGACAGTGGCCCGCATCAACCGTGCCTTTCTCAGCCTGCTCCCCAACATTTGTGACTCCCACATGAGAATGATAGAAGTGCCAACTGTGAAGATTGCACCTAGTGAACAAATATCAATGCTGTTATATTCATGTTTAAGTTATATTGTTCTTGACTTCAGCCGAGGTTTCATCGTGTGTACTTTTCCTGTCATATTTATCAGCAGTGAACCCACTTGCTATTCTAATGTGATTATACAGAGTGTTCAGGTCTGTGAACCCACTAGACCTGAAATGGAAAGAAATGTTTGCGCAAGTATTTATGTGACATGAAAATAATGTGATATAACATATCTATATATAATGTTGGGATTAGTGGCGAACCTGATATTTACCCAGGTTATGATTATGATGGAAAATTTACTTGAAGATGGATTTTAAACAAAATGTAACTGAGAACACCTCATACCTCTTTGTGTGCAAACTTAACTGAAACCCCAAAAGAAATTAGAGGTTGGAGTGACGTTCAGAACATCTAATATATCGTTTGAAAGCATCCGATTTCCATCGCCCTAAATTCACGAATCTGACTATCGGACAAGCCCTGCGCAGCAGCAGTTGTTGCTGCTCCGATTCTAAAGCTATGACTCTTGAAGCATTTTGGATCAAATCTGCAGAACTGCAGAGCGAGTTTTAGCTGTGCATTGAATTCTGCCCGAGTTATAGGTGTGTTTGAAAGATACATGAATATTGGGCCTGGACCCATACCTCGCTTTTGGATGTATCGCTGGAGATTTGAGACCGGACACACTGCAGTATTATTGTTTTTTTTTTTTTATTTTTAAAGTGAACTTCTGACCCTGACTGTGTTTGAAGGTGTTAAATATCAGAGTGATGGAATGGTGATCAAGAGCCAACTGATCAATGTGCAACAGATTAGGGTTATGGAGGCTCAGGGACTGCACTGTGATCTCCCCAATTCTCAGGAAGGCATGGAATGCCAAGGAAAACATAGCTCGAAATAGGAGCTGTTTGTACCAAGAAGTTATAGTGCAAGTTGTAGCGTGGATAAGTTTTTCTAACATACACTTATCAATTGGCAATCTCACATCACAAGAAACTTTATTTCTGTGGCATGCTTGCAGCAGTTTCTGTATTAGAAAAGAGTTCGTAGGGTCTGTATAATTATTGATTTTGTGTACAAACCCAATGGCAGATACATATGAGGATATTGTTGTTGAGGCATAGTGCTTGTTCACCAGATAAGAGATGAAAAGTGCCATATTAGCCTGAGAGACTGGGATTGAGGTTTCCAATGTATATTCTGCAGTGAAAGCTCGATATAAGTTCCAGCTGCATCGGTAGGCTGCTTTTGACATTCGTGCCAATGTACTATCCAGTAGCGTATCAAGTGTGTTTGTTAGTGAATCAAGTTGGGAAGTGCCGGTATTGACACTGGTTCTGGGTCTGCATGTGGAGCCAAGGTCCGGAATCTGTGCACCTGCAATCGAGAAAGAGCATCAGCCAGAACATTTTTCTTTCCCGGGATGTGACAGGTTTGAAATAGTATGTTGTATCTGAGGCATGCAAGGACCAGGTCTCTAACAAGGTACATAATGGAAGGGTTCTTTGAGGTTTGCTTATTTACAATATCAACCAATGCCTTGTTGTCAGTGTGAAAGTAAATACAATTGTTTGCAAGTTGAGGAGCCCAAATTTTGATGGCTAGAACAATTGGATATAGCTCAAGGACTGTGATATCTAGCGCTTGCCATTCTTTATTCCATGTGCCATAGAACCATTTGCTGCCTAGTACACCGCCATAGCCAACTGTGCTTGATGCATCAGTGTGCAAATGAATGGCATCAGAGTGCAGCCAGCGATCAGGGAGGAATAAAGATTTACCATTGAATTCTCTTAGGAATGTGTACCACAGCTGCAGATCAGCCCGAACGTCCTTCGTAATGCGTATGAAGTGATGTGGTTTTGACACACCCACTGTCCGATCAATCAACCTTCTCAAGAAAGCTCTGCCTGGCAGGACAACTGCACATGCAAAATTGAGTGTACCAATTATGGATTGGAGATTAAGGAGCGTCATTTTTGTTTTTTGTAGGCAGAGTGTTATCAGACTGTAGCAGTTCTGGAGTTTATCTATGGGAAGTCTTACCTCCATCTTGATTGTATCCAGTTCATAGCCCAAAAAGGTCAATGTTGTACTGGGAAGAAATGTTTTTTCCTCAGACATGGGAACCCCAATATCTGCACAAAGAATTAAGAATTGGTCTAATTTCTCCTTACAGGTGTTATAGTTTGATTCCAACAGAAGAAAGTCATCTAAAACATGTACCATGTGACCAATGCCCAATTTGTGTCCCACCACCCACTGTAATGCAGTGCTTAAATATTCAAAGATTTTACAACTGGAGCTACAGCCCATGGGAAGGCACTTGTCATAATAATATAGGTCATTCCAAGAGAAGCCAAACATATGATACTGAGTCGGGCAAAGTGGAACAATTCTGAAGGCACTAGCTATGTCAGTTTTTGCCATAACACAACCTCTACCAAGTTTTTTAATGATTGCAATAGCATGTTCCACAGTTTGATATTGAACAACACTTTTTTCTGGGGATATACCATCATTTATAGAAAACCCTGGAGGATGTGATAAATGGTGAATCATGCGAAAAGTACCAGGTGTTTTCTTTGGAACCAAGCCAAGTGGTGATATCTGAAATAGCGAGAAAGGGTGGCTCTTGAAAGGCCCTGCAAACCTGCCAGCCTCAAGCTCTTTGTCTATTTTGTCTTGCACGATCTGTGGATTTTGTATGGCTGATTTCAGATTATGTGATTGAAATGGGGACAGAGAACCCTCGTGCCCCACTTTAAATCCAAATGTAAACCCATGTATCAAAATTTGTATCATGGCAGTGTTGTACCCTTTCAACCAATGTTGTAACCTTTCAGCTTTAACAGGAGTAGGAAGCTTACTGTTTTCGCAGTTCCCCTTTTCCTTGCTGGCTGTGTTGAAGGGAGTTTGATGTAGGTCCTTGGGACTGAGTAGGTTTGTAGCTACCACGAAAGGGCTGCATGCTGTCAGTTCTAGCTTGTTTTGGGGCATATTTTGGCAACAATTTGAATGGGTGTTGAATGGGCAGTTTGCATTTGCTGAACGGATGGGCTTCCAAGCAATTGAAACAATTATGCTGGTATTTACAAGCTAGCCCTGCCAAACACTGCAGCCCCTTATGGTAGTTAAAGCAGGCCCCTTTTGGGGGATTTGATTTTGAGACTGCAGACGGTAATGTGGCAGTGCTGGTGGCAGTCCTGTCATCAATGCTGTCCAGAACAGATCGCATGTAAAGTTCAAGGTGGGTGGAACCCCACTTTGCCTCTCCCCTCTCTATCATGCGACGAAACTGCTCATCATAGTATCTCCAATGAGCCCTGCGCTCAGACAACTTCATGACGATTTCCATGTGGTGAGATAACACTGTGCTCAACCTAGGGGATTTCATGCATATTACTGTAGCAAATCTGTTCCATGCTGTCAACCACTGATTGATCGAGAGTGGGGACTTCCTGGCCATGGGGACTAGGTTAAATTCAGATGTGTTTGAAGTGATATTGCACTGTAATCTATATGTATTGTCCATGGATGTCGAAAGGAGGTTTTGAAAATCTATGTATGTCCCAGCCCAAATCTGCTGCTTAATTTTATCAGTTATAGAGGCAGTTATATCAATTGATGTGCTTACAAAGTTGGACTGACTGTGTGTATCTAATATGTTAATAGGTGCTAATAAATCACTCAGAGTACCTATACCTGTATGACAGACTCCAGTTAAGGCTGAGGTAGCCTGTGCAATGCTTCCCCCAACGGATGTTTCAACATTTCTTTCTGTTTGGGCTCTTGAGGAGGCAGATGGCCCTTGCTCTGTTTCCTGCGACAACATGGCAGGTTGTTGTGGACTAGTGGTCCCATGCAGTATCTCCAAGATGTGGTCCAGCTTTCTGTCCACTTGCACAGTGATCACAGGTGTAATCTGCTGTACTACCTGCTGTGCTATCCGGTCAATGGTAGCTTGGTCTACTGTATCTGCATGTGTTGCTCCCGTTCCATGCTGCTGTTTTTGGCGATCAACTGCTCTAATCCGTGAACCAGATGACTGAACCCTCTTTACAGCCTGTTCAACCCCTGCTGAAGCTTTGCGCTTGGGTGGCATGATCTGGTTAGGTTAGAAAAATGAATGTATTAAACATAATAGTAAATAGTAAGAAAGAAGTAAAATGGACTACCACGTATGGTCCTATGCACAAGGCATGTTATTATTTAATGAAAATTGCACAAACATATTATCATTGGCAAACCAATGCATGTAAGGTTACCTGATATAATTTCTTCATTGATAGACACAAATATACATACATATATATACATATA
Organism: Sinohyriopsis cumingii; assembly: GCA_028554795.2. Taxonomy (NCBI): domain Eukaryota; kingdom Metazoa; phylum Mollusca; class Bivalvia; order Unionida; family Unionidae; genus Sinohyriopsis; species Sinohyriopsis cumingii. The sequence continues at coordinate 41,133,572 of CM068838.1, forward strand.
TATATATATAAACCCTTTGTCCTTAGCAAAATGGCTTATGTATAGAAGGTGGCGGTCTGGTATGCAACCAGACCTGTTATCAGGCCAACCGGCTGATGCAAAAGTGCAAAAGAAAAAGAGGACAGGTACGGGACCTGGCCTGTTATCTCCCAAAGTGAGCAGATAACAAAAGATATTGAAACATGTTCCAGGAAGCCACTCAAAAAGGACCCCTTGTGAAATAATTAATACTTACGAACAAGGATTTGGTATATAATCATTTAACGGGGGGGGGGGGGGCACCAAATATATTAAGGGGAACCCCTATTATGTAGAACTGAGTGGCTTGCCAGGAACAAGTCCCAAAAGGATCAGGTACGGGACCTGACCCAGTGCCTCCACAATGGCAGACACTAAGGTTGTTTACGAAAAACAAAGGAACAGGTACGGGACCTGGCCTGATATCTCCCTTTGTGGGCAGATACAAATAAAATTGAAAGCAAAATTAGTACAAGAGCTAACCTAGCCTAGTTATCGTTGAATGATTGTGCGTTATTTTATAACATGCATTGAGAAGAGCTCCCCGAAGTGACTTATAAAGGTGCCACTGTCCTTTAGGGGACAAATGAATGCCATCTGAGCGAAACTTCTCCCTCACATGAGGCCTATCGAAGGCAAATTTGCTATTATGGTTCCAAAATGTTAAATAAGGATAAGCAGACACTTCAGATCGCACAATATCATTGACCTCCTTTGCTAAGTGACAGTACATCTCCTTATAGTTTTTATCGGCTGCTTCATTGTTATGGTTTAGTATTCCCGCGACCCCAACTTGGTGTAACGTTGCCGGGAATCTAGGCATAAGCTGACACAGAACGATCTGTTTAACCTTATATTTCTTATGTAAAAGCGTAGCCAATGCGACCATCTTATGTGCAATTACCTCTGGCGATGTCTCTGCGTTTACATCGTTGTCCCCAATCAGAAGAATTACAATATCGGGGTTTCTTAAGCGGACTTCATTCATGTCAAGGCGCAAACACTTATCAATTGTGCGCCCCCCGATACCCTTCATGTTTACATTACCAGCTTCCATTACATTAAAAGACGGACTTAGTCTAAGATCCGTCCCGGACCTCAAATACCGATCTAACCATTTACAAAGTGAATGGCCCATAATGATTGCTTTTGTCATTGTCTTTCCAAAATTTAAACGATGGCTATGTACATAAAGAAAATTCTACTAACCTTCTTCTTTCCAAAGTGCGAGCAAGAAAATGATCCTCAGAATTATGAGAAATAATTGTGCAATAAAACAAGAACAATTAAAAGGATCGAAAGGAAAAGAAAGAAAAATGTAAAATTTATGATCTCTAAATATACTACCCGTATCTCCAAGAATTCTTTGCAAGTGACGCTAAGGATGCTGACCCATATATTCATACTCCTTAACTATCTTCCATTGGCTAAACGAGTCATGTGACCTCATTCCTGGGTTCAGCTGGCCCCCCAATGGTCAATCTTGCTTTGTTTCAATTGCATAACACGACCCATTCACCTCTCATCACAAATATCCTTGCACTAGTGCAAATAGTTTTTCTTAAATCAGTGACGATTGCACTAATAAGTTCGTCGGAGTCGATCGCTAGTAGCCACTGGTCTATAAGTTTCGTCAAAGCAGACTGACAGGAATATTTTTGTCAGCAACCTGATTGTGATTTATGGAGGAGTTAATACTTGTAAGATATTTGAGAAGACACGTGAGTAGTGAATGGGGTGAGATTAGCGACAATGGGAATTAGCATTAAAAACACCCCCTGGGTAAGATTAGCGACAATGGAAATTTAACATTAACCACCCTGGGTAAGATTAGCGACAATGGAAATTTAACATGGGCAAAAAACCCTGGGTAAGATTAGCGACAATGGAATTTAACATTGGAGAAAGGAAAAAAAAGGAAATATCCATTCTAGGGACAAAGGCATTCGAACAATGGAAAAAAAATATCGATTCTAGGGACAAAGGCAATTGAACATGGGGAATAGAGTTTGGGTCTGTCTAGGGACAAGGGGAATTGAACATGGGAATAGAGTTTGGGTTTGTCTAGGGACAAGGGGAATTGAACATGTTAGAAAAAAAAGAAGAAAAAAAAACTACTTTAGGGACAAGGGGAATTGAACATGGGATTTTTTTTTTTAAAAATTTTTAAAAAGGGGCAGGCAATGGATAGTCAGTCTCTTTTCGAGAAATGTGGGTGGCCCTGAAAAGGGCCTTTGGTTTTATGTTAATATTAACATAGACGGCATCTGTCACATCTTCTTCTTCTTAAACTCCTTCTAACTGCAGGTCCATACACAAGTACCCTCTTGAGGCATCCTTGTCTTTCTATGTAAACTCTTCTCATCCATAGACTAGTATCTGTCCTATCGACAACAGTCCACTTGGATCGGACATACATGGGTATGTCCGTCCTGAACATCATTGTTGACACAAGGGTGGAAGATTGAACGTCGGTCCACATCTTGAGGCTCCGAGAACAGGTGAGTGATTGCGCTGAACTGCGCTTATTTATAGGGAGAGGAAGGATTGAAACGGATTGAGTTCATTGACCAATCCAAACAGTCGTGACAAAATTCAGTCAGCCCGCATCCAATCCGAAGAGAGCAGTCTGTGACGTCACGTGGTCTATATAGATTCGCTAGCGCCTGTGTGCAGTCAATCGATGCGAGACAGTGATTCAACATGACGGAAACTCAGAAAACGATTCACTGGGGTGCACCAGCAGTGGAGACTGTCCAAGGGAACTCGGACTTACTTTCAGAAGAGGTACATTGGGATTTTGTGGATTTTCTTACCTCGCAAGAATTTGTTCCGGAACCTTTTTCTCATTCTTCATTACCGCAAGTGGAGAATTTTAGACAGAGACAGAAAGAAGAATTGGAGAAATTTATGCAACGACAAAAGGAAGCGGAACAAGCTTTTCTCCTACAGTAATAGCAACAGCAACAAGAAGAGGTAAGAAAAAAACAAGAAGAAGAAGAAGTAGCAGCAAAGTAACAAGAGGGTGAAAATCAAACGGCCACGGTACTGTTGGACATTTTAGCGGAGTTAAGAAGTCTGAAACAAATGTATCAGACTTCTTTATCACGACCGAAGAGAATACGACCTTTCCGAGCTAAACACGCCAACCCTGTGACTAAGCCTATCGTACCACCCTTAGTGATTTCAACCCAATCATCATCATCAGAAGTAGGCCTCGGCCGTGGCAAAGGCTTAAGGCAGTTAAAGTTGATTGCTTAAACTCACCCCTACACCAAAAAAAGGCCCTTTTCAGGGCCACCCACTTCTCTCGAAAAGAGATAGCCTTTCAATTTGCCAATAACTCAAAAATCAACAAAAAAAAACATTTTACCCTTATAGTACGTGTCTGTGTATGAGTGCGTGAGTGTAGCTTCTTATTTAAAATCAAAACTCAAAGACACTTACCTTATATAATTAATGTATTCTTTTCTCCATAGTTACAATCCAATTCACAATTCACAGCAGAACACTTTATAAAGTTCATACACTTCTTCTGTTTCTTCTTTTTACTCTCTCTTTTTTTTTTCAATTTCTTCACCATCACAGTCTTTTCCTCCTCTTCCTCCTCACTTTCTTCCCTTCTTCTTTTCTTCTCCTGTTTCTTTTTCTTCACCTGGCTGCTTTCTTCCTCTGAAGAATCTTTCTCTTCTTCTGAAGAATCCCTCTTTTCTTCTGCCTCCTCTTGTTTCTTTTTTGGGCAATCTGGAGACCAATGTCCTTTTTCTTGACAATAATAACAGGTATCTTGACTTTTGTCTTTTCTAGCCCCTGTTTTTGTTCTTTTTTGACGGTCTGGACACTCTGAAGACCAATGCCCTTTCTTCTGACAGATATAGCAAGTATCTTGACTTTTATCTCGCAAGGAAGGAGAGTAGTTCGTCGGCTGGTCTGAAGAGAATTTTCTAATGACCCCTCGCAAAGCTCTGATGAAACGTTCCATCTGGGTAGTCTCTTCCATCGTTGTGCTCGGTTTGAGAGTGAAATGAATAGTGAAAGGACAAGACTCACACCCTTTTATGTACGCTGGTTTGCCATGACTATAAATTAGTCTATGGTGTTTAAACTTGAGTCATTTGACGTTTTGCACTCAAGATGAAACGATCCTATTCATTCGAGAAGAAAGAAGAAGAAAGTAAGAGGCAGAAACGTGATCTATCGCCTCGTACCAGAGCTGAAGTCTTGGTACAAATTCATGCCAGTGATTTTGAAGAGGACATGAGTGAACCAGAATCCGAACCCTCTAAACGAAGTTCACCACCCTTAGTCAACCCTGAAAAGTACTATTCCATTCGAGAGACGGAAAAGCGCTCCTCTAGAAAATTTAGAACCACGGCTTACACCTACACAGTGAAGTTTAAAGATTTCAAGTCCGACGTACCATTGGAGAAAGCAGAAGGGTTTATCACCGAGATGTGGGATTCTTTGCTCACCGCACTCAAGCGACAATGTCAACCCAAAGAAGACGATCGCTTGACACTATCCATAGATCACGACAGCTTGAAATCCCCTGTTTGGATCGAGTTTAGCAGACCCGCAGAACTAACCCCTTCCAAAGTCATGGACAAGATTCAACACGTACAACAATCTAATAACCAGTTTGACATCACCGATGGCAAAGCCACACTGAAAATGGTCCACGTCTATCCTCCTCAAGGGACCGGACAACGCAGTAAGGTGTTATTGGTGAACGACCTTCGCAACACCAAAAAGAGTCTCGTCCAAATTCACAATTCTCAAGACTAGATGTGTTTAGCCCGAGCCATCGTTGTGGGACGAACCTATGCCAACAAGAACGACACGGTAGAATGGAAAAGAGCCTGGAAAACTATTCAACGATCCGACCGAGCCAAACAACGAAACGAAGCAGAACTCCTGTTACAACAAGCCGGACTGTCCAAAGACACTCCCTGTGGCATTCCTGAGGTGCAGAAATTGCAAGATGTCCTAGCTCCACTCTACACCTTGAAAGTACACCCTCAAGAAATGCGCGGACATCTGTTGTTTCGAGGGAAAGACTTTAAGGACGGAAAATACATTCATGTCTATTATCATGATGACCATTTCGATACCATTACCACTATCACTGGATTCCTGGGATACAGTTATTACTGTGAGAAATGTGACTATGGCTATAACAATCGAGAGCAACACAAACATTGCGGATGGAAATGCCCAGGATGTTTGGCCTCTCCACCCTGTCTGAGCGAAGGACAAGAAAGAGTACATTGTCCTGCTTGTCTGCGCACGTTTGTCAGCCCTGCCTGTTACCAACAACATCTGAAGACGCAAGGTTGACAGCAGAAATGTGCTTGTCAACTGCTGAGATTGTGCCCTACGTGTGGACAAGGCCTACGTACCAACAGTACCAAGACACACGTATGTTCAGGAAAAAAAAATATCACATTTGTCACCACATCGTGGACTTGCAACACGAATGCTACGTGCAAAAATACCAACCCCCACCAGAGAAAGAGGACGGTCACAAGAAGAAAGGCAATTTCATCTTTTTCGATTTCGAATGCATGCAAGAGACTGGCATTCACATTCCTAATTTCTGCGTGGCTCATCGAGCGTGCGAGAAGTGCATTCAAGAACCTATCTTCAGTCATTGCCCTCACTGCAGCAAGATTCCCGGAGGGCGTGAAAAAATCTTTCGAGGACCGAACACGTTAGCCGATTTTGCCCAATGGGTCTTAGACCCCATCGACAAGACGTGGATCCAAGAGGACATCGAACGTTACGGAGATTGTCATCGTCATGCCACAGTGATGGCTCACAATTTCTCCGGATACGATGGACAGTTTCTTCTCAGATACTATACGGAACAAGGCACCGAACGTCCTAAAGTCACTTTGAACGGAGCCAAAATCATTTTCATGCAAGTGGGACAAGTGCAGTTTAAAGATTCGATGAGCTATTTGGCCATGCCTTTGAGTCGAATGCCTAAAACGTTTGGAATGACAGAAATGGCTAAAGGGTACTTTCCACACTTTTTCAATACAGAAGCCAATCAACATGCCGTTCTACCCCATTTGCCTGAGGCTCACTATTACGACCCCGACAACATGCGTACCGAACAACGAGAAGCTTCCTACGCTTGGTACCAGACTCACGCCTCCGACCCTTTCGACTTTCAGGAAGAAATGCTAAAGTATTGTCGTTCCGACGTGGACATTTTACGGCGTTGCTGTGGAAAATTTCGAGAACTGTTCATGGAACACGGAGGGGTCGATCCTTTGAAAGAAGCTTGCACCATTGCCAAAGCGTGTTCCTTAGTGCATCGACAACGATTCATGCCTGAAAACACCGTGGCTGTCATCAGTCCTCAAACGAACCACTATGTCAAACGTCAATACTCGGTCAAAGCCCTACTTTGGTTACATTATTTGTGCGACAAGGAAGACAAATGGATTCAGCATGCCCGCAACGGAGGAGGCGAAAAGACCATCGGAACGCATTCGGTCGATGGCTGAGACTTAGAAAATCCCAAGATCGTGTACGAGTTTAACGGTTGCTTATTTCACGGATGTCCCGTCTGTTACCCTGATCGTAGCACTAAAAGTCAGTTTTTACAACGAACCATGGAAGACTTGTACCAGGACACTTGTCAGCGACGCCTAAAGTTAGAACAGCAAGGATACCAAGTGGTGGAAATGTGGGAACACGAGTACGATCACCGTATGAAAACCGATCCCGAGTTTAAACGTGCCGTGGAAAGTTACAAGCTGATGGACCCCCTAAACCCGAGGGATAGTTTGTACGGAGGAAGGACCAATGCCACCTGTTTGCTGTACCAAGCCGACGAAGAGAAAGGAGAAGAAATCAAATACTTGGACGTGTGTTCGCTCTATCCTTACGTGTGCAAATAGTGTCGTTTTCCTGCAGGGCACCCGCAATTGTTCATGGAACACATCGACCTGAAAAACATTCGACAATACGAAGGCTTGATCAAGTGTAAAGTTTTGCCTCCCACGAACCTATACCATCCCGTCTTACCTCACCATTGTCAAGGCAAACTGATGTTTCCCTTGTGCCGTACTTGTGCCGAAACGTGCAACCAAGACCAGCCTTGTCAGCACACCCAGGAAGAACGTGACTTGACGGGAACCTAGATCAGCGTAGAATTGTTCAAAGCTCTGGACATGGGATACCAACTGTCAGAAGTGTACGAAATTTGCCACTTTCCCAAGACACAACAATACCACAAGGGTGACCCCAGTCAGAAAGGCATTTTCGCCGACTACGTGGATGCCTTTTTGAAACTGAAGCAAGAAGCTAGCGGCTATCCTTCCTGGTGTCACACTTCCGAAGACGAAAAGACATTCAAAGAGAAATACTATGAACAAGAAGGCATCTCTTTAGACTACATCGAGAAAAACGAAGGCAGGCGGTCGTTTGCCAAAGTGATGTTAGATTGCTTGTGGGGTAAAATGGCACAACGACCGTGTTTACCCAAGACGGAATATTTGACAGAACCTTCCCGCTACTTTCAGATGATTCACGACAAAACCAAATACATGAAACACGTGGACGTCGTTCGCGAGGATTTGATCTTGGTCAATTACGAAGAAGATCTGGACTTTGTACAAGACGACCCCTTTGGAAATGTCATCATTGCGGCTTACGTGACAGCTCATGCTCGCTTAAAATTGTACGAAGCTTTAGAACTGTTAGGGGAACGTGTCCTGTACTTTGACACGGACAGTTGCATTTACATCCATCACCCGAGTCAACAGCACCCTGACATCGAAGGAGACCGTTTAGGAGCCTGGACAGAGGAACATCCCGACGACAAGATTCTAAGTTTCGTCAGTGGTGGTCCCAAAAATTACGGCTACGAATACCGGGACCCACAAGGAGAAGGGAGTGCGACTTTCCAATCATTTCACCTTACCGTATGGACACGTCGGTATTGGTCTGTATATAAAAAGGAACCCTAGGCAAGATCGATAGTTCATTGTGACTACCAAGACCGAGCGAACAAGATGAATACTTTCAGAGAAACACAAAACAAGTTTAGACAGGCACAATTCAAGTGTGAGGCTTCTGAAGTGGAATGCGATTGTGAGCCTTGCGACTTTTCAACCTGTGTTAGTGACGGTGCCAGAAGAACCCGTCACCCAGGACGGGACTGTCGTGGACAGGCCTGAAAGACCCTTTCGGGAGGACACTTGTGTGACCTTACTCCCTATAGAACTGGTCAGAACATTACCCAAAACATGTTGTACAGACACTTGTGTTTATTCCACGTTGATGGTTATCATGTGCCTTTTATCCTTGTACTTAAGCATTTGGCTTTTATGTATTTTATTACCCAAAACATGTTGTACAGACACTTGTGTTTATTCCACGTTGATGGTTATCATGTGCCTTTTATCCTTGTACTTAAGCCTTTGGCTTTTATGTATTTTTTTGTCTTTCGTATTCATGTTTAAAACATTCAATAAACGTGTTCTGAAAAAAGTATATAAACTCTCGTCTTGTTTGTTTTCGTGTCACAAGTGACATTCCAGACACTATGGCTACCTCAGCTGTCTCTGCTCCCTCTTCCTCTACTGTCAAAGTCATCGACGAACACTTAGATCGTGCCAGTTGGGAGGCTTTGTATCTTCGCCATCCCTTTAACATGATCATTGCAGGACCTAGCGGTTCAGGCAAAACCGAATTCGTCAAACGTTTGATCGAACATAAACATCATTTGATCGATCGACTTCCTCAGCGGATCGTGTGGTGTTACAAAGAGTGGCAATTGGCGTACAGCCTCTTGCGAGAAAGTCAAGGCGATTCCATCGTGTTTGTGGAAGGCATTCCTAACGAAGACGATGGCATCGTCTCTGACTCCCATCAAACCCATTTGGTCATTTTTGACGACATGTTAGGAGAAGACGAAGAAGAAATTAAACTGTGGTTCACGCGCAAAGGGCATCACCGTAATGCCAGTGTCGTTTACATCACCCAAAATTTGTTTCAACAAAGTAAAGCCCATCGCACCATCAGTCTCAATGCGCATTACGTGGTCTTGTTTAAAAGCCCTCGAGATAAATCGCAAGTGCAAGTCTTAGCCAAACAGTTAGGGACACCTTGGCTGACTCAGGCGTACGACGATGCCACTCAAACTCCACACGCCTATTTACTCGTCGATTTGAAACCTACGACCCCCGAGGATTTGCGATTTCGTACCCACTTGTTTCACCACTGGTGCCAAGACGGAGGGCCTGTCCTGTACACGTCTCCGTCCTCGACTTAATTTCACTCCACAAAAGATATCTATAAAAACCTCAGACCCTTTTCGTCTGTCTCACACACATTTTGAACATGACGTCCCTTCAGTCGCATCTTCCCGTCAAATTGATTCGTGCCTTGTATGGCATCAGTCGAGAAAAAAATCCACAAACACGAGCTCGTGTCTTAGAAGCTAGTCTCAAAGAAGTCTTACGATGGTTCACGGTGACGGCACGTCAATTACTCCAAGGAATCATTCAGATTCCTCATCAAACCAAACGCTTTTTTGATCGAAACAAAGTCGCTTTGACCCAACTGGCCGATCCCCGCATCGACACTCAAACCAAAAAACAAATCATTTTGAAACCTGGAGGGAGCGGTACTCTAGGAGGGGTCATCATTCGCTCTCTCTTAAGATGGGATCGTAATGCCCCCAAACTTCTCCCCAAGAAGAAAGTCAAACGAAGCTCCAAGAAGAAGAAAAAGACCAGGTCCCCAAGGAGAACTTCTCAAGTGGCGGGACCCTCCTCTTACCAGACGCCACCCCGGAAATAGAAAAGAAGCCCCCAGAAAAAGAAAATTCCACAGAAGAAAACTAGTCGCAAGAGAGGCACTTCGGCCAGGACGCAACTTTACACTCGCAAACCACGACCTGCCACGGCGGTGACTGCGTCTCCGGCAGCCTCAAGTTCATCCACTTCTCCGTTGATGACACCAAGAACTGAAGAGTACTTGGAGACGTTGATCACACCAAGAACATCTCCGTTGATGACCCCAAGAAGAACTTCCCCAGTGGCAGGACCCTCCAATTTAGTGGCAGTGGCTGCTGCTCACAAAGTACCTTCTCCCAAAATCAAAGTCCAAGAAAGATCCGGCATGTTACAAAGTTTACTGGATTTGTCCAAGCAAGAACTGGCTCGATTTAGTCCGTTACGTACCCCTGCACGACGTGTCATGCCTGTCCTCAAACTGATACGACGTAAAGACAATCAGTGGCGACGCGTTCCAGTATAAAAAAGGTCTGTGACCAAGTAGGGGTATCAGTGTTTTTGGTGCTGAAGACTCAAAGATGTCACCCTTCAGAAAACATCCCTCTTCTAAACAGCCCCAAGGAAAGAAAAGAAAAGGTCTGCCTCCTCGTTTAGTTAAACATGGGGACATGTTATCTGTCCTGTCCAAAGCTTCTCCACCCCTACGAAAAAAACTCATTCAATCAGCCTCCAAAGAGGTCATCGATACCGTGTGCGAATGCTGTTTGAACGTCTTGAAAGGCACGATCCCCTTGTCCAAACACCAGAAACAATGCTTAGGCAAACATCGTCACGTTCTTCGTCAAATGGTTCAAAAGAAAATTCCCCTTCGTCAAAAGAAGAAGATGTTGGTCCAACGTGGAGGCATTTTACCCCTCTTGTTAGGTCCCTTACTGAAAGGAGTCTTGGGAACCATGTTGGGAGGACTGGTGGGAGCAAGATAAAAAGGCCCTCGGAAGTCCCAAGATCTCAGAATTGACCCCTGACAACCCCATGGAAGGACGAAAACTAGCTTTAGTGCCTTACAAACGATGGATGGAATACCATCGTTGGCAAGAACAACGCACCCCGCATTTACATCCCAATCCCCATTTGAGCGAGATGTCCCAGTTACAACACGAATTGCAGTCCTTGATGGATCGCCAAGATTTGTCCGAAACAGAAAAATCTCAAAAGTACGGTCAACTCTTGCAACGACTGCAACTCTTTCACCAGAGAGCTTTAGACGAAACAGCTCTACCCACTCTGAAAGATTTTAAGACCTTGATGAAAAGTCCAGCACCATCACCAGTACCAGTACCAGTACCAGTGCCAGTGACCAAGACAGAAAAAGGAGGAGAAGAGGAAGAAGGGTTTTAAACTCCACCAGAAAAAGTACGCAAGTTAACAACACCACCTACCTCCAGAATTGGATGGATTAAAAAGATGATGGCCACCCCTTCTTCATCACAAGAGAAAAAGAAAGTGAAGACAGAAGTGAAGACAGAAGTGAAACAAGAACCGATATCCCCCGCTCAGACATCCTCCCCTTCAACACCTATTGCCGGTCGCACACGCAAAGCATTGCAATCCAAGAAAATACCCCAAGAGAAAAAGAGTAGCATCCTTCAAGAGTGGGTGTCTTAATAACACACAAACAAACACAAAAAATGGTAAAAGTCTTAGCCAGCATTTACTACGATCCCTCCCATCCTGCAGGTTGAACAGGAGTTCCAAAATTGTATCGTGCTGCCAAAATGCGACTGAAAAGTTTCCCTTTACCTCAAGTGCAACGATGGTTACAAGAACAAGCTACCTACACTTTACACAAACCCATTCGACGCAAGTTTGCCAGAAGTCGCACCCGAGTGGAAGGCATCGATCATCAGTGGCAAGCCGATTTGGCCGATGTCTCTCATTTGGCCAGTTACAATCGTGGCTACAAATATTTGTTTTGTGTCATCGACGTCTTTTCCAAATTTTCCTGGGTCGTACCCTTGACTTCCAAATCGAGCAGCGGGTTAGTGCGAGCCCTGTAACGAGTGTTGAAACAAAGTGGTCGTCACCCTCTTCGATGGCAAATGGACAAAGGCACCGAATTTCTGAACCAAGCTTTCCAAAAAGAATTAAAGAAACGTGCCATTCATTTTTTTACCACCGAGAATCCCGAAACCAAAGCCAGCATCGTGGAACGTTTTCAACGCGCTTTGAAAGAACGCATGTGGAAATATTTTACGCATCACCACACTCTGAAGTACATCGACATCTTACCGCACCTGGTGCAAGCGTACAACCAATCTTACCATCGAAGCATCGGACGTGCCCCGCAAGAAGTGACTCCCGACAACGAAGTGCTGGTGTTTGAGCGCCTGTTTGGTACGTCCCCGACGAGGGCTGTTCCCAAGAAAAGTGGAGAGTTGGCCGTAGGAGATTGGGTGCGCATTGGTAAAACCAAACGCACTTTCGACAAAGGTTACTTACCTAACTGGACGACCGAATTGTTTCGTGTCACTGGACGAGTGCATGGCCGTCATCCTGCCGTCTATAAATTGGAAGACATGAACGGAGAAGTGCTCAAAGGAACGTTTTATTTGCCCGAGTTACAACGTGTCACCAAAAAAGAAGACGACGTGTGCGACATCGAAAGCATTCTCGAACGCAGAACCCGTAAAGTAGGCAAACGACGTGTCAAAGAAGTCAAAGTACGTTGGAAAGGATATCCACCCAGTTTTGATTCTTGGATCGACGCTTCGCAAGTCATCGACTATAAAAAGAAGTGACCATCATGCCCTTTCACACAGACGCAGCTACGTCGACCACTCCTTCACCTAGTTCTTCTGTGCAAGATTTACAAAAATAACCTTTGTGGGTGTGGTGTGGAGAACGTGTGCCTAAAACGCAAATCGTCTTTTTCTGCCAAATCTTCGTGGTGTATTGTGTCATCGGGGCAGCCATTTGAGTTTGCAACAAGGAGACAAACAATTGTGGACCATTTTATTGAGAAGTTGCATCGGTTACCTGCTTCCCAATCCCTCCCTGAAATTCTCCTCGAACGGAAACCACGGAAACCATGTGTCCAGTGCCAATGCCAGTCACCACTCCAACCACAACCAGAACCCCATTTTGGGCGGAGACACGCCTCTGACGTCCAGTAATCCCTCGGACAGCCACAGAACTCTGGAATTATGAGTCACCAAAACCAATTTTACTTAACCTTACCCAGTGACAGTTCCATGGAGGTGTTTCCCCACAACATGTTGTGCTGTTACACGGCCAAATTACCTCAGGCCATCCCATTAAATCACGAAGCCCATTGTGAAGTGGTTTTGGTAGAAATGATTCACCCAACACAAATCAAAAACATCACTGAAACTCAAAACACTTTTGACGTCGAAATTCTGGACCCAACAGTGCAGCAAACCATGACGACCACTTCTCAACATAAATCACTTCCCAAGACCCCAATGCTCCACAGCAGTGACACTTCTCCTCCATTTTACGTTTATCACTTTAAAATTAACTCAGGTCATTATTTTAGTGGTCAACATCTGGTGGAGGCCATCGCTGACAAATTCTATGCAGCATTTGACAAAGTTCTGACCAAACTAAATAAACGTGTCACCATGGAGTACCACAAACAGTCTCACCGTCTACTCATCAGATTTGAAAGTGAGGATAGAAGTATACTTATTAAATTTTGCCCAGAATTGTATGACATTTTGGGTGGAGACCTCAATTTGGTCACGGATAAGCAGACCAAAAAAATTCACATAGCAAATATTGACAACAACGGGCATTTTGCGAGGTATTTTCGTATCCCGGTAGAACTGAAACAGGGACTGAATTTGATGTTTGTGTACTCCGATGTGGTGGAGTACAACGTGGTGGGACACACCTCTGTGCCGTTACTGCGTGTCATTCCTTTTAAAGTAAATTCTGCCACGAACGCTGACGAGGAAGGTGGAAACACTTACCACGTCCACCGCGAATTTGTCCATCCTCACTGTTTGCCTGTCAGCAAGTCGTATTTGGACACGGTCAACATTGCTATAAAAGGAGATTTGGGACAAAATATTCCATTCACCAAAGGAAAAGTCACGGTGAAACTCCATTTTCGAAAACGGTTTTCTCACGACTCGTAAGTCATGTATCCAGTGTACCGAGGGGTTGCTCGACAGCGAGGACACGGTTTAGGAGATATGTTAAAATCGGCCTTTCGTTCGGTGGCCCCTGTGTTGAAACCGATGGTGACACGCGGATTGCACGCCTTGAAAGATGCGGCACTGACGCAAGGCAAAGAATTTCTCGAAAATGTCATCATCGACAAACAAAACCCTAAAGAAGCTTTCATGAGGGCAGGCAAAAATGTCTTGCTGCAAACGGGTAAAGACCTTTTGGGCCAACGAGAATCACCTATAAATGCCCTGCACGCTACCGAGTCAGGCATTCAGCAAGGACAAGGCAGAAAGAGACGACGAAGAAAACACCCTTTCACCAGACTTCACACTTCTAAAACTAGAAAGGCAAAGAAAAGAAGAACCGTTCGAGACTTAGACGTTTTCGATTATTGAGACACAGCAACAACAAAAAAAAAAAATGATGCACCGAGAGTCATGCGCCTGTTCCAAGTCGGAACTGGATCTGTTTGCCATGCCGCCCACCATGATGACCATGCAAGAATCCCAATGGGTGGAATTTCATCCCGTCTCCTCACTGACCGATTCCGCTCCCATCGAGTTTGAAATCAAGGGACAGCCCGAAGATTACATCGATCTGAATAGCAGTTACTTGTACTTGAAAGTCAAAGTTCTAGATAAGGATGGTAATGGAAGCAGCAGGGAAGTTCTACAGACCAGACGTTTCAGACCAAATAAACCTTCCTACGAGAACTTTCTCCGTAGAAGTCTCAGATTTCAAAAATAAACCTTCCTACGAAAAATAATTTGCGTAAATTCCCCGCCGAGTGCAATTTTTGTGTGCATTTGGGCAAGTAAAAAATGAAGATTTTCTGGGGGGGGGGGGGGGGTCCGGGATATTTTTTTTCTGTAATTGCGATTTTGCAACTTTGGGCTGCTTTTGCCAATTTTACGTCGCATTAAAATAATATACTTGAAAATAATATGAGTCCGAAAACTAGCACAGTTGGAGAGCCTCATTCGGCTAGATTAGCGCGAGAGCAATTAGCTGCATTAAAGAAATTTATCCCGGCAAAACAATTATATAAGAGAAATGTCCGAGCACATGAAGACACAGAATTTGGAATTGCTGAGGTATCGTCGAAATGGCTAAAGCCAGTTACCGAAACAACCGAGCGAGTCGTATTTGGTGACATAAAGGATCCAGATACCAGGAAACGGGGAATTTTCCCCATGTTGAAAGGTATTGAGGAACAATCACGAACATTACCGGACCGATTAGCAATACTAGCACAACAACACAGGCAACCTGCAATTGCTTATAAAATAAGTAGTAAAGGAAAACCCAGAGTAGGAAAACCCGGAGTGATAAAAGGGAAGTTTAATATCGATAATTTAAGAGAAAATTTTACCGATGAGGGATGGGAGACAATATCACAACCGCTCTCCACACTGTATCCTAATATAGATCAATTTGGTGAATTTGCGGAAAATTTTTTTGATGGTCGAGGAGAATATTTGACTGATAAAGGAAGGGGAAAATACAAAAGTCGTAAAGATTGGTATAGCATGTTATATAAAATTTACGCGGAAAGACCACAGGCGAGAGAAACGGATCCATATTACAGAAGATTTTTAGCAGCCGCAAAGGATACACAAAAATATAACTTGGAACAAGCGAGGGAAGAAAAACAGCGAGAAAGGGAGGAAAGACAACAAGCGAAAGAAAGAAGACAACAGGAGAAGGAAGAAAAAGCTAAAACACGGAAGGGAAAAGCAAGACCAAAGGAAGATATTCAACCACAGGAAGAAGATATTCAACCACAGGAAGAAGAATTTCAACCAGAGGAATTAGGAGCCAGACCAAAAGAAAGAATTCCACCTCAGAAAAAAGAGAGAAAATCAAAAAAGAAAAAAGATGAGAGCGACCAGGAACCAATAGTTCAACCAAGCGACTATAAACCACTTGCGGACGAGGGCAAGAAAAAAAATTGTATCTCGTTCAATAATAATTGATCCTAATTTATCTGCTGATAATTATTTGAGAGAAGACAGCATAAAATTAATCGATGACGATAATGCAAGATTAATAGTCGCTGCGGATGATTCTCCGGAGCGTATGGATTTATTTTTGAAAAAACAATTTGTTGATAAAGTCAGAGGGGTGGATTGGCCGGCGGTAATTTATTTTGGTAGTTTAGGAAAACCGATAGTTTATAATGATGAAAAATTTTTAAAATTTTTATGGGATGTTGATGAATACAAAAGAAAAAAAGCGTCAAGAAGTCCGGTATCAGAGGCAAGAAGCCTGGTATCAGATGTAGGAACGGAATATTCTCCCCCCTTGGCAGATACTCCTCCTCCTTACAAATATCAGAAATATGATATAAAACTGCCACCTTATCATCAAGGTGAGGAAGGCAGGTGGTTTCGCCCTCAAGGTCCTCCTCCATTACCACCGCCACTATCGCCATGGTCATCACCATCGTCATCTCCAGAACCAAAGACAGGAAGCGGATATACCGTTTGCCCTGACAGCGTTGTCAACGACGTGTCTCGCCTCGAAGTATTAATCGGAGGAAAACGAGCCGGAAATAACTCTCGTGAAATAATCAACGAGGCCTCAGATATTTGTCATCGATTATTCCGCGGCGGTGTCATCGACTCTCACATTTATAAGGAGTTCATTGACGAACTCATCGATTAAAACAACACAAATTGAAATAACATGATTGTTCACAAACATCAGCGCAGACCTAAACAGGTCCGCATAGTTAACTCTCGATTGCCTGTATATAAATATATCCACGGCAATGGATTCGGAGATATCGTTAAAAGCCTCGTCACGCGAGTAATACCTAAAATCGGACCCGCAGCTAAGCAAATCGCATCAAAAGCAATAGGAAAAATCGGTGAGACTGTCATCTCTGGTATTGGTAATTTGGCCACTAAAGGCTTCGATTTTGTTAAAAGTAAAATATCAAATTTAACGCGTAAAAAACAACCCGTCAAATTACCTATCACCAGTGAAATGCCACCCGAGATCAGCAAAGCCATAAACGACGCAGCAAATAAAAAAATAAACGACCTAGCACAGGAAGTTGCTAAGACAAATCTAGCGCAGGAAGTTGCTAAGACAAATCTCGCAAATGAAGTTGCAAATACAAGTTTTATTTCAGGCAGTGGTCTTCGTTTTAGATGAGAATCTTATTAATAAATGTTCGCACAGGTATCAAACGAAGTGTTCGACATGGACGAGCCTGTAGGTAGAGACACATCCGTGCGAGATTTCCAGTATTTCTCGTACGACGCAGTGACGCCAAATACTGATAATCGCTTGGAAATTCAAGTTCACGACACAACAAGATATTTTCTTCCATCTGAGGCGTATATCGAAGTTACCGGGGAAATTATTAAAACAGATAATACCCTCTATGGAGCAGATTTTAGAGTCGGATTTGTTAACAACGGTATTATGGCATTATTCAAGAGCGCCACTTACATGATTGATGGAAGAGAGATTGAGTCAATTACCAATGATGTTGACTTAGCAACGACGATAATAGGCCTAGCTAGATACTCGGATGATTTTACTAGATCAGCTGGGCCCGGCATGATGTTTGCCAAAGATAATTCTGATCGTCCCGATAGTAGGCCGTTTGACATCAGACAACCCAACGATCGCGCCGCTAATCCAGCCCCCTTTGCAAATATCCAAGATCTCCCTGTTGGCGCTAATAATGATTATAATCTCGGATTTTCCACACGAAAACTTATGCTACAAGGAGTTCGCAGAAGATTCTCTTGTGCTATTCCGTTATCCCATATATTCGGATTTTGTAGGCATTTCAGAAAAATTATCTACGGAGCGAAACATACCGTAACATTTATCAGAAAAGGAAATAGCGATGATGCTATCTGGCGAGAAGGTGCTATCAATTACAATACTAACGTGATAGATGCCAATCTCGATCCCCCAAATGCCGGTAAGGTAAATTTACTCAAATTTACCTTGTGGATGCCAGCGATAACTCCATCAACAATCGAAGAAGAAAAATTATTGTCATTTATGAACCAAGGTGGTAAATCTGTCATGTCATGGCTAACAACAACAACAGATTCCATAACTACCGATATTGATGGTGATTTTACTTGGCGTATTGCATCGCAGCAAGGTACCTCTGCACCTAGGCATATCTTTATCGCTTTTTTGCACACGCGAAGATATCATCAATTATACAGCCATATGATATTCGATAGTATCCACGCAACAAACGTGTCACTGAGAGTAAATGGCCAACAAGAACCATCAGAGGAAATATCAATTAATTTTGAAAATTATTCGACAGCTCGCGCGTATCATCGCTTGCTAAGTTTTATGGGTCGCGATCAAAATATCGATACAGGATTGCAAATATCACAGCTAGATTTTAATAAACTTTATCCTATCTATTACTTTTCCCTGGAGCATCTTGACCTGGTAAAGCAATCCGTCGTTGATATCCATTTCAAAGCCAGAATTCGCACAGGAAATAATTTATATAAGGCAGTCGCGGTAATTCTCAGCGATAGAACAATGATCTTGGAGGGAATCAGTGGCAGAATGAGAATTATAGACGCTCCTGTCGAGAAAATGTGACAAAATCAAATATTTCTAAATTTAGATTAAGTGATTATTAATATGCCATACGAACACGTCAGCGTAACTCTGACCCCGGGTCAGATGAAAAAGCTCCAATCAGCGATATCAAAGCGATGCGGTACGAAATTAACCCTGAAAAATGATCAAATTCAGGGCGGTCCTAACAAACTATCGCTAACTAGGGGTCAACGTGAACGTTTCACCAAAGCCAAATCAGCGAATTCCGGCGTTCATGTGAATCTTAGTATAGGTGCCATCAGAGACATGGTCAAAACGGGCGGAATTTTCCCTTTCCTAGCTGCTATTCCTGGATTATTATCTGGGGCTCTTCCGGCAATTGCAAAAGCGATAGGATTAGGTGCGGCCGGAGCTGTAGGCGACAAACTAGTACACAAAGTAATGGGAGGGCGATACGGTAAAAAAAAGGGAAGCGGCCTTTATCTAAGACGCCCCCCGTACGGATCCGGCCTAAGATTAGCACGGCCTATTCAAATTTAGATTTATTCAACGAAGCAAAAAATAAAAAAATAAAATTTTTCAGAGGTGTGTTTATGCGGGATCAACTACCAGAAAAACCAAACCCCACCGAGACAGGAATAATAAATCTCGACTCAAATACCGGTCCTGGCACACACTGGGTCGCCTACGCGATTAATCCTCGCGAAGTTGTTTATTTTGACTCGTACGGATTAGCTCCACCAAAAGAATTCGTCAATTACGTGTCAAAGTTAAATATTCCAATTTGGTATTCGACACTTCCGACGCAGACGTTAATGGATCCACCGATATGCGGTCCTGAATCAATTAATGTCCTTGATGCAATTTCAAAATCATCCGGTCCGTATCATAAAATCGTATTTGAATATGCCATAGATAAATATCATGGTTGATATTTACGGTAGATTTATCTACAGGAAGAAGGAAGCAGAAGTGACTGACGTCGATCTATCAAAGTTCGCCACAAGGGATGATATTAACAATCTTCTATCGCTGTCAGAAGTAGATCCTGGCGAAGTTGCTGTTTTTCAGAGCCGCGAAGGAAGATTACAAACAAGCAACGTCAAAATAACTGATATAATCAAGCGAGACGAATATAACGATCGCATTAATCAATTTACTAGCCTGTCAGATTCGGTATCAAAATCCATCGCTGATATCGCCGATATTATAGCGAAGTTACCCTCGAAGGCTAATATCGCGGATGTGGAAAAAAAGGACAACGAGTTATCAGCAACGTTGCTTCTGAAGGCCGATAAAACATTACATGATGATCTTCAGGACAGAATGACAAAAAGACTTAACAGGCTAAATAACGACCTTAAAAAACTCGACGATGCCTTAGCTAAATTTAGCAAAAAATTTGAGGATGATATAAAAACATCCAGCCATACTTCCTCCGCCGCAAACGAACTAGCAAAGAAAAAAGCCGATCAAGCATCGCATGACGATCTTAGCAATAAAGTAAGAAAAATCAACGAGGATATTACTAATATTCTCGCCGATATTACCGAAATAAATATCGTAATGAGTCAGAAAAGCGATAAAACATCGCACGATGATATCAGCGAGAAAACGAAAAAAATCGACGATGATATTACTAAAATTAACGATGATATTAACGTAGTACCTGAATTGGCGCGTCAAAAGGTCGATAAAACATTACACGACGATCTTAGCGAGAAAATAAAAAAAATTAACGATGAAATTAACGTGGTACGTGAATTAGCGCGTCAAAAATTCGATACATCAGTGTACGGCGGAGAAATTCGAGATTTAAACACGAAACTTCTCGACGCAACTACAAAAATTAGCGATATTAACACAAAAATATCGTCAATGAATCTTGGAAGATTAGCGCGTATTTCGATACCAGAGGAGGTAGAAACAAAAAATCTTCCCTGCCATGTACCATTTGTGGTAAAAATACAAGATATTGAGTGGACACCTGAGAATAACACATTTAGCTTTACCTCGCCAATTACTGGCGTATATCGAGTATATATCACCGGAGCGACAAAATTCAATGTAATAATAGACGATGGTTATGATTTTCGTGAATTTGGTCCTGGGTTTTTTGTTATGACAATATTTGAAGGTATAACAAAAACCTTTATGCTAGAACCACAAGTTAGAACCATGATGTATGTTGATTGTCGAGCAATTTTCGAATATTTATCCGGAATATATCCAATTGGTTAGATAAACTAACTAATAAATGACCGCATCTGACTACCGTTACAATCAGGCGCGATCATGGCAAGATTCGCTAAAAAAACTCCTCGACGAGTATCAGGTAAAAATAAAAAAATATCAACGCAGATTAATTGCCATCGATGTTGCTGTGTACGCGGTAAGTGCAATAATCGCCGGTGCGGGAATAATCTTATCCGCGGTAACAACAATCGCGCCGATCGCAGCAACGATAATAATCTCGTCGACAACAACAATCGCTGGTGTTCTCAATATCATCGCGAAAAAAATATCCTCGTGCACGAATGAGAAATTGTCTCTATACACGAGTAAATTATCCCAGGTCAACGGCGCGTATTCAAAATTATCGTCGTTGCTTTCTGAGAGTCTCAACGATGGCGTTATATCCGATCTAGAATTTCCAGCAATGATAAATATCTACTCCGAGATTGAACAAATGAATATCAATAATGTCCGAACTAGCCCAAATCGTGACAAACACGACCCCGCTGACAACAACGCTGATATCGGCAAGCTCAACCAGGCCAGAATTTAGTATCGATTTTCCAATACCAATTAGCGTCAAGGAAATTGCGCTGTCACAATTACGCGTCTATAACAGCTGGCCCAATGTTAGGTCGAAATCATTTGGTAGATTATCATCGAATAATTCGCTTGTTTTTGCCAATAAAAACCGTCCTGATGGAACTCCCGATTGGATCGTCGTTGGCATACCAACAGGCAGTTACGAAATTGAGCAACTAGGTAAGGAATTTACCAGTAGAATATCAAATATAACCGGCGATGCTACTCCAGGAATAAAAATATCCTCGCACGATCCAACGTTGTCGTCGATAATCGAAGTAAAATCGCCATATATCGTTGATATTTACCAGTCATCGATTAGGACAGTTCTAGGTTGGCCCGAAATCGCACCTCTGGCAAAACCAGAAAAATCTGATTTTATTATTCCAGGTTGGCACGAAGAAGCTCTTCCAGAACTACCGGAGCCAAAAAAATCAGATTTTACCACCGACGAAGTATGGAGGGAAGATAACAAACACAAGCCTCTGATCCACAGCGCCATCAACCTCATGAATAACCACAAATTTAACCTGGTAATGTTCGCTTTTACTTTTAGGGACGAAAGAATTCTCTCGTGGTTGCCTCTTCCTAAAATTCCCCCCGGTGTGAAAATCTTCGACGCTACCAACATTAACAGGATAATAGCCCCCATAGACGGTATCTTGGTAAGAAGAACCCTCGACGAATTTATTCAAGAACATAAATTACAATTAAATTTATTGCGGGAATCCTTTCATGAATGCATCTTAAATAAATCAGGTTCATGTAGCGAAATTATCGAACGCGTGAAGATTTTAAATCAACTCGCGAATGATGTTGAATATTATCATGGTATGTTCATTCGGGCGATACTCGACGATATATCAATTGCCGATTATGTTCTTCCTATTAGCAAATTCGAGTTGATCAGAAATTCAGGAGAAAAACAAAAATTCATGAGAGTATTTGGATTAACCGAGGAAACGCTACTAAATTTCAAATTTCCCGATTATGATGTTGATGAAATGAGAAAATCCGTCACTGATACCATCGATGATTTATTTCCGAAATTACATGCCGCGTGGACTAAAAAAATACAATCAGAATCGATTCTCAAACATAATAATGATCCTGCCGGGCAAGGGCGGCATATCTCGCCGGGTATCGTTAACATAACGGAAGTTATCGCGATTTATCTTCACGCGGATGTCGTCGAAGGTAGCTATAACGTGGATTCGTCTGTGTCAGAGCAGGCACAGCAGGGATTTATCTTATATTCGTTTTCACCTAGCGCATCTCCGGGTTTTTTGATAATAAAAGAGCCAGTAAATCCGTTTTACCTGCGATGCCACAATCGATTATTGTCGAGGATAAATTTCAAACTGACGGATCAGAATGGACATTTGCTTGATATACGCGGGGAAACACTGAGTATCAATTTGTTGGTGAGATCGTGAAATAATCTAAGATTCTAAAGATTCTTAAAGATTTTTAAAATCTCTCCACGGGAAAAAAACGGGCCAAAAAAATAAATAAAAACCAGCAGATTTTTCAAAATTAGTAAAATTTTTTAATTTTGATGGGGTAAATACCCGTCAAATTGAGCAATTTATGTATTTTTATGTTTTTGATGGGGTAAATACCCGTCAAATTGTGCAATTTATATAATTTTATGTTTTTGGTGGGGTAAATACCCGTCAAAATTAAGAAAATTGCATAATTTCAGTAAATAAATTATTTCGGTAAATAATAAAAAAAAATTAATAAAAATCAGAGAGATTAAGAAATTTGTGTAATTTTATGTTTTTGATGGGGTAAATACCCGTCAAATTGTGCAATTTATATAATTTCGTGAATCTGCTGGGGTAAATACCCGTCAAATTGTGCAATTTATATAATTTTATGTTTTTGGTGGGGTAAATACCCGTCAAAATTAAGAAAATTGCATAATTTCAGTAAAATAATAAAAAAAAATAATAAAAATCAGGAAATTTTGTTTTTTTTTGTGGCAAGAATCTTAAGAATCTTCAGAATCTTTGACTCTACTTTCATCGACCAGCTTTTTCAACTGCCTGACGCGCGAGCTTGTAATTTTTCTTGACTCATACTCGTCGGACAAAATCGATCTAACTTTTTCTACCAGCTTCGATAATTTAACAAAATCCTCGATTTGATCATCGCTGACAGTCGCAAGCGATTGGTACATGGCAATCTGGATTTTCTTTATAAACTTATATTCTGACGGTAGCGTGTATCTGTATTCGAGCTTCCCTTGAACAATCGTCTCAAATTCGGACCGGATTTTACCTGTGTCCAAATCTGAGGATAAATTTATGTTTTTGTTTTTCAGATCCTCGATGGCTTCGATGATATTGTTTATGTTATCCTCGTTCATTATACAAATTTGTAATATTTAATTAATTTTTAGAAAATATTGAGATTTTTAATCAGATATTATCGGAATATAGTAAAATTCGATCCACTCGCCAAATAGATATGAGAATGTCGCGTTGATTATTTTTTCTGTCGCACGTTGCACCGATGCTGGATTAATACTAAAATATTTTGCAGCGGCGTTTATCGATGTAAATGCAAGTTCCTCGCCTGTTTCTCGATTTACCGATTTAACCGCCTTAGATGGTCGCCGTACGCCACCGGTATTACCAAATCTTGAATTTTGACTCGGAGTGACCGCTCGGAGATTGGATATCTTGTTGTTAAGTTTATTTCCATCGATGTGGTCAATAACAAGACCGATTTCTACTGGTCCGTGAAAACATTCAAATACAAACTTATGACAAAAATAACCTTCGCATCTTTGTTTTTTGCCTTTGCTAATGGTAAATAACAGATAACCCGAATTACAAACATGACCAACACGATTCTTTGTTCTAATATTTCTAACGATACCATCCGATGATGCCTCGTATCCCATGATCGTAGGATGAGATTTAAACTCGCATTTCGTTGTTGCTGGAGGAATCGTTGATTTCAAGTTCATTATATAATAATTATATGTCTAAATCGTTATTTGCTTTGAATCGATTAATATAATCTTCTTCGCAGGTTATCACCGACGAGGATCTCTTTTCGTAATATCTCCGTAATTCCCGACAATTTTTCCCTCCACAGGTCAAACACAACCGTGTCTTTCCTCGAGTGCCAACTTGGCAAACTAAGCAACGTTGTGGTCCTTTACTGCCGCGTCGAATCGCATATATATGAGCGCCGCAATAATCGCCTCTGCAGGATTTGTCGCAAAATTTTGTTGAACCGATTGGTATCCACGCGCATTGATTCATTATAATTTAAACATTTGTCTAAAATATAATAATGGATGTGTTTGATCTTGATGAGGCAGAATATATTATTCCTGAAGTTGACCGAGCCAAGAAAGAATTCTTCGATGATGGAGCGATTCACACTTGGTCTACTTGGAAAACGAACTCTGTCGATGCTACGATGAATCTGGAGCGAGCCAAGAAAATAATCGAGCATATAAAAACCGAGCACAAAGAAGAAAGATTTATCTTCGGGATAAAATTTATCGCACAAATGCCTGATGATACTTGGATTATTCGCGATAAACGAGATCCAGTGCGCGGCGGTAAGAAAAATGTTACCCTCGATAAAACTCTAAGCATGGATTGTTACTGGGGATCGATGGTCCCTATTATGCCAGGGCGTATCCATCTAGCGCTGTTGTTTATGGAATTTATCGGCTGAATAACAACCCGGACGCGAAAAATCTACCCGCGATGAAAGAATCGCCGAAGATAAACTGCGTGGCTGAGCGCGTCATCGAGCACATAAAAAACGCTCGACGCGGATCTGGTCTGACCCAGTTAAGGTTGGATAAAATTAACGCATGGGCGAAGACTGTCGCTGATGGTGCATCGGTGGACGATGTAGCTGCGTTGAGTAAGAAACTTAAGTTTCCAATTACCGTGAAAACGCTATCGGGAGAAATATTATATTCGTCGCCGTATAAATCTCGAGGAGCACCAATCGAGATTGTCGATCACAATTCACATGCGTGGTCGCAGTCGGTAATGATATTTCCGCGGGATCGTGTTGTTAAATTTTATCCCACAGATAATAAATCTGCGGAATTTTCTGCGAAGGACAATTCCGATGCCATGTTCAGATTTATCAAAAAATTATCCGCGTCTGATCCAATATCAATTTGGTTGTTCTCGAGCGAAGAAAAATACGATCAATTTATTTTGCCATGCGGTGATATTTACCGTGATGAGATATTACACGAATCAATGAAAAATCTCGCGGTGAAATATTCGTCGAATCCCGATCAATTACTAACGAATTGCTTTACAGTTCCGTCTGTTGCTGCTCACGCTGCCAGAGAGAGAAACTCGTGGAAACCTACGAGAAACGAATATTTCGCTGATATTCAACTCAACTGCATCGAGTACGGCCATGGAGGATTGTGGAATACCAAGTATAATTTCGAAGATATGATCTCCGTTGACATGAGCGCGTGTTATCCTGGAAGTTTCCTCGGATATGGCGATTGTGCAGATTATTTTGCTAAATTTGGCCATCCTACCAGCGAGATGACGAGAGTAGCGATTAACGGGCCGTTGCCTGATTTTGTCATGACCGGATTCGCTTGTGTTACTTCGTTCGAGTTTGCTGAAAATTTACATAAAATCTGTTATATTTGGTTTGGTAGGCATTTATCTCAGCGCCGTTGGGTTCCTACGGTGTTGTTGAGGTATATGCTGGATTCGTCGATGTTAGTATCGTTGACAGTGAGCGAGGCGATTATATCATATAGGAAACAAACTAATGTGTGGTTGCCGACAGATTGTGACAACGCGAAAGATATCGGAAGAAAAATAATTGGTAAATTTACTCAAGGAGGATCCGTTGATCATAAACATCGACACGCTAGGTTGTTTATCAACGATGCCGAGATGGATTTTATAATCGCCGATACGGTATCGCGAGGAATATTCTGCAACAGAGAGAATATTATCATTGACGGAGCAAAGTTAGGTACCGTAATTAGTTACCTTGATGGAGAATCAGCGCAATATACACATTTACGATCATCGATGCTTGCTTATGTGAGTATAAATTTACTGTCGATGATAAACAAATTTTCTGATATCGCGGTAAGAGTCGCGACGGATTCGTTCTATATCGATAAAAAATACCAATACAAGCTGGAAAATTTAATCACCGATGGTAGCTCTTGGGGGACGTGGAGAATAAAAAAAGAGGATATTCTAGATTATTGTGAAGATGCCGATGTCGAAGATTGCGATAAATTTCATCGAGATAAATTTGAGGAAATATCGACGGCTGCATCTGCATTTGACCCAATTTCACGCGGCAAATTCGTTTACATGAATGGTCCTGGTGGTAGCGGTAAAACAACGCGAGCAATAAATTTATTTGCAAATTCTGACATGATTGTGTTGACTCCGACACATAGATTAGCGCGAGAAATAAAGCAGCGCGGAGTTAATTCTTGCACGTATCACAGTTATTTCAAATACAGCGGTGGATCATGGGATTCGGCTCGCATGGGAAATAAATATATCAATAAGATTATAATATTTGATGAGATTTGCACGGTTAATCTAGATACGCTAAAATCGATATTGAATTGGTTGGAGGGGAAAAATACCGCCGTGGTAATGTGCGGAGATCACGGTCAGCCTGATCCGATTGATGGTGAATCGCCTCACGAATGGCTCAGAAACTTCGTTGATTATTATGAGGAAATCGACGCTGATTATAGATCGACAGATATTTTACTGACCGAATTCAAAAAATTAATTCGATTACAACCGAATAAGATTCAATGTGATGTGATGAGAAGAATAATCGACGAGACTCCGATGGATGATTTTCTAAAATTGTGGCGTCCCGATCATCTAATCGTCGCTAGTAGGAAAATTGTTCGTGATATTATTCAGGAAATGTTATTCAAACTGCACTGTGAGAAATTTCCAACGATGCAGGTGCCGTTATGCTACAGGCCCATTGATACTAGGAAACAAAATATCAGTGTTACTTTGCCCTGCGGAGAGGAAAAGATTTTGGTCTTGAATGATATTATCTTCGTTGATATTAATCTTGTCAATGACGCGATAAACGCAGAAAAATCACCGTGGAAATTAGGCTACGCAACAACGATACATTCATCACAGGGACTGACCGTAGATGGCCAAGTTTGGATCGTCGACGATAGAATTTCCTGGTCAAATTTAGTATATTTGGCCGTGTCGAGAGTAAGAAAATTATCTCAACTAGGACGAATTCGAGTAAATTATCTTAGTGACGCTGGCGGTAGTTGAGTATCTTCTGGCATTATTTGTAATTCCTCCATGGTAAATCCTCGTTGTGGCGCTAACGAATCTAGGATATAAATAGCTGGTCTTCCCGACGATCTTGTTACGGCGGATATTTTATGTGTTGTGACGCTCCAGTTTGGATCGGTTGCTCTTTTTCTGCCTCCCTCGGCCTCGCCTTCTTTATACAAATATCTGACCGTGACACTACCTAGTACAGGCTGAATCGTGGAATCTCGCTTTAGGGGTATATTCGATTTTGTAATTGCAATTGCGGGTTTCATTGCTATTGTTCGATTCGTCTCATTATTTAACGCGTTGATTACATGAGGCAATCTTGATACCCAATCGTGAGATCGATTATTCTGAATAAATTCACGCGCGTACTGGTATCCGAATAATCGTTCTGCAAGCGTTTTATTGAATCTTTCGACGATAGCTTGATTGTGATGAACACCTACAATACCGCGACGGATTTTAACATTATTCTTTTTCATCAGTGAAGTAACCGCGCCAAGAAATTCTCGACCCGGATCAACCTGAAGAAGATTTGGCCATGTCAACGGGGATCGTGAATAAATTTCGCTAAACGCCTTAGCGATCTCCGTTGCTGTTTTATTCGATAATGGCTCGGCTTCTTTATACCTGCTGGCGATACCAACGACTGTCAGAACATATTTGTATGTGACGCCGTCAACGGTATCGTAAGGAAGAAACATAAGATCAGCCTGATGGACCTCATTAGGGACACTGACAGTGAAACTCGCATATGGTATTTTCTTAGGCGGAGGAAGATATATTTACCAAATTGCCTGTTTCGATAACCACGATTCAGCGGTGGATTGTTTTACTTTAGCGGCTTTAGCGAGTTTGGCAATTGCTGATTTTCCTCGCCAGAATCCTCGCGGAGAATAATATATCTGCTCCATTATTATTTACCAGCGCCGAATACTAATTTACCTTTCATTGCGCCTTTTACCAGCCAGGTTGCTAATTTTTCTTTGAAACTTTTGTCAGGAATCGCGTTTAGTGCGTGAATTAGCCTGATATCAGCGAGATGCCTTTGTTGTAAATCTCCGCTACGATACGTAAGATCGTGGTAGTAACACGCGTTATCGATGGCGTTTACTGGATCTTCACCTTGCTTTGGTTGGTTATTATCGTCGAGTCTTATATCGAGTCTTGTTCCGGGTCCACAGTAATTGTACCCTGGCAGATGCTTCTCTCCGGGATATTTTGCCCAGGGAGTTCCGGGTAGATTTGACAAGGAGGCTGCGATATCTCCTCCGGTTCTACTTTTTTTTTACAAATCTAAACTTGCGTGTCTTGCAAACTTCGCATTCTCCTGCAATTGCGTTTCTGTTATTGCGTGTGACGATTTCGGTTGGATTTAACGTAGCTGTGTGAGTGCGACACTTAACACAATATAGATCCATGTATTTTAGTAACATGAATGTAATTGATTTTTCAGCCACGAAGCGACGCGAGCAGGTGAAACATAATGCGATATTACCGAATTCGATAAGAATGATAATTATTGGCCCATCTGGATCTGGTAAGACGCAGTTGTTGCTAAATTTGATCATGCGATGGCTGAAATGGGATAAGTTGTATTTGGTTGCACCATCCGTTGACGATCAGCGATGCTATCAAGTGCTAAAGGAATTTAGTGACAATACCGACGAAGGTACAATCGAATTTATCACAGACATTAACGAAGCTCCAACCGTGGAAAATTTAGATGGCGATGTTAATAATCTTGTTGTTTTCGATGATGTTATGCTGGACAAGCAAACCAATCCGGCTAGGATATTTTCGCGTGGCAGACACAAGAACACCGATGTGATTTACGTGACACAGCGATACACGCAGATTCCCAAGGTGATTAGAGATAATTGTAATATTTTATCGGTATTTAACGGCGTAGACACGCACACGCTGAGAAATATTCATCAGACTTGGTGTAACGGTGACATGGACACAAACAAATTCAAAAATTTATTCAGCCGAGCTCAGGCAACACCGCACGGTTTTATCACGATTAATCTTCATGATCCGCGTAGTAGGTATCGAATCGGTCTCGATCAAATTTATTCATGAAAAAGCAGCCCAAAGTTGCAAAATCGCAATTACAGAAAAAAAATATCCCGGACCCCCCCCCCCCGAAAATCTTCATTTTTTACTTGCCCAAATGCACACAAAAATTGCACTCGGCGGGGAATTTACGCAAATTATTTTTCGTAGGAAGCTTTATTTTTGAAATCTGAGGCTTCTACGGAGAAAGATCGCGCAGGAAGGTTTATTTGGTCTGAAACGTCTGGTCTGTAGAACTTCCCTGCTGCTTAATGGAGTAGAAGAATATAGCTCCCGTCAACAATTTCATGCATTCCTTGTTCAGCTCAGTGGACTTGTACTTGAATAACAAACTGGTCAGCAGCAGCATGGATACTTACCCTTATCGTGCCTACCTGGAAAATCTCTTGACGTACGGAATAGATGCCAAGAATACTCATCTCAATGCTTGTGTGCTATGGGAACCTGACGAAGCGGGCAAGTTCGACAAAATAGATGGAAGGAATGACGGCTTTGAGGAAAGAAAAAAAAATCTTAAATAAGAACAGTTTAGAACTGATGGATCGTTTGCATTTGGACATGTGGTTGCAAGAGAAATATTTGCTGAACGGGGTAAATGTTCGCTTGAGACTGAATCGCAGCAGTGCCGCTTTCCATTTGTTGGCTGACAATGCTGCTGGCAATCCCAAAAGTCAAATCGAGGACGTCAAACTCTACGTACGACGCATGGAAGTGTTACCCAAAGTGGGAAACGACATCAGTCAAACGTTGAGCAGAACGACCGCCAAATATCCCATACGTCGCGTGGAAGTGAAAACGTTCACTATTCCCGCTAGCCATCATTCCATGATCGAAGATCATCTGTTTCAAGGACAGTTACCCAAGCGTTTAATCCTTGGTATGGTCGAGAATGAAGCCTTCAACGGAGCCTTCAAAAAAAATCCTTTCAACTTTCATCAACTTTCATCACTTCGACGTGAAGAAAATCGAAGTCAGTCGCGATGGCAAGACCTTGTGTACCCGGCCCTTTGAGCCTAAGTTTACCCAGAACAATTTCTTGAGATCGTACTTGTCCCTGTACGAAGCCACCGGACAGTTAGGAACCAACACCAGTCACGGTATTGCGTACGAAAATTACGCAGGAGGCTATGCTTTGTGGGCTTTCGATTTCACTCCAGACCAAGGCAGCGACGAGGGACATTTTCACCCTATAAAATCTGGCCAGATTCGTGTGGAACTTCAGTTTGCAAAAGAACTGCCAGCAACAGTGAACGTCATCCTGTATGCAGAATTCGATAATACCATAGAAATCAACAGTTTGAGAGAAGTCATTCTAGACTATTAGAAGCTATGGAAGACTGTTCTCCCTCTTTACCTAGTGGAGAAGCTTTGAAGATGGAATGTGAGGAGACCGTGGAAAGAGAATCCCAACACAAAGACGAAAAGGACATCGTGATCAAGTCGAGATATCCAGAACAAGAACAGCAATTGGTCTCCTACTGTGCTACATACCTGGCAGACACAATTACGATATGGATGAAGCATGATTACTATGGATGTCAAAACATCAGTCAAGAAGAAAAATTCAACGAATATCTGGACGAAGCTTGGAGTCTGTTTAAAAAAGACGTGTTACGTTGGTGGTATAAAGACTTGCGTGAACATTTCTGTCCTCCATTAACGACTCGAGACATCCATTACATCAAAGCCCTCTTTGACAAATTCAAAGAGAAAGTCGAGATCGAAATTGATCACTTATTATCAGCAAAAGAACATTTAGTGACTTATTTTGATCGTGATTTTTCTAGAAACGATGAGAAAGTAAATCGTTGATTTTGTGACTAGTATGCTTATTTTGTTGTCTTCAGCTAGGAAACGTAGTGTCCATCCATGACTCAATGACTTGCAACAGTGGAAATCACAATTTCATTCACAACGTTGCCAACCCTGTTTAAAGTAGAGTGTAAATTGAAAAAGTGTTTGTCATTTGAAAAAAATGTTTGATGTTATATTGTTGGATTCTTGTTAAAAAATGTTAGATTTGTTGGTTAATGTTAAGTGATTTTGAATAAAAAATGTTGTGTTTTGAAAAAAAATGCCTTTGTCTTTTGTTTGGCTATAAGAATGTTGATTCATGCTCTTTGATTTCTTACTATCCCTCTCATGACACTCATTGAACGTTGCGGCTCGAAAACCGTGTGGGGGATGTTTTCCTTCACGTCCGCGCTTTGGCTTTAAGAACCGGGGGGAGTTTCCAGTCTAACCATCCATTGTCGACTCATCCTTCTACGAAGATGTGCTCCAAACTAGCTAAGCTAAACGAAGCCTACGTGAATTTGCATAGGGTCAGACACAGTCTGATACCGAAGTCAGAAGAGATAGAGAATGTGAGAATGCTAAAAGTCACTGAAGACCTGATAGAAGAGCTCTTCAGAGAAGAAGTGAACAGGGAGAAAGAAGAATGGACAGATAAGTACAGACTTCAGAGACAGCAGCAACAGCAACAACAACAACAACAGCAGCAGCAACAGCAGCAGGAACCTGAACCTGAGAGAGGCTTTGTCGATTGTCGTATCGACACCAAAGAGTTCTTCTTCTCTTTCCGAAGAAGCAGACCTATCGTCAGAAAGTCTATCCTCAGAGGACGTCGCATTCTTAGAAACTAAAAGATTGCCATAGCAAACAAAAAAAAAAAAACAAAAAAAAAAAAAAAAACAAAAAAAAAACAGCCCTTTTCAGGGCTATCCCAATACTCTAGAAAAGAAATAACAATCGATTTGCCAATGTGTGTAGGTAGAGTAGTGTGAATATAAACACTAACTCTTTTTTATAGTGAGAGGGTATGTGTTTGTGTTTAGGATTGTGTGTTTGTAAGTGCTCACGTACGTTTGTGTGGATAGTAGATTAAGATCATGTTTTTGGCTGTTTGAGGTGTGGTGAGAGTAGATTTGGGGTTTGATTGTTTTGAGTATGTGGATAGTATATTGAAGTGATTAATGAAAATTTTTTTAGAATAGTAATGGGTAGTATAAAAAAAGTGAGTGAGTGTTTCTTTTAGGTCCGCGCGTTGTTTTGGTCATGATCTAGGTGGATCAATTTTGTTTTAAGGGGATGTTTTCCATCACGTCCGCGCTTTCAGTATAAATTGAAACTCGCTCGCCAGTCTAGCTACCCTTGTTGATTGATCAACACCACCAGAATGAACACCAGAATTGTAAAGCTTCTAGAACTCCAGATGCACCTGGAATATGCCAGGTGCCTGTTGAATGAACTGGCCGCGGAGGCCATTGTCGAAGAGGGAAGGATGAGAGAGGAGGAGGAAAGAAGAAAAAAAGAAGAGGAGGAAAAGGAGAGAGGAAATTTCAGAACCCCAGAGACAGAAAATTGGGATTCTGAAGCCACATATCCCGCCTCTGCTCTCCCCCAAAAAAGAGTGAAAAGAGACTGGGGAAGAAGATGTGTGTGTGGCACCAGGCCAGGAAGGTGCCAGCATTAGATAGGTGCATCTGGAGTTAAAAACAGCCCTTTTCAGGGCTACCCCAATCTCTAGAAAAGAAATAACAATCGATTTGCCAATGTGTGTATGTAGAGTAGTGTGAATATAAACACTGACTCTTTTTTTTCCTAGTGTGAGGGTATGTGTTTGTGTTTGTGTGTTTGTGTTTGTGTTTGTAAGTGCTCACGTACGTTTGTGTGAATAGTAGATTATGGATTTATTTATTGTTTCTTAGCGTATGTGGAGAGTATAGTTTGGGTTTTGTAACCTTTCACGTACGATTTTGTGGATAGTAGATTATGGATTTTGTTTTAATGATTTGCGTGTGTAAATAGTAGATTTGGGGTTTGTTTATTGTTTCTTAGCGTATGTGGAGAGTATAGTTTGGGTTTTGTAACCGATCACGTACGATTGTGTGGATAGTAGATTTGGGGTTAGTTTATTGCTGATTCACTTATGTAAATAGTATATTATATGAAATGAGAAATGTAGGGGGATGTTTTCCTTCACGTCCGCGCGTTGTTTGGTCATGATCTAGGTAAGATCAATTTTGTTTTAGGGGGATGTTTTCCATCACGTCCGAGCTTTAACTATAAAGCTAACAGTGTTAGCCATTAGAACCCATTCCACGGAATAAAGACAAAGAAAATGGTGGTAGCAACAGCGTTACTGAATCATTTGATAGGCATTTATTATTGGATAGTAGATGTTTCGTTTGTCATGGAAAAGATAGAGAAAGAATTCAAATTAGAAAAGTGTCTCGACTGTTTTAATAATTTGAAGGAAGCAAAGGAGATAGTAACAGGAATGATGGAAGAAGAGGAAAAGAGACTGAGAGGATTGATTGACCCGCCTTATGTAAGAGTGGGAAGTTTAAAGGAAGCACTTGAAAATGTCATCGAAGTCAGGTGCTTCTTAGAAAAGATATTGAATTGGACGGAGTGGCGATACGTAAAATGGGGGGTTGGACCAGCTGACAAAAACGGAAGAAGTAATGAGGAAAGTGATGACGGAAGAGGTAAAGAACATCAAAGAGAAGTGGGCTAAGGAAAGAAAAGAAGAAGAAAATAGAAAGAAAAAGGAAGAACTAGAGAAACTAAACGCTAGCTGGATGAAAATCCAACAGAAGTTCCGAGCCATGGGTCACCAGGACTGGATACCGGAAACAGAAAAGAAGAAGAAATGAATGATGGAAAAAATAAGAGGATGGCTACAGAAGTGGAGGAAATAAAAGAAGAAGATGATGAAACCAAAGGCCCTTTTCAGGGCCACCCACATTTCTCGAACAGAGACTGACTATCCATTGCCTGCCCCTTTTTTAAAATTTTTTTTAAAAAAAATCCCATGTTCAATTCCCCTTGTCCCTAAAGTAGTTTTTTTTTTCTTCTTTTTTTTCTAACATGTTCAATTCCCCTTGTCCCTAGACAAACCCAAACTCTATTCCCATGTTCAATTCCCCTTGTCCCTAGACAGACCCAAACTCTATTCCCCATGTTCAATTGCCTTTGTCCCTAGAATCGATATTTTTTTTCCATTGTTCGAATGCCTTTGTCCCTAGAATGGATATATCCTTTTTTTTCCTTTCTCCAATGTTAAATTCCATTGTCGCTAATCTTACCCAGGGTTTTTTGCCCATGTTAAATTTCCATTGTCGCTAATCTTACCCAGGGTGGTTAATGTTAAATTTCCATTGTCGCTAATCTTACCCAGGGGGTGTTTTTAATGCTAATTCCCATTGTCGCTAATCTCACCCCATTCACTACTCACGTGTTGCCATGTTTTTCAATAATTTTTTTCAAGTACAGCTAGAACAGATATGGGTCGATAGTTGGATGTGTTATTATTTGTATTTCCTTTACCAATTGCAATTTCTATCACTCTGGAAATTTATAGGAAGTGATCCTACACTTAATTACTTCTTTCAATGACTCACTGATTGTTAAAGCAGACATTTTCTGAGTTTTGGGGTAATTGCCATCTAGACTCACTAATCTTTTAAGTATATTTTATTAATAATATCAACGGTATTAGTTATTTTTATTAGGGGGATATTAAAACTGATATGATCCGATACTCTTAGCAGCGGGGGGGGGGGGGCGAACAAACCAAAGAGTATTTTCCAAAATAAACCCTCCACAAAAATATTGTTCGAAGAAGGGCTGATTTAACCAAATAAACGCTTCCACGATGATTAAAAATCGTCAAAGAACATAAAAACAATCTTAGGATTGTGCCCCGGTTGCTGCTATAGTTTTATGTTATTTCATCCAAATATTTTGTAAATTTATGATAATAAAAAAATTTATCATTATAAATTAAAATCATTAATATATTAATAATCATGGATGTTGGAGAAGCAAATACTACTAGATTAGCACGAGAACGAATAAAAGCAATAAACAATTATCTTCCAGTGAGATAATCTGTTAAAAGAAAAATACGAGCAGTTGAAGATGCGAAGCAAGGTTTCGCAGAGTCAACAGAGTTATTATTTAGGCCTGTAACTAAAGCTACTGAAAAAGCCGTGGAGGCTGATGAAAAAATCCTTCTAGGAGATACTGAAGAT
This sequence comes from Sinohyriopsis cumingii, assembly GCA_028554795.2. Taxonomy (NCBI): domain Eukaryota; kingdom Metazoa; phylum Mollusca; class Bivalvia; order Unionida; family Unionidae; genus Sinohyriopsis; species Sinohyriopsis cumingii. The sequence goes on from CM068838.1 coordinate 41,169,353, forward strand.
CCCGAAGAAAGAAAAAGAGGTATCCTTCCAGTGTTAAAACAAATTGAAGAACAAACTCGACCTCAACCTGTACCTGTACCTGCAGCTCAACCTGAGCCTGAACCTGAACCTGAACAGGTTCCCTTCATAGAAAGATTTACTGATGATGCTGCACAGGTAATAACAAAATTTTCGTTTGAAACTCCTGATGATATAATTGAATTTGGTACATTTGCTTACTCAAGTTTTAAAGAAAAATATAAATTTCTAAAACCTGAATATCTCAAAAAAATTAAAAGTCGTAGTTCATGGATTGATTTGATGTATAAAGCAAAACGAAATATTACACGTTTAGATAGAATTGGTGACGATATTTATCGTATGTTTAATGAGGCAGTATTATTAAAAGAAAAATATGATCTAAAACAAAAGGAAGAAGAAAGAAAGGAAAAAATGAAAAAAAAAATAACACAAAAATCAGAAGACACTGAAAAGTGTGCCAGAAGAACAACAACCTTCATACGAACTTCCTGTAGAACAACAATCTCAACCGCAACCTGTTGTAGAACAACAATCTCAACCGCAACCTAAAAAATTACCACCACCTGTGCATTATTTTACCAATAATGCTCTTGATACTTTTAAGGACAAAAATAAATCAATTAAAATTGCTGCATTCGGATATGATGATAAAGATAAATATTTAAAACCAGAATATATTGATAAAGTAACACCTAAAAAATGGATTCCTTCATTATATTTTTCCTCCACAGGTGAAAATTATGATCTAAAAAATCCGGGTTACATAAAATTTAGAAAGTACGTGGATGAGGAGGTAAAATTTTCTCAACGACCAAGATCTCCAGAAGAATTTCAAGATGCACCACAATCTCCTGAAGAAGAATCTTATGATTTATTAAAATCTCCTGGTGCTACCGGTAGCGGTTATAATTCTATCTGCCCCGACAACGTTGTCAACGATGTATCGCGATTAGAAGTTCTTATTGGAGGAAAACGAGCCGGAAATAATTCATCAGAAATAATTAATGAAGCAACTGATATTTGTCAGCGATTATTTCGCGGCGGTATCATGGATATCAGCGTGTATCGTAATCTCATTGATGAAATCATCGACGATTACACCGACTAGTTGTTAAATACAAAATAATTAAATAAGATGATCGTGCATAAAAATCATAGCAAGTACATACCTGTTCGAGTGCTAAATGCGCGCTTACCCATGTACAAAGTCACCTACGGAAACGGATTAGGTGATACCGTCAAGGGTTTCATTACAAGAATAGCTCCTAAAGCGGGACCTATCGTGAAACAACTATCAATGAAAGCAATGGATTTTATTCGTGATAAAGCAACCGCTGCCATTGGTAGCGCTGCCAGTAAAGCATTTAGCGCCGTTAAAGACAGAATATTAAATTTAGTACGCCGAAAACAACCCGTCGCGGTTAAATTACCAAGCACCACAGTGATGTCTAGCGACGTTAGCAAGGTAATAAACGATGCAGCAATCAAAAACTAGCAGATAAATCAAGGAAGCGAAATAATAAATACGAGCATGATATCTGGAAGTGGTCTTCGTTTTAGAAAATAACATTTACAATAAAATGTTTTCGCGAGTATCTAACGCTGCTTTCGATATGGATGAACCCGTAAGCAAAGACGAGTCGGTGCGCGATTATCAGTATTATTCATATGACGCAGTAACGCCAAATAGTGATAGTCAATTGAATTACAAGTACAAGACACGAGCAGATATTTTCTACCGTGTGAGGCGTTTATCGAGGTTGTAGGCGAAATTATAAAAACCGACAATACCGAATACGGAGTCAATTTTAAAGTTGGTTTTGTCAACAATGGCATTATGGCATTTTTTAAGAGCGCCACGTACATGGTTGATGGAAAAGAAATCGAATCATTTAACAGTGATGTTGATATTGCTAAAACAATTATAGGCTTAGCAAGATATTCAGATGATTTTACTAGATCGGCTGGTCCGAGTATGATGTTTGCCAAGGATAATACTAATCACGCTGAAAATAATCCGTATACTTTTAGCACGACCAAGAAACTTTGCTGGTGACGCTGACGCTGATGTACAACCAGTGGTTATGGGTAGTAATATTAATTATAATTTAGGATTTGCTACACGTAAAAGTATGTCAAGAGGTACTCGTAGAAGATTTTCATGTGCAATTCTGTTATCGCATATATTTGGATTTTGTAGAGGTTTTAGAAAAGTGATTTTTGGAGCTAAACACACGATTGTTTTCTATCGAAAAGGTGATAGTAACGTTGCTATCTGGCGAGAAGGTAATATTTTTGATAATAGTGGTAAGGTAATATTATCTAAACTTACACTGTGGATGCCATCGATAACACAATCAATATCTGAAGAAGGTAAATTACTTTCTTTTATGAATCAAGGTGGTAAATCAGTAATGTTTTGTTTTTTTTTTTTTTGTTTTTTTTTTTTAACCCCGTAATAGGTTGACCAATGGGTCTGGGAGCCATCCCAGGGTCACCTTACAATCAAACATTTCTGGTTATCAGATAATCTAGGGATAATAAATATAATCTACAGAGAAAGTAAAAAAGAAAACACACACACACACACACACGCATATACACATGCATATGGCACACAAATCTAGGTGACATGCCTTTGTGATATTACAATATTTTGTTCCTGTTTACCATCAAGTCAGAGACAAGTTAAATGTTCATTGTTGAGGTCCATTTTTGAAGAAATTGGTCCTCTTTTTTATTTACCTTAGCAGTGTATTTTTCAATGTTCTTATGCATTGCAACTATTTGCTTAAAAGCAAAAATAGAAGGATTTTTCATATTGAATATGCAAGTATAAATATATTTTGCCAAAATAAGCAGAAAATTACCCAAACTGTCCAGTTGTTCACTTCCTAAAAATGTTTCTTTTTTGGACAGATGTGCAATATTTGGGCAAAAAGGTGCAAAAACTTCAATAAAACGGTACCAAAACTGTGAAGTAATACTGCAGTCATAAAAGAGATGCTTAATACTTTCAGTTTCACTCTTACAGAAAGTACATTTGTTGTCATCAAATATGTTAATTCTTTTAAGAAAATCATTAGTAGCGATTATTCTATGGATTAATTTAAAGTTGAAAGAGATCAACTTGGTATCCTTGGTACAGCATTTTGCCCGGCCATATATATCAGACCACTCCTCACTACTTATATTTTTATTAAATACTTGCATCCAAGTTTCTTGCTTCGCAGTGTATTGCCTTTTAGCTTCCTGTAAAAGATCTTTGTAAACAAACTTGAGTGAATCTTGTTTTCGCAAGTTCGTTATTTTATCCTCCTGCTTATCAAAATTATTATGTACTAGGTGGTTTTTTTATGGCATCTTTCCATGCTTTAGGAATTCTGGATATTAAGGAGAAGTATTTCAAAAAATCATCGCTTCCAGTTTTTTGTTTTATTATCTCAAAAGGTAATAAATTACCGTGATCATCTACTAGATCGTTCAGAATTTCAAAACCAGCTTCTGTCCAGGATTTGTATTGATAAATCATTTTAGGGGGGACAAAATTTAAAATACTCATGGATAGATACTCGTTAGGACATTGCGGTTCTTCTTTCCATTTAGATACTGCCAAAATTACACCTCTCCAAAAACTGTTTTTAATGAACTTACTAAATTCTTCTAATTTCCTTCTCCCTAAATTCCAGATATCCTTTTTATTTCTGAGTATAGTTGTATTGACTAAGTTCTGCCACATTCCATCTTCCTTTTCCAGCAATCTTTTAACCCATCTTATCTTAATATACCTAATGAATGAAAATATGTGTATCATATTTAGTCCTCCCTCGTTTTCTGGGGAAACTAGTATATCACGTTTTATTCTCTCTACTTTTCCACCCCATACAAATTTAAATAACGTGCGATTTAGTTCTGCTTCAACTTTTGCTGATGGGTTAGGAAGTGCTGAAAAAAGATGTATGAATATGGGCAGAACAAGAGTCTTTACAACAATTACTTTACCAACTATTGACAGATGTCTTTGATTCCAGCTTGCCAGTATTCGTTTTGCTTTTGTTAGTTTCTTCATATAATTAATTTCCACCATCTGTTGTAAATCTGGAGAAAATTCTATGCCAAGGAGTGTAAAGTTAGAAGAGGACCAAATTAGACCCATTTCGGGACATATTCTTTCATTAGAAAATTTCCTGTTTCCAATCCAAATAGCTTTTGTTTTTGTTATGTTACATTTAAGTCCCGATAATAGAGAAAAACCTTGCAAGATATTCATAGTTGCTTCAAGAGAAAAACTAGATCCATCGCGGCCTTCGACTGCCAGGAACACTTCCATGGTACGGGCGAGGACTCCGACTGCCAGGAACACCTCCGCAGTGGTATCCAAAAATCAGATAACTCCGATGTCAAATTTTGATTTAACTAATGCTGTTAAAAAACTAAAAATAAAATTCTTCCGTGGTGTATTTATGCGAGATCAGCTACCGGCGTATCCAAACCGCGATGAAACCGTGATTATAAATCTCGATGACAGCGTTGGCCCAGGCACGCACTGGGTTGCTTACGCGTTTAATCCACACGAAATTATTCACTTTGACTCGTACGGGTTAGCACCGCCACTGGAATTTCTAAATTATGTGAAACAATTAAATACACCGACCTGCTATTCGACGTTACCCACGCAGACACTAGCTGATCCTCCGATATGTGGCCGTGAAGCAATTAATGTTCTTGCAGCGATATCTAAATCAGCTAAACCGTATCATAAAACCGTGCACGAGTACACTTCTGATAAATTAAATCAATCATTATTATAATGGTTGACATATACGGAAGAACTCTGTTATCGCGAATGTTTAAAAAAAGACCTGACGTGGATTTGTCGAAATATGCAACAAAGGAGGACGTTAATAATCTTTTAGCGATATCAGGAATAGATCCTGACGAAGTTGTTATTTTTCAAGATCAACACGGAAAATTAAAAACAAGTAACATCAAATTAAATGATATAATTCGACGGACCGAGTATAACTTTCACGTGAATGATTTTACTAATCCTCAAGAAGCTATTAGACAAACTAATGAAAATACCAGGAAAGTTAATGAAACAGCCGCTGAAGCTATTAGAAAAATCAATGAAGCTATTAAAAAAATAAATGAAACAGCCACGGAAACCACTATAAGAACCGATGAAACTATCAGAAAAATCGGTGAAAACGCCGCTGAAACAACTATGAAAATAAATGAAATTAACAAAAAAACTCGCCGACATCGAAGTTAGCGTTAATACATTCAAGGGAACTGAATTACTAATTCCAGGAATTATTTAGAAGACTAGCTTCGTTACGATTCCACCAGGAATACCCTCATCGCAGGTTAACAACATCATATTTACCACGTCGATGGGATCATCAGCGTGGACACCGGAAAATGATTCTTTCAAATACACCGCGGCAGTCACCGGCGTGTACCGATTATATGTTTTTTCCAATATAAAATTCAGAATAATTGCTAAAGAATATAATTGGCGACATCCCGGTGACAGATTTCTTGGTTTCTTGACTGTTTTATTAAATAAAAACGTCCAAGAAGTATTTACGTTAGAACCTCCTGAAAAGAAAATACGAACAGATCTGGTATCGTACTGGTGGTGCATGGAATTTGTATCTGAATCACCCCAATTATTTACTTAGTAAAGTATAATGAGTGCATCCAAGTACAGGTACAATCAAGCGAGTGCGTGGCAGTTATCGCTGAAAACCATCGTAGATACGTACTCAGCAAAGATAAAAAAAATATCAGCGACGATTAGTTATCATTGACGTGATTGTTTATTCGGTATCCGCGGTTGTTGCTGGCGCTGGAATAATATTATCCATGGTAACAATGATGGCGCCGGTGACTGTTACTGTTTGCGTTTCCGTGGCAACGACGATCGCGGGCGTCCTTAACATGGTTGCGAAAAAAATATCTTCGTGTATGAGTGAAAAAGTATCGGAGTACGTAATTAAATTACATACAGCAACGACGGCGTATTCAAAGTTATCTTCGTTGTTGTCGGAGAGTCTCAACGACGGTATTATATCTGAGTTTTCCACGATGATGAAAATTTACAACCAAACGATTAAAGCTACGGATATAAATAATGACGGAATTACTTCAGCAGATCGCGACAAACACAACACTGCGAAAAACCACGATGATCTCGGTAAATTCGATTAACCCAGAATTTACCGTTAATTTTCCAATTGCTATTTCCATCGACGAAATTGCGCTAGCACAGCTGCGAGTTTATTACAGCTGGCCCAATATTAGATCCAAATGATTTGGCGGATTATTATCAAATAATTCTCTTGTTTTTTGCTAATAAAAATAAAGCCGACGGCACCCCTGACTGGACCGTTGTTGGAATACCAACTGGTAGTTATCAGATCGAAGAAATTAATGATGAATTAACACGCAAAATAAAAAATATAACCGGAGAAGAACCTGGAATAAAAATATCCGCGCACGAACCTACGTTAACTTCGATCATCGAGGTAAGCTCGAATTACATCGTAGATATTTATGTGAGTTCAATTAGAACCGTGCAAGGATGGCCTGAGATTCAGCCAGAACAACCACCAGCGCCGCCAGAACCTAAAAAATCCAATTATACCACGGACAGGCAATCTTATCATGAATTTAATCCAAGTTAACAAGAAAGCTTAAATAAAATAAAAAAAAAAATATTTTAATTAATAGATTTATTATCAGAAAAAAAGACGATATGTTGTAGATTATCTCTGGTGAAGTATATTATCGAAGTCCAACAGCAGAATTAAGAGAAACTGTAGTTATTGAGCTAAGTGATATTAATGAATGGTTTAAAGAAATTAATAAAGAACATAAACTACAGCTACGGCGATTACGACAGTATTTTCATGATTGTGTTTTTAATATATTAGATTCATGCGATGAAGTTATCAAACGCGTGGAAGTATTAAATCAGCTCGCGGCCAATATGGAATATTTTCACACGCGATTAGCTCAGGTAATAATAGATGATAAATCACCCAATAAACAAAAATTTTTAGACGAATACTCGCTGACTGAGGCGACACTGCCAGATTATAAATTTCCCGGTTATAACGCAGACGAATTAAAAAAATCCGTCAGCGACACCATCGATGAATTATTTCCTGAATTATTATCCGCGTGGAGAAAGTCATTACCTGCAACAAATATACTTAGAAGAGATAATGCTGTCGGCGGCAGGCACAATTCACCACAGGTCGTAAACATCACAAACGTAATCGCGGTTAATCTTAATTGCGACATCGTCGAAAACAGCTACAGCGCCGATACATCAGTGTCAAATCAAGCCCGGCAAAGATTTGTTCTTTATTCGTTTTCACCGAAAGATATTCCACCGGGTAATTTAATCGTGCAGGAACCAATCAATCCGGTTTATCTGCGATGTCATAATAGCTTATTATCAAGAATGAATTTCACGCTAACAGATCAATTTGGAAACCTGCTTGATTTGCGCGGCGAGACGTTAAGTATTAATTTACTGGTGCGATCGTAGTTGTATACGTAAAAAACCCACAAAAAATAGTTAAAAACCAGCAATTTTTTTTATAGTTTTTTGATAATTGCAGCAAATTGCTACTCATTGCTTTTCGTTGTCAAGCATTTTTCTTAGTTGTCGCACACGAGTACTAATTATTTTTTTAGCCTCATATTCGTCAAATAGTTCTGACTGAATCTTTTCAACCGCGCTAGCTAACGCGGAAAATTCTTTTATTTGTGTCTCATCGATGCCAGCCAGCGACTGATACATCGCTGATTGAATTTTCTTATAAATCTGTATTCGGCAGACAGAACGTATCTGCCTTCGTGTTTGTTTTGCATTAATGTTTTGAAATCCGCGGTAATCTTTCTCTGTGTCCAGTTCATCTAAAATATTTATTTCTTTAATTTTTAACACCTCAATGGAGTTAATTACGTCGTTGATATTTTCTTCGTTCATTATTCGGTATTATATACTGAATTTATATTTCTAAAAGTTAAAAAAAATATCTAAAATTATATTTTTAGAAATAAGATTAATTTGATTCTAGCGCAGAATGATTTTCTTAGTTATTATCCAATATCAGAGGAGCATAATGGAATGAGATCCAGGTTCCAAATTTATATGAAAACCATGATTTATTTATTCCTTCTGCAACTCTGCGTACCGAGGCTGAGTTAATATCAAAATATTTACCAGCAGCTGACATCGACAGAAAGAATAATTTTTCGTTGGTTTCCTCGTTCACTGATTTAACTGCCTTAGATTTTCTGAGTCCGCCGGTATTTCCTCGTATGTTATTTTCACTTTGTTTAACCGCCTGAAGATTACATATAGAATTATTTAGTTTATTTCCGTCAATGTGATCAATCACAAGACCATCTTTGATTGGTCCGTGAAAACACTCATAAATAAAACGATGACATAGATACATCCCTGCTCCGGTGTTAAATCTGAGAGAGCCAGAATTATTGACGCTACCAACTAAATTTTTCGATTTGCAGTGTCTAACTGCGCCGTTGCAAGATACTTCGTAGTTATCGACGATTGGATGCTTTGTGAAGATATCATACATATAGTAATTATTATCTCTCTAAATCAAAATTTGCCTGAAAACCTATTTATATAATTTTCTTCGCATTTAATAATCCTATCATCGATAAGTCTTTTGTCACAATGTCTTTTAAGTTCTCGGTAGCGTTTTCCACCACAGCGCACGTATATTCGTGTTTTTCCAACGCTGCATACGATGCATCTAGTTGGTCCTGAGCCGGTTCTACGAATACATGCTAAATGTTTTCCACAAAATTCACCTTTGCATGATTTTTTGCGGCAAGTAAACGAACCAACCATTAACCATTTGCACTGATTCATTATTATTTAGATATTTGTCTAAAATATAACATGAGTTTATTTGTCCTCGATGATGCCGAATACGATTTAACTGAAGTAAATCATGCCAAAAAGGAATTTTACGACGATGGAGCATTTCATGTATGGTCGACGTGGAAAACTAACGGCGTCGATAACACCATGAACTACGCACGAGCTAAAAAGATAATTAGCGCTGTTGGTGATAAAAAATTTATTTTCGGGATAAAATTTATCGTTTACAACGACAACGACGTATGGATTACTCGTGATAAACGTGATCCTGTAATTGGTGCAAAAAATCTGTCATTGTAAGCGGAAACTCTAAACCGGGATTGTTAATCGGCATCGATAAACCATATTATGTACGTGCGTACCCGGTTACCGCGGTCGTTTATGGAATTTATCAGTTGCGTGATAAACCTGATGTTGGTAAACTTGCTTTAATGAAACATTCTTCTAGGATAAATTGTGTAGCTGAACGAGTAATAGAACATTTTACAAATGCAAATGGAGGATCAGGTTTAACTGATTCACGACGAGAAAAAATAACTACATGGGCGGAATCGGTTGCTGCTGGTGTGTCAGTGAATGACGTTGCTACGTTGTCGTGTAAATTAAAATTTCCCATGACGGTAAAGACGCTATCGGGGGAAATTTTATATTCGTCCGCGTATAAATCCAAGGGAGCACCAATTGTAATTGTTGACATAATTCGCACGCTTGGACGCCCGCATTACAATATTTCCGCGAGATCGTGTTGTTAAATTCTATTCGTCAGAAAATTCCTTGGAAATGTTTGATTTTATTTACGAAATAAGTAAATCCGATCCGGTGTCGGTGTGATTGTTTTCCAGTGATGAACGATATGATCAATTTGTACGACCTAACGGCAACATGTACAGGAATGAATTATTACACAACTCAATGAAAGAATTATCAGAAAAATACTCAATAAATCCTGAGCAATTATTGATTAATTGTTTTACAGTTACATCTGTTGTTGCTCACGCTGCTAGGGAAAAAACTCATGGAAGCCGACGCAGCGGAAATTTCTTAAAGATGTTCGGGCGATTTGTATCGAATACGGACACGGTGGATTATGGAATACCGAATACAACTGCGCCGACATGGTATCATTTGACATGATTGCGTGTTACCCTGGAAGTTTTCTCGGATACGGTGAATGTGCTAAATACTTTGAACAATTTGGACATCCTTGCGACGTAATGATGCGAGTGTCAATTAATGGTCCGTTGCCGGATTTTCCGTTGACCGGATTCGCTTGTGTGGTATCATTTGAATTTGCTGCGGGTCTCCATAAAATTTGTTTTATTTGGTTTGGTAAACATTTCTCGGAGCGGCGCTGGGTACCAATAGTGTTATTGCGATATATAATAGATTCGGCGATGTTAACGTCGTTGACGATCAGCGAAGCAATTATATCATATCGAAAACAAACCTCGGTTTCGTTGCCAACGGAACACGATGACGCAAAAGACCTAGGTAGAAAAATAATCGGTAAATTTACTCAGGGCGGTGCATATGATCATCAACGACATCATTGCAGGTTAATCATGGACGACGCTGAATTAGATTTTATAAGCGCTGATATCGGATCGAGAGGTATATTTTGTAATCGAGAAAACTCTTATCTCGGCGACGGAACAAAATTAGGCACCATTGTCAGTTACATCGATGGAGAGTCTCCGCAGTATACTCATTTAAGATCATCGATGCTTGCTTATGTAAGTATAAATTTATTATCAATGGTAAACAGATTTCCATGTGACGCAGTAAGAGTAGCTACGGATTCGTTTTACATCGATAGAAAACACTTATCGGCGCTGACAAATTTAACCGGAGATGGTTCATGGGGCACATGGAGAATCAAAGACGAAAATATTCTTAATTATTGTGAGCCAGCTGATGTTGCAGTCGAAGATAAATACTACCGCGATGCAGTGGTGGAAATTTCATCAGCGCCGTCCGTGCACGATCCAGTATCACGGTATGAAACGTCTACGTGAACGGGTCAGGTGGATCCGGTAAAACGACACGAATCATAGAATTATTTAAAAATTATGACGTGGTTGTTTTAACGCCCACACACAGATTAGCGCGAGAAATGAAACACTGCGGAGTTAATTCGTGTACGTATCATAGTTTTTTTTCAAATACAGCGGTGGTACATGGACTTCTTCGCGAATGGGTGAAAAATATATATATAAATAAAATTATTATTTAGGATGAAATTTGTACTGTTTCATTGGAAACGCTCAAAGCGTTCATAGATTGGTTATCAACGAGAAATATCGCAATAATTATGTGCGGTGATCACGGTCAACCATCACCTATTGATGGAGAATCACTTCATGAATGGCTGAAGAATTCTGTTGATTATTATGAAGAAGCTGACACCGGTTACGGATCACTTGATGAAAAATTAGTCGAATTTAAAAGCTTAATTAGATTACAATCAAATAAAACACAGTGTACCGTTATGCGAGAAATAATTTCAGAACCATCAATGAAAGATTTTTTAAATCTATGGACGCCAAATGATTTAATAGTTGCAAGTAGAAAAATAGTCCGTGATAAGCTTCAACGAGAATTATTTCAGTTGCAAAGAGAGAAATTTCCAGCGATGCCAGTACCGTTATGTTATCGACCAGCAGATACACGACAAAATATTGACGTTGATGTACCAGGACAAGAAAAACGAAACCTAGTACTGAATGATATTGTCGCAGTTGATATTGATTTCGTCGAAGAAGCAATTAACGCAGAAAAATTTCCATGGACGCTAGGATACGCTATGACGATTCATTCGTCGCAGGGATTAACTATCACTGATACACGGGTTTGGATCGTCGATGATCGCATAGAATGGTCTAATTTAGTTTATTTAGCTGTATCTAGGGTTAGAAAAATATCTCAGCTAGGACGAATCGTTTTAGATAAATCAGTGACTGATGAAACCGACGATTACGTGGTAAGAAAAAAAATTATTCAGTTATAAACAATTTGATAAACAAAATAATTACGAATTTGACTTAGATGTTGAGTTTATAATGTCACTGAAACAACAAAAAAACAACCACTGTTCAGGTTGTAATTGCATAATGACGTGGCAGTATCAGAAATACGATTCAAGACAATTTACCGTAGACAGAAAAAATAACCAACTTGGTCATAATCGCACCAACTTCACTTTGGCGTGTTTGGAATGTAATCGACGTGGAATTGATTATCTAAGTGATTGTGGCGGTAATTGAGTATCTGCGGGAATTACTTGTAATTCTTCACGAGTAAATCCACGCTGAGGAGCAAGTGAATCAAGAACATAAATTGCTGGTCTACCTGACGATCTTGTCACGGTAGATATTTTATGTGTTGTTGTACTCCAGATGGGATCCGTTGCTCTTTTTCTGCCACCCTCAGCCTCGCCTGGCTTATATAAATACCGCACAATAATATCACCTAGTACTGGCCGTGTTGAAAAATCACGTCTTCAGATTGGTATAATTGTTTTTGTAATCGCGATAACCGGTTTCATCGATATTGCTCGTGTTATTTCATTATTTATTGCCGCTACAACACCTGGTAACCTTGTAACCCATCCATGGGATCTTTTGTCCTGAATAAATTCTCTCGCATGCTGATATCCAAATAACCGTTCAGCAAGTGTTCGATTAAATCGTTCAACAATTGCTTGATTGTTATGAATTTCGACTATTCCTCGTCGCATTTTAACATTATTTTGTTTCATTAACGATAATACAGCACCTAAAAACTCTGTCAGGATCAATTTGAAGCAAATTTGGCCATTGTAATGGTCCTCGTTGATAAATTTTTCTAAATGCGTTTGCAACTTCAGTTGCGGTTTTCGTCGATAACGGTTCTGCTTCATTGTATCTACTTGCGATGTCAACTATCGTTAACACGTACTTGTATGTTTTGTCGTTAACGGTGTCATGCGGTAAAAACATAATATCATTAGGAACACTAACGTCAAAATGTGCATATTCAATTCGTTTAGGCGGCGGAAGATAAATTTGCCACACAGCCTGCTTAGATAACCACGCTGCGGCAGTTGCAGATTTTACTCCAGCAGCCGCAGCAAGGTTTTTAACCGCCGATTTACCTTTCCAAAATCCAACCGGAGAATAATAAATTAATTCCATTATATTAATTACCAGCACCTAACGCTAATTTGCCTTTCATTGCAGTATTCATTAACCAACTAGCTAATCTTTCTTTGATTGATTTATTTTTTATAGAATTTAGCGTATGAATTAATTTTACGTCCGCCAGATGTCTTTGTTGCAAATCATTACTTCGATAGGCAATATCATGAGCGAGACACGCTTGATCAATTGAATTTATTGGATTTTCTCCTAATTTTGGTTGTTCTTGATTATCAAGTCTGATATCTATAGTCGAGTTCCTGGACCGCAATAATTATACCCGGGAAGATGTTTTTCTCCGCTGTATTTGGACCAGAATAACCCGGGCAGCGATGCTAATTTTGCGGTAATGTCACCACCGTGGTTTTTTTTTTTAAATTAATTTTACTTTGGCTGGCTTCTGACCAGATGAAACAAATCTAAATTTCTTTGTGCCACATTTCACGCACGTACCTGTAGCTGCTGATTTATTATTGCGCGTAACAACCTTGATTAGGTTTGTTGTTGGTGTACGTGATCGACATTTTACACAATATAAATCCATAATATAATTATACCATGAATGTAATTGATTTTTCCGCCACAAAGAAACATGAACCAGTTAAACATCACGCGGCGTTACTAAATTCTATCAGAATGATAATAATAGGTCCGTCTGGATCAGGTAAAACACAATTGTTGCTTAATTTGATAATGAGATGGTTAAAATGAGATAAGTTGTATTTGATAGCGCCATCTGTTGATGATCAGCAATGTTATCAATTATTAAAAGATTTTAACGAAAACGCATCACTGCTAAGCGAGTGCGGTGATATTATTGAATTTATCACTGACATCAGTGAAGCACCATCGGTTGATTCCATTGATGGATTCGTTAACAATTTAGTTGTTTACGACGATGTAATGTTGGATAAATAAGCGAACCCTGCAAGAATATTTTCCCGAGGAAGACATAAAAATACTGATATTATTTATGTAACTCAGCGGTATACACAAATTCCAAAAGTTATCAGGGACAATTGCAATCTTCTGGCTGTTTTTAACGGCGTTGACACACACACGCTGCGAAATATTCATTGCACTTGGTGCAGCTGCGACATGGATATAAATAAGTTTAAAAACTTTTTCAGTCGCGCTCAGGCAACCCCGCATGGATTTGTAATGATAAACTTGCATCATCCTCGAACACGATATCGAATCGACCTTGACAAAATATTTGGATGAAATAACATAATACTATAGCAGCAACGGGGGCACAATCCTAAGATTGTTTTCATGTTCTTTGACGATTTTTAATCATCGTGGAAGCGTTTATTTGGTTAAATAAGCCCTTCTTCGAACAATATTTTTGTGGAGGGTTTATTTTGGAAAATACTCTTTGGTCGGAGGCAGTAAGTGTGTCTATGTTTGGCGAAGTAAAATTAGATGTGTCAAGTGTCTGAGAAATATTAGTAACAAAAGATATTCAGCTGGTTCGTGATCGGTATTAGTAGTGGTTGGGATAACATTAGTTCTCACAAGTGATTCCAGATGGATCTGCTAACAGAGTTTTAGGCCATGGCTTCTTTTGAAGAAAAAAAAGGAGCGTTTGCATTTTGCAATAATATGACTTTGTTCTGCCGAAAAAAAAGATAATTTGTATGCTCTATACATTTAGGAAAGTAGTTTCGTTTATACTGCGCCTCACCGATTTCATTAGTATACGGTTCTGATTGTTTTGATTGTTTAATTATTTTGATTTGTATGGCAGCGTTTATTTTGTGCTTTAACAGAAAATTATTGTTCCAGACATACCATTCATACACTGGGTCTGAATTAGAAAAAGATCATGAGATCATAGTTCGTTATAGTTGTGAGAGAACTTCATTTTGAACAAATGTTTTTATTTCTTTTAAAACCTTTCTTATGTATATGGGAATGTGAATTTTGTTTTTGCTCTCTGTTGATTACGTGATGGATAGATGGGATAATAATCCCAAATAGAAGAACAGGGTACGTTTATCTTGTAGAGGTTGTCAGCGTGGGCATGGAATATGTGGTCGATCAGGGTAGACGTTACTCTTGTTGGAGAATTGTATTATATGTGTCAGATCGTGTAGCTGCATGAAATGAAGCAATTTAATGATAGTATCGGAGATGAAATAAATATTAAAGACTCCAATGATAATTACGTCTTTGTTAAAAACTATTTGCGATCACTTCAATTTGGTCAGTCCATGATACGAGGGAGTTTAGGGGTCAGTAGTTTAAATTGGTCAGTCCATGATGCGAGGAAGTTATGGGGTCAATAAGCAGAGCAGATATGAAAAGATTTACTACTGAGGAAACTTAATTCGATTCTACATATATGTCGAAAACAGTTCTCCTCCAGTAAGTTACGCCGTTTGAAACATACATTATGCATTCTCCCGCGGTTTGGCGTCGATCTAGTCTTTCTAATGTAAAGTTGCTAATAGAAATAGCAGTCAGGTACATTACAGTCTAGAAACGCTTCATACAGTCCAGTTATTGCAAATTTGGATTCATTTTGTAACACAAGTCTTACATCATCGATGTTTGGTAAGACGTGTCAAACATTGAGGTTGGTAAGTTCAAACCTTTCTTTTTCAAGACAAATGGTTTCGAATGTAATTTGTTTCGAATCGGGGTAGAATCGAGGAGATTTATTGATTATTTTCGAGCTAGAGGAAGAGACAATAAAACGTTGGCATGCACAATAAGAATTTGTACTTTGGACGGTAAGACACTAAGAATAAATATCGCCAAAAAACGATACCTATATCTGACCGAGATGCATGTATTATCATTTTAAGCAGACTGTATGTACCTGATGATTATAATTATAGGTAGGTACATCACGTTTGTCATGAACGTACTTTGGTTTTATCGATGTGTCCCTTTTCATGAACTTTATATTGTGGTCGTGTCTGCTCCGGTGATATGCCTTGCATTTTGGTTGCTTTCCCTACCGTTACGAGCTTGCATTGCACCTCTATGGCTTGCTCAGGTTGGTAGATTTTGTATTGAGTACAGGAGTTACAATGTGCATGCTTTGCAATAGATTTGCAAGAGTCAGGGTCTCTTAGGTGAATCAGGTCAGAGTGAACACAAGTAAACTGTAGCCGACTCGATGCATGCGAAAATGAGACTTAACCATTAGTAATTACACATGACTTGATGCCTTGACTGTTTATCCATCGGGTGATCAAAATTTAAAAGATTCAAAACTGAAACAATAAATCGTCATGCAAAATCAATCAAAAGAAGCAATCGAGAACTATTATGCTTTTGGGCGTAAATCTTCAAATCGTACCAATTTACAATGTTTTCTCGTATCGTCCTTTTAAACACTCTACGCTTTGTGTGTGGGCAGCACGGTTTTAATGCTACATGCAGAAGGAAATTTGTATGATACATTTAGAAGTTGAGTGGGTCTCCAATTTGAAATGTACTGCTTACGTTGATCACTTTCTGGTACACATATTAACGCCTTCTTTCTGAGTGGAAGATATTTCACTAAGTTCATATCCAAAGTTAATGGTCCTCACCATAAATTGTCCAAGATCTTTCCCCAAAAATCATAAAATTCTACCGTGAAGCCATCAGATCATGGGATTATTCCGGTGGGCATTTTTGTAGAAAATTTGCAGTTCCTGTGTATGATATGGGGCCATTTAAGGATGTTTGTTTAAACTGTGCATAATAATAATCTTCTGATAAGAAAGCATCATTCAATATCGACGGGATCAACTTCATGTTTTTAATATAAATTCATGTAAAATAGTTTTGTCTCATCCAATGTTTCTTGTTAACTGTATGTTAACGAATCATCGCTTTTAATAATAAGTGGCATCATTTTAGTTACATAATTAATATTTTGGTAAAGTAAGAAAAACTATTTGGTCACTTTCTGTCCTTCTTCAGTCCATACAGCTCTAGACCTAACCCTCACACCATCGTTTTCTTCATATCTTCCAACTGGTTCTTTTTCCCTCCAGCTTAAGTACTTCATTGACACAGTTTATCTATCCTACATTGCTTATATCTGCAATTAGTTGCTTTTCCTGTACTGCTTAAGCATCGTTCGGTTACGTAATCCTCAGCCTGCTGTTGTTAAAGATGTTGGACATGTCAGTGAACAATCACAATATAAATATTCAACCGTCCATGATATTGCTTGAATATTTAAAAGCCCAGAAATGCTGAATCTGCTTGTTTTAAACAAACATGTTTTCGAAAATCTAATTTTTATGTCAACAAATCAACCAGCAAAGACAGACATTAATGAAACTGTAAAGTTAATCATTTGTGTTGATGTAACCAGTTAACAATCCACTACTTGATGGAGTTTTGACCTGACAAAATGCTTCAGCATTGTTGCCAGATCTATAAAATCGACTAAACACCGCTAACCTTTTGGAATAACAAAAGATTGATGTACAGCGAAACAAAAAGCATTAACAACTTAACTTACTGCAATATTAAACCATGCCATTACAACACGTATTTGCTTGAACAGTATTTTTTAAAGGAAATGTTTTCGTTAATACTTTATATCGGGCTTCAGTATAAAACTGGAAGCTCGTTCAAACTGCTTCCTATTATCAAAAATAAATCTTAAAACAGCTAGTTGCCGACTAACTTAAAGTAGATAAATCTTGTGCAGATATAAGTGTGGTTACCGGTGTATTAATATAAGGTTTTAACTATAAACCGGTAGAGCAATGTAAAATGCATATGAAGAAGCTATCTATCATCAATAATCACTATTGAAGAAATGTTAAAACACCAGTTTCTTGTACTCACTGCACAAACGAAGAGCAAAACACAAGAGGCTTGTTTGAATTCATGATGATTAATACAACTTGATATTAAAAAGCTAATTGAGAGACTGGCTGCAAATAGTGGCAAGGACGAAAATATTGGCATTGCATGTTACAAACATACGTCAGTTGCTGAAGAGGCAGAAGCAGCCCATGTGTCTAGAATAAGATACACATGTAAGAAATTATAGATAAATATCTTTAAAGCTAAACTAACACCTAAGCAATTAAATTAAGTATATGGATTTGACTATTCTCTGCCAGTTTTTGTTGAATTAAAATTACACAGAATAGATGAAGAAGAGCGTTATATCGTACAAAAATCAAGAAATCAAGACCGTACATAATTTTCAAAACCTTCCAATTGATGGTCCAGCTACTAGGAGATTTGCTTTTGACTTCTATTTCGTATTAGAGGTCAACGACCAGACTTTATTTACGCATTAGGTATTAAACCACCATAAACAAACAAACAAATCCCCGGAGGAGAAAAAACCCCAACAGAAAACACAAAACGATGTATGTCTAATATTATCAACATAAATTAGACACACCATTTGAAAAAGACAATGCTTTTAGAAATACCAATTAGAATCTCCGCAATCAGGAATTAATATTTAAATTGGCAGCAGTACGATAATATGCTGTTAATCAATATCGATGCTCCCCTTAAAGAATGCTGCTAAGGAGCGAATCTGCTTGCTTTGTAACAACGAGAATGGCTTAATTCAGAACATTATGCTAAATGGCACCAGAAGGCGTTATGATTGCCTGAACAATACATACGGCCTAGCATTTAAATGAAACAAAGATCTTTCAAAATTACCGAATCGTAATGTAGATAATGGCAGAATATTTAAAAGCGACATAGCAGTGGAAGTGCCACATAAATATATTGCAGAAAGTAATGAAGATGGAACAGAGACATTTAAAAGAGATAGAACAGAAACATTTGACATAGATGGAACAAAGACATTTGACAGAGATAGAACAAAGGCATTTGACAGAGATAGAACAGAGATATATGACAGAGATGGACATTTGACATTGGTAGAACAGAGGCATTTGACATAGAACAAAGACATTTGACAGAGATATAACAGAGACATTTGACATATATAGTACAATGACATGTCACAGAAATAGAACTGAGACATTTAAGAGATATAACAGATATATTTGACAGAGATAGACATTTGATATAGATAGAACAAAGACATCTGGCATAAACAGAGCTAAGACATTTGACATAGAACAAAACATATGGCAGAGATAGAACAGAGACATTCAACAGAGATATATTTGACAGAGATAGACATTTGACACAGAACAGATGCAGTTGACAGATAGAACAGAGACATTTGATACATAGAACAGAGACATTTGAATGAAAGATTGTTAGTACAAGGTTTGGGATAACATACTTAAGCGATCTGGAGGATGTTTTTCTTTGTATGCTTCTACACATAGTGTTGATGCCAGAAATGATTTAGACGATCATGAAGGTAACTTGAAACTCGAGAGAAAAGGGCGACGAAACATGAATTATTTCCTCCAAACTTCTGAAAGCCATGTAAAATACGATTTCATTTTCATTGCTCCTTTCATAGGTGTTAGCATTTTGGCAGTTTTCACTATCTGTAAAAAAGCTGTAAATAAAAGGCATGACTTTTCTGAACGAAGGCTGAAAATAAAGCGCATGACTTTTTAGCAAAACGGTTGCACATAACGCGCACGACATTGTTGTTATGCATCAAGTCTGTGCTATCGCACACATCGTTCTTTTTAGGTAATGGTACTTGTTTGAACACGATAAGTAGCAAATATATATGCCGTTGGGAGTTATCGATACCTCAGTCCAACATATAGTCGTATCACACGCTCCTCTAGCAGCTTTAAAACTTTATAGCAAGATTTGTACTTTATGATGGTGTCTTTGGTAGGGTCTCAAAATCGTAATAGAACTGGAGCATATCCGTGTAGCCTAACCCTTTCAAGTTTCCCGCCTTTGGAATTCTTCCTATTTCCTTAAATCCAAGCTTTCTCCAGAGTCTCACAGAGGCTTTATTGGATGCAAATACGAAAAATAATGAAGCCTTATAACCCAGATCTTTGGCTATGTAAAGAACATTCTCTGCTAAAAATGTTCCAACACCTATTCCCCTTGCAGATTTCTTAACAATAAACCCACTATCACATATATGCGAACACCGTCCAGGAAACTTTGGCCTAACGTAGAAAGCGCCCAGAAGTTCTCTAGTTGCCTTCTTAGTACATATGAAGACATCGTGGGATAGATAATAGGCACGAAAATCTTCTACATCAGTCATATCTTCATGTGGATAGCTGTCGCCTTCTTCATTGACAATAAATTTAAGAATGGCATGGAGGTCTGCCTCATATTCATTACAGTATCGGTCCAGGACCACGGTAGTGCCATCTTTTAGGGTTCCATCCTTCGGGAGGTACGGCAGATGGATCAGTGGTTTCTTTTCTTTGATCACATAGGCCATTCTTCACTTAGATCTGAAAAGAATGATGTCATGATACTGAATCACACCAGAAACCTTATCTTACACGTGACAGTTTTGACTTTCAATCATGCTGCATTGACTATGTACGTTTCATCCTGTTACCCAGTTACGTCAGTATCTTTTGGAAAGCCTATGTAGAAAATATATTAACAGTACATGCAAGCTGGGTAAGCTGCATCGCATTCATTTGCTGTGACATTTTTCCACAAACCTTTTGCTCCACACTTGATGAAACCTCCCACAATTGCAGTTGTGTTATTCTGTTAAAACTCGAATTGGAATTGCATTATTTTTATTTTTGCATTACATGTTTTGTGCGTTATAGCATACAATATTAGCATACAATAAGTCCAGTAGCTTCCTGTTTATTTTTTTCCTTGAGTTTTCCTCAAAGTCATGTGTAATTTACCATGTGCTGGAAAATGGCATTAATCCATAACAACAACAAGAACAACACATATTATGTAGGCATGAGGGTAAGTATACAACTGACATTTACAATATCATCGGTTATTCAGCCTGTAAGAAAAAAAAGTTTAAACATCAATAATTCCAATTTTTATAAATTAAACGGATTTTCTGCAATACGATTGGCTGAAAACGCTCACGTGATACTGATCTGGAATACCGCTTCACACAATACCGCTTCATAACACACCACCACTGTAACCACAGTTGGCATATATATATATATATATATATATATATATATATATATATATATATATATACTCACTAGGAATCACGTGACCCAAACTAAGACGCTAGATGGTGCTACAAAGCCCTCTAAAATAAAAAATCAAATGATTTTTAACGAAATAAAAATTAGCTTATACGAAACGAAAATTACTGGTCATGGGTTTTTCTCATTACAACTGTGTGACCGTTGTTCCAATGAATTAAAAATTGGTTGGAAGAGCGTGGCCGCAATGCGTCAGGATGAGGTCTACCTGTTGGGCAATAAAGTTTCGCGGTAAAATTATTGAAGAGATGTGATAGGCCTTAAGGCTACCGACTAAGATATGAAAAGGCAATGAAATCCACTATATTTGCAAAATGTAAACGTGTGTGTGTGTGTGTGTGTGTGTGTGTGTGCAGTTTCGAATAGAAATTATGGACTCGTCGCGGAAACAACCGTCGGCCTTTGTGTACTCTCACAGGCACGCCGATCGGGTTTGCTGTCAAGGGTTACGATTATTTTATTTAATTTATATTTGATTTAATTTAATTGTTTGTTTGCTAGTTTTAATTTATTTTTATATTCCATTACATGTTATTATAATGATAATTTTGTCCACTTGATATATATATATATATATATATATATATATATATATATATATATATATATATATATATATATATATATATATATTCAATTAAGTTCTGTATATAAATAGTCAGCACTTGAAACATTGTATCTTCTGCTGACCTTGACTCAAGACCAGTAAGGCAGTTTTAAGTAAAACTTATTTTTTTAGTGTAAGAGCCAGTAAGGATTTTAGTAAACATTTTTTTTATTCAGTGAGAACCATTGATTTTTGTTAAAATCATACTGGAGCACATGTCAAACTAACATGTAAAAATAATTTTGCGGTTTCCAGAAAATGATCACGTGACTCATACGGGTATCTATTTTGCGTCTTACTTCGACTGTATAATCGTTTTCTTGAAATGAATTAGCCATTTGGGCTTTTCAACACTTCGACGCCGAGGTGGTGTTTCTTTTTTTTTTTTTGTGACCAGTTGGAGTTTAATTTTGGATTGTATTCTTTTCCCTGGGAATATTTAAGTGCTCATACAGATTTCCTGGACAAAGACATTTATTGAAATTTTATTTGGAATATTATTTTATGTGGTTAACCAAAGAGCTGCAGATACATCAGTGCTATACTATCGCCTTCCATTTTGGATTTTCGTCGGGACTCGAACTCAAATTCATTAGAATATTTTATTACTTGGACTTCTAATGTCTAATTCTTTGATTATTTTTCGATTTGATTGTTAAAACCGTAAGTTCCTTTTCTCATTTTTACCTTGTTTTTTTATTTAGGGAAATAAATTATTTGTTAAATTTTACAAAGCTTGTTGTCTTCACTCTTTTTATACCGTTTATGAGAGCCTAAACACGTAACACAAGGCTATATCAATAGCAACTATTGTTGCGAGTGCAACCAGCAAAATAATTTCATTACGAATGCCTAAAAAAATACGTTTTTATTTAGAAATTCTCGCGGCCGCCGAAAGCACTAAACTATGCATGGTGATAATCAAATATACAACCATTAACCACGGCCGAGTTCCAGACCGTACTGGCGGAAGTGAAAAAGTTCCTATGACTACGCTCACAGATATGGTAACGGCGCGCAAACGCGTTCGAGGCATAACCAAGATATGTGATTGATTTGCATCGCGTGCGCTCTTGGAGTGAGCAGTCGCGTTGTGCCATGCACTTACATGTGGAAAAAAGTAAAACCGTGCGGGGTGTGGTAGAAGGCTAGAATCCGGATAAGTAACACAAATCTCAAACTCGTATCTATCATCTACTCCTCAGATAATATTGCATTATTCCAGAATCAGAATGTTACAATAAAACGTCGAAAGTATTATATTTCTAACATCAGGGTCGGACCATGGTATCCGGACAACCACCCGCCCGCTCCCCCCCCCCCCCCACCATACACACCCGAACGTAGTCACTTGTCACGTGAAATTTGACCGGTTTTATTCTTTCGCACGTTTATTGGGTATTGTGCACACTTTGAGTAAACAGACACAGACTTTCGCATTGGTGCCATTTCGAGGAAAGTGAGGGCCCTTTTTAAATTTTGGAAACACACACCCCCACACCCACACACACACACTTAACCGGATCCGACCCCTAGCATAGATAGAAATGGATGCTAGATTTATAGCTGATGTATATAATTTTGTGGGGACATTGGTTTTTTAATTTCAAATAAATATTTGATCGATACACTATCAACGGATTCCGAAGGATTTGGTCAAAAGCATGATTAAGGAATATAGAATAAATCATTTAGAAAAAAATATTCAACAGATTAGCTTATGAAAAGTTACAAAGAGTGTAATTTCATGCATGACTATAAAGTTGACCAAATAAAACTAACAATAGCCACTAAAAAAAATGGTGAATATTTTACAAAGTCACAAACTGTATTGGGAACAAATGCGCGAAATTTCAATCAAATGCAACATGGATGCTATATTTAAAACTTTTTTTTCCTTCTATATAAATTTCTTATGCCTATTTATTGCAACCAGTACATTTTTATTGAAATGTAAAATACATGGCTCATCGACGTCTGATTTCTACGAAATTAATGAAGAAAGTATGCTTCATTTATTTCGGGATTGCATTCAGGTACAATACGCAAGCTAAGTTAAAAATCCAAATCATGATTATTTTGGTGAAAAACAATTGGAATTCAGCATGAATATTTGCAATGTATTTTTCGGAGACAAAGCGAATAAAAGAGAGTTACTAAGATGTATATTAAAAACTCAGAAACGATTTATATATGCATGAAAATTCGCCGATTACTATTAAATTGAAGAAAAAAAATCATGGTTTAAAACAAAATACTGAGTAAGTAGAAAAGATGCAGAGGCCTCTTCTAGTGTCCTAATCCAACACAGACACAGACAGATTCTTTCTTTCGTGATTAATGCGTCTTATATGAACATCTCACTCTCTCTCTCTCTCTCTCTCTCTCTCTCTCTCTCATATGTAAATATTATTTCAAGTTTTCTCTTTCCGTCATACCAACATACCAATCAAATTATCAACAACATATCCTGAACAATTTTTTTTCGGTCATATAGCTACGATGTCTGCAGTGTGGCAGTTTATAGTGGTGTCCAGTACTTTGGCATCATGACGTAGACAGGTAGCAGCGTGCCCCACCCAGTCACATTATCCTGAGACCAGGCCGACCGATCCTAACCACTAACCTTTTAACAATGAGCGCCAAACGAGGCAGCTGCTAGTACTAGTTTTATGTCTTTGGTATGACTTAGCCGGAGTTCGAACCCGCGACCGAGTGCAACATATATAAAATTAGGCAAGAAAATAAATTTGCCATAAATGATTTCTCTGTACAAAGTTAATTTGTCGTTTTCCACACTAACATATCACAAAATTTTACTATTTGAAATAGTTTGCATGCATATCATTTTGATTATAACAAATGTACAAACTAAAATCTTCATTCACCTTTCCAAGGAAATCCACTATATAGGTCTTCAGTTTCTCAAATGGCAAATCCACAGTTTCCATTCTTTTGTGTTATTATTATCTAGTTTTTTGACGGGAAGAAATGTCAAAATACATAACACTATGAAAAATTATCGTACCTGTACAACACTTCCATGACATGAATTTACAACATCTGCAAATTGAACTAAATCTACTTTTTAAACCGTTCACCCTTTTCGGAATTACCCATCTAACCATACGAGATGTTTTTTTTTATATTTATTTTTATGATCAATAATAAAGATAACGATTGGATCTAGTTGTCTCACACCTTTTTCTATTAAAAAATAGTAAATACTTTTAATTGGAACACATTTTAATTCCTTTATAGAGCAAATATACTTATTTTTCAAGTACGTTCTAAATATAAATTATCGAGTACTGTCTGTAGAAATCTCGGGTCTACCAAATCAAAGTCAATATTTTTCAAATTCTACACAAAGCAATAAACCAGGAAGTCTATTTCTTTATGACGTATCTATCATAGAAATACTAGTGCTAATACTAACGCCATTGTGTCGACTACTATGGATTATGTTTAAGCGTTTTACTCATTATGCAGACAACACATTATGGCACGAAGCGGTTTTTTGTGGGATTTTTTTTTTTGCCTTGTCCGGGACCTTTCGCTTATTCTATCTATATAACTGAAGAGGGATTTTTCTAAATCTTTTCTTTTTTTGTGTGTAGGATATATGCATTTTAATTAGCAGCTGGTTTTTCTAGATTGTTTCTGTTACGTTTGCTCAGCCCCAGTTAGTAAATCGTGCATAAACTAAGTTATTATTACAAGCCATGGTTGATGTCTAAACATTGCCGCAGCCACTACATGGACGTACAGAGACCAAAGAGAAGACCCACACCTTGAATCGGCACAAGGGTTAGATTGCGCGACTTCCCACCTATGTGTTATATCTAAGTCATATGATGAGAGGAATCCGAGAGGGGAAAGCGGTACGTGCTTTAAAATCGTCCACACTTGGACAGACAGCGAGAGGACATTGTCCGCTAAGTTTGATAGGATCGGGTCACAGCGACACTCAATCGGAATTGAGATAGAGGGTGTGATAAAAATTTTGATCCGAATTTTAACTTCTGACTAGCCAGCGAAAATCTAGTCTCGCCTAGGAATATATGGTTACACTGAGGAAGCCACTCGTTATTTGGCGGTAATACGTAGAGAAGAGATTCTAAGGAAAGACAAAGCTTCGTAATGGTCAGTAAGTTATTTGCTCGATTTTCTTCTTCAGAATATGACGGCATTGTAATTGTAAGTAAGTGCAATATGTATACTTAATTACTAAGATCGTTTAGTACGTATAATTACCTTTGTAGTGAGAAATGAGCTTGATTATTATGTAAAGAATTATGATTAGAATTATGTAGATCATCTTGTGGTCAGAATTAATTTTGTATTCGCAATTAGGTTACTTCGTATCAAACTAGTGCATTTATTCATGTGATATGTTAGAATTTACACATGCTTGTATTGTGAATTGGAAAATGGTTTAAGTGTGTAAGATTAGTTAATATGGATGTATAAATATATCAGTGCGTGGATATTTGAATATTTGTGTACTTTGTATGAGTTGTAATGTATAGGAATGCGTCTGATTGTTGTGATATTGTTTAGCATAAAGGGATTATGAATATGTACTGATATGACGCAATTTATTGATGTATGTATGAGAAGCAATTGATACCGTGCTTTTATTACGATGTTGTTTTACCATATAAGAACGTATGCGTATTTCGATGTTAATGAATGCGTGACCAAAGAAATTTAATAGCCGTTATCTAATGATAGGCTGGGTGCAGTGTGAGGTGAGAGGGCTAAGGAAAACTTTGTACTGTCCTTGTGTTTTCAAAGAAGCGTTTTGGTGTACAGAACTTCGTGTTCAGTTGAGTCTCGTGGCGTCAGGGACGCAGGAATGCCTGACTCGGCAGTGTCCAGGGAATTCATAGGAGTTTCTCGACGACCCAAAATGTCCTTATCCGTTTGAAGCAAGACATTTTTTTCCTGCTCTCATGAAAGCTTCTTTGGTTTTTGTGTGTCGATGATGACATTTGGAGAAATTCTATTCCGTGCGTCAAAACGGCATATTTCAAGGCATGCAATCCTCATGTCACCATGTTCTGTTTCATTTTCAGCGTTTGTAACATCCATCACATTATAGTCAAATCCATTTTCATCTGCTTCAATCACCGCTATTATTTCTTTTAACTCCTTGTCATCTAATTATTCAAAAAACTCCGTAGAAAGTTGCAGTGAAAGATCACTGTAATCGGCCATTTGGGCGAAAATGTAGTAGACGAAAGCCAAATTGTAAACAATCAAAGAATATTTGAAAAAGTATAAAAAGGGTATACTTTCTATTTATTTGCTGAACTAAAAAATGTAAAAGATGAAACAATCGTTTCACAATGCCGTGTATGCAATGTTTATTTATACTGCACACAGTAAAAAATCCGAAAGTAGTCCCAGAATTTATCGATGTGTAAACAATTCCAGATCAGTATCATGTGACCATTTACAGCCAATCGTATTACGGAAAATCCGTTTCATTTATAAAAATTGGAATTATCAAAGAATACAGGAAAGAAACGGACTATAGGTATTGCTCTCAAGACCTTGTGCGTCTATTTTTAAACTAGCGTGGGAATACAGTATTAAACTCGCAGCATACAGCTGTCTTAGTCCGAGTTTTCTCTGACCCTTGCCACCCCATTTTTGATATTTGGACATTTATGTTCGGGTGTAGGGTCAGAGCGCATTCCCTATCGAAAAGTTGGAATTCGGCGACATCATTTGGTGTCGGCATAGGGTAGCCGCTTTCTATTCGACCCAGCAGACTTGAACAACCCTTCATCGAGATATAACTCCATGAAATCGATTGGAATATGATTTATTTTCTCAAAAATCGTGAGCATAGCATTCGTCATGTCTTTAATCCGCTGACAGACTAGACGAAAGTACGTTGTTGCTGAAATTTGACCTGGATCTGGCCCTTTGCATTCCGAGTCACATGACTATACAAATCTCGGAACCCACATGTCAATGACATTAGAGGTCATATAGTCACGTGATATCGAAATAAACAAATTCCCCAAGTTGTTGTACATAGAATTCGGACATATTATATATGTCACTTAATATTTGTAAATAAATATAATGCACACTTAATTTTCAACATATTTATTCTGAGAGCAACGAACAGAAACCTGTCGGTATCGCAGGGTGGAGAAAACTGTTTTCAAGAAGTACCGAGCACGTGCTCTTCGTAGTGAATCTGGTTTTCTCCAAATTTTGCAACATTTACAGATTTTCGTCGTTGTTTTAACAATAAATATTTTGAGAAGTTTATGTTTTTTAATTTTTCTATAAAAATTACATTGTCTTTATATGTTCGATTTGTTTTCCTACAGCAACACTTGAAATGGTCTGTTGTTGATATCACGTGACTGTATGACCTCTGATTTCATTCAGATGTCGGTTGCTAGAGTTGTGTAGTCACGTGACTAGGAATACAAATGGTCAGATCCAGGTCAAATATTTAGCAACGACGTGCTTTAGTCTCGTGTATCTGCGGATTAAAGACAAAACGAATGCTATGATCGCAATTTCTGAGAAAATAAATCATATTCATATCGATTTCATGCAGGTATATCGCGATTAAGAGACAAACTGGCCGCTATCACTTAACCGGCTTGAAGCAGCTGTTCCGTTTTTTAGTGCCGTTTTCATGATATTTGTGCTTGTTGCCTGTTTGCATCATCCTTATTATGTTCATTATGTATTGGCTGTTAAATTCGTATGTCTTTCTTCATCTCCTTGTTTTGGAACCGAGAACAATTAGACTTTTTCTCAGCTGTCTACTCCATTGTTTTTGAATAAACCGCCATCAGTAGTAAAGTGGGTTAGATTAGCCTCAATGGGAATTAGCATCACACCCTGGGCTATGATAGCCTCAATGGGAAATTTAACATTACGGAGACTCCTGGGCTATGAATGCCTCAAGGGAAATTAACATGGGAAAAAAATCGTGGGCAAGTTGAGCTTCAAGGGAAATTTAACATAAAAAAAAAAAAAAAAAAAAAAAAAAAAAAAAAAAAAATTGGGGAAGGCAATTGAAAGTCAAGGTCTTTTCGAGAAATTGGAGTGGCCCTGAAAAGGGCCTTTGGGTTTATGTTAATATGTTCTTAACATAAAGGGCATCTGTGACATCTTCTTCTTCTTCTTAAGCTTCGCCTAACTGTAGGACCATAGATTAGTACTCTTTTGAGGCATCCTTGCCTCTCCACATAGACTCTTCGTATCCATAGGCTGGTGTCTGTCCTATGGACAACTGTCCACTTGGATCGGACATACATTGGTATGTCCGTCCTGAACATCATCGAAGACACAAGCGTGGAAGATTGAACGTCGATCCACATGTTGAGGCGCCGAGAACAGGTGAAGGAATGCAGTGAACTGCACTTATTTATAGGGAGAGGAAGGATTGAAACGGATTGAGTTCGTTGACCAATCCAGACACGCGTTACAAAATTCAGTCAGCCCGCATCCAATCCGAAGAGAGCAGTCTGTGACGTCACGTGGTCTATATAGATTCGCTAGCGCCTGTGCGCAGTCAATTCATGCAACAGTTTTTCAACATGACGGAAACTCAGAAAACGATAAATTGGGGTGCACCAGCCGTGGATACCACCCAAGGGATCCCGGACTAACTTTCAGAAGAGGTGAATTGGGATTTTGTGGATTTTCTTACCTCGCAAGAATTTGTTCCGGAACCTTCGTCACCTTCATTACCGCACGTGGAGAATTTTAGACAGAGACAGAAAGAAGAATTGGAGAAATTTATGCAACAGCAAAAGGAAGTGGAACAAGCTTTCCTCCTACAGCAACAACAGCAAGAAGAAGAGGTAAGAATAAAACAGCAACAAGAAGAAGCAGCAGCAAAGAAACAAGGGTGTGAAAATCAAACGGTCACGGTACTGTTAGACATTTTAGCGGAGTTAAGAAGTCTGCAACAAATGTATCAGACTTCTTTATTACGACCGAAGAGAATACGACCTTCCCGAGCTAAACACTGCAACCCTGTGACTAAGCCTACCGTACCACCCTTAGTGATTTCAACCAAATCATCATCATCATCAACAGTACGCAGTCCAGAAGTAGGTCTTGGCCGTGGCAAAGGCTTAAGACAGTTAAAGTTGATGCTTAAACTCACCCCTACAACAAAAAAAGGACCTTTTCAGGGCCACCCACGTCTCTCGAAAAGAGATAGACTTTCAATTGCCAACATCCATTCAAACTAAAAGAAAAACATTTTACCCCTATGGTACGTGTGTATGAGTGTGTGAGTGTAGGTTCTTATTTTAAAATCAAAACCCAAAGACACTTACCTTTTTATAGACTTTTTATTCTGGTACAAATTTTACAATTCAATTCAATTCACAATTCACAACAGAGCACCTTAAAAAGTTCATAAACTTCTTCTGTCTCATTGTTCACTCTCTCTGTTTTCTAAATTTCTTCACAGTCACAGTCTTTTCCTCCTCTTCCTCCCCACTTTCTTCCCTTCTTTTTTTTCTCCTGTTTCTTTTTCTTCACCTGTCTGCTTTCTTTCTCTTCCTCTAAAGAATCCCTCTCTTCTTCTGACTCCTCTTGTTTCTTTTTTGGGCAATCTGGAGACCAATGTCCTTTTTCTTGACAATAATAACAGGTATCCCGACTTTTGTCTCTTTTAACCCCTGGTTTGCTTTTTTGACGGCTTGGACACTCTGAAGACCAATGCCCTTTCTTCTGACAGATATAGCAAGTATCTTGACTTTTATCTCGCAAGGAAGGAGAGTAGTCCGATGACTGGTCTGAAGAAAATTTTCTAATGACCCCTCGCAAAAGCTCTGATGAAACGTTCGATCTAGGTAGTCTCTTCCATCGTTGTGCTCGGTTTGAGAGTGAAATGAATAGTGAAAGGACAAGACACATACCCTTTATATACGCTGGTCTGCCATGACTATAAAGTAGCCCATGGTGTTTAAACTTTAGTCATTTGACTTTTTGCTTTCAAGATGAAACGATCCAATTCATTTGAGAAGAAAGAAGAAGAAAGTAAGAGGCAGAAACGTGATCTATCGCCTCGTACCAGGGCTGAAGTTTTGGCACAAATTCATGCCAGTGATTTTGAAGAGGACATGAGTGAACCAGAATCCAAACCCTCTAAACAAAGTTCACTACCCTTAGTCAACCCTGAAAAGTACTATTCCATTCAAGAGACGGAAAAGCGTCCCTCTAGAAAATTTAGAACCACGGCTTACAAATACACGGTGAAGTTTAAAGATTTCAAGTCCGAAGTACCGTTAGAGAAAGCAGAAGGGTTCATCACCGAGATGTGGGATTCTTTGCTCACCACACTCAAGCGACAATGTCAACCCAAAGAAGACGATCGCTTGAGACTTTCCATACAACACAACGGTTTGAAATCCCCTGTTTGGATCGAGTTTAGCAGCCCTGCAGAATTGACCGCTTCCAAAGTCATGGACAAGATTCAACACGTGCAACAATCCAATGACCAGTTTGACATCACCGATGGAAAAGCCACACTGGACATGACCCACGTCTCTCCTCCTCAAGGGACAGGACAACACAATAAGGTGTTATTGGTCAACAACCATCGCAGCACCAAAAAGAGCCTCGTCCAAATTCACAATTCTCAAGACCAGATGTGTTTAGCCAGGGCTATCGTGGTGGGACGAACCTATGCCAACAAAAACGACACGGCAGAAAGGAAAAGAGCCTGGAAAACTATTGGACAATCGGACCAAGCCAAACAACGAAGTGAAGCAGAACTCCTGTTACAACAAGCCGGTTTACCCAAAGACGAATCCTATGCCATTCCTGAAATGCAAAAATTGCAAGATATCCTAGCTCCACGCTACACGTTGAAAGTGTACCTTCAAGAAGTACGCG
Source organism: Sinohyriopsis cumingii (assembly GCA_028554795.2). Classification (NCBI taxonomy): domain Eukaryota; kingdom Metazoa; phylum Mollusca; class Bivalvia; order Unionida; family Unionidae; genus Sinohyriopsis; species Sinohyriopsis cumingii. The sequence goes on from CM068838.1 coordinate 41,201,090, forward strand.
GGTCTCTGTTGTTTCGAAGGAAAGACATTAAGGATGGAAAATACATTCACCTTTATCATCACGATGCCCATTTCGATACCATTACCACTATCACTGGATTCCTGGGATACAGTTATTACTGTGAGAAATGTGACTATGGCTATAACAATCGAGAGCAACACAAACATTGTGGATCGAAATGATCAGCATGTTTGGCCTCTCCACCCTGTCTGAGCGAAGGACAAGAAGGAGTGCATTGTCCACCTTGTCTGCGCACGTTTTTCAGCCCTACCTGTTACCAACAACATTTGAAGATGCAAGGTTCACAGAACAAATGCGCTTGTCAACTCCTGAGATTGTACCCCGCGTGTGGACAAGGCATACGTACCAATAATGCCAAGGCACACGTATGTTCAGGAAAGAAAAAATGTCACATTTGTCACCATATCGTGGACTTGGAACACCAATGTTACGTGCAAAAATACCAACCCCAACCAGAGAAAGAGGATGGTCACAAGAAGAAAGGCAATTTTATCTTTTTCGATTTCGAATGCATGCAAGAGACTGGCATTCACATTCCTAATTTCTGCGTGGCTCATCGAGCGTGCGAGAAATGCATTCAAGAACCTATCCTGAGTTATTGCCCTCATTGTAGTAAGATTCCTGGAGGGCGTGAAAAAATCTTTCGGGGACCGAACACGCTTGCCGATTTTGCACAATGGGTCTCACACCCCATCGACAAGACGTGGAGCCAAGAGGACATCGAACGTTACGGAGATTGTCATCGTTATGTCACGGTGACGGCTCACAATTTCTCCGGATACGATGGACAGTTTCTTCTCAGATACTATACGGAACATGGTACCGAGCGTCCTAAAGTGACTTTGAACGGAGCCAAAATCATTTTCATGCAAGTGGGACAAGTGCAGTTTAAAGATTCGATGAGCTATTTGGTCATGCCTTTGAGTCGAATGCCTAAAACGTTTGGAATGACAGAAATGGCTAAAGGGTACTTTTCACACTTTTTCAATACGGAAGCCAATCAACACGCCGTTCTACTCCATTTGCCTGAGGCTCACTATTACGACCCCGACAACATGCGTACCGAACAACGAGAAGATTTCTACGCTTGGTACCAGGCTCATGCCTCCGACCCCTTCGACGTTCAGGAAGAAATGTTAAAGTATTGTCGTTCCGACGTGGACATTTTACGGCGATCCTGTGGAAAATTTCGAGAACTGTTCATGGAACACGGAGGGGTCGATCCTTTAAAAGAAGCTTGCACCATTGCCAAAGCGTGTTCCTTAGTGTACCGGCAACGATTCATGCCTGAAAACACCGTAGCTGTCATCAGTCCTCAAACGACCAACTATGTCAAACGTCAATACTCGGTCAAAGCCCTACACTGGTTACATTACTTGTGCGACAAGGAAGACAAATGGATTCAGCATGCCCGCAACGGAGGAGGCGAAAAGACCATCGGAACGCATTCGGTCGATGGCTGGGACTTAGAAAACCCCAAGATCGTGTACGAGTTTAACGGTTGCTTATTTCACGGATGCCCCGTCTGTTACCCTGACCGTGGCACTAAAAATCAGTTTTTACAACGAACCATGGAAGACTTGTACCAGGCCACTTGTCAACGACGCCTAAAGTTAGAACAGGAAGAATACCAAGTGGTGGAAATGTGGAAACACGAATACGATCACCGTTTGAAAACCGATCCAGAGTTTAAACGCCTCGTGGAAAGTTACCATGTCATGGACCCCCTGAACCCGAGGGATAGTTTGTACGGAGGAAGAACCAATGCCACCTGTTTGCTGTACCAGGCTGACGAAGAGAAAGGAGAAGAAGTCAAATACTTGGACGTGTGTTCGCTGTATCCCTACGTGTGCAAATATTGTCGCTTTCCTGCAGGGCATCCAGAATTGTTCACCGAATACATCGACCTGAAAAACATTCGACAATACGAAGGCTTGGTCAAGTACAAAGTTTTGCCTCCCACGAAGCTATACCATCCCGTCTTACCTCACCATTGCCAAGGCAAACTGATGTTTCCTTTGTGCCGTACTTGTGCGGAAACGTGCAACCAAGATCAACCTTGCCATCACACCCAGGAAGAACGGGCCTTGACGGGGACGTGGGTCAGCGTACAATTGTTCAAAGCTTTGGACATGGGATACCAACTGTTAGAAGTGTACGAAATTTGTCACTTTCCCAAGACACAACAATACCACAAGGGTAACCCCACGCAGAAAGGCATTTTCGCAGACTACGTGGATGCCTTTTTGAAACTGAAGCAAGAAGCCAGTGGCTATCCGTCCTAGTGTCACACTCCCGAAGACCAAAAGACATTCAAAGAGAAATACTGGGCACAAGAAGGCATCACTTTAGATCACATCGAGAAAAACGAAGGCAGGCGATCGTTTGCCAAAGTGATGTTAAATTGCTTGTGGGGTAAAATGGCACAACGACCGTGTTTACCCAAGACGGAATATTTGACCGAACCTTCCCGCTATTTCCAGATGATTCACGACAAAACCAAATTCATAAAACACGTCGACGTCGTTCGCAAGAATTTGATCTTGGTCAATTACGAAGAAGATCTGGACTTTGTACAAGACGACCCCTTTGGAAATGTCATCATTGCGGCTTACGTGACAGCTCATGCTCGCTTAAAATTGTACGAAGCTTTAGAACTGTTAGGGGAACGTGTCCTGCACTTTGACATGGACAGTTGCATTTACATCGATCACCCGAGTCAACAGCACCCTGACATCGAAGGAGACCGTTTAGGAGCCTGGACAGATGAGCACCCCGACGACAAGATTCTAAGTTTCGTCAGTGGCGGTCCAAAAAATTACGGCTACGAATACCGGGACAAACAAGGAGAAATGCACACGAAGTGTAAACTGAAAGGATTGACTCTGAATTATCCTACCGGTCGAGTGGTAAACCTTGACGTATTGAAAGAAGCCTTGCAGTCTAGAGAGGATAAACACTTTAAAGTGACCACCTATCAGACCAACAAAATTGTACGTTTACCCACCCACCACATCGTCAGTCGACCCTTAGAAAAAGTCTATCAAATCGTGTACCAGAAGCGAGTGCGGCTTCCCAACCGCTTTACATTTCCGTATGGACATGTTGGTATAAACATTGGTTGTAAGAGGATAGCCACCCAACAGAAGGATGACTTCGCCACAGCAAGAATCGAGTGAGAAATCCAGTGAGAACTCCAAGTTCAAACCCTACCATTTTCCAGTCTTCTTGCCTGACTATTGTGATTGTGTCCGTCGACTGGACACGTTTCAAAAATGGCCTACGGATAGGAAAGGATTACCTACTTCGCATGTTTTAGCTAGAACAGGATTTGTCTACTTGGGACCTGAGTCTGGATTGGTATACGAAGTACAGTGTTTCGCTTGCGGACTGAAGTTACGAATGGATCTATGTATCTATAACGACTCAGCTATTCTGGAACATACTCGATGGTCTCCGCACTGCCCTTACCTTTTTATGGCCTTTCCACCCATTACACTACGGTACAATTATGACGGTACCTTAGAGACGGTACCTTCCAAAACTAGACATAAAAAAGGAACGATGTACAAGCTTGAGACTGCATTGCGACTAGTATAAAAAGGGGCTATGGTCAAGATCGATAGTTCATTGTGACTACCAAGACCAAGCGAACAAGATGAATACTTTCAGAGAAACACAAAACAAGTTCAGACAGGCACAATTCAAGTTTGGGGACTCTGAAGTAGAATGCGATTGTGAGCCTTGCGATGGGAACGATGCTGTACGTTGTGACCTTAGCGATGCCGTAAAGCATCATGGGAACTTTGTTCTCACTACCCCTATCATGGAAAGTGATGCTGTGCGTGTCAAACCTGAGGGATGCGAAAGCGATGCTGCTCGTCCTCTTGGACATTTTACTGGGTTTCGTTTTAAAGGTGAATGTCTACCTCCCTACGGATGTCATCCAGCCCTGAGCAAACTCCTGTCCATGTCACCCAACCCTCATCGAAACGAACCTGTGAAAGACGAATATTCGTTCCCTGTGCGTTTGTCGGAATACTGCGACTTTGAAAATCGTCTTCAATCGTTCAAAGGAAAATGGCCTAAGTATCTGGGAGGACCGACCCCCGAAGAATTAGCCAGAGCCGGATTTTTCTACTTGGGCGAAGGAGATAAAGTCAAGTGCTTCAGTTGCGGTGTGTCACTTCACCACTGGGAACCGCAAGATTCGGCCTACCTAGAACATGTTCGTTGGTCACCGAATTTTCATTACTTACCCTTAGTGGGACGGAGATACTGAAGGAACTTACCATGTCGTTGAAGAAGAAACCAGATTGGCTAGGAGTCAAATGTTGGACATCACCGAGACCAGTATTTAAACTCCATTTCAAAAGCGATATTGAATCATTACCTAAAGAACTACAAGAGAAGATTTACAAGGAAGTTTGGCAGGGACTTGCCAGAGTGAAATCTCAATGGGTAACTGTAGAACTTTTGTGCCGAGAAATTCACAAGAGGAAAGTGAAAAAAGCCAACCAATGTGTTAGATTTCTCTGGGTCAAGGGTGCATTCATCCTATTATATTACTCTAGACCGTTTACATCAATATAGTTCAACGAGATTCGTGGACGTTACCCTGAATGGCAGTGGTCAGAAATTACCTACTATGTGGATTAGGAGAAGATTGTGAATTGTACTGACTGACTTATTCATGGATACTTTACAAGAGAACATTCGTGCTTTGCCTGTGGAGTTGAGAGAACGCATTTACCGAGAGCTGGTCAAAATACAAGTCAAATGTAAAGAACAATTGCATCCGTTACGTCACCAGATGTTTAACCACTGGTACCTGAATGCTATACAAGGGCTGATTGAGTTGAAAATGTTCCATTGGACAGACATTGATCAACGACCCCCTGGTTTTAAAAAGAATTGGTTTGGTATTGATAATTCTATCTACTACATTGTAAACTTACTGGATCGAATTCCAGAGGAAGAGTTAACGAATTACCAACATCTTTTACGCAATGTCAACTTAGTGAAAGAGGAAACTTCTGAATGATTTGTAATGTGTAAATTAGTGATTAAACGATTTAGATTCGACAATGAATTTAAACCATGTCTGTGCAAACAGTACATTTATTGAGTCAGAAAGAGAATTTAGTATGACCTATTCATGGATACTTTACAAGAGAACATTCGTCCTTTGCCTGTGGAGTTGAGAGAATGCATTTACCGAGAACTGGTCAAAATACAAGTGAAACGTAAAGAACAATTGCATCCGTTACGTCACCGGTGTTTGAACCACTGGTACCTGGATGCTATAAGAGAACTCATTCGTCAGAAATTGTTTCAGTGGTCAGACATTGTTCAACACTTTGAGGTCGCCAATGATCGACATGTTCATCATTTTGGTTACTTCGAGATTCACCTAGTGCAACGCATTGAGGAAGACGAGTTAAAGGGTTACAAAGGTCTATTACGTGGAATCTGCTTAGTGGAAGAGGAAACTTCTAAACGAGGTTTGAACTGTAGGTTACAGTTTGGAGCATTTAGATTCCCCACTGGAGAACGAAGATCTCTGGGTAGAAAGTACGTGTATTGCATCCACAAAAAAAGAGAATATAAAAACAGGCTGTCATACCAAGGTTTTTATCACATGTGATTGAACAGATTCCGTGGAAGGAACTCAATGACCATATTCAAACCGTGGATCATTACCATCAATTATTACAAGAACTGTATCCGTTCAATTTGGGACGACGCATAGTGTGTGTCTTAGTCACTTGTTTTCTGGGATTTCGTTTACCAGCCGATTCCTTGTGGACTCTTTACGAACAGTACTTACCGCCCAAATGGCCTTAAATGGTCACGAAAGACGCCTTTTGCTCAAAGCCTTGCGTTTTCATCTGGATACTTCTCGACCTCTACGGGAAAAAAAGATTCGTCAACTTTTAGCTACCCAAGACGTGTATGACGATGTGTATGTAGCTTGTGACTTACATCTCCATTGGACAGATGTCCGTGACTGGATAAAAAAGGGGGTTTTGAGGCATGGACCCAAGAAGTGGCCCAGTATGCACGAGAGTTGCTTAAGGAAAAAAGTTACTTTTCAACCTGTGTTAGTGACCGTACCAGAAGAAGAAGAACCCGTCACCCAGGACAGGACTGTCGTGGACAGGCCTGAAAGACCCTTTCGGGAGGACACTTGTGTGACCTTACCCCCTATAGAACTGGGCACAACATTACCCAAAACATGTTGTACAGACACTTGTTTTTATTCCACGTTGATGGTTTTCATGTGCCTTTTATCGTTGTACTTAAGCCTTTGGCTTTTATGTATTTTTGTCTTTCGTGTTCATGTTTAAAACATTCAATAAACATGTCCTGAAAAAAGTATATAAACTCTTGTCTTGTTTGTTTTCGTGTCACAAGTGACATTCCTAACACTATGGCTACCTCTGCTGTCTCTGCTCCCTCTTCCTCCACTGTCAAAGTCATCGACGAACACTTAGATCGTGCCAGTTGGGAGGCTTTGTATCTTCGCCATCCCTTTAACATGCTCACTGCTGGACCTGGCGGTTCAGCCAAAACCGAATTCGTCAAACGTTTGATCGAACATAAACATCATTTGATCGATCGACCACCTCAACGCATCGTGTGGTGTTACAAAGAGTGGCAATCGGCGTACAGCCTCTTGCGAGAAAGTCAAGGCGATTCCATCGTGTTTGTGGAAGGCATTCCTAAAGAAGACGACGGCATCGTCTCTGACTCCCGTCAAACCCATCTGGTCATTTTCGACGATATGTTAGGAGAAGACGAAGAAGAAATTAAACTGTGGCTTACGCGCAAACGGCATCATCGCAATGCCAGTGTCGTTTACATCCCCAAAATTTGTTTCAACAAAGTAAAGCCCATCGCACCATCAGTCTCAATGCGCATTACGTGGTCTTGTTTAAAAGCCCTCGAGATAAATCGCAAGTGCAAGTCTTAGCCAAATAGTTAGGGACGCCTTGGCTGACTCAGGCGTACGACGATGCCACTCAAACTCCACACGCCTATTTACTCGTCGATTTGAAACCTACCACCCCCGAGGATTTGCGATTTCGTACCCACTTGTTTCACCACTGGTTCCAAGACGGAGGGCCTGTCCTGTACACGTCTCCGTCCTCGACTTAATTTCACTCAACAAAAAAAATCTATAAAAACCTCAGACACTTTTCGTCTGTCTCGCACACAGTTTGAACATGACGTCCCTTCAGTCGCATCTTCCCGTCAAATTGATTCGTACCTTGTATGGCATCAGTCGAGAAAAAATCCACAAATATGGGCTCGTGTCTTAGAAGCTAGTCTCAGAGAAGTCTTACGATGGTTCACGGTGACAGCACGTCAATTACTACAAGGGATCATTCAGATTCCTCATCAAACCAAACGCTTTTTTGATCGAAACAAACTTGCTTTGACCCAACTGGCCGATCTCCGCATCGACACTCAAACCAAAAAACAAATCATTTTGAAACCTGGAGGGAGCGGTACTCTAGGAGGGGTCATCATTCGCTCTCTCTATTAAGATGGGATATTAATGCTCCCAAACTTCTCCCCAAGAAAAAAGTCAAACGAAGCTCCAGGAAGAAGAAAAAGAGCCACGGTGTCAAGACCAAGTCCCCAAGGAGACCCGTGTCTCAAAGAAATTCTCCAGTGGCGGGACTGTCCTCTTACCAGTCACCACCCCGGAAAAAGAAAAGAAGCTCCCAGAAAAAGAAACAGAGAAAAAGTCCCCAGAAAAAGAAAAATCCACAGAAGAAAACTAGTCGCAAGAGAGGCACTTCGGCCAGGGCGCAACCTTACACTTGCAAACCACGAGCAGCAACGGCGGTAACCGCGTCTCCGGTAGCCTCAGGTTCATTCACTTCTCCGTTGATGACACCAAGAACTGAAAAGTATTTGCAGGCGTTGATTACACCAAGAACTTCTCCGTTGATAACCCCAAGAACTTCTCCAGTGGCAGGTCCCTCCAATTTAGCGCAAGTGGCGGCTGCTCACAAAGTACCTTCTCCCAAAATCAAAGTTTAAGAAAGATCAGGCATGTTACAAAGTTTACTGGATTTGTCCAAGCAAGAACTGGCTCGATTTAGTCCGTTACGTACCCCTGCACGACGTGTCATGCCTGTCCTCAAGTTGATACGACGTAAAGACAACCAGTGGCGACGCGTTCCAGTATAAAAAAAGCCTGTGACCAAGTAGGGGTATCAGTGTTTTTGGTGCTCCTGAAGACTCAAAGATGTCACCCTCCAGAAAACATCCCTCTTATAAAACCCAAGGAAAGAAAAGAAAAGGACTACCTCCTCGTTTAGTCAAACATGGGGAAATGTTATCTGTCATGTCCAAAGCTTCTCCACCCCTACGAAAAAAAACTCATTCAATCAGCCTCCAAAGAGGTCATCGGTACCGTGTGCGAATGTTGTTTGAACGTGTTGAAAGGCACGATCCCTTTCTCCAAACACCAGAAACAATGTTTAGGCAAACATCGTCACGTTCTTCGCCAAATGGTTCAAAAGAAAATCCCCATTCGTCAAAAAAAGATGTTGGTCCAACGTGGAGGGATTTTACCCCTCTTGTTAGGTCCATTGCTGAAAGGAGTCTTGGGAACCATGTGGGGAGGACTGGTGGGAGCAAGATAAAAAGGCCCTCTGAAGTCCCAAGATCTCAGAATTGACCCTTGACAACCCCATGGAAGGACGAAAACTAGCTTTAGTGCCTTACAAACGATGGATGGAATACCATCGTTGGCAAGAACAACACACCCCGCATTTACCTCCCAATCCCAATTTGAGCGAGATGTTCTAGTTACAACACGAATTGCAGTCCTTAACGGATCACCAAGATTTGTCCGAAACAGAAAAATCGCAAACGTACGGTCAACTCTTGCAACGACTGCAACTCTTTCACCAGAAAGCTTTAGATGAAACAGCACTACGCACTCTGAAAGATTTTAAGACCTTGATGAAAAGTCCAGCACCATCATCACTACCACTACTACTATCCCCAGGGGTTACCAGAGATGCTACCCCAAGAAGACCTGAGGAAGAAGAGATACGAGAAGTGTTTCAAACACCGTCAGCACCTCCCATATCAAGTAAGATTGCAGCATCCTTGTTGACCCCGTCCCCCACACCCCAACGAGAAGAAATGAAAGCTTGGGTTAAAAAGATGATGTCGACTCCTCCTTCGACAGAAGTGAAAAAGAAAAAAGGGAAACCAGAAGTGAAAAAAGAAAAGAAGACCAAAGCCATTCCATTGCCACCTCCATCACTACCTTCGACAAATACTCCCGTAGCCCATCGGACACGTAAATCCGTTTCCAAACCACCCTTTCGTCCCACCCAAAGTAGCATCCTCGAAGAGTGGGTGCCTTATTAACAAACCAAAAAATGGATAAGGTGTTAGCCAGCATTTACTACCATCCCTCCCATCCTGCAGGTTACGCAGGAGTTCAAAAATTGTATCGTGCTGACAAAACGCGACTGAAAAGTCTCCGTTTACCTCAAGTGCAACGATGGTTACAAGAACAAGCTACCTACACTTTACACAAACCCATTCGACGCAAGTTTTCCAGAAGTCGCACCCGAGTGGAAGGCATCGATCATCAATGGCAAGCCGATTTAGCCGATGTCTCTCATTTGGCCAGCTACAATCGTGGCTACAAGTATTTGTTTTGTGTCATCGACGTCTTTTCCAAATTTTCCTGGGTCGTACCCTTGACTTCCAAATAGAGCAGTGAGTTAGTGCGAGCCCTGCAACGAGTGTTGAAAGAAAGCGGTCGTCACCCTCTTCGATGGCAAATGGACAAAGGTACCGAATTTCTGAACCAAGCTTTCCAAAAAGAATTAAAGAAACGTGATATTCATTTTTTTACCACCGAGAATCCTGAAACCAAAGCCAGCATCGTGGAACTTTTTCAACGCATTTTGATAGAACGCATTTGGAAATATTTTACGTATCATCACACTCTGAAATACATCGACATCTTACCGCACCTGGTGCAAGCGTACAACCAATCTTACCATCGAGGCACTGGACGTGCCGCGCAAGAGGCGACTCCCGAGAACGAAGTGCTGGTGTTTGAGCGCCTGTTTGGTACGTCCCCGACGAGGGCTGTCCCCAAGAAAAGTGGAGTGTTGGCCGTAGGAGATTGGGTACGCATTGGCAAAACCAAACGCACTTTCGACAAAGGTTACTTACCTAACTGGACTACCGAATTGTTTCGTGTCACTGGACGAGTGCATGGCCGTCATCCTGCCGTCTATAAATTGGAAGACAAGAACGGAGAAGTGCTTAAAGGAACGTTTGATTTGCCCGAGTTACAACGTGTCACCAAAACAGAAGACGACGTGTACGACATCGAAAGCATTCTCGAACGCAGAACCCGTAAAGTGGGCAAACGATGTGTCAAAGAAGTCAAAGTACGTTGGAAAGAATATCCACCCAGTTTTGATTCTTGTCATCGACTATAAAAAGAAGTGACCATCATGCCCTTTCACACAGACGCAGCTACTACTGCGACCATTCCTTCACCCAGTTCTTCTCTGCAAGATTTACAAAAACAACCCTTGTGGGTGTGGTGTGGAGAACGTGTGCCTAAAACGCAAATCGTCTTTTTCTGCCAAATCTTCGTGGTTTATTGTGTCATCGGGGCAGCCATTGCCAATTTGAGTTTGCAACAAGGAGACAAACAATTGTGGACCACTTTATTGAGCAGTTGCATCGGTTACCTGCTTCCCAATCCCTCCCTGAAATTGTCTTCCAACGGGAACAACGGGAACCTTGTGTCCAGTGCCAGTGTCAATCACCACTCCAATAACAACAACAACAACCCCATTTTGAGCGGAGACATGCCTCTGACGCCCATTGGGAAGTGGCTTAAGTGGAAATGATTCACCCTACACAAATCCAAAACATCACTGAAAAGCAAAACACTTTTGAGGTCGAAATCATGAACGAACAATTGCAACAAGCCATGAATGAAATCGGGTTTTCAGGTGACGTAAAACCAGCCAACAATCCACCCTTCAGTATCTACACCTTGAAAATTCCGTCAGGGTTTTATTTTAGTGGTTAACATTTGGTGGATACCATTGCTTCCAGGTTCGAGTTTGCCTTTGGCAAAGCCCTGAACAAAATCAAAAAAATTGTCACCCTGGAGTACCATAAAGTGGCTCGTCGCTTACTGATGAAATTTCAGGATACCCAAACGTTGTCCATCAGTTTAATCGTGACTTGTTTGATATTTTAGGTGCAGACACAAAAATGGCTCCAAATTTTAAACCGAAGATCAACAGCAATACTGAGTTTTACAAGTTTTTTCGATTCCCTGTAGAACTGAACCAAGGACTGAATTTGATGTTTGTGTACTCCGATGTGGTGGAGAACAACGTGGTGGGACACACCTCCGTACCGTTACTGCGTGTCATTCCTTTCAAAGTGGATAGTACCACGAACAATAACCAGGAAGGTGGAAACACCTATCACGTTCACCGCGAAATTGTACATCCTCACTATTTGCCGGACAGCAAGTCGCATTTGGACACGGTCAACATTGCTATAAAAGGAGATGTGGGACAAAATATTCCATTCACCAAAGGAAAAGTCACGGTGAAACTCCATTTTCGAAAACGGTTCTCTCACGAGTTGTAAATCATGTATCCAGTGTACCGAGGCGTTGCTCGACAGTGAGGACACGGTTTAGGAGATATGATGAAATCAGCCTTTCGTTCGGTGGCCCCAGTCTTGAAACCGATGGTGACACGCGGATTGCACGCCTTGAAAGATGCGGCATTGACGCAAGGCAAAGAATTTCTCAAAAATGTCATCATCGACAAACAAAACCCCAAAGAAGCCTTCTTGAGGGCAGGTAAAAACGTCTTGCTGCAAACGGGCAAAGACCTTTTGGGCCGACGAGAAACACCTATAATTGCTCTGCACGCTACCGAGTCAGGCATTCTGCAAGGACAAGGCAGAAAGAGACGACGAAGAAAACACCCTTTCACCAGACTTCACACTTCTAAAGCTAGAAAGATAAAAAAAAGAAGAAACGTTCGAGACCTATTGAGAAATAGAAAAAATGATGCACCGAGAGTCTTACGCTTGTTCCAAGTCGGAACTGGATCTGTTTGCCATGCCCCCACCATGATGACCATGGAAGAATCCCAGTGGGTGGAATTTCACCCCATCTTCTCTTTGACAGCCACAGATCCCATCGAGTTTGATATCAAAGGACAGCCCGAAGATTACATAGATCTGAATAGCAGTTACTTGTACCTGAAAGTCAAAGTTGTAGATCACGACAATACGGAACTAGATGGCGATGAGGTACTAGCTCCCGTCAACAATTTCATGCATTCCTTGTTCAGCTCAGTGGACTTGTACTTGAATAACAAACTAGTCAGTAGCAGCATGGATACTTACCCTTACCGAGCGTACCTGGACAATCTTTTGACGTACGGAAAAGAAGCCAAGAACACCCATCTGGATGCTTGTGTGATATGGAAACCTGACACACGAAACAAGTTTACAATTCTAGATGAAAACAATGTGGGGTTTAAAGAGCGTAAAGAGAAAATTGCTGGAAGCCGTAGTGTAGAACTGATGGATCGCTTGCATTTGGACATGTGGTTGCAAGAGAAGTGTTTGCTGAACGGGGTGGATGTCCGCCTGAGACACAATCGCAGCAGTGCCACTCTCCATTTGTTGACTAATGCTGCTGCTGCCAATTGCAAAACTGTCATCGAGGAAGCCAGGCTCTACGTACGACGCGTGGAAATGTTACCTAAAGTGGGAAGCGACATCAGTCACACATTGAGCAGAATGACCTCCAAGTATCCGATACGTCGTGTGGAAGTGAAAACCTTCACCATTCCTGCTGGACAGCGATCCATGATCGAAGATCATCTGTTCCAAGGACAGTTACCCAAGCGTTTAATCCTTGATATGGTTGAGAATTCAGCCTTCAGTGGAGCCTCCGACGAAAACCCTTTTGAGTTTCAACACTTCAACGTGAAGAAAATCGAAGTCAGTCTCGATGGCAAGACCTTGTGTACCCGACCTTTCGAACCCAACTTTGACAAGAAGAATTACTTGAGGTCGTACTTGTCTTTGTACGAAGCCACCGTTAGGAACCAACACCAGTCACGGTATTACGTATGAAGATTATGCAGGAGGCTATGCTTTGTGGGCTTTCGATTTCGCTCCAGACCAAGGCAGCGACGAGGGTCATTTCCACCCTATAAAATCAGGCCAGATTCGGGTGGAAATTCAGTTTGCACACCCAGCCCCTACTGTAACGGTGAACGTCATCCTGTATGCAGAATTCGATAATACCATAGAAATCAACAGTTTGAGAGAAGTCATTCTAGATTATTAGAAGTCATGGAAGACTGTTATCCCTCATTACCTAGTGGAGAAACTTTGGAGATGGAATGTGAGGCGACTGTGGAAGAAGAAGAATCCCAAGACGAAGAAGTTATCATGATGAAGTCAAGATGGCCAGAACAAAAAGCCCATTTAGCTCCTGTTTTGCTACAGTCCTGGCAGACATAATTAAAGAACTGATCAAGGAAGAGTGCTATGGATGTCACAACGATCATCCCAGTCAAATTCAACACGACAAATGTCTGATGTTGAGTCAAGAAGAAAAGTTGGACAATATCTGGACAAAGCTTGGGGTCACATCGAGATAGAATTCGTGTTGAATGAGTGGTATAAAGGCTTGGATAAACATTCTTCTCCTCCATTAACGTCTCTGGAGTGCCGTCGCATTGAATCTCTCTTTGACCAGAGTAAGAAGTCGGAGCTAAACGCTTTTTACTTGTCAGACATTTTCAAGCAAAAAGTCAGGATCGAATTGATCACTTATCATTACCTGTGAAGAAGACAAAAAAAAAAAAATGGATGCCTGGGAACTTTATTATCTTTTGAACCACAGCTCGTACACGGCTTCTTGGAATCCTGTCGTCTGTGCTAAAGATGAACTCCCTCATCGCAAACCTAAAGACCATCAATCTTATGTGATCAACACGGACGACAGTCATCTCCCAGGAACCCACTGGGTAACCGTCTACTTTCCTCAAGAAGGATGTGTGGAATATTTCGATTCGTATGGATTACCTCCTTTGGAAGACGATATCATTAACTTTATGAGAAGAAATGCTCAGACCACCCGATTTAATAATGTGAAATTACAAGGCACAGATTCCTTGGTGTGTGGACAATATTGTGTGCATTTTCTGCATCATCGTAGTCGGGGCTATTCCTTAGAACATTTAGTGACTGAATTTGATCCTCGTTCTTCTTCTAGAAACAATGTGAAAGTAGATCGATGGTTTTGTCACCATTATACTGGTCTTTTGTCTCAAGCTAGGAAACGTAGTGTCCATCAATGGCCTAATGACTTCCAACAGTGGAAATCACAATTTCATTCACAACATTGTCAGCCCTGTCCAAAATAATGTGTTACTTGAAAAAAATGTTTGTGATTTGAAAAAAATGTTTGATGTTATATTGTTGGATTATTGTTAAAAAAATGTTAGAGTTGTTTGTTAGTGTTAAGTGATTTTGAATTAAAAAAATGTGTTTTGAAAAAAATGCCTTTGTGGTTTGTTTGGCTATAGGAATCTTGATTTGTGCTCTTTGACTTCTTACTATCCCTCTCATGACACTCATTGAACGTTCCGGCTCGAAAACCGTGGAGGGATGTTTTCCTTCACGTCCGCGCTTTGACTTTAAAGCCGGGGTAGCCTCCAGTCTAACCATCCATTGTCGACTCATCCTCCTACGAAGATGTGCTCCAGACTAGCTAAGCTAAACGAAGCCTACGTGAATTTGCATAGGGTCAGACAGTCTGATACCGAAGCCAGAAGAGATAGAGAATGTGAGAATGTTAAAAGTCACTGAAGACCTGATAGAAGAGCTCTTCAGAGAAGAAATGAACAGGGAGAAAGAAGAATGGACAGAGAAGTACACACTTCAGAAACAACAGAGAGAGCAGCAACAGCAACAACAACAGCAGCAGGAACCTGAACCTGACAGAGGCTTTGTCGATTGTCGTATCGACACCAAAGAGTTCTTCTTCTCTTTCCGAAGAAGCAGACCTATCGTCAGAAAGTCTATCGTCAGAGGACGTCGCATTCTTAGAATATAAAAGATCGCCCTAGCTTCAACTTCGCACACAAAAAAACAGCCCTTTTCAGGGCTATCCCAATCTCTAGAAAAGAAATAACAATCGATTGCCTATAATAAGTTTTAAAAAAAAATAGAAGTGCGTGTATAAGCACTTGAATTATTTATCTTGGTTAGAAAGTGTGTGTTTGTGATTGGGATTCTGAAGCCACTCATTCCGCCTCTGCGCTCCCAACAAAAAAGTAAAAGGAGACTGGAGTAGAAATGTGTGTGTGGTGCCAGGCCTGGAAGGTGCCATCATTAACCAGGTGCCCTGGAGTTCAAAACAAGCAGCCCTTTTCAGGGCTACCCAAACCTTTAGAAAAGAAATAGTAATCCATTTGCCATTGTGTGTATGTAGAGTAGTGTGAATATAAACACTCTTTTTTCCTAGTGTGAGTGTATGAGTTTATGTATATGATTTTGTGTTGATAAGCGCTATCATAGGTTAGTGTGGATAGTAGATTATTGGGATTTGATTTTAATGCTTTGCTTGTGTGGATGGTAGATTTTGGGTTAGTTTATTGCTGGTTCGCGTATGTGGATAGTAGATAATATGAAATGAGAAAAGTAGGGATGTTTTCCTTCACGTCCGCGCTTTTCGTATAAGAACTCACAGTGTTCGTCGTTCGCACCATTCTACGGAATAACTGAGACAAAATGACTCAAGTATCAGTTTTATTTAATGTATTGAGAGACATCTGTTTTTGGATAATGGATGTAGAATATGTGGTGGAAAGAACAGAAAAGGAATCGAGGCATGCAGATATGAAAGACTTGGTAACCAGTCAAGTTCAAGGTCTAAAGGCAGCCAGAGATATCATAGCAGGGATGATAGAATAGGAAAGATAAGGGGATGGATGAAGAAGTGGAGGAAACAGAAGAAGAGGAAAACCAAAGGACCTTTTCAGGGCCACTCCAATCTCACGAAAAGACCTTGACTTTCAACTGCCTACCCCCATTTTTTTTTTTTTTTTGCCTATGTTCAATTTCCCTTGAGGCTCAACTTGCCCACAATTTTTTTCACATGTTAATTTCCCTTGAGGCTATCATAGCCCAGGGGTTTCCGTAATGTTAAATTTCCCATTGAGGCTATCATAGCGCAGGGTGTTTTTTAATGCTAATTCCCACTGAGGCTAATCTAACCCACTTCACTACTGCCATCACGTGATACTCGTCAGTCAACCCGTTTATGCTACGATGGACCCTCATTAATTGCTTTAAATGATCACTCCTTGTCTCTCCACACTACATTGTGCTATAGACTTAATGAACTGGGACTACATTCATCATTACCTAAATGTAAACAGAAGCGAAAAATGAAACGTTGTTTCAAAGCTGGCCGGCGTAGAACAGGAAGATGAATACCAGTTATCTCCCTTATTTCGGCACAACAGTTTAAAAAAAAATTCGACCGTTGATTTAGATAACCTAATTCAAATCCCTATTAATTCGTCAACCTTTGTGTCAACTATCCAAGAAATACCTCTGCACATTGCATTATTCAATGCCCAGTCAGTAGGACCACCGGAAAAGCGCACAGAAATAGTTAATTGAATCAACGACCAGAATGTTGACATATTTTTCTGATAGAAAAATGGCTCAAAACATCAGGCAATGAGCCGAAGTGTGCGGATCTAACACCCACTGGCTACTCCACCAAGTCGTTCACCCGTAATTCTCGCGGAGGTGGAATTGCTGTCATCACAAAGAACTAGTCCAAACCACACTCACACTGGAGCAAGGTCAGTCTATTTTTTCTGCCCATACCGTCCTCCTCCTACTAGAAAAAAACAAGCTAGCATACTCTCTCTTTTTGGAGCAGTTTCCGAATCTCCTGGACTATGGAAATTCGATAGGTGGCAACTTGATTATTCTTGTAGATTTTAGACTGGATTCTTCATGATAACCTGATGATAACATTCTACGGTCCTCCCTGGTATCCCATGACCTTGCATCAGATCACCTCTGCATTATATGCCATCTTGACGTATCAGTCCCTAACCCTCCACCGTTATCTGCTACTAAGACAAACCTCCGTATGATAACTAGAACCAAACTAATGCAAGACATTCAAGCTAACCTAGCAACTTGCTTCCTCCTACCGCAGAACAACTCGATAACTGTCTGCGTTCACTGATTGACAAGCATGCCCCAGCTATCAAGTGCAGAGTTTCGATTCAAAAGTGTTCTCCATGGTATAGCAGTGTTAGGGACCAGCATCGCGCTGCTAAAAGAGACCGCCGTAAAGCTGAGAGGCTCTGGCTTTCCACCAGACTCACTATTCATAAGCAAATCTATGAAGTCGCTAAGAAGAATGTCACAAATATAGTCCAGGCAGCGAAATCAGCCCACTACACTAATAAGATCATGGAAAGTTCCAGCTGCAAATAGCTCTTCGAGATTACTAACAAGCTAATGTCAATGAACAAATCAACGCCACTTCCAACTACCTTCTCTCCAGTCGACCTTCCGGACATGTTTGCAAATTTCCCCCGTTACAAAATACAAACCATCAGAGATAAGCTTGACACCACAATTTCAATAGACTCGTCGTCACCATACAGTTGGGATACAGAATTTGAGCGGCAACCATTAGCAGCATTTGAACCTGTCTCTATGGATTTAGTACGGACAATCCCAATGAAGAGTGCACCAAAGTCACGTGAACTTGATCCAATTCCAACATCACTGCTACTTGAGTGCTTAGATCCAGTATTGCCTTCACTAACTGATGTTATTAATACCTCTCTCATCAGGGGAATTCCCATCATTTTTCAAAACTGCCATTGTAAAGCCTCTGCTGAAGAAATCAACACTAGACCATAACGATTTAAAGAACTGCCGCCCAGTTTCTAATCTCCCATTCATTTCAAAAATCTTAGAAAAGGTTGTTCTATCCCAGCTTGTATCTCATCTAAATTCAAACAGTCTTTTTAGCAATTTACAATCTGCATATCGCCCTTGCCACAGCACTGGAACTACTCTTCTAAAAGTAGTTAATGGCATTCTCTCTGCGTTGGATAGCGTAAAGATTACAGTCCTCACCCTCCTTGATTTGTCTGCATCATTTGACACAATATACCATGATATATTACTTCACCGTCTCCAGCATATATTTGGCATTCATGATACAGCCTTAATGTGGTTCAAGTCCTACTTTGTCAACAGGACACAAATTGTATCTGCAAATGGAATACACTCCAGCCCAGTTGATCTATATTCTGGTGTTCCACAGGGGTCTGGTCTTGGACCTGTTCTCTTGATTATGTACACTCAGTCGCTCTCAAGTGTCATAGATCATCATCCAGTGTCTCACCAACTGTACGCTGATGACACCCAAATATACAAATATGTCCACCCAACTGAAGTTGATGCTACCATCCAAGGTGCAGAGAGGTGCATTTCTGAAGTGAAATCATGGATGACATGTAACAAGCTGCAGACGAATGATGATAAACCTGAGGCCATTATGATCACAAAACAAAGACTTTCTCATTCATATCCTTTACCTCAAACAATAAATGTCAGCAACGCCAACATTAAATTCACACAATCAGTACGAAACCTAGGTGTTACTCTGGACAGTACTCTCACAATGCACCAACATGTCATGAACATATGCAAAGCTGCATATCTTGAGCTGAGACGCATCAGCTCAATTCGCAAATATCTTTCAGTTGATGCCACTAAAACACTTGTGTGTTCATTAGTACTTTCAAGACTGGACTATTTTAACTCAATTCTGTCTGGTTCATCTCAAAATCTACTCCAGAAACTTCAAAAAGTTCAAAACACAGCTGCTCGGATCATACTTAGAGTACCTCGATCAGAGCACACCTCCCCCCTGCTCTGTACCCTATACTGGCTATCCATTCGATCCAGAATCAAACACAAAATTTGTTCTCTGTGCTACGTTTCACTGTCGGACTTTGGTCCAACATACCTATCCGATCTCACCCATGTGTACACACCAGCAAGATACTTAAGCTCCTCTTCTGACAATCGTATACTCATTATTCCCACTATGAAAACAAAGTCATATGGACATCGTTCTTTTGCATACCATGGCCCAGCAACGTGGAATGAATTGCCCACTGAACTTAGACACAAAGACACGGTGATCATATTCAAGAGGGCTCTCAAAACGCACTTTTTTCGACTGCAAGTACAAACTTAAAGAGCTAATAATGTTTCCTACCTGAAATATTTTCAGCATGTTTTTTTATTTTTTTTAATGTTTTTCTAACTTCATGGTGGTTTTTTTTGGTGTAATAATAGTATATGTTTTTTTTATCTTATAGGTGTTGTCTAATGTTGTAAAGCGCTTAGAGCTTCTAAAGATTAGGCGCTATACAAAGTCCTCATTATTATTATTATTATTATTATGAAAGGTCGCTCAAGTTGGCTGGGCCGGCTAGTAAGCGGCTATCACATACCAAATGGTGTCAGCGAATTCCAACTTTTCGACAGGGAATGAGCTCTGACCCTACACCCCAACATAAATGTCCAAATGTCAAAAATGAGGTGGCAAGGATCAGAGGAAACTCGGACTAACAGCTGTGACTTGAAAGGACGTACACGTTTATAAAGAACGTTTACCTATAATGATCAAATGGCAACACTCATTTTATTATTCATTTTGCTAATGCCATTAACCAGCACCTATCCTGCTACGACGGTGATTTACAGTGTAAACAATTCAGACGTTGTAGGATGAATGCAACTTGCATTCCAACTTCGGAGGAAACCCAGTTTGCAACCATCGTGTACGTAAATTAAAATTTAATGAAAAAATGAGTCAGTGATTTAAATAACTCTCTCTCTCTCTCTCTCTCACACACACACACACATGTATATTCAAGTCTTTGTATGAACGCAAAGTTGGGGCTCTCGATGGGGCAATGAAGAAATTCACATACTTATAGACATATTTGAACGAATAAAATAGCGTTATATGAATATATATTCATATATACCATTAAAGTAAAGATAGCAACATTAATATAATGACTATTAGTATTAGAGGTTTCGAAATCAAATGCTGTGCACATATATTTTATGTAAGTTACACTATACATGTGCAATATTGTAGGCGGACATGCATGTTCGTATTCCTAAGCAACAACAATAAGAATATATCACCTTAGAGCTATGTAAATATGTGTGATGTGATGTGATTTGGATTTTTAACGTAGCTTTAACAATTTTTCAGTCATATCGCTTAAAGCTGTACCGATTAATCGGTCATACTCATAATCGGGTCGATTATTGGAACAATCGGTATAATTGGACCCGGCAGAAATAATCGGTGCCGATGTAAACAAATTTCCAAATTATAAATTTAATCATAACATTCATCTTGAAATAGTGGAAATTAAGGAATAAACATTTGATATGGGGGTTAACTGAAAGACAGTATGTTCTTAAAAGTAAATATTTTTAACACGCTTGCTGTAAACTACCGCTGATTGCTCACAAATTATCAATACCATGCATGCGCTCACCCTAATCACAGCAGCCAACCAGGCCTCGTGTGGCTGTTGAACTTCCAGCATAAACATTAGAGGGATGGCCATGGCTTTTAAAAAGTTGTCGCCAAAAGAAGTCACCAATCTCAATATTTCGTTGCCGATTTTCAAAAAATGTCGCCAGAATAAGTAGTGAATATTTTTCCAAGACTATTAATGTAGCATGCAATGAAAACTGAAAAAGATGGGCTAGTTATTACTTTATTGACGACAAGCAATACAGCCATAATATTACAAAATAAATCATTACATGACTGTTTTGCACTACTTCCATGGTCTTTGCATTGCGCATCGCTGTTAGAGCATATGTCTAGCTGTTGTCACCTGAAATAAATGCATTATCAAATGTAAAATATCTACTTTCCTTCAGTCTCTCTCTTTTTTTAATAGAAACATCAGGTATTAAGCAAATCTATATTATGTATATTATTTTCCAAATAATAGTTTTGTAATAAACTTTATTTAGATTATGACATTTAAATACTAAAACCATATGATCATACTTTGCAATGTAAGATAAGTGACGTATAATGTAGATAGAGGCCGACTGAAACTGAATTTCTGGTTTCGGCCGAAAACGAAACCAGACCGAAAGTATACATTGACTGTTGGGCGAAACCGAAAGTTTAACTACACCTTCGGCCGAAACCGAAAGATAAACCGAAGTTGCCGAACAAGATTTATTAAATAGGCCTGGGTCATGAAGCAATGCTACACTTCAACAACTGAGTAGGGTAACATGTCGACAACGATCAAGTCCATGATGCACTTATCAATTCGCTGAACTGCAACGTGGTCATCGGGCCAGACCATTCTGCTCTCGACCATTGATGTCAAGGACGTCTGCACACAATTCGGTAATGCATGTTTAGTCGCTTTCTCTCCATCATCATCTTTCTTCGAGGCACGCTCTGCTCCGTCGTTCATGGACCTCTTGAGATACGTACCATGGAGCTCCTTGTGGCAGGTGGCCAGATGACCTTTCAAGCCTGAAACTGTCTGAAGTCTTGGTTTATCGCTGCCAAGTAATAACAGTTTGTTGCATTCTTTGCACTGCGCCTTGCTTGCATCAGAATCGATTTTTGTGAAGTAATCCCACACTGCATTTTTCGATATTCTTTGCGGTGATTAACTAATCCGTTTACTATTAACTTCAATTTTCTACTTCACACAGATTAATTCGCTACAGTTTAACTAACTGAAATTATCAATATTGTCAGACTTCGAAATCTCTGTATTCAACACGCGAGTAGACTGAAACGCAACAGTGCCTAGATATGCCTAGCGCCGACTGACCGGCCGACAAGCAGAGTAATAGACGCAGCACTAGCGTTGCATTCTGAAAGTTAAAATAGATCTTCGGCTGATGACGGCCATTTGCCAACTTTCGGCCCGAAACCAAAACCGAATTTCGGTCGGCCTCTAGTATAATGCGACCGTCGATTTCACGCATTCAGGAATTATTCCCCACCCCCCTTTTTTTTTTACGGCTAGCTTCAGAAAGTACATCTCCGTCAACCAGGAGTTCAATAATTTATTTTTGCCGCGCTTAACTTGCTTTGCTTGTTAGTGAATTGCTTCATAAATCCCAGGAATGATCACTGAATGCTGTATATTTTTTCTCGACAAGCAAATTATGATCTCCATTCCCACCAATGAAACTTACACGAGCAACTAACTTGACCTGGCATTACTGTACCGTATATAAGCAATGATTACCATCTATAAATTAAAAGAATGAAGAAACATCACAGAGCATATGTGCCCCCCCCCCAACTAATTCGGAATAAATATGTTATTTAGTAAAGAGTTTTATTTGCATATATGAGTTAACAATAAGAAATAAGGTGGGATATAAAATGTGGGAAATAGTTATCACATGTATGGTGGCTTGAGACCACATCTGAACTGTTAACATAAATCCGCACCCATTTTAGGCATTGCTAGTTATAACAGAAATAAGGCATGGTTTTCTTGTCAATCAAATGCTAGTGCTTTCACTAGCTGTAGAACAGGCGGTTTCTTGAAATAATCTGTCTCATAATCGGTATTGGCAATTTTAATAATCGTCTATATGCGATATTGGCATTATCGCCAAAAAGTGACATCGGTACAGCTTTAATATCGCTACGATGTCTGCAATGTAGCAATTTATAGTGATGTCTAGCACTGGGGCATCATGCCGTATACATGATGAATGATGTCCCATCCAGTCACATTATCCTGACACCAGGCTGACCAGTCCTAACACTAACCTCTTAATGCTGAGCGCCAAGCGAGGCAGCTATTAGTACCATTTTTGTAAGTATTTGGTATGACTCGGCCGGGGTTGGAACCCACGACCTCCAGCATCCGAGGCGGATGCTCTAACCACTCGGCCACCAGAGCGGTCTGCTATTTAAATAACTGGCGGTTCTGATGCAAAGTTAAAATGAAATGCACTGAATAAATAATTTTTACCTAACGTTAGTAGTTCAACACAATTAATCGCAAATCCTGATGCTTTTAACATCCACATCAATCCAGCCACAACATTACCTAGTAAGGGTGATATACACCTGCTATCATACGGCTAAGATGAGTAACTGTTTCTGTACTAGTCATTTAACCTTTGACACCTAATATAAACACCAAGGAAGGTAGCTACAAATTATACAGTAACACTATTCCAATGCATATTATACAGGCAACACATCAGAAGAAACTTTAATGTAGTCAGCTACACCATTGCCATTTTCTATAGACAGAACCTGCCATGACTGCACAGTCATCAAAGATAAAAAGTATTGAAAAACAAACTAGTCAGTAAAACACAAACATAAAAAGTTAAAACAACTGAAGAGCATGTCTTAAAAATCACCCAAATGACATGCCAAAATAATATAAACATCTTGATATGGATGACAATTCAAATTATTTTTAAAAATATTTTTACACACATACACACACATTTATAAATGGAGCCAGATGATCATTGATGAAGGTTGTAGTCGTGGTGTAACAATCACTCCTTAATTGATTTCCTGTTCTTATTTTCACATTCTGGAATAAATGATGCATCCTTAAGATGACACGTTAGTGATCTTCTCTTTGTCAACTCATCTTTTTCCATCTTTTGCAGCCCAGAAACCATATGACACTTGACACATGGGCAAAACACTCTACAACCCGAGCACCAACCTTGTAGGTACAGTGCCATCCTTTGATGGAATCTGTGTAATTGTTAGGCTTGTATTGGATCCACAGTGAATCATAACATCATAAAACCCCTCATCTGTGAGATGTTTATTTGTATAGCTTGGTGCCTGTTTGACTTGATAAATCAGCCAGTTCATCAGTGGATGCATCCATCTTAAAGTAGAATTTGCACTTATTCAGCAAGTTGTTCTATTGAACCAGGATTTGAACACTGTTTGGCCCCTTTGCCTTTTCAACCATCCTTCTTGCGGTCTCAGCAATTGATGGATCCATGTTGGCCACAGGTGGTCGAAATTTATTCATTAATGCACAGATAACTTTTAGGAAGCCACCTATATAAGGAACAAGTTTATTTGGCACTACTTTGTCAAGAAAACGTCCACTGTTTCACTCATGCATTAACGCTCTCTACTAGTTTCAAGTTGCTCGAATGTAGCATTTCCTCTTAAATTTCCCATACCAGACCATGTTCAAAGGTCATGTTTAGGTATAAAAAAGAAATTTATGTGCATATTTAATGTAGAATAGGGTGATTTATATACATCGAATAATACAATGAGACACAGAGTTGTGATATTTACAATAATTTCTTCCCCCATAAAATGGCGCAGAAAATGGCACTTATTCAATATAGTCCTTTCAACATTTGCTACAATCATGTATTTACATCAGTTATCAATCTTTGCAAGTCCACCTTGGTAATGGAAGTCACTGCAAATGTTGTAAGAGTAACTACCCAAGTTTTAATTCTGTGTGTAAACAGATGCAGTATTCTGATTTTATCTGTACAAAGTGCAAGTTACACATTCATAGTCAGCTGCTACACATATCCTGTATACAGAAAGAGTTTTCTGTAATGTAGCCAACATACCTGTCAAGCTATTCATACCTTTTGGGATATATATTTTGTACAGCAAAATGTTAAGCTTTGGCAATAACATGCTCAAGGAATACATAAAAGTTGTTGAAAGAATTAAAGAAGTTTCAAAACTGCCTTTTGAATCAAGTAAAATTTTTATTTCAGAAATCATTTGCAATGATCACCAGTTCAGAGGTGGAAAAATTGAATGCCAAGCAGACTGGACAATTAAAATTCTTACCCAAAATGTTAGATCAGATATGAAAAAAAATATGTTTCTTGCATGTCAGTCTAAATTCTGGACTAATAAAATATTTTAGGATTATTAAGTCCTTATGTTTATCAGGACAGTACATATATAGTATTACCTTAACATATTTGGGGGCATTAGAAATACACATTAAGGCCTGCATTATATTTAATAACAGAAGAATAAAAGTGTAGTATTTATTTTACAAGACTTAAATGGCTATATGAATTTTGTACAGGTCTAATTTTTAAAAAAAACTGCAATATATATATATATATATATATATATATATATATATATGGGTCTAATTGCTGAACTCCAAAGGAATTTTATAATGTTTGGTAGACATGGATCGCAGGTCAGGAGTATTAACAGGTAGCCTATACTGGAATAGTGATTGTAAATACAGTAGAACCTGTCTTGAAAGACCACCTATTCTGCCAGAAAATACTGGTCTTTCATGACTGGTAATAACACTATATAATCAAGACAGGTTTTACTGTATTCAGGAGCACTATTATTGGATATACTGTACATTAATTTGGCTTTTCTCAACTGGATTCGGTCTTTAATAGGTAATAATTTTAACCTGTCAGTTAAATCTGCCTTGCTTTCTTTCTGGATTGATATTAACCTGAATGCTAATGTTTGAAAATGTGCTAGCCTTGCTATGTTTTTATCATCAAGTCCTAAAGCTTTCTTGGTATCAAGTTTACTAAGAAATTTTTTTATAAAGTTTTCTTGATACCTGTGGGATAGAGAAACATACCTCCTAAGGGATTTTTTCAGTTCATCACAGTTGTTTTCTATCACTGGTTATTTTAACTTAGTGGTAATGTTAGTTAAAAAATTATTGAAAACATTTGCAATGTTACTGTCATCAGTGACTTTGAAGTCATTTACCAGGAGTGAATGAATTTTATTTGTCTGATGTTTGTGTTACCACAATGAGTTCACTGAAGACTTTCCAGATGGAGTTTGTGTTGTTCTTTTTGTTTTCAAGCATTGATTGATAAATAAGTAATTTGTTAGCCTTTTTAATCATATTTGTTTTGTTATTTCCCCATACTTTATATTGTGCATGGTTTCCCATAGCCTTCAATTGGTCTTGTGTCTTCATAGTAACTAGGATTTCGGTAGTAAATCAATTAGGTTGGAGTTCATACTTTATCTACTTTCAGTGGTGCATGCTTAGAGTCTACATCCATAAATAAGTCAGTCCATACCCTGAGTTTCATCTATGTCATCAAAATTTTGGATAATATTCCATAGAAGTTTATATAGGTCATCTTGAAATTGTTCTTTACTTCAGTTTGGAAAGATCTGTAAGTATTAGTTCAGTGTATATTTTTCCTATTTCTCTTGCAATTAACCTTTCTTGTAATCAAAAAAGTAGGATAGTTGTCACTGAGACCAACATTTGGTACATTACCTTAAGCCACATTGTCTGGTATGTTGGTATAAATGTGATCAATAAGAGTGCTTGATAGTTCTGTTACCCTTGTGGGCTCATTTACCAGCTGGACTAGACCGAATGATTAAACAAATTCCATCCAGTCACTCCTTATTTGAGCATTGAGAAGGTCCTTATTTACAATGGTGAGTAAATATGTTTCTTTCTCTTGTGTAAGAACATTTTCTATTTGTTTCAAATAGTTTTCATTCCTTTGGAGGCAGGTGGCCTATAAATGGTACCAACTAGGAATGATTCTGCATTATTTTGAGAAATTTTCACCCAAATACTTTCAATTTCATGTGACTCAAAGTCAGATCGCCTTCCTGCATTTACATCTTCCTTAATGTATACCCCTGCCGTCTCTATCCCTGTGTAATGTTTATGTAGCCTCGACAGTGAAATAGATTATCATTGTGGTTAGCATTTAATTTGTTTCAGTGAGTCCTAAAACTTGTATATTATTTTCCTTGGAAGACAACATTAACTTAATCTGTTCTATTTTTTCCACTGTACAGTGTACATTTAAGTGACCTATGTTAAAAACCTTTTTGTATTTTGTTTCATGTCAATTATATGTATCTCATCATGCAACAGGCTACTCTGTGAGATTGTCTCCATAAAAATGAGGTGGCCTCTGTATTTTCTGTTAGACTATAGTATCTGTACATGGTCTTCCTTTATCAAACGATATTGGGTTGGGGCGGTGAGTAGCAACAAAAACTAAAGCAGTTTAAACATACACTGTTTGGTAAAATAAATAATCCTGTAATACAAATATGCATTTTCTAAGTTGTGCAAAACACTACTGACTTAGATATTATGGTCTCTGCCAAGTTACTTAGTACCAAGCATTTTTCAGTATGTATCAATACCTGTTTTGCAAGATATAAATAAACAGTTACCCGCATTCTTGTTTGCCTTGTTTGAACTATGTGTAGAGCTTGATCAGCTCTGTTTTCAGGCTGCACAGCATGTCTTCCTCCTTTTCCCCCTCTGGTTCTTGCTCCATGCCTTATCCTTCCTCTCCCTCTTCCTCTTTAAGGTCACTCTGGAATTGAGCTTGAATGTGAGCTGATTTAAGTCTCTCTAATGAATTTTAATATGTAAAAGTATTTCATAATCTGACAACTAATATATTCATGATTACATGTCAAACTTATACAGGACTATAGTGCTAATTGAGAATCATAAATTAATACATGAGGTTGTTATTTGATGGAAGTTTTCTGGGTTGGATCAGGTCAAGGGTGGGTGACAGGTCCAAAATTTAAAAAAGGGCCCCAGCTTTCCTCGAATGGGCACCAAAGCAAAGTCTAAGTGTTTATTTACTCAATGTGCATAATGCCCAATAAACACGTGCAAGAATAAAGCGGTGGTCAAACTTCAAGTGACAAGTGACTACGTTTGTTTGTGTACTTTTTATGATCTGGCCCTGACTTGTGAACCTGCAATCTATACTCCAGTCGCAGATTTTTTATTTAAAAAAAACTGTTATTTAAAACCTTGTGTAACGTTATGTAAAGCATTAACTTGGAGAAGCAGAACACTAATTCTTTTCCGCTTTGTTTGAAACGCCAGAAAGATGGGTGTTAGGAACTTAGGGGTCCACTGGTGACAATCTGGTTTGAATTTATAAATTGATTAATGAAACTGCTCAGTTTTGAGCATTTTAAAATATTCGTTTATAAAAATGAGTGGTGAAGACGTGAGGGAGTGCGAAATGAAAGTAGTGTCAAGAAATCGAGTATCGGTGGGGTTTTGCAATACTGTACAAAGCAAGTAGATTTAAACCATTCTCGTACCATAAAAACTTTCAAATATAAATATAAAATTACTTATACATACATTTCAATGTTTCCTCTCAAAATTAAACTTAGAAAGGAAAAGGATAAGGATAAGTGAACGAGACCAGAGATTGTACTCACCGTTGTTGACATTTTGCCAGTCTCATAGCGTGGTTGTGTTTTACGTCATCAGCCTCAGTGTTTACAAATATGGCATACAATTATGCAAATTTCGGTCACCGGAATTATGTGTGGTGTTATTCGTTCAGGATCTGCCGATCACTGCCGAGCGGGATTTCAATATGGAGACGATATATTCGTTACTCTACGCAC
Organism: Sinohyriopsis cumingii; assembly: GCA_028554795.2. Classification (NCBI taxonomy): domain Eukaryota; kingdom Metazoa; phylum Mollusca; class Bivalvia; order Unionida; family Unionidae; genus Sinohyriopsis; species Sinohyriopsis cumingii. Next base: position 41,229,717 of record CM068838.1, read on the forward strand.
GAAGATTTCAGAGAGCTCGTACTTCATAACGAAAACCTGAACTGCCTTTTAAGTAGTATTTAATCAGTTGATATACATAAATGTCCCAACATTTTTGCAAGAAAATTCACCCTCAGCTGCAGTATCGTGCCTTTAAAATGCAAGCTGTATCACTAATGTATAATAATAATAATAATGAGGACTTTGTATAGCGCCTAGTCTTTAGAAGCTCTAAGCCAGAGGTGGGCAAACTTTCCAGTGCAAGTGCAGCATACACAAATTTACACCTTGTCGCGGGCCGCATAGTTCATTAAGTAAAATAATTAATATTTGAAATAGCAAAAACAAAAGGTTTTTCTAAAATCATAATTAATTTTCAGTTGTTAATATGTTGTTAATATTTGAAAACTTAAACTTCAAAAGAAGCACATTTATTTGATAAACAGAGTAACATAAACAGAGTCAGTGCGAATGATGACTTGTTCCTAGGTCGCATGAAAACCCTTGGCGGCTCGCACCCACCCCTGCTGTAAGCGCTTCACAACATTAGACAACACCTATAAGATTAAAAAAAATATAGTGATATGATTACAAAAGCAAACACCATGAAATTAGAAAACATAAAAAACATGCTGAGAATATTTAAGGTAGGTCAACCGTTTGTCTGGTGATTACAACGGAATGTTATCAATGTATAGTAGACCATGCATTATAAAAAAGACTCGAAGCTTTCAATACCCACCTTGACAAGGCTGCTCAATATCTGACTGTCGTCATAAACTAATATTCTGTTAAAATGTCCTCTACTTTGCAACACCTGCTGACTTAGAATACTGCAACTGAGATTATTTATCCGATTCAATTTAGTCACGTGCTCTCAATTGACATAAGACCTTTTTCAGGAAGTTGAATCTGGGTTTTTCCACTACAATATATAACGCATGCTCAATCAACGTAAGGCAACTTGTAAGCGATTGTCATGAACATAGTGTATGTTCGTGATGAAAGTTTCAAACAAATTTTTAAAGGTTTGACATCTATACACCCATCACAGAAATTGTGTGTTTAAAAGTCATGAGTAAATAGTTCAGTAACCTGCCTAAAACAGAAAAGTAGATATGAGCACAAAAAGCATCAGAGAGGACCAGGGCAGCGGACAGGATTTGTAGGCCCTAGGAAAAATTATCCAATAGGCCCCAATGAATCACAAATTGATAAAAAAAAAAACAACAACGGTGGACCACCTGACAGTTGTTGTCACGAGAAATTTGTCCTACTCTGTTCGCGGTCCTAGATAGGACTTACAAGGTTGTATGATCCATTTCTGAATGGAAAGGGGTGGGTGGACGATTTTCGTATGTGACCAGAATTACAATTTGTACAAATCTACGTGTATGTAGATGACTCGTTAAGACTATATAATCGCAGAAACACGAGGACTTACAAATCTCTTTGTTGCATATAATTAATTTCATAGTGGATGGATGCATACAGGTTAACACAACATTATCAATGCCAGCGTAATCAGATCCCAAGCCCAATCCGAGAAGCCACACGAGTTACACATAACCGATAGTACTGTAGCAACTGGCCACTGCAAATGTATCGCAGGATGAGTTAAACCATCATTATTATCCATATTTTTTCATGGAGTTAGCAAATTAAGGAGAGAGAGAGAGAGAGAATAAATTACTTAGCCAATCCAATGTATCATAAGCAGTTTTGGGATTTACATTCATTCCCATTTAATTTGTTAACTAAATGGCAAATCTTTCAAGAATCTGTTTAATATGTGATGTGCCGCCTTTGATGTTCATTGTTTACTGCTAATTAGACAAGTTAACATGTTTATTTTCGTATTATTAATTACGAATAGCGGAGAACTCGCCCCATGGAGAACTCACCCTGGGAGAACCTTCCCAGGTGTCAGGAGAAGTCGCCCCACTTCGCCTGGAGAAATCGCACCAATGATCATATATAGTAATTCTGAGATATCGCCAAATGATTGTTAAGGCTTTATTTATTGTTGTTTTTCTTCAACCTAATAACTTAATAAATCTAAAAAATGTTAAATTTTTCAACTTTTCCATTTAATGATCATATATAGTAATTCTGAGATATCGCCAAATGATTGTTAAGGCTTTATTTATTGTTGTTTTTCTTCAACCTAATAACTTAATAAATCTAAAAAATGTTAAATTTTTCAACTTTTCCATTTAATCAACTCCGCTTCGGTACTTAACGAAAAATAAGTGTTATCTGTCCCTCTTGCTCTGCTCTTCAAATCATTAGATGCATTTTATTTGGAAAAATAGAGAGGGTGTAAGCATGATGTGATGTCTGCAGTTTTATATATGTAAGGGCTCCAACCTAATAACCTAAGTCATCCTTAGATGACTTTATGGCATGGACCTCTGTAACCCGAAACCGACTGAATTGGCGATGATATCGTGTGCTGAAGAATGGCGTTAAACCCTACAGCAACAACAACAGTAACAACTCTAACTGAACAATTTAATCTGATTTTTCATTGAGATTTGCTAACCATTGACGAATGATACTTGAACTCGATAAAAAGCATCATTGACGCCTACGCAGGAAATGCGGTCGCTATCGAGTTCATCATCATGGCTAAAGCGCAGAATTCGGACGGTTTCTGAAAGGTCACTTATACTGTGCCCATCATTTACTTTATTTCTTCTTTTTTGTCAGTGTTCATAATTTTATTATTTCTCAATAAAACAAACTATTTCAAGTTGAACGAGAAGTTTAAAAAATAGTTCACTACTAAATTACTGATGCAAAATAAACAAGATTACGTTATTATATTATATATAAAACACCATGATCACGCGTACATATTGGTGGATATTAATTTCCTTGATACGAATATTTGTATAGATAGTGTTATCAATATTTTTTTAATTACATTTACATCTAAAAATAAAACATACGTACTAGATGCAGTATAAATAAATGTTATCGTCGGGTGAAAATGATTTAGGCGATCAATATTTTTTGTCGGTTCTTCAATTGAATGCTTCCAGATCATAAATATGTCATCTAAAAATCTTAAACAAAGAGATGGATTAAACTTTTCGTTTTGAAGAAAATCCTTTTTACTTTACCCATGAAAGGGAAGAGTATGAAGGAGCCGTATTAATACCCATTGACGTATCCATTATTTGTATGTAATTCGTATTATTAAATTGAAAATAATTATTTTCCAAGATAAGTTTTATTATTTTACAAATATCTTCGCTAGATAGTGTACTATATTAGGATTGTTATCAAGACCATATTTACACGCTTCAATACCATCTGCATGCGGAATGTTGGTATATAGTGATGTTAAATCTAATGATACCAGGATTGAAATTATCAGATAGATGTGGAATAGACTTCAACGTTTTAATGAAAGTAGTTGTATCTTTAATTTATGAAGGAAGATATTTTATTAAAGGTTGTAAAACACTGTCAATAAATTTTGAAAGGTTTTCGGTAAATGAATTACAACCTGATATAATGGGTCATCCTGGATAATTTAAAGGTAAATTATGGCCAAGATTTATATGAGTTTAGGGTAATATGTAGAACTGAGGTGTACGTATGTTAAGAGGGAAAGTATCAAATTCCTCATACAGGGAATTATTATTTTTTGCGATCTCATTAATGCATGTTGAAATGTTTTATTTAATTTCTAATTGACGTTCAACTTTTTAACATAATCAGCTTGATTCACAATAATAATAGTAGTAGTAAATGGGGTCACTTTAGGGACAATGGGACTTAGCATTAAAAAACACCCTGGGTCACTTTAGGGACAATGGAAATTTAACATGCAGAAAAATCGTGGGTCACTTTAGGGACAATGGGAATTTAACATAGAGTTTGGGTCTGTCTAGGGACAAGGGAAATTAACATGGGGGAATAGAGTTTGGGTTTGTCTGGGGACAAGGGGAATTGAATATGGGATTTTTTAAATTTTTTTTTAAAGTTTTTTTAAATTTAAATTTAAATTTAAATTCAAAAAAGGGGTAGGCAATGGAAAGGCTATCTCTTTTCGAGAAATATGGCTGGCCCTGAAAAGGGCCTTTGGGTTTATCTTAATGTATCCATTAACATAAAGGGCACCGCATTGGTCTTCTTCTTGTCCTTAGGCTGCGTTTCACTGTAGGACCGTAAATCAGGACTCTTTTGAGGCATCCTTGTCTTTCTACATAGATCCTACGTATCCACAGACTGGTGTTTGTCCTGTGGACAACGGTCCACTTGGATCGGACATACATGGGTATGTCCGTCCGGAACATCATGGAAGACACAAGCGTAGAAGATTGCACATCGGTCCACATCTTGAAGCGACGAGAACAGGTGAATCAATGCACTGAACTGCGCTTATTTATAGGTAGAGGTAGGATTGAAACGGATTGAGTTCATTCACCAATCCAAACACGCGTTACAAAATTCAGTCAGCCCGCATCCAATCCGAAGAGATTAGTCTGTGACGTCAGTTGGTCTATATAGATTCGCTAGCGCTTGTGTGCAGTCAATCTATGCGACAGTGATTCAACATGACGGAAATTCAGAAAACGATCCATTGGGGTGCACCAGCAGGGGAGACTGCCCAAGGGAACCCGGACTTACTTTCAGAAGAGGTACATTGGGATTTTGTGGATTTTCTTACCTCGCAAGAATTTGTTCCGGAACCTTCGTCTCATTCTTCATTACCGCAAGTGGAGAATTTTAGACAGAGACAGAAAGAAGAATTGGAGAAATGTATGCAACGACAAAAGGAAGCGGAACAAGCTTTTCTCCTACAGCAACAGCAACAGCAACAAGAAGAGGTAAGAAAAAAACAACAGCAACAACAGCAAGAAGAAGTAGCAGCAAAGAAACAAGACGGTGAAAATCAAACGGCTACGGTACTGTTGGACATTTTAGCGGAGTTAAGAAGTCTGAAACAAATGTATCAGACTTCTTTATCACGACCGAAGAGAATACGACCTTCCCGAGCTAAACACGCCAACCCTGTGACTAAGCCTATCGTACCACCCTTAGTGATTTCAACCCAATCATCAGAAGTAGGCCTTGGCCGTGGCAAAGGCTTAAGGCAGTTAAAGTTGATTGGTTAAACTCACTCCTACACCATAAAGAAAAAAGGCCCTTTTCAGGGCCACCCACATTTCTCGAAAAGAAATACAATTTCAATTTGCCAATAATTCAAAAATAAACCCCACCCATTTTACCCTTATAGTACGTGTCTGTGTATTAGTACGTGAGTGTAGCTTCTTATTTTAAAATCAAAACTCAAAGACACTTACCTTATATCATTCATGTATTCTTTTATCCATTTTTTACAATCCAATTCACAATTCACAACAGAACACTTCTTCTTTCTCCTTGTTTAGTCTCTCTGTTTTTTGAATTTCTTCACCGTTTTTTCCTCATTTTCTTCCCTTCTTCTTTTCTTCTCCTGTTTCTTTGCCTCTTGTAAATAGAACTGTCTTCTTTCTTCCTCTTCCTCTAAATATTCCCTCTCTTCTTTCGAAGAATCCCTCTCTTCTTCCAAAGAATCCCTCTCTTCTTCTGAAGAAACCTTCTTTTCTTCTGACTCCTCTTGTTTCTTTTTTGGGCAATCTGGAGACCAATGTCCTTTTTCTTTACAATAATAACAGGTATCTTGACTTTGGTCTTTTTTAGCCCCTGTTTTTTTTCTTTTTTGACGGTCTGGACACTCTGAAGACCAATGCCCTTTCTTCTGACAGATATAGCAAGTATCTTGACTTTTATCTCGAAAGGAAGGAGAGTAGTCCGTAGGCTGGTCTGAAGAGAATTTTCTAATGACCCCTCGCAAAGCTCTGACGAAACGTTCCATCTGGGTAGTCTCTTCCATCGTTGTGCTCGGTTTGAGAGTGAAATGAATAGTGAAAGGACAAGACACACACCCTTTTATATACGCTGGTTTGTCATGACTATAAATTAGTCTATGTGTTTAAACTTAAGTCATTTGACGTTTTGCACTCAAGATGAAACGATCCTATTCATTCGAGAAGAAAGAAGAAGAAGAAGAAAGTAAGAGGCAGAAACGTGATCTATCACCTCGTACCAGGGCTGAAATCTTGGCACAAATTCATGCCAGTGATTTTGAAGAGGACATGAGTGAACCAGAATCCGAACCCTCTAAACGAAGTTCACCACCCTTAGTCAACCCTGAAAAGTACTATTCCATTCGAGAGACGGAAAAGCGCTCCTCTAGAAAATTTAGAACCACGGCTTACACCTACACGGTGAAGTTTAAAGATTTCAAGGCCGACGTACCCTTGGAGAAAGCAGAAGGGTTTATCACCGAGATGTGGGATTCTTTGCTCACCTCACTCAAGCGACAATGTCAACCCAAAGAAGACGATCGCTTGACACTATCCATAGATCACGACGGTTTGAAATCCCCTGTTTGGATCGAGTTTAGCAGACCCGCAGAACTAACCCCTTCCAAAGTCATGGACAAGATTCAACACGTACAACAATCTAATGACCAGTTTGACATCACCGATGGTAAAGCCACACTGAAAATGGCTCACGTCTCTCTTCCTCAAGGGACAGGACGCAAAAAGGTCCTACTGGTGAACGACCTTCGCAACACCAAAAAGAGTCTCGTCCGAATTAACAACCCTCAAGACCAGATGTGTTTAGCCCGTGCCATCGTGGTGGGACGAACCTATGCCAACAAGAACGACACGGTAGAATGGAAAAGAACCTGGGAGAACATTCGAAAATCGAACCGAACCAAACAACGAAACGAAGCAGAACTCCTGTTGCAACAAGCTGGCCTGTCCAAAGACACACCCTGTGGCATTCCTGAGATGCAAAAATTGCAAGATGCCCTAGCTCCACGCTACACCTTGAAAGTGCACCCTCAAGAAATGCGCGGGTCTCTGTTGTTTCGAGGCCAGGATTTTAAGCACGGAAAATACATTCATGTTTATCATCACGATGACCATTTCGATACCATTACCAGTATCACTGGATTCCTGGGATATGTTTATTATTGTGAGAAATGTGACTATGGTTATAACAATCGAGAGCAACACAAGCATTGTGGATGGAAATGCCCAGGATGTTTGGCCTCTCCACCCTGTCTGAGCGAAGAACCAGTGCCTTGTTCGACTTGTCTGCGCACGTTTGTCAGCCCTACCTGTTACCAACAACATTTGAAAACACAAGGTTCACAGAAGAAATGTGCTTGTCAACTCCTGAGATTGTGCCCTACCTGTGGACAAGGCATACGTACCAATATTACCAAGGCACACGTATGTCGAGGAAAGAAAAAATGTCACATTTGTCACCACATCGTGGACTTGGAACACGAATGTTACGTGCAGAAATACCAACCCCCACCAGAGAAAGAGGACGGTCACAAGAAGAAAGGCAATTTCATCTTTTTCGATTTCGAATGCATGCAAGAGACCGGCATTCACATTCCTAATTTCTGCGTGGCTCATCGAGCGTGCGAGAAGTGCATTCAAGAACCTATCTTCAGTCATTGCCCTCACTGCAGCAAGATTCCTGGAGGGCGTGAAAAAATCTTTCGAGGACCGAACACGTTAGCCGATTTTGCCCAATGGGTCTTAGCCCCATCGACAAGACGTGGAGCAAAGAGGACATCGAACGTTACGGAGATTATCATCGTCATGCCACAGTGATGCCTCACAATTTCTCCGGATACGATGGACAGTTTCTTCTCAGATACTATACGGAACAAGGCACCGAGCGTCCTAAAGTGACTTTGAACGGAGCCAAAATCATTTTCATGCAAGTGGGACAAGTGCAGTTTAAAGATTCGATGAGTTACATGGCCATGCCTTTGAGCCGAATGCCTAAAACGTTTGGAATGACAGAAATGGCTAAAGGGTACTTTCCACACTTTTTCAATACGGAAGCCAATCAACACGCCGTTCTACCCCATTTACCTGAGGCTCACTATTACGACCCCGACAACATGCGTACCGAACAACGAGAAGCTTTCTACGCTTGGTACCAGGCTCACGCCTCGGACCCTTTCGACTTTCAGGAAGAAATGCTAAAGTATTGTCGTTCCGACGTGGACATTTTACGACGTTGCTGTGGAAAATTTCGAGAACTGTTCATGGAACACGGAGGGGTCGATCCTTTGAAAGAAGCTTGCACCATTGCCAAAGCGTGTTCCTTAGTGTATCGACAACGATTCATGCCTGAAAACACTGTGGCTGTCATCAGTCCTCAAACGACCCACTTTCTCAAACGTCAATACTCGGTCAAAGCCCTACGTTGGTTACATTACTTGTGCGACAAGGAAGACAAATGGATTCAGCATGCCCGCAACGGAGGAGGCGAAAAGACCATCGGAACGTATTCGGTCGATGGCCGGGACTTAGAAAACCCCAAGATCGTGTACGAGTTTAACGGTTGCTTATTTCATGGATGTCCCGTCTGTTACCCTGACCGTGACACTAAAAATCAGTTTTTACAACGAACCATGGAAGACTTGTACCAGGACACTTGTCAGCGGCGCCTAAAGTTAGAACAGCAAGGATACCAAGTGGTGGAAATGTGGGAACACGAGTACGATCACCGTTTGAAAACCGATCCCGAGTTTAAACGCCTCGTGGAAAGTTACCAGTTCATGGACCCGTTGAACCCGAGGGATAGCTTGTACGGAGGAAGGACCAATGCCACCTGTTTGCTGTACCAAGCCGACGAAGAGAAAGGAGAAGAAATCAAATACTTGGACGTGTGTTCGCTGTATCCCTACGTGTGCAAATATTGTCGCTTTCCCGTAGGGCACCCGCAATTGCTGACGGAACACATCGACCTGAAAAACATTCGACAATACGAAGGCTTGATCAAGTGTAAAGTTTTGCCTCCCACGAACCTATACCATCCCGTCTTACCTCACCATTGTCAAGGCAAACTGATGTTTCCCTTGTGCCGTACTTGTGCCGAAACGTGCAACCAGGACCAACCTTGCCATCACAGCCAGGAAGAACGTGCCTTGACGGGAACCTGGGTCAGCGTGGAATTGTTCAAAGCTCTGGACATGGGATACCAACTGTTAGAAGTGTACGAAATTTGCCACTTTCCCAAGACACAACAGTACCACAAGGGTGACCCTACTCAGAAAGGCATTTTCGCCGACTACGTGGATGCCTTTTTGAAACTGAAACAAGAAGCCAGCGGCTATCCTTCCTGGTGTCACACTCCCGAAGACCAAATACAATTCAAAGAGAAATACTACGAACACGAAGGCATCTCTTTAGACCACATCGAAAAAAACGAAGGCAGGCGATCGTTTGCCAAAGTGATGTTAAATTGCTTGTGGGGTAAAATGGCACAACGACCGTGTTTACCCAAGACGGAATATTTGACAGAACCTTCCCGCTACTTCCAGATGATTCACGACAAAACCAAATACATGAAACACGTGGACGTCGTTCGAGAGGATTTGATCTTGGTCAATTACGAAGAAGATCTGGACTTTGTACAAGACGACCCTTTTGGAAATTCATCATTGCGGCTTACGTGACAGCTCATGCTCGCTTAAAATTGTACGAAGCTTTAGAACTGTTAGAAGAACGCGTCCTGTACTTTGACACGGACAGTTGCATTTACATCCATCACCCGATTCAACATCACCCTGACATCGAAGGAGACCGTTTAGGAGCCTGGACAGACGAGCATCCCGACGACAAGATTCTAAGTTTCGTCAGTGGCGGTCCCAAAAATTACGGCTACGAATACCGGGACAAACAAGGAGAAGTGCACACGACGTGCAAAGTGAAAGGACTGACTCTGAATCATCGTACCACTCGAGTGGTCAACTTTGGGGTATTGAAAGAAGCCTTGCAATCGGGAGAGGATGGAAACTTTAAAGTGACCACCTATCAACCCAACAAGATTGTACGTTTACCCACTCACCACATCGTCAGTCGACCCTTGGAAAAAGTCTATCAAATTGTATACCAGAAGCGAGTGCGACTTCCCAATCACTTTACGTTGCCGTACGGTCACGTCGGTATTGGTCTGTATATAAAAAGGAACCCTAGGCAAGATCGATAGTTCATTGTTCATTGAAGTAACGTACCATGTCGTGACGAAGAAGAAACCAGATTGGTTTGGCGTGGACCCAAGAGGTGGCCCAGTATGCACGAGAGTTATTCAAGGAAAAAAGTTACTTTTCAACCCGTGTTAGTGACGGTGCCAGAAGAACCCGTCACCCAGGACAGGACTGTCGTGGACAGACCTGAAAGACCCTTTCGGGAGGACACTTGTGTGACCTTACCCCCTACTATAAAACTGGTTAGAACATTACCCAAAACATGTTGTACAGACACTTGTGTTTATTCCACGTTCATCGTTATCATGTGCCTTTTATCCTTGTACTTAAGCCTTTGGCTTTTATGTATTTTTGTCTTTCGTATTCATGTTTGAAAAAAAACATTCAATAAACGTGTTCTGAAAAAAGTATATAAACTCTTGTCTTGTTTGTTTTTCGTGTCACAAGTGACATTTCTCACACCATGGCTACCTCTGCTGTCTCTGCTCCCTCTTCCTCTACTGTCAAAGTCATCGACGAACACTTAGATCGTGCCACTTGGGAGGCTTTGTATCTTCGCCATCCCTTTAACATGCTCATTGCTGGACCTAGCGGTTCAGGCAAAACCGAATTCGTCAAACGTTTGATCGAACATAAACATCATTTGATCGATCGACCCCCTCAACGGATCGTGTGGTGTTACAAAGAGTGGCAATCGGCGTACAGCCTCTTGCGAGGAAGTCAAGGCGATTCCATCGTGTTTGTGGAAGGCATTCCTAAAGAAGACGACGGCATCGTCTCTGACTCCCGTCAAACCCATTTGGTCATTTTCGACGACATGTTAGGAGAAGACGAAGAAGAAATTAAATTGTGGTTTACGCGCAAAGGGCATCACCGTAATGCCAGTGTCGTTTACATCACCCAAAATTTGTTTCAACAAAGTAAAGCCCATCGCACCATCAGTCTCAATGCGCATTACGTGGTCTTGTTTAAAAGCCCTCGAGATAAATCGCAAGTGCAAGTCTTAGCCAAACAGTTAGGAACGCCTTGGCTGACTCAGGCGTACGACGATGCCACTCAAACGCCACACGCCTATTTACTCGTCGATTTGAAACCTACGACTCCCGAGGATTTGCGATTTCGTACCCACTTGTTTCACCACTGGTGCCAAGACGGAGGGCCTGTCCTGTACACGTCTCCGTCCTCGACTTCATTTCACTCCCCATCAAAAAATCTATAAAAACCTCAGACCCTTTTTCGTCTGTCTCACACAGTGTGAACATGACGTCCCTTCAGTCGCATCTTCCCGTCAAATTGATTCGTGCCTTGTATGGCATCAGTCGAGAAAAAAATCCACAAACACGAGCCCGTGTCTTAGAAGCTAGTCTCAAAGAAGTCTTACGATGGTTCACGGTGACGGCACGTCAATTACTCCAAGGGATCATTCAGATTCCTCATCAAACCAAACGCTTTTTCGATCGAAACAAAGTCGCTTTGGTCCAACTGGCCGATCCCCGCATTGACACTCAAACCAAAAAACAAATCATTTTGAAACCTGGAGGGAGCGGTACTCTAGGAGGGGTCATCATTCGCTCACTCTTAAGATGGGATCCTAATGCCCCCAAAGTTATCCCCAAGACAAAAGTCCAACGAAGCCCCAAGAAGAAAAAGAAAAAGACCAGGTCCCCAAGAAGAATAACTTCTCCAGTGGCAGGACCCTCCTCTTACCAGACACCACCACCCCGGAAAAAGAAAAGAAGCCCCCAGAAAAAGAAACAGAGAAAAAGTCCCCAGAAAAAGAAAAGTCCACAGAAGAAAACTAGTCGCAAGAGAGGCACTTCGGCCAGGACGCAACCTTACACTCGCAAACCACGACCTGCCACGGCAGTGACTGCGTCTCCGGCATCCTCACGTTCATCCACTTCTCCGTTGATGACACCCAGAACTGAAGAGTACTTGGAGACGTTGATCACACCAAGAACTTCTCCGTTGATGACCCCCAAAAGAACTTCCCCAGTGGCAGGACCTTCCAATTTAGCGGCAGTGGCTGCTGCTCACAAAGTACCTTCTCCCAAAATCAAAGTCCATGAAAGATCGGGCATGTTACAAAGTTTACTGGATTTGTCCAAGCAAGAACTGGCTCGATTTAGTCCGTTGCGTACCCCTGCACGACGTGTCATGCCTGTCCTCAAACTGATACGCCGTAAAGACAATCAATGGCGACGCGTTCCAGTATAAGAAAGGCCTGTGACCGAGTAGGGTATCAGTGTTTTTAGGTGCTCCTAAAGACTCAAAGATGTCACCCTCCAGAAAACCCCAAGGAAAGAAAAGGAAAGGACTGCCACCACGTTTAGCCAAACATGGGGACCTGTTATCTGTCCTGTCCAAAGCTTCTCCACCCCTACGAAAAAAACTCATTCAAACGGCCTCCAAAGAGGTCATCGATACCGTGTGCGAATGTTGTTTGAACGTTTTGAAAGGCACGATCCCTTTGTCCAAACACCAGAAACAATGCTTAGGCAAACATCGTCACGTTCTTCGGAAAATGGTTCAAAAGAAAATTCCCATTCGTCAAAAAAAGAAGATGTTAGTGCAACGTGGAGGTATTTTACCTCTCTTGTTAGGCCCCATACTGAAAGGAGTCTTGGGAACCATGTTGGGAGGACTGGTGGGAGCAAGATAAAAAGGCCCTCGGAAGTCCCAAGATCTCAGAATCGACCCCTGACAACCCCATGGAAGGACGAAAACTAGCTTTAGTGCCTTACAAACGATGGATGGAATACCATCGGTGGCAAGAACAACGCACCCCGCATTTACCTCCCAATCCCAATTTGAGCGAGATGTCCCAGTTACAACACGACGTGTAAAGTGAAAGGATTGACTCTGAATTATCGTACCAGTCGTGTGGTGAACTTAGATCGTGAACTTTGGGGTATTGAAAGAAGCCTTGCAATCGGGAGAGGATGGAAACTTTAAAGTGACCACCTATCAACCCAACAAGATTGTACGTTTACCCACTCACCACATCGTCAGTCGACCCTTGGAAAAAGTCTATCAAATCGTGTACCAGAAGGGAGTGCGACTTTCCAATCATTTCACCTTACCGTATGGACACGTCGGTATTGGTCTGTATATAAAAAGGAACCCTAGGCAAGATCGATAGTTCATTGTGACTACCAAGACCGAGCGAACAAGATGAATACTTTCAGAGAAACACAAAACAAGTTTAGACAGGCACAATTCAAGTGTGAGGCTTCTGAAGTGGAATGCGATTGTGAGCCTTGCGACTTTTCAACCTGTGTTAGTGACGGTGCCAGAAGAACCCGTCACCCAGGACGGGACTGTCGTGGACAGGCCTGAAAGACCCTTTCGGGAGGACACTTGTGTGACCTTACCCCCTAGTATAGAACTGGTTAGAACTTTACCCAAAACATGTTGTACAGACACTTGTGTTTATTCCACGTTCATGGTTATCATGTGCCTTTTATTCTTGTACTTAAGCATTTGGCTTTTATGTATTTTTGTCTTTCGTATTCATGTTTGAAAAGAAACATTCAATAAACGTGTTCTGAAAAAAAGTATATAAACTCTTGTCTTGTTTGTTTTCGTGTCACAACTGACATTTCTCACACTATGGCTACCTCTGCTGTCTCTGCTCCCTCTTCCTCTACTGTCAAAGTCATCGACGAACACTTAGATCGTGCCAGTTGGGAGGCTTTGTATCTTCGCCATCCCTTTAACATGCTCATTGTTGGACCTAGCGGTTCAGGCAAAACCGAATTCGTCAAACGTTTGATCGAACATAAACATCATTTGATCGATCGACCCCATCAACGAATCGTGTGGTGTTACAAAGAGTGGCAATCGGCGTACAGCCTCTTGCGAGAAAGTCAAGGCGATTTGAAACCTACGACTCCCGAGGATTTGCGATTTCGTACCCACTTGTTTCACTACTGGTGCCAAGACGAAGGTCCTGTCCTGTAAACGTCTCCGTCCTCGACTTCATTTCACTCCACATAAAAAAAATCTATAAAAACCTCAGACCCTTTTTCATCTGACTCACTCTCAGTGCGAACATGACGTCCCTTCAGTCGCATCTTCCCGTCAAATTGATTCGTGCCTTGTATGGCATCAGTCGAGAAAAAGATCCACAAATACGAGCCCGTGTCTTAGAAGCTAGTCTCAAAGAAGTCTTACGATGGTTCACGGTGACGGCACGTCAATTACTCCAAGGAATCATTCAGATTCCTCATCAAACCAAACGCTTTTTTGATCGAAACAAAGTCGCTTTGGTCCAACTGGCCGATCCCCGCATCGACACTCAAACCAAAAAACAAATCATTTTGAAACCTGGAGGGAGCGGTACTCTAGGAGGGGTCATCATTCGCTCACTTTTAAGATGGGATCCTAATGCCCCCAAAGTTATCCCCAAGACAAAAGTCCAACGAAGCCCCAAGAAGAAAAAGACCAGGTCCCCAAAGAGAAGAACTTCTCCAGTGGCAGAACCCTCCTCTGACCAGACACCACCACCCCGGAAAAAGAAAAGAAGCCCCCAGAAAAAGAAAAGTCCACAGAAGAAAACTAGTCACAAGAGAGGCACTTCGGCCAGGACGCAACCTTACACTCGCAAACCACGACCTGCCACGGCGGTGACTGCGTCTCCGGCAGCCTCACGTTTGTCCACTTCTCCGTTAATGACACCCAGAACTGAAGAGTACTTGGAGACGTTGATCACACCAAGAACTTCTCCGTTGATGACCCCCAAAAGAACTTCCCCAGTGGCAGGACCTTCCAATTTAGTGGCAGTGGCTGCTGCTCACAAAGTACCTTCTCCCAAAATCAAAGTTCAAGAAAGATCGGGCATGTTACAAAGTTTACTGGATTTGTCCAAGCAAGAACTGGCTCGATTTAGTCCGTTACGTACCTCTGCACGACGTGTCATGCCTGTCCTCAAACTAATACGACGTCAAGACAATCAGTGGCGACGCGTTCCAGTATAAAAAAGGCCTGTGACCAAGTCGGGGTATCAGTGTTTTTTGGTGCTCCTGAAGATTCAAAGATGTCACCCTCCAGAAAACCCCAAGGAAAGAAAAGGAAAGGACTGCCACCACGTTTAGCCAAACATGGGGACATGTTATCTGTCCTGTCCAAAGCTTCTCCACCCCTTCGAAAAAAACTCATTCAAACGGCCTCCAAAGAGGTCATCGATACCGTGTGCGAATGTTGTTTGAACGTTTTGAAAGGCACGATCCCTTTGTCCAAACACCAGAAACAATGCTTAGGCAAACATCGTCACGTTCTTCACCAAATGGTTCGAAAGAAAATTCCCATTCGTCAAAAAAAGAAGATGTTAGTGCAACGTGGAGGTATTTTACCTCTCTTGTTAGGCCCCATACTGAAAGGAGTCTTGGGAACCATGTTGGGAGGACTGGTGGGAGCAAGATAAAAAGGCCTCGGAAGTTCCAAGATCTCAGAATCAACCCCTGACAACCCCATGGAAGGACGAAAACTAGCTTTAGTACCTTACAAACGATGGATGGAATACCATCGGTGGCAAGAACAACACACCCCGCATTTACCTCCCAATCCCAATTTGAGCGAGATGTCCCAGTTACAACACGAACTGCAGTCCTTGATGGATCGCCAAGATTTGTCCGAAACAGAAAAATCGCAAAAGTACGGTCAACTCTTGCAATGACTGCAACTCTTTCACCAGAAAGCTTTAGACGAAACAGTTCTACCCACTCTGAAAGATTTTAAGACCTTGATGAAAAGTCCAGCACCATCACCAGTACCAGTACCAGTACCAGTGACCAAGACAGAAAAAGGAAAAGAAGAAGAAGGGTTTCAAACTCCACCAGAAAAAGTACGCAAGTTAACAACACCACCTACCTCCAGAATTGGATGGATTAAAAAGATGATGGCCACCCCTTCTTCATCACAAGAGAAAAAGAAAGTGAAGACAGAAGTGAAGACAGAAGTGAAACAAGAACCGATATCCCCCGCTCAGACATCCTCCTCCTCTTCAACACCTATTGCCGGTCGCACACGCAAAGCATTGCAATCCAAGAAAATACCCCAAGAGAAAAAGAGTAGCATCCTCCAAGAGTGGGTGCCTTATTAACACACCAACCAACACAAAAAAAAATGGAAAAAGTCTTAGCCAGCATTTACTACGATCCCTCCCATCCTGCAGGTTACGCAGGAGTTCAAAAATTGTATCGTGCTGCCAAAACGCGACTGAAAAGTCTCCGTTTACCTCAAGTGCAACGATGGTTACAAGAACAAGCTACCTACACTTTACACAAACCCATTCGACGCAAGTTTGCCAGAAGTCGCACCCGAGTGGAAGGCATCGATCATCAATGGCAAGCCGATTTAGCCGATGTCTCTCATTTGGCCAGCTACAATCGTGGCTACAAATATTTGTTTTGTGTCATCGACGTCTTTTCCAAATTTGCCTGGGTCGTGCCCTTGACTTCCAAATCGAGCAGCGAGTTAGTGCGAGCCCTGCAACGAGTGTTGAAACAAAGCGGTCGTCACCCTCTTCGATGGCAAACGGACAAAGGCACCGAATTTCTGAACCAAGCTTTCCAAAAAGAATTAAAGAAACGTGACATTCATTTTTTTACCACCGAGAATCCCGAAACCAAAGCCAGCATCGTGGAACGTTTTCAACGCACTTTGAAAGAACGCATGTGGAAATATTTTACGCATCACCACACTCTGAAGTACATCGACATCTTACCGCACCTGGTGCAAGCGTACAACCAATCTTACCATCGAAGCATCGGACGTGCCCCGCAAGACGTGACTCCCGACAACGAAGTGTTGGTGTTTGAGCGCCTGTTTGGTACGTCCCCGACGAGGGCTGTCCCCAAGAAAAGTGGAATGTTGGCCGTAGGAGATTGGGTGCGCATTGGCAAAACCAAACGCACTTTCGACAAAGGTTACTTACCTAACTGGACGACCGAATTGTTTCGCGTCACTGGACGAGTGCATGGTCGTCATCCTGCCGTCTATAAATTGGAAGACATGAACGGAGAAGTGCTCAAAGGAACGTTTTATTTGCCCGAGTTACAACGTGTGACCAAAAAAGAAGACGATGTGTACGACATCGAAAGCATTTTCGAACGCAGAACCCGTAAAGTGGGCAAACGACGTGTCAAAGAAGTCAAAGTACGTTGGAAAGGATATCCACCCAGTTTTGATTCTTGGATCGACGCTTCGCAAGTCATCGACTATAAAAAGAAGTGACCATCATGCCTTTTCACACAGACGCAGCTACGTCGACCACTCCTCCTTCACCTAGTTCTTCTGTGCAAGATTTACAAAAACAACCCTTCTGGGTGTGGTGTGGAGAACGTGTGCCTAAAACGCAAATCGTCTTTTTCTGCCAAATCTTCGTGGTGTATTGTGTCATCGGGGCAGCCATCGCCAATTTGAGTTTGCAACAAGGAGACAAACAATTGTGGACCATTTCATTGAGCAGTTGCATCGGTTACCTGCTTCCTAATCCCTCCCTGAAATTCACCTCGAACGGGAACCACGGGAACCTTGTGTCCAGTGCCAGTGGCATTCACCACTTCAACCACAACCAGAACCCCATTTTAGACGGAGACACGCCTCTGACGTCCACTAACCCCTCGGACAGCCACAGAACTCTGGAATTATGAGTCACCAAAGCCAATTTTACTTAACTTTACCCAGTGACAGTTCCATGGAGGTGTTTCCCAAGAACACGTTGTGCTGTTACACGGCCAAATTACCTCAGGCCATCCAGTTAGATCACGAAGCCCATTGGGAAGTGGCTTTAGTAGAAATCATTCACCCGACCCAAGTCCTCAATGTCCTTCCCAATCAAAATTTTTTTGATGTGGAAGTTCATGACGAGCAAATGCAACAGTGGATGGATAGCAATGTCAAATATGACAAGAAAACCCGTACACAAAAGTACACCACCTATCACTTGTTCATTCCCCCAGGCTATTATTTTAGTGGTCAACATTTGGTCAGCACCATAGCCTCCAGGTTTAATGTCGTGTTTCTGAAAGCTTTGGAGCATGTCAACAAAAGTGTCACCCTGGAGTACCACAAGGCAGCTCGTCGCTTCTTGATGAAATTTGAACGAAGTAAAATCATGTCCATTTTATTTTGTCCTGAATTGTTTGACATGTTGGGCGGAGACATGGACATGAGAAAGGCCATGCTCAAGAAAAACGAATTACCCATCGTTTACGACAACGAGTCTTTTAGCAAGTTATTTCGTACCCCGGTAGAACTGAACCAAGGACTGAATTTGATGTTCGTGTATTCCGATGTGGTGGAGTACAACGTGGTGGGACACACCGCCGTACCGTTACTGCGTGTCATTCCTTTCAAAGTGGATTCTGCCACGAACACTGACGAGGAAGGTGGAAACACTTACCACGTCCACCGCGAATTTGTCCATCCTCACTATTTGCTTGTCAGTAAGTCGTATTTGGACACGGTCAACATTGCTATAAAAGGAGATCTGGGACAAAATATTCCATTCACCAAAGGAAAAGTCACGGTGAAACTCCATTTTCGAAAACGGTTCTCTCACGACTCGTAAGTAAGTCATGTATCCAGTGTACCGAGGGGTTGCTCGACAGCGAGGACACGGCTTAGGAGATATGTTAAAATCGGCCTTTCGTTCGGTGGCCCCGGTGTTGAAACCGATGGTGACACGCGGATTGCACGCCTTGAAAGATGCGGCACTGACGCAAGGCAAAGAATTTCTCCAAAATGTCATCATCGACAAACAAAACCCTAAAGAAGCCTTCATGAGGGCAGGCAAAAATGTCTTGCTGCAAACGGGCAAAGACATTTTAGACCAACGAGAGACACCTATAAATGCCCTGCACGCTACCGAGTCAGGCATTCAGCAAGGACAAGGCAGAAAGAGACGACGAAGAAAACACCCTTTCACCAGACTTCAAGCGAGAAAGGCCAAGAAAAGAAGAACCGTTCGAGACTTAGACGTTTTCGATTATTGAGAAAAGAGACAAAAAAAAAATGATGCACCGAGAATCTTGCGCTTGTTCCAAGACGGAACTGGACCTGTTTGCCATGCCCCCCACCATGATGACGATGCAAGAATCCCAGTGGGTGCAATTTCACCCCGTCTCCTCACTGACCGATTCCGCTCCCATCGAGTTTGAAATCAAAGGACAGCCCGAAGATTACATCGATCTGAATAGCAGTTACTTGTACCTGAAAGTCAAAATTCTAGATAAGACTGGAGGTGCTATAGACGATGAAGCAGTAGCTCCCGTCAACAATTTCATGCATTCCTTGTTCAGTGGAGTGGACTTGTACTTGAATAACAAACTGGTCAGTATGGATACTTACCCTTATCGTGCCTACCTGGAAAATCTCTTGACGTACGGAATAGATGCCAAGAACACTCATCTCAATGCCTGTGTGGTATGGGAAGCTGACGAACCTACCAAGTTTGAAATATTGGAAACTGATGAAAAGAAAGACAACAATGATGGATTTGTAGAACGAAGAAAGAGAATCACGGGAGCCGACACAAGTTAAGAACTGATAGATCGTTTGCATTTGGACATGTGGTTGCAAGAAAAGTATTTGCTGAACGGGGTGGATGTCCGCCTGAGACTGAATCGTAGCAGTACCGCTTTCCATTTATTGGCTGATAGTGACGGTTACAAAACCAAAATCCAAGAAGCCAGACTCTACGTACGCCGTGTGGAAGTGTTACCTAAAGTGGGAAACGACATCAGTCAGACGCTGAGCAGAACGACCGCCAAGTATCCCATACGACGCGTGGAATTGAAAACCTTCACCATTCCCAAGGGACAGCGATCCATGATCGAAGATCATCTGTTCCAAGGACAGTTACCCAAACGTTTGATCGTTGGTATCGTCGAGAATACAGCCTTCAACGGAGCTGCCGAAAAAAATCCTTTCTACTTTCAACACTTTGGCGTGTCCAAAATCGAAGTCAGTCGCGATGGCAAGACCTTGTGTACCCGACCTTTCGAACCTGACTTTACCAAGAAGAATTACTTGAGATCGTACTTGTCCCTGTACGAAGCCACCGGACAGTTAGGAACCAATACCAGTCACGGTATTACGTACGAGGATTATGCAGGAGGCTACGCTTTGTGGGCTTTCGATTTCACTCCAGACCAAGGCAGCGACGAGGGACATTTCCATCCTATAAAATCCGGCCAGATTCGTGTGGAAATTCAGTTTAAAGACCGAGACCCTGATGAAATGGTGAACGTCATCCTGTATGCAGAATTCGATAATACCATAGAAATCAACAGTTTGAGAGAAGTCATCCTAGATTACTAGAAACCATGGAAGACTGTTATCCCTCTTTACCTAGTGGAGAAACTTTTAGTGTTGGATTATTGTTAAAAAATGTTAGAGTTGTTGTTGTTTAGTGTTAAGTGATTTTTGAATAAAAAATGTTGTGTTTTGAAAAAAATTGTTTGATGTTATATTGTTGGATTATTGTTAAAAATGTTAGAGTTGTTGTTTAGTGTTAAGTGATTTTTGAATAAAAAATGTTGTGTTTTGAAAAAATGCCTTTGTCTTTTGTTTAGCTATAAGAATGTTGGATTGATGCTCTTTCATTTCTTACTATCCCTCTCATGACACTCACTAAACGTTGCGACTCAAAAACCGTGTGGGGATGTTTTCCTTCACGTCCGCGCTTTGACTTTAAGAACCGGGGTTGTTTCCAGTCTAACCATCCATTGTCGACTCATCCTCCTACGAAGATGTGCTCCAAACTAGCTAAGCTCAACGAAGCCTACGTGAATTTGCATAGGGTCAGACACAGTCTGATACCGAAGCCAGAAGAAATAGAGAATGTGAGAATGTTAAAAATCACTGAAGACCTGATAGGAGAGCTCTTCAGAGAAGAAATGAACAGGGAAAAAGAAGAATGGACAGATAAGTACAGACTTCAGAGACAGCAGCAACAGCAGCAACAACAACAACAGCAGCAGCAACCTGAAGCTGACAGAGGCTTTGTCGTTGTCGTATCGACACCAAAGAGTTCTTCTTCTCTTTTCGAAGAAGCAGACCTATCGCCAGAAAGTCTATCCTCAGAGGACATCGCATTCTTAGAAACTAAAAAAGAATGCCATAGCAAACAAAAAAAACAGCCCTTTTCAGGGCTACCCAATACTCTAGAAAAGAAATAACCATCCATTTGCCAATGTGTGTAGGTAGAGTAGTGTGAAAATAAACACTAACTCTTTTTTAAAAATGTGAGGGTATGTGATTGTGTGTTTGTGTTTGTAAGTGCTCAAGTAAGTTGGTATGGATAGTAGATTAAAATGATGTCATTTTTGGTGTTTGAGGTGTATATTTGGGGTTAGATTGGATTGCTTTGCGTATGTGGATAGTCTATTGAAGTGATTTATAACAAAATTTAAAATAGTGATGGGTAGCATAAAAAAGTGAGTGAGTGTTTCTTTTAGGTCCGAGCGTTGTTGTTTTTGGTCATGATGTAGGTAAGATCAATTTTATGTTTTTAGGGGATGTTTTCCTTCACGTCCGCGCTTTCACTATAAATTGAAACTCGTTCGGCAGTCCAACTACCATTGTTGATTGATCAACACCAAAAATGAACACGAGACTGGAGAAACTGTTGGAACTTCATGTGCATCTGGAATATGCCAGGCGCATATTAAATGAACTGGCCGCGGAAGCCATTGTGGAGGAGGGAAGGATAAGAGAGGAGGAGGAAAGAAGAAACAAAGAAGAGGAGGAGAGAAGATATAAAGAAGAAGAGGAAAGAAGATACAAAGAAGAGATAAGATACAAAGAAGAGGAGGAGGAAAAGGAGAGAAGAAGAAAAAATTTCAGAATCCCAGAAACCGAAAATTGGGATTCTGAAGCCACATATCCTGCCTCTGCTCTCTCCCCCAAAAAGGTAAAAAGTAACTGGGGGACAAGATGTGTATGTGGCGCCAGGCCTGGAAGGTGCCACCATTAACCAGGTGTCCATGAAGTTCAAAAAAACCCCAGCCCTTTTCAGGGCTACCCAATACTCTAGAAAAGAAATAACGATCGATTTGCCAATGTGTATAGGTAGAGTAGTGTGATTATAAACACTAACTCTTTTTGAAAAAAAATGTGAGTGTATGTGTTTGTGTGATGGTGTTTGTAAGAGCTCAGGTATGGTTGTGTGAATAGTAGATTATGGGTTTCTTTATTGTTTATTTTGTGTGTTTGTGTTTGTGTTTATAATTGCTCACGTAAGTTTGTGTAAATTGTAGATTATGGGTTTGTTTATTGTTTCTTAGCGTATGTGGAGAGTATAGTTTTGGTTTTATTATATGAAATGAGAAAGTAGGGGATGTTTTCCTTCACGTCCGCGCGTTGTTGTTTCTTTGGTCATGATCTAGGTAAGATCAATTTTATGTTTTAGGGGGATGTTTTCCTTCACGTCCGCGCTTTCACTATAAGAACCCACAGTATTCGTCGTTCAAACCATTCTACAAAGAAGATGGCTTCTAACCAAATGGACAAAATGCAAACATTGCAAGACGTTTTAGACAACTTAGGAATGATGGAGCAGATGTTAATAAGACTCGTTGAAGACCATTATTCCTATAGTCCCTATCGTGTAAAGATGGAAATTAATAACTTAAAAAAGGTAAAGGACAAGATTAGTGGTGTAATGAAAGAGATAAAGGAGGAGAAAGAGGATGAAGAGGAAAGGATAAGAATAAGCAAATGGAACGAAAAAATTGAAAAAGAAGAAGAAAATGAGAAGAGGAAGAAAGAAGAGGAGGAAGACAAGAAGAAAGATGAGGAGGAGAATTAAAAGAAAGAAAAGAAGAGAAAGAGTGTAGGAGAGAAAATAAGAAGTTGGTGGAGGAAAAGAAGAAATTAGAAGCAGAAGAAGAAGAAAACCCAAAGGCCCTTTTCAGGGCCAGCCATATTTCTCGAAAAGAGATAGCCTTTCCATTGCCTACCCCTTTTTTGAATTTAAATTTAAATTTAAATTTAAAAAAACTTTTTAAAAAAAAAAAAAATCCCATATTCAATTCCCTTTGTCCCTAGACAAACCCAAACTCTATTCCCCCATGTTAATTTCCCTTGTCCCTAGACAGACCCAAACTCTATGTTAAATTCCCATTGTCCCTAAAGTGACCCACGATTTTTCCCCATGTTAAATTTCCATTGTCCCTAAAGTGACCCAGGGTGTTTTTTAATGCTAAGTCCCATTGTCCCTAAAGTGACCCCATTTACTACTAATAGTGATAATAATAGTGTCTGACTTATCATCCTTTTTAATCACTATACTGTCGCCATTCATTAGATTATATAAAGACTTAATTTCGTCCTTTGAAATATTACTATGATATTGCTTTTTATGATTGCCAGTTTATGTATCTTTTGTGATCGCGTATATAGCAGCAGGGGGGGGCGAATCCGACATTTTGTCCAAACGTCATTTGGCTTAATTAATACTTTCTGCACTCAGCGGATCCGGTGTCGTCAGCGCCCGGTAAAAAAAAAAGACGACGTCGTCGTCGGGGGATCGTCCAATCGTCATTTGGTTTAATTAATGCCTTCTGCGCGCCGATCCCCAGCGTCGTCAGCGTCCGGTAAACACATCGACGACCGCGTCGATGTCATCGCCCCCCCTGCTGCTAAGTGGCTACTTGCAATTTAACCGAATATTTGGTCAAGTCCGATACGATATCGTGTCCGAGGGTCATGTAAATTTATCGTTACAAATCCATGTGGGGTCGACTGAGCATGACTAAAAAAGTTTCGAAAAACATTAAAGTCCATGTCACCGCCGCACCATTTCGTAGCGTGTGTGTATCAACGCCGTTGAACACAGCAAGAATATTACAGTTGTCTCTGATTACTTTTGGAATCTGAGTGTATCGTTGAGTGACATATATCACGTCAGTGTTTTTATGCCTATCCTAGCTGGGTTCTTTTGAACATCATCGTACACGACTAGATTGTTAACGTCGCCCGATACCTGGTGCATCATTGATACTCGATGACAATCGCTGATGCATTCTCGTTGAAATCTTTCAACACCTCGTAGCATCGATGGAGGAAATGTCATTATTAATTTTTTACAAGAATTATGACATTTCCTCCATGTGGCGGGTCAGTTTGCAAAACAAAATCGATTTTTTTACTCTGTCATGGGGCATTGTTGTTGTTGTTGTCGTTTTACAAATAAAAAAGTTTTCATTAAATAATGCCCCATCGGCGATTTTTAACCGACGAGGATACCAATGAAATAATAAGACTCCGTGGGAAAACACCAATATCGGAAATAGCAGATCGATACAAAATTAGTTACCAGCGCATTTATAAAATTTGGAAAAATGAGCCTGACAACGATATCAGAATGATAGATCTCAGCATCGACGATGAAATAAAACAAATTGTTGATGCACCCAGTGATGCGAATTCATCCATGGACGCCATCGTGGATAAACAAACCATTCAGGACTTGCAATGGCGGTTAAATAATTTGACCAACGAGAATAAATCATTGCAACAACGGTTAAAAAACGTGTCAAGCACAGCCGATTATAATCGTATACAACGGCGTTATGATTATTTACAACAGCGTTATGATGATTTACAACAGCGACATGATGATATGCAACGGCGCCACGATGATGCGCAACGGCGTCACGATGATGCGCAACGGCGTCACGATGACATGCGACGCACCATTGGTGGGCTTCAGCATGAACTCGGAAATGTTCGGAAGGAATTGAATGAAGCACAACACGATAATGCGCTACTGATTCAGCGAATCACCGAGATGACCGCCGCCCCCAACGAGCCAGAAATAACCAGAAAAAAGAAAAATCCTCGCGAGGATAAACCTCACGAGGATAAGCCTCGCCAGGACAAATTTGTAATGGATGAAATTCCCGGTGTGGTATCTCGCAAGGATATCAGGTTTGTGAACCGCATGGACAAGGCGCTTCAAGATGGCGACTAGGCCTTTCGTTCGGTAATTACCCATCGTTTAACGTCATGGTTCGGAAACATTTTTTCATATTCTCTCTGGTAATATTTGTCGCGGAGACATAACCGAGCTTTCGCTGAACGACTTTCGAATACCATACAATCGTATTTATCTCCGCTGGGGAATTTCTGAACCGCATGAAATTTTCCGTTCTTGAATTTCACGCTGATCGGCATCCTCGGGCAGGACTTTTTATAATCGCTGATGACGCTGTCGAATTTCACCGGGTGATATTCCAACAGTGACATTATAATTAAAGCCGTTATTTAATTAAATATTAAAATGATATCAGGTAGTATGGGGTTTGGATCGCATCATGTTCCTCATGACAGAATAAATTGGATTGACCGCAGCAATAATGATTTACCGCCTTATATCCCACCACGACAATTTCGATATGATAAAACCCGAAAAACAACACCCGATGGTGTCGTTATGGGCTGGCAAATAAATAATATCTCAAAGAAAAAAATTATCGAGTTTGATTCGGCGCCAGAAACCGCTAGGCATTTTAATCTATAATGATGATCTCGTTGATGGCATCGGAGACACTCCGCGGGGATAAATGCGCTTGGTTTAATAACCTCGAAACGTTATTCGATAACGCCGTTGATGATCTTCCGTTGCGTTGTCGCGACGAGGTAAAGCGAATGCTCCGACAACCATGAGAGACTGGTTGCCATTAATCCGAAACCATCGTTGGATTTCAGCCTCGTTGGGATGTGTGACCATCGTGATAACATCTCGGTGGGAGCCTCAATTCGTCGTACAAACGGCTCTATCAGGTTTGTGGAAACTGTCATAATTACTATATAAATAATTACTCTGACACTTTCCCCATCATGTCTTGTGATTAATCCGACCCATCATATCGGGAAAACCATCCATTAACCGCCCACACATGGAAATTGCAACATCGCGGGCGAATCACCAACGGGGAGTATCACTGACATTTTCATCGAGCGTGGAGGTCGTATCATCGATGGGGAAACTGTCATAGTTCTTATAAAAAATTATTCTGACATTTCCTCCATTGATGGGGGACTGTCATGACTGATGGGGAAACTGTCATAGTTCTTATAAATAATTATTCTGACACTTTCCCCATTATCGAGAAAACCATCCATTAACCGACCACACATGGAATCGTAACGCGCTGGTATGTTCGTCCGTCGCGGTAACATCCTTTCCAGCGAATCCCGCATCATCGATGGTCTCGTTGATCCACGCTGGATTACTTGCAAAATCAGATTCGGGCCAGTTGGGATAGTACAATGTGTAATTCGATCGATCCGTGTGTTTAATATCATCGGATATCAATTGCCCGCCGAATCCCTTGTAGATCGATTTGATTTTTTCAACGATATTTTTTAGCGTCAAATTGCCCCTTCTAAACCTCATATCCGGGAATATCTCACAAAAATGTTTCAATAGTGCATTATACTTGTCAAGTCGGTCTGGTTGCGCCAGCATCTCAGAGATGCTATTGACTAACTTGGCACGACTCACAGGAACGCTTTTCACATCAAGTCGATCCGGAACTACATCGGGGAGACTTAACGCGCCAAGAACGTTTCTAATGATTTCAAGTTGTTGCCGGGGATTGATTTTATCGGATCGACACGGCGTCGTTGCTACAGCGTTACCGTTATTATGCTCGTCGACTACAACACGCTGATATCGCTGCAGCCGCGAAACGTTTTTATTCAGATGTTCTATCCGGTAGTTATCTAGTTTTCTTACGTCGGTCTGAAACACGTAATTGAGATACGTCAATGCCTTTTCGTATGGCTCTAGCCGCTGTTCGGGGTCGTATTGGTAGTACTTATCACGTGTAGTATCACTATTAACCGCAGCGATTCTTTCCCCGACTGATGTCTTCAAAAAATCATCTACGCGTGGATCACTATTGAGTACCGCGTCACTGACTCGTTTCTGCTTTTGTTGTTTTTTTTCCTTCCATGTTTCGTATTCATCTGGTAATTCCCATTCAACTGAATAACCGGTTCGTTTCATCATTTCAACGAGTCTGCACGTGAAATAGCGTTTTGAATTGTTCTCGTCAATAATCGTGCTAATAAACATATGTCCGTAACCGGTATGTACATCACAGCGATTCGGGGTTCTAAACAGCAACTCTGACGACGATAGATTCCTTTCATGTGATTCGATTGCGGAAATAATTCCATCGCGGGTCAATGGAAGCTCCGTGCGGTCTCGTTTTGTTGCTGAATAACGTATTTCCGAAATATTTCTGAAACGATGGATTGCCTGTTTGGTCGCCTCTACAGAACCTAATTCTTCAGAAAGCACTGTCATGTACTTGAATCGCGGATCCACAATGGATACCCCGGCCTCGACGGTACAATTGTAGATCACCACGTAGATGTTTTCAAACGCCGCAGTGGTATCAGCGAAATCTCGCTGTTTTTCGGCCGGGTCGGTGTCCGCATGATAGTACTTTACCCGGTATCCTAAGTGCTGTAACAATCTGGCGAGTTTTTCCACAGAATAATTTCCGCATCGATTGTGCGTGAATACAACTACACGATTTCCTCGTTGCAACGTATCCAACAGCTTATTGTAGTTATCTCTGTGAGATTGTTCCACAATACATTTTTTACCATGATCGGGCCGATATTCGTTGGTGATGAATTTCATGTCCGGGCGATTTAAGTATTTCCTGAATAATTCTAAGTCGTCATTGTTAGCATCCGCGTCAAGTACAATTACCCGTCTCGCGGATGAAATCAGCCATGTCAGTGTTCCCCAAATCTGTTTACCGCGACTTGATGAGACCACCTGTCGAAGGATTCCGTGCCACTCATCCAGCAATAGAACATCGGGAATCCCCCCGACCCGTACAATTGATTCTATTTGGGAAATAACCCTGCGATGCTTTTTTGTATCGAATATAATATCCCCATGGATATTTTCGTACGTTTCGAGATTATAGTCAATGGCGGTCTTTCTGGTAAAGGTCTTTCTATACGAGACGCACAATACAGACTGATCATCTCGTATTGATTTCCACGCCGACTCTGACTTGCCGAGTCCACAGTGGGATCCGTCCATGTAGTCGTCGTTGAGAATGATTTTACATCCCCGGCCGCCTTCATGAACAGGTGGCTCGCGATAAGTGTAATCGGGATTCCTTTTGGGAAACTCGCCACTGTAGTCTTTGCGACGATAATTAAAACTCCTTACATACCTTTCGTAGAGGGTTTTATCGTCACTAGCGGTTCCAATATCACGCGGTATTATTATTTTTTGCGTGCTTCTGTAACAACCGATTACAAACTGATCAGAGTATACGCGCACAAATGCGTCAATGGCCTTCCCCTCGATGAATCCACCGATCTCATTGTATCCGTGACGTCGCTGACATATGCTGCAAAATGAGCCCGCAACTCGCCCCAGCGATATTATGTTGCTGAGTTCATTTGTAGTCCCGGTGATTTGATCGGGTTGTCCGGACAACAACGTGGAAAATTGTCGAATTTGTTCAGCAGTAAGATCATCACACTCGGTGATTTCAGGTTCCGGTTCAGGCTCGAGTTGTTCGTAACACGGCTGAATAGAGACCGGACAAGATAGCAGCGTACTGGTGAATCCAACAGGATGGATTAATCGCTTATCAACGCTGTTTGGTTTCGCCGACCTGGTTCCGGACAATTTGATGCTATGCAGCCCAGCTTGCGTATCAACATTCCATGCTGGTCTATCCGCGGCGACTTTCTTCAACAGTGATTGATGTTCCTCGAAATTCACCGGGATCGTTTTCAACATGATGTGATAACCGCCGCTGGTTTCAAAAACCAGAACATCATTAATGGAATCAACTAACTCATGGAAATACGACAACAACTCGGCCAGCGATGGCGTCTTGGAATCCACGTCGATGGTAGGATATCTGCACCGGTGTTTCGGAATAATCTCATTAACAGCGGAATATCCCTGAAATTCTACTATGTCCGGGTTGTCCACAAACACGTAAAATCTCCCCATCTGTTGAATGATTACTCCACGAAACCGATGGTCTGCGACGGTGAGGAGTTCCATTGCGGACTTTTTGCTGGAAACGCTCCAAGATGGACCCAAATGCCTTCGGTAGTATTCTCGCAAGTTGTGATACGTTTCCGGGGACGTAAAGAATTCATCCGGAGACTCCTCGTAGTAAGATGTTCCGCGCCCCAATGCGTCGATAAAGGCGTTATTGGAATAATGATTATCCATTATACTGTATAATTTTTAATATTTAATTGAATGCTTATTAATGGTTAATAATAATGGTTAATCCGGCGCTTGCTGTCAATAAATGCAAATGGCTTCCCCAGGGATCAGGGGTCCCATGCGGAAAAAACTGCTACGGCGAGTTTTGCGGGGTGCATAATAGTAGATCGAAACAGGGAAGCAAAAACGGTCCTCAGCCCTGTCTTGGATGCGGCAAGGGCGTCCGAGGAAAGGTTAAAATCTGTATCAGCTGTGGATGCCCCCAGTATCGGTCCGCGGTAGAATATTGCCAACGAAAGAATAAACCGATACCATCTCCGGAAGAGTTTTTAAAATCCCGACGCGGTTGAACGGGATTTTTAATTGTGGAATGACCTGCCGCCACATGGGGAAAGTGTCAGAATAATTATTTATAAGAACTATGACAGTTTCCCCATCAATACTGACCCGTCACAATTATGACAGTCCCCCCCCATCGATGGAGACTGGTCAGAGTAAAAAAAAAATCGATTTTGTTTTGCAAAACTGACCCGCCACACATATCAATCGTTTGTAAAATCATATAATATTGTGAATCCGCGTCAATTTTGACCGTTTTTGGTCTTTTTTTGACCGTTTTTGGTCTTTTTTTGACAGTTTTTGGTCTTTTTTTGACCGTTTTTGGTCTTTTTTTGAGGGCAAAAACCCCAGGAAATCATTTAGAGAAAATCGATGTTTTTGCTAAAAAATCGAAAAAAAACGACTATAGGCAGCAAAAAACGACCAAAAATGACTAGAAATCAAGAAAAAACCAGAAAAAAAACCGGATTTTTATCGAGGGCAAAAACCCAAGGAAATTTTGTCAAAATTTATTCCGGTTTTCCGCATGACAAAGTAATGGAGGAAATGTCATAATTTCCTGTAAAAAATTAATTATGACATTTCCTCCATCGATGCTGAATCGATTTTGTTTTGCAAAACTGACCCACTGGCAATGTCACCCCGCGCAATTGTTTCAATGACCACAATTGCCCCATGAAAATGACAGTAACCGTGGAGGACTTATTCCGTCGTGAAAATGGCTCTATCATCGATGGAGGAAATGTCATAATAATTCCTCCATGCTGGTGATTTTGTAAACGCCAGGGCGCGTTTCACTGAAATCGTAATACCGTCGGCGTTACCAACACCAGCATGACCCTATACGACGGCACAAAAAAAATAGCGGAGGCGTTTGTTTATACTGCGATGTAGCATGTTAATGGGGGGATGATGATTTACAAGTAAATTACCTATCGCGGCGATGAATTACAAAAAAATATCGCGGTAATAATTTACAATTAATTTTTTTCTCTGCGGTAAAAATATGACGGTTGTTTTTATTGTTGTTGTTATTGCAAGGTCACTACTAGTAGTAACTACTTAGTCGTTTTTTTTTTCGATTTTTTAGCAAAAACATCGATTTTCTCTAAATGATTTCCGGTCATAGTTCTTATAAATAATTATTCTGACACTTTCCCCATGTGGCGGCAGGTCATTCCACAATTAAAAATCCCGTTCAACCGCGTCGGGATTTTAAAAACTCTTCCGGAGATGGTATCGGTTTATTCTTTCGTTGGCAATATTCTACCGCGGACCGATACTGGGGGCATCCACAGCTGATACAGATTTTAACCTTTCCTCGGACGCCCTTGCCGCATCCAAGACAGGGCTGAGGACCGTTTTTGCTTCCCTGTTTCGATCTACTATTATGCACCCCGCAAAACTCGCCGTAGCAGTTTTTTCCGCATGGGACCCCTGATCCCTGGGGAAGCCATTTGCATTTATTGACAGCAAGCGCCGGATTAACCATTATTATTAACCATTAATAAGCATTCAATTAAATATTAAAAATTATACAGTATAATGGATAATCATTATTCCAATAACGCCTTTATCGACGCATTGGGGCGCGGAACATCTTACTACGAGGAGTCTCCGGATGAATTCTTTACGTCCCCGGAAACGTATCACAACTTGCGAGAATACTACCGAAGGCATTTGGGTCCATCTTGGAGCGTTTCCAGCAAAAAGTCCGCAATGGAACTCCTCACCGTCGCAGACCATCGGTTTCGTGGAGTAATCATTCAACAGATGGGGAGATTTTACGTGTTTGTGGACAACCCGGACATAGTAGAATTTCAGGGATATTCCGCTGTTAATGAGATTATTCCGAAACACCGGTGCAGATATCCTACCATCGACGTGGATTCCAAGACGCCATCGCTGGCCGAGTTGTTGTCGTATTTCCATGAGTTAGTTGATTCCATTAATGATGTTCTGGTTTTTGAAACCAGCGGCGGTTATCACATCATGTTGAAAACGATCCCGGTGAATTTCGAGGAACATCAATCACTGTTGAAGAAAGTCGCCGCGGATAGACCAGCATGGAATGTTGATACGCAAGCTGGGCTGCATAGCATCAAATTGTCCGGAACCAGGTCGGCGAAACCAAACAGCGTTGATAAGCGATTAATCCATCCTGTTGGATTCACCAGTACGCTGCTATCTTGTCCGGTCTCTATTCAGCCGTGTTACGAACAACTCGAGCCTGAACCGGAACCTGAAATCACCGAGTGTGATGATCTTACTGCTGAACAAATTCGACAATTTTCCACGTTGTTGTCCGGACAACCCGATCAAATCACCGGGACTACAAATGAACTCAGCAACATAATATCGCTGGGGCGAGTTGCGGGCTCATTTTGCAGCATATGTCAGCGACGTCACGGATACAATGAGATCGGTGGATTCATCGAGGGGAAGGCCATTGACGCATTTGTGCGCGTATACTCTGATCAGTTTGTAATCGGTTGTTACAGAAGCACGCAAAAAATAATAATACCGCGTGATATTGGAACCGCTAGTGACGATAAAACCCTCTACGAAAGGTATGTAAGGAGTTTTAATTATCGTCGCAAAGACTACAGTGGCGAGTTTCCCAAAAGGAATCCCGATTACACTTATCGCGAGCCACCTGTTCATGAAGGCGGCCGGGGATGTAAAATCATTCTCAACGACGACTACATGGACGGATCCCACTGTGGACTCGGCAAGTCAGAGTCGGCGTGGAAATCAATACGAGATGATCAGTCTGTATTGTGCGTCTCGTATAGAAAGACCTTTACCAGAAAGACCGCCATTGACTATAATCTCGAAACGTACGAAAATATCCATGGGGATATTATATTCGATACAAAAAAGCATCGCAGGGTTATTTCCCAAATAGAATCAATTGTACGGGTCGGGGGGATTCCCGATGTTCTATTGCTGGATGAGTGGCACGGAATCCTTCGACAGGTGGTCTCATCAAGTCGCGGTAAACAGATTTGGGGAACACTGACATGGCTGATTTCATCCGCGAGACGGGTAATTGTACTTGACGCGGATGCTAACAATGACGACTTAGAATTATTCAGGAAATACTTAAATCGCCCGGACATGAAATTCATCACCAACGAATATCGGCCCGATCATGGTAAAAAATGTATTGTGGAACAATCTCACAGAGATAACTACAATAAGCTGTTGGATACGTTGCAACGAGGAAATCGTGTAGTTGTATTCACGCACAATCGATGCGGAAATTATTCTGTGGAAAAACTCGCCAGATTGTTACAGCACTTAGGATACCGGGTAAAGTACTATCATGCGGACACCGACCCGGCCGAAAAACAGCGAGATTTCGCTGATACCACTGCGGCGTTTGAAAACATCTACGTGGTGATCTACAATTGTACCGTCGAGGCCGGGGTATCCATTGTGGATCCGCGATTCAAGTACATGACAGTGTTTTCTGAAGAATTAGGTTCTGTAGAGGCGACAAAACAGGCAATCCATCGTTTCAGAAATATTTCGGAAATACGTTATTCAGCAACAAAACGAGACCGCACGGAGCTTCCATTGACCCGCGATGGAATTATTTCCGCAATCGAATCACATGAAAGGAATCTATCGTCGTCAGAGTTGCTGTTTAGAACCCCGAATCGCTGTGATGTACATACCGGTTACGGACATATGTTTATTAGCACGATTATTGACGAGAACAATTCAAAACGCTATTTCACGTGCAGACTCGTTGAAATGATGAAACGAACCGGTTATTCAGTTGAATGGGAATTACCAGATGAATACGAAACATGGAAGGAAAAAAAACAACAAAAGCAGAAACGAGTCAGTGACGCGGTACTCAATAGTGATCCACGCGTAGATGATTTTTTGAAGACATCAGTCGGGGAAAGAATCGCTGCGGTTAATAGTGATACTACACGTGATAAGTACTACCAATACGACCCCGAACAGCGGCTAGAGCCATACGAAAAGGCATTGACGTATCTCAATTACGTGTTTCAGACCGACGTAAGAAAACTAGATAACTACCGGATAGAACATCTGAATAAAAACGTTTCGCGGCTGCAGCGATATCAGCGTGTTGTAGTCGACGAGCATAATAACGGTAACGCTGTAGCAACGACGCCGTGTCGATCCGATAAAATCAATCCCCGGCAACAACTTGAAATCATTAGAAACGTTCTTGGCGCGTTAAGTCTCCCCGATGTAGTTCCGGATCGACTTGATGTGAAAAGCGTTCCTGTGAGTCGTGCCAAGTTAGTCAATAGCATCTCTGAGATGCTGGCCCAACCAGACCGACTTGACAAGTATAATGCACTATTGAAACATTTTTGCGAGATATTCCCGGATATGAGGTTTAGAAGGGGCAATTTGACGCTAAAAAATATCGTTGAAAAAATCAAATCGATCTACAAGGGATTCGGCGGGCAATTGATATCCGATGATATTAAACACACGGATCGATCGAATTACACATTGTACTATCCCAACTGGCCCGAATCTGATTTTGCAAGTAATCCAGCGTGGATCAACGAGACCATCGATGATGCGGGATTCGCTGGAAAGGATGTTACCGCGACGGACGAACATACCAGCGCGTTACGATTCCATGTGTGGTCGGTTAATGGATGGTTTTCTCGATAATGGGGAAAGTGTCAGAATAATTATTTATAAGAACTATGACAGTTTCCCCATCAGTCATGACAGTCCCCCATCAATGGAGGAAATGTCAGAATAATTTTTTATAAGAACTATGACAGTTTCCCCATCGATGATACGACCTCCACGCTCGATGAAAATGTCAGTGATACTCCCCGTTGGTGATTCGCCCGCGATGTTGCAATTTCCATGTGTGGGCGGTTAATGGATGGTTTTCCCGATATGATGGGTCGGATTAATCACAAGACATAATGGGGAAAGTGTCAGAGTAATTATTTATATAGTAATTATGACAGTTTCCCCAAACCTGATAGAGCCGTTTGTACGACGAATTGAGGCCCCCACCGAGATGTTATCACGATGGTCACACACCCCAACGAGGCTGAAATCCAACGATGGTTTCGGATTAATGGCGACCAGTCTCTCATGGTTGTCGGAGCATTCGCTTTACCTCGTCGCGACAACGCAACGGAAGATCATCAACGGCGTTATCGAATAACGTTTCGAGGTTATTAAACCAAGCGCATTTATCCCCGCGGAGTGTCTCCGATGCCATCAACGAGATCATCATTATAGATTAAAATGCCTAGCGGTTTCTGGCGCCGAATCAAACTCGATAATTTTTTTCTTTGAGATATTATTTATTTGCCAGCCCATAACGACACCATCGGGTGTTGTTTTTCGGGTTTTATCATATCGAAATTGTCGTGGTGGGATATAAGGCGGTAAATCATTATTGCTGCGGTCAATCCAATTTATTCTGTCATGAGGAACATGATGCGATCCAAACCCCATACTACCTGATATCATTTTAATATTTAATTAAATAACGGCTTTAATTATAATGTCACTGTTGGAATATCACCCGGTGAAATTCGACAGCGTCATCAGCGATTATAAAAAGTCCTGCCCGAGGATGCCGATCAGCGTGAAATTCAAGAACGGAAAATTTCATGCGGTTCAGAAATTCCCCAGCGGAGATAAATACGATTGTATGGTATTCGAAAGTCGTTCAGCGAAAGCTCGGTTATGTCTCCGCGACAAATATTACCAGAGAGAATATGAAAAAATGTTTCCGAACCATGACGTTAAAAGATGGGTAATTACCGAACGAAAGGCCTAGTCGCCATCTTGAAGCGCCTTGTCCATGCGGTTCACAAACCTGATATCCTTGCGAGATACCACACCGGGAATTTCATCCATTACAAATTTGTCCTCGCGAGGCTTATCCTCGGGAGGTTTATCCTCGCGAGGATTTTTCTTTTTTCTGGTTATTTCTGGCTCGTTGGGGGCGGCGGTCATCTCGGTGATTCGCTGAATCAGTAGCGCATTATCGTGTTGTGCTTCATTCAATTCCTTCCGAACATTTCCGAGTTCATGCTGAAGCCCACCAATGGTGCGTCGCATGTCATCGTGACGCCGTTGCGCATCATCGTGACGCCGTTGCGCATCATCGTGGCGCCGTTGCATATCATCATGTCGCTGTTGTAAATCATCATAACGCTGTTGTAAATAATCATAACGCCGTTGTATACGATTATAATCGGCTGTGCTTGACACGTTTTTTAACCGTTGTTGCAATGATTTATTCTCGTTGGTCAAATTATTTAACCGCCATTGCAAGTCCTGAATGGTTTGTTTATCCACGATGGCGTCCATGGATGAATTCGCATCACTGGGTGCATCAACAATTTGTTTTATTTCATCGTCGATGCTGAGATCTATCATTCTGATATCGTTGTCAGGCTCATTTTTCCAAATTTTATAAATGCGCTGGTAACTAATTTTGTATCGATCTGCTATTTCCGATATTGGTGTTTTCCCACGGAGTCTTATTATTTCATTGGTATCCTCGTCGGTTAAAAATCGCCGATGGGGCATTATTTAATGAAAACTTTTTTATTTGTAAAACAACAACAACAACAACAATGCCCCATGACAGAGTAAAAAAATCGAATTTGGTTTGCAAACTGACCCGCCACATGGAGGAAATGTCATAATTCTTGTAAAAAATTAATAATGACATTTCCTCCATCGATGCTACGAGGTGTTGAAAGATTTCAACGAGAATGCATCAGCGATTGTCATCGAGTATCAATGATGCACCAGGTATCGGGCGACGTTAACAATCTAGTCGTGTACGATGATGTTCAAAAGAACCCAGCTAGGATAGGCATAAAAACACTGACGTGATATATGTCACTCAACGATACACTCAGATTCCAAAAGTAATCAGAGACAACTGTAATATTCTTGCTGTATTCAACGGCGTTGATACACACACGCTACGAAATGGTGCGGCGGTGACATGGACTTTAATGGTTTTCGAAACTTTTTTAGTCATGCTCAGTCGACCCCACATGGATTCGTAACGATAAATTTACATGACCCTCGGACACGATATCGTATCGGACTTGACCAAATATTCGGTTAAATCATAGCAGCAAGGGGGGCGATGACATCGACGCGGTCGTCGATGTGTTTACCGGACGCTGACGACGCTGGGATCGGCGCGCAGAAGGCATTAATTAAACCAAATGACGTCCGGACAATTGTCGATTTGGCCCCTCGACGATGACAACGACGACGACGTCGTTTTTTTTTTTTACCAGGCGCTGACGACACCGGTTCCGCTGAGTGCAGAAAGTATTAATTAAGCCAAATGACGTTTGGACAAAATGTCGGATTCGCCCCCCCTGCTGCTTATATATAAAAATCTAAATATGAATCACGTAAAAGATGACTTAATTCTGTTATAAAAAGGTTATTTGGGTGACAAGTGTTGGATGACTTCTCCAACCAATTTGGGCGACTTCTCCAACAACTCTGGGGCGACTTCTCCAGATACCATGGGTCGAGTTCTCTCAGGGCGAGTTCTCCATGGGGCAAGTTCTCCGCATACAATTTATTACCATGCAGGCATAAGAGAGGGGCGGGCGGAGTTTAGATGAAAGTCACGATCCAGTGACATAAAGCAATAGATACTCGTATAAATACTTGATGAAAACGTACATTTCAGCTCTTATATGTGTGCTGCCATATCATTGTTTACTACCATCTGCGGGACCCCGAGTGGCCGAGTGGTCTAAAGCGCTCTCCGTTACGGATCACTGCCATCTCACCTCTGTCTTGCGCCAGTTCGAGTCTCGGATTCAGCCAGTGTGGGTATGTGAGAAAGCTTGCCGATAGCTTCTCGTGGGTCGGTGGTTCTTTCCAGGGTTTTCCCGGGTTCTTCCTCCACCACTAATACTGGCCGCCATGTATAGCCAATCGTGTGCTGGAAAATGGCGTTAAACCCCACAACAACAACAACTACTACCATCTGCGGCGATCTATAATGACAAATGTTCTATTCATGTAAGCGGTGTAGGTCACTCGAATTGCCCTTCGTCAAATGCGCGTGACCGTACCCGATGCGGCTATTGGATAGGTTTGGCCACCTAAAAATAGTATATGAAAATGATCTATAAGGCGAGCCATGAGGGTCTTAAAATGTAAAACGCCTCGCGATGGCTATGCTCCAGTATGCGTAATAGTTTAAACTAGCTCAAACAGACTGCTCGTGTGGTTCTATGAGATCTGCGTACGTGAATCTGGTTAAGGTCTAAGCAACGGTTGCAACACTCAATCCGAAGCTTGCAAAAGAGTTTTATATATATATATATATATATATATATATATATATATATATATATATATATATATATATATATATATATATATATATATATATATATATATATATATGTATATATATATATATATATATATATATATATATATATATATATATATATATATATATATATATATATATATTTTTTTTTTTTCTTTATTTAACTTGGATAACACATTTTTGGTCATAATGATCTATTACAGTTGTATAACTGGCACAATCAATGGCTTTTAAAGTTTAATCTAGGAAGAAAAGAAGAAAAAGTTAATCTTGAACTGATTTTTATAATAACGATCTTAAATGTGTGGATTCTCATCGCCATCGAGGATTATTACCTTGATCAATTTTGAAAAGAATAAAACTTGCTACGAAAATTACAAAATAAGATCAATAATGCAAAACCAAAGCCTCTACTGACATAGAGTTTCGTTTCTCTAAGTGGGTTAGTTTATTTTGTTACTTTAGTTTTGTCGTTAATGTTCCTTGAAAAGGATGTGCCTTCGTTTATCTGCCGAACGTTTCATTGAGATCGCACCCTCTCTGCTGCTACAAATGTGTGAGTAATTAAATCGTTATTATATCAATAATGGAATCTTACACTAGTAGACTAGCTCGAGAAAGATTGGAAGCAATCAGAATATATATTCCTGGTCGTGACGCTCTCAAATAAATACTGAAGGAACAACAAGAAGCACAAGTTGAATATATAGAAGAAAAAGAACGATTTTTAAAACCTATTACAAAAGCTACTGAAATAGTTGCAGAAGCCACTGAAAGTCTTCTTCCGGCAGTAAGACAAACTGTTGAGCAAACTGAAATGATAGCAAGAAGAACTAAACAGACAAAAAATATTTTAAGAGATCTTCCAGTTATAGCTGCTGCTCAACCTCGACCTTCTCAACCTGAAGAAGAACTTGAAGGCGCTGTTGAAGGAGAACCAGAACCTAAATCAAAAAAAGGTTAAAACTGATATGAGTGAAAAAAGTTAATCCAGGATTTATTGATAAAATAAATAGACTTAGTGAAAATGATTTAGCTAATTTTGGATTTTATTCTGTTAATTAGAGAAAAAAATACTTAAAACCTGGGTATGAAAATATAGATACAAAAATGGGGAAAAATGGGTATATCGAGCATATAAAGGTACTAGCCAAGCCCTGAACTTATGAAATATCTAAATAACACGGATAAACCTCAAAAAAGTATGGAAGGATTGCCAGGTCAGAAACAAAATCAGGCGGCGTAAGATATTTTAAGAAAAGTTGATGGTCAATCATGTCCCTTTAAGAAAATATTTAAACCTGAAATTATTAAAGAACGTAAAGACCCCACTAAATTAATTGGTATGATAAAACAGAAAATTATGTATTACCTCAATATCTTCAAAAGCGAACACCATAAAAATGGGTTGCTGAGGTATATGGAGCTACAGCTGATTTAGTTAAAATTAATTGGAATGACCCAAATTTAATACAATTTCAAAAAGTAGTAAAATAATACAAGGAAACGAAAGAAGAACAAGGACTATAACAAATGGAAGAGGAAGATATTCTTGCTGAACTGGTGGAATCTGTCCTTACCGTGTTCTTGCCGATGTTGACCGACTAGAAGTTCTGATCGGAGGAAAACGCGCAGGAAATAACTCTCCAGAAATTGATAATGAAACATCTGATATTTGCCGAAGATTATCTACAGGTGGTGTTATGGATCGTAACATTTATCATTCTCTTATTAATTAAATCACTGATGATTATTACAGCGATTTGAAACAACTAATTAATCAGTATGTAATATAAGCACGATAATGCATAATGCTCAACGTGGGCCTGTTAGGGTAGTACACTCACGATTGCCAACCTACAAAGCAATTTACGGAGATGGACTTGGTGATGTTGTTCAGGGTTTATTTAAGAAGATATCCCCAAAATCAACGCCGATTGCAAAACAATCATGGATGAAAGCGATCGAAACTATTCGCGATAATTTTATTGGTGCTATTGGTAATGATACTGGTAAAGCATTTTCATAGGTCAAAGAAAGATTAGCTCGATTAGTACGAAGAAAGCCACACACGCCAGTGAAATTACCAAGCACTGAGATTATGCCTGCAACTGTCAGTAAAATAATAAATCAGGCTGCAAAAAACTAGCAGCGTTGGCTGTTAATGAAGCGGTTTCTACGGATTTGACTAATACAATTACGCCAATAAATACAAGTTTTATTTCAGGAAGCGGTCTTCGTGTTAGACGAAGATAATTATAATAAAATGTTTAAGCGTATATCCGATCCAGCGTTCGACATGGATGCACCAGTTCTTAAAGATGACTCTATACGCGATTATCAGTATTATTCTTATGACGCACGTGTACCTAACGCACGAGGAAGAATCGAACTACAAATTCAAGATACAAGCAGATATTTCTTACCTACTGAGGCATTTATTGAAGTAGAAGGAGATTGTAACAGATGTTCCTCTTAAAATAGCCCATGGAGCTGATGTCATAGTTGGTTTTGTTAATGATATTATGGCGTTATTTGTTAGCGCTACGTGCATGATTGGTTGAAGAAATATTGAAACAATTCAAAAAGAAGTTGACGTTGCCACAGCGATATTAGATTTAGCAAGATATTCAGACGATTATACAAGATCAGCTGGTCCGTCAATGATGTTTGTAAAAGATAACACTGATCATCGTGATCCCGAGTCGTATAATATAAGACGACCAAGAAACGTCGCCGACAACGCTGACGCTGATGCTGATCTGCGGCCGGTGGTTCATGGAGGCAATCTCAATTACACTGGTCAACAGTGAAATCATTACTGACTTGAAAAGGCCCTAATCTGTAGTATTTTGGTGTGCCGAACACGAATATAACCGTGAAAAATTTGTATTGGCTCTCGTTTTGAAGATATTCATATACCTCATTTTCTATGTTTCACTGTGTAAATTTCTCCAGTAGGACTGCAGCAACATCCGGAATAATGATGTAACATTGCATAATACCATCATGCTCACATCATCCACAGTTGATTGCATCATTTTCTGATGCAATGCAATACTAATGCCATGCGGCTGCTGAAGTAAGTTGACGTCAGCAGTGTACTATACATGTGTAGGCCTATTATACTAATGCTAGGCGGCTGCTGAAGCTGACGTAAGCAGTGTACTATATAAAGCCCAATCAGATAGGTTCAGCATTTAAAATATTTTAGACGTTGTGCGAGACAGTTCAAGCTACTGTTACATAAAACTTATTATTTTATCCATTTACGTACAATAAAGAACAGTAATGCCTCGAAAGTGTGTTAATACCGCGGACAATTTTTGCTATATTTGTGGGGAAGTGACATTTGTCAACCAGAAGAAAAGTATCAATTCTCAAGTGAAGAAGGCATATCATCTTTACTTCGGATGCAAGGTTGGTGACCAAGACAAGCCTTGGGCTCCGCACATATGCTGTGCTACATGTACAACACAGCTTTCACAGTGGTTGAATTGCAAAAGGTCATCAATGCCGTTTGCAGTCCCAATGGTGTAGAGAGAGCCAAGCAACCACCTAAATGACTGTTACTTCTGCTTGGTTCCTCCTCTTTCCGGCGGAATAACGAAGCGAAAGAAGTCGAGAATAGTCTACCCAAACATTCCGTCTGCATTGAGACCAGTTCCACATGGTGAGGGACTTCCTATTCCAGAACCTCCAGCAGAATATTCTCTTGATTCATCTGACGAAGACAAAGGTGAGTCGACCTGTTCTTCTCCTGGTCCATCAGCATGCAGTGATCCAGATTTTCACTGTGGTGCATCATCAACCCCACACAGAATAACACAGGAAGAACTAAATGACCTGATTCGTGATTTGGACTTATCAAAGAACAAGGCAGAATTGCTAGGATCAAGACTCCAACAATGGAATCTTCTAGAAGAAGATGTCACAATTACTGCATATCGAAAGTGCCACCAGCAATTGGAGCCTTTCTTCAGAAAGGAAAGTAATCTGATATTCCTTTCCGATATTGAGGGCCTCATGAATGCTTTAAAAATCACTCATGACCCACAAGAATGGAGACTATTTGTGGACTCTTCGAAACTGAGTCTCAAGGCTGTGCTTTTGCACAATGGAAACATTCTTCCATCTATTCCAGTAGCGTATGCTGTCCACATGAAAGAGACATACGATAACTTAAGGCAGCTACTGAATTCCATTGAGTATAACAAGTACAGCTGGCACCTCTGTGGTGATTTGAAGGTAGTTGCCCTTTTAATGGGACTGCAGCAAGGATATACAAAATACATGTGTTTCTTATGCGAGTGGGATAGCCGAGCAAGGGAAATGCACTACATGAGGAAGGAATGGACTCACAGGCAGAATGTAGCCATTGGAGAGAAGAATATCCAACACCCAGCTCTGGTTGAGGCTCAGAAAATCTTGCTACCACCCCTTCACATCAAACTAGGTTTGATGAAGAACTTCGTGAAAGCCATTGACCGGACTTTGCCAGCATTCCGATACCTGCATGAAAAATTCCCTCGACTCAGCGAAGCAAAGATTAAAGAGGGAGTTTTTGTGGGTCCTCAGATTCGAGAGCTTTTCAAAGATGACCGGTTCAACAACTTGCTGGAAGGTGACGCGAAACAAGCATGGAATGCTTTTCGCCTAGTTTCTACAAACTTCCTCGGAAATGTTAGGGCAGAAAACTATAAGGAACTAGTAGAAGACATGTTGATGAAGTATAAGAAACTTGGCTGCAATATGTCTCTAAAGATTCACTTCCTTCATTCCCATTTGGATTTCTTTCCTAGCAACTGTGGTATTGTTAGTGATGAACACGGCGAACGTTTTCATCAAGATATCGCAACAATGGAACAAAGATACCAGGGAAAATGGTCCACTACAATGCTGGCTGACTACTGCTGGACACTCCTCAGAGATGCTCCCGAACAGCTGTACAAGAGACAGGCGAAGAAATCTAAGATGTAGTCAATGACTTGATTTTTTATAGGTAGGCTATTACAGTTGACCTTTTACTACTGGAATGCATTTCATTATGTAAACATTAATTTCTTGCAGATTACAAAAAAACTAGAGCCAATTTTGCAATTTGACTGTCATATTCGTGTTCAGCACATAAAAACTGATAAGAATTGACTAATTTTATTTCAGTAACATGACTTTTGTAAAAATTTGTTGTCCAGTGTTACAGTTTAGGATTTAATACACGTAGATCAATGTTAAAGGATGGTCGTAGAAGATTTTCATGTGAAATTCCATTATCACACATCTTTGGACTTTTTTTTATAGAAATATTAGAAAAGTTATCTTTGGAGAGAAGCATGCAGTTTTATTTGTGAAAAAGGGTAATAATACTGATGCTATTTGGCGACCAGCCGCTGCTGCTGGTAAAGTAATATTATTTAAACTTTCACTGTGGATGCCAGTAATGACTCCATCAATTGTTGGAGAAGAAAGATTAATTATTTTTATGAATTCAGGCGGATAATCATTGTTATCATGGTTAACAGTAACCACGGACAGTATTAAGAGTAATATTGCTTGGT
The DNA here is from genome assembly GCA_028554795.2 of Sinohyriopsis cumingii. NCBI lineage: Eukaryota > Metazoa > Mollusca > Bivalvia > Unionida > Unionidae > Sinohyriopsis > Sinohyriopsis cumingii. The sequence goes on from CM068838.1 coordinate 41,273,291, forward strand.
TATTTACATGGCATATTGGATCACAACAAGGAGTTTCTGCACCGAGGTATATATTTATTGCTTTACAAAATGCTGAATGATTAGATAATCAAGAACGTAGTCATATGATATTTGCCAACATTGCAGTTAGTCAGGTTTCTTTACGGATAAAAATACATCGGGAACCATCTGAAGATATAACTTTAAATTTTGAAAACAACTATATAGTACGTGCATATAATTGATTAATGACATTTATGGGACATAATCAAAATATAGATACCGGTTTACAAATAACACAGATTTTATAAATCTGTATCCGATCTATTACTTTTCGTTACATCACTTAGATTTCTTTAAACGATCTGTTGTTGATAGTCACTTTTAATCTCGTGTAAACACAGATCCTGGTGTTAGTTATAGAGCAGTAGCAGCTATACTCAGTGATAAAGAAAAGTTACTGGAAGGTAATGGCGGACGAATGAGACTTATTGATGCCCCCGTTGAAAACATGTAATGAAATCGCTCACGATATTTATAATGTCAAATCACCATGTTAGTGTCAGTAAAAAGATTCAATCAAGTTCAGGAAAGAACTGACGAATAAAAGTATCACTAAAAAAGTATCAGTTCACGGGTGTTCAAAATAAATTACCATTGTCAAAACGTCAACTCAGACATTGCAGTAGCTATAAACAGTCAAAACTAGGCGTAGAACTCAATCCTTCTGCTGGTGCTGTTTATGCCTTAAGTAAAACAGGTGGTATATTTTCACTTCTTGCAGCTATACCAGCTGTTGCAAAAGCATCTGCACTTGGTGCAGATGTAACTGCCGCTGAAATAGCACTAAAGAAAGCAACAAGAAAATAAATTTTAAAAAAGGGTCGTGGTGCAAGACTGACATGAACTCCTCACTGGTACAGACGTGGCCTGATATTGCCAGGAACAATTCGTTAATTTTGCCCATGTCTAATTTTGACTGAATTAACGCAGCTACAAAACTAAATGTCCATAACTTTAGAGGTGTTTTTATACGTGACAAATTACCAAAACAACCAAATAATATTGAAACAGGAATTATTGACCTTGATGAAAGTTCTGGGAGTGGTACTCATTGGGTGGCTCACGCGATTGATCCAAGTGGAATTGTTTATTTTGATTCGTATGGATTGGCTCCCCCAAAAGAAGTTTTAATTTACGTAAACACAAGACAAATTCTAGTCTGGTGTTCAACATTACCAACACAGATAATAACCTATTCACCAATAAGTGGCTGTGAAACAATTGTTGCAATCGACGCTATATCTTCATCAACATTACCACCTCATAAAGTCGTCCACATACAAGTAGCCGTTATTAGTTTTAACAAGATTTTAAAGTATACTGGTAGATATTTATGGAAGATCTTCGGCGATCACTGGAGGCAAGAAAGAAAAAAAGATGCTATCGATCTATCGAATTACGCAAATAAAGATGATTCTGACGATATCATGAACCTCTCTGGCATTGACCGAAATCAAGTTGTTATTTTTTAGGATAAATACGGTGTTTTAACGACGAATAATATCAAATGGAATGACATAGTTCGTAGAGCTATCGGAGCTGCTACATATAATATTCCAGTATTTACTGAAGGCGTTAAATTCAAGATTCAGATATATCAATCGCAACTATTACAAATGAAATTTCAAAAAGTGTTGCAAATCGTATAAGATATACCGGTGATACAATGACAGGCGGACTCAGGATGCATGGAAATAAAATAATTATTTTAAGAGATATAACATATGATGAAGATGCCGCAACAAAAAATATGTAGACAATAACTATAATGCAGTAGATACTAAATTAACGACGCTGAGACCTCAGTATGACGTTCACGTAAGTATGTTTCTAAATCTTCGTAGAAATGTTAGAAAAAATAATGAAATCGCAGAGGAATTATTTGGATGTCCGTTGACTGTTGACGTAAAACTCGTTGATGTTAACACAAAACTAGGCGATATTAAAACAGCTATGTCAGACATTGAAACGATTAGTAAAAGATTAGGTGTTATCGGAGATCCTAAATCACAATAGCGCAGAGTAATATCGATGATATTAGATAACAAAAAGAAGCTGTTCTATGTGGAATTCTTGATATCGTTAAAAATCAATCTAATTAAACGTCCTCGCAAGCAGATTATCAACGTGGTATATACAGTAACGTCTGACCAAGCATTATGGTTACCACTCAACAAAACCATTAAACATCGCGCTGAGGTTACCGATATATACAGGCTCTCGGTACTTGGTGTAACATTTAGAATACCTACCACAATTTCACGGTGTTATTCACTAACTGCGTCAGGTGGATCTCCTGCATCTTTGTTAGTGATGTTAGATCAAACCGATGAGGAAACATTTACTGTGGAATCCGAACAAAAAGAAAACTCGGCTTGGTTTGTTATTGTTATTAACTAGTAGCTAAATTCCCACCTAATTAGACTGTAATAAGCTTTCCAATCAACGTTCAAATTTTTAGGTATAATCAAGCACGTGAATGGCAAACAAAACTAAACAATATCGTTGACTAGTATACCGTAAAAGTAAAACATATCGTAGACGTGTAGTTATCATTGACATAATTGTTTATTCCATGTCTGCTGTTATTGATCTAACCGGTGTATTATTATCAACAATAACAATGATGGCGCAAGCAGTTACAATAATTTGTTTTTCAGCTGCAACAACTATTGCTGATATTCTTAAAATCATTACAAAATAAAATATGCACGTGTACAAATACAACATTACATGATTATATAATAAAATTACACACAGCGACGGTAGCATATTCCAAATTATCCTCGCTATTATCGACAAGGCTTACTGATGGAAAAATATCAGATTTTGAATTCACGGAGATGATTAAAATCTACGAAGAAGTAATGACTTTGATATATACATCGCCTGATTTAGATAATCGGGATTTAAATAATAATAATGTCAGCTCCATTAACATCGTCTGGCGAGCTACTGAAACAAATTTACTTTTTAAAAAACTCCGTCAAAAACTACGATGATATCAGTAAGTTCAACTAATCCTGAATTTAATGTTAACTCTTCAACTGCAATTCCAGCAACCGAGGTTTCATTAGCACAATTACGAGTATATCATAGCTGGCAAAATATCAGATCAAAATCATTCAGTGGATTACCAGGAAATAATTCGCTTGTATTTGCAAATAAAAGTCTTCGACGATGGAACTCCTGATTGGCAAGTTGTCGGCGTACCTACAGGTAATGATCAAATAGAACAAATCAATGACGAATTTCAACGCAGAATAAAATCTAAAATTGGAAGAGAATCCAAAATAGCTATAACAGTTCACAAACCGTCATTATCAGCTGCGATTGAAATATGATTCCAAGATTATGTTGTAGATATTTATCAATCATCGATTCGAAGTGTTTTAGGATGACCCGAAATTCAACCCAAATATAAATGACCATCAGAAACAAAGCGAGATGACTTTCTCGCAGATAAGAAAATATTGATGAAACCTCCAGTATATCGAACTTGGTTTCCGTGGAAAAATCATGATGAGCAATATTTTATTGCGTCAAATGGTACGAGGCTTCCTCAATTAAGAGGGACTGTATATGCTTTTCATGATAAGAGAAATTGTATTATCAACAAAAGCAATACTAATATAAGATGTTTTGGAAATATTAAAGCTGAACGATGTAAGTCATTTATAGATCCACAAAAGTTGATTTCTTCTCTATTTCAGCATTATCATGATGATGTAAAACAACAGATCATTGAAACAATGTAACATTTAAACCAGGTTATATCAGATCTCGAATTTATTAATAAAATTATTGTTGAAACAGTCTCTGCTATTGGTGAGAAGATATTAATATCGGAAAAAATGATAAATATTAGAAACTGATAACGTTAAAACAGTTGTTGTTTTAATTATTAGAAAATAACAGAAGTAGAATTACTCAAATCTGTAATAACCATATCTGATATAGACAAAATAATAAAAAAAATCAGTCAACGATCTTATTAATGAAAACTTTGCCAAAGTACTTGAGTCATGGAGAAAAATAGCCCTACCAGTATCTCGTCTCAGATATAACAATGATACATACGGTAGCGGCATGCATATTTCACCTGGAATTGTTAATATCAAATCAACTATCGCAATCAATCTTGTATGTAATGCAATTGATGGCAGCTATAAAATAGATGTTGAAAAATCTAGTAAGGCTCAATAAGGATATATTTTTATACTTTTACACCATAAGTACCTTCTGGATATTTTATTGCGCAAATGCCTATTAATCCGGTTTATCTACGGTGTCAGACTCCTTTATTATGAAGAATACACTTCAAACTTACTGACCAATGCTGACATTTAATTGATTTACTAAATGAAAATCTGAATCTGAATATCTACGTAAGAACGTAGCGATTTTTTGGGTATATTGATATCAAAATATGTACAAGTCAAGTTAATTTGTTTATTTTATTTTTTTTGTAGAATTATGTCAGAAGATAATTACCACGATTGGAATTGTCAGTATTTTCATTTTTAAAATCCTCTTTACTATTTTCATTTTCACGATTTGACATAAAACTTTTTTAACTACGTCATGCGCGTGTTACTTTTTTCGTTTCGTATTTGTGAGCTAATTCTGATCTATTTTTTTTTTGATCACGCTTGAGATAGATACGAATTTTTAATTTCCGTATCTTTCACATTAGCCAAGGATTGGAACATCGATTGTTGGATGAGTTTAATAAACTTGTATTCTGCACTTAGTGGATATATATCTTCAAATTTACGTGTTTGCAATGATTCAAAATCACAAATATTTTTTTCTGGTTCAAGTTTAACTTCTATGCCGTCTTTTTTTAATATTTTCATTGCAGAAATAATATATTTAATATATAAGATCATCGTTGGCTGGTTTTTAAGCCAACATCGACCGGTGTTCATTTTGGACGGCACAACATATAATCTCAATTAACTTAATTCTATAGACAGCACAACATATGATCTTAATTTATTTCTAAGGAAATCACGACATTAACTTAATTAACTTAAGTCTATGGACAATACATAATACATATCGGTGGCCTTCTCTGCATTGAACAGATTTTTGCACACATCCAAAAAATCAACTCCGGGAGAGTGCAGAAGATCACCTGCTACCTAGTATCATAGTGGGAGTGTATTCTTTTCTGCTGAAGTTTGAGCTTGGGGTGGGCCCCAACTTTTTTAATGTGAAAATTGCGAATATCGCCACCGTCGACAATTGTCTTCACAGGATTTGATCACCGGACCTCGATTGTTAAGAATCAAACACTCTATCATTGTACCCTTTACACATCTTACTGATATATGTTTAGGAAATTATTATAAGTTACCTATGCTGGATTGTTACAGTACTGAGTACAATTACAGCGCGAATTTATTTCTGATTTTAAATACACTGTATAGTCATATTTCTGCAATGACAAATTCAAGGTTGAAATATCATCATCATTTAAATTATTAACGTTTTCGCCTGTATGTCTGTTTATAACCCCCCTTCTGTATTACAAATAGATCTAAAAGAAGCTAACACGATGGCTGTGGCTTATTTACTGGTTGTTGTTCTATATTATTATGGCTGATTAAATCTAGATGAAGCAAGGAACCTGACGAATTCAGAAAAAAAGGATAATGTTTCTTTACAAAATAATCAAACAAAAGAATATTATGCGTCAATAAAATAAAATTATTTGTAAGATTACAGGCTTAACCTATCTAACAAAGATATTCCCCTTTACTTATATCATCCACAAAGTCATAAAAACATTAAATTACTCTGTCTTGCAATATAGTTATACCCCGATTATTATTATAAAATACAGGCGAGGTTACACTTTAGTTTCTCTGTCTTTTACCTGACTTAGTTATCTCTCTTTATCTGCCGTATCTAACACAATCAGGAGATATTCAAATATAATTTTTGGTTGATACATATTCGAAAACGCTTTGGTAATATTTTTTGCGACACGTTGTTTCGAAGGTATGCAAATATCGAACTACTTGCCAGCTGCATTCAATGTTTGAACAATTATTTCTTAACCAGTCTCCACGTTCATAGATTTAACCATCCTTTTTCGGATTGTTTTATGCATAACAGTATTTCCAAATTTACAATTCTTGCTTTGTGTTACAGCTCGTAAATTAATTAAATAATTTTGGTTATTATGATGAATATGATCGATCTCAAGACCGCCTTCGATTTCTCCCTTGAAACATTCAAAAATAAATTTATGACAAAGATAATTTTTCTTCCCAACACTAAACATTAGATAACCAGCATTAATGATAAAACCGACTGGTTTATTTAGTCTACAGTGCTTAATGATACCATCACGAGATGCTTCATAATTCTTGATAATGGGATGTCTCAGAAATTCTTTTTGCTTCATTCATGTATAATATCATTTGTTTAAATAATAATAATAATAATAATAATAATAATAATAATAATAATAATAATAGTAATAATAATAATAATAATAATAATAATAATAATAATAATAATAATAATAATAATAATGACTTTGTATAGCGCCTAATCTTTCAACGCTCTAAGAGCTTTACAACATTAGACAACACCTATAAGATAAAAACATAAAATTATATGATTACAAAAACAAACACCATGAAATTAGAAAACATACAAAACATGCTGATAATATTTAAGGTAGGAAACATTATTAGGTCTTTAAGTTTGTTCTCGCAGTCAAAATAAGTGAGCATTGAGAGCATTTTTGAATGGGATCACTGTGTCTTTGTATCTAAGTTCAGTGGGCAATTCATTCCACGCTGCTGGGCCATGGTATGCAAAAGAACGCTGTCCATATGACTTTGTTTTCATAGTGGGAATAATCAGCATACGATTGTCAGAAGAGGAATGTGAGTATCTGGCTGGTGTGTACACATGGGTGAGATCGGATAGGTATGTTGGACTAGAGTCCGACAGTGAAATGGATAGCCAGTGCAGGGTACAGAGCAGCGGGGAATATGTGCTCTGATCGTGGTACTCTAAGTATGATCTCAGCAGCTGTGTTTTGAACTTTTTAAAGTTTCTGGAGCAGATGTTGAGATGAACCAGATAGAATTGAGTTACAATAGTCCAGTCTTGAAAGCACTAATGGACACACAAGTGTTTAGTGGCACCAACTGAAAGATATTTGCGAATTGAGCTGATGCGTCTCAGCTCAAGATAGGCAGCCTTGCATATGTTCATGACATGTTGGTACAATGTGAGAGTAATGTCCAGAGTAACACCTAGGTTTCGTACTGATTGTGTGAATTTAATGTTGGTGTTGCTGATATTTATTTTTTGAGGTAAAAGATGTGAATGACAAAGTCTTTGTGTTGTGATCAGAAGGGCCTCAGTTTTATCATAATTCATCTGCAGCTTGTTACATGTCATCCATGATTTCACATCAGAAATGCTCCTCTCTACACCTTGGATGGCAGTATCAACTTCAGAAGGATGTCTAGATTTGTATATTTGGGTGTCATCAGCGTACAATTGGTGAGACACTGGATGATGATCTATGACATCTGAGAGAGACTGAGTGTACAGAATGAAGAGAACAGGTCCAATAACAGACCCCTGTGGAGCACCATAACATAAATCAACTGGGCTGGAGTGTATTCCATTTGCAGATACAATTTGTGTCCTGTTGACCAAATAGGACTTGAACCACAGTAAGGCTGTATCATGAATGCCAAATACATGCTGGAGACGCTGACGTAATATATCATGGTCTATTGTGTCAAATGCTGCAGCCATATCAAGGAGGGTGAGGACTGTAATCTTTCCGCTTTCCAACGCAGAGAGAATGTCATTAACTACTTTTAGAAGTGTAGTTTCAATACTGTGGCAAGGGCGATATGCAGATTGTACATTGCTAAAAAGACTGTTCGAATTCAGAGGAGATACAAGCTGGCATAGAACAACTTTCTGTAAGATTTTTTATATGAATGGGAGATTAGAAACTGGGCGGTAGTTCTTTATATCGTCATGGTCTAGTGTTGGTTTCCTCAGCAGAGGCTTTACAATGGCAGTTTTGAAATATGATGGGAATTCCCCGGATGAGAGAGAGGTATTAATAACATCAGTTAGTGAAGGCAATACTGGATCTAAGCACTCAAGCAGCAGTGATGTTGGAATTGGATCAAGTTCACATGACTTTGGTGCACTCTTCATCAGGATTGTACGTACGAAATTCATAGAGACAGATTCAAATACTCGTAATGGTTGCCGCTCAAATTCTGTATCCCAACTGTATGGTGACGATGAGTCAATGGAAATTGTGGTGTCAAGCTTATCTCTAATGGTTTGTACTTTGTCACGGAAGAAATTTGCAAACATGTCCGGAAGGTCGACTGGAGAGAAGGTAGTTGGAAGTGGTGTTGATTTGTTCATTGACATTAGCTTGTTAGTAATCTCGAAGAGCTCTTTGCAGCTGGAACTTTCCATGATCTTAGTAGTGTAGTGGGGTGGTTTCGCTGCATGGACTATATTTGTGACATTCTTCTTAGCGACTTCATACATGTGCTTATGAATAGTGAGTCTGGTGAAAAGCCAGAGCCTCTCAGCTTTATAGCGGTCTCTTTTAGCAGTGCGAGGCTGGTCCCTAATACTGCTATACTATGGAGAACACCTTTGAATTGATACTCTGCACTTGGTAGCTGGGGCATATTTGTCAAGTAATGAACGCAGACAGTTATTGAGTTGTTCTGCGGTAGGAGGTAAGCAAGTTGTTAGGTTAGCTTGTATGTCGTGCATTAATTTGGTTCTATTTATCATGCAGAGGTTTCTCTTAGTAGCAGATAAAGGTAGAGGGTTAGGGACTGATACGTCAAGATGGCATATAATGCAAAGCTGATCTGATATAAGGTCATGGGATACCAAGGAGGACCGTATAATGTTTTCATCAGGTCTATGAAGAATCCAGTCTAAAATGTAACCATGTTTATGGGTGGGTTGGTTAATTGACTGTTTGAGGTTGAAAACATTAATGGAATCTATGATTTTTTTATGTGTTTGGGTTTCCGATACAGTCAAAGTGAAAGTCGAAATCTCCAAGAATATTCGGGGTGCCACTAATCAAATTTCCATAGTCCAGGAGATTCGGAAACTGCTCCAAAAAGAGAAAGTCAGCCAGCTTGTTTTTTTTTCTGCTATGAGGAGGGCGGTATAGGCAGAAAAAATGGACTGACCTTTGCTCCATTGTGAGTGTGGTTTGGACTAGATCAAACGATGTGTGGTCGAAATTGAATGGTGTGGTGTCTTTCAGACGTTTAATCATGGGGTTCTTTGTGATGACAGCAATTCCACCTCTGCGAGAAATACGGGGGAACGACTTGATGGAGTAACCAGTGGGTGTTAGATCCGCACACTTGGGCTCATCGCCTGATGTTTTTAGCCATGTTTCTTTCAGGAAAAAGACGTTAATATTCTGGCTGTTGATAAAATTAACTATTTCTGTGCGCTTTCGGTGGTCCTGCTGACTTGGCATTGAATAATGCAGTACGCAGAGGTATATCTTGACAGTTGACACAAAGGTTGACGAATTAATAGGGATTTGAATTAGGTCATCTAAATAACTGGTCGAATTTGTTTTAAATTGTTGAGCCGAAATAAAGGAGATTACTGGAATTCTTCTTCCTGTTCTAAGCCGGCCAGCTTTAAAACAGCATTTCTTTTTTCGCTTCTGATTACATTTAGGTAATGATGAATGTAGTCCCAGTTCGTTTAGTCTTGAGCACAATGTAGTGGGTAGAGCCAAGAAGTAATCATTTAAAGCAATTAATGAAGGTCCATCATAGCATAAACGGATTGACTGGCGAGTATCACGTGATGGCGGTCGGTTAAAAAACAATGGAGCAAGACAGCTGAGTAAAAGTCTAATTGTTTCCAAAACAGTGAGGTGAAGAAACACATACGAATTGAAGAAACACATACAGCGAATACATAATGAACACAATAACGTAGATGAACACAGGCAACGCGCACAGATATCATGAAAACGGCACTAAAAAACGGAACAGCTGCTTCAAGCCGGTTAAGCGATAGCGGCTATCTTTTTTATTTTATCATGATTTGTCTTAATTATTATTTTTAGAATCTAGCTAGATAATCTTTCACATTTCTTATAATTTTATAGTCATTGTCATTGTTATTTTTAATCATAATATTATATATATCAATTTAAATATATACTTGTCTAATTATAATATGGAAGAATTAACAGAGATTAAGATAAATCCTTGTAAGATAAACTTAATCCTGACAGAATATCCCCTGACTTACCGATGTGAGCTGTGGTTGATTCGACGAATAAAAGTTTGATTAATACCATTCATGACGCCGAGAAAGAATTTATTAAACATGATGCATCTCATTTGTGGTCGAGGTTTTAAGTCATGCGCAACACCGATGTTATAAATGCTACAATGAATGACAAACGAATGACAACGATTATTAATTATCTCGACAATCGAATATATTTTCTCAGAGTAAAGTTTATTGTATTAGCAGTAACAAGCATGCATACTTTAGATTATCATTAACAAACGTGACCCAATCCTTCATAATGAAATAAATTGCCGTATTAATTAAATATTCCAAACCAGGAATGTTGACTGTTATTGACAAACCGTATTATGAAAGATAAAAACAACAACATATCATGGAACCGCATTTATTTATGGAATTTATCCGATAAGTGAAAAACCCAGCGTTGATAATCGTATACCGATGAAATTTTCATCTTTGACTTTGTCAAGGCTAAATTGTCTAGACGAACGAGTAACGGAACATTTCACTAACGCGATACGTGGAAACCGTTTAACGGATAAAAGACATAAAATAATGAACGAGTGGGGAGAAATAGTTAAAGATACCGGAGTATCTGTCAAAGACGTGGCTGAGCTAGGAAAGAAATTCCCGATAACAATAAGAACAATAACCGGATAAATTTTATACGAATCGAAGAATAAATTGAACGTAGCTTCGATTGAAATTATTGATCATAATGCGCATGCGTGGACTAATGCAGTAATAATATTTCCACGAAATCGAGTTGTTAAATTTTACCAAGGAGATATATTTGATTTTATTAACGAAATAATTAAGAATGATCATGTGTCACTGTGACTGTTTCAATGTTCCGATAATGGAAACTATGATCAGTTTGTACGACATAATGGAGATAGTTATTGTACAGAATCTCTCCATGAAGAAATGAAGAATCTTGAGTTGAATTATTCCCATGACCCTGACAATGTCAAGGCTGAACAATTACTGAGTAATTGTTTTCCCGTTCCTTCAGTTGCTGCTCATTTAGCTAAAGAGAAAATTTCATCGAAACCAACACGATTGCATTATCTTGAAGAAATACAACTCAGTTGTGTCGAATACGGACACGGTGGATTATGTAATACTAAATAGGATTACAGAGATATCATTTCGGTTTATATGGATGCATTTTATCCGGGAAGTTTTTTTTGGCATGGGAAAATGTTCAAAGTATTTTAAGCGATTTGGACAACCCACACACTTGATGATCAGAATATCGATAAATGAACCATTACCGTATTTTGATTTGACTAGATTCGCTTGTATCGAGTTATTTATGTTTGCTGAAAATCTTCATCCGATTTGTTATCTTTTGTTTGGAAAACATTTTTCAAAAGATATTTGGGCACCAATAGTTTTATTACGGTATATGCTCGATGTAAAAATAATATCATCGTCAATTGTAAGTGAAGCAATTATATCGTATTGTCCGCAGAAAGAAGTTTGGGTGCCAAATCAAAAGAAATATTCTGATGATGAAAATCCCAATGTAACTGATTTTGAGACTAAAACCACAAAATATCTTGGCTGAGAAATAATCGGCAAATTCACCCAAGGAGGATCATATAATCATAAACGATATTGTACAAGACTGATTCTCAATGATGCTGAACTAGATTGCATCATTTCTGATACAATGAACTGAAATCCCTTTATAAGTCAAAGTAATGTTAACTTTTCGGACGGAACTAAATTTGGTAAATTTGTGAATTATATTGACGGCGTCGCCGCAGTTTACTCATTTAAGATCTTCAACGCTCGCGTACGTTTCGATAATTTTATTATCGACGATAAATAGAATTTCCAAATTTCCTGTCGCTACGGATTCGTTTTATTTCCGCAAGAATACAGGATTGCTAGAACAACTACTTATCGGCACTTATGCATCACGGGGTCATTGGAGAATAAAACAAGAACATATACTCAAATATTCTGAATCCTCCGACGTTGAAATTAAGGATATGTATTACCAAAAAAATCAAATATCAAAATTATCATCTGAGCCATCTGTATCTAATCCTGTAGCTAGACATAAAACAGTTTATTTCAATGGATCTGGAGTTCTGGTAAAACAACTTGCGTGATCGAATGGTTCTTGAACAGTTGTTCAGAAATATTTGCATTAACACCTACACACAGACTCGCAATAGAAATGAGAGAAATATTAAATCATGCACTTATCATAAATTATTTTGATGGAAGGGAGATAAATGGACTCCTGAACGAATGGGAGAGAAATATATTCCAAGAATTATCGTTTGGTATGAAATATGCACGGTATCCTTGGATATGTTAAAAATATTTCTTGATTGGTTATTGACAACAAATACTGCAGTGATAATGTGTGGCGATCATTGTGAACCACTGCCTTTTGTTGGATTGTCTCCACATAAACGGCCGATGAATTTTGTAGATTATTATGAAGAAATAACTGATGTTCATAGAGCGCTTGATCCAGATTAAGAGAGCTTTATAAATTAATCAGACTGCAACCAAATAAAATGCCGTGCGAAATAATGCGTGAAACAAATTCAGAAACTCCTATTAATACTTTTTGGAATTTATGGAGACCAAATGATTTGATAATTGCAAGTAGAAAGATAGTTCGTGACACACTTCAACAACAATTATTTATGTTACATAAGGAAAGGTTTTCAAATCTACCCGTATATTGTGTTATCGACCAGCAGATACGCGACGACAGAATATCGATATACTAGGATGATCAGAAAAACAGAATATTGTATTAAATGATATTAATGTTTTAGTTCTTGTCATTGTTGTTGAGAGCGCATTAACTCCTTATGGAGTCAGGGACACAACTCCATGGACGCTAGATACGCAATGACGATTCATTCATCAGAAGGATTAACCACCTCTGATACAAATGTTTGGATCGTCGATGATCATATCGAATAGTCAAACCCAGTTTATCGCGCACTGTCGCGAGTCAGAAGAATATCTCAACTGTGGAAAATTGTCATAGACTTCACAGAAACGTCTGGCAACACCGAAGGTGTTGGCGTTGTTATTGATAATGATATAGTAAGAAAGAAATTAGTTAATTATAAACAGTGTGACAAAAAATAAATAAACGCGACTTTAATCTCGTTGCTGAATTTATCTTGTCTTTAAAACAACGACAGAAGAATCGTTGTGCGAGCTGTAACATAGTAATGTTGTGTCAGTGTTCAAAATAGTAATCCAAGACAATGTACCGTAGACGGAATTAATAGTAATTTTGGTCATACACGTGAAAATGTAATGCTGACTTGTCTTGAGTGTCATGAACGTAAGGGTGCTGTCACAAGTGCTAGTTTACAAAAGTGAATGCGGTGGTAGCTGTGTGTCTTCAGTAATTACATGTAATTGCTCGCGTAGAAATCCACGTTGAGCAGCAGTTGAATCTAATCTGTATATTGCAGGTCTACCCATGGTTCTTGCCACGCTAAGAATGTTATGTGTTGTAATACTCCAGATAGGATCAGTCGCTATTTTCTTGCTCCCTTCAAGTTCACCGGGTTCATATAAATATCTTAGTCATATTACCTAATACTGTTTGTTTTGAAAAGTCATGTCGTTTTACTGGTATATGTTTTTTGGGACCGCATTAACGGGTTTCAATGCAGTTGTTCGAGTAATTTCATTATTTAACGCAGCTATCACACTTGGTAATCTTGCAATCCTATCGCGAGATCTCGTATCTTTCTGAATTATTTCCTTTCCATGATGATATCCAAATAACTGCTCAGCAAGTGTCCTATTAACCCGTTCAACAATTACCTTATAACGATGAAATGCAGTATATGCTCGTCTAATTTCGACCTTATGTTCTTTCATCACGACGATACCGCACATAGAATTCCTTGCCAGGATCAACTTGTAATAGTTGTGGCCATCGTATATCACCTTGTGGTCCAGATTGATGAATTCGTTCAAAAGCAAAAGAAACTATAGTTGCTGTTTGAACTGATGACGGCTCTTCTTCCTTATATCTACTGGCAACGTCAACGACAGTTGACGCGCATTTGTATGTTAATTGACGTATTCCAATTTTAATAGTATGATATGGTAAAAATAAAATATCTGCTTGGTGAACTTCAGCAGGAGTGCTGAGATCAAAATGTGCATGTTGAATTTTTTTTATGTGGTGATAAATAAATTTGAGATATTGCTAACCATTTTGCAGCAACTGAACGTGTAACATTTGCTGCATCAGCGAGTTTACTAATCGCTGTTCTACCTTTCCAATATCCTCTTGGGCTATAATAAATCGATTCCATTATGTAAATAATCGGTTGATTAATTACCAGCTCCAAACAATAATTTACATTTCGTCGCGGATCTTACCAACCAATTATCTAATGATCCTCTGGTAGATTTACTTTTTATAGAATTTAATGCATGAATCAATTTCACATCTGCAATACGTCGTTGTTGTAATTATTTTCTTTTATAAGCTACACCATGAACTTGACATGCTTGATCAATTGCATTTATTGGATACTCTCCAGGTCTTGGTTGATCTCGAACGACAAGTCGGATATCAAGTCGGGTTCCAGGATCACAGTAATTATATCCGGGAAGCTGTTTTTCTCCAGGGTATTTAGCCCCTAAAGTTCCTGGTAATTTTCCTAATGAAGTAGCAATATCACCACCTGTCTTCATACGAGACGAAATAAATTTGTATTTATTTGTACCACATTTCACACACTTGCCTGTAAGTGCGCTCTTTTTATTTCTTGTTATTATTGCTGTTAATCCGTTTGTGGGCGTGGATGTTCTACTTTTACACAATATAGATCCATATTATTTGTTATATCTGTATAGCATGGATGTCATCGATTTCCCAGCAACATGAGAGCAAGAGCCAGTCAAACATATTTCAGCATTACCAAATTGCATCAGATTGATAACAATAGGTCCATCTGGGTCTGGTAAAACTCTATTACTGCTTAATCTAATAATGAGATGGCTCAAATGGGATAAGTTGTATTTAGTAGATCCATCAGTTGATGATCAGAGATGCAATGCTACGAGGTGCTTAAATATTTTAATGAAAACGCAAAATTGTTAAACGAAGATGGTAACGATATTATTGATTTTATCACCTTTATTGATGAAGCTCCATCAGTAGATGACCTTGATGAATTTATTAATAATTTAGTAGCATATGACACGTAATGCTTGACAATCAAATTCTACTAGAATATTTTTCCCGTGGAAGGCATAAAAAATACAGATTTGATTTAACTACCAGCTGGTCAACGGACAGGAAGGCAGATCCGGGAAAGCGTAGTCGGAGCGCTATGAGCACGGTAAGGCACGTATGACGCCTTTGTTATCCACTGCATCCAGTCTCCGTTTCAGCCGTCTTGACTACATCTTGGAACAGGACAAAGTAGAGCCTGGACGAGAGAGTGACACTGGCGCAATGCACCTTTTCGTCGCATTAATCTAACTCACGCACAAGTCATGTATGCCATCACCCTTGCCCATGTCCTGTGAGGATGGGCGAACTGCGACGCGACAAGTGTGAATGCACTGGCAGCTGTATTGGCGGACCTGCACGAAGGCGGTACAGGCCATATGGTCGTCTTCCAATGACATGAAGCAGAAATGGATGTCGGCAGCCGTCTGAGCGACTAAACAGACCTTTTCAGGATAGCCCTGATTACCTCCATAGGCTGAGGAAGAGGCTAGAAAAGGTGCCCTAAAAAAGCCTGCTTCATCGACCCCGACCAGATTACTGCGGCTGGATGGAATCCCATTCTTGTGGTCAAAACACAAAAAAAATCCGAAAGGTTACATTCACTCTTTGTGCGTGGAACATACGCACTCTTTTGGATCGTGCATAGGCTGACAGACCAGAGAGAAGAACTATCCTGATTGCAAAAGAACTTGCTCGCTACAAGATAAAGATAGCAGCCCTGAGTGAAACTTAGTTGGCCGACAAGGTCCAACTGACTGATGTTGGAGTTGGTTACACCTTTTTCTGGAGTGGATGTGGCACCGATGAACGTCGTAAGTCTGGAGTTGGATTCATGGTCAAGTCGAGTTTGGTGAATAAGCTCTCCATCTTACCAAAGGGAATTAATGACCGGCTTATAGTGCTGAAGCTACCTTTACATGGACAAAAGCAAGTCACACTCATTAGTGCTTATGCACCAACCATGACCAACGCAGAGGAAGCAAAATACAAGTTCTACCAGGATCTGGAAGCTCTGATTTCTTCGGTACCAAAGTCGGACAAGCTGACCATTCTTGGTGATTTTAACACCAGGGTTGGCTCGGACCACATCTCGTGGGTGGGAGTTATTGGTAGACATGTAATTGGCAACTGCAACAGCAATGGATATCTGGTCTTAGGGGATGTGCGCACCATGTGATCTCCTGATCACAAACATCTTCTTCCGTCTGCCTAACCGTAATAAAAGAACTTGGATTCATCCACGGTCTAAACATTGCCATCAAATTGACTACATCTTAGTCAGAAGCAATGCCATGCAGGATGTCCGTTAGTACTAATATTAGTACCCTTACTCGTACCTCGTGGACAGGGTACTAACATGAGCATATACGTGTTAATGGAGCAAGCCTCTTTTAGCCTCATAATAACACTTTAAACATATTCCTTGCATATAATTCCATAAATTGAGTAGTCCTCTTATTTAATACCGGAAGTATCGAAAATCATTGTAGAAATAGTTGTAAAATCTCGTTTACCTTTTTTAGCCGATATTTTCATTTAGATCGTCCGCCATATTATTTCAAATAATGATTACTTCCGTTCTCTGCCTCTTTTGTTTGTGTGCCATATAAGGACATTGACGCATTATTTGGAAATGTAAACAAATCGTAGCAAAATTTTGGCGCCGTTTGGGTAAGAAATTATGCGCATTAAAAGTAAATACGGTTTACCGGCAACTTTAAAATTGCGCCGAGAAGTGAATATTCGTACTTGATTGATAATAATATAGCGTAGAATATCCAAAATATGGTCTGGCAAGCCTTACGTAGAAAAGGGGTCACGGCGAGAGTCTCGCGTTATCTGTCATGGCGGACAGGATAAGGTTAGAGTAACCATGCCAATTTATTTTATCGTGTAAGGGCTTAATAAATTCAAAATAAGCCAAACTTCTTTCACAAAATGATTATACTTATGTAGTTGATTTCTACATTGTTTGTTTTTCTGACTTTAGTGATGATTTGTTTTGCTCCATTACATGATATGGAATCAAGTTGAGGCTACGACATCGTAGCTAGATGTCCGTGTGACCAAGGCCATGTGTGGTGCTGACTGCTGGACAGACCACAGGCTACAGATTTCCAAGATGAATCTTAGAATTCAACCTTCCAGACGACCACAAGGAATTAAAGTCGCGAAGCGACTCAACGTCTCCAGGATGAAACTCTGCACAACTGAGCAAGCTCTGTCTGAAACTCTGACAAGCCAGCTAGAAACCATAGACTCTGATACCAACGACGTATGGAAATGCCAGGCGGCATTCAAACATCTTGTGTACTCTACTGTGAAGAAATACAGTCCCTGATAAATATCGTCTCCATCGTGCATATAATATCGATCCTACAGTCCATTGCAAAGAAAAATGCCTTAAGCAGAGTCGCCAAACTGTTCACAAGAAACTTCGTGAGATGCAGGCCACATGGCTGAGCCGAAAGGCTAATTATATTCAGTCTTTTGCCAACAGACACGACATGAAGAATTTATGTAGTGCTCTTCATTATGTTCATGGACAATTAACATCAGGCACAGCCCCACACTTGAGCTCCGATGGCAGCACTCTCATGACCGAGAAGGAGACGATGCTGGATCGCTGGGCGGAAAACTTTGACGATATCATCAACAGAGCCTCTTCCATCAACGATGAAGCAATCAACCGTCTACCCCAGGTGGAGATCAACAATATACTGGCTGACCCTCAAACAGTGCTGGAAACTCATAAGGCCATTGAGCTCCTATCTAGTGGGAAATCTCCAGGAGCAGACTCTATCCCAGCTGACATCAACAAGTCTGGTGGGCCTAAGCTAGTGGAAAGACTAACATACATGTTTTGTGGGGTGTGGAAGATGAAACGCATACCCAGGAATTCAAAGATGTATCTATCATCCACTTTTACAAAAGCAGAGGCAATCGCCGTTTCTGCGGCAACCATAGAGGAATCTCTCTAGTCTTTATCGCGGGCAAGGTCCTCGCCATGCTACTGCTGAATAGACTTAAAACACCTTGATAATGGCCTACATCCAGAAAGTCAGTGTGGCTTCAGAAAGGAGAGAGGCACCATCGACATGATCTTTGCTGCCAGGCAGATGCAAGAAAAGTGTCTTGAACAAAATGTCCAGCTACACACCACCTTCGTGGACCTGACTAAAGCATTCGACACTGTCAGCGGGGAAGGCCTTTGGAAGTTCATGGCCAAAACTGGCTGTTCAGAAATCTTCATTGAAATGGTGAGGCAGTTTCATGATGGCATGCTTGCAAGAGTGCAGGACCAAGGTAACTATTCCGAACCCTTTGCAGTTACGAATGGTGTGAAACAAGGATACGTCGCAGCCCCCACTCTCTTCAGCCTCATGCTCTCCGCAATGTTGAGTGATGCTTTCAATGACAGCGATGTTGGCATAGGTTTCCGATACCGTCTGGATTGGAAGTTGTTCAACCTGAGGAGGCTTCAAGCCAAAACCAAAGTCCAAGTTGAGAACATTGTTTGACCTCCTGTTTGTAGATCACTGTTCCCTTAACTCCAGCACGGAGGCAGGCATGCAACATAACATGGACCTCTATTCCACAGCGTGTACCAAATTCGGACTCACCATCTTTACCAGCAAGACCGAGGTTCTGCATCAGCCAGCTCCTGGAGAAGATTGCCTGGAACCAAGCTCAAAAATGTAGACAGGTTCACATACCTCAGCAGTACCCTCTCACAAGCATTCCACATAGACGATGAGGTCAACACCAGGATTGCCAAACCCACCGTAGCATTTGGCAGACTCCACTCAAATGTATGGGATAGGAGAGGCATCAAGCTTGCTATCAAACTCAAAGTCTATGCAATGGTTGTTCTCCCCTCCCTCCTCTATGATTGCGAGACATGGACTGTGTATAGCCGTCATGTTAAAAAACTGAACCACTTCCATATCAGCTCCCTGAGGAAACTACAGATAATCAGATGGCAGGACAAAGTACCGAACACAGAGGTGCTCACTAAGGCCGGCGTGACAAGCATCCACACCATGCTGTGCAAGGCACAACTCCGATGGGCTGGCCATGTTGTCCGCATTCCGGTAGAACACCTACCTAACACGTCTTCTTTGGAGAACTACACCAAGGCAAGAGGATCTAACGGTGGTAAAAAAGGAGGTACAAGGATACCCACAAGAGTTCGCTGAAGAACCTAGGCATTGATCCTGACAGCTGGGAGAGTGTCGCTGCTAACCGATCTGCTTGGTGCAGTTAAGTCAATGCTGGTGCGGCAGCCTTTGAGTAGAAAAGATCGATGGACGCAGCTGAGAAACGTGATCTGCGTAAATTCAGGAACAGCAGTTCCGCAACTCCCGGTCAGCAATCTGTACATCCATGTCCCCACTGCAACAGACTTTCCGGTCCCAGATCGGACTGATCAGTCATCTCCGGACCCATCCCAAGTGAATCGATGACATTAAATGGTCCTCATCGACACCGATGGACGGACATCATCATCAACATCATCACTGAGAGGGCAAATTTAAATTGCTGGAGCTTGTGCCCTATCCTATTGTAAGCTATTGCGACAGTAAAACGTATTTAAAGTTACTATAGTGGTCAACAGATACATATATGAACAATACGTTATACACATATATACACATTTCAGCATGTCAGAAGTCGTATTACATACATCGAAAATAACTGTGCATATTTTTCTGTGACACAAAAATACAATTATTTATTGGGAGGCTTTAATATATCAATATAGCTGGTCAAGAAATAATTTATTTAATGGTTTTTCAAAGGAAGAAAAGGAATTTTGAATGTGTATCCTCAGGGGGTAGGGAATTCCAAAAGGTAGATCCTAATACAGTATATATAAAAACTTTAGAAAAGGTTTATTTTTCGACCACCGAATCTGGAGTTCATTTTTAGCTGTTGATTGGAGATTACAAATTAATATATTATATTAATTCACGTAGATTTGAGATATAAGAAAGATCACGATATCCTTTAAAATAAAGAATATGTTTTTGTGAAGGTAGTTATTGTATACGCGAAAACAAAACATTCCAAGTCGTAATAGGAAGGTTTAGAATTATTCTGGCGGACCTTTTCTGGAGTTTGTCCAAATAAATTATTGATCTCTTTATGGCAGCATGTATCCTTTAATAAATTTATTGTGACTCGGGGTGAGGAAATTTCGAGGGTACTTTTAAAATAATAAATTTTTTGTGACGATCATTGCACATATGTGATCATAAAGTGTATTCCAACTGAGACGCCGATCAATCTAGATACGAACAGGTTTTCGATTTTTAACAATGGACATGTTAAAGCCATTTTGAGTTAGAAATAAATTCACATTAGCAGATAGGCGTTGCCTTGTTCCAATTGTCATTTCGGTATAGAGCATTAATGTGCATTCTGTTTTGTTGATACGAGACTGATATATTGCTGATGTCGATGTGTTGTTTATTTTTAACGGAATGCATAGATTGCAGACATGGCATTGTAAGGTCGTCAACGAAAAGATCTGCTTTAGAGTGCATTGTAAACAAGGCTAAGTCATTGATGAATTGATGAACCATATAAACAGAAAAGGCCCTAAGATAGATCATTGAAGGACACCGCTTTATATACCACTTGAATCGCAAGTTATTTACCGGTGCAAACAACATGGGGTCTGTTAGCGAGATACGAGGCTAACCAAGTAACTGAGTTTGAAGTAAATTTTGTAGGCTGACAGGTTTCTTTTAATGAGCAGCGAATAGTCAACCAGATCGAATGCATTTTTGTTTTACAATTAGTGAAAATTGCTTTTGTAAGTTCGTCGGACTGGTCGCTAGTAGCCACTGGTCTATAAGTTTCATCAGTGCAATTTGACAGGAATGTTTCTGTCGGCAATCTGATTGTGATTCATGGAGGAGATGATACTTGCAGAGATACCTGATATGTTTTTCAATATATTTTAAAATTACAACTAGAACAGATATGGGTCGATAGTTGGATGTGTCATTCTTTGTATTTCCTTAATGAATTGCTAATGCTTTTGCCAATTTTAATGACTCTGGAAATTAACAAAATGTCTACAGTTAATTACTTGTTTCAATGACCTAAAGATTGATAAAGTTGACATTTTCAGAGTTTTTGGGTAATTTCCATCTAGACCCGTTGATCTTTAATCATTTTTATTAATAACATCAACAGTATTGATTATTGGTATCGGGAAATATTAAATCTGGCATGATCCGATTCTCTTTCATTCACGGAGGCAGTACGTTTGTCTATGGTAGGCTGAGTAAAATTAGACTTGTCTGAGAAATATTAGTAAAAAAAAGATTCAGATCGTTTGAAATATCGCGATCAGTATAATGTGTTCCATTATCTCTAATTTTGATGGACTTAGAATTATTGGTTGTGTTGAAGTTAGTTCTTGAAAGTGATTCCATATTTGTTATCCGAGATTTAGGTCATGGCTTCTTTGGGAAAAAAGGAGCGTTTGCATTGTATAATGAGTGATTTTAATTTGTTCCGCCATAAAAGATAATTTGTAAACTCATTTTGAAGATTAGTAAAAATTCATCTGCATTTGTATATAGGGGTGTGAATTTTGTTTTGCTCTCTGTTGATTAAAAGGTGCACATATGGGATAACGATCTATAATAATGGAACAGGGTACGTTTATCTCGTAGAGGTTGTCAGGTTGGGCAGTGTAGATCTTGTCGATCAGGGTAGATGTTAGTCTTATTAGAGCATTGATTGGCTGTGTAAGGTAGTGCAGTTGTATCACATGAAGCAATTTAGTGTTAGAAGCGTGGATGAAATCAATATTAAAGTCTCCCATTTTAATTACGTCATTATTAAAAGCTATTTGCAACATTTTGATCGCGTTTAAATGGATCAGTCCATGATTCCAGGAAGTTTTGGGGTCGGTAAGCTGGGCAAATATGAAAATATTTAATACTGAGGAAACTTAATTCGATTCTACATATATTTTTAAATCAGTTCCTCTCCATTGTGTTACGCTGTTTGAAACATACATAAAGTTTTATCCCACTCTTTGGCGTCGATCTATTATTTCCAATCAAAAGATGCAAATAGAAATAACATAATGCGACACATTACAATCTAGAAAGTCATCATATAGTCCAATTATTGCTAATTTGGATTCATTCTGTACCAATATTCTTACTTCATCGAAGTTTGGCAAGATGTGTCAGACATTGAGGTTGATAAGTTGCAAACATTTCTTTTTCAAGACAAAAGGTTTACAGTGTACATTTGTTTTCAAATCGGGGTAGAATCTATGAGATGTATTATTTATTTCCGAGCTAGAGGAAGAGACAATAAAACCCTGGCATGTACAATACAAATTTATACTTTGGACGGTAAGACACTAAGAGCAAATCTCACGAAGAAAATAATACCTATATTTGACTGAGGTACATATATTATTATTGTAACCAGACTTATGTATATAATGATTTTAATTACATGTAGGTACATCAAGTTTGTCATATGTATGTACTGTTGTCCCTTTTCATGAACTTTATACTGTGGTCGACTCTGCCTCGGTAAGCATGCTTTGCATTTTGGTTTCTTTCCCAACCGTTACGAGCTTGCATTGCATCTCTGAGGTTTACTCACGTTGTTAGATTCTGTAGTGAGTGCAGGAGTAACAATGTTCATGTTTTGCAATAGATTTGCAGAGTCCAGGTCTCTTACGTGAATCAGGTCAGAGTGAACAAAAGTAAACTGTAGCCGACTCGATGCAAGCGAAAAGGAGATATCACCATTAGTAATTACACATGATTTGATGCTGCGATTAAATGTTTACTCATCGATGAGCAAAATCAGTTAAAAGAAGTAATCTAGAACTATTGTACTTTTTGGTGTAAAACTTTAAATCATATCAGTTTACGATGTTTCCTCGTATCGTCCTTTTAAAAATCTCCAATGTGAAATTAACTGCTTAGGTTTCTCACCTTTTGGAACACATAATCACACCTTTCTGAGTGGAAGATAATTCACCAAGTTCATATCCAAAGTTAATGGACCTCACTAAAAATTGTCCAAGATCTTTCCCCAAAATTTATAAAATTATACCGTGACTCAATCAGATCCTGTAAAATTACTCTTCGTCACGTAACCCAGTATGATGTAATGATTATTTCGTAATATAACCCAATGAGCTGTTGTTGTATGGTTTTGTTGTTGTTGTTGTTGTGGGGTTTAACGCCATTTTTCAGCACACGATAGGCTATGTATGGCGGCCAGTATTAATGGTGGAAGAAGAACCCGGGAAAACCCCGGGAAGAACCACCGACCCACGAGAAGCTACTTTCAAGCTTTCTCACATACCCACATTGGCCGAATGTTAGACTCGAACCCACGCAGACAGGTGAGATGGCAGTGATCCGTAACGGAGAGCGCTTTAGACCACTCGGCCACTCGGGGCCCCTGTTGTATGGTTTAACGCCATTTTAAGCATAATATAGGCTTTACATGCAAGCTTTCTCATATGCCTACATTGGACGAACCTGACACTCGAATCCCTCAGTGTGCTGTAATAACGTCCTTCGGAACGTAACCCAATGTGCTGCAATAATGAACCTCGTCAGGTAACTTAGTGCGCGGTAAAAATGTAATTCTCAGCGTAACACAATGAGCTTTAAAAATGTACTTCTTCATATAACCAATTGAGCTGCAATATCACTTCGATGCGTAATCTAATATGCTGCAATAATGTTCTTTGTCTCGTAACCCAATTTTCTGTAATAATGTACTTCGTCACGTAACAATTGTGCTGTGATAATGTTTTTCGTCAAAATATCAAAATCAAAGTAGAAGGATCATAAAATTCGTCGAAGATGTAAAACATATTAAATTATCTTTCTTCTTTAATGTAACAATTGTGTAGATCATACAATGTTTGAATATTGAAGTGCGACATCATATCATGTACAATTGTACATACTGGTTATCTTCACTGGATTTATTTGAATAATGTAGGACATATTATGGGTTTTTGTCACGTTTGCTCATCCCCAGTTCGTAAGTTGTGTACTAACAAAGGTATTATTAAAAGCTATGTTTGATGTCTGAACATTTTTGCAGGCTAGATTTAATCTCTTACGCAAAGTTACCGTTACCAGAGAGAAGATCCGGCATCTTGGATCGGCACAGGCGTTAGATCGAGCGATTTCCCACTTATGTGTTGCAGCTTTGTCCTAAGATCAAAGAAACCCTCGAGCGAACAGGTCGTGTTCTAAATCCGTCCCACGTGGACAGACAGTGAGAAGGACATTGTCCGCCAAGTTTGATTGGATCGGGTCAAAGCGATATCCAATCGGAATTGTGATAACAATTTTGATCCGAATTACAACTTCTAACTAGCAAGCGAACATTTAGTCTCGCCTAGGAAGTGTGCTGAGCAATATGGGATTACTCCGAGAGAGCCAGTCGTAATTTGGCGGTCAAACGTAGAGAGGAGATTCTGAGGAAAGACAAAGCTTCGTAAACGTCAGTAAGTTATTCGTTCGGTTTATGCAGAATATTAAGGCATTGTAATTGTAATTATGTGTAGTACGTATGCGTTACTAGGATTGCTTAGAACGTAGAATTTCGTTAGTAGTGGTTAATTTGCGTGCGTATTTGGGAAACGAGTTTGAGTATTATGTAGAGAATTATGTAGATTGTTAACTTGTGATCAGAATTAGTTTTTTAATTCGCTATTAAGTTACTTCGTAGTAAACTATTGCATTTATTCATGTGAAATGTTAGATTTTGCACATGCTTGAATTGTGAATTTGGGAAAATGTTTGAAGTGTGTAAGATTAGCTAATATGGATTTATGGATATATGAGAGCATCAATATTTGGATATTTGGGTTGTAGTGTAAAGAAATGCGCCTGATTGCTGTGCTATTGTTAAGTATAATGGGATTAGGAATATGCACTGATGTTATCGCAATTTGTTGATGTATGTATGAGAAGTTATTGATACCGTGCTTTTCTTTCGACGTTGTTTTACCATACAATAATGTATGAGTATTTCGATGTGGATGAATGCGTGACCAAAGAAATTTAATAAATGTTATCTGATGATATACTCGGTGTAGTGTGAAATGAGAGGGCTAAAGAAAATATTTTATCGTCCTTGTGTTTTCACAGGAAGGTTTTGGGGGACAGAGCTACAAGTTCATATACTTAGATACTTCCCGAGTCTCTAAGAGGGGAGACGGAAGTGAGACTAGCAGAGCAGTCAGCGTCGACAAGTCTAGTCGGGAGAGAGAGAGAGTCAAGGAGAAAGAGGAAAACGAGTCGAGGAGGCGAAAGTGGCGAAGGAGGATGAGTATAGTGAAGTCGAGAAGGAGAAGGAATTTAGAGAAAGTCGAGAGGAAGAGTTGAAGGAACTGGAGGATTAAGAGAGAAGAATACACAGATGAGTAGAATACAAGGACAGGTGGAAAGCTATTTCACACTACAAATGAAATGATGCAATAAGCTATCACAGGGTCCAGCGGCAGTAGAGTACTGGGGAAATTGTACTCATTTGATAATTGAATTGTCATTAAATTATTATCCGATGAATTTCACTTTTTTGTATATTCAATAATTTAATCGTCGGCATCGCTGATTGGGGGCTCCGAACTTTACTTATCTAATTCAGTAATTTAACTTCCATCCAAAATCGATCCTGGGTGGGACTTTTAAAATAATTGAAACAAAATATTGGAAGCACTCCATCCCACACCTACCACAATGACGGCATAACAATCTGTCACGCCAGTTTTGTCCAGTACAGTCGTTTTACTGAACTTTTCACCGTATTGGTATGAAGAAGCAAAGAAGAAAAACCAAAATACATGGCGATGCGAAATATATTTAACTCGGAAAAGATAACATCGTTTTATGTTCATGAAGGATGGTGGGAAAACAGTGAAAATAGCTTTAGAAATCTCTAGAACTGTAATGTTAAGAATTTAATCAACAACAAGCTCGTCGAGACAGTAAAACATTTTGGTCCAATATCCGACACATGGCGTCAAAACGTGTCACGAAGTGACACCTTCGTTCCCTCTCTCTACCATATTTTTGAATTTAATACGGTTTGTTTGTTGGGGACGACGGCGATGCTTGAACCAGAGGAACCATGACAGCTGCATATTTAAAGCAAAACCACCTTACTTTACAAGAGTCAATATACATAGATGATTGACATACCCAAATATGTGAATGAACAAAGAGATGATTTTGTTTCTATTTATGTGTGCAATAAATGACGTTGTGAGCAGACTCTCGATACGTCCCTATTTGGGGATAATTTACATGATCTTGAATATATTTCGTTTGTTTCCTCACATGTGACAACTGTCAGGTAAGTGAAAATGTTTAATATAACCCTTTGTGAATACTGTACCATAAATTTTGTATAAATGATTAATATGTAAGATTTATGAACCGACTAGACGGAATATATTTAGATCTCATCATTGTACCTGACATATTTAAGCATAACGTAGCACTATTACACTTTGAAAAAACGACGATACCTTCCAAGCAGCAATACACACCATACGAAACTTTTGACTGATTCTAATCATTTTTTCAATTTGTATTGAAAAGTAAAGCATTTTTCACAAATATAATTCTGGCCTTATTTGCGTTAGCACTAATTTTCGATCAATCTATGATTACAACGTAGTGGTTTTTATCGTCTTTATAGTTGCTCGGATCAAGTTAATCACCTGCAGTGTACAACGTTACCAGCTGGAAAACGAATATCAACTTGTCTTAGCTGCTTTTTCGCAGTTCGTCTATTTCTCTCCATACTGCTCTCTCCATATTCTGGGATTTCATACATATTTACGTCGGTAGGAAATTGATTCTTGAATTCCAAGTTATTTCCTTTTACACTGGATGTTTGTCAAACCAGTTTAGGTATTGTTATTATATTTAATTTGCATTGTTTGTTAGCTATTTTTCTTATATATTATGGGTTATGTAAAATTGTATTTTGTAGCTGACATTGACCAAAAGCAAGTTCATTTCCCACCTGACCAGAATCATTGATTTTTTAAAATTCTTTAAACGACTAATACATAGCTAATATTTTATCGGAGTGTGGGTTTAATATTATCATCATTATCAATATTGGTAAGTATATCTTGGTCTCAGTCAATGACATTGTGTTTACCATATTATTTATTATAATTTTTATAACTAAGATTTTTCTAGAAATGAGCTTTTGGTCCTCAGGCAGGTTATTCTTTTGTGTCTTATATTTTATTTTCTAATTTATATTTTATATACATATTTTTGTTTATAGGAAACATGATTCGTTCATTCTATAAGATCTTAGGGCAGAATCATGGTTTGGTTTGGGCTGATATGATTTAATTCTATATATTCTCACTGGAAATACAAAGTGCTCAAACATATTCTTGGAAAGAGTCATTAACCGGGGATTATAATTCTGCGTTGGAAATTATTTGGAATACCACAGAACTTTGTTCGTTAGGACTTTTGTTAGAAATTTTTGGACTATTTGGGATTCAGTTCTGAATACCGTTATTTTATTTTAGATGTTACTTTGTATTCTAGGAAATAAATATTTGTTGAATTTTATAAAGCTTGTTGCTTCTCTCTTTTCTATTGCTTATTTTGAGACCATAGAATCGTAATAGTATATACCAGTGTCCATATGGGAATACGATTGTCTATCAATATCATCACTTGGTTGATTTAATACAGATTATAAGGTATTGAAAAATTATTGTAAAAAAAACACAACCTTTGCTTTTCACATTCAAAGAGGGTGTTTTTAAGTCCATTAAGGCAAACCTTTGTATGAATTTCATCCGAGCGGCTGACAACTATATACGTGCAGTGTTCACCTATCAAATATATATAATTCGTACTTTCGATTATTTCCTGTGAAAATCGGTACACAGTTTCTACAATGTTGATATCATGTTTTCTTTCGTTCCATTTCGTTTGATAATTATTCAGCACCTAATTAAATGATGTATGATTTCAATTTTATTGCAGATGCAAGATATCATCTGCGCTAGTTGGGGCTAAACTATAGTACATACATAGAGAGAGAGAGTTAGAATCTGAATTTAGGATC
Source organism: Sinohyriopsis cumingii (assembly GCA_028554795.2). Lineage (NCBI taxonomy): Eukaryota > Metazoa > Mollusca > Bivalvia > Unionida > Unionidae > Sinohyriopsis > Sinohyriopsis cumingii. The sequence continues at coordinate 41,302,050 of CM068838.1, forward strand.
CTCTATTATTATTATTATTATTATTACTATTATTAATTTATTTATTTATTTATTTATTTATTTATTTATTTATTTTTGGTTGTGAGACAGTCATCGTAAGAAAAGTATTACTTAAAATACTAGTGCGAATCTGGTCCCGCGCTTCGTTCAATTTACAAATGGCATTGTACCCAGCTTGCTGATTTCTGTAATCTTTAAACGCTATTTGGTTTTGACGAAAATTAAGGAAATCCAAGTATCTAAGATATTGTGCTGCGTATAATTTTACAGTGACTTTAAGAATATATTTTCTATTTGGGTTTGTGCTAAAGGCTTGGTGGTATTTTCTGGACATGAATAAATATAATTATATCAACTGGGTTTCTATGGAGGAATTTTCCAGCTACTATATCAACTCTATAAAAAAAATATCAACGTTTCATATTGAACGCACGTAAATAATACTATTCATGTTGCATAGAACGCTTGTCAGTCCGTACATGTCGTTGGCTAACGAGGGTACGTGTACTTTGCCTTAGAACTTTTGTCTTGAATTATAAAGTCATACCTTACACACAAACACATATACACACAGCAAACTAGATGAACATGAAGCTTCTCCCTTTTTCTAATTTGACCTTATGTTAAAATCAGTTCCTGGGACAACCTCCTCGGAAATCCCATATACAAGGCATACAAACAGACTAATCTGGCGGTTACTTTGTAGTGTGTAGCTTATGGGCATATTTTTTTTTTTTTCATGCATTATGCTACCATCCTACATAGAATGATGAAACTTGGAGAGTTGGCTAATATAGATACCTACTAAGCCATTCAAAGAGGTACATGTTACCTAAATTTCATGAGTGCGTGACTTTGTTGTGAGTTCGTTTTTAAAATTCACTGATTTAGTGTTTTTAAAAAAAAATCTTGATCATTGGGTGCATCGCTGCTGGTGATTCAAATTTACAACTGTAGAAGGTCGCTGTGAGCTACTGTGTTTATGCCTTACTAACATTATTTAGTCCATGAATACAAACCCCCTTAATATATATATATATATATATATATATATATATATATATATATATATATATATATATATATATATATATATATATATATATATATATATATATATATATATATATATATATATATATATATATATATATATATATATATATATATATATATATATATATAGTGATTGGTTACCCTGTTAGCTGCATATGCTGCTTGTGAATGATAATAGGCATTGAATGAGTGAACTGCGTACATTGCATGAGGGACCACATATATTATTGGGTATCAACGTAATTACAGATGGATCCAATAAAGCTATAATAGTGATCATACTGGTTGTCCAAGGTTACACAGAGCCTGTGACTTTTGCCCAGTGAAATCAGTCCTCGAAAGGTAATTAACGATAATAGCTTCTGAAGCAGATTTTAAGAAGAGCGACAAAACAAAATAATAAATTATTGCACTTATTATATTACTTTGGCCAAGAAATGAATTCTATGTTTTACGCTTTTATTATTTTAGGCCTTTTAAACATCGTCCATCTTTCACTGCTTTATGTATTTTAGGTCTTTTAGACATGGGACAGCTTTCATTACTATGATCACTTTAGTATAGATTTAATTTTTGGACTGTAGTGAAGCCTTGATAAAGACAAGTTATGTATTCGTAGAGATCACAATCTGGGTTTCTTGTTCAGACTGCTGGTACATCAGCAGGTGTCTTTTCAATAAATTGATGTACCAGATTTTATTTTGTTTTTTTATATTTATTATGTGAACGGATCCTTAATAAGGAACCTTGAATTTATTAGATGTAATATCTCTCTATAGTTTAACCCTAGGAGGCCAGAAAAGGGACTTTGCACATCTGCTTTCATATGCGAATATCTACGTAACGATTACGATCACTTGATCATGATAAGGAAAATCTAGGTCTCTGACATGTATATAAATAGGTTATGAATTTAAATGTACTGTTAGAGTGGTACATGAGAGGGTACCTTTTTAGGATCCAAGGCTGCACATCCATATCCAAATATTTCATAGTCCCCTTCGCCTGCAAATCCACCCTCACCCCTGGTTTAATGGAACACTTATTTCAAATACCCGTCGATGACAGGACCTTGCACAACTGAAGTTAGGCAAATTTTGTGTCCGGGTGAACAACTTTAGTGACTAGCTTCAACTAGATCTGGAGGGCTTTCAGGGTAACCATGGAGACAGATCTTTGTGCATAATTCGAATTTTGTTGTTCTTTTTCTCCAACATATGGTAAGAGTGGTAATTGTGAAGATCTCCTATATGATGTGGGAATAAGTTATCCAACCTTGTCACTTGTGATATCTTTACCGTTTTTCCGAAGTATATTAATCGGAATAACACTAGTGTTATGTATCTTTAATTTAAATGTTTATCCGTTAGTTTTAAATTGTTTTATTTCATTACATGTCACTGTAATGTAACGCTGTTTACTGGACTTGACGTTGTTCAAAATCGAGTTAAATTCTGCCTTACCTAATTGAACTTTTAAACTGTTTATTTTTAAATTTAATTTATGTAAACAACTGATAATAGCTTCATTATTTTCTTTGTGTATGAGCTTATTAACCGAATTATTATTCAAGTAAACAAGAAGTGGTAAATATGATGATAAGAGTCAGGGTTTGGGAGATTCCTAAGTGAATTGTGTTATAAATAAACAAGGCTTATGAGATCATTCTAGAATGTTATTTTCGATTAGATAATGGTTGTTTTTAGAAAATGATAATGTGACCTGAGGTCAAACAGAGAACTATATTATCTTGTGGCTGTGGGGATTTTACCAGTCGTGTTTTAACATCTAGCACTTTATGTTGTATTATGTTTTGACCAGTTTGGGTTGAAATTTATTTTCTTCAAATTATTGAATTCAAATGATTATTTTCTCTGGAAATGCAGGCGTACTCTGACACAATTATTCGACAAAGATATTCATTGGAATTTATACTGAATTCAAACCTGGAATAATATTTATGTCATTCAACAAAAGTCTGTTGACACATCAGTACTTCGTAGGCTATAACAACCGCGTCATCGCCTTCAATTTTGGATTTCTTCGGGACTTGAACTGAGTTTCATTCAGGACTTTAGATTACTAGGACTTGTGTCTGTATTTCTTGGATTACTTTTGGATTTAATTCGCAATACTGTTAGTTCTTTTTTCTCCTTTTTCACTTTGTACTCCAGGGAAATAAATTATTTGTTAAATTTTACAAAGCTTTTTCTCTTCACGCCTCCCTTCTGTTACTTATTTCAAGACCATAGACTCGTAACACAGGTATAAATAATGCAATGTGTATGTAGTTTTTGGAAATTCGTTCTCCATTATTTATAATTTATAATTAGAGGGATATTATTCATACATAGAGGACCCTACATGTGTGTCCATATGTCATACATTTCATTTGAACTGATCACATTCTTAAGCATGTATTATAAATTTATTTGATATAAACACATTCTTCAGCATGTGTTATAAATTGCATTTGAAATGAACACATCCTTAAGCATGTATTATAAATTGCATTTGAAATGAACACATTCTTCAGCATGTATTATAAATTTATTTGAAATAAACACATTCTTCAGCTAGTGTTATAAATTTTATTTGAAATGAACACATCCTTAAGCATGTATTATAAATTTATTTGAAAGAAACACATTCTTCAGCATGTGTTATATAGTCCGAAAATACGAAGTTTATTGAGGTAAAGAATTTAGCCTGCGAACAACAGTAGTGGATGTACATGTGTGTAATATTATTTCAAAACCTTCTCAAGTGTTATAAATTTCATTTGAAATGAACACATTCTTAAGGATGTGTTATAAATTTCATTTGAAATGAACATAGTCTTGAGCAAGTGTTATAAATTTTCTTTTTAAATGAACGCGTTCTTAAGCATGTGCGATACATTTCATTTGAAATGAACACATTCTTCAGAACGTGTTTCAAATTTCATTTGAAATGAAATCATATGCAAGATTACACTAACACTACACCAAAAGATCATCAATTCAATACAACGGCCGATGCGAGTTAAATAAATTAATCTTAAGTACACTCGAATGCCTCGAACATAGCACACTGAAAATAATAAATGTTGTGATGTGGGTAATATGGAAAAAATACGAGTTGTGTATCTCCAGAATAAGATAATAAGATATTCATGTCAGAAAAATGACTGATCGTTTGATCCTTTGTGTTATAATTTGTTAATAGCAAGATTTGCCTTCTATGATGGTGTCTCTGGTAGGGTCTCTAAATCGTAATAGAACTGGAGTGCATCCGTGTAGCCTAACCCTTTCAAGTTTCCCGCCTTTGGAATTCTTCCTATTTCCTTAAATCCAAGCTTTCTCCAGAGTCTCACAGATTCTTCATTGGATACAAACACGAGGTTAAAGTATGAAGCCTTATAACCCAGATCTCTGGCTATGTAGAGATAATTCTGCGCTAGAAATGAACCAACGCCGTTATTCCTTGCGGATTCTTTCACAGCAAATCCACCAGAACATATGTGCGAACAACGTCCTGTAAATTTTGGCTTGACATAGAAAGCGCCCAGAAGTTCTCTAGTTGCCTGATTAGTACAGATGAAGACATCGTTGGAGAGATAATAAGAGCGAAAATCTTCTACATCAGTCATATCTTCACGTGGATATCTGTTACCTTCATTGACAATAAACTTAATAATATCATGGAAGTCCGCCTCGTACTCATTACAGTATCGGTCCAGGACCACAGCAGTGCCATCTTTTAGGGTCCCATGCTTCGGGAGGTACGGAAGATGGATCAGTGGTTTCTTTTCTTTGATCACACAGGTCATTTTTCACTTAACTTGGAGCTGCAAAGAGTGATGTTATTATACTGAATTACAGCAGGAACCTTATCTTTCATGTGACGAATTTTACTTTCATATTACATTACCACATTACGTTTAATCCTACTGCCAAGTTATGTCAGTGTCTTTTTGGAAAATCTTTATACAATGCCTGATAACATTATATACAAGCAAAGAAGAACACATTTTAAAGAGTATGCAAGATGAAGGTGAATGAGTCTGCAATGTCGCACTTTTTTTTTCTTTATTTCTTTGCGCGGGGTGAAAGGGTTCATGGTGCAACAAGGACAAATTAATTTAGAAGTTGAAATAACTTCAAGTACTTAACAGTATAACTCAACAGATAGTGCCAACAAATAAGTTACTTTCAACTTACATAGAAGATATACTTTTTTACCAGCAAGTTTGCATCCGATACATATTTTTGCTTGTCATCTTTATTGTTCTCAGAAATACATGTAGACCGTGGAGCTCAAATTTCACTCACATTAATCAACTATAAATCAACGGATGCGCATCAGTAGCATAGTTGACGATGATGCTCCCGTGTGACTGTTATTTACCAACGATTTCGATAACATACATAATTTAATTCTTTGCAGGTTTACTGGATTCAGTAGAATCCGCATAGAAAATTTAAATACAGTCAGGTGCTGTTTTGGACGCTGCAGTATAGTCTGAAAATACGAGGTTGTTTGATACAAAGAATGTAGCCTGCGAACAACAATATTAGATGTATATCTTTGCAATATTATTTTCAACACCATGTCGAGTTATCCATGGACGGTGAGCTGGTGCCTGGGAACTATTTTCTATACTTTCTTTTATTTAATGACCTGTACATCTAGATAGATATTGAACTAAGCAGAGCGCTATAAGATCGTTCTCTTCAACCCATAACTTTTTTATGTCTGGGATTGTATACCTTGAACCATTTGCTATATGAAATATATTATTTGTTTTAAGTGCAATGCTCAATAATTTTATCGGCGAGTATTCTTAACATTGTAGAGGCGACCTCTCTCCGTCGCTGCCAGTAATTAGAACTGAAGCGAACAGCCGAATATTTAAATCGGATTACTATTCGTGCAAATATTTGAATATAAAATTGGTATGAGAATATTCATTTTTACCTAGCGAATTTGACAGCATTTTGTACAAGAAACATGAGATATAAAATATGGAAAGCTGGATTGGTTACAATGGAGCACTTCAAACCAGGTAAATCATCTGAACTCAGATGCAGTAAAAAGGTTTTTTCCCTTAACAGATAAATCTGAGTACAATTAAGTCAGATAAGGTCGGCCTGTAAAGCACCGTTCATACAAATACGAGCTTGTGTTCGAGAGTGAGTTTTTGGTCAAGCGCAAATATTTAGTGGATAAGGTGGTATGATGATTCTTACAAGCAAACACCCACACACGCAAACAAAATTAATTATACAAACAAACACCCACACATACAAACAAAACTAATCATACAACACCCACAAAGGCAAACAAAACTAATGAGCACCCACACATGAAAAGAAAGCCAAACGATATAAAAACTTATACATGCAAGCAACGCTAATGATACAAACACCTACGGATGCAAACAAAACCAATGATGCAAACAAACACCTGCACATGCAAACAAAACCAATAAGGCCGAATGGAAATATGCTATGGTAGAACAATTAACATTCTTGGAAACAAACAACCACTCTTGCAATATCTGCAACATCCAATGAGTACAGTATGTTAAGGAATGAAGGCTAACGCACATTTATACCAACAAGCACTCTAACTTACAACAAAGGAAACAAAAACAGAAATCAAGAACCCACGCTTGTAAAATCCACTAAATACAGTGTTAAGGAATGATGGCTAATACTTATACTTACAGCAAGGGAAACAACAACAAAAATTATCACAAAAACAAACTAAAACAAAGAACACTCCAACACCTATACACAACAAAACAATACTTTCTACTGTCTGCCTGATAGATTATAGGAATGTATGATTGTTTGTAAAAGAAATGATTTCTCTGTCATTAGGCAAAATTGCGGTGAGTGGCATTTTCTGTTCCAAACGTATATTCTTATAGAATAATACAAAACAGGCATTTAAAAATTAGCAATTATGTAAGCCATTATTCACATCTCTCTCTCTCTCTCTCTCTCTCTTTCTCAAACTTTCTATACTCTTAAACAAAGTGACAGAAAAGAGAGAAACCCAGCAAGTTTTGCAATATTCAACAAAACATTTATGTCATTAGAATACAAAGTAAGCATTTGAAAAAGAACTTCCAGCATTACGAAGTAAATACCAAATAGTCTATAAAGTTCTATCACCAGTCTTAATGAATGTTGTTGTTGTAGTAGGGTTTAACGCCATCTTTCAGCACAAGATAGGCTATACATGGCGGCCAGTATTAATGGTGGAGGAAGAACCCGGGAAAATCCCGGAAAGAACCACCGACCCACGAGAAGCTACTGGCAAGCTTTCTCACATACCCACATTGGCCGAATCCGAGACTCAAACCCACGCAGACAGAGGTGAGATGGCAGTGATCCGTAACGGTGAGCGCTTTAGACCACTCGGCCACTCGGGGCCCCTTCTTAATGAATAAAGTTCTAATTAAGTCGAATGGTGCTCGAATTAAGATCCAGCGCTGAAGCCGTTGATGTGTCTGTAGTCTTGAATATACTAATGTACCAATAACCTGAAGGATGATGAAGTACTAACGGTCTTCCAATTAATCGGAATTATATAAACCAAGATGTCCTTCACTGATATCACTAAATATTTCTGTCCAAGAATATTTTTAACAGCACTTTGTATTTCCAGAAAATAATAACTTCAATAAATAATTTCATCCAAATCAATACTGAGCACAGCAGTAAGAATGATTCTGCCTAAAGAAATCAAAGCAAGATTGAATAATGTTTTATAGGGTCTAACTGGACGTCTGGACATTATAAAAAAGCGTTGTCATCATTTCATCGACACTGCTTATAAGCTATGCATTACACTAAATAATCAAGTTACTAGTACTCACCTTGACAGGCTGCTAAATACGACCGTCGTCAGACAGTGTCTTCTGTTGTACAGTACCAGGACTAAACTAGGGTAATATAGATAACTTATCTGGTGTCAATTTGGTCACTTGTCGAGGCCTGAGAGGATGTGTATGGTGGAGGCAAGCCACAATGGCCGTATATATACACACACACGCACATACAGATATAGAATATAATTTTGTGCTAACAGTGCTAATAGGCTTCACATGTGGTACATTTTTTTAGATAGAAGAAAAGAAATGAGCCACACTTAGCAATTACTATGTATATCAAATTTATATTGTGCGATTGATCTTTGTCGATAACTGAGGAGACGTTTTTGTCTACGATGGTAGATTATATTTTAAGATAATTATTGCTTGTAGGTAAACATGTTTATTTGGATTTTCGTTCAGGACATTGATTTTCTCTTCGAGAAGTCCTGATGTATCTGATGTTTGCCAATTCATTTTTATAGACCTGATCTTTTTATGGCATTAAATGTTCTGCAAACTAAAGTTTGACTCTCACACTGGTCCTCTTATTATGTTGTAGGGTTTTAAATTGATGTTGTTACATTAGAATCACTCATTCTTATCATAGCACCCGAAGTGGAATCAGTATGTTAATTTCGTTCATTTTTAATTAGGATGGATTTGTTTATTTAAATTATTCATTGGAATTACAAAAAATACTCATTAAACTTTCAGACTAAAACACTAATTTGGGTTATTGTGAATTCGTCAAGAAGGTTAGCATATCAACGCAATTCCAGGCTCTTGGCCCATCAGCACAATCAGGATTGGAATTCATTCGGAACACCGCTGGAATTTAATTGGAGCACTGTATACTTTTGGACGTGTGACGACTATTTGAAATTTAGTTCACAATAGTTTAATTTCTTTTAAATTTTCATTCTGAATTATAGGGAAATAACTTTTTTGTTGAATTTTACTAACGTATTGAGTTTCTTCATCTCCTTGTTTTGGAAACGAGAACAATTACACTTTTTCTCAGCTGTCTTGCTCCACTGCTACAACTTCCTTCGTTTTGAACAAACCGCCATCACGTGATACTCGCCAATCAACCCGTTTATGCTACGATGGACCCTCATCAATTGCTTTAAATGACCACTCCTTGGCTCCCCACACTACATTGTGCTCTAGACTAAACAAACTGGGACTACATTCATCATTACTTAAATGTAAACAGAAGCGAAAAAAGAAACGTTGTTTCAAAGCTGGCCGGCGTAGAACAGGAAGAAGAATTCCAGTTATCTCCCTTATGCCCTTTCCGGTTCAACAATAATTTAAAAATTCGACCGTTAAGTTAGATAACCTAATTCAAATCCCTATTAAATCGTCAACCTTTGTGTCAACTATCCAACAGATACCACTGCGTATTGCATTATTCAATAACCAATCAGTAGGACCACCGGAAAAGCGTACAGAAATAGTTAACTTTATCAACGACCAGAATATCGACGTCTTTTTCCTGACATAAACGTGACTAAAAACATCAGGCGATGAGCCCAAGTGCGCGGATCTAACACCCACTGGTTACTCCATTAAGTCGTTCCCCCGTCACTCTCGCGGAGGTGGAATTGCTGTCATCACAAAGAAATCCTTGATGAAGCGTCTTAACCATACCACAACATTCAATTTCGACCACACATCGTTTGAACTAGTCCAAACCACACTCACAATGGAGCAAAGGTCAATCCGTTTTTTTTCTGCCTATACCGCCCTCCTCTTAGTAGAAAAAAAAAAAAAAAAAAAAAACAAACAAGCTGACTGAGTTTCTCTTTTTGGAGCAGTTTCCGAATCTCATGGAGTATGGAAATTCGATAGGTGACAACCTGATTATTCTTGATTTCAACTTTTACTTTGATTGTCCCGGAAACCCAAGCACATAAAAACTCATAGTTTCCATTAATGTTTACAACCTCAAACAGTCAGTTAACCAACCCATCCATAAACATGATCATATTTTGGACTGGATTCTTCATAGAACTTAAGATAACATTCTACGGTCCTCCCTGCTCTCCCTTAAACTTGCATCAGATCACCTCTGCATTATATGCCATCTTGACGTATCATTCCCTAACCCTCTACCTTTATCTGCTACTAAAAGAAACATCTGTATGATAAATAGAACCAAACTAATGCAAGACATCCAAGCAAACCTAACAACCTGCTTACCTCCTACAGCAGAACTCGATAACTGCCTGCGTTCATTGCTTGACAAATATGCCCAGCTACCAAGTGCAGAGTATCAATTCAAAAGTGTTCTCTGTGGTATAGCAATGTTAGCGACCAGCTTCGCACTGCTAAAGGAGACCGCCGTAAAGCTGAGAGGCTTTGGCTTTCCACCAGGCTCACTATTTATAAGCAAATCTATGAAGCCGCTGAGAAGAATGCCAATAATATAGTCCATGCAGCGAAATCAGCCCACTACACTACTAAGATCATGGAAAGTTCCAGCTGCAAAGAGCTCTTCGAGATTACTAACAAGCTAATGTCAAGGACCAAATCTACACCACTTCCAACTACCTTCTCTCCAGTCGACATTCCGGACATGTTTGCAAATTTCTTCCGTGACAAAGTACAAAACATTAGAGATAAGCTTGACACTACGATTTCAATTGACTCGTCGTCACCATACAGTTGGGATACAGAATTTGAGCAGCAACCATTGGCAGCATTTGAACCTTTTCAAAATACGCGCTGTATATAGAAGGAAAAAAATGACCTTGTATGTAAAGGATTTTTTGGGTTGTTGCCTCTTTATGCTTGTTTTACAGCGCATTTCTTTGACATCTTTTGCAACATTTTGCATGTAACTGTTTGCCTTATGGTGCATATTTACCTTTCTTCAGGTGGGGTTTTTCTTTTTGGCAAATTTTGCAAAATGTTTTTGTTTTAGTTATTTTTGCTATCTAGCGTTTGGTAAGAAATAAATAATACTCCTGTACATTGTTGTTTACGGTAGTGGTCATTTGTAAACAACCTATTTAGATATCTAACTTTTGTCCATGATTGTGGGTTGTACTATAAAATAATATTTGTAAGTGGCCGAGTGGTCTAAAGCGCTCTCCGTTACTGATCACTGCCATCTCACCTCTGTCTGCGTGGGTTTGAGTCTCGGATTCGGCCAATGTGGGTATATGAGAAAGCTTGCCAGTAGCTTCTCGTGGGTCGGTGGTTCTTTCCCGGATTTTCCCGGGTTCTTCCTCCACCATTAATACTGGCCGCCATATATAACTATGTGCTGAAAAATGGCGTTAAACCCTACAACAATCAATCAATAATATTTGTAAATACGATTATATGGCTTTTTGACCCAAGTCTTTTCTAGAAAGATAATTTGTTTACGAATTTAGTGGGGTAATGACTAGCATCCTGGCATCTAAATATGTCTTAGCTCTTTTATAATAGGGTCTGATAATCAAAATTATTTATTCTTGTTTTAATATCAGTCTTTGTGGAACCGCTTTCAGTTGTTTTCAGATATTATTTTGATGATTATTGCTAATTCATTCAAAGGCATTCTGCGTCATATCATTGTGATATTTTGTAACTTCGCCCTCTTAGTAAGAGGGGTGGTTCATTGGATTTGGCTACCGTTATCTAGAGGATGACCTCCCTCGATATTATAGCCCGGCGGGAGTGAAAGAAGAATATAATTTCAACAGAGAATTGAGCAAGAATACTGGAAAGAAATAAAGCAATACGAGCTCCCTTTTGACAGAAAATAACACATTTAATCAGAACAAATTAATAACGGCAATTCCAATTCAAGATTATATCAATAGAATTTAACAGGTGTGTCCAATTTGGATTTATTTCATCATCATCATCATAATGAGAGGTGAAAAGAGCGCAATGTCCAAGACCGATTTGCATCACCTTTCTATCTGGACGGTATATCAGCGTCTCCTAGCTCATCCTTCCTAAGCTCTATGCTTTGCCCCTTCATGGACTTCCTGGTAATTTTATTCTGACCTCGTCCTTCTTTCTTTCCCCGGACTTCTGTCTTCAGACTGTCTCGTCTTTCTCTCAGAAAGGTGTTCCTTATTGCTGTTCTCTTTCAGAACTTGTGCGTCCTAGCACTAAACCTGTCTTTCTTTTTACAAGACGACCACCTGGTCCCTTTCTTGTTTCACGAGGAAAGCACTATTCTCTTTATGTTTTCCACGGAGTCGAGACTAAGTTTCCTCTTCTAGGAAATTTTCATACTAAAGACTTTCGAATAAATTCGTCACTTTAAATTCTGACTGCTCTTAAATGTACGCCCTAATTTATTCTTCCCAATCGTAGGCAGCGGTCCCTAATTTTTCCCAAAGAAATAATTCCTTTCATCAGGTTTAGACAGCCCAGAATCTGTGAACGACCGTGCGTGACAATTTCCCTTTAAAAAAATGATAAGTGGACATAGGTTCCTACCAAACGGTTAGGGTTGGTAGCTCAAATGTTTGCTTTCTAAGGACCGTGTTAAGATACCCTGGTCAATTTCACTGAGTTTGAATGCTGCCCCTTTGAAGTTTACACTGACATGGGGGAGATGAACGTAGAAAAGTCAAAGTGACACTTCACAAATACTTTTCTGGCTTAAATGCGATACAATTTTAATGCTCTATGCATTCAACTTCAAAATTTTCTGCAATTTAAAATTTGACACTTCACATACATCAAGACTATTGGTACATCAGCACGTTCAAGATTGCAATTCATTCGGAACACTGTACTTTTGGACTTATGATAAAACTTTAAGGATTATTTGAATTTTAATTCGCAATACTGTAAGTTCCTCTTAAACTTGAATTTTATAACCCAGAGAAATGAATTAATTGTTGAATTTTACAAAAGTTGTTGGTTTTGCTTTTCTGTTTAAGACCACCGAGTAGTAATATTATGCCGAGTCAGATTTGCAGACTCTCAGATAATAACCAATGTATGGGATTACAATTTATTAGTAATTATCAATTTTAGTCTCGATTAGGAACTAGGAATTATATTCCCAAATAAAAATTATAGTCCGTATAAAAGAAAGCCTTTAGTAGCACTGAACTGCTGATATCTATTTATGTTTATTGTATTTATTATTGTATAATTTTTGCAGCTTGCCTTAAAAGGCAAGGGACAACAGTATGGAATAATTTTGCTTAAAGAGCATAGGGTACTCTTTAAAACAAAGACCGCTTTCCATCCCTTATCTCATCCCACCCACCCATTGTCTCCTGATAAGGAAGTTGACAGAGAAATTCGACGTTTAGCTAATGTGAACTAAGTGGATGAAGTTCCCTAGATTTTGAGATTCAACCTGGGTCTCGCTGCATAGCCTCTGAACTTGCTTTCACTTCAAATTGTCGGCATGTAATTATCACATCCTATGTTTGTCTGAGTGTGAGTGCGTATGTAACTTTTAGCCCGTATATGGTTCGTAATATTAGAACCTTACTCTGAAAACACGTGTATTCTAATTACAGAATTTATATAAATTTACATAAAGTCAAAACCAATTTTAGGGGCTAAAGCTTATTTCGATCCATATTAACCCCAAAGAAACATATTGCCATAAAATTTATAAAAATTTCTTGACTTTTCATCTGTATGTCCTACACAATGTAGTCAAAACAGAGAGAGAGAGAGAGCCAGAGAGAGAGAGAGAGAGAGAGAGAAGGGATTAAATTTACCATATCTTTAATTTATAAATTGAAGCATATGCTTCAGTCAACATGGATTAATTAGTTAGGCAAAGGCTGTGTTTTCTTTGTTTCTTTTTCTTTTTTGGGGGTGGGGGTGGAGAGGCACAACATGAATGTAGCATACCTTCTTTTCTATTCATTTGTTCTTGTTTCGTTCATTTCCATTTATATTCATTCTTGTCTATATCGTTTCCACTCATTCTTGTCTCATTTTTGCCATTCGTATTAATTTAGTAATTCTTGTCTCGTTCGTTTCCATTCATATTTTTTCTATAGTTTCAGTCTGTGATGTGCTTTCTTTGCAATTCATATTCATTCTTTCCTCAGCCTCACTCTTCTTTATTTACAGAGATTTTTATTTATGTTACATTAAAGATTAATTTTTTCTTACATGTAATGAATTCAGTAGCACGGAGCCTGTATACGACTTAAGTACTATTTGCTCAGACTTAATTTGGTGTTATAACTTTTAGCACACGCACCGACTATATAAGATTACGTTTGTATGTTCACTTGTACTACGGTACAAAGTCCAGAGGTAAAGTCGTCGTGAGTATTAAGTTATTAGCGGTGGCAGTAACTTATATATTTTATATATTTTATTTTAATTTTTACATGAACTGCCCTAAGACCACTTCAGGGCCGCAAACACTATTTTTTGGGGGGTTGTAAATTACTGTTCACGGGCCAGATTTCTGTGTTTTAATTTGCCCTGAGGGCTGGACACGGGACAGAACACATTTGCGGGCCGGATCCGGGCGGTTGTGCACCCCTGGTCTATAATATACTGAGTTGATATATGTAGACACTGGCAGCCCAGGGTCATGTCGCAGGTGCTGGATGCGACATTAATCTAAATTTAGAACAAAAGCAATAACCGCAAGGAAATTTTAAACAACAACAAAATCATACTGAGTGATAAAATTACCCCAGATTACCCCCAATACTCTGTCTATTACTAGTCGATTTGGCTCAAACGCAGCTGCGGTCCACGAAAGATTGTTACAAAGCAAATTTAGATTTAGGCAAAATAAGAGTATTCTTTCAGTGGAAAGAGCGTTGGGGGTAGACCAACAAGTAGGTCTCCGCTTTTTTCTCAGTTTGTGTGGTAATATACGGTATTAACGTTCTGTTACTACAAATAGTCCGACAGTTACAGGTCAACTGCAGTCTCTCACTCAGTTGTAACCCTCTATGCCTTATGATAACAGTAGCATGAGAAACTATTATAGTGTGCGTGTTTTCACTGTTGTGTTCAGTTGTAATTTAGCCATTAAAGTAGTTAGACCAAACCATGTTTTGTGTTATTTAGCAAAACATAACACTGTAAAAAAAGAAAGAAGTGGAGACCTACTTGTTGGTCTAAGGGTTGAAGGTGGTGGGGTATTATTTAATTTGGCATAACTCTACACAATATTGTATAATTAGAGTCATACAGGTCATGTATGCATTCAGCACCAATTATTTCAGTAATGGGTTTAATTTAGTTGAAAGTCAATATCTACATCAAGGAGTTTCACACAGTCCTTCAAGGGTATTTTATAGTTTTCTATTGTAAAATTGGATACATTTTGTGAATTTTTGCTGGGAACAATGGCTTAAAATTTATGAAGGTTTGCTTGCACACCATTGGCTGAAAATTAGTCAGCCATTGTTTTGCTATCATTGTGCAGAACTTGTATCAACAATTATTTTGTGTTGTCATAAGCATAGTCATGAAGTAGAAAATGCCATTTACAGGGATATTAAATATGAGAGGTTCCAGTATTGAGCCTTGTGGTACTCCATTGGGAGGCTTTATCTCAGTTTACTATAACCTCTCCGGTGGCCTAGTGGTTAGAGCATCCACCTCGGATGTGGAAGGTCATGAGTTTGATTCCCAGTCGAATCATACCAAAGACTTACAAAAATGGTACTAATAGCTGCCTCGCTTAGCACTCAGCATCAAGAAATTAGTGTTAGGACTGGCTGGCCTGGTGTCAGGATAATGTGACTGGGTGGGACATAATGGTACATGTCTGTGGCGGGATGCCCAAGTGCTAGACATCACTATAAACTGTCACAATGCAGAGAGTGTAGCAATATAACTGATTTTCTTTTAAAGCTACGTTAAAAATCCAAATCACACACACACAAACACACACACATACACGCACACATTTACTATATGAGGATCCCTGTATAATACCTTGGTTTTGGTTATGCAAGTAGTTTTTTGTTAGTTTCAGTTTTGATCAGTGTCAAAGGCTTTCATTGATAAGGCTATGTCAAACAAGCACTGTCATAGGCCTTTGACAGGTCCATTAATATTGCACACATATAGGAGCCTTTGACCCTCTTCCAGTTTCAAAAAGCAGATAGAAAGTTTTGAAAAATATTAAAATACAATTAGAGGTGATGACATAAAAGCCTTTTAAGAATGATGGAATTGCAAAGTAAAATAATGACTGATCCATAGATGGCTGTATTCATAGGATGATTTTTTTCTTTTTAATTTTTTTTTTTTTTTTATAGATTGTGCCTCTTAAGATGTATTGGAAATTTCCTTTGGTCAATAAAAGTGTTAAAGATTATGCTAATTTCTGTGCATAATTTGATAATTTTAGGAGCTATGTTGTCTTCACATGTAGAACTTGTTCAGACGGGGGGGGGGGGCCCGAGTGGCAGAGTGGTCTAAAGAGCTCACCGTTACAGATCACTGCCATCTCACCTCTTTCTGCGTGAGCTTGAGTCTCAGGTTCGGTAACGTTGGTACGTGAGAAAGCCTGCCAGTAGCTTCTCATGGGTTGGTGGTTCTTCCCGGGGTTTTCCAGGGGTCTTCCTCCACCAATTATACTGGCCGCCATGTATAGCCTATCGTGTGCTGAAAAATGGCGTTAAACCCTACAACAATAACAACAACAACAATGTTCAGACAGTACTGGTTTCAGTTGAAGAGTGTGGTGTTTTTCTTTGGTTGATGGTCATAAATAGGCTGTATGCTAAGGTAGGTAACAGTTATCTGTGATTTCAGGACAAAGCATGAAAGCATATATAATCACATTTGTGATTATAAACTTATTTCTACAGAATATATAAATGTTTGAGTGAGGCTAAACTTTGGAAATAAAAAACAAATCTTTCTAATCAGTGTAAGGTGGATATAACTTCTTTTAGTGATGATGCAGTAAAGTATTGGCAACATATTGAATGAAACATCTAGATAGATAAACTCATCCACACTTCACATTTCTCCAAATTCAATTGCCACTATTTCACACACATAAGAATATACCTACACACATTCATACAGTGTGTGTGTGTGTGTGTGTGTGTGTGTGTACACATTGTAATGTGTTCTGTATTACCACTATACTGGTTTACTGTCACATCGGTATTTGTTTCCATTGTAATTACCATGGTACTTTTTTACTGTACTGGCACATGGGTGTTAAATTAAAACTGTGTTTGACATGTGCCATATGCCAGTGTGGTGTCTAAGTGGGATGTTGTGAAATTTATTCGAGCCAAATCCACGTTTTGGAAACTTTTTTGGAAAAATGTCATTGTTCTGCCATGTTGATGTGTTAAGAACATATACCCCGTTTGTAAGACTGCAAATCAGCCTAAGATTTTACAGATATCATTTTTTTTTCTGTTTGAGTTTTGTAATTTCTCAAGTCCATCCATTAAATAGTTTTTAGTTTGTTAAGTAAGTGTGTTTTATGTTTACTGACCTTCTTTGATAAATGTCTTGTCTGGACATTAGCATCCCACTCAAAGTTTCCCTGCCTATTACACCACTCCCTCGATAACTCGCGCACATCGGGGTCCAGAAACATCGACCGCACTATAAGTGAGGCACGAGTTATCGAGGGACCTATAAAATAAGCTCAAAACCAATAAAGTGATTGACGACATAACGGAAAAATAATGGGGGTGGGGTAGGCAGATTATACTGTTAAATACTCACTTTATAATCGTTCTGAGATTAACTGTTAACAAATATCTCTTCATAACGGTGTACTTTATTATTTTCTCATAGGACAACATTAAAAATTTCATAATAAATTACAGTATATCATCGAAAACATTATTCCACATGGTTTCCGTTTGCTGAACATGTGTACCACTTCACACATTGTGTACTACGTCACTAATTTTTATGTTGAATTGGATAGATTCTAGTTTTATTGTTTGATCCAAATTAGACATTTTTTTTATATACAAAAGATCGACTCTTTTCGAGAAACAGTGTCGATCGAACGATAGATAGATAGATAGATAGATTTGAATGCGATAGAAGTAAAATGGAAAACGAAAAAAAAACAAGAGTTAATCAGTACTAACACATTTAATTGGCCTACAAATTTAAAACAACGTAAATTAGAACAAGATAGTACTTGCCGTTTGTGCCACGCTTGACAAATATCAATTCACTTTTTGAAAAAATCAGTAAATTTTTGTGTGTGTGTGTTACTCCTTGGTTTCTCTGCCGCCGAGCAAAATCCCTCAGATTTCTCAACTGCATGAGATTTATGTAGTCAACATTTTGGGTCTCCAGCCACCTTATGGCAATATCAAAATATTTGATTGCTTCCTGTGCAGAGGGGTGGGGGTGCAACATCTGTGTCTGCATCACTTTCAACACTTGTGTTACTCCAGTTAGGATCGTCTTCTGCTTTTGTTGTTGTTGAGTTTAATTATAGTAGTGTTCGCACAATTGTGCATGTGTCACTTTTTTCTGACTGCACCGCAGCCTGCTAGTTGTTCCTGGGGAAGGGGATGGTGCCACCTCCCCCAGGCTTTTATGGATTCAAGGAACCCTGATAGTTTGGCCTCAATCTGTGGGTCCATAAAGGTCCCTACAGTTGAATGGTTGGCTGTCATTAG
Organism: Sinohyriopsis cumingii; assembly: GCA_028554795.2. Lineage (NCBI taxonomy): Eukaryota > Metazoa > Mollusca > Bivalvia > Unionida > Unionidae > Sinohyriopsis > Sinohyriopsis cumingii. The sequence continues at coordinate 41,320,557 of CM068838.1, forward strand.
TGGGAAGGAGAGCTCGGGAACAGTCCTGCTTGCTTTACATCGCTGGTTTCTTGTTGCATTTGCCTGGTGTTTTTTTTTTTTTTTTTTTGAGATTTTTTTTTTTTTCTTCTTCAAAATGTTCTAAAAAGGAGGGGGGATGTTCTATGCTGTTTATAGAGGTCCTTAGTAGATATCATGTATGAAGAGAGATTTTCAAGGTTATTATGGGATTACTAGTTGAGGTGTTTAGGGTGTGTTTCCTACGTTATGTTATTTATAAGTTTTTAGATATTACCTCTTTAAGTTATTTATTAATTGATGTTTTTAGAGACTGAATGCTATTTATACTTTATTTAGCAAGAGACCGGAGTCCTAGCTGATTACACGGTTCATTAAGGACATCTAGGACAGGAATCCTAGCTGATTACTCGGTTCGTTAAGGACATCTAGGACATCCGATTTTGCGGTTTCCTTAGTTTTTTATAGGTGCTTCGTAAGTGAATTATTTATTAATACTTTTATAAAATTGAATGATATGTTATGGTTTTTTATGTGGTGGCTTCTAAATTTATTTAGCTAGTTACTGGGTCTTTTGGTTTTGTGGGGATAGTAATTATATTTTGTTCCTAAGTCCTGCTGAGTCTATGAATTGATTTATATTTTTATATGCTGATCGTCTTCTGCTGCAAATTTGTTCGCTATAGAAGTAATTATAGTTTCATCTGACATGTATTCGGCTGTAGGGCAATCATTGTCAGCACAAATCCACTCCTCCATATCATCAAGAGAAACGCCCATCTCAGGACCATGAGTCTGTACGAATTTCTCCCGAACAGCCTCGGCATTAATGACATCAGTTTCACTGAAACATTTGAAGTCACTATCATCGTCGTTGTCTCTGTTGCTGTTTTTCTTTACGTCAAAGGCAGCTCCAAGACCCTTAATCCAGCACCCGAGATCTCTTGTAATCGATTTTTTTTTTTTAATGCAACAAACACTTCCCCAAGTTGTTGATCAAAACAAAGCCGGCATGTACATGTAATTAGGTTCTCACAGAAGTTCTCACGGGTTTCGATGTGACGGTCGATTGACTCTTTTCATGTTTTCAATGAACAGAATATGTTGTCATTATAATGTTTACACTGAAATGGAATTAAAGGATTAGAACGTGACTTTCACACAAGAAGACGTTTAATTGGTGTTTATTTCATTCTCTGTTGCCACCTGTTAACATTTACCAGAAGTTTTCATTGATCACTATTTCACCAGACTGTTTATTTGCAGTATAATGATAACTATTTATCATAAAAACTTACATAATATATGATATCTTTAAACAGAGGTCTCGCTAGGATTTTAAAACTGGGTCTTTTTGCCTCTTAATTCAATCACTAAATAACAGTACATTTTCTCACTCGGCCGCCAAGTCAAAGCCTTTGAACTAGCCTCCTAGCTGTTGCATCATGTTCTTTTTTTTTTTTAATGTACTCTTATAAAATAGCAACAGTACATCAAAGAGTCTTTCAGTCACTGAATTCTGTCATTGTAAATATCAGCACAGTAAACTGATCAACACATTTTCCCACAAAGCAGGTGGCTGAAACAGGACAGGCTAATCTTTGAATTTTCCTGCGCACCTATTACATCTGTATGGAGGACTCCCACCTCAGTGATTTTCTGCGTCCCAGATCAAAAATTGGCATCCAAATACGCGTAATTAAGTGTTTTCGAGATCTCTGAAATTAATTCTTCTCTAGAACTTGAAAATTTCAAAATATGGATTATATTTTTACGGGCATTAATCACCATTTTCGATGATAAAACGAGCAATGTTTCAAGGTTTAATTTATCAATTCTTATCGTAATTTTTTCATGTTCAGCATATTTTAAAGATATTTTAAATACATTTTCTCTGGAAAAAAAATCGGGAGCCAAGACGGACACCGCATTATAAGCGGGATCGCGAGTTATCCAGGCGCGGGTTATCGAGGGAGCGGTGTATATCAATATCGTAGTTAGTAAATTGTAGGCTCCAGTGGCAACACTCCCTTTTTTGATCAACAAACTTGCTAACATCAGCACAGTGACTTTTACATGTGTCAGCTGTAGTGTAGGCTTAATCATCTCATTTTAGTTTTTTGACAGAAACTTGTACAACAATTGATACAGGCACAGCCACATGGACTATATGTTACAGACCATTTAATTTTCATTGGGGGTGGGGGAGCATGTGATTTTCCTTTGAGCTATTTTATTTTCATTTATCCCAAAATAATTAATTTAATTTCAAGTAATATAATGGATATAATATGGTGCTAGTTTGCTATAAATCAGAGCAAGATATTTTTTCCATCTATTGACCAAAGGAGATTTTTTAAAAAGTGTCTGGCCCATGGCACAGAAGATTAAAGTGTTGGTCCTAAATTTAATTGCAGTTTACATTGGTATGAACTGTTGTTTTTAGAAATAGTTTTGAAAAATACCACAATACAAAATCTTTCATAGTATCCAGTGAGCTCTCCATACTTTTTATCTTGTAGATTACATGAAGATAATTTTCTTTTGTATTGGATATGATTATTGTGGCATAATATAATACTGTGAAACATTTCTGATGTTGCGAAGTTGTCAAGTTTAAAAGAGAATTCCTGATCAAGTTCCATGCAGAAAGTTAGTTGAAAATATTCAGTGAAAACCTGCAGTATAGAAAGATGGAAGACACATTTTTGGTAAAATCTTTAATGGGTCTGTTAGGCTGTATTTAAACAGCCTTGAATATAATCTTTTGTATTCATTTCTTAAACTCCAGGATGTGTGAGAAATTCAGTTTGATAACCAGTTTGAGTGCTCAGTGGCTGCCATTAATTTTAGTACTTACTACAGAATTTAATAAATTCATGTCATGCAAAATTTTTAAAAAATTACTGTAAAAATTAAGAAGCACAGAATCTAAACAGGTTCTAAAAGTACTTAAATTTTTATTAAAAAATGTTTTTTCAAACAGTTGACTGTCACATGTACAGTCACTCACTCAAATCCTTGTAAAAGTATAATAGTAATAGTAGTACCTTAAAAGTTTGCTATAAATGGGGCCCTGATTGGCTGAGTGGTCTAAAGTGATCACTGTTCCAGATCACTGCCATCTCACCTCTGTCTGTGATGGTTCAAGTCTCAGGCTCGGATGACGTGGGTGTGTGAGAAAGCCTGCCATGTAGCTTCTCATGGGTCATTGGTTTTTTCCCAGGGTATTCCAGGGTTCTTTCTTCATCAGTTATACTGGTTGCCATATATAGCCTGTCTTGTGCTGAAAAATGTTGTTCAACACAACATCAACAACAACATATACTGTAAAAATATATATTATGTTGATAGTTGGTTTTCATGTTTTGATGTCATCTGATTCTCTAATGGAAGCTTTTGGTCAAGATGCATTAGAAATACTTGCATGTGTAACAAACTAAAATTGTCATTTTGATCCTTTGTCATGCATATATTTTCTTTTGAAATAGAAAGCTAAATTCATTTGGGTATAATTGTGCCATTAGATTCCTTCAGTTAAATCAATTAAACACATTAAGATTCATAGAAGAAACATGAAAACTACATTGCTTACCAGGAAATCATTATAGATGTAACTTCATTATATGTACTTCAGGTTTAAGGTAATGAACAGACAAATCAAGTTTAAGGCAATAAATAGACGAACACAGAAATGTGTCATCAGGCCATGACGTCTGTGCAGTTTAAGGCAATAAATAGACAAGCTATAAACGTGTCATAAAGACATGACACTTGTGCAATAAATAGACAAGCACAGAAACGTGTCATCAGGCCATGACATCTGTGCAGTTTAAGGCAATAAATAGACAAGCTCACTTGTGCGATAAATAGACAAGCACAGAAATGTGTCATCAGGCCTTGACATCTGTGCAATTTATGGCAATAAATAGACAAGCACAGAAATGTGTCATTAGGCCAGGACACTTGTGCAATAAATAGACAAGCACAGAAATGTGTCATCAGGCCATGACACCTGTGCAATAAATAGACAAGCACAGAAATGTGTCATCAGGCCATGACACCTGTGCAATAAATAGACAAGCACAGAAATGTGTCATCAGGCCATAACACCCATGCAGTGATATGCTGAAGCAGTGACCAATTGGATTCTGGAAAGAGTTTCATCAGGGAGATAGAGAAGAACTACAAAGGTGTTACCCACTTGGAAAATGATGGTTTTATCTTTTGCAATAGCACCAACGATGTTTCTTTAATTCATCTATACCAAATTCCTGGTGTATTACTGAAATAAGCTGCAACAGAATTTTTGCCAGGCCTTACAGATATCTTCCAAATCTCCCTGGACAGTGGTCAGACCCCTGATGACTGGAAAACTACTACCAAGACATTAAATGTAAATTTGACAGCCAAATATAGTCACTAATGTCTTAAAAAAAATTTTGAAAGCACTTTTTATTGTTATTTTTCAGATTTAATGGCACAGTCATAAGTTACAGATCATCATGACTAAGTTTGACTTGCTCAGCAGTCCATCTTTAACCTTGATTGTGACAGAAATCACATTGGTTGCCATAGCTATAGTGCTTCTGTTTAAGTTGATGACCTGGTATAGGAGTTACAGGTCATGGAGAGAAGTGATGGAGACATTTCCCCAAGACAGTGAGAAACATTGGTTCTGGGGCCAGCTTCATCTGGTAATTTCTGACATTGTCCTTTCATCTGACTGTCTGTGTTTATCTGGCTCTTTCTGTCTGTGTGGTTTTCATTTTGTAAGTATACAATATATGTACAATACATGATGGCCCTCACTATAATACAGCTCAAGGTCCCTCACTATAATACCATTCAGTCCTTCACTAGAACACTGTTCACTGGCCCTTAGTATAACATTTTTCATAATACATGTACATCACTGTAACACTTTTAACTGGCCCTTACTATAACACTGTTTACTGTCTCACAAAAACTCTTCAGGGTGTTCAAAATGTGTTCCAAATTGTAAGTGAGGTCACGCTTTACTGAGGTAAAAATTACTCATTTAGAAATGGATACATGGCCATATGCATGTTATATGAGGGACTGCACTATACTGAAATGATTTGTGGTATGCTCTGTGAGGCCCTCTACTATGCCAAGGTGATTGGTAGTGAGGGGCCATTGTTATATGAGGGACTGTACTATAACAATGTGCTTTATGGTGTGAACCAATGTTATATGAGGGTCTGCACTATAACAAGGTGCTTTGTAAAGAGGGACCAATGGTATATGAAGGAGAGGGGTCACTGTATATGAGAGATGGTCAACTACAACTACCTTTTATAGAGAGGCATCACATTTTTTTATATATGGTCCACTACTGTACAAGTCCCTTTTATATAAAGGGTCACTATATATGACATTGTCCACTAAAAGTCCCTTTTAATAGGAGGGGTAATTGTATGTGACAGATGGACTACCACAACTCCCTTTTATCGAGATGGGTCACAGTAACAAAAGGTTCAGTACAACTCCTTTTATAGAGAAGGTTCACTGTATGTAACAGAAGGTCCAATACAACTTCCCCTTTTTAGGAGGAGTATATGACAGATGCATTCATCATAATACCTCAAAATTTGATAATCAGTAAACAACTTGAGGATTCAGATATCTGCACAAAAAGTAGATCAGTCTTTTTTGTTTTAGATCACTTAAAAAGAGGGCCAGAACTTGGTATTTTTTGCGGTATCTTATTGTGTTAGGTCATTATTTTTCAAGCTTCTAATTGATATGGCTTAGCACTGAAAGGATTTAACATTCCTTATCCACACCAATCAGAACTGAAAAACTTCCCCGACTATTTTGCTTGCTTGTAATCAAGAATTTAATACAGTTACACAACAATTTGGATTTTGCTTGATACTATAATAATGATTATGTGGAAGTAACTAATAATACTAATACATTATTTATAGAGGGTGACTCATTAGTCAAGGACTATTCTCCCTTGAGGCCCTCATAAGGAGAGTGTAACAATGCGCATTATATGACAGAGCAATAATTACTGTTTATTTTAACATGTTTAGTATTAAAATACTAAATTCCATTGTCTATTAGAAGTACATACATGCTCATGATATCCCTATTAAATACTCTGATATTTTCAGCAGATTTTACATATAGTGGAAGCTTATTCCACAGAACTGTATCAGAGTATTGGAAGCTCTTTTTAAATTGCTCTGTTCTTGGTTTTGGTGCTAGAAGGTTTCCATGTGATATTGCTCTCAACTGGCACAGTGTTGAAAAAAGCCTGAATAAGTCCTGAAGATACTCTGGAGCAGTTCCATGTAGACATTTATATACAAGTACTGCCTTGTGAAAATCTATTTTGTCATATATTATGAACCATTTGAGTTCTGTAAGGGATGATCAGTAGTAGATTTAAAATTATGCATGCTGCTCATTTCTGACGTTTATAAATCCTGTCAAGTTTAGGCTGAGATTTAGCACAGTTTCCCCATACATTTGAACATTAATCCATTGTTGGAAGAATATATGACTTATAGTATAGATTGCGAGTTTACATACCGTATATACTTGCGTATAAGCCGAAAAATTTAGGAAAAAAATAAGGCCTGGAAGAAGGGGGGTCAGCTTATCTGCAGGCCAAGGTCCAAGTCTGAAATTTTTAAGGCTTTTTTTCCTCGATTTCCAGTATTTATTGTTTCTGTCGATCGCCGAAGATGAGATCACATGCCTAATGATGCCACATGGCTCATAAGATTTGTGCTGTCGTGAAGTGAAACAAATATTTTTTGTCTAACTTAAGTGGTAGGATAATGAATGAAAAACATGTTTTAACGTACTTGACATCTATTTGACTGATGTCTATCCACCAGAAAATGCAGCCATACGTGTTATTTGAGCCATGGTGGTACGTGTATTTTCCAAAAGAACCGTCATATTAGTAATCTCCAGTCAAGTATTTAATAATTTAACCCTCAGCTAATCAGTAATCATTAAACTCTTCGGTATCGTACAAATGCACGCTAGCTTATTTCAGTGTAAATATGAAAAGAATCTACGTAAAAAAATAAAAGAATTACGATACTGAAGGTATATACGACAAACATTTTGATCGAGATTAGAAATACATGTACGATAGTCTTAAAGGAACAATAGCGAGAGGCTCCATAGGGGTTTGTTACGTGCACACTTAGGAAGGGTAAATAACAGGGCAATATACGAGTCAGCGTGAATAATTGTAAAACAATATAATTTGTGGGATTTCTTTGACAGGTGTTTTAGAAGTAATCGGCAGCCACAGTTTATATACTACTGTTGTTTAGTTGTTTGTAAAGCAGAGTGTTTTGTTAGTGGTAGAGTGTTGTACAATAGCTACCACATGCTTAATCTATGGTAAATGCCTTGGGGATAATAGGTTTGTTTTGTTGCACAATGCCAGTGACTTTACTAATACATGCCGACTCTCAGATGTATTGTTTAATGAGATATGGTAGTGGACATGGTTTCTGCTCAAAGTTATAAACTGTCACAATACTTGAATAATGTCCACACTGAAACCAATCATATTTTGATCAACTGAATCACACTACCGGTGGTTAAAAAAAACCACACAAATAAACAACAATGATAAATAATTATCAAATACAAATTGATAACCAACCACACATGGAAATAATTACAGGATAAGGTATATCAATAGTATACTACCACTGTAAGAAATTATTTCAGTTTAATCTCTCTAGACGTTTATATTCAATTCAATCAGATAAAATGAATAGTGTTGGAAGTAAAAGAAAGCATTCTGCTTATGATGCAGCATTCAAACTTAAAGTTATTTAATATGCAGAAGCAAATAACAACTGTGCTGCAGCACGCAAATTTTTTGTGAATGAGAAGCAAGTACGGGAATGGCGGAAAAGCAAAATCATTCAGGAAGTGATGTATTAGCAATGCCATGGATGGAACAGAGGATGATGCTATATTTCAATCCGACAGTGACGAGGAGAGCGAGAAGGAGAACGACACACTCGGATGACCATGATGACAAGGACGACGTATATGATAAAAGCACGCCTGTAACAGAAGCCGAGTTTCGTGAACTGTTTGGCAAGTCTGATACAGAGCCAGATTTTGAATGATTCTAAAAGTGATAGAACTTTTATAATTCATGATTTTAGAATGAGGATTAATTAAATTTCAATTAAGACTTAACACTTTAGAATTGTTTTTATTTCAACATATAAATTAGCTTTCTTACTTTCATTTTATTTAATAATGTGATTTGCCTAAATAAATGTATTCAGAACTCACTTTGTGCATCTTGTGATGTACCAGTAGTCTCGAAATTATGGCTCAGTTTATACACGGGTCATGCACTTTATAACAGTTTTACCAATTCAGTTTGGAGGGGGTCGGCTTATACGTGAACAGGCTTATACGCGAGTATATACGGTAGGTAAATTTTGCTTGATTCTGCTGAGTAGGCCAATTTTTGGATGACTGAAGATTGATTTTCTTCTATTCTCCAAAATGTCTGCTTTGTGTTTCTAAAATTAAGTCTATCTTCAATCTGATACTAATATATGAACCATCTGTGAACTGTTCAGACATTTTGTTTTTGTTTGTTTCAGTTTCCAGGACCAAATGAAGAGGGATTGAAATTTCAACTTGAAAAAACCAATCGCTACCCATTGTTCCACATATTTTGGGTTGGTCTGTTTCGCACCGTTTTTGTATTTCATCACTACAAGTCTCTCAAGATACTTCTGAAAGCTTCAGGTATAGAAGTGGAGATAATTTGTCTGAATTCAGCTCCAGAACTTGAGATATTTAGTCTGAATTCAGATATAAAAATGGAGATAATTTGTCTGAACTCAGATATTAAAATGGACATAATTTGTATGAATTCTGGTCCAAAAGTGAAGATAATTTGAATTGACATATAAAAGACAAGTGGAAATAATCTGTCTGAATTCAGATATAAAAGTGGAGATAATTTGAATTCAGATATAAAAAGTGGAGATATTTTGTCTGAATTCAGGCATAAATGTCGAGATAATTTGTCTGATTTCATAATTTTGGGGAACGTTACTTTCCTTTTTGTACAGTCATGTATGTATTTGTAGAATTGATTTACATGGTTAGAATTAATCTACAGTCTAATTCTTGTCCCCATACTTTGGAATGAAAACTTTGGTAGATTAATCTACAATCTAATTCTTGTCTCTAAACTTAAGCATGAAACTTTAGGTCTGTTCATGAAAATTGTGTGTGTGAATTTTCTTGTTAATGAATTCTTTACTATGTCCCTTCCCCCTTACAAGAATTAGATGGATTACCATGCCCCTTATCTCTTACAAGAATTAGAGGGATTACCATGCCCCTTCCCCCTTATGAGAATTAGGGGGATTACCATGCCCCTTCCCCCTTATGAGAATTAGGGAGATTACCATACTTCTTCCCTCCTACATGAATTGAAGGGATTACTGTGCTCCTTCCCCCTTACAAGAATTAGAAGGATTACCATGCCCCTTCCCTTTTACAAGAGTTAGAGGGATTACTATGCCCCTTCCCTTTTATGAGAATTAGGGGGATTACCATGCCCCTTACAAGAATTAGAGGGATTACCATGCCCTTTTCCTCTTATAAGAATTAGAGGGATTACGATACCCTTCTCCCTTACAAGAATTAGAAGGATTACTGTGCCCCCCCCCATTTGAATTAGAGGGATTATCATACCCCTTCCCTCCTACATGAATTAGAGGGATTACCATGCCCCTTCCCAGTTACAAAAATTAGATTACTGTGCCCCTTCCCCCTTACAAGAATTAGAAGGATTACCATGCCACTTCCCTCTTACAAGAGTTAGAGGGATTACCATGTCCCTTCCCCCATATGAGAATTAGGGGGATTACCATGCCCCTTACAAGAATTAGAGGGATTAACATGCCCCTTCCCTCTTACAAGAATTAGAGGGATTACCGTGCCCCTTCTCTCTTACAAGAATTAGAAGGATTACTGTGCCCCTCCCCCTTATGATAATTAGAGGGATTACCATACCTCTTCCCTCCTACATGAATTAGAGGGATTACTATGCCCCTTCGCTGTTACAAGAATTAGAGAGATTACTGTGCCCCTTTCCCCTTACAACAATTAGAAGGATTACCATGCCCCTTCCCCCTTACAAGATTTAGAGGGATTACCATGCCCCTTCGCTGTTACAAGAATTAGAGGGATTACCATGCCCCTTCGCTGTTACAAAAATTAGAGGGATTACCATGCCCCTTCCCCCTTACAAGAATGAGAGGGATTACAATGCCCCTTCCCCCTTACAAGAATTAGAGGGATTGACATAAAACTGATGGCTGCTTGTTTAAAATTCATGTAAAAACCTGTACAATAGTTTTTGATATTTGAATGTTTCCCTATAGGTCTTTATTATTTGACAAAATTAAATGCACAAATTCTCTGAAGTGAAGAAATATGTTTACCTAAACTAAAATTATTATCAAATGTTTGACAGGAATTTTTTAAAAATTTCTCCACTTCCAGCCCATCATTTGACAGACATGCAGTTATCAACTGTTCGATCATTCATGTTATACCATGGTTTGGTATGTAATGTGGTTTGTAGTTATGTACTAAAACTATTGCATTATTACTATATGTACTTTTGTTTTGTTTATCTGCTTCATTGAAACAGTCACATGATCATCAAATTTTCAGTCAGTTTTATGAAAATCAAAACTACTATATTGAAAACCCCAACTAGTGTGTTGAAAACTTTAACTATTGCATTGGAGCCCCAACTACTGCATTGAAAATAGAAACAGCTCTATTGAAAACCCAAACTACTACATTAAAACTCCAACTACTGTGCTGAAACCCCAGCTGCTGTATTTTAATAAGGTAGAGCCATAGATGTATAAACTTATTAACATCTAGCAGATTGGTTAAACCCAGGGGATTTGTGGGTACAATAATGTATCTGTATTTTTCAAATAAACCGAAAGTTGTTAGCTTCATTTGTGTTTTCTTCTTCTCACCATTAAAGCAGTCAAACTATATATGTATCACCTTTCTGGTGGCGTTGTTCTTTTCGTTGTAGTGTTTCAGTCTAAATTGTTTAATTTATATTTAGCTCCATTTCTATCAGTCTACATGTATGTTTATGTGCAGACATAATTTTTGATGGGGATATTCATTTTAGTCAGTTCTTATCACTTACTGCTTATAAAAGTTGGTCTGAGTGATCAGCTTTGTATACTTGAGTGATTATTTAAACTTGTGCATTTTTAGCTCAATTTCTCAGGCACTGTTGATTGCACAATTTTTAGCTCAATTTTACAGGCATTGTTGATTGCACTGAATTGTTAGCTTATTTTCCCAGACTGTTGATTATATAGCATTTTTAGATCAATTTCTCAGACACTGTTGATTGTACTGGATTAGTGCATGGATTTTTAGAACTTGTATTGTCACCTCAAATGTGACCTCTTTTTCTTGCTCTTTTGATTCAGATAGTGCACATTTTGAATCATGACCCATTAATGTAGGCGAGAAACAACATTCCACTGAGTTCTTATTTAATGGACTTTACTTCAATTTTTACCTGTTTTTACCACCCCAAACACTATCAGTATTCAAATATATTGTAGAAGATTAAAGAGAGAACTTTTTGATTACCTGAAAAATCTCTGCTAAATTTAGTAATTAAACTTAATAAAAAAAATTGATTCTTTTTCAGCTTCGATTGCCCCCAAACCTCGTTCTGTTGGAACCGTCTATGTTATGGGACTTCCATGGCTTGGGGAAGGTTTGCTTATAGCAAACGGAGACCAATGGGCAAGAAATAGAAGACTTCTGACTCCTGCATTCCACTTTGATATTTTGCAGCCATACATCCCAGTTTTCAATAAATGTGCGGATATATTACTGGTAAACAAATGAGTATATTTTCAACCTTTTTTTAAAGTCCATGTTCATATTAGGAGAACAATTTTCCACAAAGTTAATATTCAGATATAAATTAAGAGTATTGTTACTGTAAACTTGCTAATCATTCCAATGGTTTTTAAAGATTTGTATTTGTATGGAGACGGGAGATATTGTGACCCTGTCCATACATATGTATATGTTAAATCCTTTGAATTCTTTCCTGCCATTGAGGCTATAAAAACAAAACTTGGGTCAATGATAGTCCTGTGGGTAGATATTTTGCTGACATTTTTGGAAGTTTGGTTATGCCTTAGGTGTTGCAGTGAGTAGTGTGGGGGTAAAAATGATTTTACCTAATATTGAAATTTATCCTTGAGTTGAATGTCTTGATATCTCAAAATTGGCATGCATAATCAATGGTCTAATTGTCGCCATTTCAGACTGGGAACCCTGGATGAAGCCCAGGTTTTTCCCAATGCAAGGAAGAAACTAATTATTTTTGAGGGGCCCAGAGTGTCCGAGTGGTCTGAAGCGCTCTTCGTTACAGATCACTGCCATCTCACCTCTGTCTGCGGCGGTTCAAGTCTCAGATTCAGACAGTGTGGGTATGTGAGAAAGCTTGACAGTAGCTTCTCGTGGGTCGGTGGTTCTTTCCGGGGCTTTTCCCGGGTTCTTCCTCCACCATTAATACTGGCCGCCATGTATAGCCTATCATGTACTGAAAAATAGCGTTAAACCCCACACCAACAACAACAACAACAACAACAATTATTTTTTAGTCAAAAGATCAAAGACGATAGTCTCTGTATCTGAAGAATAGAAGAATCAAAATGTTTTCAGCACACTAACATTAGTTCTACTGCACATATTTGTACCATGCTTTACACTTTGGGTAAGGAAGGAGTCTGTTGATTTTGTCCACTTGGGGTAAGGAATGAGTCTGTTGATTTTGTCCACTTGTGGAATAAAGGAGTCCAGAGATTTTGTCCACTTGGGGCAAGGAAGCAGTTTTGTGTTTTTGTCTAGTTGTGGTAATAGAGCAGTTGTTGATTTTGTCCACTTGGGGTAATAAAGCAATCTTGTGATTTTGTCCACTTGTAATACACGAGTCATTGACTTTGTCAAATTAGGGTAAGGAAGAACCCTGTTGATTTTTTCTACTTGGGGTAAGGAATGAGTCTTGATTTTTTCCACTTGGGGTAAGGAATGAGTCTTGATTTTTTCCACTTGGGGTAAGGAATGAGTCTTGATTTTTTCCACTTGGGGTAAGGAACGAGTCTGTTGATTTTTTCCACTTGGGGTAAGGAAATTATATGAGTCTGTTGATTTTTTCCGCTTGGGGTAAGGAAGGACTCTCAATTTGTCTACTTCAGGCTTTGGAGAGGCTTATAGTCTAACCCTACTCACTTTGTGTATCTAACAGAAACTTAATATAAAGTAAAATGTTTATCCTAAGGTCATCTTTTTTTGATTTGGTAAAAGTCAAGTCTTGCATCATCCATTGTTGATCCATCCATCCATCCATAACAACTTGCTTGTAAACACTTCAGAGATTCATTTATTGTAAGATTTTGATCAGATTAGGTATGTAGTAATGTATATTAAAATTTCATTGGATGAGTTTGATTACATGTGACATTGGTTCGAGTCTCGGATTCGCTAATGTGGGTATGTGAGAAAGCTTGCCAGTAGCTTCTCATGGGTCGGTGGCTCTTTCCGGGGTTTTCCTGGGTTCTTCCTCCACCATTAATCCTGGCTGCCATGTATAGCCTATCGTGTGCTGAAAAATGGCGTTAAACCCTACAACAACAACAACAACAACAACATGTGACATCCATGCTTATTAATGAGGTGATCTAGCATGGGATTGGCTGAGCTTGTGAAAACTCTAGGTGTCATATTTCTAATCAGAATTTGGTCAGATTTGTTTTGTAAGCATATCCTCAAGATCCCAGATGAGTTTAATTATAAGTGACATCCAGTTATAATAATTAGATGATCTTGTGTCTGATTGGCTGAACTCATGAACACTCTAGGGGCTGTATTGTAATCAGATCAGAATTATATTTGGTATTGTAAGCATAGATCTCAGATATGTTCATTTATGTGCAGCATAAGTGCATAGTAATGAGGTGATCTTGCATTTGATTGGTTGAACTTCTGAGCACACTCATGGAACCGAATATCCGGTCAAATAAATATGAAATTATTAAAGAATGCCCCTTCTCTCTTTAAGGCATCAATATTTCTGATCAGATTTTGAGCCGATCTTGGTTGGGTTAGTTATGAGAGATGACTGTGTGTAATTTGAAGTGATCTTACATCTGAGAGTCTGAGCTTGTGAACACTCTTGAGGCCATGTTTCAGATCAGATTGTTTATTTAAGTTTGTGAACCCTCTTGAGGCCATTTTTCAGATCAGATTGTTTATTTAAGTTTGTGAACACTCTTGAGGTCATGTTTCAGATCAGATTGTTTATTTAAGTTTGTGAACCCTCTTGAGGCCATGTTTCTGATCAGACTGTTTATTTAAGTTTGTGAACACTCTTGAGGCCATGTTTCAGATCAGATTGTTTATTTAAGTTTGTGAACCCTCATAAGGCCATGTTTCGGATCAGATTGTTTAAGTTTGTGAACCCTCTTATGGCCATGTTTCGGGTCAGATTGTTTATTTAAGTTTGTGAACAATCTTGAGGCCATGTTTTGGATCAGATTGTTTAAGTTTGTGAACCCTCTTAAGGCCATGTTTCTGATCAGATTGTTCATTTAAGTTTGTGAACCCTCTTAAGGCCATGTTTCGGATCAGATTGTTTATTTAAGTTTGTGAACACATTTGAGGCCATGTTTTGGATCAGATTGTTTAAGTTTGTGAACACTCTTGAGGCCATGTTTCTGATCAGATTGTTTATTTAAGTTTGTGAACCCTCTTAAGGCCATAAATCGGATCGGATTGTTTATTTAAGTTTGTGAACCCTCTTGAGGCCATGTTTCTGATCAGATTGTTTATTTAAGTTTGTCAACCCTCTTGAGGCCATGTTTCTGATCAGATTGTTTATTTAAGTTTGTGAACACTCTTGAGGCCATGTTTCAGATCAGATTGTTTATTTAAGTTTGTGAACACTCTTGAGGCCATGTTTCTGATCAGATTTTGATCAGATCAGGTAGTTTAGCTGCAACCAGCATAATTTCTGATGAGTTTGACTATCTTAATGAAGATTCAGGATGATCAGATGATGGAAATCGGACCCACTAATCTGGTCATGAGTTTGATGCCTTAACTACTGAGCCACTGCAGCTCTTTGGGTGGGGATGTCAGTGGTTTCAAGCCTACTACTTAAGGGGTTGAGCCTTAATGGAAGGAGTGAGCCAGGAATCCATGCTGACTGAACAGATTATCTACCCTTATAAATCCCAAAATGAGTGTATGTACTCAAAGGGTGGAGGTATGAACAGTCAGTTTCTAGTTATGAATCAGAACATAGTCCCCAGGGGCAGGGATAGATCCAAGGGGAAATGCTGGTTGTATAAATGACTTAATCTTTTTATGCTGAGAAAGTGATCATATATATGTGGTCTAGGAAAACAGATCAAAAACACCAACATTGACAGACAATGCAGCATATATGTTCTCCAAGCTTTTCTCTCTATGCTAATTTTAATACTTGTTTGAATTTGCATTCACAAGCTGACTTATGTCAACTATCTTTGTGAGCAGTATTGGACCCACTTGGACATCTTGTATAAACCTGTATGCAAACGTAATGTTGACATAATTTTATTGTAGTAAATTTGACCCTTTTACATTTTTAGAATGGGTATACAGTTTATAGTTTTGAATCTTGGGTGTACAGTTTCTATTCAGCTAAAACCAGACTTTAAAGTAGGTTTTGGTTAACAAAAAATGTCTATTTCATGGGTGGATTGGGAGGGGGTGAAGGGGCACATAAACCAACCCCACCCCACCCTGCCAAGCACTGCCATCAGTTTGTAGTAGACGTAAATTATTGTAATGTTCAGTAACTCACCAGAATTTTGACATTTCCTGACTCAAAACCTGTTAGAGGTCCGAGTTAACAAGGCAAGTGACACATCATTGAAAAAGACTATTTCTCCACGTTGACATAATGCTTATCTTGCCTGAAAGGGTCACTGTAAACACAGATATTCTTAAGAAATTGTGTCTTGGTGTGAAACTGATTTCTCAGTTTCAAATGGTGACCAGTCAGATTCCATATTTTTTAATACAGAACTCAGTGTCTGGTTGTGATAGAAAAGCATTCCATAGCATTCCATGCTTTAGGAATATATCTTAGAATGTTCAAGAGATATTAAGTATTCAAAAGTGTGTGGGATGGCCATGTTAAATATTAAATTTAAACAAATTGTGTTGGTGGGATGTGTTCATGTGTTATTAACTATACAAAATATGAGATGGATGTGTTTAGGTGATATTAAGTATGCAAAAGTGTGGGATGGAAGTAGAAGTTGAAATAAAAAATTAATTTAATATTGTTTAATTTATGATAATATTTGAAATATTTTATTATTTTCAAAACTGAGTCCATTGACCTTATGTTATTGTCTCCAATGTCTTTTTAAAATATTTTTTTTAAAGCATGAAGGATATTTTTGTACTCAGTCCTAAACAGTTTCTTTTGAACAACTTGATGCAAATTCACCAAACATAGTCTACTGAACTATTGGTTATTTTTTAGCCTATCTGTTAACAATTTGTATTGGGGGCAATGTAACCCTTGAGTCCCAGATGGTAGTGGTAAGGTGGTCGGTAAAGTTAAATAAACTAAAATTCTGACATTTTCAAAGTACCAGTATTATGCAAAGTTTTTATTTGTGGTCAAACCAAATTATAAAAAAAATTAAAAATATGTATGTATTGGATTTTGGATAAACCTTAATGTTTCAAATTACACTTGTTTTCTTCAGATTAGCCAATAACTGACACACATTTTAATTTGCAAATGCAAGTTTGCATATATAAAATAAACAACACCAACACTAACCCTATGCAGATGCAGTTAAAAATGGGGCGAATAAAATCACACAGGAATCCAACATAACCGTTATAGCAACAATACAAACAATAAATATCAGCAAATACCAACATTAAATTCAAAAAATCAGTACGAAACCTAGGTGTTACTCTGGACAGTACTCTCACATTGCACCAACATGTCATGAACATATGCAAGGCTGCATATCTTGAGCTGAGATGCATCAGCTCAATTCGCAAATATCTTTCAGTTAGTGCCACTAAAACACTTGTGTGTTCATTAGTACTTTCAAGACTGGACTATTGTAACTCAATTCTGTCTGGTTCATCTCAATATCTGCTCCAGAAACTTAAGAAAGTTCAAAACACAGCTGCTCAGATCATACTTAGAGTACCACGATCAGAACACACCTCCCCGCTGCTCTGTACCCTACACTGGCTATCCATTCAATCCAGAATCAAACACAAAATTTGTTCTCTATGCTACGTTTCACTGTCGGACTCTAGTCCAACATACCTATCCGACCTCACCCATGTGTACACACCAGCAAGATACTTAGTACGCTCCTCTTCTGACAATTGTATACTCATTATTCCAAGTATGAAAAGAAAGTCCTATGGACAGCATTCTTTTGCATATCAGGGCCCAGTAACGTGGAATGAATTGCCCACTGAACTTAGACACAAAGACACAGTGATCACTTTCAAGAGGGCTCTCAAAACTCACTTATTTCAACAGCAAGAACAAACTTAAAGACCTAATAATGTTTCCTACCTTAAATATTCTCAGCATGTTTTTTAATGTTTTCTGATTTCATGGTGTTTGTTTTTGTAATCATATCATTATATGTTTTTTTATCTTATAGTGTTGTCTAATGTTGTCTAAAGCACTTAGAGCTTCTAAAGATTAGGCGCTATAGAAAGTCCTCATTATTATTATTATTATTATTATTAATGGAATAAAGGATCTTTGTAGACTACACAAACAGCAGAAAGAATAGATTTATTAGAATACAAAACAAGAACAGATGGAGGAAAGAAAAGAGAAGAAACAAGGAAATCAAAACAGGAAACGAAACTGTTAAAACTTTCATAGCAAATTCTAACTAATAGTGATTAAATTTTTCTAGGTAAGGGGTTATTGTATTGTCCGAGAATCAAAGTGCATGATAATATTAATTTAGCAGAAGCATTTTTCAAATACATAAGATCATTAAAATTAAAAGAATGTTTCTCACAATTATTTACATATTGAGGATATGAAAGTAGTTTTCATCTACAAATTAAGTCCTTTTTCAATAAAAAAGAATCATCATTTACACCCTTTGTGGACAAGCTATTTATCTCAATTTTTATATTGAAGCAACTAAACAAGAAATTTTAAATAGCAGTCCTAAAAGAAAACATTTTACAAACATATCTAAAGAAGAACTAAATTCTTTACGTACCTTATCACAAGGATTTGTGAGAAAGCTTGCCAGTAGCTTTTCGTGGGTAGGTGGTTCTTTCCGGGGTTTTTCCGGGTTCTTCCTCCACCGTTAATACTGGCCACCATGTATAGCCTATCGTGTGCTGAAAAATGGTGTTAAACCCAACAACAACAACAACAACAACAAGACAATAGTATTATTATTAAAAAAGCTGATAAGTCTAGCACCATAGTAATAATGAATAAGGAGGATTATATTAACGAAGTAGAAAGACAATTAAATGAAGTTTATTGTACAAAACTTTCCTATAATCCTTTTGAAAAATTATTTTAAAAAATAGCAAATGTATTAATGAAATCTCTATACACAATTGCTCCATATTTGACGAACAAGATATCTTCCCAAAAAAGATACACACGCCTCATTTTTATATTTTACCCAAAATACATAAAACGGATGATAAGTCACTACTTTTAGGATATCCAGGTAGACCCATTTTTTCTACTTTTAACTCATTTACAAATAATATATCGCAATATATTGATCACATTTTACAACCACTGATGAAATCACTAACTTTAAATGTCAAAGACACTTTTGATTTCATTACCAAATTGAAATCTTTACCAAAATTAACTGAAAATTCATTCCTAGTTACACTTGATGTGGTTTCACTCTACACAAATAAACCACACAATGACGGTCTCGAAGCATGTAAATATTATCTTGAAGAAAACAAATATCAAAAGAACATGTTTGTGATTTGATAAAACTTGTGCTCGAAATTAACTTTTTTCAATTTGGTTATACAAATTCATTCTTTTGATGTTTATTAAATTGTGAGAATCTTTTATCAACCACCGCATTTTCTGCCGCTTGGTTGTGTATGTAGTTAAAGAAGAAACACATGTTGGCTATTGTTTGAGCAATGATTGTATACAGAATTGATTGAAGACAATCACAAAGATGACTTACTGGCTTTACTCATGGATCAGTAATAAGTAACATTTCCAATAATGTTTATTTTGGCATAACACTTCAAGAACCTGGTGAAATTGTTAAATTTCAGAAGCTATGCCACTGTCGTATTATATTCAAATTCTACGCAAACTTTCCCCCAAATGATAAACATTTTGCACAATATTTCTCGTACTTTAAAAAAAATAAAATCCCCGGTATGAGAAAAATACACGTACATGTATTTAAAATTTCAGGAACCATGCCACGATCATATTATATTCGAATTCATATGCAGTCTCTTCCCCAAAATGATAATACATTTATTATACACTATTTCACATACTTTGAACAACAAATATTTTTCATGTGCGAATGAATATACAAAGTTTTGGGAGCCACACCATGACAGTGTTATATCCAAATTTGCGTTATCATGGGGCGCATTATGGTGGGTTCACACTGTATCTCCAAAAGTTGGGAACAGCAATGGGCAGTTCTATGGCACTTTCTTACTCATCTTTATTTATGGGGAAATTAGAAAATGATTTTCTAAATAAATGTCTTTTAAAACCAGATGTTTGGTTAAGACATTTAGACGATATCTTTGTGATTTGGAGTTATTCATTAGAAGACCTTTATTATTTTATAGACTGTTTAAACAAATTACATCCAACAATACAATTTACATTCAATGTGTCTAAAACTTAAAGTATTATTTTGTAATGTTCAGGTCATGAAAAAATGAAAATAATGACATCACTACCATGGTTCACGTTAAAAACATGAATATTCATCAATATGTTGAATATTATTCAAGCCATCCTAAATGATGTAAAAACAGGATACCATATAGTCAAGCAAAATAATATAGAATAATTATTTCGGATGACGCCGTTTTTAAATCATCTTTGATGGATTTAGGTCAGCATTTTTAAAAAAGAAATTACCCTGTTGACATCATTAATACTGCTTTCCAAAAAGTATCTTCTCTTACACAACTTGAGTCTTTACAATGTAAAATCAAAAATAGAAATAAAGATATCATTCCTTTTGTTATTGAAGATAATCCAAGTTTGCCTAATATAGATAAGATTATCAATAAATATTGATATTTATTAAAATTATCATGTAAAGCAAGTGTTAAATTGCTACACGAAAACAAACACACACTTGCTTATAAAAGCACTAAAAATCTTAAAGATTTCCTAATTAATTCTAAACTTGAAAAAACATCATATAAAAGGGATCATCAACTAAATGTAATAGACCTAGATGTTCGCACTGTTTTTTTATTAATGAAAATACTTATTTCAATTGTAATAATATGAAAGAAACTTTTAATATGCATTATGATACTCATTGTGCAACATCAAATGTTATTTATTTGATCACATGCAAAAAGATGTGGCATCCAATATATTGGACAAACCAGTCAGCAAATATCTTAACATATGAACCAACATGGATCGACATAAAAGATTATATCAATCAGTCATTTTCATCTCATGTTGCCACACATTTTAACGACAGTTCTCATACTTCGCAAAATTTCTCCTTTCAACCTATTGTTATAGCTGATTCTGACATGGAACATCTGCGAAAGGAAACCTATTGGATTCACTGTCTTAATACGGTATATCCAGAAGGTCTTAAATCCAAAACACTATATGACATTCATTAATTCAGTTTTTTAAAATTATGTTCCCAGTTTACAATTAGTTAAGAATATTTTATATTATTCTAATTTAAAGAATAGCTAGTGAAAGTATAAACTAATATCATAAAAATAAGTTTACTAATTCTTTAAAAATGAAAAGGCATTTTTAAATTAATTCTCAATGTATTAATTATTTATAAAATACTTAATTATATGTATTATGTACACCATAATTTTTTATGATATAATAATAAATTGAGTTCTGATTATATATTGAACATTCGTCAATACTATATCAAGATATAATATATTATTTTTTGTTTGTTTTTTGTTTTAATTATTTATTTGTTTGTTTTTATATTTTTTCAAAATGTGCATTATACATAATAAAAATATTAATAAAACTTTATTTATTCATAAATTATATATATATATATATATATATATATATATATATATATATATATATATATATATATATATATATATGAGGGAGAGAGGTGGGAGTGGGTGGAAATCAGTTGATTTTAAGGAGCATTGCCTTTTACTCATCAATATTTAGTAAATATTTTGTAGAAAAATGTATTTCCTTCAGCAGTACTCCTGGTTTATTATTTGTGTCATGGAGCAGACAATCCAGAGTTAATCAGCTTAATGTATGTTTGTTTTTCATCCCACACCCATCAATGTTAATGATGTCTGTAATTTCCCAGTTATACTTTGTAAATACTAACTTCCTAAGTTAAAATGATATATCCTGTTTTGGAGATGATATTTTGGTTCTTTGCTATTCAGCGCATTTGTGTGGTACAACAAAAAAAACACTATCAAGACAAGGATGGAAATTAAGAGTTCTTGATTTAATATCATTTTTATTACTTAAATTGTAAACTTTGTTTTATTAAATTCAGACATTCTACTTTCACAAATAAGACAAATTTTGTGCAAGGAATCAGATAAGAATTCCCATTTTCAGATGCTTTTACAGTGAAAAATAAATGTATGATCATCAGTGCCATATACATTCGTATATACTTTCATACAATTCTGTCTGTCTGTCTGTCTATCTGCATGTTTTGGTAACATTCTTGGAATGCTTGAAGTGAAGTCTATATTTTCGACTTTTGAAAGTTTGCTCTTAAGACTTGTAATCAAAATTAAAGAAATGAGTTCTTATGAAGGACACAGTGTTGTAATGTTTACTGGCTGCCATGTAAAACTTTATCGCATGTGCTGAAAAAATGGCATTAAACCCACAACAACAATACAGTACCATCCCTGCATTATATTCTATTTTACTCATCTAATTTTTTTTCATCTTTGTTATTTGTATGTTTTTTTATTTCAGCTTAAAATGGAGAAGCAGGTTGCTGAAGACAATAAGAGAAAATATTTTGAGCTCTTCTCCTTTGTAGGCCTGTGTTCACTGGACATCATTCTTAGATGCGCATTTTCCTATGACAGTGACTGTCAGATAAAAGGGTATGACTGAATTGTAATGAATACTTGTATGTTAGACATCATTCTGAGATGTATTTTCTTTTGACAGTGACTGTCAGATAAAAGGGTATGACTGAATTGTAAGGAATACATGCATGTTAGACATCATTCTGAGACATGTTTTCTTTTGACAGTGACTGTCAGATAAAATGGTATGACTGAATTGTAATGAATACATGCATGTTAGACATCATTCTGAGACGTGTTTTCTTTTGACAGTGACTGTCAGATAAAAGGGTATGGCTGAATTGTAATGAATACATGCATGTTAGACATCATTCTGAGACTTGCTTTCTTTTGACAGTGACTGTCAGATAAAATGGTATGACTGAATTGTAATGAATACATGCATGTTAGACATCATTCTGAGATGTATTTTCTTTTGACAGTGACTGTCAGATAAAATGGTATGACTGAATTGTAATGAATACATGCATGTTAGACATCATTCTGAGATGTGTTTTCTTTTGACAGTGACTGTCAGATAAAATGGTATGACTGAATTGTAATGAATACATGCATGTTAGACATCATTCTGAGACATGCTTTCTTTTGACAATGACTGTCAGATAAAAGGGTATGACTGAATTGTAATGAATACATGCATGTTAGACATCATTCTGAGATGTATTTTCTTTTGACAGTGACTGTCAGATAAAAGGGTATGACTGAATTGTATTGAGTACATGCATGTTTAAATGTAGCTACAGTACACATAGTAGATTGATCTTGGTATACTATTGCTAGTGTAGGGTGGGATTAGTTCAGTTATATATTTATGCACAAATTGATCAGTGTTTTCTATACTCCTGTTGCCAGCAAACAAGGAAGACCCTCATTAGCTGGAGCAATATGCAGTTCTGTGTTAGGTATATATTATGCTATGTTTTATAACCTTCGGCTCCAACAAATTGTGCTGATTCACTCTTTTTTTACCATCTTGATTTCATCTTTATGTTTGTATGTCCATACATTTGTGTTTGTATGTCCATAGCTCTGTATGTTTGTATGTCCATACATTTGTGTTTGTATGTCTGTACATCTGTATGTTAGTATGTCCGTACCTCTGTATGTTTGCATGTCCATACATTTGTGTTTGTATGTCCGAACCTCTGTATGTTTGCATGTCCATACATTTGTGTTTGTATGTCCGAACCTCTGTATGTTTGCATGTCCATACATTTGTGTTTGTATATCCGTACATCTGTATGTTTGCATGTCCATGCATTTGTGTTTGTATGTCCGTACCTCTGTATGTTTGCATGTCCATACATTTGTGTTTGTATGTCCGTTCATCTGTATGTTTGCATGTCCATGCATTTGTGTTTGTATGTCCGTACCTGTGTATGTTTGCATGTCCATACATTTGTGTTTGTATGTTCGTACATCTGTATGTTTGCATGTCCATGCATTTGTGTTTGTATGTCCGTACCTCTGTATGTTTGCATGTCCATGCATTTGTGTTTGTATGTCCGTACATCTGTATGTTTGCATGCCCATGCATTTGTGTTTGTATGTAAGTACCTCTGTATGTTTGCATGTCCATTCTTTTGTGTTTGTATGTTTGTACATCTGTATGTTTGCATGTCCATGCATTTGTGTTTGTATGTACGTACCTTTGTATGTTTGCATGTCCATACATTTGTGTTTGTATGTCCGTACATCTGTATGTTTGCATGTCCATTCATTTGTGTTTGTATGTCCGTACATCTGTATCTTTGCATGTCCATACATTTGTGTTTGTATGTCCGTACATCTGTATGTTTGTAGATCTATGCATCTGTTTTTTATGTGTGTCTATACATCTGTATGTTTGTATGTCCATACACTTGTGGGCAGTGGTACAGGTCCATTGGATCCATACTGGATAGAATAAGACGTTCCTGCTCCCATGAGTTTCCCAACTATGGTATAATAGTGTGATAGTAAAACAGCATCACTGGGTGGACATCTTCCCTGATGAAGACAATGGCCATGGTGGAATGGCTCCAAGAACCATGTGCTCAGGACCATGGTGTGCCACATTATATTGGTGGACTTTGGCTGTGGTCATCCATGGTCTCCTTCAGGCTGTATCTTGCCCTTGACTCACCACATGAAGACAACCAGCAATTCTTCCATACCGGATCAGCCACAGTACGGGTCAACAGTGGCCACGCCTTTCACTGCACACCAGAACCGAGGTGACAAGTATGGGAATGGTGCAAATATCATTGAATAAAGAAACCTTGGGTCATAACAGATGTCCTTGAATTATGTGACAAAACAAAAGAACTGAAAAAGGGAAAAAGAGATCATGAAGGAGCTAGAAAATACACAGAAATAAACAATATGATCAGGAAAAGCATGAAAAAGGCAAATTAGTCCAAGATAGAAAGACAGTGCTGTGAAATCAAAGACAGACTGAGCAGAAACATCAAGATGGCATATCAACTGGTGAAAGATCTCACAACCCTTCACCATCCAAGACAAACCAGGAAAATGCCTTGCAGAAGATCAAGAGACCCTCAAGTGATGGACAGAATGCTGCTCAGAATTGTACAATTATAAGATCCAAGGAGATCCATCAGTACAAAAATTTCCTCATGCAGAAGAAATTGATGACAACCCCATTTTTCAAGGGAAGTAGAAATTGCAGTTAGGTCAGTCAAGAAAGAAAAATCAGCTGGCAATGACAACATATGTATCAGCAGAGCACATTCAAGCAGGAGGAGAAGAAATAGTCACAGTCCTAACAACAGTCTGTAACAAGATATGGCAGACAGGAGAATGGCATATAACATGGACTCAGTCTTTGGTCATCGTGCTCCCCAAGAAAGAAAACCTACAGCTGTGCCAAAAACCACAGAACCATCAGTCTGATCAGTCACCTGAGCAAAGCCATGTTGAAGATAATTCTCAACAGACTAAAGCCTCAAGCACAGAAAATTACTGCTGAAGAGCAGGCAGGTTTCTGAGCAGGAAGGAGCACAACAGAACAAATCTTCAATCTCAGATGCCTTAGCATGAACTACCTTAAACATCAGCAAAATCTATACCATGTCTTTGTAGATTTCAAGAAAGCCTTTGATAGGGTATGCTTGCTGCATTATGGTCAACTGTGAGGAAGTACAACATGATTTAGCTTAAACCTGGTGTGGATTGCTGAATGCCTCTATAACAAAGCTACCAGTGCTGTCCTTATTAATGGCAGCAGAGGAGATTGGTTCTGAATAACATTTGGAGTCAGACAGGGATGTATACTGTCACCTACTCTCTTCAACATTTTTCTGGAAAGGTCTCTGGAGGTTGCCTTGCAAGATTACAAGGGCGATATCAGCATCAGTGGAAGAACAATCACCAACCTTTGCTTTGTGGATGATATTGATGGCTTATCAGGAGATGAAAAAGAACTGGTTGCTTGGTTGAGTGCTTCGACACAAACTCTAAAGCATACGGAATGGAGATTAGCACCTCCCCAAAAAAACAAACTTATGATAAACAACACCAATAGCATCAGTGCAGAAATAAAGTCAGTGGACAAAAGCTGGAAACAGCCACAAGATTTTCAAGTACTTTGGATCAATAATTACCGAATTACTTTGCAGAATTGCCCAGACAACAGCAGCAATAACAAGGTTGAGACCATTGTGGAAGGACAAAATAATTGCACTTGCTTCCCAAATAAAGATCACATGCTCATTTGTTATATAAATTTTTCTTTGTGCCTGTAAAACATGGATGTTCAAATCAGATCTACCAAAAATAGATTAAAACCTTAAAAATGAGATGCTGTTGCAAGATGTTGGGCATCCCATACATTGACCATGTAACCAACAAAGAGGTCCACAGCAGAATCCAATGAGCCATTGGACCCTATGAAGACCTTTTGAGCACTCTGAAAAATTGCAAACTGAAGTGATATGGGCATGTCAAAAGATCATTTGGACTGGCAAAAGCAATCTTACAAGGCACTGTGGTGGGGGTGCAGAAAAGAAGCAGACAGAACAAGTGGTGGGAAGACCACATTAAAGAGTAGACAAGCATGGGGTTTAGAGATTCCCAATGGGCAGTAGAGAACAGGGAAAGATGGAGAGAACTGGTTGCGAAGTCATCTGTAGTGCCCCAACAACCTCATGGTTCATGGGTTTGATGATGATGATGATGATGATGACATCTGTTTGTTTGTCTGTACATCCTTATGGTTGTATATCTATACATCTGTGTATTTGTATGTCCATATGTCTATATGTTTGTATGTCCATAAATCTGTCTGTTTGTATGTCCTTACATTGGTATGTTTTTATTTTATACATATGTATGTTTGTATATACCTACATCTGTATGGATCACTTCCATCTCACCTTTATCTGTGTGGGTTCAAGTCTCAGGCTTGGCCAATTTGTGTATGTGAGAAAGTTTGTCAATATTTTTCCATGTTTTCATGGTTCTTGCCTGGGCTACTGGCTGCCATGTATAGCCTATCTTGTGCTGAGAAATGATGTTACACCCAAAGCAAGAACAACAACAACATCTGTAAGTTTGTGCATACATCTTTATGTTTGCATTTGTATGTCCACACATCTGTATGTTTGTATATCCATACATATGTATGTATTTATGTCCATACATCTGTATGTTTGTATGTCCACACATCTGTATGTTTGTATGTCTATATTTCTGTATGTTTGTATGTCTATACATCTGTATGCTTTATGTCCATACATCTGTATGTTTGTATGTCTATACATCTGTATGTTTGTATGTCTATACATCTGTATGTATGTCAAAACATCTGTGTGTGTATGTCTATACATCTGTTTGTATGTCTATACATCTATGTTTGTATGTCTATACATCTGTATGTTTTATGTTCATACATCTGTATGTATGTCTAGACATCTGTGTGTTTGTATGTCTGTACATCTGTATGTTCTATGTCCATACATCTGTATGTTTGTATGTCCACACATCTGAATGTTTGTATGTCTATACATCTGTATGTCTGTACATCTGTATCAATGTCTATACATCTCTGTGTGTATGTCTATGCATCTGTGTGTGTATGTCTATACATCTGTGTTTGTATGTCTATACATCTGTTTGTATGTCTATACAAATGCATGTATGTCTATACATCTGTATGTTTGTATGTCTGTACATCTGTATGTATGTTTATACATCTATGTGTATGTCTATATATCTGTGTGTATGTCTATACATCTGTATGTTTTATGTCTATACATCTGTATGTTTTATGTCCATACATCTGTATGTTTGTATGTCCACACATCTGTATGTTTGTATGTCTAAACATATGTATGTTTGTATGTCTATACATCTGTATGTCCGTACATCTGTGTGTATGTCCATACATCTGTGTGTTTGTATTCTATACATCTGTATGTTTTATGTCCATGCATCTACATGTTTGTATGTCCACACATCTGTATGTATGTCTAAACATCTGTATGTTTGTATGTCTGTACATCTGTATGTATGTCTGTACATCTGTGTGTTTGTATGTCTATACATCTGTATGTTTGTATGTCTGTACAGCTGTATGTATGTTATACATCTGTATGTATGTCTGTACACCTGTATATTTGTATGTCTATACATCTGTGTGTTTGTATGTCTATATATTGGTATGTTTGTATGTCTATTAATATGTAAGTATGTCTATAGATATATGTGTTTGTATGTCTCTACATCGGTATGTTGTATATTTGTGCATCTGTTAATGGCCTGATTAGATTCTTTTGCCATTTAAATAATTGAAGGGAAAAAAATCATAGAAATTTGTTTGCAGTTTGGACATTCAAGTTTTATAAAGATCTAGTTGAATTTTGAATTATTACCAAATTAAACAGATGATATGTTTTAATTATGTTAACTTTCAGAGACAGTCATCCATATGTTCAAGCAGTCCATGAACTGAGTGACCTCTGGGTGGAAAGAAGCTTGTAAGTTTTCGAGAATCAACAGACCTGTAACTCTGTTTAAGTATTGACCTGGTTTTGTGCTAACTAACTAAGCTAGAGTTTTCATTGCTATCACTATGTATGTATGAAGGGCATAAATTTGGTAATTTCTCTGGCTTGTGTAACTACTTAAAAATCTAGCATGGAGAACCTGAAGAGAACCTGAAGATAATTGAGTCTACATT
This sequence comes from Sinohyriopsis cumingii, assembly GCA_028554795.2. Taxonomy (NCBI): domain Eukaryota; kingdom Metazoa; phylum Mollusca; class Bivalvia; order Unionida; family Unionidae; genus Sinohyriopsis; species Sinohyriopsis cumingii. The sequence continues at coordinate 41,349,202 of CM068838.1, forward strand.
GGACTGAATGAGCTGCAGTGGCTGATTGGTTAGCATGCGGGACTCAATGGCAGAAAGGGTGCAAGTTTGACCAACCTGGGTCACCTGCCATGGTATGTCTTTGGGCATGACACTTTTCTCCAATTACTTAAGCACTAAATAACCTATCTGTGTTACTGTGCCATTAAGCCCCAAACCAAAAATGAAACTAAAATGTTTGGCAAAATAACCAAATTATGGAGAAGAGATGGAAAAATAGATGTTAGCAAGATGTCAAAATATAGAATGTGCCGCTGGTGTTTTGCTTGGTTTATAATTTAAATTATGGAGTTGGTTTATAATTTAAATTATGGAAAAGTACCAGAAATACTTGGTTTTTTTATGAATTTTTAAATATTCGTTGTTGTGAGAAGAAAATTCGTCAGACAGTTCATGTGTTATATCTATATGTCTAACATCTCCTATGTATATTCTTCTATCAGATATAACTGATATTGCTGAACCTGCCCTCTTATGGAATTTGGGAGACATGTACAATACAGAACCTGCCCCCCTTATGGATTTTAGGGGACATGTACATTACAGAACCTGCCTCAGTTACAGAGTTTAGGGGACATGTACAATACAGAACCTGCCCCTCTTATGAATTTAAGGGGATATCTCTTATGAATTTTAAGGGATATATACATTACAAAACCTAATCCTCTATCTACCCCTCAGGTGGTATCAAGGGTACATGTACTTGACCAGAACTACCCCTGTGTTGGAGTTATGGGGACATCAACATTATAAAAACTACGTCTGTCATGGGTTTTAGGGGCATACACGTTACAAAAGCTACATTTATCATAGATTTTAGGAGATATGTACATTACAGAAGCTACCTATCTCATTGATTTAAGGAGACAAATAGAGTGCTGAACAAACCCTTCTGATGGATTTAATGGTACATGTAGATTACAGAACCAACCCATTTCATTGATTTAAGGGGATATGTACATTACAGTAGTTGTGTGATAAATTTTGTATTGTGTTGAGATATATGATATTAACTTGTTGGAAACAATGTATGGAGCAGAGCAAAAGCCCGTCATTGTTTTTACATATCCTGATCTACAAATATAATCACATGTGCATACTGTGATGCTTTCTTAATCTGAAATTGCTGTGAGGAAATGAATAAATTGCATGTGACCTGTTTGGTTGATAAGAATTTAGAATACTTTTTTTAAATAGTAAAATAATCTTTTTATCGGACAAATCACCACTTTGTCTGTGTTAGTGATTCTATTAATAACCTGAAATGTACTAATCGTACATTTATCAACATAACTTGCAATAGAAAGATTTGTGGCTGTAGATTGGCAAAGATTCACTGTCTTTAATTTTCAGGAAACCCTACCTCTTTCCTGACTGGATTTATTTCCTGACATCCAAGGGTCGACAGTTCTCCAAACACTGTGATCTCGTACACAGAGTGGCAGAGGACATCATTGAAAAGAGAAAGAAGACACTGGTGGAGATTTAAGAATAATTTGTAGCATAATGTTGGATTTGCCCTTATCTTTTGTTGTGGCATATGCATATTCCAAGAACATTTTGTGTGACAGTATGCAGACCTTTATGTTGGTGAATAGTGAAGTTTTATGAACCATTAAAGCTCATATTGATCCATCATGAAGTAGAAGCTAGTATGATAGGTTGATTATTTCATAAAACTTAATTTTCATCGAAAATAAAGGTCCACGCAATATTAAAGTGATTTAATTGTGACATGATTTAGAAAAGAAATAAAAAATTGCAGTTTAATTTGCTTTATAGTCGTGTAGACATTTTGAATAGAGCAGTGCTGCACATTTAATGTTTTTATGTTCGTTAAAATCAGTGACGTCATGGCTATGTAACATGAGGAATGAACATGCATGGATATCAAGATGTGATTTAGTCTACATACATTTATCTACTGAACCACTGCACTCCTAATCTTTCAAATCACAGCCACATCTGCATCTACAGTGATGTCCAGTTCAAACAGTTTAATAATATTTCACACAGAATTACCTCATGCACAATTAATTTTAAAGAGGTATCAAAATAAATGGAGCATAGGTCAGATTTCTGTAAAGGGAGTAAGTAGAATTCAGAAATTTTGTAACAGAAGCAGTAAGATTAATTAATTATTAGTTGTAAAGAAACAGTAAAATTAATTATTTAATAGTTGTAAAGAAAGTCTCTGGTTATTTGACCTGTCTTACAGCATTGCCAAATCTCCCAGTTTTATTTTGCCTCTTTCATGATTCTTTTGAGGTTAACCGTTTTTTACAAGGCTATTAATTTTTGACATGAACATTGCAAAACTGATACCTTTAATAGATTTTAGGGGACATGTACATTACAAAAACTACCCATCTCATGGATTTTAGGGGATATGTACATTGCTGAACCTAAACTCTCATTGATTTTAGGGGACAGCTACATTACAAAACCTACCCTCTAATTGGTTGTATGGGACATGTACATTACAAAACCTACCCTCTAATTGGTTGTAGGGGATATGTACATTGCTGAACCTAAACTCTCATTGATTTTAGGGGACAGCTACATTACAAAACCTACCCTCTAATTGGTTGTATGGGACATGTACATTACAAAACCTACCCTCTGTTTGGTTGTAGGGGACACGTACATTACAAAACCTACCCTCTAATTGGTTGTATGGGACATGTACATTACAAAACCTACCCTCTGATTGGTTGTAGGGGACATGTATATTACAAACCTACCCTCTGATTGGTTGTAGGGGACATGTACATTACAAAACCTACCCTCTGATTGGTTGTATGGGACATGTACATTACAAAACCTACCCTCTGATTGGTTGTAGGGGACATGTATATTACAAACCTACCCTCTGATTGGTTGTAGGGGACATGTACATTACAAAACCTACCCTCTAATTGGTTGTATGGGACATGTACATTACAAAACCTACCCTCTGTTTGGTTAAAGGGGACATGTACATTTCAAAACCTACCCTCTAATTGGTTGTATGGGACATGTACATTACAAAATCTACCCTCTATTTGGTTGTATGGGACATGTACATTACAAAACCTACCCTCTGTTTGGTTGTATGGGACATGTACATTACAGAACCTACCCTCTAATTGGTTGTATGGTTCATGTACATTACAAAACCTACCCTCAGTTTGGTTGTAGGGGACATGTACATTACAAAACCTACCCTCTGATTGGTTGTATGGGACATGTACATTACAAAACCTACCCTCTGATTGGTTGTAGGGGATATGTACATTGCTGAACCTAAACTCTCATTGATTTTAGGGGACAGCTACATTACAAAACCTACCCTCTAATTGGTTGTATGGGACATGTACATTACAAAACCTACCCTCTGTTTGGTTGTAGGGGACACGTACATTACAAAACCTACCCTCTAATTGGTTGTATGGGACATGTGTATTACAAACCTACCCTCTGATTGGTTGTAGGGGACATGTACATTACAAAACCTACCCTCTAACTGGTTGTATGGGACATGTACATTACAAAATCTACCCTCTGATTGGTTGTAGGGGACATGTACATTACAAAACCTACCCTCTGATTGGTTGTAGGGGACATGTACATTACAAAACCTACCCTCTAACTGGTTGTATGGGACATGTACATTACAAAACCTACCCTCTAATTGGTTGTATGGGACATGTACATTACAAAATCTACCCTCTGATTGGTTGTAGGGGACATGTACATTACAAAACCTACCCTCTAACTGGTTGTATGGGACATGTACATTACAAAACCTACCCTCTAATTGGTTGTATGGGACATGTACATTACAAAATCTACCCTCTGATTGGTTGTAGGGGACATGTACATTACAAAACCTACCCTCTGATTGGTTGTAGGGGACATGTACATTAAAAAACCTACCCTCTAATTGGTTGTATGGGACATGTACATTACAAAACCTACCCTCTGATTGGTTGTAGGGGACATGTACATTACAAAACCTACCCTCTAACTGGTTGTATGGGACATGTACATTACAAAACCTACCCTCTGATTGGTTGTAGGGGACATGTATATTACAAACCTACCCTCTGATTGGTTGTAGGGGACATGCACTTAACAAAAACTACCCAACTCTTGGATTTTTGGGGACATATACATTGCTGAAACTACTCATGTTGGCTATTATAAGGTAGTTGTTACAGCCACAATAAAAGTTCAGATTGCTATTAAATGATATATAAATCATACAGGAACCAAGTATGAGTTTCAAAGAGAAGTATTTAGCTATGTTGGTTTGATTATTTGGGGATTATGTTTGCTCATAACTTGGAAGAAAATTACAAATTTTAAACAACATGCCTACATGACATGATGAAAATTACAAATGTTTCATTCAGGATAATGTCCAGTGGCACATAAATTACTATGATCTTTACAGAATTTCTTTGTCTTCCAGTTTTTTTCATGGAAAAGATGTTGGTATTTGGACTTTCAATTTATTTGCCATTCCATTCCTCTGTTCTTTTTTCCATATGTATGTCCTTCCCACTTTCATTTGTGTACATTTAGGCTCTTTATTATTATTCAATTTCAACAAGATGTGCCAATATTCCATTTCTGCCAGTAAGACATAAGCAATTTAACATGCTTGGATTTCAAGCAGATTTTGTTAGGCAGCATTCAGTTAATGAGATTTTGAATGACTTCTGTTTTCATTGGTGTCATTGGTCCTGATTGTTCAAGTCACCCTTGAGGATTGTTCAACAGTGACTCTTTATTTGTTGGATTTTAACCAGATTTTATTTGCAGTTTTATATTAATGAGATCTCAGATGAGTTGAAGTATAGTAATGAAAAATCTCAGATGAGTTAAATTATTTCAGTGAGATATCAGATGAGTTGAATTAATGAGATCTCAGATTAGTTGAATTATATTGAGATCACAGATGAGTTGAATTATATAATAATGAGATCTCAGATGAGTTGAATTAATGAGATCTCAGATTAGTTGAATTATATTGAGATCTCAGATGAGTTGAATTATATAATAATGAGATCTCAGATGAGATGAATTTCAAAAGGTCTGCATCATCATTTGATTGAGACATTTAACTGCCAATCAATATTCTACAATGGAAATAATAATGTCCTTACTAGTCAGAGAGAGAGAGAGAGAGACCTATCATCTTGCTGTACTTTACAGACACCTTCCACATCCAATCCCAGTCCAGAACATACATGATACATTGACACTGTCTAGCTGAAATCTTTTCAGGAAGAGGAAGGTCTTCCCAATCAAACAACAGATGCCTCTGAGGGCTGTGAAAAGAAGAGTCGATATCTGGACTTCCTAGACATTCTGCTTACTGCAAAAGATGAAAACAGTGTTGGTCTCACGCCACTGGAAATCAGGAATGAGGTGGATACATTCTTATTTGAAGGTAAAATTGGCTTTGAATGACCATATTTTAAGATTCATAAGTTGTTATCCATCAGTCTGTCTGTTTATACATTGGTCTGTTTGGGGTATTTTATCTGTCCATTTTTATCTGTTCATACACTGGTCTGTTTGGAGTATTTTATCTGACAGTCTTTGTCTGTTTATACACTGGTCTGTTTGGATCATTTTATCTGTCAGTCTTTATCTGTTGATACATTGGTCTGTTTGAAGTATTTTGTCTGTCAGTCTTCATATGTTCATACATTGGTCTGTTTGGAGTATTTTATCTGTCAGTCTTTATCTGTTGATACATTGGTCTGTTTGAAGTATTTTATCTGTCAGTCTTCGTCTGTTCATACATTGGTCTGTTTGAAGTATTTTATCTGTCAGTCTTCATCTGTTCATACAATGGTCTGTTTGTAGTATTCTTCTGTCCATTTTTATCTGTTCGTACATTGGTCTGTTTGGAGTATTTTATCTGTCAGTCTTTTTCTGTTCATACACTGGACTGTTTGGAGTATTTTATGTCAGACTTTATCTGTTTATACACTGGTCGGTTTAGAGTATTTTATGTCAGTCTTTATCTGTTTATACACTGGTCTGTTTAGAGTATCTTATCTGTCAGTTGTTTATACTCCGATCTATTTGGAGTTCTTTTGTCTGTCAGTCTTTATCTGTTCATACACTGGTCTATTTGGAGTATTTTATCTTTTCATACATTGTGTTTTCTTATCTGTCAGTCTTATATGTTCATACACTGGTCTGTGTGCAGTATTTTATCTGTCAGTATTATCTGTTTATACACTGATCTGTTTGGAGTATTTTATTTCAGTCTTAATCTGTTCATACACTGATCTGTTTAGAGTATTTTATGTCAGTCTTTATCTGTTCATACACTAGTCTGTTTGGAGTATTTTATCTGTCCATTTTTATCTGCTCATACATTTGTCTGTTTGGAGTAGTTTTTTATTTGTCAGTCTTTATCTGTTCATACACTGGTCTGTTTAGAGTATTTTATGTCAGTCTTTATCTCTTTATACACTGGTCTGTTCTGAGTATTTTATTTGTCAGTCTTTATCTGTTCATACACTGGTCTATTTTGGAATGTTTTTTGTTCATACTCTGATCTAATTGGAATATGTTGTAAAAATCACAGTATACTGGTAGATAACATGTACCCTGGTGTGAGTATCATAGATCTGCCATCATATAATATGTGAATAGATCAAGGTCTAGGCTTACTTTTTGCACAGTTTCAGCCAAACAGCACAGATCCTGATCTACCAGTGCAGGGGTCGGCAACCTTTTTTACATAGCATGCCACTTTTTTCTGGATTAACTATGAAATGAACGAGCACGTGCCACCAGTAAAAGAGTAACACTGTTAAAAGTGAGATTTTTGGCTGCCCTTTGCGTGCCACAAAAACCGTCTTGACGTGCCACCTGTGGCACGAGTGCCTTAGGTTGCTGACCCCTGTACCAGTGCATTATGCCATTACAAATCTGAGTGGGTTGGATGCATGGTGTTCACTGTGGTGTTTCAACTTTAGTCAACATCTTGAGAAGGCTTGATAATGACGTAGAGATGATTCTGGCAATGTATAATTGTGCTATGAGCTGGTTGACGGGAAAACTGTCCTTATCAGTTGGTTCACGTGAAAATCAGCCTTATGACATAAAATGTTGATATTTACTTTTCTGTAAATCAGCCTTATGACATTAAATGGTTATATTTACTTTTCTGTAAATCAGCCTTTTGATACAAAATGTTGATATTTACTTTTCTGATAGAATAATGTTTTGAAACCATAATAATATTAATTTTAGCACCATATTGTGCCATTTTTGTTTATCCATGACCATGAGAGGGAATGCATGCCATTTTGCTCGTGTAACATCATTATTATAAGGAACCATTGCACAAACATTAACTGGTTACATATATAGAGCTATCAGCAATTTCTCATTAAAATTTATTTCATGGCATGAAATGATATTTAATAATTAAATACTGACATTTTAGTTAACTGAAGCTCCTCACTCCTCTTAGAGTCTTAGACTTGTGATGACATGGCCTGACAAATCCTGTCACAGTGTTAAACAATTACTCTTGAAGATGTCATTTCAACACTGCACTCTGCATCAGATCTAGATGCATGTCGATCTTGGTTGTCTGTCCCATGACCTTAAGTATTAATTGGATCTCTTCCTGATTTGAGGTTTCAAAAATGATATAAAATGTGATACACAGAGTACTCTATGCCTCATAGTGTCTTGAAGAACTGGGGAAGACATTCCTTCCAGTCTTTCCACTGTCAGGCAGTATCTCAGCTTCGTGATAGTATACTGCATGTCTGTCATCCTTTAGCATTCCCCTCATGTTAATGATGTGGTCAAAAATTGCATATTGGTTCTGATGGACAATACAGTTTTCTCCACAACAGCAAGTCTACTGATAAAATTGCCCACCATCATTTTATTGATCCCTGTTTTTTTTTCTTCAGTGACTACATTATCAGATTCATTATTAAGGACTTCCTTATCACTGTTTGATTCTGCATCCTCAGGGGTTCATATTTTCCATATTATGAAGAAATCATCTGGTCCCTTCCTCTTGGTCTATTATATTATACAAGCATCATCTGAAACAGATGACAGAGAATGAGACGTGGATGCAAGCACACTACCAAATATATCTTCCATTACATATTCAGATAATAAATACAATTTACACTTAGTACACAAAAGGTTTCAAGATATAATTATTTTTTGTTAAAAATAAAAATTCGTTGTACAGTTAACGATTCTTTTGTTTTATTCTAATATGAGCTTATGGACATTTTCCCAAAATTCTAAACTTAAAATTGCTAATGTAACTAGCCAGATAGAATATTTTGGGCTACTTTTCATTAGATAAAAAAGATAATACAATTGGCAGACAATAATCTACCTTAATGGGCCTGCTAAAAATACCATTGAAACGAACTCACAAAAAGTGTTTAATCAAGAGTTTTCAATTGTGCACTAATTACAAAGTTGCTTCAGTTTTCTATAGCAAAATATACTTTAAAATTACATCTTTCTGTTTCTGTATATTTTCCTAAATAAACCTAATTATTTTTAAGATTCAATTGACTTGTACAAGTTTCCATCGTATGACAAGCTTGATTATAACATGAAAGATAAACACATTAATTTTATCACCTTCTATTCTTTTAAAATTAAAATTTTTCTAAACATACAATTTAGTTTAAGGAATAAGGTAAGATGGTGGTGGTGGTGGGGAAATAATGGAATTCAAACTGGTTTCCTTGATAGCTATGTAAAATATTATAAATGTATTTACAGTTCTACCAGTTGTGCCACTGAACCTATGCTGTCGTAAACAATCTTTTTTTGTCCCACACATAATGATTCTACTCACTTTACACTATTTTGCATATATACACTTTTATTTGGATGTTTTTTCCAAAGGTCATAGAAGGTATGAGTGATGACATATGTTTGAAATAATTTTTAGATTTTATATTTTTCAATTTACTAAGGACAAATGTGACATAACGTCATAGATATTCATATTTTTTATAACGTTTGGAGTCATTAGTCAATCAGCAAAGAATAATCAAATTGATCAGTTATGAAAAATACATGAATGATTATGTACGTATCTTCATTTTATCATTGTTTTGAAATATTATTTAATATTAGGGATTAACTTACCCTAAATTCATTGTCATCTCCAGAATCCATGAAAAGTTTGCAAAGAGATTTTCATAAGTTCAGCATCGGTCATGCTTGAAAATGGCAAATATTAAAACCATGTGATCAAGTCATATACAAATTTAATGTCATACTTTGAGTGGTTTTTTTAGCATTTCTTGCTCAATGTCACATGGCTGCTTTTCACATGAACTGTCACATATCATCATGAGTCTAAAGTTTTATCATGATATTACCATTTTATGTTTGACATGATAAGATCATGATATACAATGTGACCCAACCATAACGCGCACCGCGATAATGCAAAATCAGATATAACGTGGTCGTGGCATGGCTCCTGAAATTTCTTATATTCATTCTCCGCACATGAAAAAATATTTTTTGTTCAAAGTATATGAAATTGTGTATAAAAAAATTTTGAGAAGGGATTGCGTATGAATTAGAATATAATATGATCGTGGCATGGTTCCTGAAATTTTAAATACATGTACATGTATTTTTCTTGTACTGGGAAATTAATTTTTTTTAAGTAAGAGAAATAGTGTGTAAAACATTTATTATCATTTTGGAGAAGAGTTCGCATATGAATTTTAATATAACACATTTGTGGTGTAGCTTCTAAAATTTAATAATTTCACCAGGTTTTTGAAGTGTTATGCCAAAAAAAACATTATTGGAAATGTTACTTATTACTAATCCATGAGTAAAGCCAGTAAGTTGTCTTTGTGATTGTCTTCATTTAATTCTGTATACAATCATTGCCCAAACAATAACTGACATGTGTTTCTTTTTTAACTGCATACACAACCAAGCAGCAGACAATGCGTGGTTGATAAAAGTTTCTCACAGCTTAATAAACATAAAAAAATGAAAGCCACCAGCATGTTTGCTGGGCTTGGCGGTGTTATTAGACACAATCAGTTGACCATTAAATAATGTCCGCTTTATTACCTGGAAATTGAAAAGGTATGAAATTGTACATGCGTTCAGCTTAATTTTGTTTGTAAAAGTGACTCGCAACCATTGCAGGCCTACTGCATTTAGTTCCCGGGTTTTACATATGTATGGTGTTTGCTTATGAACTTGTTATTAATTTCCTATTTTATATATAAATATTTTACCATTATGGAAAAGCAAGTTCACAAATGCAAGTCATTCTCTGCACTCTGCACAATGATTAGTATAGTGGTTTTCACACGTTTCTTTCGATATTCACAAAATCTGAAGTAAAAATTATATGCATGCTGAAAGCATGTGTTGATTGTTAATTATTCTTGCCATAGCCATTCAAACAGATAGGCATACACGCGCTAATTATTTGGAAATTTACAATGGATAAAAGCACACAGAAACGCATATGAGAAGAATTTAGCAGTATGAAATTTGTACAGACACCGTTCATAGACCCTGGAACGTAATGAACTGTACACGTGCTTCATCTTTCTTAACCTAATTTTGCTGTTAATTTTTCCCATTGAATTCAGACACATAATGGTGACATTTTTTGGTGCCCTTTTTTCCCCACTGACTGTGCCCTTTTTTCCCCACTGACCATTTCTTGTTGACTTTTGTTATTTATATTTGACAAACATGTTTACATTAAAATGTCGTAATGATGAGATCACATTTAGCAGTTGATGTTATTCTGTACTGCAATGAATTGGAAGCAGATTTACAGTGGGGGGGGGGGACAGAATGTCTGAGTGGTCTATGAGAAAGCTTGCTAGTAGCTTCTCGTGGGTTGGTGGTTCTTTCAGGTGTTTTCCCAGTTCTTCCTCTACCATTAATACTGGCCACCATGTATAGCCTATCTTGTACTGAGAAATGGCATTAAACCCTACAACAACAACAGTGGGAGGGGAGGTAATGCAAATCTGTATGATATTTGTGGTTTTTATCTTTAAATGTGATTGTTGTTGTTGTTGTGGGGTTTAACGCCATTTTTCAGCACATGATAGGCTATACATGGTGGCCAGTATTAATGGTGGAGGAAGAACCCTGGAAAACCCCAGAAAGAACCACCAACCCATGAGAAGCTACTGGCAAGCTTTCTCACATACCCACATTTGCCGAATCTGAGACTCAAACAGAGACACAGACAGAGGTGAGATGGCAGCGATCCGTAACGGAGGGCGCTTTAGACCACTCAGCCACTCAGGGCCCCTCATGTGATTGTATCATATAAAGATCAAATTTCTGCAAATTTGAGCATTAATTTCGTTTTTATGCCTAGAAAGTTACAGGTCTACAGGTGCATTGGTATAGTCACACTGGTCCTTAATTGTGTTAACTAGCCATTTTATGTTGTATATATAACATGATGGTGGATAGTCAGATGTTCAGTCCATATTTCTGTATTGCATACTCATGCTAAACAGTTTAGGTGTTTTCATCGATATCCGTGCATCAGTATTCTTTATCAAACTCCCATTCACACTCAATAGCTGATTTAAAAAGCATCAGAGGAGTATGCAGTAAATACAAAACTACATGTATATCAAGTCATAGGAACAGCTTATTGGATGTGTACGAAAATATCTTGGCCTGAGAGCTTTAATGCATCCTTACATTGCGTTTCCCCAACCTTAGTATAAAACAAGTATGTAGCTTTGTATATTGAATACTATTCTTTCAAAGGCCATGAAACCGCAGTGATTATGTAGCTTTGTATATTGACTGTACCATTCTTTCAAAGATCATGATACAGCAGTATGGAGCTTTGCATATTGGTTGTACCATTCTTTCAAAGATTGTGATACAGCAGTGAGTATGTAGCTTTGTATATTGACTATGCCATTCTTTCAAAGATCATGATACAACAGTATGGAGCTTTGCATATTGGTTGTACCATTCTTTCAAAGATCATGATACAGCAGTGAGTATGTAGCTTTGTATTTTGACTGTACCATTCTGTCAGTGGTCATGATACAACAGAGTATGGAGCTTTGCATATTGATTGTACCATTCTTTCAACGATCATGATACAACAATGAGTATGTAGCTTTGTGTATTGACTGTACCATTCTTTCATAGGTCATGATACAACAAGTATGTAGCTTTGTGTATTGATTGTACCATTCTTTCAAAGGTCATGATACAACAACAAGTGCAATCAGCTGGATCTTGTACTCCCTGGCAACACACCCTGACATTCAGCAGCATGCACGAGAAGAGGTTGATGAACTTTTACAAGGGCGTGATTCAGACTACATTACTATGTAAGTTGTAAGAAAAAGTTGCTGAGTCATCTAAAACAATTATGTTTTACAAGACAGCTGTATCTGAGTTTACCAGTCAGAAATTTTCCCCTCTGAACAATTTTCTAGAGAGGAAGAATTGGACTGTTCCAAAAAATCCTTGTAGAGATAGCTTACTATAATTACACATGATATGCTTAGAGTCCATTTTAATTCTAGACCACTCAGGTTGCCTAGTGGTTAGAGTATCCATCTCGGAAGCAGGAGGTTGTGGGTTTGAACCCTGGCCCAGTCAAACGAAAGACTTAGAAAAATGGTACTAACAGCTGCCTCGCTAGGTGCTCAGCATCAAGAGGTTATTATGTTATTATCATGACAACAGGCCGACCAGTCGTAACACTAACCACTTAATGCTGAGCACCAAGCGAGGTAGCTGTTAGTTATCACAATACTACTAATAATAGTAATAATAATAATAGTAATAATGTGGACTTATTACAGTTCTTAATCTTTAGAAGGTCTATGTGCTTTACAATACTAGATAACACATAACTTATACAATGACAAGATTACAAAATATACACCATGGAATTAAAAAACAAAGGTGCTGACAATAATTATGGAAGCAAACATTCTTAAGTTTTTTAATGTGTTCTTGTAGATGAGATCAGTCAGTTTTAGGAGTAATCTTGAATGAGGTTACAGTGTCCTTGTGTCTGAGATCTATGTGCAATTCACTCCACATAGCTGGGCCTTGGTATGTACAAGAATGATGTCCTTATGACTTTGTTGTAACAGTGGGAACAATAACAATTTTAGGCAAGAAAAGTAATGCAGTTTTCCTAACTTACCACCATTATGGTTAAATCTATCTGCAGTAAATTGTTTACAAGACAATTATTTCACTGTCACTCGTTGGCAGTGTCACTATTCCTTTAATTATATCTGAAACTGTGACTGCCATCATCATGATGATTACTACTGCTGTGATTGTCATTATCATCATCATCATGATTGCTACAAGTATTACTAGGACATCATAATAATTGCTACAAGTATTAATAGGACATCATCATAATGATTGGTACAAGTGTTACTAGGACATCATCATAATGATTGCTACAAGTGTTACTTGGGTATCATCATTATGATTGCTACAAGTGTTACTAGGACATCATCATTATGATTGCTACAAATGTTACTAGGACATCATCATTATAACTGCTACAAGTGTTACTAGGACATCATCATTATGACTGCTACAAGTGTTACTAAGACATCATCATAATGATTGCTACAAGTGTTACTAGGACATCGTCATAATGATTGCTGCAAGTGTTACTAGGGTATCATCGTTTTGATTGCTACAAGTGTTACTAGGGTATCATCACTATGATTGCTACAAGTGTTACTAGGACATCATCATTATGACTGCTACAAGTGTTACTAGGACATCATCATTATGACTGCTACAAGTGTTACTAGGACATCATCATAATGATTGCTTCAAGTGTTACTAGGACATCATCATAATGATTGCTACAAGTGTTGCTAGGACATCATCATAATGATTGCTACAAGTGTTACTAGGACATCATCATAATGATTGCTACAAGTGTTACTAGGGTATCATCATTATGATTGCTACAAGTGCTACTAGGACATAATCATTATGACTGCTACAAGTGTTACTAGGACATCATCATTATAACTGCTACAAGTGTTACTAGGACATCATCATAATGATTGCTACAAGTGTTACTATGGAATCATCATAATGATTGCTACAAGTGTTACTAGGGTACCATCATTATGATTGCTACAAGTGTTACTAGGGTATCATCATTATGATTGCTACAAGTGTTACTAGGACATCATCAATATGACTGCTACAAGTGTTACTAGGACATCATCATTATGACTGCTACAAGTGTTACTAGGACATCATCATAATGATTGCTACAAGTGTTACTAGGGTATCATCATTATGATTGCTACAAGTGTTACTAGGACATCATCATTATGACTGCTACAAGTGTTACTAGGACATCATCATAATAATTGCTACAAGTGTTACTAGGGCATCATTATCATGATTGCTACAAGAGTTACTATGGTATCATCATCATGATTGCTATAAGTGTTACTTGGGCATAATCATGATGATTGTTACAAGTGTTTCTAGGTCATCATCATGATTGCTACAGGTGTTATCAGGGCATAATCATCATGATTGTTACAAGTGTTACTAGGGAATCATCATAATGATTGCTACAAGTGTTACTAGGGTATCATCATAATAATTGCTACAAGTGTTACTAGGGCATCATTATCATGATTGCTACAAGAGTTACTATGGTATCATCATCATGATTGCTATAAGTGTTACTTGGGCATCATCATGATGATTGTTACAAGTGTTTCTAGGTCATCATCATGATTGCTACAGGTGTTATCAGGGCATAATCATCATGATTGTTACAAGTGTTATTAGGGTATCATCATCATGGTTGCTGTTAGGATATTATGATCATCATTGCTACTGCTGTTATTAGGGCATCATCATCATCATCATCATTGCTACTGCTGTTATTAGGGCATCATCATCATCATCATCATCATCATTGCTACTGCTGTTATTAAGGCATCATAATTGATACTACAGTTATAAGGGCATCATCATCATGATTACATTTACTGTTATTAGGACATCCTCATCATAATTGCATCTACTGTTATTAGGGCATCATCATCATGATTGCTATTAGGATATTATGATCATCATTGCTACTACTGTTATTAGGGCATCATCATTATCATCATCATCATCATCATTGCTACTGCTGTTATTAAGGCATCATAATTGATACTACAGTTATAAGGGCATCATCATCATGATTACATTTACTGTTATTAGGACATCCTCATCATAATTGCATCTACTGTTATTAGGGCATCATCATCATGATTGCTATTAGGATATTATGATCATCATTGCTACTACTGTTATTAGGGCATCATCATTATCATCATCATCATCATCATTGCTACTGCTGTTATTAAGGCATCATAATTGATACTACAGTTATAAGGGCATCATCATCATGATTACATTTACTGTTATTAGGACATCCTCATCATAATTGCATCTACTGTTATTAGGGCATCATCATCATGATTGCTATTAGGATATTATGATCATCATTGCTACTACTGTTATTAGGGCATCATCATTATCATCATCATCATCATCATTGCTACTGCTGTTATTAAGGCATCATAATTGATACTACAGTTATAAGGGCATCATCATCATGATTACATTTACTGTTATTAGGACATCCACATCATGATTGCGTCTACTGTTATTAGGACATCATCATCATGATTGCATCTACTGTTATTAGGACATCATCATCATGATTTCTACTATTATTTAGGGGCCCTGAGTGGCTGATTGGTCTGAAGCGCTCTCTGTTACAGATCACTGCCATCTCACCTCTGTCTGCATGGGTTTGAGTCATGGATTCAGCTAATGTGGGTATGTGAGAAAGCTTGCCAGTAGCTTCTCGTGGGTCAGTGGTTCTTTCCAGGGTTTTCCTGGGTTCTTCCTCCACCATTAATACTGGCCGTCATATATAGCCTATCGTGTGCTGAAAAATGCCGTTAAACCCTACAACAACAACAACTACTGTTATTTGGACATTCATTGAGATTTAGGAACCTTATATTAATCTTGATTTCCATTTGTCTATCATTCCATCTGTCAATCCATTCACACTTCATGTTACAACCAAAGCTGTAATCTGTGCAAATAATTGAACAGCATTAGGTAGGTAAACTACATGTGAATTTTGTTTAATTGACTAATGTGCCTCATCTACTCCATTTTGGACATAGCTATTCCCCATTGTTGTTTAATGTCACATCTTTACCTTTTACATGATATGTTGCTTGTAGAGGTGTATGGTATTACCTGTATACTGGTTTTCTGTTGTATTTCTTTCCAGTGGTACATACCAGAGTACTTATTCACTGTAATGGTACATCAGTAGTTTCCATCAGTAAGAATTTACAGAAATTTTGGAGGAATCTTGCTATAAATGGAATTATATGAACATGTTTTCATTATTCATGACAAAATAGTTCAAATTAACTTTCTTTTTTTTGAAATGGTTGCATCTGTCAAAAATTAATGGTAAATATTACTAGTGTAATTTTATTTCATGCACACTTAATCTTACGTTGCTGATCTGGAATGTGATACCAATGTTTAGTCATTGATTCTGCATCACTCACCTAAAATTTCAGTATCACACACTAAGCCCTGCAACTACTTTTATAACTTGAAATAATAAATAATAATTGACTTTTCAAATATCTGGATTGATTTGCTGCTATACATTTTAAATTATTCAAAAAAGCCTGCGCATGTTTTAATTTTAAGAAATATAGTCATATTTGGTGATAATGGTCACTTTTGCTGCTGGGGATAATGGAGAGTACCATATTTATTTGCATTTTATGGTGTCTAGACTGAGGTGAAGCTTCTGTGCAGAGTGACCTCAGAGACGAGAGAGAGAGAGAGAGAGCAAGTAAAGAAGACTCAGGGAATAATGTCATAATTTTCAATGTTTAGTTATAGATGCTCCACATTTGCAGAAAACTTTACCCCATGTTTAATTCCCTAATGCACAATGTTAATCATCTATAAATAAACTTAGCTAAATTCCATTTTACCTTTAGTCAGTTCAAAAGTATGCTCTTCAGCATTTTTCTTTTAAGGAGCAAGTTTAAGTTGACGGACTCACAATTTGTCTATAATAATTACAGAGGAATCAGATTTATTCATTGAATCTGAGGATAAAACAAAAACATTTTTAACTTAAAGGTGGATGTATCACAGAGAGCAGCAGCTGTTTTGAATATGACACAAAGTTAGAATTACATCTTGTTACAATATTGTTGTTGAGACTTTTCTTTACTGAGACACATGCTAGAAATGGTATGTTTGTTGACAGCTTAAAGTATTGCCACTGTTCAAGTAGAAATTAAAGAGAAGAAAACAGAACAATATTGTTTAGACTTTCTTGTTGATAACTATCCACTGCAAATGATTTTTAAAAATCGAGTCCCCATGTTAGAGACTGAATTTTCGTTTTGTTAAAATACATGCTTAGATTATCACCCTTAAATTCAATACATAAAAACAGAGTTTGAAAGTGCTGTAAATTAATGAGCTTTCTGTCTAACATTGAATGTATTTAAGTACTGTAACAGTTATTCTGTGAAATCTACCTTTCTATAATACCACCCACTTTAGTGTATCATGCATGACCTTGATGCTACAGAGTTCGGCAGTAGGCTATTACCTCCTGCCACGTAAACTCATCACCAGGGTTAATGTGTTAACAATGTCAGTGATAGTGCAAGTCTCACCACCCCACTTATACAACAGTTTACATCTCACAGCATATTCATCTGTCATAAGGTGCTGGCCATTTAGGTTTCAAGGTGGTGGTGGGACCAATGAGCTGAAATATTTTCTTGTCTTATATCTCAAGACAATTATTATTTTTTCCAAATAATTTCATGGATATAATATGGTTGTTATTAAACTATAAATCAGAGGAAAATAATTTTCCAGCAATTGACAGACAGAAATTAATCAAAAACATGACTGGCCTCTGCCCCAAAACATATATGGTACCATGGGACATATCGTGCTATGTTCAGAAAAAAACACGGTACATAATTTATCGTGGTGCCCAGCTCAAGATGCTTGTGTTTCTGACAACTTGCAGATTTAAAATATTCTACATCATCCTTTACAAAGCTGAATGTCCATCTGCCGCTAATTTTGGTTTCCCAACACTAGTTTCTCAGTTTCAGGCCCAGTAAAAGAAATTGTACTGAGTGGGACCCTTTGCTATGCAACATTCATTAATCGCTCTTATTTTATGTATGAACTCTCCATAATTCTCCTTCAGGAAAGATGTTCAGAAATTAGAATATTTGACTATGGTTATAAAAGAAGGCCTGCGTTATCACTCCCCTGTGCAGTTTGTTGAGCGAGTCATAACAGAACCGATAGAAGTGGAGGGCATGAAAATACCGGTGGGATCTGTTATTGCTATGAATTTCTACAATCTTCATCATAACCCAGAGGTGTGGGAGGATAGCATGGAGTTCCGACCTGAGAGATTTCTGCCAGAAAATATGGCCAACAAAGACAGCTTCTCTTTCTTACCTTTCTCTGCTGGATCGAGGTAAATCCCCCTTTCTCTACCCAATAGAATTTGAATTATCATGGCTCTTTGGTAAGATGAAAATTTGTTGTATAGTTGCAAGATTGGAATCATAATTCTGCATTCTGTATATGAGTATTTGTAAAGCTTTGTCAGGAAAGCTCATCTACCTAAATTATATTTTCATATAGGCTTAAACACTCCGGATTGGTCATACTAACTTTAGGATTTGTAACGGCTTGAACACTCAGAATTGGTCATACTAGCTTTAAGATTTGTATTGTCTTGAACACTCAGGATTCGTCATTCTGGCTTTAAGATTTGTATAGACTTGAACACTCAGGATTGGTCATTCTTGCTTTAAGATTTGTATTGGCTTGAACACTCGGGATTCGTCATTCTGGTTTTAAGATTTGTATTGGCTTGAACACTCAGGATTCATCATTCTTGCTTTAAGATTTGTATTGGCTTGAACACTCGGGATTCGTCATTCTTGCTTTAAGATTTGTATAGACTTGAACACTCAGGATTCATCATTCTTGCTTTAAGATTTGTATAGACTTGAACACTCAGGATTGGTCATTCTGGTTTTATGATTTGTATTGGCTTGAACACTCAGGATTCATCATTCTTGCTTTAAGATTTGTATTGGCTTGAACACTCGGGATTCGTCATTCTTGCTTTAAGATTTGTATAGACTTGAACACTCAGGATTGGTCATTCTGGTTTTAAGATTTGTATTGGCTTGAACACTCAGGATTGGTCATTCTTGCTTTAAGATTTGTATTGGCTTGAACACTCAGGATTCATCATTCTTGCTTTAAGATTTGTATTGGCTTGAACACTCAGGATTGGTCATTCTGACTTTAAGATTTGTATTGGCTTGAACACATGATTGGTCATTCTGGCTTTAAGATTTGTATTGGCTTGAACACTCAGGATTGGTCATTCTGGCTTTAAGATTTGTATTGGCTTGAACACTCAGAATTGGTCATTCTGGCTTTAAGATTTGTATAGGCTTGAACACTCAGGATTGGTCATTCTGGCTTTAAGATTTGTATTGGCTTGAACACTCAAAATCAGCCATTCTGGCTTTAAGATTTGTATTGGCTTGAACAATCAGGATTGATCATTCTGGCTTTAAGATTTGTATTGGCTTGAACACTCAGAATTGGTCATTCTGGCTTGAAGATTTGTATTGGCTTGAACACTCAGAATTGGTCATTCTGGCTTTAAGATTTGTATAGGCTTGAACACTCAGAATTGGTCATTCTGGCTTTAAGATTTGTATTTGCTTGAACATTCAGAATTGGTCATTTTGGCTTTAAGATTTGTATAGGCTTGAACACTTAGGATTGGTCATTCTGGTTTTAAGATTTGTATTGGCTTGAACACATGGTTGGTCATTCTAGCTTTTAAGATTTGTATAGGCTTGAACACTCAGAATTGATCATTCTGGCTTTAAGATTTGTATTTGCTTGAACACTCAGAATTGGTCATTTTGGCTTTAAGATTTGTATAGGCTCGAACATTCAGAATTGGTCATTTTGGCTTTAAGATTTGTATAGGCTTGAACACTCAGAATTGATCATTCTGGCTTTAAGATTTGTATTTGCTTGAACATTCAGAATTGGTCATTTTGGCTTTAAGATTTGTATAGGCTTGAACACTTAGGATTGGTCATTCTGGCTTTAAGATTTGTATTGGCTTGAACACATGATTGGTCATTCTAGCTTTTAAGATTTGTATAGGCTTGAACACTCAGAATTGATCATTCTGGCTTTAAGATTTGTGTTTGCTTGAACACTCAGAATTGGTCATTCTGGCTTTAAGATTTGTATAGGCTTGAACACTTAGGATTGGTCATTCTGGCTTTAAGATTTGTATAGGCTTGAACACATGATTGGTCATTCTAGCTTTTAAGATTTGTATAGGCTTGAACACTCAGAATTGGTCATTCTGGCTTTACGATTTGTATTTGCTTGAACATTCAGAATTGGTCATTCTGGCTTTAAGATTTGTATAGGCTTGAACACTTAGGATTGGTCATTCTGGCTTTAAGATTTGTATTGGCTTGAACACATGATTGGTCATTCTAGCTTTTAAGATTTGTATTGGCTTGAACACTCAGAATTGGTCATTCTGGCTTTAAGATTTGTATTTGCTTGAACATTCAGAATTGGTCATTCTGGCTTGAAGATTTGTATTGGCTTGAACACTCAGAATTGGTCATTCTGGCTTTAAGATTTGTATTGGCTTGAACACTCAGAATTGGTCATTCTGGCTTGAATATTTGTAGAGACTTGAACACTTTGGTTTGGTTATACTGGTTTTAAAACCTATTAGAATGTTTATTAAAGATAATACTAACAGACTTTAGATTTCTCAATTAAAAATTTGCTATGCCCTTTGGGCATTCAGCCTTTTAAAATGCTAATTTTTAATGATCATTTTGATTTTAGAAAAGAAACCATATGTAAGCTATTAAAATCAACTACCTTATTTAATATTTTTTATGATGTGACAGCATCTGGATGTGGTAAAATGAAACCTTGTTTAATATTGAATATGATATTACAAAATATAATACTTCATTCATTCATCAGAGTGGTAAGAATAAATTTGGCATAGTTTGAAGTATTGAGTTTATTCATTTCAGGAACTGTATTGGTCAGCATTTTGCCATGATTGAGATGAAAGTGGTGATAGGACGAATCTTGCGAAGGTATATGCTTCTTTCCTTTTTCAGCAGACTTCTTGATATTATGATTTCTATAATGTTTTGGTCTATGGTCCACTGATCATTGTCCATTCATAATTCCTATTTAAAACTTCTCAGAATCCACTTGACCATTTTGTACCTGATTTTACAAGGAGTATTCTGGTATCAAGGCCTTCCAGATTTGTGAATGGATTCAAATCTGCCATCAAAGAAAAACCTGTAAATGACTTATGTAAAACTGATCAATAGAATTTGTGCAAGTTTGACAGAAATTATCCAGACAAAATAGATTTCACTTTAAGACAAACAGTACAGATCAACCATCAAATGTGACTTGGCTGCCATTATAGAAATTAGGGAAAATAATAAAAAAATCTTTTTAAAAAACCTCAGATTTCACTTCACAGATTTTACTAAATATGAGAAAGCATTCTGTCATAGGGAGCTTTTAGGTTTATACAAATGTCAATCAGCAATCAAATGTAGCCACAGTTACTAATAATAGAAAAACTTTGTAACAAACAACTTCTCAGAAACTGCTCAACAGAATTTAAACAAATTGGCGAGAAAGCATCCAGGATAAAGTCATTCCTGGTTATACATATGATACCAATTTGCCATTTAATATTCCAAAATAAACATTCTGTAAAATGAATTGCTAATCTGCCATCAAACAGCAGCTGTTACTAAAATTTGAAGTAGTTTGAGACCACTGGTTCTTTCATATATGCTCCAGGAAATGCTTGCACCTAGAAACTGTGTGATAGTTATTCTTACATGATGATTAACTACATATATATAAAATATCTCTTCTTGAGGACCACATGCAGAGCGGATGTTTGAGCTAATGCCAAACCAGATGAAACAAGCCTGATATGTAAAAATGTCTCTTGGCAGATATCTCTTTACGGAGTTGTGTACATACAAGATCTATTTGCCAGAACCTGTTTTTTTCTCTCACCAGATTCATTGTAGAAGTGGACCCTGACCATGTAGTGAGGAAGAAGATGGGTGTTGTGATGAGAGCTGAGAATGGAATCATGATGAGAGCCATTCCTAGAGCACAAGGCACAGTGTGATGGTGATACATGTGTCAAGTCAGAGATATTCCTAGAGCACAAGGTAAAGAAGGACAGTCATACATGTATTAAGTCCAAGCTAATCTGGGCATTCACTATAGTTTTATAGACAAGCCAGTTGATCCGAACATCATTCGCAGTACATTATGAAATTTTATAATTCATTGATTCAGACTAAAACATAGAATTCTGACTAAACTGTATGCATCAATCTGCTTTGTTTGTTTTTGTTTGATAAAGAAAACTACCTTTCTAAGAACACCATGTTTGCTTGTTTATGATGCTTGTTATTATTGTTTTGGGTTTAACACCATTTGTCAGTGCTAAACATGGCAGCCAGTATGACTGGTAGAAGAAAAACCTGGGAGACCCTGGTAAAAACCACCAGCCTAGGGGAAGCTACTGGCAAGCTTTCTCACATACCAACATTGGCAAAACCTAAGACTCAAAACCCACACAGACAGAGGTGTGTTTAACTGTGAATATTGTTGACTCGGCTTTACCACTATTTGATGTGCCAGCCAATCACAAACTATGATAATCTGACTTAATGTTGCTATTGTTCCAGTGCATTCCTCATCTTTACTGAGGTATGCCAAATAATATAGAATTGTCATGTGATTGTATACACATGACTAAAGCAATACTTGTTTCTCCTAGGTAAGGCCTTTTTCATAATCAGCGAAAGTTTTCACTTATATCTAATGATTGTACCAAAATACTGTGCTGTCAGTGTTCTCTGTTTACATTCATGTACCATGCTATAGGAGTATTTATAGCATCAGTCATTTATTTTATTATTGAATTTGAGTGACTTGTTACAATATTATTTTTTTAATTATTCAACTTGAGTGATTTGATACATTATGATTTTTTTAATAATTGATTTTCTGAAGAGAATAATATTGTTTCTAGCAAAGTGAGATGTAGCATCATGATTTACAGCCTCAAGGGAATATTTCTTACGATGCATTACACAAAATGTAGATTGACTGTACTATACTTGAAGGGTGTAGTTGATTGTAGTAAAGTGGATTGACTACATTTCATTTGAATGGTGTAGTTGTTTGTAGTAAAGCGGATTGACTACATTTCATTTGAAGGGTACAGTTGATTGTAGCAAAGTGGATTGACTATACTAAACTTGAAGGGTGCAGTTGATTTTAGTAAAGTGGATTGACTCTGTTATACTTGAAGGGTGCAGTTGATTGTAGAAAAGTGACATGCAGGTGTAATATTCTGACTCAGTCTGCTGATCTCCAGATGTAACCTAAACTCATCTTCACAGACAAGAGTGGAGCCTACCTGTCCAATTTATTAATTATCTTGTATATTCAGTTAAATCCTAAAAGGACTCGCCACAAGCTATAACTCAGTCAGTTCTAACATTCTATATACAGTACAGTGTAACACCTGTAACACCTAGATATTTCACAGTGTAAATGAGAGTAAATCAGTGGCAGCTACACATGCACAAGCGGAAAATGATCTGTAGATTTTGTGCCAAATATCAAATACAATATTTGTAACCTTGATGGTCTTAATGACTGTCCCAAAGTGGTGCTTAACGTTATTATTTATGTTTTTTTCCTATATAAACTTTCATTTACAGAATAGATTATTAATTTTATCCAATAGGGTGTATACCTTTTGTCAGTACAAACCGGTGAAATGCATGTTTTTGCTAATATAGACAGTGTAAATTTTAGCAGTTGATAATTGTAGCGTGCCATTTACAAGATTTTGTAATTTTTGATCATTAAGCCATACTTTTCTACATCAGCCCATTATATCAAAGTAGACACATATTACTGGTTGAATCTGCTTTTTTTTATTTGTAACTATTCTTATATCTTTTTCTTATTATCTTCATTATAATTCAGGAGACTTTTTTGAAAATTGTTTTATAAAACACAAACTATGTACTTCAGTTAATACCTGTATAACATCTACTTAAATTAGTAAATACCTATATTAGTAAGTGAGTTGTATGCAATTATGCAGTCATATTATGTAACTGGACATAGTTTTTGATTTGCAAAAATATATTGTATTTTGTAATTGAATATATATGCAAGAGTAGAGTCAATGATTTGTTAATTTTTAAATTCTGTTATTTTTTTAAAAAAATATAAATTGTTACCTGGTACCATTTTAGCATTTTACAAGCCCCATAGTTTAGATCATGAGGCTTGCTTTGTTTGATAATTATGTAACTGTTTGTTTAATAAAGCAAAAGATGTTTATGTTGGCTTACTGAATTGTAATGCACCCCTTGAAGTAAAATGGTCCCTCACTACAGTGTACATCAGTATAACAAAGTCCCACATCAAATTCAGTCATGTGTTCCATTTTTGAGATGACACTAATGTTTTCAGAATAATCTAACTCAGTATAAGGCAACCCTGAGAACTGTTATAGTGAAGGACAGTGAATAGTGTTATAGTAATAGATAGGGACAGTGTTATAGCAAGGACATGAAATAGTGTTTATGTGAAGGATAATGAACAGTGTTATAATGAAAGTCAGTGAATAGTAGTGTGGGATAGTAAAGAGTGTTATAGCAAGGACAGTTAATAGTTTTATACTGAGGGATAGGGGACAGGGTTTTAATGAAGGACAGTGAAGAATGTTAGATGGAGACTGAATGGTGTTATAGCAAGAACTATGAATAGTTTTATAGTAAGGGAGTGAACATTGTTATAGCAAGGACTTTGCATAATATTATGACAAAGAACTGAATGGTGTTGTAGCAAGGACTGTGAATAGTAGTTACAGCAAGGGCAGTGAATAGTAGTTATAGCAAAGACAGTGTGAATAGTATTATAGTGAAGGATAGTAAATGGTGTTTTAGCAAGGACAGTGAATAGTATTATAGTGAAGGATAGTGAATGGTGTTTTAGCAAGGACTGTGAATAGTAATAGCAAGGATAGTGAATTGTGTTGCAAGGAAAGTGAATAGTAGTTATAGCAAGGATAGTGAATTGTGTTATAGCAAGGACAGTGAATAGTGTTATTGTGAAGGATAGTGAATGGTGTTGTAGCAAGGACTGTGAATAGTCGTTATAGCAAGGGCAGTGAATAGTGTTATAGCAAGGACAGTGTGAGTAGCATTATAGTGAAGGATACTGAATGGTGTTTTAGCAAGGACAGTGAATAGTAGTTATAGCAAGGATAGTGAATTGTGTTATAGCAAGGAAAGTGAATAGTGTTATTGTGAAGGATAGTGAATGGTGTTGTAGTGAGGACTGTGAATATTATCATAGTGAAGGACTGAATGGTGTAGCAAGGACAGTGAATAGTGTTATAGTGAGGGATAGTGAATAGTAAGAATTGTAAATAATATTATCATGAAGGACTGAATGGTGTTGTAACAAGGGCTGAATAGTGTTATAGTGAGGGATATTGAATCGTGTTATAGCAATGGCATTGATTAGTGTTATAGTGAGGGATATTGAGCAGTGTTTTAATGAAGGACTGAATAGTGTTACAGTGATGAATATGGTCTTAAACTATCAAGATAAGTCAATTTAACAAATAATTTATTTCTCAAAATTACAAGGTGAAAATTTCAGAGAACTTTAGAATTGTGAATAAAATTCCAAATTATCCTAAATGTCCTATCACAAGTCGAATAGTACAGAGTGTTCCAAATGATTTTCAGTATTCTTGAATGTGCTGATATATCACAATAGTATAATTGAGAATGTCTTTGAATGATTTCACAATAATCCCAATAGAAGTGTTTTAGTTGAAAATGGCGCTAATCACTTTGTAATTCCAATGAATAATTTAAATGATTCCACTCAAATTATATCCAACCACAACAGTAAATAAATCCATAGACTTAACTTAAAAAGAGGAATTAATAATTTTGTTTACCACATCATTGATAAATTAATTTCACTTGACATAAGACACAACAGAATGCCCAGGACATGGGTCACTCAAACTGAAAATTTCTCTATTTCATGAACAAGATCTTGAAATTAAATTTAAGTAAAAGTCTTAAAAAAGTTACAAAAGTAAGGTAGACCAAACCCTCAATCATGGACAAAGGTCATGCACATGATATAAATTAAATATACATAACAATGAATAATGTTATAGTGAGGGACTGAATAATATTGTAGTGAGGAACAATATCATTATAGTGTGAGACTAAATATTATTATAGTGTACAAGTCCACACTCTGGCTATCTAGATAAAGTGTTAACATTAAGACTAAAAGAGGGATAAATGCATCTTATTGACTTGTCTTGTCATAACCTTTATTGACCTAACTACTGGAGTAAATGGCCTATGCAAAAAGAAAACAGTCTGAGTTCAAACCTGAATTAATGAGAATTTCAACAATCAGTTGTAGTAATTTATGGACATGTATACAATACATACTGGCTCCAAGCAGGTTAACATTTTGTCAGCCATACATGGTAATTTATCACCATGTGCTCAGTGAATTTATGTTCATTTTGTTATATGTTCATCCATTCATTGAGCAATGTTCCTGGTGGATTCATCATATATCTGCATGCCTGAAAGTTTGATTTGAATTACTTAATCTTGTTCTTCGGTAACCTTGCCTTCTCAAGGTAAGTGTACCTATTGTAAATTCTTTGATCCTTGCCTATTGACATAAAACTGGCATTTGATTTATTGTGTCGTTACTTTTCCAAACGCAAAAGATCCATCAGTTTTAAATTACGTCCTTGCAGGATTTTTTCTTGACTGTCATTAAAACCCACATTGCGATGATCGTCCTGCAGTCATGTCTGTGTCCTTAAACTTGTCCTTGCCCACTGTGTCAGGTTTCCATACGACGCATCCAGATGAGTGTTCTTTGCATCTTTTTCATACGTCAAGAGATTTTCCAGGTACACTCGGTAAGGGTATGTATCCATGCTGTTGCTGACTAGTTATTCAAATGCAAATCCACTTCACTGAACAAGAAATGCATGAAATTGTAGACCCTAGCATCGGTTACCAGAGTGATGTCTTCCGTTTTGATCACTTTGACTTTCAGGTACAAGTAACTGCTATTCAGATCGATGTAGTAGTATGCGTGCTGCCCTTTGATTTCAAATTCGATGTGGCTGAGGTCGTGGAGTCAAAGAGGAGACGTGATGAAATTCTACCCATTGTGATTCTTTCATTGTCATCATAGTGGGTGGCATGGTATACAGATCCAGTTCCGACTTGGAACAGGCGCAATACTCTTGATGCATCATTTGTTTCTGTTTATTAAGCAAAAACGTCTCAATCTCTAACATTTCTACTTGTCTTTGATCTTTCAAGCTCTGTGGGTGTGAAGTCCTCTGAAGGGGTGTCTTCGTCGTCTCTTTCTGCTTTGTCCTTGCTGTGGCCTGATGGAAACAGGAATGACTGGCCCTGTAGTGTCCAGGGCATTTATAAGAGTTTCTCGTTGGCCCAAAACTCTGCCATTTTGAAGCAAGACATTTTTGCCTGCTATTAAGAAGACTTTGGGATTTTGTTTGTCGTTGATTACATTCTCAAGAAATTCTTTGCCTTGCCGTGGATAAAAGCGCATCTTTTAAGGCGCACAAGCCTCGTGTCACCATCGGTTTCAAAACGGGGGCTACCGAACGAAACCTCGATTTCAGCATATCTCCTAAACCATGTCCTCAATGTCGAGCGACTCCTCGGTACACAGGATACGTGACTTACAAGTCATTAGAGAATCGTTTCCGAAAATGGTGTTTCACTGCGATTTTCCCTTTGGTGAATGAAATATTTTGTTCCGGATCTATTATAGCAATTTAGAAACTGTCGAAATACGACTTACTGATGGTAAATAATGCGGATCTACAAATTTTACGATGACCGTGATAGGTGTTTCCACCTTCCTCGTCACTAGCCTAGAAATAATCTACTTTGAAAGGTATGACTTGCAGTAACGGTACAGATGTTTGTCCCACCACGTTGTACTCCACCACATCGGAGTGCACAAAGATCAAATTTAATCCTTGGTTCAGTTTTACAGGGGATCTAGAAAACTTCGCAAAGTCAAATTGTTGGCGATGGGTGGCATGAGTGGACCCTTGAATATCTTTTTGTCTCCACCCACAATGTCAAACAATTCCAGACAAAACGTAACGAACAACGAAGAGCCACTTTATGGTATTTATGGGAGGGTGACACTTCGTATGGTTTGTCCAATTCTTTGCCAAACAACGCATTGAATATTTGCCAATAATCGTGTCCACCAGATGTTGACCTCTAAAATAATAGCCTGCAGGAATTTTCAACAGATTGATATACCGTGAAGTATCGGATGGCCCATGTCGTTTCATAGAGGCATCTACAGTTTCGTTTTTGTTCAAGTATTCTTGCACTTAGTCGTTTAGAACCTCGACTTCAAAAGTGTTTTGATTTTCAGTGATGTTTTTGATCTGTGTAAAGTGAATCATTTCGACCAAAGCCACTTCCCGATGGTCTTCGTGGTCCAGTTGGATGGCCTGAGATAATTTGTCCGTGAAACAGCACACAGCATTGTGGGAAAACACATCCATGGAACTGTCACTGGATAACGTTAAGTAAAACTGGTTATTCGTAATTCCAGAGTTCTGCTGTCCGATGGGACTATGGAGGTTAGAAGAGTGTCTAAAAGAGTATTGCTGTGTTTGTTTGATGGTGACTGTTAGGAGGGTGACTGACGTTGGACGCACGACTCACGTTGTTACTGTTAGAGCATGCTCAGTTAAATGGTCCACAATTGTTTGTCTCCTTGTTGCAAACTCAAATTGGCAGTTGCAGCACCGATGACACAATACACCACAAAGATTTAGTAGAAAAAGACGAGTTGGGTTATAGGCACACGTTCTCCACATCACACTCACAAGTGTTGCTTTTGTAGATCTTGCAGAGAATAACTGGGTGAAGGAGTGGTCACTGTCGTGGCTGAGGCTATGTTGAAGGGCATGATGATCATTTCTTTTTATAGTAGATGTCGTGCGAAGCGTCGATCCAAGAGTAAAAAAATCGGCGGATATCCTTTCCCATGTACATTGACTCCTTTCTTCTTTGACACGACGTTTTCCCACTTTTCGGGTTCTTTCATCGAGAATGCTTTCGATGTCGTACACGTTGTTCGGTCACTCGTAACTTGGGGAAGTAAAAAGGACACTTTGTTTCGCAACCAGTTTTAGAGCTTGCACTAACTTAGTACTCGATTTAGAAGTCAATTGTACGACTCAGGCAAATTAGGAAAAGACGTCGATGACACAAAAATTAAATATGTGTAGCCATGATTGTAGGTGGCGAAATGAGAGACATCGGGTAAATCAGCGTGTCATTGATGATTGATGCCCTCCACTCGGGTGCGATTTTTGTCTAATGGATTTGCACAAGGTGTACGTGGAATGTTCTTGTAACCATCGTTGTGCTTGAGGTAAACGACTTTTAGTCGGGGTTTCGTAGCACGATACAATTTCTGAACTCCGTTGTAACCATCACGATGGAATGGATCGTAGTAAATGATGACTATCACATTCTCCATCTGGACTTTTTTAATATGTCATCAACTCTTTACTGATGCTATTTTGGATGGGGTCAGGTGGAGGTTTGGAAACGGCTTTACGTGCCCGACGTGCCACGGGAGTATAAGTCAAGGATAGTGGTAGCGATGGCGGTAATCGGATGGCCTTAGTCTTTCTTTGTTTCACTTCTGGTTTCCCTTCTTTGTACAGTTCTTGTAGGTGACATCTTTGTTTGTTCCGGAGCACAAAAGCACAGATACCCATCGTTTACCCCAGTTCTTTTTGTATAGTGGAATGCGTCGCCACTGATTGTCGGAACAGTTCTTGCTTGGTTAAATCCAGTAAACTCTGTAACATGCCTGATTTCTCTTGGACTTGATTTTGGGGGCAGATACTTTGTTAGAAGTTGCCGCAGCAGCTAAGAGGACCTTCACCTTCCATATCGTCGCTGAAGGAGAAGTTCTTGGAGACACGGGTTTCCATTTCTTCATCAAATTAGCGATTGCTGTGGTCGTCCCAATAACGGTAGGTAGTGGCAGTACGCCGACCATTGATCATGTTCTAGGTGAGCCGAGTATTTCTGTTCCCACTCGTGTAGTGACAACGCAACTGAAGCACTTGACTTTATCACCTTCGCCCAAGTAGATAAATCCGGCTCTAGCTAATTCTTCTTGGGTAGGTCCTCCTAAATATTTAGGCCACATTCCTTGGAAGGTTTGGAATCAATATTTGTAAAGTCGCAGTATCCAGACAAGTGCAAAACTATTCTTCTTTAACAGGTGCATTGTGATGAAGAGGCTGTAATACATTAAATAGTTTGCCTAAACATGGATGACATCCGTATGGTGGTAGCTGTATATTCGTATGACGTGGAAGATAAAAAAAAAAAAATACAGTGATAAGGTGTACGGTAACGAGTGGCATCGCTTTTGCATCCGTCAGGTTCAACATCACCTTCCATGGTAGGAATTGTATTAGTCATAGCAAAATGTCTATGATGTCCTGCTGAATCGTTGAGGTTATAGCATACGGCATCCCTGCAATCGCAAGATAATCGCAATCGATTTGAGAATCGCCAAAACTAGAATAGAATTGTTTGCAAAATACTCCGTCTTGCGTAAACACGACCGTTGTGCCATTTGTTCTCACAAACAATTCAACAACATACTGGGAAACAATCGTCGTCCTTCGCTTTTTTATATAAATAGTGAAGCCTTCCCGCTGCAAGTATATCTCTTTGAATTTGTTTTGGTTTTTAGGGAGTGTGTCACCAGAAAAGATAGACACTGACTTCTTGTTTCAGTTTCAGAAAGGCACCCACATTGTCCGCGAAAATAACTTTCTGAGTCTCGTCGCCCTTGTGGTATTGTTCTGTCTTAGGAAAGTTGTAAATTCCGTACACTTCTAACAGTTGATATCCCAGATCTAGATCTTTAAACAATTCCACGCTGACCCACGTTCATGTCAAGGCGCGTTCTTCCTGGGTGTGCTGACACGGATGGTCCTGGTTGCACGTTTCGGCACAAGTGCGGCACAAGGGAAACATCAGTTTTCCTTGGCAATGGTGACGTAAAACGGGCTGGTACAAGTCCGTGGAAGGCAAGACTTTACATTTAATCAATCCTTCATACTGTTGAATGTTGTCCACGTCAATGTGTTCCGTCAGCAATTGTGGGAAAGTGACAATACTTGCACACGTAAGGATACAGTGAACATACGTCCAGGTGCTTGATTTTTTTCTCCTTTCTCCTTGTCGGCGTGGTACAGCAAATATGTGGCATTCGTTCGTCCTCCATACAAACTGTCCCTATGGTTTAAAGGGTCCACCAGCTTGTAAATTTCCACGATACCTTTAAACTCGGGATCGGTTTTCAAACCGTGATCATACTCGTGTTCCCACATTTCCACCACTTGGTATTCTTGCTGTTCTGACTTTAGGTGGCGCTCTACAGTGTCGTATTTTGCATAGGGTTAGAATTTTAAAGAAGAAGAATTTCACCGGCTTTCCTCACTGGTTAAACTGGCTATTTAAACAAAACCTTGTATATCTTAGGTATAATTCAAAGAACCTTTAATTCCCTTTATTTTGGTGTAGGATTGATGGGTGTAATATGGGTTATAGAGTATACAGCTTGGCCTTACTCCAGATGTATACCTTTCAAAAAAGTGTTAGCTCCACTTGGTGATTTTCACTTCCTGAACTTCAGAGGTAAATTGTATACAAAAGAGCCGATAACATTTTTTACATTTTATATATTTGGTAATTCATTCATTGCACTTTCAGAAGCTGGTATTGTCTAGTCTGGCAAAATTCATTTTCCCAATTTTAATTGCTGCTATGGATAGTGTACTTTTGGCTAATTCAGGCTCATTGTTTAGCACAAGGGAGTAGTCATTTTCGTTAGCAGTGTGCTTAAATCATGTACAATTTCCAAAAGTACAATATCCAAAGAAATATCATCCACATTACATTAATGTAGCATAGACGTATGCCAACATTTTCGCCATTGTGCATGTTTTAAATGCAACCAACTTACATACGTCACTCTCTCAAAAGTACATAATAACTGGTGAGTGCCCCCTTAAGCGTCGCTGACAAGTGGCCTCGAACAAGTCTTCCATGGTACGTTGTAAAAACTGATATTTAGTGTACCATTCGTGGTAACAGGTCGGACATCCGTGAAATAAGCAACCTTTAAACTAGTATACAATCTTGGGGTTTTCTAAGTCCCAATCATCCACGGCATACTTTCCGATGGACTTTCCACCTCCTCCGTTTCGTGCAAGTCGGATCCGTTTGACTTCCTTGTCGCACAAGTAATGCAACCACCGCAGAGCCTTGATCAAGTAATGACGTTAGACAAAATTGGCCCCTTGAGGGCGGATTACAGCCAGGGTATTTTCGGACATGAATCATTTGCGGTACACCATTTGACACGCTTTGGCAATGCTGCATGCTTTTTTCAAAGGATCGATCCTCCGTGCTCCGTGAACAATTCTCTAAATTTTCCAAAATGTCCACGTTCGATCGACAATACTTTAACATTTCTTCCTGAGAGTTGAATAGGTCCGAGGCGTGAGTGTTGTACCAAGCGTACTGTTACATACATTTGATTTGAATGAATTGTTTGTATGTTTTAAAATCATTTTATTGTTTCATTTCCTTACATGTCAAGGTAATGTAATTTTGTTTACTAGGAATTTGATATTTTCCAGAAATTAGTTTTGACCTTACTGTTAGTTGTAAAAACCGAACCTTGTATCATATGCAGACCTAAATCCTGAACTTGATTGAGAATCAAGTAAACAACTTTTTTAATCCATTCTTAATGTGTGAATGTTAATAGTGAAATCGAGGCTGAATGGGGCTGCTTGCCCTTAGACGTAAATACTTCTACGCTCTTCTCGATAATTCTGGAGAGTTGACCCGTATCCGGGAATCTGTTTGGCGTCTCAGGTTTCTTATAACCTTTGTCTTTAGAGAAAGTAGTCAATCTGGATTCTAAACACTGGGACGTAAAGGTGGTCATTTTGTTGTGATCAGTTTAGAGTTATATTTTAATTTTTATTCAATTTTATTTGGGTTCTGAAAGAGTAATACTTGTTTCTGGAAATGTTTGAGTGCTCATACAGAATTATTACACAAAGACATTTCTTTAAATTTTATTCATAAATTCAAACACCGGAATATTATTTGTGAATCAACAAAGAACTGTATACACATCCGTAATATAAAGACTGCAGTATACGTCATTGCTTTCCTTTTTGGAATTTTTCTTAGGGACTCGAACTTGAATTCATTACAACATTTCATTACTAGGACTTCTAAAATTTAATTCGTGGATTATTCATGGATTATTGTTGGATTTGATTCTTAAAACCGTAAGTTTTTTTTTTTCATTTTTAAAGTGGGGTTTATTTTGGGAAATAAATTATTTGTTATTTTTTTTAAAAAACTTGTTGTTTTCACTGTCTTTTTGTTACTGTTTATTAGAGCCTGAAACGTAACATAAGAATTGTTGCCTCTTGTTTGGATTTTTGAATTTTAGCTAAAATATTTCAGAAAACTTTCCTTTTTTTAATTTAAATTTTCTTAGCCTTTGAAATCTTTAGTGAAATCGGCAAGCTTTTTCTAAAATGTCATCAAAAGTGGAAATTTTCCTTATAAGTCGTACCCAGGACCAATTATACCTTTTCAAAAAAGATGAATTATTTAACTTGATAGAAAATATGATCTTTCTGAGGTAAAGGCTCCCTCAACAAAGCAGGAAATAAAAATATTGTTGTCCTGTACATGGTAGAAAAGAATGTTTTGGATAAAAGTGTATTGGTTTCGAGCAGTACGTCTGTATCAGACTGACATACACGTAAAGGAATTAGAATTAAAATGCAAGCTGGAATTGGAGTTGAGGAAGCTGAAACTTGATAAAGATAAAGAAGAAAATCAAATGCAAATGCAGTTGCAATCGGAGAAAGAGAAAGGGCGAATGAAATTGGAGGAGAAAGAACAAATATTAATACAGAATAAGAAAAACAAATGGAGTTTCAATTTGAGAAAGAGAGACAAGAAAGAAAGACAAACAAATGCAGCTACAAGAAAAACAAATGCAAATGCATTTAGAGGAGGATGAAAGAGAGGAAGAGAGGAAATATCAATTTAGAATAATAGATATGGAGCTGGCAAGTGAAAAACGATATCCTACTTCAAATACAAATTTAAGGTTTTTGATGTTGCAAAGAATATTAGGTTAGTGCCCCCTTTTAGAGAAAGAGAATTAGACAAATATTTTACTCGTTTTGAAAAAGTTGTTGAAAATTTTAAATGGACAAGGAAGCATTGGACTCAGTTATTACAATATGTACTAACTGGTAAGGCTAGTGATATTTGCAATTCACTGCAAGTTCACCAAAGTGGTAACTATGGTGCGGTTAAGGAATGCATCTTAAAGGGTTATGAGTTAGTCCCTGAAGCTTATCTGAAGAAACTGCAAAAAGAAGAAGCTGGACAAACTCGTGTTAAAGTTACTTGAGAAAAAGAGCAGTTGTTTGATAGATGGTGCTTAGCCAAGAAAGTTGAACAAGATTACGAAAGTCTCAAACAACTTGTATTACTTGAGCTCAAGAACTGTGTCCATAGTGACATTAAGTCATATTTTGACGAGCATACTATCGAAACCTTAGAAAATGTTGCTCGTGCTGCTGATGAGTATTCATTATCTCATAAAGTCTCTATCTTAAATAAGACTTATACTCAACAGTCTTCTGGCAAAAAATATTTCAGCCTAATACAAGTATTTCTAAATCTCAAACAGGTACAACTTTTAAAAATCAAGCTTCAGATACGCTTGACCAAAGATCCTTGTCTTTTTCTACGTGTGCCTTTTGCAAGAAGACTTTAATGACACGTTATGTCTGATAGCTACAAATTGAAAAATATGCATCAGAATCAAGACAGACCTATTCTAAATACTCTTATTTCTAAGAGGTTCAGGTCATGGTCATGTATTGAAAGCAATACATTTGTTGGGTCTAATAAGCACCAGTCTGATTTTATTATGGAGAATTATGAACCATTCGTATTCGTATATCACTCTTGGGTGATTAAGCCAAGCCGATACCTATTAAACCTTTAAGGGACACATGAGCTTCTCAGTTTCTTTTTTTGTCAGATACTTTGCCTTTTTCTGAGAAGTCTTCTTCAAATGAGAGTGTTTTTATTCAGGGAGTAGAGTGACAGTCGGTACAGTGCCTGTTTTACCAGTTGATGGCATTCATTTAATACTATCTGGAGACAAGGTTTTGGTTAATCAACTTGTAACTGACAAGCATTGCTTCGATCAGAATGATATCCATGATTTATTCCCAGATTGTGCAGTTACCAGAGCTATGGCAAAGAAAGGTCTTGAGAATGATGTTGATAAGGAAAGTATTCCTTTAGCTGACACATGTATCGGTCAGACTTTCGATGAGGTCACTTTCACTCTATGTTTGGATCAGTCAAAATGTATTGATCACAGTGATTCTCTTTTTATTACTTATTCTATTTATTCTAACCTGGGTGACAAACGACAAGGAAACGATCCTGAGATCTCCTGTTTGTTTCAAAGGTACATTAGTAAAACTGAAGCCACTTAGGTTCCTGTCTGTTATGTCATTAAAAATGGAATTTTTATGAGAAAATGGAGACCTCCCTAGGTACCTTCTGGTGATTAGTGGTCACGGACTTATTCAGTTGTATTCCAAAACCTTACAGACAGGAAATACTTAGTCCGGCCCATGAAACTCCTTTGGCTGGTAATTTAGGGATTAATAAGACTTATTACAGGATCTTGACTCACTTTTATTGGTCAAAAAGCAAAAGTGATATTTGTAAATACTTTAGACTTTGTCATACTTGTCATATGGTAGGAAACCCTAAATCAGAAGATACCTAAGGCTCATCTGCAACCTATTCCTGTCTTTGTCGAACCATTCAGCAGAATTGTGATATACCAAGTCAGGTAACCATTACCTGTTGACGATTACGCGTGCGTCAGCAATGTTTCCAGAGGCAATTCCTTTAAGAAATATTAAATCTAAGAAATAGTAAAATATTTGCTTAAATTGTTTTAATCATTTTGTTTTTCCGAAATCTGTACAATTTGAGTCAAGGGTCAAATTTTAGGTCTGGAATTTTCCAACTAATTATGCTTGAATTTGGCATTCAGCAATTCATGTCAAAAGTGAAGTTATGGTTTGACAGAACTACAATGGAGAGAACTTGTGAGTCTGATAATAGACTTATGTCTCTCCTGCTCATTCTTCAAAATTTTCTTCAGTTTAGATATTGCGGCCCTTACAAGATAAAGAAGACAATAAATGAGTTAAGTTATAATATTAGAGCTCCTGGGATATAAATAAATTATAGGAGTACCAGTAGATTGAAAGAGATCGTCAGGTTCAACATGCAATTAATGTATTTAATTTAGTTGTACCTGTCACACTCAGTGAAGATTTAAGTGATGGAATATCATCGAATTCTATTGATATTGGAGTGACAAGTTTGCGGAATTCAGAAACTATGAAAGATCTGGACCAGAAACTTTCACCTTTGAAAGAGCAAATACGAAATGAACTTAAACAGTTATTCCTTGAATATGAGCACTCATTTCCAGATGTTCCTACAAGAACAAACACAATTTTCCATGACATTGAAATTGTGAATTCCAAACCTGTGAAACGATGCCTGTGTAGGATGAACCCTCTCAAACAGGAATACTTGAAAAAAGAAATTCAGTACTTGCAGGAGAATGATTTTATAGTGCCAAGTGACTGGAGTTCACCATGCATACTTGTTCATAAACAAGATAAAACTGAATAATGTGACTAAAATCGATTCCTTTCCATTACCAAGAATCGATGACTATTGATAAGATCGAAAAAGCTAATTATGTCAACTAATTTGACCTTCTGAAAGGATTTTGGCAAATTCCACTAACGGAATGAGCAATGGAAATTTCGGCATTCGTGACTCTAGATGGACTTTGTCAACATATGGTAATGCCGTTTCTGATGATAGAGTCGCCAAGTACATTTCAACATCTCATGAATATGATCATTTCTGGTCTAGATAATTATGATGCTTACATCGATGATGTCATCATCTACAACGACACCTGGAAAGAACATTGCGCAACAATTCGCAAATTCTTTGACAGACTCACTGATGCAAATTTGACTATTAATTTATCCAAAATTGAGTTCTGCCGTGCTAGAGTAACATTTTTAAGACATATCGTGAGACATGGACAGGATAAACCTATATATGCTAAGGTCAAGGCTATCTCTTTATTCCCCGTGCCTGTTAGTAAAAAGCAACTGATGCGATTTTTAGGTGTTGCTGGATACTATCGGAAATTTTGTTCCAATTCTTCTATAACTGCTGAATTCCTGAAAAATTTATTGAGTAGGAAAAACAAGTTTCTTTGAACTGAAAAATGTCAGGAGGCTTTTGATAAGATAAAGACGATAATGGTATTGATTATTCAGTGTGCTAGTTTTTTTAGAGAAATCAAATAAGCACCAATGGAATTATTCAACAATCGAGAAGGAATGCTTGGCTTTGATATTGGCTTTACAACATTTTTAAGTTTACATTAGATCAAATCCATTGATTATTGTTTAGTAATCAAAACCCCTTACTCTCATCGGCAAGATGAAAAATAAAAATGAGAGACTACTAAAGTTGAAGTTGTTGATACAGGAATATAATATTGATATCATGCACATCAAGCGAAAAGAGAATTTAATGACAGATGCACTTTTCCATGTATAGAAACGTATTATTTCATGTACACTTTGCATAATTCATAAGAGTTCTTCTGATGCTTTTATCTTCAAAAACCTCATGTATAATTAGTCTATGGTAAAAAGAAAGTTTCATTATTTAATTCGTTCTCTTTCTTTATGAGGGGAAGTGTTATGTGTATTTGTTTTAATTTATCTTTGATTTAATTTAGATATTTCTTGTTAGTTTTAATTTTATTATTCCATTACGTGCTATATTAATGTAATTTTATTTACTGGATCTAACATTGTCTGGAAATTCATTTTCCAGAAATTCAGTTCAGTTTTGTTTGTAACCCCTATTATTAGGATCCTTGTATCTAATTCTGACCTAGTTCCTAACCTTAAATCATGAGTTGAAGTAAACAACTTTTTTAAAATCTTTTTGGAGACGATACATTTGACCGTGCACTGCCTGACAATTAAAAGATGGCATGAAAAGGCTTCAAGTTAGTGGGAACAAATTTTCCCAGAAACAAAAAGACAGACAACTACAGGGGGAGGTGGAAAACCTCCTCAAGGCATACAAAAGCCTTGGTTGCAACACGTCACTAAATAAACATTTTTGCACTCTCATCTATAATTTTTTCCACCGAACTGCGAATCATAGGGCGACGAGTAGGGCGAGCGATTTCACCAGGACATTGCAACAATGGCTCAACTCTATCAGGGCAAATGGAACCCATCAATGCTTGCAGACTATTGCTGGATAGTGACAAGAGAAGCTCCATTTAATGACTACAAGAGACAAGCCAAGAAGCGCTGAGTAGTCGATGAATAAGGTCTAAATTATATCCTTATACATACACATGTCATATAAAACAACCATAAACACATGAAAATACCTAGGTTTACAATTTATGATTAAAGCTCTACTTTTTACACAAGATAATAGACGCAAAATGTAAATATATACAGTCCGGTTTAATGTCGACACCAGACAAATCTCACTGAATGTAAATACAAAGATTTGATAAGCATGGTTCATAAAGTCCAAGAGCAATGTATCCTTGTCTACAATGAACCCTTCCAGAAGTAATTAATGACAGACATGGTGCATAAATATTAAATATTCGATGCTTATAGAAAGACTATTGCTCATAGTTTACATTACTATAAATGTCCAGTAAATTAACAGTTTGAGTTATGAAATGTCTTACGTAAAAAAAAATAGTCACGCTTCCGCGTTATGTGTGTAATATACAACATGTATGATAGCTTCATCGCCAATGATTCATTAGTATACAAGGACTTTGGTAAAGCTACTACAAAATCCCCCTGTTCATCCTTCAAGCTGGAAGGATCCAAAAAGCTGTAGGAACGTTTCTAGTTATGCTTTTAATTTAGTTTTCATGCAGAAATGTTGCCTATAGCGATCATTTAGATAATCTTTTAATCTGAGCAGTTTAAAACCAAATTTTCATATAAAACTTAATTTATATATATTTGTACACAAATATAGTTTATGAGATATCTCTAACGTTTATGTAAGCAAAAAGTAAGTACAAATCGGTAATAATTCCATTTATGTTTATCGTCACAGAGAGCTTATGGGCATAAATACAAATATATCTTCACAGTGACTCATGTAAGCTAAAACGTTAAAGCAAAAACGTGAGAGGATATATACAGTGCTTTTATAGAAACATTTAATCAAACTAAACCCAGAACAATCAGAATTCGATGTACGAAATACATTTTATTGGAGAGAAAACTACGTAATACGTTTCTACTCACTTTAGATGAAAATGACTCTGTAGTGCAATGAGTATACTGACGTTTTAGGACTAAAAATTTGTTAAAATTTTACTGCAAATGAAACTATAAAATGTGAGATAAATTACAAATATGTTTCCTTTTTGCTACTACATTTACATGTGCTTTCTGCGTAGTGAATCTGGTTTTCTTCAAATTGCTGCAACATTTACAGATTTCCGGTTGATGTTTTCAGAAGAAATGCTTTGATGCATTGTTGATGTTGCGTGACTGTATGACCTCTGATGTCATTGACATGTAGGTTGCGAGAGTTGTGTAGTCACATGACTAGGAATGCAAATGGCCAGATCCAGGTCAAATTTTAGCAACGATGTACTTTCGTCTCGGATTAGAGGCATAACGAATGCTATGATCTCAATTTCTGATAAAATAAATCATATTCCTATCGATTTCATGCAGGTGTATTTTGACGAAAGGTTGCTAATGTTTGCCAGACCGGCCAGTAAGCGGCTACCCAATGCTGACACCAAATGGTGTCGATGAATTCCAACGTTTCGACAGGGAATGGACTCTTACCATACACCACAACATAAATATCCAAATTCAAAA
The DNA here is from genome assembly GCA_028554795.2 of Sinohyriopsis cumingii. Lineage (NCBI taxonomy): Eukaryota > Metazoa > Mollusca > Bivalvia > Unionida > Unionidae > Sinohyriopsis > Sinohyriopsis cumingii. The sequence goes on from CM068838.1 coordinate 41,389,775, forward strand.
ATGGAGTGGCTAGGATCAGAGGAAACTCGGACTATCTATTTCTTTGCTAAATTTGGTTAAATTTGTGTGAATCTAAACCAATTGATAGCCAACTATACTCTCTAAACCTATTTTCAACTTCAGCAGAAACCTACTCATAAGATATCTGCTTACCATTGGGTCATTAAAATTCGCCACGTTTAGCCTGAGTATTTTTTTTTCTAAAGATATGCTAGCATCTTATGTACATAAGAACATAGAGAAAATGCTTCATGCCAATTATATAAATTGAGAGCAACCACACCCTCTAAGTAATCAAGTGGCTTGGCCTGTTTTCGTGAAACTTGTTAGTTTTGCTGCGTTTCGGTATCTGCACTATGCTGTATTATTCCTTCCCCATTTCTATTTAGGGCAAGTAACTTTAATGGGCGATTAGGTCCTGTAAATCCTAGCCGATTAGTAATTATTCAACTAATTATCACCGCTGCTCTGTTGAATCAAGGACGATTTTATTACCACCCTTGCACATCAAGCTCTGTTTGATGAAGAACGTTGTCAAGGCTATGAACAAAACGCAAGTTGCTTTCAAGTACGTCCGTGGATAATTTTCAAGGTTTAGTGAAGCCATGATAAAGGAGAGTGTCTTTGTTGGTCCTCTAATTCGTGAACTTCTTCGAAATGATGCGTTTGACAATGCACTGCGTGGCAAAGAAAAGATGGCATGATACATCTTCCAGTAAGTGGCAACAAGATTTCCCGGAAAAAAAAATGTACGCAAGTACAGGGAGGAGGTGGAAAACCTCCTCAAGGCATACAAAAGCTATGGTTGCAACATATCACTAAATATATATTTTTTGCACTCTCATCTAGAATATTTTCCACCATATTCTGGAGTACTTAGAGACAAGCATGGCGAGCGATTTCACCAGGATACTGCAACAGTGGATAAACTCTATCAGGGCAAATGGAGCCCATCAATGCTTGCAGACTATTGCTCGACAGTGACAAGAGATGCTCTATTTAACGAATACAAGAGACAAGCTAAGAAACGCCTTTTGTTTCATAACAAATTTTATTTATATAACCCTTTTTGCGGTTTTTTAAATAAAAAGTGTTACATAGACAGTACAGGTGACATATGATTATATAAAGCAACCATAAACACATGAGAAGACATTGGTATAAAATTTATGATTAAAACTCAACTATTTACACAATATACTTAGACATAAAATGTAAAAACATAAACCTCTTCGAAACAGTAGCCAATCAGTTGTTTTAATTGTGATATTGGAATTCAGCACATCAAAATCCATAATAAATAACACATTTTATCTCTGAAGTAGACGATTTCTAAACAATTGTAGACATTATATAATAACAACAAGATTGGGAATAGTAATAATAATCATCATAAGTAACATCATCGTAAACAGAACATAAAAATGATTAAAAAAAACATTCCAGTTTTCACTCGAAGAAAGGCACAATATGTCTAGTCCGGTTTCATGTCGACACCAGACAAATCTCATTGAATGTAAATACAAAGATTTGATAAGCATGGTTCATAAAGTTCTAGACCAATGCTATTCTTATTTACAATGAACCCTTCCAGAAGTAATTAATGACGGACATGGTGCATACATATTAAATATTCGAAGCTTATAGAAAGACTATTACTCATAGTTTATATTACTACATTTGTCCAGTAAATTAACAGTTTGAATTATTAAATGATTTACGTAAACAAAAATCAAGTCACGCTTCCGTGTTGGTTGTGTAAAATATAACGTATAATAACTTCATCGCCAATAATTCATTGTTATATAATGACGTTGTTCATTCTTCAAGCTGGAAGGAGCCAAAAAGCTGTAGGAACGTTTCTCGTTATGCTTTTAATTTAGTTTTCATGCAGAAATGTTGCTTATAGCGATCTTTTATATATTTTTTTTTTTATTTGAGCAGTTTAAAACTTAATGTTTATATAAAACTTAATTTGTATATATTTTTACACAAATATAGTTTATGAGATATCTCTAAATTTTATGTATGCAAAAAGTAGGTTCAAATCTGTAATAATTCCATTTACATTTATCGTCACAGAGAGCTTATGGGCATAAATACAAATATATTTTCACAGTAATTACTGTCATCTAAAATACACATAGGCTGGCCAGGTAAAGCAAAAGAGGGAGAGGATATATATATATAGTGCTTTTATAGAAACATTTATGAAAAATAAACCCAGAACGACTACAGATCGACGGAGGAAATAAATTTTACACCGTAATCGTCATGAAATTATTGGAGAAAAAAATACTTAATACTTTTCTACTCATTCAGAAGAAAAATGAGTATGTAGTGCAATGAGTTTATTGACTTGTTCGGACTAGAGAGTGGTTAAATGTTTACTGCAAAATAACTTTACAATGGGGATATATTACAAATATGTTTCCTTTTTGCTAAAGGCTAACTTCCTAGTTTTACAGAAGATATTTGTATAATCAGTGAAGTAATTTTAGTAGACAGCTTCGATTAAAAACATTAGAAGACATAAAGTTAGAGCGTATTAAGGAAACATGTTCATGATGCAAACGTACACAACTCTGAAAGAAGGAAAGGACAGACAGACAGTCCTCTAACTAGAAGATGAATAAGACTGGTGAAAATAAGAGAAACAAATTGCAAGTAAGTTACCAGATTTGTTTAATGCACTTTTAAATGAATATATGTTTAAACCTGGACTTGAAAATATAGAGAAAATTCTTGTTTTAAATACGTTGAACAACAATTATGAAAAATAATACGTTGAACAACAATTATGAAAAATAATAAGTACAAAGATTAGAGATCAACGGGCAGTGTATGTATGTATGTATGTATGTATGTATGCATGTATGTATGTATGCGTATGTATGTATGCGTGCGCGTGTGTGGGTGTCTGGAGGGAGCACTTCGAGATGAATTTAGTATTGCTGTTAATGGCTACGAACAGAAGACTAGGTTAACAGACCAACTAGAATAACAGAAGAAAAAGAACTTATATGCTAATAATGTTTGATAAAAACAAAGCAGATCAAGATATTTATCATTATTGTGGGATACATTTTGTTTATCAAACTTAGCAAAGACGAAAGAACGATTATACAATTAATATTCTCTTGACATGGACAGAGTAACAGATGAGGATTATATTGTTAAATGTATAGGGTACCAAAATAACCAGTTGCACTTGTTCTTTTGGGGATTTTGAAAGTAATATTGAGCCAATAAATGGCAGAGATGAGAACTCCAGGACCACATTAGGTCATGGACAATAAAAATAAAAACATACTCCAGCAAGATTCCACCCTTACCCTTCAATCAACTCACATGGATTATGTACCCACAGTTTACACATGCGAACACTGTATAAATACATTGAATACTTATTTATAATACATTACGTTAACTTCTGATAACAATAATATGACCATGTAATAAAGAAATTCACTGATAAAAATAGAATACATCACAATTCCACCAATATATGCCAAATCTGAGATGAAGCATAATACTACAAAGTAACCGATAATGACTGCTTGAAAAATATAGTCATGTATATGTAAAATAGTTTATAAATAAATATCCAAATTATATTTCGCTATTTATTCTCAATTTATCTGAGAACGGTTTTCATTTGATTATCAAAACCACAGTAAAGGAACTAACCGAATCAAGAAGTGTCAGTGCTGACAAAAAACTATGAAACATATTTCTTTAGTAAAGATTTTATAATTTATGGTTTTTAAAAAGGCAGTAAAGACGTTTTGCTAGAATAGCAAGTAGATTTTGTGATACTTATCGCTTTATCGGTAAATCACTTACTAAAGCTCTACAGGATGAAACATTAACAGACAGAATAAAACATTTTGGGAAATGGAAGCTAGACTGTGGAGAAAAGATAAGTTATAATTACGAATATACGAACTTATAATTAAGCTGAACTACTTATGGAATAGTTATAACATGATACAAAAGCATTAAAATTAAATTATTTTTTATTTCAAATGTCGGACGAATAGGAAATCTTGGGATGATGTTAATAATATTGGTGGAATTTATAAGTATATTTTGCAGTACCAACAACTTCGGACGACTATTTTGAAGATCATAATTTAACACCATGAAAACGAATTCCTAGTGAGAGAGATTTACCTCAACTTCTAAATACCGTAATCAAAGATACAAAGGGTACAAAACCTTAGGTTGTGAAAATTAGTATGCGTGTTAACAACAAAGAAAAATATGTCATTCACCATCGTAATTTGAACTTTTATCCTTAGTATGGAAGATAACTAAAAAGATTCACAGAGCAGCTATGTTCAAACCGTAGCTATAATCATACCTTGAATGTAAAACATCTTTAAGAAAATAATGCAAAAATACATTTAAAAATGAGTTAAGTTTAACGAAGAAGTGAACTACTGTAAAAAATATATATTCATGAAAACATACATTTTAAGCTTCAAAAGGATATTTCATTTGCAAGAAGAGAAATAGTATTAGGCGATCTTAATAATACAGATCCTTAGTACATTAGTGTTGAAACATAACTTGTATAACGATACAAGAAACTCGATTAGAAAATGATAGCATATATGGAGCCAACATTAGCTAACTAGAGAGTTGCGATAAATGTGGTAGCAATACGAGAATTCTGTGACTTTTAAAGCTATATGTTTTTAGATCAGATACAGACGAATAAAGTATGCAAGGGTATTAAGAAATTTGTTTTTGAAAAAGAAACTCTATCTCTCTTCCTACACACACACACACACACACACACACACACACACACATATATATATATATATATATATATATATATATATATATATATATATATATATATATATATATATATATATATATATAGCATGTGCTCTGTATCAATTTTATACCACGAGATGTATACATTTTTCATCAAAAGGAAACGAGGCTTTCCGATCTGGCCACTTGGATTCCTAATCATTTGACTACACAACAGAGGTCATATACTGACGTGATATCAACAATAAACAAATTTCCAAAGTTGTACATAGAATTTGGATATATTATGTAGACGTAACTAAATGTTTGTAAACAAATATAATGTACACTTAATTCTCAACATATTTATTCTGAGAACAGCGACCAAAATCATGTCGGTATCGCCACAGGGTGGAAAAAACCAATTTCAAGAACACACGAGCACGTGTCAGCGATGTGTTTGTTGTTGTCACGTAACTACTACATTTGCACGTGCTTTCCGCGTAGTGAATCTGGTTTTCTTCATATTGCTGCAACATTTACAGATTTTAGGGTGATGTTCTCAGAAGAAATATTTGGGTGTATTGTTGATATCACGTGACTGTATGACGTCTGAAGTCATTGACATGTAGGTTGCGAGAGTTGTGTAGTCACATGACTAGGAATGCAAATGGCCAGATCAAATTTCAGCAACGATGTACTTTCGTCTCGTCTGTAAGCTGATTAGAGACATTTAACGAATGTCATGATCTCAATTTTTGAGAAAATAAAGATATTCCTATCGATTTCATGCAAGTATATTTTGATGAAAGGTTGGTCAAGTTTGCTGGGCCGGATAGTAAGCGGCTACCCCGTCATGCCGACACCAAATGGTGTCGACGAATTCCAACTTTTCGATAAGGAATGGACTCTGACCCTACATCCCAACATAAATGTCCAAATTCAAAAATTGAGTGTCTAGGATCAGAGGAAACTCGGACTATCTATTTATTTTCTAAATTTAGTTAAATTTGTGTGAATCTAAACCAATTGATAGCCATAACTACAATATAAACTCATTTTCAACTTCAGCAGAAACCGACTCATAAGGTATCTGCTTACCATTGGGTCATTAAATTTCGTCACGTTTAGCTTGACTATCTTTTCCTAAAGTGATACTAGCATCTTATGTATATAAGAACATAGAGAAAATGTTTCATGCCATGTACATAAATCGAGAGTAACAATACCCTCTAAGTAATCAAGTGACTTGGCCTGTTTTCGTGAAACTCGTTAGTTTTGCTGCATGTCAGTATCTGCATAATGGTGTACTATTCCTTCTTCATTACTGTTTATGGCAAGTAACTTTAAACGGCAATTACGTCCTGCAAATGCTTGCCGATTAGTAATTGTTCAACTAATTATCACCGCTGCTCTGTTGAATCAAGGACGATTTTGATTCCACCCTTGCACATCAAGCTACGTTTGATAAAGAACGTTGTCAAGGCTATGAGCAAAACACAAGTTGCTTTCAGGTACATCCGTGGATAATTGTCAAGGTTTAGTGAAGCCATGATAAAGAAAAGTGTTTTTGTTGGTCCTCTGATTCGTGAACATTTTCGACATGATGCATTTGACCGTGCACTGCGTGGCAATGAAAAGATGGCATGAAAAGTCTTCCAGTTAGTGGCAAAAAGTTTCCTCAGAAACAACAAGACAGGTAAGTACAGGGAGGAGGTGGAAAACCTCCTCAAGGCATATAAAAGCCTTGGTTGCAACATGTCACTAAATATACATTTTTTGACACCTCATCTAGAATATTTTCCACCATACTGCGGAGCACTTAGAGACAAGCACGGCGAGCGATATCACCAGGACATTGCCACAATAGATAAACTCTATCAGGGCAAATGGAGCCCATCAATGCTTGCAGACTGTTGCTGGACAGTGACAAGAGATGCTCCATTTAATAAATACAAGGGAACATCCAATAAATGCCTTTTGTTTCATTACAAATTTTATTTATATAACCCTTTTGCTGTTTTTTTTTAAAAAAGTGTTTCATAGACAGTACAGGTGACATACTATCATATAAAGCAAGAATAAACACGTGAGAAGACCTAGGTTTACAATTTATGATTAAAACTCTACTATTTACACAATATACTTAGACGCAAAATGTAAAAACTTAAATATCTTGGACACAGTAACCAATCAATTGTTTTAATTGTGATATTGGAATTCAGCACATCAAAATCCATAATAGATAAGACATATTATCTCTGAAGCAGACTGTTTCTAAAACATTGCAGACCAGTATATAATAACAGCAATAATGGGAATAGTAATAGCAATCATCATAAGTAACATCATCGTAAAAAGAACTTAAAAATGATTAAAAAAACCTTCCATTTTTCACTTGAAGAACGGTGCAATGTATACAGTCCGGTTTAATGTCGACACTAGACAAATCTCATTGAATGTAAATACAAAGATTTGATAAGCATGGTTCATAAAGTCCAAGAGCAATGCTATTCTTATCTACAATGAACCCTTCCAGAAGTAATTAATGACGGACATGGTGCATAAATATTAAATATTCGAAGCTTATAGAAAGACTATTACTCATAGCTTACATTACTATACATGTCCAGGAAATTAACTGTTTTAGTTATTAAATGATTTACGTAAAAAAATTCAAGTTACACTTCCGTGTTGGGTGTGTAAAATATAAGATATACAGTAACTTCATTGTCAATCATTCATTGGTATATAACGACCTTGGTAAAACTCTTACAAAATCTTCCTGTTCAGTCTGCAAGCTGGAAGGAGCCAAAAAGAGGTAGGAACGGTTCTTGTTATGCTTTGAATTTAGTTTTTATGCAGTAATGTGATTATAGCGATCCTTAAGATAATTTCCTAATCTGAGCAATTTAAAACATAGTTTATATATAAAACTTAATTTATATAAAATTTTACATAAATAGTTTGTGAGATATCTCTAAATTTTATGTATGCAAAATTAGGTATAAATCTGTAATAATTCCATTTGTGTTTAACGTCAAAGAGAGCTTATGGGCATTAAAACAAATATATTTTCGCAGTGACTAATGTCATCTCAAATACACATATGCTAAAAAAGTTAATAAACACGGGAGAGGAGATATACAGTGCTTTTATAGAAACATTTAATGAAAGAAAACCAGAACAGTTCGACGGAGGAAATAAATTTTACACCGTAATCGTCATGAAATTAATGGAGAAAAAAATCCTTAATACTTTTTTACTCATTCAGAAAAAAATGAGTCTGTAGTGCAATGAGTTTATTGACTTATTAGGACTAGACAGTGGTTAAATGTTTACTGCAAAATAACTTTACAATGGGGATATATTACAAATATATGTTTCCTTTTTACAAAAGGATGCCTTCCTTATTTTACGGAAGAGATTTCTATAATCATTGAAGTAATTTTAGGAGACAGATTTTATTAAAAACAATAGAAGACAAAGTTAGAACGTATAAAGGAAATATATTCATGATGCAAATGTACACAAATTTGAAAACAGAAAACTACAACTCGCTTCAGTCGTCCTCTAACTATAAGATGTATGAGAATGGTCAAGATCAGAGAAAACTATTGCAAGTTACCAGATTTGTTCAATGGACATTCAATGAATATATGTTTAAACCTGGACTTGAAAAGATGGAGAAATTTCCTGTTTTGAAGACGTCGAACCATACTTATGGAAACTAATAATTATAAAAATTAAAGATAAACGGGCAATGTATGTATGTATGTACGTGTGTGTGTGTGTGTGTGTGTGTGCACTTCTAAATGAATTTAGTATGGCTCTTAATGGCTATTGATAGAAAACAAGTTTAACAGACTAGCTAGAATAACAGAAGAAAAAATAGTCCCTTAGATATGCTAATAATGTTTGGTAAAAACAAAGCAGACCAAGATAGTTATCATGATCGTGGGATACATTTTTAAAAAAAATCAAATTTAGTAAAGACAAAACAAAGATTATGCAGTTAATATTCTTATAACACGGACATAATACCAGATGAAGTTTATATTGTAAAATGTATAGGGTACCAAAATAACCAGTTCCACTTGTTCTTTTGGGGATTTTGAAAGTAATATTGAGCCAATAAATGGTATAGATGAGAACTCCAGGACCACATTAGGTCACGGACAATAAAAATAAAAACATACTCCAGCAAGATTCCACCCCTACCCTTCAATCAACTCACATGGATTATGTAGCCACAGTTTGCACAGTCTTACACTGTATAAATCATTATATACATATTTATAATATATTACATGAATTTCTGATAAAATGTATATGACCGTGTAAGAAAGAAATTCACTGATAAAAATAGAACACATCACAATTCCACCAATATATGCCATATCTGAGATTAAGCATAATACTACAAAGTAACTGATAATGACTACTTGAAAAATATAGTCATGTATATATAAATAGTTTATAAATAAATATCCAAAATATATTTCGCTATTTATTCTCAATTTATCTGAGTACGATTCTCATCTGATTATCAAAACCATAGTAAAGGAGGTAACCGAAAAATATAATCATGAATATGTAAAATAGTTTAAAATAAATATCCAAAATATATTTCTCTATTTATTTTCAATTTATCTGAGTACGATTCTCATCTGATTATCAAAACCATAGTAAAGTAACTAACCGAATCAAGATGTATCAATGCTGACAAAAAAAAAAACGAGAAAAAAAACAAAAAAAAAAAAAAACGATGAAACATATTTCTTTAGTAAAGATTTTATAATTTATGGTTTTTAAAAAACAATTAAGACGTTTTGCTAGAATAGCAAGTTCATTTCGTGATACTTATCGGTTTATCGGTAAGTCACTTACTAAAGCTCTATAGGATGAAACATTAACAGACAAAATAAAATATTTTGGGAAATGGAAGATAGAGTGTAGAGAAAAGATAAGTTATAATTACGAATATACGAACTTGTAATTAAATTGAACTACTTTTTGAATAAATATAACATGATACGAAAGCATTGAAATTAAATTATTTTGTTTATCTCAAATGGCCGACGAATAGGAAATCTTGGAATGATGTTAATAATATTGGTGGAATTTATAAGTATATTTTGCAGTACCAACAACTTCGGACGACTATTTTGAAGATCATAATTTAGCACCATGAAAACGAATTCCTAGTGAGAGAGATTTATCTCCACTTGTAAATGCCTTAATCAAAGATACAAAGGGTACAAACCCTTCGGTTATTAAAATTAATATGCGTGTTAACAACAAATAAAAATATGTAATTCACCATCGTAATCTGAATTTTGTCTTTAGTATAGAAGATAACTAAAAAGATTCACAGAGCAGCTATATTCAAGCCATAGCTATACTCATGCCTTGAATGTAAAACATCTTTAAGAAAATAATGAAAAAAGTACATTTAAAAATGACTTCTGTTTAACGAAGACATGAACTACTGTAAAAATATATATTCATGAAAACATTTTAAGCTTCAAAAGGATATTTCATTTGTAAGAAGAGAAATTGTATTTGGCGATCTTAATAATACAGATTCTTAGTACATTAGTGTTGAAACATAACTTGTATAACGATACAAGAAACTCGATTAGAAAATGATAGCATATATGGAGCCAACATTAGCTAACTAGAGACTTGCGGTACATTTGGTTGGGCCCCGAGTGGCCGAGTGGTCTAAAGCGCTGTCCGTCACGGATCACTGCCATCTCACCTCTATCTGCGTGGGTTCGAGTCTCGGGCTCGGCAAATGTGGATATGTGAGAAAGCTTGCCGGTAGCTTCTCGTGGGTCGGTGGTTCTTTCCGGGGTTTTCCCGGTTCTTCCTCCACCATTAATACTGGCCGCCATGTATAGCCTATCTTGTGCTGAAAAATGGCGTTAAACCCTATAACAACAACAGCGGTACATGTGGTAACTATACGTGAATTCTGTGACTTTGAAAGCAATGTTTTTAGATCTGATACAGACGAATAGATTATACAAGGGTATTAATATATATATATAGTATGTGCGCTGTATCAATGATATGCCAAGAGATGAATACCTTTTTCATTAAAAGGATACGAGGCTTTCCGATCTGGCCACTTCCTAGTCATTTGACTACACCATTCCGGCAAAACTGCATGTTAATGACATCAGAGGTCATATGGTGACGCAATATCAACAATAAACAAATTTCCAAAGTTGTTGTACATAGAATTTGGATATATTATGTAGAAGTCACTTAATGTTTGTAAACAAATATAATGTACACTTAATTCTCAACATATTTATTCTGAGAACGACCAAAAACATGTCGGTATCGCAACAGGGTGGCGAAAACCAATTTCAAGAATTACCGAGCACGTGTCAGCGATGTCTTTGTTGTTACGTGAGTTCTACATTTACATGTGCTTTCTGGGAAGTGAATCTTGTTTTCTTCAAGTTGCTGCAACATGTGCAGATTTTTGGTTGCTGTTTTTAGAAGAAATAGCTTTGTGTATTGTTGACATCGCGTGAATGTATGACCTCTGAAGTCATTGACATGTAGGTTGCGAGAGTTGTGTAGTCACATGACTAGGAATTCAAATGGCCAGATCCAGGTCAAAGTTCAGCAACGATGTACTTTCGTCTCGTCTGTAAGCGGATTATAGGCATAACGAACGCTGTGATCTCAATTTCTGAGAAAATACATCATAGTCCTATCGATTTCATGCAGGTATATTTTGATAAAAGGTTGTTCAAGTTTGCTGGGCCGGCAAGTAAGCGGCTACCCCATGCGAACACCAAATAGTGTCGACGAATTGCAGTTTTTCGATAGGGAATGGACTCTGACCCTAAACCCCAACATAAATGTCCAAATTCAAAAATGGAGTGGCTAGGATCGGAGGAAACTCCGACTATGTATTTATTTTCTAAATTTAGTTACATTTTTGTGACTCTAAACCAATTGATAGCCAACCATACTCTCTAAACCCATTTCAACTTCAGCAGAAACCTACTCATAAGGTATCTGCTTACCATTGGGTCATTAAAATTCGCCACGTTTCGCTTGAGTATTTTTTCTAAAGTGATACTAGCATCTTATGTATATAAGAACATAGAGAAAATGCTTAATACCAATCATATACATCGACAGTAACTATACCCTCTATGTAACTTTGACAGCAATTACGTCCTGTAAATGCTTGCCGATTAGTAATTGTTCTACTAATTATCACCGCTGCTCTGGTGAATCAAGGACGATGATATTACCACCCTTGCACATCAAGCTCGGTTTGATGAAGAACCTCGTCAATACTATGAGCAAAACACAAGTTGTTTTCAAGTACCTCCTTGGATAATTTTCAAGGTTTAGTAAAGCCATGATAAAGGAAAGTGTTTTGTTTGGTCCTCTGATTCGTGAACTTCTTCGAGATGACATGAGAAGCTTTCCAATTAGTGGCAACACGTTTTCTCGGAACCAACAAGACATGCAACTACAGGGAAGCAGTGGAAAACCTCCTCAAGGCATACAAAAGCCTTGGTTGCAACATGTCACTAAATATACTTTTATTGCACTCTCATCTATAATTTTTCTACCAAACTGCGGAGCAGTTAGATACAAGCATGGCGAGCGATTTTACCAGGACATTGCAACAATGTTAAACTCTATCAGGTCATATGGAGCCCACCAATGCTTGCAGAATATTTATGGACAGTGACAAGAGATGCTCCATTTAATGAATACAAGAGACAAGATAAGAAACGCCTTTTGTTTAATAGCAAATTGTATTTATATAACCCTTTTGCTCTTTTTTTAAAAGGTGTTACCTTGACCGTATAGGTGACATATTATCATATAAAGCAACCATAAACAGATGAAAAGACCTAGGTTTAAAATTTATAATTAAAACTGTACTATGTAAACAATATACTTAGACGCAAAATGTAAAACCTTAAATATCTTGGAAACAATAGCCAATTAGTTGTTTTAATTGTCATATTGGAATTCAGCGCATCAAAATCAATAATAAATAACACATTTTATCTCTGAAGCAGACGATTTCTATCACAAAATGCATAGCAGTATATAATAACAACAATAATGGGAATAGTAATAACAATCATCATAAGTACCATCATTGTAAAAAGAACTTAAAAATGAAAAAAAAAAAAAAAAAAAAAAAACATTCCAGTTTTCACTTGAAGAACGGTACAATATATCTAGTCCGGTTTAATGTCGACACCAGAGAAATCTCATTGAATGTAAACACAAAGATTTGATAGTCATGGTTCATAAAGTCCTGGACCAATGCTATCCTGCAATGAACCCTTCCAGAAGTATTTAATGACGGACATGGTGCATAGATATTAAATATTCGAAGCTTATAGAAAGACTATTACTCATAGCTTACATTACTATACATGTCCAGAAAATTAACAGTTTGAGGTATTAAAATGACTTACGTAATAAATCAAGTCACGCTTCCGTGTTTGGTGTGTAAAATGTAACATATATAGTAACTTCATGTATTTTTGTAGCATTGCATTCTATACTACCCATTGTAAATTATTAGCATAGCCTACTATACTACCCATTGTAAATTATTAGCATAGCCTACTATATACCCTATGTAAATTATTAGCATAGCCTACTATATTACCCACTGTAACATATTAGCATATTCTACTATATACCCTATGTAAATTATTAGCATATTCTACTATACTATCCACTGTAAATTATTAGCATGGCATACTTTACTACCTGTTGTAAATTATTAGCATAGCCTACTTTACTACCCATTGTAAATTATAAGCCTAGCATACTAAACTACCCAATGTATTTTTTGCATTGCCTTCTATACCACCCGTTGTAAATTATTAGCATAGTCTACTATACTACCCATTGTAAATTATTAGCATAGCCTACTATACTACCCATTGTAAATTATTAGCATTGCCTACTGTACTACCCGTTTGAAATTATTAGCATAGCCTAATATACTACCACTGTAAATTATTAGCATGGCATATTATACTACCCATTGTACTTTATTAGCATAGCCTACCATACTATCCATTGTATATTATTAGCATAGCCTACTATACTATCCATTGTATATTATTAGCATAGCCTACTATACTATACAATATAAAATACCTGTTGAAAATTAGTAGCATAACCTACTTTAATACCTATCGTATAATATTAGCATCGCCTACTATTCTACCCACTGTAAATTATTAGCATTGTTAGTACACTACCCGTTGTAAATGATTAGCATAGCCTTCTATACTACCCGTTGTAAATTATTAGCATATCCTGCTATACTGCCCGTTGTAAATTATTAGCATAGCCAACTATACTACCCGTTGTCCATTATTTGGATAGCCTATTATACTACCCGTTGTAAATTATTAGCATAGTCTACAATACTAACCAATGGAAATTATTAGCATAGCCTACTATACTACTCGTTTAAAATTATTTTCATAGCCTACTAATCTACCCAATGTATGTTTTTTGGCATTGCCTTGTATACAACCCGTTGTAAATTATTAGCATAGCCTACTATACTACCTGTTGTAAATTATTTGCTTATCCTACTATACTACCCGTTGTAAATTATTTGCTTATCCTACTATACTACCCATCGTAAATTATTAGCATTGCCTACTGTGCTACCCGTTTGAAATTATTAGCATAGCATACAATACTAACCGTTTTAAATTATTAGCATAGCTTACTATACTACCCAGTGTAGATTATTATTAGCATAACCTAATATACTACTCGTTGTAAATTATTAGCATAGCATAGTACACTACCCGTTGTAAATGATTAGCATAGCCTACTATACTACCCGTTGTAAATTATTAGCATATCCTACTATACTACCCGTTGTAAATTATTAGCATAGCCTACTATACTAACCGTTGTCCATTATTTGGATAGCCTACTATACTACCCGTTGTAAATTATTAGCATAGTCTACAATACTAACCAATGGAAATTATTAGCATAGCCTACTATACTACTCGTTTAAAATTATTTTCATTAGCCTACTATACTACCTGTTGTAAATTATTTGCTTATCCTACTATACTACCCGTTGTAAATTATTTGCTTATCCTACTATACTACCCATCGTAAATTACTAGCATTGCCTACTGTACTACCCGTTTGAAATTATTAGCATAGCATACAATACTAACCGTTTTAAATTATTAGCATAGCCTACTATACTACCCAGTGTAAATTATTATTAGCATAACCTAATATACTACCCATTGTACTTTATTAGCATAGCCTACTATACTATCCATTGTATATTATTAGCATAGCCTACTATACTATACAATGTATGATACCTGTTGTAAATTAGTAGCATAACCTACTTTAATACCCATCGTACAATATTAGCATCGCCTACTTTTCTACCCACTGTAAATTATTAGCATTGTTAGTACACTACCTGTTGTAAATGATTAGCATAGCCTACTATATTACAAGTTGTATATTATTAGCATTTAGAATGAATATAACAGTTTAGATTGGATCGAACAGTTTAGTCTAGTTCGAACAGTTTAAACTGCATACGGCAGTTAACACAAGATAGAACAGTTTGGACTAGATAGAGCAGCTTAGACTAGATACAACAGTTCAGACTGGATAGAATACTTTAGACAATTAAAACAGTTTAACCAATATAGCACAGTTTTGGACTATAATGAACAGTCTAGACTGGATAGAACATATTCGACGCAATATAATATTTCATGATGGATAGAACACTTTAGACTAGACAGAGCAGATTAGAATGTTTAGAACAGTTTGGAATAAACATAATAGTTTGGAGTAGATAGAAAAAGTTGAACTAGATATAACGTTTTAGACTGAATAAATGAGTTTAGAGTAAATAGGACACGTTGGACTATATAGAACACTTTGGACAGTTTAAACTGGATATAACAGCTTAGAATAGAATAAACAGTTTAAACTAGATAGAATAGTTTATAATAGATACAACATTTTAAACTAGATAGAACAGTTTAGACTGAATGGAACAGTTTAGACTGGATATAATAGTATATACTGGATAGAACACTTTAAACTAGACAGAACAAATTAGACTGGAATGAACAGCTTAGACTGGATAATAGAATTTAGACTGGATACAATAGTTAAGACTAGATAGATCAGTTTAGACTAGATATAACACTTTAGACCGGATAGAACAGTTTATACTAGACAGAAAAAAATAGACTGGATTGAACAGTGTAGGCTAGATAGTACAGTTTAGACTCGATATAACAGTTTAAGCTAGATAGTACAGTTTAAACTGGATAGAACAGTTTATATTATTTTGAACGGTTTGGACTATACAGACCAGTTTAGACATGACATAACACTTAAGAACATATAGAACAGTTTAGACTATATAGACCAATGTGGACTAGTTAGAACAGGTAAACAAGAAAGGACATTTTATTCTATATAGAACAGTTTAGACTAGATAGAATCCTTATTGTTGGATAGAACAGTTCGACTCGATCGAACAGTGTAGACTGGATAGAACAGTTTAGACTTGATATAACAGTTTGTACTACTTATACCAGTGGAGACTAGGTAGAAGAGATTAGATTAGATCGAAGTGTATATACTATATAGAACAATTTAGACTGGATTGGACAGCTTAGACTAGATATAACACATTAGACTGGATAGAACCGTTTAGACTAGATATAACACTTTAGACTAAATATAATAATTTGACTCGATAGAACGGTTTAGACTGGATATGAGAGTTTAGACTGGATAGAACAGTTTGGACTAAATATAACAGTTGAGACTAGATAGAACAGTTTAGACTGGATAGACAAATTTAGAAGATAAGATAGAAAAGTTTAGACTAGATAGATCAGTTTAGACTAGATATGACATGTTAGACTAGATTGAACAGTTTAGATAAGATAGAACAGATTATACTAGATATAACATATTAGGCTAGATACAAACGTTTAGACTAGATTGAACAGTTTAAACTATATAGAAGTGTATAGACTGGATAGAACAGTTTAGATTGGATATAACAGTTAGACGAGTTAGAACAGTTTAGACAAGATAGAACAGTTAAACGAGATAGAATAGTTAAACTAGATAGAACAGTTTAAACGAGATAGAACAATTACAATAGATAGAATAGTGAAATTATATAGAACAGTTTAGACTGGATATTCTTGTTGTTGTTGTTGTAGGGTTTAACGCCATTTTTCAGCACACGATAGGCTATACATGGCGGCCAGTATTAATGGTGGAGGAAGAACCAGGGAAACTCCGGAAAGAACCACCAACACACGAGAAGCTACTGGCAAGCTTTCTCACATACCCACATTGGTTGAATCCGAGACTCGAACCCACGCAGACAGAGGTGAGATGGCAGTGATCCGTAACGGAGAACGCTTTAGACCACTCGGCCACTCGGGGCCCCTAGACTGGATATAACAGTTTGGACTGGATAGAACAGTTAAACGAGATAGAACAGTTAAACTAGATATAACAGTTAAATTATATAGAACAGCTTAGACTGGATATAACAGTTTGGATTGGATATAACAGTTTGGACTGGATATAACAGTTAAACGAGATAGAACAGCTAAACTAAAATTATATGGAACAGTTTAGCCAGGATAGAACAGTTTGGACTGGACAGAACAAATACTATCTAAATACAACATAAAACGTGTGCACATTGGATACTGCAACAATGACACAAGAAATAAGAATAAGAAAACTGCCCAGTAAGATTTACTTACTTACAGGCGAATTTTTAAAACACGCATATTGCAACTATTCGTACTTGACAAATTGCAAATCTCCACAATGATCTAACCTTCCCATTAGGAAATAACTATAATTGTCAAAGAACCTACCCAACATACCTGTTAGATGGGGAAACTCAACGTATTTACTAATAATTGTATCATTAGTAACATGCAACACGTACGTAAGAGTTTTTTTTCGATTCTATGCAATTTTTCGTCCTTAAAACCTATGCTAGTATCAAATTTCAAATAAACATAATCAATACAATTTACAGCCGTGAATAAAATTTAAAGAAATATATATATATATATATATATATATATATATATATATATATATATATATATATATATATATATATATATATATATATAACACCATGAAAGATTATATTGGTGTCGTTATATGTTTCGGCGTATGTGTGCTGCGTTTAATAATGACGGAGATAGGGGTATTCAAATACGCAAACTAGGTCCTTTTCTTTAAAAAAAAAGTTAGTTTCAGTTTTTTAATGGATTTGTGTCTTAGTCATAGCTTTTCATTTCAAGCATTTACTTAATGTGGTCTAAATTAGGTCACTGTAGTATACTGGACACAACAATTATCTTTTAAAAATGTAAAGATATTGGGAAGTTATGGGTCATTCCCACCTAAATTTCCTCTTCAAATCAATTAGTCCTATATCAAATAAACGATCTGCAAAAAATATATAAAGTCTTGGTATTCTACATCATTATGATGTTAAAATAATATATTCAACGAATATTCTATGGGAGTTGTATGTTTTACATTTGATGACTATAATTCAAATTAAGTCCTCCAGACCGAAGTATCACATAAACAACATGTGGTCATTAAAGAGATATAAACACGTATATTTTAAGAATTTCTTTCTTCAGGTTCTATTATATTTAATAAAACACTGTTTTCCAGATGAAGTTTAACGTTATTAGCGGTGTAGCTCTTCTTCTGTTGGCTACGGATTTTATCTGCCACGAAGTAGATGCCGGTGTTCCGATAGAACCTCCGACTACCACTACCCAAGCTCCTACAAGACCATTTGATATCCAGTCAATCATCATTCTATTGATTTTGATTGCGTTTTTTTTCTTATTCGTCAGTCGAGGCGGTAAGACTCTTTTCATGCCAACATTAAACTATTATAATGCTTATTCCTGGCCACACGTACAACGCCTTGCAACAAAATCTTTAATAGATCATCATATTATGCTAATCCGTGTCATACACGTGACACAAAAATAGGCACCTAGCTACATGGCAAAGAAAGCATTAATATTCTTGATAATTAAAACCAAACAATAGAGCGTTGTTCCTTTGATTTTATTTTTATTACATCCGCCTTCATAACACGTGACTGCCTTAATACATTGAGAACTGAAATACACATTTGATTAGAGACAAAAATAACTAAGTGATGAGCTGATCTATGGTCAGTTTTTTCATAATTTAATGTGAGCGTATGTATTCGTGGAACTAAATGTAGGTACAACATATATTCCTAATTGTGTCTTTCATCGGTTTTGTTAGTCATGGTAAAATCAGTAATACAAATTATCTTGACATTAACGGTTTTATTGACGCCATATGTGCCACACACTTGGAGTTTCGGGATTCTTTCGTTGGCATCATAACATTATCGTTTTGTGTTTATTTTTTTAATTTTATCTAACAATTTTGTTTCAGGTCATCCTTATGGAAAGTAGACAAAGGTAGGAAAACTTTTCAGCTTACAAATTTAGATGTTTGAGCTGTGGTATACAAACTGGAGATAAAACAAGTTTCCGCGATACACAATTACATGACATTCCATTCTGAAAGGCATCTAAAAAGATCAAACATCGCGCTGTTGGCATGATACTAACTCATATAGATATCACAATGTTGGCATGAAACTAACTTACATAGACATTGAAATGTTTTTGCTATGACATCCTTATGTTTATTAATAAAAAACACATCATGTAAATGATAACGTAGTTCAAAGTCTGAGTATACATTTTGTGTGCACTGTTGAAGTTGCAGATTTTTTAATTTTACAACGCACTCCATGACATCAAAAGTGCGTTTTATTTATTATATTTTCAACACTGGTCCATAAACAAAGGATATCCTAGCTTGACCTTAACCTCAAGAGAATAGTGCTATTCATAAATATCATATAAATAACTTTATAAATCTTGTTATAATACATTGAACGAACATTTTCAAAACTTTGCATTCTAAGAGTTGAATAACCTACATAACAAGCGAATTTTATAAATCACTTGTGCTGTACGGAAGCGGAGAAAACCAAAATTGCAGAGCCTTGTATATTAATATTAAATTAATGTATTACACAATGGGAACATTTCTCACATGCCAGTTTTATGATAGAAAGAGATGTCAATATGTACAAGTTCTGTATTTATATATAAATGAGGTAACGGACTTCAAAATATTTCCAGCCATATCTATCCTGAATATTTTTTCCGGTCAAGTTTTTTGGCATACAAACACGACTGAATATGTAGCATATTAAAGAGAGATAAATTCTTGACACAGTTATAATAAATGATTGGTGTGAATTAAATGCATTTATATTCCTTCTTTACAGGGCCGACACGATAAAGAATAATGAATGCACGGAACAAATTGAGCATCTTACCCTGACACGGAATGGTTGTCCTCCAATAATAAAATAAATCAGTGCACATTCGTGGTGAAAATATTTCATATATTATATCCACACTCTGACATTGAACTTGGTGTTTGTCTTATGATTTAAACTTTTTGTCAATGCACATCAAACATATCCCGACTAATTATATTGTTAATGTGTTGTACAATTTTTAAAGTAGCAAAATCAGTAATGTTTATTTACGTTATGGGGATATATATATATATATATATATATATATATATATATATATATATATATATATACGATTACAGTTCCAGATTAAATCGCCAGCTACTAATTTACTAAATTTATTCCTCAGTGTAAAACGTAAAAATAGCTGAAACGTGTTTCCAGTAAGGCTGAAACTTTTACCTAAATTTATACGTGTACAGGAGAAACAGTAACCGGATCGATGTTATTTAATCGAAATGATTTCAAACTCTACCTTTACCCTGATTTTCGTGTTAAGTTAAATGTCCGTCTAATAACTATTATATGTAAGACATTGAAAATGTGCATACCTAATTTGTCTCGCTTGCTATTCTTTTACTTGCCGTGTATTATTCAGTCGTAAGACACAACTGTGGCGAATTCCGGTATATCTGACAAATGACGACATGAACAAAACCTCCATGGACGCTAGGATTCGCAATGACAATTCATTCATCACAAGGATTAGCCATCTCTGACACAAATGTTTGGATCGTCGATGATCGTATCGAATGGTCAAATTTAGTTTATCTCGCAGTGTCTCGAGTCAGAATAATATCACAGCTGCGGAGAAATGTCATAGAATTGACAAAAACTACTGGCAACAACAACAAAGTTGACGATGGCGATGTTATTGACAATGATATAGTATAAAAAAAATTAGTTATAAGCAGTGCGACATTGATCTTGATGCTCAATTTATAATGACATTGAAACAACAACAGAATAATCATTGTGCCAGCTGTAATACAGTAATGTTGTACAGCAAAATTCTTAATAATCCAACACAATTTACCGTATACAGAGTTAATAGTAATTTTGACCATACATGCGATATTGTAATGCTGATCTGTCTTGAATGTAATCGACGTCGAAATGCTATTTTACAAACGTGAACGCGTTGGTAATTGTGTTTCTGCAGGAACTACTTGCAATTGCTCGCGTACGAATCCAAGTTAAGGAGCAGTTTAATCTAATCTGTAAATTCCAAGTTTACCCGCTGATCTTAGCACTCTAGAAATTGCATGTGTTGTAATATATTCCAAATAGGATCATTCGCTCTTTTTTACCACCTTCAATTTCACCCGGTTCATAAGAATATCTGACAGTCACATTAAATAATACTGGTTGTTTGGAAAATTCATTTCGTTGTATTGGTATATGTTTATTTGTTATTACATTAACGGGTTTCATGGCAGTTGTTCGAGTAATTTTATTATTTAATGCATTTATCACACTTGGTAATCTTCGAACCCATTCGCGAGATCTCGTATCTTTCTGAAAAATTTCCTTCGCATATTGATATCCAAATAACCGCTCAGCAAGTGTTCGATTAAATCGTTCAACAATGGCCTGATCACGATGAATTGCGGTATGTCCAAGTCTAATTTTGACATTATGTTTTTCATCAGAGATGATACTGTACCAAGAAATTCCTTGCCAGGATCAACTTGTAATAGTTGTGGCCATCGCAAGGGTCGTCGTTGATATATCGTTCAAAAGTAGATACAACCTTAGCAGCTGTTTTAGGTGATAGTGGCTCTGCTTATTTTTACCTACTTGCAACGTCAACGACAGTTAATGCGTATTTGTATATTAATTGACGTCTACCAATTTTAAAAGTATCATGTGGTAAAAATTAAATATCTGCTTGATGAAGTTTATTAGGAGTGCTGACATCAAAATATGCATGCTGAATTTATTTAGGAGCTGGTAAATAAATTTGCCTTATTTGCTGACGTGCTAACCATTTTCATCAGCAGAATGTATAACGTTTGCTGCATTAGCGAGTTTACTAATCGCTGCTCTACCCTCCAATATCCTCTTGGGCTATAATAAATCGATTCCATTATTTCAATAATCGGTTGATTAATTACAATAATAATTTACTTTTCATCACAGATGTTACCAACCAATTAGCAAATGAGTTTCTGAAAGATTTTTGTTTTATAGAATTTAATGCATTAATCAACTTCATATCTGCAATATGTCGTTGTTGCAGATCTTTACTTTTATACGCTACATTAAGAGTGTGACATGCTTGATCAATCGAATTTATTGGATACTCTCTAGGTCTTGGTTGAGGTTTTGACGAGCATAATCACGCAAACATTCATTTGATTTAGTGTTCCGCAAACCGCTCTTGGGAAAATTCTGGAAAATATTGGAAATGGTCACATAGAATCAGTATAATTTCGTCACTACCGACTTGACTAGTGGACCACACATGAACCGAGCCGTCTGGACATGACGATTTAAACGACTTTTCTAACTATAATTTCAAATTATGTCAGTCATATATTAGCAGAGTATGGTGAGAATAGCCTCAAAGCTGCTCTCGACGACCAGAAAATGATTCATAATGTTATGACTGGTGCAAATGTATCAAAGATACCGTACAGTCCAGACAAATTGCACTGGGAATATTTCACAGAGGGCTTCGAACAAACATTTGCACCAAAGCTCAAGCCCACCCTTGAAACTATAGAAGAGCTACGGAAAGTTCTGACAGCCTAAGCCATTGAAAAGTTGCCAGCGCAAATGGAGAGATTTCGTAAGGTCACCAAGGAATGTGGCCAAAACATAATAGCGGCACTTGAAAATCTTCCTCGATTACCACCACCCGATACCAGTCAATGGTAAAAACAGATCCAGACAATTTTAGTATAGACGGTCGTCGAAAGATCTTTGAAAATCATATCAATGATCTCTTAATTTACCCTCTCCCGAAATGGAAAGACCACGTGTTGAAAAACAATCGAATAGAGGATTTACTTACCATGTCGGTATACAGGAATATTATTGGGTCTAAACAAGCCAATGATCGACTGTATAATATAATGCTTAAACAGCTGACGATGTAAACGTTGGCGAAATTAACGAAATGCCACAATCATGTATGTAAGATGTGGATAAGTAAAGACTCAAAAAACGACCTCGCAAACTTGCACGCTAACGCCAAACTGAATCTGGATTATTATAGAAACCTCAACCAGTACGAAGCCTCCACTGATACAATTTAACACACATGAGTCCATTTACAGACCTAAGATTAAGACAGCGACTGCAATATACAGTTATATTTTATGAGAAATAATCGTCTGCACCCGCACGTGAATAATTTCTGAACCTCCACGGGCAAAGTTACATCCATCTACATGTAAAGAACGACAAGAACAAAGACGTGTTGAACCACAAGGAAAACAAAGAGCACGGTTAACTCACACAGGGACAACTTCAAGAATGGTCAAATAAACAAGATGAAATAAAGAGGATGCTATCAGAACAAAAACGTGCATATGATCAGCAGAAACATGACTAAAAGGATAGATGCCAGCGGAACAAGTACATGCATATGAGGAAACACAAATATGCAAAGAGAGAAACAAGAAGACCTTGGCGGACTGTGTCATTCCCATGGCCTTACGGAAATTTGGGGGATTCCAAACGAAAATTCGTTCATGTTTTCTTCAGATATTGTCAGGATCACCACCACTTTTCAGGTTAATATGACCTACTATGGCGTCAAATATTTTGTCTAATCCTCGACAAAGTAAACATCGCAGGTTGTTGTAGTCTTGGGATTTTCGTCGACTGAGGCCTCCTGTTATTTTGCATTATATGTGATTACTCTCACGGAGACTGTGTATCGTCTATCAGAGTGGTCTGCTGGCGCTTATTCGTTCAACCTTTGTGCTCCAGGACGTGCACATGGTAGATCTCGTCGTGAGTTTTGAAATTAAAATGAAATGAAATTTGCGCGTGAATATATTATAACAATGCTCGTCGTCAATTAGAGAAAACCAGTTTATACAACATATTACGGAAACGACCGTGGTGACGTTGCTTAGAAATTATGCTAAGGTGCACCATAAAAATCGTAGCACTGACATCGCGCTGCATCAATCGCTAAGCAAGTTGCAACGCCGGTTGTTGTTGATAGCATCTAAATAATTCATTTGGATTTTTTAACAATCGAGGATTGCAGGCGATTTAGTATCGATTATGACAATTAGTAACTCGAGCGCCACCAAATACGGTTTCAGTTACGCTTATATATATATATATATATATATATATATATATATATATATATATATACATACACACGGATGGTCACATCATTATATGGTTGATTGATCGATCAAAATACAAAGTTGATTGATTAATCAGTTGATTGATTGATTGGCTAATCGATTGGTCAAACGATTGATCGCGATTGTTTGATAGATTGAGCGATTGATGGTTTTGATCGATCAATTGTTTATTGATTGATTGAAAGACTACTTGAGTATATGGGTCAATTCACCGATAGATTGATTGATTGGTTTTTTATTGATCGTTTAATTGATTTATTTATTTGCCGATTGATTGATTTACTGACCGAGTAACTGATTGAATAGGTAGTTGGTTGGTTGATTGATTATATTTTTACCTAAACAAAATACCACATGGAGAGAACTATCATGAATGTAACCAAGAGGCTGGGCATAATCAAAGCCTGATTATTAACACAGATTAGAATTTAGCCATATAAGCCATGTACCAATTTACACAGGTTTCGAAAGTAGCCAAATTAAGACAGTTCATAATGTGGCCAAGAGGCTGGACAAAATCAAATTAACACAGTTCAGAATGTAGCCAAAGGGCTGGATATAATCAAATTAGCATATTTTAACTGATGCCGAGAGGATGGGCATACTAAAATTAAGACAGTTAATAATGTAGCCAAGAGGTTGGGAATAATCAAAGCCTGGTTATTAACACAGATTAGAATTTAGCCATATAAGCCATGTACAATTAACACAGTTAATAATATGGCCAAGAGGCTGGGCATGATCAAATTAATACAGCTTAGAATGTAGCCAAGAGGCGTGGCATAATTAAATTAATACAGTTTATAATGTAGCCAAGAGGCTGGACATAATCAAAGTCTGATTATTAACACAGTTTAGAATTTAACCATATAAGCCATGTACAAATTAACACAGTTTCGAATGTAGCCAAATTAAGACAGTTCATAATGTGGCCAAGAGGCTTGACAAAATCAAATTAACACAGTTCAGAATGTAGCCAAAGGGCTGGGTATAATGAAATTAGCATATTTTAACTGATGCCGAGAGGATGGGCATACTAAAATTAAGACAGTTAATAATGTAGCCAAGAGGTTGGGTATAATCAAATTAATACAGCTTAGAATGTAGCCAAGAGGCTGGGCATAATCAAAGCCTGATTATCAACACAGATTAGAATTTAGCCATATAAGCCATGTACCAATTAACACAGTTTAGAATGTAGTCAAGAGGCTGGTCATAATCAAAGCCTTATTATTAACACAGATTAGAATTTAGCCAGATAAGCCATGTACAAATTAACAGAGTTTAGAATCTAACCAAATTAATACAGCTTAGAATGTAGCCAAATGATCACAGTTTAAAGTGTAGCCAAGAAAACGCGATATTATCTATGTACAAATTAACAGTTTATAATGTAGCCAAGAGGCAGGGCATAATAAAAGCCTGCTTATTAACAGAGTTTATAATGTAGCCGTATTAGCCATGTACTAATTAACACAGTTTAGAATGTAGCCAAATTAAGACAGTTAATAATGTAGCCATATTAGCCATGCGTAAATTAACATAGCTTAGAAAATAGCCAAATTAATACAGCTTAGAATGTAACCAAGAGGCTGGGCATAATCAAAGCCTGATTATTAACACAGATTAGAATTTAGCCATATAAGCCATGTACCAATTAACACAGGTTTCGAAAGTAGCCAAATTAAGACAGTTCATAATGTGGCCAAGAGGCTGGACAAAATCAAATTAACACAGTTCAGAATGTAGCCAAAGGGCTGGATATAATCAAATTAGCATATTTTAACTGATGCCTAGAGGATGGGCATACTAAAATTAAGACAGTTAATAATGTAGCCAAGAGGCCGGGCATACTCAAAGCCTGGTTATTAACACAGATTAGAATTTAGCCACGTAAGCCATGTACAATTAACACAGTTAATAATATAGCCAAGAGGCTGGGCATGATCAAATTAATACAGCTTAGAATGTAGCCAAGAGGCGTGGCATAATTAAATTAATACAGTTTATAATGTAGCCAAGAGGCTGGACATAATCAAAGTCTGATTATTAACACAGTTTAGAATTTAACCATATAAGCCATGTACAAATTAACAGAGTTTCGAAAGTAGCCAAATTAAGACAGTTCATAATGTGGCCAAGAGGCTGGACAAAATCAAATTAACACAGTTCAGAATGTAGACAAGGGGCTTAATATAATCAAATTAGCATATTTTAACTGATGCCGAGAGGATGGGCATACTAAAATTAAGACAGTTAATAATGTAGCCAAGAGGTTGGGTATAATCAAATTAATACAGCTTAGAATGTAGCCAAGAGGTTGGGAATAATCAAAGCCTGATTATTAACACAGATTAGAATTTAGCCATATAAGCCATGTACAAACTAAGACAGTTTAGAATGTAGCCAAGAGGCTGGGCATAATCAGATTAATACAACTTAGAATGTAGCCAAGAGGCTGGGCATAATCAAAGCCTGATTATCAACACAGATTAGAATTTAGCCATATAAGCCATGTACCAATTAACACAGCTTAGAATGTAGTCAAGAGGCTGGGCATAATCAAAGCCTGATTATTAACACAGATTAGAATTTAGCCAGATAAGCCATGTACAAATTAACACAGTTTAGAATGTAGCCAAGAGGCTGGGCATAATCAAAGCCTGATTATTAACACAGATTAGAATTTAGCCATGTAAGCCATGTACAAACTAACACAGTTTAGAATGTAGCCAAGAGGGTGGGCAAAATCAAATTAATACAGCTTAGAATGTAACTAAGAGGCTGGGCATAATCAAAGCCTGATTATTAACACAGATTAGAATTTAGCCAGATAAGCCAAGTACAAATTAACAAAGCTTAGAATGTAGCCAAGATGCTGGCCATAATCAAAGCCTGATTATTAACACAGATTAGAATTTAGCCATATAAACCATGTACAAATTAACACAGTTTAGAATGTAGCCAAGAGGCTGGGCATAATCAAAGCCTGATTATTAACACAGATTAGAATTTAGCCATGTAAGCCATGTACAAACTAACACAGTTTAGAATGTAGCCAAGAGGCTGGGCATAATCAAATTAATACAACTTAGAATGTAGCCAAGAGGCTGGGCATAATCAAAGCCTGATTATTAACACAGATTAGAATTTAGCCATATAAGCCACGTACAAACTAACACAGTTTAGAATGTAGCCAAGAGGCTAGGCATAATCAAAGCCTGATTATTAACACAGATTAGAATTTAGCCATATAATCCATGTACAAACTAACACAGCTTAGAATGTAACCAAGAGGCTGGGCATAATCAAAGCCTGATTATTAACACAGATTAGAATTTAGCCATATAAGCCACGTACAAACTAACACAGTTTAGAATGTAGCCAAGAGGCTAGGCATAATCAAAGCCTGATTATTAACACAGATTAGAATTTAGCCATATAATCCATGTACAAACTAACACAGCTTAGAATGTAACCAAGAGGCTGGGCATAATCAAAGCCTGATTATTAACACAGATTAGAATTTAGCCATATAAGCCATGTACAAACTAACACAGTTTAGAATGCAGCCAAATTAAGACAGTTCATAATGTGGCCAAGAGGCTGGACAAACTCCAATTAACACAGTTCAGAATGTAGACAAGGGGCTGGATATAATGAAATTAGCATATTTTTGACTGCATCCGAGAGGATGGGCATACTCAAGTTAACACAGTTCAGAATGTAGCCAAGAGGCTGGGCATAATCAACTTAACACAGCTTAGAAAGTAGCCAAGATACTTGGCATAATCAAATAAACACAGCTTAGACTGTAGCCAAGAGGCTTGGCACAATCAAATTAACACAGTTTAGACTGTAGCCAAGAGGCTTGGCACAATCAGATTAACGCAGTTTCGACTGTAGCCATTTGATGGGCATAATCAAAGCATGATACTACAACTCTTACGTAAGCATCAATAACATCTAGTTGTCTGGTTCATTTCGGAATCAAATATTCTATGCATAATTTATTCCGCCGCCTCTGACTTGCGCAGCTGGACTTGTATAATGGAATTTCGTTATTTGATCTCTGTGGCACGGCATTATCTATATTGTCTTATCACATGAACACTTACGTGTTAAGATTCTGACACGAACCCGAGAAGAACAAAAAAACAACCCCAGCAACAATGATTTCTCTTGTCGTGTTCCATTTATTGGTAGCAACTATCTTCTTTAAACATGTAATCTCTTGTGATTCACAAGATTCAAATTATCTCAGTCTCCAGAGACAGTTAAACGTGCTGATGGAAATAATGGCGGAATACAAAGCAAAACTGGACCGTACAGAGCATATGGAAGAGCGCCTTCGTAAGGCAGAACAAGACGTTGAGAAGCTTGAAAGAAGTCTACATCTGGCTAACGTTCATTTTAAAAAATCTGAAAAACGAATTGAACAACTGGAAAGGGAATTAAATACAGCGAGACAAGATTTCGTGTACTCCGATAAAGGAGACAAGCAAAGAAATGAGAATGTAAACATACCTGAACCAAAAATGCAGTCAAGCATTAATATTACTACGAAACAAGGACAAGAAAATTGGAAAACGGAAGGCCAAGAATTCACCATAGGTAAGGAAAGAACATAAGCATTTTTTGTGATATAAATGACACTTAATTACTAGGTCGCCATGCGAGTGTGTCTGCTATGCAAGAGTGCATATGACACCGACTCTGTTGAATCATTTTTGGGTGATGTGTCCTTAGTCAGGATGGAATGGTGTATGCAGGCAAGGCGAATGGTGCCGTTTGCCTGCTGACCTGAGTTCGAATGCCCGTAGAGTAAGGATTAAAAATTCTCTAAGCTGTCTGATAGTGTTATTTGTACTAAATGTTGTTTCTGCCAACTGTTATCAAGCATTCTCTTTTAAAATCCAGGGATAACACTTTCCATTCTGTTTTGGTGTATATTTGTAATTCTCTATAATTAGTCCTATATACGTTAATTTATTTCTTAGGAATCCAGAATGACTGTTTAGATAGATGAGAATGAATTACTAGCTAGCCATGTGAGTGTGTCTGCTAAACACGAGTGCACATACCACGACATAGCAACATCATTGTTTGATGATGTGTGCTTAGTTGTGATGGAATATGGGGTGGTGCGTGTAGGCAAGGCGATGGGTATCGTTCGCTCGCTAACCTGGGTTAGAATCTCCGTAGCGTATGAAAATAACACGGAATCATGTCTTGCCTAAAAACTATATTAGTTTAAGATACATAGATTATAATTCAACCGTTCTTTTCAAGAAATTTCGGTGATAAAGAAGACTTGTTTATATGAACTGGTGTACATGCGTGGTACTGCTTTCACTGTAAATTTCACTCCTGCGACGAAAAATAGTTTTTTCACTTGTACGCAGATCAGATATCTGATCTATATTCCGATATTTTAAACAGTGTCACCCAAAAAACTAAATAAAAAACCCCCAATCAAAACCGAAAAATGAATTATTATCATTGTAACAAATGCGTTAATATAATAAGACTTGTTTGAATTAAGCAAAGACAATACATGCCCGACGTTGGTTTTACGTGTACCTTTTGCTTTGTAAATGGATGATGGGTTTCTACAGTAGATTAACTAGGCCTTTTTAGTTAGAAACGCATCTTCTAATGTGGGATTCAATGAAGTTTGAATCAATCAAGGGTAGACTGTGTTGACATATTTCGGATTACATTCAATCAAAGTTTGACTGATAATTTGATGGAATGGTTTCAGAATTATATAAGGACTTCTATTTAAATATTAATTCATTTCAATATAAACCGTGTCACTTGATGATATGAGACTTTAGAAGTGTTATAATTCGCTGTGTGTGTGTGTGTGTGTTTGTGTGTGTGTGTGTTATCGTATCGGCTGGGAATCGAGCATGGAATGTTAGCAAGACAGTACAGATGAACTGAAGTAACCTACTATGTTGAATATGGAGGATATGTGTGTGTTTACTTTCGAATGTCACTGAGTCAATATTTGAGCATTAAATGTATAGATAAGTGTTATAGGTAATGAATGTATATATAAGTGTTATAGGTAATGAATGCATTGATAAGTGTCATATGGAAATACCAAATATGAATAAACTTAATGAACTTGTTTTTTTAAAAAAGCTGAATTGAGAAATAATAGTCTTAGTTTATGCTAATCCGTGCCAACCCGCGAATTATTTAATTTCTGAATTTTCAAGTAGAATTTGTATTGTGCCAATGGACAGGAATGAATTTCAACTGCGGTCAATAGGCATCGATAACAGAACAGAAGAAACATAACTTTATTCATTTGACAAATGCAAAATAACATATAGACAGAACAATACATAACGAAAAACGCTATGGCGATATAAATTCTGTGTACGCATATGCCACGAGAGACAGAGAGAGAGAGAGAGAGAGAGTTGATTCCCCATTTTTTTACTTGATTGGTTAAGCAGTACCTATCGTCACCAATCACACAAATGCTTAAATCGTACAACATGATTCTTTTTGTTATTGTTTATTTTTCTTTCTTTCTTTGAATTAGAAAAGTGAATTAAGTTACTATTGGTATGTTGGGTGCGAGTATAAACAAAACACAAAAGAATATCAGCCGAAAACAGATAACATTTTCGCGCGGGATACCACAAGAACTCTTACTTACATATGTTATTGCTAGCCATATTTATTCGTCATTAAAATATGTGCTTGCTCCAAGTGAAAAAAGGACATACTTCATCTCGTGGGTGAAAACTCAAGTATTGGGATTCGTCACTATTGAAATATAACCATTTTTCACTCCGAACAAGCAAATTTCGTTTTTATATCTAAAATAAAACCTATATTTGATGAAAGTGATAATGAGGACGACAATGACGCTGATAAGTACAATTATTAATGCGGAAAAATTGTTCATTACTATTATTATTATTATTAATGTTGTTGTTATGGTTGTTATTGTCATTATGATTTATATTTGAAAAAAGAACATATCTGAATTCAAAGTTCAAAATAGATCAAATTGTCATCAACATAACAAAGTGTCGGCGTGAATGAAAGTATTGCTTTTGTATAATTGATAAAGTTATGGAGGTTTTCTTCTTCTGATGAAGTGTAAACTTTCAACATGTAAGGTCAAAATCTAACACTGTAACGATGTTGTACTATCTGCTTTCTATGTATCCTCAAATTACATGTGGCTAATGAGAAGAAATAAAAAAAAAACATAAAGAGGTGGGTACGCAAATGTTCTCAGATTGAAACCTTATTCTTTTCCAGTGACAACGAGAATACACGATATTACTAGCTATAAGAACAATTACAAATGCTGAGTGAAATATCCCCTAAAGCTTCCAAATACTGCACTCGTTATAATGTTCTAAGATACACTCTGTTTTGTTTGGCACACGTTCCATCCACACAAAATATAATGAATGTATGTCATTTACTTTAGAGTACAGATATACAGGATACTGACAGATGCGGCAAAGTTAAATGTGGCACTCTCAGATGCGATAAAATCACTAATTAACAGATTGTCTGACCACTGACTAGCACCCACTCATGAATTTAGTCAGTCAGACGGTGTATTAATCAGCAAAAGTGTTTGTAAAACTCACAAATATTTTATATTATATTTTGCATTCCCTGCATAACAGAATCATATGTATCCGTATGGAAATATCATATAAGCACAAATGCACATTGTATAACGAGGTTTTCACATCATATAATAGCAAGTGTCATCTTAAGACAGCTCTGGTGTTCCATATATCCGATGGAAACATTTTACATTATAGTTCTCTTTGACCGTATAGAGGCCCATTTAAAAATGGCGGCCGTAATGTTAATTTCCATTTTTCGTGTACGGACGCTAATCTGTCTTTATATCGACCCCATGCGACTGTGTGTGTGTGTGTGTGTGTGTGTGTGTGTGTGTGTGTGTTATACGAGATATTTAATTATAATTTGTCCAATATGTTTTGTCATTATGATCATAACCATTGTAATCAGTATCCTCATGGTCGTAATTTCTTCCTTCTGCTCTTCCTAGTTTTGTAATATGACGCTCTTCTTCTTTTTAACAACAGCAACAACATCGATAATAATAATAATAATAATAATAATAATAATAACACGTATTAGCAGTAGTAGTAGTAGTGGCCAGTCAGGGTAGGTGGTTTGTTGAAGGGCAAGACTCAGTACTAGCTAATCCCAAACTTATTATTACACGTATTCTTGATAGCATTACCTACCTTATGCTACATTCACCGTTCCCTATCTTGGCGTTATCTATTCTGTGTTATCTCATAACCAGAGGAATCTTATAGACATAACAATATATGTGTTCTCATCTAACAATGACATTTTATGTCATTACTTAAGAAAATAATTTCATTTCTGATAAAATATCACTTCATCGATAAGATACTTGATATTTCTCTCGCTTTTGAAGAAAAATTGGGAATTATGTCTTCTTGCAGGTAAACATCAAGGACTATGTATCCGGTATCACGTTTGTTATAATACATTCCTTTCAGTATACACTGGATTCTTGAACTTATAAAAATTGGTTTTAAAGGGTTTTTAAAATTACAATATTTTACAAGTACTTTTAAGTATATATATATATATATATATATATATATATATATATATATATATATATATATATATATATATATATAGTGCTATGTTCACTTTAAGTGTTGAAATGATTTGAAAAATCACGTCTCAGTGTATTGTGGTGATACTCGGAAGCCTGAACCGATGCAAACATTACGTAATATCTGTCTGATATTATCTTTGGTGAAAACATGTATGAATATAATATTGGTAATTAATTTGTATCGGGTGGCTGAGTGTCTTGCCTCTTGAATTATGATTCCTTGACCACAAGCACAGTATACTGTTCTGCATAATGCCATGAAATCTGATTGAAAACAAATTCATTCAACAAGCCATATTCGTAAAAACTGGGATAGATTGCTCTGTGAGAAAAACTAAGGTCGAGAAAGTAAATACGTAGGATAAGACAGGGTAGGTGTTTTTCTTCATATAATTGTTAGTAGACAAAGCAGCCTTGTCAGCAAATATATGCATTTAGAAAATTATCTATTGACCTCTAAGTCCTACTTGTCCTTGGCTGATGTAGATAATACACATCTAAACGAAAACATGTTTGAATCTTTATGTTAATTTTCAGAACACATGTATGGTGAAACAATTCGCATGTTATAGAAATTAAAGACCAATAGTGGAAATAAAACGTCTTTGAAAACTATTTGTCTGTGTGTGCATCCATGCATGCATGTGTCATAAAATATTTTCTAATATACAGGCGGTAAAGTAAAATAATGTTTTAAAAAATAAATGTTAAGATGATATATGTGGTAGGTGTATCCCAGATTCCTGAACGTGGACAAGTTTGAGAAACAAATCATATATTTAAGGCCAAAAAGAATGACGACAGGTATCATTACAACATTAGATATTCTTAACAGGAGTTTTGCCAGTCATCTCCAAAAGAACCAGTGAGACTGATTATAATACTTACATATTTCATACAGTTTGATATATGCAAGAAGAGCACGTTGCGTTGTATCTGGGGGGCCCCGAGTGGCCGAGTGGTCTAAAGCGCTGTCCGTTACAGATCACTGCCATCTCACCTCTTTCTACGTGGGTTCGAGTCTCGGATTCAGCCAATGTGGGTATGTGAGAAAGCTTGCCAGTAGTTTCTCGTGGGTCGGTGGTTCTTTCCGCGGTTTTCCGGGTTCTTCCTCCACCATTAACACTGGCCGCCATGTATAGCCTATCGTGTGCTGAAAAATGACGTTAAACCCTACAACAACAAAGCGTTAGATTTGTTTCATTCAACATGCCCTCTCTTCGTGCCATGTAACCATGGATTCAGTCAGTATAAAAATTACAATCCAGAATATAATGCTAAAAACACATCATTTGACAGGGTCTATGATAGACTCCAACGGCAAACATACACGTTACATATCCATCCTGGATATCGATCAGAGTGCAATGAAAATTTAGTGATTTAAGGCTAAAAGGTAGACTAAAATCTTGGATTATTATACAGTCAGATCATACTTAACGTATTTTTCAAGAACATGGTTGCTCATCGCCACTTTATAGTGAGCATGCATTGAGACAATACCGTTAAATGACGTTGCTTTTCTGCACGGCTTGCAACAAAGAATATATATTCTATATTTCAAGAAATATAACATGCATATGTGTATGTCAGGCATTTGATACACACCTTGTGTGTTAATCTGGGTTTAAAATATCATTTACAGAGAAACAAACTGATGATCAAACCTTTGAACTTCTTTTATCTCTTTTCAGCACCAAAGAGCAGACGGTCAACAAAAAGTCGCGTGGCCTTTTCAGTATATTGATCGAAATGTGATTATGGAGGTATTACCTTAGCTCCGCGTGAAATCGTTCCATTCGACTCTGTTCAACTAAACGAAAGAAATGGATTCGATACAAACATTCATGCTTTTATATGTCCGCTGACGGGTGCCTACTTTTTCACCAATACTATGGCAGCTTGGCAACACAAAGTAGAAACAGAGATCTTGCTGGATGGACAAAGAAAGGCTATGCTAACTACCGGAAATCCGCATGATGAAAACCTTCAAAGTAGTAATTCTGTCCTCATTCACTGTCAGCAAAATCAAAGAATCTGGGTATCAGTTGACTCTGGAATTGGAATAATGTGCGCGAGCGCTCCCTTTACTTCGTTTTCGGGTTATTTATTATGGGAAGACGTCACAGAAAGTTCTTAAAAACATAATTGTTGCATTACAAGGACTGCATTTAAATGGCAACAATTAAAATTATCGGTAACTTATTTCCTATATGTATATTATTTCTTTATAAAGGAAACTAGGAAACTGACCCCCCCCCCCCCCGAATATACAATGTACATGTTTGTGTGCAAATAAAACAGTACACAACTATCAAATTCATTTGTTTCTGATTTAATTTGATTTTATCTGTTTTCCCCACATGTTTTAAATTAATCAATTTCACATTTCAATTTTTTCTATTCCTCTGTACGTTTATTGTTCATTTTGGATCGGACATTGTGGCAAATTCCAAAAATAATTTAACCCAATTAGAGGTTTCTTTCTCTGGAACTATAAAAATCTTTTAAAATTGACCTGAGTTGCAAACATGTTTTCAGTATCGAAATGAAATATTTCCAACCTTCGTATACGATAATATGAGTAATAAGTACTATGAAAAGAAATAAGATGACGGCACGAATTCTAAACAACAAATACAACATATGTGCCATGCATGCCAATTCAGTGTATTGAATTTTATGGTTACCTGCCATACACTCTATCAATCGAACCAATTATCCCAAAATATTCGACTCTCTTAACTTTGGAGCACTAAAACTGATAGCGCCAAAAAGTAACATAAAATATTTCGAAACTTGAACATGTAGTACATTTTAAAATTGTGTAGTTCTAGAAATTTTACGAACGATTAGATTTCCTCTTTCTTAGAGCTCTACACTATACTTTTGCATGGTTCTTTATTAGTCGCGTTCAATTCATTCAAATTAAAACTTTGAAACACTGTTTTAGATGGAATGAACAATAACTTATCGTAACCTTTACTACAAATTTCGACAGCTCAGACTTGATGTGAGGTGACATACAACATTTAATAGACAGGAGGACATGACAGAATATTAACCTTTGGGTGAATGGCATCATAGACTTAAATGTGTATGTACATGACTGTAAAGATAAAACAGCACCGATAAATGGTTTCGACAAATTGATGATCAGAAACGTATGTAAGTCCTGCCATATAACTTGATGTATCCATATATATATATATATATATATATATATATATATATATATATATATATATATATATATATGTATATATTCTATGCAAAAGACAAGGGAATTTATTTCTCAGCGCTTTCATTTTGGATTGGAAACCACGATGTTCAGAAGGCATCATGTTTACTCCATGCATCTCTTTCAAACGTGTGTGTTCTAATTGTTCTGTTTAATGGGTGTAACAATTTGTCAGAAGTTTCAAAACATGTATATTGCACAGGATTGAAATGTCAATTCACATATATAATAGGACTGAAACTTGCCTAATTCTAAGTGACGAGCTGTCTTTCTCGACAGAATTACATAAAGAGCGTCACGTACGAGAAATGCAATCGATTATGAGTGTTTGAACATATACTTCTCGCAGAAGATTGTTCTTTCTATCATTGCGCAATTGCCACTGGTCTATATTATTTTAATTCCGAAAATCATATATGTCCAGATCCCTTCCATCGTACTGGAGTTTCTTCCCTTAACATGTACCACATGAACTTAAGATAGGGCATTCCAACCAAGGAGTGCCGTTAGTTAGGAATGCCAGTACAATAGAATTTTCACAATCGTGTTCATTGCAGGAGCATCTTAGACACGAGTTCTCAATATAGAAACACTTGAGAGCTTCTTCAACTTTCCTTTGAAATGTTAACATTGTGAAATGCATCCATTGCAACACTTGATATAAACTGAGATCACTGGTGAAAAGAAGATATCTGGGGTAAAGTGACTGTCGGTTGTCCTAAGATGTATGGGTTCAAAATCATAACGATCAGAGGGGAACATGGTGGTAAATATTCGAAGCATGTATGAATCAGCATTAATTTGCCTGAAGATAGACTACAATGCTGTACGAAACAGCGAGGGAATATTTTATCAGAGTGGATAGTGATGGTTCCAAAATTAGCTAATTTTAACTAAAACTTGGAAACATCCTGGTACTAGAAGATAAAAAGGTAAACTCTGTGTGTGTGTGCGTGTGTGTGTGATCTGGACTGTTAACGTAGCTTTAACAATTGTTCAGTCATATCGCTATGATGTATGCAGTGTGACAGTTTATTGTGATATCTAGCACTCGGGCATCACGCCGCAGACATGTAGTATGATGTCCCACCCAGTCACCTTATCCTGACACCAGGCCGATCAGTCCTAACACTAACCTCTTAATGCTGAGCGCGAAGCGAGGCAGCTGTTAGTACCATTTTTGTAAGTCTTTGATATGACTCGCCAAGGATCGAATCCACGACCTCCTACATCCGAGGCGGACGCTCTATCCACTATGCCACCGGAGCGGTAAAAAAATAAATAACCTGAAGCGTAGAAGATCTGCTAGAAATGATGCACCTTTCAATCACAAATCTAGACGCAGAACACCAAAGTGTCTGAAATATTTAAACATATGCTTGTGTTTCAAGTCTGAAAGGAATCAGGAACAGGTCTTTCTGCCTGTAAAAGAAACTGTAATCCACCCAAAATTGTTAGCAAAGACAGCGGTTCTTCTTGTATATACTACATACTGACACAAGTCAAGATGAGCTTGAGGCTGCATTACATTAGAAGGAGTAATCAAAAGACCAATAGCCTAGCCAGAAAGCGATTTTTCAGGACTAAAACATTTCTCTGTCCGAAAGAAGGAAATTCTAGCTTTGAAGAAATATTACACAGCTGTTTGTATGGCAGTGGATGCAGAGTTTACACAGACAATACACCCATGAATTAAGTCCTTAAAAGTGCATGACAGGGCACAGATGGTAGGCTGCCTTTGCTGAGTCTACATTTGATATAATCTATATTAGCGTGATGTTAGTGTGTGATGTCCGTTCAAAATAACATCACCTGACAAAAGTCGGTCTTAGGTGTGATACTGAAGATGTACATAGAAACGTTACATGCCATCATCAGCTTACGGCAACCAAGAAGCTACGTTCAAACCTTTTCGTTATTTGAGGAAGAAATTAGTAATCACGTATCGTGTGTATGATTATTATAGCACATGTGAAGCTAAACATAGCTTGAGGACGCTCAACAATATGATAAAAGCACTGTAAATTCGTCGCCTATTGTTCTGAGGGTAGAAGACCCGTATACATTACACGGAAAAATGCAAATTTACTGCCTTGATCAAGGAAGGTAATTGTCTAGTTCTCAAGCAAGGTCTGTTCAACTATTCGACAACGAGACAACGAAAATAACTAGCTATAGATCTCACATAATCCTCTCTTTAATGGATTCATTTAGCATCACAGTTTACTTAGTACATATCCATTTAGGTCAAGGTTCTTTGAAAAGTTGTTTGACAGCAGAACCTGGTCTGTTGAGAGGCATGAAATAAGAAAGAACACCATGCCACCCAGTGGGAAAAGTCCATCGTTAGATGCTTAGCAGCACTAGATTTAGCCCGGACCACACGTAAGACGCTAAATACGTGTCACATTACGGGAAGAAAGTGAATATAAACGTTCCATAAGTTCCACTAAACAATCTGCTACAGACGAAAGTCTTAACAAATGATTAACAAAATTTCAGATGATCATGCGTAGCAAGATAAAGTGCTCCAAATCCTCCCACATCATTACCAAAATGTTCAATGAAGAATTAAAGACTTCTGCATGAGATTCTGTCTAGGGATTGTATATCATAAATACTAACAACTTTGCCCTAGAAATAAGCATTTCTACAGAGGAGGTTTGATTGTTTCAAACGCTTGATCATCCTCTCGTATTTTCTCTCAGCCAGTATTCGATTGGACACACAAAAGATCTCCAAAAAACATTATGTGCATTTACCCAATAGTTTGAACATGACTGAAAAGAGTTTAAGAATTGCTTTACATTTATTTTAAAAGAAGAGCTCATTGTGCCATGCCCTTCAATAATTAAAGCCTCGTGTATTTTGCGAGGAAACTGATATTATCTTAGCGCTCATTTACAGTATTTGGAGTCAAAATAGCTTTTATACAGAAGATTAAATAAAGTTGAAAGTAACTTGTAAAATGTCGCTTACCAAGGTAAAACCACTATTGATTTTCTAAAATCTATAAATACCTGATCTTTTTCCACTGCTCTGAAATAAACTGTACTAATCATTTAAATGGAATGGTATGCACCTGTACGTGGAAGGAGAGTCTCGTAAACATGCTTATTTTTGTTTTCGTTTAGCGTATCATTTTAGTTTCTCTCGTTTTCAGCAGTATTATCACAAGAGCTAGGTTGTTTCCAACAAATTAAAGACAGTAAACTATTTCTCCTCCAATAATAATTCCTGTTGGAACCATTATGTCCTGTAGATGCTAAGTTACTTATCTAGATCTGTCAGAATAAACTCTTTATTTTAATTGTACTGGACGAGGCAATTGCCGTAGTGCCTCCAAAACCTTCTTTTGTGTAGCTTATATATGGAATATTTTAAAGTAGAGCCTTTTCAGTTTTCATCGTCTCTGAAGAAGCTCATATTTGTTTCAATCCAATTGTTATTTTCCTGACAGGATGCACATGATTGTTTTACACTGTTAAGAT
Source organism: Sinohyriopsis cumingii (assembly GCA_028554795.2). Taxonomy (NCBI): domain Eukaryota; kingdom Metazoa; phylum Mollusca; class Bivalvia; order Unionida; family Unionidae; genus Sinohyriopsis; species Sinohyriopsis cumingii. The sequence continues at coordinate 41,429,790 of CM068838.1, forward strand.
TTGGTTCGTGCTCTGTATCTTTACTTTTCAGTTTTTAATGTTTGGCTCTTATCCAATGTAAAAATCTTTTCATATAAAGTAAGCAAACCATGTGGGTTCCGATTATAAATTGACAGAAACTGATCAGTGGGCTGGTTTTCTATATTTCAATGACATGTCGATCTACTGGATCTAATGTAACTACATTTGATTTAGATGGAACATAGTTAGATACACCAAGCCTTTTCAATTCAAGCCACATACAAAAATTGTTCACACTTACTACCCGGATCCACATGGCGTGGTTGAGTCTAAAAGGCATACATCTATATACAGCCTTACATTAGTTTGATTTTCACTTGAAACGTTGTTAGCGAACTAGGTAAGGAATAAACATATCTTACCAACCAGCATCTATTTCTTACACGAGCAAATGTATCTGTTAAACAATGGAATGAATGATCAATGCAAGACCTGCTGGGTACATGGAGACAATTTAATATCTCTGTTCCAAAGTGGCTTCCGATATAGCCATAGTACCAACAATCATATGGTTAGACTTGGAATTTTTACGTGCGATAATTTTTTTTCAAGAAAGAACACTTAGTAATTATTTCCTTCGATTTTGAAAAGGCCTATGATGCAAAATACAAGTACAAAATGATGAACGCCCTGTACGGTCTGTGTCTAAGGGACCGTCTACCCACATTTATATCGAACTTTTTCTCAAACAGAGAATTTATGGTTCTAACGGGTTCCACTCTCTCTCTGATATATACAAGCAAATAATCGGTATGCACCAGCAGTATTTAATCTGCTACGCTTTCTAACAGCAAGCTTATTACCATTACAAAATGTTCGGTTTTCGGTGTCGATTGCTCCGGTTATGTAGATACTTTCCTAATACGTTAACAATCAAAAAGCATGATTACAATTGAACATCAATTTCAACAAATATAAAGAAGATTAAAACTTAGTCTACTGTCAATAGTTTTAAATTCTCAATATCAAAAACGGTATCTATGCATTTTTGTCAGCTATGAAGACGACATGATGATCCTAAACTCAGCTGGACGGAACATATATATCCTTTGTTGCAGAAACACAGCTTTTAAGTATTGTCTTCAAAAGAAAACTCACCTTCATTCATCAGATAAAGAAAAAGAAAGCTAGATACTTGAGAGCCATTGGTTGACTCTGAGTAGCAGCTCGCGCTGACTGAGGTGCTGATAGAAAAGTCGTTCCTAATCTATATCGAACCATTATTAGATCTAAACTGGACTATGGTTGTATTGTTGATGGTTCAGCAACAAAGTCGTTCTTTATGATGCTTGACCCAATTCACAAGCAATACAACATGCCGTCACACAACAATCGAACCGTTTGGACCCTTCTTTTGTGTCTGTTTTCCAAACCAAATGCAAAACATTAAATCAGATTAAACCGAATGACATGCCTACCTTTGGCTTTAGAAGATCTTCCAGTACAGTACACAAATTAACCTTCCAAATTCCAGAAATCTTCTGTTTCTGTAGCATCACCCTGGCTACTTAAAGAACACAAATACTTTTTACGCTGCATGAAAGTAGTGAATAGGGATACCGTAGGGACTATAGGGCATACCATTAAAAACACCCTTGGGTCAATATAGGGACAATGTAAATTTAACATGGGAAAAATGGCTGGGTCAATATAGGGACAATGTAAATTGAACATGGGAAAAATTGCTGGGTCTGTCTAGGGACAATGGGAATTGAACATGGGGAATAGATCGTGGGACTGTCTAGGGACAATGGGAAATTTAACATTACGGAATCCTCTGGGGGGATATAGCCTCAAGGGAATTTAACATATGGAAATTGAACATGGTGGGTCTGTATAGCGTCAAGGGGAATTTAACATGGTGGGACTGTCTAGGGACAATGATGCTAGAGGGTCAAACACAATAGAGAGACAGAGACATACATACACTAGTACAAGCGTGAAATTTATATATAAAGCATTACCAAGACCTGAAATCTTGCTGGGGTGTTCAAAAATTTGCATAATTGTAATGATGCTATAAATAGCTATAATCAAGGAAATGCTCAACGACAAAATGGATGTGACTAAAAGTAACGCTAAAATGACGAAATTGTCCCAGAATTTAAAGGAAAATAAACATATCCCCGAAAATTAAGTTACAATGGTCTAGACTAAAATGGATAAAATTAGTAACTACTTACAATATCAACTTGTGTGACGGTCGTGGATAAACACCCATGTATCTATTTATAGCTACAATCAGCTGAAATTCCTATGAAATCTCACTATCTATTTATAGCTACAACTTGTGGGTTATTCCTTTGGAAAAACCCCACTATCTTATCATAGCCTCAGCTTGAGTGACGTTCCTGTTTATGAACTCTAGTACATATGTATAGCTACAACCTGTGGAAAACCCCAAGTCCATATTTATAGTCTCAAAATTTCCAGCGTCAGTGACGTCACTGTACTGAGTTTTATAGGGACAAACAGAGACCAATACACACACACACGCACACATGCACACCACAGAGGGAAGAAGAAAAAACAAACCCAAAATATACTATTCACATAGGGAAGAGGAATAAAACCAACATATATACTATCTAGACGTTCTTACACTAACACACACACACACAGAGATCGAAGAATAAAACCAAAATTAAAATATACTATCCATACAAACGTACGCGAACGCATACAAACCCCAAATATACTATCCATACAAACGTACGCGAACGCATACAAACCCCAAATATACTATCCATACAAACGTACGCGAACGCATACAAACCCAAAATATACTATCCACACAAACGTACGCGAACGCATACAAACCCCAAATATACTATCCACACAAACTTACGCGAACGCTTACAAACCCCCAAAATGCTATCCACACAACGTCGCTAACGCATACAAACCCCAAATATATTATCCACACAACGTCGCTAACGCGTACAAAACCCAAATATACTATCCATACAAACTTACGCGAACGCATACAAACAACAAATATACTGTCCATACAAACGTACGCGAACGCATACAAACCCCAAATATACTATCCACACAACGTCGCTAACGCATACAAACCCAAAATATACTATCCACACAAACGTACGCGAACGCATACAAACCCCAAATATACTATCCACACAACGTCGCTAACGCATACAAACCCCAAATATACTATCCACACTCGGGAGGAAGAAGAAGAAAACAACCACATATACGATCTACACAACGTACGCGAACACACACACACACACACACACACACACACCACAGAGGGAAGAAGAAAACCATTATACACTATCCACACGGAGTGAAGAAATAACCCTTTATATATACTATCAACAGAGAGTGAAGAAAATAACCCATTATATTCCATCAACACAGAGTGAAGAAGAAAAAGTTTTTTGAAAGCACCTAAGCCCTCACCTGCAATGACCAACTCTGCCAAACACCTACACCCCACCCCCACCCCCAACACTACAAAACCCATTTAACCCGTTATTTTATGGCATCAATGTGTGATTTAGGAAACATCAAGACACAAAATGATGGATGAATAGACTGACTATTGTTTACCGACTTGCATGCCTAAAAAGCGTGCGTGAAGGAAAACATCCTTCCATTTCAATTCTAACTAAAACATGATCCAGAGGGATAGAGTGAGGTGAAAGAGCACAATTTCATAAAGTGTGAGTAAAAACAAAACACGCCATCCTTATTATACAATGTCAAGACCAAGAGACACTTACGTTTTCTTTCTGGTCTATCCTCTTTTAGAAGGTAGTATGAAATTTCACATCAGGGCCAACGCACCGGCTCACATTGTCAATTTTTCCATTTCCATGTCTTCACTGGCACAAGTTCTTCCTCATCTTCAATTTCTTCTTCTTCTGAATCCCTCTTCTCTTTTTTGTCTTGTTTCTGTTTCTTCTCTTTTCTCTTAGGACACTCTGAATCCCAGTGTCCTTTCTCCTGACAACGATATTAGGTATCTTGACTTTTGTCTCTCTTTCTTAGACGAAGCAGGTATTCTGGAGATAAATACCCATTTACCTTTGTAGATATAGCAAACTTCATCAGCACTTACACACTTTCGTATGACTCTCATCACATCAACGACCAAAAGAGTAAGATTTTGCCACTTTCGCCTGTGAATTATGCTTTCGTATGACTTTTAGCATATATTTGACCAGCAGGTCGATCTGTGCTGACTCTTCATCTTCTTGATCGTTTGAGAGTGGAATGAATACTCTGACGCTAAGACACTCTCCCTATATACAGGGACCTGCTGCGTATGAAACCTAGTCAAATGTAATTTTTGCAATAAGATGAAACGATTTCACTGAGAAAGTTAAAGGCAATGACGTGCCGTGTCGCCTCACACAAGACCTGAAGTGTTAGCTCAAATCCGTGTCAGCGATTTCGAAGACGACATAACTGAGCTTTAAACAGTGCTCTCCATTTATGCCACAAAACCACGAGTCCTGATTCACGCCAAAAGAAATTTCGTTCGGTCCATAAAAAATAGTATCACATCTGAGAAACGCAAAAACGAACTTCCAGAAAACTGAGAACGACGGCTTACACCTACAACATGAAATGTATGAGTTCAAGTAGTGCGTAAAACTTAGTCAAATTAAATTTTTATAGTCAAGACGAAACGATCTCTTTTCGAAGAAGAAAGCAGACACCAAACGACAATGGCGATCCCTGTCACACAACACTTTTCAAAATGTTTATTATTAGAGGTTTGTTCTAGCGATCTGCACGGTTAAATTAAATGTTGATGTATTTTGCAATAAGACGGACACAATTTCCATGGGATCGCCCATGGTACCATTGTTCGTGCATTAGTTTAATTTTTTTAAATATTTTTTTTATATAAATCGCCTATAGGATAGACCCAGTAAAGCATGGCCATTCTCGTCACTGTGTGAATAGTACTCAAGTCAATTCGAAGTGAACGCGGTAAGAAAATAAGTATAGCCAATGAAATGGCTTACAACGGGTGATGCATTGTTTTGTTCTAGGACTGTGTGGCATAATAATCCCTACGCTCTTGCGTTGTTACCATTACAGTGCAGACAGACTGGAATGTGAACTTACAAGCCCTCTTTGTGTATTGTACCATTTCTTCTTACCACATCAAAATACTGAGCGTCACAGTATTGGTTCGCGTTTTCAAGCTGACCATTTTTTTATATCTTACTTAAACATTTTAACATAAACACTCACACTCACATCAGTAGAGTCAGAACAGACGTGTTACAGTATTGAGGGGCATGTTATCTTTCTTTTCTTCAAACTAATAAACTTTTGGTTTGTATGAAGTAAAGAACCGAAAGTACAGTGAACCTCAAGGATGATGACCCAATCTGTCTGTCTATTGATGCGTGTATTTACTTAAGAAGAAATATGACCTCTAAAAAAGAGATACGGCAAGCATGATTAGAATGAACACAACGATGTTTTCCTTCAAGCCCGTGTAATTTAGAGTTTCAATCCTCTTTCAAGACAAACTTGGTCTCTTTTTGTAGGGCTTGAAATAAAAAAAAATGAAAAATCTTAAGCACTTTACTATAGATAATTTCATCAACAGACTAAACAACATATATACCGTTACAACACCAGAAAGCCTTAAATCTTCTATCAAAAAGAAATGCATCAAAAAATTAAAGATTAACGATAACTAACCGATGAAACCGAATTTAACAAAAGCAATGACATGTGAAGAAATGTCTCTCACTTTGGAAAGGTAGGCGAATGTAATCTGTCATGCACCATCAACTTGAAAAAAATATAAACAGAGAAAAATCTGAATTCAAAATTCATTTTTTAAAAAAAATTTGTTTCGTTTCTTTTTTCTTTTTTGGAACAAATCTAAGCACTAATATAGAATGGAAAAGGGAAAATGCACATAAAAGCTTTGCTATTTCTGAAAAAATGAGGGGATATTCCTAATGTTCATAATCACCTATATATGCTTGGACTTGTCTGTGACTTATCCACAAAACAAGATATACATATTTCTGGTCAAGCTGCAAGTGTGTGCGTGTTTTGGAAAATGGTAAAAATTGGATATACAATTTTCTCGTGACACTTATAAAGTGAAGAGTCTGTGCAAGTGTCAAAAGCCAAAGTCATATAAGTTTTGTATTTTGTACGGCTTGTAAAGATTTCCACTTTAGAAAATGTGAAGTATCACAAATTATTATCACAAACAGAAGTGGAACATAGGGGCTTGCAAGAAAGAAAATAACCCAGACAGTTGGTGTCATCAAGAGTGCTAGAGACGGTACCCGAACTTGCTTGCTTGCTTACTTGAATTAAAGTGATTTTCGCTCCAATGGAGCATGTATCACTGGTTTAATCACGCACCGCGTGATTTTTTATTACACCTGGGGAAGGAAAGAGAGCCTCATCCCCCAGGCTTTTATGTACTCACAGACTACTTTTAAATTTAGCCACTCAAGGTGTAGGACTAACTAGTCCTTACCAACCTGACGGAAAGGCTTTAAACATGAGTGGGAATAGTCGCACCACACACTCATTTTTCTTAGTTGGTTTGAAATGCCTCAGGTGTCAACCGAAGCAGTATGTAAAGCCCGCTACGATTGGTCGGTAGCGATGACGTCACATTAGGACACATGGGCGTGTGGCAGGTGGAAATCGTTCCACATTCTGCCACGTGTACGATGTCCGAGCGTGGTAAAGGAGGAAAAAAGGTGCTCAGCAAGCCAGCGATGGATGTTAAGTACTCCCCAAAACGCCAGCCCGTACTTATTTCAAATCAAGTCCCGTTTTTGCTAATGGACAATAAAAAGTACCAATAATGTGTTTTCCACCTGTGCAATTAGTTCAAATTTAACGAGTCTGTTAAATTTCCTACTTCCTAACGTATCTATCTAATATTAGTACTTAGTATATATAAAAATAACCATACTGGTCTTATTTAAATTAATATGTCTAAGCGACATATACACATTTTGTCACTGTTAGGTTTAACAAGTTAAGTTTGTTGTGGTGTTCCAATGGGTCAAGTTTGTTTCGAGAATAGTTTAGTCAAGGAGGGATACTAAGTCAAATATGGTTCCCTATTTAATAAAAGGGATTTCCGTACAGTAGCGCCAGTACTTAAATACCATAAAATACAAATCACCACTACACTACAAATAACCAATACAGGGAACTATTTTACTACTCTATCCCTGGGTCAGTCGAACCACGATTTCAATCCTCATTTCACATGTGACTTTGCACCATATTTACCATCATGCCAGCAATAAAATGTCTCCAGATAATGGAGCAATTCCTTCTCATTTATTCCATTATACACAGTATCAGTCCCAATCGAGATACACAATCAATCAACACGGATTTTAATATGAACTACTTGGCTTCATGCCTACTTGTCCAGCTCTGACCTGAACCCAACTATGAACTTAACCATGCCATAATGAAACCCCATCAATACTGCACTCTGTGAACTTTGCCCCTAGAAAATGGCTAATTACTCGGGCTGAAGAATATTTCCACAACAATGAATTCCCATAATTAAAAAAAATCAATAAATTCTAATAAATCTATAAATTGGAGACGTAAATACAAATGGCACATATGGTATAATAATAATAATAATAATAGTGGCAAGTCAGGGTCGGCAGCCGTGGTTTGTCTTAGGGCAAGACACAGTACTTCCATGGTTTCGGCACTAAATATGTTGTTGTGCAGTTAAACATACCTAATCCCAAACCTGTTATACTTGTTCTTGTTAGCATGACTTACATTATGCCACTTTCCAGTTCTCTATCTTAGTGTTATCTATTCTGTCTTATCTCATAATACACGTCATACCTGCCAGAGGAATCATATAGACATAAAAACAACAGTGATTCAATGGCATTTTCTGTCTTTACTTTGATATTATTTGTATCCTTCTTGCTTAAATGTACAAAATTATGTAACTCACAAGATTGCTTTTCTCTTGATCTCCAAAGGGATTTAAAGGAGATAGTAGAAACATTTGCGGAGTACAAAACAAGACTAGACCGTATGGAACATATGGAACAGCGCCTTCAGGAGATAGAGGGAGTCGTTGACAGGGTAGAAAAACTTGAACAGCGCCTTCAAGTGGCAGAAAGAGTTGCTGATAGGGTAGACAAACTTGAACAGGGCCTTCAAGTGGCAGAACGAGTTGGTGACAGGGTAGACAAACTTGAACAAGGCCTTCAAGTGGCAGAACGAGTTGGTGACAGGGTAGACAAACTTGAACAGGGCCTTCAAGTGGCAGAACGAGTTGGTGACAGGGTAGACAAACTTGAACAAGGCCTTCAAGTGGCAGAACGAGTTGGTGACAGAGTAGACAAACTTGAACAGAGCCTTCAAGTGGCAGAGAGAGTCGCCGATAACTTAGACAAATTTGAACAGATTCTTCACGTCGCAAACGTACGTCTTAAAGAAGCAGAGGAACGAATCGAGCAATTGCAAAAGGTAGTGAAATCAGACCTTATGCATACCAAGAAAGGAGTCAATATTAGAAATGAAACTACAGACATTCCCGAGAACTGTCACCAGCATCCACCAATAAAAGTGTCAAAAACGGATAATACAATAACAGATAGAAAAACGAGTTTTAAAATTGCAAGCCACGAGATCACAGTTGGTAAGGGCAAACATATTAGTAATTTACTAATCTGTCATTCACAGATCAACCGATCTCCTGCTCGATCTCCACCTAGATTTCGTCACAATTGTGTTTGTTTAACTTATATCAGATAGAATTCATTCAACATGTACACAAAATCATGTCTTAATACCGCAGGCGTTATTCAATGATACAACAATACTAAAATTATAATAGCTTGAAATAGTAATAAAATAGTAATAATAATTTCATTTCTGGAAAAATATTAAATAATAGATAAGACATATTATAATCCACTCGCTTGTTGAAGAAGAATTGGTGATAAAGAAGAAAACAGTTTTCGTAAATTGATTTTGCAGCCAATCATAATAGCTATGGATGTATCGTGTCGCGTATCTTGAAGTGCACTCGCCACAATAGAAGTAGATGTTAGAACCTTTCATAAATATAACGCATTTATAACATGCTGCACGAACAATTGCGAATTCATTTATCAACGTGTAGATCACACACACACACACACACACACACACACACACACACACATATATATATATATATATATATATATATATATATATATATATATATATATATATATATATATATATATATCTTCTGAATGTTTCATTGGAAATCAAACGTCAAGGCTCAAGGTGATATGGTTTCACTCACTTGCCAGAAAATAAATCTGATGAAGAGAGCTGGTAATATAAATCTGATAATTAATTTCGCGGAAAAAAGGAATACGTGCATGAATGTAACATCGGCAATTGACATCTACTATATGGTTTTGTGTATCACCCCTGAAATATAATTCGATGACCATTATAAGTTTTGTGTTGTCTTACATCATGCCGTGAAGGATATGGTGGAAAAATAAAAATAATGCAACTGAACCTTATTTGTATCCTAAAGGTCGAGATATTGAATGGCAAAGATAACATGTTTCGTTTATTGTCATTTCACCATTGTACTTGTACATGCCTGATGTAAATGAGTGACATCTAAATCCGAAATACATTTCATTTCTTAATTTAAATATTCAGTACATGTATGTGGTTAAACACTTAGCATGGTACATAGCTTAGAAACTAGCAGTGGAAAGTGGAACAAAACTGGTGAGAAAGTAAATATGTTTGTGTTATAAGATATTTTTCAATATACAGATGGAAAACAATAAACATCCTCTTTCGGGGGGAGGGTATATTGTCTACATAATCATCCAATATTTGCACTGCAACTAAATGTAAAAGGTCCATTTATTTCAAATAGACAATTATGTAGACATGTTATAATCAACGTCTTATTCCAAGAAAACAAAAAACGTTTGCTTGTTGACGCACGGAGTTACATGATTCACATTTACTGTATATCTTGCACCAGAGAATACATTAATTAATTAATTAATTAATTAATTAATTAATTAATTAATTATTTGATAGAGCTGATGAACGTTCTGCTTAACATTTTTTCAGCACCAAAGTATCGGCGATCAGTGAAAGATCGCGTGGCGTTTTCAGTGTATTGGGTGAAATGTGAAACTATTTCTTTAGCTGACCATGAAGTCGTTCCTTTTGACCATGTTCAACTCAACGAAGGAAATGGTTTCGATACAAACAGTATTGTGTTTATATGCCCACTGACGGGTATATACTTTTTCACCAACACAGTAGTAGGTTTTAACCACAAAGTAGAAACGGAGATAGTACTGGAAGGAGCAACAAAGGCTATACTAACTACCGGAAATCCGCATGATGAAAACCTCCAAAGCAACCATTCCGTCCTCTTTCGCTGTCAGCAAAATCAGCGAGTCTGGGTCAGGATATGGAAAAACCGAGGAATCGGGATTCAGTGCTTGGACGATCCGTTTACTTCGTTTTCAGGTTATTTACTGTGGGAAGACGCCACGGATAGTTCTTAAAAAGTCCGTGGTTTGGTAAAATGTAAGTCTTTGTGAATCAGTTACCACCCGTAATTTCTGGTAATTTTGTAAAACTTCGCATCATAATTTTTAGTCTTAGAATGTGAAATCTGTGTCTCTTTTCCACATGCGTATTTAATACACTATTAATAGACTACTGGTGATGAAGAGTGGTTAATTCGTGTTCATACGCATCTTTGAATTTATAAGCTGAATCATTGTCAATAAATTCATTATATTTCAGTAAAATTATAAGTAATTGCTATTTTTCAAAATTGCACTGATAATGTCTGTTTTATAAATGAAATTGATTGATCGTAGTTATAGAAATGTCATTGTATGTATGTATGTTTGTATGTATGTATGTATGTGTATATATATATATATATATATATATATATATATATATATATATATATATATATATATATATATATATATATATATATAACAGTATAGAAACTTTCCTTCTTCTAACCGACGAACTATCTTTCTGGCGAGCATTGATGATATATGAACTGTAATCAGACACATTCCTTTGTTTCATCAGTGTTATGTTCTTTTGCGTAAGGTGCGAACGTTACAATAACGGAATATGGTCCCTCTAAACAGATGTGTAGGAAGCTTTACACATTACAATAATGGAATATGGTCTCTCTAAACAGATGTGTAGGAAGCTTTACACATTACAATAATGGAATATGGTCTCTCTAAACAGATGTGTAGGAAGCTTTACACATTACAATAATGGAATATGGTCTCTCTAAACAGAAGGAAGCTTTACACCTACCTTATTTCCATCATAGAAGCAAACAAAACTGATGATAGCACCTTGATGAGCGTCTCCATATCTATGCTAAATATGAATTATCCTTGAAGTTCTTGAGGCGAATGATAGAACTATAAATATCAAACATACATTATATTTAGATGATTTGCGTTTCTTTTTGATTGGGTTTGATACAATTTCATATGTAAATAAGATCTAGGTGGGATACGAATCGTCTCATAGCGACATTTGAATGTCTTGCCTTGAGTAAGTAAAGGATTAGCTGTCTTACGTTCCATGCTTGGCAGTGACATTGACGGCAGTTTGGTGAAGTCCTAATACAAACGTATGACAAGAAATGTGCTTAGAAACAACGCAAAATGCTATACGAATGAGTTCTCGTGTTAAGTTTTCATTTTTCTTAATTTTGGTCTATAGTTGCCCAAACTATTTTCACTTTAATTCATTGAGAAGATCATGTCATGACAGTAACTAAATTTTCAACGTTATAGGACGGAAAATCGTCAGTCGAGATGAAATGATGGAATACTCAATACCACTTAGGCAAAGACTGTTCATTTAGAAAGCAGTTTAATTTGAACTCGATCAATAACGTATCATTATATCTTTGTAGAGTTGAATGATTATACATGTATTTGTATATGTGACAACATCTCACAAAGCGTATATGTCTCACCGGCATGTTAAAATAAAATTACACAAAACGTTGACACTTATTTCGACTATATTGTTCTTAAATTAGGTAACAGAAAAGACTGAAAAAGCATGTTTTGTAACATTTAACTAAAACATATTTTCCTAAACTATAAAGTGAAAAATTAAAACTAACTTGGGGTATTGTCAAAGAAGAAATCCTAAATAGTAATAATGTTATAGTGCATGGCCAAAATGATTAAGCATGCCAAATGAGTTCCAATGGCTGACTGCATTGTGCTGATCTGCCAATAGTCTGGAACAGTCTGATGTGTTAATAGTCTTGGTGTATCACAGTGATAGAATCCAATGTGTCCTAAACGAATCCTCATTAATTTCAGACCAGCTACTGAGTTCTAAAGTTTCAGCAGTTTGTAATTCCAGTGAATAATTTAACTAAATTAATTTAATCCTCTTAACTGATTGTCCTAAGAATGATATTTAGGATAGGAATATATAGTTCTCAGAAGGGTCCAATACTCATTTCCAGAAATTCTAGTTTCTTAAAATGGTCAAGGCCTACAGCAGTTAAACAAACTGAAATTAGGTCACATGTATTTCCTAGGATGAAACCCATAACCGAAATTCAAATTCTATTAAATTCGTCCACTAGATTGCTTCCACACCTCTCAAGGTCAAAAGGCCACGTCAACATGTTTATTCCAATTAAACGTTCAACGTTCATCCCACTATCTTAAACTACATAATGCGCTTACATTGCCCTTACAATAGATAAACATAAAAGTTAACGCACATAATATAGTTTTACATAACACACCCATCTGAAGAGTACATTCAAACAGGATAAAGAGAATAAAAGTTAAAACAAGAAATAAATGTGATGCTATGGTCACTGACTTGAAATATATAATGCATATATATATATATATATATATATATATATATATATATATATATATATATATATATATACTGATGAACAGTCACATTGACACACAGTCGATAAAGGTATCATCAACATTGATAGCTGATAAAATCAGTTCAAGTGCATCGAGATAATTAATACAAACGGACAAACATTATTGGTAGGGTAATAAACACTGAAGCTTATTCTAAAATCCATTCGCGAAACACTGACGAATGAAATGCATCGGTTGGTGGAAACTGAGTTTTGGTAAACATGTTCAAATCGCTCATGTACCCGTAGGAATAGATTTCTTCACGAGTAAGTTATGTAGCCGCTCCATCATCAACAGAACCATCGTATTGATGACTGATTGTAAAACGCTCATTACCATTGGCCGCTACATTGTCCAGGCTTGAATTCAGGAGATGCAGCAAGTCAATAAGCAGCAGTGACCCAGCTCAAAAGACATGTGTATTTACTTGTTGTTCAGAATGACGCTTTTTCCGCATGTTTTTGCACCTCCTTGCACCATCAAATGCCTATCACGCCAGCGCAGATTATTCAAAACAACTATGATTATTGTGTTGTATGGACTACTCCGCAGTCATAGATTACTTGTGCTGAGTGCGGACCATCTGTACGATCCAATGATGCGATAATGGTCACGCAATTTGTCATCTATGGAGCTTAAAGTAACATTGGTATAACCATGTCCACGGGAGAGGAGGGCTATTGTCTGATGCATTTCCCCGTAACCAATGGCGATTTTAAGAACACCTTTAACGTGTCCTTGCCGCAGCACAACATTATCAGCATAGTTTTGCCCATCGCATCAAACAGCAGTGTTATTCAGCTACTTGGGCTTCATTTGACTGAACATCGATTGAGTTATTGGGAAAGTTGAAGCACTCAAAGTTCATGTTTCGTCGAATTATTGTAAAATTCAAAATATTTTGCCCGGTTCTGACATGATTGTATGCATATATTTTTCACCGATTCTACTGATTGCAGCAAAAGCCATGGTCACCAAGCAGTTCTTGCTTGCTAAATAAATTCGGGCAACGTCGACAAGAAAAGATTTCATCGTGATGCTTGATGTGTTAGTTAAGCAACCGATAATGATTTTTTATCCACGTGTATCGAGAAGGCGACTCTGAACCATTCATGCTGCTTAGCAGCAGTAGATTAATTCCATACCGTTTAAGCGAATTTTGTCCTTGCATATATGGGGATAGTGCAAACACTCTCCCAAGTGTAAACGCTAACAGCAATAGCTGGATAAAGGTCTTCATTTTGAGAACAGCCTTAGTATCATGTATCACCAAACTTGTGTTTACAGCTAAGTATTGTTGGTATTCCGGCGGGCGAGATGTGAGGCAGATGGCAACGCCTATTCAAAACATCGTTTGTAATCATTTCTCAATTTTTCACTGACCACAGTGGAATATGTAAATATAATTATGCCAGTGAGACAGTATGCTTGGGGAAACATGTAACTGAACTTTCACACAGTTGTCAAGAGTCCACACTTATCCTCAATTAGTGAATGTTTACAGCGTCAAGAGAATCTTTACATAACCTGTGTTAAGACCGTCATTGCTGAAATCGGAATCTTTACAGTTTAAAATGGTACGATCACCGCTATGAATCCACGGGTTGCCACTTTTAACATATCCTTTTTTGGTGGTTTAAGATTACGCTGCTTAATCAAATGCGCACCAAGAACAATGTACACCCTAACCTCGGAGATGTGAGATAGCTGTAGCTTGCATATTGTTACGACTATATAGTCTTAAACCAAGTTACAGAAAAAGCAAACCAAACATGTTTAGTAAAATTCAACAAATAATTAAATCTCTAGAATGCAAAGTGAAAGTGTTTTTCAAAACGTTAATAAGAATGTTGTAATTCAAATGAATAATTTAAATAAATAATTCCGCTCAAATTATAACTTAACACAATTAAAAAGTCGGATCATTGATTCTCAAAGACCGATATTAAGAGTAAAATGTTAAGTAATTTTGTTTACTTAATTCGTATGTACGTCCCCACTTGATTTCGTGTTTGTTTATTTCGTGCTACTTCAAATGACCATGAAATATTAATTTGGAAATTACAAACAGTATTCAAGATGATTGATCTTGGAATGTTCATTTGAAAGACACGTTTCCCTTTAATCAAGTCTATGGTGCACGGAAGGTATGTTTAAAAACTATACTTTTACTATATTCAATAGTTATTTCAATGTCATCAATGTCGACAGTGGCATATTCACTACTCGTTTCATTATCTACACTGTGCGGACTAGTCAATGTCAACGACTACAACTTTGTCTAAGAACCTTAACGATGTCTGCATCGTTGTTCCAAAAAAACTCTAGAGTAGGAAAATATATAAAGAAGAACTGGACACATGTTTGAAAAATCAAATAAGATTCTTGAGCTTCTTTGACAAATGTCTATGATGCATTTAAGCAATTTAATCTGGTTTGGTTGGAATCACTCCATTGTTGTGATAATTTGAGTGACACATTAGATAGACTCATAAATTCTTCAAAATACCATACGCATCTTTTAGTGAACTTTCGCTCAATTTGTTTTATACATTCCTCGATATTGGTCTAATATAATATATTCTCACACAATATCTACGAAATATACAATAGCCACAATATTCTCGCCACAAAATATATATCTCTGCGAATATATTGTCTTAGACGAAGAAAAGTACAAAAACCAGCAAGTTTTGTAAAATTCAGCAAATATTTTATTTTCTTTTAATACAAAGTGAAAATTCAAAATTGATTAAGTGTTGTGAATTAAATCCCAAATAGTTCTAAAAGTTATCTCACGAATTTATGAAGTTCCAAACTGAATTACAGCGGTTTTCAAAATAAGTTCCAATATTGAATATATTGATGTGCCTGTTGTCTCACGCTAATCTTGCAATGGACTGGATAGGTGGCGAGCGATGTGCTGATTCTTGTCTGAATTCACTACAATTCCAAATTAATATTCCAGTCCAAGAATGTTAGTGAGCACTTAGTAATTCCAGTGAATACGATTTTGAATTAATAAATCCATAACATGTTAAAATTTAACATAACAATTCAACTGATTCGACTTCGGATGTTATAAGAAGAAAGAGTAATTTTGCAAATAAATAATGTTATAAAAATGGCTGACACAATAAAAAGCCAGAATATAGGCCAGTCTCCTCTACAAAACGATCAAAGTTGTCAGTTTAGAAATTTCCAAATGAGAAACATTACGTCACAGACTCAGATTCAAGTACTAACATTCAAAATAATCTCAATATTTAATCCACAATCAAAAGGAACTATCAGCTATATATTGTGTTGTTTACAAAATAAATGATACTGGTCAGGTACAATATGACACTGATTTTGGACAAAGTCAAGTACATAATACTGACGTACATGACATATATTTTTATAATCGTTAATAATTAAGAAAGACAACAAAAATTAAATATACTAAATAATAATATCTATAATAACATATTCTGTTACCAATATATTCTCATACAAGTAAAACAACCCCTGAATAAAATGTTGTTGTTGTTGTATGGTTTAACGTCATTTTTCAGCACACGATAGGCTATACATGGCGGCGGTATTAATGGTCGAGGAAGAACCAGGGAAAACCCCAGAAAGAACTACCGACCCACGAGAAGCTACTGGCAAGCTTTCTCACATACCCACATTGGCTGAATCCGAGACTCGAACCCACGCAGACAGAGGTGAGATGGCAGTGATCCGTAACGAGAGAGCTTTAGACCACTCGGCCACTCGTGGCCCTGCATACAATGTATTATGCAGTGTATTTGCGATCAATAATAACAGTGGTAGGCACCTATATCACTGTAATGGCCTCACTGCGTAAACTATTATAGTAACTTCGCTTGTAAATTCATTCCCCACGTGTTCTTGTGCATTTGCGTAAAAGACCAGCGGAGTTAAATAGTAAAGTCATGAGGTACAAAAAGGCTTAGATCTATCTTTGCAAGCCAAGTCCAAATTATCATTATGATACTATACCCGTGCAGTATCGTATATGTTACGTTGAACGACAAATGGTACAGATTTCTAAAGAAAAACAAGCTTGAATAATTAGAGCAGTAACATTGTTTAAGTAGCGATTTTAACTCTTAGAACAATCATAATCATGTTTGAAATAAATATATATTAAATCAGATATAATTAAATCAAATATACATAACAGGAATAGTAATAACAACCGTCATAAGTAGTATCATCATAAAAAGAACGTAAAATTGACTAAAAAACCTTCCAGTTGTCACTTGAAGAACGGTACATAATAGACAGTCCGTTTTAAGGTCAACACAAGACAAATCTGATTGGCTGTAACCACAACGATTTGATAGTTATCGTTCATAAAGTCCTAGACCAATGATATCCTTATTTACAATGAACCCTTTCAGAAGTAATTAATGAGGGACATGGTGAATAAATATTACATTCAACGTCGGCTGATTCAGGATAACTAAGTATCTTTTCTCGTTTTATTTTCCGTTCGCCCCATGATGCATCGGTACCAATCTTTACCAAAAAAGTGTATATTTTATTGTTATTAAATGAATTGGTTGCGACTCTAACCAAGGTATCAGGAAATCTATTTATCATCGATAATAAATTTATCGAAACACACGCTAACATTAGTGATCTAAAATGAATAAACTGTGGTGAGTCACCATCACTATAGCTCACAATTGAACCTAATTTAGTTTCATCCGATAACTAAGCATCATACTGGCTTATAAATGTACCTTTCATTGTTGTATCAGTAATTATAAAATCAAGATATTTCATTTTCGAGTGAAACAATTCTGCATGATAACTATTTCCAATTGGTCGTACAAGCTGATCATAATTTTCACATTCGAAACATTGAAAAAACCAAACGACATAGGGTCACTTTTACTAATTTTCTTTATCAAATCAAATATATCACTGCAATACACTTTACAGCTCTATCTAGTGGAAATATTGTTACGACGGTCTCATCACACGTGCGCGTTATGATCAACGATCTGTATCGAAGCTGCCTTTGATTTATATTTTGATTCTTACGAAATCTCGCCGGTTATTGTCTTCACCTTTATCGGAAATTTTAATTGTTTTCCAACTCGACAACGTCGTTAATCGTGGCTCCATTTCCTTGACACGCTCATTCGTTGAACCATTTCCACGAACACGTTTGTGAAATATTTTTTTAACTAGCTCGGCTGCACAATTCAGCGTCGAACGTTTCATCGGTTTGAGATCAACAGCGCTAAGTTCATCATGCAGCGAATATATCGCATAAACAACTTCCGCCAGAGGATAAGCTCGTTCTTAATATGGTTTCTCAGTACCAGTCAACATTCCTGGTTTGGAATTTTTATTTAACTTTACAATATTTTCAGCATGATGTAATCGAACAGTTTCAGATTTGTCACGGATAATACATGTGTCGTCTACGCGTCAGTATATACCGCTACGATACATTTTATTCTACAAAAAGTATTTTTATTTGTCTCGATAATCAATGATTGTTTTTGCTCGTTGGTAATTCTTTGTAGCATCAACGTCGCCAATAACTCTGAATGTTGGCCACACATGAGCCGCCCCATCGTCGAGAAATCCCTTCTTGACTTCTCTGATACGATTGATTTGAGTCTTATTCTTCAAATCAATCAGAGCTCGCATCAAAAAGCTGAATTGCTTAGGCTTGGTTAGGATGTTGATATCCTCTGGCAAGTCAAGGGATATACTGTCAAGATAGAATCCAGCTTGAGAAGGATGGAGTGCAGATAATTTTGTAAATTGTTCCAGTCAGAATTGTAAATTTGCTGGTACTGGAAATGATTATACAAAAATTCAAGGCCGGTTATATCTATGAATGTTGAGACATGGGAAGAATTAGAATTTCAATCGTTATATGCAGCTGCCAAATATTTTAATATTTTCCCATCTTCGGTACAACATATCGCAGATAAAGTACCCAGATCAGCATTTTCATAGAAATACAAACAGCAAACAATATTTACGTATATCACTTCTGAAATAGAAAAAGAATATACTTAACAAAGGAAATATTATTCTGCATACGTTGAAGACAACAAAATACTTTTGAATTTTTTGTAGCTATCTTGCACAAAATTCTCTGGACTAAAGTAGATAACTCTGTCCAAGATACGTTGAGATATTAAAGAGTAACTTCGCTTGTATTTGCAACAATATTCGCTTAAATTAATTTCTGTTTCAGTTTTTTTTTCTTCTCCATCATCAGTACAAAACATTGCAACAAACCAAATCAGCATTACAAGCAACGAATAATACGTATAGTACGACATAAAACACTCCTATCGTTACGACGGAGTAA
Source organism: Sinohyriopsis cumingii (assembly GCA_028554795.2). NCBI lineage: Eukaryota > Metazoa > Mollusca > Bivalvia > Unionida > Unionidae > Sinohyriopsis > Sinohyriopsis cumingii. Next base: position 41,449,137 of record CM068838.1, read on the forward strand.
TTCAACGCCCAATAACTGGAAAATAACTATGTAGAGCGATTAAAAAGATTGTGTTTGCAATAATAAATGAAGTATATTTTATGTTCTTTTTTATATAAAAAAATTGTCTTTTTCTTTTTTACTTTGACAGATTTTTTACTTCTCCCCGACTTTATCAGGGATAAGAGTTGATAAAAGAGACAAAAACAATGAGGTCAGCTACTTCTGCATTTCCAGGCATCAGATATCTTATATAGATTCTGATCAATATTTCTATTGAGGGTTCTGACTATTTGTTACATATACAACATATTACGTTACATCCTCCCACCATGTCACCACTTGATCTTGGGTGAGTGTACCGAAATATGTTGAACGTAGAGAAAGCCCCAGGTGGTGAATGTACGTATATATGTAAATGGATGTAAATACATGTATATACTTATTGTAAATGCAGAGATAACATCAACACAATGCCAGAATCTCTGCGATACAATAAAATAAACCCCATGAAGCATCTACTCTGCTCTGACAAAGATAAACAAATGAAACTAAGTGTGTTTCATAAAGCAGTGGAACTGTTCTGACAATAATTGACCAGTGAGGAATTTAGCACTGTAAGTGAGTCAAAGTGGAGGTGCATTGCATTCCCGCAATTTTTTATATAATGTAAATATGTGTTGTGCCGCCCTTATGTACTGTCAATACATTCCTGGTTGAGGAATGAAAATATTATATATAGTGCGATTATTTTTGCGATTGAAAAATTACACGATGAACCTATACAAATTGTTGTGATGAACATGATACTGAAAAAATTCATTTGAGATTTTAAATCACTGCAGGAACGAAGATGTGAAGGTATATATGCATTACCAGCCGAATACAGGTTTATAAAATAGCTCCAGCAGTAAATATCACAGACGTTAGCTTGCGTCTATGATACACAAGTTTAACATTTCGTTTCACTCGCACGCGATTGAGTAAATTAGATCAGAGTTATCTGGAGAGTATGAAACGAATAAAGATTCTGAATGCGCGTGTAAGACAGTTGAAAAAGATTATGTCTGATTGTAAAAGTGAAAGTGAAAGCGGTGACAAAGTCAATGGTAAAAGTGAAAATGATTGTAATAGCTAACCAAATTGAAAGTGTAAAACAAGGGGGGATCATTTCTGACTATAAGTAAAAACAAATAATATTTTTTGTTCTCAATCAGAATATTGTTTTGGTTCTTAATCAGAATATTTTCTTGAGCTCATCAAATTTAATACAGAAATGTGCATAATTCAGAATTTGATCTATATTACACACAGTCATAATAATATTGCAGTTCATTTAACTGTTCCGACGTTAACAAAAATGTTTGATCGCCTTATTCATCAATAAGTATATTAACACTAAACTTGCATGTGTTGAGAAGCGTCAAGATTATTCTGACGGTACTTTCGAGTACCACTTAGTTGTATAAAAAAATTCTCTGGTTTTGGTACATTATATAATACTACAAAATAATTGTTTGTGAGTTGGTAGAACTTCGACTCAGAAAAAGATTATTTATTATTAATTTTTTATTTTATTTTACAAACTCCTGATTTTGCTATATGAGCGTGAAGATCTATCATTACACTGTTGACGGTCCGAACGCACTTACAAATGTATATTAAAAGACTTTTTTCTTTATATCAAGCAGATATCAGCGCTGGTCAATAAGTTTGAACTGTATCCGTCACAAAAGCGGATTATGACAACGCAGATAAACTGAATTAACGGGTTCTAACACAATAATAGATCGAGTTGGCGCTTAAGAAGACGTAAATGTGTATAAAATGTATCCCAGCTGAGCCTAACTGGATTTTTCAAGATCTGTCTGATATCCATCATCGATAGCATCACATACAAGATAGGCTGCGATCGTTGATGCGATCGCGACAACAGCTGGTGAAATATGACGACCGTGGGGATCATTGTTGTGCTGGACGATATTTGCCGGTGGGTTTTTGTAATTTGTGTTCATTCTGTGACGACTTAGGGAAAGTTCTCATCGATAATATCGCTGAGATTGACAAGATTCAATTTTGGTAAATCAGCCTCAGATAATGCCATTGCCTTTAAAAATTATTCTTCGATTGAGTGTTCGATACCATCATTGGCATAATATATCGTGTAAGTATTGTTTGAATTAATATCATACTGTGCAAGTTTACGGTTGGAAGATCATCCTCGATTTTATTTGTGTGTTTTATCTGTGAAATAACTTCCTCACGAAGTTTCTCATTGGGATATTCTATTACGTACCTGATAAACTTCTTGCGTATCTCATCTATACTCGCATTATAATGGATAGTGATATCATCAAGTACACATCTAACGTCTCTAAAACGAAGTGTATGCTCATAACCTAATAACATTTTAAATTCCCATAATATGCATGTGGTCCCATCTCTATTAAATTCAGCAATAAGTTTAGGTGCTGGACTTCCGCTTAAAAACGCCCACAAATAGCCATCAGCTTCGTCATATCTTATATAGTTTTATTTCCAAAATAGTCTTTTTTTTTAATCTGAAGTGTAGTCACCGGGTTGAGGTTCTTGTGGACCTTGATGAACAGGTGCTAACACTGGCCATCCTAACAGTTTGGATCGACGACTGCTATATATCGACGACATAATCTAGAGAGTTTATTTTTATCGTGGCTAAAAATGTTGGTTCGTGAACAGTGATAGCGATCTTGGATATTTGTCGCGTGATATATTTGATTCTTTCGCTGGAATTGATTTGTTCGATCTGATAACTGCCCGTAGACATTCTCACAACATTCCTGTCTGGTGTCTCATCGGGTTTAATTTTATATGCAAATACCAGTGAATTATTATTTTGCAACCCACCGAATGACTTTGATCTAATATTTGGCCAACAATGATATACTCGTAATAGTGCTGTTTCTTTGGCTGGAATCCCAGCTGGAAAAGAAACGTTGAAATCAGGATTGGTTGAACTTGCTGATATCATCGTGGTTTGTGACGGCGTTGCTTTAACGACGATCTGTTGTAGTAATTCTTGCGACATTTTTTTTATATCGGAGGTCAGGTAACGTTTTTCGTTGGAAATTACTGTATGAAGGACGCCGATTCTACCTTGTCTCCTGACAACTGCGTCATTGCCTCATGGTAAATCTTAATCATTCCTGTGCATTCCTGGTCTTATATTATTCCATCGCTGTAATCTGATGATATCAATAAAGATAATTTGGTTAGTTTGCCGTGTGCGATTTTGTTAGATATGCACATAATTGATCCGTTGCGCACGTGGATGATATTAAGAATACAGGCAATTCATTTACTACTAAGACACCAATTCCTATCACCAGTACTATCACGTAATACGCTGACAATGCGCCGATGACCGTTACGGTTCCAGCGGTAGTGTTTTGTTTTACTGTCTACTCGTTCATGGTATTTTTCAGCTGGGTATGCTACGAATATACTTGATTGTATCTGAACTGTTGAAAATCAGTTGGGGAGTTCATTATATAAAATGCTAAATTTTAAGTAGGTGGCATGTTGGCGACAACTTCTAGACACAAATAGTGCAACAATAGGATTCACTTTTCTTCGGGTTCCGCCACAAATGTTTCCTCCTCGTTTTGATCCAGTACTACTAACACAAGAAGATCAGCCTGACAGACTCAGGATTGGATAACGCCTTGAACTTGTGGTGTAGATTGTAAATGTTGTAAAGCCCTTTACTGAGAACCTGTACATGCTGGTAACATCAGCACAATGTTTGATGGCTTTATCGAGCGGTGTCCATAATGCTGATCCAGACGTTATTGTTTTGCACTACAACATCAGTAATCATTTTTGTTTCAGAAAACTTAAAGACAATGACAGCTGGATTTCCAAAAACTTCATTATTGGTTCGATCATTGATTGTCATTTAGGATGTCATCATCGGTATGTTGCTATTGTTGACGTAATTCTTCGTTTCAGCATCATCATTTGATTCTGGTTCTTCAAAGCCATTCATTGCATTATTTGCCATGTTGAGAGAACCAGTCATTGTACAATCGGCGGATAGGAACTGATCATCGATCTTAGTTCTGATGGTGTTGTTATTACAATCTACGTATCTTTCTTGCCACATCATCGTCTGATTTTGGTTCTCTCACATTGATAACTGTATTGTTTCTCATGTTGAGATCACCATACATAATATCTCCAATTCCTCTGATGCGTCTAGTAATCTCTCCCATTAGTGTTAAATTCATTCCTCCTAGTTTTTAATTTTACCAATCTTCGCAAACACTACTAAGTTATTTTCAGTCGCACCTGAAACATTCAGAATAATATCTGTCAAAGGGATATTGCTCGTCTTTACCTGCCCTTGCTGATCCTGAAAAACAACGATTTCATTTCGGTCTTGATTTGCGAGACTTAAATGATCAGAATGTTCATTCTTGACCTGGTCACGGGTGACATATTTGGATAAGTAACCTTGGGGCTTGCCCTGGGTCTTACTCAGAGCAGAGCTTCCTTAAATAGGACATAGGGAGAATCAGCGAAGAATGAAACCTTCACCGTACCATGAATGGAAAGTTCCAGGCAGTCTTAGACCTTTCCCTTTTTCGGAAGTTTTTATTCGGTGCCTGTTGCTTTCTTTAATGCCATACAAGCGGCAGTACCAACAGCACCAAGTGTACCAACAAGTTCCAACAGCACCAAGTGCAGCTGCTTTTGCAACAGCAGTGGCTTCAGCGGCTATTAACGCTGGTATAGCTGCAAGAAGTGGCAATATATCACCCGTCTTGATTGTAACAATAACATGATGATATGACATTATAATATCATGAGCGATTTAATTACATGTTTTCTACTGGGGCATCAACGACTCATTCATCCAACAAAACCTTCAATTATCATTGTTTTGTCTGACATTAGAACAGCAATTGCTCAGTATTTAGCAATAGCTCCCCTTGCCACACGAGCTCGAAATTGTATATCAACGACAGATTGCCTAAATAAATGCAACTGTTCCAGCAAAACGTTATAGATCGGATACAGGGTTGTAAAATCTAGTTTTGATATTTGCATGCCAGAATCAATATTTTGATCACGTCCCATGAATGTCATGAAACGATGACATGCACGCGCAACATGATTATTCGCAAAACTTATCTTCGGATGGTTCTTGAGGGCCATGTATTCTCAGTGAAACTTCAGAAACACCAAGTTTGTCAATTATCATTGTACACTCTGTTTATGAGTTTATTAGTGCAGTATCTTCGAAACCAACATATATATGTCGTGGTGCAGAGACACCTTGCTGTGATGCTATCTGCCATGTGAATAAACCAACGAGTGTCAATTTGAACACTATATGTTGTCTTCGTCAACCATAATAATGATGATGTACCACCTTAGTCCATGAAAGAGAACAGCCGTTGTTCTTCAGCAAGTGATGGTATCATCGTTGGCACCCACAACGAAAGATTTGTTAGTACTTATCTGTATCAACGATAGGCCACCAGATTACATAATCATCGGTATCCTTTCTTGTTGAATATATTTGTCTTTATTGTCGCACAAGTGATGTAGCCAGAATATGGCTTTGACGAGTATTGACGTTTAGCAAAGTTCGTCTTTTGAGGGCTTATGTCAGTCAGTGTGATTTGGGTATGAATCATTTTCAGTACATTAAAGAACACGCTTTGGAAATGGTGTATGCTTCTTTCAAGTGATCAGCCCCTCCGTGTTCCATGAACAGTTCTCAACATTGTCCACAGCAACGCCGTAAAATGTCCACGTCGGAACGACGATACTTTAACATTTCTTCATGTAAGTCGAACGGGTCCGAGGCGTGCGTCTGGTACAGCGCGTAGAAAGTTTCTCATTGTTCGCTATGCATGTTGTCGGGGTTTTTGTAGTGAGCCTCAGGCAAATGGGATTGAACGGCGTGTTGATTGGCTTCGGTATTGAAAAAGTGCTGGAAATAGCCTTTGGTCATTTCTCTTATTCCAAACGTTTTAGGCATCTGGATAAAAGGGCATTGTCAACTAAATTATAAAATCTTTAAAATGCACTCGGCTCAATTGCGTGGAAATGATTTTACTCCGTTCAAAGTCACTTTAGGACGTTCTGTACTTTGTTCCGTGTAGTATCTCGAAAAAGACCCTGTTAATCGTATCCCAAGACGGTGGCATGGCAATGATAATTTCCTAACGTTCGATGTCCTCTTGGCTCCACGTCTCCTCGATGGGGTCCATAATGCGAAACTGGCTAACGTGTTCGGTACACAAAACATTTTTTCACGTCCTCCAGGAATCTTGATACAGTGAGGGCAATGAGTAAAGATAGGTTCTTGTGTACACTTCTCCCACGCTCGGTGAGCCACTCAGAAATTAGGAATGTGAATGCCAGTCTCTTGCATGCTTTCGAAATAAAAAATAATGAAATTCCCTTTCTTCCGGTTATCTTCCTCTTCTTCTTTGCAATGATATTTTTGAATGTAGCATTCGTGTTACAAGTCCACAATTTCGCTACAAATGTGAAATCGTCCAAACGTAGGACACAAACTCATGAGTTGACAAGCACATTTCAGCTGTGAAACTTGCGTCTTCATATATTGTTGGTAACAGGCAGGGCTGACACAAGTTCGCTGACGAGCGGGGAAATGTATTCGTTCTTGTCCTTGATCAATATAAGGGTTAGAGGCCAAACATCTTGAGCATTTTGATCCACAATGCTTGTGTTGCTCTCGATTTGTATAGTCATAGTCACATTTCTCACAATAATAACTGTATCCCAGGGAGGAGGCGATACCGGTGATGGCATCAAAATATTCAGCGTGGTGATAGACGTGAATGTTTAATCCGTCTTCGAAATGTGTGCCTCGAAATAAAAGAGGTCCGCGTACGTCTTGAACGTGCAGTTTCAAGGTGTAACATGGAGCAAGGAGATTTTGCAATTTTTGCATTTCAAGAAGTCCACATGGTGTGTCACTGGATAGCCCAGCTTGCTGTAACAGGAGTTCTGCGTCACTTCGTTGTTTTGGCTCAGTACGATTGTTAAAAGTTCCCCCAGGCAATTTTTCATTCTGCCGTTTCGTTCTTGTCGGTATACGTTCGTCCCACCACGATGGAACGGGCTAAACACATCTGGTGTTGATTGTTGTTAATTTCAACAAGGCTCGTGTTGGTGCTACGCAGTTCCTCCACCAATAACACCTTTTTGCGTCCTGTCTCTTGGGGAAGAGAAACGTAGATTATAAACATTGTCGCTTTTCCATTGGTGATCTGAATCTTGTCGTTGGATTGTTGCACGTGTTCAACATTGTCGATAACCTTTCAAGGTGTCATTTCTGCTGGGCTGATAAATTCGATCCAAACAGGGGACTTCAAAGTCATATAATGAATACATAGTCTGAAGCGATCATCTTCTCTGGCTTCACATTGCTGTTTCAGTGTGGTTAGCAATAAGCCACTCACATCGGTGATGAACCCAACTGCTTTCTCCCCCGACCGTCGAACTTGAAATCTTCAAACTTCACGGTGTACTTGTAGGCCGTGGTTCTAAATTTTCTAGAGGAGCGCGTTTCCGTCTCTCGAATGTGTTAGTACTTTTCAGGGTTTATTGGTGGTGGTGGACTTTGTTTGGAATAGGCTCTCTCAGTCTGGTCGAAAACGTGGAATATGTTGGTTCAGGTTCGCATATGTCTTCGATATCAGCTAACACTTCTTTTTGTGTGTAAGGTGATATATCACGTCGCTGCCTCTTTACTTCTTCTTCACTCTCACTGATATCGTGTCATTTCAATTGCTTATACAGAAATGACTGTACCAAGTTCGTAGTTCGTTATCTTTGTATATATATATATATATATATATATATATATATATATATATATATATATATATATATATATATATATATATATATATATATATATATATATATATATATATATATACATATATATATATATATATATATAAGGTCATGAAAAAATACGTGCAATCAGTGCAACTTCCAAACCGCAAGACTTTACCTTAAGGACATGCTGATATCGCCCAGTATAAAAATGGGACGACGTCCAAGAACAAAACTTCATTGCGAGGAAAAGCGACAAGAAAGATGAATCACTTTACGCAGGTGAAAAAAGAGAAGGAACAAACATCATTGACCTCTTTCACCAAAATACCGTCACAGCCTAGGAAGTAGCAGGTTTCATTACGGACCTACTTGACTCACTATTAGAGGAATTTAAAAGTGAGTGCCAAGCCAAAGATCGAGGTCGTATAAGCCAATATATGTTTGATGGAAAAGTGACCATTCATATGGCATACATTGTATCTCCATGGGATAAAGACGATGACTGCACTTGGTCTGTTTACCGATAAGTCTACCTAGCAAGATGGACATAACAGCAGATTTACGAATGAAGGGAGCAAGTGATGTGAAATATCTACGCTGGGAAACAAGTGGTAGGTTACCAGATTTAAAACAACGTGTATGACGGATATAGATAAACATGAAAGTTGTCCTATTTGAATTTTTGCTACTTGCTTTTATAGCTGTTTCTTATAAATGATCATTTAATGTAAATACGTTGTATATGAAGGGATTTCTAGAAATGTGTTAACTTTAATTTAAAAAGTAGTTTGCTTGAACCAAGAACTAAATAACTCATAAATAGGTTTGTTTCATGTCCAAACTTGTATGTATTAAATGGATAGTGTTTAGACCAAAGCACATGCCAGGGAGCCCATGTATAAATACTTGAATAAATGTTTTGTTCCCATACAATAGACTTTTCTTTTTCGAGACTTTATTCTATCTGTGAGTTGTTCTTTACAACATTTCTGTCCTCTTTTTCTTTGTGTTTCCATCTTCATTGTTTGAATGCGTATTTCTTTGTTTCCATAAGTATATCTTTGTCCCTATCAACCGTTGTCCCTATAAATGCATTTCACCCTATAAATAGTTTTGACCCTATAAACACCATGACGTCACCCAGGTGTCATTCCCATACTGAATTAAATTGCCCATATACATGCCCACCCACGTTAAATTCTCATAGACCCCACAGTGCCGGGACACCATTTTGACTAGGACTTCCACTGACTCTATATAATCCCAAGGTTTAGCCCCATGTTAAATTTCCCATAGTCTCGAAACAGTCTCACGAACTTTTTGACTGGGTTTTACATAGACCCTAAATGCCCCATATACTACTATCAAATAATAACGCTAAACATAGAATCTTGCACAACTAAACTAACTTGACAGCTACCACACCAGAGTCAATTAAAAAGTATCTTCCAGTGCGTGTTTCTGTCAAACAAAAATTACAAAAGCGTCAGGCTGCTCCGTTGGAATTAACCGAAGGTGCAGAATAATTATTTAAAACGGTCATGAAAGCTACATCGTGTATTCTTCCATCATTGGAGCAAACCGCTAAAGCAACTGGAAAAATAGAAGATACAACTATAACTAAAAGCAGATTTTAAGAGAACTTCAAGGTGAAATAGCTTGTGCTACTTATCAACCACAACGCAAGAAATATTCGAGGGTATTGACCATCTTTGTTTTGAAGTAGCCGGTATAAAGGATATTATTTCAGAGTCAGAACCAGAACCAGAACCAGAACTAGAACAATAACAAGCAAGAGTTAGAACTTGAGTGAATGATAAATTTATCGAAGAGAATGTTGATCTCAAAAATAATTGGCAGCGTGGAAGAAGAACATGCGTTTGCCGTTCATAGTTCTGAACAAAGAGGAAACGTTTTAAAATCCGAGTACGCTGATGATGCGGTAGATCGTGAAGCTTGGTGCAAATGGATATTTCGCATACACTAAAGGAGTTGATCAGGCCTGAAGTAATGATACAAGATTTATTGCATTTGATAATGGAATAAATAAATATCTTGCACGGTTACAACTACCAAAGCCAGTATTACAACAACAACAGACAGTATTACAACAACCAGGCAAGAAATCCGGGAAAGGTCTTGCTACAGGCAGTGTAAATAAACAACACTTCCGCTGCCCTATAAATTGTGTCCCAATAATGTCCTTGCCGAGGTGGACAGACTATAAATTTGAATCGGTGGAAGGCGAGTCGACAATGATTCTTCAGAAATCATTAATGAAGCAGTTGCTATTTGTCAGAGATTATTTACAGGCGATATCATGGACATTAATGTTTATCATTATGTTTACATAATGCTCAACGTGGACCGATCATGGTCATGGTGATAAATTCGCGATTATCAACATAAAAAGCAATCTACGGAGATGGACTAGGTGATGTTGGTCAGGGTCTACTAAGAAGGATAGCCCTAAAAGCAATACCGAAGAAACTGGGAATGAAAGCTATTGACGTTGTACGTGATAAAGGTGTTGGTGATGTTGGTGATGTTGCTAGTAAGGCATTCTCAGCAATCAAAGTTAGACTAGCATGATTAATACGACGCAAACCGCAGCCAATTAAATTAAACAGCACTGAAGTCATGTCTGCAAATGTCAGTAAAATAATAAATCAAGTTGGCTGGTGTACCCCTGTCAGAAAAAGAAAAAATATAACTGCTAGTCTGATAGCAGGAAGTGGTCTTCGTGTTAGACGATAACATATATAAATAATGTTCAAACGTGAATCTGATCACGCATTCGACATGGATGTGCCAGTTCTCAAGGATGAATCGGTACATGATTATCAATATTATTCTTATGATGCCCGAGAGCCACATAAGCGTGGGCGAATTGAGCTGCAAGTTCAGAATACTTCTTACCCGTTGAATCATTTTTTAAAGTAGAAGGTGAAATTTGAAAAACAGATGACTGTACTGAATATAAAGCAGATGTTAGAGGTGATTTTTGTTAATATTGACATCATGGCATTGTTCAATAGTACCACGTATAGGATCGAAGGAAGAAATATTGAATCATACCTAGAAAAAGTCGACGATATTTAGCATTGCTCGATACAGTGATGATTATTCAAGATTGGCTGGTCCGTCAATGATGTTTATATGAAGGATACTACTAACACCCCAGGCAATCGATATTATAAGATAAGACGATCAATAAACAATGCCGGCGCTGCTGACACTGATATTGGAAACATGATTATTAGTGTTAATCCAGAATTCAGCTTATAAATGACAGCACACCGATCAATGCTGAAAGATGGAAGTAGAAGATTTTCATGTGCAATTCAACTGACACTTATCTTTGGATTTTGAATAAATGTCAGAAACGTCATTTTCGGAGCCAAGTATACCATTGTACTTGTAAGAAAGGCTACCGACAATGATGCAATCTGGCGCCCTATCGGTGATGCAGATAAAGTAATACTAACGAAACATTCGTTATGGATGCCAACGATGATGCCATCACTCGCTGAAGAACAACGGCTGCTCTCTTTCATGGACCAAGGTGGTAAATCAACATTATCATTGTTGACGATGACCACAGATAGTGTTCAAAGTAACACTAATGGTTTCTTCACATGGCAGATAGCATCACAACATGGTGTCTCTGCAGCACGACATACATATGTTGCTTTCCAACATACTGCCGGAGTAACTTGGTGTTGCTGAAGTTTCACTGAAAATAAAAGGTCCTCAAGAACCATCCGATGATGTATTATCAAATTTTGAGAATGATCATATTGCGCGTGCATATAATCGTTTTATGACATTCACGAGATATGATCAAAATGTTGATTCTGGCATGCAAATATGAAAATTACATTATACAACCTGTATCCGATCTATTATTTTTAGCTTGAACATTTGGATTTATTTAGACAATCTGTCGTTGATGTACATTTTAGAACTCGTGTGGCAAGACATGCTGTAGCTAATTACAGTTCAATCGCGGTTTTCCTCTCAGACAAAACAATGATAATTGAAGTTGTTGATGGACGAATGAGTCATTGATACCCCAGTAAAAACGTGTAATTAAATCGCTTATGATATTATAATGTCATGTCATCATGTTAGTGTTACTCTGACTCCTGGTTAAATTAGAAAGCTCTAGTCAGTATAAAAAAGGAACTGTTGAATAAAATATTGCTTAAATCAGAACAGACTGCATCACTCTCATAACGCCAACTCAACTCCTGCACTTCATTAACTCCAAACAATCAAAGAGTGACGCAGGCTTACTCTTTCTGCTGGTGCCATTAAAAACGCAGTGAAGACGGATGGTATATTTCCACTTATTGCAGCTATACCAGCGTTAATAGCCACTGAAGCCATGGATGTAGCAAAATCAGTTGTACTTGGTGCTGTTGGAACTGTCGCTTGTATGGCATTAAAGAAAACAACAGGCACGGGATTAAAAACTTCCAAAAATGGGAAAGGTCTAACACTGCCTGGAACTCCCCATTCTAGACTTCCCGGGACACTTCGCTAATTCTTCCGATGTCCAATTTTGATTTACAAAATGCTGATAAAAAATAAATAACAAAATATTCAGATGTGTTTTTATGCGTGAACAGTTACCAAAACAACCAAATTTGTTAAACCTGGTATCATTAATCTCACTGGAAGTTCTGGTACAGGTATTCATTGGGTTGCATACGCGATTGATCCACGTGGAGCTGTCTGTTTCGATTCGTATGGATTGTTGCTGCCAAAATAATTTTAAAAATATGTTAGCAAAGTGTAAAGCATTCCAATATGGTATTCAACATTACTGACACAGACAATAACAGATCCAGCAATATGTGGACGTGAAGTAATTGCTGTACTCGACGCTGTATCAAGATTGCAGACACCACCTCATTACGTCGTGCACGAGTATTCATCGATGTCCAAAGTTTTAACAGGTCTTAGTGAATATAGAATGGTATATATCTACTTCCGATCTGCTCTGATTAAGACTAAGGGCAAGCTCCAGTGTGACTTATCCAAATATGCAGCCCTTCACCAGGTCAAGAATGAACTTTTTGATCTTTTGAGTCTCGCAAATGTTGCCCAAAATGGAGTTTGTTGTTTTCAGGATCAGCAAGGTGGTTAAAGACGAGCAATATTCCGTTGACAGACATTATTCTGAAAGTTTCCGGTGCGACTGAGGATAGCTTAGTAGAGTTTACTGAAACTGGTAAAAGTAAAAACTCGGAGGAATTAATTTAACACTAATGGGTCAGATCACTGGACGCATCAGAAGAATTAGAGATATTATGTATAGTGATCTCAACATGAGAAACAATACAATTATTAATGTGAGAGAACCAACATCAGGCGATGATGTCGCAACAAAATGATACGTAGATAGTAACAACAACATGATCAGAACTGAGACTGATGATCGGTTACTATCCACCGGTGGTACAATGACTGGTTCTCTCAACATGGCTAACAATAAAATTAATGGCATTGGAGAACCATGATCAAATGATGACGCTGCAACGAAGAATTACGTCGCCAACAGCAACATCTCTAAGATGACATCCTTATATTTAATCATGTGTCCGCATTTGCAAATGTTGGTACAAACACAAATAGAAACAATGACGAAGTTTTTGGAAATCCAACTGTCACTGACATTAAGTTTTCTAAAATAAAAATGATTACTGATGTCATAGTACATACAACTGCGTCTGCATCTGCATTATGGACACCACTCGATAAACCCATCAAACATTGAGCTTAGGTTACCGGCATATACAGGTTCTCAGTAATCGGTGCTACAACATTTACAATCTCTACCACTGTTTCACGGCGTTATCCAGTCCTGACTCTGTCAGGCGGATTTTCTTGATCTATGTCAGTAGTACATTTTTTTAAAAAAAGACAAAGAAACATTTGTGGTGAAGCCTGAAGAAAAGGTCATCCCCGTGTTATAATATTGGTGTCTTGAAGTCGTCGCCAACCTGCCACCTACTTAAAATTTAGCATTTTATATATTTAACTCCCCAATCAATTTTCAACATTTCAGAAACAATCAAGCATATTCGTAGCATACCCAACCGAAAAATATCGAATATACAGTAAAACAAAAATCTACCGCAGCCGTGTCGTTGTTACTGATACAATTGTGTATTCTGTGTCTGTATCTGCGGTCATAGCTGGAATCGCAACGGTAATCGGCGCATTGTCAGCGTCCCGTGATGGTGTGATTAGGAACTGTCGATTAAAAACACCAGGCGGATCAGTTGATAATTCTGGTTATTTTAGATTTCCTGTTGGGGAAAGGTATCTCTGTCATAAATTTATCTACTGATCGGAAAAGGTCTTGTGATTCATCATATCAACGGCATAAAACTTAATAATTATTTGGATAATTTACGAGCTATTACACAAAGTCAGAATAGTAAATTTGGTGATACTGGCAATAATAAAAATAAATTCAAAACCGGTTATATCTATGAATGTAGAGACATGGGAACAAATATAATTTCCATCCATATATGCAGCTGCCAAATATGTTAAGTTTCCCGTCTTCGATACAACATATCGCAGATAAAGTAACCAGATCAGCATTTTCAAAGTAATAAAAGCAGTAATCAATATTTAGATATATCACTTCTGAAGTAAAACACAAAAATACTTAACAAGAAAATAGTATTCTATTTATGTTGAAGACAACAAAATACTTTTGAATTTTGATGTAGTTATCGTGTTAAAACACGCAGGGGAAAGAAACCTGTAGAGCGATTGAAAAGAATGTGTTTTACAATAATGCATGAATTATTTTTTCTGATTGTTTTAATATTTTTCTGATTTTGCCAGATTTCTTACATCTCCCCGATTTTGTCAGGGATAATACTTTAAAAAAAATGAGAGAAAAGCAATGAGGTCAGTTACTTCTGGTTTTCCGGACATCAGATATCTTATATAGATTCTGATCAATATTACTATTGGGGTTTCTCCATATTTGATCTAAATTCAACAGATTATGTTACACCTTCCCACTATGTCACCACTTGGTGGATGATATTTTATCCTCCCGTGGATTGATCGTGGGAGGGTTAACAGAAATCTGTTGAACGTAGAGAAGGCCTCAGGTGGTGTATGCATGTATATATGTAAATACATGTACATATGTATTGTAAATGCAGAGATAACATCAGGACTGTAAGTAAGAATCTCTGACGATGAAATAAAATAAACACCATGAAGCAGCGGCACTGTTCTGACAAAGATTAGCCAATGAGAACATTAGCGCTGTAAGCGAGTCTCATGAAGCAGTGGAACTGTTCTGACATTAATTGACCAATGAGAAATTTAGCACTGTAAGTGAGTCAAGGTGGAGGTGCATTGCATTCCCGCAATCAAGGAGACTAAAATTATGTGCATGTGCCCTCCTTCATTTAAAATCGAACGTGATGTATGTCATCGATCTATGCTAATTGCCTGACTAGACATCAGAGTTCGGCTCGCTCGGATTTCCCTCTGGACCTGAAAAAATGTCGTTTGACAATCTAGGTTTTGTGTCTGAGCTTAAATTAGCACTTATCAATACAGATACCTGTTGGACTAAAAGTATATATACTGTAAATAGTTAAATATGTATATAATGCTGTAAATAATATGTGTGTGCATAAGGAGAATTGGTAACACATATTATGAACGAACGTATCCTGTGACGGCAGTTGTTCATGCGCTATATTAGCTGCATGAGAAACCTAACGCTGATGATCTGAAACCGATGAAACGTTCGACGATAATTGTGTAGCTGAGCGAGTTAAAAAAAAACTTTCACAAACTCGAAATGGTTTGACGGATGGGCGTGTCAATGAAATGTAGCCATGAACAACGATGTTACCGCGCTGAAAAAAAATTAAAATTTCCGATAAAGATGAAGACAATAACCGGCGAGATTTTGTAAGAATCAAAATATAAATCAAAGGGAATGTGAAAATTATGATCAGCTTGTACGACCAAATGAATATATATATCCTGCAGGATCTCTCCACTCGAAAATGAAAAATCTTGCGTTGAAATATACCGATGATGCTGAACAATTGCCCAGTAATTGTTTTACCATTTCGGTAGTCGCTGCTCACTTTGCTCAGGAGCGTAGAATACGGACACGGCGGATTGTTGAATCATAAATACGATTATAAGGATATTATCTCAGTTGATACTGTTGCATGTTATCTTGTTAGGAGTCTTGGAATGGGAGAATGTTCTAAACATTTTAAGAGACTTGGACATCCAACATACGAGATGGCCAGTCTTGCGATGAATGGACATTTACAGATTTCGATTTAACTGGATTTGCATGTATTTAATCGTTTGTGTTTGGCTTGGTCGTCCTTTTAGCGAACACGGTTGTGTCCCCAACAGTGCTATTACGATATATGCTTTAGGCTTGAATTTAGCGTCGTTGGTCGTACGTGAAGCAATATCGTATCGTCCACAGAATCAAGTTTTCTGCCTGTCGATGAAAGATCTAGTGCTGATGAAATATTTGAGCGAAATCCCGATGAAGTTGAATACGAATATAAGCGTGCAAAAGATCTCGCTAGAAAAATAATTGGTCAATTTACGCAGGGTGGTTCATGTGAACACAAACAATATTGTCGTTGACTTATCATCGACGATGCCGAACTTGATTTTGTAATTACTGATACAGTAAAGGCACATTTATAAGCCAGTATAATGCTTACTTATCGGATGAAACTAAATTAGGTCCAATTGTGAGCTATAGTGATGGTGACTCACCGCTGTTTACTCATTTAAGATCATCGATGTTAGCGAATGTTTCGATACATTTAGTATCGATGATGAACAGATTTCCTGATACAGTGGTTAGAGTCGCAACAGATTCATTTTAAATCAATAAAAATACACGGATTTGTTAAAGATTGGTACCGACGCATCATGGGGCGAATGGAGAATAAAACGAGAAAACATTAGTTATTCTGAATCAGCCGACGTTGAATCTAAGGATATATACCAAAAGAATAACAAATGTAGTATTATTGTCAGCACCATCTGTGTATGATCCCGGAAACTAGACATAAAACTTTATTTTAACGGGTGTGAAGGTTCTGGTAAAACAACTTGTGCGATTGAATTATTTCTAAACAGTTGTTCAAAAATGATTGTGTTGACTCCATCTTATCGGCTAGCCAGAGAAGTGAGCGAACGTGGAGTTAAATCTCAAAGTTATCACATTTTCTTTATATGGAAAGGAGATACATGGGGTCCAGAACGAAAACTGGATGGAAAATATATTCACTATATCATTATTTGGGATGAAATATGCACGGTGCCTTTAGATGTATTAAAAACGTTTCTAGATTGGTTATTCACTCGGAATACTGCTGTTATTATATGTCGTGATCATGGTCAACCGCCACCTTTTGTTGGATCATCTCCGCATGAATGGCTAAAAATGTTTGTAGATTATTATGAGGAAATAACTAATGATTACCGAGCGATTGATCCAGAATTAAGAGAGTTTGAAAAATTAATCAGACTGCAGCCAGATAAAATACAATGTGAAATAATGAGTGAAGTAACTCCATAAACTCCTATGACTGATTTTCGGAATATGTGAAGCCCTGCTGATTTGATAGTTGTAAGTAGAAAGATAATTCTTGTTAGACTTCAACAACAATTATTTATGTTGCATAAAGAAGTATTTTCAGATCCACCTGTACCATTATGTTATCGCACAGCAGACACTCGACGGCAAAATATTGAAGTTGAGAGTCCGGGTTGAGGTGATAACTAAAATCTTGTGTCAAATGATATTGTTGTAGTTCATGTGAGTGCTGTTGAGAGTGCGCTAACGATGGAAAAATCACAATGGACGCTAGGATATGCTATAACGCTTCATTCATCACAAGAATTAAATATTTCCGATACAAATATCTGGATTGTTGATGATAGTATTGAATGGTCACATTTAGGTTATTTGTCAGTGTCTCGAGTCAGAAGAATGTCTCACCTTCGGAGGGACATCATAGACTTCACTGCAAATAATAAAACTGCTAGCAATGGCAATGATGCAGTAAAAAGAAAATTAGCTGGTTATAAGCAATGTAACCAACAAAAACAAAATAATCACTACTGCTGAATTTAACATAACACTGAAACAGCGACATAATAATCATTGTGCGAGCAGCTGCAAGACGTCAATCTTGTGGCAGAATTCGAATAATAATCCAAGACGGTTTAACGTGGATAGAATTATTAGCAGTCTTGGCCACACACGCGAAAATGTGATGCTGACCTGTCTTGAGTATCATCTACGTCGGGGCGCTGATGTACTACTTTCAAAATAGTGAAGGCAGTGGTAATTGTGTATGTTCAGGAATCACTTGTAACTGTGGACGTACAAATCCACGTTGGGGAGCAGATGAATCTAGTTTGTAGATTGCAGGCTAACCGTAGATCTTACCAAGCTGGAAATTTTATGTTTGGTTACACTCCAAATAGGATCAGTTACACTTTTTTACCACCTTCAAGTTTACCAGGTTCATATAAATATCTGACAGTCACATTACCTAGTACTGACTGTTTTGAGAATGAGCCACGTGGTTGTACTGGCATAAGTTTTTTGTGATCGCATTGATTGGTTTCATAGATATTCCACGAGTAATTTCATTACTTAACGCAGCTATCTAACTTGGCAACCCATTCACGAGATCGCTTGACCGCCAGAACTTTATTGAGTGATATTTTCTGCTCATAATGATATCAAAACAATCGTTCATCAAGTGATCGATTAAATCGGTCAACGATTGCCTGATCATGATGAAGTGCGGCGCGTCCTCGTCCGATTTTGACGTCATGTTTTTTCATCAGAGATGTTACTGCGCCAAGAAATTCTTTGCAACCTGTAGTCACCGTGTCCATCGCAAGGGTCCTCGTTGATAAATTCGTTCAAAAGCAGATGCAACTTCAGTTGCTGTCTTTTTTTTTAGCGGCTCTGGTTCTTTATATCTACTTGCAACGTCAACGACAGTCAACGCGTTTTTGTATGTACGTGATTGACGTCTACCGGTTTTAATAGTATCATATGGTAAAAGCAAATTATCTGCCTGATGAACCTCATTGTAAATACTGACATCAGAATGTACTGACTGAATTGTTTTAGGTGGTGGTAGCTAAATTTGCCATATTGCCTGTCTTGTGCTAACCAATCTGTAGCAACAGAACGTGCGACACCTGCTGCATCAGCAAGTTTACTAATCGCTGCTCTACTCCTCGAATATCCTCGTGTGCTATAATAAATCGATTCCATTATAATAAGAATACTAACTGGCCGACTAATTACCAACTCCTAGTACTAGCTGACCTTTCAAAGCAGACCTTGTCATAACTTATCAAGCGATTCTCTGAGAGATTTGATTTTTTACAGACTCTAACGTATGAATCAACTTCACGTCTGCAATATTTCCTTGTTGTAACACTATTTTTATAAGCTACATTATAAATGTGGTACGCTTGATCAGTTTCATTTATTGGATACTCTCCAGGTCTTGGTTGATCTTTCTCGTCAAGTCGAATATCAAATCGAATTCCAAAACTACAATAATTATATCCAGAAGATGCTTCTCGCCAGGATACTTAGTCCATGGGGCGCCTGTTAATTTTCCCAGTAAATCACCGATATCTCCACCTGTTTTATTGGAGATAAATTTGTAAAAATAATTCTGCCACATTTTATACACTAGCCTGTAAGTGCACGCTTTTTACTCCTCGTCGTTATTGTTGTTAATATGCTGGCGGGGTGGGGCTCTGCATCGAACACAGCATAAATGCATATTATTTATTTATTATATTTCAACAACATGGATATCACTGATTTCTCAACAACACAAAAGCAAGATCCAGTCAAGCGTCACCCAAATTCTATCAGAGCAATTATCATATGTTTATCTAGGTCTGGTAAGACGCAGTTGTTGCTTAACCTGATAAGGAGATGACTCAAGTGTGTTAGGTTATATTTAGTGGTACCATCTGTAGATGATCAGCGATCCTACAACGTTCTTAAAGTTTTTATTGAAGATACAAACTTATTGGACGAGGATGGTAATAATATTATTGACGTTATCAACGATATTGATGATGCTCCATCTGTCAATGATCTCGATGGATGTATTAATAATCTTGCAGTATACGATGATGTGACAGTAGACAAAGAATCAAATTCTGCTCGGTTATTATCACGAGGCAGATACAAGAACACAGACATGATTTATCTGACTCAGCGACATACACAAATACCTAAATTGATCAGAGAAAACAGCATTCTTCTGATTGTTTTTTAATGGTGTTGATATTCACAGACTAAGAAACATCCATCAAACTTGGAGACAATGATATCATTAAGTTTAAAAACTTCTTTTGACACGCACAAACGATTCCTCATGGATTTATCACGACACATGTACATGACTCTCGGTCGCGATATCTCAATGGTCCCGATAAATTTTGGGTTGAGAAACCTGTCATTTTTCTTACACACTTAACTCTGTCATAGGGGGACTCTAAGGTAAATATATTCGACGCACAAAAAATAGCCCGGTTAAAGGTCTCAGTGACGCTTGTATTTTCACACGTCATTAGAAGGCTTTATCGTGCAAATAAATCTGGTCTAGTTACCCTCCCTTTGTAAGCGTTATTGACGCTTGTATATTTTCATCCTCTGTAAGTAGTTTTATTTCTGTCTGAAACTCTGGTCTGTTCACCCTCTCTTTTGCTAATAGGATAGGCCACATCACTGTATGTGACACTTTTTTCGATAAAACAGAAAAAACATTATGTTGGAATACAAAGATTATATACCCTTGCATCAAATGAAAGTGACAAAACGAGCATGCGCAAATAATGCTTTGATTTCTACAGACAAAATTAAGTAAAACATGATGGACATAAATTTCAACTGTCTTTTTTATTAGAAAACAAATAATTTAGACGACATACACAAAGGAGAAAATTAAGAATGAATTCAAAAGATTCAACTTAGATTTAAATGAGTACTTATATTGCTTTCAAAGATTGGATGGAATAATTTTGCTTCTTTTTCAAACTCTCCATTTATAACTCTATAATTCAAACATTTGAATGAGGACTATCACTACTTACAGGGTTTGATGTCACAAGCTGTGACATATTTTTAGAAGTTACACTTGAGAGTATCCAAAATATATTTAAAAAGCTACAGCAGACGAAGTACATGATGCAAGTTTTATATATAAGAAAGCAAATAATCTATTTTGTTTTTAATTCTTTTTGTTTGCAACAAGTATAGATAATCTATGTGTTCTTACACATTTGTATATTTATTTAGTAACGAAAATTTACAGCATGTGAAATTGATTACCCCTTTCCTTTTTAGTACTTCCAGCAGACTATGGGATGTCCCCTATCATTTTTTAGTACTTTAAAGGGTCTATTATATGATCAATATACATTTTAATCTCTTTCAACATTGTAATATCACAGCACTATATGTTTGTTGTACTTTTAAATGTCTATTGGATTACCCGGATACCTTTTAATTTCTATAAACGGTGTAGTTGCACACCCCTATTCATTTCAGTGCTTCAAAATGACTATTGAATGGTCCCAATACTTTTTAGCACTTTTAACAGTCTATTGGAAGAACCCTGTTCTTTCAAGTTACATCAATGGTCTATTGGATGACTAATTTCATCCTTAAGCACTTTAAACGGTCTAAAGGATAACCCCTGTCAATTGTAGTACTTTTAATCGGTCTAAAGGATAACACCTGTCAATTGTAGTACTTTTAAACGGTCTGTTGGAAATAGCATCTTAGCATTTTTATTGAAGTACTTGCGCCTATCCGTCTTTAGTACTTTTAACGGTATTTTTGGATTTTCATTTAGCGTCTTGACAACATCGGTGTCAGTATTGTTCCTGTGGAATATTCCGAATTTGCAGGGGTGGGGGGTTGTTTGTGAAATTTGCTGACACATTCAATTTACGTATCACAGCTTTCAAAACATATTTTACTTAAACGAGTATATATATATATATATATATATATATATATATATATATATATATATATATATATATATATATATATATATATATATATATGTCTGTGTGTGTGTGTGTGTGTGTGTGTGTGTGTTTGTGTGTGTGAAAATAATTATGCCTTTTGTCCGACAATAGTACCGCAAAAAAACGAAGAGTTGCATAGTGTTCATCTGACACTTATATCAGGTTTGTTATTTCTTCAAGTTAAAAAACAATTAAGCGGCTTTGTTATAAAGAAAAACGCTTTTTTGAATCGTAAGAATGTTGTTTGTAACTTTTCATTGAACTATTATTAACATACATTTCACTGGAATATTGTCCACATACATTTCAAGGGATTATTGTGTACATTTGATGGGACTGGTGTTCACTTACATTTCTTCTGACTATTATTCGCATATATTTCATGGGAATATCATTTGCATACATTTCATGGGACTATTTACATACAATGTTGGGCAATTGTTCTCATATTCTTCATTGGAATAACATATCATAGGATTATAATGCATATACTTTTAAATGGAATGATATTCAAATAAATGTAATGGGCTATGCAATATTGTTCACATACGGTTCATTCTGCTAGTGTTCACATACATTTGATTCGACTATTGTTCCCATGCATTTCCACTGCATGACTCTTATAATAACTAAACAGTTAACTCCTTGAACCTTCAGTTGTACATTTGACTTTACAGTGTGCCACTAAACAAACTCATAGATTTTAAGATTTGGCAACTGTAAAACAAATTACATTCAAATAAATATTTATAGTATTTGTTCCTTGTATGTCTTAGCTGCTTTACCCAGAGGAATTTCTAATTACTAGTGAGTTGGTATCTGATAAGATTCTGCACTCTTAATGTATGTAGTACATCTATGTATCCTCGTATGGAAATTCCCAAACAATAAATACTTGTGTTTTCATATCGAGGTCATTATTTTTCATATTTAGAAAAGCTGTATTTCTTGGTGTAATCAAATTACTCTCTTGAGCATCGAACTGCTCGCATATCGGCTATTGTTATCATTCAAACATAAGATAATAGAATTGTTGGGTTTTCGAATTTAGAAGTGGAATATATTAATGTTTTCAATTAGTTATTCGGTTTTTCTCATTTTCATTATGACACTTTTAATGTGATTTACACAATTAACTTCGCATTTACCTTGTTATTATTGGTCGTATTGTATTTTGAATTATATAAATTGACACCTTAACAATTACTAGAACAAAAATGATGATCATTACCAATTACTAGAAAAAAATGATGACCCGAAGTCGATATAATATTATTTACTCCTAGACGGACGTGATTTTCAATCGATTCCTAAAGGGTCACTTGCAATAAAATTCCAGTCATTGCATTCTAATGTAACTTTAGATAATACTCCGTGTTCGTGTCTTTGTTCTAGTTAGCAAGTTCTATAAGTATGATAGTCTGAATTTAGCTGAATTAGCAATCAACGCACTGAGTTTCAGTGAAATTGGAAACAGGATGTAAGCAAGGACTAAAATTTATGTAATAATGCAATCATAGGGAAGTAACTCTAAATTAGGTAATTCGGCTTAAATTGACAGGTTAGTTAACATCAACCCATATACCTCTGACTATATGTCAAATTATTTCATCTTTATAAGACCGTTCTTCAGAGCAGGTATGCTCGACAACCAGTAGGTGTCCTTTGTTAAGGCAGCTTCCACCAATTGCACGATACAACATTGTAGGTGTTGATGTTCTTTAAGATCTCTTGGAATTAAAAGAAAACATCTTTGTATTTCAACATATGCATTGTATTTAAACATACGCATTAATACCGTACAGGAGGGATCAATGTTCCTTGAACACAGATCCTCATATCTCCCTTTGGAATTTCAGTACAATTAATTCTTGATAATTTATGCTGTTTTGTGATAGTTGTACTGTTCTATTTTCAGACGTTAGGGTAGCATAGCATTCAACATTTGCGTTCACTAAACTAAGAGCGAGAGATTATAATAAATATTCTAAAGAAATGTATGTATGCATGTATGCATGTATGTATGTATGTATGCATGCATGCATGCATGCATGCATGTATGTATGTATGTATGTATGTATGTATGTATGTATGTATGTATGCATGCATGTATGTAAACAAAAATAAATAAAGTAAATTGTATAAGTAACTTTAGATACATCAGAAATGACATTTTATTTCAACGATCACATGATGTTTTCACTCTACATCACGCCTATATCCAGTGAGGGACAGTGTGACAGTTTAAAAACAGATCTTTGCTCCTTCAATGACGTATAAAGAATAAAGCAAAACTGGACAGAAACAATGATTAAAAGGGAGGTATAAAAATTATTTCAAAATCATCATACAGAAATACATTAATCTATGCGAAACCGTTCACGATGAGAACTAAGAAAAGTAAGGTGATATATCATCAAGTCATAACTTATTTTCAACATATTTTCGGAACACATAAAGTTGCAACGACGATATTGTCACAACATAAGTAACAGGAAATAAAGCGAAACCAAAAGGTTTTGAAAAATGTAACAAACTGTTTTAATTATCAAAGTTATAAGTGAAAATATGTGAGGAACTTGGAGTATTATGAAGTGAATCCGAACTAATGGTCTATAAAAGTCCTAAATGAATGAAAAGTTCATAATAATTACAAAATCGGAAATGCACCGGTCCTCCAAGAACCGTGACCTTGTCAAAACTGCGTTCTCCAGAATTTACTCCAATAATTTATAACAATTCCAACAGATATCATAGTCCAATTAATGAGCACTGTCTAGTATCCATTGCACAGTCTAAACTAATGACAACACAAAAGACGTCTATAGACTTACAACAGGAACACAAGAAATCTGAGCGAGTCCAAAATCGGAATGAAATGATTGCTTAATTACCTCCTTATATACATGTCTTACTGCGATATACAAATAACTCTGTTCACTTTACATTGGTTCGGCCTATTCATTTGCCATAGCCCAACCATTTGGAAGTTGCAGAATTATTCTAGAAATGTCGAAACCCCATCAGCCATTAAAAAAGTAAGCCAAAGGCTACATTAAGTCGTTTTATGCAGATTATTATGTATAACTGTCAGCAAATACGTAAGCATCTGTTTATAGATTCTATGTAACTACACGCTATACAGATACTAATTTTACATATGCAACATTTAATGAAAGATATTCTGAACGATTTGCAGCCATGAATTTAAAAAAGTTAAAATTTAATAAAAGCAGGTACCAGGACATTACAAAGATATGTATATACATAACACCGTGGAATAAGTACTTAAGTGAACTCAACTGGCAAGGATACAAAGCAACATTAAAGATTTTCTGCTGTACCGAAATGGAAATAAAATTTCAGAAAAGCAGTTGACTGATTAGGATTATCATAGGGTTAAATGATCATGATTGGGTGCTTGTCGAAGTATTCATTTTACCTAATCACTTACAAAGTAAATAAAAAATGGGCGGATTTTATGTTCGCGTTGTAAGTGATTAGGTAAACTGGTGGGTAAACGGGTGTGTGATCTTTGCATCTGTAGTTCCGTCAAAATATATCGGTTTTTCTATCGTATGCACCTCGCTCATGCAGCGTTGAGTGAACCAAACTCACTGTATTTAAATAATATACGAAGTAAATAGCTATGTATATTTAATTTGCATTATTTGTTTCTAAAAAAAAATCTTTATTTCTCATGATATGCTGAATGTTATGTACAGGTGTATTTTGTAGCTGACCTTGTTCAGAATCGAATTCATTGTATACCTGACCGAAATCATGGGTATTTTATTCTCTAAAATACTACTACATAGCTAATATGTTATATATGAATATGTGTTTATTATTAGGATCGTTGTCGGTAGAAGCAAACATATTTGTTGGGTCCGGGTCTAGGGTATTGGTATTTCCATAAAGATATATCCGGTATACCTGATGTATTTCACATGCTATATTATATATTTAGGAACATACATTTAAGTTTTAACTAAGATTTTATCTTGTAGACATTTGAAACCTTCCAGAAATAAAATTTTCGTTCGGTAATAATATTTGTTTGAAAATTCTAATTGTAACCTGAGGTCACGTACAAGACTATATAATCTGGTTTTCCTACAAATTACTGATTGTTGCTTTCAGATCGGAACAGGATTCGTTGTATTTTGTGTCCAGTATTTCATTTGGGCTGAAATTTATTTATACCATTTATTCAGTCACTAGATATTAACTGGGAATTATAGTGACTACAAACAATGATATATTCTTGGATATTATTATTGTGAGTCAAAAAAGACTGTTGGTACATTAATACTATTTAGGACATCACATACGCATCAACATTTTCAGCATAGGATTTATGAAGGAATAACATCAACGTTTATTCATTAGGAATTGTGTCAGTAATTTTATGATTATTAGTAATTTAATTCACAATACGGTAAGTTCCATTTTAAATTTTAACTTTGTATTTTAAGGAAATTTACTGCTTGTTAAATGTTACCATCTTTATTTGTTTCGCTCGCACTTTTCTGTTGCTAGGTTTAAGACCATAGAGACGTGACAAAATAAACCACTTTCGGGTAACTCTGTATGCATAATTTTTAAGAGGGTCTTTTAGTTTTCCGTGGTCGTGAATGCGGTTTTGATCTGCTTTGAAAACTAATTATTGATACTATTGTTTACATTAATCTGATGCACATTTTTGGTCAAGTTTTCTAAAGATCGATATTGCATTTTTCACCACACGCAAAAACATATTTAGCTCTTCCATTTTGAATCCAATCTTGCCTTTCTTTAATTCTTCTTTATGATATGCCTTCAAATCTTTATTTCGGTAGGGTTTTAAGGAGGGTATGAATTTTGAAAGTTGGGTGGCTTTAGAATCAAATTAGCTTACAGCATGAACTATTTTCCTATGCCATAATTAATGTATCTATTGGAAGTGGCGTCCTATTGCATTCTAGCAATCGGTCTGATTCTGGCACATAGTAATGTTTGTAAAGGTCAGCCTTATCAGTTTTATTTCAAACAATACATGTTTAAGTCACACATTTTGCAAATCTGATATTCAATACTTCAAATATAGCTCCGTTATTTAAAACAATGTGAAGCAGAATCACGAATTATGATTGACGTTTTGACCATTTGAAGTGCAAAACATTATGTGATCGTTCAGAGTCTTATGCCACACAAACATCAATGTGATTGCATCTGCATGTGATAAAGGGCACTGGTCAGTATATCTACCTCTTGCATTGCAAGAAAGAATATTTAAATTAAACCAAACCATACGTAGGTTGGAAAAAAACACAAAAAAACCAAACAAAAAAAAAAAAAAAAACAACAGCAAACAACAGGAACAAAAACAAAACAAAAAATACGAGTGAATACCAGGGAATTAGTAATAATGCATATTCAAATGGTTGTCCTATCTAATAACAACCATCATTTTTTCACTGCGTATTAATTAACCATCGTCTGCAAAATACCGTTTTAGAACAAAGTGACTTGTCTGAAAATGTTCATAATTCTGTAGAGTATTTTGCATGTATTTTTGCAAATATAGATCCCTGATATTTGTCTTATACGATTGTTTTGTAAGTAGGTTCAAATACACTTTAGAAAAAGACATTTATGAAATGCATCCTTACAAAATTGAAACTTTGACAGCATTGTTATGTACTAAGCCCTGTGAGGTAACGTAGATTTCTGTTTTTATTTTTATTAGCATCATTTTGGTTCTATAGCAAAGCATTGAGTAAATAGATATTTTGCTTGTATGTTAAAACTCGCTAAATGCATTGAAAGACGGATCTTGGATCTTCAAAGCTCTTTCCCAATTTGTTTACATGCTGAGCCGTGTTCTGACATATAGATTGCATAATTATTGCTGCTAACTAACATTTCAGTCTTAAATATCACTCTCAATCAATCACTTCTTGAATTAATGAAACTGTACTTCCTCGTCTGTCATTCACCCGAAACATAGACGTAATATAAATACCTTGGTAGAATACACAAAGGTCCACTGTTCCTGGTGCAAGTTTGAAAGAGCGAAACAGCGGTAAGATTTATTTTTTAATTAGAACTTTGCTAATGCTTAAACTACTTTACTCCTTTAAATAACTTAATATGTCAATTCTTATAAAACATCTTTCAGACGATATCTGTAAATTATGATTATGCAAGAAGTAGTCACAAATCCGAGAAAGTTATGTATATGTTTATCTCTCCAAATGCATATGTAATAATATTCAAATTTAGCATAAAACCTTGTACGAAAATAACAACAAAAATTAAATTAAAACTAAAATTAAAACTAAATTACATTTTATATCTAGTCGACGACACCGATGCTTGCCAATCATTTACATAAAACGGAACACTAAAAGCTACAGCAGCCGTTTGAATATAGCTCTAAATCAAACTACAATGGTGACAGCAATAGCAAGTCAAGAAATCGCACAACATTCTGGGCCCCTTATAATAAAAATCTGTGGCTAGCATAACCTTTCCTTCAAAAACAAAATGTCTTTAACGGTGTTCTCATTTTATGAGTAAGTCCTGCAATCTCACATGAAGCATAGTTTATGTGAGCTACACTTGCCTAAAGTAGTCAATGGTAGTATACTGACCACTGGCCACAACAGTTATCCTTTTTGAAGAATGCATTGCTCTTAGTGAGTGTGGGATTAGGAGTTCCCACATTCCCTCCTGAAAGTAATTATTAAAAAATAAGGTAAGCAATACGCAAAACATACCAATTGTTTTAAACGTTTAGTAGCAATGTGGTCTAAGGTTGACATTGCCCGGGGTGGGAGTGGGAGACAAGCGCCCCAATCCTCCAAAATGTCCCATACAGCCTGCGTCTCTTACTGCCTCTGTCAACTAAAATCCAGCTCCTGGCCTTCGCGAGTGGCTTAGATTTGAAGCCCGGCAGACCATGTTTTCTACTAACAGGAGAAGGGGTGAAGGCGGCCCACTGGCGCCTTAAAACCAGTTGCTTCGGGTAGATGGGACTCGTAAACCTTGGATGGTAGCTCATCTAGGAGAAGGAAAACTCCGATTCCAAACCTCTGCTGCCTTGTGGCTATACCCACTCATGGGAAAGGCTAAGGGAGTAAACCCCGACAGAAAATCCGGAGATGGAGTCCCTAAGGCGGTATGACTTTGACTTCAACGTCAATCCGGCAACTCCTGCGACGCCGTTGGTGCCAAGCTGTATCGGCATTCGTCATTCCCTTGGGCACACCAGCTGCGTGGAGAGGGGGGATCTGCTGCATGGGCAACAGCTGATTCTCCATACCACCCTGCCCAGGCTTCATAGCTCCACTGGAGAGGACACTCCAGCGTCGTCGTACGGCGTCGGCACAACACGAGAAGTAGCAGTTTACCGGTTCTAAGTCAAAGCTCGATTGGCGTAGAGCTTGGCGCCAGGGGTTACTTCTGACGGTGGGAGAGATCATCAGGTCTCACTGGACAGCTACCGCCCGCCTCAAGCTGGGCAGCCCCCAGTCAGTAAGGTGCTGCCCGCCATGGCCTGCCTGCTTCACTGGGTGCGTGGAGCTTAGAGAACCATCTCGACAAGTGGGCTACAAAACTCTGCACCAGGAAAGACTAAAAGAAGAAATAAAAAGACTCCAACTCTTCGTTTTGCAACCTGGAACATCAGGACCATGTGTCCTGGATTGACCACTGACCTACAGCAGATCGACGATGCACGGAAGACTGCCGTCATTGACAGAGAACTCTCCCGACTGAACATTGACATTGCCTGCCTCCAGGAGACCCGACTGGCTGACAGCGGCACCATCAGGGAAGCCAATTACACATTCTTTTGGCAGGGGAAGCCCTTGGATGAACCTAGGCAGCATGGTGTAGGCTTTGCCGTCAAGAACACGCTAATCGCCTTCATTGAACCTCCATCATCAGGTACTGAGAGAATCCTTGCCCTCCGGCTGTCAACATCCTTAGGCCCGGTCAACATCTTCAGTGTGTACGCCCCAACCCTCTACTCCACCTACGAGGAGAAAGACAAGTTTTATGAGGCTCTGGATCAGGCAATATCCAGTATCCCCAACAATGAAAGCCTTTACTTACTAGGAGACTTCAATGCTAGAGTGGGAGCTGACCATGAGGCCTGGTCCACCTGTCTCGGCTTTTGCGGAAGGGGCAAGATCAACGAGAATGGTCAGCGACTGCTCCCACAGCCTATGTGTGACAAACACTTTCTTCAAATGCAAGGAGATCCACCAGGTGTCGTGGAGACACCCACGTTCACGCCACTGGCACCAGCTAGACCTCTTCATCACCAGGCGTGCAGAACTGGCCAGTGTCCTCCTTACCTGCAGCTACCACAGTGCCGATTGTGACACGGACCATTCCCTCGTGGTCAGCAAGGTGCGAATATTACCCAAGAAGCTGCACCACGCCAAGAAGAAGGGTCACCCACGTACCAACACCTACTGTGCAAGCAACCCAGAGAAAACACAGCAGTTCATCAGCAAACTGAAGGAAGCCCTCACCAAAGTGACACCTGATGACACCATTGATTCCAAGTGGTCCCATATCCGTGACTCTGTGTACAATTCAGCCATCACAGCTTACGGGAAGAGGGAGCGAAAGAATGTCGACTGGTATGAGGCAAACTGAGAGGAGATGGAGCCCGTGACTGAGGCAAAGAGGAAAGCCCTCCTGGCATACAAGGCTGCACCTAGCCCCAGAACACTACAAGCCCTCAGGATTGCAAGGAATAACGCCCAGAAGACCGCCCGCCGCTGTGCCAACACCTACTGGCTGAACCTTTGCAACAGTATACAGACAGCTGCTGACACCGGGGATACAAGAGGAATGTATGAGGGTATCAAAAAAGCGACAGCCCCCCCCCCCAGCTACAAGACCGCCCCCCTCAAGTCCAAGACGGGCGAAGTCATCACAGACCAGGGGAAACAACTGCAGCGATGGGTTGAGCACTATCTCGAGCTATATGCAACCCAAAACAATGTCACTGGAACTGCCCTGGACGCCATTCCAGACCTGCCTGTCATGGAGGAGCTAGACACACAGCCCACCCTGGAAGAGCTCGGAAAAGCCATCGATTGCCTTGCCTGTGGGAAGGCTCCTGGAAGTGACGGCATTCCGCCTGAAGTCCTCAAGAGCGGAAAACCAGCACTGCTCCAGCCCCTACACACACTCCTCTGCCTTTGCTGGGAACAGGGATACATCCCACAGGACATGCGTGATGCCAACATCGTCACTTTGTATAAAAACAAAGGAGACCGTAGCGACTGCAACAACTATCGGGGCATCTCCCTCCTCAGCATCGTCGGAAAGGCCTTCGCCCGTGTTGCCTTGGCACGCTTGCAGATCCTAGCCTCCCGGGTCTACCCAGAATCCCAGTGTGGATTTCGAGCCGGCAGGTCAACTGTAGACATGATCTTCTCACTACGTCAGCTGCAGGAGAAGTGTCGCGAGCAGCGGATGCCCCTCTACATTGCCTTCATAGACCTGACGAAGGCGTTTGACATGGTTAGTCGGAGTGGACTCTTCAGACTCCTGCAGAAGATCGGCTGCCCCCCACGTCTGCTTGCTGTCATTATGTCGTTCCACGAGAATATGCACAGCACAGTGTGCTTCAATGGCGCAACATCTGAAGCATTCCCAGTCATCAGCGGAGTCAAACAAGGCTGTGTCCTTGCACCGACGCTCTTTGCCATCTTCTTCTCCATGCTTCTCCAGTACGCATTCAAGGACTGCTGCGAGGGAGTGTACATCCATACCAGGGCTGACGGCAAGCTGTTCAACATCGCCCGTCTCCGTGCTAAGACTAAAGTCACAGAGGTACTCATCCGTGAATTGCTCTTTGCCGACGATGCAGCCTTGACATCACACACGGAAGATGGACTTCAGCAGCTGGCATGCTGCCTCTCCCATGCATGTAAGGAATTTGGACTGACCATCAGTTTGAAGAAAACAAATGTCATGGCACAGGACACAGACTCCCCTCCCTCTGTCTCCATCGATGGGTACAATTTGGAAGTTGTCGAGAACTTCACATACCTCGGGTCTAACATCTCCAGCTCACTCTCCATTGATTCTGAGGTGGGCGGCAGGATTGCCAAGGCAGCAGCAGTGATGGCCAGACTTAACCAGAGGGTCTGGAACAACCCCAGCCTCACAGAGAAGACCAAACTGCGTGTCTACCAAGCGTGCGTGCTCAGCTCACTTCTCTACAGCAGCGAAACATGGACCACCTATGCAAGACACGAGAGGAAACTCAACAGCTTCCACCTGAGATGTCTGCGGCGCATTCTGCACATCCAGTGGCAGGACAAAGTACCCAACACAGAGGTTCTAGAACGCGCCAACATGAACAGCATGTTCTCCATACTCAGCGAGAGGCGCCTTCGCTGGCTCGGCCATGTCAAGAGAATGGACCCAGGTCGCATTCCCAAGGACCTGTTATATGGGGAGTTAGCAGAAGGTGCACAACCAACTGGACGACCACATCTGCGCTACAAAGATGTTTGCAAGAAGGATATGAAGACAGCGAACATCAATGTCAATGACTGGGAGAGCTGTGCAAACAACCGTTCCAGCTGGCGTCTAGCTGTCAGGCAGGGAGTTCAAAACGCAGAGGAAAAGAGAAGAATAAAGCAAGCTGAAAAGAGAGCTAAAACGAAGGATAAGCAAAAGCGTACTTTGGAGCTATGCCATCGTCTCTCGTAGACGGACGGATGCCAAGAGACTAGAAGACTAGGAATGGAAACGACATACAAGACTAATCGATGATGATGATGATGATGATGATGATGATGATGATTATTATTATTATTATTATTATTATTATTATTATTATTATTATTTAAAGTAACTGATCAGAGGGCGACTAAGATGCAAACACTTTAATTTTCCTTTCCCGCCAAATGGTTTACCTGTGATATAAAATCAATATAATTAACGTAAACCCCACATGAATTTTACACCTTGTAAACTTCATGTCGCTCTTCCAGTGAAAAGCATAGTAGAAAAAAGAACCCAATTAAGGCATATCAATTACACACATTTTAGGCATAAAAATATTTTTTCAGATGGTCCTGTTTCCGGATTTTCTTGTATTTAATGAACTATTTTCCAGATGAAGTTACAAGTTGTTGTTACCACAGCTCTTCTTTTGGCCACGGATTTTATCTGGGCATGAAGTAGATGCCGGTGGACCTACGCCAGCACCTACGCCAGCAACTACCACTACCCCAACGCCTACAAGACCTCCTGTATTTAGTTCGTGGATATGGATTATCTTTCTTTTCCTATTCTTCATTCTCGACGGTAAGACAATTGTCATGTAAACTACTAAACTGTTCTCCGGCTTCAGTCCTATGGACAGGGTCGCATGTTGATGATCCTTGCCGTGAAGTCTGCATAAGTATATTGTTGGATTCAGCGTAGCTTTATTATATATCATCTAATTGGTAAGTGCAAGTATTCATTTACAATAGACAGTTCAACACGGCAACCTTCTGTTTACATCACTGTCGTCGTATGTGTCCCAGAAATGAATTTTTGAGATTCTTTCATGTCCATCATGAAAAATGTTTATTTTTTTATCTGACAATTATTTTTTCTTCATGTTTTATTTATGGAATAATAAACACATGTAGATAATGTTTAAGTTTTGAATAATTATATATCTGAATTCTTGGATACAACCACAAGAATAAACCTATTGCCGGGAATCCGCCAAATGTTAGGACATAATTTGATGAACATATAATTAGAGAACCAAAATGTCATGTTTAGGTTAACGACGAATCGCCTTATTAAAAGTCCAACATCTTCAGAACGTCCTCAGTTGAATTTGATCTACATGTATGATCAAATTAAAACCGCTATTGACACGAAGGTCAAAACTGCAACTTAACCCTGCTATTAAAGCCAGTGTATTTTATCATTTAATTCATTTGTAACATCCAATAATTCTAGAATTTTTAATACAAAGCAATTTTAATCCTAGGATTTCTAACTAAAAATTGTATCTAACCCAATTCGATACCGTGTCCGAGGATCATGTAAATTTATCGTTACAAATCCGTGTGGTTTTGCCTGAGCACGACTAAAGAAATTTCTGAATTTATTTATGTCCATATCGCCGCTGCACCAAGTCTGATGTATATTTCGTAACGTGTGTGCGTCAACGCCGTTAAATATCGCGAGAATGTTACAGTTATATCTGATGACTTTTGGTATTTGTGTATATCGTTGAGTTACATAAATCACATCGGTATGCCTGCCGCGTGAGAATATCCTGGCAGGATTTGATTGTTTGTCCAACATGATATCGTCGTACACAACTAAATTATTAATACTCCCATCAATGTCATCGATACTCGGTGCTTCATCAATATCAGTTATAAAATCAACAACATCTTCTTCACTTATCGATTTTGCACTTTCGTTAAAATCTTTTAACACGCTGTAGCATCACTGATCGTCCACCGATGGTGCTATCAAATATAATTTATCCCACTTCATCCACTTCATTATTAAATTAAGTAACAACTGCGTCTTACCCGACCCAGATGGACCTATAATAATCATTCGAATTGAATTTGGTAGCACTGAGTTATGTTTGATTGGCTCTCGTCGTTTTGTAGCAGAAAAGTCAGTAATCTCCATTAGATATATCATAAAAATAATATGGATTTATATTGTGTGAAATGCCGAGCACGTACCCCAACTGCGGATATGACAACAATTACAACAAAAAATAATCGACAAGCACTTACACGCAAGTGTGAACGATGTGGCACAAAAAAGTTATTAATAAAAAAAGGAGGTGATATCCTGTTGTAATTGAAATAGCTGTTGTTGAAGTGTGTCTCTGACTATTTTTCTACTTGCCACTATCAAATCGTCTGGTTTCCACGAGCTCCAAAAGTCGCTCATTGAAGTTTCAGGAATCA
Organism: Sinohyriopsis cumingii; assembly: GCA_028554795.2. Taxonomy (NCBI): domain Eukaryota; kingdom Metazoa; phylum Mollusca; class Bivalvia; order Unionida; family Unionidae; genus Sinohyriopsis; species Sinohyriopsis cumingii. Next base: position 41,484,083 of record CM068838.1, read on the forward strand.
TCTCGCGCATAATTTCACATTGAATTTTATTCGTTTGTAATCTGATTAATGTTTTAAATTCTTTCAACGTTGCATCAAGTGCTCTATGATCATCAGACACTTCTTCGTAATAATCAACAAAATCTTTTAACCAATCATGTGGAGATGCGCCGACAAACGGAGGTGGTTGACCGTGATCGCCGCACATAATCACTGCAGTATTTTTCGTTAGCAGACAATCAAGAAATGTTTTTAATGTTTCCAAGGGCACCGTACATATCTCATCCCAAATCATTTTCTCGGGAATATATTTTGTTCCCATTCGATCTGACGTCCACACACCGCCGCTGTATTTGAAAAAGCTGTGATAAGTACAAGAATTGACTCCTCGTTGTTTCATCTCCCTGGCAAGCCTGTGTGTAGGTGTTAGCACAATCATATCCGATTTTCCAAATAATTCAATCGCTCGAGTTGTCTTACCAGACCCACCCGACCCGTTTAAATAAACGGTTTTGTATCTAGTGATTGGATCATACACAGATGGTGCGTTCGACATTTCTGACATTTCTGATTTACAATAATCATCCTTAATTGCAACATCAGCGGATTCACAATATTAGTGTAACATCTCCGCTTTTATTCTCCACGAACTCCATTCATCCGAAAATCCTGCGGATTTTATTGTAAAAGCCAGTAATTCTGAATATTTTTTATTGATATAAAATGAATCCGTTGCAACTCTAACTGTGGTGTCAGGAAATCGATTTATCATTGATAGCAAATTTATAGAAACATAACCCAGCATTGAAGATCTTAGATGTGTGTACTGAGGCGATTCTCCGTCGATATAACTTACAACTTTGCCCAACTTTTTCCCGTCGGACAAGAACACATCCTCCCGATTACAAAATATATTTCTCGCAACAGCGTCAGCAATTATAAAATCCAATTCAGCATCATCGATAATCAGTCGCGAGTGATGTAGTTTGTGATCATATGCAGCACCTTGAGTAAATTTACCAATTATTCTTCGTCCAAGATCTTTTGCTATTTTTTCACTATTGCTATGTTTGATCTTGAGAACTTTAGGAGCTTCTTTAATAATGACATCCATCGGGGTATTTGGACTCTCTCGTGCATACTCGCTAATAACTTCATCTACACTGACACGCTCCGGTGTTGGCAACCAAACTGAGGTCTGCGGTTGATATGATATGATTGCTTCACTGACAGTCAACGATACCAATATTCGTCTGTCAAGCATATATCGCAATAACACTATTGGTACCCAGCGCTTTTCACTGAAGTGTCTGCCAAACCAAACATAACAGCACGGATGAAGTCTCGCGGCGAATTCAAACGAAGTCACATGAGCAAATCCCTTCAGGTCAAAATCGGGTAAAGGACCGTTTATAGCAACTCGTGTCATCGAGTTCGTGGGATGTCCAAATCGCTTAAAGTATTCGCGACACTCGCCCATCCCGAGAAAGCTTCCTGGGTAGCAAGCAATCATATCCACGGAAATCATATTCCGGTAGTCATACCGGGTATTCCACAACCCGCCATGCCCATACTCGACACAACTTAATTGTATATCCGAAAGAAACTGACTTCGGGTTGGTCTCCACGAATTTCTTTCTCTTGCGGCGTGAGCGGCAACACTTGGAACTGTAAAACAATTAACCAATAACTGCTCAGTGTTTTCTTTCACATATTTCTCTGCGAGTTTTTTCATTTGTTGTTGCAACGACTCCGTCCGGTATAATTCACCGTTGGGTTTTACAAATTGATCATATTCGCCATCTTCGGAACTCTTAAATAACCACACTGACACAGGGTCGGTTTTACTCAGTGTGTAAATAACATCAAATATGTTTTCCGAGTAAAAGTTTACAACACGATCTCGTGGAAATATTGTAACCGCATCAGTCCAGGCATGAGTGTTATGATCAATAATTTCAATCGGTGATCCCGACTTTTTATAATGCTTCGAATTATATACTTCCCCGGTTAGTGTTTTTACTGTTATTGAAAATTTTAATTTACTTGATAGCACAGCAACATCATTTATTGATGCTCCAGTATCCTTGACCTGTTCAGCCCATGCTGTTATTTTTTCACGTCGCAGATCGGTTAAACCGTTTCCTCGTGTTGCGTTTTTAAAATGTTCCATTACTCGCTCGGCTACACAATTTAACGCCAACGACGAAGTCGTCAACGACGAAGTCATTTTCATCGGGGCGAGTTTATCAATTTTTGGTTTTTTTACCAGATAGATTCCATAAACGACTGCTGTCACAGGATACGCTCGAGCGTAATATGGTTTATCAATCCCGGTCAGCATTCCTGGTTTAGAATCTCTACTTAACAGAACGGTCTTTCCGTTAGCAAAAACGGGGTCGAGTTGGTAACTGATAATCCACGTATCGGAATCTGTTTCCACAATAAATTTTATTCTGAAAAAATATTTCTTACCGCGTTCATCACTTTGATATCCATCAGCGAGGTAATCAATAATTGTTTTTGCTCGGGCATCAGTCATTGTAGCATCGATGACTTCGTCAACATCGATGCTGTCATCGATGATTTCGTCAATATCGCGGATAATTTTAAATGACGACCATACATGAGAAGCGCTGTCGTCGCGGAATTCTTTTTTGGCATCCCTGATAATATTAAATAGATCAGTTAGATTCCGTCGTCGTGAATCCGGGGGTTAGTCTGTCAAGATCGAATCTCCCGGCGCCAACTGCGGATAATTTCGAAAACACCACCATGTTATATTTAAGACAAATATTTAAATAAGAAATATTATATATATATATATATATATATATATATATATATATATATATATATATATATATATATATATATATATATATATATATACACGTTTTAGGTGCGTTGTGGGCAGTCATCCCGAAAGTGGGTTTACGGGAAGGACATGATATAGTTTACATTTCAAATCAAAATACATATACATAGGTTGTATTTCTTACATAGTAATTATGTATATGTTGAAAATAAGTATATACACATATGTTATAGTCCTATTCATGTTTTCGGTTCGTGGGCAGATATATATATTTCATGGGCAGTTTTGACCTTTAGGTTGAAGATGACAAAGTAACTGCCCAAAAATACGTTCACGAAGAACAAACATATAGCATTCTGCCCGTGAATACGGCCATGGGAACAATATATAGCGTACTGCCCACGAATACGTTCACAAGTAACAAATATATAGCATGACTTTCCGGTGTGCGCGCGCAAAATGGTTGTCAAGACACGACGATAAACATTAATCTATTAAGGCATCCTTTGCAATGGCCAGCGTACATATAGCGGACGTGAGGTTCGTTTTTCACAGCTTGTTTGAAATAAATGGATGATTATATATCCAGTGTAACAACTTGTCTTGACAGCTTATGGATGCTAATGTTTGACATTTATTGTGAAGATGATTGTTCACTGCTTGTTGATGAATTCGTAGCTTCTGTTAATCGATGCTATAGCTCAATTTAACTGTCATACACTGATATGTTTAAGTCTGCTTGCACAGTTAACTATGCAGAGTTATGGAAATATAACAAATTGGTTTTAATAACTTTCAGAGTTTGTTTTACTATTACTCAATATTTGTTTCAAGTACTATAAAGGCTGTGATAGGTTGGGTGGCTTAGATTACAAATCAGGCCCTTCTCACTTGGGGGGGTGGGGGTGGGGGGTGGGTACTGCCCATTATGAATATTACTGGTCCTAGATGTCCAACCTGATATTTATGACATATAGGTTCAACATCTTACTGCCAGCAGAAATGGTGTTCTGTAGTATTTTTCCCAGTCAATAGTTTATGGATATATTATGTCATGTACTATGCTTGTTTAATTCTCTCATCTCAGTTCTGACGTTACCATTGAATGCTATAATGTTCCCAGACATCCGGTATTCTTGGTTATTAAAATTATATATATACACAGATAACTGAAGGTGAGTTCTCATTATTCCCTAACAATTGTAATTAGTGGGGCTGTAGCAATTGATGGTCTGAGAATTCAAGTTAACTGGTTCAAAACTTGGGTAAACAACAAACTGTTTTCTTCCTTTGACAGGCATCATAAAGTTTTGCATCTTTGTCTCTCTGATGACTGTGGTACACAAGTTACAGACTTTGCCTTAGAATGAGCCTGATTTTTGATACTTGTTACTGAATGGGGTGGGGTAGGGAAGTAACAAAATTATTAAAGGTGGAATGTATGCAAACCATGCTGGAAATAGATATGTGCCAGCAACTGCAACATGTAAGCTTCAATCAATTTGGAAACTATAAGCTTTATCCTGTAAATATTAACAGTTCACACCCTGTATAAAAGGTGATTTTGTGTTTGATTAACTGGAACTGTTAATTTATTATGTTAAGGAATTTATTGTTTTAACCCTAGTAAATGTAATATAATTAGGTCAAAAGTTCCAGTTTGTTTATTGTTTCCAGAGTTGATTATTGTAACTGGAAGAACCTGTTTCTAAGTGTTAAATGAAATGAAAGAGATATTGTTTACTCAAGTGATATAAAATAAAAGTTTAAAATGAACTGAAAGAAATATTGTTTATTCAAGTGATACAAAATAAATGCAAAAGTGTATATTCATTAAGAAGTGTATTGTCAATTGCAAATAAATGAAGATTTATCTTATTTTGTTCTTTACTTGTGTACAAAATTATACCTGGATTGGGCAATAATTACTTGGACTCCATTTGGAAAAGAAAAATCTATATGTCCTAAATACCTAATGTTCATATCATAATGCTCTTTTAATGGATGATTATGCTTTTCAGCTGACGTTACCATATTGCCAAGTGAACTAATAGTATGGCCTTCGGTGTGGCCCACTAATCACATTTGTAAATGAATTATGCATACAATAGAGAAATAGCTCTTAAAATATCTTATGAGTTGAACAATCTGTGTACACAAATAAACTTGAAGCAAATCTTTGAACTTGTATGCCACACATGCAAGTGAATTGGTGGTTTTCATATGTAACTTGTGTACTCTTATGGCTTTTGTCTATATTACTTTTAGCCATTTCTATTCACACACCAGAACACAACCTTTTTTGCCTGATTCAGGTACTAATGCAAAACTTATTTCAGCTGTAACTGAAGTATACAGAATTTTTCCTGACGTTGAGGCCTACTGTGTAGACAGTATAGCTGTAAGTCATCAAATCATATGGAAGACAACAGTGTGCAGTTGAAGAAAATGATATATACCCAGTACCATTTAGAGTTATCTTAAAGAAAAGTCACAATGCACACTGATACAAGTAGTTTTAGAAAATGCATTTGTTCCACATACATTTTAACTTAACCCAAAAGTTCAGTCTCTTGCCTAAAATTCAATCAGATGTATGCATTTATTCCATAAAACACAAAGATATAATGAACCAAATCATTTTCATTATTGAGTTAGGTAGTAGGCTATGTTAAAGAGTGCAATCACTTTATCGATTTTTTTTCCATTACATTTTTATTTATTATAAAATGACATTTCTTAGTGGAGTGCTAGCAACTGTAACTTGAGGAATATTTTGTACATGCTGGCCTAAGTGTCATGAATATACTGTGCTACATTTTGCTTTATTAGGTATAATACTATCATGAGACTTGCTTGATTAAATCCTGAATTTGTCAGTTACACTTACAAGTCCACTGGTAGAATTTAAAATCTGTGACAGTTTGGGAACATTTTTTGCAGTAACTGCAAATCACTTTGCCTTCACAGTCAATGAATTCAAGCCATTGATAATTGTCAAACCATTGTGACTGAAAATGTGATTGTCTCTTAGTTGTGTCCTATTTGATAATTTTGCTGCCACAGAGTCTGGATTGTGTCTCTGAAGAAATAGTTCATCTAGACTCTGTTGCAGTATTACATTTTATATGTTCAATTTAATGAATTTTCTTTCTTTGAATCATTCTTATGTCATAACTTGCGAAAATAGTTTAGTTAACAATATTTATTGAAACAGAAAAGATAACCTCACTTGACAAATCATCCTACTAAAGTGATCATGGCATACACTTTTATCTTTGAAATTCAAATATTGCCCACTCGTTAATTAACATAACTAATATTGCACATTGAAGGTGATCATATGTATCATCAGTTTTAAAAAAATAAAGACATAATACTATCATTTAATCACTGCATACAGGAAACAGACACTTGTGTCTGTAAAATGCCTTTCATTGGATTACTTTGGTTTATTAAAACCAAACAGCAATCCACTCAGGATTTTCTAGGATAGATACAGAGAATATATTATGGTCATTCAGAACGCTATCAATACATCAGACCAGATTGTTTTTATTATTATTTAGGCAAAATAACTTAGTAAGTCAGATGGCAAACATGAGGATGGTGATAGGTTATGTGGAATTTGCATTGAATCATCTGATCCCAGAAGATTTGATACAATGTCACTGGCTGTGGTAATCATCAAGTGCAGTTGCACGGCACCATAAGACTTATCAAGATACCATAAGCTAGAAAGATGAAGAAAAAGAAAAACGATGACCCAAAGACAAATCCTGCAAACTGTGTGCAAAAATGATTCCACAGATTATAGATGAAAACTTTACTATATTTAGCTTCAAGATATTAATAAATTCGGATTACTTCCTCCAGTCTGCTACAGTAATTCATGCCCATTGCACTCATAAATTGATTATAGTCCTTGCAGTATTTTGTGTGGGCCACAATATTTTAATTGATGCAGCTGATGCTCCATTCTTCAGTTCAGTGTTGATTCAAACATAGCAATGTCCCTTTGGGATGTGTGCATAAATAAAGAATGCCTGTCCCTTCATTACCACACTTGTTGAATTTATCGTGTCTCTCTGAAAACTGTACCATGTGAGAAAGAATTTTATAAACAAACTGGACATAAGTATTGCTAGACATATACTCAGACCTGAGACTTCATAAAAGACTGCTTACTTGTGAGGCATTATTAGTGCTAGGGCTTGAGGTAATAACTTGCTATATGTTTGGTAAGGCAAAATAAGGGGCCTTATGACTTAAATTGAAACTGTGAAAAAACAAAAGGTTCAAATGCAATAAACTTTTGTTTTTCCTCATTTGTTATATTACAGTGCCATGAAAGGTCATTTCTTTTATCTTTTTAATCCCTTGCCAATTTTAAGTCATCATCACTAACCAAGTCTCTAAATCAATTCTTGGCATATTTAGCTAAAATGGTGTCTACTGTTCCATTATATCATTGATTGTTTAGCTTGCTTGTATGGAGCTTAACACCATTTTTCAGGACATCATAGACTTTACATGGCAGCCAACATATTTATTGGAAGAAATCAACACACATAACGCTACTGGCAAGCTTTCTCATATACACACATTGGTTGGACTAGAGAGAGTTGATTAGTGATGTGTATGCCTAGACCATTCTATAATCCAGGGCCCCATGATTGAATACAGCTTAAAGAAATTAACCCTAATTCAATTTCCTTGTTGCATTTAAATCATAACACCCACCATGCAAAGTGACACATGTCTCAAGATTTTCAAATTTGTATATGTTTTGCAACTTTTAATTCTGAGTTGATGCATGTGGATGTGGAAATTCAGTTACTGAATACTTAGCTACTTATATAAGGAGCTCTCACACTGGTAAAAGCATGCAATTGGGATTGTATTTGCAAGAGGGCAATTAATTGTTCAAAATACTGTTTTAGCTAACTACATATGCGAAGGGTTGATGTATAAAAAAGAGGATCAAGAAATCCTAGCTGGTAAAGATAATTGTATCCAACTTGACAGAAAGTGAGAAGGCCTTTTAATTTTGTACAGCAGTTTCATTAAGGAACCAACTATAATACCATTAGAAGTTTATGAGCAGCAAAAACCACATTTAGGACCAACTAGACATCAAAACCATATGCATAGTTCCATTTACGGCCAACCAGACATCAAATAGGTCATCTAGTGAAAGCACAATGTCAAAATGACCAGCCATCTAGGAGAAGTAGCAAGGAAGGGGTTTTCCAGATGCCCATTAAAACAGCCATATTGGAGGTTAGATTGGCACTATTTTCATTTACGTCCAACTAGACATAAGAAGTCTTTCACTGATATGACGATTCATTCAGGAGAAGTAGTTATACCAAGATTTTCAGGATGGCCACATTGGTGGCCTTATAGGATGTCTGTACAGCACCATAATTCTCATTCAGGACCTGCTAGACATCAACATAAGTATTTTGTACACATGTTGACACGCTGACACAATTATCCATTCAGAAGTAGCGATAAAAAGTTTCTTAATATGGCTACTGTGGCAACCACATTGTATGTGTGAGTGGCACCATCTTGTTTTTTCTTCCAGATATTTTCACACAAATATCATATTTAAAGATAACATGAATTCATACAAGATCTTGTCAGTTTATTTCATAACAGACTTTTCCCTCATATTAATATAATCTTTTGAAAACATTTATACATTATAGTTCTAGAAATTTTTCATGCTCTCAGAAACTATTAAAATCACAGCAGAAAGTGTTATGTTATATCTTTATTCAGCACTGAAAAATATTTATGAACTCTTAAAGTTTTTTCCCCTATATTAACTTAATTTAATGAAGATTTTCAGACTATAACCTTTCCATTGGATTTATTTTTTCAAACATGGCGTAAAAAGTATGTTATAGTAACCAATTTTTACATTGCCTTCACCATTGCAGAAATCTCTATAATCAATTTCCTAGTAAAGAAAAGCCAAGAAAATAAATGGACAGTTAATATTCACTTCAGGATCACAGACCTGAGGCAAATATGTCATTGTTAAATCAAACATTTTTATTGTGTTTCCTTAGACCTAAATATATATATATACTTGCTGTTACTCTAAACGAAGGCTGGTGATCCAGTTGATAACCTTTTGGGGGTTTTAAGGATGTCTTTAAAATTAAGGCCTTAAAAATGTTGAGATCTTATATTAAAAATGACAATTTGAGCCTTGCAGATTCATGTCCACAGGTGCCCAAATAAAATAAAAAGTGGGGGGGGGGGTGCAAGGGGCAAGCTTGTTGGTGTGTTATAAAATAACTGACTTATCATCGGTGTGCTGACAGGTGATGTGTAATTAAATCACTGTTGTAATATTAATAATGAGTGAGTCTGCACAAAGGAATTTCATACAGCTAAACTAGCTCAACAACTAGAGGCAATTAAGAAATATATCCACATTCGTGATTCTGTCAAATGGCAGATACAACAGCATCAGGAAGCTCAAGTGGCATTTACAGAAGGTAAAGAGCCGCTATACTTGTTATCTTTTTAGGGATGTGCTTGGATTTTGCCCTCAAGCTGGAGCAGTCATAGGATATATAATAAATCGCCACGGTCGGAATTTATCCCCAAGCTGGGGTAATCGATGGGTAAAGTCTTATCCACAGTCGGGGTTTTATTCAAGCTTCAGGTGCAAGTTTTTGTGCATCTCCATGCCCTTGCATAAAACACAGTTACACGTTTTTTTATATAGATATTTTTCAGTTGTAGACAGGAATAATAAGTATTTGCGAGTGTTTGAAATGAATGGGTTCATTATGAATTGAGTGGCACTACATTTCAAAAGCAAAATTGGATTGAAATGCAAGAACTGTAGTACGGAATTAGTGTTGGTTCTGGATCGTAGAATGGAATTGTGTGTGTGTGATTGGATTTTTAACGTAGCTTGAATAATTTTTCAGTCATATTGCTACGATGTCTGCAGTGTGGCAGTTTATAGTGATGTATAGCACTGGGGCATCATGCTGCAAACATGTAGTATGATGTTGCACCCAGTCACATTATCCTGACACCAGGCCGATCAGTCCTAACACTAACCTCTTAATGCTGAGCGTCTAGCGAGGTAGCTGTTAATACCATTTTTGTAAGTCTTTGGTATGACTTGGCTGGGGTTTGAACCCATGACCTCCCGCTTCTGAGGCGGACGCTCTAACCACTAGGACACCGGAGTGGTCAGAATGGAATTGTAACAATTACAATGGAAGCAATTTGTATTATGCTTGTTGGGGCATTCCTCACTGATGGCTGTCAGTGACATCATCATGGGAATGTGTAACAGCCACATTTTGTAAGAACAAGGTGTAGTTGGTGAACAATAGACACTTTTCTGCCATTTCCACTGGCATCATCTCATATGATGTTATTTAAAAAAACTTCCTACAACATACTCACAACATATAAAACCTATATGCAAATCTGATGAAAGCTGCTTGTGTTTCTGAAACACATATTCCATACTGGTGGCAAGAATGTCCAAATCTACATTACAAAAATGAAAACATTACCATCCATCTAGGAGTTGCAAATGTATGAAATCCTCTTGTTGGGTAGTTTTACTAACAGGCTTTACAGCAGGGCCTTCCATTAGATTTAAATGTGGCAGGTAAGTTGACAAAGTAGGGTGGGGGGTTGGGGGGACCTACCCCAATGGGGATAATTCATTTTTTTTTTAAAGTAGCATGGTGTAAAGTAAAAGTAGATGGGCTGATAAGGAATCCACTGAATTTACAGACTAAAGGTTCAGACATTTGTTTTTAAGAGAAAAATGAAAGAAGGAAACAATACAACAGATATTTTAATATGACTTTAATGTTTATTTTCTAGATTTAATTAAGATTATGAATCAGAATCAGTCTCCAACTCCACTGTAAAGTTTATCTATTACTTCTTCTGCTCAGGCACCTGCAAATTAAAACAAAATTGTAATGCTTAAATAAAGTCATATCATCTCAGCACTAGTTACATATGCAGAAGTCATGTTAATCAGCATTATAAAAATGTATGAAATTTTCTTCACTGCACTTGTGCTTCCCTTACTATCGTTAAGCCATGATACAAGATAACTTTGCACTTACTTGTCATTTCTGGCAAGTGGATGGTGCAATCAATTTGCACAAAGATGAATTTATTTCATCCAAATATTTCATGTGAATAAAAATTCCAAATGGAGGCACTTGTCCGATCAGACAAGATATATGCATATTGTAGTTAGCTGGACTCTAGCTCTGATAGTCCTGGGCAATAGGATAAGCTGATTTTGTTATCAGTTTAGAAATGCATCCGCTTTGCAAATACTATGCTTTAAAAGACGAAACTGAATCCAATATTGATGAAATAAGAGTCATTTGGATTACCTTGTTTTTTATCATTCTGCGTTGGTTGGGTGCATATTTGAGGGTCTCTGATATGGTCTCTTCCATTCCATTTGCCTTTGCTTTGCCATTAGTTTTCAAGCAGGCTTCTGCATGAGTAATACAATGTTTTAAAATAAGTTTCACAACAAAGGATGCATTGCATTTTTCTAAATGCCAGCAATAATCAATGGAATATTTTTAAAACATGTACTTTGAAATGTGTCTCAAGTTACTTTATCAATTCATTTAAAAATCTCTGGCAAGTCACATGAAAAACACAATTTAAATCAAGCCATACTTACTTATCAAAGACTTTCTCATTCACATCCTTTACCTCACACAATAAATATCAGCAACACCAACATTAAATTCACACAATCAGTACAAAACCTAGGTGTTACTCTGGACAGTACTCTCACATTGCACCAACATGTCATGAACATATGCAAGGCTGCGTATCTTGAGCTGAGACGCATCAGCTCCATTCTCAGATATCTTTCAGTTGATGCCACTAAAACACTTGTGTGTTCATTACTGCTTTCAAGACTGGACTATGGTAACTCAATTCTGTCTGGTTCATCTTAATATCTACTGCAGAGACTTCAAAAAGTTCAAAACATAGCTGCTTGGATCATACTTAGAGTACCACAATCAGAGCACACCTCCCCGCTGCTCTGTACCCAACACTGGCTATCCATTCGATCCAGAATCAAACACAACATTAGTTCTCTGTGCTACGTTTCACTGACAGACTCTAGTCCAACATACCTATCCGACCTCACCTATGTGTACACACAAGCAAGATACTTACACTCCTCTTCCGACAATCATATACTCATTATTCTCACTATGAAAACAAAGTCACATGGACAGCATTCTTTTGCATACCAGGGCCCAGCAACATGGAATGAATTGCCCACTGAACTTAGACACAAAGACGCAGTGATCCCATTCAAGAGTGCTCTCAAAACTACTTATTCTGACTACAAAAACAAACTTAATGACTTAATAATGTTAACTACCTTAAATATTCTCAGCATGTTTTTTATGTTTTCTAATTTCATGGTGTTTGTTTTTGTAATCATATCATTGTGTATGTTTTTATGTTGTCTAATGTTGCAAAGCGCTTAGAGCTTCTAAAGATTAGGCGCTATACAAAGTCCTCATTATTATTATTATTATATTTAGCTTGGATGAATATTTTTTAAATCAGTGGCCATAACTAAAAAATGGGATTTTGTTTTATGATCATAAAAGTATGTTGGACACCATCCATGATGTACAATGCTGTCTGACATTTCTATGCACCTAAGGTTTCCATCTCAAATATTAAAGCAAAATGCATACCGAATTTGACAGATTGATGAAAATAAAAAAAAGCAATGCTTACCATTTGAAAAGAGGCAATTGTCACTAGAATATTCTATTTAAAATGATATTAATTTTGGACACAGGGGATACCACCCCCATGTTTTCCTGACTCGTGATATGTCGGCCTATTCTGTGCACAGCTTTAAAAGATGTAATGTTTATCCATCGAGCTATAGAAATGAAATACATTTACTGTAGACTGTTTCTGTCAGCAGTTAAGTTGAGTAATTAGGTCAGGTTTATAGCTAGTTTACAAAATTCAATGTAGAATGCCAATAAATGACAAGATATATTTTTGCAAACTAAAGTGATCTTGAAAAAAGATTAGTAAAGTTTAACATTTTATAAAAAATAAGCTATTATGTGGAAAAGAAACAACAATGAAATAGGATGCAATGTGTTTACGTCTAGTTTTGGAAGGTACCGTCATAATTGTACCGTAGTTTAATGGGTGGAAAGGCCATTGAAAGGTAAGGGCAGTGCGGAGACCATCGAGTATGTTCCAGAATAGCTGAATCTTTGTAGATACATAGATCCATTCGTAACTTCAGTCCGCAAGCGAAACACTGTACTTCGTATCCCAATCCTGACTCGGGTCCGAAGTAGACAAATCCTGTTCTAGCTAAAACATACGAAGAAGGTAATCCTTCCCTATCCGTAGGCCATTTTTGAAACGTGTCCAATCGACGGGCACAATCACAATAGTCAGGTAAGAAGACTGGAAAATGGTAGGGTTTGAACTTGGAGTTCTCACTGGATTTCTCACTCGATTCTTGCTGCGGCGAAGTCATCCTTCTGGTGGGTGGCTATCCTCTTACAACCAATGTTTTATACCGACATGTCCATACGGCAAAGTAAAGTGGGTGGGAAGCCGCACTCGCTTCTGCTACACGATTTGATAGACTTTTTCCAAGGGTCGACTGACGATGTGGTGTGTGGGTAAACGTACAATCTTGTTGGGTTGATAGGTGGTCACTTTCTCTAGACTGCAAGGCTTCTTTCAATATGCCAAAGTTGACCACTCGACTGGTACGATAATTCAGAGTAAGTCCTTTCACTTTACACTTCGTGTGCACTTCTCCTTGTTTGTCCCAGTATTCGTAGCCGTAATTTTTGGGACCACCACTAACGAAACTTAGAATCTTGTCATCGGGGTGCTTGTCTGTCCAGGCTCCTAAACGGTCTCCTTCGATGTCAGGGTGCTGTTGACTCGGGTGATCGATATAAATGCAACTGTCCATGTCAAAGTACAAGACACGTTCCCCTAACAGTTCTAAAGCTTCGTACAATTTTAAGCGAGCATGAGCTGTCATGTAAGCTGCAATGATGACATTTCCAAAGGGGTCATCTTCTACAAAGTTCAGATCTTCTTCGTAATTCACCAAGATCAAATCCTCACGAACGACGTCCACGTGTTTCATGAATTTGGCTTTGTCGTGAATCATCTGAAAGTAGCGGGAAGGTTCGGTCAAATACTCCGTCTTGGGTAAACACGGTCATTGTGCCATTTTACCCCACAAGCAATTTAACATCACTTTGGCAAACGATCGCCTGCCTTCGTTTTTCTCAATGTGATTTAAAGTAATGCCTTCTTGTGCCCAGAATTTCTCTCTGAATGTCTTTTGGTCTTCGGGAGTGTGACACCAGGACAGATAGCCACTGGCTTCTTGCTCAGTTTCAAAAAGGCATCCACGTAGTCTGCGAAAATGCCTTTCTGCGTGGGGTCACCCTTGTGGAATTATTGTGTCTTGGGAAAGTGGCAAATTTCGTACACTTCTAACAGTTGGTATCCCATGTTCAGAGCTTTGAACAATTCTACGCTGACCCATGTCCCCGTCAAGGCCCGTTCTTCCTGGGTGTGATGACAAGGTTGATCTTGGTTGCACGTTTCAGCACAAGTACGGCACAAAGGAAACACAAGTTTGCCTTGGCAATGGCGAGGTAAGACGGGATGGTATAGGTTCGTGGGAGGCAAAACTTTGCACTTGATCAAGCCTTCGTATTGTCGAATGTTTTTTAGGTCGATGTGTTCGGTGAACAATTGTGGGTGCCCTGCAGGAAAGCAACAATATTTGCACACATAGGGATACAGTGAACACACGTCCAAGTATTTGATTTCTTCTCCTTTCTCTTCGTCAGCTTGGTACAGCAAACAGGTGGCATTGGTCCTTCCTCCGTACAAACTATTACTTGGGTTCAGGGGGTCCATGAACTGGTAACTTTCCATGAGGCGTTTAAACTCAGGATCGGTGTTCAAACGGTGATTGTATTTGTGTTCCCACATTTCCACCACTTGGTATCCTTCCTGTTCTAACTTTAGGCGTGGCTGACAAATGGCCTGGTACAAGTCTTCCATGGTTCGTTGTAAGAACTGATTTTTAGTGCCGCGGTCAGGGTAACAGATGGGACATCCGTGAAATAAGCAACCGTTAAACTCGTACATGATCTTGGGGTTTTCTAAGTCCCAGCCATTGACCGAATGCATTCCGATGATCTTTCGCCCTGTCCGTTGCGGGCATGCTGAATCCATTTGTCTTCCTTGTCGCACAAGTAATGCAACCAGCATGGGGCTTTGACCGAGTATTGACGTTTGATATAGTTGGTCGTTTGAGGACTGATGACAGCCACAGTGTTTTCAAGCATGAATCGTTGTCGGTAGACTAAGGAACACGCTTTGGCAATGGTGCAAGCCTCTTTTAAATGATCAACCCCTCCGTGTTCCATGAACAGTTCTCGAAATTTTCCACAGCATCGCCGTAAAATGTCCATGTCGGAACGACGATACTTTAGCATTTCTTCCTGAAAGTCGAAAGGGTCGGAGGCGTGAGCCTGGTACCAAGCGTAGAAAGTTTCTCGTTCAGTACGCATGTTGTCAGGGTCGTAATAGTGAGCCTGAGGCAAATGGGGTAGAACGGCGTGTTGATTGGCTTCTGTATTGAAAAAGTGTGGAAAGTACCCTTTAGCCATTTCTGTCATTCCAAACATTTTAGGCATTCGACTCAAAGGCATGGCTAAGTAGCTCATCGAATCTTTAAACTGCACTTGTCCCACTTGCATGAAAATGATTTTGGCTCCGTTCAAAGTGATTTTAGGACGCTCGATGCCACGTTCCGTATAACATCTCAAAAGAAACTGTCCATCGTATCCGGAGAAATTGTGAGCCATCACCGTGGCATGGTGATGACAATCTCCATAATAATGTTCGATGTCCTCTTGGCTCCACGTCTTGTCGATGGGGTCTAAGACCCATTGTGTGAAATCGGCTAGTGTGTTCAGTCCTTGAAAGATTTTTTCACGCCCTCCAGGAATCTTACTGCAGTGAGGGCAATAACTCAAGATAGGTTCTTGAATCACTTCTCGCACGCTCGATGAGCCACGCAGAAATTAGGAATGTGAATACTGGTCTCTTGCATGCATTCGAAATCGAAAAAGATGAAATTGCCTTTCTTCTTCTTGTGACCATCCTCTTTCTCTGGTTGGGATTGGTATTTTTGTATGTAGCATTGGTGTTCCAAGTCCACAATGCAGTGACAAATGTGACATTTTTTCTTTCCTGAACATACGTGTGCCTTGGTACTGTTGATACATAGACCTTGTCCACACATTGGGCACAATCTCAGGAGTTGACAAGCACATTTCTTCTGTGAACCTTGCATCTTCAGATGTTGTTGGTAACAGGCAGGGCTGACAAATGTGCGCAGACAAGCAGGACAATGCACTGGTTCTTGCCCTTCGCTCAGACAGGGTTGAGAGGCCAAACATCCTGAGCATTTCGATCCACAATGTTTGTGTTGCTCTCGATTATTATAACCATCATAAGTCACATTTCTCACAGTAATATTTGTATCCCAGGAATCCAGTGATAGTGGTAATGGTATCGAAATGGTCATCGTGATGATAGAGGTGAATGTATTTTCCATCCTTAAAGTCTTTCCCTCGAAACAACAGAGACCCGCGCACTTCTTGAGGGTGCACTTTCAAGGTGTATCGTGGAGCTAGGGCATCTTGCAATTTTTGCATCTCAGGAATGCCACAGGATGTGTCTTTGGACAGGCATGCTTGTTGTAACAGAAGTTCTGCTTCATTTCGTTGTTTGGCTCGGTTCGATTTTCGAATGTTCTCCCAGGCTCTTTTCCATTCTACCGTGTCGTTCTTGTCGGCATAGGTTCATCCCACCACGATGGCTCGGGCTAAACACATGTGGTCTTGAAAATTGTTAATTTGGACAAGACTTGTTTTGGTAATGCGAAGGTTGTTGACCAATAAGGTCTTTCTGCATTGTCCGGTCCCTTGAGGAGGAGAGACGTGGGTCATGTCCAGTGTGGCTTTTCCATCGGTGATGTCAAACTGGTCATTAGATTGTTGCACGTGTTGAATCTTGTCCATGACTTTGGAAGTGGTCAATTCTGCAGGGCTGCTAAACTCGATCCAAACAGGGGATTTCAAGCCATCATGTTGTATGGAAAGTCTCAAGCGATCATCTTCTTTGGGTTGACATTGTCGCTTGAGTGTGGTGAGCAAAGAATCCCACATGTCGGTGATGAACCCTTTTGCTTTCTCTAACAGTACTTCAGACTTGAAATCTTTAAACTTCACTGTGTATTTGTAAGCCGTAGTTCTAAATTTTCTAGAGGGACGCTTTTCCGTCTCTCGAATGTCATAGTACTTTTCAGGGTTGACTAAGGGTGGTAAACTTTGTTTAGAGGGTTTGGATTCTGGTTCACTCATGTCCTCTTCAAAATCACTGGCATGAATTTGTGCCAAGACTTCAGCCCTAGTACGAGGCGATAGATCACGTTTCTGCCTCTTACTTTCTTCTTCTTTCTTCTCAAATGAATTGGATCATTTCATCTCGATAGCAAAAAGTCAAATGACTAAAGTTTAAACACCATGGATTAATTTATAGTCATAGCAGACCAGCGTATATAAAGGGTATGTGTCTTGTCCTTTCACTATTCATTTCACTCTCAAACTGAGCACAACAATGGAAGAGACTACCAAGATCGAACGTTTCATCAGAGCTTTGCGAGGGGTCATTAGAAAATTCTCTTCAGACCAGCCGAGGGACTACTCTCCTTCCTTTCAAGATAAAAGTCAAGATACTTGCTATATCTGTCAGAAGAAAGGGCATTGGTCTTCAAAGTGTCCAGACCGTCAAAAAAGAAAAAAAAGGGGTTAGAAGAGACAAAAGTCAAGATACCTGTTATTATTGTCAAGAAAAAGGACATTGGTCACCAGACTGCCCAAAAAAGAAACAAGAGGAGTCAGAAGAAGAGAGGGATCCTTCAGAGGAAGAGGAAGAAGAAGAGGAAGAAAACAGACAGGTGAAGAAAAAGAAACAGGAGAAGAAAAGAAGGGAAGAAAGTGAAGAGGAAGAGGAGGAAAAGACTATGACGGTGAAGAAATTAAAAAAACAGAGAGTGAACAATGAGACAGAATAAGTCTATGAACTTTTTAAAGTGCTCTGTTGTGAATTGTGAATTGTAAATATTTATAAAAGAATAAATTAATTATAAAAGGTAAGTGTCTTTGGGTTTTGATTTTAAAATAAGAACCTACACTCACGCACACTCATACACAGACAGGTACTATTGGGTAAAATGGTTTTTATTAGTTATTGGCAATTGAAAGCCTATCTCTTTTCGAGAGACGTGGATGGCCCTGAAAAGGGCCTTTTTTGGTGTAAGGGGTGAGTTTAAACAATCAACTTTAACTGTCTTAAGCCTTTGCCATGGCCAAGGCCTACTTCTGGACTGCGTACTGTTGATGATGATTTCGTTGAAATCACTAAGGATGGTGCAGTAGGCGTAGTCACAGGGTTGGAGTGTTTAGCTTGGGAAGGTCGTATTCTCTTCGGCCGTAATAAAGAAGTCTGATACATCTGTTTCAGACTTCTTAACTAAAATGTCTAACAGTACCGTGACCGTTTGATTTTGACACCCTTGTTTCTTTGCTGCTGCGTCTTCTTCTTGTTGTTTTTTTCTTACCTCTTCTTCTTGCTGCTGTTGCTGTAGGAGAAAAGCTTGTTCCACTTCCTTTTGCTGTTGTATAAATTTCTCCAATTCTTCTTTCTGTCTCTGTCTAAAATTTTCCATGTGCGGTAATGAAGGAGAAGGTGACGAAGGTTCAGGAACAAATTCTTGCAAGGTAAAAAAATCCACAAAATCCCAATTGACCTCTTCTGAAAGTAAGTCTGGGTTCCCTTGGGTAGTCTCCACCATCAGTGCACCCAAACTGATCGTTTTCTGAGTTTCCGTCATGTTGAAAAACTGTCGCTTAGATTGACTACGCACAGGCGCTAGCGAATCTATATAGACTATGTGACGTCACAGACTGCTCTCTTCGGATTGGACGTGGGCTGACTGAATTTTGTAACGCGTGTTTGGATTGGTCAACAAACTCAATCCGTTTCAATCCTTCCTCCCCCTATAAATAAGTACAGTTCACTGCATTCCTTCACCTGTTACTCAGCACCCCAACATGTGGACCGATGTACAATCTTCAACGCTTGTGTCTTCGATGATGTTCCGGACGGACATATCAATGTATGTCCGATCCAACTGGACAGTTATCCACAGGACAGACACCAGCCTGTGGATGCGAAGAATCTTATGTGGAGCATCAAGGATGCCTCAAAAGAGTCTTAATCTATGGTCCTGCAGTCAGGCACAGCCTAAGGTCAAGAAGAAGATGTCACAGATGCCCTTTATGTTAAGGGTATATTAACATAAAACCAAAGGCCCTTTTCAGGGCCATTCCTATCTCTCGAAAAGATCTTGACTTTCAATTGCCTACCCCTTTTTTTATTTTTTTGTTTAAAAAAATAATAAAAAAATAGAGACCCCTCCCTGTTTCAATTTTCGCCTGTTCCATTTTCATAGACCCATCAGGTCGGGACCTTATTAAAATAGGGTCCCGACCCTGTTCCATTTCCCCTAGTCCCAAGACAGTCCCACGATTTATTCCCCATGTTCAATTTCCCTTGTCCCTAGAGTGAATAGTTTTTTTTCTTTCTCCCATGTTAAATTCCCCTTGTCCCTAGAATGGATATTTTTTTTTTCTCCCATGTTAAATTACATAGTCCCCAGAGTGGATATACCCTTTTTAACATGGAAGTTCCCTAGTCCCTAGACCGTCCCTATTCACTACTACCATTGTCATTACCAGCCTGAAACCCAATTTAATGCCATTTGTATAAATTCATTTCAAATAAATATTATGATATAGTTGAAGTGTAAAGTCAAGCAAGTATTCTGTTTGCAGATTTTACATTTTAGATATTATAGTAAAGTCATATTTTCTCTTGTTTAGTAAACTTTATTGCAACTGGTTCCAAAATAGTAAATCTTATTTAATGTTCATTCACCAGAATAGGTATTAATACAATCCCGAATTAACTGTATGGTACTAAAATATACCCTGATCTTGTGTGAGATTGTAATATACAGAACTATACCTCAAGACAACAATAATATATTGAATTTATATTGTATCAAGACTGTCATGGTTATGAACTCCAACTTTATTCAGGTTTTTTCATAATAAATGATCATCTTGTGCTATGGTTGAAAAGAAATCAAAGTTCAGTTTAACTCCATTCTCTCCACATTTGTAAGTTGTTAAGAGGCATACTCATCCTCAGTGTTATAGTAAAATGTAATCTTATTTGGATCAATCTTGGTGGTGTAATATATGAATGGAGAAAGAATATTATCATCCAGATTAAAATATGTTTTATTCAGACTCTACTAAAATTTTTAGTTGGATATGGGTTACGGAGCCTGATGTGTACGAACAAGGCAATGTGTACCATGACCTTTTTAATTTAACATTTTAAACTCCTGCAGAAGAAAGAGATTTTTTAGATCCATTAATCTGTATTAACAAAAACATTTCTTCAGTATGATTTTCAATTACTTAGTATTGACAAAACTCATATTTTAAAGTTGTTGTTTTTTTGTGTTTGGTTTGGCCTTTTATGGTAAACCAACACAAGTAAGTTATTTAGTGCCAAGGCACTTTAAGTATAGTGCCTTGCCCAAGGACACACCATGGTAGCTAACCCAGGTTGGTCTGATGGTAGAATTTGAACCTACCTTATTTCACAGGTCCAGAAAGCTAACCACTGAGCCACTACAGCTCCCCATCTTATAGTGGAATGCTGGTATACTTTATGATCAAGAAGGATGGGTTGGGGTATGCATGTTGCATCTGAAAAAAGTGATGGAATTTTTGTTTACATAATATTTTAGTCATACAATATGAATCATTTTCTATAGATTTAAGATGTATCAGATCAAGTTAAGAAAAATCATATATTCTGTTTCCTGGGAATGTACTAAAATTCACTGTTATTGTTTGATTTTTTGGTAGTAAGCTTACTTGGTATTTTTTTCTTTTTAACTTGAATACCTAATTTGTTAACATCCTATTCTAAATCTTCAGAGTTCTGTCTATTAAGTGACAACTGTTGATACATGTAGGGAAGTTTTTGTTTATATCTTTTGATTTTTGTGATTCTGGAAGTTGCAGTATTTGTTGTTGTATTATAACCATTTCAGTAATTTAATGAATGCAGAGTATACTGCTCTATAAATGAAATTGAAGTGAAAATAATGTAAAAGTATGTTTCACTGCAAATATAAATTGTTTAAAATAATATATCATTTATCATATGACTATTCAATTGTGGTAACTAGTATTCCATCCAATATCTATATATTAAAATATGTCTTTTCATACAGCTGGTGATCATTTAGATACAAGTCCAATTGAACATAATCAAATTATCAATGCAGGTGTTTTTATTAGTAGTAGTATTGCAAGTATAAGTGTTAGTATTAAGATTTCATATACAGGTATGATAAGTGTATCATAATGTTTAAATGATGCTCCTTGTTACAACATAAAATATGTTCATTGAAACAAATGGTTCACTGGTAAATTGGCAGCAAAGGTCTTCACTGAATTATGTTGCATAAACTATTTTACAATAAAACATATATGATGCATCTCAATTATGATGAATGTGAGGAGGAGGATTAATAATAATGCAATTTAAGTTATCTTCATAACATAAGTTCTAGCAGATGTGTAATTTTTATGTGGTTCATCATCAGTTTGAAACTGGTCTGTGATTTCTGGATCTGGACATACCTGGTCCCCTGCTGTTGTGCTGCTATGGTCTTTACAGTTCATTAGGATATCAGTTACACTTGGTTTACATTTAGAACCCCATGGGATGGAATGCCCAGTTTGAAACTGAGAGAATGGTTAATTATCCATAATATAACTCCTGCAGTTATTATTAGGTTTGATATCAAGGTCTTTCTTTAAAAGCTTTTCAACTCAGGTTCTGTTCTACCATACAGATAAATAAAGTCAAATTCAAGGCTTTCAGATTTGTCCAGTTTGTTTCATGTGTTGCAGCAGACAGACTGTATATTGCCACTGTACCATATAAATATCAGTGCTTAGTCTGCTCTCAGTTGCTGTGGTTTGATTAGTTACAAGTGTCATCACATGTGACTAATTATTGACCAATGTAATGAAACTTGTATAATTAGAAGGCTGTATTTAAAAACTCTAAAGATCTTAAAAAGAAAATTGGATCGGGGTAAGTAAAACCTTTTACTTTGACCATTTGGCTAGAAAATAATTTTCAATAAGTTTAAATTGGATAATAGTAATATAATAATTAATTACACAAATCAGAATAAAAGCTATTTGCATATCCCCTTACAGCTGTTGCTTTTTCATAGTACTAAGTAGAATAAAGTATAGTTAAGACAGATAAAGAAATATCCCGTCATATATACCTTACATCAAATAAAGAAACTCAAGATGGATAACAACAAAATTAATGTCACATCATCAAATAGTTATCTCAGCTGCCTGGTCAACCTAAAGGCAGATAAACTAAGGCAAACTTACTCCGAAGCAGTCTCATCCCCCCTAAGAGAAAAACGACAGATACAGTTCTTAACGCCAATTTTCAACTCGACCCCAACTGACTCGATGAGTAGACTCTACCTGTCACCAAGCGTAAACGAGAATGTGGACAATCTACCGAGTAACCGCAAAACTACATCCGACATGAGTACCCAAACTGAGGAACAATACTCAACAAGCACAAAAACAACCCAGACCACGCTGGTTAAAAACACTAGCAGCCAGGGGACTCAAACTGAGAACCTACTAGATGAAACAGAACGCCCTCACCCTACCACAAATAAAGCAGTCACACACGACTCAACAAAAGGTAAGAATAATAGGAAAACCAAATCCCAAATACCAGTTAGAAAGAATAAGGAACACACTAACTGTCAATACAAGACCCAGCAAGCCGGTTATGGACAACGAAACAAAGTCAGCTAAAGAGACAAACACCAGGGGAAAAAAGACCAGTCTGCAAAATATCCAAAACAAGAAACACCCCGCTGAACTGACTCTCTTCGTCAAGGGAGTAAATTCCAAAATAACGAAGTTAGCCTTTAAAACCATAGCATGGCAATTGAACAAACATCACCAAGGAGAATTCACGCTTAAAAGCACTAGAGACGACTTGCTGATAATCAAATGCACCACTGAACAACAGATTGCCAAATATATGGAAATTGAAAGAATAGGCCAAATAAATGTTCAGGTCACTAGACACAACAGAACAAAACAACACATAGACCCAAACCCCCCAAAAACACACAACAAAGGAGTCATATACGTATCAACTCAAAATAAAACCAATGAAATAGTAGACTACATAAGGAGTAAAGGACAGGAAGTAGAGAAAGCAATCCGCCTAAAAACAAGAAGGGGAAAGGATAGCACTGCAGTGGTACTCTTTTTTAAGGGCGCCACCCCAGAAACTATCAAAATAGCCGAAAAACTCGAGGCTAAAAAAATTTTTGCTTTCAAAAACAAACCACGGTTCTGTGGCAACTGCAAAAATTGGGGGCATTACTCTAAGAGTTGCGGAAACCTATTCCGGTGCAATCAATGTGGTCTTCACCACCCAGACCGGAAAACATGTAGCGCCACCAATCAGCACTGCGCTAACTGTAGTGGTAACCACAAACCAAACCACGCAGAATGCCCCAGGGCTCTTAGAGAAGCCCTAATAGTCGAATATATGATCTCCCATGGGGTAAACTATAAGCAGGCCAAAACAAAAATCAGGATACCAAAAACAAAATAAATAGGTAGCACCCTCACTGGTAGGAAACACGCATAAAATGAAAACAACAGTAAATTAAACAAACTATTAAGACTTTTTGCACTAGAGATGGATTCCAGAGCAGAAATCAAAATATGGCAATGGAATGCACGCGGCCTTAGGGCCCACGCTGACCAACTAAATAACAAAATACTTGAACAGGAAAGAAAACCAGATGTTATATGCATACAGGACACCCACCTAAATGATACCTCACGTATCCCAAACATCATAGGCTACAACACCAAATACCTAAAGCATCGATCCCCCACAGCAAGAGGAGGGGGGTTAGCAACCTTTGTTAGAGATGGAATTACATCAGAAATGCATAAATTAACAGATAGTAGACCGCCCAATGACTTCGAAATACAGATAGTCAAAATAACCGCTCAAACTAAGCAGGTACTAATCGTTAACCTCTATGAAACAAATGAGCAGCGCAATTTAAGTGCAGACGAAACAATCAAAATGATTAAAGACTGTGGAGAATGGGTGGTAATATGCGGGGACTTCAATGCGCACAATGAACTATGGGGGAGTCAAAAGACGGACATTAAAGGAAAAATTGTAGAAAAATGGGCACAAAAATGCAACTTAGTTTTTCTAAACAACGGATAGATGACAGAACAGGCCACACATCAGCAATAGACCTATCTCTATGCACACCAAGATTAGCAGGCATTTCTGATTGGCAAGTTGATGAAAGCGACCCTATGGGAAGTGACCATTACCTTATAAATATAGAAATACAAATTAGAATACCTCAAAATAAAGCGTCCTTCACACCAAGATGGAAATACGAACAGGCCAACTGGATTAGGTTCAAACAGATAGGTGACTCAATCGACCCAGAAACCATATATCACCGGGACATTGACACCTTTAATGACAAATTAATAGAAACCATTAACACAATGGCCCAAGAAACAATTCCTAAAACTAAAGGAGTAGCACCCAAACCCACGGTGCCCTGGTGGAATAATGAATGTAAAATAGCAATTAAAGAGAAAAAAAGAGCTCTAAACAAATTCAAAAGAACTAAAAATAATAGGGACTTTAACTACTACAAGGAAAAGGAAAAAACTGCCAAACAAACTATTATGATAGCTAAACAAAACTCATGGAGAGAATTCTGCTCAAAACTAGATATTAACACAAAATCGAAGGAGGTGTGGCAAAGAATTAAAAAAATGAGAGGCAAAACTAAATCAATAACCCCCAACATACCTGGACAAAACAACAAACATAAGGCAGAATTATTCGCAAACTATTTCGCCAACATGTGTAGCAATACCAACTTAGAGGATAAGTTTAAAAATCATAAAAGGCAATTTGAGGAAAGCAACTCTGACAACATAAAGGAAGCAGGAAATAATGACGGCCCACTAAACCTTCCGTTTACAGAAGCCGAATGGAGAAAGGCCCTCGCCGGCAAAAAGACCACATCCCCCGGGGAGGACACTTTGGGGTATGAAATGTACAAGAACCTACCCAAAAAACTTGTCACAATTGCACTTAACCTCATTAATAAAATATGGGAAACCGGTACCATACCTATAAGATGGAAAAAGGCAGTAGTGGTCCCGATTCTTAAGCCTGGAAAACCCTCAAGCGATATAAAATCATACAGGCCCATATCACTAACAGACAATATATGTAAAATAATGGAAATTATGGTAAACAACAGGCTGAAATACCATTTAGAAAGCAAAGGACTACTAGCTAATACACAGAGCGGGTTTCGCAACTACCGAAGCACAATAGACCAACTCATGAGACTAGAAACCGCTGTCAAATTAGCATCTAGAGAAAAATTTTAAAAATCCAGATATGTTACACCCATCTTCTTAGACATGGAAAAAGCATATGATCTAATGTGGACTAAGGGACTGATAAGTAAACTTAAACCATACGGAATAACTGGCAATATATACAAATTTATTGCTAACTTCCTAACCGATAGAAAGATACAAGTCAGACTAGGACAAGACTACTCCGAACGATACAAACTGGAAAATGGCACGCCACAATGAAGCGTAATCAGCCCAACTTTATTTAATATAATGATAAACGACCTGGAAACAGTGGTAAAACCCAACCACCTTGACTTATCCCAATTCGCCGATGACAGCGCCGTATGGAAAACTGGCAACCCGGCCAGCAGAGAAACGACCAAGCACTTACAAAAAGGACTAAACGATATAGGAAATTGGACAGATAAATGGGGATTTAAATTGTCACCTCTAAAAACAGTAGGCATAGTTTCCAATCCGGGAGGTGGCCACCCCCCACCCACTCCAAACTTAACCCTAAAGGGGGTACCCATCAAATTCGAAAAACAAGCGACACTCCTAGGTATGGTATTCGACCACGAACTCACGTGGGCAGCTCATATCCAAGAACTCGTAACGAAGTGCAAACGAGACATCAACCTCCACAGAAACCTCAGAGGGGTGAATTGGGGGGTTGATCAAAAAACACTCGTTACCCTATATAGAGCACTTATAAGAGCAAAATTGGACTACGGTTGCCAGGTATATGGAGCGGCGAACGCCACGTTACTAAAGAAACTAGACACAGTCCAATCAAAAGCGCTAAGGGTATGCACCGGCGTCCTAAATGGTACCCCCACACAAGATATCTTAATAATAGTAGGAGAACCCCCGCTAGACCTAAGGCGGAAGGAATTGATGCTGCGATACTCTACTCGAATATCAATATACCAACCCAACCACCTCACGCTACAAGCCCTCTTAGCATGCGACAAACCATTCGATACAAAAGGAAAAAATAAAAAAATACCTAGTGGGAAAATAATTATAGAATTAAAAAGGAAATTTCAAATCGCAAATATCAACCCAGAAAAAATAAGGTACTACCCAGACCCCCCGTGGACCTGTCCCACACCACAAATAGATCTTAGCTTACGTAAACTAGGACAAAAACAAAATGACCCGATAGGACTAAGAGCATCAATACTAACGTACATTGACAACAAATACGAGACATACACGCAAATCTTCGCAGATGGATCAAAAACCAAAAATCCAAATAAAACTGCAGCAGGGATAGTGATCCCAAAATTAGATGTCACCGTTGGAAAAAGACTCCCAGACCAATGCGCTATATACACAGTAGAATTCATGGCAATACTAATGGCATTAACATACGTCAAAACATACCCCACAACTAAGGCAGTCATTCTAAGCGACTCTTACAGTGTACTACAATCGTTAGCAACGGACCAATCCAAGAGCAGACCTAATATGATTAATCATGCAAGATCGCTACTTAAAGAGATTGAAAAAAACAACAAACACGTTGAATTCGTATGGATACCCTCTCACATCCATAATCCCAGGCAATGACAAAGCAGATGCAGAAGCAAAAAATGCCACAAACGAACCAAAAGCCCAAAATATAGCATACAGCGTCACTGAAATCAATAACATGGGACAAGATCAATGACATGTGGCAAGAGCTATGGGAAAAATCGGATGCAAACAGTCTAATACACACGATGATGAAAAAAGTAAGTAGAAAAGTCGAAAGTCCGACCTTCAAAAATCCATACGATATAACAATAATAAATAGAATAAGAACAGGTAAAACACTATTGGCAGGATGCGCAGGGAAACACATAAAAAGGAGACCAACCGAAAACTGCCCCTACTGCCCAACTCCAGAAACAATCGCACACTTAATAAATATATGCCCCAAATACAACCAGGAAAGGGCCGAACTAAAATCTCAACAGGAACAAATAGGAGAACGGTGGACATACCCGGAGTTACTTGTGGCAAAAAACAATAACATAGGAATGACCTATAATAACATCATGACATTCATTAACAAAATAGGCAAAAGGGGACAAATCTAAACCGAATGAAGGGTTGGATATAAAGAGAGACCATGTAAAGAAATTAAAACCAATAAACCTAAAAGATCGAACCAAAAAAGAAAAAAACCAATCAAAATATTACAAATCACTGTTTGGGAATTGTGACGGCCGGCTCGGGCTAGTGGGTTCACAGACTGACACCGCCGCTCATAACCCGAACAATAAAAACCAGATAAGGACGAATATTACAAAATCACTGTTTTGGAATTATAATGGCATGCTAGGCCCCGTAGGTTCAAAAAAAAAAAAAAAAAATATAAAAAAATAAAAATAAAAAAAATATACATTAAAATAAATCACAAATAGCTAAGCTAAACAAAAATAACAGGTAAATAGCCAAGTGGTCAAAGCGAAGGGAAACAAAGGCAATCAAACCACCTCCCTCGAAGAAAACATCTCACGGCGAACATGGCAGTATCAAAAGGACGAGAAGACCAAAACAGAAACGGACACGGGATAAGGCAGAAAGAGCTGAAATAAAGAAGAGCAGGAAAAGGCACAGAATGAAGTTAAATGTCCTAAGGCAGTAAAAGAAGAAAGAACAGGACACTTGCAGACCTTGGGGAATGAAGGCAGAAACAATGAAAAGAGTATGCCTCAAATAATCAAACCACCCCCACCCCCCAGTATGAAAAGAATTGCCTTCCCGAAATCAAACAAAATAAATAAGGCCACCCCCCCCCACATCTACTTATAAGTGTGAATGAGAAAGTGAGCGTGAATGTGTGTTGTCGGGATATGTGGGAAAAGCAGAAAAACGAACAAAAATGTCTATAGCCATCACACAAATATAGCATACACACTCCCTACCCACCTTTTTTTTCTTTTCTTTTCTTTTTTTTTTTCTTTTTTACAAACAAATTTTACCACATAGGGCTTTCATTCTGACCCACGAAAGCCCTCTTTTGACCAACAACTTACTGGCCCTGAAACACACTGATTGGTTTAAAGCCACACGTACGAAATACTTAACCAAATTGAGAACCCAAAACAAAATAAAGGGCTACTAAAAGCCTACTAGATGTGAAAAAATTTCCGGAAAATTCAAGTACGCAAAGTACACAAAATTTAATAGACCTTACAAAAGATAGGAAAATTCACAACTCAGGAATATCTGAAGCGTATGTGACAATCACATGTTTGGCAAGATAGTACAGGAATAGCCCAATAAATATAGGGAACTGGGCATTGATTGCAACGAAAATTTAATAATACTGCTGCTGGTGTGCTTCGGTTACTGCCTGAAATGAGAGAGGAAGGAGATGCAGGATGCAGAAACAGACCACCAACGGAGTACAACGATGGAGAAGGTTGCAGCGACGAGAGCCTGGGCGGGACCTTTTGGGGCACCTGGGCTTCGGCTTGCTTGCTTGGGGGCATTGTATAAGTTAATCGCTAAATTCAAAAAGTACACAAACGTGTACAAACTAAACAGTCGCACATACCGAAAGGTGCACGTGACTTTAATCCAATGAATGAATGAAATGTGTGCTAGAGGGTAGGGTTAGCAGTTATACTCCAATTATGTTTGTGATGAGCAAAAGCAGCTGCACAAATTTGAGCTTTTAGTTTGGTTCTGGTAGGGTCAAAGGATGCAGGTACATTTTACATTAATTTTTTACTAGAAATAGCTATTTTCAATATTTTTCTGTGACAAGGCAACTAAAAGAATCAGTATGTGCCTTATGCATGAATAAAGTTCACTAGTACTATAACAAATTAGCATACTTTTCATCACCCCTCTACCATCAAGATTTTTTTATATTTACCTCTGTAGCAGACACAAATAAAAGTCGGCAGCTCATTTGCAGACTAAGTTACGCATATGATCTCCAATGCTCATCTAACTGTGACAGGCAGTCACCAACAAGCCAACCTATTTCCATGCCTAACTCAAAGTAAATCTGAACCACATTATAGATTTAGCTTATGTGTAAATTTATAAATGCTAGGCTTGTGATAATTAGGTTCATGCCTTCTACCTTAAAAATTAGAGGGATGTCAAAATACGAAACTATCCAGTGAGACCTATGATGTTAATTTTAATCCCTATGGGATTTGTGACATAAAAAACCCAAATGCTTTATGTATTAAAAGGTAACTAATGGGGGCAGGATCTGCAGTGAATCAATGGTTAGTATGCTAGACTCCTGATAAAAATGTTTGTGTTAAAATCCTGTTATCAAGTCAACCAGGTTACCTACTGCAATGTACCCTTGCCTTACTCCAATTCCCTCAGTACTCAGTAAACAACTAGTGTTGCTGTACATAACAAAACCAGTCCATATTGATTTTACATATTTTACTAAATCCTGACAAAAATAATTCTCTAAATAAAGAATGATTAATATGTGATGGTCTCGCATGTAATCAAACTCTTCCAAGCTTTTAATGATATGAACCGATTTATCAATGTTTATCAAATTTGCATGAAAAACTATTTCTTATTTGTCATCAAATATGTTCAATGTTTTGATCATATAAGCATTTCTGCTACATTAAATCAAAATAATCTTTTTGTCAGAAATAGAGCCCTTATAGTATTTGCAAGGTCAACCAATCAGATGCAGAATTTGAGTTTAATATGAATGAATATTTTTTTTACAAAATTGCTCTTTTGCTATATCTTGATGAGATAAATCTATTCACCAAGTCTGATGAAATTAATGAGAAATAGTTTTAAGAGCAGTAGCAAGAATGGCTAGTGAGATGTAGAACCACCACATTATATGCATAGATTTTGCTTATAGCCTCAGACATACAAGCAAATAATTAAACAAGTCAGATCTAAATTGGATCATAAACACTGTTGTGCAAATCATAAGAAACTCTGCCAATCAGATGCAAGGTCACTTCACTACCATACCTTTATCACACTCATAATAAGCATCATTGTGAAACTTGACTCTATAAGCCCAATGGCCAAGCATGATCAAACTTGAATCAGCAGTAGTGGTTATAACCTCATGTATTTGTATGCGTCTTCACTTCTTCAATCTAGATCTCATTTATATAAGCATGTATTCTACATTTAGTAAAAACTGCACTACATGTATAAATATTGCATGCGGTGGTAACATACTCAGATGAAAGATCACCTTATTATTATTAATGGTTAACACTCATCAAACTTCAAGGACAACTTAATGATTTTAGCCTATATTGTGGAAGTATGGCTTTTAGGCTGGTTAAAAAACTCAACTAATCTTATACATGATCACATGTATATACTTGGATTTTCCTCATTATTAGATTTATCCAAGATGTTGATTTAAGCCCAAAACCAAGTTTTATATAAACAAATTGATCAGAACTATGGACTCCAAAGTAGCTAATTTCTTACTGTTGAAAGACAGAAGGGGATGTGAAATAAATAACACACTCTGGACCATTACATAAACCCACTTAGCCTTTTGACCAGTTGAGATAAAATATCAACAATAATGTTAAATAAGATTGATAAATTATGTTTTCTCACATTACCTCTAGCCCTTTTCAACATGGATGGTATTTTTCTTCCACATATGTCAGCTCTTAATTAGTGGCCCTTTCCCATCATGAATGTTGTAGGTGAAACTCAGAATTAGGCTTTTTAATTTATATCTGTAGAAGAAAAAAACTATTGGTCTGCATATATCAATGTCACCATTTCTGTATTAGATTAAAATACCATATGTGTGTGTGTGTGTGTGTGTGTTAATTTTAGAATTTAAGCAAACTTGTCTCCATGTGTTTATTTTAAAACTGATGATGATAACACATAACAGGTTCAATGGATAAAATGTTATTTCTTACTTCTTACAACTGCTCATTATATCTGAATTTACATTCAATGTTTGTTTTAATTAACATATTTGGGATATTGGGCAAATTATTTATTTTGTAGTTTATCATTATATCATTTACCAGTCTTTTATCATTCAAATATGTAATACAGTACCATTATACTGACTTCATATTCTATATGATATCCCAGCAATACATATTAAGCAGATAAGTGCAAATAAAAATGTTCAGAATGTAAAATTTACTCCAAGCTCAAAGAAGATCAGCAAAAGATAATATCCAACAAGTTACCAAACAAAAAGCGAAGTTAACGCAGTTACCTTTATTATGATGTCTCCAACACCAACGGTACTGTACAGCTACGTCTTCTGAGTTTTACCGTCATCTTGTCTTTCAAACCAGAATTAATTTCTTGAGCTCTTACAAAATGAAGAAACTTTTAAATACTATAATTTAAGCAGCTTCTTTACATGCCATCAGATAAATTATGGCACAGTGTTATGTCTGTCAGCAAAACGCAACTTCACATTTGGACGGCGCGCTGTGTGGGCATCGCCGACACAGCAACTGACATGAATTCTCTATTAGCAGACAATGATTCGGAATAAATCCTTCGCAAATCTAACATTCTCGATTTTTCATAGTTCCACTTTTCATTGTTGCATCTGTTTGATTGTACAATTGCTAATGATGTTCAATGAATCAACTTCATCTGCTGTCTGAAATCCCGGTTCAGTTGGTATTTTCTTCCGCGCATGATGCCGTGTAAATAAAAGATACGGTCGACATTCAAAGTGGTTTAGGTTAATTTATTATTTTTCTTTATTAAGGTCATTTGCAGAAAGTGTTTCGCTAGGGTGAGAAAAAAAAATATAACAAAAAGAAAACTTTCTTTTCCAACGCTAATACTGTATATATTTCAATTTGTGATTGATGCTATAAATAAAAAAAAATGATAATAAAGCATTTTAGCCCGTGGCTTCGGCACGGCACTCGTTTTTGTGGGTTTTTTAAAATGTTGTTAGTGTTGTTTTGGGGTTGTTTTTTGTGTGTGTACCACACTAAAAAACATACCAGGTATTAGGCCTAACGTAGGAAAAGAAATTATCCTCTATT
Organism: Sinohyriopsis cumingii; assembly: GCA_028554795.2. Taxonomy (NCBI): domain Eukaryota; kingdom Metazoa; phylum Mollusca; class Bivalvia; order Unionida; family Unionidae; genus Sinohyriopsis; species Sinohyriopsis cumingii. The sequence goes on from CM068838.1 coordinate 41,516,677, forward strand.
TATTACTATTCTTACTGTCAAATGACGCAAAAGTGATCAAATTGCTATTAAGATTTTGTTTTGTATAACACTTACCGCTCGTTTTCGTCGAGATAAAGCAGCCACTTCAAAATGATTATAAAATCTGTGACAGATGAAAAACGTGGTTTAAATAATTCGTAATCGCCTGCCTTAAAATACTGTAGGAATTTGCTAATGTATTTCATGGCCCTCGTTTGAATAGATACCAACGATCATGTATATCGACCAAATTTTGTATATTCCTGCCCACAATCATGTATTTTGTATTAAACCGTATATTACACGAGCGCTCTGTGGCAAACTCGGGGGGGGGGGGGGGGCGGGTCTCTATTATACCCAGAGGCGTAGCTATGATATTTTGCGCCCGGGGACGAACTATAAAATTGGCGCCCCAGCCCCCTCCCCGTTTAATCACATTTTTGAATATTACCCTTGTTTACTTATTATAATGTAACGTTGTAAGCCTCATTTTGGCGCCCCTGTACCTTGGCGCCCGGGGACATATGTACTCCCCTTCCCCCCCCCCCCCCCCCAGCTACGCCTCTGATTATACCTGCTGTATCAGTTGAGAAATATATTGAACAGATCAGGCCCCAATACTCTCGCTCTGAAAAACATTAAAATAATTATATGCAGAATATCGGTAGGTCTCCCTCTTGCCAAAAATGTCAGCACCATATATATTTTGCAAGTAATGTAATGGGTATAATAACACACACACACACACACACTTTTTTTGGGGGGGGGGGCAACGGACAGATGCCCCCATTTCCCAAAAAAAATAAAAAGTATTTTATATTTGTGTATTTCCCCCTCAGATGTGTTCTACGTTTTATTAAAACAAAATTTTATATAAAAAATTTAGTTTTTAGAATTTTTGATGGGGTATTTATGTTTCCATAGTGTTATCTAAAGGGTTGTTCGTCCGAGTCTGGTTTCCCTCACCTTGCTCGAAGTTCATTCCCTTGAAATGTTTTGTAACCTTTGCTATATGTCGCCTAGGTCTCAGTGTTTGCTATATGTAATGGTGTTATATTGTGTGTATGCTATATTTTCTTTATGTTTGAGACAGCAAGTATAGATCAAATATCTTTCCCAGTTGTATTTCTTCCTTTATGATGTTATATTGTATCTTTTAATTTGTTTTATGGTTTTCTAATTTTGACGATGGAATGGTGTACTATTTAGATTTTGTTTAAAAAAAATAATTTCCTATTTTATTATTCGAGTGATAATATGTGTCGTTCCTCATAATAGTCTTTAAAGATGTTGATAGGTAGGTTACGCTCGATCCAAGGTTCACGCTTCTTTATTCTCTATGTGTTTTTCCTGGGTCGCGTTAGGCCTCCTTTATTTAGTTTATCTGATTATGCTTTATTGAAAGATCCAAACGTATTTATGAGACCACATTATTCTATAGTGGTCAACCATGCAGTGCGGGAGAAGTTAGTAGGGTTTTAAACTAAGTGTTATACAGTATGTATTTGTGTCTTTATTTTGTCTGTTTATGTTCTACATTGGGTGTTTTCAAAGACTCATGATGGGCCTATGCACTTCACTGAGCCCTGTGACTTAGCCCCATGATGTCATCGCCATTTACTTCCCCCTTATATTTTCCCTGTATCCCTTCCTATATATGTCTTTAGAATTTTCTTTCAGAGAAAGAAGAAAACAAATTAAATTACAAAATTCTTTTATTTTTTTCTTTCTTCCTTTCTTCCCTTTTCTCTTTTAAAAAAAAAGTTATATGGGTTTCTTTGAAATATTTGAAATAGAATTTGAAATTTTCTTTGAAATATGGCTGTTGTGGGGTGCGAGGAGGGGGTATGGGTATGGCATCAGCTCGCAATTGCGCTACGCGACCCTTCGGTCTGTAATACCTATTCCTCCCTCCCCCTCTCTCCCCCAATTCCAACATCAATTGCGTTATATCAACCTGACGGTAAGTATCTATTCGTCGTAAGACGTACTGAGTTCTTGCTGTGGTTAATATTCTTATTTTTACCACGTATCTTATTTAAAAATCTTTATCACCTGTGCACAGGATATCATCGTAGTTACTATATAGTCTATACATTTTAGAACGATTTTGTTTTCGTAGTCTAAATCTATGAATAAAATGTTATTTTTGTTATACTTATATTTTTTGCAAATTTTCATTATTAACTTTATCCTATTATGTTTAGTTTTATCACATTGGACAATCGTATGTAGTTTGGTGAAGTTCGCTGTTTTACATAAAGGGCATTTCGGCATTATCCTCAGCATACGATGTTTGATTGTTTCTTCGCCTGTTAGCCAGGTGTTGTGCAGGTATTTAAAAATTATACTTTGTGTTTTGACAGATCTTATTTTCCCCAATTTTTCCAATTTTTTTGTCCAATTTACACCCTCAGTTGTCCTGCTCTACTCTACATTTTATATTTTTGGTTACCTCCTCCCTAATCCAAGCGTGACTTTTACTTATTAAATTTTGCATAAATCTGTTTTGTCTCTATATTTTAAAATTAGTTCTCATATGTTTGCGTGGCACTTCGATTTTTTTATATTAATTTGTTATTTTTGTATATCTCTGGTCGGTTTCTCAAGGTGAAGCCGAACCAGCAGATGTACGGTGTTTCTCACGCTGTAGCCGGGTCTGAGTGCACTTTTTTTTTTTAATCTATTGATTATGTTAGTTAATTATAGTAGTAGAGGGCTCGGCAACCCCAAGCCCCCTCTACTTTTGGCCCTATATAATGTCTCTTTTTTTACATGATGCATTTTATGATTCCATATATAATCTATTATTTCGTTGTCTGTTTTGTTTAAAATTGTATTATCCATATCTATGGATTTAATTATGTAGTTAATATTTGAGTATAAATAAGTCTTGGCCACTTGGGCCCGCTCCATGATAGATAATGGCGCCATGGCCAGATTTTCACATTTTCTCTTATTTTATTGATAATATGTTCATAATTTTCTACAGCTTCTTTTTTTTATTACCAAAGTAAACCCCTAGAGCCTTTACAGTGTCTCTCAGTAAGTGTGTGTGTGTGTGGGGGGGGGGGGGCGATAATCCAGGGTGGTTGCCCCTCCAGTTAACTATTTTTAAGATTTCGTGCTTGTTGTGGTTTATTTTGGAACCCGACGCTTATAGCATTTCCCTTCTCTTCTAAAGATGTTGCAATCATATGCATGTTAGAGCATTTTTTAATTCATTTTTAGGTTTGGTATTTGTATGCCTTGTATAATCAGGGGCGGATTAAGGCTCACTGGTGCCCTAAGCACTGACAAATCTTGGCGCGCCCCTCTTTTCCACGTACACCTGAGAAGATAACCCTAGGGTGTACCATGATCAAGAAACAGAACATCATGATCAATTTGCACTAGTTGTATCAGTTTTTTTTACAAATCTTCATTCTTTTTTCTTTCTTTCTTTTCACCCTTTTCTCAACTTTGTGGTGCCCCCTTTGGCCCTGGTGTCCTATGCACGTGCTTAGTCTGCTTAATGGTTAATACGCCCCTGCTTGCACATCTGGGTTGTTTCTTATCGTGTGACGTAGGATTTATATTGCCATTACGTATTCTAGCATTGATAGTGGACATCCTTGTATCACTGATCGTTGTATTTCAAATTCTTTCGTGCATTTCCCGTTTAATTATCCCAGTGTGTAGGATTTTGGTCCATTTTGGAAATTGGGTCCGAAACCAAATTTTTTAAAAACATTCTTTATACAGTTTTGTTCAAATCAGTCGAAAGCTTTCTCCTGGTCGAAGAGTACCATAGCACTCATCATACCAGTTTCATTTATGTAGTTAATTATAGTTTTAATGTTTAAAATATTGTTTTGTATATCCCTCCCCCACAAGTTTGATTTACATTAATTATCTTGTTTATCCTACCCTTTACTGTATTTGTTAAAATCCTACTTAAAATCTTATAGTCCGTGTTTAAAAGTGATATAGGCCTCCAGTTTTTAATCTCGTCTCTATTCCCTTTCCCTTTGTATATAATTGTGATAACTCCCTCCCTCATAGATTTAGTCATTTTATTTTTACTTAAAACTATATTATTATACAAAGCGTTTAAGATCGGCGTCAGTTCACCGTGGAACTTTTGGTAGAATTCCACGATGAGTCCATCTTTCCCTGGTGACTTTTGTGAGTGTTGATATACTTTTTGTGATTTCTTCATCTGAGATGACATCATCACATTGGTCTCTATGTACTGCTTATGTCATCTCACAGTCGACATTTTTTAAGTAGCTGTCGATTGTGCTGAAGTATATGTTCTGTGTGGTGTGTGGTGTATAGTTCTTTATAATATTTGGAAATATTATTTAGGATATCTTCTTTTACAGTATGGGTTACATTGTTTATTTTGATATTGTTTAAAATTGTATCACCCCCTTTTCTAAATTCTTCTCGCTTATATACGTTTTTTGCCTCGTTGTAGATCTTTGTAAATTTTCCCGCCCTTATTATTCTCCCCTGATTTTCGTCTTCTTCAACGATTTTAATTTTGTCTGTCAATCGTTTTTTTTTTCTTTCTCCATCGTCGTTTGTTGTTTTGCTTAGTTCTAATTTGAGTTCGTGTTTGTCTTTTTTTTCTGGGGTTTTTCCGCCCTCTATTTGAGTACTGAATATTTATTCCTTTTATTTTGTTTTTAAAACATCCCAATCAATTATTATATTAATATTTTCTTCATTTTTGACGGTTTCAATTTCTTTTTTTAATTATTATTTCGACATATTCTTTGTCATTTAAAATCTTATTATTTAGTTTCCATAGTCCTGACCCACATTTTTCTATTTTTTTCATTTTTAGGTCAATAGTGAGCATGAAATGGTCTGATAGCTTTTGGTTGGTTATTGCAGTATTAATATATATTAATGGATCATAAAAATTTCCGTAAAATTTATCAATCCTGCTAGACTGCTTTAATTTATAGTTACCCAGTTGAAATCTCCCCCTATGATTAGATTTTCGATCGAATATTGTTGTAGGTAGGTGTATAAGTTTTCTTTAAAATTAGTTTCTTATTTCTATTAGCTGGCATGTACACATTTATAATATGCCAATTAAACATTTTAACACGTAGCAACCGTCCCTTAAAAAATTCCCCCCTCCTCAAACCTTTCCCAGCTTTTTAAAAATATTATTGTTGCAACCAACTCTAATATCATTATTTGCAAAATTGTTGCATATCTTTATTGCGTTAAGTTTGTCTTCTACTAAAATTTCGAACTCTAACTTAATTCTATAGTGTGTTTCTTGTATCATTATTACACCAAAGTTTGTTTCTTTGGCTACTTTGTCTGCTTTCGCTTTGTCTATCCCATTGCTGTTGATAGTAGCGATCCGGAAATTTGTTTCTTCCATTTTTGCTTTACTCCCAGGTGCCGCATCACTTTTATATAGAATTTAATTGTATATATTTCAGTTAAAGTTATTATATTCCATTTGTTTTTGTACACACACACCAGCACGCTCGACAAAGAGCGCTTGAGTAATATACAGTTTGATACATCCTACATGGTAGTGGGCAGGAATACATATATAGGTCGTTATCCTTCTCGACCGAAGTAGTAACATTGTTCCAATGCTAACACTCGACGTCCTCGATTTGTGCTTCATCGTATTTGCAGTCTATACACTTAAAGTTACAATGGAAAAGTGTACATGAACATATTTATACCATAGACAGAGCCTTGAAGTACTACTTTTTTCGGTCTAAAACTGTCCCAAAAAAAAAAGAAAAAAAACCCAGCATGTAATAGTTCATTTCGATACAGTTGCACAGAGCATTTGACGTTCATTTTGATGTCAATATATATTGATATCGATTAAGTGCGATTTGTTTTCAAAGCTGCTTTATTGCTGGTAGTGCTTTTGTTTTCAAGTTCGATATATAATATACCCATGGAGCAGTAGTAATACAGAAATCAGAACAACAACCATCATCATCATCATCGGGAGTATTATTATCGTATATGTTGGTCACATCGATGATCATTAATAAAAAGCGGTTGAAATATGAACAATATTCCATCTCTTCAAATAGCAAATAACTAAGCAAAGTGTGTGTGTGTGTGTGTGTGTGTGTGTGTAATTTTTAACGTAGCTTTAAAAAAAAATGCAATCATATCGCTACCATGTCTGCATTGTGACAGTTTATAATGATGTCTAGCAATGTGGCATCATGCCACAAACATACAGCATTTTGTCCCACCCAATCACATTATCCTCACACCAATATCTTAATGATGGGCGCCAAAAGAGGCAGCTGCTAGTACCATTTTTATGTCTTTAGTGTGATTCGGCAGGGGTTTGAATCCGCGACCTCTCGCATCCAAGGCGGACGCTCTGTACAGACACTGCACCACCTGAGCGATCACTTAGCAAAGAATGTACGATACTGTTTCCTGTTGTTCATAACAACTCGACCTGGAGACCCACCTGACGGAAAATGAAAGCGCATTACAACGTTATAATATACGAATCCGGAATTTTTTTTGATTATTATAATTTTCAAGAAAGTTAGTGCCTTTTAGCATTTGACAAAGTGTGCTTGCAGTTGCATACTAAGGGGAGGGGGAGTTTACAACATACTTCGATGCTGACTACTGATTTGAAGCATAAAATTAAAACTAAACAACAGCATAACATGTTTATATATCTTATTAAATACGTCTTCATTTGTCTTTCCGTGCGCCAAAATGCCTTCCTACACGAACATGTTCCATATAGGTAAATAAGTTGTACCAATCGTAAACAACCACCGATTTCGACATATATGATATCAATTTATAGGTTTCTCATCAGTTTAAATCGATCTGTGCAAAAAAAAAAAAAAAAAAAATTATTAAAAAAAATGTGTGAAAATGAATAATAAAAAAGTTGCTATTTGCGACTCATTGTCGCTTGCGATTTTACCGATCTTCGTATCCTTGATGCTTCCATCCTTCCCGTTTAGGGATGGTAGCACCTACTTGGATGCTAATACTATAGATTTGAAGCATATAATTAAAGCTGTACAACAGTAAATAATATGTTTATGTATCTTCTTATTAAGTACGTCTTCATAATGTATGTTCGTGCGCCCAATGCCTTCCTCTACGAACGGTTTCGATATACACGAATAAGTCATACCAATAGTAAATAAACACCGATTTTGACAAATTTCATATTAATATATAGGTTTCTCATCTGTCAAACTCGATCTGTGCCAACAGAAATGTGTGAACATGCAGAATACAAAAAAGTGTACTTTTTACTGAATATTGGGTTCGACTTTACTGATCTTCATATCCTTGCTACGTTCATATACCGTTCCCGTTCTGCGATGGTAGCACATACGTCCATGCTAATACTATAGATCTGAAGCATAGAATTAAAGCTGTACATAATTATAAAATATGTGTATGTATCTTATTAAGCACGTCTTTATCTGTCTTTCCGTGTGCCTACATCTGACCTATACGAAAGTTTTCCATATGGGCGAATAAGTCATACCAATCGCAAAGAACGATTTTGACACGTTTGATATCAGTTGATAAATTTTTATCAGTCTAAATAGATCTGTGCCAATATAAATGGGTGAAAATGCAAAATAGAAAAGTTGGTATTTTTCACTCAGTATCGCTTGCAACGTTACCGGTCATCGTATCCTTGCTACGTCCATCTGCCATTCCCGTTTTGCGATCGTATCACATTTTTTCGATGCTAATTCTATAAACCTGACACATATAATAAAAGCTGTTCAACGGTAAATAATGTGTATGCGTCTTATGAAGTACGTCTTCATTTGTACGTCCTTGCGTTTAGTGCCTTCCTAACCGAATATTTTCCATATAGGCGAATAAGTCATACCAATCGCAAACAACCAACGATGTTGACAAGTTTGATATCAATTGATACGTTTCTCATGATTCTAAGTCGATCTCTGCCAATAGACATGTGTGAAAATGCAAAATAAAAAAGATTGTTCTTTTTACTGAATATCGGGTGCGACATTACCGATCTTCATATCCTTGGTACGTGAAACTACCATTGCCGTTTTGCGATTGTACAACATATTTCGATACTAATACTATAAATTTGAAGAATATAATTAAAGCTGTACAACAGTAAATAATATGTGTGTGTATCTTATTAAGTACGTCTTCATTTGTCTGTCTTTTCTCCTAATGTCTTCTATACGATCGTTTAACAAACAGGTGAATAAGTCATTACAATAGTAATAAACACCGATTTAGCAAAATTTGATATCAATTGTTAGGTTTCTCGTCAGTCTAAATCGATATGTGCCAACAGAAATGTGTGAAAATGAAAATAAAATAGTTTGTATTTTTGACTCGATATCGGTTGCGACTTATACGTGCCTCTACCATTGCAGTTTGCCACGGTACCACATATTTCAATTTTAATGTTATAGATCTCAAACATTTAAGGAAAGCTATACAACAATATATAATATGTGTATGCATCTTATAAAGTACATCTTTGTGTGTCTGTATGTCCGCTCAATGTCTTCCTCAATGAGCGTTTCCCATATAGGCAAATAAGTTATAACATTAGTAATTTTTTAAAAACGCGATTTAGACGAATTTGATATCAATTGATAGGTTTCTCATCAGTCTAAATTGATCTGTGAAATATATAAATGTGTGAAAATGCAAGTAAAAAAGTTGATATTTTTTACTTGGTGTCGCTTGCGATATTACGGATCATCAACGGATCATCATATTCTATATTCTACCTACGTGCCTCTACCCTTGCCGCTTTGAGATGGTACCATATAATTCGATGATAATCATTTGAATGTTAGTGCTCCTAGATCTTTACAACACGAACGTTTATCTTAGAGTCGAATAAGTCATACCAATCGTAAGCACACACAGATTTTGACAAATCTGGTATTATTTGGTAGGTTTCTCATCAGTCTAAATTGATCTATGCCTACAGAAATGTGTGAAAATGCAACCTAGAAAAGTTTATATATTTTACCCAGTATCCTTTGCGACTTTACCATTACCAATCTTCATATCCTTGTTACGTGCCTCTAGTATTGCTGTTTTGCGATGGTATCACATACCTCGATGCTGATACTAGTGATATGAAGCATATACTTAAGCAATAAAACAGTAAAAATTATGTGTATGTATCTTATTAAGTACATCTTCATTTCTCTGTCCGTGCGCCTATATCCGTGCAACATGATCGTTTTCTATAAGGCTAAATATGTCATGTTAATCGTAAAAAAAGCTACAAAGATTTGGACCTATTTGATATCCAGTCATTGGTTTCTCAATAGTCTAAAACGACCCGTGTCAATATAAATGTGTGAAAATGCTACCTTGAAAGTTGCCTTTTTTGTCTCGGTATTGCTTGCGACTTACCGATCTTCATATCTTTGCTACCCGCTTCTACCCTTGCCGTTTTTTGATGGTTTGTATATAACCAAATAAGTCATGCCAATTGTAAAGAACCACCGATGTTAACACATTTGATATTAGTTTATAGGTTTCTCATCCTCCAAATCTTTCTGTTTTTAAGAAACGTTTTTCTAATTCAACTAACGGGTCATCACGCTAAAATTACGCTACTGACAAATGTCACCTTAATATCCTACATACTAAACTTAGACAAGCAGGTAGTCTCCTGAAATCCGACCTTTACATGGTGAATTTAGTTAACTCTTTCACGTGGGCATGTGCTTATGATAATGAAGAAGTTGAACACTTTGTCTATTGCCCCTTACCTAATGCCAAAGATCCCAGCTCTTTCGCTCTACCTTTCAATACACTTCTTGGTTAAGTCTAGATTTATCATTGAAAAGTGACGTGACTACTCACCTACAATAAGATGTCTTTCTGCTTGTGTGATGACCCGTTAGTTAAATTAGAGAAACGTTTCTTAAAAATAGAAAGATTTGGAGGATTTCGGATATCATCAGGCAGAGAGTTCTAAAGACGAATCGTATATGGTAAAAGGTCGTGTGAAAATATAAAGTTTGGTTGAGATTGGTGTGATACTTTGAGAGTAACGTAGACGATAATTAGATGCCTCATATCTCCTTTGTGGAAGAAGTTCGTTTAAATAGTTAGGTACTTGAGTATTTATAATCGAATACATAATGCATAATCTCTTCCTTTTCCTTCGTTGTGCAAACCAAGCAGTTTCCGCATAAAGAGACTATCTAGAAGAATTAATGGGTATAGATCTGGAACGATCCGTGCATCTTCCATCTGATTTTCCCCCCTTTATTCTGATCTTTCCGAATCTTCAATAGAACAATTATCCCAGACTCCAGAAGTATATTCTAAGGTTGGACTTATGAATAGTGTATATAATTTAGCTGAAGTCAACAATTAGTCTGCATTTAGACGGTAGTGTTTTATCTCCTTTCTTATACATCGGTATGTCATACGCTAGCTTGCACTGTGTTAGGAACACGCTGGCTGGGAGTGATTTATTTAAATGTATTTGCAATGGAACATACATTTCTTCAACTATACTTGTACAAGTTTATTACTTATTGGATTGGTTCCAGCGGTTTTGTTTAGGTCAAGACTAGTTACTACATCTATAATTTCTTGTTTATATATAATGATGGCAGAAATAAAAGTTTCATTTCTAACTTCAAAATGCGGTAACTGTTTATCATAATTTTTTAAACGTGTAACATATCAAACTTCCGAGTTCAACAGGTCGCACTTCTCCTGATCACTTGTTGCAAATTTAGATGATCATTTCGTACGTTTCAGTGGAGGTAATAGGTTCCATGTCTTTGTAGAATGTACTTGTTATCTCATTATTTTCCAATAAGGTCGAGGATTTGATCCGATGGCAGGGGTTGAACCTGCATCCTTTCGGTCGCAGGTCTGAGACGCTAACCACTGAGCCAATGTTGCTCCTCTTAAGATTAATATACCCATATGATATTTTCCAGTATCATACGTAACTATATGATACGTTTAATAACACCCAGTAACTCAGCAAATGCCGGCATGACGACATATGAATTGAAGGTGTAATGACGAATGTAATTTAAAGTCAATTATGTAACCTATTTTTATGCTTTTTATTGAATATCATTTCTGTCATGTGATACACATAACATAATCTTACATTTAAGTTTATTTAAAATGAAATTTATGAAATTCGTTAAATAGTTTCAATCTTTTGCGACTCTCGTGAAAAGATCCTTCATTGCTGTTCATATAATTTTACATGTCATTATATTTCTTTATTGATTTGCACTTTGGTTACAAAAGAGACAACTTTTGCAATTTAAAACTTATTTCATCTATACTACACTAGTATAGCTCATGAAATGAAGGCAGTTTACTTGGCCTCTAATTCATCTATAGGGAATGATACCTGCGGGAGACTGCTCTATCTGACCAGTGTGTAACTATGGAAACGGTAATTTAGTGACCTCTTCTCCAGCCTCGAGCTTTAGGTTAAGACTGAAATTCGCTGTCTTATGTAATGTTCTGTATCTGTAGTTTAAAGCTGGGAGAATTATACAAAGAGAATAGCAAGTAAACCCTTCTGTAAATGGAGCAAACTCGCACTTTTACACTGTAAAACTAATTTATCTTACAATCATTTATGAATAATTAAAAATTACTGAGTAGTAACTAAGAATATATAAATTCTTTAGATGGAGACCCAAATTTCATTTTTTAAATTATCGTATTTTTTATGTTTACTTTCCAGATACATTTTTAAAAAAATTCTCAAGAAAATATGAAATCTGACAAAAGATAACGAAAGTCTTATTATTTTGATTTTTTGTAAAGAGCAAAGAAAGAAAACTATTAATGACATAAGCTTTCATCATGACATATACACACTAGCCTCCACAGAAGTACCTTTATGACAGTACGGTTAAAATAGAAATAAATATGCATATACAGTTGTAAACTTTCCCGATTTATGACTAAACATTTATACTGTGATAGGGTATTCTTAGTAAGTAAAATGTGTATTATACAATGAATGAATAGGAGGTATTCGATGAATGGACTGCACGCATTTCAGGTGCAGTGGCTACTCAAGATTATTTACTGATGCACAAACTAGTTATAGTTGTCATACTGGTTGTCATTCCAGGGATACTGACAGTCAGTGATTTCCACCTTGTAAAATCTTTCCTCTAGGGCGGACAATAATAATAGTTTCTGAAGCTGATTTTATTAGCAATGGTTTGCAAAATAACAACAAATATCCTTGTGTTTTATCAACTCATTATGGTTCCGCTGCTTTGGTAGAACAAAAAGGAATGTTCTTTATTGTTTTATGAATTTTATGCCCTGTGACAATGGCCAACATTTTGTAGGTCACGATCACTTTGGCATAAACTTATTTTATGCATGGCAGTTGGAAACTACGAAAATCTTCTTAGAGGCGAGCTGTATAATCGGCAGTTACATTGTTATTCTGAAAGAGTTCTGATAACTAAATAAATAAGTAAATAAATAAAAACACCATCTTTTATCATTAAAAGTTGCCAAGTGTTGTTTATACATTGTACGTGGCGTAATTCGTAAGTTTACTCGGCATATTTTCAACTCGGTAACGCCTGGTAACGGTCATACTTTTACCTAAATATGTGGGTCCTTTGAGAGCATCGTAAATGTATGGAGGAAAAGAAATAATTGTATTTTATGCTCATCTCAAAAGATTTGTTTGTATTTCTGCGAAATAGTCATGCCTAACCAGATAATAGCACAGACCCCCCCCCCCACTGTAACTACAAAGCCTTGAGCAAGTGCGAAGTTACCAGTTAATTTTATTGTTTGTTTCTATTTTTCAAGTTGTCTTCGTGTGTGCGCGCGTAAATTGAAAGCTTGTTATTACCAGTCAATATCGTCAATCATATTTGCTCCATTATTCCATGCAGATAAGAAAGGAACTAATTTTGTGTTGAATTTGTGCCCCCCCCCCCCATCCCACCCCGCCCCGGCACGGTACAATAAACAAACACTTGATTGAAAATAAAATAAAAGAAACTAACCTTGCATTGTTATAATGTATTCCTTCTTTTTTCATCATGCGAAATTTACAGAACAAAATATATCAACGAACTCCGTAAATGTAGCGGATGCCGGCATGCGTATGCATCCTTACTGTGTGTGTATCGCTAATGTCAGATAAAAAAAATATCGCAAAAGAGACGAAAATATCACCAGATTGCTTGAAGGCGCCTGCCATTCACGCATGATAAGTTTCAAGGTGCAAACGGACCAAGATTATATTGTATCCAGGTTAACTATACGACGATATCTCGCAAATAAAAAAAAAAATCATTAATTTAAAGAACATACAATGTGAGTGCAAATGATAATCTTTCGCAGGTATGAGTTACGAAAGTATCATGGGGGGGGGGGCACCAGACAGATGACCCCCACCACACAAAAAACAAAGTGTTTTCATGTACTCTTGTATACCCCAAGATGTGTGTGCTTGTTTAAAGTTTAAAAAAGGAATTTTGATCAAACTTTTAGTTTATAATTAGTCCTAGTGTTTTCTAAAGGGTAGTAGTCTGAAACATGGGTCTTATTCCCATTTTCAGATTTCATATCCTTGATTTTTAGTGATCTTTGTCAAGAATTTTCTATGTTCCGTGTATGCTATGTGTATCAATGCTATGGTGTGTGTATGCTATATAGTCTGTGTGTAGGGACAGCAATACTATGTCAAATTTGTCTCTGTTGTCTTAATATATATTTTTCTATGGACTTTTCAAATTTATTTGTTTGTCCTGGTATAAATTTAGTTGCTTTTGAATTAATTTGCAATTTAGAATTCCGGCGAGATGAACGGTATACTACCATTTGAAATTAAAATAAAACCTTTTGTTTTATGTGATTGACTATGGTGTGGTGTTTCTCACATTAAAGTCTATTTTCAAAATGAGGTAGGCTGTATTCGAGTCAGGGTCCGCACTTTCTTTCTTTATTTATTTGTGTTTCTCCCGATTCGAGTTAGGCCTCCTCTCTAGTATTTAATTTATAATGTAAAAGAAGTAAATATCCAACCCAAAACCCCTTAGGAAGCTTTATACATTTACTGGTTTGGTTTTAGCATGAAAAACATAAGTGACATCTACAAAAATAATAAACTGGTAAAAAGACTAGAAACAACAAGGACCTTTAGAAGTATAAAGGAACTTTTATGTAAATATAGGGAAAATGAGGAACTTTGGGGAATTGAAACTAAGGAAACATATAATTGGATAAGGGAAAATTTAACCTCTAAAATTAAAAATAAAGTAGAGGAGGAAATATCTCGGTTAATTGGGACAGACCTTAGAGGTACTGGACCAACATCGGCTCTCCAAAAATACAAAGCTTGATATTCAGATATCTACACGACATATGCATACATGTAAATTATCTCATGTGCAAATGTGCGAACTTCACAAAATATCATGCGATGGCACAGTGCGAGTTTAGGAAACAAGACAGGATACAATTAATTATGGAGATATCCAAGAAATAAAAATACAGAAGAAACCAAGTTTTATATCAAGACGGCAACTTTAACAAAACTTTAATAGGAAAAATAACAGATAACATAACTAAAACCATGATGGCGTGTGACCAAGTCATAAACATAAAAAAAATGAATAGGCAAATTTTTTTGTAATCCTTTCAAATTAATTAGAAAAAAGAACTTCTAGGAAGATTTGTGAATGGGAGGGACGGGGCTGCAAAGGGTGAAAAGAAGGGGAGGGAGATGGGGCAATGGATAATCTCCCCTTAAAGGGGACCATCACAAAGTGAACCCTTGCCCTCATACCCCCACCCCGGATTGGAATCTGCTGTAGCCGCCACCCTTTTAGATTCTTATAAATTTTCCTAAACAGCTTCAGTTTCTTTTTATTATCCATTACAATTAAAATTAAACAATTAAATAGACTTTAATTATATTACGTAAACTATCACAAATCCTAATTATCGGGACAGAGAAACTATATGGGAAAAGAACGAGATAATGACGTCATGGGGCTATGAAAGAGTCGGGAAAAACACCTCATATAGGAAACTTTACATACATACACGAAAACAAAGGATCTAATAAGTCTCTCTTCTAATTCTATTTGCTCAAAATGTGCAGCTCTCGCACTGCACGGTAAATCCCCACACTGTGTGTGTATGTGTGTGTGTGTGTGTGTTTGTGTGTGGGAAGAACAACCATTTTTAGAGATTTTGGCAGAAATCCAATAAATAATTTGAGACGGCCTAACTCTAGGTGGGAGAAATACAAGCAAATAAAAAAGTGTATGGACTCCAACTCGAGTACAGCGGATTTCAATTTACAAATCCAATATGTGAATAATGACACAATATATTTGCACACAGAACACATTAAGTTTTTTTTTTCTTAATTAAATTATAATACACCGTTACTTAGCCAAAATTCAAAAATATATTAAATAAATAAAAATAAACCTTTTCTTGATCCGATTATAAGGTCCTAAGATTACTGGGGAGATTTGGGAAAAAATAAAGGCTATCCCAACATGGAAGCAAAATATAGCATACACAAACTATAGCATATATATATATAGCACACACGGGATATAGGCAACCTCTAGCCAAGGTCAACCAAGAGTATAGCGAAGGGATTTCAAGTCAGGTGATGGAAAGATAGAAACCTATTCGGAAAAACAACCCTATAGATAAAACTAGGTTTTAAAAGAAATACCCCGTTAAAAAGGAGAATTAAATTTTTTTGACCTAAATTCTTTTGCATAATATAAAACATACAACACATGGGGGGGTGGGGGTGGATAAATACACATAAAACACTATAATGTTTTGGAAAAGTGGGGTGGGGGGTCTGTCTGGTGCCGGCCCCCCCCCAGTACTTCGTCTTGTGGGGATAAATGTACGTCATTTCCTGCTGGCGTCCTCTATAGGTGGAAAATCGTATCTAAGTAACAGTGATGTATACTTTTATTTCGAGAAATTAAATTATTTTTTCTGTACACTTTATAGGTTTTTTTTGGTTCTTTTTGTTAAAGTATAACTACTTTTAATCATGTTATGCAAATCTGATGTATAAAGAAAAATGTTGGTGCATGGCCGGTAACTTTTATACGTCATGGCAACGGAAAATAAATTCCGCGCATGCGCATTTTGTGTGGGAGCACCAAAAAAAACCCCACACAAAAACAAGCAATCTACTAAAACAAGCCATTACGTGAGAACTTGGCCTGAAAAGAGCAAATATAGGTACTATAAAATATTGCTAGTCTCGGATTTGACAAGCCTTAGTTTTTTATGCTGATGAAACATTTTTCAGTAGAATTTTTTTTCCTACAGTTTAAATGCCTAATTTTACTGTTTATAATCATACATGTTCAAATGTACTGGTCACATATAACAATATCGTCGAAATATTAACTGATACCATGCTGGATTTATATAGAATGTCTAAATAATCATAAAACTAAAGGTGTAATTGATTATAACCAATATATATTTTTTGCAATAACAAGATAATGAGATCCGAACATTGACCAAACAGTACTTAGAGAAATTCAATATCGATTAGTTCATCCTCAACCTCCAACTGATATACTTTATTGCAAGGGGTAAATGGTACCGTATTGAAAGACGTGTTAGGAAAAAGATACCGTTGTTAAAGAATATCCTGACCGACTGAGATCTTAACATCGTACATCATAGCTGCAAACAGTGCAAGCCAATATACACATTTGCACTATGCTCACGCAAGAAATATTGTATCAACCAAATGGGTTTCTTGACCGAGCGATGTCAAGCCCTTGCGCGAATCCCGCTACGAGTCATAGGTTTCCCCGATTCAAAGGAATCCTGTACAACTATTTCTGCAAACTGGAAAGTCCAACGCGTCCAATCTATCAGTAATGTTACTCTAATTAATACATGACCACAAATCCCAACTTCCCAATTGTATGTCAATGTCACAACTGCAAAGCTTCTCTTCGTTAACTTTCCGTAACTTACCGCCAGTATTTCACGCCGTGAAACTACACAACTCAACAACCTAATACAGGGAACCGTTTTTACTACGCCACCTTAGGCCTTTTAAATCATGATTTTTAGCTTCATTTCGCCTGTAACTTTGTAACATATTTACCACCACAGCAACAATAAATGGCGCCCGCCGACGGCGGAACAGTCCTTTTCTGTTGATTCCATTGTATAATTTACCAATCTCCAGTCATAAATACTGCACCTGGAGTCACACGATCAATTCACGCAATTAGATTTGAATAGGGACTACTGAGTGACAGGGATACTCATGCGGCTCTTACCTGAATTCACCAAAAGTAAACCATGTCATCTTGAAACTCACTTACACTTCACTCCGTAACGTTTGCCCCTAGTAATTGGCTAATTATTTTGGTCTAAAGACTATAATCCCAGCACCGACTTCCCATATTCAAGCAAGTATATAAGGAATCCTTAAAATGGAGAGCGGTAAACAAATGCGCATACTCCAAAATATATTACAATATTATACATACCTTGGAATTTTATTAACTATTTTTGTTTACATATTTTCATTGTACTCGTGGATGGGTAATGTGATTTTGCGTTCTGCCTTGCTTATAAAATGTATTGTCTTTGGTCAACAAAAGTTGATTTAGAGAGGATAAGAAAAGAAGTTTTGTTAAACGATGATGGAATTAAATAAACACTGGGGACAATATCGTACGTTGCACATAAATCGCAGAGATTAATTGAGATTTTGCTTAACGGTCAATCAGTCCGCACTCGAAGTAGGGAAATAAGCGAATAGTGCAAAAGCCGACCATTGTCTGATAATCGACGTACATCTGCCACAGCCATATATTGTAAAAATCCCATTACTACAGGTAAAAAAGAATTAACTACAACTGCTTCTTTGGGGCGTCATGTGTGACCAGTGTATATTAGTACTGTGTTAGAAAAATATTGCGACAAACCAAAGTAAAGAAAACAGTCACTTTTATCAATCAGTCCATATCGTTTTACAAATTATACTGAATAACTGACTTCAGTAGAACTCAGAAGAATGTATTCCTGTAAGCACATCACGATTGCGGTGTTTGTACATTTATATAAAGTGGGATCATTTTACAAGCAAAGTATACATTTAAAAATTAACACTACAAATGAGACAACGCTTAAGTACATACGGATTATAATCGTGAGATGGCAAAGAATGGTTCATATGTTGAGAGGTAACCAATACACCAACAAAATAAGAGTTTGTAAGAACATCTTATTTCCTTCTTAGATATACTTAGCCATAATGCAAATTGTTTCCTAATATGAAACATGTAAACATATTCCGACCATGCTGGAAACAAAAATAGTAAATTTAATTTAGTTCAGCGTAAACTGTAAGTTAGTTCTTTCCTTTTGGCATGGTGTCTGAATAAAAAAGTATATTTCTCAAATTTGCTAACCACTACACTGTCATTATGTAATTAGATACCTAACTGATGTACCATGGTTGTATACATATATCTATAAATATATATAGTTTTGTGGACATGTACGGTTGAATAATACCATCCCGTGTTTGTGTAGGGAAATGCGTACATCACAATCGCACTCGTAAATTTGAATCAATACCATCTCATGAATGGTTAGGGGCCGTCCATTTAGTATGTACGCATAGAAGGGTGGGGTGGGGGTAACCCAAATGCATAGGCTTGAGCATGGAGGTATACTGATAATATATGTACGCATTTAAGGGGGGGGGGGGGCGCTGAAACCTCGAAAATAAGTTGTATAATACGTAACCTGTTCGACTTGGTTCAGTAGGCTTTTGCATTTTAGCGGACATAAGACAAACTTGTCCCACCCAGTCACACTATCCTGACACCAGGCCGACTAATCCGAACACTAACCTCTTAATGATCGGCACCAAAAGAGGCAGCTGCTAGTACCATTTTTATGTCTTTAGTATGATTCGGCCGGGGTTTGAATACGCTACCCCTCGCATCCGAGGCGGACGCTCTATAGACACATTGCACCATCGGAGAAGTCGCTTAGTAAAGAATGTACGATACTGGTTCCTGTTTTTCATGACAACTCGACCTGGAGACCTACCTGATGGAAAATGAAGGCGCATTATAAGGTTATAATATACGAGTCCATAAATACATAAATATTTTTTAAATTATAATTTTCGAGCAATTAGTGTCTCTTAGCATTTAACAAAGTCTGCTTGCAGTAGCGTACTAAGGGGAGGGGGGTTACAACATACTTCGATGCTAATACTACTGATTTCAAGCATAAAATTAAAGCTAAACAACAGCATATAACATGTTTACATATATTATTAAGTACGTCTTCATTTGTCTTTCCGTGCGCCAAATACCTTCCAACACAAAGATTTTCCATATAGGTAAATTAGTTGTACCAATCTTAAACAACCATATATTTCGACATATATAATATCAATGTATAGGTTTCTCATCAGTTTAAATCGATCTGTGCCAAAAAAAGTCGAGAAAATTAATAACAAAAAAGTTGGTATTTATGACTCATTATTGCTTGCGACTTTACCGATCTTCATATCCTTGATATGTGCATCTACCCTTCCCGTTTTGCGATAGTAGCACATACTTGGATGCTAATACTATAGATTTGAAGCATATAATTTAAGATGTACAACATTAAATAATATGTGTATGTATCTTATTAAGTACGGTTTCATATGTCTGTTTGTGCACCCGATGCCTTCCTATCCGAACGGTTTCCATATAGGTGAATAATTTATACCAATAGTAAACAAACACAGCTTTTGACAAATTTCATATTAATATATAGGTTCTCATCTGCCTAAATCGATTTGTGCCAATAGACGTGTGTGAAAATACAAAATAAAAAAGTTCCACTTTTTACGGAATATCGGGTGCGACTTTACCGATCTTCATATGCTTGCTACTTTAATACACCCTTCCCGTTTTGTGATTGTAGCACATACTTCGATGCTAATATTAGAGATCTGAAGTATAGAATTAAAACTATACAATATTATAAAATGTGTGTATATATCTTAATAAGCACGTCTTTATTTGTCTGTCCGTGCGCCTAGATCCGACCTATACGAAAGTTTTTCATATGGGCGAATAAGTCATAACAATCGCAAAAACAACGGTTTTGACACATTTGATATCAGATGACAAATTTGATTTTAATTGATATGTTTCTAATCATACTAAATCGATCTGTGCCAATAGACATGTGTGAAAATGCAAAATAGAAGGTTTTGTTCTTTTTACTGAATATCGGGTGCGACATTACCGATCTGCATATCCTTGCTACGTGAATCTACCATTGCCGTTTTGCGATCGTACTACATATTTCGATGCTATTGCTATATATCTAAAGCATATAATTAAAGCCGTACAACTGTAAATAGTATGTGTATGTATCTTATTAAGTATATCTTCCTTTGTCTGTCATTTCGCCTAATGTCTTCCTATACGATCGTTTTCCATACAGGTGAATAACTCATAACAATAGTAAATAAACCCCGATTTTGACAAATTTGATATAAATTGATAGGTTTCGCATCAGTCTAAATCGATCTGTGATAGTAGAAATGTAAGAAAATGCAATATGAAAGTTTTGGTATATTTGACTCTGTATCGCTTGTGAATTTAACAATCTTCATAACCTTGATACGTGCATCTTCCATTGCCGTTTGTCTCGGTATCACAAACTTCAATGTTTATAGTATAAATCTGAAGCATACAAGGAGAGCTATACAACAGTATATAATATGTGTATGAATCTTATTAAATACATCTTGATGTGTCTGTATGTCCGCCCAATGTCTTCCACAGCGAGCGTTTTCCATATTGTGTATTGTTCCACTTCCTATTTTTACACTACCTAATTTTGACCTAGTTTAATAAACACCCATTTCTACAGAGGACACATCTGTCGCAGCCTCGACATTTTTTTACACTTATCAGCATTGAGTCACTCGGACAAAAAGATTTGTCAAAAGTCATATCATTATTATTAATGAAGTGAAACAAGGACACATACGATGAAAAAAATAATACATTTCTCCAATTCACTTTTTTCCAACCAGGAAGTCCTCTTAAAATCTTTACCAACTATTCTGACAAGGCAAATACAATTCGTTCCATACCAATCATCCAGTCTGCTACTCAACATGTGTTAGCTATGTGACTCACAGCTGATAACTGCATCTCCATCACTTTTTTAGAATTGTGTTTTGTGTTTTACGTGAATATGTCATTACTGATTTTCTGAGGTGGTTCTTGGGTATTTTACTTTGGAGTAATGAACATGAAACACACGTTTATGGTATATTTCATAAATAAATCAGCATCCTCTACATTACTGCTAATTTAAATAAAATTACGTGTATTACTATTAGGATTTTTCTCTCAAAAAAAGGCAATTTTACTTTAATAGTAAATTTTCAAACGTCCATTAAACTAATCTTGATATTTAACTTATTTTGACAAATTAATTCTTTCTAAATGTCTTCTGTCTCCTATTATTTGCACTATTAGAGAAATAAGTTATGAAGTATGCAAAACAGTTTTGTACCTTAAACAGTACATGTACATTAAAGAATTGGGGTTCTGCATATTCACAATGCCATTTAATTATTGCAAGGATGTTGTACACCAAATCCAGTATTCTTTTATTATAAGTAAACAATTGTATTATTATACCATCATGATTTTCCCCCAATTTTATTCTTTCAGCTTTTCCAACAAAATATCTGTTCTAAAACAAATTTTTTGATAAATATAGGAACAAATTCTGAGTAAACACCATTTTTCTTTTGTTGTCGTTGTTAATGGTAGACTGAGAGAAGAAAATGCAGCAGCATATAATATGAACTTAAGTGAAGTTATGAACTTACTAAGCCTGGATTTAAATAAATGGTATCACTTGTATTTCTAATGACAGCCACAATCCTCTTAGTTTGGGCTCAAGACCAGCAATAGTGAATAGAGGTATTTCGAAAGACATATAACAGCTCACTCATTATAATGTTACTAATTAGCATTATTGAAAACTTCTTAGATATCAAAATAAATAGTATATATGTATGGTGCTTGTTGGCGACATTGGCAGATTATTCACTCCACATCCTGGTTCCCGGGCAGTTTTGATCTCTCACAATAATAATCACGGGCATAGTGGCTCGTTACAAAGAAAATCAACAGATTTGGGTTCTAACCTGTAACACTATTAACATATTATATTGTTACAGGTTAGAACCCCATCCCTTGATTTTCTTTGTAACGACCCCCTGTCATCATGGGCAGTAAATTTGAAACATACTACTTCCGGGTCAATCTATTTTTAAGGTGCAATATATACTAGTACATAATGGGAGGTAACTCAAGTTGTGCTATTCAATTCAATTCATTAATGAAAAAATGGAAATAAATAGGTAAAAAGGCAATTATTTATTTTGCAGATGAATATTTATCGAATATTTAACATTCAGCAGCGTAAATATGCATTTATTTTATTGATATTTGTGGCAAGAGTGCAGAAAAGGACGACGTGCTTCGTGGGCAGATGGAAATCTGCCCACGAACTTTTATCTGCCCACGAAACCGTCTGAGGACGACAAAACTGCCCACGACCCACCTTAAATAATAGTATATATATATATATATATACAAATGAATAACTGCAAGTGGTTAAAAGTTGGATCCGTAACAGTCTGTAATAAGCCCTGCAGGAAGGAATTCTGCGGTGAACACATACAAAGCATCAAACGAGGAAGCACAGGACCCATACCGTGTCTTCGATGTGGCATTGGGGTCAGGGGTAAAACACAGTTATGTGCGGGATGCGGAGGAAAGCGATACCGTGAACTCAAGCGATACTACAATAAAAAAAGTAATGGAGATGCGCTGAAATCCGAGAGTGATTATATAACTAAGTTTTCAGACAAATTATAAATTAGACAAATATATTATTATATAAATGAATCAAGAATTTGTCCCACATCCAACTATTAAGAACTATGAAGCATCTTGCGAGGGTATAGTGAGACACTGCATGCGGAAAAATCCAGTTGGTGATGTTAATAATTCTGGTTATCTCCATTTTGTGGTTGCTGAAAAAAAACATTATTATAATCACAGGGTCGTGTACGAGTGTTTCTTTGGGATAATCAAAGATGGTCTTGTAATTGATCACATTGATGGACAGAAACTTAATAATAATTTATCCAATCTGAGAGCTGTGACGCAGAGCGAAAATTGTAGGGCTGGTAATACTGGCCGTAACAATAATAGCGCCAAGAAAGTTGTTTCCATAAATTTAGGTACGAATGAACAAATAATATTTCAATCGATGAATGCAGCCAGTAAGCATTTTGATATTTGTGTGGCTTCAGTACGAAAAGTCGCAGAAAAAATATATAAATCCGCGTTGTCAAAATAATATAATAAGCAGAAAATTGTTTTTAATTATTGTTAGGTAATTTACTATAATCCGAGGATTTTCCAAACGGAGATAACTCTACAGCGACTGCGTGAAAGTCAATGATACAATTATTTCCCCCTTGTCACCTTGACGCTGTCAAGGATGACAGCGAGCTATAACACTTCACAGGTGCAGACGGTTTTCTGCACAAGGAAGTAAATAACTTCCCTTCATTTTATCACCCTTGATTTTATCAAGGTGACAGCGTCAAGAATGATTTTATCCCTGACTTTGTCAGGGACAAACGCGTATTTATCTTTTTTTACAGACAATATCACTATTTTATTACACTTGTTCGGGTTTATGGTTCATCTGTATTTTTCACACGATCATATTTAAGAAAAAACATTTTAACACGCTGAGCTATTTTTGAACTTCCAGGTATCAGTCGTTTTATATACAATATCGTCCGAATAATATACGGGGTTTCGAAACCCAACGAAGTTGCACAACTTTCTCCGTTATCGCCCCGTCAGGGGTGGTCTTTTACCACCCAACGGGATTGATTTTGGGGATGGGGGTGCAACTTCGTTGGACGTAGAATATAACCCCGCATCTGTCTGTGTTGTCTATATGTTTGTACCGTCCTAGGATAAGTTAGAATTAAGTTATATGTTTGTACCGTCCTAGGATAAGTTATATATGCAATTGTAAATATTGTAAATACAACTGCTGTAAACATGCTTCTACTGTAAATATTGTAAATACAACTGCTGTAAATATGCTTCTACTGTAAATATTGTAAATACTATGTGTTTGTACCGTCTTAAGATAAGTTAGAATTAAGTTATATGTTTGTACCGTCCCTAGGATAAGTTAGAATTAAGTACTAGGATAAGTTATATGTTATGTGTTGTCCCTATATGAACCTTGCTAGCATATCAAATGGTAAGCTAGGGGTTCACAAATGGGGAATGTCTCGTCGTTCGCAAACACACCCTCTGGGCTTTCTAGACTGTTATTTGACAGTTTAGGAGCTCATTGGGGGTCGTGTTTCCGCTCCTGAGTTTGATAGCCTATCATATGATAAGCTAGAAGCTCAAGGAGATGTGATGTTTTTTTATTTTAAATATATAAAAATATATATAAATATGAATCACGAAAATATCAATAATGTGATTGATGCTATTAAAAAATTAGAAAAACAAGGATTTAATTTATCACTAAATCCTGAAACAATTCTGTCTGATTTTGAATCGTTATATGAATCTAAATGCGCAGGGCGTTATATTCTTCCTGCTCAATATCGATTCATAAAGATGATCCAAAATAATTTGTATAAATCACTGGCCAGCGTAGAAGAAGCACAAATAAATGAATTTGTTCCATTGTCTCGTGCAATTGAAAAGATCAGGCTGGCACTGGCAGTCGAGTGTGAAACTAAAAAGATAATAAATAATCGGGTTAGAAAATTAAAGCATTGTATGTCCCTTGACTTCGTCACTGACGAGGAAGTAAATACCTCACCTTGATTTCGTCATTGACGAAGTCACCTTGACGAAGTCAAGTACCTTGATAAAATCAAGGAAGTGAAATCGAAAGTAAAAAAAATATTACTTTTTTTTTACCGTCTGATTTACTAGTAAATACCCCAAAATAAAGCGTTAAAATCCTAAAGTATTTGAAAACGCTAGCGTTTTCACTGCAATATCTTATTAAGATGATCCCGTGAAATACACGAGTGAGCATAATTCATGATTTGGTCTGGAAAACACATGATCATTGTGATATGATTCTCTTGTAGTTGTTTCAACTGTGATTCTGTCAGTAAAACATCATCATTACCGTATTTATCAATAACTATTTTAACTTCACCTATCAACGATCCGCTGAATACTTTTTTGATATATTCTTCAAGTACTTGTTTGTCGTGTATGAAACATTTCACGTGCTGATACATGCTATATTTTTTTATCATTTAATATAATTTATTTTAATGGTGATGGCACTGTTATTGTTGCCGACATCACTGTCGGTGTCGTCACTGTCAGTGGAAATGTCAGAGAGATCACTGTCACTAACAATAAAATCACTGTCAGTGGAAATGTCAGAGAGATCACTGTCAGAGATATTTTCATCATCGTCATATATTTTCGGAAATGCTTTGCATTTCTGGGAAGTGTTTGACTTGAAAATCGAAGATTTTTTGGACATTATTATAATATGATATTATTAATTGAAAAGCGTTTCACGATTTGAAAATCCTTGGAGTGTGAAACACTCTAGGATTTTACCAGCAAATTAATACTAATAGTCTCATTTCTCAGGTCCAAAAGTCTACCCTGTTGGTCAGTGACTTTAAAATTCATCCTTGTCAGCATTGGACTTAAACACTGCAGAAATACTGGATTGATTGGCTCTTGTACAATCAAAAACCCAGGTGGTTCTTTAGGAGTAAATGAGTATAGCATGAACCCTTGCTGGGCTTGATTTGATACTGTTGTGTCTATGTTGTAACTACCATCAATTGCGTCACACACAAGACTGACCGCGACCACTTCAGTGATATTTACGATTCCCGGAGAAATATGTCTGCCATCACTGGCTGTGGAATTATCAGGTCTGAGGATATTTGGCGGTGGTAGTATTTTTTTGTGCTGGTCAAGTATGTCATCTAAGTATTCATCGACGATATCAGTAACAAATTTTTTCAAGATAACCGGACAAACGTATCCTGGAAATTTATAATTCGGTAGTTCAGCTTCTTTCAGCGAGTATTTATCCAAAAATTGTTGTTTATCGCTGGGTTTACTGTCAATTACTACCTGAATCATTCGCTGGTTATAATATTCCATATCCGCGGCAATCTGATTTAATATCTCAATTCGTTTAATAATTTCTTCACGTGAACCTGTTACATCGGAAATATGTTCTTGGAAGCGTTGCCGTAGATGCGCTAGTTGTGCTCTATGCGACACATTAACAATTTTAAAATATTCAGTAATTTCGCTTAGACGAACACGAATTCCAACTGCTTTCCCCTCCCCTCTGGATATCATAAGAGTAAAACTCCACTCAGTATCGCTGAGCAGCCCATCATCTATAGGGGAGGAAATCCAGCTACCCACCATTGTACCTTTTACTTTATCCAGTCGTTCTTTGTATGACGGTGTAATTCCGTGATATGATTGTTTATCGATGATATAATCAGACTTTTTTGGTTCTGGTGGTATCGGTGGTGTCGGTGGTGGATTTTCAGGCCATCCTAATACTGTTCTGATTGAACTGTTATAAATGTCTACGGCGTAACCCGGTGAAGCGACTTCGATGATCGTTGACAACGTTGGCTCGTGTGCACTTATTGATATTTTTGTTTCTTTTCCCGTGATACGCTTTATTTGACGCTGGATTTCTTTGTTGATTTCTTCTATCTGATAAGACCCTGTTGGTAAATGAATGACGTTCCAATCTGGAGTATCGTCGGGGTTATTCTGATACGAAAATACAAATGAATTATCTGGCAACTGTCCGTGAAATGATGTCGACCTGATGTTGGGCCAACTGTGATATACTCGTAATTGTGCCAGTGCGATTTCTTTTACTGGAATCGCAGTTGGAAAATTAATATTAAACTCTGGTTGCGTCTCAGATATTGTTATCATTGATGTTTTTACCGAAGCTGTATTTGCGGCTATCTCTTGAAGTATCTCCGTCATTATTTATTTGCTGTCGTTTCAAATCAAAGTTCTTTTTGTAATCGTTATACGCGGCTGCCATCTGCGCGAATTCGGAATCTGATATTGTTGTATCGTCAAGGCTGGATGATATCAACGAGGACAATTTCGAGTAGGTGCTTGTGGCCGCGCTGTTTAACTTTTCATATTCGTGTAATTTTGTTAGCGCACACGAGGATATTTTTTTCGCAATAATATTAGCAACTCCTGCAATTGTCGTTGATGTTGAAAATGTAATTGTAATCACAACTGCAGTTGTAATTGCAGTTGTCACTGGTGTCAGCGCTGATAATAGCACCCCAGTAGATGCAACTACCGCGGATACCGAATACACTATTGTGTCTAATACAGTTACACGCCGTTTGTATTTTTTTATCTTTGTTGCGCATTTGTCAATAGTGTTTTTTAACTCTGAATGCCATTCGCGTACTTGATCATATCTATATTGCTGAGCACTTAATGACTCTGTCATTAGAGTTGTCGTTGATGCCATTTTATTATTTTACGAAGTAACCAATTGAGGTGTTTCAGCTACAAATTCCAAACACCACCAGTAAGATGTTGCGGTTAATTTCTTGTCTGCGGCTTCCAGTATAAATGTTTCTTCGGTTTCCTTGTTTAATATGATAGTCACAACCCCGGAATACTTATCGGTGGAATGTCTCCAGGGATATGTTGTGAAGATCTCAAACTTAGCGGCACTGAATACAGACAGTCTATACACACCAGTGGCTGTTGCTGTATATTTGATAGTATTATTTTGTCGGGACCATGTTGCGAATCCAGATGATACCGTGTATACGATGTTGGTGATATGCCCAGAAGTAACTCCAGTGGGGACTTTAATCAGACTGGTTTTGTTAACGATCTCAGGAATTCCCGATACGATATCTTGCTGTGTTTGTTTGATCGTGTCAATGTTATTTTGTATCAACACGATTTGATCTGAAAAACTTCTATCTGTTCTGACTACACCTAACCGGGTATTAATCGCGTTGACTTCGCTGGCGTTACCAGTAAGTTTTTGTCCGATTTCAGAAAGTGTCATGTCGATTTTAAAAGGCGTTTTGCCAAAGAATTTTTCTATGGCATTTTTGCGAATGCTTCTAAAATTATTTACGTGATCATCATACTCGTCCCGCAACGTGGTTAGTTTACTGTCAATGGCGCTAGTGCTTGTGTGGACACTCGTGTCTACATATTGTTTGTTTGCGGAATCTTCCGGGGATGTTGGAATCGCTAACGCGGTTATTTTATTGTTGCCGAGATTGAGTTCACCTGTCATTGTATCACCGGTCTTCGCTACACGTTCCCCTGCGACTTTTCGTGCATCATCTCGAAACGCCGTGATTGATATTGACGAATCTCTGATTCTGCCGCTATCAGTGAATACAACGATGTTGTCCGTGGTAGCTCCAATAACCCTGCGAATTATGTCATTCCACCTAATGTCACTGGTTTTTAGCCTGCCATGTCGATCTTGAAAAATAACAACCTCATCTGGGTCTATTCCGGTTAGATTTAAAAGATTATCAATTTCATCTTTGGTCGCATACTTTGATAAATCGATATCTTTTTTTTCTTCCTTTGTTCTGCTTGATCTTCCGTAAATATCAACCATTATTAGTTATGGGATTGTTTAAATTTGGAAATCACATCTGTGATTTCAACGTGTGAGGAGGACTTTGTGAGGAGAAATCTTTGATTTCGAGATCTCATCAAGAACATTTAATACTTCACGGCCACATATTGGAGGATCGGTCAGTGTTTGTGTTGGTAACGTTGAATACCAAACTTTCGCCCCTGTCTTTGACCCTGACTTTGACAGGGGGATGTTTTTTGTATATCGAAGAAACTCAACTGGCGGTGCTAGCCCGTACGAATCAAAATAGATAATTCCACGTGGATCGATCGCGTAAGCAACCCAGTGAGTTCCTGGACCATCACTGTTATCAAGATTAATAATTCCGGTTTCTGGATTATTCGGTCGTGCTGGTAATTGATCTCGCATAAAGACTCCTCTGAAGTTCTTTATATTTAATTGTTTAACAGCATCAAGCAAATCAAAAGTTGACATCGGTGTGAAAACGCTAGCGTTTTTCAAAACACTTTGTGTTTTTAAAACCGTTTTGGGTACCATGAGGTGGAGTTCCTGGAAGTATTAGCCCTGATCCGCGAGTCCCCTTTTTTGTATCCATTTCCTGTTGCTTTCTTTAATGCCATTCCAGCAGCTGTTCCAACAGCACCTAATACAGCTGCTTTTGCGACTGCGGAAACATCAGCAGCTATCAGTGCTGGTATCGCGGCGAGAAGAGGAAATATACCACCGGTTTTAACCATATCTTTGACCGCGGCTGGAGAGAAATCAAGTTGAGTTCCAGTCGTTGCTTGCTTTGCTTTATTGAAATGTTTTAGTTGGGTTTTAGTTAATGACAGTTTGTTTGGACCGCCCATTAGCTGATCGTGTTTTAGTGTTATTTTTGTCCCACATGTGCTCGCGTTCTTCGATTGTAATTTCTTGACCTGACCAGGAGTCAGAGTGACATTAACGTGATTGTACGACATTTTATTTAATACGAGATTGATCTAATTGTTACATATTTTGTACTGGTGCATCAGCGAAAATCATTCGGCCGCCAGCACCTTCAAGCAACATTGCTTTATCGGAAAGTATGACCGCGATTGCTCTGTAATTAGCTATAGCTCCTACGTCTCTATTCACGGTAGCCCGAAAGTGTATATCAACAACAGATTGTCTGGTTAAATCAAGATGCTCCAGCGAGAAGTAATAGATTGGATAATGAGATATAAAATCCAACTGTGATATTTGCAAACCAGTGTCGATGTTTAGATCACGCGCTAGATACTTTGTCAATCGTTGATATGCACGTGCAACATGGTTGTTAGCAAAATTTAGCATTATGTTCTCAGATGGTTTTTGATGTCCGTTTATTCTCAGAGAAACGTCAGTGATACCAAGTTGATCAAATTTCATATGCGAACGTGTTTCATTACCCACCCGTGCAGCATCCTGAAGAGCAATGAAAATATGTCGCGGCTCGGCAACCCCCTGCTGTGATGCTATATGCCATGTGAATAAACCGTTATTGGTACTTTGAACACTATCTGTGGTTGTTGTAAGCCACCATAACAGCACTTTACCACCTTGATCCATAAAAGAAAGCAGTCGCAATTCTTCAGTAATTGCAGGAGTCATTACCGGCATCCACAGTGATAGTTTTGTTATGTTTACCTTACCAGGGTCACCTAGAGGTCGCCATATAGCATCATTGTCGCTGGCTTTTCTAACAAGCACGACCGTATGTTTTGCTCCAAAAATCACCTTTCTGACATCTCTGCAAAATCCAAAGATGTGCGACAGCGGAATGGCACATGAAAAATTTCTACGATTACCTTGTAGCATTTGTCTACGTGCAGCGAAACCTAAATTAAATTCTGTATTAGCACCATGAACCACCGGCCACACATCAGCGTCAGCGTTATCGGCATTATTTCTTGGTCGTCTAATATTGTACTGATCACTGTTAGGAAAATTAGAAGTGTCCTTGGCAAACATCATTGATGGACCAGCTGATCTTGTATAATCATCAGAATATCTTGCTAGACCAATTATTGTTGTAGCAACATCGACATCCTTTTGAATTGATTCAATATTTTTTCCATCAATGCTGTAGATAGCACTATCAAACAAGGCCATAATTCCGTTATTGACAAAACCGATTTTAACATCAGGTCCGTATTCTGTATCATCTGTTTTTATAACTTCTCCTTCTATTTCAATAAATGCTTCAGGGGGCAGGAAATATCTACTTGTATCTTGAACCTGAAGTTCAGTACGTCCTCGTTTATCTGGCTCTCGTGCGTCATAAGAATAATACTGATAATCACGCACTGATTCATTTCTATGTCGAATGCTGGGTCGGATTCCCGTTTAAACATTTTATTATAGAAGTTATCGTCTAAAACGAAGACCACTTCCCGCAATCAAACTTGTGTTTATTTGTTCAGGATTTATCAGCGCCGCTAGTTTTTGATTTGCGGCTTCATTTATTACTTTACTAACATTTGCTGGCATGTCTGCGGTGGCTGCTAATTTTACCGGCGGAGGTTTTCTACGTATCAGTCGTGCTAGTCTGTCCTTGATTGCCAGGAATGCTTTACCGGCAGCGCTACCATCAGCGCCAGTAGCTTTATCTTTAATAACATCAATGGCTTTCATCGATAATTGTTTTGCAATCGGTATTGCTTTAGGTACCATTCTCCCAAATAAACCCTGAACAACATTGCCTAATCCGTTTCCATAAGTCATCCTGTATACGGGTACTCGTGAATCTACCACCCTGACCATGACTGGTCTACGATGAGAATTGTGTACTATCATTTTATTTAATTAGTTATTTCTCTAATCGCTGTCCACGAGTTCATCAATAAGTTCTCGATAGATGTGAGTATCCATGATGCCTCCTTGAAATAATCGCTGACAGATATCAGCCGCTTCATTAATTATTTCTGGTGAGTTATTTCCGGCACGCCTTCCTCCTAAGAGAACTTCTAGCCGTGATACATCATTGATGATATTATCAGGACAAGTAATGTGACCACCAAGACCACTACCTGTAGCTCCATATAAGCCAAGATCTTTGAGAATATCATCATCTTTTTCATCTGGACGATCCTCCAATGGCGATGAATAGGGAGGTGGAAGTCCTTGGTGTCTACTTTTGTCAATCTCCTGCATTGCCTTTATAAGTTTTGTGTATGTTGGATCGTTATATTTGACCACTTTTTTGTCGTAGTATATACGATACGCCCATTTAATAAAATTGTCATCAGTCGTGGACTCATATTTCTTGTTTAAAACTTTTATTTGCTATATAAACCAGCTAATATCACTTCAGGTAATTTTTCTTTTGGTGTGTTTTTAAGGGATTTAACAAACCCCGGATCAAATTTTGCAGTTAGTTGAACAATTTCTTTCTTTGCTGCTTTGGGCGCAGCAGCTTCGGCGACTTCAGTACCTTCTTCAGCTGTGGGTGGAGATTGAGCTACAACGGTGGGTGGAGGTTGAGCTGCAGCTATATCAGTTGGAAACTCTCGTAAAATCTTTTTTGTTTGTTTAGTTCTCCTAGCAATCTTTTCAGTCTGTTCGGCGGCTTGTTTTAGCACTGGAAGAATACCCGGTTCTGTTATATCACCTGGATCTCTCAGTAAAGCTCTTTCAGTGACCACCACAGCTTTCTCAGTAGCTGTTGTAACGGGTTTAAATAATTCTTCTGCACCTGTTGCAAATTCAACTTGTGCTTGCTGCCGTGCTTGTAATTTTTGTCTTACACGTTCTAGTACAGGAAGAAATTTTTTTATTGCTTCTAGTCGCTCTCGAGCTAATCTAGCGGAATGTGCTTCTCCAATGTTGGCCATTATTGTTAACTTAAATTTTTAATTCACATCAGCAGAAACGGCGACGACAATCAAACCCTGCCAGGATATTCTCACGCGGCAGGCCTAAAAACACCGATGTGATTTATGTAACTCAACGATATACACAAATACCAAAAGTCATCAGATATAACTGTAACATTCTCGCGGTATTTAACGGCGTTGACGCACACACGCTACGAAATATACATCAGACTTGGTGCAGCGGCGATATGGACATAAATAAATTCAGAAATTTCTTTAGTCGTGCTCAGGCAAAACCACACGGATTTGTAACGATAAATTTACATGATCCTCGGACACGGTATCGAATTGGGTTAGATACAATTTTTAGTTAGAAATCATAGGATTAAAATTGCTTTGTATTAAAAATTCTAGAATTAGAAATGCTTGAATTTTGAGCAGCAGAGAGACTGAGCCACCGAATGTTTCGTCTAGTAGACCCTTGTATCGAGAAGTAGTTATATAGGTAGATATTTTTCATCAGATAACCCTTCTGGTCAGCGAAGAAAGCCTATTTATCAGTGTTTTCTGAATAGAAGGTTTATTTTGTGAAATAAGACCTTCTATCAAGAGTGTTTTCGATAGAAGGTTCTGTTTGACGAAATAGTTGGTGGGCTCAGTCTCTCTGCTGCTGTCGGCGTTGCATGCCTATATCATATATTAAAGTGACAGTGTTCTTGAAACCGAGTGCTAAAAATGAAAGATGTATATTTTACAGAATGACTTCTTGTCACACTTTAAATGTTATAGTTAGTCATTTTCAGTGCAGCTGAGACTGGCACTGCTCGACCAAGTCGAATACCATACATACCGTTGTACGGATACCAACTTAAAAACAAGTACCTCTTAACAGCTAAAGACTGTGCTGGTATTTACGAGAAACTAAGAAACCTGTATAATAGTTTTTTGAATAGATTATTAAACGGAAATCGGAAAGTTGTTACGTGATATGTTTATCTATATTTTGTATAACGTCTGGTGCTTTGTCTAATTACTGTAACGTTTATTCATGACTGTATATTGTATCGATTAGCTATAGCTAGGTTTCAGACGTGTATAGGGTATATTTTAAGATTTATTGAACTTAAAATTGTATAATATCTATACATCGATGCTTACATATTAGTTGACAACTACAAATAAAATTAAATTGTTAATAAATATGATTACGAGGTTCTACTTGTTTCCAATTCGACAGATCGGTCAGGTGGTATATTAGAAGAATTAAGTTATTCCTATAGGATGAGTTATGTCACATGAATAGGTATTTTGAAATATTACAAATAGTAGTAAGAGCTGTCACGTGGGTTAAATTGTGACATATAGCCGTAATAGACCCTTGAAGGGGTATATAAGGAGAGGACTGAGCAATCAGATTCATTCCTATATTTGAGTCATTCTTTTTTTATTTTGTTCCAGTTGTAACACCAAGCCTGCAGACGCCTTATGTATATTTTTTTGGATAGTTCAGTGGCAATAGAAAGTGCCCATTGGAATATAATATTGGTTTGCAACCACTGTGATTTACTCAGAGGAGTGTTGGACAACGTCACAATTCTGAAATTAACACAGAACTTTTCTTTCGTAGGGACGTTAATAAAACTTTGTCAGGAATTTTTGGAATTCACTTCATAATATTGTAAGATGCTTTCACATTTTCATTTATACCTTTAATAATAAAATTATTTGTTACGTTTTACCAGATTTGGTGCATATGTGTGTGTGATTTAGATTTTTAACAATTGTTCAGTCATATCTCTACGGTGTCTGCAGTATGGCAGTTCATAGTGATGTCTAGCACTGGGGTATCATGCCGCAGACATGTAGCATGACATCCCACCCTGTCAAATTATCCTGATACCAAACCGACCAGTCCTAACACTAACCTCTTAATGCTGAGCGCCTATCTTAGCGGCATTTAATAATAATTTTATAAGTCTTAGATATGACTCGGCCGGGGTTCGAACACGCGATCTGAATACTAATCAAGGACTATAAAGCCACCATGAATCCCTTTGCTCCCTATATTAATTCTAACACCTGAAAAAAGATCCCGTTTGTGTCATGAACTCTCCCGATTACAACAGTAATGCAATCAATCAAAAACGTGTTGTGTACACATGTTAGTCTCATTATCGTTAATTATCATGAAATTAATTTACAATATAAATTGCATGTATTTTAAGGAAAGTGAAATAATGGGACTTCTAGACTTAAGGCGCGGGATTTAATTTCCGACCTCGTATATCAGGGTCTCCAAAACTAAAAAATACTTGAAACCTCTGTCCACTTCCAGGCCAGTATTGTTTTACGTTAAAACAAACCGGAAATTATGATTTATTCAAGTGATGATTTCATGATACATTGATAATTAATTAACGACAGAAATTTAAATTGTGTTTTTCTTTTTCACAGCAATATGATAAAGAATACGAATGCACTGATCAGATAAGTGTCCTAACCTTGTCAAGGAATGGTTGTTTTCCATTGATACAATAAATCAGTACACATCAAAATGATGTTTACAAATAGTGTATCCACTATTGAAAATTAGTCAAGATTATAAAAAATTTTAGAGATAAAATATTTTAGGTAGATTTACCAATACTGAAATGGTTAATGTGACATATTTCTTAACAGCCGTATTATTTCCTAATTAATAATATATCGCAGAATAGACACCGAGTGGGTTTTTGGACCAAATGAATAAGACAAAAAAATTTGTGAGAAAGATGGAAATTTATGAATGAATTAATAAAGAAAAATATATGATGTAAAAATACAATGATTCTCTCACGCTCTCAACATACGATTTACTCAAATCACTCTACACAACATTCACACATCAAAAATAAAAAAAAAATATTAAATTAATATGAAGTACAGATCCAAGAAACCTCATGGACTGCACATAAACTTCAAACAGTATTTTACACAATAAGAGATTCACATAATGTCGAATATGAATTCTATTAAGATTCAAAATAATCTTAAGAACACAACTAAGATTCAAAATAATCTTATGAACATAACGAAGATTCAAAATAATCTTATGAATTTAAAAAAATGCAATGGAACAACAATTGATCCAAACGTATGCTTCTAGACCCATTGTACAGTCGCAAGATTCATTGGGTTGGTCCACACTTTTATGGACCGCTCGCACCCTTTATGAATCCACAACGAGTACAGTCATACGTTCCACGTACAGACAGCATACAGAACTTTTTATAATTTGCTAAGTCTACTTCCGTGGCACAGACATACGTACATACATGCATACATATCGACAGCACGTAGCATTAAATGTTCTGGAAACTCCAGATAGCTCTAAGCAACTTTAGACGGCTTCGGACAGCTTCAGACCGCTCTTGTCATATTCACAGTCACATTGACAATCACACTTCATAGACACAATCACAGCGACAGTCACAATCAGCTACAATAACAGTCAGCTACAATAACAGTCAGAATCAGCTTCAAACAGTCAGCTACAAACACAGTCAGCTTCAAACACAGTCAGCTACAAACAGAGTCAGCTACAAACACAGTCAGCTTCAAACACAGTCAGCTACAAACAGAGTCAGCTACAAGCACAGTCAGCTACAAACACAGTCAGAATCAGCTTCAAACACAGTCAGCTACAAAAACAGTCAGCCCTATGGCTGGAGAACAATGGAGAGCGTACACTCCTTGACGTGATCCAAAAACGACCAGTGTGTTTTTAGAAATTGGTCTTACTTAAATCAATAGGAGAGTGAATACAAGTCAGGGTAGAATACCGGTGTATATCAGGTTAGTCATGTTACATGGTCACAAGTAATCTCTGTGGCTAGGTACATGTTAATACAGTCGCATACCTGGAAAAACACATTCACCCTAGATAACGTTGTACGCATATACAACGAGAAATAGTCGAATAGTTTTAAGACAAAACCAAGTTATTTCTTTGCCTAATTGTGTGACACAATATACCGAGTTTAATACTTCCATTTGTTAAAATACTTGTTTCAGTACCAGTGATACAAAATTTGTTGTTGTTGTTGTTGTTGTGGGGTTTAACGCCATTTTTCAGCACACAATAGGCTATACATGGCAGCCAATATTAATGGTAGAGGAAGAACCCGGAAAAACCCCGGAACGAACCACCGACCCACGAGAAGCCACTGGCAAGCTTTCTCACATACCCGCGTGATACAAAATAAACATTTAGGATGCGTTATGATACTAAATGTGCAACATCTAATGTTATTTATTTGGTTATTTATAAAATGCGGGGTCATGCAATATGCGGTGCAAACCCGGCGGTAACTATCGAAATGCATAAAAAAGTTAGGTTTGGTATCAATCATGTTATACATCCATGTTTCTCATTTCATGCCGCCACACAATTCAATGATACCTTCTTATATCCTGTATGTTTAGGTCAATTGATATTATTAATTCGGGGAGAAAGAAAACAAACGTCTGCAAGAAAAAAATATTTGATTCACCGTCTCGATACTATTATTGAAAAGGTCTGAATTCTAACGCTATGAATGAAATTCCTTAATAAGTACATGATATTTCTTATTGTGTTATTTCCGTCTTGTTTTATATATAATGTGAAATTCTAAGCATGTTTCACTGGAAGTGAACTTTAATAATGTTATTAATTATCTGTGTAGCATGGACAATGATAGGAATAAAGAAAGTACTATAAACTTTAAAATGTATATTATGTTTCACTATTTTGAACACACAAATTATGAGAATGTTGAAAACGTTGTATCATAATTGAATAATTGTTCCAAATAACATAATTCAACATAAATGACCATTAATTATGTAACAAAACTATATATATATATATATATATATATATATATATATATATATATATATATATATATATATATATATATCGGATTCACCATTTGGTTACTGACAAATTTGACTAAAAGTCCAAGATTACAAGATTATTTATAATGTATTTTTGTTATTTACAAATTCTTAATGCTTGATGAATACAATGTAATACACATTATTGGGCAATTAGAACTGTAATCTCTACTTAATCATATATGTTCTACTATTATAGGTTTCAAGAGAGATTTATGTATCTTAACGACTTAGTTTTGTATATATTTTTATATGTCATTTTCAGTGCCATTTAAGAGCTAGAAAGATTCTAAACATTTTTTTGGACGTCATCTTATTTGTATAATTTTATTTAAGACTATAATCATTCCGAAACTAAATGACGTGGATTTTTTAAATTCTTTAGCAAGAAGCAATAAAGCGAGAATGGTTACAGATTGTACGTGTTGGATTTGCTAATGTTTTAATACTGAGATTCAGATAAATACCAATATGTTCTGTTATATTCATTAAACTGTCATTAATAAGACATCAGCCTCTTATACTTTTTGTTTTGGCCAATCATTAATATTTTTCTCAATGTAAACTCCATAGCTGTCACTTTTTCTGTTTCTTGTATACACTTTTCTCTTTTGGAATACTTATAGCGGACATGCGTGTAAGAGCAGTCAAAGCTACAGCTCTCCAACGCATCCCTTCATCCAATGTCTGATTTAACTTAATCAAGCGTAGGGTAGGATACAAATTTAACTTTATTACCATATGTCCATGTTTGTGAAACAAGGTCTTGACCTTACTTACACTAGTAAAACTTGGGTTCGGGCTTAAACGTATGCCCAGAGGAAAACCCTAATTAAACTAACATAACTTCTATTAGGACTTAAACTTATGCTCAGAGGAAAACTCTAATTAAACCAACATAACTTCCATTAGGACTTAAACGTATGGCCAGAGAAAAATCTTAATTACATGAAAATAACTTACATTAGGACTTAAATGACATTGCACAGATTTAAACGTATGCCCAGAAGAAAACCCTAATTAAACCAAAATAACTTCCATTAGGACTTAAATGAGAGTGAAAAGACTTAAACGTATGCCCACAGGAAACCCCTAATTACACAAAAATAACTTACATTAGGACTTAAATGAGAGGGAAAAGACTTAAACGTATGCCCACAGGAAAACCCTAATTACACAAAAATAACTTACAATAGGACATCAATGAGAGTGAAAAAACTTAAACGTATGCCCAGAGGAAAACCCTATTTACACAAAAATAACTTCCATTACGACTTAAATGAGAGTGAAAAGACTTAAACGTATGCCCAGAGGAAAACCCTATTTACACAAAAATAACTTCCATTACGACTTAAATGAGAGTGAAAAGACTTAAAAGTATGCCCAGAGGAAAACCCTAATTACACAAAAATAACTTCCATTAGGACTTAAATGAGAGTGAAAAGACTTAAAAGTATGCCTAGAGGAAAATCCTAATTACACAAAAATAATTTACATTAGGACTTAAATGAAAGTGCAAAGAACATCCATTTAATAGTCGCATTTGAGCAACCAAATGACATAAGTACGGACTTCTAAAAAAGACCTATTAACAATATGGTTTTGCAGATCAGCGATTGTCTAGTCAGTGGATTATTTGTACTTTTAACATTTTTTGAATGCAATTCAAAACATTTCCATTTGTAAACAAAAATTAGAAATCTGAGTTTTAGAAGCATAAATTTATAACACTAGGGAAATCATATCAATTGCGTTTAAGAATAATCTCTCCTCTCTTTTCGTCAGAACAAAGTAATAAAAAAATAAGACGTAGAGAAAACTCATTGACGGTAAAGTCCAAATACAACTTTATTGACGGTATATTCTGAACACAATTTTATTAACTGTACATTCTGAATACAACCTTAATGACGGTATATTCTGAACACAATTTTATTGATGATATATTCTAATTGCAACCTTATTGATGGTTAATTATGAATACAACTTTATTGAAGGTGTATTCGAAATACAATTTTCATTATTTCAGTATGCAAGACTAAACAAAATTTAAATATTTCAAAAATTGTAACGTATGTGTATACTTAAAACTGGATACATAAACTGCTATTGTTATGCGTGATATAGTTTCCTGAATCCCGGGCTACAAAATCATGGAGGGACAAAAGCAAATGACACACTATCTAAAGGGAACATACTCAGAGTAAGTAACTGATAGGTGTTGGTCAAATCCCAGTAATGCCAACGTTGGCTATATTGTAAATATGATTTAGTTATTAGAATCTGATAACCAAGGACACAGGAAAATAATACAGGTCTCATCTCATTTAACTACAGCGAATTAACCGTTGCTTCCTCACACCTAAATCTGATGAACTGTGGCAAGACCTCTTGAAGTCATTGGTACACTGGAGTAAAGAAGCTATTTCAGTGAATATGGAGACCTGATATTTTGTGCATCAGATTAAATATGGTTACGGAGATGATCATTCCCAACAAGCATGGCAGAGAAGTCCAAATAAATGTATGTATATACACAAAGAAATGTAAAGTTAGAATTATATTCTCAGGGAATCCGTGAAGCTGAAACCTATTTAACGATGATGTCACCATATATTCGGAAGTAAGTATTGTCAGGAACCTAGTGAAATACAATCACAAAGACGATGACCATACCACTTAAGCCATTAAATTAAAAATTCCTATCCATGACCAAAACACGATAGAGCGATGCTATACCATAATTTAACAAAACCGACATTGCTATCGTACCAAGAAGTCCCTGTTAAAAACCAGAATCAGTGAAAAGCAGTGTCACTAAATGATCATCAGACTGTTCAAAACCTCCTAATAGAAGATGAATGGACTACAACAGGCTATGCTGAATCAAAGCCATTCCTGAGAGTGGGCACTAAATACGAGCAGACTTGCCATAGATGCATTTAAATAAGCGCTTCGTCTTCTGTACAGATGTGCATTTTATATGTTATTTATATTTAAAGTTTTTGATTGTCTGTTAGTTTTAAAATTTTATTTCATTCCAGTACATGCTGCTGTAATGTAACATTGTTTACTGGACTTGACCATGTCAAGAACTGAGTAAATAAAACAATCTATCTAGTTGCTGATCTCGTTCCAAAATTAGTGACAGTTTTGGTAAGCAACTTTTTATTTTTTATTTTATCTTCTCAGAGCAAGAATCATTAAGTTGTATAAAGGTCATACCTGGTAGACGTGAATTTAAGAATATCTCAATTGGTAACAAACTTTCTTTTTTTCAGAAGAATGAACATTTGATCCTCATCCAGGTATCTGTTTTGCTTCTCATTTAGTCCTAAAACTTACAGTTTGATAAATGTTTAATAAGTTGTTCTGTAACACATAGCACCTTAAGATGAGTTCTGGTGTGACTAGTTTGGGCTGAATTTATTTTCTTAAATTATTGAATTCAAGGGATTTCCCCCCCTGGAAATACAAAAGTGCTCTGATATAATTCTTGGACAAAGACATTTACTAAAATTCATAAGGAATTCAAAACTGGAATATTATTTTCTGTGAATCAGCAAGAGACTGTTCGTATGTTATTACAGACGTCATCGCCTGCCCTCTTGACTTTTATCAGGATTTGAACTAAGATTCACTTAGAACTTTTTATTAAATGGACTTGGTTTTAATTCTTGGGTTACTATTACCGTAAGTTCTTTTTTCTCATTTTTAACATTGTGTCTACGGGAAATAAATTATTTGTTAAATTTTACAAAGTCTGTTGTCTTCACTCTTTTCTGTTACTTATTTTAAGAACAGTTACGCGTGTGGATATCCACCTGTCTAACAAAACTAAATGAATAAATAAAGAAATGCTGCAATCCGTAGTGGATAAGATTCCACCAATATGAATATAGCTTTTGAACAAGGCATTTTCGAAGTAATTTCTTCAGTTATTATCTTCACCTGGATTGACAATGAAGATTCTATTAACTCAACCAAACGCCTTGGAAAGAAATTTAGAAACGTAGCTTTATAATCAGGTAACTCGAAGAAGAAAGTTTGGGGGCCTTAGCCTTCCTGCAACAAGAAATTAATCAATATATAATGAAGTATCTTCACCAGAACATGCGAACAGGATTAAAGAACTATGGCAGATATGTTTCCCGCTCCTACGGCAGCATAGTAATATTTCCACCTCGTCACGATGACCCTACACCTCCACAGGAATCAATTGATATGGGCAGCGACGAGAGCATCAAAACGGATTAGACCTCGTGCAGACAGTCCTTATCCATGACAGTAGAATCCATTGATCGACTAACCGTATTAAAACGTCAACACTCGACACTGAGAACGGGATCCAGAACTTCGGCTTCCACCTAGAAAATGAACATGTGTGTAAAAATTGTATTATTTTTGCCCGATTCAAAAACATTGTAGATAGCTATTTTCCATTTGGTAATAATTTTTTGATACAATGATAATTATTACCTAAGGTCAAGTAGAATACTGCATAATCTTGTTTTTCTAGAAAATATTCATTCATTGATTGTATTATTACTGTATCAGTAGTTCATTTGGGGTGGAGTTTTATTTATTCAAATTATTTATTCACTTTATCTACAAAGGGCAGTTTAAAAATAACATTCCTGGAAACAGAGACTTGAATTTATAGTGAAATTTCAAGTAAGGGTATATTCTTTGACTGCATTAGTGTGATTCAGCATAAGACTGTTGGTACATCACCACTACACGGGCACTACAGGCACATCAAAACTTCCAACATTGGATTTAATTTCGATTTCCAATAAAGTTTATGCAGAATTTATAATCATTAGGACTTGTGACTGTAACGCTGCAATTATTTGGGATTTAGTATGCAATACCGTACTAAGTTCTTGTTTTTCCATTTATACTTTGCATTCTAGTGAAATAAATTCTTTGTTGAATTGTACTATCCTTGATGCTTCTCACTCTTTTCTGTAACTTATTTTGGACCAGAGAGTCTCAATGGAAAATTGGAGGCTCGTTTTTGGTATAGGAATGTCTCTAAAATATTTAAGAAACCTTCGTTTTCTTTGAAAATAAAATTCACTTTGTTTTGGAATTCTCTAGTGTAACCAGGAAGCTTTTGTCATTTAAAGTGGAGAACTTTATATAAAATTCTACCCAGCAACGGCAAGACTCCTTGAACAAAAATGCATGGCTTCAGCTTGCCAGACAATACGATTTTTCTGAGGAAAGTCTCTTTTCTCGAAGTGAGAAATAAAATATATTTTGGTCCAATATTTGATGGACAAAAATGTTTTGGATAAACATGCTTTGATTTTCACTATAGAGTCTCCATCTGGCTCTGAATTGAATTAAAATGTAAGAAAGACAAATACAAACAGAGTTTGAGGTTATGGGGGGGGGGGATATGCAGATGCAGAAGAAAGATAAAAGGAAGAAAGGGAATATCAATTTATATTAAACGAATTAGAGTTGGCAAGTGAAATGCGTTCCTCACTTTACACAAGAATTCAGACATTGGTGTTGCTAAGAATATTAGGTTAGTATCATGTTTAAAAGAAAAAAGAAGTAGATAAATATGTTCCCCATTTTAAAAACAATTGCTGAAAATATGGAATGGCCAAGAGAACACTGGACTTATTATTTATTTCAAAGTGCGCCTTTTGGCAAAGGTTGTGACATCTACACTTCTCTATCAGTACAGCAAAGTACTAACCATGATCAGATCAAGGAATTATCTTGATGGGTTATCAGTTGGTACGTGAGGCTTATCGACGAAAGTTTAGGAACTTTGAAAAACACTGGAGAAACTCATGCCAAATTTGCAATAGAAAAAGAGCAGTTAGTTGATAGGTGTTGCTTAGCTAAGAAAGTTGGTTAAAACTGCTCAAGTCTCAGACAACTGATGTTAGTTGAAGAGTTCAAGAACTGCGTCCATGGTGAAGTTAAGACTTACCGTGAGAAGCATAAGGTCGAAATGAAAATGCTGCTGATACAGCTGACAAGTATTCCTTTAGCTCATAACGTTTATTTTCTTAGTCTTCCACTCAGCAGTCTACTGGTAAAAATAGTTCAGTCTAATAAAAGCACTTCTTGATCTGTCACAACATCTAGGAGTCACGTTTCTGATAAGACTGATCATAAATCCTTAACTCTTCCTACGTGCACCTATTGCAAAAACAAAGGGCATTTTATTTCTTATTGCTACAAATTGAACATTAATACACAGAAGCCATAGAGATCTATTCCAAATGCTCTTATTTCTAAGAGGTTACGGTCATGGTCCTTATTAAATGCAATACATTTGTTGAGTGATTATAACCCCAGTTTGATATTCTTATGGAGAATTATGAACCATTAATATCGAACCTTTCGATATCGCTTATGAGTGATTCTGCCAATCCTATTAATATTAAAATGATAAGGGACACAGTAGCATCCCAGAGTCTTTTTCTATCAGAAGAGTCATAATAGCTTCATAAAGAGGATTAAATGAAGTTAAAAGTTACTTGCAAAATGACTGCATTCATATCTTGAAATATATAAATACAATATTGTTTTCCCCTTCGAACACTTGGGAAATATATTACATCAATCATTAAAATGTTTTTGTATGTAGCTGCACATAAAATGTAGCCATAATGTTCGATGCTCGTCCACGTTTTACTCATACTCAACGGCCTCTAGGAGTTCAATGCCTAGGAACACTTAAAATCTATTTCAAAACATATTTCCTGTACCGCAGAAAAAGGTAATTTTGCCTGCGTTGTTTATTATGCATTTCGTTCAATCATGTCAACGACCATAAATAAGATTGTATTTGATTCTTAGAAATCAAGAGAGGACACAGCACACTATGTCGTCATACCACCCAGCAAGATTTGATATTGCATGACTTAAAATACAAAAAGAAAAATTAAAACGATGGCCATAGTTGTTTCTTTTTTACGTAAATTAATATACCCTTTGTTTGATGAAGTTACTGAACATTAAGCACTCCTTCATATAAATGAGAAACCTTTCGGACTATAACTATACCATCGTTTAGTGAAAGACAAGAGATAAAGCTTTAAAACACAAAACACAATGGCGATTTTACGTATGGCTAGAGATTACTCATTTAAGTTGTTCGTTTTCCTCAGGAGAGGTGGTAATTTGTTATTATTCTCATTTTTATTTTAATATTTACTACTCCTTTATTATTACCTGTGTCAA
Source organism: Sinohyriopsis cumingii (assembly GCA_028554795.2). Lineage (NCBI taxonomy): Eukaryota > Metazoa > Mollusca > Bivalvia > Unionida > Unionidae > Sinohyriopsis > Sinohyriopsis cumingii. Next base: position 41,561,418 of record CM068838.1, read on the forward strand.
GAAATACGATATAGCAACTCAATGATTTTCATTGCACACATTTAGGTCTGCAATTGTTAACCATTAGTTTTATCTAAATTTAAAAGAAATCTAAACCGAATTAACTACAACAATACACGTACTCAAACTTTTAGTTGAACATGTCCTGGATCACTTTTTCCGTTTAAAAAGAACCATTGCAACATATCTTTGAAGAAATCAATACCTTTTTATTCAATTTTCATGGAATGGAAAAAGATATAAAGTTATGCGAACAGTTTTGAGGGCACTGTTATATACATGCGGTCTAAATATACATTGCATTCATTATTGTGTAGCGCTTTGACATCTACATTCAATTAAATAATTGAGACCCACTTAATAGAAATGGAAAATACTTCTCTTGGAAATAATGAAGAAAGTGGGAGGAAACAAGATCTTGCTCTTAGGAAAGTATGGATTGTGTTTTCTTGAAAAATATTTAGGTTCTTTTCGAAATGTATATTTTATCTTGGGGACAACTGCAGACAGATATTAACACAGCCACATAAATAGTTCGCTTAGAACATTTATGGCCTAATAGTGTTTAATTAAGCTTGATGGTAAAGCAGACGTTTCACAAGAATGGCGTAAAAAGGGAATATCTATGTAAAAGACAATATTAATTTAAAATCGTGTGTTTTATATATAAAAGATTATTTGGAAGTATTTATTATTAGTACCGGCCTTCCTCTGGTAAATGGTTTAATCAACATTATGTCTAGATAACGGACAGGTACAACAGCCAATGCATTAAGCATTACCGAAGTCAGTTACTGCATTCGTTCTTTCACAGATAAAGACAGAAAAAATGACGAAAAGTATCTACAATGTCTTTGGCAACATGTTAAATTTAATCTAGAATAGTCCCAAGAAACGTGGCATATTCACCGAAACTCTACCGGAATAATATTGGCTGAAAAATCCATTCTCTGTCAACACATGTAGGAGACTGGCTGTCATTACCTGTAGACGATCGGCACAAAATACCATTCTCTCTCACTACCTATAACAGATTCGCAGAAAACACCATTCCATGATATTACACGTAGATCATTAGCTGAAAATACCAACCCCTGTCATTACTTGCAGAAGTCTGGCAGAAAATGCAATTTCTTGTCATTACCAGTAGAAGATTAGCAGAAAATTCCACTTTCTGTCGTTACATGAATGAGATTAGCAGAAAAGTTCATAATCTGTCATTAAATGTATGAGATCAACAGAGGATACTAGTCCCTGTCATTATATATAGAAAATTGACAAAAAATACCGTTATCTGTCATTATCTGTAGAAGTTTGGCAGAAAATACCATTCTCGGTCAATACATATAGGAGACTGACCAAACGTATCATTCACTGTCATCACACGTAGAAGTGGGATAGAAAATACAACCATTAGTCGTTAACTGTAGAACATTGGGAGAAGAAAATTCTGTGTCATGTGTCTGTGTTTGTGTATACATTAGCATAATAAAACCTTATCTGTCGTTGCATTATGGGATTGGCAGAAAATAAAATTATTTGTCATTATCAGTAGGAGATTGTCAGGAAACAATAATCTCTGTCACTACTTGAAGACGAGTGACAGACAATGCAAATGGACCCAGAACACAATTATTTTACTACATATTCTCTACATTTGTTTCTTAGTACTGAACGTTCCATTGTGTGACAATCAATACAAATCATACGTTTATCTAAAATACCTTCAAGTATGACTTCACGGTTATATTCTTGTTACAGTTTCGACGGCATTTTTTCAGAGACTGGAGTGTAAACAAACAATATAACACAGATTGTACTTCAGGATCATCACCAAGACATTATAACTCACTGTGCACTGTCGCCGAAACACATAGACAACCATACCATATGCTCATAGTCTGAAGAAAAAAAACAATTACCTTTAAAACCATACCAAGAATGCTTAAATCTAATTCTTGTATCACCACCAAAAAGAGACAGGAAAAAATGCTCTAAAACTAGACTTGGACTACATTCGTGGGTACTGAACCGTAACTATTAATTGTGGTCTGATTCCAATTATATGTCATTACAGTTAAAAAAGTGACGGAGAATACCATTTCCTGTCATTACATGTGCGAGATTGATCGAAAATAATAACCACGGTTGTTTCCTGTAGACGATTAGCCGAAATAACATCCCGTGTGATTATCTGAAGAAAACTGGCTGAAAATAAAATAATTACCTGTCTTTACATCTAGAATATTGGAAGAAAGTCCATTCCTAGTTATTACATGTAGACTATTGGCATAAAATACAATTCTCTGTCTTTACCTATAGAACATTTTCAGAAAATAAACTGTTCTGTCATTGCACGTATGAGATTGGCGGCAAATATCATTATCTGTCATTACCATTAGAAGAATGGCAGGAAATAACATTCCCTGTCATTACGTGTAGGACATTGGCAGACAGTGTCATTCCCTATCATTAATATATAAAAATATGGCAGAAAATACCATTTTGTCACTACCTGTTTTCGGTTTGCAGAAAATACCATCCCATGTAATTACCTGTACGAGATTAGGAGAAACTATCCTGCTCAGCCATTATTTGTCGAAGATTTGCAGAAAGTACAATTATCTGTCATTGCCTGTCGAAGACTGGCAGATCATACCGATACTGTCATTGCCTGTCGAAGATTGGCAGAACATACCATTACTGTCATTGCCTGTCGAAGATTGGCAGAACATACCATTACTGTCATTGCCTGTCGAAGATTGGCAGAGCATACCATTACTGTCATTGCCTGTCGAAGATTGGCAGAGCATACCATTACTGTCATTGCCTGTCGAAGATTGGCAGAACATACCATTACTGTCATTGCCTGTCGAACATTGGCAGAGCATACCATTAATGTCATTGCCTGTCGAAGATTGGCAGAACATACCATTACTGTTATTGCCTGTTGAAGACTTGCAGAAAGTACAATTATCTGTCATTGATTGTCTAAAATTGGCAGAACATACCATTACTGTCATTGCCTGTCGAAGATTGGCAGAAAATATTATTATCTGTCATTAAAGATAATATTCTTCAACGCACGTGACTTCAACCTTCCCATGGAATTATCTATAATAATATCACTTTGATGGAATGAAAAGTATCAGTTTTAGAGCTTGTGTGGACGGAAAGTGGAGCTATAATTGATTCAGTGTTTCAGGATCCAATGTAGAAACGCATGGATGAGATTTGTCTCAGTATTTGAACATTAATATAAATTTCCTTGAAAGCCTGATACCCTCATATTTATACTCTGCGTCGTCATTATAAAACAGTATATTTGTTTTTGCAACGTTAAGATTATTATTGGAGATTAAACAGTATTCATGACACCAAAATGTTATTTATTTTCTTTTTTTTCCTCATCAACACGGAACAATCCTGTAAGATATCCTATGGAAATATCAGAGAGATTCTAGGTTAAATTTTGAATTTCTGATTTGCTGCAATGTAATTTTAAGTAGTATACAATATTTTGCGAAAAACAAAATAAACTCAAACGTAGACATTTTATCATTACAAAGAAAGAAAAGGAAATTTGCATATAAAAAGCATTACGTTTCATCCCGTTTTAACATTTGTAAAATAGGAGTACTATATTAAATATGGCAATTTATTTTTCTTGTGGAACTGTGGATCAGAAAGAAATGTTTCATAGATCTCTAAGAAACAATATATCACAGATTTATGAATCTTTCATAGGATCAAGGCGAAGTTTTCCACTTATAACCAGTCTGTTCGATTGTCATGTACCTTTGCAATGTTGTCATTTATCGTATTCATCTATATTGTGACTTTACTGACCATTTATTGCTTTTGCTTGCCAACAACTTATTGTTACGAGAATGTTCTTGGCTTAAATAGAAATAAAATCGGCACACACACAGATTTGCATATTTCGACCAATTTCAATTACAACAGAGCACGGGTTATCGCGTTCTATATTGCGTGCCTTTCTGAAACGTTAAGGTTTTGATAACAAACTTCACGAACATGACACCAGGTTAGACCGACTGGATCCAAATTTGTAATAAATGTGAATGATACTGACCTTGATGAAAAATATATTCGATCCTCTAGAGCCTTACCATGTAAATTCTTGTCACGTTGAACATGGGGATTTAGTATCTGGCCTAAAGTAAGTTATATCTGTTATACTTGAGTATGTATGAACAAATCATCTTAAAGATAATCCTCATACTCTGTCTTTTAAAGGGGGCCCAGAGTGGCTGAGTGGTCCTAAACGCTCTCCGTTACGGATCACTGCAGTCTCACATCTGTCTGCGTGGGTTCGAGTCTCGGATTCGGCCAATGTGGGTATGTGAGAAAGCTTGTCAGAAGCTTCTCGTGGATCGGTGGTTCTTTCCGGGGTTTTCCCGGTTTCTTCCTCCACCATTAAGACTGGCTGCCACGTATAGCCTATCGCGTGCTGATAGATGACGTTAAACTCTACAGCAACAACAACAACTGTCTTTTAAATGATAAGTAATGGCAAAAGATGAGCACGAATATTGACAGGCAGGAATACTTGCATCTGGATATAAAAAAAATTCACGTGTACAGGAGTCAAACGTATGTTACAAACACTCGAGCCAGGCATATGAAACGTCTTACCTTCCATCGTTGAATAATAGAACATTTGCAAATTACGCAAGGAATATTTCATATTTTAAAAACACAATAAACGCATACGCAGAAAACATTGACACAAAACAGGACCACTCATATGTATATGCTTGTGTCTGTTCATACACAACTGGGAGAAAATTAAAAATCAACATCAATATTTTACTAGACAATAAAGACTTGCGTCAATATTGATTATCTATATTAAAAAACCACTAGATCGTTCATTTATGTAGTTATCATAAGCGTCGATTGATGACATTAAAAAAATAGTAGCTAAAAGATAAAAGACAATTCAGAGAAGAGGATATTATTTCACGAATTAAAGCTTATATCGACAGGATTTTGAAAACAATTATCGAACATTGATTTTTTTTAAACTCCTGAAACGTTCGTTATGTGCGTATTTGTGTGTTCTGCAAACGCTTGCGCTTACCAATTCTATTCTTTAAAATCCGGATACCGAAGGTCGTGGGTTCGATCCCTGGCCGAGTCATACCAAAGACTTACAAAAATGGTACTAACAGCTGCCTCGCTTGGCGCTCAGCAGTAACAGGTTAGTGTTAGAACTGGTCGGCCTGGTGTCAGGATAATGTGACTGGGTAGGACATCATGCTACATGTCTGCGGCATGATGCCCCAGTGCTAGACATCACTACAAACTGTCACACTGCAGACATCGCAGCAATATGACTGAAATTTGTTTAAAGCTATTTTAAAAATCCAAACCACACACACACACACATTGTTTAAAATCATATATTGATTAATGCATTAGTCACTAAACTGATTTAATCGGCATAACGAAAATGCATGGAGTAGGACTGGCCTGATAGTACATCAAATTTGAGCCACAATGCCATATTTGCATTTGTTATGTAAGACAAAATCGATGTTTTTATTGTTGTCAACAAAGTATGAGTTTATTTGCTGAACAGTGTACGTAAGTTCAGTGTGGAATGTGTTAACTGAAGGGTTTTTATGGTGTGTGATCTGCACATGGAGGCATTTCTGAATATCGCCTTTTACTAAAGCCCGTGTTCCTTATGTTATGAAGTGCGATTTATAGCTGAATTTATTGTAAATCCGTTTTTAAATACAGGCTTTGAGCCTATGTTTTGTTATGTTTATCAAGGAATGTTAGATTATCAAGACAAATACGATGTATAACAGGTATTTCCCACATTATTGATTTGTGACCGCATACCGTTTCCACTATTTTCTATAATGCAAAGATGCGCAAAAACTATTTCAAGAACTATATTTTCGTCTAGAGAAAGTTATGTGTAACAAAAAGATAGATTTTTCAGCTTTGCATATAGTCAATAATTGATTACAATGTTACAACACCATTTGTACCAAATTTCTATGTTCTCTGAAGATAAAAAATAGATTAGTTTTTAAAAAATAAATAAAATACAATTAGACCTAAATTTAAACGAATGCATATTCTTATTCTGTTACCAGGATCCATGGTTAAACTACACTACTAAATATAAAAAATTAGACGGAAAGAAACACATGCTTGTAAGAAAGCTTTTTTTCCCTAACTGATGAACAACGCAGTATATAGGCTAGACTACGGTAATTAAAATGAAGAGAACAGCATCAAAAGCACGTGCAGATGAAAATAAGTACCACACGTGACTGAAATATGTATCGCCTTCAGTGTGAACAATTACTGACGATAACTCGGTACATGATATATGTTAGCATGAAAACAATAAGATATAATTCACTCAACAATGTTTGGTTAGTAGTTATACGTGGCAAGATAGGGACAAAATGACACTTGGGGGACAATGCGAATTTAGCATGGGAATGTCACTAGGGGACAAAGGAAATTTAGCATGGATTGTATCACGGGATTAGACAATAGAGACAAATGGCAAAAGTGTTAAAAATGGCTGACCTTAGGGTAGCGAAGTAATATGAGTGTTCGAATTGACCTTCAAACACGCTGCTCTAGGTCGGTATGGAAAATGCATTCGGGCATGTTTATATGGGAGTAAAGGGTTTATAGGGACAAAAGAGTTTATAGGGATAAAGGATTTTCTATCAGGTCTTGCGTCACTTGTTACATGCTGACATCCTCTATTTATTCAGGCTTCTGAATCCGGTTCCGCCTGCCACGGTGCAAATCCATGTATTCCTAAAGACAAAGGATAACTATAATGCTCACAAAACCATTTTCCTACCTTAATATCATTTCAAAGCATAACCTCCTGAATAATCCTCTTACAAAATGCCATGGCTGTTATTGGTGCCTAACTGTTCCGTGGCTTCGTACAGGGAACAAGTAAGATCTCAAGTAATTATATGTTCAAAGTTAGGTTCGAAACATCTTGGATAATTTGTAGTACTTAAACGCGATGCACGCAGAATCTGCATTCATTGATAATGGTATTGTACTTGTTCAAATTGATTTTCAAATGGGAAGCGGTACTGCTTCGATAAGCCTCAGGCAGACTTTCGGTCCGTTCACGAAATACTGGTCTTGTAGTAAAATCATTTCCAAATGCAAACGACCCATCAGTTCCAAACTGTGCCCATGAAGGATTTTCTTTCGACGGCCGTTATATACCTTATTGTTATGATTGAAATCTTATGCCACGGTCGTGTCGATGATCTTCCCCGACATGTCAGGTTCCCATACAGCGTAAGTATTAAGATGAGTTTTATGGGCTTCTTCTCCGTACGCCAAGAGAATTTATATGTACGAGCGGTAAGGGTACGTATCCCTGCTGCTGATGGCCAGGTTGTTCTTAAATACAAATCCACTTCGTTGAACAATGAATGCATAACATTGTCGATGGGAAATACTCCGGCATCGGCACATGGAGTAGTATCGTCCGTTTTTAGAACTTATACTTTCAGAAGCAAGTAACTGCTATACAGATCGATGTAATCTTCAGTCTGTACTATGATTTCAAATTTGATGGCGGCTGAGGTCGCTAAAAAAGAGACCTGATGAAATGCTACCCATTGGGGTCTTGCATCGTCATCATGGTGGTTGGCTTGGCACACACATCAAACTCTGAGCTGGTTCATTGAAAACTCTTGGCACATAATTTTCTGTTAAATAATCAAACACGTCTAACTCTCTAGCTGTTCTTCTTTTCTTAGTCTTTTTCCAACGTGTTTATGAGCCTGGAGGGTTTTCATAGTCCTTTTCTGCCTTTTTCTTGCTTTGACGTGAACGAGGAAGGAATGCCTTCGTCGTAAAACGTTCACCGCTTTTAAAGGAGTCTATCGGCGACTAAAATTCCTTTTTCCAGTTTCATATTTATACCTGCTCTCAAAGGGGCTTCTCTGAGATTTTGTTTATGGATGACGACATTTCGGAGAAATTCTCTTTCTTGCGTCATATCGTACAATCCTCTTGTCATCAAGTGAAACGTACATCTGAGCATATCTCCTAAACCATGTTCTCGTTGTCTAAAGACTCCTCGGTACACAGGATATAAAATTTACAACTTGCTTGAGAATCGTATTGGAAAATGTTGTTTCTTCATGACTTTTCCTTTCGAGCATGGAATATTTTGTCCCGGATCTCCTTTATTACATGTGTTGATAATGCTGAACTACAACTTACTGACAAACAAACAGTGATGATATAAAAATTCACGGTGAACGGGATACGTATTTCCACCCTCCTCATAAGCAGCGATGGCAGAATCCACTCTGAAAGGAATGATTAGCAGTAACGGCGATCGTGTCTGAAACGAGTCAAATGCATCTAGTCATCTTCGGCATTATCACTTGTTTTTATAGTCGATGACTTGCGAAGCCCTCCGCAAAGACGACGTGTTCTTGTTGAGCTCCTTGTAGTAGGCTATTGTGGACAATCTATCAAATGGGTTTTGTAGTCGATCAAACATTTGACAAATTCGGTTTTTCCAGAACCGCTTGGTCCAACAATCAACATGCGAAAGGGATGGAGAAGATACAGTGACTCCCAAACTGAACGATATAACTTTTCGTCAATGACTTTAAGAGCAGATGAAAAGGTAGAAGAGGAAGATTTGGTCATAATTAATATCTTCAGACTTTTGAAAATATCATAGACAGGAGGAGAGATTTTATATATTTCAGGACACGTTTACTCAGTGTTCAAAGTTGAAACTTGACCAAAATACACATAAAAGCTAAATGGATAAGTTCATGTCTAAATTGCAATACAAATTAGCAACTTTGCAGGAACTATTCGTAAATAGTCCACAAGGAATTTGCTGGCAAGCGAAGTACCATAATTGTAGTTGCAAGCACGCACATCTCAATACGTCCAAAATTCATGGGAAACAATTCTTGTGAATGATTTTGGTAATACTCTAATATGGTCACTAACGTCCGTTCACGGAATCTGTAGCAACGCTACTAACGAACGTGGTGGTATGTCAACAAGCTTTTATACCCTTGTTTGTATTGGTGATAGAAATAGGGTCCTCCAGTAATCAGTCTTCTTTGACTAGTCGTCGAATGCTCGTGGCCAATACCCTTGTTTATATCTGTGAAAGAAGTAATGTTCTCCAAGAATCAGTCTTTGTATACTTTAGAAAATAGTTTTAAAAGAAATGGATGAATGACTCTGCGTTTGCGTTTAACTTGTATCTTAGAAAACTATTTGTAAATCCGTTCTCTCATCTCCAGAGGAAAAAATAAATATGTTCTTCAAAACTAGTCATTTCGTAGGAATGTCTTTCTCTTTGACGAAATATTCACATAATTTCTAAACGGAATTCAGCGGCAAAGGATATCGAATCAATTCAATTTCAGTCTCTTTATCAACGCATATCATACGTCGCAAAAGGTTTTTCGTCTTGAGGATGACTCTTGTAACGTTATTTTTATATTCGTTTTAGTTGTTCACCTTTACTACCACTTAGCTACATGGAATTATGCATGTCACTGCCTCGTTGTAGATTTAAGTATTGTCCACTAAACCTTATATGGGTACGTAAATGTTCATGAAACAATACTTTGTATCCAAGTTACATAGCTCAAAACAATGCCACGCTGACCCACGTTCGTGTCATTGAAAGTTTTCCTGGATGTGATGACAAGGTTGGTTTTGTTTATACGTTTCGGCACAAAGGAACCATCAGTTTTTCTTGGCAATGGTAAGGTAAGACATGATGGTACAAGTCGGTGGGAAGCAAGACTCTACATTGTCGAATGTTCTTCACGTCTATGTGTTCCGTCAGCATTTCAGGATGTCCTGTTGGAGAGTGACAATATTCGCACACCCAAGGATACAGCGAACACATGTTCAGATATTTGATTTCCTATGCTTTCTTCTCGTTCGCGTGCTTCACAAAGTGTGTGGCATCAGTTCGTCCTCCAAAATAAATTGTCCCGTGGGTTTAGAGGTGCCACCAGATTACAACATTCCGCGAAGAGTTTGAATTCAGGTGTGATTTTTAACTGCTGTCGTACATGTGTTCCCACATTTCAATGACTATGTATCCCCGTTGTTCTACTTTCAAGCGTCGTTGACAAGTTTCCTCGTATAAGTCTTTGATGATGCGCTCTGAGGATATATTTTTCATGTCACGTTGAGGGAAACAAAGTAGGGCATCCGCGGAAACAGCATCCCTGAAAAAGTACATGATATTGGGGTCATCTGAGTCCCAACTTTCAACAGAGTATGATTTATTTGTTTCTTTCACCTCCTCCGTATCTGGCATGTTAGATTCATTTGGAAATTCGTTTCGCTTTATATTGTAGAAGTGTGCGTTTGTTTGTTTGTGTCTATGTTTTGTTTGTTCCCTATACACCCTGTCCCTATAAAGCCTAAGACTTCACCCACGCTAAATTACCTTCATGCACGCCCCCGAGTGGAATTCCCACTTTAAATCCCTAGTATACCAGCAGGTGGCATTTCCGCCCTATAGTGGCACATATAACTACTTAAATTCACTCCTCTCTATCTTCGCGTTTTTTTTTTATCTTATCTCATAATGTACATCTTACGTGGCAAAGAAATAATATAGACACATCGGTAACTACTGTTCATGTCTAACAATGGCCATTTATATCCTTACTTTTATATTATTTGCATGCTTCTTGCTTGAATGTACAAATTCACAAGATTGCTGTTCTCTCGATCTCCAAAGAGATTTAAATGAATTCGTGGAAAAGATTGCGGAGTACAAAGAAAAACTGGACCGCATGGACCACATGGAACATCGCCTTCATGAGGCAGAAAAAGTCGCTGTGAGGGTACACAAACTTGAGCGGAGTCTTCGCATGACAAATGTATGTCTTAAAGAATCAGAGGAACTAATCGAGCAATTGCAAAAAGAGTTGAAGGCAGTGGTATCAGAAAGATCACATGCCAAGTGAGTAATCAATCTTGGAAATGATGAAAATGCAGACATTTCAGAGAACCGTGGCCATCATCAACAAACAAATGAGTCCGATGCGGATAATGCAATAACAAATAGACAAACGACGTTGAAAACTGCAGGCACCGAGTTCACAGTTGGTAAGGACAAACGAAATGGCATTTTATGAATTGTCATTCATGTACAAACTGACATATTCGATGGGTTCTGTCTTTTCCTCGATCTCCTCTTATTAAAATAATGCTGGGTGTTATACATTCATAAAACAAGACTTGCAAGTGCAATATCTAAAAAGGATAATGATCATTTTATTTCTGAGAAAATATAAATTAATTGTAAAGTCAATTCATAATCCACTCGCTTTTAGAAGAATTAATAAGCTTGGGCAGTTTACATGTCTGCATTGCGTTTATTTTAGTGAGCACCATTTGAATGCTTTTATCAATATATGTATGTGATATTCACTTTGTTTTGAATGGATCAAAGATACCAGCCCAGGGTGATGCTGTGTTACTCACGAACCTCAACATGCAACTGTTCAAGACTGTAAGTATTATCTGGTTGATATTTAAGTTTGAGACAAACGAGGACATGTCTGACATTAGTACAGGCAATTCATTTCTTTCAGGTGGTTTAGTGTGTTAACCCCGCAATATATTTCAAAGGCCATCATAAGCTTTATGTTGTTTTACATCATGCCATAAAGGGTTTGGTGGAATAATAAAATTAATACAACTGAACCATATTTGTATCCTAAAGGTAGAGAAAATGAATAGAAAGGATACAACGGGACGTGTTTATTTTATATCGTTACTACGCATAGGAAGTTATGAACAAGGATATGTATTTAGAAGGTTACGCATTGACCTCTTTATCCCTGGTTAATGTAAACGAAAGTTTTCAGGACGTGTACACGGCTTAAATATTAGCAGGATATGTAGATCTGAAACCAAAGTGGAAAGGAAACGTTTCTAAATATAAACAATGTTGATAATGGTAACGTGTTTGTGTACATGTGTTAAGGCAAAGGTGTGTCACAAAATAATTTAAACTATGCAGACGGAAAGCTGTAAATAAATGTAAATACCTGCTAAATGTTCGATCATAAGCCTGAATTTGGACAATGTTGAGAAAACCTAATATATGTCACATGCTTCAGTTTTAAAGCAAATGACGAATGATATCAATACAATGCTAATATATGCTAGAATAACATATCGTATTATATTTGCTTTGTTCTATGGACCGTTTTTAATAGAGTAAAAATACTTTGTGTTCCTTTATTAAAATATTCAAAAAACATTGAGGGCTAAAGAATGTACACGATCAGTATACCAATTACCATTCAAAATAGAATACGTTGACCATTTGAGTTGGGTCTACGACAGCTAAATGTGTTAAAAATTATGACTGCATATATATCTTTAATATCGCTTAAAATACAAAATACATTCTTTGTCGTGGTTGGCGATCCAAGACTAAGATTAATATTTGATTATGTGCTGGAAATACATTAAATTTCTTTATACATTATTGGGTTATTATGTAGACACGTCAAAGTAAATTAAAGTGTTTTTCAACCTGCTTTGACATAGACATGCAGACACTTTAGTGCGAGCATCCATGACGGCATAAATCTGTATGATGCTATTTTTGCATCACAGCTTGCAACAGAGAATATGTATTCTACCTATTAAGAAATGTAACTTGTACATGTGTAGGACAGAAGTTTAGTGTACGTGTTGTGTGTGAGTCTTTGGTTTCAATTTTTTTTGACTGGATAAGTCGAGGATTAGATCTATGAACATCTTTGACTGCTTTTCAGCACCAAAGAGTCGACGATTAGTCAGAAGTCACGTGGCCTTTTCAGCATATTGGTCGAAATGTGAGTTCGGTTCTATTCCTGTAGCTGATAAGGAAATCGTTCCTTTTGACATTGTTCAACACAACGAAGGAAATGGATTCAATACATACAGTCATACTTTTACATGCCCACTGACTGGTACATACTTCTTCACCCATAATGTGGCAGCCTGTCAACACAAAGTAGAAACGGAAATCGTACTAGATGGTGTATAAAAGGCGGTATTAACTACTGGACAGCCGCATGAAGAAAATCTCCAAAGCAGTCATTCTGTCGTCTTTCGCTGTCAGCAGAATCAACAAGTCTGGGTAAGGGTGTGGCATGGATATGGAATCGGCATTGAGTGTTCGAGTGTAACATTTACTTCGTTTTCTGGCTTTTTATTATGGGAGTATGACGCTGACAGTTCCTGAAAATGTTGATATTTCAATATATTGACATTAATGCGACAAGAATTAAAAATGTATGTAAATCATTTCACATATCTGCATTACTTCTTTTCAAAGCAAACTGCGTTTTCGTATATGGTGAAAATATTCTTATTTAAAAGAAAATAAAACAATATGTGACAAAAATTCACGTTTCTCCAATTCACTAACTTAACTTTCTTCGAACCATTGTGGCTTTGATTTTTCACAGTTGATGAAATATTATGGTCAAATTTCAAAATGTATTAATCAAATCGAAAGAATGCATCTCAGAGTAGTCTAAACGGCAATACAAACTTGTCCAATCAACGTAAAATGAAACATCAAGGCAAAGCTTTTAGATACCATAATGTTAATAAAAAGTAATATAAGAGAGACATGAAGGTAACACGAATTTCAAACAACCAAACCTATCACACGTCAGCCACGTATCCTGCGTGCTAGCACTAAAGAAAACTTGTTATATAAATTGATGTACCCATCCATACTTTAAGCAAAAGACAAGGAATTTTTATTTCCCAATTCTATTATTCTTTGTTCCCGTAGTCCTCTAAATCTGTAAATTATTTGGTTCATTGTTTAATCAGACATCAGAACAAATCCAGTAACTTGCGTATGATTAGAGCAAAGTACCTTACTTGTTCATTGAAAAGGAGTAAAACATTTAGAAATTAAGTTATTTTAAATGATGGACCTACAGTGTAGGCTTTTTGTAAATGTCCATGTGGTGTCTGACGACGAGGAGATTCAGTAAGCCATTCACGAACGCCATTGTGTGAAAAAATGTGTTGGTGTAGTTGTAGGGTTTAACGCCTTTTTTCGTCACAAGATAGATGGTTGTCAGTATAACTGGTGGCGGAAGAACCATAAAAAAGGCCGGGAAGAACCACCGACCTACGAGAAGCTACTTGCAGGTTTTCTCACGTACCCAATTTAGCCCAGTCTGAGACTCAGCGCAAACAGAGGTGACACAACATTGATCCGAAACGGTGAGAGCTTTAGACCACTCGGCCACTCGGGGCCCGTTTGTGTGAATAAATGTAATTGACTATAAACGCGTCATCAACTGAGCTGTAATACTTCTGAGTAATTCTCGATTTTGCCTTGTTATTCTTAAATTTCGGCCGTTGAATGTGCTGCTTAAATTTAATTTGTGAGCAATCAACAATGAGATTACATTCCACTTAGTTCCATACAGACATGGATATAGTATACTTTTCAGTAGATGTACGGTAGTATCTCAAAGTGATTCGTGTTTCCGCCAAGCATCAATTTTCTGTTTGAGAGGCACAAAAACTTATCACTAGTTTCAGAGGATGTGTCCATCACAGATGTAAATTTGTTTTTGATCTTGTGTAGACCATCCCTGTTTTGAAATTTTCCATATATCTATTACGGAATCAAATTTTAATTTTAAATCCAAATAACCCAATCAATACAGTTTTTAGCAATGTCTTACGCCCTGCATCAAATAAAGCAATTATTTTTTAATCCTTTGCTGCCCATGATTTTCATTATTTGACTTTTTTTAAAAAAAAATAGAGATTTGAATAGTCTTAAAATATGAATCTTTATTTGTGGTGAAATATTTGTTTCATATTTATCACACTGATATTGAATACATTAAGAATATAGTACTGGTGATGCGGAATAGGTAATTAATGTACATAGGGATACATGACTTTACAAACTGATTTATTGTCGCTAAATGCATTTTTTGGAATCAGTTTATAACTAATTGCTATTTTAATTACCATTGTACTGACAACGATCTTATCAAATAATGCGCTGTGCGTACACGTAAGCAGCAGGGAGGGCGAACAGACCTAGGGGTTCCGACAAAAAATAAACCCTCCACAGAAATCCAATCCGGAGAAAGGCTCTATTTACCGAATAAAGGCTTCCTGAAAGAGTTACATCTTTATTGACCCTCAATCCGAAAATAAACCCTTAGTTCGAAGATCTAGCTGCAGAATAAACTGTTCATGATTTTTTATTTATCTCTGATTATATTTTGACGACCGACCGGAGATAGACGCCCTCCCTGCTGCTGTCGTGTCTAAATGGATTTTAAGATTTTAATTTCAAGATACAAAATGAAAATAAAATAACATGGATGTTGGAGAATCACTCAGCTCGAAAATAGCACGAGAGCGACTAAAAGCAATAGAAGAGTATCTACCAGTGCAAAAAGAAGTCAGAAAGAAAATACAAGCTATTAAAATAGCAAAGGAAGGATTCGCTGAGACAACGCAAGAATTATTTAAACCAGTGACCAAAGCAACCGAAAAGGCTTTTATAGGCGACATAAAAGATCCTGAGGCAGCGAAAGAGGCAGTGAAAGAAGGAATTTTACCTTTGTTGAAAAGAATTGAAAAAACCACTGCTAAGATCCGTACCGTTGACAAATTCAAAGGTGATAGCGCAACAGGAATAAAAGCAATGGTAGATGTCAACGCACTTGCTAGATTCGCCTTTACCTCATTTGATCAGCGAAGAGATATTTTAAAACCTGAGTATGTAAATAGTGTTACTGGTCGCGAACAATGGTATAAATGGATCTATTATTTGAATCGTAACACCAATAAAATTGACCCTGGGTATTACGATTATATTAACACGATAAAAGGATTCGGAAAAGCACCTCGATCTGCACGGCAACCTCAACCTGCAAAGATACCTATGCCACACGAGATACTTACCGAAGATACTCTTCAAGAAATCAAAGATAAGGACAAATTGATCAAAATAGCTAAAAAATACAAAGAGAGAGATAAATATGTAAAACCTGAATACGCTGAAAGTATCGCGCCAGCTGATTGGCCCCTCATATTATATTTTGCTTCTAAGAGAGCAGCAACGGATTCAAATGATCCAGATTATTTAGAATTCCTTAAAGAATTACAACCTAAGAAGGTAAAATTATCTGAGGTCGGTGCATGGATGTTTAAACCTGAGGCTATTAGGCTTTTAAAAGATCGTAAAAAAATTACTGAAATCGCTGCACATGATTACGGTGAAAGAGATAAATATCTGGCACAGGGTTATATTGATCAAGTAAAAGAATCTGGATGGACTCCTGCGTTACATTTTACTTTTTATGAGGATAAAAAATATAATCTGAAAGATCCAGATTATAAAAAATTTGTTGAAGAGGTAAAATCAGAAAAATTACGTCAAAAGGAGGAAGAAATACCAACACAACAATCTGTAATTGTTCAGCGGATCAATCAACGCTGCATGGTATATATCCTGCAATTTTTTTCATTTCTACTGCCTCTAAACCTCTCGCATCTGATATATATCGTATTGCTGCATTTGGATATGACGAAAAAGAAAAATATTTGAAAAAGAAATATCTCGATACAGTCAAAGAGGAAGATTGGATTCCTGCAGTATTTTTTGCTCAAAAGAATGCTAAAATTGATCTCGAAGATGGAGAATATGAGAATTTTAGAAAAGAGATATACAGATACAGACAACCCTCAATACGACCACGATCACCAGAGGAGGAATTCCAAGATGTACCTGAAGCTACTGATGTACCTACATCGTTTTTGGGTGGTCCAAAAGCAGGTAGCGGATATACCATCTGTCCTGATAGCGTTGTTAATGATGTATCCTGATTGGAGGTTCTTTTTGGAGGGAAACGAGCTGGAAACAATTCACACGAGATAGTTAATGAAGCAACCGATATCTGTCGAAGATTGTTTCAAGGAAAAATCATTGACGTGTCCATTTACCGCGATTTTATTGATGAACTCATAGATGATCATCACAGTGTTAGAATAATTGGATTATAAATAAAATGATCGTACATAAGAGTCATCAGACAGCGATACAGGCTCGTATCATGAATTCAAGATTACCTGTGTATAAACTCAAATACGGATCGGGGATAGGTGATTCGATTATCAAATTCTTCACTCGAATAGCTCCTAAGGTTGGTCCGTTAGCTAAGCAGCTCTCGTCGAAAGCCATAGGGGTTATTCGCGATAAGGTCATACGCACCGTTGGTACTGCTACCAGCAAAGCATATGACGCTATTAAAGATAGAATACTGCGATTGGTGAGGGGAAAACCAAAACCTGAGGATAAATTGCCTGTTACGGCTGAGATGCCTGGCGACATCAGCAAGATTATAAATAACGCAGCTAATCAAAAACTAGCATCGTTGGTGTTAGAACAACCACCGTCGCAACAACCACAGCAGGGAATAATCAGTACCTCTGCATTCGGAGGGCGTCTTCGTTTTAGACGATAAAACTATCTTATTAATAAGCATGTTTTCGCGTGCATCTAATGAAGCTTTTAAGTTGGATGAACCAGCAGAGAGAGACGACTCAGTGCGAGATTACCAGTATTACTCGTATGACGCGCTAACACCAAAAACAGTCCCAGTAGAATTGAATTACAGGTACAGGATACAACAAGATATTTTCTACCGTGCGAGGCATTTATTGAGGTTGTTGGCAAGATTGTGAAAAACGATGGTACTGATTATGGAGCAGCTATCAAGATTGGATTAGTCAACAACGGTATTATGGCGCTATTTAAGAGTGCTGCATACATGATCGATGGCAGAGAAATCGAATCAATTAACGACAACGTTGATGTTGCAACCACAATCATAGGCCTAGCGAGATACTCAGATGATTTCACTAGATCGGCTGGTCCTAGCATGATGTTAACCAAGGATAATTCAGATGTTGCTGAGGATAAACATTTTCTTGTAAGACGACCAAATGATCGTGCTAATCCTGCCGATCCTGCTACAATTGAAGATATGATTATAGATGAAAACGCTGGGTACAATCTCGGATTTGCCACTCGTACAGTTATGTTGGAGGGTAACAGTAAAAGATTTTCATGTGCTATCCCGCTGTCACATATACTTGGTTTTTGTAGGGATTTCAGAAAGGTCATATTTGGAGCTAAGCACACGGTTGTCTTTTATCGAAAAGGCGACAGCAACGACGCTATCTGGAGGACTGGACCTGACAATGGTAAGGTTGTATTAGAAAAACTAACGTTGTGGATGCCCTCGATGACACCATCAATAGAAGAAAAGAGAAATCTGTTATCGTTTATGAATCAAGGTGGCAAATTTGTAATGTCGTGGCTGACGACGTTCACAGATAGCATCCAGAATAACATAAACGGCAATTTCACCTGGCATATAGCATCACAGCAGGGTGTATCTGCGCCAAGACATATCTTTGTGGCTCTTCAACTAGCTGATCGATTAGGTGATCAAACTCGAACTCATATGATTTTCGATACATTCAATGCCAGTGATGTATCACTGAGGGTAAATGGACATCAAGAACCTGTTGAAGAGATTCAACTAGATTACGTAAATAACTCAGTGGAGCGTGTTTATCATCGTTTGTGGAGCTACATTGGTTGAGATCAAAATATTGATACCGGATTGCAAATATCTCAGTTAGATTTTAGAAAATACTATCCGATTTATTATTTTTCACTGGAACACATGGATTTGATAAAACAATCTGTCGTTGATATTCATTTTAAAGCCAGAATAAATAATCCAGGTCCTGCTGCATTCAGAGCCATCGCTGTTATACTCAGCGATAGAACCATGATTCTCGAAGGTATCGAAGGTAGAATGAGGATCATCGACGCTCCTGTAGAGAAAATGAGATTTAGATTCAATCTAGATTTTATAAATGTCGTATGAGCACGTTAGTGTGACTCTGACTCAGGGTCAGATAAAAAAGCTACAATCAGAGTTAGCGAAAAAATGTGGGACAAAATTAACGCTGAAACACGATCAGATTCAGTGTGGTCCAAATAAACTATCGATAACGAAAACACAGCAAAAGCATTTTAATAAAGCTAAATCATCTAACACCGGAACACAAATCGCGCTATCTCCAGCCGCTATAAAGGATATGATTAAGGTAGGTGGTATTTTCCCATTATTAGCTGCGATACCAGCATTAATAGCCGCGGCTGCACCAGCTGTAGCAAAGGCGCTCGCGTTAGGTGCGGTCGGATACGCAGGTCATAAACTAGCACAAAAAGTCACCGGTGGACGATATGGTAAAAAAAAGACGAGGTCTCCGATTACCAGGGACACCCCCATGGTACTACGGGAAAGGAGTTCCTCTGCCAGGAACCCCCGCGGTGTGGTACAGAAGATAACACCAATGTCAAATTACGATCTAATTAATGCTGCTAAAAAACAAAAAATAAAATTTTTAAGAGGCGTGTTTATGCGAGATCAATTACCAGCTCGTCCAAATAAATACGAAACAGGAATTATAAATCTCGACAACAACACCGGACCAGGTACTCATTGGGTAGCGTACGCTATAAATCCGCGCGAGATTATCTATGCTGAATCACACGGGCTAACCCCACCTAGAGAGTTTTTAAAATATGTAGATCAGTTGAATACTCCAACGTGGTACTCTACGCTACCAACACAAACACTAGCCGATCCACCGATATGTGGCGACGAAGCAATCAATATTTTATCGGCGATACCAGGTCAAAGAAACCCTATCATAAAACAATACTCGAGTACACGTCAGATAAATTAGATCAAAAACAAAGAGTATAATGGTTGATATTTACGGTAGATCTCTGCTAACAAGAACAATAAGAAAAATACTGGAGAGAGAAAAATTTGATACCGGTGATTTATCAAAATACGCTACGAAGGACGACGTTAACAATATTTTATCGCTGGCGGAAGCAGATCCTGGTGAGGTTGCTGTCTTTCAGGATGAATACGGAAAACTGAAAACTAGCAACGTAAAAATAGGTGATATAATCAAACGAAACGAATACGACACTCACGTGGCTGATTTTAACCTCGTCAAAGAAGACACCAGGAAAAATGCTAACGCCATCGAGAGAAATAGCGGATACATCAAGATCATGTCTGAACAGATGATTCAAAAGGCTGGCGTAGATGAAACAGATAAAATAAATAGAAAACTCGCTATCGTTAATACCTCAGTCAATGGTAAAATCGATCTTAGTAAAACTCCATCAGCGATGAAGGATTTATTCATTAATCTAACGCCTGTTGTTGCATCAGGAGTATTCAAGTGGACGAATGTATCAAATGTTTCTTTCAATTATACAGCATCTGTCACTGGCGCGTACAGAATAAATAATTTTTCCTCAGATAGATTCAGAATCAGCTGTGAAAAATATAAATGGAGATACAACGCAGATAGATTTCTCGGTACGTTAAATATTTTGTTAAATAAAGATGTCGAAGAGACATTTAGATTCGAACCAGTTGATCCAAATAAAATACCAGTACCGGAAACACGTATATGGTGGTTCATAGAATTTCTCTCTGAGACACCTTCTTCATTTAGTTTTTGATCGATAAATATAATGGAATACAGGTACAGTCAGGCTCGTGCGTGGCAGATGTCGCTGAAGAGTATCATCGACGGCTATCAGGTAAAAATAAAAAAATACCAACGCAGATTGATTATCATCGATGTTACTGTTTATTCTGTCTCAGCGGTAATAACTGCCGTTGATGTAATTCTATCTGCGTTAACGATGACCGCCCCGCTGGTTATCACAGTAATTGTTTCTACGACCACTACGCTAGCTGGTGTATTTGGTATCATAACAAAAAAGATATCTTCGTGTACCAACGTGAAATTAATCGCTTACAAAGATAAACTAAATACAGCATCGGCAAATTATCTTTGTTGTTGTCGGAGAGTCTCAACGACGGCGTTATATCCGACGTAGAATTCGCGTTGATATCTAGAATTTACAATAAAGCGATTAAAGACATCAATATAAATAATGACCGAGCTGCTGAAACAGATTGCAACGAACACGACGGTGACAAGAACAACGATGATATCAGCTAGTTCAACTAAACCCGAATTCAGTATTATTTTTCCCACTCCTATCTCTATCGACGAGATAGCACTAGCTCAGTTACGCGTTTATTACAGCTGGCCAAATATTAGATCAAAATCATTTGGTGGACTGCATTCAAATAATTCCTTTGTTTTTGCTTATAAAAACAAAGATGATGATACTCCAGACTGGAATGTGGTTGGATTACCAGCAGGTAGTTATCAGATCGATCAGATTAATGATGAGCTGATACACAGAATAAAAAATATAACAGGATCCGATCCAGGAATAAAAATAACTGTGCACGAACCAACATCAAAATCAATTATCGAAATAAACTCGAATTATCAGGTTGATATCTACGCTAGCTCAATAAGAACCGTATTAGGTTGGCCAGTAATCAAACCACCGGAACAACCGATACCACCAGAACCTTGGAAGGGTTATTTTATAGCGAGTGATAAATTAAGCCGCGGAGTAAATCTCAGTTTCATGGGAAAATTAAGAGATTTAGAGGAAACAAAAAGATTCGAATCCTCTGAAATAAATCGCAACAATGGATATATTTTCCGAGGAAAGGATGACATGATGTGGACTTTTCGAGCTTCGCAGACTGACGATTATCGAGATGTCGATGAATTTTCTCTTGAATTTGATGACGTCGTTAATTGGATCAAAGAAATCAGCGAAGAACATGAGAGACAATTACAAACGCTGCGGCAATTTTTCGATGAATGTATCTTTGATTCAACAGCTTCATGTGAAAAAATTCTCGATCAAATACAGAGGTTGAATTATTTGCAAAGTAGTATATTTAGAATCAATCGAATACTGAATCTCGTAGTATTTTACGATTCTACTTCTTCCATGAAGGAAAGATTTATTGACGCATATTCACTAAGAGAAGAAGATGGTTCAGAAAAATTATACGATTTTCATGGATATATCAAGGTAGCCGAAATGCGAAAATCTCTCACTGATACCATTGATGGAAAATTTTCCCAATTACACACAGCATGGAGAAAATAACTACCACCACCATCTATTCTTAAACGTGATAACGCCGAAGATGGTACTGGCAGACATCTCTCACCTGAGATAGTCAATATAACCACCACCATCGCGGTCAGTCTCAATTGTGATATCATCGAAAACAGCTACATCGCTGATGCATCCGTCTCTGATCAGGCAAAACAAGGGTTCGTCTTGTATTCATTTTCACCGAAGGATCCACCAGGATTTCTGCTGGTACAAGAAACAATGAATCCTGTTTATCTTCGATGCCACAATAGATTGTTACAGCATGTAAATTTTTCACTGACTGATCAATCTGGACATCTGCTCGATAAACGCGGAGAAACACTGGGAATAAATCTGTTGATAAAATCATAAAAATATTTATAATCTGTAGATTTTTTTTTAAAATTCAGTGAAATTTGACTGTTTTGGTCGATTCTTTGGTCGATTTTTTGACTGTTTTGCTCATTTTACCCATTGGATGAGTTACCCAACCTAGTCGTTTCTCTAATTGATTGCAATTAGAAGAGATACAAGAGTCAACAAAAACAAGTAAAAATCAACCAAAATCAACCAAAAACAAGCAAAATCAACTCAGAAAACAGTCAAAAAAACAGGCAAAATGATCAAAAATCGCTCGGTTTTGTTGACTCTTGTATCATCTCTAATTGAAATCAATTAAAGAATCGGGTATCCTACTCAACCTATCTAATGAGTGAAATCGACCAAAATGACCAAAAAATCAACCAAAATAGTCATTTTTTCGTCCAAAATAACCAAAATTCACTGAAAATAACAGAAAAAAATCTACAGAAAAAATAAAATATTTACAGAAAATAAAATATTTATTGATTTTCAATATCTATCAATCTCCACAGTTGTCGTGCACGTGTATCTATTGTTTTTTTTGGATTCGTATTCATCAGATAATGATGATCGAATCTTTTCAACGACACGTGCCAACGGAGCAAAATCACATATACCAGCTTCATCAATGTTGATGAGCGATTTATACATCGCTGATTGTATTTTTTATGAGTCTGTATTCAGACGACAGTGTGTATCTATTTTCTTGTTTGTGTTGCATGATTGTATCAAAATCAGCAGCAATTTTATCAGAATCTAAATCATCTGATAATTGTATCTCTTTGATTTTTAATGCCTCAATAGACTTTATTATCTCGTTGATATTTTCTTGATTCGAATTCATAAATGATTCTATTCATCTAATATGAGAGGGAAGTAAGAAAATTCGATCCACACTCCAAATTTATATGAGAAGGTCGATTTATATTTTTTTCTGCAACAAATCGTACTGAAGCTGAACAAATACCAAAATATTTTGCAGTCAAACTCATTGATTGAAAATATATATCTTCACCTGTCTCTGTGTTGATTGATTTTACAGCTTTAGAAACTCTTCGTCCACCTGCATCACCCTTCTTCAGATTCTCACTCTGGGTAATTGCTTGCAGATTTTCTATGGAGTTGTTTAGTTTGTTTCCATCAATATGATCAATTATCAGGCCGTTTTTTATTGGCCCATGAAAACACTCAAACACAAATTGATGAATGGAATATCTTAATTTACCTCCAATCGTAAATTTGAGATAACCAGTATTATCAATACGACCAACCTTATTTTTTGTTTTGCAATGTCTGACTGTACCATCAGCAGATGCTTAGTAGCTATCAATGATCGGATGTCTCCTGTATATAGGATTCATTATATAATATTCCATTTGCCTAAATCAAAGTTTGTCTGAGAACCTACTCAAATAATCCTCCTCACACTTGATAGCAATGTTACTATTGGGTGATTTTTTGTCATAATGCCGTTTCAATTCTCTGTATCTTTTTCCATCACATTCTAAACATATTCTAGTTTTTCCCCGAATTCCAATGTTGCATCTGATACATCTCGTAGGACCAACTCCACCTCGCTTTATATAGGCTAAACGTATCCCGCAATATTCTTTTCTGCATGATCTTCCGCAACAAGTAAACGAACCAACCATGAGCCATTTGCAGTTATTCATATTTATTTAAAGATATACTTGTTTAAAATATAACAATGATTTTTGATCTCGACGAGGCAGAATATATCATTCCTGAGCTAGATCAGGCTAAGAAGGAATTCTACGATGATGGAGCAGCTCATGTATGGTCGACGTGGAAAGCAGCTGATATTGATAACACGATGAACGATACAAGAGCCAAAAAAATAATCAACTCACTCAGTAACGAGAAATATATATTCAGAATAAAATTCATTGTGAATAACGAAATGACGTTTGGAATACACGCGATAAACGTGATTCTGTGATAAACGGAAAAAAATCTGTGACGGTGAACAATAATTCTAAACCAGGATTATTGACAGGTTTAGATAAATCGTATTATGTACGAGCATATCCTGTAGCGGCTGTTGTTTATGGTATCTATAGACTGAATAAACCTGTTGCTGAGAATCTTGCTAAGATGAAAATGTCAGTAAAGATAAACTGTGTAGCTGAACGAGTGATAGAACATTTCACGAACATCAAACGCGGAAACGGCCTAACAGATTTAAGAAAAGAAAAAATAAATGACTGGGCGGAGTCAGTTGTTGATGGTGCATCAATAAACGATGTTGCTGTGTTATCGGCAAAACTCAAATTCCCAATCACGGTAAAAACGATATCAGGTGAGATACTGTATTCTTCTGCGTATAAATCCAAAGGATCTCCTATCGAGATAATTGATCATAACTCACATGCTTGGAGTAGCGCAGTAACCGTTTTTCCTCGGAATCGTGTTATTAAATTCTATTCTACTGCGGGAAATATGATTTTATCTACGAGGTGAGTAAATCGGATCCTGTATCTGTTTGGTTGTTCTCCAGCGATGATCGATACGATCAATTTGTCAGGCCCAACGGAGATATATATCGAAGTGAATCTCTGCATGATTCTATGACGGAGATAGCAGAAAAATACTCAGTGAATAAGGAATTGCTTGTTAATTGTTTCACGATTCCGTCTGTTGTTGCCCACGCAGCAAGAGAGAAAAATTCATGGAAACCAACCAGAAAAGATTTTCTTAAAGATGTTCAAGATAGTTGCGTTGAGTATGGTCATGGTGGATTATGGAACACAAAATATAATTTTATTGATATGATTTCGTTCGACATGATAGCATGTTATCCAGGTAGTTTCTTAGGGATGGGAGAATGCAACAAATATTTTACTCAGTTTGGTCATCCATGCAACGAGATGACACGAGTATCAATTAATGGTCCTTTACCGGATTTCCCCCTAACAGGATTTGCTAAGGTTACATCGTTCAAATTCGCCACAAGGTTACATAAAATATGTTACGTTTGGTTTGGAAGACACTTATCAGAGCAACGTTGGGTTCCGATAGTGTTATTGAGATATATGTTAGATTCTGCTATGTTAACGTCGTTAATGGTCAGCGAAGCGATTATTTCGTATCAGAAACAATTTAATGTTTGGCTACCAACCGAACACGACGACGCAAAAGACTTAGGTAGAAAAATAATCGGCAAATTCACCCAGGGTGGTGCTTATGATCATCAGCGACGTAATTGTAAATTGATTATGGATGAGGCTGAGTTAGATTTTATAATAGCCAATACCGCTGAGAGAGGTATATTTTGCAGCAGAGAGGATGTTTACGTCGCTGATGGAACGAAATTAGGTACCGTGGTCAATTATCTTGAGGGAGAATCACCGCAGTATGTTCATCTAAGATCATCAATGTTAGCGTATGCGAGTATAAATCTTTTATCGATGATAAACAGATTCCCTGATACCGCAGTTAGAGTAGCTACTGATTCGTTTTATATTGACAAAAAATATCTACCAGAGTTAGAAAAATTAACCAGAGATGGTTCATGGGGAACATGGCGAGTAAAGGACGAATATATCTTACATTATTGCGAAGACGCTGACGTAGCTAATGAAGAAAAATACCACTCAGATAGCATATCAGAAACATCGACCGCACCATCTGTGCATGATCCCGCCGTAAGATATAAAATGATCTACATAAACGGACCTGGCGGATCAGGAAAAACAACCAGAATGATAGATTATTTAGAAACTCTGATATGATTGTGTTGACACCAACACATCGGTTAGCACGAGAGATGAAACAGCGAGGAGTAAATTCGTGTACGTATCATAGTTTTTTCAAGTACAACGGTGGTACGTGGAGTCCATCTAGGATGGGAGAAAAATATATAAATAAAAAAATTATATGGGATGAAATTTGCACAGTATTTGCTGGTACATTGAAAATGTTCTTAGAGTGGCTATCAACAAAAAATATTGCTGTGATAATGTGCGGAGATCATGGTCAACCAAATCCTATTGATGGTGAATCTCCCCACGAGTGGTTGAAGGGGTTTGTTGACTATTACGAGGAGGTTGATACTGATTACAGATCACTTGATGGCAGATTGAGTGAATTCAAAAAATTAACTCGATTAAAATCAAACAGGATTCAATGTGATGTAATGAGGGAGGTAATTCCAGAAACATCAATGAAAGATTTCTTATCCATGTGGACGCCAACGATCTGATAGTTGCCAGCAGAAAAATAATCAGAGACGTACTTCAACAAAAACTATTCAAGATACATCAAGAAAAATTCCCTCTGATGCCTGTTCCGCTGTGTTATAGACTAATCGATACCAGATTACAAAATATTGACGTCGATATACCTGGTAAAGGTAAACAAAATCTTGTATTGAATGATATCGTCGTCGTTGATATTGATTTCGTCGACGACATGCTAGGTGCGGAGAAATCACCGTTTACGTTGGGATATGCTATGACTATTCATTTCTCATAGAGACTAACTATCTCAGATTGTCAAGTTTGGATTATAGATGACAACATAGGATTGTCCAGTCTAGTGTATTTAGCTGTATCTAGAGTAAGGAAAATATCTCAATTAGGTAGAATCACCTTAGATAGATCGGTTATCAACGAAGAAACAAACGAATACGTGATTTAAAAAAAAGTGTTCAGCTATAAACAAACTGATAAGAAAAATGATCATGAATTCGATCTGGATGTGGATTTCATTTTATCGCTAAAAGAAATACAGGGTAACCACTGTTCCGGCTGTAATTGTATTATGACTTGGACGTATCAAAAGAATGATTCCAGACAATTCACCGTGGACAGAATAAACAATAATCTAGGACATAACCGAAAAAATGTTACTCTACCCTGTTTAGAGTGTAATAGACGCGGCATAGATTATTTGAGTGACTGAGGAGGTAAATGAGTATCGGACGGTATTACTTGTAATTCTTCTCGTGTAAAACCACGTTGAGGAGCGAAAACATCAAGCATATAAATTACTGGTCTACCTGATGATCTTGTTACAGATACTATCTTGTGTGTCGTTACACTCCAAATAGGATCTGTTGCTCTTTTTCTGCCTCCCTCAGCCTCACCATGTTTATATAGATACCTAACAATGACATCACCAAGTACCGGTCGAATTGAAAAATCTTTTCTACGGATCGGTATAAAAAATTTTTGTATAGCTATTGCTGGTTTCATGTTTATCGTTCTTGTTATCTCGTTATTTATTGCTAAGATAACACTCGGTAACCTAACGACCCAGTCGCTGTATCTTTTATCCTGAATGAATTCTCTCGCGTATTGATAGCCAAATAATTTTTCAGCTAGTGTTTTATTAAATCGCTCAGCAATAGCCTGGTCATTGTGAATGTTTACATTACCACGTCGTATTGCAACATTCTTTTTGTTCATCAAATGAGTAACAGCACCAAGGAATTCTCTCCCAGGATCAACCTGAAGCAATCTTGGCCATGTTAACGGATCTCGTTGATATATTTTCTCAAATGTGTTAACAACCTCAGTTGCTGTTAGAAACATGATATCAGCCTGATGAACCTCATTTGGAACGCTGACATCAAAATGTGCGTATTCGTTTCGTTTGGGTGGTGGTAGATAAATCTGCCAGATAGCCTGTTTAGATAACCACGTAGCAGCTACTGATGGTTTTACCTTAGCAGCTTTTGCTAGTTTCTTGATTGCTGATTTACCTTTCCAAAATCCAACAGGAGAATAATAAATTTCTTTCATATAACTAATTGCCACCTAGAACTAATTTGCCTTTCATAGCGGCATTTATCGCCCAGCTAGCTAATCTTTCTTTGATGGTCTTATTTTTTATCGAATTTATTGCATGAAGCAATTTGATGTCAGCTAGATGCCGTTGTTGTAGATCTTTGCTTCGATATTCAAGATCATGAATATAACACGCCCGATCAATCGCATTTACAGGATCCTCGCCAGGATTTGGTTGATCTTGATCATTCAATCTGATATCGAGTCGTGTTCCTGGTCCGCAGTAGTTATATACTGGTAGATGTTTTTCTCCGGAGTATTTAGACCAAAAGAATCCTGGTAACGACGATAATCCTGAGGTAATATCACCTCCGTATTTTCTTCCCTTTTTTTAATGGTTTTTACTTTAACAGGTTTTTCGCCCGATGAAGAGAATCTAAATTTTTTTTGTTCCACATATTTCGCATCTGTCAGTAACAGCCGATCTATTATTTTTTGTAACGACCGTAGCTAGATCCACCGTTGGAGTTCGTGTTCTACACCGCACACAATATAAATCCATGATATATTTATATCATGAATGTAATTGATTTTTCGGCTACAAAGAAATCTGTTCCGGTGAAACATCATGCTGCGTTACCCAATTCGATTAGAATGATCATCATAGGACCATCAGGGTCAGGTAAAACACAGTTATTGTTGAATCTAATTATGAGGTGGCTAAAATGGGACAAATTATATTTAGTTGTACCATCCGTAGATGATCAACGATGCTATCAGGTACTTAAAGAATTTAATGAGAACGCAGCGTTGTTGAATAACGGTGAGAATATAATTGATTTTATCACTGATGTAGAAGAAGCTCCTTCGATTGACGTTCTAGATGGTTCGATAAATAATTTGGTGGTCTACGATGATGTTATGTTAGATAAACAATCGAATCCTGCTAGAATCTTTTCACGTGGACGTCATAAAAATACTGATGTTATTTATGTAACTCAGAGATATACACAAATACCTAAGGTAATCAGAGATAATTGTAACATGCTGGCGATCTTTAACGGCGTAGATACACATACACTAAGAAACATTCATCAGACTTCGTGTAGCGGCGATATGGATATAAACAAATTCAAAAATTTTTGGACGAGCTCAATCTACACCGTATGGATTTGTTACTCTGAATTTATGTGATCCACGAACCAGATATCGAGTCGGCCTAGATAGAATCTTTTAACAGTGAGAATCTTAAAAATCCATTTAAACACCACAGCAGCAGGGAGGGCGTCTATCTCCGGTCGGTCGTCAAAATATAATCAGAGATAAATAAAAAATCATGAACAGTTTATTCTGCAGCTAGATCTTCGAACTAAGGGTTTATTTTCGGATTGAGGGTCAATAAAGATGTAACTCTTTCAGGAAGCCTTTATTCGGTAAATATAGCCTTTCTCCGGATTGGATTTCTGTGGAGGGTTTATTTTTTGTCGGAACCCCTAGGTCTGTTCGCCCTCCCTGCTGCTCGCGTAAATAATCATTCATGCCAAAATAGTCGAAAACTACTTAAATCCAATTAATCAGTTAGTCAGTCCGTCGTGCCATTCTTCGTCCACTCGAAGAACAATGTGGGTAAACTGAAGGACTTTGATGGAAGGAGCGTAGCACGTTCTAGGTCGGGTACAAGACTTAAATCTATATCCCCACACCAAATACATGAAAAGGGAAATCATCATTCAGACAAAATTGCTCATGAATGTATCAGAGAGGTGATGCCAGAAAAGACGGAACAGGTAATTCCTACCCCTGTATGTGATGCTACATTTGTAAGTTGGTGTAAAAATGTGTATGGCTATAAATTCTTACTATCCTTTTCGTTAGAGTATATTGGTGTGTGTTTAGATAGTGTTCAAAAAGTGGGTGCTGATTTGTATATGTGGTGAGTTTGGATAGTAGATTAAACATTATATCTCCCGTTTCGCTCCATAAACGTTGACTCATTAAACAAAACCCAAATGTAACCTAACGGCAATATCAAATATCCGTTTGCCTTCATAATATCATTCCCTGTGTTAAACCTATAGACCAATTAAAACAGGATTTCACGTTTGATTCTATATCGTCCCTCGCATGTCAACCTACGGCATAATGATAATTAGCGTATGGCTCCCAATCAGCACATATAACTACTCGCAAGTTCTGGATCCATTTTCAGTGATACAGAATGAGGGCAATGGATTCTTTATCTTTGGGTTGTTACTAAATTATGCTAGAGTGCATCTCAAGGCCACTACCATAGATAAGAAGGTGGTGGTCTAGTATTACGAGTGTATATGACATTTTGCTCTGTTCTAGTTTGGCTAATGTATGCACCGCTTAGATAAAGTCGCCTTTATTTAGGGAACAGTAAAATGGTATCTATCCTTTGGCTTCAAAAATGGACGACTTCGTATGTTCAGATGGGAATAACTAGCTACTTCATCCAAATAGATGATAAAAGAAACGTTTAATGATTACCAAAACCGTGCTTGAATTGTAAAGATGCCGCCTACTTTGAAATCAACTTTCATAGTAAAATTAGCCAGATCCATGTATGGATTATACAGAAGAATGCTTGATAATATTAGGCAGACTAATATTTGATACAAATAATCTTATTATACTATTGGATAAGTATTTAATTCGTACTATAAGGAGAGCAAATACATCGCATGTCGACCAAGTAATTAATTCTCATGTAACTATAGTCGTTCCGGATTCCTACAACATAAATCGAGGTCTATTGAATTAATTATTGAGATATGCAAATATACACATTCATTCGTCATACACAAGTAGCAGCTAATTTTTCTTATATACCCGTATACGTAGGTAGCAGCCATGTTTTCTTTATAACATGTCATACACAAGTAACGGTTATAGATATTGCAGCGATATGATCACGGAAGTGAAATATAATATGGTATTCTCTGTATTTAACTGAAGCGAGCTTTCTTTGTTGTATAAAAGTATTATAACTGGATTGCAAAGGAGAGATGTATGACTTTAAAAACTCTCTCAATATAGGTAAGATTGAGGGGATGAAGATTTGTGTTTGGCTAATCCGCGAGAAGACCGTCTAATTTGAGATAATGATTACTAACCTTTTGTGTTCATGAAATGAGAATAGAATAAAAAGAAATGGACATCGGTCAGTCATCGGATGTACTTTAAGGGTCCAAATCAAATACTTTTATGTACGAGAGATGTTTGCGAAAGTACGGCAACGTTTTATAACAATTGATATGCTTAGTAGTTATAGGTGGCGATTGGGGGACAAAATGACACTTAGGGGACAACCTGGAATTTAGTATAAGAATGGCACATGCGTAACAAACTATAATTTAATATCTGAATAGCATTTGGGGAACAAATGAGAATTTAATATGGTGATGGCACTTGGTGGGACACGGAACTTAACTTTTGAATGACGCTTGGGGGACAAAGGGAATTGAACATGAGATTGGCACTTGGATGACAACGGGAATTTAACATGAGAATGGTACTTGGGGGAATAAGACGGCTTTAACATGGAAATGGCAATTAAGGACAATTTGAAGATCCTATATTATATGTGTCTTTAGGTTAAACGTTGGAGCGACACGTGAGGTGTTTCATACTTGGTGATACAAGTGGCTACCGAAATTGGGATTAATTACATGGTAACATTCTTAAAAGTGTTTGATCTATAGTGGCACACATGATTTACACGCCAGCTAACAGACTAAACTGTGAATGATTTGAAACTAACTACATGTAATGCAGCAAATACAATATCCATCACATCTACAAAAATCTCCAATAAACTCATTAGGATACATGGAAAGTATATCATGCTATTCTTGAGCTATCATATGTGCTCTTGACAAGTACAGTCTACCTATAACCCATGCATGTGTTGGCCAAGATTATCTATATTGAATAGATTGGACTTCTCATCTCCCTTTGGCTTGCAATGAAAGTTGGAGATATGATCTTGTAACTCCAATGGCAAGCGTTTGATATCACTAGGTGCTTCCTATCAGTAGCATAGTGGGGCACTAAAAGGCAAATGAGAACAAAGAAGAAAAAATAACCTTGGCTTGTATAGGGACAATATTTATAGGGCAAATGAGAACAAAGAAGAAAAAGCATCAAGGGCCTGTATAGGGACACTGGGAATTTAACATGGGGAATAGTGGGTCTGTTTATGGACAAGGGAATGTGGAGTCTGTATAGCGTCAGACGTCACGGTATGGGAGATTGGTAACAATGTTGCAACAATGGTAGGAGCAGGTGTGCGCCGGACTGACCTGAATCGGGATGAAAGAGGGGGACATATATTTATATAACACAGACAACATACAGTTACAAACACTTATACAACACACACACAAAATATTTTAGGCAAGAAAGCAAACCTTTTCGAGGCAGATGAGTGGCTCTGAAAAGGGTCTTGAAGTTTATGAAACATTAGTTAGTTAACATAAAGGGCATCGCATAGGTCTTCTTCTTTTCCTCAAACTTTGTCTGACTTATGGTCCTTAGATAAGGACCTTCTTCAAACAGCCTTGTCTCTCCACATACCTTCTTCTTTTCCAAACGCTTGTAGCCGTGATCCTTTTAATTGTCCATGATGATTTCACATACACGGTTAAGTCCGTGCGGAAAAGCATTGACGAAACGAGGGTTGATGATTCCATTATTGGTGTGGTCCACCTCAGAATTACATCACTTGACAAACCCCCAAGTTCCTAAAATTAAAGGATTTTATGTTTGTTTGTTTGTTTTTCTTTATTATTTTGTTTGTATATTTTTATTTTAAAATTTCATTTGGATAAATTTTGATAGGGTTTACACCGCCCTACTCTAGTGTCTCAAAGCTCCATTGCTCTGGCTGGTTTTTGGAGTTATTTACATAAGTGATCCAGAAGATCGATATTGTCCGGTGTATGCTGTATGTATGGTGCTATATTGTTTGGTTGCTTTTATTCCTGTCGTTGTGTTCGGACTGGCTTTACAAAATCAAATCTTTTCTAGTTGTAAATGTTTGAAGAACGATCCATCTCTGGTGAAGTTAGTGTAGTCATCTGCATGTAATTTAGTTTTGTAATCTCTTTTCATATTTGATATTTTTATTCCCTGAATGTTGTTATTTTGGTTGATGTTTATGTTCAGGGATTCTATAGCTATTACATATAGCAGGGATTCTATAGCTATTACATATTGCAGCATAGACAGAGGACAGCCCTGTCTAACTGACCTTTGTATACTTATTTCTTTCGAGAGGTCTCCATTTAGTATTATTCTAGAGCTTATATTATTGTACATGGCTTTGACCCAGTTTATCATGTTAGGTCCAAAGCCACACTTTTCTAATGTTTTAAAAAGCTTTTTCTTGATCGAATAGATACATGACTCCTTTTTCTCCTTTAATGTTTAATAATTAAATTATAGCACTTATAGATAGAGCATTATTCATAATATTTTCCCCTTCCCCCCACAGCTTTGATTTATGTCAATAAGTTTATTTATACAGTTCTTTATTCTATTAGTTATTATTTTGCTTATGATTTTGTAATCGTTGTTTAGCAAAGTTATTGGTCTCCATTTTTAAAAAATCTTTTTGTCTCCCTTCCCTTTACATATTAGACTAATAATTCCTTCTCCTAGTGTTTTGGGCATCTTCACTTTAAAAAGTATATTATTATATAATAGTTCTAAAAACTCTATTAAGTCATACTTAAATTTCTTATAAAATTCCGCGGTTATGCCATCTGAGCCTGGCGATTTCCCTTTTTGTAGACTATTAAATGCCTCTAATATTTCTTTATTAGTAATAAAATGTTCACATAACTTCTTGTCATCTAGTGATATCTGCTTATACATTGTTTCCCCTATATAACTGTTTATTATCTCTTCATCTATATCTTGAGATTTATATATTTCAGCGACGTACTGTCTTATACATTCTAATATGTCAGTTTTAGTTTTATAAATTGTATCATTAATTGCTATTGAATCTATCTTTTTGTTGTCTCCCCTTTTAATTTCTAATCTTCTATATATTCCCCTCCCTTTTTGTATAGGTTTTCATATTTCCCCCCCTTAGTTTAATCCCGTGTGTGATTTCTTTTTCCACCTCCTCCCATTGTTTGATTATTGTTTTTTCTGACTCTGTTAGAGGTCTTTTTAGGGTCATAATTTCTGAATGCTTTTCTTTTATCCGCTGATTTTTTTATCATTTTTTGTCTCGCTATAATATTTGTTTCTCCGTTTTATTTCATTTTTAATTTTTTCCCAATCTGTCATTATATCCTCAGTATGTTCTTTCATCCTGTTCAGGTGCGTACAAACAGTGCTCACGTACTCATTATCGAGCACTAGAGCACTGTTCATCTTCCCCTTTTCAATGTGTTTGGAAGTTTTGTCTCTAAAAGTACTGAGTTATGGTCCATGTCTTTTCTTTTAAAATGTCACAATTTATTAATGCATTGGTCTCACTTTCAGATATATAGAATATATCAATCCTACTTTCCTTATTGTTATCATATTTATACGTATAGTCTCTCTTGTTTTTATCAAAAAATCTAAAAATGTCTACAATGTTATTTGTTTTTATAAAGGTTCTAATCCGCTTTAAAACTGTCCTGTCGTTTTTAGTTAGTCCTTCACTTTTGTCTAATTCGTTAGTTCCCAAATAAAATCCCCGCCTAAAATGCAGTGATCTATGGCAACTTTTTTGAGTATATCGGTTCAGGTTTTGTAAACAGGTCGTCTTTCTTCTTGCAATTCCAAGTGGTATGTATATATTAAATATGCTCCAGTTGTTTAATTTTAAGTGGACTAAGCGTACTTGTAAGTCATTCGGTATTTCCATATTTTCAAGGTTTAGTCCCATGGCGGTCTTCTGTGTCTGTGTTCACTATTTCTGTTGTTTTCTTTTTAAATTAATTTCTTCACTTTCACAGCTTTTTCCTTCACTTCTTACTCAATTTTTCCTCTTCTTCTTTTCTTCTCATTTTTCTCTTTCTGCACCACGTGTCTGGGTTCTGTGTAGGCTCTTCCATTGTTCTGCCCGGTTTGAGAGTGAATGAATATGTCACACACCCTTTATATATACGTTGGTCTGCCATGAATATAAAGTGGCCGATGGCGTCTAAAATGTAGTCAATTGACTTTTCGCAGTCAAAATGAAACGATTGCACAAATTAGTGACGAAAGGAGAGGAAAGTAAGAAACAGAAACGATTAATCGCTTTGTACAGTAGCTGAAGTCTTGGCACAAATTCATGCCAGTGATTTTGAAGATGAGATGAGTGAGCCAGAATCCAGACCTAGAGAATCTACACCAAGCTAAAATTCACCACCATTAGTAAACCCTGAAAAGTACTACCACATTCGAGAAACGGAAAGCGCTCCTTAGAAAATTTTGAACGACGGCTTACATCTACACGGTGAAGTTTAAAGATTTCAAGTCCAACGTACCGCTGGAGAAAGCAGAGGGCTTCATCACCTAAGTGTGGGATTCTTTGTTAACCACACCGAAACACCAATGTGAAGCCAAAGAAGCCGATCGCTTGAGCCTTTCCATTCATCACGATAGTTTGAAGTCCCCCGGTTGGATCGAGGTTAGCAGCCAGGCAGAAATTACACCTTCCAAAGTCATCGACAAAATTCAACACGTGCAACAATCCAATGACAAGTTTCACATCAACGATGGAAAAGCGACACTATTTATGACCCACTTTTCTCTTCCCCAAGGGACAGGACAAAAAAGGTGTTATTGGTGCACGACCTTCGCAGCACTAAAAAGAGCCTTTCCAAATTAACAACCCTCAAGACCAGATGCGTTTAGCCCATGCCATCGTCGTAGGACGACTGAATGCCGACAATAACCCCACGGTAGAATGGAAAAGAGACTAGGAGAACATTCGAAAATCGAACCGAACCAACCAAGCAACGAAGTAAAGCAGAACTCCTGTTACAGCAAGTAGGGCTATCCACAAACACACCCTGTGGCATTCTTGAAATGTAGAAATTGCAAGATGTCTTGGTTCCACGTTACACTTTGTAAGTGCACCCTAAAGAAGTGCGCGGACCTTTGTTGT
Organism: Sinohyriopsis cumingii; assembly: GCA_028554795.2. Classification (NCBI taxonomy): domain Eukaryota; kingdom Metazoa; phylum Mollusca; class Bivalvia; order Unionida; family Unionidae; genus Sinohyriopsis; species Sinohyriopsis cumingii. Next base: position 41,597,851 of record CM068838.1, read on the forward strand.
TTCAAGGCAAAGATTTCCAAGACGGAAACTACATTCATGCCTATCATCACGATAAACATTTCTATGCCATTACCAGTATCATTTCATTCTTGGGGTACAGCTATTATTGTGAGCAATGTGACTATGGCTATAAAATTCGACAGCAACACAAACGTTGTGGATACAAATGCTCAGGATGTTTGGCCTCTCAACCCTGTCTGTACGAAGGACAAGAACGAGTGCATTGCACTTTACTTTTGTCATTCCAACCTGTTACCAACAACATCTAAAGACGCAAAGTTTACAGTAAGTAAAAAAAAGTGCTTGTCAACTGCTGTGATTGTGTCATACGTGTGGATAAGGCATACGTACCAATAATGCCATGGTATACGTATGTTCAGGAAAGAAGCGATGTCACATTTGTCACCAAATCGTGGACTTGGAACTACAATGTTACATTCAAAAATACCAACCACAACAAGAGAAAGATAATCAAAAGAAAGGCAATTTCATCTTTTTTTAAATTTCGAATGCATGCAATAGACCGGCATTCACATTACTACTTTCTGCGTGGCCCATCGAGCATGCGAAAAGTGCATCCAAGAACCTATCTTTAGTCATTGTCCTCACTGTAGCAAGATTCCTGGAGGACGTGAAAAAATCTTTCGGGGACCTAACACGATAGCCTATTTTTCCCAATTGATCTTAGACCCCATCGATGAGACATGGAGCCAAGAGGACATCGAACGTTACGGAGATTGTCATCGCTATGCCACAGTAATGGCTCACAATTTCTTGGGATACGATGGACAGTTTCTTTTGAGATGCTATCCGAAACAAAGTACGGAACGTCCTAAAGCGACTTTGAATGGAGCAAAAATCATTTCCATGCAAGTGGGACAGGTATAGATTAAAGATTCAATGAGTTATTTGGCCATGCCTTTGAGTCGAATACCTAAAACGTATGGAATGACACCAATGGCCAAATCAACACGTTGTTCTACCTCATTTGCCTGAGGCTCACGATTACGACTCCTACAACATGCCTACCGAACAACGAGAAGATTTATACGCTTGATACCAGGATAACGCCTCGGACCCCTTCGTCTTTCAGGAAGAAATGTTAAAATATTTTCGTTCCGACGTGGACAGTTTACTACGTTGCTGTGTAAAATTTCGAAAACTGTTCATGGAACATTCAAGGGTCGATCCTTTGAAAGAAACTTGCACAATTGCTAAAGCATGTTCCTTAGTGTAGCGCCAACGATTCATGCCCGAAAACACCCTGGCCCTCAAACAACCACCTTTGTCAAACGTCAATACTCGGTAAAAGCCCTGCGGTACGTATTCAGTGGATGGCTGGGACTTAGAAAACCACAAGATTGTGTACCAGTTTAACGGTTGATTATTTCACGGATGTCTCCTCTGCTACCCTGAACGTGACACTAAACATCAGTTTTTACAACGTACCATGGAAGACTTGTACGAGGCCACTTGTCAGAGTAGATTGAAATTAGAACAGCAAGGATACCAAGTGGTGTAAATGTGAGAACACGAGTATGATCACCGTTTGAAACCCGATTCTGAATTTAAATGCATCGTAAAAGGTTACAAGTTGATGGACCTACTGAGAAGTTTGTACGGAGGACGAACAAATGCCACCTGTTTGCTGTACCAAACCAACGAGAAGAAAGGAGATGAAATCATATACTTGGATGTGTGTTCTCTGTATCCTTACGCGTGCAAATATTGTCACTTTCAGGCTAGATCAAGTGCAAAGTCTTGCCTCTCACGGACTTGTACCATCCCGTGTTACCTCACCATTGCCAAGGAAAACTGATGTTTCCCTTGTGTCGTACTTGTGCCGAAACGTGTAACCAATGCCAACCTTGACAGCACACACAGGAAGAACGTGCCTTGACGGGAACGTGGGTCAGCTTGGAATTGTTCAAAGCTCTGGACGTGGGATACCAACTGTTAGATGTTCACGAAATTTACCACTTTCCCAAGACACAAAAATACCACAAGGGTGAAGAGACTCAGAAAGGCATTTTCGCAGACTACGTGGATGCCTTTTTTAAGCTGAAACAAGAAGCCAGCGGCTATCCTTCCTGGTGCCACACTCCCGAAAACAAAAAGACATTCAAAGAGAAAAAACTGGGAGCAGGGTGGTATCACTTTAGACCACATCGAGAAAACCGAAGGCACGCGATCGTTTGCCAGAATGATGTCAAATTGCTTGTGGGCAAATTGGTACAACGACCGTGTGTACCTAAGACGGATTATTTGACAGAACCTTCCAGCTACTTCCAGATGATACGAATACCGTGACCCACAAGGAGAAGTGCACATGGAGTGTAAAGTGAAAGGATTGAGTCAAAATTATCAAATGAGTCAAGTGGTGAACTTTGGGATATTGAAAGAAGTCTTGCAGTCTGGAGAGGATGGAAACTTTAGGGTGACGACCCACGAACCGCATAAGATTGTACGTTTACCCACTCACCAAGTCGTCAGTCGACCCTTGGAAAAGCTGTATCAAATCGTGTACCAAAAGCGAGTGAGGTTTCCAACTACTTCACTTTGCCGTACGGTCAGCATATAAAAAGCGACAATTTGCAAGATTGATAGTTCATTGTCACTAGCAAGACCAAGGGAACAAGACGAATCATTTTAAACAAACATCATTCAGGTACGGCGATTTTCATGTGGAGTGCGATGATGTGCCTTGCAATGAAAGCAATGCAGTAAAACATCACGGGAACTTTGCTATCACTACTACTACCACTACACCTACCATGGAAAGGGATGATGTGGGTGTCAGACCTGATGGACACGAAAGCGATGCCACTCGTTACCGTGGAATATTTACTGGTTTTCATTGTCAATGTCAACCTTCACTTGATACCATGTGTATGCCAACCTAAATGTCATCCAAAACTGAGCAAACTCCTGTTGATGTCACCCTACCCTTATCGAAACGAACCTGTTAAATACGAATATTCGTTCCCTGTGAGTCTGCCTGAATACTATGACTTTGAAAATCGTCTTCAAACCTTCCAAGGAAAATGGCCTAAATATCTGGGAGGACCTACCCCCGGAGAATAAGCCAGAGCCGGATGTTTCTACTTGGGCGAAGGGGATAAAGTGAAGTGCTTCAGTTGTGGTGTGTCACAGTGGAACAACAAGATTCAGCATACGTGGACCATGCTCGATGGTCTCAGAATTGTCACTACTTGCCTTTAGTGGGGCCGAGTTGTTGAAGTAACATACCATATCGTTTAAGAAACCAGACTCGATAGGAGCCAAACGTTGGATACTACCGAGACCAGTATTCAAACCCCATTTAAAAATATTATTCAAGCATTACCAACGAACTGCAAGAGAAGATCTATAAGGAAGTTTGGTAGGGACTAGCCAGAGCGAAATCTCAGTGGGTGACTGTAGAACGTTTGTGTCGAAAAATTCACAAGACGAAAGTGAACGAAGTCAACAAACGGATCAGATTTGTCTCGATCAAGTGTGCGTTAACCCTATTATTCTGCTTTAGGCCGTTTACATCAGAAGATTTTATTAACATTCTTCACCGTTACCCTGAATGACAGTGGTCAGAAATTATTCACTTTGTTCATTACTTTCGATCTAGGTGAAGATTTTAAATAAAATAATACTGGCTGACATGATCATGGATGCTTTCCTGGAGAACATTCGTGGTTTGCCTGTGGAGTTGAGAGAAAGCATTTACCGAGAGTTGGTCATAATACAAGTGAAACGTAAAGAACAATTGCATCCGTTACATGAACAATAACAAACAATTTTAATTAACCCTACACAGCAACAGTTCCATGAAGGTGTTTCCCAACAATACTTTATGTTGTTACACGGCCAGATTTCCTCAAACTATCCAAGTAGATCACGAAGCCTATTAAAGTACAATCTCTAAATGTGTCAACAAGCTTGAGAACCCATGACATGGCTCATGTAATTTGGATTTGCAGAACTAAGAAAGTACATTTTGAGGAAATTCAGGATGTTAAACTGTAAGTATAATATTTGCTATTCTTATTACCAGCAAAAAAGACAGTTTATACATTTTCACTTGCATGTTATTTGTAAGGACCCTATCTGGTGTCTAAAGCTAGCCTAAATCCGAAACATTGCATCAAAATATTTTACCCGTAAGGTGCCAATGCAACTGTTATGTGGCAGTCCGCGAAACATCTCGCTTAGTTCATTCAGAAACAAATGTAATCAACCAAAATGTAAAGCGTCCACTAAGAGAGTGTATATGATTTGTTTACAAAGTAGTTCCTAATGCAAGATTGGGCACTCGTGAGTTCAATATGATTTGAGCGTGAGTGCAATATCGTAAATTATTGAGTGATTCTGACAATGTAAATTTAACGGAGAAAAAATAAGTATATAGTAAATGGCCTTGTTGCATCTCTTCCACTTGTAAAATGCATGGTTCACTGTAATAAGTGCCATCGCTTTCTCTAGTAGAACCCCAACATATGTGGACAGCATCATTTTTTATGGTAGTAGTAGATAAATGGTCAAGACGTGGTGCGATCGCAAGTCACAGCAATGCACTCTAGTTACTTATTGAACATGAACCTCTCTTTCGCTTATTGCTATGAGAAACGATTGTTCTTTCCATTTCAGCCTTTGTAGTCGTAATGAAATATCAGTCTTGAAAGCCTCACCCTCTTTGTAGCTGGTACTAGAATTCTTCCTTTTCTTCTTCCGGGATAACGGTGCTACCTTCTCTACCTTCTCTATATTATCGTCACAAATGCACCCCAGAGTGATTGCTGGAAAAACTACAGGTTAAGGACAGTTCGGTGACCATATTCCAGGATAGCTTACTCTTTATAGACACATGTATCCAAACGCATTGTCAGACCACAAATTAAACAATGTGCTTTGTAACCCAATCCTGCTTCGGGTCCCAAGTAAGACACATCCTATTCTACCTAACACATTCATTGTAGGTAATAATTTCATTGACTTAGACCATCAACTGGTACAGTCCCCAAGAGTCAGGCAAGAAGGCGGGAATTTTGTATATTTTGGACTTGGAGTCTGCAGTGGGTTCCTCACTCGATTCTTGCTGTGTCAAAGTAATCACATTTCATGGCGACTATCGTCTTTCAACCTTTTGATTTTCCGGGAGATATCGGCGTATCCATGCGTCAAAGTCGCTCAATTTAATACATTGTTTCTAAAGGCGACTGACGATTTCGTGAGTGGGTAACCAATACAATTTTACGTGACTAGTAGGTGGCCACGCTAAGCTGTAGAACCTCTGCAGACTACATTTATTAAAAAAAAATATTTTTCCAGTTTATGAGTTTGGAGCATAATATGTCTGTTTTTAATTGTGTTTGCATGAAATAGTGGGTTTATATGTAAAGAGTTGCAAATCGAGTGTATTTTAAATCAGAACGACTATATCGTATTGATGTTTTGTATGTGATGTGTGTTAAGTGATGTTTTCCTTCAAGTTCCCTCTTTAGGCATATAAAGAGAAACGTTAATTAGTCGTATCATTAATCTTATATCAGAGAAAAAGGCGACAAATGACCTCAAGGCGATTGAAAAGTTGCGGGAACTAATAGATGGTGAATGTAGAGCAATTGCTGGAGCAAGATCTTATACATTTTGGTAATATGAATATTTCTTTTTAATGTTTCCCAAATCTAAAAAAAAAAAGGATATTTTTTTAAAGTCCGGTATAGATTCGGAATATTGGTACCTATTTAGTAGCGGCCAATTTTAAAAGTAATAACGGATCCTTTTCAGTCTCCATTAAAGTCAGATCCGATATCAGAAATGTAGTCACTACTTTTAGTCATGGCGATTTGAGTATTAATGCTAGTGTCCGGAACATTTTCATAATGTTCGATCTTCTTAGGTCTAAGCCAATGTAATCCCAGTGTCCGGTATATTCTAGTCTCCGTTAAATTCTGGGATTATGATTTTAACATTTTTGACCAGACAGTAAATGAGTATATTAAGCAAATAATTCTAGAAAGAGAACTAAAAGAAATGAAAATGAAGTTGCAACTCGAAGAAGCTAATCGAGAAATGAATCAAAGAGAAGAAGAATTGAAAGTTGAAGAAGCTAGACGACGGGATTAATTGCGTGATTCACCAAGAATAGAGGGGAGGAAGAAACAGTAATTGAGGAAAATGATTTTGGCGATGATTTGTTCCGCGCTAATAGAAGTGGGTTTTCTTCACTGACAACACTAAGAGGATGCGGTTTTATTCCTTGTACTAACATTATTCTTGCCAACGTAGATAGACTAGAAATTCTGATTGGAAGAAAACGTGCTGGAAATAATTCTGCAGAAATAATAGATGAGATTTCTGATAAATGTCGACAATTGTTTATAGACGGTATCATGGACATCAATGTTTATCGATCTCTCATTGATGAAATTACTGATGATTATCACAGTGATTAGATAAATGAATAAAAATTAAGATGATTATACACAATGCTCAATATAGACCGATTATAGTCAGAGTGATAAATTCGTGATTACCAGTCCATAGAGCTAATTACGGTGATGGCCTTGGTGATGTTGTGAAAAGTTTATTTAGAAATTCCCAACGCAATTAGGAATGTTGCTGGTAAAGGGTTTTCGGCAATCAAGGATAGACTATCACGGTTAGTACAACGAAAACTTCAGCTACCAGTGAAGCTGGCCAGTACTGAGGTTATGCCTGCAAAGACCAGTAAAATAATAAATCAGGTCGCAAATAAAACACTAGCAAGGAGAATGAAATATCCACCAAAGATAAAAATGAGTACAAGTTTTATTTCAGGAGGTCTTCTTCGTTTTAGACAATAATATATATAATAAAAATGCTTACGCATATATCCGACCCAGCGTTTGATATGGACGCACCAGTCCTTAAAGATGAATCAGTGCGTGATTATCAATTTTATTCTTATGACGCACGACAACCAGCTCAGCGTAGAAGGATTGAATTACAAGTCCAGGATACAAGCAGATACTTTCTACCTGTTGAGGCTTTGATCGAAGTAGAGGATACAGTTATAAAAGCATATGATACTCTATATGAAGCTAACTATAGCATCGGTTTTGTCAATAATGGTATTATGGCGTTGTTTGACAGTGCTACGTATATGATTGATGGGAGAAATATTGAAACGATTCAGAAAGGCGTTGATGTTGCTACAACAATAATAGGTTTAGCAAGATACACCGATGACTATACAACATCAGCTGGTCCGTCAGTGATGTTCGCCAAAGATAATTCTAACGACCCTGATTTTAATCAGTTTATAAAAGCACGACCTAAAAACTTTGCTGGAGCCGCAAATATTGATGAGGAAACTATAGTTATTTATGCAAATCCAGAATTTAATATAGGATTGGTAAAACTTCGATTTGCGTTGAATGGTGAATGTATAAGATTTTCATGCGCAATTCCACTGTCACACATGTTTGCAATTTGCAGAAATGTTAGAAAAGTTTTTGGGAGCTAAACATGCAGGTGTGCTTCCTCGAAAGGGCGATGATAATGATGCTATCTGGCGAGCTCCTGGAGTCGATACTGTTAAAGTAATATCGACAAAACTTTCATTGTGGATGCCGGCAATGAGTACCACAATTGCTGATTTTGAAAACAATAATGTAGCGCGTGCATATCTTCGTTTGATGATATTTATGGACGTGATCAATATATTGATACTGGTTTGCAAATATCAAAGATAGATTTTATCAATCGGTACACCATCTATTACTTCTCCTTGTAACATCTTGATTTAAGTAGACAGGCTGTTGTTGATTTCCATTTTCGAGCTCGTGTAAACTCAGGTGGTGGTGTTAATTACAGATCAATGTTGTTTGAGGGTGCTGATGGACGAGTAATAGTTAGTGATGCCCCCGTGGAAAACATGTAATTAAATCGTCCATGATATTTATGTCATATCATCATGTTAGTGTTAGTCTGACTCCTGGACAGATTTAAAAGCTTTAATCAAGTTCAGCAAAGATGTGCGGAATAAAAATAACACTAAAAAACGATCAGATCACAAGTGGTCAAAATAAATTATCACAACATCAACGTCACATTAAACATTTCAATAGGGCCAAACAATCAAAAACAGGCGTTTGATTTACTTGATGCTGATAAAAAATTAAATATCAAACATATTAGAGGTGTTTTTATGCATGATCAACTGCGAAAACAACCAAACATTATTAATTTTACTATATACTCATGCAAGTTTGCATTTGTGCACGTACATATTTATTTTCGCAATGATATTAAAAAGACCAGCAATGGTTGTTGCGGCTGAAACACAAACTGTTACAACTGCTGGCGCCATTACGCGAGTTCTGTTTATATTAATTTCCGCTTTTTGTAATATGTACTGTTTCTCTAAAATATGGTATGAACAATAGTGTCCAGGTTTATGTAGAGATTTCCGTCTTCCTGGATAACCAAGCTTTGATTGTGGGAACAAAATGAACTTAAGCATATACAAAAGAACATATTCGAAAGAATATATTCCAAAATCACAAGGAAGGGGGTTTGGGACCCTACTGGTGACTAATAACGTAAACAATTTACACGATAAAATAGTTGCGTTTGAAAAAGTACACGTGATTATTTTGCATATTAGGGAAATAATATACATTTTATATTGTTACGAATCTATCGTAACAAACTAACAAAAAGAACCGAAATTTAATGTAAAATTTAAGAGACAATTTAATTGTTTAAATCATACATGAAAATGTGTGAAGAACATACAGTATTATAAACTGAAACCAAACTATTCTTGATAAAATTCTATGAACGTCCAAATGAATAAAATGTTCCGTATTGTACTGGTCCTCCAGAAATAGTGACATTGTCAAGATGGCTTCGAATAATTCACAACAGTTCCAGAACAGTATTATAGTCCAAACAATGATCACTTTCTGTGTCATTGAACAGTCCAAACAAATGTTTTCCCTCACGAATAATATCCAAATCAGAGGTCTGCAAACAGATTTGACTTAGCATGCCACTTTTTTCCGGATTAATTACAAACTGAACGAGCACGTGCCACCAGTAAGAGAGTAACACTGTTAAAGCGAGAATGTTTGCTCCTTCGCGTGCCATAAAAAACCTCTTGACGTGCCACATTGTGGCATGCGTGCCGTAGGTTGCCAAGCGCGTGATCTAAGTACATCATAAAAAAACACGTCTGCATACTTACAACAGGAACAAATAAAGTGGAAATCACTCTAAAATCGGAATGAAATCGGATTAATCAGTTCTCGCCTTATAAACACCATCTTATACTGTATTTCTACCCCCACGTGACAAAACATGGCAGTGTGCGTTGATTGGGCCTATTGATGTGACCTAGACAAACCAATCTGAAATTACAGAATTATTCTTTAAACTTCGAAACCCCATTAGCCACTGAATCATGAAGCCATACACGCCATTAAATCTTATTATTTATGTTATTATTAATAACTCTCAACACGTACGTAAGCAACCATTTAGATCCCATGTAATTACTACGCTCTTAAAATACTCATGTCAAGTAGACGAAATCAACTAAAATATATTGTACATTAATAAAAATTATAAAAAATTAATTAAAATCATGTATTAAAATTTACATAACAATATCAACTCAACGATTGTGAATATCAATATTATTAATATATTGGCAGGATTATGCTGATGATTATTAAGCTGTCTTTAAGAAGTAATGACTACAATCATTCCAGCCTTATTTAGATATGCAACCTGTTATATCTTTCGCGAATTGATTTTATCAAAAGTAAAATAAATGAGTTTATACAAAACTGTTATTAACATCAAACTTAGAGGATATGAAACAGAAATAGAAATGGTTGAAGCTAGCGTCAGAAATATTTAGCAAAGACTGCCAGACGTTTGGCATAGAGAATCAGATAAAAGTGTCGAACATACTCTAAAACGTGTTCAAGACAGAGAACAAGATGCTAATTACGATGATAAATAAATCGACATAACGCATACAAAATTAATACTTTATTTATTGCTATACAATTATTACATTATTATACCGCATTTGCTGCAAATAAAAAGATAAATAAATAAGAGATAAATACATAACTAGGTAAATAAATAATAAACAGTAAGAAAAAACCCACAAAATAATTACATAGCAATCACTATAGCGCATATAAACATATTTCTCATGTTGACCCTTTTTATAAGTTATCTTCGATTCATGCAAAGGATCGCTACACCTAGGAGATAATGTACCACATAAGCTAGTTTAAACAGATGCGCATTATCTTAATGAAATCAAATGACTTAAAATATGTTCAATGCAGAGTCAATTCCTTGATATAAATCCGTTTATAGAGGAAGTGTTTCCTTGTTAGAATCAATTTATGGCGAGTTGATGCTTTGCAAGAATCTGCTTATGGGAGTTAATTTCTTAATATAATCTCTTTGTGGTAGATAGTCCCTTGATAAAATCAGGCTCATTTTCTTCTTTTTCTTTCATTCCTGCCGTAACACGCCTGGTCGTAGGAGCGCCACTGATCACTATGCGACAATATCTCTCAATTTCTACATTGTTTTGTTCGCTATTTCTCCACTTCTTGATGCTATCTTCCCATCTTTTATTCTGTCTGCCTTCTTTTCTCTGTCCTCTCACTATGGCCTGTATGATTGTCTTTTGCATGCCAGATGAGTGTGAGACTTGTCCAAACCATCTTGTTTTGCGTTTCTTTAAGGTGGTGACCAGATCTTTATACTGTCCTGCTGCACCTAGGACTCCAGTGCTCACCTCCTCTTTAGTGAAGTGAATTAAGAGTTCTAGGATATGTCAAGAACATCTCATCTATAAAGCATTTATTCCTTTCTCTACTTCTGTTGTCCGGATATATGTCTTGCTTGCAAACAGGGGTATAGACATGACGATGGAGAGCATAAGCTTGATCTTGGACCCACGCGAGATGGTGCTGCCCTTTACCCAAGCCAGTAATGTTTTATCCTAGAACGAACCTCATCTTTCAATCCTTCATCCGGGTTATATCACCTAGATATTTAAAACTTTTCATTGTGCCCAGATTAGGTCAATTCACTCTTATTTCCTTATGGATGCCACTTGTGGTGTTTGTCATCAACTTGGTCGTTTTGGCGCCGATCTCCATCATATAAATTGGCGGTGCATGGCCGAGACGGGTCATAAAGTTTTCTAGTTCTTGTACATCTCCAGCTAAATCATCAATATAATCAGCTAGGCGAAGGTTGGTGATTGTCATGCATCCAACACTGTATTGCCCCCATGGTATTTCAATGCATATGACATGATCCTTTCCAGGTAGATGTTGAAAATAATGAGGAAAGAAAGGCAAATCTGCTTGAACCAAGCTCCTATGTTGCCTTTGACGAGACCTGTACTACTTGACGTGTCATGAAGATATCCCTATGACCCAGATTGGTTTTGCATTTATGTTATATATCCAATGGTTGCTTACAAGGCTGCATTCCATACCCTGTCAAAATCCTTCTTCAAGTCAACGAAGACATAATAGAGATCCTGTTGATGGTGCAGCCACAGATGTTGTTCTAAGAGTGAAGATCTGTTCTACAGTGCTACGTCCAGCTCTGAAACCTGCCTAGCACTGATATGCTCTGCTTGTGGTTTCATTCAGTTGAACATGAACTTAAGCATAACCTTGCTTGGGTGACTGATGGGGATGATTGTTCTGTAGTTCAGGCACAACTGCAGAGTCCCTTTTTTAAGAAGAGTGTTGGTCAGAGACTCTGTCCTTGGAGTAATCATTTCTCCTGTTTGCCTTACTATTGTTCAGGTTGTTGTGAGGACGTCTATCACGGATGCTCCCCCTACTTGAACAAGTCCTGCTGATACATTGTCTAACCCAGCCGACATCCCTTCTTTAGTTCTTTTATTGCAGTCTTGTCTGATGATTGGGTATTCAGACTTTAGTACAGCTTAACTGTCTGGTTGTAATGCTCTAAATAGTATCCCGACCATCTGTTACGAATCTCTTGCTCTCCTCTGTGACTCCTGCCATCCTTGTCCTGTATCGGGGTGGATCTCACTTGTTTATCTATTGTCAGGCCTTTCACCAAATGGTATACCTTTTTACTTTTATTCTGGCTCAGGCTTTCTTCAACTTCCTTACATTGGTCCGCTATCCAGTTTTCTTTGCTTTCTTTAAGCTCTTCTTAAACCTGTTGTTAATCCCCTTTTATATTTTTGCTCCTTCGTGTCGTGGTCTTCTCGCTTCCTCTTCTCATTTCTCCTCACGTTACAGAGGTTAATGATAGATATGACTCACTTATTCTCTATCCCACGATGATTGCCAAACATCTTACTGGCTGAACCAATTACCGTCTTGTCGCGGTGGTGACCTAGTTTAATTCCTTCAGCTTCCAAATTTGTGAGTGGTGCAAATTTGCCGCCTATGAATGCTTGGAGATTTAAGCTTTTTAAATTCAGACCTGATCCATACCTGCCCTGGCTTCTTGGTCTTCTGTAGACGAAGTTTGATAGTCATCGTCAAAAAATAATGATCTTTTTCTATATCAATCTCTGTCAATTTGTGTGTTCTAGCCAGATCGGAAGCACTATCTCAGTAAGATGTAATCCAATTAATTGTGATGTTTTCCGTCCTCGTTGTGGGGTCAAGGATATCCGTTAGCACTAGATTAGTTTAAGTGGCGAAGCCCAGGAGCTGGAGTTATTTCGCATTGATCTGTTCAGTACAGTATGGACCTCAAACTTCTCGCCAGCCTGCATTTGCATCTTCTCCTACGTTGGCATTCCAGTTTCCTTGAATATGTAGAATGTTTTTCTTGCGCGTCCTGTCAATCAAAGTCTGAATCTGGTCATATAACTCCTCCAATTCCTCGCTACCAAATTTAGATGTTTGGTCTTACAAACCTCTTGACGGTGATGTTGAAGAGAGACGCACTCAAGCGGTTGACAACACATGCGTGCACTCACAATTTCCTTATGTACCGTAAATCCTACTTTACGTGGTCATGCTTGTCCTCATGACCACTGAAGTAAATCCTATGTCTTTCATCTGTTGAACTTTTTCCGAAGTTCTTCCAGTGCATCTCGCACAGGCCAAGAATGTGACAATGAATTATACCGTTTGCAAAGGTTAGTTCCTGGAGTTGCTCTGCTCGTCGTAAAGCCCTTAACCTTCCACGTTCCAATGGTGATATTATCTGATGGCCGTCCTTTATGGTAGTAGCACCAGTAGCATATTTATCACCTACGTCCCAGTGTTCAGCGGATGGCGCGGTCATTGGTAACACGGTCTACGAACGATCCTTTATGAGAACTATATTCACTGACATTTCGTCATCCCTGGAGTATCATGTGGCAGTTTCAGCCTGGCGAAGCCCATCCCTTGGCAGCCAAAACTCGGTGCAGAGCACCTCAGAAATAATCTGATCAGATCACAGCCCATATTGCACAAAACGGATCTAAGACCATGCCAGCAAAAGGTAAGGAAAATAGTTATTGAAATGTAACATACATTAAAGCAGCAGAAGAAGGAACAGAGAGGAACAGAGAGGGTATCGGCCAGGAAGATCATGTGCCAACCTAATATTAATTCTGAGAATAATCATCGAGGAATCCTTCGAATGGCAATGCTCTCTACATGGCAAGATTGTGAACTGTCAGAAGGTCTTAGACCCGCTTCACAGAAGATAATGTATTAATATGAGAGAATATTATCAATATCATCAACCTCATTAAAGCCTTATATAATGACTCTAAGTGCACAATTACACATCATGCTGTCAGCGTGTTTTAATGTTGATACAGACGGTAAATATGGTTGCATCATACCCCTCTTCTGTCAAAATAAATATAGACAGGCTCATGAATGAGTGCACATCAGGAATATCGTCTAGCCTATAGTGGATATACGTCAAAGTACTAGACGACCCTTACTTTGCAGACGATGTGACACTATCAAGTACCATATACGAGGAGTTGCAAAGTAAAACAGACAACCTTATATTTGGCAGAGTAAACAGTGAAGAGGTTTAGAACTACAAACACATAAGTCTGTTTAAATGTCCAAATGAATGGCAATACAATAAAAACGCCACCAACTTCACATACATGCTAATCGTAGTGTATAGAGACTATGGGTTCATATGGCAGGGATATGAACCAAGATTACCAAAGCTGCTGCTTTCTTCAACGAAATGAACAATGTATGGAAATGCCAATATCCTTCGATTGTCGTTGGAAATGAAAATCCTTAACTCGAATAGTATCTCAATAAGTATGTGTTGATCGGAAAGCTGTAGGTGCAGACGAAAAAGAGAAACTAAAATAACTCATTAGAGAACATATTCATGGGAAAGGTACGAGGAAAACATTGGAATGAATACAAAATTAATAAAGAAAAAAAAGGAGACATGCAAGAATTTATCTCGACAACCATTAGAAGAACAAAGGGTCATACCTTAGCTATGTGAGAATAACACCAGGAAGACAACAGAAATAAGCACTTAAAATGGAACACATCTGGTGGAGGGAAGGACATGTATGTGGAGAATACTCTTAAGATTAGGACAACCTGCAGCTTTTGAAGCACTAGATGAATGCCGTGTCCAATGAGAGAGAACTATAACTTGTGATTGTGTCAGCCCTATATGACTCATTAAGCACAAATCAATTGAATGATGATGAACACTACACACTGTCCGGTACAAAAAGGTTTTATATCACAGAACTTAATTACCGTACAGCAACATGAGCTTATTTCTGATTACGAGTGTGTAATAACAGTCTTGGATCATTTTATTATTCTCACAAAAGATATAGGCTGTAATCATTTACCATACGCTGAACAGCCTAGCATGCAAGTTATTAAAAAGAACTTTTATTTGATCATCTCATGACTGAAGACTCGAGCCATATCAAATATTAGCAGTCAAAATACAACTGGGATGGATCTTATTTCACTCAACGGTTAAAACGTGGAAGCTAATCACTGATGTTCAGGTCACTAATGCTCAGATCGAGGCTGTGCTTTGTTAACTCGGGTATAGGACCCAAAACAGAAAGCACTGCCTTGAGTTGAACCTTTTCCAACCGGACCTTTGATATGAGTATAGTCAAGTTTTATAAAAAGCGACCCATTTGCTAAAGATGACAATTGTTCTATCTGTGATCTCCCATTCATGCGAAACAATTTTCAACGAGCATTCTGAGATCGGATTGCTAATTCCTTTTTCAATATCCTATAACCGTACCTTCTGATTGTATAGTGTGCTTCAGTTCTTAGATTCTGCTAATTCGACTGATAAACGTCTTGTATAGACCCCTAAGGCCAAAACGAATTAAGCTGCAGTTCTTTTGAAGTATTTGTCAAAAGCATTTGACGTTTTACAGCACAAACACATAATCCAGAAACTGACAACATATGTAGTTTCAAATTCAGCAGTAAACACTATGGCAAATCACCTCTAAAATAGAAAGCGAAGAATTAAAATAGAAAAATCAGCTTATTTATATACAATTGATTTCAACATTTCGATTAGTCACTATAAACCGCCACACTGCATATATCGTAGCGATATGACCGCAAAAGTGTTAAAGATACGTTAAAAATCCAAATCACACACACACACACATACTTTACTAAATATTAACTGAAACACGCGATTTCAAACATTCCTACATTTAGATACAAAGATCTGTTACACATGTACAGTTTATTGTATGCAGCAATTTAGCAAATGTAAGGTGCATGACCAAGGTAATTTTCAGTTTTAGTGACCAGTCCACTTAAGGTGCTAGCGAGTACGGTGATATAACTTATTATAAGGTTACAGTATACCTCTGCTCAAAGTTTCATCGACATATTATTATATTTTAGTTAAATACAATTTGGTTTCTTTTTATTTGCAGAAAGGCAAATGCCATAAAACAAAAACAGAGACAGAGAGATAGAAAATGAGACATGTTTGATTAAATAAACAAGTCTATCTTAGATATAAAAAAGCTGAATGCTTAAACTTGGAGAATTATTTCGCTACCGAAATTCTTTCGAAATGAAAATGTGCCAGATTTTTAAATTAACAACGAATGTCGACCTTTAAAGTAAAAAACAATATGAAAATTTCCCCATATACTGCAGCAAACGATAAATTAGAGAGTTTGTTCTTAATTCCTTCCTTATATTATTTAATATGAATATGCATATGGTTTTTAAATGAAATCTTTCTCTGTGCATTTCTGGGTTGTGGGAATCGTCTTTTTTTCATGGAATAATTATTCTTCGTTGGTATTTACAGTCATTATTTCTCGCAACAGCAAATACATATACTGCTTCCTCCAAAACTCTGCATAATTCTAGCTTGATTAAGACATACGAACTATAATAATTATTAAACAGTTTTTGTAAATGAATATATGCGATGTTTTACCTTGTTAGAATTATTACTGCTATATATTTTTCTTCTCTATTCACCATATAACTTATCACAAATTATCTTTATGAAATGGCTCAAATATGATTTCATGACTTAAAATAAAGTATTCAAACGCCAGCAAATTCAATCCTATTAATGTTTTTTTTTAAAAATTTTAAGAAGTAAATTATGACATACATGTATATTTAATCTGCATTGTTTTTTTATAGTTTTTTTATATGCTATGAATAATTGTGTTATGGAATTGACCTTGTCCAAAATCAATTGGCTTGCGTACCTGACCTAAATCATTTACTATTTTATATTATGTAAATAAATATTACATAGCTAATATTTTCTGGTAGTATGAGTTTAATATTGGGATCATTTTAATAGAAGTAACCATATGTATCTTGGTATGAGTCACGGAGATTGTGTTTATCGTGTTCTTTAATATAATTAGAGTAACAGACATGCTAATTATAACTAAGAGCTTGTAAATATTTGGAACCTTCTAGAAGGTAATTTTCCATTAGGTAATAATTTGTTTTCGAAAATGCTAATTGTGACCTAGATTAGGTAGAGAGGTATAAAATCTTGTTTATTGAAAAATTATTTATTTATGCTTGTCAAGTTTGCAAAGTCGCAGCTATAGAGTCACGTATAAGCTATAATCTGTCTTGGGAATATTACCGCGGCCTTGTGTTTGATGTCTAAAGATTTATGAGGGTTAGTGGTAACCTCTTACGCAAGGTTACCATGTCCAGCCAGAGACCGGAAACATGAGTTGACAAAGGCGACCGGTCGCATCACTTAACAAAGGCTTGCCGTTATGACACATATGTGTTAAAGGTTAGTTCAAGGATGAAAATAAAGTCAACGGGGTGAACGGGGCGTGTTCTTATCCGTCCACACGTTGACATACAGTGAGAGGGACATTGTCCGCTAAGTTTGATTCGATCGATCCACAGCGATATCCAAACAATAATTGAGATAGAGAGCGTGATTGCAATTCACACTTAAATGATACCTTCCGAAATTGTAAAAACTAATTTAGTATTCGCCTGGAAAGATTGAAGATTAATAGGGTTTACTCTAAGAACGAAGCCACTCGCAGTCTGACGGCAGAACTTAGAGGTAGATTCTAAGGAAAGACAAAGCTTCAAAAACGTCAGTAATTTGTTTGCTCGATTTTTTGCGGAATAGTATGGCTTTGTAATTGTAATTATTGGTAGTGTATACACCTAATTACAAGGATATTTTAGTACGTGAAAGTACCTTTGTAGTATTTTGTGTACATGAGTATTTGAGAAATGGGATTCAGCCTTACGTAGAGAATTATGTAGATTGTTAGCTTGTGGTCAGAATTAATTTTCTAATTCGCTATTTGGTTACTTCTTAGTAAACTAGTACATTCATTAATATGGTTATGTTAGAATGTACACATGCTTGAATTGTGAATTTGTAAAATGGTTGAAGTAGGTAAGATTAGTTACATTGCAGGTATGCATATATCACAGCATATATATATCGAACATGTAAGTATTTTGCATGAGTTGTAAGGTAAAGAAATGCATCTGATTACTGTGACATTGTTTAGTATAACAGAATTAGGAACATGTACTGATGTGGCGGAATTTATTGACGTATGTTTAAGAAATAATTGACACCGTGCTGAACTATGACGTTCGTTCTACAATACAAGAACCTATGGGTATCTCGATGTGAACGAATGCGTGACAGAAGAAATTTAATAGCCGTTATCTGATTATGTAGTGTGAGATGAGAGGGCTAAGGAAAAAGAGTATACCGTCCTTGTGTTTTCACATGAAGCCTTTGAGGGGACAGAGAACTTCCGGTTCCATTGGCTCCCGAGTATTCTAGAGCTGGAGACGGAATTGAGATTGTAGCCAAGACAGTCGAAGTCGACAGAAGTGCAGTAATGGGGGAGAAAGTGGAGGAGGAGAAATAGTCAAGAGGAAGAGGAAGATGAAGAGAAGAAATCTGGAGAAAGGTCGGCAAGGAAGAGGAAAAAGGATTGGAAGAAATAAGAGATAGAAAGGATACAACAGATGAGTAGAAATACAAGGACACGTGGAAATAAATCTCACACTGCTAATCAAGTTATGCAATAGGCTTATTAATGGGTCGAACGAAAGGAGTGTAATTAGAAATTTTAGTCATTTGATTATTGAATTGTTATTAAATTGTTATTCATTAAATTTCAACCTTCTTATATATTTAACCATCTAACCGTCGGCATGACTGACTAGGGTCTAGGAGATTTAGATTCAGCTTTCACTAAATTAACTTCCAACAAAATAGAGCCTGTGTGGGACTCCATAATAGTCTAAATAAAGTATTGCGAGCACCCCTGCCCAACTGTACACAATGACTTGATTTGGAATACCAATAAAGTATATTCAGAATTTTATTCTTGCGGACTTGTGTTAGTCATTCTAAGATAATTTGGAATTGCATTTGCAATACCGTAATTTGTAACATTTTCTCTTTGCATTTATCTGTTAAATAAATAGGTTCTTGAATTTTACAAACTTTGTTGGTTCTCAATCTTTTCTATTGCTTATTTTAGGACCACAGAGTCGTCAAAGGAAGTAAACAGACTACATTGTTAACAAAACCAACAATGGATCTGACCCATACTTGTACGTCATATATTCTACTTATTACCAATTAAATCGGAATGAAGAACATGAACGCGTAGCTATGATTGCGAAAATTAAACTACAGCAACAGCAGTAACACTGTATGGTCCTTTTATTCGAGATCATAACACGGAGAATGAGAATGTAGACGAAAAAAAAAACAGTAATACTACATCACAAGTTACGAATAAAAGCCTATAATATGTGTGTGAGTGTGTGTGTGTGTGTGTGTGTGTGTGTGTGTGTGTGTGTGTGTGAATAGAACCTAACGGCTGGAAGAAGACAAGGAATAAAGACCATATGTAAAAACGGCAAGACTCATTTCCTTCTGCACATAAACTTTTTTCTTTTCAGAGGCGATGCTTTCATTTAGACAGTGAAAATATGGATATGTAGCACTTTTTTTATTTATTTATATGTTGTTACAGGCAAGATGAAGTCTTGTCACATGCATGTATTCACTGTATTCAGACAGGAACAATTTTAGGAACTTTCCGTGTCTTCCCATAATAAAAAACCAGAAAACGATGTAAACCGCGCGACATCGCACTGTATCCCGACTCCAAGATTTCTCCAAATCCTTACCCAAACCCTTTGATTTTGTCTACAGAGAAAGAGTGCAGATTGGCTACTTTGAAGGTTTTCAAAATATGGATTTCCAGTAGTCAGGACAGCTTTTGATACTCCATCAAGCACGATCTCAGTTTCTATTTTGTGTACCCACGTAGTCACTGTATTGGTGAAAAAGTATGTCCCCGTCAGCGGGCATACGAAAGCATGCATGCTTGTGTCAAACCCGTTTCCATCGTTGAGCTCAACCATGTCAAATGGGATGGTTTCCTTGTCGCCCAAAGGGATGTTACTAACACCACATTGTGACCAATACACTGAAAAGGCCACGTTATTATGCACCATTCTGCGATTCTTCGGTGCTGCAAACAAATAAATAAAATGCTTACACGTCTCATATTGTTATTATTATTATTGTTCAAGTTTCTCCACGCCTTGTTCTGCCTTACGAAGGCGCTCTTCCATTTGTTCTGTGCGGTCCAGTTTTACTTGATATTCCGCCATTATTTCCATCAGCACGTTTAACTGTCTCTGGAGACTGAGAGAATTTGAATCTTGTTATCGTAACAAACTGCATGTTTGTATAAGACAGATGCAAACAATAAATGAAAAATGACAAGTAAAGTCATGGTGTCTTAGTCGTCTTCCGATCTTTATCTTCAATCGGACACGTAAGATTTAAATAGATAAGACAATAAGGCTTTGCCACAGAATTCATATGCCAAAATACTATTATGCACCACGCCTATAGTGGTACCAATTGGATAAGCCCGGCAGGTTGGAGCTACACATGTAGAAAATATTGGATTCTGAAATAAACAAGAAGACTATCATGTTATTAAACCATTAAGAGTTGTAGTTTATATCAGACTTAAAAATGTGTTATGTTAATTTATAGATAGATCATGCTTTGTATTGTATTATGATTTGTAAAACCTGTAACGTGCGTCAGTGAAAATCTATCTCGTGTGACAAGATAACTCTTACCTACGTCAAATTCCAGCAGAGTTATCTATCTTAAGTTTATCAAATTGACATTCTAAGCTTCCGCTCTTTTTCGCAGTGTGTAACATATTTTAAAATAGTGTTAATAGACGTAAAATGGAGGTGTTATATCCCCTCCCCCAATAAAGCGCTGACCCCAAGACCACCTTCAGGGGCTTGAGACTACCAAACTGTTGTATGTATCTGCGTGTGATTTGGATTTTAACGTAGCTTTAATAACTTTTCAGTGATATCACTACAAAATATGCAGTGTGGGAGCTTATAGTGATTTCTAGCACTGCGGCATCATACCACACACACGTAGCATTATGTTCCACCCAGTTACTTCATCTTAACACCAGGCCGACCAGTCCTAACACAAACCTCTTAATGACGAGCTCCTCACTTGGCGGCTGTTAGTACCATTTTAATAGGAGAGTGTAAAGAAAAGAATAAGCAAATGAAGGATTTTAGCGACGTGTTGTGAAATTTCATTGTCACGATTGGCCGAAAGTTCGGCTCATTTACTCATTTAACAACGGGTTTTGTCACTGCATGACAACTTAAATGCATGGCAACTTGTTTGCATGTACGTGTCAACTGATAATTAACGGCAATTTCAGCCGGATTGTACAATATGCCTTGAAAACACTGTTTACTTGAAAGTAATTACTCCTTAGTTTTAGTTTTAGTTTTAGCTCCAGCATAATTTGGCCTTAACTATACATAAAAAGGTATAACTTAAATGCGTACCGTATTTAATAGTAAGAAAACGAAATATGTACTGGCTGGGCTGCATTGCTATTGACGAGTCTTTACCTTTAAATGTATTTAAAATTACAACGTTGGTTGTGGTGGGATTCTGACTTTTGGCAGTGACGAATAAAAATGTAACTAGCACTAAATTTGATCTTGCACTAGCTACTTCTATACTACTACAAATAAAACGAAACCAACTGATAGAGGCTGAAGACGCTATTGTATTTTATGGGGAGCTTGAGCAAGCGCACAAAGAAATTGAAAAAACAGGTCGAGAAAGCTCAGCGTTGATCCTAGTGTGATATTATGCTCCAGAAATTTATATAAATATTTCAGTGCGTCGGGAATTAGTGGGTAACCAGTATATTTTACCAAGCGTATTTTGGCAGAGGGAAATTTCGTTTTATTTTCATTTCTTGCGCTGTCAAGCAGCATGTTAAGGTAAGCATGATGCCACATATGGTGTAGATGGGTTGGGAAAATCACGCATGCGCTCTGCAGCACATAACCGAGCAAGAGAGAAAGAGGCGAGCTATTTGTTGTCCAAGCTGTTCTATGGTCCAATTGTTCCAGCCGTTTGCGCTGTTCCTTTCCTTTCGGCGGTTTTGGCTGATCAAACATCGCTTATTAAAAATTTCCAGCTAGAATTTTCATGATCACTTCGAGTTCTTCTGCTTTTCCTTTGGCTATCAGTTTGTTTATGTCATCGTTCTTCATGACGGTAGATTTGTCCACTTTATCGAGGATGGTGTATTGAAACACATCATATAAGTAGCTGGATATTGTGTTGAGTTTTGTCTCTTAGAAGACGCAGATTTTGTTGTGCTTTTCAACCTTCAGCTACTGACATTCCGGTCATGGAAAGAAACCCGAAGCTCATCTAAAGGGCAACTGCGATGGCGACAGCAATTGTTGTTGACATCAGACTGATTCCCGCCGCTGCAGTGCCCCAAAACACTATGGCAAGTGCGATGTAAACGCCATCAACTACAGTTCGGCCTCAGCCAGTTAGGATGATTCAGCCACCAAGATTTCTTATGCGAAATTTTGTAGATCTTGAATATTTGTCTATGATATTATTATAGCACCATAAATGGGGAACATACTAATTGATCGTTGGAGGTGCAAAATTTATTTGTCAGCAAGAAACTCTAAACTCTAACCTCTCTCCATGGTGTACCAGCCATACGGCGATGTAGTGAAAGAAATTATCAGTTTTCTTTACATCATTAGATCTGATAATGGCACAGTCTTCAACACGCACACCAACATGCTAGCCAAGAGTTGTAACAAGCGCGCCTTCTGTTTGCTTGGTTATTAATTTTGTTGCATTAACTGATGATCATGAAGAGAAACACTTATATTTTTAAAGATTGCACGATATTTAAACTGGTGAACTCAGTGATACTGTCAAAGGCGCTTCTCCAAACAACACATCCGCATTATAATAGAAATCGCGCCCGCACCCCAGCCCCAACCCCTTCCACGCTTTGCACTCGATAATGCTGGATTTTCTTCCGGCAGCTCAATTGCGATTGGGTACCAGTTTTGTGTATCATGTCGTATTCGAGTCCATATTGGCTCTTTTGTTGTAGTTATTGTGCAGACAGCATCGAGAGGGTGACAAGAATTTATTCAGCACAGAGGGGATGACCGTTATGGGCATCGTGGAGAATGAATGGATACCCAAGATCGACCTCGACCACATAGCCACAATAACCGTGTTATTCCGCTTGTCATTCCCCAAGAAACTGTTTTCCATTGATCCAAAGAAAATCTCCTAAGTGAAGCGGTTGTGACATAGCTAAATCAAAGAGATTATATGAGTGGAGGTAAAGAGTGTAAACGGGCGGCTTCGAGATTTTTCATCTTACCATCTTTTCGGTGAACATGAACACGTCAGGATCTGTAAAGAAGAGTTCTAGTGTCACTCATGATTGCTTGCGTATAACGTCTCAGGAGTCATTATGAGGGGAAATACCAGAGTTGATTGCGTTGGTAATGGTATTTGCACGTGTTGTGTCTGAAATTTTCGAAGATAACCGTGAGTAGGAGTACGTCCGTTTCCTAATGCATGTCATGATAATTGCCAAGGGTTTTGCAACCGAAGTCGTTCCACATCTTGAACGCATTCTGATATTCATCATTTGTAATTTCTGAAAGATGAAGATGGGAACAAAAGGAACCTTGAGGTGGCAATGAGGTTTCATCAAATCTCGCCCACCGATCAATGTATTCCTAGGGATAAATTAATTTCTGTTGGAGTTATTCTGCTTTAACACCGAATTCATTTTCGACATGAGTTAAACTTAGGACAGTTTGCAGCCAGTTCTTCAAAGGAAGCCGACATAAACTAAAATGAATCGATCAATCGGAAAGGTACTTTTTCAAAATTGTTGGGGTTGCATCTGATTTGAGTTCCCACTTTGGAGTGAATGATTTAAACACGTGGATGAGTGGACGCACCCAAGATAAAATGATCATCGTATCCTTGTAGATTTTGCGCTATCATCAGTATGAAGTCTGACTCTTTGAAGCGTAGGTTACAGTCAGCATGAGCAGCTCTTTGATAACATCCTGTGAGATGACAATGGTCTCAGAATGTTTTGTCTTTCATCTTAAAGTACTCTTCGCAGATGTGGCATCGCTGCCCTTCTTTGTGCTGTCGCAGTTGTTGTGGTGCAAATGGAAACAACGTGGCTAAAACGTTTACTATGGATTGGATGCGTTTCCTCTCCGAAATCTGCTTTTAAAAAAACATATAATGCAGTCCTGTCCGCTATGATGACGATAGGGTGAGAACAGATTTCCATCAATAGGTTTTTCGCCGATAGCGCATTGAACGTGTTTATGTTCCACTTGAGTAAAATAATGGTTGTGATTAATAGAGGATCATTGTAATTTTTTTTAGTATGGCTTCTAATCAAAGAAGATGTTACATATGTTTGTAGTGACGTTCGAACTGTAGTGAATCCTCGCGTGGCATCTGAATGGTTTGTAGTTTTTGGCAGCATCCCGACGTGACGCGACGATAGCAATATAAGCAACTATAACATAAATATCATTGATTCTTATGCTGCTTGTACTGAGATCGTCATAATAGGCCAAAGTCTTTTATGTACACGAAATGCTTTTTGTAAAATATTAAATTGATTCCGCGTTGTGAGGCTGTAGGGGAAATCAAAATGGGATAGACAACGAACTAGTTATGACTCGCTTTATTGTCATCGAGTCCGAACACGTTGATGGAAAGTCCATGTTTGAGCTCTTCTAGTTTTACAAGTTTACAAACGTCTTTGAAAGATAATTATGGTATTTTTAATGGTATCGAAATACGACTTGTAGTGGGAAATGTCATCGACATGATGCACGGCTTGATGTAACGCGTGAGGATCACTCACACTAGACGGTAGCCATTATTATTCTTGACATTGATGCATGCTTTGGTGGTGGGAATTGCTTGGGAAGCGATGCATACTTCCACGTAGTGGTGTGAATTTGGAAATATGAAAAGAGACAGAATTGATTCCAGCTAAGACGCTCGCATATACCGAATCTAAATAATCTTCGATGCGGCAATGGACGAATGACCAGGCGACCTCGCAGCTGTGACAGATATCGTCACTGCGATACACCATCAGTGATTTGGCTCTGATACACATGTCGATGCTGTTTTGTTCCTGTACAAAATTATCGTTGAGACCTACTCCAAGCTTGATGATCGTGTGCGTACGTAGTTACGCCTCTATGATAGGTTTGAGAATGAGTTTCAAAAGTTCTTTGCCAACTACACGCGGAAGGATATGGTGATGATCGTAAATAAATCCATTCTCGGCACCTCCGTACCCTTTTCAGCGCATAAAGATGGTGGAAGTGTGATTTAATTATGCTGTAGTTGAAGGACTTGTAGATCGATTTGATTAGTTTTTGCTCTATGTCAGATCGTCACGATCGACTGATGATATGCTGAAGTCGCAGGAGTGTGGAAGTTTTAGCGGTTCTTCCAGTAAGCACTTTGAAATTGTTACTTCATGTACTGTTGCGTGGTAAGAATCTCTTGTTTTGCCAGTGCTCTGTACTCGTTCACGAGCTTACGAGAAGCATTGTCTCTCGACATCGTCTTCATGTCTTCTCTGTACAGTTCGATTAACTCATTCAGAGCTGCATTTGATCTGAGATAGGGTACATGGACACCAAGCATCGATCGAGCAATACTCCTAAGACGATGAGCAGTAGCGTAGCGTAGAACAAAATCTTTCCCTGGATCTGCTTTACGCGATTCCATTGTTACTACTTAATATTCTTGTCTATTCAGCTATTTCTTTAATTGCTTGTTAGTTTCTCATTTTTTTAAAATGCTTGTGAAATTAAATTGAATCTGTTATATAACAAAATCCATCTGCATGGAACTCATGCGTGTGAGTAGTTAACTCAAAACCACACAGAAAAGTGCAAAAAGGTATGCATGAGAGAGTACAGCATTCAGCATGATGCCCTCATCAAGCGAAGTCCGGGGATGAAACCCTGCCTGGGTTGTAAGGAGGATGTTCGAGGTCAGATCCTAGTGAGTCAGCGCTGCGGGGGCGATTAAATGTTACTACGAAACATTAATTACTACCCAGCAATCCAAAGCAAATTAAGCGGCATTCGACGAGTTTCTTTCCAATATGAAGCATGACGCTCTCGTGGAGAGTGCATCTCCTGTTTATTCACTATGAAGACATCAAGAATGGAGGAGTGAGTAGCGTACACACTTAAATCAGGCATGTGGTTAGGTTTAGCACCACTGGATACTCCATTGTTCATTTATTTGTTGGCGGAATCAGGTCTACGATGTATCTTCAGCGTTTTCAGCTTGAAGCTCACCTAGTTGTTCTCACTGGATATTCCGTCGTTCATCTCAACGGAGATAAATCTGATTACAGGCTGTGCAACTTGGAGACAAGACCTGACGGAAGGATAATCTTTTCAAATTAACTCATAAAATAGGTGTTTTTGAGCAGTCTATACATCGGCCAATCTGTAAAAGTAATTAAAGAGCTTGTATCGATTCATGCAAGATTTTCAATGCTTGAAAATGAGATACTTATCGTTGATGATGTTAAGCGTGCCATTGTCGTAGAACTCTTACTGCTGTGCCACCGTGAGCAGCACAAGATAGTTCCCAACCACGTGAAATGCATCTGCGATGGCATACTCGAGATATTTCGATTTTCCATGATGACATCAGTAAGATATCGTGTCTGACCCACTTTGTTGACAAGAAAATGGTCTACCTCATTGTGGCTATCATCCATATCTTCTCTATACTAAGATAATTCCAATATATTCTTTTTGTCAAAGATCTTTTCGACCTGTTTCTGGATAACTCCACACGCTGATCTCGCGAAACAATTCAAAAACTGCTACGCTGCGACGACGTCATCCTCACAAAATGACTTCATGACGTTTCATCTCGATTTGGTTATGATCACGGAACACTATCGCAAAGGCTTTGACGAATTTTACCTTCTTGACTAGTATAACATATCTTTCGCAAAGATCATATATCGTCCTCAAAACGTTTTTCAAGTAGCGCGCGGAATTAAGTCAATGCGTCCTGGAAGACAAGATAAGCCATCAGTCTTTTCAAGATGATGTCCAAGCCCATTCTCACGAAACACGACAAAGTCAAATCAACGCAAGATGTTAAGCAAGATCATTTGCTTGACATGCTGAAATCGATACATCCCAAGCAACAACGATTTGTGACAGAATTAAAACCGACTCCAGAGTTGCCAGAAAGTGACGTTTCCGCAATCATTAGACGAGCCGAAACCGAACTAAAATAAAAGAACAAAAATGACAAAATGACGCAGCTCAAGCAGGAAGAAAATACACGAAAGATGACTTTGCGGAGATGAGATGCGAACTGATAGCAGGACACAAAGAACAAGTGAAAGTGATTATTAAAAAATTAAAAGAGTGCGTCAGTATGTGCTTGAAAACGCAAACGAAGCTTAAGTTTATGAACTCCTAGCGGGCAAGATTCTGTTTAGAAAACGACCTGATAAACCCGATCCACTATGGTTCGAGAAATTTGTGAACGAGGATCTTATGAATTTATTTGGTCACCAAGTCCATGACCAATGACTGCTTCACCAGGATGACAGCACGTAACATAATGACTAGGTTACCCAAAAAGTTACGGTATCTACGCTAGAATGAAAACTGTCGAGGTTAAAATGTAACACTTGACGAGTCTCGTAGACAACGTATGTTAAAGAATACAATCAATCCCTTTCATAGCAGCAAAAAGTCAGAAAAAGGCTTATCAAAAAGAAACTACCCCACCACCTTCTTTAGTGCAACATCTATTCCATCAGGATTAGAGGCTTCTTTGATAAAATAACAAGTGTCGGCTGATCTAGCAGCAGAAGGAATTACCAAAGCCTCACTTCAGGAAGTGGGAAAGTTATTAAAAGAAACTTGCTGTAGAAACTGAAAGAATCAACGTCCTAATGTTTTAGCAGAAAAACAACGTCGGGAAGAGGAGACAAAAAAATGGATTAAAGTGGAAAGATAAAGGTCATACAGAGAAATGATGGCTTTGCACCATAAACCTCACACTCATTAGATGAGAGAGCAGTGGGAGAAAGAGACAGATTCGTTGAGTTTTCAAAAGTTGATAGAGAGAGCAAAATGTCGTGCAGAGAAACTGAAACAGTCACAGTGGAGAGAAAATGACTACGGGAAAAGGCATCCGCTTCTACCACAATCCAGTCGAGATCGTCTTGCGGATAAAGTTGCCGATCGCCCACAATGCAAGTTAAAATTGCTATCCGCGTCTAAACATGCACTTAATATGGGCATGGCAGTCAATATAGAAATAGTGGAAATACTCAATCATCTTCTGGAGAGTCGGCTGGAGACGTCGGACAAGATTTAGTACGAGGACCTGATTTAGTCACATACACTTAAATAATGGCTCTCGAGGACACAACGCTGAAATTTGATTCGCGTTTGGTCCCTTCCATATTGCGATATAATCCTCCGTTGGAATTAGACCAGCAGTTGTCGTATGAGATCGCACTGACCTCCGCCTTTTTATGGAACAGCTTTTTTAACCTCACCGCGAATAACAATCGGTTTTCTTACTGGGCCTCGACTCAATGAAAAACGATAACAATCTCTAGAGGCGGGTACTACATTACAGACATCGCCACATAAATTTCACGACTGATCACCGATAACGGACACACCTCTGCCACCATCAAAACCTAATTAATCTAGGCTAAGTACCAGAATCACACTCTCAGGAGGTTATCGCTTGGGATCTGACATCGCACAGTCGATAAGATCCATTCTGGGTTTTCGCACAGGTACTGTCTTAGATTAAAATCAATTACACGAAGGAGATCCACCCGTCTACATCACCGTAGTCACCAGTGTCCTCATAAACTGCTATATCGCTCATGAACCGTCAGCCTCGGTTGGTCTAAATCGTTATGTATTCCACGTCGATTAACGTTTCCCAATCTCCCCCATACAGATTCGCCTAAACAATTTCATTTACTATCCCATCCCGAACACGTACGCGATCTCGTAAATCACCATGTGGCTCACCGATCAGTCTTGAAATGTAGTCGATAATAAAATCATAGTTAAAGTAAGCAGTGATCAAACGAGTACAAAGACATAACATCTTGGATGGAATTTTATCCATGCTGTTTTCTTCAGTGCGATCAGCACTTCCAGGCGTTGACACAAGAGAAGCTCTCCGATTGCCCTCATGTCAGCAGAAGCGGGGCCAGCGGAGAAGCCTCCGCTATTGTAACGGCGGTCGGAAAAACATGGCAAAATCATTCCTTAGGCAACTACGACTACAATGTTGTCTGCAACAACTATATTGCCACATGAATATCAGTTGTCCGATCTGTCTAGGCAGGCCTTATAGGATCTTCAGAAAACCTCAGAGATACTCAACACTATATCCAAAATAATTTTACAGAACCTGGATATAAAGGTACAAGGTACACATTCTCTTGATGCTTTTATGTCTGGTTATGGAATGAAACGACAATAATAAAACTGATTTCGTTGAGACTCCGATATCATGCAACTACTAATTCATATGCACTAGGAAGGATTCATAATCGAATACACAATAAATATGGAGTTTACAACAAACCAACAGCTATTAAAATAGAGAGGAAAGAGCCAACGCAATCTTTAATCACAAGAAGCAGAAGATGACAGAAAAAGTAAGGATTTTTGGATAAACGTTATCTAGTGCATTATATACTGTAAGGTAACGTTAGTATCGGGAATTCGGAGTTTTGGACTGCGTGATAAAAGTGCTTGAGAAACCCTCTTGGCACTAAACTACTGAGTTGTGGAGATTCTGGACCATTCTGCTCCATTTTAGGAAAATGTAGTTTTTGGCTCACTTTTTTCACGTTTTTCTTGTTTCCGCGGTGATGTCTGTGTATTAAAGCTGTGTTTATATTATAGCGAAGATTTCACTTCCGTGTTATCCATTGAGTGTGGATCGATTGGATTCTAGTCAGGAGGTTCTCAGTAGTATCCTTATACTAGAGTTAAACGAAGAAGAGTTAGGAATGGTTGAAACGTGCGAAGGAGTTGATAGAGTATGCGGATAAGGATTTGAGTTAAGCGCATGAGATGATCTGCTGTGAGGAGAGTGAAAAGAAGATGCGAACAAGGAGTGGGTGAGGCTTAGTTATAGTCAGCAGCGTCCAGTGCAACGGTGCAATCAGCAATACTACACAAAGAATTTGATTTGGCAGATGTCGTTATAGGGCTATGTCTATTGAATTCTGACAATTTGGCAATGCAGTTGGTGACGTACGCTAGGTAATTGTCACTCAAAGGGATTTTGACCTTTGAAATAAAGTGGAACGGTAAATGATTATTTTTCCACGTTTGATACCTGATGGGTACCCGAACACTCTCTAAATCTCATGAAAGTTTATCCCCGCGAAAGCCATAGATATTTCATTACTTCTTTTGTGGAGGTCCCGCTAGAGGTGTAAACACTCATGTGATACGAGTGTGAGGGTAATGGTGGTTACAATCTAGTAGGGTTGTCTGAGACACCATAGGGTATTGAATAAAGCCAAGCAGCACTTTCGTACTGCTCTAGTCTGAAAATACTGCAGAGGGTGATGATATTGCGGCCATTTAAACGGCAGGCAAATCTATAGTAGCGATTGATAAACACATGTTGCCAAGCCTATTTAGTACATTTTCTATTTTCTATAGCAGCGATCGATATACACATTATGCTATGCCTATAATTTTGCCAATGACAGTCTCTACTGTGTGCTGACTTTTTCCACAGGTATAAGTACAGGCAAAAGTATAGTTGAATTGTGAAATATTCTCATTTTCAGGATATCTAGAGTATCGATTTGCAAAACATCTTGAAAGAGTTCATTGTACTTTCAAAAGACGGTGTATATTTTGCAAACGAATAGAATCTCAAGAATGTGACCTGTGTAGGTAAGATGATTACTTGATCATGGTAGCAGTAGCTACTGCATCCGACTCTCCGATTACAACTATTTACTGCACGCGCTAAATCTACAGTTATACTTTCGATTGGGTATGTGTGTGACCAAGATTCATAGAGTGCTTAAATTTCGCCAGATTGCATGAGGTTGGATTGTTAGGATTGATCCATACAGTCAGATTAACACAAGGAACACAGAGGAACAAATGGCACCGCTAGTGGGAAACACCTGGTCTGGTTTGTAATATAACAAAACGCAGCAATGCCATCAAAATGCAACACAGGCAGCTGAATAAGTTATTAAACGGTTGTCAGAGATGCCAGTTAAAGTCAAAGATGTTGGAGAACATGAGGAACTACTTTCTGTACCAAAAGCCAGATACCGGTAATTGATACATACCCCAAAATCAAAATTTTAATAAGGAAGGTCGCCAGTGCTTGAACAAATAATCATTCCTGGCAGGTGTGACTCTAACCCCACAACTGGAAAGATTTAATGATTAAAGACCCATTCAAGAACGTAAAAAGGTTTACGCCAGGTGGGCACGCAAGGAATTTACTGAGGCTAAAAAAAGCCTCTGGCAAGGTGTTCAATTCTTGTTTTAATGCACATTATTTGATGAAAGCTGGCAAAAGTGTACAAATAGTTCCAGATATACAATTGTTTTTATGATACTCTACACAAATAGGATAATATCAACTAGCAGATAAATATACCACAATAGAAGAATATTCGGATCGGTCAGTATTTACTCCTAAAATTGAGGCAGAACAATGTTCACATGATGCAGCCGCACCGCTACATAAAGGTAAGAAGTCTCCACCAGTAATATCACACGAAAAGGAAAGGAACCGACACCGACACATTTATCTCCGACACTGGAAAAAAAACTTAATGAATAGACAAGCAGGTACAAAGGTTGACACAGCAACAGTAATGAAAAGTATATCTGCAAAGGATCAACAACTCCACCAAAACACGGAAAGGGCCTTGGGGTACTTGCACCCGGTGGACTTACTATCCTCCCGAACTTGCGGATCGATTTGAAATACCCGTGGAATCAGTTCGTGCCGGCAACAATGCCCCGAGATAATTAATGAGGTTACATCGATTCGGCAGTGGCTGCTCACCAACATCCTATAAGCAGAGACACAAATCGTGTGTTGGTGCACAAACTTGTTGAAGATATCCACGAAATATGCAACACAGATAACGAGTTCTTACAGAACTGAGACAATGCGTGTGAAGAGGCTCCACATCTTGCGTGACTTCTATGTTTCAATGCAACAAATACAGCCCAGAGCGTGCCCTCGATGATCACCAATCCTCAGAATCAGAAATGAGTGTCACAATTTCTGCACATTTGACCACTTGGTACTCACGCACACTTAAGATCGCAAGGTCGAAGTATCCCATTTCCGTTTGTTTGGTGGTCTGCCCGTGAACAATTAATTTGTATTTTCATCAGATAATGGTACCACGTGTCATACTATCGAAGTTCCCGCTCGGGCGTAAAATATTGCCTCTCAAGGGCGAGGCTTGACGTTTCACCTCCCTGATTCGAATTAACTTTCGCCGCTGGACCGAATTACAACTGTTCTTCCGTCACTTAGAATGAAATTTCCTTGAATTGTATAGAAGCAAATGCTACAAATCGTTAGAGAAATACGTCAACAATTGGCTTTCATGTAGGTGTGTGTGACTATGTTCAGTGTTTAAACTGAAAAAAATTTGAATCATATTCTATTTACTTTAAGCTTTTACGAACTCATTCAAAACTCAACGCAAACAAGAGCATTGTTTTGAGTTGATGAAACTTTCCCTAACTAATACATACAGCTCGAACTGCGCACATTGGCTTCGTGTTGAGTTTACATTAGCCACGCATGGTTTCTTTGATAATGGCGATACAAGTTTTGATACATGGAAAGAATTTACCTGCTCCTTGAAATTGATTTTGGAAGACTTTGTATTAAATATAATAGACTGATATTAAGTCAGACATTCAGTAGTTTTGTTTCCGTCATTCTTATTGACGTCTCCACTTGATTTATGTTGCAGTAGCATTTCTGAACAACAACTCAATCATTTTAATGGAAAATTACACCAACCTGTAAACAAGGTCAGGTCTTGAACTTAAATTCAAATAAACATCATGAAAAAGATCAGGTAGACAATATAATTTTCACGCCAAATTACAAGGTCCTCAACTCAAATCCAAGTAGGCATATTTTTAAGAAAATTACATTAATCAAGTGGGTCCAAACATTTAGCCTCGATTACCGACAAAGGCCAAGCACACTCCACAAATTAAATATACATAACACCTCTCCTCATAACGAGAAAGAAAGATTTGAAGAAGGAAGCTATCTTTTACATATTAGTCAGTTATACATAGGATAATCAAATAACTTCAAATTGCATAGAAGGATGTGTTATGAATTAAACAATATATGCATAAAGCGTATTTCTTATTTCTAAAAAGTCAAAATGTATCTGCAGTCAGATCATCTTTTCATTGTATGTGCCTAATATAAATGTTTATTCCTGCAACATCACGCTCTACCGTATCAAACACTGATTTTTGTTTTTTGTTTTACTGATAACGGTAAGGGATTCTGATCACTAAATACACAAATTCGGAGAACTAGTATAATAAAGCCAATATCAAAGCGAGACATTCTTTCTCGATTTCAGAATAGTGTCTCTGGTGCATGTTTAGTTTTTCCGAACAATAGCACAATGAATGATCCAAATAATTTTTGTCTTCCACAATCAAGACTCCACCAACCTTTACAAGTTATTTCTATATCTGCCTACTTCTTGTTTTAATCGTATAATTTAAATCATTTACATTATTTTCAATTGGGGGTACGGACGAAAAAATTTAGCAAGAAGAGGATTGTGAGATATGGTAAAGAATTACACAGCTCTTTCACCGTGTTAAAGCTCCTTTCCTATGTATTTTTGTAATACCTTTATTTCATTTTTCACTGAACAGCTTGATATTTCACAGGAATGACAACTTATTTTGGAAATCAGATACACGGTAAAGAAGATTAACTTAAAATCTTCATTGAAAAAAGTTTCTCTTTTAGAAGCTTCAATTATGCGCTGAAAGTATGTCCAAACCAATGTTGTTACTATATTCTCTAATTATTGTAATATTATTAATGGCGTATTCATAACTGGTTTAGTTATTTACACTGAGTGGACTAGTCAACGTCAACGATTATATGATGACTTTCTCGAAGAAGCTTAACGTTTTGATCCAAAATAAATCACGAGTAGTTACATTGTTTTTAAAAAACTGGACACCTATTTGAAAAATCATACAAGATTTTGAGCTTCTTTGACAAACATGTATGATGCATTTAAGGTAAATATCTATTTGATCTGGTCTGTAACTTTAGAAATACCCCCATTTTTGGGGCAATTTGAATTGCTTATTAGATATATCCAGATTCTTCAAACTACCATACGCATGTATAGGTGAACTTTTCGTCTTAGATAGATAAATAGATAGATATAGAGAGAGATAGATAGACAGCAGGCAGGCAGGCAGGCAGACAGACACACAGACAGACAGACAGACAGATAGATAGATAGATAGATAGATAGATAGATAGATAGATAGATAGAGAGATAGATAGATATTGCTACAACTCTAATTATGATCAAGAAAAATGCGAAAACAAGACGTTTTATAATATTCAACATTACTGTGTTAAAGCTCGCACAATGATTATTCTGTTGTTGTTTTAATATCATGTTTTAAAGCATCGAAGTTGATTTTTATTTTCTGTGAAGTCTATGATGACCCAGCTGAGATATTCTTCTGAGATAAACTAAACTGGACCAGTCGATTCGATCATCTACGATCCAAATATGTGTATCAGAGATTATTAAACAATGTGATGAATGAATTGTTATTGCGTAGCATAGCGTCCATGGAGTTTTGCCCATAGCTAACGCGCTCTCAACAACACTGACAGGAACTAAAACCATATCATTTAATACAAGATTTTTTTCTTCTGACGATCCTGGTATATCAGCGTCGATATTCTGTCGTCGCGTATATGCTGGTCAAAAACAGTAGATTTGAAACATTTTCTTTATGCAACATACATCTTTGTTTTGTCGAAGTGTATCACGTACTATGTTTCTACTTGCCACTATCAAATCATTTGGTCTCCATAACTTCCTAAAATTGTTTATAGGAGTTTCTGAAATTATTTCACGCAATATTTCACATTGAACTTTATTCGGTTGCAGTCTGATTAAGTTTATAAACTCTCTTAATTCTGGATCAAGTGCTCTATGATCATCAATTATTTCTTCATAAAAATCAACCCAATTCCTGAGCCATTTATGTGGAAAAAATCCAAAAATAGGTGGTGGTTGACCATAATCGCCGCACATTATTACATCAGTATTTGTTGGCAATAATCAATCAAGAAACAGTTTTAACGTTTCTAATGAAACGGTGCATATTTCATCCCAAACACTAATCCTTGGAATATATTTCTCTCCCATTCTTTCAGGAGTCCATTTGTCAAACTTCCATTGAATGAATGTAGGATAAGTGCATTATTTAATATTTCTTTTTCTCATTTTTCTTACGAGTCTGTGTATAGGTGTTAACATAAGTATTTCTGAACAACAGTAAAAGAATAATTTAATCACACGAGCTGTTTTACCAGAACATCCAGATCCGTTAAGATAAACTGTTGTATGTGTAGGTACAGGATCAAATACAGAAGATACAGATGATAATTTTGATATTTTACTTTTTGGGTACTAATTATCCTTAGTTTCAACATCGGCGGATTCAGGATAATTAAGTAATTCTCTTGTTTTATTCTCCATTCGCCCTATGATGCATAAGTGCCAATATATAGTTGTTCTAGCAATTCTGTATTTTTGTTGATATAAAAAGAATCCGCAGGATTCTGACAACAAACTCAGAAACTCTATTTATCATCAATAACAGATTTATCGAAACGTCCGCGAGTATTGAAGATCTGAAATGAGTAAACTGCGGTAACGTACCATCAATATCACTAACAAGTGTACCTAATTTAGATCCGTCTGATTAGTTACCATTACTTCGACTTATAGACGTGTTTCTGTTATTTGGATCAGCAATTATAAATCCTAGTTCAACATCATCTATAATCAATCTTGTGCAATGTCGTTTATGATCATATGATCCTCCTTGGGTGAAATTACCGATTATTTTGCTTATTTGTTAATATTTGTTTCACTTATTGTTTGGTTGTTTTGGCAATTGAACATGCATAGAAACACCTCTAAATTGTTTTAATATTTTTAGCAGCATCAAGTAAATCAAACTTTGACATTGGACGAATTAACGAACTGTTCCTGGAAGTCTCAGACCATTTCAGTATCGATAAGGTGTTCCTGGTAATCTTGGACCTCTTCCCCTTTCTTTAAATCCCTTTCCCCTTACTTTATCTATTGCTTTAAAGCCATAGGTGTATATGTACTGATAGCTTCAGTTACAACTTTTGGTTCAGGTTCAGGTTTTTGTCGTGGTTGAGGAGATCGTGGTAGTTGAGGGAGTTGAGGAAGTCGTCGTGGTCCAGGATATCGTGGTTCAGCTTCAGTTACAATTTGTAATTCTTGAGGTTGTTCTCTATTTCTTACTTGTTTAAATTTTCGAAAATCAGGATCATCATCGTTGGAAGAATCTTGTTTAGTAGAGATGAGATATACATCTCTAACCCAATCATCTCTTGTCCAAGAATCAGCAAATTTCGTTCTTACATAGTTACCCGTATATTTATATTTGCAGCAATGTCATATACTTCCTAGTTTTTTTCTAAGTTGTTGCTCTATCGCTAAATAATTATTTATTTCAGTTATATATGCAATATAAACAAAATCACCTGTCCTAACTTGCTTACCGCCTTTTCTTATTCGAAATATCCAATGGTACCAAGTATCTCTTGGCACTGGCTTATCAGCATTATTCAATTTGTATGCATTTTTTTCTGTAATTATAACTCGTAGCAGCAAATACAACTAAATGTGCTGCTGTTTGCTGTTTTCTATTATTGTCTTAATAGTATCTGCAGTAAAGTTTTCAAGCATTTCAACTTTTTCTATTCTTGTTCATGGTTTTGGTCCTTCACCGATAATTCCTTCACGTTCTTCTTCAAGTTGAGAAGGAGTAGGTTGAGCGGAAGCTATAGATGCAAGATCTTTATAAATCTTTGTTTGTTTGTTCAGTTCCTTTTGCTATCTTTGCAGTTTGATCAGTAGCTTGTTTTACTGCCGGAAGAAACTTTTCATTACGTTCTTAAACTCTTTCAGCAACCTTTGTGACTTGTTTAAAAAAAGTGTTATTTACCTTCTGCATATTCAACTTGTGCTTTTTATCGTTATTGCCGTTTTGGTTTGAGAGCATCACGAACAGGGATATATTTTCTGATCGTTGCTAAACTTTCTCGAGCAAGTCTACTAATGTAAGATTCCATTTTTGATATAATAAAGATTTATTTACTCACATATTTGACCGCTCCGGTGGCCAGGTGGTTAGAGCGTCCGGATGCGTGAGGTAGTGGGTTCGATCTCCGGCCGAGTCATACCAAAGACTTATAAAAATGGTACTAACAGCTGCCTCGCTAGACGCTCAGCATCAAGAGGTTAGTGTTAGGACTGATCGGCCTGGTGTCAGGATAATGTGACTGGGTGGGACATCATGCTACATGTCTGTGGCATGATGCCCCAGTGCTAGACATCACTATAAACTGCCACATTTCAGACATCGTAGCGATATGACTGAAAAATTGGTAAAGCTACGTTAAAAATGCAAATCACATCATACAACACAAAACACACTCACATATTTATAGCAGCCGAGTAGCGGCGACCTCAATGAAACGTCTGGCGGATAAACGAACGCACATACAAATTTAGAAAAAAAACACGAGCGACAAAGATAAAGTAACAAAACAATCTAACCCAATTAGAGAATCTCTTGCTAAGTTAGAGGCATCGGTTTGACATTACTGACCTTATTTTTCATTTTTTCCTATGCGGCTTTAATTTAAAAAATGACGTTTTAGCAAATGGTCTGTTCATCTCCTCTGCTGCTAAATGTTTCAAACACATGCAGGTCTAGAAAATGCCATATCTTTTCCTCTACACAAAAGGAAACTGAATTAGTACCGTGAATCCTATAGACAGCTACGGCAATACAGTGACTCCACATCTGCTAGTGCAATTAACTTTACTATAAATGCAATCATATGGTTCAATTTGTGGATAACAAGCAAAATCAATACCTATTGTAAACCACAGAATTTCAGTGGAATAGTAAACACCTTTTTAGATATGTCATTTGTTGCCAAGAAGGGGAGACGGGAAACAATGTGTAGGTTTGACTATGTTAGGTGGAGTGTTTTGCACTTTGGTTTATATCTAAGCAATACGTATATAAAATGCATACAATATACCTTTTATAGAGTAATTACAGTAAGCAATATGATATTTCCTCGATGTGTTTTGAAACATAATGCTTCAGATATGGTCACCAAGGTCTCTTCCACCATGCTTAATGGTGATGGCCTCTAATGACTTTGCATCCCACTAATGTCTTTTATTGAATGATTTGGAAGTTAATATTTTACAGTTTAATGGACTTATTTCTACCTTAATTTACTTTTAAATTAGATGTCATCTTTGAGGAATTTTAGGTAATTATTGCCATTTGAATCTCTTTTTCTGTAATATTTCATGTACATATAAATGGTCATCTTGACCTTTAACTCATTAGTTACATAACATGACAAGGCTGGTAGCATATTTCAATTTT
This sequence comes from Sinohyriopsis cumingii, assembly GCA_028554795.2. NCBI lineage: Eukaryota > Metazoa > Mollusca > Bivalvia > Unionida > Unionidae > Sinohyriopsis > Sinohyriopsis cumingii. The sequence goes on from CM068838.1 coordinate 41,636,628, forward strand.
AAATGGAAGAGCTATACATGGTAATATTATAAAAGATGATTCTTATTAGCTTTAATAATTGTCTCTGATTTTCTTAAATATAGCTCAAATATTTAAATGTTGCCTGCAATGCGCCATTGATATCTAGGTGAACATGAACTTACAATATAATTTGATATTTACTGACGTACTCTTTGACAAGCAGAACTATAAATTTTGATTACCTATGTATTGAACTATTATTCCTAGGGCTGTAAAACAAATCAATGCAGAATAAAGGACACACGGTACTAATGATATGGAAAAATGGGAACCAGCTTGGCAATGGGTGAACCTAAGTTTATATGGATTTGGCTGACCAGGATTGATTAATAACGTACGTTATATTTTAGGAAAATGAATGTTATGAGAGCTTATCCTAGTTGTACGTGAACAGAAATAAATAAATTGTTTTACTGATGGAATTTCAGTCGTTTAACAGTCTTGAGTTTGGAATACTCATTATTAAAATTAGCACCTGACTCCTTGGTGCGGAATTCAAAGCACACGTTTCAAATACACGTAGGTCCAGAAATCCTTTCCTCTATACAGAAGCTTACATCCAGGTTTCATCTGTGTTGATACATATAGGTTTGATCATGAGCACCCTGAAATTTTAAGTTATTGATTTTTTAATATCATGGTGTTTGCATAAGTTTACTATGGGAATTGAATTAGTACCGTGAGTCGTATACTAACCTCACTTGTGAATTCACTCCCCACTTCTTCTTGTACATTTACGTAAATCTTGCACTCACGTGTGTTAATCGAGGTTAAGTAGTGTAGTAAAGGCATAATGTGTTGACCTATATCCAATATACCCATTGCGATACTACTCTCATACAGTTTTGTATACCTGTTACAAGCGGTACATAGTTTAACTGAAAAAATCTTCTGCCTTAAATATAACAGTAAATTTGTTCAAGTATGATTTTAACTCTTAGGAAAATAATAATCATGTTTCACAGTAACGGATAAATCTAGCATTAATTAGTACATGTATTGATTAGTACGTTAAGTAGAATTGACCAGTTCTGATTCACGAAAACACAGCTGGATCAGCTTAATGAGACCTAACAAAAGAGTGCCTCACTGACATTAAAGTCTTCAAATTGACATAAATGCGAAAACCCGGTGGAATATTTGCATTCCTGCTAGCTATCAGAGATGGCTTTGGAAAATGCTGTTGGTGGAAACACAAGTGAATGAAAAATAGAGGTCGTCAACTACATGGAACGTCTCAAGAGGGCCTCTGCAAAGAGCCTCGCTGTTAACCAGTCTTCATTTAGTGGTTTCGGTATTGTCAAACATTTCCAATGTGTCTTCATGCGAAATCTACCAGCGTCGATAATAACGTGCACACGAGAAACCAAATCGCCAACCTGAATTCGACAACAGCGCATCGAACTCATCGTAACGCCTATACATATTTTATATATTGACTCTTGTACGATTGCATCACCACTGGAAGTTGTTGATTTTTTGCATAGATCAAAAACGTGTCTATCGCTGTTTTATTCAACACTGTTTTTGCAAACTTGGCACCGGGCCAGTATTTGAGACTCGTGATGTTGAAGCATTGCGTCCACTCGGTAGTTCACCAACACCACTCGTGCATGTTGATTTTACCTTGTCATTTAAAAAGCACGCTTAATAGTATACAGGATGCCTATTGTGGTATATGCTGGCATTACTCAACCCGATGTGACGCTGGTGTGGATCTGAGTATGTTTGCCACCATTACATATTTGATTGAATTAAGTATGAGGATTGTTATTCACGTTGATCCGAACGAGCTTTTGAATTTCCATTATCAAACTGGAAAACTTAAAACGTCTAGAGTGGACATACAAATGTTTCCTTTGAAGCTTCCAACCGCCGTCGCAAACAACCTGACCCAAATCAACGAAATGGGAGAAATCATAGACGCTAGTGTTTTATTTGCCTATATCAAAGAATATGTCGACACAAAAACGAAATCGAAATTAAAAACGTTTTGGTGATGAATGAATGGGAATGTCGGGAGATAATAATAATGATAAATGATCAGAGGAATATTGATTGCTAATATCGTAATTGATATGTGTTCCACTTGTCGATACTTGAAGATGTTGTTAACAACCCCTCGTATGCAATGAGAACAATCTCGCTTGGAATCAACACTTTGGAGCACACTTGTGTAATAATAGTAGTTCGAAACCAATTTAGAATCATTTATGAGCAAGCGAAACGCTCGGTCGTTAACTTAAAAGCAGGACAAAGAGTCAATGATGAATTGAAATCCACAGATAAAACCTAGCTGGCTTTCATTGCTCGTTGATCACGTTGCACCAACATTTACTCAACCCAGAAGACACATATATCTACGCACTTGTTCTTGTGTGTGTGGGTGAAGACGAAAACGATAGTTTCAGATATTAGTCATCAGCGTGATCAGTAAGGTTTTTCATGAACCTGTCCCGAAGAACTCACAATCGCTGGAAATTAAAATATTCTCCAGAAAGCTATGTTCTATGATTGTACGGCAGTTATAACAGAAGAAAGGAATAACTGTTTAGAAGTGTGTGTGCTTGTTTCACCTGTAGAAGGCCCAACCTCATGATCACATGAATGATGGAAGAACTATGGAGATGACAGACCATCAGCTTTACCGACTTGAAGGGAAAAAAAACAATCGAAGCGAAACAACTACTGCTAAATGAAATCACCAAGAAACCCGTACTTGTCCGGAAATACGAACGCTTTTGTGTGGTCGCAGACGCTATTTGAGGGATCACCACTACTGGCACTGAGGTTACTGAAATTTAGACCAAAACAAACTATCACAGGCACACCAACTGAATTTGTTCATGGAGGTATATCCGTAGTAACCTGTGTGACTAACGGTGATGGTAAAATCTCACTGCAGCTGCATCTGCGAATACGTGTTTATTCAAAACTACTTGCGGCGAATCGAAGCAGCCTTAATACAAATACTTACCTTTATACGCTGGCGCCCAAAGATAAAACAATTGTCACGTTTGAGGTCGACGTCGTCTTGGCAAAAATGGCAACTGTTTGTCATTATATATTCATCTGCCCATCAGCCTATTGGTCTGACTACAGGATTTATGTTTTATGTTATATGATTGACCTTTGTCCGTGACTGAAGCTAGAGTTTTGGCCTACCTGTTATTTGTCATCTGTAAATATATTTATTAAAAACTGAGTTCAAGACTTTACCTTTTCATGAGCTACGTATGTTTTAAAAAGCGAACTAGCTGAAAATATTATGAAAATGTCCATTGGAAATGACACATATCCATGGCATTTTGTTGTTTCATAGGTCAGGTGACAGTTTATATGTAAAGAACTAAGTAAACAAGTATTCATCCTTGTCTTAAGTTCAGTCACTAGAATCATTCACTTTCAGGTTTAATTTGAGAGGAATCATTTCTTTAAATCATTCATTGGACTTACAAAGTGTTTTATGACTCCTTGGACTAAAATGCTCTTTCAGATTTTTGAGGATTCATTCAAAGACATTCTAGATTATAGCATTTTCGTACTTCAAGGCAATTTGTTCATCAGCACATTCAAAACGATTGGTACAGCAACCCACTCGAAATTGTTGAAACTCATTCGGAACATTCAAAAACTTTGGACCTGTAATATTCCCATTAATTGGGATTAAATTCACAATACTATGTTCTCCTTTTACATTTTTAACTTTTAACTTTGAGTAAATAAAGTGATTTGTTGATTTTACTAGAATATTGTTTCTTAGTTTCTCTGTGTTACTTAAACGAGTATTAACAAAATGAGAAGACAAATATTGTTGAGTAATGACACATTTTTTTTATCTGTTCGCCCTCAATAGGAAGGGGAGGAAGGAAATAGATGGAAAAGAAGAAAATTTTAATAAGCATATATATATATATATATATATATATATATATATATATATATATATATATATATATATATAAGGGCTCCGTTACCTGTGGAATCAAGTCATTTCCAATTTACAATAAAAATGAAGCGATTTCACGATTTCAGTGAGAGAGAAGAAAAAAGAGGCAACGACGTGACATATTGCATCGTACATAAGAAGTGTTGCCTCAAATCCATACGAGCGTTTTAAAAAACGGCGTGAATGAGCCTGAATCAACCACTTTCAAGCATATTCCCAGGCCAAGATAATTCAACCAGTACCGTCCCGAAATCATTACCAAATTCGTGAGACGGAAAAACTCTCGTGAAACTTTTGAACTTCTTCTTACACATACACAGTGAAATTTAAAGATTCCAGGTCCAAGGTGCAGCTCAAGAAAGCAGGTTTCAATACAGATTTGTGGCATTTCTTGTTAATAACACTGAAGCAACAATGCCAAGCCAAAGAAGACTATCGTTTGTGACTTTTCATTCATCACAGCAGTTTGATGACGCCCATATGGATCGAGTGTATCAGCCAGGCAGAACTGATAGCCTTCCAGATTCATCCACAAGATTCAACTCGATCAGCAATCCAACGACCTATTTCACATTACATATGACAAAGCTACACTTTACATGACCCATTTTTTAATCCAAAATTGCATTGTTCATACATCTGTCTTGATTTTTGCAAACTTAATAACTACTCACACACGCAGATACGTTTGAAGATGATGTGTAAGGGATGTTGGATGGTATATATATATTGTGATGGATAGTAATTTGTGTGTCTAAGGTATAGTGTGGTTTCATCCCTTTTTATTACGTTCTTAAGTTAACACATTTTATACCTCTCATGTGGCCTAGTAGTTAGAGTGTCTGCCTCGGATGCGGCAGGTAGAGGGTTCGAAGTCCGGCCGAGTCATAAAAAATACTTTAAAATCGTACTAACAGCTGCCTTGCTTGGCTCTCAGCATTAGGAGGTTAGTGTTCGGACTGGACGACCTGGTGACAGCTCCCTCGCTAGGCGCTCAGCATTAAAAGGTTAACATCAGGACTGGTAGACCTGGTGTTAGTATAACGTGACTGGGTGGGACATCATACTTCATATATGCGGAATGATGCTCCAGTGTTACACATCAGTATAAACTGCCACACTGTTGACATTGTAGCGCTATGATTGTAACATTGTTAAAGCTACGTTAAACATCCAAAATCACACACACTAAGCTAACAAACAGCGCATTGAATATGTCGATAGCTGTTGGATGGTATAGATGATTTGATGGATAGTATTGTTATCTTGTAAGGGATGGTAATTTTGTGAGATTTGTGCATTTCTTTCATTTTCTTTGTTAAATATCTAAGCTAAAGCAACGCGATTTGTATAATTTGTGTGTAAGGGACATTGTATGCTTTGGACAGCGTATGTGTGATTGTTTGTTAGTGAGATCTCATCTCCCGCTCGTATGCTTTAAGCTAACAAAAGGCGTTTAAGATTATGTGTATGGGGTGCAAAATGGTATATGTGATGTGTTGGATAATATTTATGTGGTGTGATGGATAGTAATTTTGTGAGATTAGATGTAGTTCGCTTTTAACCCTGATGGATGGTGTGTGTGTGTGTATGTATGTGTGTGGAGCGTACACCGGACGTTTTGGATTGTGTGTATTCATTTATTTCTTTGCTTGTTTATGTGGACAACTTCAGCTTAAAACCCCTTATTCTTAACCTTTCCTATGTGACTCCTAAACCTATTTGACTCTATAAACATTATGACCCTATAAATCCGGTTAACCGTATAAACCTGTATGACGCTGTACATCCTTTTAAAACTAGAAACATATAACATAATAGCATAACATTTTATTTACCTGACTAAGAGTAACTCGTCTTGAGGTAAATCCGAACACTGTTGCTAAGTTTTCCCCTCCCAAATGAGGTCAGCCACTTGTAACACTGCTCCCATTGGACTCCATAAAAGGTTTTGACTAAATAATTTCTCGTATGACCCAGTATATTTTCCCACCATTTTCTCTATATAAAACAATATTACCCCAAGTCGCTGCTGACTTTGTTTGCGACTTGGTTAGGAGATAAGTTTTGGCCCTCATCTTAGACCTCATATTGTGTCTTAAGTTTTATATTGAGGTTCTTTATGTCAGAATTATTTATTCCTATCTGATTATCTATAGTGTAATCAGACTTCTATTTGTGTTCATTTTAATTTAAAAGGATTTATTTTTAAATAATTCACTAGAATAACAAAGAAGTATATTCGAACTAAATAACTATTTGGGTATTAGTTTGAATTCATTTAGAGACATTTTGGATAATAGCGTTGTGATATTTCAAGTTTGTTAGCATGTCAACACTAGTCCATGCTATTGGCACTTGAGCACAATCAATATTGGAACTCATTCGGAACACCACTATAACTAACTCGGAAAACTCTATACTTTTGGTTCTCGCTCGCTTCTGTTACTTAGTTTAAAACCACAGAGCCGTAACACTGCTATTGCATTATTAAAACTGCTGCTTCTACAGACTTTAATGACCATGTATATAATTTAACGTTTTTGAAGACGATGACTTCACTCCAGACATGTGAAATACAAACCGTTTTCTAGCCCTAAACTAATGAGTGAACAGAAACGAACAAGAACAATTTCATCAGAATTTTAATTGTACAAGAAAAGCGCATTCATGGGTTATTGCCAGTTTCCTCCCACAGCAAGAATCCGGAAAATGTTGAATACGGTGAGCTCACACACAGAGTTCCGACACTGAAGCTATTCCAAGCACGAACCCAAACCCTCTGGCCTTTCCGACATGTGACGATAACAGTATTACTGCCCTGTCCTATCTCACCCCCAGTTGTTACTATAGCTTTTGTAATATCGTCCAAAACGATCGCAGTCTCAACCTTATCATGGTATCCAGTCATTACGTTGGTAAATTGATAGGCACCGGTTACAGGGCACACAAAAGTGTTACTATGCAAGTCGAAGCCGTTGCCTTCATTGTATTGCACCTGGTCAAACCCGACAACCGAGTCAGCCGTTAAGTTTGTTTGAGTACAGCTTGACCAGTAAACAGAAAATGCCGCATGCGTTGGAACTACCACAGACCCTGGAGCGGCATCTTCCCACAAAAGAAAGCCAGAGAAGGTCGAATAGGGTGAGCTTACACACAGAGATCCTATCCCGAATTTACTCCAAGCTTTAACCCAGACTCGTTCGCCTTTACGACAATGAATAGTGACGGTGTTTCCCCCTTGTCCAATATTACCCCCAGTTGTTATTATTGCTTTAACGGCTCCTTCCAAAACTATAGCGGTTTCCACTTTGTCGTGATAACCAGTCATAATGTTCGTGAAATGATAGGTACCAGACAATGGGCACGTGAAAGTGTGGCTGTGCACGCTAAACGCATTGCCTGCATTGTACTGAATCTGGTCGAACTCGATAATCGAATTCTGAGTCAGTGAAGTTTGGGTACAGCTGGACCAGTAAACTGAAAAAGCTACGTGTACATCAGTTGCCCTCCTTTCCCTGAAACCTGGAAATCAAACACAAATTTGGGTGTTAGTTTCACACGGATTTATTTTTCTTACACAACTCTTCTGTATATAGTAATATATTTAATTGAAACCACACGCATTTTCGACTTACACGGTGCTATATAGTCTCTACCGCTCTAGTATATTCTTTCTACCTTTCTTTCAAGCGCTACAAAACTGATACACCCTCACAGGTGGACAGCTCTATAAAACTTAAATTTACGCCATTAGGTCACGACGTATTTGCAGGGATTCAATCACTCTAATGCTGCTGAATCTAAGATAATTGGTACTCTGCTCTCTGTGTTTTAGCTCTTCAAAGTGTGTGCTAGAAAAAACAACACAACGTCATTCGTTGCTACCGTGTTCTCTCTCATTTATCGTCAAAATACAAGGTAACATTTTTAATACTCACAAATCACTAAAAACAATTTTTTTTAGTTCATGGAAAACGGTGGCCACATTCAGTTAAGTTTTAAAATAACAAAACAAACGTGAATGAAAACGATTGTGGTCAGCCTTTGAAGTGGATAGGTTTTATGTTAACCTATCTTTGTTTCTCCAGCATATGGCTCAGAACAGATATGAGAAAGAAAGAAAAACAACACGAGTTATGGAGGAAACTTAAAAAGAGAGACGTAAATATAGACTAGCGCTTGTAAAGAAGCGTGTGCTTAAAGGCTGCATACCTGAAATGGACCTTTCGTTTGTCTGAAAAATGTTCTCATGAAATTTGGCGGTGTCTTTCAATGAACCATGTACTTTTAGCTCTGGGTCATGAAGACTTTCAGCTGAGGTCGGTTTTCTCGTCTTCATTCCTTCATTGTCGCCAATATCTGTGATATCCGCGACTTTCCCTGAGTTCAATTGTTTCTCCAGCTCATTTATTCGATCCTCTGACTTCTTAATATATGTGTTTGCTAAACGAAGATTGTGTTCTAGTTCAACAACTTTTTCCGCAACCTTTTCTGCCTCCATTAGTCTTTTCTCTAACTGCTCAAATCTGTCTAATTTTAGGTCGCAATCATTTACTCGTTGCTCTACCTTTTCCAGTCTATAAATAATGGATTGATCAGTATCATCCTGAACTCCAATAAATCCTGCATAAGTGCAAACAACTGGAAGCAATATACACTGAATAAATATTATCCACGTCATTTCTAATACGATCTTACAGTTGTTGGTTCAAAAATTAATGTTCAAATACTTACTCCACCAGCTGAAAAGTTTCTTTATATTGGCTTCGAAATGGTAAACAAGATAGGGATGCTCACGCGATCAATAACACATGCTGAAATCTCACCCTACTATTCTAGATTAATATGATTACTGGTGTCCAGCCCTGACACGAAATTGATCCAGATACGATGCATTGGTTTGGATTCCATGACTTATCAATAAATGTAGATTCGAATGTTTCTAGAAAATGTCCTTTACGGCGTTTTCTTAATAGATATGATGGGTAAATATGTAATTACGCTTTGTCAGTTTTGTACGGTAAAAGAGCCACTATATATCATTTCATATATTTATCAAACTAGAGATATAATCAAAATCATCAGTGTTTTGATTCTTAAAATCGTCGTTATCATTGTGGTTCTCATCGCCGTTGTCGTTACCACCATCATCATCGTAGAAGTGGTCATCATCATCATCGTCGTCGTCGTCGTCATCGTCATCCAATCATTCATCCAAGCATTTATTTACTTCCGCCAGAATGTCTGAGTGTGCGTCTGTTTTCCTAACGTCACCACTTTCTTTGCGTATTTGTATCTTCCTCGTTCATAAGACCGACTAATTCAGTAATTCACACTGGGACAGATTCAAATGTTTTTCATGTAGTTTTGAGTGAAGTTGGTGGGCAGAGTATGGAAATGTAAATTCTACGGATAATGTTTGTATGAAGTTGGTGGGCAGAGTATGGAATTGTAAATTCTACGGATAATGTTTGTTTGAAGTTGGTGGGCAGAGTATGGAATTGTAACTTCTACGGATATGTTTGTGTGAAGTTGGTGGGCAGAGTATGGAATTGTAAACTCTACGGATAATGTTTGTGTGAAGTTGGTGGGCAGAGTTTGGAATTGTAAATTCTACGGATAATGTTTGTGTGAAGTTGGTGGGCAGAGGATGGAATTGTAAATTCTACGGATAATGTTTGTTTGAAGTTGGTGGGCAGAGTATGGAATTGTAAAATCTACGGATAATGTTTGTGTGAAGTTGGTGAGCAGAGTATGGAATTGTAAATTCTACGGATAATGTTTGTGTGAAGTTGGTGGGCAGAGTATGGAATTGTAAATTCTACGGATAATGTTTGTGTGAAGTTGGTGGGCAGAGTATGGAATTATAAACTCTACGGATAATGTGTGTGAAGTTGATGGGCAGAGTATGGAATTGTAGACTCTACGGATAATGTTTGTGTGAAGTTGGTAGAGTCCCTAGTTCGGACCGTAATATCCAAGAATGGTTAGATTTCCATAACCTGCACAACACACATAAACACACACGCGCGCACGTATGTGCTGACTTCTTATAGAAGGAAACCCAACATTAATTATGACTTATTCTAGAACTGGTAGAAAATAGCTTTGAATTTGATCAATGCAATAAATTGTCCCCATTTAAAAGTTTCGTGATTTTAAATATTCATCTTGTAGACTGGTAACTCTTATAGAAAAAATTACTAGTAGCCCTTTTATTGACACGAATAAATTCGTGCATTAAGTAAACATATTTTCCTAAATTAGCGCGCATTTGACTGGCATCGTTGCTGGTTTTATGAAATATATGTTTCTTGAACTAAAGATTGGTCGCTACTACTAGTATCAGTCTAATATTACTTTTCTAGAACCTGAATACATTTGTTAAGACGGAAGTTCTCATCTGTAGTGTTGTTGTTGTTGTAGGGTTTAACGCCATTTTTCAGCACACGATAGGCTATACATGGCGGTCAGTATTAATGGTGGAGGAAGAACCACCGACCCACGATAAGCTACTGGCAAGCTTTCTCACATACGCACATTGGCTGAATCCGAGACTCGAACCCACGCAGACAGAGGAGAGATGGCAGTGATCTGTAACGGAGAGCGCTTTAGACCACTCGGCCACTCGGGGACCCTCTAATCTGTAGTGTATGTACGTGTTAGTCATCAAGTACGTACACGTAATTATCACGTACGTACGTGTTATTATGAAGTCCATGAATATGCCTGTTATTATCAATTATGTATATGACAGTTATGACATTTATTATTTTGGATGTTTACATAGTCTTTACCAAATTTAATCAGAGACCGTTTGGTTAAACAATCCTTCAAATTTAGTATAAACGTGTTATTGACAAACATTACTGGTCAAGAAGTTTTGAATTTAAAAATCGTTTTTTTTTTTTAAAATAAGAAATCTTCTATTCTTTATTATCTATGCTTTGCTTTAAAATGTGTACCCTTTTTCATATTAATTAGGTCGTGCCCACTAGTCTCAACAACCAACCCTGACCTCATATTAGGATATACTTGGCATTGCAATATGGTCCTTAAGGTAGATGAACACATGCTGAATCTCCATTCTTGTGTTTGCAAGAGGAGGTGTGTCAAGTTAGAAATGTTAGTATCTAGTTAATACAAACCAATGTATGTGAATAAATATCGACCATGAATGACAAGAAAGTTTTTAAAACAAATTAAAAACTGCAGCCAAGACTCTATTTTCCTATGACACAATTTGGGTACTGCCTGTGCTGCACAACCAATTTAGACACGTGTGGCTTGTCTTCGATGCCAAATAATCGCATGTATGTACACACCTGTTTAGGGTTCAGTTAGTTAATTGAGGAAGGGCACTCACCCCAAGTACAGTTTATTTATAGATCATAAATCGAATGCAAATTTCTGTGGTATTCAAACTTTGCTTATCTTGGTGGGTTTTGAATTAGACTGAAAAATATGTTATAATGGGAACATAACAGACAATGCGGACGTGATATCCCTCGTGTACAACGGACTAAATGTGCGCATTGTTCAGGTATGGGCGATAAATTACACTGGTCAACAGTGAAATCATTACTGACTTGAAAAGGCCCTAATCTGTAGTATTTTGGTGTGCCGAACACGAATATAACCGTGAAAAATTTGTATTGGCTCTCGTTTTGAAGATATTCATATACCTCATTTTCTATGTTTCACTGTGTAAATTTCTCCAGTAGGACTGCAGCAACATCCGGAATAATGATGTAACATTGCATAATACCATCATGCTCACATCATCCACAGTTGATTGCATCATTTTCTGATGCAATGCAATACTAATGCCATGCGGCTGCTGAAGTAAGTTGACGTCAGCAGTGTACTATACATGTGTAGGCCTATTATACTAATGCAAGGCGGCTGCTGAAGCTGACGTAAGCAGTGTACTATATAAAGCCCAATCAGATAGGTTCAGCATTTAAAATATTTTAGACGTTGTGCGAGACAGTTCAAGCTACTGTTACATAAAACTTATTATTTTATCCATTTACGTACAATAAAGAACAGTAATGCCTCGAAAGTGTGTTAATACCGCGGACAATTTTTGCTATATTTGTGGGGAAGTGACATTTGCCAACCAGAAGAAAAGTATCAATTCTCAAGTGAAGAAGGCATATCATCTTTACTTCGGATGCAAGGTTGGTGACCAAGACAAGCCTTGGGCTCCGCATATATGCTGTGCTACATGTACAACACAGCTTTCACAGTGGTTGAATTGCAAAAGGTCATCAATGCCGTTTGCAGTCCCAATGGTGTGGAGAGAGCCAAGCAACCACCTAAATGACTGTTACTTCTGCTTGGTTCCTCCTCTTTCCGGCGGAATAACGAAGCGAAAGAAGTCGAGAATAGTCTACCCAAACATTCCGTCTGCATTGAGACCAGTTCCACATGGTGAGGGACTTCCTATTCCAGAACCTCCAGCAGAATATTCTCTTGATTCATCTGACGAAGACAAAGGTGAGTCGACCTGTTCTTCTCCTGGTCCATCAGCATGCAGTGATCCAGATTTTCACTGTGGTGCATCATCAACCCCACACAGAATAACACAGGAAGAACTAAATGACCTGATTCGTGATTTGGACTTATCAAAGAACAAGGCAGAATTGCTAGGATCAAGACTCCAACAATGGAATCTTCTAGAAGAAGATGTCACAATTACTGCATATCGAAAGCGCCACCAGCAATTGGAGCCTTTCTTCAGAAAGGAAAGTAATCTGATATTCTGTTCCGATATTGAGGGCCTCATGAATGCTTTAAAAATCACTCATGACCCACAAGAATGGAGACTATTTGTGGACTCTTCGAAACTGAGTCTCAAGGCTGTGCTTTTGCACGATGGAAACATTCTTCCATCTATTCCAGTAGCGTATGCTGTCCACATGAAAGAGACATACGATAACTTAAGGCAGCTACTGAATTCCATTGAGTATAACAAGTACAGCTGGCACCTCTGTGGTGATTTGAAGGTAGTTCTCCTTTTAATGGGACTGCAGCAAGGATATACAAAATACATGTGTTTCTTATGCGAGTGGGATAGCCGAGCAAAGGAAATGCACTACATGAGGAAGGAATGGACTCACAGGCAGAATGTAGCCATTGGAGAGAAGAATATCCAACACCCAGCTCTGGTTGAGGCTCAGAAAATCTTGCTACCACCCCTTCACATCAAACTAGGTTTGATGAAGAACTTCGTGAAAGCCATTGACCGGACTTTGCCAGCATTCCGATACCTGCATGAAAAATTCCCTCGACTCAGCGAAGCAAAGATTAAAGAGGGAGTTTTTGTGGGTCCTCAGATTCGAGAGCTTTTCAAAGATGACCGGTTCAACAACTTGCTGGAAGGTGACGCGAAACAAGCATGGAATGCTTGTCGCCTAGTTTCTACAAACTTCCTCGGAAATGTTAGGGCAGAAAACTATAAGGAACTAGTAGAAGACATGTTGATGAAGTATAAGAAACTTGGCTGCAATATGTCTCTAAAGATTCACTTCCTTCATTCCCATTTGGATTTCTTTCCTAGCAACTGTGGTATTGTTAGTGATGAACACGGCGAACGTTTTCATCAAGATATCGCAACAATGGAACAAAGATACCAGGGAAAATGGTCCACTACAATGCTGGCTGACTACTGCTGGACACTCCTCAGAGATGCTCCCGAACAGCTGTACAAGAGACAGGCGAAGAAATCTAAGATGTAGTCAATGACTTGATTTTTTATAGGTAGGCTATTACAGTTGACCTTTTACTATTGGAATGCATTTCGTTATGTAAACATTAATTTCTTGCAGATTACAAAAAACTAGAGCCAATTTTGCAATTTGACTGTCATATTCGTGTTCAGCACATAAAAATTGATAAGAATTGACTAATTTTATTTCAGTAACATGACTTTTGTAAAAATTTGTTGTCCAGTGTTACAGGATGTGCACCAGTCATATAGGACATAACAGAAAATAAATTACAGGATGTATACCAGTTATATTAAACATACTGTCTACGGGAAAACATAATAGGATCTAAACCAGACAACTTGCACATAATATTTATGGTAAACAGATGATAGTGTTTATACGAGTCATGTTGGACTTAGTATCTACGGGAAGTAAATGATAGAATAAACCAATCTTGCACATTGTATCTACTAGACATAAATGGTGTGCTTGTAATAGTCATATTGGACATAACATTTGCTAAGAGATAACTGAGAGGGTTCTTTCCAGTCACATTGGACATGTTATATACGAGAGATGATGGGGTTTGCATCAGTTGTATTGGACATCGTCGGGAAATAAATGATAGGGTCTGTATCATTCATCTTGGACATACTGTCTAATGATGTGAATGGGGGTTATTAAGATGTGTTACGGAATAGGGCAAGAAACTAGCTAATGATGAATTACAACGATTATACGTAATGGATTTCTTTGAGGCGTGCAATGTCACCAAGAGTAGTTTTTTTTTTTCTTACCCAATAGTTTAGTGTGCATATCGATGTTAAAAGGGAAATAACTTTGTGAACGAGTAAACAAATGATTTCTAAAATATTTAAAATGACCGTTTACCCTTACACTTTTAAATTTTATCAGCCCAATGTCATTACTTTCTTATACCTATGTGTTGGTGTTCTTCTTGTTTGTCGTTGTACCGGTAACCTTAATTTTTTAGGATCACTGATAAAAGTAAATATAGTTAGCTTTCATCCGTGGTTTGTCCCAATCAGATATAATGCATTATAATACAAAATCTACATATGGAAAGAAAGAAAGAAGTATCATTGTTTATATAAAAGTACATGGGGTAAATCATGTGACTGCCACATAATATAAAGGATTTATATTCCTTTCATCTTATCTTCGCACAAGATTATCATTGTAAAATTATGTGAAAAGAATATTTTTTCTCTTGAAGTTGTCTATCCTACGATTACTTAGTCTACATTTCTTGAAGAACATCAAATAATATAAATAGAAGTGTATCGACAGCGTGACTGTCAGTCAAAATATGGATAGAAGGTAGGTGGAGAAAACAAAACAAAGAAAGGATCTCCATAAAGTCTTGTCCACATAATCTGTTATTAAAAAATATGCCTGATTGCAAAATCACACACACACACACACACACACACACACACACACATCAAGGCGTCCACATTTAATGGAATATTGTGTGACACTGATGACAGAAGTCGAAGCATGGCAGATCTAATGTATTTTGACCTTGATCAATGTCGTATAATCGCAACATGTTGAAAGTAATCCGTCGTTTTATATCATTCATCTTAACCAATGTTTTAGGGTCTATACCATGTGTGTGTGTGTGTGTGTGTGTGTGTGTGTGTGTGTGAGAGAGAGAGAGAGAGAGAGAGAGAGAGAGAGAGAAAGAGAGAGAGAGAGAGAGATTGTTAACGTAGCTTTAACACTTTTTCAGTCATATCGCTACCATGTCTGAAGTGTGGCAGTTTATAGTGATGTCTAGCACTGGGGCATCATGCCGCGGATATGTAGGCTGATGTCCCACCCAGTTACATTATCTTGACACCAGGCCGACCAGTCCTAACACTAACCTCTTAATACTGAGCGCCTAGTGATGCTGTTAGTACCATTGTTATAAGTCTTTGGTATGACTCAGCCAGGGTTCCAACCCGCGACCTTCCGCATCGCAGGCGGACGCTCTAACCAATAGGCCACGGAGCAGTCCCATTACTATGCAGTTGTTCTTTGAGTTTCACTTGAGTCTGTACAAAGTCTTTATAAATGCACCCACATGGTTCTAATGGTAGATTATGAAAGGGCTCCACATAACCATACATTTACAAATATTGAAACTGGAGAAACCGTGGTATGGAGAACCTCAGATTAACTCGTAGTTTTGTGCCTGAGACAGTGTGCTTTTAAATTTTCGTTTTCAAATTTTCATCTTCAATTTTCATTTTCAAATTGACTTTTTCACATTTAATTTCTTCATGTACATTTATGATTTTGATTTTTAATTTTGGGTGGTGATGATGCTTTGGAAAGAAGTTATCATATTGTCTTATTGATCAATCGTATTTTATAACATGATTGAAATGAAAACTTCGTGCTATGGTGCTTCTGTACTTCTTATGTAACAGTAACTTCCTGTTATAATCAGAGTGGTATCATGGCTAAAGGTATAGGACTTTCCTTTGGGTTTGTATGATTTCTTATATTCTCCACAATGATATTTGCTTGTAGTGCCACAAGTAAATTGTAACCTAGTTTGTGGGTTGGACTTTGATTATGTCATTCCACATTCTTGCTCTACTATCTCTGGTGTTCTTTTCAAGATGCGCTGCACCTGTTAATCTGATACATCTACAGGAACATCATGAATATTTAATTCATTCGCTCCATTACCTAACTTCTAAGTGACAAGTAAACAACAAAATGATATGTAATATTTTATACATATCCACAATTACACGTAATAACAGCAATTAGACCTGTCATCATTGTTTCTTGGTTTTTGTTTCAAACTGGGGTTTAACAAAACCAAACTCTATTGTGCCAGAAATTTCCTATTCTGGTCTATATTATGCAAAATATGTAGTGCCAAAATGGCAGAACTAAATGATGAAGCCATACAATCTTCTGACAGTTTGTTAAGTGTTAAGAGAAAGAAGGATTGTTAAACAGATTCAAATTTATCATTAGCCTGTTATGAACTTATTGTCCGTATTATGTTGTTGTTTTTTACGTACGTTGTAATGCGGACTGATAAGCCTCTGAAATGAATCTATATGGCCTCTAACCGTAATTAACATTACGGATGCCATGCCATATTGAAATGGGTAAATATGGCCTCAGTGGAAATTCGGTGATAAAATGTATATAAGATTACCTTTATGAGTATATAAGGCCTCTAACGAAAATATGTAATTAACATAGGATTAACTACAGGGATTACCAAAGCCTCAGGGAGAATTTAACACTGAAGTTAAACTATGCTGGTTTCAAAAATGGCATTTTGGTCTATATGGCCTCCAACTGAAAATATAATCAATGTTTTCCACGTTCGATAAGCAATAAGAGTAATGGCTGGACGGGAATCGTATATTTTGTTTGACTTCTTTATTAACTTCTTTTATGGCTACATCTACTGACGAAGGTGTTGACATTAAATATTTTAATCAAATGAATTCTTGAAGTGTCATTCTGTGTATTGCAGCACATGAGCTTTGAAACGTTTCTTCAAAGTTTTCTGCTGATTTTTGTTTTCCTCGGGGTTCATAACTTTTTTGAAGTCTCTCAGAGTAGGTTTAGCAGCCTTATCTAAATCGTTCCGAGGATTTCCCATCTAAAATTAATTCTCATTCTTTCTTTACGATCTTGGGGTTCAGTGTGTTGTCATTCCAAAAAGGTCTGTCCTTTTTATCTTACTCTTCCAAAACGAGGTCCAACAATCGATCTTAACACGAAATTAAACTGCCTTAAATAATCGCTAAACCTCT
This sequence comes from Sinohyriopsis cumingii, assembly GCA_028554795.2. Taxonomy (NCBI): domain Eukaryota; kingdom Metazoa; phylum Mollusca; class Bivalvia; order Unionida; family Unionidae; genus Sinohyriopsis; species Sinohyriopsis cumingii. Next base: position 41,654,117 of record CM068838.1, read on the forward strand.
TACTAACTTGAGTATGGGCAGCACATGAAGCTTTTTCGACAAAATAAATTGTACCAATTCTTGTTTGAGCAAATAAAGTGAACATGGTTCTGTCTGGTAATTGTTAGGGGATGCCACCTTTTGACTGCCATAGCAACAGGAAGTGCAGCAGATGCCGACTGAGAACAAGTGCAAGTTTCTTTAGAGATGGTTTCCATCTCATCCTCAGATTGGAAACCCTGTTTTTAAGTTAGATAGAGAGGGCAACATTAATAATGGAGAAGTGAAAGGAGGGACGTTGGCAGATAGACGTTTTCGCGTGTCTCATGAGTTTTTTCTACTTGTAATGCCTCTTTTTATTAAAGGAGTCTTTGTCGTTTCAGTTTCTTCTCGACAGGTGCAGATTGTGAACATGCAACAATTCTGTTTTTTTCCTTATATCTAATAGATATTTGGGTACGCTTTATTTTACATTTACATTTTGTTTTGCCGATGAGGCACTATGATTTCATTGTGGAAACAAACAAGTGGCACTTTCTAGAGAACTACTTCCACCTGGTTTCAACATTATTTGTTGTTTTTTTTCTGGTTGGAGTATCGCTTTACGGATTGGCTAGTTGTATTCAAGTTCTTTCATCGTTTCCAAAAAACAGTTACATTTGATGAGTACCGTAAATGATGCCTTGCAAGTAATTCAGCACAGCATATCGTTGGTACTGGCTTCTACCCAAATGTGAACGCACAACTGGAGTTTTGTACAGCACTGATGGTATACAATGCATCAGTTTGGCTGGGAGCTGAGATTGGAAGTATGTCATGTTGAATACTGTTAGAAGGGCTATAGAAGAACTTAACTTTTATAGCTTGTCTCTGTTGCTTGGTTTGGTTTTTTTCACGTCGTTTTGGCGGGTGGGTGGGTCGTTTTCTGTGGGGTTTTTCACATATGAAAATGAGAAAGGCGACTTATTAATGACTAAGACTCCATTGTGAAATAAGCCTAAGAAAATATCAGTTAATCTGCAGGGATATATATTAAATCAAGGAGTAAATACATAAGTGGCTATGCAATAGCATAATCCAGCCAAGGTTCTCCTGTCTACGTAAAACTTTAGATTTTTCTCATAAACAATACTAAATAATGAACATTGATACCGATGGTACGATGTACTTTACTTTGCTGGAGAAAAATAACTTTGAGTAAGGTAAATAATACTGCCATTACAATGGTTTCTTTTTCGTGTCAGCCAAAGTTGAATTCATTCTTCGACTTCTCCAAGAATATAATCAAAGTTGGCGGGAAATGTATAAGTAGAGTCAGATACGATTCCACCATCTTCACGAGGACTTCCTTCTATAAATGATATGGATTATCCATGACTTTCCTTGAGCAATATAAAAGCACACAACTCGATACGTTGGGGAGGACAATCGAACAAAAGTTATGTCTGTTCGATCAAATGTTTGACAAATTTCGGGGTGCTTGAACCTCTGTAGCTAACAATCAGTATATTAAGGGATAATAAAAATACAGTCACTTAAATTATGATGATATGACCTTTCGCCAACCACGTTGAGATCGGAGGATGCTTCCAGAACTCTCTAATAGTTTGAAAATTTTGGAAGTAGTAAGTAAGAGCACGACACGCAGTATGCACATTTTACTTCTTTTGCATGGTTCAACAAAATGATTTCAACTTTCAAAAACCAAGGTGCATGTTTTTCTTTCTTTCATGGATCGCAGACAATATTTTTGGCATAATCAGCCACTTCATTCCTAGCGTCGAAACCAAGACTTCTCCAAAGAGGTATATCCTTCCATTCGTAACTCTCACACAATATGATTTTGCGAATATGTAAAGTTTTTGTTCCAGTGCCTTTGCATGGACTGTTCATAACTTTAAAACAAATTATCTGCAGATAAACGAAATCCCAAAACTGTAGTCACTAATACTGGCGTGCCACGCCCCATCCCATCCCCACCAACAAAAATTCAAATCAACAGTGCCATATTGTGGAATCACCTCTTTCTAAACAAATATGAATCCACTAAGCCTTAGACACTCTTATCGACAAAATTAGTGACATGAAAAACTGTATAAAATATTCGCAGTTGATCAATATCTGATCACTGGATCATTTTCAATGTAAATAGTCTCTTTATATCATTTAAATTCCAGTGCTTCAAAGTATATTCCGTTTCGGATTGAACTGATTTTTGCGTTTGACTTAAATCTGTAAAGGTCTCTGTAACTTCGTTCTAGCGGCTCCTAATGTAAACTTGTAATCTCCTCTTCTAAGGTATCTACATGCATCGTATTCTGCACCGATCAAAGGAAGGTAGCGACAGCAATTTGACCATTTGGATTGTTCAACAAAAGCTGCTCGTGACGTTTCAGCCACAGATGAAACACTCTATCTGGTCTACTTTGGTATTAGGTTCTTCCAGATATTTAAGCAATGTCCTTAATAACTTATAGAATAAACTCGCAAAATCACAATAGCCAAGCTCACGAAAACGTGCATTATTTTTTGAATTGTTATTCTCGATGAGTTTATAGTCTCAGAGTGGTTTGTGAGTGCAACAAGGAGATGCAAGAATGAGCAGACATAAACTCCATCACATTTGGTAGTGGGGGGGGGACATGGTCGTGTTGCGTCACTCATGTCGTAGGGTGTGCAACATCTATATGGTCACAGGGCATCGCATTTTGCTCGACACATGGAACTTGCAGTCCGGAGTGAATCCATTACACTGTTTATTGTCGATTTCATCATTCCCAGTATAATTCTCTGGTAACATTTATATTTCAGCGTTTTAGAAGTTTTCATATTATACAACAGTGCTTATAATGTTACGTGCTGTAAACGGGAAGTCGCACCCATGTATTGTAGTAAAATCTAATACAACGTTTATCATAGGTTAGCTGACGATTTGATTTTTGATTTAATGCTCTGACAACCGTGCAATTTTTTCGACACGTTTTGATATTGATACGATTTTAAGCCTTCTTATAACACACCAAAAAGATTAGCACTTGACTCGAACAATTATTCAGTGTCAGACCTTTCACATTTTTCTCCAGGTGTTTTAACTTCACCAAAATGTCCTGTAACTAACTGATAGCTTAGTTTTCACTTTCCGACGTCTTCGCACTATCATACATTTTCCTATGTTCATGTTGTTGTATCTTTTCCTCTTCTTGTTATGATCAATAGTTGTTCATACTCTCTCCTACTTTGTAAAAGAGTCTCAGACTCTATATTATATGTATGTGTGAAGTCGCCATTGGCTGGTAATGGTGGAGACGGACGTGAAGACTGAATAAGAAAATTAAGTCATGGAAAGATAATAATTACGGAAACCCAAATTGAAGTCATATACCTCTGGACAAATACTCGCTACAGCAGACGTAGTCTTACTTTCACTCAGCATATAAGACGTATTTACTGCAGGCAGTCTCTAACGCAACGTCTTCGTGTCAGCCATTCGAATTTTTAAATCACTGGACATTTGCATTTATTATTATATGACTATTGTATTTACGAGTATGTTTAAGGTACCCAGTACTTTAATCTAAATAATTTTGGTTTTACTTGTATCTGTGATGCATTTAGGAATATAATGCATGCAATTTCAGTTTCTAAAATAGCTATGTGTTTTGGTTCAAATCCTAGCCGAGTCATACCAAAGACTAATAAAATAGTAGTAACAGCTGCCTCGCTAGGCACTCAGCATTAAGAGGTTATTGTTAAGATTGGTTGGCCTAGTGTCAAGATAATGTGATTGGATGAGACAACATGTTACATTTCTGCGGCAGGATGCCCCAGCGCTAGACAGCACTATAAACTGCCACATTACAGACATCGTAGCGCTATGACTGAAACATTGTTAAAGTTACATTAAAAATCCAAAACACACACACTATTTGAATTCAATATACATTTGTATTTGCCAGTTTGTAAAAAGTAGCTAATTTCTATTATTAAAGTTATCTAATGTAAGGCAAAGATTTTTATATTTAATGTCTTAAGACAGGCCTCCCAAAAGATGGCAGAAGATAATGAAACGGTTGTGATCGAATCACCTCCAACATTAAACGAACCATCAGATTACTGATGTGTGCGTATAGCCATATAGAAGAAATCTGACGCTAAGCACAAACCATTACTTACTGGATGATTAATTTGTACCTTGGAGAACATCCATTTGTATTACTAACTGGATGTATTACTAACCGGGTGAATAATTTGTACCTTGGAGAACATCCATTTGTATTACTAACTTGATGTATTACTAACTGGATGACTAATTTGTACCTTGGAGAACATCCATTTGTATTACTAACTGGATGTATTACTAACTGGATGACTAATTTGTACCTTGGAGAACATCCATTTGTATTACTAACTGGATGTATCACCAAATGGATGAATAATTTCTACCTTGGAGAACATCCATTTGTATTACTAACTGGATGTATTACTAAATGGATGACTACTTTGTACCTTGGAGAACATCCATTTGTATTACTAACTGGATGTATTACTAACTGGGTGAATAATTTGTACCTTGGAGAACATCCATTTGTATTACTAACTGGATGTATTACTAAATGGATGACTACTTTGTACCTTGGAGTACATACATTTGTATTACTAACTGGATGTATTACTAACTGGGTGAATAATTTGCACTTGGAGAACATCCATTTGTATTACTAAATGGATGTATTGCTAACTGGATGTATTACTAAATGGATGACTAATTTGTACCTTGGAGAACATCCATTTGTATTACTAAATGGATGTGTTACTAAATGGATGAGCAACTTGTACCTTGGAGAACATCATTTGTATTACTAACTTGATGTATTACTAACTGGGTGAATAATTTGTACCTTGGAGAACATCCATTTGTATTACTAACTGGATGTATTACTAACTGGGTGAATAATTTGTACCTTGGAGAACATCCATTTGTATTACTAACTTGATGTATTATTAACTGGATGACTAATTTGTACCTTGGAGAACATCCATTTGTATTACTAACTGGATGTATTACTAAATGGATGACTAATTTGTACCTTGGAGAACATCCATTTGTATTACTAACTGGATGTATTACTAAATGGATGACTGATTTGGACCTTGGAGAACATCCATTTGTATTACTAACTGGATGTATTACTAAATGGATGACTGATTTGTACCTTGGAGAACATCCATTTGTATTACTAAATGGATGTATTACTAACTGGGTGAATAATTTGTACCTTGGAGAACATCCATTTGTATTACTAACTGGATGTATTACTAAATGGATGACTACTTTGTACCTTGGAGAACATCCATTTGTATTACTAACTGGATGTATAACTAAATGGATGACTAATTTGTACCTTGGAGAACATCCATTTGTATTACTAACTGGATGTATTACTAACTGGGTGAATAATTTGTACCTTGGAGAACATCCATTTGTATTACTAACTGGATGTATTACTAACTGGATGACTAATTTGTACCTTGGAGAACATCCATTTGTATTACTAACTGGATGTATTACTAACTGGGTGAATAATTTGTACCTTGGAGAACATCCATTTGTATTACTAACTTGATGTATTACTAACTGGATGACTAATTTGTACCTTGGAGAACATCCATTTGTATTACTAACTGGATGTATTACTAACTGGGTGAATAATCTGTACCTTGGAGAACATCCATTTGTATTACTAACTGGAGGTATTACTAACTGGATGACTAATTTCTACCTTGGAGAACATCCATTTGTATTACTAACTGGATGTATTACTAAATGGATGACTAATTTGTGCCTTGGAGAACATCCATTTGTATTACTAACTGGATGTATTACTAACCGGGTGAATAATTTGTACCTTGGAGAACATCCATTTGTATTACTAACTTGATGTATTACTAAATGGATGACTACTTTGTACCTTGGAGAACATCCATTTGTATTACTAACTGGATGTATTATTAACTGGGTGAATAATTTGTACCTAGGAAAACATCCATTTGTATTACTAAATGGATGTATTACTAACTGGATGTATTACTAATTGGATGACTAATTTGTACCTTGGAGAACATCCATTTGTATTACTAAATGGATGTGTTACTAAATGGATGAGCAACTTGTACCTTGGAGAACATCATTTGTATTACTAACTGGATGTATTACTAACTGGGTGAATAATTTGTACCTTGGAGAACATCCATTTGTATTACTAACTGGATGTATTACTAAGTGGGTGAATAATTTGTACCTTGGAGAACATCCATTTGTATTACTAACTGGATGTATTACTAACTGGGTGAATAATTTGTACCTTGGAGAACATCCATTTGTATTACTAACTGGATGTATTACTAAATGGATGAATAATTTGTACCTTGGAGAACACTCATTTGTATTACTAACTGGATGCATTACTAACTGGGTGAATAATTTGTACCTTGGAGAACATCCATTTGTATTACTAACTGGATGTATTACTAAATGGATGACTAATTTGTACCTTGGAGAGCATCCATTTGTAATACTAACTGGATGTATTACTAACCGGGTGAATAATTTGTACCTTGGAGAACATCCATTTGTATTACTAACTGGATGTATTACTAAATGGATGACTACTTTGTACCTTGGAGAACATCCATTTGTATTACTAACTGGATGTATTATTAACTGGGTGAATAATTTGTACCTAGGAGAACATCCATTTGTATTACTAAATGGATGTATTACTAACTGGATGTATTACTAATTGGATGACTAATTTGTACCTTGGAGAACATCCATTTGTATTACTAAATGGATGTGTTACTAAATGGATGAGCAACTTGTACCTTGGAGAACATCATTTGTATTACTAACTGGATGTATTACTAACTGGGTGAATAATTTGTACCTTGGAGAACATCCATTTGTATTACTAACTGGATGTATTACTAAGTGGGTGAATAATTTGTACCTTGGAGAACATCCATTTGTATTACTAACTGGATGTATTACTAACTGGGTGAATAATTTGTACCTTGGAGAACATCCATTTGTATTACTAACTGGATGTATTACTAAATGGATGAATAATTTGTACCTTGGAGAACACTCATTTGTATTACTAACTGGATGCATTACTAACTGGGTGAATAATTTGTACCTTGGAGAACATCCATTTGTATTACTAACTGGATGTATTACTAAATGGATGACTAATTTGTACCTTGGAGAACATCCATTTGTATTACTAACAGGATGTATTACTAACTGGGTGAATAATTTATACCTTGGAGAACATCCATTTGTATTACTAACTGGATGTATTACTAAATGGATGGCTACTTTGTACCTTGGAGAACATCCATTTGTATTACTAACTGGATGTATTACTAACTGGATGAATAATTTGTACCTTGAAGAACATCCATTTGTATTACTAACTGGATGTATTACTAACTAGGTGAATAATTTGTACCTTGGAGAACATCCATTTGTGTTACTAAATGGATGACTAATTTGTACCTTGGAGAGCATCCATTTTTATTACTAACTGGATGTATTACTAACTGGGTGAATAATTTGTACCTTGGAGAACATCCATTTGTATTACTAACTGGATGTATTACTAAATGGATGACTAATTTCTACCTTGGAGAACATCCATTTGTATTACTAACTGGATGTATTACTAACTGGGTGAATAATTTGTACCTTGGAGAACATCCATTTGTATTACTAACTGGATGTATTACTAACTGGATGAATAATTTATATATTGGAGAACATCTATTTGTATTACTAACTGGATGTATTACTGACTGGGTGAATAATTTGTACCTTGGAGAACATCCATTTGTATTACTAACTGGATGTATTACTAACTGGGTGAATAATTTGTACCTTGGAGAACATCCATTTGTATTACTAACTGGATGTTTTACTAAATGGATGACTAATTTCTACCTTGGAGAACATCCATTTGTATTACTAACTGGATGTATTACTAACTGGATGTATTTACTAACTGGATGACTAATTTGTACCTTGGAGAACATCCATTTGTATTACTAACTGGATGTATTACTAAATGGATGAATAATTTCTACCTTGGAGAACATCCATTTGTATTACTAACTGGATGTATTACTAACTGGGTGAATAATTTGTACCTTGGAGAACATCCATTTGTATTACTAACTGGATGTTTTACTAAATGGATGACTAATTTCTACCTTGGAGAACATCCATTTGTATTGCTAACTGGACGTATTACTAACTGGATGACTAATTTGTACCCTGGAGAACATCCATTTGTATTACTAACTGGATGTATTACTAACTGGATGAATAATTTGTACCTTGGAGAACATCCATTTGTATTACTAACTGGATGTTTTACTAAATGGATTACTAATTTCTACTTTGGAGAACATCCATTTGTATTACTAACTGGATGTATTACTAACTGGATGTATTACTAACTGGATGACTAATTTGTACCTTGGAGAACATCATTTGTATTACTAACTGGATGTATTACTAACTGGGTGAATAATTTGTACCTTGGAGAACATCCATTTGTATTACTAACTGGATGTATTACTAACTGGATGAATAATTTGTACCTTGGAGAACATCCATTTGTATTACTAACTGGACGTATTACTAACTGGATGACTAATTTGTACCTTGGAGAACATCCATTTGTATTACTAACTGGATGTATTACTAACTGGGTGAATAATTTGTACCTTGGAGAACATCCATTTGTTTTACTAACTGGACGTATTACTAACTGGGTGAATAATTTGGACCTTGGAGAACATCCATTTGTATTACTAACTGGATGTATTACTAACTTAATGAATAATTTGTACCTTGGAGAACATCCATTTGTATTACTAACTGGATGTATTACTAAATTTATGACTACTTTGTACCTTGGCGAACATCCATTTGTATTACTAACTGGATGTATTACTAACTGGATGAATAATTTGTACCTTGGAGAACATCCATTTGTATTACTAACTGGACGTATTACTAACTGGATGACTAATTTGTACCTTGGAGAACATCCATTTGTATTATAGGTTTCTAAAATAATTATAGTATGAATCAGTGAAGACATCTATCATCAGTTTAGAAAAGCCATGTTTCTTAGCCATAGCATATTATACTTTATGTTCACCCAGGGATGTGTACTGTTCTAATATGGTTCAGGTGAAACACACATATCAAGAAGATGTCAGTACTGGATGAAATACAACGTATCCATGTTGCAAAAGCAATTGGGACTTTATATTGCACTTGCCATCAGGCACTGGCGCATATTTGTGTTTGTCTGAGGCATCGGTCAAGTGGATCTGATTAGCCCTGTATCACAGTGTGGAATCAGTGTTACTATATTACTGTATTCCTTTAAAAAATATAATTCAATAAGAAGTAATGAAACTTTAACTTACTATCTTCATACATTGCTTTGGAAAATCCACAAAATAACAATGATGGAGCGTTTTTGAATTTGTTTCATGTTTTCGTAAGAAATAGCTGTACAGTTTGTTCACATATTTATTGAATTTATGATGATGTTAAAGTACCTAACACACTATTGAATTTATGATGATGTTAAAGTACCTAACACATTATTGAATTTATGATGATGTTAAAGTACCTAACACACTATTGAATGTATGATGATGTTAAAGTACCTAACACACTATTGAATGTATGATGATGTTAAAGTACCTAACACACTATTGAATTTATGATGATGTTAAAGTACCTAACACACTATTGAATTTATCATGATGTTAAAGTACCTAACACACTAATACATTTATGTTTATGGATGTTCTTTATTAGTGACAGGGAAAATGAATCTTGAAGACATGAAGAACTGCATATTGTCAAAACTTTACTTGAATTTCATTTGATATGTTATCATAAAGCTAAAGAAAGCATGGTTGGAACCAAAAATTAAATATTACTGGTATTCTCTACTTAAATCTAAATACATTTACTTGATTATGATTGCATTTATCGGTAATTATCCCAATGAGACAACCTCTTCATCTGTTTATTTCTATTAGTCTGTTACTTCATCTTCTCCAAAGCTTCTGGGTCGAAATTCACGAACCTTTGTTGCTACACTATATTGGGGTCATGCTACAACTTCGGGTTCTTTTGAGGGGACAGAAGTAAAATGAAAACATAAAAGCAGGGGTCATGCTTGGTGACATTTAAGCTTGCTGAGGAATTCCAAGCACTCGATTGAAATGGTTTAACGCATATCAAGTCTAAAGTACAACTGCCGATTTCGCACGTGTAATACATCTTTGTGGTTTGTCCAAATACTTGGAACAAATTTGGTGCATTCAGTACATTTACGTCCGGATTCATTGACGATTGCACAATGATACTGGAATAACCACCCACAAGGCACCGACAACGATTTTAATGCTAACAGATAATCGTTATGAGCGCAGTGATGTTGTTCTGTGAATTCAGATCAACATCAAAGAGGTACCCGTAGTCAATGTTGATGTTGTAAACAGGTAACAGTTTACTCTGTATCCGTTCACAAAGGTCAGTGGTACCTACATACATGATGCAACTTTAAGGGGCAGTGGGGTCATACTCGTCTATGTTTGTGTAGTTTGCGCACGCATATCGATGACTCGCCATGGATACTCCATCACGAAGTGAGCGTTGGATAAACGGATGTTGATCGATATCGATTTGTAATTCCAACTCCATTTATTTTTCAGCAATGACACATCCCAAGCCATTCTCGCTGATGAAAAGTAATGTACAACAGGATCTAAGTTGTACACGCGCTGTAACTGAATAGCGGAGAACTCGCCCCATGGAAAACTCGACCTGGGAGAACCCATTCCAGGTGTCAGGAGAAGTCGCCCCATGGTGGTCGGAGAAGTCGCCCCACTTCGTCTGGAGAAGTCGCCCCAAGGATCATATATAGTGATTTTGAGATGTCGCCACATGCTTGTTCAGGCTTTATTTATTGTTGTTTTTGATTGTACACGCGCTGTAGCTGAATAGCGGAGAACTCGCCCCATGAAGAACTCGACCTGAAAGAACCCATCCCAGGTGTCAGGAGAAGTCGCCCCATGGTGGTCGGAGAAGTCGCCCCACTTCGTCTGGAGAAGTCGCCCCAAGGATCATATATAGTGATTTTGAGATGTCGCCACATGCTTGTTCAGGCTTTATTTATTGTTGTTTTTGATTGTACACGCGCTGTAACTGAATAGCGGCGAACTCGCCCCATGGAGAACTCGACCTGGGAGAACCCATCCCAGGTGTCAGGAGAAGTCGCCCCATGGTGGTCGGAGATGTCGCCCCACTTCGTCTGGAGAAGTCGCCCCAAGGATCATATATAGTGATTTTGAGATGTCGCCACATGCTTGTTCAGGCTTTATTTATTGTTGTTTTTCTTCAACTTAATAACTTATTAGATTTATAAAATTTGCAAGTTTTCAATTTTTCCATTTGATCAACTCCGCTTCTGTACTTAACGAAAAATAAGTGTTATCTGTCCCTTTTGCTGTGCTCTTCAAATCATTAGATGCATTTTAATAATATTTGTAGAGATAGTGTTATCAGTATTTTTTATTACATTTACATCTAAAAATGAAACATGCGTACTAGATGCAATATAAGTAAATTTAATCGTCGGGTGAAAATGATTTAGGCGATCAATAATTTGTTTCAGTTCTTCTGTTGAATGCTTCCAGATCATAAATATATCATCTAAAATTCTGAACCAAAGAGCTGGATTAAACTTTTCGTTTTGAATAAAATCATTTTATAATTCACCCATGAAAGGGAAGAGTATGAAGGAGTCATATTAATACCCATTGGCGTACCCATTATTTGTATATAATTCGTATTATTAAATTGAAAATAATTATTTTCCAATATAAGTTTTTATTATTTTACAAATATCTTCGCTAGATATAGTGCTATTATTAGGATTGTTATCAAGAAAATATTTGCACGCTTCAAATACCGTCTGCATGCGGAATGTTGGTATATAGTGATGTTACATCTAATGATACCAGGATTGAAATTATCAGATAGATGTGGAATAGACTTCGACTTTTTAATGAAAGTAGTTGTATCTTTAATGTATGAAGGATGTGATTTCATTAGAGGTTGTAAAACACTTTCAATAAATGTGGCGTCATTCATTAGATTATATACAGACTTAATTTCGTCCTTAGAAATATTACTATGATAATGCTTTAATTTAGTTAAAATCTCTTTTGTGATCGCGTATATATAAAAATATAAATATGAATCACGTAAAAGATGACTTAATTCTGTTATAAAAAGGTTATTTGGGTGACAAGTTTTGGGATGACTTCTCCAACCAAATGGGGCGATTTATACACGCCCGCCATTTTCACAGAATGTTTGTCGGAGGTTAAGTGGTGGTCAAGTCACGTGTTCGGTAGGCGGAGCGATTTACCTTCCGGCGTAAGGTCAATTGTTTTATTAGTATCTAAAACATTTGTTTACTTGATATGCTCTTGGAGATCTTCATTACTGTTAGAATATTTATTGCTAATATCATCAGAGTATTCACTTGTGTAGCTCTCCTCGTTCACGTCAGATGTACTAGGTGATTTAGTTAACGTTAGAAGATTCATATTTTTCTTGCACGAGATGACACAGATATTTTCAGCTCATAGCATGACCAAGTGTACACCATTACTGTTCTCAAATAATTTCTAAGTTAATGAATTGATCAATATGTACTGATTTTGTGTCCTGAAACGCATATGACATCTTTTGAACCTCTTTGACAAATCGGTTTCATGCCTTCAAACGAAACAGTGATTAAAGCCTTTTCTGCTACATTTGTATTTGCAAGTCATCTGGCAGGCTAACTCCGTTTTTTGAGACCCACATAAAATCCATCAAAATATTATTAGCCTCTGTCTGATAATACATATGCATTATATATACACCGCGGCAATTCTTCAATATAAATATATTCTCTACTTTATTTTCTATTATATTTATAAAATATTCTTGCCAGTACAATTTCACTACCACACTGTGTACCGCTCGCTATGCAATTAAAATTAAATAACCTAGCTTCAGTCGTTTCTACAGTATTGCTACCATCAATAATTCAGGCCTGACTAAAATCTTTACCATGCTGATTATTATCATCATAAACAAAGACGTGTAAATTGTCATAGTCGGTCTTGCCGTTTACTGCTCTACGTCACTATGTCTATCTTGTAGGACCCTTGCCAATGTGTAGCTTTTTGGTGCGACCACTTCATATTCTTGAATTATTAAGACTAATGAACTATTGGTTGCACCTATTATGTACCTTGCTTGCTATAATAATTAAGAGTCATGCGTGATAGAGTCCGTGACCTATACAAAGAATAACAAGGCAAAAAATACGTAATGATGCTACTCCAAGTTCATATCCACAGATTATAGCCCTCACAAAGATAACTATTCAGTAGCCTTCCAAACAATTTATAATATTCAATGGTGAATCGATCAGATCCCGAAGATGAATTGCAGTATTGTTTTTTCAATATTTATAGCAGATTTATTCCAATATTGTCTGTCAATATTGATAACAGAGTAATTATAGTAATGTCTATCAATAATTATGGCAGATTAATTCCAGTTTTGTATATCAATGTGTACAGCAAATTAATTTCAGCAATGTCTGTCAGTATTGATAACAGATTAATTCCAGCATTGTCTGTCATTGTTTATAGGAAATCAGTGCTATACTTGGCAACCTCATTCATTTTTATATAACCCAATTCAGAACAGTTTAGAAAAGTGAAAAGTAATTCCTATCTACTTCTCATACATTTGTTTTCAACTCATTAGCTCTTTTTATCGAGATTTATTTGAGTCATTTATATGATTCCCGTGGTCGATAATTCTAGCCCACAACCTAATATTGTATCTGTTGACTCAATATTTTTTTAATTTGTTTTTCCTTTTCAGTAATTGATTTTCTTCTTCAGTTATATGTTGCCGCTTATGGAAAAGGTTGAAATGTTCTATAGGGATAGTAGAACCTCTGCTTTGTTGATGAACGGTAGAAGTTTTTATTTATTTAAAGTTTTTTGAGAATTTTATATAAAGATTGTATACACGATTCCCTCATGACTTTATAATAATTGGACATTGGTTTTCTATCATTTTACATACTCTCTGAATGTAATATTTGTTTCTAACTTTGCGACTATTTTCCTAGTGATCTTATAATAATGGATAATTAGCATCCCATCTAGTTTTACATACCCTCCAAATGTTTCTGTTCTTTTTTAACTCCGATAATGAGTTCAAAATAAGTGACAGTTAATAATTATCCGTGATGTGTTATATATTTATTATCGACGTAATCTAATTACAGCACAAAACCTTTACAAAATAAATATTTTAATCTTGAGACATTTGAAATTTATATTTACCATTCCCTTGTCTTGTTTTTAAATATTCATAAGCAATGTTTTTATTTTATCAACCAGCTAAATGTTTTCATCATGAACTGAAAAATCCATTTTGTTCAGTCTGATGTTATACATCTAGCGATGATAAGGCCTTTGCAATTTCATCCTTCTGTTATACACCTCGCAACGATAAGGTCTGAGCATTTATATCTTCTGTTACACGCCTCGCAATGGTTACGCCGAGCAAGTTCAGTTTTCAAAGTATTGTTTCCTGATTGAATAACCATACTTGTTACAATACGTACACAAAACTGCATGTATGTTTTGTTCTGAATCGACAGAAAGAACGAGTCTGATATGGTTTTAGGATAGGCCGAGGGCGACAGGCAGGATGTATTCATAATACATATAAATAAGAGTCCTTTCCCCGAATCAGAGCAAATGAATATTGCAGTTTTTGTATTTATTACATACCCTTTCTTTTATGCTTTCTAAATATTTGTAGCTTTTCCAATTCCAAACCAATTTAGATTTATAAATATTTTATTCACTGCGTCTAAAAATATCTACGCTAGGACTTCTACGTAGTTCGAGTCTGGGTGTGTAATTCGGAAATATGGATTGAACAGCTGTTACGAACGCGGGATCAAGTATGTAGGATCAAAATGGTATGTAAGTATAGGTCTTTAATTCATTTTGATGATGCTATTTATTTCCTGCACAATTACGTTTCCTCGTGGTCGGTTCTTAGCGAATTGATGTTAATCCACAACACACTTTTATAAATATCAAGTATAGTCATCTTCGAAAACTGCTGATATCCTTTTGTTTTGTTTACTTGTGCTATGTTTAAAAAAAAATTGTCCTTCACGTAATGCATTGTTTCGTATGATTTAATGTTACCCTTCATGTCATTTTAAAGTATTTCGGATTCAGTGAGGAAACATGATAAATCAGTATCAGTTAGAAATAGATATTTGCTCAATTTGTAGCAGATTCATTGTTATCTACTTTGGTAAAACCTTTCTCAACAAAACTGTTCGATCTAGTCGTCCAATATTTTCTTTTCGTCTTTCCTCAAATGTTGCTTTTCATTGTGTGAGTTGGGTTCGTTATTTCATTGGGATGTTAACTTTTAACATGTGAAAGATTCACATGTCCCATGAAGAGTGAGGGCAATAAGGGCAGCTTTTAGATATATATGAATTTATGTAGGACAAAAGTAAGTCATTTTAGTACTTATTTAGAGCAGTGCTCTTCTCGGACCTTTTTCCATTGCAACTGTTGATACAATATGAGCATGTGCAGCTACATTTTTGTTTGCTGATATCTTTATAAAATTAATCTGTTTAAAAAAAAACGTTATGACACTTAAATCCTATTACTCAAATGACATATGTTTGTACTTCGCGTGTTGTATTTAATTAAGATAATACAAGATAGTTGCACGTTCACTTAGCCGTTATCTTCTGACCCTAGCCGACCCGACTGCCGGTAAGTGACCTGTGATGAGGGAGGGGATCGTCTTTAAACTGGTATAGTCACGTGTACATGATCGGCCAGCAGTGACTGGAGTCTATTGATAGTGTGAGATAGTGATATATATATATATATATATATATATATATATATATATAT
Organism: Sinohyriopsis cumingii; assembly: GCA_028554795.2. Classification (NCBI taxonomy): domain Eukaryota; kingdom Metazoa; phylum Mollusca; class Bivalvia; order Unionida; family Unionidae; genus Sinohyriopsis; species Sinohyriopsis cumingii. The sequence goes on from CM068838.1 coordinate 41,670,230, forward strand.
ATGATTTCCACTACCACCTAACTACCACCTAAACTCCTTAACTAACAAATTCCAGATCTTGTATGTAAGTTAAGCAAATTCTTATACAAAATTGGCACATCACCTTCACAAAACAGCAGAGAAAAAGAGTAGAAATGAAAAAACAACGTAAAGATACCCAGTTACATTTGTAGTAGTTGTTAGTCATACTAATTTCCGGAAAATGTGACAAGCAATAAAAGTTGCATTATATGGGCGATGTTGTCTTATATTTACACAGTACACACTAACCCCCCAAAAAATTGATCAGTAAACACTAAGTTATTTGGGTGCTGTTCCATATATAAGTAATAATAGGAAGATTTTTTATTTTCCAATGTTTCCTGTTTTGAAAACATGTAAAAAGAAAGGATTATGTTATTGCATCACTTATATTTTAATTATGACTCAAACTATACATATTTAGTTTACAATTGGAATGTAGTACGTGACAATTTGCGTGTGGTATTCCTATCAGTGAATTGCTGCTTTATTGTGTTTTGTCTTTATATTTGTCAGAAATGCAGTTAGAAACAAAATGACCTTAATCAGTGGACTATATCATTGCCACAGATGAAGTTAGACAATTAGAATAAATACATCTTGAATATTTTCATTGACATGTTTACTCTTTATTTTGTAAAGTAAACAATTTCATGTTCCATTTATTCAGACTGTAAAGACATTCTATATTATGCACAGAATTAGGAGTTGGTTATTGAACAGGTTTACGCAAAGGACACTGAATTAACTAATGACAATTAGTACCAAAGTGTGAGGGTGTGATTTTTGGGCATCAACAGTGACAACCACGTCATGGTAAATAGTTCATCGGCAAGAACTGTGCATCTATACGAGTACTGAGCGGGTGAGTCTCCTTCCAACATCAGAGTATGTTTGACGCCTTGAAACACCGTGCAGATATATTGGCACATCGTTGAACAGCTGAGAGCACATCGAGCGGCAAATCCGTTGTAGGTGGAAACACGTGCAAAGGCAAAATTGGTTCTGAAAAGTGTATCAGTCACATTAGTTCCATACGCCACAGCCCTGCAGGAAGCACGTGCGCGTTGGCAGAAAATTCGTTACTCACCATAGATCCCGTTTTGGTATCTCTGAATCAGCAAGTGTTAGTAGCACACCATCGCATATAGTCATCGCTGTACATGATTAAGTTCAGAATGGTGCCGGCTTGAGGTAAGTAGCCATTAATTTCTTCTACGGTATAAATGTTCAGCTGGTATTCAGCCTACTTGAATAACAACCACCGGTTATTTTGGAGAATGATCTACGCACTGGCCACATAGTCCGCTATTGGATTAGTGTTTGTATTTTTTAGCTGACTTCCAGAAAGACGTTATGGGTAAGCAGGTACACATATACGTTACGCGTCTCTATTTCTCGATTCGTGTTTGTGTTCAGATTGGTGATGTTGGTGTCTTGATACTCGACATGCTCGTACTAGTGTGGTCGAGTCGGCAACGGGAGTATCGCCGTTGAGACTAAGACAATCGGGAGTCACTCTAGAATACATGATGCTATGATAACACTGATATCAAAAATATCATAATCATTTTAATCTATACCCGGATATGGTGGCACCCAAAGAGGGACTTGGGGCACCGACCTTTCTATCCAGGTCCTGTAAGATTCTTTTGGATCTATAACTGAGGACCACCACTGTTTTCGGACGAGTCTGTCTGGCCCCTGAAGACAGATCTGATGGCATCAAAGCTCCAGGCATGATTTTCCTGGCTATATTGAGAGCAATAGAATCGGCTTTGGAGACAATGCCTGTAAGGGCTACTCGTACGGAAGAAAAGTGGATAAAAATCCACGGATGATTTTACGTCTCTTGACTCGTGAAGGTTTCATCACTGCTTATTTAATCTGCAAACATTGTTTTAGGCTGCTTTACGTCTGACATACAGGAAATAGGTGATTATTTTATTGTTTATATCGGACTGATCAGTCAAACACATGGTAATTTCCGAGATCCCTTACGTGTTTGTGATAGAACAGTAAATGAAGGATTAGGGCGGATTTGCATGAGTGAGCCTGAAGGCACTAAAATTGATATGGAACAAATCACATTGGAGGCTAAACCTACTGAAGATAAGGATCCCTGAGTGAAGGAACAGTTGAATTGGAGGCTATTGACATCGACAATACTGACTGGAAGATCTCATTCGTTCACTACATGGTGTGTAAGAGAAGTAACCGCACTAAACCCCAGAAGAGAATCGATTGAGTTAGCGATGTCAAATCGTATCATGTAATTTCCAGAGACGGTGATTATGGTACTAAGTGTGCCTCGATTTTAATATTTGTAGAGACATCTGCATTCGCGTTGATCAGTCGGAAGATGTCTGCGGGAATATCAGTGACGTTATATCCACCTGGAGAAATGGTGATCGTTATTTTATTTTATTTTTTTGTTTACGTGCGACTACATACGATAACCGATTGTTGTTCGCGGTGACGTAAAAGATGCAGTTTCGCACGACAACTTCTGGTCGAGTTCCAACGGTGAATTATACCTTACCGTGGATGTGACCGATCGCGAATCGAACAGCAACGTTGTATCACGGAGAGCCATTACATATCTAGTCCTGGTACAAAATGCGATACTGATCTGACGTAACTAGCTTTTGATCCAGATGGTGATCGAGATTCCTACCATTTCTTTGTTGATTTCCTCCCCGACATTTCCCGCTTCTTTAGAAGCAATAAGAAACTTCAGTCGCAAGACGATATCGGCAGGAGTGTGAAATTAGCGGATACTGTCTCCATGACGTCTGAGATGTCGACTTCCGGAACGGGAGGTGCAATCGCTGAAGCTGTTGTTGAGTCGATTTGAGTGTGTGCAATAACTGATCTTGTCTGATATCGACGTTGTTTTGGCTTTGTCGAGTTTGGTCAAAATGGGTTTGAACAATTCTCTACCGTTGATACGTCTTCTGACATACTTTGGCTTCGAGAACGCGTTGACGTAACGCCCCTTGTTCGATCAACTTCTTGAGAACGTAATCGCGCTGACGACTTGTGGTGACTTTTTCGAACGATAGGTTGACAAGGATGTTGTTCAATCAGATACAATTCGTCAAAGCCTTTTCGATAGAGTTCCGGAATCGTTCCCGCATTGAAATGAAAAGTCATAATATCATGTTGAGAACTCGACTTTGCTGAAACATAAGTCTTTAAATTGTTTGGCAGTGATGCCTCGGCAGTGGTCTCTTGCGATCGCGTCAATGTTTCGGTTATCGAGTCCTAAAAATAGTACAAAGCATCCCGTATTTCGTCGGATGTATTTAGGTACATCGTAGTATGATTGAGTGAGACAGAGAATGTTTCTATGCTTGTCTTCTGGGTTTTGCAGATGCTTGCAAGGTTTACCTGAGCCAAACACGGTCATGTTATTTTAAATATGTAACAGCAACGATTCAATCTGGCACGATGATTAGGTTCTTGTTGATGGCAAAATTGTGTTGCTGAATTTAACATTGTTTGTGTTTGTACTAACCAATTCGGTGGCTGTATACACGCGTTAATTGGCGTTTATGGGCTCTAAAGCCAAGTCACTACTATCATTTCACAAGTTACCCACAGACTTGCATGAAGCTAATGTTCAACGGTTTTCATGGCAAATAACAACCCAATGAGGTAAGTTGTGAATTTAATGCGCCCAAACAAACGAACACCTCGGTGACATTGAGTTTATCCACATCAATTTTCATGGCAAATAGCTACCCAACAAGGCACTTTCTTTCACGTGTAATTAGTGCATACGCAGAGTAAATTAAGAATATGGATCAATGCATATTTTCAAACTTGTTCAGTTCAGCGCATATATTTCTGTAGAAAACGTAATCTGTTTTCGACATTTATCAAATTTCTGGTTTTGTCATAGATTACATTTTTTCACACAAATACTACTGCCATATTTGTATAGGACTAATGCTTACCATTTATATTTTTTAATGTGTGATAAGACAAATGGAAACAAAAACTAATGTCATAGTGATAATATGAAGTTGTCCATTCCAATGGCTATTCAGTGTCTTTTCATGTAAATTTTTTTAGCCTTTTTACAAAATTATAAATATCATTATTTTCTCATCTTCTATAAAACTTTCAATCTCAAGAAACATTGATTTTGTACCCATTTTTTTTAAATGTGAAACAATAACTAATTTAATAAAAGTAAAGAGTTATTTATAATATTGTAGGTAATTATAGTAGTAACTCTTGATGTTCCTGTTGTATCACTATTGCTGTTTTTTTAAAAGCATAATAGTGGTAATTGTTGCCCTTCCTTCGTGTTAAGATTTGCTGATTTGTATAATTTCGTCCTGATGTTAAGGAATAACAAATTATATATTACATTTTTGCTCCTTTTAAATATATACTGCTCCTGCATGTTAGCAATTACGACAACAACTAATTCATTTTAACACCAAGAAAAGTATACGAATTAATTTATTCGACATAATCAAGAAACATTTTAAAGCATGTACATTTACTTGCTTTCTGTGATAGGTCAGAGAGTGAGTGAGGGCATTTCCATGTGATAAAACTATTTCTTTCGGTTCCTATGTTTTTCTCAATCTAGACCATGTTTCTCCATACAGCGAAGTGTCCGGCACAAATGAGTTTCTATTTGATTAGGCGATTTACACATATACTCTCAAAATATAATATATGCCAATCAACCTATCCACAAATTAGTACGAAGTTAATGAGAGCTCTAGCGAACAATAGTATATCCTTTGTGCATGAGCTGTGCCCAACAGAATAAAGCAAAAATGTTTGACTGATTAGTTCAAATGTCATAACTCTCATCAGCCATTTACTAGAGCGCACACACTATCTAGCTAATTGATCCTTACTACTCACAGAAAAATTTCAAACTGAGTGCATTAGAAACAAAAACATACACTCATAATGGCCAAATTCTCCTTGCTACTGGATTTTCAGATACAGTGTACGTGGTCCCAAACTAACAAATCCCTTACTACTGAAAAATACAATACTGTCATATATTTAAACATTGCTACTGAAATAAATGGAATTGATAAAAAGCATGAAATGTAGTACTTCAAAATCACAATAAATAATTCAAATATCTAGAACAGCATAAATGATGGAGCAAAGCTGTATTGAAATAAACTCAGCAGATTTCAGAGGGGTGATATAAATATTCGATAAGTTTAACAAAAAGCAACAATCTCAGTTTAAAAAGATAACGTGTATTTGGTTACAAGTTTGGTTAGAATTAAAGCTTGGCCAAAACGTTAGTTCCGATATAAAATACCTAAGACAATCGTTATATATATTGAATTTATATTGTGAGCTTGACCTTTTTCCATGATTGAAGATATTGTGGTTTGTATACCTGATTTTTGTCATGTAAATTATAAATAAGTTGTTTACTGATATTTTAGTTCACGGTCTTGCATTATTTACAAATGCACATATAAACTGTTCTTGAAGTGAACTTGTGACCCACATCCTGGCAAAAAAAAATTGTGTTTTAGGCTTTTATATATGGTTATCAAAAACAAAACAGAAAAAAACATTATTCGTTTCCCATCTTAAGTTCAGTCTGTGGAATCAGTTATTGTTTGTGTTCAGATATAAATTCATGGGAAAAGGGGCTATTGTTAATTCAGTGAAACACGTTCTGGATTATATCATTCAGATACATCAAGACTGATTGGTACATAAACTTATTCAAGCACATTCAAGATTGATGGAATTAATTCAGAAGATTTAATACTTTTGGACTTGTAATAGAACATTTAGGATTTTTTTGAGAATTAGTTCACAATACTGTAAGTGCCTTTTAAATTTTAACTTTGTATTCTAGGGAAATAAATACTTTCTCGAATTTTACGAAACATGTTGATTTTACTTCATTCTGTCACCAAGTCTAACGCCATAAAATCATAGCACAATACAAATGTTGACTTGCCTAGTTCGGAAATATGACTATGGGGCAGGTATTGTAGAGTACTGGAGAACATTACTAAAAGGATACATTATAGGACAAACAATGAAGAACGTACACGCTGGGCATTCTTCTTTCTGAAAGATAGTAATGTCCTAACAGGTGAGAGAGTATGCAGTGTTATCTGTAAATTAGTGCATAAAACAGAACATTACGCAGTCTACTTCAACCACAGGGGCTCGTTACAAGGAAAATCAAGTGATGGGGGTTCTAACCTGTAATGTTTTATTATTACAGGTAAGAACCCCCATCCCTTGATTTTCTTTGTAACGAGCCCTTATGCTTCAACAGTATCAGACAATGCTAAGACGACGATGGAACTACTAATTCTAGAGCTGCAATTATATGCTACATGTTACAACAATATGATAAAAACTCCACCAATTACAGATTCAAAAGTAGATTTTGGAAATCGCTATTGGAGGTGACCGTGTATTTTTGTTTCCTAGTGACAAGTTATGAAAATGGGGGTATCACCGGATACAAGAAAAATGTAATCAAGCAACTCATTTAAAATGTACTTACACCCAACCATCAATACCAAGATAACAATGAGAGGTATTCCAAATGCAGATAAATAACCGTAACGGTGCAGAAACACACACATACACGAGCAAAATCTTCAAGAAAATGTGGCAGACAATTAGAGAGGGGGCACTCACCAGTTATTAGTTACTTTTAAGAGAGTGACGTATGTAAGGTGAAGTTGTTTGCATTAAAAACATGCACAATGGAAAGAATGTTAGCATACCTCTATGCTACATTAATTTAATGTGGATGATATGTTTTTGGACATTATACTTTTGGAAATTATACCTGATCTAAGCACACTGCTAGCTAAAATGACTGCTCCCTTGTGCTAAAAAATCAGCCTGAATTAGTCTAAAGTACACTATCCATATCAGCTATTTATGCAGGGAAAATGGATTTTGCCAGACTAGACAATACCAGCTTCTGAAAGTGCAATCAATGAATTCCCAAATATATAAAATGTAAAACAAGTTATCGGCTCTTTTTTATACAATTTACCTCTGAAGTTCAGGAAATGAAAATAACCAGGTGGAGCTAGTACTTTTTTGAAAGGTGCACATCTGAAGTAAGGCCAAGCTGTAAACTCTGTAACCCATATTACACCTATCAATCATACACCAAAATAAAGGGAATTAAAGGTTCTTTGAATTATACCTAAGATATACAAGGTCTTTTCTTAATAGCCAGTATAACCACTGAGGAAAGCCGGGGAAATTCTTTTTCTTTAAAATCTAACCCATGCAAAATACGAAACTGTAGAACGCCAGCATACAATGCTAGCATAAGATCTGGCAGGCATACTTGGGTATCGTGGGTGTTCAAAACAAGCATGTGTAAGTTAATGTTTGATATACTGGTTATGATCTGCATGGTCGGATCCATCCTTGTGAGACATCATAGACGGTCTAGTGGACGCTGTATCTGGCCAATTTTATAAGTATCGTGCAATGACAACATTGTCAAGAATCTATTCTGTTTCCTTTTGTTGGCAAGTCCAATATTGGTACCGTGAGCGTAATTGGTACCTGCGGCGTCATCTTGTACACGTTCTTCAGCCGTCACCGCCAAAATTGCATTAATCGAATGATGTAGTATGAAATCAAATGATTTAACCTAGCAAATGAAATGATAAACACAGATTCCAAATGATGTGGTGTCACATGAAATGATTTAACGAACAAAACCGAATGATGAATTTAGATTCTAAATGACGTGGTATTAAATGAAATGATGTAGTGTGAAATGAAATGATTTAACCCAACAAACGGAATGATGAATTCAGATTCCAAATGAAGTTGTGTGATATGAAATGATGTAGCATGAAAAGAAATGATTGAATCCCAAAAATGAAACAATGAATTCAGATTCCAAATGATGTGGCGTTAAATGAAATGATCTGGTATTAAATAAAATGATTTAAAGAACAACAAGGAATGATGATATCTGCTTCCAAATGACGTGCTATTAAATGAAATGATGTAGTCTAAAATGAAATGATTTAACTCAACAAATGAAATAATGAATTTAAATTCCAAATGATCTGGCGGCATTAAATAAAATGACTTTAACAATAAAAGGGACTGAAGGATTCTAGCGAAGCATGTATCACTGGAAACTGACTAATGCTTGGGTGAGAGCTGTGCCAATACAGCAGAAATTTAGGAGAGAGAGAGAGAGAGAGATACGTCATGTCAGAAATGTGAGAAATGAGAATGAATGATAAATAAATTGTAAAAAGACTACAAACTATATTCAGATGTGAAAATATGCTACACAAAAATAATATTAGTAATGAGGACTTTGTATAGCGCCTAATCTTTAGAAGCTCTAAGCGCTTTACAACATTAGACAACGCCTATAAGATAAAAAATCATACTAATATGATTACAAAAACAACTCTTTGAAATTAGAAAACATTTTATCTTGCTGGTGTGTACACATGGGTGAGGTCGGATAGGTATGTTGGACTAGAGTCCGACAGTGAAACGTAGCACAGAGAACAAATTTTGTGTTTGATACTAGATCAAATGGATAGCCTGATTTTGCTGCTTCCCGTGTGTGGATAGTAGATTTGGGGTTTGATTTGGCTTCCGCGCGTGTGTGGATAGTAAATGAGTGTTTAGTTTTGGCTGCTTCGCGTGTGTGTATGGATAGTATATAAAGGGGTTTGTGGATAGTAAAGTAAGAGTTTGTTTTGCTTCTTCGCTTGTGTGGGTAGTATATTGGTAGTTATGTTTCGGCTTCTTCGCGTGTGTGGATAGTGGATGAGTGTTTAGTTTTGGCTCCTTCGCGTGTCTGGATAGTATATAATTGGGTTTGTGGATAGTACAGTAAGAGTTTGTTTTGCTGCTTCCCGTGTGTGGGTAGTAGATTTGGGTTTGATTTTGCTGCTTCGGGTGTGTGGATAGTATATTTTGGGTTTGATTATACTGCTTTGAGTGCGTGGATAGTATATTATGGTTATGTTATTTGTCTAGTCATTACTGTGTGAATAGTAGATAATATGAGAAGAGAAAAGTAGGGCATGTTTTCCTTCTTGTCCGTGCTTTACATATAAGAACTCACAGCGTTCGTCGTTTGCTCCATTCAAGATGGCGCAAGTGTCTGCTTTATTCAATCAATTGAGAGATATCTATTTATGGATGATGGCTGTAGAATATGTTATAGAAAGGATAGAAAAGGGATGGAGGTATGGAGATACCAAAGACTTGGTAACCAGTCAAGTCAAAGGTCTAAAGGTAGCCAGGAATCTAATAGAAGGGATGATAGAAGAAGAAGTTAATAAGTTGAGAGGATTAATTGTCCAGCCTTTTGTTAGAGTGGGAAGTTTGAAGGAAGCACTAGATCATGTCATCCAAGTTCGGTGCTTCCTAGAACATATAGTGTATTGGATGGAGTTATCTTGTGTGAAGAGGGGCCTGGACAGGTTGAAAAAAGGAGAAGAAATAATGAGACAAGTGATGACCCAAGAGATGATTAAAATCAAAGAAATATGGAGTCAAGAAAGACAGGATAAGGAAAAAATAAAGAAGAAAGAGGCCTTTGACAAACTCAATCAGAATTGGATCAAGATACAGGAGAAGTTCAGGTCTATGGGTCATCCTGACTGGTTACCGGAAAATGAAAAGAGGAAGAAGAAAGTAATTTTGGGAAAGGTCTGGGGATTGATGAAGAAATGGAGAAAGTAGAAGAAGAAGAAGCAGAAGAAGAAACCAAAGGCCCTTTTCGGGGCCATTCATTTGCCTCGAAAAGAAACTGACTTTAATGCCTAAACCCTTAAACAATTTTTTTTTTAAAATGGGGTATATGTATAATGTAAGTCTTGTCTATATTACATAAATCACCCATGTTCAATTCCCATTGTTCCTATACAGACCCATCCATGTTAAATTTCCCCATGTTAAATTACCCTTGTCGCTATAGTGCCGGTCGTGTATTTCCCATGTTAAATTCCCCTTGTCGCAATAATGCATATCCTGTGCTCCCCATGTTAAATTACCATTGTCGCCAAAGTGCCGGGACCCTATTTTAACATTAAAGTCCCCTTGTCGCTGAATCGCCCCCATATACTACTTATATAGGACCAACCGATCATACTTCAGCATGTTATTTAGGAGCCTGTTAATGTTTTTCCTGACCAGTGGGACCCACGATCATACAATGGCAATCCGGAATAAAAAATTATTCGAATGCTCTTTTATTTATTTTTTCCATTCGTGTGGTAGTTGATGCTGTTCATGTTCCATATAATTCACCATGTCGTTCACGTCTTTCGGTACTCTGATTGGAACTGGAAGTAGTTCTTCTGCGGATAAAGTTGACAAGAAATTCAACCGCTCTGGAGATTTCATGTAGGGTCATCTAATCATGACCGCTCACTGTTTCACCAATCTCGACGATGTGGGCTATCCATCTCCAGACACCAATGCCTCACGCTGGTCTCATGTGAACCTACTCGCGTAGACAAAATTTTCATCTGCGGGTGAAACGATTACGGAAAATCTCAACATGGGTGTAATGAGTTTGTACGGACTTCCTTCGGCGGCGTATGGGTCATTTTAACCGTGAGAGCTGACGATCTCGACGTACCCTTGGCTGGAAAATACGATAAAAGGGATGGGTACATATCTGGAAATGTGCACGTGGCTGGCACGTTTTCCATAGCAAGTAAGGTCACGAGCCATCTGGTAATGGTGTGTCCGATTTCTGGAACCACGTCTCAAAATTGCAGACGCCTGGGGGTGTACAGAAGACTCAAAACAAGAGCGACCATGGTCCATCACTTTGGAACTTCGGAGCGTTCCCTCTGGATAGATAAAGAGGCGACTAGAAATTACTCTCCCATCACCGTTCTAATCTTAGAAGGATTTCGTGTCAATAAGTCGACTTACTACTCTTTGGTGGAGATCAATGATAGTCAAATTAGTCTGTTCAGAACGACGTCAGTACAAAACCAAAAGCTGTATGGACTTCCTGACACGTGATTGATAACGGATAACACTCAAGCAATTTCGTATTATCAGCTGTGCTTGTTTGGAAATACTAAATTATCCACGACGGGTGGAACACTCATGGGAACTATCACCGCGGCAGCGGAAACTAAAATGGCAGTGACGGATTATCCAACCACAGCCAACAACGAAGTAACTACAAAAATGTACGTGGACACGCGCCTCGTCAAAAACCATGTGGGATATGTTCCAATTTTCTCTGGAAACACGGATAATCGCTGAGTCATAGTCGTTCAGCGTCGTCCGAAAACTCGTTGTCGTTCAAGGCCTATTTGTTTTTTTCGACAGATCTTGTGCAAGCTTCTGAAACTGGAAACGAGTCGGAGACTAACGGAGTCACTTCTAATTTTTGGATGCAGATACAGCTTACCGAAGCAGTGGCGATATAGAAATTTAGGGTCCGAGGACGAAATTGTGTCAGCGAAAGAATTCTCACATGGAGACTAGACGGTGTCAAATCTGAAAATACCTCGGATGCCTTATGTACCCGTACAACCACGATAGGATCTAGAATGATCGCAATTTCTATTGAGGCCTCAAGAGCCTACATGACAGATTCCACTTTTAAGCTCACGGCACTCACAGCAGCTCCCCCCCCCCCCCCCCCCCGCCATCGAAGTTTGAGTTTTTTTCAGATTTTTACCCAGGAAGATCTTATCAAGATCATCTGCGATCTTATATAGATTATGACAGAAATCGTTCGCATAGCTACGAGGCTGCACCAGTTGATGTTTGACGATACTTATCGATAGTACGAGTCGTACGCTGATAACAGGCAGCATGTGCTTAAGCAAGCCACGGGAGTGCATGCGAGTTAAACGAGGTGACAAACCCAGGTAAAGCATCCTTGGAAGAGGCTCACTAGAGATGGAAACATCACGACGTGAAATTGTCTCATCTGTTTGTGGGAAACATGCGACAACAGCAACTCAGAAAGGCCATCCCTCAATACTGGGCGGTCTTTAAATTTTTCAAACGATCGAGAGTCAGCACGGTTAGTCAAAACCATCGAGGCGATCGTCCACGACATTATTCACGAATTACATCCAGACCTCGTGGATACCATCGTGATAACTGGCTAAGTTTAATGAAGACGGTTTGGTCTAAAGGAAGTCGACGAGGCACACCGAAAAGATCACGACTGTATGGACAATGTGGTGTTACGAAACCTATGTCATGGTAATCGAAGACTCCAAGATGCTATCGACAAGCGAAAAATTGCCAGGACGTCGGACTGTAGTACGAGGACGTGTACACGATCCTGGCAGTGATGGGTCTCGTCGAACGATCTGTCGGTGGAAGTAACGATGGGGTACTGGAACCTGCTAAGACCATAGAAGCCTTATGGTACGTGATCATGTACGGAGACCATGGAAATGTGGATCTTAATCTGGCTGTGAATGAGTACCAATAACTGGAGAGTTTTAAACGGACGAACTCGTGAGTGAGCTGGCCAACTTTCTTAAGGAGGGTGATGCACTCGTCAAGGGCCATTTGTGAATCCTCCTGTAGCCTCTCAGGAGGTAAACTCTTCCAAGTATGAAATTTTCCTGGATGTAGTGGATCTTTCTCGAGAAATAGTAGCTTTACGAAAACGTCAATAGAAACGTGGAGAAAATAGCAAAGCTTGTTATCATCTTTACATATATGACCATAATGATCCATACACTATCACGTTTCGTGTAGCAGTACAGGCTAGTTCTCATGATTACTTGGAGCATATCAATCTACAAGCAGATTCTGACAGGTTAGCGAATCGTGTGAAATTAAACCAAATGACCGACATCAAAAGGAATATGTCGTATTGGATAACGGTGAACCGTGGCATCATCAACGAGTTCGAAGATAGGATTTTCCAGGTGGATCAAACGCACATCACATTCCTCAAAACTTACCTGCCACAACTTGAAAGGCTCATCAAGAGTTTAGGAGCATGAAGTCCATCCTCGACTTCAATCACATCGTCGAAACCTTGTCAATGGAGCAGCGTCGCGAACTAGAATTTTATTAGCATACCTCTATTACAACCGGCGGGTATAAACATACATATCGAAATTACAAACGCATATTGAGAGTCATTTCGATGATACCTCTTGCCGTGACGGCCGGCGAATTGATTGCCTCTGGTGTACTAGCCAACCCGATGATGTTGATTTTGTCTGGGACTGGACTAGTCATGCAGACCATGATGAAATGCCTTGAGCTATGATTTGAGGCACACACACACACACACACACACAATTAACAGCAAGCAGGCTTTGCAGTTGTCTGTGATTCCTGTAACCAGAGACATGTATAACACGTTTTATATGTATCTGGTGTAATTTATGACAACACCTTTTGTGAATCGGGTTAAAATAAACTGCTGACACACGAATTTTGTTCATAATCACAGTTTTCGGCCAATGTGGGTATCTGAGAAAGCTTGCCAGTATCTTTTCGTACGTCGGTGGTTCTTCCCAGGGTTTTACCGGGTTCTTCCTCCCCCATTAATACTGGCCGCCATGCATAGCCTATCGTGTGCTGAAAAATGGCGTTAAACCCAACAAGAAAAACATAATCACAGTTAATTGATCTTTTGTTCAATGAGGAAGGGAGGGAAGGAAAATGTAGAAAAACTACTTTAAAACTTAATTAAAAATTATCCTTTGACCAATCATATTTATAACAATTTGCATTTATTTTATAAATTAATTGATTGTTTCGCTGATATAAAATGTGGACAAACCTAACAATGTACCGATTTCGTTGAACGTCCGTGGACCGATTTTGCTATTGCTATGTACTGTAGTCTCCAAGCAGGTTTTAGTGTGCGGTCCTTATTTCCGGTTGAAGTGATAGAGCAGACAACTATGCGTTATGTTCTCTTTTTCTCCTATGTTGGCACGAGATACAGGTCTTTATAAATAATGCTGTGTTATTATATGGAGTGATGTTTTTACATTTACATTAGCATAATCAGATTTGAAGAGTAATGCAGTATGTCGAAAGTTTAGGCTGCTTGCTTCCATATTTCGACAAGTTGATTTCTTAACTTTGACAGTTATGTATTATATTATTTGCTTACTACCCTGAGTATGTGTAAACACACACACACACCATTCTAAAAAGAAGAAGCATAAAGGATATTACAATATTCACAACACGAAATCTTGTCAATCAATTTATAAATATTTACCTAATTCTGTCTACTTTGGTATAGTTTGACTCTACATCCCCGTTTGTTTGTACCCCCCTACCGATTTCAAAATCGAGAACGTTTAATGTAATAAAAAGTGCACAGAACTAAGTCAATTGAATCATTGATTTATAATTTCTAACCTGACTGTGACCAGAATGGCACTAATGATGGCATCCTCTGTATCATTTCATGCTTAACGGACTTTCCATACTAACACGGCGCCATATTGCCTACACTATTGGCTAGTTTATTTCCATCAGACAACATAATGACATAGTTCATTCTGTTATGCAAATGCTAAATAATTGCATAAATTACATGACGTTGAGAGTTATGAATTATATCCCTCTTCATACATGGACATAGAAATTAAACTGCTTGTTAAATCCACATGAAAAGCGTAGTTGTCATTTTCCTTTGCTTGATTCGACATTGTAAATATTGCAAGCAGACGACTTATGTATGTACATATGTAGTCGTAATACACCCTTTTGCTGAAAATGGACTTGTCCAGAAACTGGAAATGGATCAGAGCATGTCCGTTTATTACACTGAAAACTTCCGTTAAGCATGAAACGCGCATAAGATGATGGTATTAGGGCCACTCTACTCACAGTCAGGTTAGAAACTATAAATCAGTGAATGAATTGACTAAGCTCCTTGCACTTTTTATCACATTAAAGGTTTTATTATCTAAATGTGGGGGGCGGTGTTCAAACAAACTGGTTTGTATTATCAGACTATAGATTTGAAAGCTAAACTTCTGGTATGTCACATGGTGAAAACATGTGAAACATGTTATGTACGTTCAAATCTTATTGGTGGTTCCTGCTTGTTCTGGTCAAGGTTAAATGATAATTAGCAATCATCAATCAGTGTAGCTTATTCCCTGCTTGACAGACAGGAAGTACTAGCAAAGCAACAGAGAAACATCGCTTTAAAGTCATTGATATATAAAGTACTTTAAAAGAGATGCAGTCAGGGTGTGTGATCGCATGAATTGTGCAAAATATGTATGAATTTTCACACTTGGAGAACAGTGATGCACGAGAACTCCCGCAAATTAGTTGAAAATTCCGCATATGAAAATATGCTTGGCGAAGTATACAATTTTTATCTAACCGTTCTTGTTGCAACATGTTTTTTTTTTGGTAGGAAACAGTTTACACACCTGGAGTCTTCAGGCATGACAAAAATGGTTGTTAAACTGAATTCGATTGGCACATTGTGCTCTAGGAATAAGATTTATGGCGTAGTCTGAACCCTCTGTAAAGGAAGTTTTACAAATGCGTGTATAAAATACAGGCCACTTAGAAAACTCAAAATGTCTGATTCCTGGCATGATTCATTATGTTTCCATTCGCCAGATGCTGGCTAGTGATAGATATGATGACAATAATTTTTAAAGTTTTGAAGTATATTGGATTATTGGAGCTGAGATATTGTTAATGGAGATACCAGTGAGTGATTTTGAGCCCCAAAATGATGTTAAATATGAGTCAGACATGCATATTGGATGGATGAAAATAGAGGGCTTGATGGTCAGTCTCCCTTTCAGCGGTATTTCAAAATTAAATGTAGAAAGGGCAGAATACTGAGCCTAATTAAGATACAGATAATTTAAAAGTAGAATGCAATTTTCATTTTTTTATCAGTCAGTTTAGCCCAGTGAATCATATGCTACAAGACCATATTTCCATATCACAGTTAAAATAAACTGAATAAATAAGAATGAAAAAATGAAATTAAGAAATAAAGATATTTATTTGAATACCTCTGTCTGCACAAGCAGGCTACTGAATTGATGGACTAAAAACCCTAAAACAGCATAATGGGACAGATAAGAAATCTGGCATAGTAGTCAGTAAACTACTCATTCAAGAAGTAAGTTTGTGTTAGTGAAAAATCCTGTTTTGGAGTAGATGTATTCAAATTCTGTGAGGTCTGCAAAAATCTAAATAACAGCTGCAAAGATCAGTTTCACAACATCTTCAAGCTGACAGTGCTAGCTATGTATATGTCTGTTCAGAAGGAAGCACAGAAAAATATTCATACACAGATAATTAATAGAGTATGCTCAGAAATAATTAACAGATTAATACCTACCGTATATACTCGCATATAAGCCTGTTCACATATAAGCCGACCCCCCCCCAAACTGAATTGGTAAAACTTATAAAGTGCATGACCCGTGTATAAGCTGACCCATAATTTCTAAACTACCAGTACATCACAAGATGCACAAAGTGAGTTCTGAATACGTTTATTTACGCAAATCACATTATTAAATAAAATGAAAGTAAGAAAGCTAATTTATATGTTGAAATAAAAACAATTCTAAAGTGTTATGTCTTAATGGAAATTTAATTAATCCTCATTCTAAAATCATGAATTATAAAAGTTCTATCACTTTTAGAATCCTTCAAAATCTGGCTCTGTATCAGACTCGCCAAACAGTTCACAAAACTCGGCTTCTGTTACGGGCGTGCTTTCATCATATACGTCATCATTGTCATCATGGTCATCCGATAGTATGTTGTTCTCCTTCTCGCTCTCCTCATCATTGTCGGATTGAAATATAGCATCATCCTCTGTTCCATCCATGGCATTGCTGATACAGCACTTTCTGAATGATTTTGCTTTTCCGCCATTCCCGTACTTGCTTCTCGTTCACAAAACAATTGCGTGCTCAGCACAGTTGTTATTTACTTCTGCATATTCGATAACTTTAAGTTTGAATGCTGCATCATAAGCAGAACGCTTTCTTTTACTTCCAACACTATTCATTTTATCTGATTTAATTGAATATAAACTTCTAGAGATTAAACTGAAATAATTTCTTATAGTGGTAGTATACTATTTATATACCTTATCCTGTAATTATTTCCATGTGTGGTTGGTTATCAGTTTGTATTTGATAATTATTTATCATTGTTGTTTATTTGTGTGGTTTTTTTTAACCACCGGTAGTGTGATTCAGTTGATCAAAATATGATTGGTTTCAGTGTGGACATTATTCAAGTATTGTGACAGTTTATAACTTTGAGCAGAAACCATGTCCACTACCATATCTCATTAAACAATACATCTGAGAGTTGGCATGTATTAGTAAAGTCATTGGCATTGTGCAACAAAACAAACCTATTAATCCCGAGCCATTTACCACAAATTAAGCATATGGTAGCTATTGTACAACAGTCTACCGCTAACAAACCACTTTGCTTTACAAACAACCAAACAACAGTAGTATATAAACTGTGGCTGCCGATTACTTCTAAAACACCTGTCAAAGAAATCTCACAAATTGTTTTACAATTATTCATGCTGACTCGTATATTGCCCTGTTATTTACCTTTCCTAAGCGTGCGTGCAACAAACCCCTATATAGCCTCTCGCTGTTGTTCCTTTAAGACTATTGTACATGTATTTCTACTCTCAATCAAAATGTTCGTCGTATATACCTTCATTATCGTAATTCTTTTATTTTTTTATGTAGATTCTTTTCATATTTACACTGAAATAAGCTAGCATGCATTTGTACAATACTGTAGAGTTTAATGATTACTGATTAGCTGAGGGTTAAATACTTGACTGGAGATTACTAATATGGCGGTTCTTTTGGAAAATACACGTACCACCGTGGCTCAAATAACATGTATGGCTGCATTTTCTGGTGGATGGACATCTGTCAAATAGATGTCAAGTACGTTAAAACATGTTTTTCATTCGTTATCCTACCACTTAAGTTAGAAAAAAAAATATTTGTTTCACTTCACAACAACACAAATCTTATGAGCCATGTGGCATCATTAGGTATGTGATCTCATCTTCGGCGATCGACATAAACAATAAATACTGGAAATCGAGGGAAAAAAGCCTTAAAAATTTCAGACTTGGACCGCAGATAAGCCAACCCCCCTTCTTCCAGGCCTTATTTTTTTCCTAAATTTTTCGGCTTATACGCGAGTATATACAGTATATAACTAGAAGTGACATCTTTTAAAGATTCTGATTTCATTAGAGCTCTAAAAAGGTGAAATATTGAAGTGTTAGGTAAATATTGAACATTGTTTCCTCCTCCTTTTTTTCTACTCTCCCATTCTTTAGGTACAAGGGGTGAAGTCCCCCTTAAGATAAAATCCTGGCAGCATCTCTCATTAAATTGTACACATTTGGAATTTCTCTCGTTATGGAGAGATATTTAACCAGCAAATGAAGGTGCTGCTGGAATAAATAAAATTACCATAGAATCAGCAAGGAGGCAGATTTCAAGTTGAAGTTTATCACCTTGTGTAAAATAATTTGTAAAAAATATAGAATAGGACTAGGTGTTGTCATTAGTTTTCCTTCTTCACAAACAAATACAAGTACCTTTGTCCACATTAGTCTTTTGCATCTACAGGAAGTACAATGTGATACATGTTGTTGGTATTCATCCTCATTCTTATGCCCAGATTTGTTCTAGGTGAGATTTTCTTTGCATGAGTAAACTGCTTTATTTGTTCTGTTTTGAAGATAACATCATTATGTCTTCCTGGTTTAACTTGGACATGAAATTGGTACTAGGATGTTTTCAAAGCATTCATACAGTGAAAACAAAGGACCTGGTGGCTAAAATGAGTTAAATGGAGCCACCATTAAATGGCCTAAAACGATGAATAAGACTCAGTGAAAACCAACAGGTAGTCTGTTTGAAAGTATTTTTGTTTTCTTGTCATCCAACATTTATGTCAATATACATAAAGAGGCACCACCTACCTTTCAAAGATGGAAAGACCATCAAGTGTGTTGATATGAATCATATTGCAGGCAGTGTATTGTGAATCATATCGATACATGGCACATGTCCATCATTTCACCCATACTCATTACACTTTCACAAGCAGATTGTTTAGAGTTGGTAAGATCACAAACTGGCTGACTTGATGTCGGCAAATCATGGACGGATACAAAATATTACCATTAAAATGTAACTCATAGGTTAAATTATAAATATTTGTAACTTATTTATCAGAACATTATCACATCTGTACAAGAAAATGTGACACTGGCCTTGACATCAGTTATGAGATGGAAATGATATATGATAGATGAAATAAACTGTGGCTAATCAGAAGAATGCAGTACATATAAATACTAAATAAAGGTGTTTGTATATGTACTATGGCAAGCTCACAGAACATAATTTGCAGAACATAAAGCATGATGAATGGAACACAGACCCTATCTCTCTCTCTCTCTCTCTTTCTCTCTGTAATCTAAAGTGCATTTATTTTACTTGTGTCTGTGATGCATTGAGGTGTATAGTGCATGCGATTTCAGTTTCTAAAATGACAATGTGTGTTCATTTTACATTTTTATTTGCCAGTTTGTAAAAAGTCACTAATTTCCTTATTATTAAAATTATCTAATGTAACATAAAGATTAGTATATTTAATTCTTACGACAGACCTCCCAAATGGTGGCAGTGGACAATGAAACAGTTGAGATCGAGTCACCTGCTATATTAAACAAAACTGACAGATTACTGATTTGACATTCTGGTCACCATTTAGAAGAAATCTGACTCGTAGCACACACCATTACTAACTGGCTGACTAATTTGTACCTTAATTAAACATCCATTTTTAATCCAGTTTCCAATATATAATGATATTATTAATCAGTGAAGATATCTATCTTCAATTTAGAAAAGCCATGTTTCTTTACCATATTAGATTATAGTAAAAGTTCACCAAGGATCTGTACTGTTCTAACATGGTTTAAATATAACACGCAAATCCAAAAGATGACACTGCTGGAAGAAATGTTGTTTGTCTGTGTTGCAAATTAAATTGGGGCTTTTTAATGCACTTGCCATCAGGCACATGCACAAATTTGCTTCTCCAAGGCATCAGTCAAGTGGATTTGTAAAGCCCTGTATCACATCAAAAATGATATATTTCCATGAGGAGTAATGAAACTTTATTTAACTTACTGTATTGATATATTGCTTTGGAAAATCTACAAAATAACAATGAGGTAGCATATTTGTATTTGTTTAATGTTTTATTAAGAAATAGCTGTACAGTTTGTTCAAATATTTATTGAATTTCTTATGATGTTAAAGTTCCTAACAAACGAACAATACATTTTTGTTTATAGACGTTCTTTATTTGTGACAGGGAAAATGAATCTTGAAGACATGAAGAAAGTGAATATTGTCAAAACTTTACTTAAATTTTCATTTTATTTGTACCATAAAGTTAAGGAATGTTTGGAGGAGGGAAACCCAAAATTAAATCTTACTGGTATTTTCTACTTAAAACTAAATATATTCACTTGATTATTATTGCATTTATGAGTAATAATCTCCATGTGACAACCTATTTCATCTGTTTGTTAGTTAAAGTTCATGAACCTTTGTTGCAAAAGTATGTTGCTCTGAGGCTAAGCATCTCTGCAAGAGGTGGGTGGGGTCATACTTGGCTACAACTTTGGGGTCCCTTGGAGAGGTCAGAAGTAAGATGTACACATAAGAGGAAGGGTCATGCTTGACTTCAGCTTTGGGGTCCCTCAGTTATTGTCAGATTTTTTTTAATTTGATTTTAGTTGAGTTTGTTTCCTTGCAGTGGCCTTCAGATTCAGAAAGGTGCCCAGGTGAAAAATGTTCAGACAATACAAGGTGTGCTAGAGGTATGTTTTTAACAAGATTTGATAATTGGCCATGACTTACCATTTCATCATTTCAGGATTAAAAACTACTACCATTTTAAATTTATGGAATAAAGATATTTCACCACAATGCCTAAAACCTCACCTAAATACAGTAGATGGCAATTCCCTTGCCCAGTTGACCCAGGCAACAAAATGTTATTGTTGGGAAAGTGAAACTTAATGTTTATGTTGGAAAAAGAACTACTATTCAAAATCAGACAATTTTCACTGCATTAAATTTGCCATGTCTTGGTCTGTTAAAAGCAGAACTTAAAATGTAATGACAGATTGATGAAGATATGTAGAAATGGACAAGGGTGACATAGTTTGCCCTAGCCACATTGGGCAGTTAAACCTTAATGTCATCTGGGATTAAAGCTTATCGCAAGTTAACATTACTTTCTGTGAATGACGCTTCAAAATAGAAAAATTGCTGACCATGTCTTTCTGCGACAGGCATACCATTTTTTTTTTATAAGGAGTTGTGGAAGGGAAATTATGACATATATATATAATATAATATACAGTAAGTCAGATCAAATTGCAAACTATATCGATCCATTTTTGCCATTGGATAAGGCACTGGCAGATTTGGGTCTTTACAATGACCCAGATGATTTGCTGGTGCATTGCATTATGCAGTGGTTGATCAGGTTCTGTGTTGTTCGCATATGAACCTGATTTTTATGAAAGTATACACAGTATATTTAATTTTCTAACAAAAAGTTGTTAATTTGTTAACTCAGAACCTTATTCATATATTCTTTGAAAGTAGATTTGGGAACAAACCAAAACCTGACAGGTTTAATCACATCCCATAACCTGACAAGTTTAATTTGAACATTTCCTTAACCTGACATAATGGGCAAGTGTAATTTCAGTCCTACAACTGCTTACTGAAACTAATTACAGGGCTTGTCTGAAACAAAGCAGTTTTTGTAAATGTGAATAAGTCAGACAAATGATGAGTTCTAAATTTGATTCACATAGAGCATGTTAAATAATTTATCGCAGTTTTAAATATGTTACTTTTATGACATAATTACATGCCAGTACTTTTAGTAGAAGCTGTCATTAGGCCTATCTGCTGTCAGGAACACTCAAAAGAACACCTGCCAATACCCTTATGGACAGTGTCACAAATTCTTGGCACCATGTTGTGTATTTCTGTGTCTTGACTTGTATATAGAAACAGACAATTCATTTGGCTTTGAGTATCACTTAGCCGCTAGTTTATTTGTACAAGTAAAATGCATCACTCTTTCTGAGAGAGTGTCAAGATTAACTCCTGATTGTAACGGTACTGCTGCAACTTCTAAAGTCCATAAGAAACTTGAAGTACTGTTGTATGTTAATGTATTAAAGGATGTTCTTTCCACTGTGACAGGCAATGGGCACACACAAACACACACACACACAGCGCTGTCCATTACAGATCATTGCCATTTCACCTCTGGCTGTGTGGGTTCGAGTCTAGGATTTGGCCAATGTGGGTAAGTGAGAAAGCTTGCCAGTAGCTTCTCGTGGGTCGGTGGTTCTTCCTGGGGTTTTCCCAGGTTCTTCCTCCACCATTAATACTGGCCGCCATGCATAGCCTATCGTGTGCTGAAAAATGGCATTAAACCACACAGCAACGACAGCAACAACAATAATTAATGCCACAGTATATTAAAATGACTATATGTATGGAATCAACAACTGTGGACAGGATTTTTCAGACATGAAATATAAATATATAAATTCCTAATATGCAGATGAGATAAGCCTGTGAGTTAATGCACATCTCTAGGGAATTAACCATGGGGTCATAATTTGAAAACTGTTGAGATTCCCATCCAATAATAACCTAGCAAACACATATTCAACTGACATTAATTATTTAATCCTTAGGTCCATCCAGAAGCAACATGTACTTAGTCCCTGGGTCATACATGATAAAGATTGAAAGTGGCCTATATTGGATATACACTGATGACATGGAGTTTGGTCATCAACCATTGTATTGATACCTTCATTGCATAATGCAGTACTCTTCACAGTGAATCTCCATTTCCTTGTATCTATGAAAGGAAAGTAGGCCAATATGAGAACCTCCTCACCACCATCAAAAAGAGAAAGCTGAAATGGTATGGCCATGTCACTAGAGCCAACAGTCTATCCACAACAGTCCTGCAGGGCAGCGTCCAGGGTGGCAGAAGGAGAGATAGACAGAGAAAAAAGTGGACTGACAACATCACAGAATGGACCAGGAAAAGTTTTACAGAGACACAGGCATTGGCACATGATCGAGACAAGTGGAGGGAAATGGTCAGATTTTCAGCACTAGGTCATGAGACTGATGAAGATGATGATGATGAAAGGAAAATCAGAGCTCAACAAAACAAAAAGCCTGCTGCTTCAGGCCCCTCAAAATCTAGAATTTTTCTGATCACACGTTTTGTTGGAGTTGCCGATTAGGTTTGTACAAAATAAAAGTGTCCCCAAATTTGCCTGAAAGAAGGGTACTCGTGAATTATTAATATATTGTCCTCTGCATGGGGCTCCATTTGTCAGACTCTCCACCTTATTAAGATCATCTTTTCAGTTGTAATAAAAGCTTGGTGTACATAGTGAAGCACAAGACCTATGACTGGAAAAACAACTCTTTCTGTTCTTTGTGTTTCATTGGTTGCTTGTAATTTATTCTCATTTGTCTTACATGAATATCAAGATGTCCATTCTCAAGCTGACTTGGTAATGCATCACTGGATTAATATATATTGGGGTACCAAGGGGATTCTTGAAAATAAAGCTAAGCTAGGGGATTAGAGAACCATAAAAGCCTCAAGTACAGTAATACATTCCATTTAGAGGGTTGATACTGCTTGTTCATATAAATAATATAGAGTTGTTTTTCCTACAATTGTGACACAATCACAGTACCATAACATGAAAATTATATCTGCTGTCTTTACTGATTGAGTTGAAATATAAAAACCATTGCCAGTCTGATTTCATTTCTGTTTTCAGCTTTGAGAATTATTGAAAATTTTGCACCATTTAGAAAACAAAGCTAATCCATTGATCCTGAATAATCATCAGATTGGGATGAAATATACTGCTTGTACATCGATCTGAAGGAATAATGGAATGTGTGCAGTCAGAAATTGCAAGAGCAGTGGTCTTTGAAAACAGTTATACATAAATTCCACACCTGAGCATGCATTAATTGTGCAGTGGTCTTTGACCCGATTATACATAAATTCCACACCTGAGTATGCATTAATTGTGCAATGGTCTTTGACACAGTTATACATAAATTCCACACCTGAGCATGCATTAATTGTACAGTGGTCTTTGACCTAATTATACATAAATTCCACACCTGAGCATGCACTAATTGTGAAATTGTAGGAAATCACAATTGTTGTGAGCCCTCTATTGCAGACTGTAAGCAAGGATTAAGTTGTAAACATTATTACAGGTACATGTATATAGGGCCAGCCATTTAATTAGTACAAGTACATGTATATAGGACCAGCCATTTAATTAGTACAAGTACATGTATATGGGACCAGCAATTTCATTATTAAAAGTATATGTTTATGGGACCAGCCATTTCATTATTACACATACATGTATAGGGGACCAGCCATTTCATTATTACAAGTACATGTATATGGGACCAGCCATTTCATTATTACAAGTCCATATATACGGGACCAGCCATTTAATTTTCTGAATGGAGTTGAGCATGTCAAAATAATAGTTAAAATATATCGCCATATGGATTTCAAGTCTGGGAAAGTGATTTATTTTTCAACCTGCTTGGTCTATGTCTAGCTAAAAAAGTTTTGTGAAGTGAAATTTGTATTAATATTTTTAGTTTTATCTTTTAATTAAATTTCATTGTAATCTTGTATGTGATGCCTTCTTGTATTCAGACAAGATGAGATGCACATACAGTGACAAAAATGTTCTGAGTATTACATAACACACCCTCACACATCTTTCTTCACACTGTTGATATCCATTCCATAATATTTCAGACGTCGCTCATTAACTCATGCTCTTGCTTATGCCACATTCTGTGTTGTTTTACTTTTGTGAGCATTTGTTTGAGGGTGCGGTATACATACAATATTGATCCCATGGTTGATTGGAACTCCACCCCATTATAGATGTTCTTGAATTACTATTTGGAAACTATCCTTTCCTATTGATGATATAATATCAAGCTGTAACCCAACCGCACTCGACTGGCATAGTGGTTAGAGCATCTGCCATGGATGTGAGATGTCGCAGGTTCAAACCCTGTCGAAGTCCTACCAAAGACTTTTAAAAATGGTATTGACAGTTGCCAAGTTAGGTGCTCAGCATTAAGAGGTTAGCATTAGGACTGGTTGGCCTGGTATCAGGATTGGGTGACTGTGTGGGGCTTAATGCTGCATGTCTGCAGGATGATGCCCCAGTGATATACATCACTGTAAACAGCCACACTGCAGACATCATAGCAATATGACTGAAAAATTGTTAAAGCTACATTATAAATCCAAAAACATACACACATGTCCTTGCATCACTATTTGGAAACTTTCAGGATCCCACCTATTAATGGTATAACATAAGGCTGATATAAAGGTTCCTGTGTACTACACCTCTATCGATAACTCTTGCACAGTGCGATCCATAAACACTGCATGTTATAATAAGCAAGGGTATGAGGTATTGAGAGACCTCAATAAATCAGAAAAGGAAGGCTATCCCTGCTGGACAGCAATAAAATTGGGTGGGGGTTCGAAATAGTGGTCCTGTTTAATGGCTAATAAATACTTATTTTTTATAATTACATTGGGAATAATTGTCAGTAATGAGTTTTTTCTAATTAAGTTCTTTGATTCTTTTCATAAAGTACCTTTATTTTCAAGATCAGTGACAGCACAGGTTTCAACAACCATCACGCATACACATATTTTTTTTTTATTACATCACTGCTTTTTGTTGTTGTTGATTCCCAACAGCCATCACGTATACACAAAAGAATCATGTAGTACATCACTGCTTTTTGTTGCTGTTGATTCCCAACAGCCATCATGCATACACACAAAAAGTCATGTATAACATCTCTGCTTTTTGTAGTTGTTGATTCACAACAAAACATGATTCGTCTTTTTCAAAAACTAGGGAGATTTATTTCATGAAACAACCATCAGTGTCAAAACTAAATTTTTATTTTATTAGCAAATTATTGATGTCATGATTTCACTGCAGATAATAGTAAAATTCTTATCATTGAGGAAATCTCAAGGGTGCCAATTCAGGAATTTTAAGTTCACTACAAACTCTAGAACTTGCCTCAGCATAATGAACCATATATGTGTATGTGCGTGTGTCATTTGGATTTTTAACATAGCTTTGACAATTTTTCAGTCATGTTGCTACGATGTCTACAGTGTGGTAGTTTATAGTGATGTATAGCACTGGTGCATCGTGCTGCAGACATCTTGCATGATATCCCACCCAGTCACATTATTCTGACACCAGGCCGACCAGTCCTAACACTAACCTCCTAATGCTGAGTCCCTAGCAAGGCAACTGTTAGTAATATTTCGAAGTCTTTGGTATGACTCGGCTGGGGTTCAAAATGATTACATTAAAACTAATTTAAAATACAAATCTTACTTGACAAAATTTTTATTTAATTGGTATTTATTCATTAAAGTGACAGTCATTGATCAAAATTTCATCGAATATTGTTATTTACAGTATACTGAGACTGTTGTTTGGAAAGAAAATTACAAAAACTGTATGACGTCTGAGAATTCAGATTACCTGGTACTAACCATTTTTTCGACAATAAAATAAGCGACTTATTAAGGTTTCATTTACCAACTTTGATTGTGAAAACTTCAACAAATATGGATAAATGTGAGATGGGTATTTTCTAGTTTCAAACATGGTATCCATGCCTGATCACATGTTATAAATGGTTTCGTTAGTTATCAGGATGAAGTTATCAAGAGAGTGGTCTGTAGAATTACTGGATGTAAGGATGTAGGAATGAACATGTGCAACTTATATTGAGCCCCCTTGAGGACTTAAGCATAATGGGGGTAATTATTGGTCAGAATTATGGTATAGATTTTGCAAATGTAACATAGTCTTTCAAAATAAATACTTTCTTTTGATACCAGCATTAATATAAAAGTTATTTTAATATTTCTTTGTTTTACAGTCATTTCTTCATCGACTGTTTTTCCCAAATAAAGTTGTCATGAAAACCTGTAGTAGAACTGACACTGGTGTACATGCATTGATGAACACTGCTAGCTTTGATCCTCAACCATTTGAACACAATAACAGGTAATTATATCAACCATTTGAACACAATAACAGGTAATTATATCAACCATTTGAACACAATAATGGGTATTTATATCAACCATTTGAACATGATGACAGGTAATTATATCAACCGTTTGAACATAATGGCAGGTAGTTATATCAACCATTTGAACACAATAACAGGTAATTATATCAACCATTTGAACACAGTAACAGGTAACCATATTCGGGCGGGGGGGTCTTCTCAAAGACCCTCTCTCAGTAAAAGGATGAGTTTCTTCTTGAGAAAACTAACTTATTTTTTAATTAGAATAACAGCAAACATTTTACAGTCAAGACCATTACCCAGATGCTTATTACTAGGATAACAGCAATTGTACAGTCAAGACCATTACACAGATGCCGATTACCAGGATAACAGCAAGTTAACAGTCAAAGCTATTACCCAGATGCCGATTATCAGGATAACAGCAATTGCACAGTCAAAGCCATTACCAGATGCCGATTATCAGGATAAAGCAATTGCACAGTTAAAACCATTACCCAGATGTTGATTATCAGGATTCACGTGGACATTCACTATGTTTTCTACTGAATACCATGCTAAATGTTTTTTAAATATAATATCAGGACAGAAAATTTTACCATCCTAACAGGTCTGTATAAGCCCAACACTTTTCCTTCAAATTTTAGCGACATGTAGCTGATTGATAATGATCACAATGACACAATTACTCATTATCAATCAAGAGAAAGCAGTGAAGTACTGAATGGGGGATTTTTAAGTTCATTGTGCACAAGTAACAATAATTATCATAGTGGACTCTCAAAAAGCTAATTACAGAAAAAAACTAGTTTCTGTAAAAGGACAGTATCTGATCGTGGTTCATTTAACAGAAATTTCTTGCGTACATTCAGTGTGAAGCTTTTAATTTGTGCACAGATTTCACACTGGAATTTATCAGAACAAAGCTGCAGTGTATGCTGATCGTTGACACTCTTGACAAATGTATGAGAATAAATCTTGTTGGTTTAGATATAAAAGACTTTGATCTGATGCCAGCAGTCAGTGGAGGGAAATGAAAACAGATATCTGTATTAGAAAAACCAGGAGTATTTTTGCCAAACTGATGAAGTTTGAGTGGATTTATTATTGCACCATTATGATTGATGACATGAATACTGTGTAAATATGTTTTGTTTAAAAAAAACAAGCTTGTGTGGAAATCCATATCAAATCATGGTACTGGGATAAACTTTTTATGTTATTAGCACCTGCAGAGGCATGTGGATAAATCAAAAAAGTTTTTTCTTTAAATATGTTACCCAGTCATGCTCTTTACATATAATGGAATGCTTATGCGGATAAACGTGACCCAAGTGTCACCTAGAGACACGTGCATAAGTGAGACACGGCTTAGTAAACCATGTAGGGAAATTTTACCTGCACTTGTCCGACCAGAGTTGAAACAATACAGAAATGTACACAGTTGTCTATATTACACACAAAAGACTTCACATAAAAGGACCTGAGGCACTATTATAGATACAGTGTGACCCCACTATAACACTTAACCTGACCGTGTTATAGACCAAACTATGTTATAACCAACCAAGTCAGTTAACTGATGCAAAATGATGCATTTTCCTAAATTATGGCGGACATGTTGGGTGGGTAGTAAAAGCAGGCACATAAAAATATGTGATTTTGATTAAATGAAGGCAAGCTAGTCTGAAAAACACTTATATATAGAAAATAACATTTGTGTAGTACAATCCATAATCCATTGAATACTGTACTGTCTTGTATTTAATAAATTGATGAATTCAAGTATAGATCACATGTTATAAACTTCATGTATGTCTCATGTCCCATTTGAAAACACAAGTAGCATATATATATATATATATATATATATATATATATATATATATATATATATATATATATATATTACAACAAATGGTAGTCCTCATCCTCATCTTGATCTATATCCAGTTGCCACTTAACAATTCACTACAGTTGTTGCAAGTAGCACATTACTATACTGTTTACATGCTACATGTACATGCACATAAATTGGTCTAGATTTTGGTCAGCTGGAGACAGAAACCTCTTGTCAAGGTTGCCCAGGGTTTGTGGCTGTGGATAGGGAATTGAAAACTTGAACAAATTAAAAAGTTTAACAAACACCTTTGCATGATACCACCCCATCTTCAGTTAACTAGACAACGTTTTATTCTGATGTTGGTAGCTACACTAAGCATACTTTTGTTTCCTGCAGAAATGAACCTTTCATGGTACTGTTATGTATATTTGATTTAATTTATATTTGATTTAATTTGTGTTTGATTTGATTGGTTGCTTGAGGGTTTTGGAATCCTTTTATTTTCTTTACATGTCAATGTAATGTAATTTTGTTTACTAGGAATTTGATATTTTCCAGAAAATTCAGTTTGACCTGACTCTATCCATCAATGCCTAATAATAGAAACACTGTTTCTATTGTTTACTTAGTTCCTGGCCTTAATTGAAGGTTAAGTAAACAACTTTTATTCTCGGAGTAAAATGATTGGTTCTTATCAAAGACGTACAGGGGCTATGTGATTTTTATATGTAAACATGGTCACATGATCATCTGTTTTGCAATTAGGCATATCCAAAATTAGGAAATACTTAGTTTTGGGGTTTTTAAGCACTTGAAGTCAAGTTGTTTTCTTCTGTTGTGACAAGTTTTGAGTTTTTGAGTTTGATTTTAATTTTTCAGATTCTTTAAGATTAATTCATTTCTCTGGAAATATTTTGTGCTCATACAGAATTTTTGAACAAGGATATTTCTTAAAATTTTTATTTGGATTTCCAAAACTGGAGGATTATTTATTGTGTTTCTACAAGTGACTGTAGACTTCAACAGAGTACAGGTTACAGCATACGTCATTGCCTTCCATCTTGGATTTTTCATTGGGACTCAAACTTTAATTCATTAGAACTTTTATTATTAGGACTTCTAAAATTTTATTCATGGATTATTCTTAGATTATTTTTGCATTTGATTCTGGAAGCTTGTTGTTTTCACTCTTTCTTGTGTTGCTGTTTATTCAAGTCTAAACATGTAACATACGAGTACAATAATCGTATTCCTGTCACTTTGGTATATGCAATATTCTATCAGATTCCATTGCATTTATTTAAATTTGGTGCCAACTTTCTTTTGATGAAAGGTTATTTGTTTTTATTGAAGAATGTAGTTGACTTTCTTTGACGAATATTGCATGTATTATTGAAGTTACTGGTAAAGGACAGATTTGGAGGACCAGACAGATGTCTGTTTTTCGTTGCGGCAACAACATCAACTAACTGTAGAACATTGATTGAGTCTGATTTTTTTGCTTCACATTTGCTTAGTATTTATACAGTAAGGGCGATGCTTCAAAGGTGTTCAGTTTCTATTTTTTCTGGGTACATTTTAAAAACAAAAGCAAAAGGAACTAGCTGTCGTTGGTTGGTAGTAGCAGTTACTTTTCCTGCTTTTAAATGTAAGCTGGTCAATTGTACCTAGTCCCAGTAGCAATGATAGACCAATTAGTAGATCTCCATTTTTTATTGGGTATTTTTTTTGTGGGGTTGTTTTGTGACATTTCTGGTCGCAGAATGATACTATCTTTCATGCATGCATCAGAATATTTTTTTTAAAATAAGGCCAACAGATGACAAGTGAAAAGAAGAAAAATTTTACTTACCATCCATACACAGAGGTCAGTCAGAATAAATATATTAATTACAAGCATGCAGCCTAATCCAATAGTATTTCATCCAAAAGATCCATTACGAGATAGTACCTCATCCGGTTGATCTCCACTAACAGAAATGTTTTAAAAAAAGGTAATGCCGAGATCTTACAGCATACAGTACTCAGGCCAGATGTCAGAATAAGCGGATTATGATATAACAATGCACTGTTGAGGTGGTTAGTCAATATGAACAATGTATTTGTTTATCTAACAATAAATAAAATCCAGTACATTTTATATCAAGTTTGCAGCTTCCTTTCATGGTGCCTCTGAATTTCTTCACTCCAAACCCAAGTTATATATACAAGTTTTAACAGCCAACAATTCCAGCGGTGGGGGGATTCGCCAGATGGTATATTTTGTCACCAGTTAGGGAAAGAAATCTCAATTTTTGACATTGGTAAAGCAAAGCATGATCCCCAAATAAACTTTACTCGTTATTTTTTATACTTTTATGAAGACAAACTGTTTTTGTGTATGAGATAAATGTTTAAAATTGCAGGAGTCATGGTATGCTCTTCTTATATTAGGATTCTTTCTTCCCTAGAAATGATAATAAACTTTTTAAATGTTACTTTTTGTACTTTTGAGAAAGAAAGAAAAAAATTTAGTGTATGAGAAAACTACATGTTTATGAAATTTCGGGAGCTATACCTCTACCATGTTATATCCGAATTCGTGTTATAATGGAGCATGCTATAATGGGGTCACACTGTACTTACAAAGTAGGTGCGACAATATCCAAAATGAGGCAATTAACTGTAATGAAATAAGCCCACAGACCTTACACAGTACAAGTAAGAACATGGAAGTTGGTGTCCAAATGCTACAAATGCCTTTGAATAGAAACTCTTCAATATGTACATGTTAGTAATGGCATTACACATATAGTAGGAATTTTTATAAGTGCTAGAAACGTGCACATACATAAAATAAATTTAGCCGGTACTTAATGTGAAAAAGTTGGAAATATAAATGGAGTATACTTTCCTTAGAAGTGAGAGAAAAAACTCCAACTTGTAATGGTATATCTTCCATGTGGATTCTGGCTTTTGTGAGGTCTCTTGTGACGAGAGCATGCTTCATGGCATGTGTGGAAATAGTAAATGATGTATTCTTAGGCTTTGCTGCCAAGTCTTATACCTAAGGAGAGATAACTCTGACTGCCACATATAGTTGGCAGACAACTTTTAGTTCCCCTTAGCTAAAAGTAGTATCTGGGAGGGCTGGATTTGTGAGGTCTCAGTTCTTCTTGGGTATTATGAATGGGTAATTTTTCCTGAAGAAACGTACATGTATTTTGCAAGGAAATTATTTGTTCTGTTTTTTTTTTTTTGTTTTTTTTTTGTTTAATAAAGAAATATTGCAAACAGCAAATCCATGTGTACCCATGAAGTCTTGTTGAACTTGACAACATTTAAGGATCTCTGACACTTGTTTTAGTGAAAACCCTCACAAGCAAAATTCCTTTGGACCAAAACTTTTTTCAGTTTTTTAAAGGTAATTGGTTCGTTGAGATTTTCTCAAATATGAGAAAATATGTAATTTTCAAAGCACTTATGCAATGAGAGAGAGAACATCATTGTCTGAGTTTGCAAGAGTGCACAAAATTAAGAAAACTACATGTATTAGTTTTTTTTTTTTTAGTATACATGTATGTATTGAAACCTTATCTGAACAACTTAATGTTCCTTCTGAAAATCACATGCAGTCATGTGAATAAATACGCTGTTGTTTCATGCCTAAAAACAATCATCTTTGAAAGAAACATTTGCGGTATGAAATGCTTTTATAACTTTACTACATGTTCATTACAATTATGAATGATACTCAGTAATGTTTGGGGGCCTTAGGTTGCTGAGTGGTCTAAAGCACTCACATTTACCAATCACTGCCATCTCACCTCTGTCTGTGTAGGTTCAAGTCTGGCTCGGTCAATGTGGATATGGGGAAAAGCTTGCTAGTAGCTTCTGTTTGTTTGGTGGTTCATATCGGGGGTATTCACAGGTTCTTCCTTTACCAAATAAACTGGCTGCCATGTATAGCCTGTCATGTGCTGAAAAATGACGTTAAAATCAAAACAACAGCATCCATACTGTTTAAATACTCTATATAACTTATAATGTTCATAGTGAAAGACCAATTGATTGAATCTGAATTTCTTTTATACTGCTTTGTCAGCAAAGCATCAAAAATGTGAGACCAAATGCCTGGTTGTTGTTCTAGGGTTTAACGCCATTTTTCAGCACAAGATAGGCTATACATGGCGGCCAGTATAACTGGTGGAGGAAGAACCCTGGAAAACCCAAGGAAGAACCACCGACCCACGAGAAGCTATTGGCAGGCTTTCCCACATACCCATGCTAGCTGAGCCAGAGACTCGAACTCACGCAGACAGAGGTGAGATGGCAGTGATCCGGAACGGTGAGTGCTTTAGACCACTCGGCCACTCGGGGCCCCCCAAATGCCTGGTTCATAAGGTCTGATATTCTATTTATAAAATATCAAAGATATAAATGAATAGCATCAGTCACAATCAGATACTAAATAGATAAACATAATCTTTCTGAAATTGAAAATTGATAAAGCTACACTAAAAATCCAAGTCACAGACACACACATCTTAAACTGCATACCTACAAGTATTTTGACATTAATAATTTACTTTAAAAGCTTGCTCTTTTGTACGGCACAAAGACTTCAGATTTGCCTATTGTCAGCCCCAATCAGTCGGCACATATGTCAAGTACTGTCATATGTCAGCCTCAAATGACCTTGGGACATTTTCCAGTCTTTGTCTCTCATATAAGCCCAACCACTCCAGTGGCCTAGTGGTTAGAGCATCTGCCTCAGATGCAGGAGGGGGTGGGTTCAATCCCTGGGCCAAGTCATACCAAAGACTTATAAAAATGGTACTAACAGCTGCCTCGCTTGGCGCTCAGCATCAAGAGGTTATTGTTAGGACTGGTTGGCCTGGTGTCAGGATGATGTGACTGGGTGGGACATCATGCTACATGTCTGCGACATGATGCCCCAGTGCTAGACATCATTATAAACTGACACACTGCAGACACCATAGCAATATGACTGACAAATTGTTAAAGCTACGATAAAAAGTCCAAATCACACATATGCACTCATAAAAGCCCACTGCAGTATTTGCTATCAGTAATAAATCTGTTCCAGTATGAGTCAGGAATTTAACAGTGAAAATACATCTCCAATTTTGAAAAGAGTTTCAGTTTTATTGGGAGTTTTTAAGTACAAAATTGAAATTTGGGATCAAAATTTGTTTTGGTACTCAGAGTTATGGGGTTTGGGTTTACTGGGGGAAAAAAATTACCATATTAGAGAAGGAAAAATTGGGGTCACAAAATTTAGACCTTGAGGGGATTCTGGTACAGTGGAACCTGTCTTGAAAGACCACCCCTTCTGCCAAAACATAATGGTCTCTCATGACAGGTGGTCTCTCATAACAGGTTATAACACTATATAATCTCTAAATCTGTACATGGAGAACCTGGTCTCTCAAGACAGGTGGTCTCTCATAGCAGTGGTCTCTCAAGACAGGTTTTGCTGTATACTGAAGGTTTGGTTTTGAGGAATATGACTGTGGTTTTGAGGAATATGACTGTATATACATGTATATGTATGTGTGTACTCATGTGAATTTCTAACCAGCATAAATTAACCATGGTCTGTTGGAAATGTTATGTGTTTCAGAAGAAGAAAGAATAACATTTAGCCATGAATTTTGTTACTGCTTAAAAGCTGTATATGCTGAAAAATTTCGCTTCAATAATCAAAATTTGACATAATTAAAAACTATACTGACCTTCTTCTGTTACAACTGAGTTGCAGTGTCTTTTATGGGACTTTTTTTGCAGTTACAATTACTGGCCCCTATTTTAATAGATACTTTCTATTTTCTTTTGCAGAACATATGAACCAAATCAAATCAAGACAGCCACTATTACCAAATCATTAAATTCACAGCTAGCAAAAGCAAATCATCAAATCAGGTACCTTTTTATCCTCCAGAAACTGATATTATTCAGAGTTGTATTTGAGTCAGGGTGAGGGCAAATAGTCCTAATTCCAGTGTAAATGGTACCAAATCCCAAGGTAAAATATTTTAATATAATAAAGATAATGCAGAATTTTCAGTTTCAACAAAATCTTTCTGAACATTTATGGTAAGCTCAACTTGATGGAAGTCCATCTTGCTGATCGTCCACCCACACCTAGATTAACATCACTCTGACATTGATCTGTGTCCACCCATTCTTCCATACCACAACCTAGATAAATATCACTTTTTTATTCTCATCATTGTCCACCGATCTTGTCATGGATCCATCCACACCCAGGATTAACATAACTTTCATGCCCATCTCTGATCATCTGTCTTTATATACATCTATCCTGTTCCATGATAAACTTCACTTTGATGTCCTTCCCTGTCCATACATCCTGACATCCATCCATCCACACCTAAATTAACTTCACTTTAATGTCCATCCGTGTCCATACATCCTGACATCCATCCATCCACACCTAAATTAACATTCTGATATATATTAATTCACACCTTTATTAATGTCACTCTCACATCCATATGAGTCTAGGCATTCTTACATACTTCCAACCACAACCTAGATAAATATCACTCGGATGATATAAGTGTCCATCCATCTTGACATGGTATCATTCAAAACCCTTGATTAACATCATTTTCATTTCCATATCTATCTTTACATACATCCATCCTCAACCATGATCAACATCACTGATGTCCATCTGTGTCCTTCAATCCTAACATGCATCCATCTTCAACCATGATCAACATCACTGATGTCCATCTGTGTCCTTCCATCCTGACATGCATCCATCGTCAACTATGATCAACATCACTATCTCCATCTGTGTCCTTCCATCCTGACATGCATCCATCCTCACCTTAGATTAACATCAGTGTAAAATATTTGTACTTCCCTTGTACTTCACTACCGTTTTATCCAGCACTTCTCACATTTGTTGTATAACTTAGGGGCATTAATAGTCTACTTTATGTCAAATATTGAAGATAATATAGATTTTGTGTCTTAATGTTTTCTTTTTTTTAACTATACTAGGGTATCACCACTTTTAGGATTCATAGAAACTGTACAAATTGGGTAGCCAAAAGCCCAGGACTAGTCAGTGTACTTTTGTATTACCTGTATCAGGGATTACTACCTGGAGATCCTGAATCCTGGAACTGGTCATTGTTCCCTTAGTTATATTAGGGCTGTAAAAATTATATAGACAATAGCCTGGGACTAATCAGTATTTTTGCCTTGTAGAAATTGGACAAACTAAAGCCTGGGACTATCTGATATTTTTTTAGATAAGTTCTTGATGACAAAAGTTGAGACCCAAGGCAGCTGTAGTATTCAGCAGTAATTTCAAGTGAGCTGATGATATGGCCCTGCATTAACAGTGGGTGGTTAATACTCAGAAGTTCAGTAAAGAGAAAGATTTGTGCATATTAATGAGGTGATCTTGCTTCTGATTGGGTGACCTTGTTACCATTCTGAAGGCCATAATTCTGATCCAAGTTTGATCTATATCGGCTATTTAGTGAGCAAGAGCAATGCATGCTAATAAGATAATCTTACCATATTACTATGTTAAAAGCCATATTTCTGATCATTTTTTTTATCAATATATGATTGTATTACCAAGATCTGTTAAATAATTGTATACTGAGCAAGATGCACACATATTAATGACGTGATTTTGCATCTGATTAAGGAGCTTGATGCCACTCAAGAATCCACCATTCTAATCCATAATTCTAATCCAGTTATGATCCGATGTGGTATATGGGCTAATATCTTCACAATTGTGGCTGAGTTCGATAATGAGCAAGATGAATGCACATTAATGAGGTCACGTCTTGCATTTAAGTGGCTGACCTTGTTATCACTCCAAATGCCATATTCTGACTTGATTGTGATCAAACTTTGAATGTATGCTCGTATTATTATGGTCTTGGGCAAGTTCAGTAATGAGTGAGATGTACACATGTTTATGTGGTGATCTTGCATCTGGTTGGCTAAACTTTTTATCATTCTGGGTGTCATAATTCTGATCAGAATTTTATCAAGCTTGCGATATGATCTTGTATCTTTAAAATCTTGGATGAGTTGAGTCATAAGCAAAACCTCTGCATATTATTGCAGTAACCTTGCATTTGATTGGCTGAGTTTGTTACCAACCTGGTAGCCCAAATTCATATCAGAGTTTGATCAAATTTAGAATATGTACTGATATCTCTTTAATAAATATGAACAGAGATTAATTGGTGATTTAGCATCTGATTGGCTGAGCTTGTTACAACTCTAGAAAATGTTCCCTATCCATTTTGATCAAACTTGGTAAATAGGCTTATATGATCAAGATGCATAATTTTTGTAATTATGGGCAAGATATATGCCTATTAATGATGTAATCTTGCATATGACTGGCAGACCTGATGGCCATTCTGAGACTGTATTTCTAACCTGATTTTAATCAGACTTGGTAAATTGGTCTGTACCATTGACATGTCTGAGGAGTTTCATTATTAGCAACACCATTGGTTATTTATGTGATGATTTTGCATCAGATTGAAGTTTTTTTTTACTACTCTAAGGACTCTTGTATTGACAGAATTTTGATCAAACTTTTAAAGAGGCCTATCGATTAAATCTTAATGAAGTATGATTATGTGTGAAATTCATTCATATTAATGAAACGACCTTACGTCCAATCGGCTGCACTAGTCAATGTTCTAACAGTTATATTTCTTATCAGATTTTAATAAAACTTGTTAAATAGTCTTATAAAATAATCAGATGAGATTGGTTATTAGTAATATGTTTGCATAATAATGAAGTAATCATTTATCTGATTCACAAAATTTGTTACCAGTCTGTAGACCAAATTCAAATCAGAATTTGATCTTGTTATGTATACTGATATTGTGTTTAATTTTTTTCCATGACTGTAGGTCATAATGATCATTTATAAGCATGATATTAAATAGCTAATTTTTGTCAGTGAAGGTATATTCTATTTTAAGATAATGTGCTAGATGCAGGTTGTGTATTTGGGTTTGAGGTCTAGAAAATAAACGTGTACAGTTTGTAGTAATTTCCAACTGGATGGTTGAAGTGTTGCAGCATATATCAGGTGGGGATGTACATGTGGCACATGGAGATGTATTGTGAAATAGATCACCTGGGATTAATTGTGAAATAGATCACCTGTGATCATATTTTCAGTTTGCAGAAGTATTTAATGTTATGTTTAGATTTAATTTGAGAGGAATCATTTAAATTATTTATTGGATTTGCAACGTGTTCATGTGACTGTTTGGCTAGGTACTGTTTTGGGATTATTGTGAATTCATTCAAAAGAGTTCTGAGCAATGCCATTGTGATGCATCAAGACTGTTGGCACTTAAGCACATTTAAAAGCTATTGGTATGTCAGCACATTCAAGGCATAAATTTCATTTGGAACAGTCTGTTCTTTTGGACTTGTGATAGAACTTTTAGAATTATTTTGGATTTAATACTTTAAGTTCCTCTCAAATTTTCATTGTATAAATTGGAGAACTAAATTATTTATTAAGTGTTACAAAATTTGATGGATTTATTCCTTTTGGCTACTTAGTTTAAGAACATTGAGTCATGACACTAGAGCTTAGGAAATAACCTGATAGTATTATTGTTATAATACAGGTTCTATGATAATTGAGATCTGCACATAATATACTGCTTCCTTATTAACTCATGCCCTGATAACTTGCAAACATGCTTTACCATTGTGTCCGGCATGGATCCCATTTTTAAAAAAGATAATATCAAAATTGGTCCCTATGTTTTATAAAGTTAATTTTTGAATGAACAATAAAACTAGAATTGACCCAAAGCAGTGACATAATACACAATATTTAACAGTACAAAAAGATATTTATTTACAAATGATTTCAGCATGATTATAAAATAGGTATTTAACTATGTATCCTGCCACACCCCTCTAATTTTGCCTCTCTCCATTGATTTACAACCCTTTATTAGTCTTTGATAGGTGCCTCATTAACTCACACCCTTTGCTTATAGTGTGATCAATGTTTTTGGATCCTGTTGTGCATGAGTTGTCAAGGGTGCAGTGTAATGAATACCTTACATCTGATGGGTTGAGCTTGTTACCTTCTTGGATCTAGAGTTTATATTTCTCATCAAGTTTTCTTTAAAACTTAAAAGTTATGAGGAATACAACTTTATAAATCTAACAAAACTAGGAACCAGACTCATCTTTTTCTCTATGTTTTGTGAGCCATAATCTTTGAAACAGTCAGCAGGTTCAACTCGGCATTCTTTGTTACAAGAACAATATAAAGGTTTGTAATTTTGATATCTTGCATTTATAATACATTCATTCACAGCAGCATTGAAACACATCCCCCCCCCCATTTGTAGTCACTGCATAATTTTGGCCATTAATGGCAAGTTGTCACTCATAGCAGAGGCAATCTCAAATAGAGATGTTACAAATTTAGTAATGACCTACTGGGTACCCATTAATCCTAATGATTAGTTACCTAGGTAACCATTAATCATAATGATCCAATACCTGGGTTTCATTAATCCTAATGATCAGCTACCTGGGTACTCATTAATCCTAATCAGTTACCTGGGTACCCATTAATCCTAATGATCCATTACCTGGGTACCCATTAATCCTAATGATCAGTTACCTGGGTACCCATTAATCCTGATGATCAGCTACCTGGGTACCCATTAATCTTTATCAGTTACCTGGGTACCCATTAATCCTATTGATCAGCTACCTGTGTATCCATTAATTATAATGATCATTTACCTGGGTACTCAGTCAAAGGGAAATTGTATTAAATTATTACATTCATGAAATTCTTTGTTGTCAGTTGATGCTATGAGATATAATAAAAGGACACATTCACAGATATATGATAGCTTGATTTAGGAAGATTAGAATCAGATGAATATATCACTTAAGTACAGTTACTGCAGGTAGCACTGTCTGTTGGTTATCAGTTGGTTCATTCCCAGTAGAAGGGAAACT
Organism: Sinohyriopsis cumingii; assembly: GCA_028554795.2. NCBI lineage: Eukaryota > Metazoa > Mollusca > Bivalvia > Unionida > Unionidae > Sinohyriopsis > Sinohyriopsis cumingii. The sequence continues at coordinate 41,710,430 of CM068838.1, forward strand.
CAAATCTAAAAATTTTAATATAATGACTGTTTTTCTTGCCCCCATTTGCTAACACATTAAAACCTATTCTTGCATTTCATCAAGGATGGTTTTGAGTTTTGTAATAATTAAAAGCCCCAAGATGGCATATGTCACTATGTACTTCTGATATTGTGCGTACAAAATATACACATTACAGAAACAGCAATGAAATTCAATGTAGACAACCCACATGTGAAACTAATTTAATTTAGAATTACTATGCCATTTGTGGAAAGACTGGCATAAGACATTAAAAGATAAGTTAACTTTTTATAGGTATAGGTATATTACATTACATTACATAAAGTAATCACGTGTGAATGTAAAGGCACATTACATTATGTAATCACATGTAAAAGTATAGGCATATAAATTATATATTAATCACATGAGAAAGTATAGGCATATTGCATTGCATTAGGTACTTACATACATGTAAAGGTATAGGCACATTACATTATAATACCTAAAGGAATCACATATACATGTAAAGGTATAGGCACATTGCATTATGATACCTAAAGTAATCACATACATGTAAAAGTATAGGCACTTTACATTGCATAATCACATACATGTAAAGCTACAGGAACTAAGTAATCACATACATGTACAAGTTTTTGTACATTATATTGCAGTACATAAAGTTATCACATAGATATAAAAGTATAGGCACATTAGAGTATATAATCACATGTAAAAGTATAGGCACATTACATTACAGTACATAAAGTAATCACATACATGTAAAAGCATATAGGCATATTTCAGCACATAAAGTAATCACATGTGAAGTCAGTGACACATTACAGCACATAAAGAATTGCATACATGTGAAGTTATAGACACATTACAGTACATAAAGTAATCACATACATGTGAAGTGATAGACACATTACAGTACATAAAGTAGACACATTACAGTACATAAAGTAATCACATACATGTAAAAGCATAGGCATATTTCAGCACATAAAGTAAATCACATATATGTGAAGTGATAGACACATTACAGTACATAAAGAAATCACATACAATTATTACATGTAAAAGCATAGGCATATTTCAACACATAAAGCAAATCACATATATGTGATAGACACATTACATTGCACAAAGAAATCACATACATGTTAAAGCATAGGCATATTTCAACACATGAAGTAATCACATGTGAAGTTATAGACACATTACAGTGCATAAAGAAATCACATACATGTAAAGGTATAGGCACATTACATTGCATAAAGTAATTATATGTAAAGATATAGGCACAAAGTTGTTGTTGTTGTTGTTGTTCTAGGGTTTAACGCCATTTTTTAGCACTAGATAGGCTATACATGGTGGCCAGTATAACCGGTGGAGGAAGAACCCTGGAAAACCCAGGAAAGAACCACCGACCCACGAGAAGCTACTGGCAGGCTTTCCCACGTACCCACGCTAGCCAAGCCTTTAGGCACAAAGTAATCACAAACATTTAAAAGTATAGGCACATTACATTACAATACATAAAGTAATCACATGTGAAAGTATAGGCACATTACATTTCTGTACATATTTGTTGTTATAGGGTTTAGCGCCATTTTTCAGCACACGATAGCCAGTGTTGGCGGCCAGTATTAATGGTGGAGGAAGAACCCAGGAAAACCACAGAAAGAACCTCTGACCCGTGAGAAGCTACTGGCAAGCTGTCTCACATACCCACATTAGACGAATCTGAGAATCAAACCCACACAGACAGAAGTGACATTTCTGTACATAAAGTAATGCCTAATAATTAAGATCACAATAGTCACACCCACATAATTATAACTGTTTCCCTTCTATATTCTAGTATAGACAGACAACAGAAAATGAATGCAAAATGAGACAAATATGATGTTCTTGGGACAAGTCACTTGTCTAATATCACTTGTCCTGAAAAAGTTGCTGAGTACAAAAATTCAATAAAACCCAGAATACAAGGGTACTTCATTATAAAGCCCATTTATATACTGCCACCCCTCATATACCAAGGCTATAGTCAGGGATCCCATTCAGTTTTATTTTGTCACTGCTACTTATTGTATTTCACTAATAAGTTCTTGATTCATCAGCATGCCATGTCATAATATGATTACACATCATCATTTTATTCTGTATTTTCTGTTATTATTTATTACACATTTATGATACTGAATGATATTACATTGTTGTGACACTGACTTATTTGAGCATCCTTCAGAATAAGGCTCCTTCACTTAAAACAGGTGACTTTTATGAACTTAAAATGCAAGGACTGATATGAACATGAAACACAGGGACTGATATGAACTTAAAACACAGGGACTGATATGAACTTAAAATACAGGGACTGATGTGATCTTAAAACACAGGGACTGATATGAACTTAAAACACAGGGACTGATATGAACTTACAACACAGGGACTGATAAACTTAAAACACAGGGACTGATATGAACTTAAAACACAGGGACTGATATGAACTTGAAACACAGGGACTGATATGAACTTAAAACACAGGGACTGATAAACTTAAAACACAGGGACTGATATGATCTTAAAACACAGGGACTGATATGAACTTACATCACAGGGACTGATATGAACTTGAAACACAGGGACTGATATGAACTTAAAATACAGGGACTGATATGATCTTAAAACACAGGGACTGATATGAACTTAAAACACAGGGACTGATATGAACTTAAAACACAGGGACTGATAAACTTAAAACACAGGGACTGATATGAACTTAAAACACAGGGACTGATATGAACTTAAAACACAGGGACTGATATGAACTTACAACACAGGGACTGATAAACTTAAAACACAGGGATTGATATGAACTTAAAACACATACTGATATGAACTTAAAACACAGGGACTGATATGATCTTAAAACACAGGGACTGATATGTACTTAAAACAAAGGGAATGATATAAACTTAAGAAACAGGGGCTATTTTGATTCCTATAGTTTCTTTTAAAGAGGTAACACTGTAACCACTTAAACATGAAGAGAGTTTTTATATCAACTTCTATAGAGAAATGACTATCACTTGACCTCTGTAGGGAATTGACTACCAGTTGACTTTTATGGGTGATTGATGATCTGTTGACTTCTGTAGGAATTGACTATCATTTGACTTCTATAGGAATTGGCTATCATTTGACTTCTATAGGAATTGACTATCATTTGACTTCCATAGGAATTGACTACCAGTTGACTTTTATGGGTGATTGATGATCTGTTGACTTCTGTAGGAATTGACTATCATTTGACTTCTATAGGAATTGGCTATCATTTGACTTCCATAGGAATTGACTACCAGTTGACTTTTATGGGTGATTGATGATCTGTTGACTTTTGTAGGAATTGACTATCATTTGACTTCTATAGGAATTGGCTATCATTTGACTTCTATAGGAATTGACTATCATTTGACTTCCATAGGAATTGACTATCATTTGACTTCTATAAGGAATTGACTATCATTTGACTTCTATAGGAATTGACTATCATTTGACTTCTATAGGAATTGGCTATCATTTGACTTCTATAAGGAATTGACTATCATTTGACTTCTATAGGAATTGACTATCATTTGACTTCTATAAGGAATTGACTATCATTTGACTTCTATAAGGAATTGACTATCATTTGACTTCTATAGGAATTGACTATCATTTGACTTCTATAGGAATTGACTATCATTTGACTTCTATAGGAATTGACTATCATTTGACTTCTATAAGGAATTGACTATCATTTGACTTCTATAGGAATTGACTATCATTTGACTTCTATAGGAATTGACTATCATTTGACTTCTATAGGAATTGGCTATCATTTGACTTCTATAAGGAATTGACTATCATTTGACTTCTATAGGAATTGACTATCATTTGACTTCTATAAGGAATTGACTATCATTTGACTTCTATAAGGAATTGACTATCATTTGACTTCTATAAGGAATTGACTATCATTTGACTTCTATAGGAATTGGCTATCATTTGACTTCTATAGGAATTGGCTATCATTTGACTTCTATAAGGAATTGACTATCATTTGACTTCTATAGGAATTGGCTATCATTTGACTTCTATAGGAATTGACTATCATTTGACTTCTATAGGAATTGGCTATCAGCTTACATGTGATAAAGCTGTATTGAACAGTCTTTTCCTGTTTTTAATATAGCTTACATACCAGACAGCTGTAGTGAACTGTCTTCTCTTATTTTTTGTATAGTGTACAGATTATGAAGCTGTAGTGAACTGTGTTTTCTTTTTTTTAATAGTCAGTTCTTTTGTTTTCATATCTTTTTTTTCACTGAATTGTGGTTTTATTTTATTTTGTGTAGCTTTCTTTCACAGAATTTGGAAAACCTGCCGAGTGACAGATGATTTTATTGCTAGAAAAAAGGTCGCATCCAGAAGTTACGTTTATCGTATTTGCCTTAAACATGGAAACCGATTGGTGGCAGGACCTTCACCCTTTGAGTTACAGCGAGTCCTTGTTATTATGTAAGTTTTTGTCTAACCCTCGTTAGTAGATTCATCATTTTGGGATTAATTCTTCCACCATTGCTGGCAGGAATGGTAGTAGTACGAATTAGAACCAGTATCATGTCATGATTTCAGGGAGGGAGGAGGGAATTCAGTAGCATGCATCTTAAGTGAGAAAAACTGTTGCATAACTCTAGCCACCATTAACCCAGACAAAACAATCAACAAGATAGTTCTTAACTATTTAACTTTTTTGGTGTCCATGTCTCGATCCAGTAAAAATACCTTGACCTTGTTTGTGCATAAGGCAGTCTTGCTGTATATTTTGAGTGGTTATTTTATTCAGAATATTTCAGATGATGAACTGTAAATAATTCATTTTTTAAAATGTTTATTTGTAATAGATAGAGAAATAAACATGTCTGGCCCTGAAGAACAAAGGTTTTTATTTTAAGATTTCAAGTTCAATGTCAGTATATTCAAGGTGGAGAAAATTGTCAAAATTCAGTCCTTCCAGCCTCTATCTGATTATTATTGGGGGTTTTTCGTTGCAAGATTTTCATGCAATGAGCTACATATACCTGTTTCATCCATCAGCTTTGTACCATCACCAGACATTAATGGCCTGTCTCATTAGCTACATGTAACAACCGTCTCATTTAGCTACATGTAACAACCATCTCATATAGCTACATGTAACAACCAAATATAAGCTAATAGTCTCATTTACCTACAATGTAATAATTATCTCAGCTACACTTAACAACTGTCTCATATAGCTGCATATAGAAAACAAATATTTCAGGATAGCTGCATCAGTAAAGTACCTTGTTTTAGCATATGTTTGAGCAGTTTACAGAGAATGTGACATGGGGAAAAGATATCTCAATGTAAGGACTTTGTCTGACACCACAAGAATCATTATATTTAATTTATCATTAATTTTGAAAATTGTATACATAAATTGCAAGCATGGTGAATTTACTGACATAGAAAATATAATCATGCTAAAATTCAAATGAGAAACCATAAATAGAAATCAAATTCACAAAAATAGAATTCCTGTATTGATATATGTATCATATATTCAGGGTCTTTGCATGCAGTGACATGTTTCTTTGTACTTCATTTGATGGATATGCCATCAAAGTATCATATTTCATGATCTTTCTGTACAGTGACATTTTTCTTTTCACTACAGTTGACTGGATATGCCATCAAAATATCATATTGTATGGTCTTTGATTACAGTGACATTTTTCTTTTTGTAATACTACCCCAGTGGCCTAATGGTTAGAGTGTCTGCCTGGGATGAAGAAGGCCATGAATATAAGGCCTGATCACTTCATCTTTCTCTCATACACCTCACATTGATAAGGCCTGAGTATTTTCATTTTTCAAAAGTATATGTTCATGATTGAATAACCATTCTTTTTACAGTAAATACAGACTGCTCCAGTGGCCTAGTGGTTATAGTGTCTACCTCAGATGCAGGAGGTCATGGTTTTGTACACCAGCCTTGTCATATTAAAGACTTATAAAAATGGTACTAACAGCCGCCTTGCTAGGCACTCAGCATTAAGAGGCTAGTGTTAGGACTGGTTGGCATGGTGTCAGGATAATGTTACCAGGTGAGACATCATGTCTGCGACATGATGCCCAAGTGCTAGACATCACTATAAACTGCCACACTGCAGAGATCTTTGCAATATGACCAAAAAAAATTGTTAAATATGCATTAAAAATCCAAATCATGCACACACTTTTTGTACTATATACCATCAAGGTAGTATATTTCAAGGCCATTTTATTTCTTGAAATAAACGTGATGTCAGACAGTCTTCCCTCAGTGGTTTGGCGAGTGCAGAATTGTCTGCTTTGGCTAATTAGTTAGACATGGCTGTGCAAGCTATATTTGCCATGATAACATTTTTATAGCATCCAAGATTGGTAGTCATTGTCATGCATGTCATAATGCCAAAACCAAATTTTTATAGCATCCATAATTTGGTAGTAATTGCCATGCATACCATGTTGCCATAACAACATTATTGTTGCATCAAGGATCTGGTATAATCATTGCCATGCATGTCATGTTGTCATAACAATATTATAGCATCCAAGATGTGGTACAGTCATTGCCGTACATGCCATGTTGCCATAGACAACGTTATTCTAACATCCAATATGCTGATCAAATTCAAGCCTTAAAAATGAATTTTAAGTTAGGAATATTTATTAGATGCTTTATTTTTGAAATAACATAATTGCTATTTATCCTTATACATGTATTGTTTATTTTTGTCTGCATTGAAGGCAACCCTTTGACTTTGACAAATTTCTGGAAACAGCAGAGCTGCTATCAGGGACACATGACTTTGCCAATTTTATGATGCAGAAAGGTTTGGAGCAAGCAATAAACACTGTGTTGACAGTGAGTATAAACATCAAGAGAGGATCATCAGTGATGGATGAATACCAGAATTTATCCATGAATCAGCTAGAATTCTGGGAAATTCATTTCAAAAGCAGAGGATTTTTATGGCGTCAGGTATTTACTTAATGTTCACAGTCATCTTCCTTTTCCCCATTCATCACTCCCTTGGTACTGTCAAAAATAAACTCATTTCTCCATTCATCACTCCCTTGTTATTGTCAAAGGTAAATTATTTTCTCCATTCATCACTCCCTTGTTATTGTCAAATATAAACTCTTTTCTCTTTCATCGCACCCTTGTTATTGTCACAGATAAACTCTTTTCTCTTTCATCACTCCCTTGTTATTGTCAAAGATCACTCTTCTCTATCATCACTCCTTTGTTATTTTCAAAGATAAATTCTTTTCTCCATTCATCACTCCCTTGTTATTATCAAAGATAAACTCTCTTCTCTTTCATCACTACCTTGTTATTGTCAAAGATAAATTCTTTTCTCCATTCATCACTCCCTTGTTATTGTCAAAGATAAGTTCTTTTTTTTCATTCATCACTCCTTTGTTATTGTATAAGATAAACTTTTTTCTTCATTCATCACTCTCTTGTTATGGTTAAAGATAAACTATTCTCTTTCATCACTCCTTTGGTACTGTCAACGAAGAACTCTTTTTTTCCTTCATCACAGCTGTGGTACAGTCTCTTTGAATTCATCTTTTGAACTCTTCAGCTGTGCATTCTTCTCCTCTTTTGTACAGTCAGCAATAAAATCATCATCTATCCATTCATCACTCTTCTCATAAGGTTAACAATAAACTTGTCTGTCCATTCATCACTTCCTTCATAAAGTTAGTGATAAATTCCTCATCTGTCCATTTATCACTCCCTTCATAAAGTTAGCGATAAGCTCCTCGTCTGTCCATTCATCACTCCCTTCATAAAGTTAGCGATAAACTCCTCGTCTGTCCATCACTCCCTTCATACATTTAGTGGTAAATTCATCTGCCCATTGATCTCTCCATGATATTTACCAGTCAATGATGAACTACTCAACTGTCCCTTGGATAAACTCCTCTGTCTATTCATCACTCTCTTTTTACTGTCAGTGATAAAATGTCAGGTTCATGAAGAATTCTTGAAATAATGCTAGTACTCCCTCTGTGATCATTAAAATTCCCTATGCGGGTACTCCCTCTGTGATTGTTCAAATTCCCTATGCTGGGATTCTGTGTGTGATCATTCTATGTGCTGATTTGTTACAGCTCTAAGGTTACAAACTAAGTAACAGAAAGAATGAATACCAATAAGTTTTGTAAAACTTAGCAAATAATTTAATTATCATAGTTATGAATAAAATTGTGAGAGGAACTTTCAGTATTATGAAATGAATCCAAAATAATCCTGATATAGTTCTGGATTCAGTGGGGTATTCACTCTGCATATTGAGAAATAACCCCAGCTCAATGAACTTCTTTTGCATTTCGGCTCACAAAGTTACAGCAGTTGCCATCAGTATAACATTTGACCAGAACTGTTCTCCAGCTAACATATTTTAAGCCATGTGATGGTGATCAGAGTCCACTTTCTCTAGTTTTATCTTTGAGATCTGTCATCTCAAAGGGCCCAATCTAGTTTTATCTTTGAGGTCTGTCATCTCAAAGGGCCCAATTCGATCTGGTGGTCGATTGAGAGCTTCTTAAGACATGACTTCATTACTTCCACTCGATTTGCAGGGGGGGTCCTATTCGAAGCCATACCCCAACAGATAGAATCCCCTCCTGTTGGATTACCTAGAAGTTGTCTCACATGCCATAAGGGACCAGATGTGATATCTCCAGGGTAAATGGATGTACCTCCTTCAACCTCTTACTAATTTTCCGAAGGTATTATGATTGGGTAATGTGTTTAAAGAAGGAACCAATTTTTTGTAGTAAATTAGGTTTCTTCAAGAATACTTACCCAATCATAATGCTCATAAACCCTCCCAGCCTCCCTGCAGTTAAATCCATAGAGAGCATGCCTTATGCTACAGTGATAGGGTGGTGCATTGTGCCAATAAATTTATACCAAAGGGGAGATCACTCTGCCTGACTACTGTCTTGGTTGGCAGACAACTTTTAGCTTCCTTTAGCTAAAAGTAGTACAGTGTGACCCCGCTATAGCATGCTCCGTTATAATGCAAATTTGGATATAATGTGGTCATGGTGTGGCTCCCGAAATTTCATATACATGTATTTTTCTTGTGCAAAAAAAAAATCTTAAAAAGTACGAAAAAATATAGAAAGCTGCTTATCATTTTGGAAAGAGATCGCATATGAATAATACAAGATGATTGTGGCTTGGCTCCTGAAATTTTATATGCATTTTTCTCGTACACAAAAAAAGTATTTTCGTCTTCTTAAAAGTAAGAAGAAGAAAAAAAAACACATAAAAAGTTTATTCTGGGATCGTGTAGGTCTTCGCCAATGTCGCAAACTTGGATTGTTTTTCCTTACTGGCTGCAAAACATACCATGTGGTTTTTTATTGGTTTGGAGTGCAGAAATTCAGAGGCCACAAACCACAAACTGGATATAAAATGCACTGAAATTTATCTATTGTTACATAAACAAATTCTTTGTCCATATTGACAAACCATTTAAACAGAGCATTGTTATATCATAATCTGCTTATCTTAACATCAAGCATGAGTTCTGTATGTTGTGAAATATCCGCTTTTTTGTTGTTGACATTTCTGGTAACAGAGATCAACCGGACGAGGCATTGTCTCATAATCTATCTTTCATCGGATTTTTGGCCGCTCGGTAGTAATTGATATATTTACAAAGACTGAAATTTTATTGTTGATAGTAAGTAAAATTCCTCTTCTTTTCACCCAGAATTAAATCCTTCAGAACACTCACATTTTCTGTAATAATTCCTGTCATCAAAACACCTGAGTCTCTATTGTCCATTGACCCTTTGTTAATTTTCAGATACATGCGTGGAAGGCAGCATCATGATGCTACCACAAATGTAAAAAAAAAAAAATACATCTTACTTATTGGTTTATTCAGTAGGGATGGAGGGACAGTAACTAGAATAGTCTAAATGACGGCCAATTCCTTTTTAAAAATGTACCCCGATAAAATAGTTTAATGAAATTTCAAAGAAAACAGATTACCTTTGAAGCATGGACTGTTATGAAAACGTACTCAGCAAATGGAAAAAATACCAGTCTCAATCATGCAATACAATTATTTGATGTTGCCGCCACAATAAGAAATGGGCATTCGTTTGGTTCTCCAAAGCTGTCCTTTAGTGGTGACTTCAATAGCGCATGCACCCTTCATCAAAGAAAGCTGACTACAATCTTTCAATAATAGCAAAGAACTTTTCTTCAAAGGAGGTCAGTACTAAACTTAAATAAAAGTGATGGAATCTGATGGATTTTTGCATTTTCCAATGTGACTAGTACACGTTAACTGTGCTGTGAAAGTTTCCTTTTTGTCGGGAAAAATTTATGATTACTAACGCTACCAGTGGCAGCTTAAAACGCAAACTAACTTTTACCGACTTGGAACGTACTTTAAAGTAAATGTGTTTCGTTACATGATTGTGCTATGTTTTTCCACTGAACTCAGACCAATATGACCTGTTACAAAATTACTGAATGTTTTAAAGCTGTGTGTGTGCATATTTTCGATGGAATCACTTGTATTGTGGCTTCAGTGATGAGGTTAGCAGGTGAGTACACGCTGTTGATACTCTATTCATTCTATACATTAGACATTTATACATAAACAGGATTCATGTATATGTGCCAATTCATGGTTCTCTAAATAAAGTCAACTATTATATTGTCTTCTCTGTTTTCACTACCTGTGTATTTCTCATTTAATATGCATCAATTTAAGATAGTAACTGTGCCGACGAAGCACGTATTTTACCGCCCACATTTATTACCCCATACATACAATCAGTTTTTAGGGGGGTACATTTTCTTCAGCTAACTGACTTGGTTGCATATAACACTGTTCGGTATATAATGCGGTCGGGTTTTATGGCTCTCAACTACGGTGTTATAGCAGGGTCACACTGTATCTGGGAGGGTTGGATTTGCAAGGTAGTAGCAGTTTTTCAAAGGTATTATGATTAGGTCAGTATTCTCGAAGATACATGTTTTTCGGGGGGAAAATAGGTTTCATAAACATACCCTGTGACAGATCTCACAAAATTTATTTTGAAATTTCCTATTCATATGACCTAGCCCAAATAATGCAAAATTACTTCTAGAAGCAAACCCCACTAGCCAATAAGAAATTACCCCAAAGTCATCAAGTCTTATTATTAAGATTATTATTAGTAATTGTCAATACCTACACAAGCATCTGTTTATAGATCCTATGTAATTTTAGGCATTTAATTTTCCTAAAACAGACTGTAGTCATATATGCAAAGTGTAAATACAGATTACTACAATGTACAGCCATGAATAAAATTACAAAATTTAGATAAAATCATGTACCAGTAGTTACAAAAAATGCAGATTTACATAACACTATCCTTAAACTAGGACTTTCTCTGTGATCAATCAAATTCCCTCTGCTAGGACTCAATGATCATTCAGTGTCATTACACTAGGACTAAGAATCTGTGTGTCCATTGCAAAACATTTACATGGCCTAATTTCAACAATGCTGCAGAAAATGGACTTTAAAGTGCCACTAATAAAATGTTATAAAATATAGGAAAATGACTACTTGGGATATGGGTTATATTATGCACCCCTTAAATGGTTCAAGTTAATTTTCATGTATTGCAATTTTGTTGTAATTTTAAGGTTTGGTATGAAGATCCAAATTTTTAATAAGTCATTATACATAATGGTATTTACTCTGGTGTTTACTGTGCCATATTTTACATTTAGGTCACTTAGGGCAATAACATAACAGTATTAGATTCCATTTTTAGTGTTTATTTTAATCTAGACTACCAGGTTTTTCTGTAACCACTTAAATACTTACATTGTCCAAATAAATACTTGGGCCCCAAGTGGCCGAGTGGTCTAAAGCGCTCTTCATTATGGATCACTGCCATCTCACCTCTGTCTGCGTCAGTAGCTTCCCGTGGGTTGGTGGTTCTTTCCGGGGTTTTCCCTGGTTCTTCCTTCACCATTAGTACTGGCCGCCATGTATAGCCTATCGTGTGCTGAAAAATGGCGTTAAACTCTACAACAACAACAACAACAACAACAACCAGATAAATTACTGTGATATATATCAAGATAAATTACCATGGTATTTTACCCAAATAAATTACTGTGATGTTTACCCACCAAGAATTAGTGGGATATTTACACAAATAAATTAATGTGATATCTACCCATATTAATTACCTTTTTTATCCAGATAAACTATGTGATATTTACACATGTGTTGGCTTGACTTCGCTTGCGAAGATTTAGGAAGTAGGATGTCCACGTCTATTGCACACACACTGGTAGCTGATGAGCTCAATACATGACAGGCACGTCTGTCCACAGAGGCTGCAAGGGAATGTCTTGGTTGTGATGGATGCTGCTGATGGTTCCTGATGTTTTCTTCACTATCATTTTTCCTCCAAGCTGGCCCATCTGTTTTGTTCAAAAATGGCAGTGCCCTGCTGAACTGTACGATGTCACTTTTACGGTCAGCAGCTTGTGATGCCCATGGCAGTTATCAGTGCCACAAGTGGTGAGGGTCTTTTTCAAGGAGTCTTTATATTTCTTTCATGGTGCCCCTCTATCACGGTGGCCAGTGGACAGCTCACCATACAGTGCAATCTTTGGCAGGCAATGATCCTCCATCCTGGACACATGCCCTGTGAGAGAGTTCGTGTGCAATTAAGGCAGAGTGTCATTCTGGTCTGTTGCTGTCAGTTGATTCTAGCATTGTTCTGATGCTCCAATAAGCCAGATTTTGTCTTTTCCCACGGTGTGAGGCAGGTGGGGCTTGCCTTGTTTTTTTCTGTTATGTTTCGACCACATTGGAAGATGCCCATTGGCTACGGCAGGCCAACTGGGTGGGGGTAAGGAGATGAGCTGTGGTTAGGCCACCTTTTCTAGGCCCCTCTCCATGCGGAGCAAGCATTGCTGTCCCTAGAAAAGGATGCTTGGTCACTCAGGCTGCTATCAGGTGATGGTGTCGTCTCCGAATCAACACCAATTGACCAAAGGCCTGAGTTGCCTACATGTAGGATTGGGATTGCAGCTTCCAGTGACATCTTTCACCTGCCGTTTTTGCCCCTTTCCCATCACTGCAGGGCTTGATAGAGTCGAATGTAAACAGTAGACAGTTCCTTCATGCCTGCACAATGGAGCTTTTAGGTGGAGTATAGCCTGCGCAAACTGGCCTCACCCTTTAAACCTTGGGTTCATTAACCATGGCCCAGCAAGCCAGGACGGGAATAGCAAGGTCTGCAGGCCTTAGGTTTTATATCAGAGCTTCCTCTCCTAGGCAGATGGCCAGCCATGGCTGAAAAGATCTGCCTTCCCAGCTATTTCGAACCATAACTGGTCAGCCACAGCTGCAATCCACTAAATACATATGGTGCACCCTGGTCCCGAACACATGGCCATTGATATGTAGAGACCTTCTGCCCCAGCTGGTGACTTCCCTGTAGAAGTTCATACGCCTAGTGATGCAGTGTTAACGTCACCCTTCAACACCATTTGGCCCAGCTGAAGCAGTGTATCTGGGTATGCCAGGAATGATTCCTTCTTGGAGGCAGTTGTGAGAGATTTGGGATATGGATGAGGAGCAATGCGTCCATTCACTCAGAGAATTCAGCTGCCAGACAACAAAGGTACTACCTCTATCCAGAGCCCCCTATACCCCATTTACACTAATTTACACTTATAAGTTACTGGGAATTCACTTATGTTTTTGATTATTAATTTTCATGGATTTGCCAGAAATGACAGGTATATTTATAAAAGGGTCTTATTATTTCCATGGAAAGATCTTTGTTGGTCAAATGGTCTTATTGTTTCTACAGAAAGATCATTGTTGATGGAGGGTCTTATTGCTTAATACACAGAATTATAATTGTTGGTGGAAAGGTCCTAATGTTTCCAAAGAAAGATAAATTGCTGATGTAAGGGTCCTAATGTTTCCAAAGAAAGATAAATTGTTGATGTAAGGGTCCTAATGTTTCCAGAAGAAAGATAAATTGTTGATGTAAGGATCCTAATGTTTCCACAAAAATATAATTGCTGATATAAGGGTCCTAATGTTTCCAAAGAGAGATAAATTGTTGATGTAAGGGTCCTAATGTTTCCAAAGAAAAATAAATTGCTGATGTAAGGGTCCTAATGTTTCCAAAAGAAAGATAAATTGTTGATGTAAGGGTCCTAATGTTTCCACAAAAATATAATTGCTGATGTAAGGGTCCTAATGTTTCCAAAGAAAGATAAATTGCTGATGTAAGGGTTCAAATGTTTCCAAAGAAAGATAAACTGTTGATGTAAGGGTCCTAATGTTTCCAAAGAAAAATAAATCGCTGATTTAAGGGTCCTATTGTTTCCAAAGAAAGATAAATTCCTGATGTAAGGGTCCTATTGTTTCCAAAGAAAGATAAATTGTTAATGTAAGGGTCCTAATGTTTCCAGAGAAAGATAAATTGTTGATGTAAGGGTCCTAATGTTTCCAGAGAAAGATAAATTGCTGATGTAAGGGTTCTAATGTTTCCAAAAGAAAGATAAATTGCTGATGTAAGGGTCCTAATGTTTCCACAAAAATATAATTGTTGGTAGAAGGGTCCCAATGTTTCCAAAGAAGGATCATTGTTGGTGGAAGTGTCTTATTGCTTCCACAGAATGATAATTGCTGGTAGAAGGCTCTGATTGCTTCAACAGAAAGAACGTTGTTGGTGGAAAGGATCTATTGTTTCCAAAGAAAGATAATTGTTTGTTGGGTCTTTAAATTCATTTTCTGTAGCAGCCATGAAATCCATTAAATGGGTAACCCTCCCCAATCCTCTTCCCAACCCCAACTCCACCCCCCCAAATTGGAACCACAAATATTGGCACCTACAAAAAGATCATGAATTAGTAGTATTTGAAAATATCTAATAGCTAGAGAGCATCTTAATAAGTTATGTCAAAAACAATTTTGCTTGCACCATGAGACGTTTCTAAAGCTGCCAGGTACTAGGAAATGTTTCTTCATTTTGATGAGATTTTTTCAAAATATATCAAATATATAAGGAAATTCTATGTCAGCATTAAGGAGATTTCTGTATTATCTCACCCTTTTTAGTCAAAATATTCAGTCTTGATTAGGCAGTCTCTCAGATGATCAGGAAGATGGCATTCCCCTGATGATCAGGCAGATGGCATTCCCCTGATGATCAGGAAGATGGCATTCCCCTGATGATCAGGAAGATGGCATTCCCCTGATGATCAGGAAGATGGCATTCCCCTGTGATCAGGAAGATGGCATTCCCCTGATGATCAGGAAGGTGGCATTCCCCTGTGATCAGGAAGATGGCATTCCCCTGATGATCAGGAAGATGGCATTCCCCTGATGATCAGGAAGATGGCATTCCCCTGTGATCAGGAAGATGGCATTCCCCTGATGATCAGGAAGATGGCATTTCCCTGTGATCAGGAAGATGGCATTCCCTGATGATCAGGAAGATGGTATTCCCCTGATGATCAGGAAGATGGCATTCCCCTGATGATCAAGAAGATGGCATTCCCCTGATGATCAAGAAGATGGCATTCCCCTGATGATCAGGAAGATGGCATTCCCCTGATGATCAGGAAGATGGCATTCCCCTGATGATCAAGAAGATGGCATTCCCATGATGATCAGGGATAGTAAGCAGGAGAAAAAAGACAACATTAGAAAAGAAATATGAATATAGAATCATTGTAAATGTTTTAACAGTAGGTTCAAAAACTCCTTTTGAAATATACAGTCAGATCAAACATGGAAATACTGTTAAGGATTCTGAATTGATAATTGATATCTGTACAGTTTGATAAATTGCTTTACTTTCCATTTAATGTTTTGACATTTAGATATACCATCAATAACAGCACTAAGATTATTCACAAGTGAATTGGCCAGTTTTTTTTTGTGTTTTGTAGATTCGAAGAATGGTTTCACTGATGATTGGTGTAGGAAAGGGGAAGTATGACCTAAATGTAGTGAAGGACATGTTGAACAAGAAGAATTATGCTTTATTTTCTCCATTCCTGACCAGTGCACCAGCCAGTGCCCTGTATCTCAAGCATGTGGAGTATGAAGCAGGTAAATTTAGACTTATACCAGCCAAAGCCCTGTATCTCAAGTATTTATAGTATGAAACAGGTAAATCTAGATTTATACCTGCCAGCGCCCTGTATCTCAAGCATGTAGAGTATGAAGTAGGTACTTTTAGATTTATACTTACCAATGCCCTGTATCTCAAGCAAGTGGAGTATGAAACAGGTAACTTCAGATTTATACTTGCCACTGCCCTGTATCTCAAGCAAGTGGAGTATGAAACAGGTAAATTTAGATTTATACCAGCCAGCGGCCTTTATTTAAAGCATTTGGAGTATGAAGCAGGTAAATTTATATTTTTACCAGCCAGTGGCTTTTTTCTCAATCATTTAGAGTATGAAGCAGGTATACTTTTGATTTATACCAGCCAGTGTCCTGTATTTCAAGTATGTACAGTATGTAGCAGGTAAAGTTAGATTTATACCACCCAATGCCCTGTATCTCAAGCATTTGGAGTATTAAGCAGGTAAATTTATATTTATACCACCCAATGCCCTGTATATCAAGTATGTACAGTATGAAGCAGGTACATTTATATTTATACCAGCCAGTGGTCTTTATCTCAGGCATTTGGAGGTTGAAGCAAGTAAAGTTATAGTTACGTATTTATGACATCACATAATAGGAAGCTGGGCTTTCCTGAAAATAGTCAGAGCCATGATGACTGAGTGGCTAGTGTCACAGACTATCAAAAGGAATTGGTTGCAGGCTTGAATAATGCTGAATCCAGCTATGTCAGATTGTGTAGTGTGTCTCCTTGTAAGGCAGGCTTGTATGAGTCCAGCCATGTCAGATTGTGTAGCATGTCTCCTTGTAAGGCAGGCTTGTATGAGTCCAGCCATGTCAGATTGTGTAGCATGTCTCCTTGTAAGGCAGGCTTGTATGAGTCCAGCCATGTCAGATTGTGTAGTGTGTCTCTTTGTAAGGCAGGCTTGTACGAGTCCAGCCATGTCATCAATAAATACTATTCATTACAAATAGTCATAAGTATTAAGTCTAAAAATAATAAACCTGCATTTTTTTACAAAAAATTTCAAATATACTCAAGTCTGGAAATAAGAAAGAAATATAACTTCTGTGTGATATTTTAATTTCCCTTCAGATCATTTTGAGCAGTTCCAGAAATGTACTAAGCTGGTCCTGATGACAAATAATTTCAGAAAAAAATGTTCTTATCTCTATGAGAGACAAGGACAGTATGGGTCGGAAGACATGATAAACTGATCTAAGATCAGACAGGTTTTAAAATCTGACAGTTCTTTACTTGTACCCACTGTACTATTGACTGAATACATATTTACATTGGACAAGAATGTTTATCAATTAGGCAATGTGGAATTGTCTGAGATTGCAGGTGTTATTCCCTATTATTATAGCCAGCAAATGATTCAAAAGCATGCAAATCATGATGGATTGTTCTTTCAATCCAATATCTCATAGCCCAGATTACCATAAGTGGTGGAGGTGTTTCCAGAATTTCTCCAGCAGTCATAACATATTTGTCATTAACATTAATTGAATGTATTATGATTATCCAATATACCAGAAAAGAGCTGGTCTATGGAATTTTCTGTTATGAATCTGACACTAAATCAGGCCCAGATGATTATCCAGTGTACCAGAAAAAAGCTAACTATGGAATTTTCTCTTCTGGATGTGACCCCATTTCAAGCATCTATGATTATCCAGTGTTCCATGAAATAATTGCTCTGTGGAATTTTCTGTCCTGGATGTGACCCTAAATCAGGCATTGATGATTATCCGGTGTATCAGAAAAGATCTGGCCAATGGAACTTTCTGTTCTGGATTTAATTCTCATTCAGGCATGTATAATTATACAGTGTACCAGAAAAGAGTTAGACTTTCTAATTTTCTGTTCTGGATCTAACTCTCATACAGATTTAGTCATTACCCATTATTAATTATTATTTATTTCAGGATTTTCATCTTTCTCAGTAAAGTTTCTTTTCAAAATGTAAAAAAAGATTCATTGCTAAATTATGTTTTTGTCTTCCATCAGTTGTCAAGAAAGTTAGTCCCTTGCCTCATTGATGCAATGTCAGAAATACACTACACTATTTGTTTTCACTAACATAAACTACACTATTGGATATCACCAAAAGCCAAAAATACAATACACTATTGGATATCACCAAACATAAGCTTATAAATGGTGAATTGGAACAGATGATTAAGACACATGTGCTCTGTAAGGGTTTTTTCATGATCTTGTTTTAGCAACCACTTTGATGCATAAAGTTTGCCATGATTTAGACTTGTTCTTTGTAAGGGCTTTTTCATGATCTTGTTTTAGCAACCACTTTGATGCATAAAGTATGCCATGATTTAGACATTGCTTTGTAAGGGCTTTTTCATGATCTTGTTTTAGCAACCACTTTGATGCATAAAGTATGCCAAGATTTAGACACGTGCTTTGTAACGGCTTTTTCATGATCTTGTTTTAGCAACCACTTTGATGCATAAAGTATGCCATGATTTAGGCATGTGCTTTGCAAGGGCTTTTTCATGATCTTGTTTTAGCAACCACTTTGATGCATAAAGTATGCCATGATTTAGACATGTGCTTTGTAAGGGCTTTTTCATGATCTTGTTTTAGCAACCACTTTGATGCATAAAGTATGCAAAGATTTAGACACATGCTTTGTAAGGGCTTTTCATGATCTTGTTTTAGCAACCACTTTGATGCATAAAGTATGCCATGATTTAGACACATGCTTTGTAAGGGCTTTTTCATGATCTTGTTTTAGCAACCACTTTGATGCATAAAGTATGCCATGATTTAGACACGTGCTTTATAGGGCTTTTTCATGATCTTGTTTTAGCAACCACTTTGATGCATAAAGTATGCCAAGATTTAGACATGTGCTTTGTAAGGGCTTTTTCATGATCTTGTTTTAGCAACCACTTTGATGCATGAAGTATGCCATGATTTAGACATGTGCTTTGTAAGGGCTTTTTCATGATCTTGTTTTAGCAACCACTTTGATGCATAAAGTATGCCTTTATTTAGACATGTGCTTTGTAAGGGCTTTTTCATGATCTTGTTTTAGCAACCACTTTGATGCATAAAGTATGCCAAGATTTAGACACGTGCTTTGTAAGGGCTTTTTCATGATCTTGTTTTAGCAACCACTTTGATGCATAAAGTATGCCATGATTTAGATATGTGCTTTGTAAGGGCTTTTTCATGATCTTGTTTTAGCAACCACTTTGATGCATAAAGTATGCCAAGATTTAGACACGTGCTTTGTAAGGGCTTTTTCATGATCTTGTTTTAGCAACCACTTTGATGCATAAAGTATGCCAAGATTTAGACACGTGCTTTGTAAGGGCTTTTTCATGATCTTGTTTTAGTAACCACTTTGATGCATAAAGTATGCCATGATTTAGACACGTGCTTTGTAAGGGCTTTTTCTATGACCTTCTTTAACAAAATGAGGGGTGTAAAGATGTTGAGGAATTGTATCAATTATGGCATGTTGTGGGGGGGGAGTAATGAATTGCTATCTGAAACCTTTTATCCCTTCTATTGATTTTGGCAATTGCTACTAGAAGACTATACTGTGAATAGTAATATTTTATAATTATTAAATTTGCATGAAATAATTCAATGAGTCATATTAGCAATTGTGGGTACAGTGTCTACTGCAAATCATAAAAGTTTATTATTTTTAAATTTGCATGTAATCAGTTGTTGTTGTTGTGGGGTTTAACGCCATTTTTCAGCACACAATATGCTATGTATGGTGGCCAGTATTAATGGTGGAGGAAGAACCCGGGAAAACCCCAGGAAGAACCACCAACCCACAAGAAGGTACTGGCAAGCTTTCTCACATACCTACATTGGCCAATCCTAGACTCAAACCCACAAACCAATCATTTTGACCATTGCTAGAAGAACCATATTTGATTGTGAATTGTAATATTCAACATCATTACATGTGTACATTATTGTTAAAAACGTCTTATTTGTCATTGCTGGTAAAACACATGTCTAGGTCATTACTGTTACAACACAGGTCTAGATAATTACTGAACAACACATATCTCTGTATTTACTGGTACAGCATAGGTTTATGTCATTACAGGTATAACACAGTTGTAGGTCATTACTGGTACAACACAGGTCTAGGTCATTACTGGTACAATATAGGTCTAGGTCATTACTGGTACAACATAAGTCTAGGTCATTGCTGGTACAACACAGCTCCAGGTCATTGCTGGTACAATATAAGTCTAGGTCATTGCTGGTACATCACAGGGCTAGGTCATTACTTGTACAACACAGGTCAAGGTCATTGTTGATACAACATAAGTCTAGGTCATTGCTGGTACAACAATGTTCTAGGTCATTAATGGTACAACACGAGTCTACTTTGAATTGCAATATTTTTTATCTTTACATTTACACACAAAAAGTAAATAATTTATACACTACCGGCAGTGGCTGGCAAAGCATAATTTGAATATGAACTTTAACAATTTTACCTTGTCATGCAAACTAAAGATTTGTGTAACAAATACTTGAATCTTCATCATGAAGATGATTTTAGTAAATTCAGTTTGTTACTAAATCTGCTAAAAGTTTATATTTATTTAAAAAAATATTATTTACAGTAATTCTACCCCAGTTCACTTTTCTCTTCCTATCCCTGTATGCATTTTTTTATCAATAGAAGTGTGCATATCAGATTTATGGCTGTCCATTCAGGTCAGTAGGAATGGTCAGTAACTGCATATCAGATTTATTGTCACCAAATTAAATCAGTAGGAATGGACAGTAAGTGTGCATATCAGATTTATGGTTGTCCATTCAGGTCATTAGGAATGGTCAGTGAATATTGCATATCAGATTTATGGTTGTCCATTCAGGTCATTAGGAATGGTCAGTAACTATGCATATCAGATTTATGGTTGTCCATGCAGGTCAGTAGAGAATGGTCAGTATGTAATTCTTTACTGAGAAAGGGGCATATACAATTGTTCGTCCTTTCATCCTTCTGTCCATCAGTATCCACAATACTTTTTTTTTTTTTTTAACTTTCCCTTTTAAGTCAGTTGCATTGTTGGGTGCATTATCATTCAGTTTTGTAGACCTATATTTCAAGCTCCAGTGACTTTGTTTTCTATTTATTAAGTTAGTTTCTGTGCACTGTTGCCTTCAAAGTCGTGCCAATTTATATCTAGATATATCATAGACAGTAGAATATTTTTATATGAAAAGTTTGTCACTTACATACTTTATGCATCACTAACTTTAGTATAGTATATTTCAAGTTTCTTTAAAATAATGAGTTGTAAGTCATTTATTTTCTTTGAACATAGTGCTAATTTCGGCTGTTTGAAATTAATGGAAAGGTAAGCAACTGAAATATGGAAAAGGAACCCAAAAATTATCTCCCCTCTTATCCAGTTAATCTAGTGGATGGCAGGAGAGGCAGAAATTTACTATGTTGTTGTATTTAGTGCAAAGATTTGTGCTGATATTCAGTTTATACATCTTTTTTCAGATGTCTCATTTTTGAATGATGAAGATGATTGTTTGGATAAGAATGATGTGGAAGACAATGCTTTGGACATTGATGAAGAACTGATGAAAATCCAGACATGATTTTCATAAGCTAAATAAAATATGAAACAAAGTTTTCTTCAGACATGCTTCACCTAATTAAGAAAGCATCCACAAATTAAAAGTTTCATTGGCCACAAGTTCATGCAGTGGTATAAATATTATATTTTTTTTATTCCTTATCTGAGCCATTTTGATTTGGTCCTGTCCATCATCATGTCCATCCATCCGTCCGTCCGTCCATCCATCCATCCATCCATCCATCCATCCATCCATCCATCCCAGAAAGCATATTATCAGTATGACAGAAAAACAAAAACACTCATGATAGGCAGGGAAAATTTGTTTGGCATATTCATGTCTCCTTATAGATGATTTGATTTTTATTTTGTTGCCTTTAAATTGATTTTGTTTTAATTTGTTGAACATTTGTGAACTTTTTGATTAAGCAAAAGGTACTTGATTAGATAGATTAAATTTGGTAGGCTTATAGATACCTGGATTTCAAACCATATCAGCAATTTTTCAATTTTGTTACACATTTTTTTAAACTTTTTGGTCTGTTGTGTAGATATTTTGGATGCAAATCATGCTCGCACACAAACATGCCTACCAGATTTGTATGTCTGCCTCATATACATATGCACACACTAAGGGTGAAACAATTCATGGATATATTGATGCATTGATACTATTGCTTTAACAATACACATATCAATACAAGAGATGGAGAATCGATACAAAAGGTTACTTACTGTAATGTAAACTATTTTAGTCTTCAGCATTATTAGTGGTTTGCCTTGTTATTCTTTAAGCATAGAATTCATCTGAAACAGCTTTTGAAGTTACAAGCACTCACCTTTTATTAGTAAAAATGACAAAGACTATTGAGAAGACTCACTTGCTGTCTGCAAATTAACACAAAATGGCATGGTTCACAATCTGCCCCTCCCCATGCTAATTATCTTAACCCAGCAGCATTGCTCAGCATATAGGATACATTCTAAACATGTTCTACCTGTATAATTTAGTACTTTTGCTCATCACTTAATAACAACTCTTTTACTTGAAGTTTCTATGTTAAATTGTATCTTGTCTAATTTGGTTGATTTGAAAGCTACCCTACCGGTTGGTCACACACTGAAATCTGTTACATTGAAATCTCATTGGTGGTTATTTCTTGTTCTGGTCCTGGTTAAATAATAGCTACCAATCAGAAATTAGCATAGCTTATTCCCTGCATGATGAACAGGAAGTACTGGCTAAGCAAAAGAGAAACTTCACGCAAAAGTCCTTATTTGATAATTAAAATACTTAAACAGAAATGCAGTCAAGGTGTGTGATTGCGTGAATCTTGCAAAATTTGTATGAATTATGAATTTGCAAACTTGGTGAACAGTGATGGCCAGAACTTCAGAAATTAGTTGAAAGTCCCATAATTATATGAAATCAGCTCGGCAAAGTATACAATTTTTATAACTGTTCTTGTCGCTACATCTGATTTTTGGATAAGAAACTGTTTACACATCTAGGTTCTTCAAAGCATGATGTGAATGATTGTGAAACTAAATTTGATTGGCACATTGTGCCATGGAATAAGCATTATGATGTAGTTTGAACCATCCATGAAAGAAGTTTTATAAATGCATGTTTAAAACATGGGCTACTGGGAAACCCAAGATGTCTGATTCCTGGCATGGTTCATCATGTTTTCATTTGGCAAATACTGGCTATGATTGTGATGATGACAATAATTTTTAAAGTTATGAAGATTTTGAACCAAAAAATGCTGTTAAATATGAGTCTAATGTACATGTTGGAATGACAAAAATAGTATGACGGTGAGTCTCCCTTTCAGAGGTTTTTTCATTATTTTATCAATCATTTTAGCCCTGTAGATCATATGCTACAAAACCATATATCCATATCAGGGTTAAGATAAACTGAATAAAGAGGGATACAAAAATGAAATTAAGAAGTAAAGATATTTATTTGAATACCTTTGTCTGTACAAGCAGACTTTGGCATTGAAAACCCTAATACAGCATTATGGAGCAGATAAGAAATCTGGCATGGTAACTAGTAAACTACTGATTCAAGAAAGTAAGTTTATGTTAGTGAAAAATCCTATTTCAGAGCAGATGTATCCAAAAGATAATATGTGTGAGCTCTGGAAAATTGTACATAACAGTCACAAAGATCAGTTCCCCAACATATTCAAGCTGACAAAGCTAGCTTGACATATGCCAATTTAGAAGGAAAGACAGAACAATAATCATACACAGTTACGGAACAGATTATGCTCAGAAATAATTGACTGATTTCAGTAGAGCTCTGAAAAAGTGGAGCAGGAAGAAAGAGAAACAGATATTGAAGCGTTAGGTAAATATTGAATTATGCCCATTTCCTCCTCCATCTCCTTCTTTTCTACTCTGCCCTTATTTTGGTGAAAAAGGGGGTGAATTCCCCCTTAAGATAAAATCCTGGCAGCATCTCCTCAAATTGTACATGGGGAACAAATTTTTTGGACGTAAGAGAAATTTAACCAGTGAATGAAGTTGGGAATGGAATAAATAAAATTAGCACAGAATCAGCATTGGGGCAGATTTCAAACCACTCGAGTTTATCTTCTTGTGTGAAGTTTAAAAAAGATATTATAGAATGGAATGGGCGTTGTCAATAGTTTTCCTTCACTAACAAATACAAATACCTGTAGCCGCAGCAGTCTTTTGCATCGGCATGTATATGAATCAGACATAAAATTAGGCATGATGTGTGCTTATGTATGTGACTTTAATAGATTTTCTTGTCAATGTAAGATTTTGTGAAACGTTTCAGAAATTTTTCACTTATTCAGACTTAAACTTGTTGGTCTGCAGTATAAATATATTTATCAAATACAAATCCAGTTTCATAATCACTGAAATGAAAACAAAAATAGTTTGCTTGTTGGTTAAATCTTCATGAAAAATTGAATTACTTCATAATATTATGTGTTGTGCTTTTGAAATAGCGGAAGAAAAAAATTGAAATTTGGTAAATTAGGTCAGCATTTTGTGAGAAATCTGCAAACGTGCCATTTCATCTGAAATTTCTAAATGTGTGGAAAATCTGCAAGTGCACTTGATTTTTATGCTGTTGCATTGTGAGGGGCTTTCTCTGAGTACAGTATTGTATGCTTTAATTTGCCCTACCTACTGTTAGGGAGATAGGATATTTAAATTGCCACAATCTGTGTACTATGTTGTTTGTGTTGGACAAGTTGCAAAAATAATGTTCATTGTGTGTAGCCAAATTATTCAGGTAAACACAGACTGCACAGAATAAAAGCTGTTAGTGAGTACTAAGAGAATAGCAAAGTATTAAAACTAAATTTTATGCCTTACTTTTAAAATATATTCCGAAGAAAGGCTATTTCCACTGAAAATCTGTATTAGCTAGAAGACTGAGGTAGTATAAAGTTAAAATGGTAAAACTTTGATTATGTAGATTTATTTTTTTAATTTAATATCTGATATTGTTTGTGCCATCCTATTAGTTACACATATTTTTGTGTGCCCTATTTTCTAGTTTAGATAATTCTATCCTATAACCAAAACTAACCTGTTTGAAAAGTTGTTGAGGCATTATTAAAAATAGAAAAGAAACTCAAATTTAAAAGAATGTTAGGCTGCAAATAAAATTAATTTTACTAGATATGTACATTTTATTGTTCCAAATATTATCTAAACGTTTGAAACTTATATCTTAATAGTGTAAATGTAACAAAAGCACCACATCAAAAATGTTAATTTATTGACAGAATTTTGCACATGAATAATAAATATATTCTTAATAAATAAACAATTTCACAACAGCTTCAAGATCATTAGACACATAATAAACAAAATTGTGGGTATCATCAGATGAGCCAACTTGGCACGGTTCAACTCGGTATGGGTCAACTCGGTATAGTCAAACTCGGCACAGTTAAACTCAGTATGGTTCAACTCGGTATTGTCCAACTTGGTATGGTTTTACTCAGTAAGGTTCAACTCGGTATGATTCAACTCAGCACGGTTTACCTCAGTATGGTTCAACTCAGCATGGTTCAACTCCGTATGGTTCAACAGTTTTTACTTAGAGTGACAAACAGTCACACTGAAATGGTTGCTACATGTTGTCCACCTGTTTCCAACTCTTTTTTATTAGTTGAGAAAAAACAAAAATGAAATATTTGGAATATTTTTCTTTCTAACCATTAAATGCAATCCAGAGAATTTAAATGCACAGTGTGTTGCATCTACTTGCAGTAACTGTAGCAGACCCTCAAAATGTAGGTTCATGATAGATGGATTCAACCAGCACATAAATGTTCATTATTCCCCGAATACTACTTGTGAAAATTCTGCTAATTTATATTTCACATGGACAGTTTTAAATATCATTGCAGTTAGATTGAAAATTTACGAGGACAATTTTAAATCTTACTTAAATATATTTGTCAGTCAAAAATAATTGATCATGTTTCCAGACTTAGCTGATAATAACGGTCCAAAAAGGAATTTGGAAACAAAATATTTGCAAGTTCAGAATTGTCCTCCCTTACACACATTTTATTTAAATTCGGATATTTTAAATAGCATGAATAAATGTGCGATTATGTCATTTGTATCTGACATAACCATTACACAAGTCTTGCTCATAAGTAATGGGGTACTTCTATTTTAAAATCTTCTTCCAGAAACCATGTGTGTGAGAGTAAAGATTAAGAGTTTTGCAGAAACATATCAAAAACTCAAGATTCAACACATTTATTTTCCAAAGTTGTATAAATATATATATGTATGTATGTATGTATGTATGTATGTACACAACATTGGAAAATAAAGAGTATACATATATAAATACATACTGTATTTGTGTTTATATTTTTCATTTGTATAGAACTTTAATCAAATCATTTGTAAGAGACTAATCAGTATCATTTTTTCAGGAAAATTCTCATTCATATTTGTCACATATTCAGTAATGATACAATTAATCTCCAGTAATTATAAATGTTCATCTGTAGTAATTACAAAGTTCATCAAAAGTCAGTTTGTAGTAATTAGGAAGTTGGTTTTCAGTACTTGCAGAGTTGATCTCCAATAATTACAAAGTTAATCTCCAGTATTACAAGCTTGATCTCCAGCATTTTGATTTGAGTTCATAACAGGCATGAGGGAACTGAGCCCTATATAGAACTTGCTGATTTCAGTTCCTACTCCTCAGAGATGCAAGTTAAATTTCACAGTCGTACTTGTATTATTGCCAGCACTCCTGTAATATCTCAGCATCTGAAAATAACCTGGGACAATTATATTTGGAAAAGATCTGTGGTATATAGTACTTCAAACAATAGTCAAATGTCCCTAGGACAGCACACATCTGAGTAAAACATATATGCACATGCTGAGTCAGCTGATTTGATGACTGATGACATTATTAATAAAGTGCAAACATTAATGCGGAATGGGTGTTTTTTGCTTAAAGATAGGTGTATTTGTTTTCTCGCAAGGTTCGGTGTATCACCATTGCAAAATGAAAGTATTTTGTTACATTCTTAGAGCAGATCTCATCATCATCATCATCATCATTTAAGATAATACCTGTTTTATAAAGAAACACTAACAATTTAGTCCAATACAACATATCACAAAATTCAAGACTCAAAAAAATCTCCAATATTTTGCCACTGGAGTGATGAGTACTCTATACAGGTAGTTGATTATTTTGTTGCTCCATATGCCTTCAGGTAACCAGATTTATCTGTCTTGGTGTATTCTGCACGCTTCTGTTTGTTCTTATCAAATATAGAGGCAGGTCTGGAACCTATAAGAAAACAGACAAAACTATTAAAGTTTACCTTAATTTTCATAGCACATCAATTATAATAACCACAAGAAAGTACTGTCAAATGATAAGCATAATGTGGAGTTGGAGTAAAGGTGAAAACCCATAAGAAACTACTGTACTGTATGTTATTTAGTACCTGTCTAATTATTACTTATTTAGTACCTCTCTAATTACCATTTATTTAGTACCTCTCTAATTGTTATTTATTTAGTACCTCTCTAATTATTATTTATTTAGTACCTCTATTTTTTTATACATTAAATTATAGCTTGTCTTTTTGTTTTTTTTTTAAATTCCTGAATTTATTTGGGCTAAATTCAGGTTTCTAAGAAAATGCCATAATTCTTGATTTCTTTAATTTTCTAACACTTGAAAAACACTAATGAAATTGTTATGAAATAAAAAAGAATAGGGTACCTAAATTTGATGGGTGACAGTTCACATTGCCCATCAGACACAGAATAAATACTTCTGTATTTGCTTGCATTTCTAGTTGTTAAGAAAACAAAATCAAGAATGTTGTTGTTCTTGTTGTTGTAGCCTAGGGTTTAATGCCATTTTTAAGCACAAGAAAGGCTATACATGACGGCTGGTATAAATGGTAGAGGAAGAATCTGGGAAAACCTCTGAAAGAACGACAAAGCCACAAGAAGCTACTGGCAGGCTTTCACCACTCTGACACTTGGTGCCCAAATCAAGAATGTATGCTGACACTGAATGGCAAGGCCTAAAATGACACACCTGAATTTTGTGTAAATTTTTTAATGTCTGTTGTTCTGCCATAATATTATCTGTGACAGTTACCTCCACAGAGAAAATAAAAACTTTACAAGTTATAAGCCATTGGAATTGGTCTTAATATAGATTTAGAGGGTTTGAAGCCACTGAAATTGGTCTTAACCTTTACCTCATAGAGCATAGTTACAAAGTGCAGCACACTATAAATAGAACACCTGTTACCTATACGACTCCATATGCATAGGCCTGCCTGTGAACTGTTAAGCAATGTAGTGTATGTTACGTTTAACAGCAATATTAACCATTTTACATTTTCTATTATATGTGGAAGAATTTAAGAGTAAAGTCCGATTGTTATAGCTGTGTAATTATTGTTCACGGAAAAAAAATTATGTGCGTTAAAATCTTGAGAGAACTCATTCACCGTCATGTCAGTGAGGCCGCATGACCAACCGTAGCTGCCATTTCTCATACTCGAAATTTACAAGTTTTTTTTCTGCGTCTACATCACTAAGTCATCTGAATTTGATAATTTATAAAAAAAAACTAATTGCTGCTTACATCAATATCAGAGCCTTTACCTAAGTTATTGAATCTTTCATAGTTGTGATCCTAATCATGAAAACTTCGTAAGTAGTGAATGAAATCTGTGACCGCCATTTTGGAGAGTGGAGATTATGACCCAGTTACTTTAAATAGCAGATATCGGCTAGTACATAAACAGTGACCACGTGATATGACGTAACTGTCATTTGCAGAAATTAATGTAGTATCTAACGGGGGTTTTTTCCCCAAAGGTGGTGCTATGAAAACCGGCTAAACATGGCTAATGTTTACAGCAGGCATCAAAAGGCACTTCCATGCAAATGGAGTAAAGGCTTAAAAGGCGTTTCCATGCGAATGTAGTAGAGGCATCCAAAGACACTTGCATGAGGTAAAGGGTTAATGTAGATTTTAGAGGATTCTAAATTATAAGCCTATGAAATTAGTCTATGGGTAATACGTTTTAAGCCATTGAAATTGGTCTTAACATAGACCTTTGAAGGTTATTAGCTATTGAAATTGGTCTTACAAAGACCTTTGAAGGTTATCGGCTATTGAAATTGGTCTTAACATAGACCTTTGAAGGATATCGGCTATTGAAATTGGTCTTAACATAGACATTTGAAGGTTATCAGCTATTGAAATTGGTCTTAACATAGACCTTTGAAGGTTATAAGCCATTAAAATTGGTCTTAACATAGACATTTGAAGGTTATCAGCTATTGAAATTGGTCTTAACATAGACATTTGAAGGTTATAAGCTATTGAAATTGGTCTTAACATAGACATTTGAAGGTTATCAGCTATTGAAATTGGTCTTAACAAAGACCTTTGAAAGTTATAAGCCACTGAAATTGGTCTTAACATAGGCCTTTGAAGGTTATAAGCCATTGAAATCGGACTTAATGTAGAGCTTTGACGGTTTTAGGCCATTGAAATTGGTGTTAATGTAGACCGTTGAAGGTTATAAGCCATTGAAATTGGCCTTAACAAAGACCTTTGAAAGTTATAAGCCACTGAAATTGGTCTTAACATAGACCTTTGAAGTTATAAGCCATTGAAATCGGTCTTAATGTAGAGCTTTGAAGGTTTTAGGCCATTGAAATTGGTGTTAATGTAGACCTTTGAAGGTTATAAGCCATTGAAATTGGTCTTAACATAGACCTTTGAAGATTATAAGCCATTGAAATTGGTCTTACAAAGTCCTTTGAAGGTTATAAGCAATTGAAATTGGTCTTACAATAGACCTTTGAAAGTTATCAGCTATTGAAATTGGTCTTAACGTAGACCTTTGAAGGTTAAAAGCCATTGAAACTGGTCTTACAATGACCTTTGAAGGTTATCACTATTGAATTGGTCTTAACAGAATCTTTGAAAGTTATAAGCAATTGAGATTGGTCTTAAAATAGACCTTTAAGGTTATCAGGTATTGAAATTGGTCTTAACGTAGACCTTTGAAGGTTATCAGCTGTTGAAATTGGTCTTAAAATAGACCTTTGAAGGTTATAAGCCATTGAAATTGGTCTTACAAAGACCTTTGAAGGTTATAAGCAATTGAAATTGGTCTTAAAATAGACCTTTGAAGGTTATCAGGTATTGAAATTGGTCTTAACATAGACCTTTGAAGGTTATCACCTATTGAAATTGGCCTTAACATAAACCTTTGAAAGTTATAAGCCACTGAAAAATTGGTCTTAACATAGACCTTTGAAGGTTATAAGCCATTGAAATTGGTCTTAAAAAGACCTTTGAAGGTTATAAGCAATTGAAATTGGTCTTAAAATAGACCTTTGAAGGTTATAAGCCATTGAAATTGGTCTTAACATAGAACTTTGACAGTTATAGGCTATTGAAATTGGTGTTAATGTAGACCTTTGAAGGTTATAAGCCATTTAAATTGTTCTTATCATAGACCTTTGAAGGTTATAAGCCATTTAAATTGGTCTTAAAATAGACCTTTGAAGGTTATAAGATATTGAAATCGGTCTTAACACAGATGTTTGAAAGTTATAAGCCATTGAAATCGGTCTTAACGTAGACCTTTGAAGGTTATAAGCCATTGAAATCGGTCTTAAAATAGACCTTTGAAGGTTATAAGACATTGAAATCAGTGTTAACACAGATGTTTGAAGGTTATAAGCCATTGAAATTGGTGTTAACTTAGACCTTTGAAGGTTATAAGCGATTGAAATTGGTCTTAATTTATATTTTAGAGGGTTGTAAGCCATTTAAGTTTTTTTAATATAGATCCAGAAGTTTATTAGCCATTGAAATTGGTCCTAGAGTATATTTAGAGTGTTATAAGCCCTTGAAATTGGAATTAGTATAGATGTAAAGGTTTATATATTTTAAGCCATTGAAATTGTCCTGGTGGAGTTTTAAAAGTTGACCTATCTGTCTTCAGGACAAGGATCTTGTACTGTACACATCAGTTAAATACTGTACACATCAGTTAAGTGTCCTGTTCAAATGAGACTACAGTAATCCCTTTCTTCTACAACCAGTGGCCTTTCCAGAGGGAGCCCATATGTGCTAGAACTACATGTATATGTATATAGCACGAAAGCTATATGTAACTTCAAAGCATCATTTAAAATTAACATGTATTATTACATGGTTCTTCTATTAAGAATAGACTTATTTCAAGAGAACATAATCTAATAGTTCTTGATTATTAAATGTGAAATGTGAGTGGTGTATTGTTAGCATGCATATTGCAAAAACATTCTAAAACATTTTCATTTAAATCTTGGTACAGACATTGCTTGGCATCAGAATCATTGTCTTTCCATTTATACCCAGTTATTTGAGTCTTTCCAACATCAGATTTCTTTGGCCAGAACTCTTCAACTCTCTCCCATTGTTGTTGATTTGAACAAGTTTTACTTTTCCTCTAAAGTAAGAATTTTTCATTTATGTGATGACATATTAAAGTTTTGTGAAGATTTATTCTTATGTTACTAGTTGTACAGTACTGCAATTTAATTATACGGATAAAACTGTTAAAGGGTAGATTAGACAAATTGCCTTATTTGGGGACCACTGTATTATATACTATTTTTACAGAGTTTCTTAACAGTGGTAATCAGCGTTTTAACACATTGGTATCATTCATAACAAGTTTTACTACAGCTGATTCCTGTATTAATGCTGCCAATTATTCACCAGGGACTTTGATTTTGGCTGTTTCTGAGCAGAGTTGTAGCCTTAATATACTTCCTCTGATAGAGTACTATTAGTGATGTAAAGTTGTCTCTCTTTAATATGGCCACTATGACTAATATAAAGTTCATTGCTTCATTGAATATACTATACTCAGCCATGAAAATGTACCGCCTATAATCAAGACAGCATGATGTACTCTATTCAGCCATGAAAACATACCTCTGATGTTTACACCATGATATACCATACTAAGGCATGAAAATGCATCTCCTATAATAAGGACACCTTGATATACCATACTAAGGCATGAAAATGCACCTCCTATAATCAGAACACCATGATATACAATATTCAGCCAGAAAATGTACCTCTATGATCACTATACACCATGATATACCATGCTCAGCCATGAATATGCACCTCCTATAATCAGGACACTATGGTATACCATATCCAGGTGTGAAAATGTACCTCCTGCAATCAAGACACCATGGGTCATCTTTT
Organism: Sinohyriopsis cumingii; assembly: GCA_028554795.2. Classification (NCBI taxonomy): domain Eukaryota; kingdom Metazoa; phylum Mollusca; class Bivalvia; order Unionida; family Unionidae; genus Sinohyriopsis; species Sinohyriopsis cumingii. Next base: position 41,743,112 of record CM068838.1, read on the forward strand.
TGAGAGTTGGGCAGTGATCCAGTAGTTTATATTGAAATGTGGCAGTATTTTGTTTGTTTTATTTTGCTATTGGCTGTAAGTCTAAAAAAGGAAGACTTTGTAAATATATCATTACATCTGCATTAAATGTGTAACCCTACCATTTTTATATTTAAAGTATCCATGTGTGGTTGGTATGCACAATGAATTGAGACAGGCGTATTATTTTCTATGATATTTTAGGTATATGAATAGCCACTCTAAATGTCTTGCCTGGTTTGGTTTTGTGTTTTACAATACAGCAACACATGATGGTATTTAGTGCCAAGGCAATTGGAGTAAAGCATCATGGCCAAGAAAACTGCATAATGGCTGACCTGGTCTGATCAGAATGTCGGATTGAATCTGCACCCTTCTGGTCACAAGTTCAGCATGCTGATAACTGAATCAGCATGAATCCATTTGGAAAGAAAAATGTCTTGTAATTTTGTTACAGTGCACAAAGTAATCAAATCGACAAGCACAGTACTCTGTGTCAATGTTCATATACATTAAATTGTACATTAGTGTGCAAAATTCCATGATTTCAGCGGTCCTATCAGATAACTGTCCAGAATGAACTGAGTCTACAGCAGATGAATAGAGGCATCGCATGGTGTGGATTGAGACTGCAGCACATTAATGTGAAGTGTCTGGCATTGCATGGTGTGGATCCACCCTGCAGCACATGAATGTGAAGTATCTAGCATGACATGGCGTGGACTGAGTCTGCAGCACATGAATGTGATGTGTCTGGCCTTGCATGGTGTGGATCCACCCTGCAGCACATGAATATGAAGTTTTTGGCATGGCATTGTGTATATGGAGCCTGAATCACATGAATGTGAAGTGTCTTGCATGGCTTGGTGTAGATTGAGCCTGAATCACATGAATGTGATGTGTCTGGCATGTCATGGTGTAGATTGAGCCTGAATCACATGAATGTGATGTGTCTGGCCCTGCTTGGTGTAGATTGAGCCTGAATCACATGAATATGAAGTTTTTGGCATGGCATTGTGTAATTTGAGCCTGCAGCACATGACTGTGAAGTGTATGGCATGGCATGGTATAGACTGAACCTGAATCACATGACTGTGAAGTGTATGGCATGGCATGGTGTAGATTGAGCCTGAATCACATGAATGTGAAGTTTTTGGCATGGCATGGCATGGTATAGATTGAGCCTGAATCACATGACTGTGAAGTGTATGGCATGGCTTAGTGTAGATTGACCCTGCAGCACAAGAATGTGAAGTATCTGGCATGACATGGTGTAGATTGAGCCTGAATCACATGAATGTGAAGTGTATGGCATGGCTTGGTGTAGACTGACCCTGCAGCACAAGAATGTGAAGTATCTGCCTGAATGACATGAATGTGAAGTGTATGGCATGGCATGGTGTAGATGAGCCTGAATGACATGAATGTGAAGTGTATGGCATGGCATAGTGTAGATTGAGCCTGAATCACGTGAAGTGTATGGCATGGCTTGGTGTAGACTGACCCTGCAGCACAAGAATGTGAAGTATCTGGCATGTCATGGTGTAGATTGAGCCTGAATCACATGAATGTGAAGTATCTGGCATGGCATGGTGTAGATTGAGCCTGAATCACATGAATGTGAAGTTTCTGGCATGCATAAAACATTCCGTGCTATTTATGAGTAGACAAAAAATATACTATTGCCAGATTTTATTTTAGAACTTGGCAGAATGGCTCTTTGTTGTTTAGTTCTGAATCAAATTATGAAAATGTGTTCCACTGGATAAATGTGTGTTGATTTTTCTCTGTAAAGATCAGATTAAAAAAATACCGCAGGTTTTCAAAATGGACCGGTTATTCACAATCCCTGAAAATAACATTCTTGGGTTATCTCGCACAAGATTGAAGTTTCAAGGAACAAACCTTATTTGCGTTTTGTGAAAAGTATTTGCATCCATGAAAAATAAAATACCCAACTTCAGAATAATGTTATTTTAATTGAAATACCAAACTATTGAAGAATGTTTGAAATACTTCTAAATATGCTTTGATAGCTATACTGGATATGCCTCCAAACATAATTAGACAAATATTATTAAAAGTTAAAAAGAACTTGCTTAAATTGGTTTAGTGCAAAATAAAATAAAATCCAGTTTTTATAAAAATTCTTTGTATAAAACTAATTTCTAAGAAATATTTCATTTGCTTGGATGTATGTTGTGTTTTTTATAACTACATAATGGAGATCATTTTATTATTATAAATATTAGTAGTAAATACTGCTCATATTTGTTTATCATCACTATAGGTACATGTACATGATGTCATGATATTATTCAGACATTCCAATGGTGATGTCCACTTCCAATTCACCGCTCCGGTGGCCTAGTTGTTAGAGCGTACGCCTCAGGTGCACGAGGTCGTGGGTTCGATCCCCGGCCAAGTCATACCAAAGACTTACAAAAATGGTACTAACAGCTGCCTCGCTTGGCACTAAGCATTAAGAGGTTAGTGTTAGGACTGGTCAGTCTGGTGTCAGGATAATGTGACTGGGTAGGTCATCATGCTACATGTCTGCGGCATGATGCCTCAGTACATGACATCACTGTAAACTGCAATTCTGCAGACATTGCAGCGATATGACTAAAAAGTTGTTAAAGCTACATTAAAAATCCAAATCACACACTTCTAGGTCAATATAGAGTACATTCTCCCAATAGTGATAGCCTCATTTTGCTTTTTAGCACTCTGTGTCAGGAATGGCAACTCGTCTGAAACACTTACTGTGAAAGGTGTCCATTGGCAAGTAACAGAATTGTAATCAGATGTCTTCTATGGAAAGAATGTGGCTAAACTACACTAAACCTGAAGTTGCCAGCAATGAAGTCCATGACCATGTTATTTCATATTCATTATTTGATATGTCCAACAAAAAAGTTGTATCCACTGATTAGATAAATAAATTCTATTGAAAAGTCTCAGCTTGCTAAGATGCCATCATGGAAATCAATTTATCAGAACGACACAATAAATTTAATCATTCAAGATGGCTAACTTCATCATGGAAGAGATTCTGAATAACATTAATTAATCTGTTTCTCTTTTTGGTATGTCATTTTAAAATCTGTCTCTTTTTGGTGTGTCATTTTAAAATCTCTCTTTTTGGTGTGTCATTTTAAAATCTGTCTCTTTTTGGTGTGTCATTTTAAAATCTGTCTCTTTTTGGTGTGTCATTTTAAAATCTGTCTCTTTTTGGTGTGTCATTTCAAAATCTGTCTCTTTTTGGTATGTCATTTTAAAATCTGTCTCTTTGGTATGTCATTTTAAAATCTGTCTCTTTGGTATGTCATTTTAAAATCTGTCTCTTTGGCATGTCATTTTAAAATCTGTCTCTTTGGTATGTCATTTTAAAATCTGTCTCTATTTTGGTATGTCATTTTAAAATCTGTCTCTTTTTGGTGTGTCATTTTAAAATCTGTCTCTTTTTGGTGTGTCATTTTAAAATCTGTCTCATTTTGGTGTGTCATTTTAAAATCTGTCTCTTTTTGGTGTGTCATTTTAAAATCTCTTATTGGTATGTCATTTTAAAGTCTGTCTCTTTTTGGTGTGCCATTATAAAATCTGTCTTTTTGGTGTGTCATTTTAAAATCGGTCTCTTTTTGGTATGTCATTTTAAAATCTGTCTCTTTTTGGTGTGTCATTTTAAAATCTGTCTCTTTTTGGTATGTCATTTTAAAATCTGTCTCTTTTTGGTATGTCATTTTAAAATCTCTCTCTTTGGCATGTCTCTTTTTGGTGTGTCATTTTAAAATCTGTCTCATTTTGGTGTGTCACTTTAAAATCTGTCTCTTTTTGGTGTGTCATTTTAAAATCTCTTATTGGTATGTCATTTTAAAATCTGTCTCTTTTTGGTGTGCCATTATAAAATCTGTCTTTTTGGTGTGTCATTTTAAAATCGGTCTCTTTTTGCTGTGTCATTTTAAAATCTGTCTCATTTTGGTATGTCATTTTAAAATGTCTGGGGGCCCCGAGTGGCCGAGTGGTCTAAAGCACTCTCCGTTATGGATCACTGCCATCTCACCTCTGTCTGCGTAGGTTCGAGTCTCGGATTCAGCCAATGTAGGTATGTGAAAAAGCTTGCTAGTAGCTTCTCGTGGGTCGGTGGTTCTTTCCGGGGTTTTCCCAGGTTCTTCCTCCACCATTAATACTGGCCGCCATGTATAGTCTATCTTGTGCTGAAAAATGGCGTTAAACCCTACAACAACAAAAAATAAATTAAAATGTCTCTTTTTGGTGTGTCATTTTAAAATTGTCTCTTTTTGGTATGTCATTTTAAGATCTGTCTCTTTTTGGTGTGTCATTTTAAAATTTGTCTCTTTTTGGTACATCATTTTAAAATCTGTCTCTTTTTGGTATGTCATTTTAAAATCTGTCTCTTTTTGGTATGTCATTTTAAAATCTGTCTCTTTTTGGTATGTCATTTTAAAATCTGTGGACTCTGTTGCATGGTAGGCAGCTACTCCTAAAACTAGACTTGTGATGACAGTCATGGTGATGGACACAAATGCAGGAATAGCAAAGAAACCATCAAGCACAAATTCTCAATTGTTTTATCAGTAATTTCAGATTTTTTGTTTTCCTCAGAAATCGATTGAAAATTATTCCACTATCAAACCATTATGACATGTACCCCGCTGTCTATCTCCAAAAAAATAACCTGTCACATTTAAATAGAGTGGAGAATTATTTAACTCCTCCATGCCTTACAAATTTTAGATCAAAGTTAGGAGAGAGAGAGGGGACACACTGGTTACAGTTACTCTGTCCATATCATTTATTGTATGATGTATTGATTTGAATATAAGTGTAAGAATTACAAATGTTAGGTTTTAGGGATATATTTCTGAACGTTTAGGAATATTACAGAGATAGTTTCTTTACTTAGTTTTACTTCATCTTTCAGTAATAAATCTAAAGTTAGACAAGGAATGTGTTGAAAATAGAGTGATAGAGCTGAGACATATGGATATTAAATAAGGGGCAGTTGGTTGTTGTTGTTGTTGTAGTAGGGTTTAACGCCATTTTTCAGCACACGATAGGCTATACATGGCGGCCGGTATTAATGGTGGAGGAAGAACCCAGGAAAACCCCGGAAAGAACCACCGACCCACGAGAAACTACTGGCAAGCTTTCTCACATACCCACATTGGCTGAATCCAAGACTCGAACCCACGCAGACAGAAGGGGGCAGTTGGAAAAAAGCATTTATCAACATCTTTATTATCACAACTACATGGACACATAGGTGAATTAACTAAATAAATTCTCTCTGTAATGATTGGATTTGAGGGTAAGGTTTAGTATGTACTAGGATATTAGGTGATGTTTGCCATCTTCATAATATCATGGTGACATGTTAGTTGCATTAGATAAATGGCTTGGTTGGGTTTTTTTATATACAAGATTTAAAGATTAAAGTACTTTTGGATATCTTCAGGGAGAGAGTTCCAGAAATCAGTTGTGATAGGAAAAAAGACATAAGAAAAAGATGAAGTATGAATGGGATTAGTTTGATGATTAGTGAGTTACATGGATGATGATAACTTGTATCACCTTTGTAGATTATGGATTTGCATGTTTAATGCCATTTTTCAACATGTCATACATGGCAACCAGCATACCAGGTGGAGGAAGAACTCGGGAAAACCTAGGGAAAATTAAGTGACCCATGGGAAATTAATGGCAAGCTTTCTAATGTATCAGTGTTAGCTGAGTCTGACACTCAAACCCACACAGACAGATGACATGTCAGCAGTCTGTAAAGGCTAGCACCTAGGACCACTAGACCACTTGGAGCATCCACCTCTGTGGAGGAAGGTCCTTTAAATAAATACTTTTTATTTATAATTGAATATATTTTATCCATAACATTTCCTTTTTCTTCATTGTACAAGAGTTTCATAACTAGTTCTGCATAAAGGGATTCTCTAGATCAAGAAATAATAAATGGGTAGACCTTTAACAATTTGTGCAGCTACCAATTTAATTTTTTCAAGTTTTTCGATCTATTGTTGCAGACTTTTAAGCATATTCTAAAATTGGACACGAATGGTATGGTGTGATAAGTTTTATTTACTCCTAAATAACCAGCCAAAGGAGCTTCATGGACTTGACTAAGACTTTCCTGTCCATACAACTTAGGAACAACAATATGATAGCTACTGACAAATTGTCTCCAGCAGGTACCTTACTCAGGTGGTCTCCATTTTCTAGGGACACCATTTTTGACAAAATGGCAAACACTCACTTATATAACTTCAATTTCACTAATTGCCCTTTGAAATAAACAGGAGATCTTATGATCTTGGTCCTATTTGACAATAGAAGATTGTCATTTGTCACCCTGATTAGAATAAAGGGAATGATTAGTAAAAGGAGGATCACTATTATCAATACCTTTTGATTGATCCATACCTATAGCAACTGTGGCCTCATGAAACCCTGACCAATAAATGTGTTATCTAAAGGAGTAATTTACTGATGAACATCATTGTCAAGAGCTGTCTTCGCCATAGCTTTAATAACTGCACAAGCTGGGTATAAATCAGGGATTCATTTTCAATGGGATGACTTTCTGATTCAAACAAGGTTTGTCAGTTACAAGTGGATTAACCACAACCTTGTCTCCAGCTAGGTCATTGCTTAGTAATAAATGAAACCCTTCGATAGATAAAGACGTAACTGGTCCTTAGACAATGTCTGATGACAAATTTACACAATGGGGTGGAACATTAATACAGACACACTCTGCTCCCTGAATAAGAACACTTCCATTAGAAGAAGTCTTCTCAGATAAAGAAAAGATAAATAAAAGACTGAGAAGTTCCTGTGTCCCATAAAATTTTAATAAGGATAAGATTGGCAGAATCACTAATAAGTGATGCATAACCTTTAGATATGAATGGTTCATAAGTTTCCATCCTAAAATCAGACCGGGTTTGTTTGACCCAAAACATGCATTGATTTCAATACACGAACATTGATTTGACCCTTTAGAAATAGGAGATTTTGGAATATTCTGTTGCTTATTTTTCAGTCTGTAGCAGTTAAAAAATAACGTGTCCTTTCTTCTTGCATTATGTGTATGTTGGAAGGATTTCTGATCGATATATTAGAAACTTGATTCATAAAAGCTGTACCGGGGTAAGATTTAGAAGTGCATGTATTAGGCTGAAATAGTTTTTTACCAATAAACTGTTGAGTGGAAAGACATTAACAAAACAAACTTTAAGAGTCGATGTATAATCATCAGCCGTACTATCTGCATTTTCTAAAGTTTCGACAGTTTGCTCATCAAGGTAGGTTGAGTGTAATGTTGTAATAAAGAAAAGGTCAGAAAGCGGCGGGTATGTGCGAAAGCTTGCCAGTAGCTTCCAGTGGGTTGGTTGTTTTTCCAGGTCTTTCCCCGAGCTCTTCCCCCACCAAATATATTTGCTACAATGTATAGCCTATCAAATCTTGCTACCCAGCTGAAGTTAAGGCTACCATCCTAGGCATATAAATTTGGGTTTCCAATGTGAAGCCACGGATGACATGTAACAAGCTGCATATGCATGGTGGTAAAACTGAAACCATCCTGATCACCACGCAAAGACTTTATCATTCATGTCCTTCACCTCAGACAATAACTATCAGCAATGCCAGTATTAAATGTATACAGTGCGAAACCTAGGTGTCACTCTCGACAGTACGCTCTCATTACACCAACTTGTAATGAACGTATGCAGACTGCATATCTAGAGCTAAGACTAATCGGCTACATTCGCAATTTTCCTTCGGTTGATGCCGCTGCAACACTTGTGTGTTCCTTCAGGACTGTACTATTGTAATTCACTTCTATCTGGTCATCTTAGAATATGCTACAGAAACTCCATAACATGCCTGCCTGCTAGGATCGTCCTTAGAGCATGAAAAATTGAGGACATTTCTCCCTGCTCTGTAACCTTCACTGGCAACCTGTTCGATCCAGAATCAAACATTAAGTTAGTTCACTATGCTACAGAGCCATATATATATATATATATATATATATATATATATATATATATATATATATATGACATCGCCCATGTGTACACCGCGCCTAGAAACTTGCTCTTTTCTTCCGACAATCGCATTCTAAGTATTGCCACCGTTAAAATGAAGTCATACGCACAAAGTTATTTTGCTTACCAAGGCCCATCTACGTGGAACGAATTGCCCATTGATCTTAGACACAAGGGCACTTTATCCTCATTCAGTACACAAGGGCACTTTATCCTCATTCAATACTGCTCTTAAAATACCTATTTCGACTACAATCACGACCTAAATGACTTGATAATGTTTACTTCCTTAATTATTGCCATCATGTTTTTGTTTTGTAATTTCATGTTTGTTTTGTAATATCGTCGTTCTATATCTTTTTTATTTATTATCTAATATAGTATAGTGCTTAAAGCTTCTAAAGATATGGTGTTGTACTAAATCCACATTATTATTACTATTATTATTATTATTATTATTATTATCTAAACAATGGCGTTAAAACTCAAAACAAACAGAAAGTGCACCGAGTCATAACTAAAGTATCAATGTCTTGTTGTACCTTCTGTACTTGTTAAGGATATTGACCAAAAGAAAACTCCTCTTCAATAACTATACAGTTATTTTCCCTTTTGATTTGCAATAGTTGTGACGCAGAATCAAAAACTTTCTCGAAAAATTATTGTAAATCACGTTATGAAGCGAAGTTTGATAATATTTAGCTAAGTCATGGTATCATTGTCTTTTTTACAGTCCGCAATGGGAGTTAACTCTTCTTGGTATGATAACATCACTGCCACAAAGCGAAAGAATAAGAACCATACGGAACGTGTCTTTTCTTGCAGATATAAGCATGAAATTATCCTTAATAAAGTTTGCACCTTTCAAGAGATAAAAAAACAGAACCAAACTATAGACATTAAATATATATATTTAAGACATGACCGCATAAGTTTATCAAACTTAGCTTCATACTATGATAAAAAGTCATATATATATATATATATATATATATATATATATATATATATATATATATATATATATATTTCTCGGAAGAATCTGAAAGTTGTTTATATTCCTGTAGCTACAATAGTTTGCGGTTCGTCATGTAATAAATATATTTTTACATGTGTATCCATTTCCAATAATAAATGTAATCAGGTAGATTTTAGCTTTACCTGTACGGGGTTTTTTTTTTTCAACCAAAGTTTACTCGGTACTATGTAGTTAGGACTTTTCTAATGTAGGCCTACTATTTCTCTCTATGCCTAGATACATACTGCATATCTACACTCCACAACAATTTCCGTCTGTACTCGCTCTCACTCCTACAAGAACACGTGAGAAATAAAGCAAAATCTGTCATATATATGATTCGCAGTCCAAATACGATTTAATATATAAATTCGGTTGGAAAATAGTTGAAAATGTAATTGTGATTGCAGTAAATGTGTGTGACGTTTGACCCTCTCTGGGATTTCAGGGGCAGCAGCCACAAATGGCATTTCTCATGATGGTGCAAAGGCCAATGTGACTATAAATTTTGGTTAAATTTCACCAGCGGCTTAAGAGATTAAACGGACAGACGAACGGACAGATAGAGGGCTTTATAATTTCCCAATGTTTTTGTTTTTTACAAAAAAGTACATGGACAATTAACACCCATGTAAGAATGTAAGATCCCAAAGTTTGTTTTTTTTAAAATAAAAATTGCGTACACAAGTAACACCCATGTAAGATCTCACTCTCTCTCTCTCTCACACACACACACACACACAGACACTCTCTCTCTCTCTCCGTTCGGCCCTAAGCAATGTCTTCCTGGGGATCAATAAAGATCATTCATTTTACCTTTTAACTATTCTGGATTGTTGTGCTTCCAAAAATATAATTGTTTATTTTTCTTATTTTTGTTAATATTTCATTCTGTGTGTGTGTGTGTGTGTGTGTCATTGTTACCTGAAGTAGGCAATATTTTAGGTAGAAATAAAATGAAACTAAGATGGGGCTTTTTTGTATGTGTGGAGGGGAGGGATCCGCTCCGTTTTCCCACTTTGTGCTGTTATTTTCTATTCATAATTTATTTCTTCGAACTTCCTGGGAAGTGAGCTTCAGAGTCTTGGCATATATTTGTTTGCTAAATAATCATTACTTCAACATCAGCCAATTTCGTCGTATACTATTATCTACAAAAAATTATGACTAGTACCAAAATAGGTACCGATGTTTTAAATTACTCTTTTACATGACTGGGTACCATTTCGAAAACCTGTACAGCATTAGTCTGTCATACCTCAATCCAAATTCTATGATCTTACCCTAACGCCAATTCATACCACGAACACCCAAATTCATACCACGAACACCCCAATTCATACCACGAACACCTCTTCGAAGCATAATGATACAGTTAATCCCAACTCTAGCAAGCTTAAGAAACATTTGTAAAATAAAAAAGCTACCAAAAATGTAATTATCCCTAGCATTAAGTCACTGCGAAATGACGTCATCAATTACTATCTGCTTGCGCTTAGTGAATCTTAATGGTTAAAGTTTAGATGTTCACCCAATCAGGAAGCCCATAAGATATGCTAATATTTTGGCGACACTGACCCGTTGCCTGCGTTTCCGGCAGTTCCTTCTCTAGCATCTGGTACGTCTTGGGTTTGACGTCCATATAAGCCTCACTGCCACCGCTGACGCTGATCTGACTTTGAGCAGTTGGCGCTGTTTCATCTGTTTGCGGCACCACTGGTACTCCATCTCTGAAACAAGTAATACAAAAGCTAGAAGATATTTGATTATGACAGATTTATAAGAATCGTCAATACAGATAATGAACATATCGAAGATAAAGTTCAGGTCGATCTAGTTCTGGGATAAACGGTAGATGAATGATAACGGAGGCCAGTTTATATAAAATTTTGTTATTGCATCAACTTTTTTTTTTATTTTGTTTTATTCTCTTTTATTTTCAGTACCGGATGGAGTAAGTGGCTATGATGGTAATGCAAACATCCTTTTATTATCATAGGTACAGAGGAGAGCGATAGGGAACTATCCTGTTATCATATACTGTACATGCAAACAGACGTTTCAGGAAGCAGATGGAGTTACACCCGTTCTTACTGGCTAGAATTCTGATTCTGTTCTTATGGGTTTCACGCAGGGATGTCATTTAAACTGTTGTTTGTTTGTTTGTTTGTTTGTTGTGTTTTTTTTGGGGGGGGGGGTTGGGGGAGGGGGCAAAACTTGACGGGCTTGCTAATTTTCGTATATAGGTTACACCAATTTTACAGCACATGCATTTCTCACCAGACTCACTATTCGTAAGCAAATCTATGAAGTCGCTAAGAAGAATGTCACAAATATAGTCCATGCAGCGAAATCAACCCACTACACTACTAAGATCATGGAAAGTTCCAGCTGCAAAGAGCTCTTCGAGATTACTAACAAGCTAATGTCAAGGAACAAATCAACACCACTTCCAACTACCTTCTCTCCAGTCGACCTTCCGGACATATTTGCAAATTTCTTCCGTGACAAAGTACAAACCATTAGAGATAAGCTTGACAACACAATTTCAATTGACTCGTCGTCACCATACAGTTGGCATACAGAATTTGAGCGGCAACCATTAGCAGCATTTGAACCTGTCTATATGGATTTCATACGTACAATCGTGATGAAGAGTGCACCAAAGTCATGTGAACTTGATCCAATTCCAACATCACTGCTGCTTGAGTGCTTAGATCCAGTATTGCCTTCACTAACTGATGTTATTAATACCTCTCTCTCATCCAGGGAATTCCCATCATGTTTCAAAACTGCTATTGCAAAGCCTCTGATGAAGAAACCAACACTAGACCATAACGATTTAAAGAACTACAGCCCAGTTTATAATCTCGCATTCATATCAAAAATCTTAGAAAAGGTTGTTCTATCCCAGCTTGTATCTCATCTAAATTCAAACAGTCTTTTTAGCAATGTACAATCTGCATATCGCCCTTACCACAGTACTGAAACTATTCTTCTAAAAGTAGTTGATGACATTCTCTCTACGTTGGATAGCGGAAAGATAACAGTCCTCACCCTCCTTGCTTTGTCTGCAGCATTTTGACACAATAAACCATGATATATTAGTTCACCGTCTCCAGCATGTATTTGGCATTCATGATACAGCCTTACTGTGGTTCAAGTCCTACTTGGTCAATGGGACACAAATTGTATCTGCAAATGGAATACACTCCAGCCCAGTTGATGTATGTTGTGGTGTTCCACAGGGGTCTGTTCTTGGAGCTGTTCTGTTTATTCTGTGCACTCAGTCGCTTTCAAGTGTCACAGATCATCAACCAGTGTTTCATCAATTGTACGCTGATGACACCCAAATATACAAATCTAGCCACCCAACTGAAGTTGATGCTACCATCCAAGGTGTAGAGAGGTGCATTTCTGATGTGAAATCATGGATGACATGTAGCAAGCTGCAGATGAATGATGGTAAAACTGAGGCCATTCTGATCACAACACAAAGACTTTCTCATTCACATCCTTTACCTCAAGCAATAAAGATCTGCAACACCAACATTAAATTCACACAATCAGTACGAAACCTAGGTGTTACTCTGGACAGTACTCTCACATTGCTCTAACATGTCATGAACATATGCAAGGTTGCATATCTTGAGCTGAGACGCATCAGCTCAGTTCGCAAATATCTTTCAGTTGATGCCACTAAAACACTTGTATGTTCATTAGCACTTTCAAGACTGGAATATTGTAACTCAGTTCTGTCTGGTTCATCTCAATATCTACTCCAGAAACTTCAAAAAGTTCAAAGCACGGCTGTTCGGATCATACTTAGAGTACCACGATCAGAGCACACCTCCCCGCTGCTCTGTACCCTACACTGGCTATCCATTCGATCCAGAATCAAACACAAAATTTGTTTTCTGTGCTACATTTCACTGTCGGACTCTAGTCCAACATACCTTTCCGATCTCACCCATGTGTACACACCAGCAAGATACTTACGCTCCTCTTCTGACAATCGTATACTCATTAATCCCACTATGAAAACAAAGTCATATGGACAGCGTTCTTTTGCATACCAGGGCCCAGCAACGTGGAATGAATTGCCCACTGAACGTAGACACAAAGACACAGTGATCACATTCAAGAGGGCTCTCAAAACTCACTTATTTCGACTGCAAGAACAAACTTAAAGACCTAATAATGTTTCCTACTCGAAATATTCTCAGCATGTTTTCTTATTTTTTAATGTTTTTCTAACTTCATGGTGTTTGTTTTTGTAATAATATTATTATATATTTTTTATCTTATAGGTGTTGTCTAATGTTGTAAAGCGCTTAGAGCTTCTAAAGATTAGGCGCTATACAAAGTCCTCATTATTATTATTATTATTATTATTGTTGTTTCTGCCCCACCACCACCACCAAATGACGTTCCTGGTTTCACGCCATGTTTCAGCACGTTATAGGCACTAATTGGTTGATTACATCTGACGGAGGAACGTGGGAAAACACCAGAACAAACCACCGAAAGAAAACAAACTACTTGTAAGCTTAATCACCAATCAACATTGGCCGAGCCCGAGACGCGAGCCCATGCAGAGAGAGGTGAGATATCAGTGATCTGTAAATTGGAGTGTATTAAACCACTCGGTCACAGGAGGTCCCGCCAGAATTCAGATGTTTGGTAAATCCTGCCGGAAACCCCTCCCTTCGGAGACAACAGTATTTACATACTTCGTTCATGAACCGTGTGCAATAACATCAGAAGTCTGATATACCTCCCAGCTCAGCTTTTTAATATAAGAAGATAGGGAACTTTTAACGGAAGTTCAAAGGGAATGTTAACTACCTGACTTATTATCATTTTCTGAAAACAATTACATTGCCCTCAGGTTCCTTTCATCCATAGCCGTTCTACCCGACTTATCCTATTGTCATTAGTCGCCGGGTCAATTCATCCAATGATTTGTACCCAAATTTAGCCTATTGCAATCGGTCGCAGGGTCAATTCATCCAATGATTTGTACCCAAATTTAGCCTATTGCAATCGGTCGCAGGTTGCTTTCATCCGTAATAGTTTTACCCAGTTTAGTCTACCTTCACTTAAAATAAAGAACAAAATTTATTTTTGGGAAATGGAAGAGTGCGGACTATGAAAAGAATGAGGTAAACAATTCAAAAATAATTGTTTATGTTTGTAGATTTTTAGCGACTTCTTTAACACATTATTGACTAAATCATTCAGAAGAATAGTATTATGTGCCTTTCACGAGGACTCACCGAGCACCAAACACGTTCTTGCCTGGACAGTTATCGAACCTGCGAGTCTGAGACTCTTGGATTACGAGTCAAATGCTCTTCCAGCTGAGATAATGCGGGTTCTAAACTAAGGAGCATGATTTTTGCTTCATAATTTAAAGGCAGCGTTCGATGTTTTCTTTTGATTTGTTTGTTTGTGAAAGTGGAGTTGTAATCTGCAGATAACTTCAGGGCCATCGGGAATTCGTATTGCTCATACTCCCAATCACAATCAATGACAACGTCCGATAATATTTTCGGCTTGAGGGAAATCGTCGAAGAAATATACCAAGATCACAGTGTATCCCTATAACTGACAAAGATAATAATAATAATAATAATAATAATAATAATAATAATAATAATAATAATAATAATAACAATAATAATAATAATGAATTACAGGATATTTACTTGGATAAACAGTATAGCAAATACTGCGTACGTATAATTAACTGAGGCCTGTTTGTAGTATATATACTTGAAAAAGTGCATTAACTGTTTGTGAGAAATCGCTTTCCTGACCAAGTCTACGAATAAACAATAATAACATTTTATATATCAAAGTTTCTGAAAGTCACGAAAGGCTGGCTACATCAGGGTTCGGTTAACCGTCACGACATGATTACAAAGAAATACTATCCTCAGTCGTGACGCTATATTTCCTTTGTAAAACTGATTAATGATTATGCAGATCATTAAACTTAAAACACGCAATATATCTGGCATGACACCTTTGTATAGTCAGGCTATAGCTTATGACATGCACTTTATTTGGCATGATACCTTTGTATTTATAGGTTACTGCATTTGTATGGGAAAATATGAACGAGTTTTCGGATGGAATACTGCACGACCTTGGGAGTGCAGTATATCCTTCTGAAAAAACGAGTTCGTATTTTCCCAAACAAATGCAGTAACCTTTTTATTATATGCTCATTTTTTTTTAATTCTACCTAAGGTTTAATTATATAAACAAAATACACTACAAGAAACAACGTAAATGAATGAATGCCGTATTCCAAACTAAATACACAAGCGCAGACTTGTCATAACACAATAACATCATTATTAATGCACACATAACTCCGCCCAGATAAATTTGAACTTAGTCGCGCGCTCGACATAACTTTCCAAAGAAAATGGCGTGTCTAGTTAAAATTGAAATTTGCAGTCATATTGTGAATGAATGCACATTGCACCAACTTTTCCATTTGATCTGGAATGAATATATTTTGGTATTTTGTTTCAACTCGACGAAAGTTTGTGGTTTTGGACTGGATTCATCTGTGCAAATTATACATGAAATACATCGGATTGAAGTGGCTCGGGACAAGTGTGTTTACATCTGCAAATGTGTTTCTGTTTCTGTCATTGAATGTTTGAAATCATAATGTCGGGAAAATATGAAGTCTTTCAATTGCAGTTATCAAAAAGACGCTATGGAATTTAATGCTTATTTCATTTTGAGTGCAGTAAGGAGGATGCAATTGCAATTATCATCGAAATTACAGCACAATTTCGAAATGTGTAATCCAGACTGAAAACCTATGACATGGCTCATGTAATTCGGATTTGCAGAATTAGGAAAATACATTTTGAGGAAATTCAGGATGTAAAACTAAGTATATTTTATTTTGCCATTCTTATCACCAGCTAAAAAAAGAGAGCATATGACTTGTCACTTGCATGTTATTTGTAAGGACCTTATCTTCCGTCTGTTATATACTGTAGCTAGCCTAAATTCGTAGCATTGTATCAACGCGGAATGTGCCAAAATAGCTGGTATGTGGCAGTCCACGAAACATCAGTTTTAGTTCATTCAGAAACAAATTTAAACAACCACAACGTAAAGAGCCTCTTACGCGAGTGTACATGATTTGTGTACAAATCAAAAGTGCTGGCGTCTCCGTCCATTGTTTGTTTACAATAGAAAGTAGTTCTTTTATGCACTTGAATGCTATATGTGTATTGTCGCGCTAGTTCAGTATCGAGTAATACTGAACGATTCTGACAATGTAATATTAACGGGGGGAGGGGGGGAATGAGCATATAATAAAAGTCCGGTTACAGCTTATGACATGCGCTATATTTGGCATGATACCTTTGTATAGTCAGGTTACAGCTTATGACATGCGCTATATTTGGCATGATACCTTTGTATAGTCAGGTTACAGCTTATGACATGCAACATATTTGGCATGATACCTTTGTATAGTCGGATTACAGCTTATGACACGCAATATATTTGGCATGATACCTTTGTATAGTCGGGTTACAGCTTATGACACGCAATATATTTGGCATGATACCTTTGTATAGTTGGGTTACAGTTTATGACACGCAATATATTTGGCATGATACCTTTGTATAGTCGGGTTACAGCTTATGACACGCAATATATTTGGCATGATATATTTGTATAGTCGGGTTACAGCTTATGACACGCAATATATTTGGCATGATACCTTTGTATAGTCAGGTTAAAACTGTTGCCTGCTCGAATCATTTCTCCTCTAGCGTCGTCGTGTGTGAAGCTGCTGACGTCCACGTTATCAATCTTCAAGATGACGTCACCTATCTTCAGCCCAGCCCTTCCCGATATGCTTCCAGGAGATACCTGGAAAACAAGAGGAAAATGTCAAATAGGCTGCACTTTGCTTATAAGAAAATGTTAAAGTTATTGCAACCCATCAGTATATTTCGGAAAGGGGCAAAATTTGCTTTTATTAACCAGTGAAACGATGATGATGAATATGATGATCAAATCGGCGTGCTTGTTTGGAGAAACACGTCAATAAATAATGTTTCGATGTAAATTCCCCACGCCAAACGTCAGTATAAAAATTATGTTTGCTTTAGTTTCAAATGAAATACTTCTTTCAAATAAAGTACTTCTTTTTATATCCCCGCTGCTTTCAGTGAGGTAATTTTGTTTGTTCCGGTCGTCCTTACGTAAGCACATCCCAAAAACCCCGTTAACGAGATGACACAGAGAGCGTTTAGAGTGATCAAATGAAATTTGGCAGGCATAAATGTATTCACGTCGCGAGAGAGAGAGAGAGAGAGAGAGAGAGAGAGAGAGAGAGATGGTAGGCATATCTGTTACAAATCTATGGTCATAGACTAAGTAACAGAAAGAAGCAAAAGCAACAAGTTTTGTAAAACTTAACAATAATTTAATTTTCAAAATTCTTAGACAAAAATATTACAGGAACTTACGGCAACATGAATTGAATACAAAATAATCCCAAATAAAAGTTCTATTCAAGTCCAAAAGAATCAAATATTCCGAATGAATTTCAATTCCTCGAATGTGAAGATCTTCTAACAGTCTTGATATAGTAAAATGGCGTTGTCCAGAATTCCTCTGAATAATTCACAGCAGTCCCAGAATAATTGTTTAGTTCAATGATCACTTTGCAGTTCGAATGAATATTCTAAACAAATGTTTAATATTTAAACGCAAGATTAAATACGTCTGGAAAGTGATGGCAAAGAAAAACATAAGAAATAAGACTAAATACAATTGTCCTTCTCCACATGTTTATATACAAATATAAGAGGTGGAAATACTACCACACGACAATTCGCTAATATCCCCACATCATAAGAGGAACCACATAACATAACGCATCCAATGGGAACCCATCTGACCGACCTAATCATTGGGAGACAACCCCAAGCTTGTCGTCATGTTAACTGCTAACATTATTATCAATAATTTGATCATAGCTATTTGTAGATCATACGCATTTTTGTGTCAATCTTAATATCTTAATATAGAACATATACAAGTACACATAATTTAGCTATGTATAATCACTACAACTTACAGTCATTAATAAAATGTACAAAAACAGAAAGAAAAAAATACAGAGAACATTGTGACTTGATAGGCATACATTTATTTGTGTCTAGATCACATGAGAGAGAGAGAGAGAGAGGAAAAAAGCGTAGGAGGTATATACGTATTCATATCTAAATCATTTAATTGGTCTTTCAATCAACTAAAACATTTTTCTTTCTTTCTTTTTTCCTCACATTTTTGAACTGATGGGGCATGCCCCACTGAGACTCCTTGATAAGTTTCTCGAACTCGCGGAAAGAAGTGTGCGCGGTATCAAGTCCTGTCTAGATTAGACCAGATTGTCTGAGTTAGTATGTCTCTGTGCAAGAAACTTAACTTTATTCCAATTGCCTAGCATCACTTGAACTTGCAGGTGTAACTATATTAAAAAAATGTATTTTTATATTTTTCAAACGAAACTCTTCCAATCATTATAAAGTATACACGACTAAATATAAACGAATGAAATTTGGTAACCATGTTTGAATGCCCACAAAGAGGTCCAAAATAAGGACTTATTGGACTATTTGGACTTATTGGACTATTTGGACTCAAATGTTTATGTTTATATTCGCTGTACACGTGGTGTACCAATATAAATCTAATTTACGCTATCCTTAACAAAGAATGTCGTACACAACTATTTTCAACGTCTGGTTGTCATCATTCACAGGCGTAGGCAACAAATGAGTTAAACTTCGTGGAATTCATCTTCTATTAACGTATCTACTATATTATAGTTCTTGGATGTCGAGCTAAAATGAAGCAACCCTTGCTGTGGAAAGTCGACCTACTCAGTCCAATTATAAAATCACCAACCAGCGTTACTTTTTAGGTTGGTATTATAACCAACATTAGTTTTCAGGGTCCTATTATAACCAGCATTGGTTTTAGGTTTGTACTGTAACCAGAAATAGCTTTCAGGATTGCGTTATAACCAGCATTAGTTTTCAGGGTTGTATTTTAACCAGAATTAGTTTTCAGGGCTGTTTTATAACCAGCATTAGTTTCATGGCAGTATTATTAGCAACACAAGTTTTGGGGTTTTATTGCGTGATGATTTCTTCCAACAGTTATAGTGGTCCGTATGAAAATTTATTGGTACAGCTATGGTGGTCTGTATTGTATTTTCTTGATACAGTTATAGTGGCTTGTATGATAATTTCATGGTACAGCTAAGGTGGTCTATATGAGAATTTCCTGGTACATGTATGTATAGTGGTATATACGACAAATTATTGTTGCAGTTGTAGTGGTCTGCATAACAATTTCTTGGTGCAGTTATAGTGGTCTGTATGATAATTTCATAGTACAGTTATAGTGGTCTGCATAACAAATTATTGGTACAGTTATAGTGGTCTGCATAACAATTTATTGGCACGTTATGGTAATGGTAATTACTGTTATGGTAATTGTATGGTAGTGGTCTGTATGATAATTTCTTGGTACATAACAGTAATGTCATGATGCAGTCATAGTGGTCTGTACTACAATTTCTTGGTAGTGTTATAGTGCTCTATATGACATTTGCTTTGTACAGTTTTAGTCACTGTATAAATATTTTAGTGGTCAGTATGATACTCTATTGGTATATAACAGTAAGCTCATGGTGCAATCATAGTGGTCTGTATGACAATTTCTTGGTACAATTATAGTGGTCATTGTGATAATCTGTTGGTACATAACAGTCATCTCATGGTGCAATCATAGCGGTCTGAAATAAGCGAGTAAATAAATAACATTAAGATGAAATCGTCTCGTCATTTAAGAGATGTACGATATGAGAAGCATTCACCCGTCTCGTCATTTGAGAGCCGTACGATGAGAAGCAGACCATTCTTACAAATTCTTATCAAAAGTAATGTATGAAATGTTTAGAATACAGTATAACGATCAAGACAAGAAATTGAAGCAATTTTTGTCAACTCACATCAAGAAAATTGATATACAAATTGAAACGGAATAAGTTCTAACAAAAGATTATAGACTCATATCATGAATGAATTGTATGCGATTGGTGCAAATACCTTCTATCTTAGCAGAATCTATCTGTGTTTTTAAGGTTCCTTGTCTTTCAAACTTCCAGACACCCATATTGGATAACTTTTACCACAAAAGATACTTGTTATTTTTCTCTCATAGCTAAGAACCTTTTGTCTTCCCTGGAAACTTAGACTAATTTTTCGAGAGAGAATACTTAAAACATTGAATTTGGACTAGGAAACAAACACTCTTTATTTAGCCAATCATAATTCAATTTTCTAACCGCTGAAGATTAAATCCATCGGATTTAGACTAATTTTCCCTTACTAATAACCATTTCTGGAAAATTTCATTTTATAACACTTAATTTAAATGGCAATCGATTGTCTCCGCATCATCTCAACTCTGTCATTTTCCCGGTACCTAACCCCCTAACCCCCTCAACTTCACATTATCTTGTCCATCTGTCTGACTGTTATCACATACTCTAATTAAACGTCAATCACTCCTCAAACCATATTAAAACACTGCAGTCTAGCTATTTAATACGGTATCTAAACCCATTCGTCAGTTTTAATTGTCACGTGTCTCGCTGCTCCGGCTAATATATTACATGACATCTCCAAAACATGTCCACTGCTACAAATTGGTCATAATATAACCCAAGATTGTTTCTGGTCTGTATCGTACTTTATTGTCATTGTTACATTGACGAGAGAGAGAGAGAGAGAGAGAGAGAGAGAGAGAGAGATGGGAGATCTTTATGTGTTTATGAGATCATTTTACATCATTTAACAATATCTTAAAGACAATATAAATAGACTCGTAGGTTCCGCCTGAAAGGCGCTTGCAAAGAAAAGTATCATAAACTCAATAAACGTCCTAATATAGCTGTATTTTGTATTAACACGAATAAATCTGAATCGTATTATGAGTGAAACATATAAATTTGAGCTGCATTTTGAATTAATTTCATTTCCTAAATACTTATATAGCTAGCTGTATCAGCAAAATAACCGTAGTTTTAGTGATAATACATTGGTCCCCAATAACAATATCAGAACGCTGATAATGAATACTAGAGTGTACTACAGAACATTTCGACTTTTATGTATCATCTTCAACGCGTTTCAGCTTTATGCAGTAGTTAAACGTACACGTCTGACAAACCATCTTACGTGCAATTAATACTAAATATTACTCATTTCACCAAAATTATGTTTAAATACTTACAGATATTTGAATTGAACGTCCTTTAAAGTCCTTATTATCCCTGCTGAATATCAGCCTTTTTATAAATTTAATTCTAAAGTTCAAATACACCTGCCTGCTGACGTCACAAAGTTCTGGTTTTCAACATTTTTCAGTTTATACACATAGATAAGGAAATGTGCATGGCATTAGTCAGGATGCTGACTTGCCCATACAGTAACAGCTGTACGTGTACCTCCTCCTATATGGTGCATATGAGCATAAAAAATGAAGTAACTTCTCTTTGACCGACTAAAGCATGCGATATTTGAGCTCCACTAGTCATCTCGACACATTTTTGTGGCTTTGGTGGACACTGTGGTCAACATTTACTGGGGTAAGCATTAACATAGAACTGGATACATTGGCTTTTCTGGGGTCGACAACATCTTAACGAAAGATAACCGCTGATAGATGCACGTACATGAGCTTTGACTTCAACAACTTTGAAGGCCCTTATCGAATGTATCTAATAAATGTATACATTAAGTAGAAGACCCCTGAAGTTAACTTAGATTAGTGAGAATTTTACCAATCTTTTATTCCAAGTCAAGCGATCTAATCTTAAACTTCCGGCTTGAACAGTAATCCGTTTGAATGAAGGGTTCTATTAATACAAACTTCCTGCAGTTGGCACGGACAACATGGGCATGGCTAATGAAGGAAATGTTAGAGGATGTAGGTGCGAGGCTTTTAAAACTATTTTCATTTCGTTCCAACAGAGAATTGTATTATATTTTAAAGGACAATGCTGGATGGTACGTGTGAGATCTAGACATCTTCAAACTCAATTCTTCTGATGGTGAGGTTAGTGTAGAAGGAGTAGATGTCTTAAGTAACAGACAAATATGTGATATTTTTGTTTCTGGATATATATATATATATATATATATATATATATATATATATATATATATATATAGAGAGAGAGAGAGAGAGAGAGAGAGAGAGAGAGAGAGAGAATTATGATTATAACGATAGTCAATTAACAGTGAGTGTTGAGAGTACTAGAAGGGTTTTAGGTATGATAATTGTCGAGTGTATTGTAGATAATTACAATGATTTTTATTCTAGAACATTCCTATTCTAACTGAAATGCAGAGATTTTCGTATAAGTTATTTATTTTAAGCTTATTTAGCTTACAAACAGAAGAGCTAACTTCCATCACGGACTGAAAGTTACAAACGATATAATTTTGACTGACTGAAAGACTAACGAAATAAATTAAAATAAATTAATGAAATTGTTGGATTAATGAGTAATGATTTTATCACTGTACCTGGGGAGATGTGTTTAAAGAGGTACAGAAAATCATATTTATTGCTGTAAATCGTAACAAGGTAATGTCAAACTATATCGATGAAAAACTTATAGCGATATGGAGGTTTGAGAGTAAGATCGTGAAATTAAATCCAGTCAAATATTTTCATCTTATATATTAAAATCTTTCTAGATATGCAATTGCTAAAATATATCAAGCGAATATTTATAAACCGCATTTTGGACACAGGCACGAAATATGGTTCTTTCTATTTACTGTACTGAAGTATTACATTTTATTTATTTATTTATTTATTTATTATGAAAGAATCATTTTTGTATATCAGTAATATGTGCAACTGTCATTCGTCTCTCCTCGTTATGTATGCATGTACAAAAGTACATGCTTTATTAATCAGAGCACAGGATTTCGGGCATATATGCACGATGCCGTGACATAAATATGTCTGTATCTGAAACCACACGTATATGCCAATATCTCTTCCACAATAATGAATTTAGCTGCATGCATTCTTTTGTGATGCAGACGTGTTTGCATTTGAATTTCCTTTATTAGTCCTCTCTCTCTCTCTCTCTCTCTCTCTTCGTCGTAAGTACCGATCGGTGATGTACATGCCATATTAAGTTGTGGAATGCGATATGTTGATGCCATGGCAACTGCTGATAGGAAGTACACTGCAGTATATCTGTAAGATTTATAGCAAAGGTCTATGAACACGTGACTCCAATTGCTTCTTTGAAATTCCATTTTCTTATTATCCATTTATTTGCGATGATGTAATGAGATGACACTTGCAAATATATAACACTATAAATCTACTTATGAAATTACTAAAATGGAAAAGGGGAAAATTTAAAATATTTTTTCTTCGGATAAATTCAGTCATATGTGTAATATATGAATGAAACATGCAAAGTGAGTGTACATAGCTTGGTATTCTAATGTAAGCAAAAAACTACTTCTGAAGTGGCATATTTATCTCTTATACAATTTTACAGTGTTGATACATTCCTTGGATACTGTCGAAATCTGTTGTATAAGTCATAAATCCAGTACTTCGGATTAAGCAGGGTGTATGGTGGGGTTTGGGGATTTATGAGTAGAATGAATACAAATCTTTAATATTTAAAGTTCTTATATGTTAACAGATTTTGCTCTGTATAGATGAACTATTTGTACATGCAAACACTAGCATACTTAGTGTCAGCTACTCATGCAGAGACAGAGAGAGAGAGAGAGAGAGAGAGAAATTGCAAATTATTTACATATTCATTATTCTTCTTTTTAAAAACATAATAACTACTTTTTTGTTCGTTCCAGAGAGGGGGGAGGGGTCCAAGTTATTTTTACCAGAACCGACACTCTCACCCAACCCACTTTTCATCTTCTTTCGATTATACATTTTACATTTCTACCCTCTATATGTTTTATAGGTGATGAGATATATGTACGTACGTGCGCAACATGGAGTGGTTTGCCCACGTCGGACCCTCCTTGCAACTTGAACCCCCATGGTTGGCTTGTGTCGAGACGTTGGAGATGGATCGTTGCAGTCGCCATTTTGATCTTAAGCACAAATTGAGGCTTTCTTGTTTACTTGCTTAGTACTTACTAATCTGCCAGCAGGTTTGTTACTTGTGCCTCTATAGACACCTTGGCGGATGCATTATACGGCTCTACTACTATGGTTTTTCACAGTCAATTAGTAACAGATTCTGGCATGAATTGCATATTATAATATAGTCCATGAAAGACGACTTTATTAACTGGGGGGAGGCGTGGTTTAACGTGGTAGCTCGACTTAAATTAGAATTTACCTTTCATATGTTATTATGTTGTGATTTAAATCAAACTAATCATTTTATTTCCCATCAAGCAACAACTACAACCCTGACTCCAAGCCAAAACCATGCTCCGATTCGTCCACTGTCTTTGCTGTCCGTGGAAGGGGGAGGGGATGAAGCCAATTAATTAATCTCAAGGCTCCTTGTAGTGAATCAGTTTAAATACAGTGTAGTGTCGTTAATCGGACTTTCGTATATCCGATATATCCGACTATTATTAATATATTAGAAGATGCTAAAAACAATAAGTTAAAGGGGACAAGATAATTCATAATACTCGACGATAAATGGCTGGTATTTGATTCTACCATTTATACTCGAGTTTTACGAGTCGTGAAGTTTTTGAGTGGCAGGTTTTTAGGGATTCTGGCGACGAAATTACATTGACCATGGGAAAAGCAAATATTAGCAGATATATATATATATATATATATATATATATATATATATATATATATATATATATATATATATATATATATATATATATATATGTGTGTGTGTGTGTGTGTGTGTGTGTGTGTGTCTTTCTCTGTCTGTCTGTCTGTCTGTGTGTAATGCAGTAGATATCGGGGCAGAGAACATGCAATACAGTAGATATGGTAACAGTAATTCAGTTATTTTTCAATGAGACAAAACATGTAGGTAGTTTGGGATTATTTTGTATCACCTGACTGGTATGAATAGATGCATATACAAAGAAACGCACCAGTTTAAAACTAGTGTTAAACAAGCCCACGCGCTTTCGGAATCTACCGATTCCGTTTTCGCGGGCACGATGCCACAGACGAACTGATTGCATAAATGGCAACATAAAGCTGAGATGGTTGTATGTTAAAGATTGCACGAATTTATGTTCTAGAGCGAACTTGCATGTATGAGTTTGTAATCTTTAATAGTTTAATAAACGCGGTGTAATACGTTTATACAAATTTGATTGTATTCATTTGTACACAAAAATGATCGTTAAGACCATGTGTTTGAGAAAAAGCTTAAATGGCATGAAAATGTGATTTTTGTAACCTATAAGTTCCTTGTTACCTAGACATTGATAAATGGTCGTTTGGATTATTCCTGATTTAAGTGGATGGGTTGAGTGTACGTAGGTGGCGAATCAAATATGTTTATATGGATTTACTAATTTCTGTGCTTCATTGTAAGTATGGGCGATCCCAGTCTGGATTACGTCATTGAAAGTATAGTCTGGAGAAGAAACAAATTCCGCCACATGGTAAACCAATAAAATGGATAGGAGTCCAGTGGCGGAATATTTCTCTTCTCCAGGCGATATTTTCAATGATGTAGAAAGAAAATTAATCTCTTTTACATGTTCTACAATTGTTGTTTTGATGGAGAATACAATACTGTCTATTACGGGTTTATCCAAATATTTTGGCTGAGAGGACGGGGAACGTTCGATATTTTTCTTCTTCTCTTAACTTAATTATTTTCAACTAATGTAACTGGATATGTTATGTTCTTTTTCAGAAATTACAGCTATACTTTTTTTTAAACGTTTAAGAGCTATCTGAAATCTGGAAATGTATAATTTTGGTGTTAAAATATTCCAGCCCACACCCACCCACCCCCGAAAACTAAATGGTCGGTCCTGGAGTTTAATGAGAAAAAAGAGAAAAATATCAGAACCAAGTTGAACTTGCAGATTACTATATTCTTTTCTGTTATTTCAATCTAAGCCTAGTGAGCCATACTTAGTTCTTATGAAGTATATTTCGTTTACTCTATGATAATTCTCTTTAGTTTTGGAAAGGAGTCAAGGGTTCAAAACATTTCCGTCTATAATATCAAACCATTATGTTGGTGGTATATGGGATTTTCTTTGACAATCTCTATGTTGGCTGTATATGGGACTTACTTTGTCCATCAATATGTTGGCTGTGTATGGGATTTTCTTTGTCCATCTATATGTTGGCTGTATATGGGATTTACTTTTGTACATCTATATTTTGGCTATATATGGGATTACTTTGTCCATCTGTATGTTGGCTGTATATGGGATTTACTTTGTCCATCAATATGTTGGCTGTATATGGGATTTTCTTTGTCCATCTATGTGTTGGCTGTATATGGGATTTTCTTTGTCCATCTATATGTTGGCTGTATATGGGATTTACTTTGTCCATCAATATGTTGGCTGTATTTGGGATTTACTTTTGTACATCTATATGTTGGCTATATATGGGATTACTTTGTCCATCTGTATGTTGGCTGTATATGGAATTTACTTTGTCCATCAATATGTTGGCTGTATATGGGATTTTCTTTGTCCATCTATATGTTGGCTGTATATGGGATTTACTTTTGTACATATATATGTTGGCTGTATATGGGATTACTTTGTCCATCTGTATGTTGGCTGTATATGGGATTTACTTTGTCCATCAATATGTTGGCTGTATATGGGATTTTCTTTGTCCATCTGTATGTTGGCTGTATATGGGATTTACTTTGTACATCTGTATGTTGGCTGTATATGGGATTACTTTGTCCATCTGTATGTTGGCTGTATATGGGATTTACTTTGTCCATCTATGTGTTGGCTGTATATGGGATTTTCTTTGTCCATCTATATGTTGGTTGTATATGGGATTTTCTTTGTCCATCTATATGTTGGCTGTATATGGGATTTTCTTTGTCCATCTATATTTTGGCTGTATATGGGATTTACTTTGTCCATCTGTATGTTGGCTGTGTATGGGATTTACTTTGTCCATCTATATGTTGGCTGTATATGGGATTTTCTTTGTCCATCAATATGTTGGCTGTATATGGGATTTTCTTTGTCCATCTATGTGTTGACTGTATATGGGATTTCCATCTATGAATGTGCATCCCTCTAATTTACTTATTGATGACAAAATTCCTCTAAAGTTTCACTTATTATCATTAAATATTTTTGCTAATTTCGGCTGAGTATGTTTGTGTACCACATAAATAAACATATAGGGCTCATCCTTTTATTATTTGAATTTACGAGATAGATTGATTGAGAGAGAGAGAGAGAGAGAGAGAGAGAGAGAGAGAGATGTTACAACAGTAAACTTTAAATCGGTGACACGTTGAGATGACCACCATGTGACCCCATTACACACAGTGGCGTAGCTAGGTTATTTAGGCCCCTATGGGGGCCTATACAAAGCTTACCGATGGGGCCCTGCCTAATCTATAGTTGGCCCCTATGATTTGCATACTCTTGCTATATGGTAGCTGCGCCCCTTGTTACTCAACAAACTACTTGCTTTATCCACTGCTCTAGAATTGCATGTTAAAACGGATATTCCTAAAGAAGAACATATTGCCATGCATTAAAAATAAATTAATCCCATTACTGACACTAGTACATATTCTATGATTATCACATATATTATGTGAAAGCATCACCATCACTCCCACGTTCCGCTCCGGTGGCCTAGTGGTTAGAGCGTCCGCCTCGGATGCGAAAGGTCGTGGGTTCGATCCCCGGCCGAGTCATACCAGAGACTTACAAAAATGGTACTAACAGTTATTAAGATGTTACTGTTAGGACTGGTCGGCCTGGTGTCAGGATAATGTGACTGGGTGGGACATCATGCTACATGTCTGCGGCATGATGCCCCAGTGCTAGACATCACTATAAACTGTCACACTGCAGACATCGTAGCGATATGACTGAAAAACTTTTGAAGCTACGTTAAAAATCCAAATCACACACACACACACACACTCACTCACTCGCACGTTGTTTACGTCGTTGATTCCTATTATGATTTGGCATTTGGCATGTGATCATATTAGCGTAGTCAAGCTCTATTTTTAGACGAGGAAACCCCTAGGTATGTCGAAGTTTGGCGGTATTTACATGTGATATTCAGCTTAATCAGACCGAACAGTGTGTGATTTGGAATTTTAATGTAGCTTTAGCAATTTTTCAGTCATATTGCTACGATGTCTGCAGTGTGACAATTTATAGTGATGTCTAGCACTGGGGCATCATGCCGCAGACATGTAGCATGCTGTCCCACCCAGTCACATTATCCTGATACCAGGCCGACCAGTCCTAACACTGACATCTTAATGCTGAACGCCAAGCGAGGCAGCTGTTTGTATCAGTTTTGTAAATGATGTGATGTGATTTTTTATTTTTAACGTAGCTTCAAAAAAAATTCAGTCATATCGCTACGATGTCTGCAATATACCAGTTTATAGTGATGTCTAGCACTGGGGCATCATGCCGCAGACATGTAGCATGATGTCCCACCCAGTCACATTATCCTGACACCAGGCCGACCAGTCCTAACACTAACCTCTTAATGCTGAACACCAAGCGAGGCAGCTGTTAGTACCATTTTTGTAAGTCTCTGGTATGACTCGGCCGGGGATCGAACCCACGACCTTTCGCATCCGAGGCGGACGCTCTAATCACAAGGCCACCGGAGCAGTATTTTGTAAGTCTTTGGTATGACTCACCAGGGGATTGAACCCACGACATCTCGCATCCGAGGCGGACTGAACATTACTTATTTCAAATTGTTTCGACATTTCGAATCGACAGAAAAAAAATGGAAAAAAGTTAATTTTCGGAAAATTTATACTGAAACCCTTTGTCTGCTTTAAAAAAGGATTTTCTTTTTTTTTTTTAATAAATATTTATTGAAAATAGTCTTTTATAAGTATTCCAAAATATTGACAGGTTTATTGGATACATTCTATTGCACAAAATAAAAGAAATTACTGCAGGATGAATAGGTGGTCAGCCCCTCTCTAATAACCTTACATGGCTACCAAGGTGGTCAGACCCCCACCCCCACCCCCCGGCTCCCATTTACCTTACATAGCTACCACGGTGGGCATCCCCTTTCTAATAAACTTACATGACAACCAACGAGGACAACTACGGTTGCACTGTTTAATATTTGTATTTTCCACTCATGAACGACTCGGTTGCCATACGTAGTATTCTCATTGTCTACGTACTCGTTTAGCGCAAGTTTCAAGCAGAGTGTTTGTACATCTTGTTAACTCTTCATGTAGCAGCTGTTGTGATTTTAAGCATGCTTTCTGTTAGGTAAACCACTAACGTGTTAAGTATACTCAGTGTTAGGTAGACCCCTTGCATGTGAGGTATACTCACTGTTCGACAGGTAAACCCCTAACGGTGTGTTATACCGTTGCTAGGTTAGACAGGTAAAACCCTAACGGATAATGTTAATGATGTGGCAAAAAGATTTTCATTGATAGGAAATATAACATATATAAAAATATTGCTGATACTCTGAATGGCGCCATTTACAGGCGAATATATATATATATATATATATATATATATATATATATATATATATATATATATATATATATATATATATATATATGTGTGTGTGTGTGTGTGTGTGTGTGTGTGTGTGTGTGTGTGTGTGTAAAATATTGGTCCCGAGTACACGCAGCAAAGGATGCCCGAGCTTACAAAACAATTATTTTGTTTTATTTCATATTTTATGTATACATTAATTTATGAATGAAACCTGAGTAATAATAATAATAATAATGAGGACTTTGTATAGCACCTAATCTTTAGAAGCTCTAAGCGCTTTACAACATTAGACAACGCCTATAAGATAAAAACATATAATGATATGATTACAAAAACAAACACCATGAAATTAGAAAACATTAAAAAAAAAACATGCTGAGAATATTTAAGGTAGGAAACATTATTAGGTCTTTAAGGTTGTTCTTGCAGTCGAAATAACTGAGTTTTGAGAGCCCTCTTGAATGTAATCACTGTGTCTTTGTGTCTAAGTTCAGTGGGCAATTCATTCCACGCTGCTGGGCCCTGGTATGCAAAAGAACGCTGTCCATATGACTTTGTTTTCATAGTGGGGATAATGAGTATACGATTGTCAGAAGAGGGGCGTAAGTATCTTGCTGGTGTTTACACATGAGTGAGGTCGGACTAGAGTCCGACAGTGAAACGTAGCATAGAGAACAAATTTTGTGTTTGATTCTGGATCGAATGGATAGCCAGTGTAAGGTACAGAGCAGCGGGGAGGTGTGCTCTGATCGTGGTACTCTAAGTATGATCCGAGCAGCTGAGTTTGGAACTTTTTGAAGTTTCTAGAGCAGATATTGAGATGAACCATACATAATTGAGTTACAATAGTCCAGTCTTGAAAGTACTAAAGAACACACAAGTGTTTTAGTGGCATCAACTGAAAGATATTTGCGAATTGAGCTGATGCGTCTCAGCTCAAGATATACAGCCTTGCATATGTTCATGACATGTTCGTGCAATGTGAGAGTACTGTCCAGAGTAACACCTAATTTTCCTACTGACTGTGTGAATTCAATGTTGGTGTTGCTGATATTTATCATTTGAGGTAAAGGATGTGAATGAGAAAGTCTTTCTGTTCTGATCAGAATGGCTTCAGTTTTATCATCATTCATTCGCAGCTTGTTACATGTCATCCATGATTTCACATCAGAAATGCACCTCTCTACACTTTGGTTGGTAGCATCAACTTCAGTTGGGTGGCTAGATTTGTATATTTGGGTGTCATCAGCGTACAATTGGTGAGACACTGGATGATGATCTATGACACTTGAGAGCGACTGAGTGTATAGAATGAAGAGAGCAGGTCAAAGAACAGACCCCTGTGGAACACCACAACATAGATCAACTGGGCTGGAGTGTATTCCATTTGCAGATACAATTTGTATCCTGTTGACCACGTAGGACTTGAGCCACAGTAAGGCGCTATCATGAATGCCAAATACATGATTGTCGATTCTACTCAGAAGTCCCGCATTTGCACTAGCGACATTCCTCAAAGTCCCCAGGGTATTGTGTACCATCTGTTTTGGGTAATACCTTAAAAATGAATCGATAATCATTTTGAAGTCACTGTGTTTCACGGGATTCCAAGTACGGTATTATTATTATTTACTATCCCGTGCAGTGTGTGCTCAGCCATTTAACAGTGTCATAATCAGCAAGGTGCAGAGCCTGCAGTCCACCGGGGAACTTTGTAAGTCGACAGCGGTTCACAATATGTGATATGTTCTGAAGAGCTCCACAGCAACAGGAAGAGTCAGTGGCCTGGCCCCATCCGAGTAGTTTGACTGCACAACGACCCTGTCCTGTCTGAAAGCAGTTCAGGTTGGTCCACATGACGTGGAAGGTTACAAACAAGAGGGCAGACAGATGGCTTAGCTACGAGGAAGTGATTTACGGCTATTGAAGAGTACTCGACATTCCAAGATGAAATAACTGCCTTATCCTCCGGCAACGAATCTAACTAAATTGGGCACATCGAAGTCAAGCGGACTGCTGGATGTGAAGTGATGACCGTGTACAGTGGAAGTTTCTTACTGGCATGGACCTTAGCCAACACGTTTGTAGTTGCTTCCTGGCGACACACATGTGGAGGAGGAATGTTGCTGAGTACCAGCAGTCATGGTGAAGGAGTAGAATGTAGTGTTCCTGAGATTATGCGCATTGTTGTGTTGAGCTGGACATCAATTAACTTAGTGTGGGATGATCGACCCTGGACTTGGCTGTCGAATAAAAGAGGGCCAGTGCTGATGTCTTGATTGTCTGAGCACTAGCTCCCAGGTTGAGCCAGCGAGTTTGCTTAGCAGGTTTTTTCGAGTGCTAAGTTTTAATGCAGTTTTCTTCCGATGCTTGTAGATTGTCATTGGTCTGTCCAGAGTCACACCAAGGTATGTTGGTGTCGGGTCGTGTTTTATTTGCTGCCCATTGATGAGGACGCGATGCTCACGGTTCGCATTTGCATTGTTACGGTGGAAGACGCTGGCGACTGTCTTTGTTGCGCTTGGCTGTAGACGCCATTTCTTGAAGACGTCCGTCATATCCTATAAGTCCTTGTTCAGTACCCCCCTCAAGCTCAGTAAATGAGCGACTTTGGGTCCAGAGAGCAATGTCATCTGCACACACGAACTTGCGCGACTGTGTGACAGGTACGTCATTGCAGTGACGTCACTCGGGTTGGTGTCACCCAGTGCGGTAGCTCATGGTGTCACCCCCATGGTCCTCCTTCCGTAACAGACCATACATAATCCTTAGTAATGTCATTTTGGTCTCACCCCCTCTGATGGTGTCACCCGGTGCAGTCCGTACCCCCCGCATCCCCCTAGCGACGCCACTGCTGTGCCTGCTAGTCATGTATTTAACTATGATCGGTTATCCGCTTATGAAATCCGACTAGACCGAGCAGTGTGTGCTCTGTAAAATTTGCAATTTTTCATTTTGGTGTCACCCCTCTGAGATGGTGTCACCCGGTGCGGTCCGCATCCCCCGCACCCCCCTAGCGACGCCACTGCGTCATATAGACATTGAACAATCTTGGCGATAGAACAGACCCTCGCGTGAGTCCATTAGTCTGATGCCTCCACGAGCTGCATCTCTCTCTCTCTCTGATTTTACAACAGGGTAGTGCGGTATAAAAAAATGTTGCTCAGAGTGAAGCAAAACACGCTCATGCACCTGATAATTGATAAACTGTGTCAAAGGTTAGTACGACTTGCTCTCTCTCTCTCTCTCTCTCTCTCTCTCTCTCTTTGCGATTATAAGTTCTTGAATGCAGACAATGGTTTCTTTACTTGATATTGGTGGTGGCTACATTATATAGATGCTACTAATAGCTGGCTTTTTACTCAGTGTCAGAAATGTTTTCCCAACACCGACTCACCATAATCTATCAAATAATCAATCAAGTCCAACAACGATATCAACGGATACGTCAAGACAAAGAACACATAACCTAGATTATGATGTCACTTCATTCATACAATAAAGAAGAGGCAGATATCTGCACTGTAATAGGGCATACCACAAGGAATTTCTGTGTTTTCTTCATCTATTCCAGCACGCTGAAGAACTCGCCGGAACCTCACTTTTGCGCAGACATATGCCGAAGCATCAACATGCTGAGCCTGGCCTACACTGGATCCAACCAATATTACCAGAACTTAGCTGGAAATATACACAAATGAACCGTGTAATTCATGGACAATGAGCATCCTGCGTGTTTTTATACAATACCCTTTATGCAAGGAATCGCACGATAAGCAAACCCATGAATTAATCCATTCCCAACAAGAATAATCACACTTGGTTATAAAAAAAAAAAAAAACTTGAACCCTTCTCACCATTTACCAAAAAATTGTTGTATCCAATAAGACTAAAATACGACTATTACCTGAAGCAGACTATATTAAATTTATTAATAATAATGACGATAATAATAATAATAATAATAATAATAACATCCATTTTTCATGTGATACAAAATGGAGTTTGAATATGTTTCAGAAAAAAAGAGTCATATCCATTGGAAATTTTATGCAAGCAAGTAATTAACTATTATATGTTGTTTTTATATGTGTGAAATACAAATGTTTATTACACGGCAATCACACAGTATAAATTAAACAGAACCCTAACGCCTGCATGGAGTAAACCGATGTTTTGTGATATTGATCTAGTGTCTAGTGTAGCAGGACATGGCGATATATAGGCTTCTTTGATTTTTATAGTTTTGAGAGTAGACAATGCTAAATAAGAATTTGTCAGGTATCATTTTGTATAAAACACCTAAATATTTATAAATTTAGATTTTTATTTTCAAGGGGGTGAGGAGGGATATTTTCTTCACAATTCTCCATATAACGGCAAACGGTAATAAGAAAATGGAATTCATTTTCGATATTAGCATTACAGATGCTGAAATGTGTAACTGTAGTGGTCAACATATACATATATGAACAATATACTATACACGTTGATCAATATCTCAGATGAAACGTGTAACTAGTTAATAAATACTACTGTGTTCATACGACGCAGATGATAAAAAGAAAGGCAGACACCTTCAACTACTACGGGTGAAATACGGTAAATGAGACATCGTTCTTCCAAGGCATCAATGTAGTGGGACCATTCTGGATAGGTACAACTCTATCTATATTCTGTAACGGGGTGATAACCACAGACGAGAAACATACGGTAAATGAGCTCTTACGCACTCGAGTAAACCTAAACAGATACGTATGACCGTCAGATACAAAACAGGCACCATACGAAAAGATGCAATCGGCAACAAGAACAATGCTATATTTACATCACAAAGCAATACAACTACACAATTCATTGACAACTGGAATGCATATGTCTTTACACGTATTATGAGCTTGTAAACTTGCGACCCTCTTATCTGCCAATAACCAATATAGAACAATAAAAACGTCTTTAGTACACGGCTGAAATCGGTACATTAGTGTAATTCCAAACAAGTTGTGACCAGACGTTAGTAACGCGTCTAGGTTACATAAATAGAGAGTTCGTCTTCATACGGGATTCGTAACAAAGTCTGAAAGTAAAAACAGATACTTCATCTGTACAGGAGAAACAACAAAAGTTTCCAAAATAGATTTAGTGTACACGCGGGAAACAAGTATATATATATATATATATATATATATATATATATATATATATATATATATATATATATATATATATATATATGGGCAGTTTACCCGCGGACCTGGGTTCCAATCTCCGTAGTGTACGAATTAAAAATTCCCTAACCTGTGTGATAGTATTGTTTGTATTCAGTATTACTTCTGCCTACTATTATCAAGCAATCTTCTATAGATTTTGGGGACAGCCTTTTCCGTTCTGTCTGGTGTACATTTAAAATTCTATATAATTACTTAAATACCTTGATTCCTTTCATGGGAATCCGGAATGACTGTAGATAGATGAAAATTATTTACTAGGTTGTCATGCGAGTGTGTCTGCTACACACGAGTGCATATAACACAGATTAAGTTGCATCATTTTTGGTGATATGTACTTAGTCGTGATGGAATATGATGGGCTCGTGTGTGCAGGCAAGGCGATGGGTGCCGTTTACCCGCGGACTGAGTTATAATCTCCGTAGAGTACGAATGAAAAATTATCTAACCTGTGTGATACTATTATTTAAATTAAATATTAATTCTTCTAAAGAATTCAGGGATAGCACTTTACGTTCTGTCTGGTATATGTTTATAATTCTCTATCTCTCTCTCTCTCTCTCTCATATATATATATATATATATATATATATATATATATATATATATATATATATATATATATATATATAAACTTAGTAGGTTTCAGATCTCTTGAAAATTTTATTAGGTTATTTGGTGAAGCACAGTTCAGTTGCAAAATTATAACCTTTCTTGGATAATCAATGAATGAATTATTACACTTTGTGATTGTGTACATACATACATACATACATACATAAGTAGTGTAGTGGGCCACCATAGTGTCACTGGGACTTACCATGCAAAAAACGGTCCATGCACTCTGGCGACAAAGGGAATTTAACATGGGAAATTTTGACATGGATGGGACTGTATAGCGTCAAAGGGAATCGAACATGGATGGGCTTGTCTAGCGACAGTGGGAATTGAACATGGATGGAACTGTATAGCGTCAAGGGAAAATTAGCATGGGCATATATCGTGGGTCTTCTAGCGTCAAGGGAAAATTAACATGGGAATATATCGTGGGCCTGTATAGCGTCAAGGGAAAATGAACATGGGAGATGGATATAACACAGACAACAGACAAGAGACAAACACTGATACAAAATGAAAAATTTTGAGGCAAGAAAGTCATTTCTTTTCGAGGCCTATGTAGGGCCCTGAAAATGGTCTTTGGCTTTTTCTTCTTCTATTTCCTCCACTTCTTCAGCCATCTCCTGACATTTCCCACTATTCTTGTCTTCTTCTTCTTTTGGGACTCTGACATCCAGTCAAAGAGGCCCTTGGCTCTAAATTTGTTCTAGAATTTGATCCAGTTATGGTTCAGCCTCTCAAACTCTTCGTTTTTTATATTGGCTCTTTCTTTTCTCTCCTTTAATCAACTTTCCTTGATCTTCTTC
This sequence comes from Sinohyriopsis cumingii, assembly GCA_028554795.2. NCBI lineage: Eukaryota > Metazoa > Mollusca > Bivalvia > Unionida > Unionidae > Sinohyriopsis > Sinohyriopsis cumingii. Next base: position 41,779,707 of record CM068838.1, read on the forward strand.
ACTTCTACATATATCAACTTTCTCATCTGTTCTTCCGCTTTCTTCAGTTGTTCACGACCCCTTTTGACAAAGGGCCACACAGACCATTTCTTTATCCCTTCCAAATAGCATCTTACTTCTATTACCTTATCCATAGCTTCTTTTATTGTGCCCATTCTGACATGGGGGGATTAATTAATCCTCTCAGCATCTTCACTTCTTCTATTATCCCCTCTATCATCTCACTCGCTAATTTCAGTTGGTTAACATAGTCAAGGCTCTTTGCTAACATCCATTCTCTTTCAATTCTTTGAACTACATGTTCACTATCTACCATTCAAAAGTAACTATTTCTTAAATCATTGAACAAAGCTGCCACTGTCATCCTAGAATGGCGCGAACGACGAACGCTTTGAGTTTTTATATCTAAAGCACGGACGTGAAGGAAAACATCCCCATTTTTTCTCTTCTCATATGTTTTACTATCCACACAGAGATGAGGAGACACATAACTAACCACAATCTGCTATCTACACACGCGAAGAACCCAAATCAAACCCCAAAATATACCGTCCACACACGGGAGAAGCTAAAAACATAACCACAATCTACTATCAAAACACGAGAAGAAGCCAAATCAAACCCCAAAATTACTATCCACACACGCTGAGAAGCAAAAACGTAACCATAATCTACTATCTATACACGAGAAGAAGCCAAATCAAACCCAAAATATACCATCCACACACGCCAAGAAGCAGAAACGAACCCACCATTTACTATCCACACACGCAGAGATGCCAAATCAACCCCCCCCCCCCACATCTACCATCCACACACAGGAGAAGCTAAAAACATAACCACAATCTACTATCCACACAGGGAGATGCAGAAACAACCATAATATACTATCCACACGGGAAGATTTAAAAAACCATATTCTCTACTATGTACACAAGTGTACTTCAGCGCTTACAAAACCCAATAATCTACCATACACACAAACGTACGAGAGCCCTTACAAACACATATATACACAAACACAATCACATCAGGAAAGGAGTAAGTGTTTATAATCACACTACTCCACACTTACACATTGACAAATTGAATAGTGTTTCTTTTTTAGATGTCTGGTTAGCCCTGAAAAGGGCTGTTTTTCTGGAACTCCAGATGCACCTGGCTAATGGTGGCACCTTCAGAGTGTGACACCACAGACACAACGTCGACTCCAATCATTGTTCCAATTCACTCGAGTGGTTGGGAGAGCAGACGGGGGTTGAGTGGCTTCACTATCCCACTCCTCCTTTTGTGCAATAGTGAACACTTGTTGTTCCTTCTGCCTTCTTTGTCTTCTATGCCACACTCGAGGATGAACTGGCCGCATTGCCTTCTGTGGGTCCTGTACTGGTTGTTGTTTTTGTTGTTCACGTTGTGGCTGTGGTGCAGGTACTGGCTGTGGTGCAGCCATTGCCTGTGGAGGTGCCCTTGCCATAGTCTTCACCTCACAACTTCGCCTCATAAACAGGTGAGGTCGGATCCCTCTCTTCTTTTCCTCCTCTTCTTCCATTTTTCTCTCTTCCTCCTCCTTCTCTATCCTGACTTCTTCAAAAATAGCCTCCGCTGCCAGCTCGTCGAGGAGTCGCCTGGCATACTCCAGGTGCATCTGAAGTTCCATTAACTTAGTCAGTCTGCTGCTCATTCTACTCATTCTGTACTGTAGATCAATCAACGACGGGTAGCAAGGCTTCTTCTTCTTCTTCATTTAAATTAAAGTGGTGTGCGTTCGTAAGAACATGTACCACTGTTTAGTTCACATAATGTGTGATTTTTAATTACTCCCGAGGGAAGGAATGGTGCCACATCCCCCAGGCTTTAATGTAATCAAAGAGTACTTTTTAATTATAGCCGTTAGGTTGTGGGTCTATTTAGTCCCCAACAACCTAAGTGTAACGCTTTTACATGAGTGGGAATAGTGAAAAAACACACTCATGATAGTTGGATTGAAATGCCCCAGGAGCCAACCCAAGCAGTATGTGACATCCGCTACAATTGGTCGGCAGCGATGACGTCACGTTAGGATACCTGGGTTTGTGGCAGGTGGAAATCGTTCCACATTCTGCCACGTGTACGAAGTCCGAGTGTGAAAATGGAGGAAAAGGTGCTCAGCAAGCCAGCCACGGACGTCAAGTACTCCCCGAAACGCCAGCCCGTACTTATTTCAAATCAAATCCAGTTTTGCTAATGGACATAAAATATACCAATAATGTGTTAGCCACCTGTGCAATTAGTTCGAATCTTTCAAGTCTATTAATTTTCCTAATTCCTAATGGTCTATCTGATACTAATACTTAGTGTACATAATTTTCCCTAATAACCCTATTTAACTACATGTCTAAGCGACATATGACAGTTGAGTCACTGTTAGTTCTTAAAAGTTTAAGAAATTTTTTGTGGTGTACCAATGGATCGAATTAGTGTAAATAGAGTTTTGTCATGGAGGGATACCAAGCCAAAATGGTTCCCTATATTTAAAAAGCAAATTTTGGAGCCCTAAAAAGTTTTTTGTTTTGTTTAGGCAAACGTTCCCCGTTTGTCCACTGTCTCCCCGCATAGCTGTGCTGTCCTTTCTTCTTTTATTGTATCAGGAAATGCGTAACCGTGGGGTGCTGCAATATATCTACCCGCTACAGTCAGATGGTGTAGTGAATATTCTGAGAAGGCTTCATAGTAGAATTGACTCAACATTCTAACTATGTAGTGCCATTGTGCCGGTCGAGGTTTCTGGGTATCCAGTGAGCGCCAGTTGAGGTATTGAACTGCACTGATATAGTGTCCCGCCTTTTTGATATGATCAATCGCAGATCCCAGTCCCATTTCCCGGTATTGTGAGTCTTTCTTGGTATTTCTCCGTTCTGTTTGTTCAGATTTCTCAGCTTCCTCGCCGCTAGATGATGATATCTCTAGGTCCGCTGCCAGCGTGGAGGTTTCGACTTCCTGGGGATCGTCTTCCAGCATTGCTTTAATTTGGCTGAGTATCGATGTAGCAATATCTTGTTTCGCTTGCTCGATTGTCTCAGCAAGATGTTGTTGAGTTACTGACGGTTCTTGGTTAGTAATTGTATGGGCAGCCTTTTCCTCAATCCTAGCTCCTTGTGTTGTAACAGTAGGAGAGGTAGACTGCTGTAGTTTGTTATTATGTTGAGTCGTAACGTTGGGGTCACGTGATAACTGGGTCTGCTTTCGCTCCACCGGTTTCCGTTGTCTCTTGTTACGACTGTTGGGCTCTTTATCTTCTTTTTCGTTTTCCCATACTAAGAGCTAAGTTGTGCGTTTAGCTTGAGCTCTTATACTCCAGCCTGAGACAACTTTAAGTCCAAGTCCTTTGAGTGCACTCAGCACTTGGGCTGGGATTATATCCGTCGCTAGCTCCATTTTCCTGTGTTACTGCTTCAGTGTTCGCTGCAGACTTGATGGCAAGACTTGTTGTTGTTATCTAGAATTAAAGTGGTGTGCGTCCAATTGGACATTTACCACTGGTTAATGCCACCACGAGTGGCTTTTTGCCGCTTCCCCCAGGCTTTAATGTGTTCACGGAACACTAATTAATTTGGCCGTCAGTTCGAGGTACCATTGAGTGCCTGTCGATCTGAGTGTAGGGCCAATTTGAGTGGGATTAGACCCAGCACGCACTCTGTTTTCAATTGCTATGGTATTGCGACTAGGGGGATTGGACCCAACCTACGGTCGCTTTGCTGCTTGTTGAGGCGTGCACTGCACGTATGGTATTGGTGTCTGTTCTTGGCAAAGGAGGTCAGGCTGAGGTTCGGGAGGCGGGCCTATGACACAGGTCGTTAGTGCTTTAGACATCAGGGTATCCGTGGTCTAAATTCATTTTTTTAAATTTTGAATAAATAACTCTGTGCTGTTGTTGTTAGAGAGCTGGTTAGAGTAGTAGTTTTTAGAGTCTAGGTTGACAGCTGTGGTTGTGAAGTTGCCACTTGATGTGGCGGGCCCTGTTGGTAATGGGTTTTTGTCCACTTTTTGCTTATAAAAGCGTAGTGGTTACTGTTAATTGTTTATTTGGGATCTTAATTCCTAATTCGGTTTAGTTTGCAGCTTTGTGCTGCCGGACCTGATAGTCTTTGGGTTTTTAGACTACCTTATATAATCTAGTCATAGGTCCTATCTTGTGTTGTGGGTGGCCCTGATGGTTTATGTTTTAGACCACCTAATAGGTATTAATTTGGGGTGTTGCAGGTATGACGATTATTTTTTTTATGGAGCTGTAACCTAGGTGATGGTGTTAGTTATTCGGCTGAGTTACGATTGTGGTTAGCTGGATGTTGTTTGAGAGTGTCATGATGATAGGATAGGAGGAGAGATTAATTTTTTATTTTTTTATATATATTTTATTTTTTAAAGCTGGTTCCCTATCTTTAAATCTGGGTAGCCTCTATCTGTTTATCCTGATTCCTAATCATGTTAATTATTAGTATGATGTTTATTTTTAGGTATTACTATATTTTTCTTTGTATCCCATTTGAGGTTAATTGGTCAGATTATTTTTAGTCCTAGATAGTTATCCTTGTCGATTACTCGAACCTTCTAAGAGGGTTCAAGGACATCTAATGTGGTTGGTCCCTATTGAGTTTTCCTTATTTTACTGTTTATTGATAAGTCGATGGTTAGTTATTATATTTTTTAAAATCTAAACCTGTTTTACGTAAGTAGGTTATTATATTTTTGTAGGTATTGTTCGGGTTAGAGTTGCATTTGTTTAGGGAAAGTAACTGGGGATCCTATTTTATTTTGTTCTGTTTTGAATATTTCCCTTTCTTTTTTAAATTTGAGGCATACATTGAAAATGTGTGGTAGGTCCTCAGGGACCCGGCAATAATAGCATTTAGGATTGTGTGGGAAGGGTCCTATGTGCTTACCATAACTGGTAGCCAGTTTGGTTTGACCTGTATATATTCTATTAATTATCTTTTGATCTTTACTTTGGAGTACGAGTGGTTTCCTGTTTATTTTGACTTCATTAATGATGTTGTAGAGTTTCCTACCTTGGGTACTGTCATTCCATTTTTCCTGCCATTGTTTTAGCGATTAGTAATGTTGTTAGGTTGTATATTTTGCTAACACTGTAGTCTAATTGGACGTGGCTAGGTTCATTGAGTTTTTGTTTAGCTATTGAATCTGCTAGGTCATTGTCTGGTATATTTATATGGGATGGAATCCACAGGAATTCTATGTGCTGTTTATTGTTGTTTAAGCTTGTTAGTGTTAAGTTGGTTTGTTTCAGGAAATTTTCTCCGTATTTGGTATTGTTGTTAAGTATTGAGGGATGACGCTGAGTTGCTTATAATTACTCTCATCGGAGTGTTGTTAATCTCGACCCTTTTAACTGCTTCTTTTATGGCCCAGAATTCTGCTGTATATACTAAGCAGTGGTCGGGTAGTCTATGTCCTACTTTGATGTTTAATTCAGGGATGACAAATGTGGCTGCCGTTTTGTCAGGCCCTTTTGTTTTTTATCCATCAGTGTATATTTCAAGGAAATTTTTGAGTAGTTGATGTTAATTTCTTCTATTGCGATGTTGTGTAATTGATGTTCTTGATCTTTTTTATTGCCATATTTGATGAGGGAGATATTAATTTTTGGCTCTTCGTTGGTCCAAGGTTCAGTTTCGAAGTGCTCGTTTGTTTCATGTTTGAGGTTTCTTATGTGGAGTTGTTCTATTAGATCGTGCACTAATTTCCCTGTAAGGGTTAGGTGTTGCCGTTTAGTGCTTAATGGTTTGTCACATTTGTCTATCGCTATTCTGGTGGGGTGGGAATTTGAGTGGGATGTTAATCTGGCTGCGTATTTTAGAATCTGTTCTTGTCGTCGGAGACAGAGCGGGAGTTCTCCGGTTAGTACTTGGAGTTCTGCTAGTGATGTTGATGGTAGCGCGCCAGTGATTGTAATGAGGGCTTTTCTTGATATATTATCCAGTTTTTTAAGATGCTGCTTAGGTGCTGAGTTGTATATTTGGCATCCGTAGTCTAGTTTGTATCTAATCAGTGCCCTGTATAGGGTTAGTAGTGTTTCTTGATTGGATCCCCAGTCGGTTCCTTTAAGGTTTTTGAAGAGGTTGAGGTCTTTATTATTACATCTTGTAATTAATTCATTGATGTGGTGTCCCCAGTTTAAGTGCTCATCGTAATACATTCCCAGGAATCGTGCAAATTGTTAGTACTTAATTTCATGATTTTGTATTGTCAGTGTAGGGAGATGCTTGTTTATTTTACGTTTTGGGGTAAATATTACGGCTATAGTTTTCTCGTGTGCTAATTTGAATCCCCATTTGTCAGCCCACTTTCCTATGTTATTTAAGCTATCCTGTAAGTCTTTAATTATTTTGTGGTTGGAGGGGTTTCCTGCTCTCCATATTCCACCATCGTCTGCAAATTGCGATATTTCCGTTAGGTTAGATGCCAAGTTCTTATCTAGGTCATTGATCATGAGGTTGAACAGAGTGGGACTGAGTACACTCCCTTATGGAGTCCCTTTTTTAAGGGATGTAACTCAGAGTGAGTGTCACCGACTCTGGTTATTATCTTGCGGTCCGTTAGGAAGTTTTCGATGAAGTTGTACATTCGGCCTGTTATGGGGTAGTGATTTAATTTGGCTAATAAGCCTTTAGTCCACACTAGGTCGAATGCCGTTTCAAAGTCTATGAATACCGCTATGAGGCTCCTGTCTGATTTCCTTTTGGAATTAAATGCCAATTTGATCGCAGTTTTGAGCCGTACTAGTTGATCCGTCGTGGATCTTTTGTTTCTGAATCCGCATTGGTTTTCGGATATTAGATTGTTTTGTTCGAGGTGAGTTTTTAGTCGATTAGTGATAATAGTTTCTATAATTTTGCATATGTTGTTTGTTAATGAGATCGGTCTATATGAGCTGACATTATTGGTGTCTTTGTTTGGTTTGAGTACAGGGATTACCACAGCATTTTTCCATTTATTGGGTAGTTTTCCTGTTTTCCATATTTGATATAGTAGTTTAATTGCAGTTTGTTTGATGTTAGTCGGTAAATTTTTGTACATGGAGTATCCTATTTGATCTTCCCCAGGTGGTGTCTCCGTTTTTTATCTTACCATTTGGTCCCATTCATATGTTGTGATATCTTTATTTAGGTTGGATTCTTTTGGTGCTAGGTCGCTAAATAGGTTTTTGTGTGTTTGTTCTACTTTGGATCTGTGCTGCTGAAATGAAGTAGTGTGATTTCTGTTCCTACTCATTTCTGAGAAATATTTTGCCAATTGATCCGCTTTTTCCTTATTGGTGATGGCTCCTGTGATTTTAGGGGTACAGTTAGTTGTTTTTCCTTTAATTTTTTTGATTTTGTCCCATACTTCCTTGGTGCTAGTTTTGATATTGATGTTAGTACAATACTCTCTCCAACTATTCTCTTTGGCTTGTTTGATTATGTTTTTAAGTTCCTTTTCTTTGTTTTTGTAGTTGTTAAAGTCTAAAGAGTTACCTGTATGTTTAAATTTATTGAGAGCTTTTTTATTTTCTTTATGGGCCTGTTTGCATTGATCACTCCACCATGGGACGGTTTGTTTATTTGTTTTGCCATTAGCTCTTGGAATACTTGTGGTTGCTGCTTGATTGATAATATTAATTAGGTTATCATAAGCAAGACTGACGAGTGTTTCTTATAAATACTTGAAGCACGGACGTGAAGGAAAACATCCCCTAAGACCCAAATCTTCTTCTTCTTCATTTGAATTATAGCGATTTTCGTTCATCTAGAACATGTATCACTGGTCTGTTCACGCACTGCGTGATTTTTAATTTCTCCTGGGGGAAGGAAAGAGAGCCTCATCCCCCAGGCTTTTATTTACTCACAGAGTACTTATTAATTTAGCCTTCAGATTGTGGGACTATTGAGTCCCTAACAATCTGACTGAATGGCTGTTACATGAGAGGGAATGGTACCACACAACTCATGTTACTGAAAAGTTCAATTGCATTGAAAAACCCCAGGTGTCTACCCAAGCAGTATGTGACGCCCGCTGCGATTGGTCGGCAGCGATGACGTCACATTAGGACACCTGGTCGTATGGCAGGTGGAAATCGCTCCACATACTGCCACGTGTATGTTGTCCGAGCACAGTGAAGGAGGAAAAGGCACTCGGCAAGCCAGCCATGGACGTTGTGTACTTCTCGAAACGCTAGCCCGTACATATTTCAAATTAAGTTCAGTTTTACTAATGTACAAAAAATACCAATAACGTGTAAGCCACCACCTTAGTCAAATTATCAGAGTTATAAATTTTGAAAAATATTTACTAACAAGTTTGAATTTCGTGTTCGTAGTGTACATAGAATATGAAATAAAAACCAATCAGTAAAGTCTAAACGACTTATTTCAGTTTGAGTCACGCATGGTTAAAAATTGAGTATAAGAATTTAGACGGCGGTACCAAAACAGGTCAAATTAGGTTAGTTATGAAATAGATATTATCAAATTGGTTCTCAAGCCAAAATGAGAACCCAACATTCAACCAGGCAATTTGTTCTTTTCCATTCTGTCGTGTTGTCCTTGTTAGCATAGGTTCGTCCCACCACGATGGCTCGGGCTAAACACATCTGGTCTTGAGGGTTGTTAATTCGGACGAGGCATGTTTTGGTGTTACGAAGGTCGTCCACCAATTAGACCTTTTTGCGTCCTGTCCCTTGAGGAAGAGAGACGTGGGTCATAAGAAGTGTCTCTTTTCCATCGGTGATTTGAAATTGGTCATTGGATTGTTGTACCTCTTGTATCTTGTCCATGACTTTGGAAGGTGTCATTTCTGCTGGGCTGCTAAACTCGATCCAAACAGGGGATTTCAAGCTGTCGTGATGTATGGAAAGTCTCAAGCGATCGTCTTCTTTAGCTTGACATTGTCGCTTCAGTGTGGTTAACAAAGAATCCCACACCTCTGTGGTGAATCCTTCTGCTTTCTCCAACGGTACGTCGGACTTGAAATCTTTAAACTTTACCCTGTAAGTATAAGCTGTGGTTCTAAATTTTCTAGAGGAGCGCTTTTCCGTCTCTCGAATGTGATAGTACTTTTCAGGGTTTACTGGTGAATTTTGGTTAGGTGCAGACTCTGCGCCTGGATTCTGGTTCACTCATGTCATTTTCAAAATCACTGGCATGCATTTGTGCCAAGACTTTAGCTATTGTACGAGGCGATAGATCACCTTTCTGCCTCTTACTTTATTCTCCTTTTTCACGAATGGATGCGATCGTTTCATCTTGACTGCAAAAAGTAAAATGACTACTTGTTAAACACCATGGGTCACTTTATATTCATGACAGCCCAGCGTATATAAAGGGTGCATGTCTTGCCCTTCCACTATTCATTTAACTCTTAAACCGAGAAGAACAATGGAAAAGCCTACCCAGATTGAACGTTTGATCAGAGCTTTGCGAGGGGTCATCATAAACTTTTCTTCAGACAAGCCAACGGACTACTCACCCTCCTTTCGAGATAAAATTCAAGATACTTGCTATATCTGTAAGAAGAAAGGACATTGGTCTTCAGAGTGTGCCGACCGTCAAAAAAGCAAAACAGGGGCTAGAAGAGACAAAAGTCAAGATACCTGTTAACATTGTCAAGAAAAAGGACATTGGTCTTCAGATTGCCCTAAAAACCAACTGAAGCAAAGAGAAACAGGAGAAGAAAAGAAGACATAGAGAAAGTGAGCAAGAAGTGGAGAAAACAAATGTGACAGAGAAGAAGTTTAAAAAACAGAGACAGTGAAGACAGACAAAGACGAAGATTAGGAACTTTTTAAAGTGATATGTTGTGAATTGGAATGTAAAATTTGGACCAGAATAGAACAGGCATAAAACGTAAGTGACTCTTAGTTTTGATTCTTAGAATAAGAACCTACACTCACACACTCATACATTCACACATACCATAAGGGTAACAAAAAGAGGGCCTTTTGAGTTTTAATTGATGTTGGAAATTGAAATACTATCTCTTTTCGAGAAAAATGGATGGCACTGAAAAGGGCCTTTGCGTCTTTGTTTGTTTAAATCAACTTTGACTGCCTTAAGCCTTTGGCACGGCCACGGCCTACTTCTGAACTGCCTCCTGTCGATGATGATTGGGTAGAAATCACTAAGGGTGGTACGACAGACATAGTCACAGGGTTGGGTTATTTAGCTCAGGAAGGTCTTATTCTCTTCGGTCGTAATAAAGAAGTCTGATACATTTGTTTCAGACTTCTTATTTCTGCTAAAATGTCTAAAAGTACCGCGACCGTTTGACTTTCACACCCTGGTTTCTTCGCTGCTTCTTCTTCCTGTCATTTCCTTCTTGCCTCTTCTTCTCGCTGTTGTTGAAGAAGAAAAGTTTGTTCTGCTTCCTTTTGCTGCTGTATACCTTTCTCCAATTCTTCTTTCTGTCTCTGTTTGAAATGATCAGTGAGTGGTAAAGAAGGAGACGGTACTGGTAAAGAGCCTGGTACCGGAACAAATTCTTGCGAGGTAAGAAAATCCACAAAATCCCAATTAAAAGTAGCCTCTTCTGGAAATAGGCTGGTGTTCACTTGGGTATTCGCTGCTATTTCATCGCTTCTCGTCTCCACGACCAGTGCACCCCCATTCATTGTCTTCTGAGTTTCCTTCATGATTGAAAACGGTGTCGCATGGACTGACTGCACACAAACGCTAGCGCCTCTATATAGGGGATGTGACGTTACAGACTGCTCTCTTCGGATTGGACATGTGGTGACTGAATTTTGTAACGCGTGTTTGGATTGGTCAACCAACTCAATCTGTTTCGATCCTCCCTTCCCCTATAAATAACCGTAGTTCACTGCATTCCTTCACCCGTTCTCGTCACCAACATGTGGACCAACGAATAATCCTCTATTCTCGTACGGACTTACCCATGTATGTCAGATCATCGTGGGTCATTGTCAGGAGGACGGATACAAGCATTTGGAAAAGAAGAATTTATGTGGAGAGACAAGGCTGTTTAAAGAGAATTATGATCTACGGACCAGACGTCAGACAAAGTTTGAGGAAAAGAAGAAGACCAATGTTATGTCCTCTATGTTAACCGAAGGATGTTAACATAAAGCCAAAAGCTCTTTTCAGGGCCCCTCATAGGCCTCGATAAGAAATGACTTTCTTGCCTGAAAAATTTTTCATGTTGTATCAGTGTTTGTCTCTTGTCTGTTGTCTGTGTTATATCCATCTCCCATGTTCAATTTCCCTTGACGCTATGCAAACCCAAGGTATATTCCCATGTTAATTTTCCCTTGACGCTATACAGTCCCATCCATTTTCAATTTCTATTGTCGCTAGACAAACCCATCCATGTTCAATTCTGTTCAATTCCCCTTGACCCTATACAGTCCCATCCATGTTAAAATTCCCCATGTTAAATTCCCATTCTCGCCAGAGTGCATGGACCGTTTTTTGCATGGTAAGTCCCACTGACGCTAGGGTGGCCCACTATACTACTTACATACATACATACATGGGGGGGGGGGTGGCTGGTGGGGTTGATTGGCGGATTTTACCTTCTTATAAGGTGTCCGATTTATTTGGTTATCGTTATCTAGAGGGTGATCGCCCTCGTTGTTGCCCGGATCGAGTAAATATTAATATAAAGTGTGAAACGTATAGAGGGAATAAATATAGATCTGAGCAGATATATAGAACAGAATGACACAAGCTCCCGTACATGAAATACGACAATTCAATCAATTACATAAGCAACTGTTATAATATGTCACATTAGGAAGATACACTTCTCTTTTAAAATAAATCATTCATCGAATTTCAAACACAAGCATACTGATATAAATAGCCGATCTGTTTAAAAAGATAGCACTGGTTCATCAAAGAATCGAGTAAATGACCGAAGTCATTACCTTGTATAACTTCATAACCTGCTTATTCCAGTCCACTCCAGTTGTTCCTCTAGGTCCTTTCGCTTTTTTCATCTCCAAACTCTTTATGGCCTCGCCTCTTTCGGCCCTCAAACTTCGTGTGGGTGGGTGGATACGTAAGTACATAGATAGGTAGACACTTGGATAAGTAGGTACATGCTTATGTCAGTTGAGAGTAGTATATGGGGTCACCATAGCGTCAATGGACTTTAACGTTAAAATAGGGGTTTGCACTTTGGCGTCAATGGGACTTTAACATGGGACTTTGACATGGAGATGTCACTTTGCACTTTGGCGTCAGTGGGAATTTAACATGGGAATGTCACCTGAATGTCAATGGGAATTGAACTTTGGGTGACGTCATGAGGTTTAATGGGTCAAAACATTTTATAGGGATTTTAATGTATTTGTAAGGACAAAGGATAGATAGGGACAAACATACAAATACACATTTAAACACACAGAAAAGACGACAGAAACGTTCTTAAAAAAAAACTCACAGAGAGAATAGAGGCTCAAAAAAGAAAAGTCTATTGTATGGGTTCAAAACATTTATTCAAGTTTATACATGGGCTCTCTGGCCTGTGCTTTGGTCTAAGCACTATCCATTTAATACATAAGCATTTCTACATCAAACAAACCTATTTACTAGTTATTTAGTTCTTGGCTCTAGTAAACCTGTTTACATTTAATGTTCATTTATAAGAAAAAGCTAACACAAAACAAGTAACATGCAATCAAATAGGACAAAGTTCATGTTTCTCTCTCTCTATTCGTCTCACACGTTGTTAAAAATCTGATCAGCTAGCACTTGTGTCCCAGCGTAGATGTTTCCCATCACTTAATCCGTTTCGTTCGTAAATCGGCTGTTATATCCATCGTGCTAGGTACACTTATCAGTAAGCAGATCAAGTGCAGTCATCGTCTTCTTCCCATGGAGATACAACGTATACCATATGAATGGTTACTTTTCCTTCGGTGATGTCAAATTTTCCTCTCATCGACTGCACGTCTTCAATAGCCCTCAAAAGTTTGGAAGAAGTTATTTCTGCAGGTGTGCTAAATCCGAGACATACAGGTGAGTTCAAACTGTCGTGATACATAGATAGGCTCAAACGACCTCGATCTTTGACTTGGCAATGACATTTGAGTTCCTCTAACAGTGAGTCAAGTAGGTCCGTAATGAAACCTGCTACTTCCTCGGCTGAAATATCAGACGCGAAGTCTCTAAATTTCGCCGTGTAGGTGTAAGTTGTCGTTCTAAATTTTCTTGAGGTCGCTGTCTGAGTCATTTGGATGCTAAAATACTCCTGTAGGTCTACTGAATCCTTTCCCTTTTTGGACGCACTTTGCTGTGACGGTATGGTAGTGAAAGAGGTCAGTGATGTTTGTTCCTTCTCTTTTTTAATCTGCGTAGAGTGATTCATCTTTCTCGTTGCTTGTCCTCGCAATGAAGTGCCGTTCTTGGAAGTCGTCCCTTTTTATACTGGGTGATATCAGTATGTCCATAAGGTAAAGTTTTGTGGTCTGGAACTTTCACTGGTTGCACATAGTTTGTCATGGCGTTAGTACATATATAATTAAGATGTGTTACTATATTGGTGATGTGATAGTGAGGCAAAGAATCACACCCGAGTTTCTCGTTGGACTTGAGTCTTACGCTCTATACTTGCTGTTTGAAGGGATTCATTTTTTCTCGATTGGTCTTAGTAGTGACAATGAGCTGTTGGTCTTGGACGTTGTCTTTTTTATATGTTGACCAATATTGATATGACCGTACGGCAAAGTAAAGTGGTTGGGAAGTTGCACTCGCTTCTGGTACACGATTTGATAGACTTTTTCCAAGGGTCGACTGACGATGTGGTGAGTGGGTAAACGTACAATCTTGTTCGGCTGGTAGGTGGTCACTTTAAAGGCTTCTTTCAATACGCCAAAGTTGACCACACGACTTGTACGACAATTCTGAGTCAATCCTTTCACTTTACACTCTGTGTGCACTTCTCCTTGTGGGTCCCGGTATTCGTAGCCGTAATTTTTAGGACTGCCACTCGCGAAACTTAGAATCTTGGCGTCAGGATGTTCGTCCGTCCAGGCTCCTAAACGGTCTCCTTCGATGTTAGGGTGTTGCTGACCCGGTCGATCGATGTAGATGCAACTGTCCGTGTCAAAGTACAGGACGCGATCCCCTAACAGTTCTAAAGCTTCGTAGAATTCTAAGCGAGCATGAGCTGTCACGTAAGCCGCAATGATGGCATTTCCAAATGCGTCGGCTTGTACAAAGTCCAGATCTTCTCGTAATTGACCAAGATCAAATCCTCGCGAACGACATCCACGTGTTTGATGAATTTGGTTTTGTCGTGAATCATCTGGAAGTAGCGGGAAGGTTCTATCAAATATTCCGTCTTGGGTAAACACGGTCGTTGTGCCATTTTTCCCCACAAGCAATTTAACATCACTTTGGCAAACGATCGCCTGCCTTCGTTTTTCTCGATGTGGTCTAAAGTGATGCCTTCTTGTTCCCGGTATTTCTCTTTGAATTTTATTTGATCTTCGGGAGTGTGACACCAGGAAGGATAGCTGCTGGCTTCTTGCTTCATTTTCAAACAGGCATCCACGTAGTCTGCGAAAATGCCTTTCTGAGTGGGGTCACCCTTGTGGTATTGTTCTGTCTTGGGAAAGTGGCAAAGTTCGTACACTTCTAACAGTTGGTATCCCATGTCCATAGCTTTGAACAATTCTACGCTGACCCAGGTTCCCGTCAAGGCCCGTTCTTCCTGGGTGTGCTGACAAGGCTGATCTTGGTTGCACGTTTCGGCACAAGTACGGCACAAAGGAAACATCAGTTTGCCTTGACAATGCTGAGGTAAGACGGAGTGGTATAGGTTCGTGGGAGGCAAAACTTTGCACTTGATCAAGCCTTTATATTGTCGAATGTTGACCAGGTCGATGTGTTCCGTCAGCAATCGCGGGTGCCCTGTAGGAAAGTGACAATATTTGCACACGTAAGGATACAGGGAACACACATCCAAGTATTTGATTTCTTCTCCTTTCTCTTCGTCGGCTTGGTACAGCAAACAGGTGGCATTGGTCCTTCCTCCGTACAAACTATCCCTCGGGTTCAAGGGGTCCATGAACTGGTAACTTTCCACGACATGTTTAAACTCGGGGTCGATTTTCAAACGGTGATCGTATTCGTGTTCCCACATTTCCACCACTTGGTATCCTTGCTGTTCTAACTTTAGGCGTCGCTGACAAGTGTCCTGGTACAGGTCTTCCATGGTCCGTTGTAAAAACTGATTTTTAGTGTCACGATCAAGGTAGCAGACGGGACATCCGTGAAATAAGCAACCGTTAAACTCGTACACGATCTTGGGGTTTTTTAAGTTGCAGCCATCGACCGAACACGTTCCGATGGTCTTTTCGCCTCCTCCTTTGCGGGCATGCTGAATCCATTTGTCTTCCTTGTCGCACAAGTAACGTAACCAGCGTAGGGCTTTGACCGAGTATTGACGTTTGACATAGTTGGTCGTTTGACTACTGATGACAGCCACGGTCTTTTGAGGCATGAATCGTTGGCGGTACACTAAGGAACACGCTTTGGCAATGGTGCAAGCTTCTTTCAAAGGATCGACCCCTCCGTGTTCCATGAACAGTTCTCGAAATTTTCCACAGCAACGTCGTAAAATGTCCACGTCGGAACGACAATACTTTAACATTTATTCCTGAAAGTCGAAGGGGTCGGAGGCATGAGCCTGGTACCAAGCGTAGAAATCTTCTCGTTGTTCGGTACGCATGTTGTCGGGGTCGTAATAGTGAGCCCAGGCAAATGGGGTAGAAAGGCATGTTGATTGGCTTCCGTATTGAAAAGTGAGGAAAATAACCTTTAGCCATTTCTATCATTCCAAACGTTTTAGGCATGCGACTCAAAGGCATGGCCAAGTAACTCATCGAATCTTTAAACTGTACTTGTCCCACTTGCATGAACATGATTTTGGCTCCGTTCAAAGTGACTTTAGGACGTTCGGTGCCATGTTCCGTATAGTACCTCAAAAGAATCTGTCCATCGTATCCGGAGAAATTGTGAGCCATCACTGTGGCATGGCGATGACAATCTCGGTAACGTTCGATGTCCTCTTTGCTCCATGTCTTGTCGATAGGGTCTAAGACCCATTTGGCAAAATCGTCTAGCGTCTTTGGTCCTCGAAAGATTTTTTCACGCCCTCCAGGAATTTGGCTGCAGTGAGGGCAATAACTGAAGATAGGTTCTTGAATACACTTCTCGTACGATCGATGAGCCAAGCAGAAATTAGGAATGTGAATGCCAGTCTCTTGCATGCATTCGAAATCGAAAAAGATGAAATTGCCTTTATTCTTCTTCTTGTGACCATCATCTTCCTCTTGTTGGGGTTGGTATTTTTGCATGTAACATTGATGTTCGAACTCCACGATGTGGTGACAAATGTGACATTTTTTCTTTCCTGAACATACGTGTGCCTTGGCACTATTGGTGCGTATGCCTTGTCCACACGCAGGGCACAATCTCAGCAGTTGACAAGCGCATTTCTTCTGTGAACCCTGTGTTTTCAAATGTTGCTGGTAACAGTTAGGACTGACAAACGTGCGCTGACAAGCTGGACAATGCGCTCGTCCTTCGTCCAGACAGGGTTGAGAGGCCAAACATCCTGAGCATTTCGATCCACAATGTTTGTGTTGTTCTCGATTTTTATAGCCATAGTCACATTTCTCACAGTAATAAACATATCCCAGGAATCCAGTGATACTGGTAATGGTATCGAAATGTTCATCGTGATGATAAAGGTGAATGTATTTTCCATCCTTAAAATCTTGGCCTCGAAACAACAGAGGCCCACGCACTTCTTGAGGGTGCACTTTCAAGGTGTAGCGTGGAGCTAGGACATCTTGCAAGTTTTGCATTTCAGGAATGCCACAGGGTGTGTCTTTGGACAGGCTAGCTTGTTGTTACAGGAGTTCTGCTTCGTTTCGTTGTTTGGCTCGGTCCGATTGTTGAATAGTTTTCCAGGCTCTTTTCCATTCTACCGTGTCGTTCTTGTTGGCATAGGTTCGTCCCACCACGTTGGCTCGGGCTAAGCACATCTGGTCTTGAGGGTTGTTAATTTGGACGAGACTCTTTTTGGTGCTACGAAGGTCGTTCACCAATAGGACCTTTTTGTGTCCTGTCCCTTGAGGAAGATAGACGTGAGCCATTTTCAGTGTGGCTTTACCATCGGTGATGTCAAACTTGTCATTGGATTGTTGCACCTGTTGTATCTTGTCCATGACTTTGGAAAGGGTCAGTTCTGCGGGTCTGCTAAACTCGATCCAAACAGGGGATTTCAAGCTGTCGTGTTGTATGGATAGTGTCAAGCGATCGTCTTCTTTGGGTTGACATTGTCGCTTGAGTGTGATGAGCAAAGAATCCCACATTTCGATGATGAACCCTTCTGCTTTCTCCAACGGTACGTCGGACTTGAAATCTTTAAACTTCACCGTGTAGTGTAAGCCGTGGTTCTAAATTTTCTAGAGGAGCGCTTTTCCGTCTCTCGAATGTGATAGTACTTTTCAGGGTTGACTGATGAACTTTGGTCTGGAGTAGACTCTCTCTGTCTGGTCGCAGACGTGAAAGGTGTTGGTTCAGGTTCGCTCATGTCTTCTATTTGAGCGAACACTTCTTTTCGTGTGTGAGGCGATACGTCACTTCGCTGCCTCTTACGTTCTTCTTCTCTCTAACTGAAATCGTACGATCGTTTCATCTCGATTGCTGATTCATAAATGATTTAACCAAGTTCATTCTTTCCATATATACCCTCTCTACCTCTTGTTGTGACAATGACTTGGTATATTTCACAAGCAAGTGAAAGCCAAGCATATAGGAACCCAACGACAGCGATGCGTCTTAAAGACCTCATGCATCTTGACGACACTTCGATTCAAACCCTACCACGAAAGAAAATAGTTGCAAGAAAAATAAAACAGACAGTTGGTGTCTTGAAGAGAGCTAGAGACGGCACTGTGTCGCTGGGACACGTACGTACTCCAGAAAACTACGCTACTCGACAACGTGAGTGTGCTTGTCTAAATATTTGAGTAAGATTAAACATGTTTGTCAGTTTCAAAACGCGAACCAGTACTGTGGCCGTTTAATATTTGATGTGGCAAGAAGAAATGGTACAATACGCAACAAAGGGTTTGTACGTTTACACTCCAATCTGTCTGTACTGTAATAGTAACAGCGCTCTTGCGTTGGCATCATTTTGCCACACTACCTTTAAAAAAAAACAATGCATCACTCATCATAAACGATTTCATTGGCAACAAAGGGTTTGTACGTTTACACTCCAATCTGTCTGCACTGCAATGGTAACAGCGCTCTTGCGTTGGTATTATTTTACCACACTACCTTATAAAAAATACAATGCATCACTCATCATAAACGATTTCATTGGCTATACTTATTTTCTTACCGTTTTCGCTTCGAAGTGACTTCAGTACCTTTTAGCACAGCGACAAGATCGGACGTGGTTTTTTTTAAATTTTGCGGCTGGTCGCTACACTACTGTCAACAAGCCCTGAATTTAGAACCAAACAATGTGTTACACATTGTAAGTGACTTCACTGGCTAACCGATATTTTACACTTCTGTCTCTATTGATGTGAGTGTGCTTGTAGATTAAAAATGTTTGTCAGTTTCAAAACGCGAACCAGTACTGTGGCCGTTTAATATTTGATGTGGCAAGAAGAATTGGCACAATAGGCAAAAAAGGGTTCGTACGTTTATACTCCAATCTGTCTGCTCTGCAATGGTAACAGCGCTCTTGCGTTGGTATTATTTTGCCACTACCTTAAAAAAAACAATGCATCACTCATCATAAACGATTTCATTGGCTATACTTATTTTCTTACCGTTTTCGCTTCGAAGTGACTTCAGTACCTTTTAGCACAGCGACAAGATCGGACGTGGTTTTTTATTCTGCGTCTGGTCGGTACACTACTTGCCCTGAATTTACAACCAAACAATGTGTAACACATTGTAAGTGACTTCACTGGCTAACCGATATTTTATACTTCTGTCTCTATTGATGTGAGTGTGCTTGTCAAAATGTTTGAGTAAGATTAAAAATGTTTGCCAGTTTCAAAACGCGAACCAGTACTGTGGCCGTTTAATATTTGATGTGCCAAGAAGAAATGGTACAATACGCAACAAAGGGTTTGTACGTTTACACTCCAATCTGTTCGCGCAGTGACAACATCGGACGTGTTTTTTTTTTGTATTCTGTGGCTGGTTCAGAAAACAATGTAACAATGTTCGTCCTATATTCTCTCAGTTTAGACTGAGGATAGGACGAACATTGTTACATTTTTTCCTGAACCCATGTTTTGACTTTAGAATTCAGAGTTAACCATAGGCAGGGTTATACAGTGCAATGTCACTTGCTTCATTGTTGAAAAAGCCGTGTGATTGTCTTTTTTTCTGAAAAACTGTAAATCTAACGTTGGAAGAAAAAAAATTCCGTGACATATTGCAGTTCCAAAATAGGATAAAGATAAGATACCAGAATTGTGCAAACTCAAGCTTTTATTTCATCCAAAGATTTATTGATGGAAGAAAAAATATCGTTCTACAATTTTTTAGAGTGTAAACTTCTGAAAAAAATAACATGACGAACAGTTCGCGTAATTATGGTGACTACTGATCACAATTTTGGAGAGGTATCTTCAAACGGGAACATATTCTATTAGGGTATAAATCAAAACTACAATGAGAGAGAGAGAGAGAGAGAGAGAGAGCATGTATTCCTACTTTAAAATTATCATGACACGTAATTTTGTTTTTATGGCATATTTTCCTTACGAAAGTTTCAAAGAAACACTCATTCCACTTACATAAGATAAGATAAGAATTCTTTATTTCAGACTACATAGTCTATACATCTAAATTAAAATATAGATATAAAGTAAAATCACTGAAAATATAAAAGAACATATAGAACATAACATAATCACATCCATAGAAGAAATACACCCTTTAAAAAAAATATCACATGAGTGAACTGAAGACGCATGTAATGAAAGAGTCACCACAGAAAAGTACATCCAAACAAGTCGTGCTATATTTCGTAACATGACTAACATAATTTCCATGAGCCGCTCATGGCGTGATCATTTGTGTCTTAGTTTTATTGTTTGTGAAGTGACTAATGGTCAGGTATAGAAAAATGTGTCTGATCATCTCACGGTGCGAATAACAAGTGAAACCAATTTGAAGCTAAGGCGGTGGAAAATATCGACTGACCAATGAAGTCACTTACAATGTGTAACACATTGTTTGGTTGTAAATTCAGGGCAAGTAGAGTAGCAACCAGCCGCAGAATACAAAAAAAAAAAAAAAAACGTCCGATGTTGTCACTGTGCGAAAAGGTACTGAAGTCAAAGAAGGAATATTTGATAGAACCTTCCCGCTACTTCCAGATGATTCACAACAAAACCAAATTCATCAAACACGTGGATGTCGTTCGCGAGGATTTGATCTTGGTCAATTACGAAGAAGATCTGGACTTTGTACAAGCCGACGCATTTGGAAATGTCATCATTGCGGCTTACGTGACAGCTCATGCTCGCTTAGAATTCTACGAAGCTTTAGAACTGTTAGGGGATCGCGTCCTGTACTTTGACACGGACAGTTGCATCTACATCGATCGACCGGGTCAGCAACACCCTAACATCGAAGGAGACCGTTTAGGAGCCTGGACGGACGAACATCCTGACGCCAAGATTCTAAGTTTCGCGAGTGGCGGTCCTAAAAATTACGGCTACGAATACCGGGACCCACAAGGAGAAGTGCACACAGAGTGTAAAGTGAAAGGATTGACTCTGAATTGTCGTACAAGTCGTGTGGTCAACTTTGGCGTATTGAAAGAAGCCTTGCAGTCTGGAGAGGATGAAAACTTTAAAGTGACCACCTACCAGCCGAACAAGATTGTACGTTTACCCACTCACCACATCGTCAGTCGACCCTTGGAAAAAGTCTATCAAATCGTGTACCAGAAGCGAATGCAACTTCCCAACCACTTTACTTTGCCGTACGGTCACATCAGTATTGGTCAACATATAAAAAAAGACAACGTCCAAGACCAACAGCTCATTGTCACTACTAAGACCAATAGAGAAGAAATGAATCCCTTCAAACAGCAAGTACAGAGCGTAAGACTCAAGTCCAACGAGGAACTCGGGTGTGATTCTTTGCCTCACTATCACATCACCAATATAGTAACACATCTTAATTATTTATGTACTAACGCCATGACAAACTACGTGCAACCAGTGAAAGTTCCAGACCACAAAACTTTACCTTATGGACATACTGATATCACCCAGTATAAAAAGGGACGACTTCCAAGAACGACACTTCATTGCGAGGACAAGCAACGAGAAAGATGCATCACTCTACGCAGATGAAAAAAGAGAAGGAATAAACATCACTGACCTCTTTCACTACCATACCGTCACAGCAAAGTGCGTCCAAAAAGGGAAGGGTTTCAGTAGACCTACAGGAGTATTTTAGCATCCAAATGACTCAGACAGCGACCTCAAGAAAATTTAGAACGACAACTTACACCTACACGGCGAAATTTAGAGACTTCGCGTCTGATATTTCAGCCGAGGAAGTAGCAGGTTTCATTACGGACCTACTTGACTCACTGTTAGAGGAACTCAAATGTCATTGCCAAGTCAAAGATCGAGGTCGTTTGAGCCTATCTATGTATCACGACAGTTTGAACTCACCTGTATGTCTCGGATTTAGCACACCTGCAGAAATAACTTCTTCCAAACTTTTGAGGGCTATTGAAGACGTGCAGTCGATGAGAGGAAAATTTGACATCACCGAAGGAAAAGTAACCATTCATATGGTATACGTTGTATCTCCATGGGAAGAAGACGATGACTGCACTTGATCTGCTTACTGATAAGTGTACCTAGCACGATGGATATAACAGCCGATTTACGAACGAAACGGATTAAGTGATGGGAAACATCTACGCTGGGACACAAGTGCTAGCTGACCAGATGTTTAACAACGTGTGAGACGACGAATAGAGAGAGAGAAACATGAACTTTGTCCTATTTGATTGCATATTACTTGTTTTGTGTTAGCTTTTTCTTATAAATGAACATTAATTTGTAAACAGGTTTACTAGAGCCAAGAACTAAATAACTAGTAAATAGGTTTGTTTGATGTAGAAATGCTTATGTATTAAATGGATAGTGCTTAGACCAAAGCACAGGCCAGAGAGCCCATGTACAAACTTGAATAAATGTTTTGAACCCATACAATAGACTTTTCTTTTTTGAGTCTCTATTCTCTCTGTGAGTTTTTTTTATAGAACATTTCTGTCGTCTTTTCTGTGTGTTTAAATGTGTATTTGTATGTTTGTCCCTATCTATCCTTTGTCCTTACAAATACATTAAAATCCCTATAAAATGTTTTGACCCATTAAACCTCATGACGTCACCCAAAGTTCAATTCCCATTGACATCCAGGTGACATTCCCATGTTAAATTCCCACTGACGCCAAAGTGCAAAGTGACATTCCCATGTTAAAGTCCCACTGACGCCAAAGTGCAAACCCCTATTTTAACGTTAAAGTCCATTGACGCTAAGGGTAACCCCATATACTACTGTTGAGCTATTTCCCCTTTCAAAATAAACAGAGAAGCAATCTATATCTTCTGTGAGATACTCTACTGGGAATAGATCATTACTCCCCTCACGTTATGCCAGATATCGTCCTATCGGAATTCAAACAGATACCAAAGGCTATCTGGTCAAGCCAAACACGGCAGGCCATAAACAGACCTAGTTCATAAGATTAGAATATTTTCTCTACGGCTATTTCATCACTGGCTCGCATTAACATCACATGAGACATAACAGTTCTGTTCTCGTCTCAATTACATAAATGAATGAATGAAATTCATTATATGCTTAACTACGTTATTTTGAGCGAAAACATTCATTAAAGTCTTTAGCATACATGAAATCTCACTTCATGGGTTAACAACGTTAATTTCAGTGAATACGAACTCAAGTCTTTATCATACGTGAAATCATCTAAGATCGGAGAATTCACACGGATACTCGTAACTCATATCAACTAAAGTAATGCACGACATTCTTAGAATACCTGATTCCTTAAAACATCTAAGTAAGCTGTTTTAAAAATGCACATTATATTTTGTCAACATAGCAGCCCGTGTTATACTGAAAGCCAGGAACGTGAAACTAGCCATAATTATTCCAGAGATGTCAACAATACACTTTCAAGTTTGAAAAGGGATGGAACAGATTAGGTTCATAAAGGTCAAATGGCAACAGATTTGTCTATTCTTTAATATGGAAGAAGCTAATTTGCTTTATTAGCATATATATTTTTATATTCATTTCAAATAAATAAAAAGAAACATTTTCATTTTATATTTCGTTTACTTAATGCAACAGTTTTAAAATTTAAGTTTACTTTATTGCTATATATTAAGACTTCTAATTTCCCCATAATTAAGGTTACTACTCACACAAACATGTAAGCAAGAGCAAAATGAGCCCAATTAGCTTACTTTCATGATTAACATCAATAGTAATGTACCGTTTTTATTCAGAACTACAAACATAATGATGATAAGAAAAGTAATTGCATAAATTATTATATTTGTTTTTAGGTGGCTCACTACAGTTTCGTATTGTGCATAGGGTTATAATTTTAAAGAAAAATAATTTCCCCGGCTTTCCTCACTGGTTATACTGGCTATTAAAAAAGACCTTGGATGTCTTAGGTATAGTTCAAAGAACCTTTACTTCCCTTTATGTTGGTGTGCATTTGATAGGTGTAATATGGGTTATAGAGCATACAGTTTGGTCTTACTCCGGATGTGTACCTTTCAAAAACGTGCTAGCTCCATTAGGTCATTTTCACTTCCTGAATTTCAGAGGTAAATTGTATAAAAAAGGGACGATAACTTTCTTGGCATTTTATATTTGGCAATTCATTCACTGAACTTTCAGAAGTTGGAATTGCTTAGTCTGGCAAAATTCGATATCCGTATTTTAATGTTGCTATGTATAGTGTACTTTAGACTAATTCAGGATGGGCGTTTTTGTACATGGGAGCAGTCATTTTAGTTAGTTGTGTGCTTAGATCATGTACAATTTCCAAAAGTACAATATCCAAAGCAATGTCAACCACATTACATTAAAGTAGCATTGAGGCATGCCAACATTTTATCCACTGTGCATATTTTAAAGGCAAACACCTTCACCTTACATATGTCACTCTCTCAAAAGTACATAATAACTGGTGAGAGTCCCCTTTATCGATCGTCAGTGAAAATAACATTTCCCGGCCAATGGACGCTCC
Organism: Sinohyriopsis cumingii; assembly: GCA_028554795.2. Taxonomy (NCBI): domain Eukaryota; kingdom Metazoa; phylum Mollusca; class Bivalvia; order Unionida; family Unionidae; genus Sinohyriopsis; species Sinohyriopsis cumingii. The sequence continues at coordinate 41,804,070 of CM068838.1, forward strand.
ATTGTGGATTTGAATAATAAACATTCCACCCAGATAACCTACGTGGACACACTGGGTAGCACTAACTTATGGAGTCCACATTGATTTTAAGATTCGTTTTCATCTCTAGGAGACTAACCTCTGCGTCAAAACGTGGAAACACTAAGATTCTCTCCCTTTATAATTATAGGGAGTTTCATCACCTAAAAAGGACAAGTTACTTATAAAACAATCATTAGCTGGCTATAGACTTGCTAGTATGTCATAACCCCTTCACCTTCCGATATAAAGGTTGGTCATATGAAAAGGACCAGTTACTTATATAACAACCATGTGCCGTCTATATAATTGTTAGTGTGTCATAACCCTTTCACCTTACCATATGCAGTTCGGTCATATGAAAGGCCAAGCTACCCACGCAGGGAGAAACCGGGAAGGAGTGGATCTAGCGAGGACGCATATCATAATCACGTGTATATCATGTCTACTTACAATGTAAGTTAATGACCATTACATCTCTGAAACGCTAGACGACACCATAAGACAATGGTATTGTTCCTCAACGATTACGATGAAAGCAAATTTCTTCAACAAATACTTACAAGTGACATCGCTCGTCAGCATCATATGATTACTGCATGAATTGTATTGACATAGAGGAGTGATGTACGAATTTATCAACACATAGGATCAACAAGTATGATGGTACATAAATGCGTCGCGCATATGATGGCGCTGAACATTAGGTTTGCTGAAGGATCCCTCATGAACCTCACATCGGCTGGTTCGGAACACGTGGTCTCTCGCAATAATGACTTGACCATTGTTGTTCATCGAACCAACGTCACCGTTGATCACTTTATCCGGATTAAACCATCCCAGGAAGTTCAAAGGTTCACCATAACAACTAGAGTTACAATTACTGTACCCTGTAGTATGCGAGACACATTTCAGTGCGTGTACAGCCATATACATTATGTGTACGTGCACATGAAACATTGTTCCAAATTAAATCTTTCTTTAATAATAAATACTGTACGTCATCATTATTATAATAAGGAAAAAGAATAATCGCACTGGATTATACAAACTCGAATGTTTCACATACTTTAATGCCTAAAACAAATAATTTAGTCGAACATGTCCGTTCAGCTATAAAATGTATAATCTGAAACAGACTACTTACTATCTAAAAACATGGTCTTATGCGACACACGTCTGACGTCTTGAAAGTTAAAATAAATTCAGAAACCATTCAGTATCTTAAACAATTTCGTCAAATAGAACCAAGAGCAAGAAAAATTAACGTTTTACATTTTGTTATATCTTTAAGATGAGAGTTTTATGAAAAGGTCCTAGTGCATTGTTGGCGCTCATTGTTAGCTCCTTTCTTTTTAGATAAGGGGTAAGCTGCATGCTTTTTAGTCCTGACTTAGAGCTTCTGATTTAGTTTTTCAATTTAAATTTTGACAAATTGAATTTTTCAAATATTAAAATGATTTTTTTTATAATTCTACTAAATCTGACTTTTCTTCACTGACTTTGCTTACTCGTGTCTGATGTTATTTGTTGCATATTTTGTCTTGTTAATCGTACTTTATGTGATGCCTCGTTAGTTGTATGTAAAGTCGGTATAACGCTCATTAGAGATTATCTTATCTTATTTTATCTTATCTTATCATATCTCATCTCATCTCACCTTATCGTTTCTTATCTTATCTTATCTTATCTTATCTTATCTTATCTTATCTTATCTTATCTTATCTTATCTTATCTTGTCTTGTCTTGTCTTGTCTTGTCTTGTCTTGTCTTCATCTCATCTCATCTCATCTCACCTTGTCTTGTCTTGTGCGACTGAGAAATATACCTTTTTGCTAATCTTACCTTTCCTATCTCAGTATGGTTATCTCTGTCAGGTGGTCTCAGTCATGACGTCCATGCGCTAGGATCTTGGTTAATCCACTTGTAACTGACAAGCTTTATATGGATCAAAGAGTTGATCCTATTGAAATTGAATTAGCCGCTTAATACCCAGCCTGTGCAGTTAATACAATTCCGGCAAAGAAAGTTCTTGAGAAAGATGTTGATGAAGAAATTACTCCTTTAGCTTTCACATTGATTGGTCAGGCTTGTAATGAGGTCACGTTTGCTTCTAGAATGGACCAATCGAGAGGTCTTGATCAAAATTATACTCTTGTGGCTAATGAATCTCTTAATTCTAATCCTGATGATAAACGTCAATCTATATCTGTCTCACAGGAACAAATTCCTGAGATCTCCTGTTTGTTTCAGAAGGCTATTATTGACACTGAAGCCACACAAGTACCAACTTGTTATTTTATGAAAAAGGGACCATTCTGAGGAAATGGAGGTCACCGGAGGTATTCTTTTGATAAGAGGTCAGCAAGCTATTAAATTGTTGTTTCAAAGTAAACCGACATGACATTCTTAGTCTAGGCCATACAACCTGTTGACTGGTACTTTAAGAGTCAGTAAGACTGATCACATGATCTTAAACAATATTTATTGGCCCAAAATTAAAAGGGAATTTTTAATAAGGTAGATCTTGTCATATTCGTCAAACGGTAGTCAAACCAAACCAGAAGTTACTCAAGGCTCCTATGTACTATGTTACTGCATTTTGCAAACCATGTAGTAGAATAATGGTTGATTGTGTCGGTCCATTACGTACGACCAAGTCAGGCAACCAATACTGGCTGACGATTATGTGTGCGTCCACACAGTTTCTAGAACCTAGTCCATTGATGCATCTAAAAACTAAGACTATAGCAAAAGCTTTGGTAAAGTACGTCACACATTTTGGCCTTCACAGAAGTTCAGAAAAGGGCTGGGACCGTTGAGGCCTGTGTTGCTTTAGGTTAGGGAATCAGTTCATGATCCCATGGTCCTTATGAAGTTAGAAAAGAAAATAAGTGATTTAAATAACATCTCTGTTACTCCTGGGTTGCAATACATATTTTTTTTTCATGTTTGTGTATTAAGCGAGTATGTTGAGAGAGAAAGCCCTTTTAATAATTTGATCATTTAAGTAGTACTTGTTCCATACCCTAATGATTTAAACGAATATTATGAAATTGGGATGTGGTGACTCCGATATGACCAATCTTCGCAATCCGGAAATATTGGATAATCTGGATAATCCGGATAGTCTGGATAATCTGGATATGAAAATCTCGCATCTGCTGCCACAAGATAAGAGAGAATTAACACAGCTATTAAGAGAATATGAATATTTTCCAGACATCCCATCACGAATGAATAAAATCTACCAATGACGTTTTAACTGCATATTTTACACCTGTGAAACAAGTTCTTTACATGACGAATCATCGCAAATAATACTGTTTAAAGAAAGAAGTTCGGTAGTTGGTGGAGACGGACTTAATTAAACTAAGTAAAATTATTTGGAGTTCACAGTGTATTCGAGTGCCGCAACCAGATAATTTTTTCCGTATATGTACTCATGGTGTGGCGGATTGTTATGCCGCGACTGTGGCATGTGTGTTATGGTTGGGGTGGGGTGCTCCTAATATTCTATTTAAATTAATTTAGAAGTCCCACCCAGGCTCAATTTTGGTTGGAAGTTAAATTAGTGAAATATAGAGTAAAGCTCCGATCCCCCAGTCAGCAATGCGACGGTTCAATGATTGAATATACAAAAAATTGAAATGCAATGAATAACAATTTAATGACAATTCAATAGTCAAATGATTAAAATTCCCCATGTACTCTCCTTCCGCTCGACCCTGTGATAGCCTATCGCATCATTTGATTAGTAGTGTGAGATAGCTTTCGACATGTCCTTGTATTCTACTCATGTGTGTATTTTTCTCTCCTTCTCATCCAAATCCTTCTCCTCTTCCTCCCGACTTTCTCCAAATTTCCTCTCTTCCTCGACTTCTTTATTCTCCTCCTCCTTATCTACTTTCTCCTCCTCGACTCCTTTTCCTCCTACTCCTCGACTCTCTCCACCGACTAGACTTGTCGACTCTGACTGCTCTGCTAGTCTCACTTCCGTCTGCCTTCTTAGAGACTCAGGACTCAACTAAACCGGAAGTTCTGCCACCCAAAAAGCTTCCTTGAGAACACAAGTACGGTACAATATTTTCCTTAGCCCTCTCATCTCACACTACACACAGCCTATCATCAGATAAGGGCTATTAAATTTCTTCGGTCACTCATTCATTAACATCGAAATACTCATACGTTCTTGTACTGTAAAACAACGTCGTAATAAAAGCACTGTATTAATTACGTCTCATACATATATCAATAAATTGTGTCACATCAGAACATATTCCTAATGCCATTATATTAAATAATATCACAACAATCAGACGCAATTCTCTACATTACGACTCATACAAATTACACAAATATTCAAATATCCATGCTCTGATATATCCATACATCCGTACTAACTAATCTTACACACTTCAACTATTTTTCAAGTTCACAATTCAAGCATGTGTAAACTCTAACATATTACATAAATAAATGCACTAGTTTACTACGAAGTAAACTATTAGCGAAATACAAAATTAATTCTGACCACAAGCTAACAATCTACATAATTCTTTACATAATACTTAAACTCGTTTATCAAATACGCATGTAAAATAAATACTACAAATGTAATGCTACTTACTAAACGATCCTAGTAATTAAGTATACATACTACACTTAATTACAATCACAATGCCGTAATATTCTGCAAAAATCGAGCAATAACTTATTGGCCTTTACGAAGCTTTGTCTTTCCTCAGAATTCCTTCTAAGTTTTACTGCCAACTTACTAGTGGCTTCCTCCGAGTAACCCTATATTGCTCAGCAATCTTCCTAGGCGAGACTAAAATTTCGCTTGCTAGTTAGAAGTTATAATTCAGATCGAACTTGTTATCACACCCACTATCTCAATTCCTATTGGGTGTCGCTTTGTTCAATCAAACTTAGAAGACAATGTCCTTCTCGCTGTCTGTCCACATCCGGACGGATTTAGAACACGTCCCTTTCCCTCGCGGTTTACTCTGATCTTAGGACTAAGCAGTAACACACAGTGCCGATCCATCATGCCGGGTTTTCTCTCTGGTCACTGTAACCTTGCGTAAGAGATGAACTCTAGTCTAGGAAGTATTAATTAGTATCAGATTAACAAAATAAATGTTCCATCAACGATGAAGGAAGTATATATTATTATAGTAATTTGGATAGTTCCGTCATCATAGATACAAGTATCAGAATGATAAAATAAATGTTCTATCAACGATGAAGGAAGTATTAATTAGTATCAGATCAACAAAATAAATGTTCTATCGACGATAAAGGAACTAATATCATGCCTCTGCATCAAAGGTTTTAAACCATCTGTTAACGCTCCATACATGAAATTTTAATATTTCAGAGTGTTTATCGGTTATCGAGATATCTTTACCACCGCCACTATCGAAGTATTCAACGAATGAATTTCTCCATATTTCATCCTCGATAAAATCCGATTTAGGCCTGATAAGATAACATAGTATAAAGTCACTTCGACCAGAGTTTTTTTCACCGCTTGATGTTAATGTCTCACCGAAATCCTTCTAAATCAATTTTATTTTTTCTATGATACTTCTTATCGTTAATTTTACTGATTGAACTTTTATTTCAGGAAATTAACCGTGCCAGTTTTTCATCAGATTGTTATATTTGGCAAGTTGATCTTTATCCGCGGTCGTATTCTTGATACTCATTTTAAGATTCTCACGCGATACACTAACGGTAAGATCTTTATCCTGGACAATATCGGGTAAGTTTAACATCGTTTGGAACTACCTGATCAGATCAATCTTTTCGCGAGGACTAATTTTATCAGATCGAAATATTTTGTTATTTATCGCAGTACCGTTGTTAAATTTATCAACGATGACCCGCTGAGTTAATATGAGATGTTTTGATCTTTTGTACAATGTTTCAATCTCAATCGGTGATAATTTTTCAATATTACACTGAAATAAATTATTCGGATATTTCTTCTTCGCTACGTATGGTTTCAAAGTCTCATTAGGATCGTATTTGTAATATTTTATCGTTGTTTCGGTTGGATTATCCTCGACGGTATCGACGGTATCGACTGGATCGGTTGGATCCTCGACTATATGAACTAAATTATCCTCGACGGTATCGACTGGATCGGTTGGATCATTATCGGTGTTATCGGATAACGCGTACTTTATTCGTTCTCCATCGTTGTTTTCAAAATCTTATCATTATTATTATTGTGATTTATACTCGTAGTTTTCTTTGAAAACCATGCATCATAATCATCTGGTGGTTGTTGTATTATCGAATAACCAGTATCTTTCACTGATGCGATTAATCGTTGTGTGAAAAATTTCCTCGAATTATTTTCTTCAACAATATCAGTCATGTACACGAGTCCGCACTGTGTTGATAGTTCATCAGAGTTTGGAGCTCTGTGTGGTTTTATTTCATCAGTGAGGAATTTTTCGCGATTGATTATCAATCTTCGCACATCAGCACAAGTAAGTGGACGATTACCACGATATGATCTTGATACAGATAAATAATGAATTTCATCAATGCAGCGAAATCTATGTAGAGCTTGTTTCGTTGCTTCGATAGATCCAAGTTCATGTGAAAATACAAACATACACGTGAATCTCAGATCAGTTATACTAATACCTGCTTCGACGGTGAGATTACAAATAACAACGTTGATGTTATTGCACGTGTTGCTGATGTCGGAGAAATCCTTCTTCTTCTGCGCGAGGTCGGTATCAGCATGATAATATCTCATTCGGTATCCACGTGACTGTGATATTTTTGCAAGACCTTCTACGGAATGATCCGTATTAGATTTATAACGACTAAACACTACTATTTTTTCGGATTTTATCCGGTCTAATAATAACATTAAATTGTCCTTGTGCGAGTTTTCAACGATAAATTTCTTATCATGATCGGGTTTATAATCGTTAATGATAAATTTTATATTGGGCCTGGATAACTTAAATATTTTTAAATCATCATCGTTCGCATCAGCGTCAAGGACGATCACACGCCCTGATGTGTTTACTAACGATAAAAACTTATTCCAATGTTTCTTATATGATGATACATTTTTAAAGATCTGTCTCCGAATACCGTGCCATTCATCGACAATTAACACATCAGGAACTTCCACAGTCCTATGTAAAGATTAACTCTCCGTGCATCACCCGGTTTGAAAACTGTATCACAGATAATATCAGAATATGATTCTACGTTATAATCATACTTCGTCTTTTACGTAAATGTTTTTCTATACGATACACACAACACTGATTGATGCGATTTTATTGATCTCCAGGCTGCTTCAGATTATCCCATTCCACATGCTGATCCGTCGATGTAATCATCGTAGATAATTTTACATCCAGTACCGTGTTCATGAACAGGCGCTGATGTATACATGTAATTAGGTATCTTCGAAATAAATAGTCCTGGATTCGTTTGTTTATGTCGCGATAAATATTTGACATAATCAGGATGTTGTTGTGGGGCTGATCCTCGATCAAGTACTATACGAGGGCCATCCATTGAACTCGGACATATAGCAACATAATTATTCTGATTGACCATTAAGATGCAATTATTACATTTACTCATGACATGTCCTGATGCAGTAACACCGTGTTGTCGTTGACAAATATTGCACCAATGACCGGGTCTGCGTCGAACATTATACGCGTTAATACTGCATGATACAATACCTAGTAGTTCATCTGGTTGTCCCGTTAATTCTGTTGAAATCAGTTCAAAATCTGTATCGGGTATATCGGGTATATCGGGTATATCATAATCATGTTTACGGTCATCTTCGATGGTATATTTTATTTCATCGTGCTGAATAGTCGTTGGACAGGCTAATAGTTCACGCGGTAAAACGTTTTCGTGTGAAATCAGTTTTTTACATCGAGTTTTCATACCAGGCTTGTGCGGTCTAGTATTAAATAGTTTTATACTGTGTATTCCAGCTTGTGTATCCACGCGCCATTCCTTATTATCCTGACTAGCCTTCGCTGTTAGTTCAATCTGTCGTTGAAATGATACAGGAGTGAATTTAACATGGATGTGATAACCCGAACTAGTTTCGAAAAGATAAATTTGATCACGTGGACAATCGCATAGTTTTCCAAAGTAATCAATAATATCATCGGGATTTATATTTTCGTCAGTCTTTGTAAATGTACCTTGTTTATCCTTGTAACTTTCATGAACAATCTGGTATTTGTAAAATGAATCAATATCGATGATTGGATATCTCAATCTGAATTTCGGTATTATCTCAGTAACTGACGATTTATTATTAAATTTATCAACAACTCGTTCAAAATCATCATCAGACGCGAACAAATGAAACCTATCGAAGTGTTGTATTATTATTCCTTTAAGGATATAATCGTAATGACTATTGCTACGTAGTGCTTTTATCGCATCTGCTTTACTCGTAACAAAAACAGATTTATCCAGCGACGATACGTCAAATATTGAATAATAATCCCGAAGGATGAAATAATTAAACCCAGAAATAAAATTCCTCCAACGATAGAGGAGTTTTTAAAACGCAAGAGTATTGGATAACGATGTTATCGAGTTTATGAAGCACCGTACGTAGATGATTTAGACGGATTTATTCATAATTTGGTTGTATATGATGATGTCATGCTGGACAAACAATCAAATCCGGCTAGGATTTTTTTTTCCGTTGACATAAAAACACTGATGTGATTTATGTTACTCAACGATATGTACAAATTCCGAAAGTGATCAGAGATAACTGTAATATTTTAGTTGTGTTTAATGGAGTCGAAACTCATACGTTGCGAAATATTCATCAAACTTGGTGTGGCGGTGACATGGATATAATTAAATTTAAAAACTTCTTTTCACAAGCGCAAGCTACTCCACACGGATTTATAACAATAAATTTACACGATCCTAGAACAAGACATCGTATAGGTCTTGATAAAATATTCGGTTAAATTTATAGCAGCAGAGAGGGCGCGACTCCAACTTGGCACCCAGTCACCGCGATCCCCTTTTCTTGCGATTTTCAGGAAGACATTTTTCTTACAATTCAGGGTAAGTCAATTAAAATCTGTTCGCCCTCTTTTAATAGCAGCAAAGAGGGCGCCTCCAACTTGGCACCCAGTCACCGCGATCTCCTTTTTTTTTTACAATTCCAGGATATGTCAATTAGAGTCTGTTCGCCCTCTCTGCTGCTGGTGTAATTCAGCTGATTTATTTACGCAATACTAAGAATGATTAATTCAAATTCTTGTATTGCAAAGCTGCTGTTGAATTTTATCTTTCAACGAATTATTGAGTGAAATTATGCATTCTTTTTAGTACTATTGGTCTTGGAAGTTATTCCGAGAGGATTGCGTCGTTTACTTAATCAATAGTTGGAATTGCAGCGTTCTGACATTTAGTCATTCAAAGATATTTTGATATATAATAGCTCTACAGAATTGCTGTGAATTCATTCCAAAGGCATTTAGATATATACCTGTATTTGGATTACAGTAAATTCATTTTCAGTTTTCATTCTTCCTATCTTTTGAATGTATACTGCATTTGTCTGCTCATTTTTAATTTGATATGTTCGTGACAATATTTGTATGCAATTGTGTTACCAAATTACGATACTTGCCGATGTCATCTGGTATCTCTTCCTTGTATTTATTATATTTGATTTAGTACTTAACGGTCAGGACCACTGTGAAATATATTTATATTTAAATTGCAATATTGTTAATTAGTCTTAATTTATATACTATTTTTTTCATTATACAGGTATTTTGTCTTTCTTACAGGACATCCGTGGGTATGTTGTTTGCATATTTGGCGTTACCTTAGTTTCACAATATATTTTAGAACGTTTATGGTGATAAGTACAAACGTTTAATGCCCGGTGAGCAAAGGCAATTTGTCTATGCCAACATAATACAAGTATTTGTTATTGTATACTTTATTTTGCCATATCGTTTCCATGGATCAATGACAATCAACTATCCTATATTACCTATAGGTGTTCAATATATGCCCCCAGTTTACATTGTAGAAAAAGAACATTAAGTGTCGGCCATGAACAAATCACTATAAAGAATTTTGATTGAAAACTAAAACAAAATTTCAGACGACCATTTAAACATGGCTCCGAAGTCTAGAACAACTTAGGGACTGAAAAGGCAGAAAACTTAATGCTCGTTGGGACTTTTGCTAATTTGTTTTATTTATTATACTTTTAGGACTTAAAATCCTCCCTGTGGAGTAGGGCCTTTGATTTAAAGTTAAAAGAGGTTTGGCTATGATTTGGTTAGAAAAAAGTTCCGGTCCACAAAATATCTAGATAATAACAGAATAAATTCAACCTATCATATTAGTTAAGAAAGAAAAAACTGTTAAAATGAAAGAAAATTCCTAGACTCTCGCCCCCCCCCCCCCGAAAATAAATAATACGATTGGATGACGGCATCACACTCAGTTTTGATTGCATTTACTGAGATCTACATAAACTGTAATGAGCGCGAGGGTTCAGTCAGTACAATTTACAGAGACATTTTGTGTCGTGATGCTAAAAAGACCATCGCAAAGCCTCCGTGTCGTTGAGCTGAACAGAGTATTTTGCTGTCGAGGGCGACAAAACTTCTCTTGCGCTGAATAGAGACACTCAAAGCTCAGTTCCGTAGATGAATTGTTTTTAACGATTGAGATGGATCTTTGCAATCGCCATTTTCATCTCCTGCTCGATTTGAGGCGCTTTTCTCATTTACTTACTCGTGTAAAATACTATTCCTCCATGACTTGCCTCTCTATAAAACATTCATTCAGCTCTTCTACCGTGTTTAGGTTTTTCAATTTTAATTAGTTGCAGGTTCTGGCATGAATTACACATAATGATAAAGTTCTAAAGCGGCGACCTAATGAATAGGCCGGAGGGCGAGTGAGGTTGGGGCTATGGTAACAATTCCCCTCCCCCCATTAATTAATATTAATTTAGTATATACCATTTTGCTGTGAAGGCCCTCTTATAGCATTATTTACAAAAATTTGCTTTCATTTACTGTATCATTAATTTATTACATGATGTGCAAACGAACAGTTTAATGGCTGCCAGAAAACTTATGAAACCAAGCGATTAAGGTATACTGTTTAATTATTAATGTCATTTTATCCCGGACTAGAGCTCATCAGACTTTCTTAAAGAGTTCTTTTTAACGGATTCACTCGAAAATAATGGAGAGAAATACATATCAATACCAATAATACTATCATTAAGGCTAGATAATTGTTAATTCGTACTCTACACAGATTCGAACCCAGGTCCGCCGGTAAACGGTACCCATTGCCTTGCCTGCACACACGAACCCATATTCCCTCACGACTAAGCACACATCACCTAAAGATGCTGTTATTCAATCGGTGTTATATGTACTCGTGTGTAGCAGACACACTCGCATGACCACCTAGTAATTAATTCTCATGTATCTACACAGTCATTCTGGATTCCTATGAAAGAAATCAAAGTATACAGAATTAATTATAGAGAATTATAAATATACACCAGACAGAATAGAAAATGCTATCCATGGATTCCTAATAATAGTATTCAGAATTAATATTTTAATACTAATAATAATATCATACGGGTTAGAGATTTTTTAATTCGTACTCTACGGAGATCCGAACCCAGGTCAGCAGGTAAACGGCACCCATTGCCTTGCCTGCACACACGAGCCCATATTTCCTTACGACTTTAGGTGATATGTGCTTAATCGTGATGTTTTGTTCATGTATCAATATTTTATGGTGTGTGAAACCAACATAAAATTACATAGACCTCTTCTTTACAGGTTAACCCTATGAAGACAAATAGAGAGAAATAGGTATCCGTACACAGAGTAATGGCCGCTTATACTGTTTGCGCTGATTATAATTGATTATTTCCAATTGTTAACAATCTGCTGTTAATGAATTTCATGAACGATGTCCATTTAGTGCATAGTTTGATTATTTTACCTGTCGTTCTTTCGATCAGTCAATTAATCTCTCAGCCGGACAATCAGTGAGTCACTTAGTCGTCATTTCATTTATTCAGTCAGTTTTCTTTTATTCATTATTTTAATCATGTAGTCTGTATAGTGTCTATCAATCAGTTAATCAACCACACATGAATTACATTGAATAATAGCTAATTCATTCAGTCATTCTGTGAATTAACCCAGCATTTAATAGAGGAAACCCATGTTCCGCGAACAATAGTGCCTCCAGTGAAGAACGGTCGACCCGTAAAGAATAAGAATGGTTTTCCTCATCAGTGACCTTGGGTAAAGAAGATATTTTACCAAGCAATATTTGCACGGGTAAGAGAAAGGATGGCTTGGCATTGAGTGGGGGGCTTCAGCTATAGCGAATACAAAGTTGCATAACGGGAACATCCATGTGCTATGCTTGTATTTACGAGGCTTCTACATGCCACTTCGATGTGCTATGTATGTATTTATTAGGCTTCTACATGACACTTCGATGTGCTATGTATGTATTTACGAGGCTTCTACATGCCACTTCGATGTGCTATGTGTGTATTTACGAGGCTTCTACAGGACTTCGATGTGCTATGTATGTATTTACGATGCTTCTACATGACACTTCTATGTGCTATGTATGTATTTACGAGGCTTCTGCAGGACACATCGATGTGCTATGTATGTATTTACGAGGCTTCTACAGGACATTTCTATGTGCTATGTATGTATTTACGATGCTTCTACATGACACTTCGATGTGCTATGTATGTGTTTACGAGGCTTCTACATGACACTTCGATGTGCTATGTATGTGTTTACGAGGCTCTTACATGACACTTCGATATGCTATGTATGTGTTTACGAGGCTTCTACATGACACTTCGATGTGCTATGTATGTGTTTACGAGGCTTCTACATGACACTTCGATGTGCTATGTAAGTATTTACGTGGCTCCGAGGCAATATGTATATACTATTTCCAGATCCAGTTCTATACTGAGCAACTTGTAATTCCACGTGGAAAACATCAACCACTTGGCCTGTGTCCGCTCCGGTGGCCTAGTGGTTAGAGGGTCCGCCTCGGATGCGGGAGGTCGTGGATTCGATCCCTGTCCAAGTCATACCAAAGACTTAAAAAAATGGTACGAACAGCTGCCTCGCTTGGCGCTCAGCATTAGGAGGTTAGTGTTAGGACTAGTCGGCCTGGTGTCAGGATAATGTGACTGGCTGGGATATCATACTACGTGTCTGCGGCATGATTCCCCAGTGCTAGACATCATTATAAACAGCCACATTGCAGACATCGTAGCAATATGACTGAAAAATTGTTAAAACTATGTTAAAAATCCAAATCACACAACACATGCCCTGTGTCCATTTTGAATTTCCTGTATGTGTCTAAACTGTATGCAGTTGTGATCCGGAAAAATTAGCATGCAGCAAAATTGCACATTTTAATGAACAGGTGACATCGGATCAACATATCGTCCATGAGTACTAATACTAATTATCTGATGTTTGTGTATATTTATCGGGCTATATTTGATCCCGTGCAGAATTTCTTAAGAGTAATTGTAACTACAATTAAGGACAGCTATTTATGACCCACTCAACAGATGAAAATATTTATGACCCACTCAACAGATGACAAATTTTTTGACCCACTAAATAGATTACAATATTTATGACCCACTCAACAAATGACAATATTTATTACCCACTAAACAGATCACAATATTTATGACCCACTCAACAGATAACAATATTTATGACCCACTAAATAGATTACAATATTTATGACCCACTCAACAGATGACAATATTTATGACCCACTAAATAGATTACAATATTTATGACCCACTCAACAGATGGTGAGATGCTTTGAAGACTGACACAGATAATAATGAAATCTCTGGAAAGCTCAAACACCTCGAAATCATAGTTGAAATAGCTACATGTTATCAGAAGAAATGCATAGCTTCACAACTGTACTATCCAAACATACATATACTAACATCCAATACACACAATCCAAAAACGCCCTGTTTAATCTCTTAAATTCAACACCTATTATCAGAAGAAAAGGTATATTTAAAGAAAGGACATGAAATTGCACAAATGTAGTATCCAAATATACATATACCATCCAACACCACATAATTTTAACTTACATTTTCGGTAACTTCCCGTTGAGTAAATACAGAAGCGGCCCATAACAATTACAAAGTTACCATTACATTTGTTCTTGTCTCCATAAACCCTTTTGCCCCATAAATCCTTCTGACCCCATTAACCTTTCTGCCCCATAAACCCGTTTGACCTATAAACCATTCTGTCCCATAAACCCATTCCCCTGTTAAACATATGAACCTACATTTTCCACACGTGCGCCTATTGAGGTCAAATGCAACATTGTTACTATGTCATCACAGTTGAGGTTAGCAGTTAAAGCACTGTTACGGTTTGAGGCTATAGAACCATTCCCTTATTAAACATATGGACCACTTTAGCATAGAATTTTCTGTATTACCCCAAGTGCCCCATCTGCTCCCAAGTGTCCTTCATTACTACTCATGCTCATGCGTCATTTTTTTTTTTTATAAGAGCCGTTGTTCACATTTTAGTGAGTAAGTTATAGGTCAAAATTCTTATGATTAATATTTTATTTTATAAACTTGTTCACTTATTAATCAGTAAATTATAGGTTACATTCATATAATTAATATTTCATTTTTCATTTCTACATACTTTGTTACCTAAACCATTCAGCTCAAGTCTCCTCAGTTTAAAGCCAGTCAGCCCTTCCCATCACTTGTGTGTTTGTTAAAAACAAGTTTAGGAAGATATGGACAACTGAAAAATAATATTACTGGCAAATGCTTACGCATCACGTGACTTACAGGCACATTGGCAACTTGACGGACTTTCAGACCTAACATTCATCATTAATCCGATTACAGCAAAGTATCATATACAAATAATAATTAATCGTTTTTCAGCTTTTTCACGTGAACTGTTAAGTATGCACTAAAACATAGCATTGATTCAAACAGGCGATGGGTTAGCATAAGTAAATAATGTGATTTTACAATCATGACGTGTTATATTGAAGATCACGTGGTTATGGCGATTGGTCAAATGTCTCGGTCAATAGGATCAGCTGTACCTATTGTCTATTTCACTAATACCAGTGATTGCGGTCAGTACCTTGTAAGCTTAGTGCGTAAAGTGTGACGTTATTGCCGTGTAAAATAGTATATAAATAACAACAATCATGAACACGTTTTGCAGTCAGTTCAGTATAAATTCAAGTTTTTCGAAGTTTTATGACATATCTTCACAGAACTGCAAGGCTACCATTTACTTCACACTAGATTTTCTTCACTTGTAAATAAGTATTTACATTATCTAGAGCGTTAACATTCAACCATTGAATTAAAATACTTTTGGACACAAATCAGGGTGAGTGGTAGTAACGACAGTGATTGTAATCAGTAATGGATAGAACTTATTAATTGCACTATGTTCTTCTTGCACACCATGGGGGTAAAACGTATCCTACGTAATTTTAAACGTTTGACGTCAAGTAGTATTCGAAGTTATTCAGTCAATGTTAGAGGCAAATAGTTTAGCTGTTTTTACTCAGATTCTTATATATATATATATATATATATATATATATATATATATATATATATATATATATATATATATATATATAGCGGTACCATATGAGATTTTTCTTCTCTCAGATTCAACAAGATCCATAATGACGAAAAGCCTGATAAATATTCACTGCTGATTGTTTCAAACAGAAAATATTTCATGGTGGTAAGTGAAATAAAAGGAGCTGTTTCTATGGATACCATAAATTCACTATAACTACGATGTTATCCGCAGACGATGGAGCCGGAAACGTTACTCAAAGCCCAAGTTACCATGACAGCGCTACGATTGAAAAAGTGTCTTCCGCAATTAATCTTTATGTACCTCCTTTACTCATTACTGTCGGATTAATCTGCAATATATTAATTATTACCATCATGCGCACAAGGTATTTCAGGTCAATATCATATTCTGTTTACCTGACATCCGCTGCAGTGAACGATCTGGTAGGTCTTCTAGTCGCATTGATGCCACATTGGCTGTACGTAAACTTTCCTTACATTTATTTAAGGACATATTCTTCTAATGGTATGTGCAAATTTTTTAATTTTTACGACTGGGGAAACACAGATTTTGGGATTGTAATCACGACTGCGATGATAGCAGAGAGAGCTACCGCCATTGTCTTTCCGCTAAAATCTGCCAGCATATGCACTAAAAAAAGGGCCAGGAATATTGTGGGAGTTATCATCGTAAGCGTGGTTATCAAAGATTTCCATTTCTTCCTCTCATCTGATATCGTACAAAAAGAACGGACGGAGAGATTGTGTGATGTTTTTGTGTTAGACGAAGCATACCGGACGTTTTGGATTGACGTATGGCCCTGGATTCATTTATTTTGTGTTTCTGTGTGTTTCATCATCATTTTAGCAAGTAATTCAGTTATAATTCTCCAAGTGAGAAACTCACTTGCCGAAAATACAACAGGTGTACGAAGATTGCGCAAAATGGCGCCCATGTTAATTACAGAATCTGTGATATTAATATTGCTCACGTTTCCATTTACCATACATTCAACATGTGTCGCATTACAGTTAAGATACAGCCCAGATGTTTACATGGACTCTAACATTATAGCATATGAAAACTTATTGTTTTCTGTTACGTTTTATATGCTGTATTCTTGTAAGTGTGCAAATTTCTTTATATATTATACCACTGGATCCAGTTTCCGGAAAGGACTATCTCTCGTGATTTCCATGTGTTTTTCCAGGAAAACATTATGTACAGGTTCCCTCAGAAGCACTATCTATATAACTCCTGTATCTATCAGTAACACAAGACAAGTGACTTACCAGACATGTGTTTAAATTTCTATAAATATTATTAAGATAAAATATTGTTTATTATATTTTGCTTGCTCAAGTTTAATTGATAGTTTTCAAAATATCACAAGAGTGTGGTAGGGGTCATATCCTATATAGGGGGACATACGGGGGTTCCACGATGTTGAGTGCTGATGGTGGTGAAGAACGGAGGATTACACAAGTGGACTGGAAGGCTACGTAAAGAGAACCACTAGCCTTGCACTTGATGATATTGATGTCGACTCTAACTGTATGCTAGCTAGTACATAGCACGTGCTGCGTACAATGTACCAGTTTATTCCTTACATAATTCTCTTTTTTAAATTGAAATTTTGTGGTATATCCATAACTCAGATCTCATGAAAATGCATTATGGTTATTTGATGAGGCAAAAATTCAATAACCAGTTGTTAACCATTCCTGTGTAGGCAGTGAAATATAAGTACATAGCATGAGCTGGTAACAATTTACCACTTTATTCTTTACATAGTTCATTTATTTAAAAATTATTTAAGTCTTTTGGCGTTTCCTTTGGTCAGATCTCTAAGTTTGTATTAGGTTATCTGGTGAAGCAAACATTCGATAGTTAAATGTTAACCCTTCCTGCATAAGCAATGAAATATAATGACACTTTTGTAATTACATACATACATACATACATACATACACTCTCAGAACACTTGTTTAATATGTTCCAATATTCTCCTAAATG
This sequence comes from Sinohyriopsis cumingii, assembly GCA_028554795.2. Classification (NCBI taxonomy): domain Eukaryota; kingdom Metazoa; phylum Mollusca; class Bivalvia; order Unionida; family Unionidae; genus Sinohyriopsis; species Sinohyriopsis cumingii. The sequence goes on from CM068838.1 coordinate 41,821,829, forward strand.
ATGTTTGGAAAACCGATTACGATACACAGAAATGCCATTTTAGCAGTTCCAATGTACCGATTACAATACCCAGAAATGCCATTTTAAAAATTCCAATGTACCAATTACGATACTCAGAAATGCCATTCTTGCTTATTCAATATCCTTAACCATATATATTTGAAGTCAGATACACTGTTAAGATGATTAAGTTCGAATCTTCATCTGAATGAAATTTCTCATTTACTAACTTCCGTGTTGCACCGACAGCATGTCCATCATTAGGTTAAAGCATTAAACCCAAAAATTAGTGAATTGATTCCCTAACAGCAATCAACAGTAAATTAGCACCCTAATCCCAGTCTTTTCCTTTTCATAGCTCGTCAAAGTTTGATAAAATCTTTCCAAAGCCCCCTTGACTTCCAAGGTGATAGGCAGAAGATTTAAACTGTTAGATCCCTAATTCATTTATAATTTGTTCGAAAATTCCAAAAATAAAATCTCATCAATGAACATATTTGGGACAAGTGTAAAAATATGCAGAGCTTCCGGTATGGTTTTAATTTTATTATTCATTGAATGAATTACCTCTGGAAATCTTGTGGACGAACACATTATGGTCGGCAAGTATTTGGCTTCCTGACGTGGTCTTAGGTAACACACCGCCACAGTCTACCTTTATTTTGCAGTAGTAGGTCTTATGCATCTTCTGATTGAGTTTTCCTACCTTTCAACAAGTATGACAAGATCTACAGTATATAGAAACATTCCTTTTAATTTTCGGATATTAAAATTTATTCAAAATCTTGTGAAAAGTCTTACGGATTCCTAAATGAACAGCCAAGTTAATTTCATTGGGTGATTAAGATTTTCCTGTCTATCCGACGTCATAAGAACTAGCTGATAGTTTGCTGACCACTCACTGATAGCGGGTATATTAAATAATCTCCAAGTTCAACAACATACCTATGAAACTAACAGGAGCTTTCGGGATATTGTAACTGATCGATAACGAGTGTTTGTCTTTTGTTACCCTGGTAAGAATAGATACAGTGGGTAACAAAAGAGGATCACCGTGATCAAGATCTATTGTCTGTTCAATATTAGAAGCAATGGTGACCTCTTAAAAAATATCCGCTAAAGGAATATTTTCTCCTGATCGAAATTATCTCTTGAACTCATTTTTCCACAGCTCTAGTAACTGCACAATCATGATTTTGGTGTGGGATTTCATTCTCAAACTGATCAACCTCATGATCCAAAACCAGGCTTGTCAGTTGCAAGTGGTCATTGCATAGTACGAAACGAAAACCCTCAATAGATCAAGAATTCACTGCTCCGACAGTCACTGGTTCTAGTGCCTAATTCACACAATGGAGATGAATATTAATAAAGCTCTACTCCCTACATTGGAATATGTATTTATCTTATCATTCTCTCTCTCTCTCTCTCTCTCTCTCTCTCTCTCTCTTTATTGCATCTGCATGACATTTTCTTCTTCCAGAATTTACATTTCATCTTTTCTTTCTTAGGCTGAGGCTTTCTTAATTCCAATTCCATCTGTGGATTTTCAACTGTAATTCCTTTAATCTCAGATTAAAATCAAAGACGGTTTTACTAATCAGACCCGAAACAATATCGCCAAGCATTTTCTTTCCCATCAAACACTGAATCAAAATATTCTTTATTTCTTGGTTTGATAAAGAAACTTTCAATATTGTGGGTCTATATGTGGGTCAATATGTGGGTCAATATTGTGGATCTATATGTGGGTCAATATTGTTGGTCAGTATTGTGGGTCAATATAAGATTACGAGTTTATATGATTCTATGCCTATGCATGAAAATTCAGCATGGATTAGTCATTGTGGGGTGGCATGAAAACAGTTGGATCACGACGGAGAAGTATGCAAATTTCACTGGATCAAGTTTCCGAAAAGGATTGTGTCTCGTGATTTCCATATGTTTTTCCAGGAAAACATTATGTACAGGTTCCTTCAGAAGCACTGTCTATATAACTCCTGTATCTATCAGTAACACAAGACAAGTGACTTACCAGACATACGTTTAAATTCTATAAATATTATTAAGATAAAATATTGTTTATTGTATTTTGCTTGCTCATTGATATTTTTCAAAATATCACAAGAGTGTGGTAGGGGTCATATCCTATATAGGGGGACATACGGGGGTTCGACGATGTTGAGTGCTGATGGTGGTGAAGAACAGAGGATTACACAAGTGGACTGGACGGCTACGTAAAGAGAACAACTAGCCTTGCACTTGATGATCGAAATCATTCTCTTGAACTCATTTTTCCACAGCTCTAGTAACTGCACAATCATGATTTTGGTGTGGGATTTCATTCTCAAACTGATCAACCTCATGATCCAAACCAGGCTTGTCAGTTGCAAATGGTCATTGTGCAATACGAAACGAAAACCCTCAATAGATCAAGAATTCACTGCTACGACAGTCACTGGTTCTAGTGCCTAATTCACACAATGGAGATGAATATTAATAAAGCTCTACTCCCTACATTGGTATATGTATTTCTCTTATCATTCTCTCTCTCTCTCTCTCTCTCTCTCTCTCTCTCTATTTATTGTATCTGCATGACATTTTCTTCTTCCAGAATTTACATTTCATCTTTTCGTTCTTAGGCTGAGGCTTTCTTAATTCCAATTCCATCTGTGGATTTTCAACTGTAATTCCTTTAATCTCAGATTAAAATCAAAGACGGTTTTACTAATCAGACCCGAAACAATATCGCCAAGCATTTTCTTTGCGATCAAATACTGAATCAAAATATTCTTTATTACTTGGTTTAATAAAGAAACTTTCAATATTTTGGTCTATATGTGGGTCAATATGTGGGTCAATATTGTGGATCTATATGTGGGTCAATATTGTTGGTCAGTATTGTGGGTCAATATAAGATTACGAGTTTATATGATTCTATGCCTATGCATGAAAATTCAGCATGGATTAGTCATTGTGGGGTGGCATGGAAACAGTTTGATCACGATGGAGAAATATGCAAATTTCATAAGGGGGATGTCACTATTGCGCCTTATCGAAACTGAACATTACTGACGACACAGTTGGGTCCTATGAAACTTAAGTCTGATTGGTCTGTATTGAGTCTTATCTAAATTTAGCAAGGAAATGGAACATATTGATACACAGACAAGCCATGACTAATTACAGACATTGATTCACTCTTTAGTACAAATATTGTTTCTTACACACCCACACCCTCACTTTCAATCCAACGTCAATCCTTACAAACTAACGCTAAGCGGTATGATATTATGGTAGGATGACAAACATTCTTTCAAACAAAGTTTAGAAAACAATTAAATATATTGTTTACTTTTCAATGAGTAAATTATAGCTTACATTCATATAATTATTGTTTCATATTTCATTTCTACATACTACTTTAACTGAACCATTTAGCTCAAGTTTCCTCAGTTTAAAGTCAGTCTGCCCTCCCCATCACTCGTGTGTTTGTTGAAAACAAGTTTAGGAACATATGGACAACTGAAAAATAATACTACTGGCAAATGCTTACGCATCACGTGAATTACAGGCACATTGGCAGCTTGACGGACTTTCAGAACTAATATTCACCATAATCCAATTACAGCAAAATATCATATATAAATAATAATTAATCGTTAAGTATGCACTAAAACATAGCATTGATTCAAGCAGGCGATGGGTCAGCATAAATAAATAATTTGAGTTTACAATCATGACGTGTTATGTTGTTGATCAGGTGGTTATGTCTGACCAGGCGATTGATCAGGTGTCTCGGCCAATAGGATCAACTGTACCTATTGTATATTTCACTAATACCAGTGATTGTGGTCAGCACCTTGTAAGCTTATTGTACCTGTGAACAGTGTATGTGCTTAAAGTGTGACGTTATTGCCGTATAAAATAGTATATAAATAACAACAATCATGAACACGTTTTGCAGTCAGTTCAGTATAAATTCAAGTTTTTCGAAGTTTTATGACATATCTTCACAGAACTGCAAGGCTACCATTTACTTCACACTAGATTTTCTTTACTTGTAAATAAGTATTTACATTATCTAGAGCGTTAACATTCAACCATTGAATTAAAATACTTTTGGACACAAATCAGGGTGAGTGGTAATAACGACAGTGATTGTAATTAGTAATGGATAGAACTTATTAATTGCACTATGTTCTTCTTGCACACTATGGGGGTAAAACGTATCCTACGTAATTTTAAACTTTTGACGTTAAGTAGTATTATATATATATATATATATATATATATATATATATATATATATATATATATATATATATATATATATATATCCCAAAATATCAAAGAGATCAGGGTTACTCATGTTCTCTGTAGAATAGGTCAATTTTCCTCAAGTGCTTCAAATTGTCATATTATCATTTCTATTCTAACTGCTTTTAAATTAACCTAGCCATATACATTATAAATTTGCTTCCTGATGAGTTTGTTGGCTTAATTGCAATTTGCTGTTCTGAAGAACAATCGCATTTGAAGTAATTTATTCCATTACTTTGAACTGAAATATAGTATATATATATATTTGCGGTACCATATGAGATTTTTCTTCTCTCAAATTCAACAAGATCCATAATGACGAAAAGCCTGATAAATATTGACTGCTGATTGTTTCAAACAGAAAATATTTCATGGTGGTAAGTGAAATAAAAAAAGCTGTTTCTATGGATACCATAAATTCACTATAACTACGATGTTATCCGCAGACGATGGAGCGGGAAACGTTACTCAAAGCCCAACTTACCATGACAGCAATATGATTGAAAAAGTGTCTTCCGCAATTAATCTGTAGGTGCCTCCTTTACTCATTACTGTCGGATTAATCTGCAATATATTAATTATTACCATCATACGCACAAGGTATTTCAGGTCAATATCATATTCTGTTTACCTGACATCCGCTGCAGTGAACAATCTGGTAGGTCTTCTAGTCGCATTGATGCCACATTGGCTGTACGTAAACTTTCCTTATATTTATTTAAGGATATATTCTTCTAACGATATGTGCAATTTTTTTAATTTTTACGAGTGGGGGAACACAGTTTTTGGGATTGTAATCACGACTGCGATGATAGCAGAGAGAGCTACCGCCATTGTCTTTCCGCTAAAATCTGCCAGCATATGCACTAAAAAAAGGGCCAGGAATATTGTGGGAGTTATCATCTTAAGCGTGGTTATCAAAGATTTCCATTTCTTCCTCTCATCTCATATGGTACAAAAAGAACGAACGGAGAGATTGTGTGATGTGTTTGTGTTAGACGAAGCGTACCGGACGTTTTGGATAAACGTATGGGCCTGGATTCATTTATTTTGTGTTTCTGTATGTTTCGTCATTATTTTAGCAAGTAATTCAGTTATAATTCTCCAAGTGAGAAACTCACTTGCCGAAAATACAACAGGTGTACGAAGATTGCGCAAAATGGTGCCCATGTTAATTACAGAATCTGTGATATTAATATTGCTCACGTTTCCATTTACCATACATTTAACATGTGTCGCATTGAAATTAAGATACAGCCCAGATGTTTACATGGACTCTACCGTTACAGCATATGAAAACTTACTGTTTTCTGTTACGTTTTATATGCTGTATTCTTGTAAGTGTGCAAATTTCTTTATATATTATACTACTGGATCCAGTTTCCGGAAAGGGTTATCTCTACTAATTTCCATATGTTTTCCCAGGAAAACATTATGCACAGGTTCCTTCAGAAGTACTATCTGTATAACTCCTGTATCTGTCAGTAACACAAGACAAGTGACTTACCAGACATACGTTTAAATTCTATAAATATTATTAAGATAAAATATTGTTTATTATATTTTGCTTGCTCAAGTTTTATTGATATTGTTCAAAATATCACGAGAGTTTGGTAGGGTACGTAAGGGGACGTTCCGCGCTGTTGCGTGCTATTGGTGGTGGCGAACATAGGATTATACTAGTGGACTGGTCGGCTACGTAAAGAGAACCACTAGCCTTGCACTTGATGATATTGATGTCGACTCTAACTTAGGCTAGTATATAGCACGTGCAGCGTACAATGTACCATTTTATTCCTTGCATAATTGTCTTTTTTAAATTGAAATCTTGTGGCGTATCCATAACTCACAGCTCATGAAATTGCATTAGGTTATTGGATGAGGCAAAAATTCAACAACAAAATGTAAACCTTTCCTGTGTAGGCAGTGAAATATAGGTACATAGCATGACCTGCGAACAATGTACCACTTTGTTCCTTACATAATTCATTTATTTAAAAACTTATTTAAGTCTTTTGGCGTTTCCTTTGGTCAGATCTCTAAATTTGTATTAGGTTATATGGTGAAGCAAACATTCGATAGTTAAATGTTAACCCTTCCTGCATAAGCAATGAAATATACACTTATTTAACAAAATTCCAATATTCTCCTAAATGATGTTTGGAAAACCGATTACGATACACAGAAATGCCATTTTAACAGTTTTAATGTACCGATTAAGAGTTGTGGGTGTGTGTTGTTACAGCTCTATGGTCTTAAACAAAGAAACAGCAAGAGGCAAAACCATCAGGTTTAGGAAAATTAAAAATAATTTACTTATGTAAGTTACACAGCGAACCTTTAAGAGGATCTTACACTGTTATGACTCAATGATCTTAAACTAAGTAACAGAAAAAGAGCGAAAACCAGCAAGCTTTGTAAAATTCAACAAATAATTTAGATCCCTAGAATACAAGGTACAAACTGGATACAAACTTACAGTATTGGGAACTAAATCCCAAATATTTCTAAAAGTTCAATCATAAGACCAAAAGTATAGAATATTCTGAATGAGTTCCAGTCGAGTTTCGTACGAATTTCACTTTTGATTGTATTATCGTGCCGCTAATCCGAAATGTGCTAATATGCCGACCGTCTTGAAGTATCACAATAATATAATCAAAACTGTCCTAGAATTAATTTACAAATAATTCCAAAATAGTGAGCATTTTGTAATTCCTGTGAATAATTTGTAAAATAATATATATCCTCTCAAATATAAACCCATACACAACAAAATTTACACCCCAAATCACTGATGTTATCTTATGTTTACCCCTCCCTTGTATAAAAACTAAATGACAATATGAGGAAATGAGGGACAAAAGTTCATTTCTATAACTCTCTAAGTTGTCAACTCAGATTCAAGATTACTTCCAGTAATGATGATCCAAAATCATACAGATCTATTAGCAATATGTTATGTCAAGAACTCATTTTTCCATAGCTCTAGCAACTGCACAATCAGGATTTTATTGTGGGATTTCATTCTCAAACTGATCAACCTCATGATCCAAACAAGGCTTGTCAGTTGCAAGTGGTCATTGTGTAGTACGAAACGAAAACCCTCAATAGATCAAGAATTCACTGCTCCGACAGTCACTGGTTCTAGTGCCTAATTCATACAATATAAATGAATATTAATAAAGCGGCGCTCTACTCCCTACATTTGTATATGTATTTCTCTTCTCTCTCTCTCTCTCTCTCTCTCCTCTCTCTCTCTCTCTCTCTCTCTCTCTCTCTCTCTCTCTCTCTCTCTCTCTCGTTCGCTCCCCCCCCCCCTTTATTTGTATCTGCCTGACGTTGTCTTCTTTCAGAATGTACATTCCATCCTTTCTTTCTTAGGATGAGGCTTTCTTAATTCTAACTCCATCTGTGGATTTTCAACTGTAATTCCTTTAATCTCGGATTAAAATCAAAGACGGTTTTACTAATCAGACCCGAAATAATATCGCCAAGCATTATCTTTCCCATCAAACACTGAATCAAAATATTCTTTATTTCTTGGTTTGATAAAGAAACTTTCAATATTTTGGGTCTATATGTGGGTCAATATGTGGGTCAATGTTGTGGATCTATATGTGGGTCGATATTGTGGGTCTATATGTGCATCAATTTGTGGGTCAATGGTGTGGGTCAATATGTGCATACAGATGTGGGTCAATATTGTGGGTCAATATGTGGATCAAGATGTGGGTCAATATTATGGATCAATTTGTGGGTCAATATTGTGGGTCTATATGTGCATCAATGTGTGGGTCAATAGTGTGGGTCAATATGTGCATACAGATGTGGGTCAATATTGTGGGTCAATATGTGCATACAGATGTGGGTCAATATTTTGGGTCTATATGTGGGTCTCAGTATTGGTCTGTACTGTGCCTTATCTAATTGTAGCAAGGGAATGGAACATATTGATACACACACAAGCCATAACTTATTACAACATTGATTCACTCTTTAGCACAAATATTGTTGCTTACACACCCAAACCCTCAAGTTCAATCAAACGTCAATCCTTACAAATTAATGTTATGCGGTATGATAGCTTATGGTATGATGACAAACACTCTTTCAAACAAAGTTTCGAAAACAATTAAATATATGGACCAGTTATTGAACATTGATGAAAAAACAAAAATAAAACTCGTTCTTATAGCAATTATTATTAAAGCCTGAAATCAAGTGCAGGGAGGCGCTTGAGAGAGTCAAATTCTAATTATTCATGTAATAAAGTTGAAGGAAAAAACCCCAAAGAAATTGTGCCTAAAGATAACGTTGATCATTTAGAGTTGTAAGTCAACGGATAATGCCTTTATTGTACTGGATACTGAAGACAGCAACTGCCATAGTCCCTATGATATTGCAAATGATTGAATGATATTGCAATATTCTTCACTAATATTGAATCTACACCTTTGGAAACAATTTTCACAACCTTTAAATACATTTACAACATACTGAAGTTGTTTAATGTTCAATGAAAGAAATGTTCACAATAATACACTTCAACTTCAACCGGTCAATGAGAATTTTTTAAAGCGATATCTTAATCCAGGCACATGCTTTGACAATATTCGAGCAGGTACCAACATTTTAATGAATCCTATTAGTTACTATGTAACGTTTCTATATCTATATTGTGCCTAATAAACTAAAATCAGCTCTATTTCAGCTCTGTTTCAGATTTTGAGCACTTGTTAGGTATATCTGATTTAATTCATATTTATTTTAATTTAATTGTTTGTCAGATTTAATTTTTTTTCTATTATATGTTATTATAATGTAAATTTATTCACTGGAGATGATATTTTTCAAAAAAAATGTTGACCTGAATCATTATTTCGTAAACACCAGGTGTTGCTGTAATTCCTGACCTTGTTTCAGAATTGGTAGCAACCTTCGTAAACAAGTTCTATTTTATTTTAAAATGATTGGTTTTAGTCAGGGTCATTTGTGGTGTGCTTGACATAAACACGATCACGTGACCCTCTTTCGATTTCGCAATTCCGATTTGCCATTACTGCGCATTTGTTAGTTTTAATAAAGATGCGTAGAAACAGAGAGATTCCTCAGATTTAGGCTTTTTACACTGATGTCAAGTTATTTTGTTGTAGCCAGATTTTGAGTTATAATTTTATTCAGATCCGTTGGATTTCGAAAGGATTAATTCTTTTTTCTCTGAAAATAATTTGAGGAGTGCTCACACAGAAATTTTGCACAGTCATTGCTTAAAAATTTAACTTGGATTTCCAGCACCGGAGTGTCATTATTTGTATTTCTACAAGGAACAGTAGATAAGCACAGTATTGACTACAGCATACGTCATCGTCATCCATCTTGGATTTTCCATCAGGATTCGAACTTGAAATTATTAGAACATTTATTACTAGGACTTTTGCAACTTAATTCGTTGATTATCCTTAGACTATTTTCTTCTCCTTTTTTTCGTTTTTACATAATCTTTTTCCAGAGAAATAAATTATTTGTTATATTTTAAAAAGCTTGTTGTTTTTACTCTTTCGAGCCTAAACACGTAACACTCTAAGCACAAAAGCATAGTAGGGATAATGCCAACAATCACAGGCCTGTTAGTATACTCACTATTGAACAAGACTATAAAAAGTACCGCCTATGCTCAACTTTTTAAACACTTCAACTCGTGATAACAACTTACTTTATAAATGGTAGGGGATTGTACGTCTTCATGTTTAATACGTCTGTTTGATCTTATGAAGTACAAACGCCAGCGCCAAAAGGTCTCTACACTTGAACGATCATTCTTAACTTTAAAACAAAAGCTTTGCAAACGATGAATAATGCAATACTATGAAATAAATCGCTAGGATTACGAGTTACATACGCTTAATGATTTGAATCATATATATATAAAATAGACAACACCTTGTTACTAAAGAAGCTAGACATTTAACAATATTGAGCGTGTACCCCAAGGTTGTATTTAAGACCTGTTATATTCTAATGTTATGTTACGCGAATGATATTGTAACTAGCATGGCACAGTCTGTAAGCTTTCGTTATATACAGATGAAAATGATGTCATGTTTTCACAGTAGGATCCTGGTTTCGTTACCTAACTTTTAGGAAAGGACTAGAATCATACAATCTTAGCTCACTGACAACAAACTATTATTTAGGTAAGACAGAATGTACCCTGATTAGCTCGAAACGATAATTAAATAAAAAGATCAGTTTTCCAGATAGCCTGTTATGGTCACATAATCATTGTTGTAAAGAGTACTAAATACGTTGGTCTGCAATTAGATAAAAATATTCTCTGCTTTAATACGCTAAAAATTTCGACTGCTCCTGTATTTCGCGGTATGCCAGAATTGATAAAACGTTTCAAAATCAAATTACTAATTGCTCATAAAACATATTCAAATATTTATTAGTAACCTTTAATCTGGATGAAACATTAGACATCTTAAACCTGACAGTGTCGAAATGCTTAGAATAGATGATAGAGTAAATCAGTGAACAATATTTTTAATCAGCAAAGTCCATCTTATTTGAGACAAAAATTTGTAAAACTAATTGATCATCACCATTTGACACTAGGAAGAGTGAATTTAATTATATCATGACATGTGTTAGTAGTGTAGTCTTGGTTATTATTTTCTCCAAAGCCATAAATGACTGCAACCTAGTATCAAAGTGAATTAAAACCTTTCACGCGCATTTATCGTTAAGTGAAACCTGCTTTTAAGCCGTACCTTTTAGAATACAATAAATCAGGAGAACATACTTAAGTGATATTTTATTAGAATTTGTATGTCACTAGAATAAATTGGTGTTTAGTGATACTTTGTAATTCTGAAATCAGTATTTTAAAATTAATGACACTTAATCTTCAATTTTGTTCAATATATAATTCTGATTTGCAAGATATACCCTGCTCCAAAATCTTCATCCCCTAGACCCCTATAAGCATTGCAAGCTTTCATGTATCGACTTTAGTGGATCACATTTTGTATGTATGTATGTATGTATGTATGTTTGTATGTATGTACTGTTAAGTATATATGTTTACAAACTAACAGATAAAGCAATACCAACAAGTTTTGTAAATCTCAGCTTTAATTATCAATTTTATAAAGTGAAACTTTAAAATGAACTTATAGTATTATGAATTCAATCAAAAATAATCCTATAACAGTTCTTTCAAAGTCAGAAAAAAAAATTAAATGTTCCGTATAAATTTCAGATCTGCAAATGTACTGGTCCGCCAAGAATCGTGACATTGTCAAAAGGACCTCGTCCAGAATTCCTTTGATGACTCATAACACTTCCAATATAATATAAGTACTTTCTGTTTCCACGGAATACTTCCAACAAACGTTTTCCTCTCAAATAATATCTGAATACAACAAAAAATGCGGCCACAGCCTTGATGTTACAACAAGAACACAATAAATAAGAATGACAAAACTGCTTAGTCCGAGCAACTTATACATGGACAATAAAACTAAAACACTCAAATTCTCACTACCAAGTGAAAAGTTTCAAATTTCCAACATCGTAAAAGAAACCACATGATTTAAGTCATATAATGGTAACTAATGTAATTCTGCTAAGAAACCATCTGGTAGACCTATCTAATGGGAAAGAAATCCACCGCTTGGAAACATATTTACTAATAATTGTATTATTATAAACTGTCAGCACATACGCAAGCATCTATTTATAGATCGTATACAGTTTTATGACGGTAACATTTGTAAACCGACCCTATGCATTATATCCAAAGCCAACTATAGATAACCAATAATATTTAGTCACGAATAAGAATTACAAAAATTATAGATATACATATGGTCGAGAAGAGGGATGGGGCAATCTGAGATGTAACAATAGTCTCCCTCACCCCACTATTACTGGGACTTCTGCATTCTTTGAGAGCAATTTGTATCAATGTCCTGATAAGAATTTTCTTAAATGCAGAACGTTTTAATATTTGATCTCACTGTGGCATTGAGATTCAAGTGAGATGCATTTATTTACCATTCATGTTTCGTGACAGTTCGTTATCATCCATGTTTCGTGACAGTTCATTACCATCCATGTTTCGTGACAGTTCGTTACCCTCCAGGAAAGAGACAGTCTATTTTCTATTTCTAAGCTGGTATGAACCAGTTTCAGTATAAGATCTATAATAGGTTTGTCTGACTCTTATTTCTTGATAATGAACTGATGCGTCCGAAAGTTTGGTCATTAGGAACTAAACACATGTTCGCTATGCATATTATTTTCATGATGTTCGTATCAAATTTGACCTTAATATAATGTATTTTGATCGTGGCGTTCATAATTAGTAAAACCATGATCATGGCGTTCATACATAGTAATGCCATGATCATGGCATTCATACATAGTAATGCCATGATTATGGCGTTCATACATAGTAATACAATGATCATTGCGTTCATACATAGTAATGCCATGATCATGGCGTTCATACATAGTAATGCCAAGATCATGGCGTTCATACATAGTAATACCAAGATCATGGCGTTCATACATAGTAATGCCATGATCATGGCGTTCATACATAGTAATACCATGATCATGGCGTTGATACATAGTAATACCATGAACATAGCATTCATACATAGTAATGCCATGAACATGGTGTTGATACATAATAATACCATGATCATAGCATTCATACATAGTAATACCATGATCAGCATATTTATACATATTAATAATATGATCATTATGTTCATACAATGATTCTGATGTTCTTTCATATTATTATTATAATCATGATGAAATACAAATCATTACTATTCTCATGATTTTCATGCACATGAATGCCATGATTATGATGTTATTTCATATTATAACAACGATAATTGTGTTCATATTATATTAGTTCAACAATCCATCTATACTTCATTTCAAGAGTACCAAAACTTATCCTCCACTTTGATTGAATTACTCGACACATTACGAGTTTTTTTTTTACTGAATTACTCGATACATTACGAGGCTTTTGGTTCCATTTCTCGATTCATTACGTGCCATTTCGTCCTAGTACTCGATACATCTACGAGGCTATTGGTTGAATTTATTTCCGTGAATTGCATTATATTTTGAAAGCAGAACTGTTTGTTTTAGCTAGAATTAATTCGTACTTCAGTACCAGAGATGACGTGTAATATTGCATGAATAAACCCACTCCAAATGAAAGATTTCTCTTCTTTCAAGCAAATAATTGGATATAAAATTGAAGCTCTCCGTTAAGAATGAACCAGCAGAACATTATCATGAATTGTGTTTGATTCGCTTCACCAATATAGTATATAATAATTCATACACTTGCTAGAGTAGCTAAGAAAGAAAAACAGTCCATTACAACAGTTGGTCTAAACATAAGTGATAAATGTTAATGCACACATGAAATTGCATGACCTTAGATTCAACAGGGTCGTGTAGACAGAGCAATTTAGGGTGCCTGGTATGTTAGGTTTGTGTTGATATATCTATCTATCTATCTATCTATCTATCCATCCATCGATAGATAGATAGATAGAGAGATAGATCTGAAAAAGTATGTAAAGATGTCTATAATAGACACTATAAAACCTTGTCTAACTGAAAAAGATACCTATGGTAGCGACTTTGAAATCCATTTCTGACTGAAAAAGGATGTCTCTGGTAAACACTACAAAACCCTGTCTGATTGATAAAGGATGTATATGGTAAAACCTATAAAACCCTGTCTGATTGATAAAGGATGTATATGGTAAAACCTACAAAACCCTGTCTGATTGATAAAGGATATATATGGTAAAACCTATAAAACCCTGTCTGACTGACAAAGGATGTCCATGTCAGACACATTAAAGTCCATATCTGACTGAAAAAGGATGTCTCTGGTAGACACTACAAAACCCTGTCTGATTGATAAAGGATGTATATGGTAAAACCTATAAAACCCTGTCTGACTGACAAAGGATGTCCATGTCAGACACGTTAAAGTCCATATCTGACTGAAAAAGAATATCCCTGGCAAACTTTATAAAAGATATGTCTAAATGAAGAAATCGTTCTTCGATAGACCCGAGCAGTCCATAAAACAAAAAAGATATATTTAATTGAAATTAATATTAGTTTTCTTGTAGAGCATGATTTTGAGTTAATATTGATGTTTTCTGTAAGCCTCCGGACTAGAGCAGATATCACAAGTTGGCAGTTAATCGCATGGTCGCAGTTGGGTATATGACTTTGGTTTAAGGGCTGAACATTACTGAATTACCGATGATGATAAAACGCCACTGTGGCCAACGTTTTTCAGCGTTTGTAATTTCGACGCTGGTGAAACAGCAGAAGGACCAACATTGATTTACTGTTGTAATACCGACTTAGGGATGGATGCGCTGACAGAAGGTTCGACTAACTTTTTCAAACTTAATATTTTTACCTGGAAAAATAAAACCACATTACTCGCCTTAAAACCAGAGCTGTAGAACCACTAACTGACTGTCTGAACGGTTCAATATGTGGTCTTTTTTATGCTTGAAATTTCTTCAGCAGTTATTGGAATATTTTCAAAGTTTTTCCATGTAAGTAGATTTGTACTCATCAATTTAAAATTTTCTATTTACCTATATCTGAGAATCAAATTCGATACAGAAATTACAATAAAGTTCATTTAAATTAGACGGCATGGTTTATATTGAAGCACAGCATGTCCTGAATAGTTACATTATACGATTTTTATACAAGACCTAACTAATGTTAAATATATTCTTTACGAAATTGTTGTTGGGTTTATTTAGGATTAAATCAGCTGGGGTAGGATATTTAATTTGAACATTACACATTGCGACTCGTATATAATGTGAGGTGCCTGTCAAACATCTTTTTGTTCATTTGCATTTATTTTGGCCGACATTGGTCCATAAATTCGCCTGATTGGTCAACATAAAATTATGACGTTGGGTAGACGTTGGTTCACCAATGTGCATATGTGAACTAACACTGGCCCAACATGTAGCCAATGCAAAATGACGTTGGGCAACGTCATTTTTTCATGATGTGATGACGTTGACTCAACGTTGGTGTGCTATCTAGGTCATATTTATGGATGCAAGGGGCATTTTCTTGCAATAAATTAATCCTTCAACAGCCCGACTAAAATAACAATTCTCAAAGTAAAGCACATCTATAATGTCAAAGGTGTAAATATTATTCATGTGACCTGCCAAGTCAATGGAAGCTCATAGAAAAAGAAGTTTACTCAGCAACACCAAATTTACACATGCGTTTTGTGCAAGAAGATATTCGACACAAAGCTATGGAAGTATTTAATTTTGTGAAAATTTTGAATAACTCTGGGTACTAAACAACTAGTGCATATAAAAGGTTGCAATGCAGACAGGTTTTTTTTTTTTAAAATGGATATTCTACTTGCCTTGAAAGCAGGGTCTCTACTGCCATGTTGCCAAGGTCTGCTTCATGGCCGACAAATTGGCATTTCGCTGTTAAGATATTATGGGATACGACTTTTTCAGCCATTGTTCATTAGTGAAAGAAATGAGTTTATTTTGTGATTTAGTTGTTTCGGCTATTGCTGTTCCTGAAACGGATGCGAGAAAGTTCATTA
Source organism: Sinohyriopsis cumingii (assembly GCA_028554795.2). Lineage (NCBI taxonomy): Eukaryota > Metazoa > Mollusca > Bivalvia > Unionida > Unionidae > Sinohyriopsis > Sinohyriopsis cumingii. The sequence goes on from CM068838.1 coordinate 41,837,826, forward strand.
CACAACTGAAATCCGTTTCAAACAGATCACAAGCCCGAAAACCTAAATCACAAATATACTCATATGTTTCAGAATTAAACAATAATAGCCGAAATAGTCGTATGAAGGCATTATCTTTAACAATGTGATATCTTTTAATCTAGAAAACCCGTTCCAGCAACATATGCATATAGTGAAAGAAAGGGGAAATGATATCAAAAAAAAGAGACTAGATTCGCGTAGTGTGCACGATTGATTTACATCACGGCAGACAGGTAAACTATTAAAGCATCATTTTGTTCGGCATCAGGCTACGAGAGATAGTCCAATATTGTCGGGCACACGATTTTATTTAGGCGGCAATCTAGTTTCGCATTTTGCATTAGATTTTACAGAAAAAGAATTTTCCAGGTTTTCCTCGCCGTTTTTTTTTTTTAATAGCTATTAAAATACCTTTTATATCTTTTGTATTATTAAATGGAATGTTGCTTCACTTTATTTTGGTGTATGATTGATATTTGTAAGTTGGGTTATAGAGTATACAGCTTGGCCTTATTTCAGATTGCATCTATAAAAATACTGCCAGTTCTGCTAGGTCAGTGTCACTTCCTGGACTTCAAAGTGTATTTTTTATATAAAAGAACTCGTAACATTCTTTTCACATTTTATATCTTTGGTAACCCATTCATTTCACTTTCAGATGTTGTTATTGTCTAATCTGGCGAAATGCATGTTCCCTATTTAAATAACTGTTAAATTTAGTGTACTTCAGACTAATTCAGGGTGATATTTTAGCACATGGGAGCAGCCATTTTAGTTAGCTGTGTGCATTGATCATGTGAAATTTCCACTTGTATAACAGCGAAAGAAATTTCAGCCACAGTACATAAAAGTAGTATAGAGGTACGGCAACATTCTCTCCATTGTGCATGTTGCAAATGCAAACAACTTTACCTTATAGTTGTAATTCTGTTAGAAGTTCATAATATATTAGAGCGTATTATGCTTTGCTGCTTTGTTGCCAATACGGTTATCCTCTATGTTTCTATTCGAGAAAGACAATCAAACAAGATAGTATTAGTTAGCTTCCGAAAATTAAAAACAGCCCTAAAGTACTCAGTATTTAAAATGAACAAATTTTCTAAGACAAATACTAGCACTTGACACAATGGCGATGTAATCTTATTCTATGTAAAGGAAGCTGAATAACACTGATGATTTCCAAGCAAACATTGGTATTTTCATATAATAATAATAATAATAATAATAATAATAATAATAATAAGCAGGAAGTGGCTAATATATATTTGATCGTTATGTGAGTATAGATAGCACTACAAACCTGTATGCATTGTTAAGTATATTTGATTTAATTTATATTTGATTTGATTTAATCGTTTGTTTGTTAGTTTTAATTGTTTTATTCCATTACATGTTATAGTGTAATTTTGTTTCATGGTATTTGACATTTTCCATGAATTAGTTTGACCTGACTGTGTTTCTTTTCTTTCGTAAACACCTATTACTAGAACTTTGTATCTTAATGCTGACAGAATTCCTGACCTTGATTCAGAATTAGTAATAGTTGGAGTAAACAACTTTACGTGACTTTAAACGTGTGAATAGCCTCTATTTCGAAATTTTGGTTTAACCGGAATTGTGCAGTAATCAGATTTAATTGTGATGTATTAAGAAATAATTTTAGTCGGTCTGTTAAACACTTACACGTCAAGGTGTGTGTTTTTCTTGTGACCAGTTTGAGTTGAAATTCTATTTTATGGAATTATCAATTTTTTCCCTGGTGAATATTTAAGTGCTCGTACAGAATTCTTGGCCAAAGACATTTATTGGAAATTGTATTCGGATTCAAACACCGGAATATTATTTTATGTGGTTCCACAAGGAACTATTGACAAGTCAATACTGGCTTCCATTTTGGATTTTCGTCGGGACTCGAAACTCAAATTCATTAGAACATTTTATTAATTGTACTTCTAACATTTAATTATTGGATTATTCTCGGATTATTTTTGGATGTGATCCTTAAAAGCGTAAGTTCTTTTTCTCATGTTTACCTTGTTTTTTCTAGGGAAATAAATCATTTGTTTAATTTTACAAAGCTTGTTGTTTTCATTTGTTCTTGTTACTGTTTAAGAGAGCTTAAACATGTAAAAGCATATGCTTGTTAATCTAGTCCAATCATCCTGTTGAAGCCTTTTCAATCTGACTCCTGTCTGGCCCTATTCACCATACCTCCCAACGCAACAGTTCTTATTTTTGATTTGCTCTTTGTATATTTTATTTTAATCCTATTTTCATTCGTGTGTTTCTTTGATTTACCTGTGTTTCTTTGATTTAGCAACAAGTTTAAGAAAAACATCATCAGTAGATCACATCCTATTTTCAACCGTCCTTGCTAAAACAGAACCTAACCTACTTTCTTCGTCATTTTGTTTATGTTAAAAATACGCAAAAACTGCAATTAATGTCTTCTCGATCTATTTCTTCTATACGTGGACATACATGTACGTAAATCGTGACGTCATCGTCACGCTTTCAGATTGTTCATATACTAATGTCCTCATTAACAGTTCAGTTAATCCGGCTTATCTACTCCATCTTTAGGAACTGCATTTCTGCGCTGATGGTCTATATTTTTTGTAGGTAAAGTTGTATTAATGTTCATTAACAAGGCACTTAATGTGTTACATCTCAATAAAAATGTGACCTGAGTTCTCAAAAATCGTTAAGTGTCAGGTTTAAGATCATCAGCATATGGTGGGGGTCACAGAGTACATGTGAGCCAATTCATTGTAAATAGATTTTAGTAACCGCATTGCGCCAACGTGGAAACTTACCTGGTAGAGTAAGGAAACCTTAAAGTCATAATTAAAAATACATGACAGATACTTTTTTAGGAAAAGGAAATATGTGGGAATGATTTCGGTATAAAACACGGGTCGCACTCGCAAGATTTGAAAGGATTGCCTAATTCCTTGTAAGCTAGTGGTCTCTATGGCATGTTTGAATACTTATAAAGGTATGCCTAATTCCTTACAAGCTAGTGATCTCTATGGCATGTTTGAATACATATAAAGGTATGCCTAATTCCTTACAAGCTAGTGATCTCTATGTCATGTTTGAATACATATAAAGGTATGCCTAATTCATTTTAAGCTAATGGTCTCTATGGCATGTTTGAATACAGATAAATTGAAATTGTTTAATCTTATATCTTAGACAGTGTTATATACAGATTCTCATTTCGGTAGTGTGTGTTGCCCAATAATGTTCAATACAGACATCAATTAAGGTAGTGTGTGTGTGTGTGTGTGTCCCAACCGTATTCAAAACAGAATTCCATTAAGGTAGAATCTGTTTCCCATCTTTGTTCATTACAGACGCCCGTTGCGGTAGTGTGTGTGTGTGTGTGTGTGTGTGCCAACAGCGTTCAATACAGACGTCCATTAAGGATTAAGGTAGTGTGTGTAGCCCAACAATGTTCAATATCGACATCCATTACGGTACTGCCTGTAGTTCATCAGTGTTCAATACAGACGACAAATGCGGTACTGTATGTGGCCTAAGAGTGTTTAATACAGATTTCCATTAATAAAGTGTGTATGGCTCAGTAGTGTTCAATACAGACGTCTATTATGGTAGTGTGTTTGCCCAACACTTTTCAAAATAGACTTCCATTACGTTAGTGTCTGTGGCCCAATACAGTTGTCCATTACGGTAGTGTATGTGGCCCAACAGTATTTAATATAGACTGCCGTTCCTGTAGTCTGTGTGTCGATACAATGATCAATGCAGACATCCATTACGACAGTGTGTGTGGCACAACAGTGTTCAATACAGACATGGGTTACGGTGGTGTGCGGGGCCCAACAGTGTTCAGTACAAACGTCCATCACGGTAGTGTGTGTTTGGCCCGGCAGCGTTCAATACAGACGTTAATTAGGGTAGATGGTGTGACCTAACAGTGTTCCATTCAGACATCCATTCCGGCAGTGTATGATACCCGCCAAAATCGAACTTCCATTCGGAAACCTATGTGTATTTATCATCCTTACGGCGATATTTCTATAACAAATAAAATACAAGAGTTTTAAGAGTATGTAACATATGCATAGCAACATACATGCACGAGCAGCAGGGAAGTTCTACAGACCAGACTGTCAGACCAAAATAAAGCCTCCTACGAGAACTTTCTCCGTAGAAGCCTCAGATTTCAAAAATAAGCCTTCCCACGAAAATTAATTTGCGTAAATTCAACCCCGATTGCAATTTTTGTGTACAAAATCAATGATTCTGGACAAGTAAAAAACGAAGATTTTAGGGGGGGGGGGGAATTTATTCCGTCGACGAAGTTTACGAAGTTTGGCTGCGAGTCTCATGAATAAATTTGATCAAGACCGATTCGATATCTACTACGCGGATCATGAAGATTAATCGTGATGAAACCATGCGGTGTTGCCGGGGCGCGGCTGAAGAAAATTTTGAATTTGTTTATGTCCATATCGCCGTTGCACCAAGTCTGATGAATATTTCTCAACGTGTGAGTATCAACGCCATTGAAAACTGATAAGATATTGCAATTGTCCCTAATTACCTTTGGAATTTGCGTATATCTCTGTGTCACGTAAATAACATCGGTATTCTTGTGTCTGCCACGCGAGAATATCCTAGCCGGATTAGTTTGCTTATCCAGCATAACATCATCGAATACGACAAGATTATTAACATCGCCATCTAAATTTTCCACTGATGGAGTTTCATTGATGTCTGTGATAAATTCTATCGTGCCTTCGTCGGTATTGTCGCTAAATTCCTTTAGCACTTGATAACAACGCTGATCATCAACGGACGGTGCAACCAAATACAACTTATCCCATTGTAGCCATCGCATTATCAAATTTAGCAACAACTGCGTCTTTCCAGAACCGGACGGGCCAATGATTATCATCCTTATCGAATTTGGTAACACCGCGTTGTGTTTCATCTGCTCACGTCGCTTCGTGGCTGAAAAATCAATTACATTCATGTTACTAGAATACATGGATCTATATTGTGTTAAGTGTCGCACGCGCACAGCTACGATAAATCCAATCGAAATCGTCACACGCAATAACAGGAACGCAATTGCAGGAGAATGCGAAGTTTGTAATACACGCAAATTCAAATTTGTAAAAAAAAGGGTAGAAAAATCGGAGGAGACATCGCATCCCTCTTGTCAAAATTACCCGGAACTCCCTGGGCGAAATATCCCGGAGAAAAACATCTGCCAGGATACAATTACTGCGGACCCGGCACAAGGCTCGATATAAGACTCAACGATAATAATCAACCAAATCCCGGCGAAGATCCAGTAAACGCCATCGATAACGCGTGTTACTATCACGATCTTGCGTATCGTAGCGGGGATTTACAACAAAGACATCTCGCTGATATTAGGCTAATTCATGCAATAGACGCGATTCCTGACAAAAGTTTCAAAGAAAAATTGGCAACTTGGTTGATAAAAGGCGCGATGAAAGGTAAATTAGTATTCGGCGCTGTTAAATAATAATGGAGCAAATATATTATTCTCCGCGAGGTTTTTGGCGAGGAAAATCAGCAATAGCCAAACTCGCCAAGGCAGCAAAAGTAAAACAGTCGGTTGCTGAATCGTGGCTATCGAAACAGGCAGTCTGGCAAATTTATCTTCCCCCACCTAAGAAAATACCGTACGCGAGTTTCACCGTCAGTGTCCCTAATGAAGTCCATCAGGCTGATTTAATGTTTCTTCCTTACGATACCGTCGACGGAGTCACATACAAATATGTCCTGACGGTTGTTGATATCGCAAGCAGATACAAGGAAGCCGAGCCGTTATCGAATAAAACAGCAACGGAGATCGCTAAGGCGTTTAGCGAAATTTATTCACGATCTCCATTAACATGGCCGAAGCTTCTCCAGGTTGATCCAGGTCGAGAATTTCTTGGCGCGGTTACTTCACTGATGAAAAAGAATAATGTTAAAATCCGTCGCGGTATTGTAGGTGTTCATCACAATCAAGCTATCGTCGAAAGATTCAATAAAACGCTTGCAGAACGATTATTCGGATACCAGTACGCGCGTGAATTTATTCAAGATAATCGATCTCATGATTGGGTATCGAGGTTGCCTCATGTGATTAACGCACTAAATAACGAGACAACGAGAACAATAGCAATGAAACCTGCAATTGCAATTACAAAACCAAATATACCCCTAAAGCGAGATTCCACAATTCCGCCTGTGCTAGGTAGCGTCACGGTCAGGTATTTATATAAAGAAGGCGAGGCCGAAGGAGGAAGAAAAAGAGCAACTGATCCAAACTGGAGCGTTACAACACATAAAATATCCGCCGTAACAAGATCATCGGGAAGACCGGCAATTTATTTCCTAGATTTGCTAGCGCCACAACGCGGATTTACCAAGGAGGAATTACAAATAATACCGAAAGATACTCAACTACTGCCAGCGTCATTAATGTGAAACCGAATTCTACCTAACTGAGATAATTTTCTTACTCTTGACACGGCTAAATACACTAAATTTGACCAGGAAATTCTATCATCGACAATCCAAACTTGGCCATCCACGGTTAATCCCTGCGACGAGTGTATCGTTGTTGCATATCCTAGTTTCCATGGCGATCTTTCTGCGTTTATCGCGTCATTAACAAGATTAATATCAACAAGAATAATATCATTCAGTACCAAGATCTTTTCCTCTCCGCAGGGTAAAGTAACACTAATATTTTGTTTCCTGGTATCAGCGGGCCTGTAACATAACGGCACCTGCAATGTTGGAAATTTCTCGCAATGAAGCTTGAATAACATATCCTGAATAATATCGCGAACAATTTTTCTGCTAGCAACAATCAGATGATCGGGACGCCACAAATTTAGAAAAATATCCATCGGAGTCTCGTCGATTATTCTTCTCATCACATCGCATTGAATTTTATTCGGTTGTAATCGAATTATTTTCTTAAATTCAGTCAGTAAAATATCATCGGATCTATAATCAGCGTCGATTTCCTCATAATAGTCAACGAAATTCCTGAGCCATTCGTGAGGAGATTCACCATCAATCGGATCAGGCTGGCCATGATCTCCGCACATTATCACGGCGGTATTTTTTCCCTCCAGCCAGATCAGGAACGATTTTAATACAACTAAATTTACTGTGCAAATTTCATCAAATATTATAATTCTGTTGATATATTTATTTCCCATACGAGCCGAATCCCATAATCCACCGCTGTATTTGAAATAACTGTGATACGTGCAAGAATCAACGCCGCGTTGCCTTATTTCTCGCGCTAATCTGTGAGTTGGAGTCAACACTATCATATCAGATTTCGCAAATAAATTTATCGCTCGTGTTGTTTTACCACTACCACCAGGACCATTCATGTAAACGAATTTGTTACGTGAAATCGGGTCAAATGCGGATGCAGCCGTCGATATTTCCTCAAATTTATCTCGATGAAATTTATCGCAATCTTCGACATCGGCGTCTTCGCAATAATCTAGAATATCCTCGTTTTTTATCCTCCAAGTGCCCCAAGAACCATCGGCGATTAAATTATCCAGCCTATACTGATATTTCTTATCGAGATAAAACGAATCCGTTGCGACCCTTACCGCGATATCAGAAAATTTATTTATCATCGACAGTAAATTTATACTCACATAAGCGAGCATCGATGATCTCAAATGTGTATACTGCGCTGATTCTCCATCGAGATAGCTAATTACGGTACCCAACTTTACTCCGTCAATGATAATATTTTCTCTGTTGCAGAATATTCCTCGCGATACCGTATCGGCAATAATAAAGTCCATCTCGGCATCGTTGATAAACAACCTAGCGTGTCGGTGTTTATGATCAACGGATCCTCCTTGAGTAAATTTGCCAATTATTTTTCTTCCGATATCTTTCGCGTTTTCACAATCCGTCGGCAACCATACTTCAGTTTGTTTTCTATACGATATAATCGCCTCGCTAACCGTCAACGATATTAACATTGACGAATCCAGCATATATCTCAACAACACTATAGGGACCCAACGACGCTGCGATAAATGCCGACCAAACCAAATATAACAAATTTTATGTAAATTTTCAGCAAACTCGAATGAAGTAACATAAGCGAATCCCGTCATGACAAAATCAGGCAACGGTCCGTTAATTGCCACTCTCGTCATCTCGCTGGTGGGATGGCCAAATTTAGCAAAATAATCCGCACAATCGCCATATCCGAGGAAACTTCCAGGATAGCACGCGCTCATATCAACGGATATCATGTCTTCGAAATAATACTTGGTATTCCATAATCCGCCATGGCCGTATTCGATACAACTAAGTTGAATATCAGTGAGAAATTCATTCCTTGTAGGTTTCCACGAATTTCTTTCTCTGGCAGCATGAGCAGCAACAGATGGAATAGTAAAGCAGTTCGTTAATAACTGATCAGGATTTGACGAATATTTCACCGCGATATTTTTCATAGATTCATGTAATTTTTCATCACGGTAAATATCTCCTCGAGGCAAGATAAACTGATCGTATCTTTCTTCGCTCGAGAATAACCAAACCGATATCGGATCAGATGCGGCTAATATTTTGATATATCGGAACATAGCATCAGAATTATCCTTTGCGCCTTCCACGGGATAAAATTTAACAGCGCGATTTCGCGGAAATATCATTACCGATTGTGACCACGCATGTGAATTATGATCAACAATTTCGATTGGTACTCCTCGAGATCTATACGGCGACGAATATAATATTTCTCCCGATAGCGTTTTCACCGTGATAGGAAATTTAAGTTTCTTACTCAACACAGCAACATCGTCAATTGATGCGCCATCAACAACTGTCTTCGCCCATGAGTTAATTTTATTCAATCTCAACTGGGTCAGACCAGATCCACGACGAGCGTTTTTCATATGCTCGATAACACGCTCAGCCACGCAGTTTATCATCGGTGATTCTTTCATCGCAGGTAGATTTTTCATGTCGGGATTATTATTTAGCCGATAAATTCCATAAACAACAGCGCTAGATGGATACGCCCTAGCATAATAAGGACCGTCAATTCCCAATAATAATCCTGGCTTCGAATTTTTATCAAGAATAACGTTTTTCTTACTGCCACGCACGGGATCTCGTTTATCGCGAATAATCCAAGTGTCGTCAGGCATTTGTGCAATAAATTTTATTCCAAAGATAAATCGTTCTTCTTTGTGTTCGGATTTTATATGCTCGATTATCTTCTTGGCCCGCTCCAGATTCATCGTAGCATCAACAGCGTTAGTTTTCCACGTCGACCAAGTGTGAACCGCTCCATCATCGAAAAATTCCTTCTTGGCACGATCAACCTCAGGAATGATATATTCTGCCTCATCAAGATCAAATGTATCCATTATTATATTTTAGACAAATATTTAAATTATAATATGCAATGCAAATGGATACCAATCGGATCAACAAAATCATGCGACAAATCCTGCAGAGGTGATTATTGTGGTGCTCATATATATGCAATTCGACGAGGCAGCAAGGGACCACAACGGTGTTTAGTTTGCCAAGTTGGCACTCGAGGAAAAACTCGATTGTGTCTGGCTTGTGGAGGGAAAAATTATCGGGAATTGCGGCGATATTATGAAAAAAGATCCTCGTCGGTGATAACTTGTGAAGAAGATTATATTAATCGATTCAAGGCAAATTACGATTTAAACAAACAGAATATTGTATATGGAACTGAAATCGACGATTCCTGCAATGAAAATCACACACGAGTATAAATCTCATCCTACGATCATGGGATACGAGGCATCATCGGATGGTGTTGTCAGACATATCAGAACGAAGAAAAATTTTGGTAGGGTTAGCAATTCGGGTTATCTATTGCATAACTTTAGTGGAGTAAGTTATTTATGCCACAGATTTGTTTTCGAGTGTTATCACGGACTCATCAAGAATAATTTGGTCATTGACCACATTGACGGAAATAAACTTAATAATAAAATATCCAATCTTCGCGCGGTAACTCCGAGTGAAAATTCAAGATCCGGCAATACCGGTGGCATACGGCGACCAGCTAAAGCGGTTAAATCGATAAATCGAGAAACAGGTGAGGAGATGATATTCGAATCGATGAGCGCAGCTGCAAGATATTATAATATTAGTAAAGCATCGGTGCAACGTGCGGCAGAAAAAATAATCAATGCAACATTTTCATATAATCTCGGCACTTGGATCGAATTTTCCTATATCCCAATAATATTCGACGAAGAATAATTGAATATTACAAAATTAATATAACATGGATGAACAAACCATAAGCAATATTATCGAAGCCATCGATGATCTGAGAAAGAAAAAAATAAATCTTCCCTCGGAGTTGGACGCGAATAAAATCCGATCCGAATTCGAGACGATTGTTCAGGGAAAACTCGAATATAAATACACGCTGCCGTCAGAGTACAAATTAATAAAGAAAATCCAAATCGCGATGTATCAATCACTTGCGACAGTCAGCGATGATCAAATCGAGGATTTTGTTAAATTATCGACGCTGGTAGAAAAAGCTAGATTGATTTTATCGGATGCATATGAATCAAGAAAAATTACAAGTTCACGCGTCAGACAACTGAAAAAACTTGTCGATGAGAGCAAGGCCAAGGAAATTTCTGATCCTTGAATTTTCCTGAAGATTTCCACAACAAAAAAAACAAAAATTAAAAAAATATATTAATTTTGAAAATTTCCCCGGTTTTTATTTATTTTTTTGGCCTGTTTTTCCCTGGCAGACAGATTTGAAAATCTATGATTTTACCAGCAGATTGATACTTATCGTTTCTCCGCGTATATCAAGCAAATTTCCTTTCTGATCCGTTAGTTTGAAATTTATCCTTGACAACAATCGATTATGACATCTTAGGTAAAACGGATTCACTGGCTCCTTTATTATCAAATGACCAGGAGAAGCGCTAGGTGAAAACGAATACAATATAAATCCCTGCTGTGCTTGATTTGACTCTGACGAATCAACATTGTAACTCCCCTCGACAACATCCGCGTGAAGATAAATCGCGATAACTTCCGTTATGTTAACGATACCTGGCGAGATATGCCGCCCCTGCCCGGCGGGATCGTTATTATGTTTGAGAATCAATTCCAATTGTACTTTTTTAGTCCACGCGGCATGTAACTTCGGAAATAAATCATCGATGGTATCAGTGACGGATTTTCTCATTTTATCAACGTCATAATCAGGAAATTTGAAATTTGGTAGCGTTTCCTCGGTTAATCCAAATACTCTCATGAATTTTTGTTTTTCTCCTGAATTTCTGATCAACTCGAATTTGCTAATAGGAAGAACATAATCGGCAATTGATATATCGTCGACTATCGCCTGAATAAACATACCATGATAATATTCAACATCATTCGCGAGTTGATTTAAAATTTTCACGCGTTTGATAATTTCGCTACATAAGCCTGATTTATTTAAGATGCATTCATGAAAGGATTCCCGCAATAAATTTAATTGTATTGTATTTTCTTGAATAAATTCGTCTAGGGTTCTTCTTACCAAGATACCGTCTATGGGGGCTATTATCCTGTTAATGTGGGTAGCGTCGAAGATTTTCACACCGGGGGGAATTTTAGGAAGAGGCAACCACGAGAGAATTCTTTCGTTAATAAAAGTAAAAGCGAATATTACCAGGTTAAATTTGTGGTTATTCATGAGGTTGATGGCGCTATCGATCAGAGGCTTGTGTTTGATATCTCCATACCATCCTTCGTCGGTGGTAAAATCTTCTTTTTTTGGTTCCGGTAGTTCTGGAGGAGCTTCCTCGTACCAACCTGGAATAATAAAATCTGATTTTTTTGGTTTTGCTAGAGGTGCGATTTCAGGCCAACCTAATATGGTCCTAATCGATGATTGGTAAATATCTACCATGTAAGGTGATTTCACTTCTATCATCGATGATAGCGTTGGTTCGTGCGCAGATATTTTTATTCCCGGAGTAGCATCGCCGGTTATATTTGATATTCTGGTAGTAAATTCCTTATCCAGCTGATCAATTTCGTAACTACCTGTTGGTATACCGACATATATCCAATCTGGCGTTCCATCGGGTTTGGTTTTGTTGGCAAAAACAAGTGAATTATTTGACAATAATTTACCGAATGACGTCGATCTAACATTAGGCCAACTGTTGTAGACACGCAATTGTGTTAACGCAATTTCTTTGACGCTGATTGGTGTTGGAAAATTAATGCTAAATTCAGGTTTGGTGGAACTTAACGATATTAATGTTGTTGTCGGTGGTGTCGTGTTTGTCACGATCTGGGCTAGCTCGGACATTATTAATATTCATTTGTTCAATCTCCGAGTAAATACCGATCATTACCGAAAATTCTAGATCGGAGATAACGCCATCGTTGAGACTTTCAGAAAGAAACGATGATAATTTCGAATACGCGTCGTTGACCTGGGATAATTTGTTTTTGTACAATGATAACTTTTCACTTGTGCACGAGGATATCTTTTTCGCTACGATATTGAGAACACCAGCGATTGTCGTTGTTGACGAGATTATTATCGTTGCTACGATCGGCGCTATCGTTGTTACCGCGGATAAAATTATTCCAGCACCGGCGACTACAGCGGATACTGCGTACACAGCGACGTCAATGATAACTAATCTACGCTGGTATTTTTTTATTTTTATCTGGTAATCGTCTAGGAGTTTTTTTAGCGAATCCTGCCATGACCTCGCCTGATTGTAGCGATAATCCGATGCGGTCATTTATTAGTTAGTTTATCCAATCAATTGCGGGTATTTGGTAAACATATTCGAAAATTGTAAAATAATTGATCGGTCCCATGGTGGTTCTATCTGGTGGTTCTAACGTAAATGTTTCGTTGATATTTTTAGTTAGTAAAATATTTAAACATCCGGAAGATTCATCGAAGGTATGGTACCATTTATGTATTTTTATTGTTATCTTAAATTTTATCCTTGAGAGAATATATATTCGATATAACCCAGTAATTGGCGCAGAGAAGCCGAATAAATTTTCCTCGGGTTTCCATATGTTCATCCCCAGACCGGACACCACAAACGGTATTGAACAAATAAGATTATTTGTTCTTACCTCCGGTGGAAAAGTAATATTTTTTAATAATCCAATATGTTCCCTAACTATTGTTTCTTTTAAATCATCAATTTTTGTGGCTGCGTCGAGAAGTTTATTGTTCAAACTTCGCATCGTTGAAACATCCGCGTTTATTTCTCTCACAATTTCTCTGAGATCGTCGTGTGATGTTATATCGACCTTTTTGTCAATTTTTGTAGTTGCGATGAGAAGTTTCGCGTTGATTTCTTGAATTTTTCCGTCGTTCACTGATGCATCTAACTTTTGACGCGCTAATTCACGTACCGCGTTAATATCCTCGTTGATTTTTTTTATTTTCTCATTTGTCGATTCACGCGCCGAGTTAAACCCCTTGGTAAATTCGGGAACAACAACATCGCTGAGTTTATTAATTTCCTCGCTGATTTTTTTGTTGAGATCGTCGATTGTTGTTCTCTGACCCAACGAGATATTTATTTCGTTAATTTCGGCAAGAATATTAGTAATTTCCTCGTTGATTTTTTTTATTTTCTCACTGAGATCGCTGTGTGCAGTTGAGGAGGTATCGATGAATTTTTTTATATCCTCGTCGAGTTTTTTACTGAGATTTTTTGATACCTCCTCGAGTTTTTTAAGATCACTATTTAGCTTGTTAAATCTTTTTGTTATTTTTTCCTGGAAATCATCGGTTGGTGCCTTATCGGACTTTAGAAGCATCGCCGCTGATAACTCGCTATTTTTTTGTTTTATATTCACGAGATCGGCCTTTGGTGGGAACTCCGCGATAATATCGGCGATATCAGCGATAGATTTTAATACCATCTCAGATTGGCGAGTAAATTGACTGATATGATCGTTATATTCTTCTCGCTTGATTATATCAGTTATTTTGACATTGCTGGTGTGTAATCTTCCCTCGGTATTTTGAAAAACAGCAGCTTCACCAGGATCTACTTCTGACAGCGATAGGAGATTGTTAATATCACTCTTGGTTGCAAATTTTGATGTATCGATGTCGCCTGCTTCTGTTTTTTCCTTCCTGAAGAGGGATCTACCATAAATGTCAACCATGATATTTATCTACGGCGTATTCAAATACAATTTTGTTATAAGGGTCGGATGATTTTGAAATTGCGTCGAGGACGTTAATTGACTCTGGGCCGCATATTGGTGGATCCGCTAATGTTTGTGTTGGAAGAGTCGAATACCAAACCGGAAGTCTCAGCGAAGACACGTAGTTGATAAATTCATTTGGCGGTGCTAATCCGTACGAATCAAAATAAACGACTTCGCGAGGATTAATCGCGTAGGCAACCCAGTGTGTGCCAGGGCCGGTATTTTTATCGAGATTAATTATTCCTGTCTCGGTAGAGTTTGGTTTGTCTGGTAGTTGATCTCGCATAAATACACCTCTGAAAAATTTTATTTTTTTATTCTTTGCTTCGCTGATCAAATCTAAATTTGAGGCTGGTAGACTCGTCTTAGGCCGGATCCGTACGGGGGTCGTCTTAGATAAAGGCCGGATCCCTTTTTTTTACCGTATCTTCCTCCGGTAATTTTACCTGTTATTGCGGAACCTATTTGGGAACCTATACCTGTGAGCGCGCCTAATCCTAGTGCCTTTCCAATGGCCAGAAGAGCCATTTTCACTAACCCCAATAGAGGAAGAAATCCGCCTGTTTTGACCATGTCTCTGATGGCGCCTATAGAAAGGCTCACATGAACACCGGAATTTGCTGATTTGGCCTTGGTAAATCGTTCACGTTGACCTCTAGTTAGTGATAGTTTGTTAGGCCCACCGTGAATCTGATCGTTTTTCAGTGTTAATTTCATACCGCATCGCTTTGATATCGCTGTTTGGAGTTTTTTTTATCTGACCCGGGGTCAGAGTTACACTGACGTGTTCGTATGGCATATTAATAATCGCTTAATCTAAATTTGGAATTTGTCACATGTTCTCGACAGGAGCATCAATAATTCTCATTCTGCCGCTGATGCCTTCCAAGATCATTGTTCTATCGCTGAGAATAACCGCGATGGCTCTATATAAATTATTTCCTGTGCGAATTCTAGCTTTGAAATGAATATCAACAACGGATTGCTTTATCAGGTCGAGATGCTCCAGGGAAAAGTAATAGATAGGATAGCGAGTATTAAAATCTAGCTGTGATATTTGCAATCCGGTATCGATATTTTGATCGCGACCCATAAAACTTAGCAATCGATAATACGCGCGAGCTGTCGAATAATTTTCAAAATTAATTGATATTTCCTCTGATGGTTCTTGTTGGCCATTTACTCTTAGTGACACGTTTGTTGCGTTGATACTATCGAATATCATATGGCTGTATAATTGATGATATCTTCGCGTGTGCAAAAAAGCGATAAAGATATGCCTAGGTGCAGAGGTACCTTGCTGCGATGCAATACGCCAAGTAAAATCACCATCAATATCGGTAGTTATGGAATCTGTTGTTGTTGTTAGCCATGACATGATAGATTTACCGCCTTGGTTCATAAATGACAATAATTTTTCTTCTTCGATTATTGATGGAGTTATCGCTGGCATCCACAAGGTAAATTTGAGTAATTTTACCTGGCCGGCATTTCCCGCATCGAGAGCATTTATCACGTTAGTAGCGTAATCGATATTACCTTCTCGCCAGATAGCATCATCGCTATTTCCTTTTCTGATAAGTGTTATGGTATGTTTCGCTCCGTAGATAATTTTTCTGAAATGCCTGCAAAATCCGAATATATGGGATAACGGAATAGCACAAGAGAATCTTCTGCGATCTCCTCGCAGCATAGATTTTCGCGTGGCAAATCCGAGATTATAATCATTATTAGTGTCAACAGGGAGATCTTGGACATTTCCAAGGGGGACGCCTGGATTGGCGTGATCGGTAGGTTGTCTGATGTCAAGCGGCCTACTATCGGGACGGTCAGAATTATCTTTGGCAAACATCATACTAGGACCAGCTGATCTAGTAAAATCATCCGAGTATCTAGCTAGGCCTATTATCGTCGTTGCTAAGTCAACATCATTGGTAATTGACTCAATCTCTCTTCCATCAATCATGTAAGTTGCGCTCTTGAATAACGCCATAATACCGTTGTTAACAAATCCGACTCTAAAATCTGCTGCATAGGCGGTATTATCCGCTTTAACAACTTCCCCGATAACTTCGATATATGCCTCAGATGGAAGAAAATATCTTGTTGTATCGTGAACTTGAATTTCCAAACGATTAGATGTATTTGGTTCAACTGCATCGTACGAGAAATACTGGAAATCTCGCACGGATGTGTCCCTACCTACAGGCTCGTCCATGTTGAACACTTCATTTGACACTTGTGCGAACATTTATTATTAAGAATATCATCTAAAACGAAGACCACTGCCTGAAATAAAACTTGTATTAGCAACTTCATTTGCGAGATTTGTCTTAGCAACTTCCTGCGCTATATTTGTCTTAGCAACTTCCTGTGCTAGATCGTTTATTTTTTTATTTGCCGCGTCGTTTATGGCTTTGCTGATTTCGGGTGGCATTTCTCTGGTGCTAGGTAATTTGACGGGTTGTTTTTTGCGCATTAAATTTAATATTTTACTTTTGACAACATTGAAACCCTTGCTGGCCAAATTACCGATACCAGAAATGGCAGTCTCGCCGATCTTTCCTATTGCTTTTAACCCGAACTGCTTGATCACGGGTCCGATTTTAGGTATTATTCGCGTAACGAGACTTCCAATGATATCACCGAATCCATTGCCGTGTATATATTTGTACACGGGCAATCTAGAGTTTACTATGCGGACCTGTTTGGGTCTGCGCTGATGTTTGTGAACAATCATGTTATTTTAATTGTGTTGTTTTAATCGATGAGCTCATCGACAAGTTCCTTGTAAATGTGAGAATTAATGATGCCACCACGGAATAATCGCTGACAAATATCTGAGGCTTCATTGATTACTTCGCGAGAGTTATTTCCGGCTCGTTTTCCTCCGATTAATACCTCGAGGCGAGACACGTCGTTGACAACACTGTCAGGGCAAATTGTATATCCGCTTCCTGTCTTTGGTTTTGGAAATTGCGATGGCGATAACGCTTCCTGAATTTTTCTCCTGACGATGTCCCTGATGACGACGTTAGTGGCGAATATATTTCTGGTGAAGATGAAGGGGTACCCTTAAAAAACCAACCCTCTGTTGGATCAATACCCCATCTTATTTTGGGGGGGGGGGTAAGGAACCCTTCCAGTTTGTCAGTTCGGGGTCGAAGGGGGGTAATGGTTCGAGGGAGGGGATGTAGGGCCTGACTACCGTAGAAGCATCTCTAGTAGATGGTGGACTTTTTGTCGCTGTCGCTATTTCTCTCGTAGATGGTGGACTTTTTTCCTTTGCCGCTTTTGTTAATTTGTATTGATCAACCTTCAATAAAAATTTTGCAAAATTTTCATCATTGTAAACTATCGGTTTTCCTAAACTACCAAAATAAATTATCGCCTGCCAATCAATTTCTCCGACTTTATCAGCAATATCTTTTCTCAAAAATAAATCTTTAATTTCCTGAGAATCATCCGCAGCAACTACCATTTTTTTAATATCGTCATCGATTAAATTCATATGTTCTTTGTTCAAATAACTATCTGCGGGTAATTTAGGATCAATTATTAATGAGCCGTTGTACACAGATGGTTTATATTCGCTTGGTTGAGTTACTGATTCCTGATCACTCTGATCTTTTTTCTTTTTTGATTTTCTCTCCTTTTTCTGAGGTGGAGTTCTTTCTTTTGGTCTAGCTCCTAATTCCTCTGGTTGAATTATTGGTTCCTGTGGTTGAATATCTTCCTGTGGTATTACTTTTCTTTTCCGTGTTTTAGCTTTTTCTTCCTTCTCCTGTTGTTTTCTTTCTTTCGCTTGCTGCCTTTCTTCCTTCTCCAGTTGTTTTCTTTCTTCTGCTACTTGCTTATTATATCTTTGTGTGTCTCTTGCTGCTTCTAAAAATCTCCTGTAACGCGGATCCGTTACCATACTCACATGTGTTTTTCCCGAGTAAACTTTATATACCATGTTGTACCAATTATCACGAGTTCCGTATCTTTTTTTTCCTATTGCAGTCAAATATTCATTTCGATCGCTAAAATAATTTTCTGCAAAATCGCCAATTTGATCTATGGTA
This sequence comes from Sinohyriopsis cumingii, assembly GCA_028554795.2. Classification (NCBI taxonomy): domain Eukaryota; kingdom Metazoa; phylum Mollusca; class Bivalvia; order Unionida; family Unionidae; genus Sinohyriopsis; species Sinohyriopsis cumingii. The sequence goes on from CM068838.1 coordinate 41,856,182, forward strand.
TACAGTGCCGAGAGCGGTCGTGATATCATATCCCATCCCTCATCGGTGAAATTTTCTCTTAAATTCTCGATATTAAACTTCCCTTTTATCATTACAGGTTTTCCTCTTACAGGTTTTCCCTTATCTGCTCCAGAATCAATTGCAAGTTGTTGCCCCTGTTGTGCTGCTGCTATTGCTAATCGCTCGGGTAATGTTCGTGATTGTTCCTCGATACCTTTCAACATAGGAAAAATTCCCTTTTTCCTGGTATCTGGATCTTTTTCGTCGCCAAATACAACTTGCTCGATTGTTCCGGTAACTGGCTTCAACCATTTCGACGATACCTCGGAAATTCCATGTTGTACATCTTCGTAACCACGAACATTTCTCTTAAATAATCGTTTTGTCGGGATAAGCTTCTTTAATGCCGCTAATTGCTCTCGCGCTAATCTGGCAGAATGAGGCTCTCCAACTGTACTAGCTTTCGGACTCATATTATTTTCAACTATATTGTTTTAATGCGAGGTAAAATTAGGATCAGCAGCCAAACTTTGCAAACTTCGTCGACGGAATAAATTCCCCCCCCCCCCTAAAATCTTCGTTTTTTACTTGTCCAGAATCATCGAATTTGCACACAAAAATTGCAATCGGGGTTGAATTTACGCAAATTAATTTTCGTGGGAAGGCTTATTTTTGAAATCTGAGGCTTCTACGGAGAAAGTTCTCGTAGGAGGCTTTATTTTGGTCTGACAGTCTGGTCTGTAGAACTTCCCTGCTGCTTGCACGTGATATTGAAGTATTCTACACATACATGCACGTGTTATTTAAGTATTATTCACATACATGCACGTGTTCTTGATGTATTCTTCACATACATGCACGTGTGCTTGAAGTAATCGTCTAATATTTATTTCCAGCAGAGGAAGTTCAAGTTCATATAACATTAAGCTGTATCAATGCTTTTCACAAAATTGGATGGAGACTACTTTTCGCTCCGTGAATTTAATCACATAAGAAGAAAATTTAAAGGGTGGGGGGAATAAAATAACCCAGCTTTTAAATTATATCACCCTTGGAAATGAATCGCTGAGTTACAATAAAGGCAAGTGTCGATTGCAGTGGGATAAATTTGCAATGAATGGAATTTATAAAGCGTACGATATATGTTTATAATCTGAGATTATAATTTGTTTAATGTAACTGTAAACCGGTAGGCTAAAAGCGCAGCGTTGTCAGCAGCGACGTATTTAACAAATATTAGATAGTTCAGAAGGTCTTATGGGAGTTGATGGGCCGGCCAGTCACCCGGTTAACATTGTGACTAATGAGTATCGCACCTGTTCGAGTGTAAAGCATCCAGCAGTGTATATATTCCGGCACACTGCGTGTAACGTCTATACAGCAGCAGGCCTGGTGGTCAATCTCATATTTATGATAAGGTGAGTCAAAACGGATTATGAAGGAATTTAATGTGTGAGGTATAATATCCGAAATTATTTACTGTACGATGTATAATTTCGAAGTTTTTCATTGGCATCGTGGCTGCTTAGTAATTATCTCAGAAGATCATTTTCGTCTTACCAACAGTGTATATCCATATGTGTTTAACTGTGCTATTGATGGAGAAGTAACTAGTATTTGAAATGGATGTATGGAGAAGTGACTAGGTTTATAATGGATATATGGACAAGTTACTAACATTCAGAATGGATGTATCTTAGTTGTGCACAAGTTGATATATGGATAAGTGACTAGTATTTATAATGGACATATGGAAAAATTACTAGTATTCAAAATATGGACAATTTACTAGTATTTGAAATTGATGTACCTTATTTTGCATAAGTTATCTGTATTTGAAATGGATGCACGGACAAGTTAATAGTATTTGAAATGTATATATGGACAAGTTACTAGTAATCAAAATGATGTATGGAGAAGTTACTAGTATTTGAAATGGATGTACCATTTTACGACACGGGAGGTTCCTTTTGAGGCTTTATACAGGCATTCACCATTGGTGCTGGACAAGACAATAGCAGTACAAACGACAAAGTCCTTGAGATCTAGGTCACGGAAGGCCCGTGAGGTGAAGCAGAGTCAAAAATATCAATCGTTTCGAATCCTGTATTCAACATTTTCTTCTAGCTTCAAATTATTCTAAGTTTTGTTTGTTGCTTTAGTTGTTTACCTTTTTGCACCAAGATCGACATTTAAAATCAGCGCTTCGTATGTACTGCATTTAAGATAAAAAGTATAATATTTTAATCCGTGCTTTTTATAAACAACACTAAATATCTTCTTTCAGATTCCACATGCCATGATGATGAAAGTTGTGATAAGTTCTGACTACTGCTTATAATGGGATAACAAAATTTCGTTGGTGCTTTATGTGCGAAAAACATGTTGATATGGACAGAATAAATTCGATATGACAACTATATTATCCACAGACGTTGGAGCCAGTAACGTTACTAAGAACTCAGATAGCGATGACTGCGTTGACACTGAGAACATGTCTTCCGCAATTAATCTGTATGTACCTCCTTTACTGATTATTCTGGGAGCCGTGTGCAATACATTAGTTATTATCACCATGCGCACAAAGTATTTCCGATCGCTATCTACTTCCGTTTACCTGTCATCTGGAGCTCTAAACGATATAGCTGGTCTTCTAGTTGAATTAATACCACACTGGTTGTACTTAAACTTTCCTGACATATTTGTACGGACTGATATTTCTCACGGTATGTGCAAATTTTTTAATTTCTACGGGTGGGCAAATGCAGACCTTGGGATTATAATTACAACGGCCATGATAGCAGAGAGAGCTACTGCCATAGTCATCCCGCTAAAATCTGCCACCAGATGTACGAGAAAAAGAGCAAGACTTATTGTTGGACTTATCATTATAATTGTCATCATCAAAGATTTCCATTTCTTAATCTCATCTGATATCGTACCAATAGGACGGACAGAGAGATTGTGTGACGTTTCTATGGCAGAAGAAACATACCAGACTTTTTGGCTTGAAGTTTGGCCCTACCTCCATCTATTTTATCTTTCTGTGTGTTTTGTTATCATTGTCATCAGTAACTCGGTTATAATTCATCAAGTCAGAAATTCTCTCGCGGAACAGATATCAGGACTACAAAGATGGAGACATCTAGCGCCCATGTTAATTGGTGAATCTCTTATAGTAGTGTTGCTCACTTTTCCAATGGCCATATATTTATCAGGACTTGCACTGAAACTTAGATACAACCCTAATCTGTACGAAAACTATGCCATAAAAGCAAATGATAAATTAACTTTCTCCGTGACTTTCTATATGCTGTATTCTAACAAGTGTGTTAACTTCTTTCTTTATTATGTTACTGGATCACGTTTCCGGCAAGGGATATCACTCGTACTTTCCGCATGTTTTTGCAGGAAAACAGAATGTACAGGTTCCCACAGAAATAATATCTATATAATTCCAGTATCTATCAGTAACACAAGACAAATGACTTGTCAGACGTATTTTTGAATTCCATGAATATTCTTAATATAAATTATTTTGTACTGTAACTTGCTTGCTTACGTTTATATTTATTGCAGGGGTTGGTTTGCATATCTTGTGATTTGGGTAAGGGTAAAATCATGTATGATAACATATAGGGGAGAGAGGAGTGTAGCTGCGGTGAGTGTTGGTGGTGGTGGAGAATGGACGATTACGCAGATGGATTGTTCTGCTACGTATAGGAGCCACTAATCTTACAAGTTATACTATAGTTAATAGAACCTAATAGTATACAATTACAGAGCACGTGCTGCTTCCAGTGTTTTTTTTTTTCTTATAAAATTCTTTATTACTGCATATGTTTTAAGTTAGGTTGCATATACTGAGATCAAATCTAATGAAATCGTATAAGGTTACTTTGTCAATCTTTAGATGATAACAAAGTACATAAATTGACAATGAAACAGTATTACACTATCGCGATTGTCTGCGTACACGAAGATAGTTTTTCTCACTGACTACATGTGTAATATATTTTGAACTTTTCTAATTGTCGTAAATACTGCACATCAAACGTTTGTATATTTTGTATACTGGTTACAATGCGCAAAAAATGCCATATTACCAATTGGATAACAACCAAAAATAGAAGGCATTATGCTGCATACAGTTTAGCTCAGTTTCCACGGGAGGTGTTATGTGGGGAGGGGGCAATTTTAGTCAGAGTTCAATAGCTTTCAGTAGCATACTCTCATTTAAGGATTTAAAGATCTTATTTGAAAACTAAACATTCCGCGACCCCAAGGGTTATGTTCCATTACAGCTTTATAGCATTTCAAAAATGTAATTTCCTGTACTTTCCATGCCCAGTCTCAACCAGCTATAGTGTGTGTTAGTATAGATAATACTGGCCTGGGCAAATATGTTTTCTAACGGTTAACACAGCCTCAGCCTTTCCGACAAGTCGAGAGACACACCTTGGTGTAATTAGACACATTGATAACTATAATCGTAACTACTTTTGTTTCATTGCGCAATATGGCGTGGAAGGAGACATAGTCACAATCAGAATATTTTGTTGACCTTTATTCTCGCAACCTATGCAGTGCACTTTGCTTTTTCTCTCGCAATATCTGTAGTGCTCTCCGCCAGAGGCAAATCACCAAATCCATCACATTTATGCGTATTCATTCACCTAAATCCGAGGTTATTTATCTGATTGCAGAAATGAATGAGCGATGCGTTTTCCAACTTTCTTTTCTTCTTCCAAATCAGACGACTATAATTTTGCTCAATATACAATTGCGTAGGATGTCAAATGACTCTTTTTGGTGTAAAATCTAATTATGTAGCATCTTATATTTTACTTCGAAAGGGCATCTCGTTTGACAAAACAATATCAAATAACCGCGATACGAAAGTTCTTAAAATTTAATAATGATCAACTTAGTGGAAACCACCATTATATAAACCAATCTTAGGGAAATCGAATATAAAACACACCGAGCACTAAAACACAACCTTTTTCATATGGGACATCTTTAGTCAGAAACCAGAAGGCAGTTTAATTGATTCTTTCTTGCTCTTGCGCAACGTAATTCGAGCTGCAAGAATTGAACTAGAGAAAGAAATTCCATTATGACGGGAATGGTGAATGAGGGCATCTTACGAACAATGGGACTTTAATTTTAAATTTGGTCGTTTGTGCTCTACGGACAAGGAGAATGTAACAGATGGATTACTCTACGGACAAGGGAAATTTAACAAAGATAATGTATAGCGCCAAAATATTGGGCCTGTCTACGAATAATAGGAATTATAATAGGAATTGAACAGGGTGACCTCATGGTACTGAACACTGGCACCAATGTTGCAAGTGGCTGGCTTCAATCGGGCGGAACAATGTGGCAAGGAGTTAACCTGAATACTCGTTACTGTAGGGACACGACATAGACATACACGCACACACACACATACACACACACACACACACAAACATATATATATATATATATATATATATATATATATATAGAGAGAGAGAGAGAGAGAGAGAGAGAGAGAGAGAGGTGTTTAGAGACATAGACAGAGACATATACAAACAAATACATACATCAGTATGGCAAAGAGAGAATATGTCTTTTCGAGACAATGGAGCGGCCCTGAAAAGAGCCTTTGGGTTTCTTGCTCTTCTTGTTCTTCTAGTTTCTCTCCTCTCTCCGTCCTCTCCACCAAACTCCATCTTCTCCATCACATTTTTTTGCTTCTTCCTCTTGTATCCTCCACCTCTTTCTTTTCATGCTCTTGTTTCCTCTTTTCGTTTCTCCCGTCTCAATTTTTTCGTTCAATTCTTCTCATTTGTTGTTTATCCACTTCTTCCTCCTTTTCCTCTTTTTCCTCCTTTTATCAACACTCTTACTCGTTCCTTGTCCATTTTTAAAATTATTGGTCTCCATTTTGAGACAGTGGAGACCATAACAACCATTCTCCAATCTCACTAACATTTCCTCCACCATCCCAATATCATCAACCACTTCCTGCAGCTTGTTCATTTTGTCCAAATGGTTGGTTGCCATCTTTTTTTGATTATTCAGTGTTGAATAGCGCGAATATTGAACGCTCCACTTTTATATTTTTCAAGCACAGACGTAAAGGAAAACATCACCTCCCGTCAACCAACCATGTCACCTACCAGTCACCCCCCATAGTAATGTGGGCTAACCTAAAATAACCTTTTTACAAACTAACACACTAATACCAAACTTTTTGTGTTTAGGGATAAGTGGTTTTGTGAAAGAAAAACAAACACACATACACACACACAACTATAAACGTACTCACACACAAACGTACGTGCGCAAACATACACATACACACTATTCCACAGATCGGAAATTGCTCAGTCTGTTCTTTCTAGAGATCTGGTTAGCCCTGAAAAGGCTGTTTTTTTATATTCACATACACATGGTTCATGGTGACACCCCCCAGGCTGGGCACCACACACGCATCGCTGATCTAGTCATTCTCCCAATTTAGTGTTGCGGTTGGGAGCAGGGCCGGCGCCAGACCCTGCCAGACTATCTATCGCCCTAGCAAAGTTAGATTTTGGCGCCCCCCACCCCACCTCGAAATATCAATTTCAAAATTTATAAACAATAATTTTTTTCAAATCTGCGCCCCCTGAAATCAGCGCCCTAGGCTGCCACCTAGTTTGCCTATATGGTAGCGCCGGCCCTGGTTGGGAGCACAGATGGTTGATGAATGATGTCATCATCCCAGTTTTCACTTTGAGGGTTAGTGAAGACTTCCTCTCATTCTCGTAATCCACACCCGTGGATGCTATGGCCTCATTATCTCCTGCGGACTGAGGCTCCCACTCTTTATTCTGCCTCTCCAATTCTTTGTCCCAATTTTGTATATGTGGGACCACGGGTCTCTGTACTGGTAGTGGCTGTGGTGCTTGTCTCTGTGAAGGTGTTCTCACCATTAGCTTAACTTCACAGTTCTGCCTTAGCATCAGGTGAAGCAGGATCATTTTTCTTTTCACCTTCATTTTCTTCTCCTCTTCTAGCATAGTACTTTCTTCTACAGCCTCCATGGTTAGCTCGTCCAGGAATCGCCTGGCATACTCCAGGAGCATATGAAGCTCAATCACTTGGTTATTCTACTCATCTTGAATGTTGACGAGTGAACGCTGGGGTAGCCAGACTATCTATATATGTTGGATTAAAGATGTTTGCGCTCTTCCGAGCATGTACCTTTGATTTGTGCCTACATGATAGGCTATTTAATTGCTCCTAGGAGAAGGAATTGGAGACACTTCCCCCAGGCATTTATGTGCTCACGGAGCACATTTTAATTGTAGCCGTCAGGCAGTGGACCTAATAAAAGTCTTAACTGTCTGAACGGACTGCTTGTAGGCGAGTGGAAATAGACTCATCACACACGCAATTTATTCAGTCGTTACTACTTAGCTGCATTTAGGTATGTATGAGTGGGAATGGACCCATCACACACTCATATGTTTGGTACTGAGTTTCAGTGGCATCAAGGGCGTGCACTGCATACTAATTGTTTTTTTTATGTCCGGCCGTGGCAAGGGAGGAGAGGGCGGAAAGGCGGAACCAAGGTCACAGGTCGGTGCTCCCAGCCTTCAGGGTATCGGGTCTAATAGCCAGACTGGTCGGTTGGTCATTTCAATTAAAGTCGTGTTCGCTATTACGGGCATGTACGATTGGTTAATTTCCCGTTTGGGAATAATTAATTATTTTGAGACTGAAGGAATGTTGCCACTTCCCCAAACGTATTAATATACGTAGGAAGTGCTATTTGATAGTCCGATTTCGAGAGATTGATGTCTCACGGGACCCATGCTGAGTGGGAATGGTCCACACGCACTCAATTATGTTACATGTCTGGAGGTGGCAAAGGTGGATCGGACTCAATGGAAGGGATGCGCCCTACATCCAATATTGATTTTTTGTGCCCCAGTTTCCGATTAGTAAATGGCGTCGTTTGCCGTATTTATAATTTGGAAAATAATTTGTTTGTAGAATAAGATATAGATATAGATGGCATGATGAATCATCTTGTTTATTTAAGAGAGAAGTTATTTAATTGAATAATATTTTTGGTTTCTATTCTAATAATCAAAATTTCCGCCTTGTGTGGGGTGCCTGATGACTGCGATTTTGTCACCTTTTAGTTCTAATGTTTAAATTACATATTTCCTAATTATTTAATTTGGTGCCACCATGTGTTGCTGGTCTTGATGGATTTGGGTTTTTAGCCACTTTATAGGTCTAATTTTTGGTTATTACTCTAACTTTTAATCAGTTTATGAATCAATTTGTTGCCGCATTGTTCAGAGGGCCCTGATGGCTGGGATTTAACCCACTTATAATATCTAGGTTTATTGGCCAGTCTTAATTAGTGTATTTTAAGATGATGCATTATGCCTTAAGTAATGATAGGACAGGTATATGTTATTATGAACAATGGTTACTTAATTACCGATCACCTATTGCATTGCTTAATTAATTATACATTTGGACGACTCAGGGCGCCGAAGTGGGTGATACGTGCAGGTGCAGGATCTGCCCGCGCACTGGCGGTACTCGCCCCCTACTCGGGCTGTAAACCGTATGCTGTCCCCGCCCCCAATTCCCCACCCAGCTGCACTAATGCACAAACAGATGTTGTACGGATGAGCATTGATTAAGTCCTGCTTCTAAATCTGTCACCAAACTGCATTGTATATGTAACCACCCTTGGTGCCATAGTGGGTAATGGGTGTAGGTGTTGCATCGGCCAGCGCACTGACGGTACTCGCCCCTACTCGGGCTGTAAACCGTATACTACCTCCGCACCCACTTCCCCACCTGTTTCAACGCATGAAACTGGCTGATTGTGATTGGGCGAGTATCTAATTTTAATTATATATAGGACGTGTATGGATTGGGTTGGATTGAATTGAATTGGGTTGGGTTGGTTTGGGTTGGGTTATATTTTATTGATTTTGTCAATTTCCTTAAGGAAGATTAACATGGCATCATTTGTTTGATTGGGGCTTGGGTTAGTTTGGTATAGAAGTTCGGGGTAGGAAGATGACGAGTCAATCTTCTTTAACGTAGTGGCTAATATTTTTCTTTGATCGTCATATTTCGGGCATATGTTGAAAACATGCCGGAGGTCTTCATCATCAACGCAGTTGGGGCATTTTGCTCCAAATTCACAATTAGTCAAGACATATTTCCCCATACTGCTTGCAAGTAAGGTTTTTCCTGTATTGATTCGGTTAATGATCTGTTGATGATATTTGATATTGGGTTTAGGTTCTTTGGTTTTGCAAAATCACTGTTTTTTTAATCAAGTCCAGCGTACGTCCTTTGGGTTTGCCATTTAGAGGCGATTTTGTTAGTTATCATTGTGTATAACGCTGAAACGCTGTAACTGATGTGGGCTGGTTCTAGTTCGCTTAGTGCGTTCGTTTCTGCATGGTCGGCCTTGTCGTTACCTGGGATGTTTATATGCGATGAAACCCACATGAATTCTAAAATTTGGTCTTGTTTTTTCATGTTGTTGAGTAGGTTTCTTTTAGGTGGTTTTAACGATCACTTTGAGTTGTCTGTTTCCAGTGTTTTACGTTCACTAAGTGAGTCGCTTATTATTAATATGTTCTGAATTCTCTGTTGATATGCTGTCTTTACTGCTTCAAATATGGCCCAGAATTCTGCTGTGTATATTGAACATTTATCCGGAAGTCTGCTTCCTATTTCGTTTTTAAATTCCGGGATAGTGAGTGCTGCAGCAGTTCTATCTGGGTTGTTTGATTTATACCGATCTGTATATATTCTGACAAATAATGAATAAGAATTGTCTAATATAGTAAGGAGCTTTGATCATATTTCTAACAATATTCTTCTTTGGATCCGAAGGTTGCTGCTAAGGTGTTGATAATGGTATTTTTCCTTGACCATGGAGTAGGGTCTGGATATCGTATTAGTTCTGCACGAAGGCAGTCGAGTTGTAGGTCTTTACATAATGTCTGGATCATTTGCTGAAAAATAAGGTCTCGTTAGACGTGTGAAAGTCGCCTGTCTTTTGTAGAATGCCTCACAATGTTATTTGGGGGCTGGTTATATCCTATTTTTAAGGGGTTTTCATTCTTCTAGGAATTTTAATATATTATAGGATGTTAATTATATGTTAGGGTTTTTCAAGTCTATATCTGGAAATTGCTTTTTGTGCTTTTTGGAAATTAGTTCTTGCATGTTGGAATTTAGTGCAATCACTGAATACATGTTGCAGGTTTTCTACGGTGTGACAGTGGTAGCAGTTTATGTTTACAGGTTTGGGGCCTATGTATTTGCCAAAATTGCCTGCTAATTTGGTTTTACCAGTCATTATTAATTAATGTTTGGTCAACATTGTTACATTTGGGTTGTTTAATGGACCTGTTAACTGTTGTTAGGATGGAGTCTAGTTTTCTACCTTTAGTGGTAGAATGTCAGTGTTCCTGTCATTTTTTTTATTGATATAGGTTTTTATAAAGCATTGAGCTTTTGTGATGCTATTTCTAAGCGTGGCTAGGTTGGGGTCTCCTAACTTACTTTTTGCGACTTTATCAGCCTATTCATTGCCAGGGATTCCTGTATGTGATGGCACCCACATGAACTCGACTGTTTGATCTCTTGTGGATAATTTTTTGAGCATATGGAAGGCCCCATCAAGAAACAGCTGTCTTGAATTAGTGTTTCGGATTTTAATTGAATTTCTTACACTAAGGGGGTCGCTAATAACGACTGGTTTTTGGATGTAATTGTTTTGGATCCAATGTAGTCATTCAGTAATTGCCCAGAATTCATTAGTGTATATAGAGCAATGATATAATAACCTGGTTCCCATTTGGATGTTAAATTCAGGGATTTCTATTGCAGCTGCCGTTCAAGGTGGCTCAGCTGTTTTGGACACGTCTGTGTATATTTTAGTGAAACCAGAGTAAGTGTCCTGTATGTCATTTGCGATTATGGATTTTAGTTTATTTTATTGTTCAAATTTGTTTTCGTATTCTGTGACCATGGCGTTTACCCTTGGTTTGATTTGTGTCCAAGGGGTTTGGTCATGTGGTTTGATGTATTCTTCCTGTTGTTCAAGTATTGGAAGTTGTTCCCTAAGTTTTAGGATTACTTCGCCACCTGGTATGTTTAGAAATAGTTCGTGGCTAAAGGTGATGTTACATCTGCAAATGGCAATTTTAGTGGGATGCGTGTTTGGATGGTTAGCTAATCAAATGGAATATCTGCGTAATATTTCTTGTCGTCTCAGTTTTAGCTGTAGTTCCCCAGCGAGGACTTGAAGCTCGTCAGATGAGGTGGAGGGGGCTGTGCTTGTGCAAATGAGTAAGCTTTTCTTTGGATTGCATCTAGATTGTTTAGGAGTGGTTGTTTTGCTGAGTTATACACTTGACAACCGTAGTCTAATCTGGATCTTACAAGGGCTTTATATATGGTGAGTAAGGTTTCTTGGTTGGATCCCCATGTGGAACCTTTGATGTTTCTTAAGAGGTTTAAGTCTTTATTGCAGCTTTGTATAAGGATATCTATATGGTGTTCCCAGGTTAGGTGGCTGTCAAAATACATTCCTAGGAATCTTACTACCTTAACATATTTGATCAGTTGGTTTCGTAGATAGAGGTTAGGGTAGGCTAATTTGTTATTTCGTTTTGGGGTAAATATTATTGCTACAGTTTTTACATGTGATATTTTCAACCCCCATTTATCAGCCCATCTCCTTATGCTATCTAAACGTTTTTTATTTCTGTAATCACTGGTTTGATGGCGGAGTTTCCTGCTCCCAAGATGTCGCTGTCGTCGGCGAATTGAGAGATATTAACTTTAATGGAGGCTAGGTTACGGTCAATGTCGTTAATCATAAGATTGAAGAGTATTAGACTGAGTACGCTCCCTTGTGGTGTTCCATTTTCAAGGGAGAATTCTTTCGAGTGAGTGTTTCCTACTCTGGTTATAATTTTACGACCTGCTAGAAAGTTTGCAATCCAGTTAAACATGCACCCAGTAATTCCGAAGTTGTTGAGTTTTATAATAGTCCTTTTGTCCAGACTAGGTCAAAAGCTTTGTCTAGGTCAAGAAAGACCACTATGAGGTTTCTGTCTGTTTTTCTCATGGAGTTGAATGCTAGTTTAATGTCCGTTTCTAATCGTAGTAATTGGTCGGTGGTGGAGCGCTTGTTACGAAAGCCACATTGGTTTCCTGATAGCAGGTTGTTGCTTTCGAGGTGTTGTTTTATTTTGTTTGAGAGTATAGTTTCCACAAGTTTATATATATATATCTTACTGGTGAGAGAGATTGGTCGATATGATGTTATGTTGTTTGGATCTTTGCCTGGTTTGGGGATGGGAATAATGATGGCTTGTTTCCAGCTATTTGGTAGTTTTCCATTATTCCAGATTTGGTTGAGTAGCTTAATAATGGTTGTTGTTATATTGCTGCGGAGAGTTTTATATATTATATACCCGATTTGATCTTTTCCAGGTGATGTTTCTTTTTTTACCCTAACGCTATTTCCCATTCGTATAAGGTGATTTCGCTGTTTAAGTCCGAATCTTGGGTTCCCCTATCTTAAAATAAGTGTTGAAGGGTGTTTTCTGTCGTATTTCTTTGGTCCTGAAAATTTCTTGAATGGTTCTTGTCGCTGCTCATGTCGAAAAAGTGACTAGCAAGTATATCGGCCTTTTCTTGATTGGTGGTAGCACCTATTAGTTTGGGAGTATGTTGATTTTTCTCTAATAAATTCTATTTTATCCCAGACTTGTTTGGAATTAAATTTTAGATTTAATTTAGAGCAAATAGTTTGCAAGGAGTTTTCTTAACTAATTTTATGATGTGTTTTAGATTGTTTTCCTTATCTTTGTAGTGGGTGAAGTCTAAGGAGTTTCCTGTGTGTTTATATTTATTGAGTGCTTTTTTTTCCTTATGTGCTGTGCTGCACTCCACTAGGGTATTGATTTTTTAGTTGGGGATCTCGCAGTTTTTGTTAATGCATAAACTAGCTGTATTGTGGATGGATTTAATAATATTATCGTGGAATATGTTAGTATCTGGGTTTTCTAGATCTTTAATGTCTATAGTTGACAAGATATTTTTGAATTTATCCCAGTCTGCTTTGTCATATTTCCATCTAGGGGGGACTTCGATGGGGGTATGTTGAGTTGTAATTTGGATGGTGATGATGATGGGGAAGTGGTCACTGCCTAATGTATTTTCTTGGTCTACACACCGATTAGTTATTTGTGCAAGTTTGGGTGTGATTATGGTTAGGTCAATGGCTGAGAGGGAGCCATCCTCATGATTTAATCTGGTTTCTGATCCGTCGTTGAGGATGACTAGCTTATATTGTGTTTTTCAATCTTCGACCAGCTTTCCTCTTTTGTCATTCCTATTTTCGTGCATTGAAGTCACCACATATGATTAAGTTGTTTGTTGGATTTTTTGGTGATTTGGTGGTAGTTTACCTGTTGGTTATTGCCTCCTGGGTCACATATGTTTGTAATTTGAATAGTAGTTGTTCCAGTACTTATTAGGATAAATTGTATTTCAAGGGTGTTGTTGGGATCATTGGCAATTGAAACTGGTAGGGTTTCTGAGTTTGTAAACGTTTCTAATAAAATTATTGACAGGCCTCCTCTCCATTGTCCATTATTACGGTGTTTGAATATGCCTGATGAGTACCCTGGGATCTTAGGTAAACGTTTTAGGTTTTCTGATAGGTGTGTTTCTTGGAGGCAAATAATATCTGGTTTGTTGATTAATTTATTAATTTTAAAAAGTAGTTCTGGGAGGTTTTTAATTAATCCGCTACAGTTCCATTGCCAGATTATAAGTTCTTTTTTGGTTGTATTATCCATTGTTGGTGTTAGATGTTTCTGCTATATTGATGGTTAGGGGAGTAATTGCCAGTGTGGATTTGAAATGCTTAGTTATCATTGGGTTTCGTGTTGTTATTATGGTTGCTAGGTTAGGTTGGTTGTTGCTATCTAATTCGGAAAGTTCCTTTAGTATGTCTAAGAGGATGGGCCATGTTACTGTGGTTTTATTATCATTGGATGGTGGGTTTATTTTTTGGTTATAGCTAGAGTGGCTATAATGCTGATTTGGTTTAGGTTTTTCCTGTATTCGGTTTGTTTTTGTGATTGTGGAATATTGGTTGGTTGTGGGGGGGGGGGGGTAAGGAGGGGCAGTTGTGATTTGGGGGATCTGCTTAGTATAGTTTAATTTTGGCTATTTAGGGTTTCGCTAGCCTCCGGTTGTTTGGGGCTTGGCATTTTTATTTTGTTTACTATGTTTTCGGCTGCAAGTATGTACGATCTCAGGTGTTCATTAGAGTACGGATCATCATTTCTTTAATTGTGTAAGTACATTCTGCTTCTTTGGGGTGGGGAGGGACCCTGCAGTTAGGGCATTTTTGGTTATGTGAGTGACATGTCCTCTTGTGTTGGACACCACAGTGATGACATCTTTGTTTGTATCGACATTTGAGGACATAGTGTCCCCAATGTTTACATGTTGTGCAAAACCTAGATTTGTTAATAAAGGGTTCGAGTCTGTGTCTCACCCCGTATGGGCCTAGCTTGACCAATGGTGCTAGTGGTTCGGTGGATTCTAGTACAGCTTTGGAAGTGTTTTGTCTTTTGCAATTTTTAAGTCTATAGATTTTTTGGACTTTATTACCATTTGCGTTTCATTTTATGAATAATGTTTCATTGTTTAGATATTGTTGTGACCTTTGAGTGATAGTACTCCCTTAAAATTTGTTTGTGGGGTTTGTTTGGCAGGTTCATTACAGGGGTTTACTTTATTTGTTGGTTTGCTGGGTAGGTGCAGTTTTATAAGATGCGCGGTTGTGTGGGTTTTTTGCATCTGGTATTTTCTATTTTAATTTTACTGTGCCCTAAGTTTTAAATTTGTAGTAGTGTTTTTACTTGACTGTGTGTGCTGCAGTGGATGATTAAGTAGTTAGTTTTGGCCTTAATAGTCTAAACTGTCTCTGATGTACTCTTAGTAGGGCTGACATCTGCTTAGGTTTAACAGTTGGTCTGACTTGCTGCTGATGTATAGTGTGTGTTCTAGTGAGTGGAATTTCGGTTTGTTGTCTTGATGGTGTTGTGGGTGGATTGTCCCTGTGTTCTTGGTACCAATATGGTTAGGGTCTGTTTGAGGTTTGGGTTTCATGGGGCTCTTTCCTTTCCCTATGTATTTAAATTTTTCCCTGGTTTTCTCCTGAATAAGGGGTTGGTCAGATTTGTAAGGTGTTCTGGTGTTCTGTTTGGGATGGGTTTTACTTCCAAGGTGCGTCCCTGATAGTTCTGGGGTTTGGCAGTTGTGTATTACTTGTTTTTGTGGTTTTGGGTGGACACTGTTTGTTCAAGTTGGTTTTATTAATTGTGTTTTTGTGTTTTTGTGGGGGTGGGGGTGGAGTTATTGGTTTCTTGTGGCTATTCTTAGTGGGGATGTTGTCTGATTTAGTTGAGTTATTTCGTTTTTGTTGGAATTTATTTCCCTTTTTGCTTGTAATTCCTGATGGGCCAGGTCACGGGCTATCATGGAATTTTTCCTTTTGGGGTCTTGGGGTGGGTGTTGTCTTTACAATTTTTACTTTAGTTGCCCTATTTGTATTTTCAGTGTTTGGTAGTACTTGGTTTGGTTCTAGTTCAGCTGGTCTTTGTTATCGTTGTGGGGTTGTTTTGGGGTCTATGTTTGTTCCTAATTCTGGAGAGCTTGTAGTCATGGTAAAATCTCCGTAAATATTTTCATTTGATGACAGGGGGATAGTGTCATCTAGTTCTTCATATTTGTATGATGCATTTGGGTCTTTGAAGTAGACCGGCGAGAGTATGCATTCTGGGTTTTGCTTAGATTGAGTTACTTGTTTTGGGCTAGTGGGGGTCCTAATTGTGCAGTTTAGTGTCTTTTCTACTATTTGCTTAATGGACGGTTTTTTATATTGTTTAATATTGCCTATTGTTATTTGGGGGGAGGTACTAATGGTGCCCTGAGAATGGGGTTGAGGTTTTGTGGTATCCTGAGGCTGAGGGTTACAATTGGCCAAATGTTTTGTGGTGGTTTTTTGTTTCCTAGTTATGTCTTGCCTTTGGTTAAATGCGGTCTTGTTAATTCCAGATTTGTGAGACATTTTGTTGAGATAGTTCTGTTTTGGGTTTTTTTACTATTGTAAAATGAATGAAAAATGTTTCTATTTGTTTCTTTAATTAATTAGTTTTATTTTTAGTAGATAGTTTGGAGTTAGGTTTGTTAAAAGATAGCGATATCCTCTAATGGCAGAAAATCTATGCAGAGGTGTGTAAGAGCTGACAGACTTGCTAGGATTCTGCACAGGTGTTTACTAGTGTTTCCTCTTACCTGTTTTCGGAAGTTTTTTACACCTGAGAGGGGTTAGGCTTTAGCAGGGAAAGGTTGGAAAAATAGTGGTATAAGGAGGTGTTAGATTATCCGATAACCTTGAATCTTACAGTGTTTCTTCTTCGTGCTTAGAAATATGTAAGGACATGGTCCAGGTATATGCTAGTGTACGGAATAGCACCTGTTTTCGGAATAATCGGTAAGGGAAGAATATTGATTATTAAATGTTGATTATTATTTGATAGATTAGTAAGTAGCAATTAGCGTTATCTAATAACTGAGACTCTTGCAGGGATTTTTGGTGCTTAAAATATGCAAGGACTCGGTCCAAGTGTTCGCTAATATGGCACCTAGCACTGTGTTTTAGGATAATGGCGCCAAAGAAGAGTTATTGTGTTATGTAGTAAAGAAGAATAGAAGTGGAATGGAGTAGTTAAAAGTAATTAGCAAAGTATTACAGTTTAAAACGGCAAGGAATTATTATATACCCGCAAGATTAGTGAATGTTTTCAACCTTAATCTTTGTTTGGCGAGATTCCTTTGTTCCAAGTCCTTTGTCCTTTTTTCAGCTTGGCAGGCTTCAATTGTTGCTATGGTCTTCAGTTCCTTTGTTCCGGACTCCTGTTCTTCTTTTTCCCCTCTTGTTCTTCTTCCTTTCTTTATCCGAAGATGGTTCTCTACAGGTTCCTGCTAAACATAACACCTATCTCTTCAACAAGCACAGAAACGCACGTCGTGTGTATCGATAGCCCTGCTTGGAAATGAAAGGAATGATGATCAAGTGGATTGATAGCCAGACTAGTTAGTTAATTGGATTATAGATGCTTGCGCACAAATGTGCATGTGCCTCTGGTTTATTCCTGCACTGCATGATGATAATTGATCCTGAGGGAAGGAATCAGTGCCTCATCCCTCAGGCTTTTATGCCCTCAAAATGTGTTGTTAGTTTAGCCGTCAGCTAGCAAACATGATGTTTCATGCTAACTGAATGGAAGGCTGACACAAGTGGGAATAGACCCAACACGCACTTATAATATATAATATTTCTTCTTTACTTGATTGATGAGTGGGAATGGTACATACACTCAGTCTTTTTGAAGTGTGATTTGTTGGAACATTTATACGCGCATTGCATGCTACAACTGGTGTCGGGCTGAGGCAAGAAAGGAAAGGCGCAGGAAGGCTGATGCCTATCCACAGTATTCTAACTGTTTTACCTGACGGTTTGTTTGGATTTTATTGGGGGTGGGGGGGTTTTCAGGTCTTTTTGGGATAAGGCGGGTTTCTTTGCTGAATTACTCAGGTCACTTAGACGGATCAAAGTCGCCCGTCTTAACCGGTTACCTGACTGGCTTAGTTGGCTTAGTTAAATCCTATTTTTGAACCCTGTTGTTTCAAAGTATTTTAATATGTTATGATTTGTTCATTGTTTATTAGGATTTGCTGGGTATAGGAAGTCTGGATATGTATGGGGGATCCAATTTCTTTTTGAGCTCTTTGAAAGTTGTTTCTTGCTATCTGGAGTTTAGTGCAAACATTGAATACATGATTTAGGTCTTCTACAGTGTGACAATTGTAGCAGTTTATGTTTGCTGGTTTTGGACTTATGTATTTACCAAAACTGCCTGCTAATCTTGTTTTCCCTCTCATTATGCGGTTAATGATTTTTTGGTCTACACTATTACCCTTGCGTGATTTGATGGAACGGTCTACTGTTTTTAGGATTGAGTGCAGTTTCCTACCTTTAGGGGTGGAATTACAGTGTTCCTGCCTTTTTTTTGGTTAATATGTGCTGGATTGGGGTCTCCTAATTTAACTTTAGCGAATTTGTCTGCTTGTTCATTACCAGGGATTCCTATATTCGATGGCACTCACATAAACTCTACTATTTGGTTCCTTGGGGATAATTCTTTTAGCATATGGTAGGCCCTGGCAAGAAAGAGCTCTCTTGATCTAATGTTGCGATTTTTAATGGAGTTTATTACACTTAGAGAGTCGCTGACAGCTTTTGGGAGGTTATTGTCAGTGATCCGTTTGAGTAATTCAGTGATTGCCCAGAACTCTGTAGTGTAAATAGAGCAATGGTCTGGTAGTCTGGTTCCCATTTGGATGTTATATTCTGGGATAAATATTGCAGCTGCTGGTCTTGGTGGTTCAGTTGTTTTGGATCCGTCTGTGTAGACTTTAGTGAATCCAAGGTAGGTGGTTTGAATGTCATTTGCGATTGGTGTTTTTAGTTTGTTTCATGTTCCAATTTGTTTCCGTATTCGGTGGCCTTTGTGTTTGTCGTTGGGTTAGTTTGCAACCAAGGGGTTTGGTCAGGTGGTTTCGTGTAATTATTCCTGTTGCTCAAGGATTG
This sequence comes from Sinohyriopsis cumingii, assembly GCA_028554795.2. NCBI lineage: Eukaryota > Metazoa > Mollusca > Bivalvia > Unionida > Unionidae > Sinohyriopsis > Sinohyriopsis cumingii. The sequence goes on from CM068838.1 coordinate 41,874,960, forward strand.
GCAGTTTTTCCCATAGCTCTAGGACTAGTTTGCCGCCTGGTATATTTTGAACTAGTGTTTGTCTAAAAGTAATATTGCATCTGCTTATGGCTATTTCAGTCGGGTGTGTATTTGGATCGTTGGCTAAACGAACTGATTATCTGAGGAGCATTTCTTGTCTTCTCCGATTTAGCTGCATTTCCCCAGTGTGAACTTGGAGCTCGTCTAGTGAGGTAGAGGGCAGTGCGCCTGTGCACACGATTAGTGCTTTCCTCTGGATAGTGTCAAGTTTATGTAAAAGTGGTTGTTTTGCTGAGTGGTAAATTTGACAACCATAGTCCGATTTGGATCTTATAAGTGATTTATAGATTATAAGCAATGTTTCTTCGTTGGATCCCCATGTTGTTACTTTGAGAATTGTTAGTAGGTTTATATCCTTGCTGCAGCTTTGCATAAGTTGGTCTATGTGTTGGTTCCATGTTAAGTGGTTGTCAAAAAAAACATTCCTAGAAACCTTGCCACCTTAACATATTTAATTATATTAATGAAGATAAAGGTTGGGGTATTCTAGTTTGTTTTTTTTTCGTTTGGGGGAGAACACGATAGCTACTGTTTTTTCGAGCGAAATTTTAAATCCCCATTTATCTGCCTATTTCTCTATGTTATCTAAACTTTGCTGGATATCTTTAATAACTGGTTTACTGGCGGGGTTTCCTGCTCTCCAGATGCCGCTATCGATGGCAAATTGCGATAAGTTAACTTTGGTGTAGGCTATGGTTTGGTCTTGGTCATTAATCGTGGGATTGAAGAGCGTTGAGCTGAGTACACTCCCTTGGTGGTGGGGGGAGTGCCATTTTCAAGTGGATATTTTTCGGAGTGGGTGTTGACTATTCTTGTTATGATGTTACGACCTGTTAGAAAATTGTCAATCCAGTAAAACATTCGCAATCAATCCTTTAGTCCAGACCAGGTCAAAGGCTTTTTCTAAATAAATAAAAAAACGGCTATGATGTTTTTGTCGGTTATTCTCATGGAATACTATTTTAATATCCGCTTCTAGTCGGAATAATCAGTCGGTGGTGGAGCGTTTGTTTCGAAAGCCACATTGGTTTTCCGATAGCAGGTTGTTGCTTTCGAGATGATCTTTTAATCTGTTTGAGACTATGGTTTCCATTCATTTACAGATATTATTGGTGAGGGAAATTGGTCTATATGAATTTATGTTATTAGGGTCTTTGCCCGGTATAGGGATGGTGATAACTATGACTTGTTTCCAGCTGTTGGGTAGTTGTGCATTATCCAAATCGTGTTTAGTAGCTTAATAATGGCTGTTGTTATAATACTGGGGAGATTTCATATATTATGTACCCTATTTGATCTTTGCCAGGGGATGTTTCTTTTTTTTTTTTTTTGGAGCTAATTGCTATAACCCATTCATATAGTGTGATTTTGCTGTTTAAGTTCGAATCATGGGTTCCTAGGTCTTCTTGGAAGAGGTGGGGTTGTGATTTTTATACTTCCTTTCTATGATCTTGAAAAAAATTGTATGGTTATAGTTGCTGCTCATGTTGGAGAAATGACTGGCTGGCATATCGGCTTTTTCTTTATTGGTGGTAGCACCTCTTAATTTGGGAGTTGTGTCGGTTGTTTTTCCCCTAATGGCTTTAATTTTATCCCATACTTGTTTGGAATTTGAATTTAAGTTTAGTTTGGAGCAAAAGGACTGCCAGGATATGTCTTTAGCTAATTTTATGGGTTGTTTAAGTAATTTTTCTTTTTCTATGTAGTGGAGGAAGTCTATTGAGTCTTTTGTGTGTTTATATTTATTTAGGGGTCTTTATATTTTCCTTATGTGCTATTCTGCATTGATCACTCCACCGTGGTACTGTCTGTTTATGGATTTTGGGATGCTTAATTTGGCTGCATTGAGGATTGTACTTATTATATTATCATGGTAAATGTTAATACCTTGGTTTTCTAAGTTTATAGTGTTTATAGTAACTAACATGTCTTTAAACTGATCCCAGTTTGCATGGTCATATTTTTGTCTAAGGGGACTTCAATGGGGGTATGTTGAGGTTTTATTTGGAGGGTTATGATAATTGAAAAACGATCGCTACCTATTGAGTCTCCTTGACCTACACACCAATTCGTAATTTGTGCTATTTTAGGGGTGCTTATGGTTAGGTCTATGGCTGAGAGGGAACATCCTGAGGGTTTAGTATGTTTTTTGACCCGTTATTAAGGATGAATAGATTACATTGAGCTAACCATTCTTCGATTGTTTTTCTTCTTATTTCTTTCCTATTCCCCCTCCCCCCCCCCCAATAATTTACTTTGTGCATTGAAGTTTCCACAGATGACTAAGTTGTTGGAAGTGTTGTTGGTAATTTGGCTGTAGATGGTTAAGTTGACTGGGTGGTTGCTGCCTCCTGGATCGTATATATTCATAATTTGGATGTTTGTTGTGCCTGGACTTACTAATATGGATTGTATCTCTAAATTATTGCAATTACTTTGAGCAAGTTGAACTGGTAGTGTTTATTAATAAATTATAGCTTCCATAGTAAATATTGCCAGGCCGCCTCCCTTTTGACCATTGGAGCGGTGTTTCAATATACATGGTGAGTATCCTTGTATTTTAGGCAGGCGTTTTAGATTTTCAGTTAGGTGGATTTCTTGGAGGGAGATACTGTCCGGTTTGGTGGTTATGTTGTTATGTTTGTGTTGTAACTCAGGGAGATTTTTAATTAATCCCATACAGTTCCATTGCCAAATAGTGAGTTCATTTTTCCTTGTATTATCCATGGTGGGTGTTGTAGTTATCTACTATATTGGAGGCCCAGTGGTCTATCTGGCTGAGCATGGCCATAAGAGTAATCAGTATGGCTTGTGGGTCATGCGATTTATTGCTGTTTATTAGTTCCTTTATCATTTCCGTTATCACGGGTGTATTATCTTTGTTTGGATGGTTTGTGTTTATCTTGCTTTCAGGGAGGTTATGTGTTTGATCTGTTTTCTCTTGTAGGGGATTTGTTTGTGTGGTTACTTTATATAATTCGGTTTTGATTTTATTTTAGGGGTGGTGTTTTTGTGGGTTGGTATTTCTGCTAGGCCAAGGTTGTTTTGGTCGGTTGAATGTTTTGCTTATTTCAGTTTGTTTAAGTACTTGATTGGGTTTATTTGCTACAATCTTTGCTGCTGGGTATGTTAATTGTCTTCTGTTCATTAGTTCTATGATTAGGTTTTCTTTAGTTGTATATTTACATTCTGCTGCTATGGGTTGATGTGGTTCCCAACAATTTGGGCATTTAGGTTTATGGAAGTGACATGTACCTCTGTGTTGACCTCCACAGTGTTGGCATTTCGGTTTGAAGCGGCATTTTAGGGCATAGTGTCCTCAGTGTTGACAATGAGTGCAGAACCGGGTTTGTTGATAAAGGGTTCTTATCGGTGTCGCACTCCGGATGCGCCTAGTTTGATTAATGTAGGTAGTGGTTCTGTAGCTTCGATTACTGAATGAGAGGTTTCCTGACAGTTATAGTTTTGAGTCGGTATGTTTTTACGACCTGTGTTCCATTTACTTGAAGTTTTTTGAAGAGTGAGTCATTATCTAGGTCCTTGTTGTAGCCTTTTAGTGTTAAGACTTTTTTAAAATTGTTTTTGGGATTGGCTTGGGAGGATCAATCTCGGAGTTTGAGTTCAACTGAGGCTTTATGGGTGTTATATTAGAGGTAGTAGGGATGTTTGGTCGTTTTTGTACTCTGTGGTGTATGTTTACTTTAATTTTGATGGGCCCTATGTTTTTAAGTTGTAGAAATTTCTCCACTTGGTTGAAGATCCTACATTGGATTATCATAATAATTTGTCTTTGGTCTAATCAGTTTAAATTGTCCTTGGTGTGCTTTAGTAAGGGTTGTCATTATACTGTTTGTGCTCGAGTTAAGTAGTTGGCTGTTTCTGCTACTTATATAGAGAGTGTGTTCAATCGAGTGGAATTTTTTGGGTTCCAATACGGTTGGTGGTGGGGGTGGGTGAGTCGAGTTTTAGGATTCATTGGGCCCTTACCTTTTATTATGTATGTCTGATTATTTTAGGTTATTGTTGTATAGATTTTGCAGTTTCATCCTGTCTAGTTGAGTTGGTAGCTTGGGTTTTTTCTTTAGTGGAGGGGTTGGATTTTCTTTGGTAATTGGTGGTGCTTTAGGGTGGTCAGGTTTGGTGGTATAGTTTGGGGGGATATTGGGAGTTTATTCCCGTCTTGGTTATTATCCCTGATGGGCCAGATTGTTGGCTATTGTGAATACTCACTTTCGTAGTTATAGTTGATGATGGTTTTTGATGGTTTGTGTTTATGTTTTTGGGGGGTTCTTGAATTTTACTTTGTTCAGTTAGGTTGTGCAGTGGTATCTGAGCCTTTTATGTGCTTATGTATTGACTTGATGGGGGGGGGGAAGCTTGGGGTAGAGGTTCCATTGAAAAATTCGCTCCATGACATGGGAATAGTGTCATCGAGTTCTTCACGTTTGTATGATGCATTTGGGTCTTTAAAGTAGACTGGATATTCCATATATTCTGTGGTTTGGTTACTTTTGGTTGTATGTATGGGGCTGATTAGTGTCTTAATTACGCATTTCATGCATTTTTCAACTGCTTGTTGGATGTATTCGTTGTTGTAATGTTTAACATTGCCTAATTTAATGGGGTGGGGCTAGTGGTGCCCTGAGATTGCGGTTGCGGTTGGGGGTTACATTTGGCCTTTTGCTTGGCGAGTGTGTTTTGTTTCCTACTTAGGTTGTGTCTGTTGGTAAATGCAGCCTTTAGTTGCGACACTTTTTTATGGATAATTGATCTTGAATAATTAGAAATATGGATTGAGTTTAATTGTTGATTTTCTACTAGGTTAATTAATTTTGAAAGAGGCGTGTTAATAGGTAGAAAAGTAGAAAAGTTGGCGCAATTCTCTTTAAGGCAGAAAATCTATTTAGGGATTTGTGAGTGCTTACAAACTTACTAGGATTCTGCCCAGGTGTTTACTAGTGTGTTTCCTAGTACCTGTTTTTAGACCTTTTGGCCAGAGAAGGGTTATGTTTTAACAGGAAAAGAAGGGAAGAATAGTGGGATTTATAAATGTTAGTTTTTCCAATAACAATGAATCTTACAGTGATTTTCTTTTGAGCTTGAAAATGTATAAGGACCCGGTCCAGGTGTTTGCTAGTGTGTGTCCTAGCATCTGTTTTCGGAAAAAAGTGGTAAAGAAGGAGGATGTTCTATTATTTAGTTGTTAAGTGGAAGAATTAGGTAAGCAATTAGTAGCTGGCGTTATCTAGTAACCGAGAATCCGGTGCTTGAAAAGATGCATGGATTCGGTCCAAGTGTACGCTAGTATGAGACCTAGTACTTGTTTTATGATACTGGTGTCAAAGAGTGGTTAATTGTCATGTAGAAAGAAGGAAGGTTTAGAAAGGAATAGTTAATAATAATAATAATAATAATAATAATAATAATAATAGCAATAAAAGATCAGTTAAAAGAGCACCGAATGTTAAAGTACCCGTAGGTTTATTGTGAGAGTTTACCTAGTTCATGGATGGCATGAGGCGTATTCCTTTGTTCCAATTTTCTTTGTTCTTTTGTGTCTGTTGGCGGGCTTCCTTTTTTGCTCCTTTGTTCATTATAGCTGGAGGGGTTCCTGTTCTTCTCCTTCTTCTTCTTATTATTATTCTTTCCTTTATCTTTACTTGGTGATCCTTCTCTACGGGCTCCTGCTAAACATATCACTTCTCTCCGTAACTCACACAAAGTCGCACGTCTGTTTGTATCGATAGCTGTGCTTCGATTGTGTGTGATGGATGGATGTGATAGCCAGGCTATCTATCTACCTATTATTGAATTAACGAGGTGTGCGCACATTAAGTGCATGTACCTCGGATTTATGACCACACTGCAGCCTGTTAATTGTTCCTGAGGAAAGGAATCAGTGCCTCATCCCCCAGGCATTTATGTGCTCAGGGAGCACTGTTAATTTAGCCTCAGGCCGTGGGTCCATATAGGTCCCTAACTGCCTAAATGGAGGACTGACATACGTGGGAATGGACCCAACACACTCTCATGTTTTAGAAATAATAATCCGTTTCACTTGATGCGATGAGTGGCAATTGTGCTCAGTCACTCGTGTGTTTGTTCGGAAACATTTATGCGCGCATTATGTGCTGATAATTGGTGTCTGTCCGTGGCAAGGGATGTGAAGTGCGGGACGACAGGCTGCTGTCCGTTGTTTCCAGGTTGATCTAAGGTTCCGCTATGCAGGAATTGATAACCATACTGACGAAAGCTCCGCTTTATAACCCTGAAGCGTTGACGTGAATGAATACATCCCCTTACACAAAAACTAAAAATACCCACTCCACCATCAATAACATGGAGAGCGCGGACTTAAAAGTAACAGTCACGTTCCTTCAAACACGCTTCATTACCACTCATATAAAAAACATAAACTAGGGAAAGGAAGTGGTTATAGGCACACTTCTATCTCATCACTTACACACACACACACACACACACATACACACAATATAGTACAAGTCAGGGAAACGAAGTGTTTATAGTCACACATATTTTTACCTACAAACAAACACAAATACAGACACATATTTTGGAAATAGAATATTATTTATTTTCTATGTTTTAGGGCAGCCCTGAAAAGGGCTGTTTTATTTGGGGTTCTGGAATCTCTTATCGTCTTAGATTTCGTCCCCGTCTGGCTGCAGGCCTTCCCACAGGATACGGTCTGCTTCTACGGAAGGATAAGGAGAACTATTTTGTGTCCACTGGACAGTCCACAAAACCTAAGTGTGGATCCTAATGTTGCTGTTGCTGCTGCTCTCTCTGTTTCTGACGTCTAAACGTCTCGGTCCATTATTCTGGTTTCTTCTTAAATTTGTCTTTAAACACCTCTTCTGTCTGGTCTTGGGCTACTTGTAACATCCTGACATTTTCTATCTTTTCAGGCTTGGGTATCAGGTTTTGCCTCACACGATGTAAATTCATGTGGGCTTCATTCAGTTTAGCTAAATTAGAAGTCATCTTCATAAGTCGACGAGTCATCAATGGATGGTCAGACTGCTAGTTAGTTTGTTAAATTAACGTCGATTTCGCCCGTTAGGGCATGTTCGAAGATTTATTCCAGCACAGCTAGATATTTAATTACTCCTGGGGGAAGGAATTGGTACATCATCCCCCAGGCATTTATGTTTTCAAAGAACACTAATTAATTTGGCCATGACATCGTGGGACTAATTAGTCCCTAATGACCTGAATGTAGGGCCGTTATGAATGGGAATGAACCCAACACGCACTCATAATTGAAAAGTTGGAATTCAGTTGCGATTGAACGCACCAGGTGTAAACCCAAACGTATGCAACGTCCGCTACGATTGGTCGGCGGCAATAACGTCACATTAGAACGCCTGGTTGTAAGACGGATGGAAATGGTCCCAAAATCCGTCAAGTTACGATGTCCGAGTGAGGTCAGGAAAAAGGGACTCCGAAAGCCAGCCATGGATGTTGTGTACTCCCAGAAACACCAACCCGTACTTATTTCAAATCTATTCCAGTTTTGCTAATGAACAGTAAAAGAATACTATTAATGTGTTAGCCACCTGTGCAATTAGATAAAATTCAACAAGTCTAAAAACAATTCCTACTTCTTAATAAATCTATTTCTAGGACATAGTGTACGTAATAAAATGCCCTAATTGTCCTATTTAAATAATATGTCTAAGCGACATATAAAAAGGTTGGTCACTGTTAGGTCATAAAAGATTTTAAGTTTTTTATGTGCCAATCCAATGGATCAAGTTTGTTTCGAATATAGTTTTATCAAAGAGGGATACCAAGCCAAAATGGTTCCCTAAAGATAAGAGGCAATTTGAAGCCCTGAAAAGGGCTTTTGTTGTTATGTTCGCAGCCAGAAGGTGTGCTTGTGGTTCTCGAACTCCCAGGTGACAGCTGGAGTGTGCTTATCCTCATATTCTTTTGTGGGAAATGCCTCAATCCCACAGATAGTTGATAACCCAGTGGCGAGTTTCACAATGGTGATAGGCGGACAATTCTCATAGGCTTTCGGATAGTTATTTAGCGTACGCTGAGCAAACAGCCATTGTTGTGTGTTGGGCTGCTTCATTGGTTACATAAATCTCCAGGCCATGTAGTTGATTGAACGAATGAGATTTTTGGAATTTTTGATGTCGTTTAGGTTATCTTGACAACCCAACTTCGTGGCGCATTGCGCGACCGTATCTTCTTCTCTGTCCATATCCTTCCCTCCTTCCGCTCCTACCGTAGGTTTATCTGAGTGCTTTTCTTTTCTTGTTTGTAGCGGTTTCTCAGTCATGGTGGTAGCTTCCCTTGTGGATATGTCCATCAGCGTCCTTCCGTTTCTTTTTTCGCTGCTGAACTTTAGTCTGGGTAGAATTAGATGTTTTTCTAAGCTTTTGGGGTGCCTTTACCGGTTGTTGGTAACCTCGTATACCGCCTAAGTTAGAAGCAGGAGTAACGGAGTGGTTAGCCGCCTCGTTGTGGGCAGGTTTCCTTCTCTGATTACCTTTCCTATTGCTTTTCTTCCTTTTGGTAATACTAAAGCCTCCCTCTCCGATATTATGGTATACGCCCTCACTGGTAGAGTCCCAGACTAATAACAGTGTTGTTCTTCTTACTCCAGCTCTTAAACTCCATTTTGAAGCTAGAAATAAACAAATAGCCTTGCATGTTTTGTGTTGCAGTATTGATTTCCACCACTGTTGCTTCTTGCTCGGTCTCAACGTGAATATGGTCAGACCGATTGATTTATTACTTGGATTTACTGGAGACAGCATAGCTTTATATGGCTCAAGCGCGGACGCAATAGAAAACATCCTTACGGTTTATAGGGTAGGAACGGTATAGCTTATCTAATGGTGAGGGATAGATAGAACTCAGAGAGCACAGATAATGATAAAATAATTTTAAAACAAACCAGCAACACTTTTTCAAAAGATAACATTTGTTTTCAAACAACAATTGACACATAATATAACATCAATATATTTTTTTCAAACAAACTATTTTTAACAAGGTTTACAACGTCGTGAAATCAAGTTAGACTTCCACTGATGGAGCTCATTTGGCCATTGATATACACTACGTTTTGTACTAAAGACAAGATATATCCATAATTGTAAAAATCATCGATCTACTTTTCCTCGTTCCTAGACCAGTCACACAAAATTTGTCACTAAATGTTTATGCGATGATGAAGAAAATACACACAATATTGTCCACACCATGGAATCTGTGCCTTGTAATTTCATATTATTTATTCGTGTCGTCTGGGGATTTCTTCTCCTAAAGTCGATGATGTTGTCTTCCAAAGGTGGCAATCCATACGAATCAAAATACACCACACAGGCATCGTGGAGAAAGAAGACGGCTAACCAGTAAGTTCCTGGGAGATAACCGTCGTCCGTGTTGATGAAATAAGCTTGATGATCTTTAGGTTAGCGATGATGAAGTTCATATTTAACGCACACGACAGGATTCCAAGAAGCTGTGCACGAACCGTGTTTCAAAAGGTAATAAGGCGGATATTCACTCCGTACAGCAAATTCTTTCCTTGCAACTACATGTCAAAATGCAAACGCTCCATCAGTTTTAAACTACGTATTTGCAGGATTTTCTTTTAACGGTCGTCAAAGTCCACATTGTGAGGATCGTCAGCTGCTGTTAAGGCTTTGTCGTTAAACTTGTCCTCGCCTGCTGTGTCAGGTTTCCATACCACGCAAGCATCTAGATAAGTATTCGTGGCATCTTTCCCGTACACAAAGAGATTTTCCAGGTACGTTTGGTAAGGGCAAGTATCCATGCTACTGACAAGTTTGTTATTCAAGTACAAATCCACTCCGCTGAATAAGGAATGCATACAATTGTTGACGGTAACTACTCTATCTGTGTTGAAGGGCATGATGGTCACTTCCTTTATAGTCGATGACTCCCGAAGCGTCGATCCAAGAATCAAAACTGGGACGACATCCTTTCCAACGTACTTTGACTTCTTTAACACATCGTTTTCCCACTTTTCGGGTTTATCGTTCGAGAATGCTTTCGATGTCGTACACCACGTCTTCTGTTTTGGTCACGCGTTGTAACTTGGGCAAGTAAAAATTTCCTTTTAACACCGTTCATCTCTTCAAATTTATAGACGGTATGATGAAGGCCACGTGCTCGTCCGGTGACACGAAACAATTATGTGGTCCAGTTGGGTAAGTAACCTTTGTCGAAAGTGCATCTGGTTTTGCCAATGCGTACCCAATCTCCTGTCGTCAACACTTCACTTTCCTTGGGGACAGTCATAGTCGGGGACGTACCAAACAGAACCTCAAAGACCAGGTGCGGTAAGACGTCGATGTGTTTGAGAGTGTGTTGATGCATATAATATTTCCACATGCGTTCTTTCATGGTGCGTTGTAAATGTTCCATGATGCTGGCTTTCGTTTCGGGATTCTCGGTGGTGACAAAATGAAGGTCACGTTTCCTTAATTTTTTTTGGAAAGCTTGGTTAAAAAATTCGGTGCCTTTATCGGTTTGCCATCGAAGAGGATGACGACCACTTTGTTTCAACACCAGTATGAGGGCTCGCACTAACTCAGTGCTCGAATTGGAAGGCAATGGCACTACCCAGGCAAATTTGGAAAAGACGTCAATGACACAAAACAGATCTTTGTGCCACGATTGTAGGTAGCCAAATGAGAGACATCGGCTAAATAGGCTTGCCATTTATGGTCGCTGTCGACCACTTGGATTCGACTTCTAGGAAATTTTCGTCGAATGGGCTTGTGTAATGTGTACGTGACTTGTTCTTGTAACCATCGTTGTACTTGAGGTAAACGGACATTTTTGAGTCATGTTTTGACAGCACGATACAATTTCTGAACTTCTCCGTATTCCGCAGGATGGACTGGATGGTAGTAAATGCTGGCTAAAGCATTATCCATCAGGACTTGTTTTTAATATGTCACCTAATCTTCACGGATAATACTTTGGCTAGGGTGAGGTTGCGATGGTTTGGAAACGCCTCTACGTATTCGATTTTCCAAGGGAGTAGAAGTCGAGGGTAGTGAAGGTGGTGGGACATCTCGGTCAAATGGGGATTGGGAGGTAAATGCGGGTACGTTGTGCTTGCCAACAATGGAATTCCATCCGTCATTTGCAAGGCAATAAAGTCAGTTTTCGTCCTACAATTAAGATTACAAAGGTCAAGTCTGATATCTTTTGACGCCAGATGTCCCTTTTATCTTCTTGGTCCTTTTTATCTTAGACCCATGGGTAAAACACCTACCAGGAGTCCTTCTAGCATGGCTCCCGTTATTCTTTTGACAATGGAAACTGTAAGGAGTAAAAAATCCTCCGCGTTGCACCAACATCTTTTTCTTTTGACGAATGGAGATTTTCAAATGAATCATTTGGCAAAGAATGTATCTTTGCTTAGCGAAGCATTCTTTCTGGTGTTTAGATAAAGGTATCGTTCCTTCCAAAATATTCAGGCGACATTCGAACACGGTACCGATGACGTCTTTGTAGGATGGTTCAGTGGGTTGTTTTCACATGAGTGGATGGGCTTTGGACAGGACGGACAACATGGGCTAATATTTGGCTAAACGAGGAGGACGTCCTTTCCTTTTCTTTCCTTTGTTTTTTGCAAAAGAGAGGTGGTGTGCACTTTTTGTAGAGGACATCTTTTTGGTTCAGGAGCAATATACATGGAAGTCCATCGCTTGACATGCGTCCTTTTATCTTATTTTTTTGACTGGTGGTAATAGAGCAGTAATACAGCTAAGAAGCTGTAGCAACGAAACGGGCATTAAAAAATATTAACTTTCGGTTGCTCCTCTTTTTCTTCGGATGATGGGCCTTTTCTGGGGTAGAATTTGATGCTTGGCTAAGCATTGCTTCGGATGTGAAGGTCAAATGACGAGAGTGTCTTTTTCTTTTTCCTTTTCCTTTGTGAACAGGAGAACGACGATGGTGATGGTGTGCACCTAGTTTGGGTGTCATCATCTTTGTTCCGGAGCACAAAAACACTGATACCCATGGTTTTCCCCATGTCTTTTTTATAGTGGAATGCGTCACAACTGATTGTCGGTCCGTCGTATCATTTTCACGGCAGACATCACTCAACGTTGAGGGGTTCCCAATGGACTGATCGGGACAGTTCTTGCTTTGATAAATCCAGAAAACTCTCTCACATGCCCGATCTATCTTGGCCTTTGATTTTGGGGGCAGGTTCTTTATTATCAGCTATCTCAGCAATTAAAGAACAAGGAGGGTGTAACCGCTTGAGAAATTCCTGGCGACACGGGTTTCAATTTATTCATCAAGTTAGGAAAGAAGCGTGTCAAAATGGGTTTGACTGGAATGACGGAGAAGTGAAAGAACCCGTGGATACTGGAGACGCGGTCACCGTCACTGAAGGTCGTGGTTTGAGAATGTAAGGTTTTTTCGTAGACAAGGTTCTTCTCTTGCTGGTAGAAGCTGTTTTCTCTGGTCTTTTCTGGTGGCTTTCCCTTTTCCTGTTTTGGGGGACTTTTCTTTTTCTAGGGCTGTGACCTGGTCTTGACACCAATGCTCTTTTTCTTCTGGGTCCGTTTGGGACGGGAAATTACTTTTTTCTTGGAAATGACTTTGGGGACACTGGGATCTCATTTTAAGAGGGAGCGAATGATGTCACCTCCTAGAAAATCGCTACCTGCAGGTTTCAAAATGATTTTCTTTCTGGTTTGAGTGCCCATGCCAGGATATGCCAGTTCCATCCAGTTTACTTTGTTTCTATAACAAAAGCGTTGGGTTCAATGAATGATGTAAACGATGCTTTTCAGTAATTGACGGGTTGTCACCGTAAACTATTGTATGACTTCTCTGAGACTGGCTTCTAAGACACGAGCACGTATTTGTGAATTTTTTTTAGCGAATGATTCACGTACAAGGCACAAATCAATTTGACGTAAAGATGAGACTGAATGGACGTCATGTTGACGATGTGTTAGACTGACTCAAAACTGTCCGAGGATTTTATAGATTACAGGCCCTCCGTCTTGGCACCAGTAGTAAAACAGATGGGTACGAAATTGCAAAAAATCGGGGATACTTGGCTTTAAATCCAAGAGTAAATAGGCGTGAGGGGTTTGAGTGGCATCGTCATGCGCATGATTCAGCCAATACGTTCCTTACTGTTTTGTTAATACTTGCACTTGCAGTTTATCTCTAGGGCTTTAAAACAAGACCACCCAATGAGCATTAACACTGATGGTGCGATGGGCTTTACTTTGTTGAAACAAATTGTGGGTGATGTAAATGACACTCCGTTACGATGGCGTTCTTTACGCGTAAACCACAGTTTAATTTCTTCGTTTTCTCCTAATATGTCGTCAAAGATGACCAGATGAATTTTATTCGGGTCAGACACGATCCCGTCGTCTTCGCCAGGAATGCCTTCAACAAATACGATGGAATCGCCTTGATTTTCTCACAGTAGACTGTACGCCGGTTGCCAATCGTTGTAACACCACGCCATACGTTGAGGTGGACGATCCATCAAATGATTTTGATGTTCGATCAAACGTTTGACAACTTCGGTTTTGCTTTAACCGCTCGGTCCAACAATCAACATGTGAAAGGGATGACGAAGATACATGGCCTCCCAACTGACACGTTTAAATCTTCGTCGATGACTTTGGGAATGTCACGTTTGACACGAAGACAGACAAGACAATTGTTTTTATACTTTTATCAGGACACGTTTATTCACAAAAAATTGAAAATTGAACTCGAAAAACAAAAGTACATAAAAGACAAATTGCTAAGTACAGCGATAAAATGCACATCAAAACGATCAAAGTGGAATAAAAACAAGTCAATGTACAACATGTTTGGTGAAGAATGTGTGTTGTCCTAGGGACAGTTTGTAATGTTCTTAGAGTATACACTACTTGCTATAGTCACACAGCGTTCCTGCAGGAATGGCCTTTCGGGGATGTCCATGTCGATGACAGTCCTGTCCTGATCGGAGTGGTTTTCCTCGGTGTCGGATTCTTCTTCTGATAATGTGGCTAACAGAGTTTCAAAGTTACTTCTTTCACTGAACATCTGACTTATGATCACAAATATTGGGCATAGTTTGCCACTTCTTGTGTCTTTTTATTACAGTACCGTACCAAATTCGTTTAGTCACTAACTCACACACCATACGTTGCACAGAGGTGTCCTCTTGAACCAAGATTTGTTCATGTAAAAGATTTTGGTAATCCTCTAATTCCTCCGTTGGAATTCGGTGTACTATGGTCACCTTGTAAGTAGAACGAGTGGCATCCAAAACGTTATGAATTCCACGTGATTCATCAATCACTGACCAATGGAATACTTTGAAATGAATCAGTCCTCTTGTACCATTCAGGTACCAGTGGTTCCAACATTGGTGATGTACCTCATGCAATTGTTCTTTAAGTTGAACTTGTATTTTACTCTCGGTAAATGCGTTGTCTCAATTCCACAGGCAAACTACTAATGGTCTCCTGTAAAGTATCCACCAAGAGATTACTGAGGTAGTCCCACTAAAGATAGGTAGTGACTACGGAGACCATGTTCTAGGAAAGCCGAGTCTTTCTGCCCCTAAATGTAAAGTGACACACTGCAATCGAAGCACTTGACTTTCTCACCTTCGCCCAAGTAGATAAATCCGGCTATGTCTAATTCTTCGTGGGTAGGTCCTCCCAGATATTTAGGCCACTTTCCTTGGAAGGTTTGGAATTGACTTTCAAAGTCGCAGTATTAAGGCAAACGCACAGGGAACGAATATACGTCTTTCAAAGATTTATTTCAATGAGGGTACGGTGAAACCCGCAGTAGTTTGCTCAGGCAAGGATGACATCCGTAAGGTGGTAGCCGCGTGGTTTCACGTGGAGGATGGCATTGACAATGGAAACTAGTAAAATCATAAGGTGTATGATAACGAGTGTCATCGCTTTCGTATCCGTTAGGTTTCCCACGCACAACATCGTTTTCTATGATAGGTGTTGAAGTATTAGTAGTAGTCATAGCAAAGTTCCCATGATGTGGCACTGAATCGCTGAGATCACGGCGTACGGCATCCATGACATCGCAAGGCACAGCATCGCACTACACATGAGAATCACTGAACTTAAATGGTGTCTGTTTGGGAAAAAAAATCATCTTTCGCGCTTGGCAATGGTAGCCACAACCAACTCTCGATTTTGGACGTGTTCTCTTTTTATATGCTGACCAATATCGATGTGTCCGTAAGGTAAAGTAAGTGGTTGTGAAGCCGTACTCGCTTCTGTTATACAATTTGATACAGTTTTTCCAAAGGTCGACTGACAATTTTGGTATGTGCCTAACGTACAATTTTGTGCGGTTCGTACGTGGTCACTTTATCAAACAATCACCTTCCTTCGTTTTTCCTGATGTGGTTTAAAGTGGCGCCTTCCTGCTCCTAGTATTTCTCTTTGAATGTTTCTTGGTCTTCGGGAGTGTGGCACCAGGAAGGATAGCTGCTGGCTTCTTGTTTCAGTTTCCAAAAGGCACCCACGTAGTCTGCGAAGATGCATTTCTGAGTCTCGTCGCCCTTGTGGTACTGTTCTGTCTTAGGAAAGTGGTAAATTTCGTACACTTCTAACAATCGGTATCCCAGGTCCAGAGCTTTTATCAATTCCACGCTGACTCACGTTCCTGTCAAGGCACGTTCTTCTTGGGTGTCCTGACAAACATGGTCTTCGTTACAAGTTTTATCACAACTACAGCACAAGGGAAACATCAGTTTTCCTTGGCAATGGTAAAGTAAGACGGGATGGTACAAGTCCGTGGGAGGCAAGACTTTACATTTAATCAATCCTTCGTATTGTCGAATGTTTTCCAGGTCGACGTTTTCCGTCAGCAATTGTAGGTGCCCTGCAGGAAACTGAAAATATTTGCACACGTAAGGATACAGCAAACACACGTCTAGGTATTTGATTTATTCTCCTTTCTCGTCGTCGGCATGGTACACAAACAGCTGGAATTCGTCTATTCTCCATACAAACTGGCTCGCGGGTTTAAAGGGTCTACCAAGTTGTAACTTTCCACGGTACGTTTAAGCTCGGGATCGGTTTTCAAACGGTAATCGTACTCGTGTTACCACATATCCACCATTTGGTATCCTTGCTGTTCTAACTTTAAGCGACGCTGACAAGTGGCCTTGTACACGTCGTCCATGGTACGTTGTACTGTCCAGAGAAATTGTGAGCCATCACCGTGGCATAGCGATAGCAATCTCTGTAACGTTCGCTGTCCTCTTGGCTCCACGTTTCGACGATAGGGTCTATGGAACATTGGACAAACTTGGTCAGCGTGTTCAGCCTTCGAAAGATTATTTCACGTCCTCCAGGAACCGCTCAGGTGGCTTAGTAGTTAGAGCGTCCGCCTCGGAAGTGTAAGGTCGTGGGTTCAAACCCCGACCGAGTCATATGAAAGACTTACAAAAATGGTACTAACAGCTGCCTCGCTATGCGCTCAGCATTAAGAGGTTAGTGTGAAAATTGATCGGCCTGGTGTCAGGATAATGTGACTGGGTAGGACATCATGCTACATGTCTGAAGGATGATTCCCCAGTGCTAGACATCACTATAAACTTCCACACTGCAGCATCGTAGCGATATAACTTTAAAAAATTTAAAGCTACGTTAACAATCCTAATCACACAAACACACACACACATACCTCTCCAGGAAACA
Source organism: Sinohyriopsis cumingii (assembly GCA_028554795.2). NCBI lineage: Eukaryota > Metazoa > Mollusca > Bivalvia > Unionida > Unionidae > Sinohyriopsis > Sinohyriopsis cumingii. The sequence continues at coordinate 41,891,756 of CM068838.1, forward strand.
TGCTACAGTGGGGGCAATGGCAAAAGACAGGTTCTTGGATGCACTTCTCGCACGAGCCACATAGAAATTAAGGATATAAATGCCAGTCTGTTGCATGTATTCGAAATCGAAAAAGATGAAATTCCCTTTCTTCCTCTTCCTCTTGCGGGGTGGTGGTATTTTTTAATGTAGCATTTTTTTCCAAGTCCAAAATTTGGTGACAAGTGTGACATCGTTTCTTTCCTGGACATTGGTGTGTCTTGGAACTATTGGTACGTATGATTTCTCCACAGGCAGAACAACATTTCAGGAGATGACAAACACTTTTCCGCTGTGAACCTTGCGTCTTGAGATGTTGTTGGTAGCAGGCTGTGCTGAAATATGTTCGCTGAAAAGTAGGGCAGTGTACTCGTTCTTGATCCCTCACATTTCGATCCACAAAGCTTGTGTTGATCTCGATTGTATAGCCATAGTCACATTTCTCACAGTAGTAACTGTATCTCAGTAATCCTGTGATACTGGTAATGGCATCAAAATGTTCGTCGTGATGACAGACCTGACTGTATTTTCAGTCTTTTGACAATTTTGCCTCGAAACAACAGAGTTCCATACACTTCTTGAGGGTATACATTCAAGGTGTAGCGTGGAGCCAAGACGTCTTGCAATTTTTTATTTCAGGAAGCCACATGGTGTGTCTTTGGATAGGCAAGCTTGCTGTAACATTAGTTCTGCTTCATTTCGTTGTTTGGCCCGGTTTGATTTTTGAATAGTTTGCCAGGCTCTTGTCGATTCTACCGTGTCATTCTGCGCGGCATACGTTCGTTTCACCACGATGGAACGGGCTAAACAAGTCTTGTCTTGAGGGTCGTTAATTCGGACGTGTGTCGTTTTGGTGCTACGAATGTCGTCCACCAATAATACCTTTTTGCGTCCGGTCTCTTTGGGAAGAGAAACATGGGTCATGTGCAGTGTCGCTTTTTCATCGGTGATGTGAAACTTCTCTTTGGATTGCTGAACCTGTTCAATCTCGTCGATGACTTTGGAAGGTCTCAGTTCTGTCCGGCTGCTAAACTCGATCCAAACGGGTGACTTCAGACTGTCGTGATGAATGTAAAGTCTCAAGCGATCGTCTTTTTTTGGCTTTACATTGCCGTTTCATTGTAGTTAACAAAGAATCCTACACCTCAGTGATGAATCCCTCTGCTTTCTCCAGCGGTACGTATGACTTGAAATCTTTAAATTTCACCTTCTACGTGTAGGCTGTAGTTCTAAATTTTCTAGAGGGGTGTTTTTTAGTCTCTCGAATGTGGTAGTAGTTTTATTAAGGCTACTGGTGGTGGACTTGTTTTTGACTTAGACTCTCTGGGTCTAGATTCTGGCTCACTCATATAATATCCAAAATTGCTAACATGGATCTGGACCAAGACTTCAGCTAATGTGCGAGGCGATAGGTCAGGTTTCTGCCTCTTACTTTCTTCTCCTTTGTTCACGAAATGATGCGATCGTTTCATCTTGATTGCAAAATGTCAAATGACTACATTTTAAATGACATGGTCCCCTATACATTGGAGCCTCGTTAATCCGGACACATTCGTTCCCAGTGAATATGTCGGGATTAACGAGTTTTCCGGATAATTGAATCATGCAAATTTTTATTTTACGACGTCATCACACCGAATACATGTACATGTATATGCTACCTGTAAATGTACTGTATATTCAATAATGGTTGAAATAAATTAACGAATACGTATATTGACGGGTGTTTATTTCACATTATTATAATATGCGTTTGTGCATACAAGTACAGTACATACAAGTTTAGACAATTAACACATCGAACACATCACACTATGTACATGTACATGTATGTACTGTACATACATTTATTACGTCAGTTTCCTGAAGAAATATGTAACCATTCTTTGCCTCGATTCTTTAGAGGATCTATCTGCAATGATTATTGATAGTGGCCATAGATTCTCAAGGGCTTCACTATTGTGTTTTATGTCATCACTGGTGAATATTGCTGTGTGTGTTGTGATGTGATTTGGATTTTTAACGTAGCTTTAACAATGTTTCAGTCATATCGATACGATGTCTGCAATGTGGCAGTTTATAGTGATGTCTAGCACTGGAGCATCCACAAGTATCACAAAATCTACAGCATATTAAAACATTCGTTTTAATTTTCGGATATTAAAATTTATTCAAACTCTTGTGAAAAGTCTTACGGACTCCTAAATGAACAGCCAAGGGAATTTCATTGGCTAGATTAAGAATTTCCTCTCTCTCCAACTTCATAAGAACTAGCTGATTGTTCGCTGACCACTCGTTGATAGCGGGTATATTAAATAATCTCCACGTTCAACAACATACCTATGAAACTAACAGGACCTTTCGGGATCTTGTAACTATTCGATAACGAATGATTGTCTTTTGTTACCATGATAAGCATTGATACAATGGGTAACAAAAAGAGCATCACCGTGATCAAGATATGTTGTCTGTTTAATATTAGGAGCAAAGGTGACCTCTTAAAAAATATCAGCTAAAGGAATATTTTTTCCTGATCGAAATCATTCTCAATAATTCATTTTCCCACAGTAACTGCACAATCAGGATTTTGGTGTGGGATTTCATCCTCAAACTGATCAACCTCATGATCCAGAAAAGGCTTGTCAGTTGCAAGTGGTCATTGTGTAGTAAGAAACGAAAACCCTCAATAGATCAAGAATTCACTGCTACGACAGTCACTGGTTCTAGTGCCTAATTCACACAATGGAGATGAATATTAATAAAGCTCTACTCCCTACATTTGTATATGTATTTCTCTTATCATTCTCTCTCTCTCTCTCTCTCTCTCTCTTGTATCTGCATGACATTTTCTTCTTTCAGAATTTACATTTCATCTTTTCTTTCTTAGGCTGAGGCTTTCTTAATTCCAATTCCATCTGTGGATTTTCAACTGTAATTCCTTTAATCTCAGATTAAAATCAAAGACGGTGTTACTAATCAGACCCGAAACAATATCGCCAAGCATTTTCTTTCCCATCAAACACTGAATCAAAATATTCTTTATTTCTTGGTTTGATAAAGAAACTTTCAATATTTTGGGTCAATATTATGGGTCTTTATGTGGGTCAATATGTGGGTCAATATGTGGGTCAATATGTGGGTCAATATTGTGGGTCTATATGTGGATGAATATGTGGGTCAATATTATGGGTCTATATGTGGGTCAAGATGTGGGTCAATATGTGGGTCAATATTGTGGGTCAATATGTGGTTCAATATTGTGGGTCAATATTGTGGGTCAATATGTGGGTCAATATTGTGGGTCAATATGTGGGTCAGTATTGTGGGTCAATATAAGATTACGAGTTTATATGATTCTATGCCTATGCATCAAAATTCAGCATGGATTAGTCATTGTGGGGTAGCATGGAAACAGTTAGGTCACGATGGACAAGGATGCAAATTTCATACGAGAGATGTCACTATTGCGCCTTATCGAAACTGAACATTACTGATGACACAGTTGGGTCCTATGAAACTTAAGTCTGATTGGTCTGTATTGAGCCTTATCTAAATTTAGCAAAGGAATGGAACATATTGATACACAGACAAACCATAACTAATTACAGACATTCATTTACTCTTTAGCACAAAAAATTCTTGCTTACGCACCCACACCCTCAATTTCAATCCAACGTCAATCTTTACAAACTAATGCTATGAGGTATGTTATTTTACGATGGGATGACAAACATTCTTTCAAACAAAGTTTCGAAAACAATTAAATATATTGTTTACTTTTTAATGAGTAAATTATAGCATACATTCATATAATTATTGTTTCATATTTCATTTCTACATACTACTTTAACTAAACCATTTAGCTCAAGTTTCCTCAGTTTAAAGTCAGTCTGCCCTCCCCATCACTCGTGTGTTTGTTAAAAACAAGTTTAGGAACATATGGACAACTGAAAAATAATATTACTGGCAAATGCTTACGCATCACGTGACTTACAGGCACATTGCAGCTTGACGGACTTTCAGACCTAACATTTATCATCAATCCAATTACAGCAATACATCATATACAAATAATAATTAATCGTTTTTCAGCTTTTTGGCGTGAACTGTGAAGTATGCACTAAAACATAGCATTGAGTCAAACAGACGATGGGTCAGCATACATGAAATGATTTTACAATCATGATGTCTTGTGCTGATGATCAGGTGGTTATTTCTGACCAGGCGATAGGTCAAGTGTCCCGGTCAATGGGATCAACTGTAGCTATTGTCTATTTCACTAATAACAGTGATTGCGGTCAGTACCTTGTAAACTTAATGTACCTGTGAACAGTGTATGTGCGTAACGTGTGACGTTATTACCGTATAAAATAGTATATAAATAACAACAGTCATGAACAAGTGTTGCAGTCAGATCAGTATATATTCACGTTTTTCGAAGTAGATCAGTATATATTCACGTTTTTCGAAGTTTTAGGACTTATGTTCACCGAACTGCAAGGCGACGAATTACTTCAGTCTAGATTTTCTTCACGTATAGACAAGTGGTTTCTTTATCTAGAGCGTCAGTATTCAACCACTGAATTAAAATACTTTTGGACACAAATCTGGGTGAGTGGTAATAACGACATTGATTGTAATTAGTAATGGATAGAAGTTATTAATTGCTTATGTACTTGCACACTATGGGGGTAAAACGTATCTTACGTAGTTATAAACGTTTGAAGCTCAGTAGTATTCGAAGTTATTCAGTCAATGATAGAGGCCAATAGTATAGCTGCTCATATTTACTCAGATTCTTATATATATATATATATATATATATATATATATATATATATATATCCCAAAGTTTCAAAGACATCAAGGTTACTCAGGTACTCTTTGGAATGGGTTAATTTACCTCAGGTCTTTCAAATTGTTTTATTATAGGTTCTATTATAACTGTTAATAAATTAACCTAGCCATATTCATGATAAAGTTGCTTCCTGATGAGTTTGTTGGCTTAATTGCAATTTGCTGTTCTGAAGAACAATCGGCATTTAAAGTCATTTATTCAATTACTTTGAACTAAAATACAATATATATATATATATATATATATATATATATATATATATATATATATCGATAGATGTACAGCGGTGCCATATGAGATGTTTCATCGCTCAGACTCAACAAGATCCACAGTGACGAAAAGCCTGATAAATATTGACTGCTGATTGTATCAAACAGAAAATATTTCATGCTGTTAAGTGAAATAAAAAGAGCTGTTTCTATGGATACCATAAATTCACTATAACTACCATGTTATCCGCAGACGATGGAGCCGGAAACGTTACTCGAAGCCCAACTTATCATGACAGCGCTACGATTGAAAAAGTGTCTTCCGCAATTAATCTTTATGTACCTCCTTTACTCATTACTATCGGATTAATCTACAATATATTAATTATTACCATCATGCGCACAAGGTATTTCCGATCAATATCATATTCTGTTTACCTGACATCCGCTGCAGTCAACGATCTGGTAGGTCTTCTAGTGGCATTGCTGCCACATTGGCTGTACGTAAACTTTCCTTACATTTATTTAAGGACATATTCTTCTTACGGTATGTGCAAATTTTTTAATTTTTACGGCTGGGGAAACATAGACTTTGGGACTGTAATCACGTCTGCGATGATAGCAGAGAGAGGTACGGCCATTGTCTTTCCGCTAAAATCTGCCAGCATATGCACTAAAAAAGGGCCAGGAATATTGTAGGAATTATCATCGTAAGCGTGGTTATCAAAGATTTCCATTTCTTCTTCTCGTCTGGTATCGTACAAAAAGAACTGACGGAGAGATTTTGTGATTTTTATGTGTCAGACGAAGCATACCTGACGTTTTGGATTGATGTATGGCCCTGGATTCATTTAGTTTGTGTTTCTGTATGTTTCATCATCATTTTAGCAAGTAACTCAGTTATTATTCTCCAAGTGAGAAACTCACTTGCCGAAAATACAACACGTATACGAAGATTGCGCAAAATGGCGCCCATGTTAATTACAGAATCTGTGATATTAATATTGCTCACGTTTCCATTTACCATACATTTAACATGTGTCGCATTGAAATTAAGATACAACCCAGATGTTTACAAGGACTCTACCGTTATAGCATATGAAAAATTAATTTTTTATGTTACGTTTTATATGCTGTATTTTTGTAAGTGTGCAAATTTCTTTATATTATATCACTGGATCAAGTTTCCGGAAAGGATTGTCTCTCGTGTTTTCCATATGTTTTTCCAGGAAAACATTATGTACAGGTTCCCTCAGAAGCACTATCTATATAACTCCTGTATCTATCAGTAACAAAGACAAGTGACTTACCAGACATGTGTTTAAATTTCTATAAATATTATTAAGATAAAATATTGTTTATTATATTTTGCTTGCTCAAGTTTTATTGATATTTTTTCAAAATGTCACAAGAGTGTGGTAGGAGTCATATCCTATATAGGGGGACATACGTGGGAGGTTCCGCGGTGTTGAGGGCTGATGACGGTGACGAACGGAGGATTACACAAGTGGACTGGACGACTTCGTAACTAGAACCACTAACCTTGCACTTGATGATATTGATGTTGACTCTAACTGTATGCTAGTACATAATACGTGCTGCGTACAATGTACCATTTTATTCCTTACATAATTCTATTTTAAATTGATATCTTGCGGCATATCCATAACTCAGATCTCATGAAATTGCATGAGGTTATTTGATGAGGCAAAAATTCAAAAACAAAATGTTAACCTTTCCTGTGTAGGCAGTAAAATATAAGTACATATCATGAGCTGCGAACAATGTACCACTTTATTCCTTACTTAACTCATTTATTTAAAAAAAAATTATTTAAGTCTTTTGGTGTTTCCTTTGGTTAGATCTCTAAATTTGTATTAGGTTATCTGGTGAAGCAAACATTCGATAGTTAAATGTTAACCCTTCCTGCATAAGCAATGAAATATAATGACACTTTTGTGATTACATACATACATACATACATACATACATACATACATACATACAGTTTCAGAATACATGTTTAATATATTCCAATATTCTCCTAAATGATGTTTGGAAAACCAATTACGATACTCAGAAATGCCATTTTAACAATTCCAATGTACGATTACGATACTCAGAAATGTCATTTTAAGAAGTCCAATTTACCAATTACGGTACACAGATATGGCATTTTAACAATTCCATTCTACCGATCACGGTACTCAGAAATTACATGTTAACACTTCCAATGTACCGATTACGATACTCAGAAATGCCATTTTAACAGTTCCAATGTACCAATTACGGTACTCATAAATGCCGTTTTACGAATTCCAATGTACCGATTACATTACTCAGAAATGCCATTTTAAAAGTTCCAATGGACCGATTACGATACTCCGAAATTACATTTATCATATCCAATGTATCGATTACGATATTCAGAAATGCCATTTAATAAATTACAATGTACTGATTACGATACTCAGAAATGCCACTTTACCACTTTGGTAACTGAAGCAAAATAAAACATATTGCCCACTTCTGTCCAAATGTCCCAAGTGAGATATGTTTGTGTGTGGTGTTGCAGTTCTATTGTCTGAAAGAAAGAAACAGCAAGAGGCAAAATCAAAAAGCTTAGTAAAATTAACTATAATTTACTTATGTAAGTTACACAACGAACCTTTAAGAGGATCTTACACTGTTATGACTCTATGATCTTAAACTAAGTAACATAAAAAGTGCTAAAACCAGCAAGATTTGTAAAATTCAACGAATAATTTAGTTCCCTAGAATGCAAGGTAAAAATTGGATACAAACTTACAGTATTGGGAACTAAATCCCAAATATTTCTAAAAGTTCAATCATAAGACCAAAAGTATAGAATATTCTGAATGAGTTCCAGTCGAGTTCCGTACGAATTTCACTTTTGATTGTATTATTGTGCCGCTAATCCGAAATGTGCTATTATGCCGACCGTCTTGAAGTATCACAATATTATAATCCAAACTGTCCTAGAATTAATTTGCAATAATTCCAAAATAGCGATTTAGTCTGCAAAATCTGAGCATTTTGTAATTCCTGTGAATAATTTGTAAAATAATATATATCCTCTCAAATATAAACCCATACACAACAAAATTTATTCCTGAAAAGACTGATGTTATAGTAAGAATGAGCAACTTATGTTTACCTCTCCCTTGTAGAAAAACTAAGTGACAATATGAGAAAAAGAGTGAGGTACAAAAGTTCATTTTTATAACTCTCTAAGTTGTCAACACAGATTCAAGTAAACATATTTTCTTCCAGTAATGATGATCTAAAATCATACAGATCTATTAGCAATATGTTATGTCAACGACACATTTTTCCATAGCTCTAGTAACTGCACAATCAGGATTTTATTGTGGGATTTCATTCTCAAATTGATCAACCTCATGAACCAAACAAGGCTTGTCAGTTGCAAGTTGTCATTGCATAGTACGAACCGAAAACCCTCAATAGATCAAGAAATCACTGCTCTGAGAGTCACTGGTTCTTGTGCCTAATTCACATAATGGAGACGAATATTAATAAAGCTCTACTCCCTACATTTGTATATGTATTTCTCTTATTATTCTCTCTCTCTGTCTATTTGTTGCATCTGCATGACATTTTCTTCTTTCAGAATTTACATTTCTTCTTTTCTTTCTTAGGCTGAGGCTTTTTTAATTCCAATTCCATCTGTGGATTTTCAACTGTAATTCCTTTAATCTCAGATTAAAATCAAAGACAGTTTTACTAATCAGACCTGAAACAATATCGCCATCATTTTCTTTCCCATCAAATACCAAATCAAATTATTCTTTATTTCTTGGTTTGATAAAGAAACTTTTAATATTGTGGGTCAATATGTGCATACAGATGTGGGTCAATAGTGTGGGTCAATATGTGCATACAGATGTGGGTCAATATTGTAGGTCTATATGTGGGTCTCAGTATTGGTCTGTACTGTGCCTTGTCTAACTGTAGCAAGGGAATGGAACATATTGATACACAGACAAGCCATAACTTATTACAGACATTGATTCACTCTTTAGCACAAATATTGTTGCTTACACACCCATAACCTCACTTTCAATCCAACGTCAGTACTTACAAACTAATGATATGAGGTATGATATTTTATGATAGGATGTCAAACACTCTGTCAAACAAAGTTTCGAAAACAATTCAGTTATTGAACATTATCGAAAATATTAAAATAAAGGTCGTTTTTATAGCAATTATTGTAAAGTCTGAAATCAAGTGCATAGAGATTCTTGAGAGAAGCAAAATCAAATTATTCATGTAATAAAGTTGAAGTTAAAAGCCCAAAGAAATTGTGCCTGAAGATAACGTTGATCATTTAGAGTTGTGAGTCAACGGATAATGCCATTATTGTACTGGATATTAAAGACAGCAACAGCCATAGTTCCTATGATATTGCAAATGATTTAATTATATTGCAATATTCTTCACTAATATTGAATCTAATTCTTTGGAAACAATTTTCACAACCTTTAAATACATTTACGACATACTGAAGTTGTTTAATGTTTAATGAAAGGAATGTTCACAATAATACACTTCAACTGGTCATTAAGAATTTCTTAAAACAATAACTTAAAGTTATTCACTGGAGATGATATTTTTCCAGAAAAAGTTGACCTGAATCATTCTTTCGTAAACACCAGATGTTGCTTTGATTCCTGACCTTGTTTCAGAATTTTTAGCAACCTTCGTTAACAATATATGCTTGATTTTAAAATGATTGGTTTTAGAAAGGGTCATTTGTGGTGTGCGTGACATAAACACGATCACATGACCCCCTTTCGATTTGGCAATTCCCGTTTGCCATTACTGCCCATTTGTTAGTTTTAATAGAGAGAGAGAGAGAGAGAGAGAGATTCCTCAGTTTTGGGCTTTTTACACTGATGCCAAGTTATTTTGTTGTAGCCAGATTTTGAGTTATAATTTTCTTCAGATCCGTTGGATTTCGAAAGGATTATTTCTTCTTTTCCCTGGAAATATTTTGAGGAGTGCTCACACAGAAATTTCGGAAAGTCATTGCTTCCAAATTTAATTTGGATTTCCAGCACCGGAGTGTCATTATTTGTATTTATACAAGGAACTGTAGATAAGCAAAATATTGACTACAGCATACGTTCTCGTCATCCATCTTGGATTTTCCATCAGGATTCGAACTTGAAATTATTAGAACATTTATTACTAGGACTTTTGCAATTTAATTCTTTGATTATTTTTAGACTTTTTTCTTCTCCTTTTTTCCTTTTACATAATTTTTGCAGGGAAATAAATTATTTGTTAAATTTTAAAAAGCTTGTTGTTTTTACTCTTTCTGTGTTACTGTTTATTCGAGCCTAAACACGTAACACTCTATGCACAAAAGCATAGTGGGGATTAGCCAACAATCACAGGCCTGTTAGTATACTCACTATTGACCAAGACTATAAAAAGTACAGCCTATGTTCAACTTTTTAAACACTACAACTCGTGATAACAACTTACTTTATAAATTTTAGGGGATTGTATTTCTTCATGTTTAATACGTCTGTTTGATCTTATCAAGTACAAACGCCAGCACCAAAAGGTCTCTACATTTGAACGATCATTCTTAACTTTAAAAACAAAAGCTTTGCAAACGATGAATAATGCAATACTATGAAATAAATCGCTAGGATTACGAGTTACAAACGCTTAATGATTTGAATCATATATATAAAAATAGACAACACCTTGTTACTAAAGAAGCTAGACATTTAACAATATTGAGCGTGTACCCCAAGGTTGTATGTTAAGACCTGTTATATTCTAATGTTATGTTACGCGAATGATATTGTAACTAGCATAGCACAGTCTGTAAGCTTTCGTTATATGCAGATGAAAATGATGTCATGTTTTCACAGTAGGATCCTGGTTTCGTTACCTAACTTTTAGGAAAGGACTAGAATCATACAGTCTTAGCTCACTGACAACAAACTATTATTTAGGTAAGACAGAATGTATCCTGATTAGCTCGAAACGATAATTAAATAAAAAGATCAGTTTTCCAGATAGCCTGTTATGGTCACATAATCATTGTTGTAAAGAGTACTAAATACGTTGGTCTGCAAATAGATAAAAATATTTTCTACTTTAATACGCTAAAAATTTCGACTGCTCCTGTATTTCGCAGTATGCCAGAATTGATAAAACGTTTCAAAATCAAATTACAAATTGCTCATAAAACATATTCAAATATTTATTAGTAACCTTTAATCTGGATGAAACATTAGACACCTTAAACCTGACAGTGTCGAAATGCTTAGAATAGCTGTTATAGTAAATCAGTGAACAATATTTTTAATTAGCAAAGTCCATCTTATTTCAGACAAAAATTTGTAAAACTAATTGATCATCACCATTTGACACTAGGAAGAGTGAATTTAATTATATCATGACATGTGTTAGTAGTGTAGTCTTGGTTATTATTTTCTCCAAAGCCATAAATGACTGCAACCTAGTATCAAAGTGAATTAAAACCTTTCACGCGCATTTATCGGTAAGTGAAACCTGCTTTTAAGCCGTACCTATCAGAATACAATAAATCAGGAGAACATACGTAAGTGATATTTTATTAGAATTTGTATGTCACTAGAATAAATTGGTGTTTAGTGATACTTTGTAATTCTGAAATCAGTATTTTAAAATTAATGACACTTAATCTTCAATTTTGTTCAATATATGATTCTGATTTGCAAGATATACCCTGCTCCAAAATCTTCATCCCCTAGACCCCTATAAGCATTGCAAGCTTTCATGTATCGACTTTAGTGGATCACATTTTGTATGTATGTATGTATGTATGTATGTACTGTTAAGTATCTATGGTTACAAATTAACAGATAAAGCAATACCAACAAGTTTTGTAAATCTCAGCTTTAATTATCAATTTTATAAAGTGAAACTTTAAAATGAACTTATAGTATTATGAATTCAATCAAAAATAATCCTATAACAGTTCTTTCAAAGTCAAAAAAAATTAAATGTTCCGTATAAATTTCAGATCTGCAAATGTACTGGTCCGCCAAGAATCGTGACATTATCAAAACGACCTCGTCCAGAATTCCTTTGATGACTCACAACACTTCCAATATCATATAAGTACTTTCTGTTTCCACGGAATACTTCCAACAAACGTTTTCCTCTCAAATAATATCTGAATACAACATAAAATGCGGCCACAGACTTGATGTTACAACAAGAACACAATAAATAAGAATGACAAAACTGCTTAGTCCGAGCAACTTATACACGGACAATAACACTAAACATTCATATTTTCACTACCAAGTGAAAAGTTTCAAATTTCCAACATCGTAAAAGAAACCACATGATTTAAGTCAAATAATGGGAACTAATGTAATTCTGCTAAGAAACCATCTGGTAGACCTATCTAATGGGAAAGAAATCCACCGCTTGGAAACATATTTACTAATAATTGTATTATTATAAACTGTCAGCACATACGCAAGCATCTATTTATAGATCGTATACAGTTTTATGACGGTAACATTTGTAAACCGACCCTATGCATTATATCCAAAGCCAACTATAGATAACCAATAATATTTAGTCACGAATAAGAATTACAAAAATTATAGATATACATATGGTCGAGAAGAGGGATGGGGCAATCTGAGATGTAACAATAGTCTCCCTCACCCCACTATTACTGGGACTTCTGCATTCTTTGAGAGCAATTTGTATTAATGTCCTGATAAGAATTTTCTTAAATGCAGAACGTTTTAATATTTGATCTCACTGTGGTATTGAGATTCAAGTGAGATGCATTTATTTACCATTCGTGTTTCGTGACAGTTCGTTACCATCCATGTTTCGTGACAGTTCATTACCATCCATGTTTCGTGACAGTTCGTTACCCTCCAGGAAAGAAACAGTCTATTTTCTATTTATAAGCTGGTATGAACCAGTTTCAGTATAAGATCTATAATAGGTTTGTCTGACTCTTATTTCTTGATAATGAACTGATGCGTCCGAAAGTTTGGTCATTAGGAACTAAACACATGTTCGCTATGCATATTATTTTCATTATGTTCGTACCAAATTTGACCTTAATATAATGTATTTTGATCGTGGCGTTCATACATAGTAATACCATGATCATGGCGTTCATACATAGTAATACCATGATCATGGCATTCATACATAGTAATGCCATGATTATGGCGTTCATACATAGTAATACAATGATCATTGAGTTCATACATAGTAATACAATGATCATTGCGTTCATACATTGTAATGCCATGATCATGGCGTTCATACATAGTAATGCCAAGATCATGGCGTTCATACATAGTAATACCATGATCATGGCGTTGATACATAGTAATACCATGAACATAGCATTTATACATAGTAATGCCATGAACATGGCGTTGATACATAGTAATACCATGATCATAGCATTCATACATAGTAATACCATGATCAGCATATTTGTACATATTAATAATATGATCATTATGTTCATACAATGATTCTGATGTTCTTTCATATTATTATTATAATCATGATGAAATACAAATCATTACTATTCTCATGATTTTCATGCACATGAATGCCATGATTATGATGTTATTTCATATTAAAACAACGATAATTGTGTTCATATTATATTAATACTACAATCCATCTATACTTCATTTCAAGAGTACCAAAACTTATCCTCCACTTTGATTGAATTACTCGACACATTACGAGTTTTTTTTTTACTGAATTACTCGATACATTACGAGGCTTTTGGTTCCATTTCTCGATTCATTACGTGCCATTTCGTCCTAGTACTCGATACATTACGAGGCTTTTGGTTCCATTTCTCGATTCATTACGTGACATTTCGTCCTAGTACTCGATACATTACGAGGCTTTTGGTTCCATTTCTCGATTCATTACGTGCCATTTCGTCCTAGTACTCGATACATTACGAGGCTTTTGGTTCCATTTCTCGATTCATTACGTGACATTTCGTCCTAGTACTCGGTACATCTACGAGGCTATTGGTTGAATTTATTTCCGTGAATTGCATTATATTTTGAAAGCAGAACTGTTTGTTATAGCTAGAATTAATTCGTACTTCAGTACCAGAGATGACGTTTAATACTGCATGAATAAACCCACTCCAAATGAAAGATTTCTCTTCTTTCAAGTAAATAATTGGATATAAAATTGAAGCTCTCCGTTAAGAATGAACCAGCAGAACATTATCATGAATTGTGTTTCACTTGCTTCACCAATATAGTATATAATAATTCATACACTTGCTGGAGTAGCTAAGAAAGAAAAATAGTCTATTACAACAGTTGGTCTAAGCATAAGTGATAAATGTTAATGCACATATGAAATTGCATGACCTTAGATTCAACAGGGTCGTGTAGACAGAGCAATTTAGGGTGCCTGGTATGTTAGGTTTGTGTTGATATATCTATCTATCTATCTATCTATCTATCTATCTATCTATCCTTCCATCCATCCATCCATCCATCCATCCATCCATCGATAGATAGATAGATAGAGAGATAGATCTGAAAAAGTATGTAAAGATGTCTATAATAGACACTATAAAACCTTGTCTAACTGAAAAAAGATACCTATGGTAGCGACTTTGAAATCCATTTCTGACTGAAAAAGGATGTCTCTGGTAGACACTACAAAACCCTGTCTGATTGATAAAGGATGTATATGGTAAAACCTATAAAACCCTGTCTGATTGATCAAGGATGTATATGGTAAAACCTACAAAACCCTGTCTGATTGATAAAGGATGTATATGGTAAAACCTATAAAACCCTGTCTGACTGACAAAGGATGTCCATGTCAGACACGTTAAAGTCCATATCTGACTGAAAAAGAATATCCCTGGCAAACTTTATAAAAGCTATGTCTAAATGAAGAAATCGTTCTTCGATAGACCCGAGCAGTCCATAAAACAAAAAAGATATATTTAATTGAAATTAATATTAGTTTTCTTGTAGAGCATTATTTTGAGTTAATATTGATGTTTTCTGTAAGCCTCCGGACTAGAGCAGATATCACAAGTTGGCAGTTAATCGCATGGTCGCAGTTGGGTATATGACTTTGGTTTAAGGGCTGAACATTACTGAATTACCGATGATGATAAAACGCCACTGTGGCCAACGTTTTTCAGCGTTTGTAATTTCGACGCTGGTGAAACAGCAGAAGGACCAACATTGATTTACTGTTGTAATACCGACTTAGGGATGGATGCGCTGACAGAAGGTTCGACGAACTTTTTCAAACTTAATATTTTTACCTGGAAAAATAAAACCACATTACTCGCCTTAAAACCAGAGCTGTAGAACCACTAACTGACTGTCTGAACGGTTCAATATGTGGTCTTTTTTATGCTTGAAATTTCTTCAGCAGTTATTGGAATATTTTCAAAGTTTTTCCATGTAAGTAGATTTGTACTCATCAATTTAAAATTTTCTATTTACATATATCTGAGAATCAAATTCGATACAGAAATTACAATAAAGTTCATTTAAATTAGACGGCATGGTTTATATTGAAGCACAGCATGTCCTGAATAGTTACATTATACGATTTTTATACAAGATTTGTAATTAGACCTAACTAATGTTAAATATATTCTTTACGAAATTGTTGTTGGGTTTATTTAGGATTAAATCAGCTGGGGTAGGATATTTAATTTGAACATTACACATTGCGACTCGTATATAATGTGAGGTGCCTGTCAAACATCTTTTTGTTCATTTGCATTTATTTTGGCCGACATTGGTCCATAAATTCGCCTGATTGGTCAACATAAAATTATGACGTTGGGTAGACGTTGGTTCACCAATGTGCATATGTGAACTAACACTGGCCCAACATGTAGCCAATGTGTAAAATGACGTTGGGCAACGTCATTTTTTCATGATGTGATGACGTTGACTCAACGTTGGTGTGCTATCTAGGTCATATTTATGGATGCAAGGGGCATTTTCTTGCAATAAATTAATCCTTCAACAGCCCGACTAAAATAACAATTCTCAAAGTAAAGTACATCTATAATGTCAAAGGTGTAAATATTGTTCATGTGACCTGCCAAGTCAATGGAAGCTCATAGAAAAAGAAGTTTACTCAGCAACACCAAATTTACACATGCGTTTTGTGCCCGAAGATATTCGACACAAAGCTATGGAAGTACTTAATTTTGTGAAAATTTTGAATAACTCTGGGTACTAAACAACTAGTGCATCTAAAAGGTTGCAATGCAGACAGGTTTTTTTTTTTTAATGGATATTCTACTTGCCTTGAAAGCAGGGTCTCTACTGCCATGTTGCCAAGGTCTGCTTCATGGCCGACAAATTGGCATTTCGATGTTAAGATATTATGGGATACGACTTTTTCAGCCATTATTCATTAGTGAAAGAAATGAGTTTATTTTGTGATTTAGTTGTTTCGGCTATTGTTGTTCCTGAAACGGATGCGAGTAAGGTTCATTACACAACTGAAATCCGTTTCAAACAGTTCACAAGCCCGAAAAACCTAAATCACAAATACACTCATATGTTTCAGAATTAAACAATAATAGCCGAAATAGTCGTATGAAGGCATTATCTTTAACAATGTGATATCTTTTAATCTAGAAAACCCGTTCCAGCAACATATGCATATAGTGAAAGAAAGGGGAAATGATATCAAAAAAAGAGACTAGATTCGCGTAGTGTGCACGATTGATTTACATCACGGGAGACAGGTAAACTATTAAAGCATCATTTTGTTCGGCATCAGGCTACGAGAGATCGTCCAGTATTGTCGGGCACACGATTTTATTTAGGTGGCAATCTAGTTTCGTATTTTGCATTAGATTTTACAGAAAAAGAATTTTCCAGGTTTTCCTCACTGTTTTTTTTAATAGCTATTAAAATACCTTTTATATCTTTTGTATTATTAAATGGAATGGTACTTCACTTTATTTTGTTGTATGATTGATATTTGTAAGTTGGGTTATAGAGTATACAGCTTGGCCTTATTTCAGATTGCATCTATAAAAATACTGCCAGTTCTGCTAGGTCAATGTCACTTCCTGGACTTCGAAGTGTATTTTTTATATAAAAGAACTCGTAACATTCTTTTCACATTTTATATCTTTGGTAACCCATTCATTTCACTTTCAGATGTTGTTATTGTCTAATCTGGCGAAATGCATGTTCCCTATTTAAATAACTGTTAAATTTAGTGTACTTCAGACTAATTCAGGGTGATATTTTAGCACATGGGAGCAGCCATTTTAGTTAGCTGTGTGCATTGATCATGTGAAATTTCCACTTGTATAACAGCGAAAGAAATTTCAGCCACAGCACGTACAGCAACATTCTCTCCATTGTGCATGTTGCAAATGCAAACAACTTTACCTTATAGTTGTAATTCTGTTAGAAGTTCATAATATATTAGAGCGTATTATGCTTTGTTGCTTTGCTGCTTTGCTGCCAATACGGTTATCCTCTATGTTTCTATTCGAGAAAGACAATCAAACAAGGTAGTATTAGTTAGCTTCCGAAAATTAAAAACAGCCCTAAAGTACTCAGTATTTAAAATGAACAAATTTTCTAAGACAAATACTAGCACTTGACACAATGGCGATGTAATCTTATTCTATGTAAAGGAAGCTGAATAACACTGATGATTTCCAAGCAAACATTGGTATTTTCATATAATAATAATAATAATAATAAGCAAGAAGTGGCTAATATATATTTGATCGTTGTGTGAGTATAGATAGCACTACAAACCTGTATGCATTGTTAAGTATATTTGATTTAATTTATATTTGATTTGATTTAATTGTTTGTTTGTTAGTTTTAATTGTTTTATTCCATTACATGTTATAGTGTAATTTTGTTTCATGGTATTTGACATTTTCCATGAATTAGTTTGACCTGACTGTGTTTCTTTTCTTTCGTAAACACCTATTACTAGAACTTTGTATCTTAATGCTGACATAATTCCTGACCTTGATTCAGAATTAGTAATAGTTGGAGTAAACAACTTTACGAGACTTTAAACATGTGAATAGCCTCTATTTCGAAATTTTGGTTTAACCGGAATTGTGCAGTAATCAGATTTAATTGTGATGTATTAAGAAATAATTTTAGTCGGTCTTTTAAACACTTACACGTCAAGGTGTGTGTTTTTCTTGTGACCAGTTTGAGTTGAAATTCTATTTTATGGAATTATCAATTTTTTCCCTGGTGAATATTTAAGTGCTCGTACAGAATTCTTGGCCAAAGACATTTATTGGAAATTGTATTCGGATTCAAACACCGGAATATTATTTTATGTGGTTCCACAAGGAACTATTGACAAGTCAATACTGGCTTCCATTTTGGATTTTCGTCGGGACTCGAAACTCAAATTCATTAGAACATTTTATTAATTGTACTTCTAACTTTTAATTATTGGATTATTCTCGGATTATTTTTGGATGTGATCCTTAAAAGCGTAAGTTCTTTTTCTCATGTTTACCTTGTTTTTTCTAGGGAAATAAATCATTTGTTTAATTTTACAAAGCTTGTTGTTTTCATTTGTTCTTGTTACTGTTTAAGAGAGCCTAAACATGTAAAAGCATATGCTTGTTAATCTAGTCCAATCATCCTGTTGAAGCCTTTTCAATCTGACCCCTGTCTGGCCCTATTCACCACACCTCCCAACGCAACAGTTCTTGTTTTTGATTTGCTCTTTGTATATTTTATTTTAATCCTATTTTCATTCGTGTTTTTCTTTGGTTTACCTGTTTCTTTGATTTAGCAACAAGTTTAAGAAAAACATCATCAGTAGATCACATCCTATTTTCAACCGTCCTTGCTAAAACAGAACCTAACCTACTTTCTTCGTCATTTTGTTTATTTTAAAAATACGCAAAAACTGCAATTAATGTCTTCTCGATCTATTTCTTCTATACGTGGACATACATGTACGTAAATCGTGACGTCATCGTCACGCTTTCAGATTGTTCATATACTAATGTCCTCATTAACAGTTCAGTTAATCCGGCTTATCTACTCCATCTTTAGGAACTGCATTTCTGCGCTGATGGTCTATATTTTTTGTAGGTAAAGTTGTATTAATTTTCATTAACAAGGCACTTAATGTGTTACATCTCAATAAAAATGTGACCTGAGTTCTCAAAAATCGTTAAGTGTCAGGTTTAAGATCATCAGCATATGGTGGGGGTCACAGAGTACATGTGAGCCAATTCATTGTAAATAGATTTTAGTAACCGCATTGCGCCAACGTGGAAACTTACCTGGTAGAGTAAGGAAACCTTAAAGTCATAATTAAAAATACATGACAGATACTTTTTTAGGAAAAGGAAATATGTGGGAATGATTTCGGTATAAAACACGAGTCGCACTCGCAAGATTTGAAAGGATTGCCTAATTCCTTGTAAGCTAGTGGTCTCTATGGCATGTTTGAATACTTGTAAAGGTATGCCTAATTCCTTACAAGCTAGTGATCTCTATGGCATGTTTGAATACATATAAAGGTATGCCTAATTCCTTACAAGCTAGTGATCTCTATGTCATGTTTGAATACATATAAAGGTATGCCTAATTCATTTTAAGCTAGTG
This sequence comes from Sinohyriopsis cumingii, assembly GCA_028554795.2. Classification (NCBI taxonomy): domain Eukaryota; kingdom Metazoa; phylum Mollusca; class Bivalvia; order Unionida; family Unionidae; genus Sinohyriopsis; species Sinohyriopsis cumingii. The sequence goes on from CM068838.1 coordinate 41,911,531, forward strand.
ATCTCTGTGGCATGTTTGAATACGTATAAAGGTATGCCTAATTCCTTGTAAGCTAGTGGTCTCTATGGCATGTTTGAATACATATAAAGGTATGCCTAATTCCTTACAAGCTAGTGATCTCTATGGCATGTTTGAATACATATAAAGGTATGCCTAATTCATTTTAAGCTAATGGTCTCTATGGCATGTTTGAATACAAATAAATTGAAATTGTTTAATCTTATATCTTAGACAGTGTTATATACAGATTCTCATTTCGGTAGTGTGTGTTGCCCAACAATGTTCAATACAGACATCAATTAAGGTAGTGTGTGTGTGTGTATTTGTGTGTGTGTGTGTGTGTGTGTGTGTGTCCCAACCGTATTCAAAACAGAATTCCATTAAGGTAGAATCTGTTTCCCATCTTTGTTTATTACAGACGCCCGTTGCGGTAGTGTGTGTGTGTGTGTGTGTGTGTGTGTGTGTGCCAACAGCGTCCAATACAGACGTCCATTAAGGATTAAGGTAGTGTGTGTAGCCCAACAATGTTCAATATCGACATCCATTACGGTACTGTCTGTAGTTCATCAGTGTTCAATAGAGACGACAAATGCGGTACTGTATGTGGCCTAAGGGTGTTTAATACAGATTTCCATTAATAAAGTGTGTATGGCTCAGTAGTGTTCAATACAAACGTCTATTATGGTAGTGTGTTTGCCCAACACTTTTCAAAATAGACTTCCATTACGGTAGTGTCTGTGGCCCAATACAGTTGTCCATTACGGTAGTGTATGTGGCCCAACAGTATTTAATATAGACTGCCGTTCCGGTAGTCTGTGTGTCGATACAATGATCAATGCAGACATCCATTACGACAGTGTGTGTGGCACAACAGTGTTCAATACAGACATGGATTACGGTGGTGTGCGGGGCCCAACAGTGTTCAGTACAAACGTCCATCACGGTAGTGTGTGTTTGGCCCGGCAGCCTTCAATACAGACGTTAATTAGGGTAGATGGTGTGACCTAACAGTGTTCCATTCAGACATCCATTCCGGTAGTGTATGATACCCGCCAAAATCGAACTTCCATTCGGAAACCTATGTGTATTTATCATCCTTACGGTGATATTTCTATAACAAATAAAATACAAGAGTTTTAAGAGTATGTAACATATGCATAGCAACATACATGCACGTGATATTGAAGTATTCTACACATACATACACGTGTTATTTAAGTATTATTCACATACATGCACGTGTTCTTGATGTATTCTTCACATACATGCACGTGTGCTTGAAGTAATCGTCTAATATTTATTTCCAGCAGAAGAAGTTCAAGTTCATATAACATTAAGCTGTATCAATGCTTTTCACAAAATTGGATGGAGACTACATTTCGCTCCGTGAATTTAATCACATAAGAAGAAAATTTAAAGGGTGGGGGAAACAAAATAACCCAGCTTTTAAATTATATCACCCTTGGAAATGAATCGCTGAGTTACAATAAAGGCAAGTGTCGATTGCAGTGGGATAAATTTGCAATGAATGGAATTTATAAAGCGTACGATATATGTTTATAATCTGAGATTATAATTTGTTTAATGTAACTGTAAACCCGTAGGCTAAAAGCGCAGCGTTGTCAGCAGCGACGTATTTAACAAATATTAGATAATTCAGACGGTCTTATGGGAGTTGTTGGGCCGGCCAGTCACCCGGTTAACATTGTGACTAATGAGTATCGCACCTGTTCGAGTGTAAAGCATCCATCAGTGTATATATTCCGGCACACTGCGTGTAACGTCTATACATGAGCAGACCTGGTGGTCAATCTCATATTTATGATAAGGTGACTCAAAACGGATAATGAAGGAATTTAATGTGCGAGGTATAATATCCGAAATTATTTACTGTACGATGTATAATTTCGAAGTTTTTCATTGGCATCGTGGCTGCTTAGCAATTGTCTCAGAAGATCATTTTCGTCTTACCAACAGTGTATATCCATATGTATTCAACTGTGCTATTGATGGAGAAGTAACTAGTATTTGAAATGGATGTATGGAGAAGTGACTAGGTTTATAATGGATATATGGACAAGTTACTAACATTCAGAATGGATGTATCTTAGTTGTGCACAAGTTGATATATGGATAAGTGACTAGTATTTATAATGGATATATGGAAAAATTACTAGTATTCAAAATATGGACAATTTACTAGTATTTGAAATTGATGTACCTTATTTTGCATAAGTTATCTGTATTTGAAATGGATGCACGGACAAGTTAATAGTATTTAAAATGCATATATGGACAAGTTACTAGTAATCAAAATGATGTATGGAGAAGTTACTAGTATTTGAAATGGATGTACCTTTTTACGACACGGGAGGTTCCTTTTGAGGCTTTATACAGGCATTCACCATTGGTGCTGGACAAGACAATAGCAGTACAAACGACAAAGTACTTGAGATCTAGGTCACATAAGGCCCGTGAGGTGAAGGAGAGTCAATAATATCAATCGTTTCGAATCCCATATTCAACATTTTCTTCTAGCTTCAAATTATTCTAAGTTTTGTTTGTTGCTTTAGTTGTTTACCTTTTTGCACCAAGATCGGCATTTAAAATCAGCGCTTCCTATGTACTGCATTTAGGATAAAAAGTATAATATTTTAATCCGTGCTTTTTATAAACAACACTAAATATCTTCTTTCAGATTCCACATGCCATGATGATGAAAGTTGTCATAAGTTCTGACTACTGCTTATAATGGGATAACAAAGTTTCGTTGGTGCTTTATGTGCGAAAAACATGTTGATATGGACAGAATAAATTCGATATGACAACTATATTATCCATAGACGTTGGAGCCAGTAACGTTACTAAGAACTCAGATAGCGATGACTGCGTTGACACTGAGAACATGTCTTCCGCAATTAATCTGTATGTACCTCCTTTACTGATTATTCTGGGAGCCGTGTGCAATACATTAGTTATTATCACCATGCGCACAAAGTATTTCCGATCGCTATCTACTTCCGTTTACCTGTCATCTGGAGCTCTAAACGATATAGCTGGTCTTCTAGTTGAATTAATACCACACTGGTTGTACTTAAACTTTCCTGACATATTTGTCCGGACTGATATTTCTCACGATATGTGCAAATTTTTTAATTTCTACGGGTGGGCAAATGCAGACCTTGGGATTATAATTACAACCGCCATGATAGCAGAGAGAGCTACTGCCATAGTCATCCCGCTAAAATCTGCCACCAGATGTACGAGAAAAAGAGCAAGAATTATTGTTGGACTTATCATTATAATTGTCATCATCAAAGATTTCCATTTCTTAATCTCATCTGATATCGTACCAATAGGACAGACAGAGAGATTGTGTGACGTTTCTATGGCAGAAGAAACATACCAGACTTTTTGGCTTGAAGTTTGGCCCTACCTCCATCTATTTTATCTTTCTGTGTGTTTTGTTATCATCGTCATCAGTAACTCGGTTATAATTCATCAAGTCACAAACTCTCTCGCGGAACAGATATCAGGACTACAAAGATGGAGACATCTAGCGCCCATGTTAATTGGAGAATCTCTTATAGTAGTGTTGCTCACTTTTCCAATGGCCATATATTTATCAGGACTTGCACTGAAACTTAGATACAACCCTAATATGTACGAAAACTATGCCATAAAAGCAAATGATAAATTAACTTTCTCCGTGACTTTCTATATGCTGTATTCTAACAAGTGTGTTAACTTCTTTCTTTATTATGTTACTGGATCACGTTTCCGGCAAGGGATATCACTCGTACTTTCCGCATGTTTTTGCAGGAAAACAGAATGTACAGGTTCCCACAGAAATAATATCTATATAATTCCCGTATCTATCAGTAACACAAGACAAATGACTTGTCAGACGTATTTTTGAATTCCATGAATATTCTTAATATAAATTATTTTGTACTGTAACTTGCTTGCTTACGTTTATATTTATTGCAGGGGTTGGTTTGCATATCTTGTGATTGGGGTAAGGGTAAAATCATGTATGATAACATATAGGGGAGAGAGGAGTGTAGCTGTGGTGAGTGTTAGTGGTGGTGGAGAATGGAGGATTACGCAGATGGATTGTTCTGCTACGTATAGGAGCCACTAATCTTACGAGTTATACTATAGTTAATAGAACCTAATAGTATACAATTACAGAGCACGTGCTGCTTCCAGTGTTTTTTTTTTCTTATAAAATTCTTTATTGCTGCATATGTTTTAAGTTAGGTTGCATATACTGAGATCAAATCTAATGAAAACGTATAAGGTTACTTTGTTAGATGATAACAAAGTACATAAATTGACAATGAAACAGTATTACACTATCGCGATTGTCTGCGTACACGAAGATAGTTTTTCTCACTGACTACATGTGTAATATATTTTGAACTTTTCTAATTGTCGTAAATACTGCACATCAAACGTTTGTATATTTTGTATACTGGTTACAATACGCAAAAAATAGGTCAATGTCACTTCCTGGACTTCAGAGTGTATTTTTTTATATATAAAAAAAATCGTAACATTCTTTTTACATTTTATATCTTTGGTAACCCATTCATTTCATTTTCAGATGTTGTTATTGTCTAATCTGGCAAAATGCATGTTCCCTATTTAAATATTTGTTAAAGATAGTGTACTTCAGACTAATTCAGGGTGATTTTTTAGCACATGGAAGCAGCCATTTTAGTTAGCTGTGTGCATAGATCATGTGAAATTTCCACAAGTACAATATCCAAAGAAATGTCAGTCACAGTACATCAAAGTAACATAGAGGTATGCCAATATTCTCTCCACTGTGCATGTTGCAAATGCAAACAACTTCACCTTACACTTGTCATTCTCTTAGAAGTTCATAATATATGTAGAGCGTCCATTTAGAGCGTATTATGCTTTGCTGCCAATACGGTTATCCTCTATGTTTCTATTCGAGAAAGACAATCAAACAAGACAGTACTAGTTAGCTTCCGAAAATGAAGAACAGCCCTAAGGTACTCAGTATTTTTGTAAATTTCTTCCGTGACAAAGTACAAACCATTAGAGATAAGCTTGACACCACAATTTCAATTGACTCGTCGTCACCATACAGTTGGGATACAGAATTTAAGCGGCAACCATTAGCAGCATTTTAACCTGTCTCTATGGATTTCGTACGTACAATCCTGATGAAGAGTGCACCAAAGTCATGTGAACTTGATCCAATTCCAACATCACTGCTGCTTGAGTGCGTAGATCCAGTATTGCCTTCACTAACTGATGTTATTAATACCTCTCTCATCACGGGAATCCCCATCATTTTTCAAAACTGCCATTGTAAAGCCTCTGCTGAAGAAATCAACCCTAGACCATAACGACTTAAAGAACTACCGCCCAGTTTCTAATCTCCCATTCATATCAAAAATCTTATAAAAGGTTGTTCTATCCCAGCTTATATCTCATCTGAATTCAAACAGTCTTTTTAGCAATGTACAATCTGCATATCGCCCTTGCCACAGTACTGAAACTACTCTTCTAAAAGTAGTTAATGACATTCTTTCTGCGTTGGATAGCGGAAGGATTACAGTCCTCACCCTCCTTGATTTGTCTGCAGCATTTGACACAATAGACCATGATATATTACTTCATCGTCTCCAGCATGTGTTTGGCATTCATGATACAGCCTTACCGTGGTTCAAGTCCTACTTGGTCAACAGGACACAAACTGTATCTGCAAATGGAATACACTCCAGCCCAGTTGATTTATGTTGTTGTTTTCCACAGGGGTCTGTTGTTGGACCTGTTCTCTTCATTCTATACACTCAGTCGCTCTCAAATGTCATAGATCATCATCCAGTGTCTCACAAACTGTACGCTGATGACATCCAAATATACAAATCTAGCCATCCAACTGAAGTTGATGCTACCGTCCAAGGTGTAGAGAGGTGCATTTCTGATGTGAAATTATGGATGACATGTAACAAGCTGCAGATGAATGATGATAAAACTGAGGCCATTCTGATCACAACATAAAGACTTTCTCATTCACATCCTTTTCCTCAAACAATAAATACCAGCAACACCAACATTAAATTCACACAATCAGTACGAAACCTAGGTGTTACTCTGGACAGTACTCTCACATTGCACCAACATGTCATGAACATATGCAAGGCTGCATATCTTGAGCTGAGACGCATCAGCTCAATTCGCAAATATCTTTCAGTTGGTGCCACTAAAACAATTGTGTGTTCATTAGTACTTTCAAGACTGGACTATTGTAACTCAATTATGTCTGGTTCATCTCGTTATCTGCTCCAGAAACTTCAAAAAGTTCAAAACACAACTGCTCGGATCATACTTAGAATACCACGATCAGAGCACACCTCCCCGCTGCTCTGTACCTTACACTGGCTATCCATTCGATCCAGAATCAAACACAAAATTTGTTCTCTGTGATACGTTTTACTGTCGGACTCTAGTCCAACATACGTATCCGACCTCACCCATGTGTACACACCAACAAAATACTTACGCTCCTCTTCTGACAATCGTATACTCATTATTCCCACTATAAAAACAAAGTCGTATGGACAGCGTTCTTTTGCATACCAGGGACCAGCAACATGGAATTAATTGCCCACCTAACGTAGACACAAAGACACAGTGATCCCACTCAAGAGTGCTCTCAAAACTCACTTATTTCGACTGCAAGAACAAACTTAAAGACCTAATAATGTTTCCTACCTTAAATATTCTCAGCATGTTTTTTTATGTTTTCTAATTTCAGCGTGTTTGTTTTTGCAATCATATCATTATATGTTTTTTATCTTATAGGTATTGTCTCATGTTGTAAAGCGCTTAGAGCTTCTAAAGATTAAGCGCTATACAAAGTCCTCATTATTATAATTATTATTATTATTATTATTATTATTATTATTATTATTATTATTATTATTTAAAATGAACGAAATTGCTTAGGAAAACACTAGCACTTGACACAGTGGCGACTGGTCGCAGTGGGTGGCAACCAATGTAGTCATATTCTATGTAAAGGAAGCTGAATAACACTGATTATTTCCAAGCAAACTTTTGCATTTTCATATAATAATAATAATAATAATAATAATAATAATAATAATAAGTAGAAAGTGGCTACTAGATATTTGATCGTTGTGTGAGCATATATGGCACTACAAACCTGTATGCATTGTTATGAATATTTGATTTAATTTATATTTGATTTGATTTAATTGTTTGTTTGTTAGTTTTAATTTATGTTATAGTGTAATTCTGTTTAATGGAATTTGACATTTTCCAGAAATTAGTTTGACCTGACTGTGTTTTTATTTTCGCTAACACCTATTATTAGAACTTTGTATCTTAATGCTGACATAGTTCCTGACCTTGATTTAGAATTAGTAAGATTACAGGAATTGTGCAGTAGTCAGATTTTAATAGTAGTGAATAGGGATACACTAGGGACTAGGGGACTTTAATGTTAAACTAGGAGGGTTGTACCCTGGGGACTATGTAAATTTAACATGGAGAGCACAGAGTTTGTACCCTAGGGACAATGGGAATTTAACATGGTGGGATGGGACTGTCTAGGGACAATGGGAATTGAACATGGGAATATAGTGTGGGACTGTCTAGTCTCAAGAGGGATATAAGACACACACATACACACACACACACACACACACACACACACACACAAATAAAATAAAAAGAGGGTAGGCAATGAAAGTCAAGATCTTTTCGAGATATTGGAGTGGCCCTGAAAAGGGCCTTTGGTTTTCTTCTTCTTCTTCTAATTTCTTCTATTTCTCCACCAGCTTCTTATTTTCTGTCCTACACTTTTTCTGTTCTTTTCTTTCTTTTCTTCCTCCTTTTTCTTCTTTTTCTCTTCTTTCTGCTTCTCCTCCTCTTCTTTCTTTCTCTTCTCATTTTCTTCTTCCTTTTCAATTTTTTCGTCCCTATGCTTTCATCCTTATCCTTTCCTCTTCATCCTCCTTCTCCTCCTTTATTTCTTTCAACAGATCACTGATGATTTCCTTTAGTTTTCTTAAATTGTTGATCTCCATCTTCACTCGATGGGGACTATAAGAATAGTGATCCTCGTTTAGGTTAACTAACATTTGCTCCATCATGCCCAAATTGTCCAGGACGTCTTGCAATTTTTTCATTTTATCAAGGTGGTTCGAAGCCATCTTCTTTTTTATTCTTTGTAGAATGGTGCGAACGACGAACGTTGTGGGTTCTTATACGAAAAGTGCGGACGTGAAGGAAAACATCCCTTAAGACCCGAATCTTATATTACCTAGATCATGACCAAACAACGCGCGGACGTGAAGGAAAACATCCCCTACTTTTCTCTTCTCATATTATCTACTATTCACATACGCGAAGTAGCAATAAACAAACCCAAAGTCTACCATCCACACACGCAAAGCATTAAAATCAAATCCCAATAATCTACTATAGACACTAACGTATGCTAACGCTTATAAACACACAATCATATACATAAACACATACACTAGCACTAGTAAAAAAGAGTCAGTGTTTATATTCACACAACTCTACATACACACATTGGCAAATCGATTACTATATCTTTTCTAGAGTATTGGGTAGCCCTGAAAAGGGATGTTTGTTTTGAACTCCAGGGCACCTGGTTAATGGTTGCACCTCCCCGGCCTGGCACCGCAAACGCATCTCCGACTCCAACCTCCTTTCACTCTTTTTTGCTGGGAGTGCGGAGGCGGAATGAGTGGCTTCAGAATCCCAATCTTCTGTCTCTGGGATTCTGAAATTTCCTTGGTGTGTCTGTGGTACAGCCATTCCTCTCTCCTTTTCCTCCTCTTCTTTTTTTCTTCTCTCCTCCTCTTCTTTTTTTCTTCTCTCCTCCTCTTTCATCCTTCCTTCTTCCACTATAGGGTCTGCGGCCAGCTCATTCAGTATGAGCCTGGCATATTCCAGGCGCACATGAAGTTCTAACAGTTCCGCTAGCCTTCTGCTTATTCTCTAGTGTTGATCAATCAACAAGGGTAGCTAGACTGCCGAGCGATTTTCAATTTATAGTTAAAGCGCGGACGTGAAGGAAAACATCCCCCTAAAACCCAAAACTTATATTACCTAGATCATCACTAAAAACGCGCGGACGTGAAGGAAAACATCCCCTAAGACAAAACTTATATTACCTAGATCATGACCAAACAACGCGCGGACCTAAAAGAAACACTCACTTTTTTATACTACCCATCACTATTCTAAAAATTTTCATTAATCACTTAAATATACTATCCACATACGCAAAGCAATCAAATCAAGACCAAAATATACTCTCCACACACGTCAAACAGCAAAAAAAAACATTATCATTATCTACTATCCACACAAACGTACTTTATCGCTTACAATCACAAACACATACAATCACACCAGAAAAGAGTGAGTGTTTATATCCACACTACTCGACATACACACATTGGCAAATCGATTGTTATTTCTTTTCTAGAGGTATGGGTAGCCCTGAAAAGGGCTGTTTTTGTTTGCTATGGCGATCTTTTATATTCTAAGAATGCGACGTCCTCAGTAGTGAAAGGGGTGAGATTAGCGTCAATGGGAATTAGCATTAAAAACACCCCCTGGGCGAGATTAGCGTCAAAGGAAATTTAACATTAACCACCCTGGGCGAGATTAGCGTCAATGGAAATTTAACATGGGCAAAAAACCCTGGGTAAGATTAGCGTCAATGGAATTTAACATTGGAGAAAGGAAAAAAAGGAAATATTGAGATTAGCGTCAAAGGCATTCGAACAATGGAAAAAAAATATCGATTCTAGGGACAAAGGCAATTGAACATGGGGAATAGAGTTTGGGTCTGTCTAGGGACAAGGGGAATTGAACGTGGGGAATAGAGTTTGGGCTTGTCTATGGACAAGGGGAATGGAACAGGGGACTATAGTGTGGGTCTGTCTAGGGACAATGGGAATTTAACATGGGGAATAGATCGTGGGACTGTCTAGGGACAATGGGAAATTTAACATTACGGAAACCCCAGGGGGATATAGCCTCAAGGGAATTTAACATATGGAAATTGAACATGGTGGATCTGTATAGCGTCAAGGGGAATTGAACATGGTGGGACTATCTAGGGACAATGATGGTAGAGGGTCAAACACAACAGAGACAGAAACATACGTACACTAGTACAAGCGTGGGATTTATATATAAAGCATTACCAAGACCTGAAATCTTGCTGGGGTGTTCAAAAATTTGCATAATTGTAATGATGCTATAAATAGCTATAATCAAGGAAATGCTCAACGACAAAATGAATGTGACTAAAAGTAACGTTAAAATGACGAAATTGTCCCAGAATTTAAAGGAAAATAAACATATCCCCGAAAATTAAGTTACAATGGTTTAGACTAAAATGGATAAAATTAGTAACTACTTACAATATCAACTTCTGTGACGATCGTGGATAAATACCTATGTATCTATAATCAGCTGAAATTCCTATGAAATCCCACTATCTATTTATAGCTCCAACTTGTGGGTTTTTCCTTTGGAAAATCCCACTATCTTTTTGTAGCCTCAGCTTGAGTGACGTTCCTGTTTATGAATTCTAGTATATATGTATAGCTACAAAATGTGGAAATCCCCAAGTCGATATTTATAGTCTCAAAATTTCCAGCGTCAGTGACGTCACTGTACTGAACACTAGGGGATAAATGGCAACAGTGTTGCAAGTGGCTGACCTGAATACGCGCTACTGTAGGTAGGTAGGTAGAGTGTATCTGATAGGGATAAAGTGAGTTTTATAGGGACAAACAGAGACCAATACACACACACACACACACACACACACACACACACAGGGAAGAGGAAAAAACAAACCCCAAATATACTATCCACACTCGGGAGGAAGAAAAAAAACAACCAAATATACGATCTACACAACGTACGCGAACACACACACACACACACACACACACAGAGGGAAGAGGAAAAAACAAACCCCAAATATACTATCCACACTCGGGAGGAAGAAAAAGAAACAACGAAATATACGATCTACACAACTTACGCTAACACACACACACACACACACCACACACACACACACACACACACACGCGCACACCACAGAGGGAAGAAGAAGAAAACCATTATACACTATCCACACGGAGTGAAGAAATAACCCTTTATATATACTATCAACAGAGAGTGAAGAAAATAACCCATTATATTCCATCAACACAGAGTGAAGAAGAAAAAGTTTTTTGAAAGCACCTAAGCCCTCACCTGCAATGACCAACTCTGCCAAACACCTACACCCCACCCCACCCCCACTCCCAACACTACAAAACCCATTTAACCCGTTATTTTATGGCATCAGTGTGTGCTTTAGGAAACATCAAGACACAAAAATGATGGATGAATAGACTGACTATTGTTTACGGACTTGCATGCCTAAAGAGCGTGCGTGAAGGAAAACATCCTTCCATTTCAATTCTAACTAAAACATGATCCAGAGGGATAGAGAGAGGTGAAAGAGCACAATTTCATAAAGTGTGAGTAAAAACAAAACACGCCATCCTTATTATACAATGTCAAGACCAAGAGACACTTACGTTTTCTTTCTGGTCTATTCTCTTTTAGAAGGTAGTATGAAATTTCACATCAGGGCCAACGCATCGGCTCACATTGTCAATTTTTCCATTTCCATGTCTTTACTGGCACAAGTTCTTCATCATCTTCAATTTCTTCTTCTTCTTCTTCTTCTGAATCCCTCTTCTCTGTTTCGTCTTGTTTTTTGTTTCTTCTCTTTTCTCGTAGGGCACTCTGAATTCCAGTGTCCTTTCCCCTGACAACGATATTAGGTATCTTGACTTTTGTCTCTCTTTCTTAGACGAAGCAGGTATTTTGGAGACAAATACCCATTTACCTTTGCAGATATAGCAAACTTCATTAGCACACACTTTCGTATGACTCTCATCAAATCAACGACCAAAAGAGTAAGTTTTGTTGCCACTTTCGCATGTGAATAATGCTTTCGTATGACTTTTAGCAAATATTTGACCAGAAGGTCGATCTGTGCTGACTCTTCCATCTTCGTGATCGTTTGAAAGCGGAATGAATACTTTGACGCTAAGACACTCTCCTTATATACAGGGACCTGCTGCTTATGAAACCTAGTCAAATGTAATTTTGCAATAAGATGAAACGATTTCATTGAGGAAGTAAAAGGCAATGATGTACCGTATCGCCTCACACAAAACCTGAAGTGTTAGCTCAGATCCGTGTCAGCAATTTCGAAGACGACATAACTGAGCTTTCATCAATGCTCTCCAATTATGCCACAAAACCACGAGTCCTGATTCACGCCAAAAGAAATTTCGTTCGGTCCATAAAAAATAGTATCACATCTGAGAAACGCAAAAACGAACTTCCAGAAAACTGAGAACGACGGCTTACACCTACAACGTAAATGTATGAGTTCAAGTAGTGCGTAAAACTTAGTCAAATTAAATTTTTATAGTCAAGACGAAACAATCTCTTTTCGAACAAGAAAGCAGACACCAAGCGACAATGGCAATCCGTGTCACACAACACTTTTCAAAATGTATATTATCAGAGGTTTGTTCTAGCGATCTGCACGGTTAAATTAAATGTTGATGTATTTTGCAATAAGACGGACACAATTTCCATGGGATCGCCCATGGTACGATTGTTCGTGCATTAGTTTAATTTTTAAAAATATTTTTTATATAAATCGCCTATAGGATAGACCCAGTAAAGCATGGCCATTCTCGTCACTGTCTGAATAGCTACTCAAGTCAATTCGAAGTGAACGTGGTAAGAAAATAAGTATAGCCAATGAAATGGCTTACAATGGGTGATGCATTGTTTTATTCTAGGACTGTGTGGCATAATAATCCCTATGTTCTTGCGTTGTTAACATTACAGTGCAGACAGACTGAAATGTGAACTTACAAGCCCTCTTTGTCTGTGTTGTACCATTTCTTCTTACCACATCAAAATACTGAGCGTCACAGTATTGGTTCGCGTTTTCAAGCTGACCATTTTTTTTATATCTCACTTAAACATTTTAACATAAACACTCACAATCACATCAGTAGAGTCAGAACAGATGTGTTACAGTACTGAGGGGCATGTTATCTTTTTTTTCAAACTAATAAATTTGGGGTTTGTATGAAGTAAAGAACCGAAAGTACAGTGAAACTCAAGGATGATGACCCAATCTGTCTGTCTATTGATACGTGTATTTACTTAAGAAAAAATATGACCTCTAAAACACAAAGAGATACGGCAAGCATGATTAGAATGAACATAACGATGTTTTCCTTCACACCCGTGTAATTTAGAGCTTCAATCCTCTTTGAAGACAAACTTGGTCTCCTTTTGTAGGGCTTGAAATAATAAAAAACCTGAAAAAATCTTAAGCACTTTGCTATAGATAATTTCATCAACAGACTAAACAACATAAATACCGTTACAACACTAGAAAGCCTTAAATCTTCTATCAAAAAGAAATGTATCAAAAAATTAAAGATTAACGATAACTAACCAATGAAACCGAATTTAACAAAGGCAGTGACATGTGAAGAAATGGCTCTCACTTTGGAAAGGTAGGCTAATGTACTCTGTCATGCACCATCAACTTGAAAAAAAATATAAACAGAGAGAAACCTGAATTCAAAATTCAGTTGTTTTTTCTTCAAAATTGTTTCGTTTCTTTTTTCTTTTTTGGAACAAATCTAAGCACTGATATAGAGTGGAAAAGGGAAAATGCACATACAAGCTTTGATATGTCTGAAAAAATGAGGGGATATTCCTAACGTTCATAACCACCTATATTTGCTTGGACTTGTCTGTGACTTATCCACAAAACAAGATGTACATATTTCTGGTCAAGCTGCAAGTGTGTGCGTGTTTTGGAAAATGGTAAAAATTGGATATACAATTTTCTCGTGACACTTATAAAGTGAAGAGTCTGTGCAAGTGTCAAAAGCCAAAGTCATATAAGTTTTGTATTTTGTACGGCTTGTAAAGATTTCCACTTTAGAAAATGTGAAGTATCACAAGTTATTATCACAAACAGAAGTGGAACATAGGGGCTTGCAAGAAAGAAAATAACCCAGACAGTTGGTGTCATCAAGAGTGCTAGAGACGGTACCCGAACTTGCTTGCTTGCTTACTTGAATTAAAGTAATTTTCGCTCTAATGGAGCATATATCACTGGTTTAATAACGCACCGCGTGATTTTTAATTACTCCTGGGGAAGGAAAGAGAGCCTCATCCCCCAGGCTTTTATGTACTCACAGACTACTTTTAAATTTAGCCACTCAGGTGTAGAACTAACTAGTCCTTAACAACCTGGCCGAAAGGCTTTAAACATGAGTGGGAATAGTCTCACCACACACTCATTTTTCTGTCCGAGCGTGGTAAAGGAGGGAAAAGGTGCTCAGCAAGACAGCCATGGGTGTTAAGTACTCAACAAAACGCTAGCCCGTACTTATTTCAAATCAAGTCCCGTTTTTGCTAATGGACAGTAAAAAGTACCAATAATGTGTTAACCACTTGTGCAATTAGTTCAAATCAAACGATTCTGTTAAATTTCCTACTTCCTAACATATCTATCTAATATTAGTACTTAGTGTACATAAAAATAACCATACTGATCTTATTTAAATTATTATGTCTAAGCGACATATACCAGTTTGGTCACTGTTAGGTTTAAAAAGTTAAGTTTGTTGCGGTGTTCCAATGGGTCAAGTTTGTTTCGAGAATAGTTTAGTCAAGTAGGGATACCAAGCCAAATATCGTTCCCTAGTTAATAAAAAGCAATCTTTTGTAGCCCTAAAAAAGGCTGTTTTTTCTGTTAGAAGGTAACACGTCTGTCTTTTGCTTTCACGTTCTTTCCCGCACTCCTAGTCTCATGATTCTTGATATCAGGAAATGCGTAGCCATGATGGGCGGCAATGTAAGCAGCGGCTTCTACCAGTTGACTGAGGGAGTATCCAGTGTAGGTTTGTCTGTAGAATTGGGGAAGAACTCTGACCCTAATCCCCATTGAGAAGGTCTTGGTTTAAAGGTGTCTAGAGATTTGTAGGCAACGTATTGTATGGCTCTAATAAACTACCCTGCTTTGTTGACGTCATACAATGCTTGATCTAGTCCCATTTCGGTGTACTTCTCAACGAGTGTCAGCGTCCCCCTCCTCCTCCTCCTCAATCGCCTCAATTTCCTCTTCTGGTTCTGATACTAATTCTTTAGTTGAGGTAGATGTTTCAAATCCGCTGTTATGGTGTCTGTCGCTGTTATTGTTGTTGTGGTTGTTCTTTCAGCTGAGATTGCCTGTAGTATCGGAGTGAGAAAAGAACGTTGTTGTTGTTGTAGGGTTTAACGCCATTTTTCAGCACGCGATAGGCTATACATGGCGGCCAGTATTAATGGTGGGGGAAGAACCCGGGAAAAAACCCGGAAAGAACCACCGACCCACGAGAAGCTACTGGCAAGCTTTCTCACATACCCACATTAGCCGAATCCGAGACTCGAACCCACGCAGACAAAGGTGAGATGACAGTGATCCGTAACGGAGAGCGCTTTAGACCACTCGGCCACTCGGGGCCCCAGAAAAGAACGTAGTGCCTCCGATAATTACATTTGAGTTTGCCATACCGTTTGTCTAACATAATTGGCCCTTTGTTTTGCTACCACTCTTTCCGGGGCAGGTTGTTTGTTAGGTATAGTCGGATGTTGACTAGATGTTATTTGTGTTCTCGAGGTGGGTGGAGTGCTAACTGGCTAGGTCTGCATTTCTTGCTCCCGCTACTGTTGCGTATATTTCTTCCCTCCACACCGAGTTCTGGGCCTAATTCTTTTAATTTCGTTGTACCCGAACTTACATTATCCATATTATCACCAACAAAAAAAAAACGCACAAACCTGAAACAAACACTCACTCACTTTTTTACAGAACATTACTATTTTTAAAATTTTGATAAGCGACGGAAACGAAGGACTTAGAGTCGCACTTTCTAACCAAGATAAAGAAATCATGTGCTGATAGACTCACTTCTGTATTTTTTCTTCTAACTGACTAACATATCATAGGCAATGGAATGTTATTTCTTTTCGAGAGTATGGGGTAGCCCTGAATATTTTTTTTTGGAACTTGAAGCTATGGCGGTCGCTTAGGTTATAAGATGGCGACCTCGTCTGACGACAGGCTTTCTCACAGGATAAGGTCTGCTTCTTCGGAAAAGAGAAGAAGAACTCTTTGGTGTCGATACAACTGTTGACAAAGCCTCTGTCAGGTTCAGTTTGCTGCTGCTGTTGCTGCTCTCTCTGCTGTTTATGAAGTCTGTACTTCTCCGTCCATTCTTCTTTCTCCTTCTTGAATTCCTCCTTGAAGAGCTCTTACTTGAGGTCTTCAGTGACTTTTAGCATTCTCACATTTTCTATCTCTTCTGGCTCGGTATCAGACTGTGTCTGACCCTATGCAAATTCACGCAGGCTTCGTTTAGCTTAGCTAGTTTGGAGCACATCTTCGTAGGAGGATGAGTTAACAATGGATGGGCAGACTGGAAACTTCCCCGGTTCTTAAAGTCAAAGCGCGGACGTGAAGGAAAACATTACTACACGGTTTTCGAGTCGCAACGTTCAATGAGTGTCATGAGAGGGATAGTAAGAAATTAAAGAGCATCAATCAAACATTCTTATAGCCAAACAAACCACAAAGGCATTTTTTTCTTCAAAACACAACATTTTTTTATTCATACTAACAAACAACTCTAACATTTTAAACAATAATCCAACATTATAACATCAAACATTTTTTTCTTCAAATGACAAACATTTTTTTCTCAATTTACACTGTACTTTAAACAGGGCTGACAACGTTGTGAATGAAATTGTGATTTCCACTGTTGGAAATCATTAGGCCATTGATGGACACTACGTTTCCTAGTTAGAGACAAAAGATAAGCATACTGGTCACAAAACCATCAATCTACTTTCACATCGTTTCTAGAAGAAGAACGAGGATCACAATGAGTCACTAAATGTTCTAAAGAATAGCCCAGGCTGCGATGATGCAGAAAATACACACAGTACTGTCCACACACCAAGGAATCTGTGCCTTGTAATTTCACATTATTGAATCGGGTGGTCTGAGCATTTCTTCTCATAAAGTCGATGATATCGTCTTCCAAAGGGGGCAATCCGTACGAATCGAAATATTCCACACATCCTTCTTGAGGAAAGTAGACGGCTACCCAGTGGGTTCCTGGGAGATGACTGTCGTCCGTGTTGATGACATAAGCTTGATGGTCTTTAGGTTTGCGATGAGAGAGTTCATCTTTAGCACAGACGACAGGATTCCAAGAAGCAGTGTACAAACTGTGGTTCAAAAGGTAATAAAGTTCTCAGGTATCCATTTTTTGTTTTTTTTTCTTCTTCACAGGTAATGATAAGTCATCAATTCGATCCTAACTTTTTGCTTGAAAATGTCTGACAAGTAACCGTTTCTTCACCTTGTCTCCTCACTCTGATCCAACAGAGCTTCGATGCGATGGATCTCTTGAGTTGTTAATGGAGGACAATAATGTTCACGCAAGCCTTTATACCACTGTTGTAACACGTCTTCTTCCGAGATGAGACTCCAAGCTTCGTCCAGATATTCGTCCAATTTTTCTTCTTGACTCAGCATCAGACATTTATCGTGTTGAATTTCACTGGGATGATCGTTATGACATCCACAGCAATCTTTCTTGATCAATTCCTTAATTTTTTTCTGTCAAGACTATAGCATAACAGGAAACTAAATGTGATTCTTGTTCTGGCCATCTAGACTTCATCATGATGACTTCTTCGTCTTTGTCTTGGGGTTCTCCTTCCTCAGGATCTTCACATTCCATGTCCAAAGAATCCCTACTATACAAACATTGATAAAAGTCTTCCATGACTTCTAATAATGTGGAATGACTTCTCTCAAACTGTTGGTTTATATCGTATTGTCCAATTCAGCATACAGGATGACGTTCACCGTATTATCTGCGCGTAGATTTTCTGCAAACTGAAATTCCACACGCATCTGGCCGGATTTTATAGGGTGAAAATGTCCCTCTTCGCTGTCTTGACTTACAATTCGTTAGAGAACCGTTTTCGAAAATGGAGTTTCACTGTAATTTTCCCTTTGGAGAATGGAATATTTTGTCCCAGATCTCCTTTTATAGCAATGTTGACAGTGTCTAAATACGACTTACTGACGGGCAAATAGTGAGCATGTACAAATTCACGGTGTACATGTTAGGTGTTTGCACCTTCCTGGTCATTGTTTGTGGTACTATCCACTTTGAAAGGAATGACACGCAGTAACGGCACAGAGGTGTGTCCCACCACGTTGTACTCCACCACATCGGAATACACAACCATCAAATTAAGTCCTTGGTTCAGTTCTACCGGGTTTCCAAAAGCTCTGTAAAAATCCATATTACTTTTGATCTTGGGGCTCATATTGTTTGCGACCATTTCTGCATGTCCACCCAAAATTTCAAACAAACTACCATTGAACCTGAGGGACAATGTGTCCGTATCTTGAAATTTGATCACGAGACGATGAGCCACTTTATGGTACTCAATCTTCACACTTTTTTTGGCTCTGTTCAGTGCTTTGCCAAAGGCTAAGTTGAACCTGTCCGCAATAGTGTCCACCAAATGTTCACCACTAAAATAATAACCTGAAGGAATTTTCAAGGTGTAGATAATGAAGGCTGGATTGCTGGCTGGTCTTGTGTCCCCTAAAAACCCGATTTTGTTGATTTCTTCCTCCAATTGGGCATTCAGGATTTCCACCTCGAAAGTGTTTTGCCTTTCGGTGATGTTTTTGATTTGTGTTGGGTGAATGATTTCCACTAAAGCCACTTCCCAATGGGCTTCGTGATCTAACTGGATGGTCTGAGGTAATTTGACCGTGTAACAGCACAACGTGTTCTTGGGAAACACCTCCATGGAACTGTCACTGGGTAAGGTTAAGTAAAATTGGTTGTTATTGTCATAATTCCAGAGTTTTGTGGCTCTCCGAGGCGATACTGGAAGTTAGAGGAGTGTCTCCGCCCAAAATGGAGTTGTTGTTGTTGTTGTGGTTGTTGTTGTTCGACTGGTGACTGGCACTGGCACTGGACACGAGGTTCCCGTGGTTCCCGTTCGAGGAGAATTTCAGGGAGGGATTAGGAAGCAGGTAACCGATGTAACTGCTCAATACAATGGTCCACAAGTGTTTGTCTCCTTGTTGCAAACTCAAATTGGCAATGGATGCACCGATGACAGAATACACCACGAAGGTTTGGCAGAAAAAGACGATTTGCGTTTTAGGCACACGTTTTCCATACCACACCCACAAAGGTTGTGTTTGTAAATCTTGCAGAGAAGAATTGGGTGAAGGAGTGATCGCAGTAGCTGAATCTGTGTGAAAGGGCATGATGGTCACTTCTTTTTATAGTGCGATGCCTCGATGCAAGAATCAAAACTGGGTGGACATCCTTTCCAACGTACTTTGACTTCTTTGACACGTCGTTTGCCCACTTTACGGTTTCTGCGTTTGACAATGCCTTTGATGTCGTACACGTCATCTTTTTTGGTGACACGACTTGATTTGAAATAAGTACGGGCTAGTGATATATGCTCCATTAGAGCGAAAATCACTTTAATTCAAGTAAGCAAGCAAGCAAGTTCGGGTACCGTCTCTAGCACTCTTGATGACACCAACTGTCTGGGTTATTTTCTTTCTTGCAAGCCCCTATGTTCCACTTCTGTTTGTGATAATAACTTGTGATACTTCACATTTTCTAAAGTGGAAATCTTTACAAGCCGTACAAAATACAAAACTTATATGACTTTGGCTTTTGACACTTGCACAGACTCTTCACTTTATAAGTGTCACGAGAAAATTGTATATCCAATTTTTACCATTTTCCAAAACACGCACACACTTGCAGCTTGACCAGAAATATGTACATCTTGTTTTGTGGATAAGTCACAGACAAGTCCAAGCAAATATAGGTGGTTATGAACGTTAGGAATATCCCCTCATTTTTTCAGACATATCAAAGCTTGTATGTGCATTTTCCCTTTTCCACTCTATATCAGTGCTTAGATTTGTTCCAAAAAAGAAAAAAGAAACGAAACAATTTTGAAGAAAAAACAACTGAATTTTGAATTCAGGTTTCTCTCTGTTTATATTTTTTTTCAAGTTGATGGTGCATGACAGAGTACATTAGCCTACCTTTCCAAAGTGAGAGCCATTTCTTCACATGTCACTGCCTTTGTTAAATTCGGTTTCATTGGTTAGTTATCGTTAATCTTTAATTTTTTGATGCATTTCTTTTTGATAGAAGATTTAAGGCTTTCTAGTGTTGTAACGGTATTTATGTTGTTTAGTCTGTTGATGAAATTATCTATAGCAAAGTGCTTAAGATTTTTTCAGGTTTTTTATTATTTCAAGCCCTACAAAAGGAGACCAAGTTTGTCTTCAAAGAGGATTGAAGCTCTAAATTACACGGGTGTGAAGGAAAACATCGTTATGTTCATTCTAATCATGCTTGCCGTATCTCTTTGTGTTTTAGAGGTCATATTTTTTCTTAAGTAAATACACGTATCAATAGACAGACAGATTGGGTCATCATCCTTGAGTTTCACTGTACTTTCGGTTCTTTACTTCATACAAACCCCAAATTTATTAGTTTGAAAAAAAAAGATAACATGCCCCTCAATACTGTAACACATCTGTTCTGACTCTACTGATGTGAGCGTGAGTGTTTATGTTAAAATGTTTAAGTGAGATATAAAAAAAAAATGGTCAGCTTGAAAACACGAACCAATACTGTGACGCTCAGTATTTTGATGTGGTAAGAAGAAATGGTACAACACAGACAAAGAGGGCTTGTAAGTTCACATTTCAGTCTGTCTGCACTGTAATGTTAACAACGCAAGAACATAGGGATTATTATGCCACACAGTCCTAGAATAAAACAATGCATCACCCGTTGTAAGCCATTTCATTGGCTATACTTATTTTCTTACCGCGTTCACTTCGAATTGACTTGAGTAGCTATTCAGACAGTGACGAGAATGGCCATGCTTTACTGGGTCTATCCTATAGGCGATTTATATAAAAAATATTTTTAAAAATTAAACTAATGCACGAACAATCGTACCATGGGCGATCCCATGGAAATTGCGTCCGTCTTATTGCAAAATACATCAACATTTAATTTAACCGTGCAGATCGCTAGAACAAACCTCTGATAATATACATTTTGAAAAGTGTTGTGTGACACGGATTACCATTGTCGCTTGGTGTCTGCTTTCTTCTTCGAAAAGAGATCGTTTCGTCTTGACTATAAAAATTTAATTTGACTAAGTTTTACGCACTACTTGAACTCATACATTTACGTTGTAGGTGTAAGCCGTCGTTCTCAGTTTTCTGGAAGTTCGTTTTTGCGTTTCTCAGATGTGATACTATTTTTTATGGACCGAACGAAATTTCTTTTGGCGTGAATCAGGACTCGTGGTTTTGTGGCATAATTGGAGAGCATTGATGAAAGCTCAGTTATGTCGTCTTCGAAATTGCTGACACGGATCTGAGCTAACACTTCAGGTTTTTTGTGAGGCGATACGGTACATCATTGCCTTTTACTTCCTCAATGAAATCGTTTCATCTTATTGCAAAATTACATTTGACTAGGTTTCATAAGCAGCAGGTCCCTGTATATAAGGAGAGTGTCTTAGCGTCAGAGTATTCATTCCGCTCTCAAACGATCACGAAGATGGAAGAGTCAGCACAGATCGACCTTCTGGTCAAATATTTGCTAAAAGTCATACGAAAGCATAATTCACATGCGAAAGTGGCAACAAAACTTACTCTTTTGGTCGTTGATTTGATGAGAGTCATACGAAAGTGTGTGTTAATGAAGTTTGCTATATCTGCAAAGGTGAATGGGTATTTGTCTCCAAAATACCTGCTTCGTCTAAGAAAGAGAGACAAAAGTCAAGATACCTAATATCGTTGTCAGGGGAAAGGACACTGGAATTCAGAGTGCCCTACGAGAAAAGAGAAGAAACAAAAAACAAGACGAAACAGAGAAGAGGGATTCAGAAGAAGAAGAAGAAGAAATTGAAGATGATGAAGAACTTGTGCCAGTAAAGACATGGAAATGGAAAAATTGACAATGTGAGCCGATGCGTTGGCCCTGATGTGAAATTTCATACTACCTTCTAAAAGAGAATAGACCAGAAAGAAAACGTAAGTGTCTCTTGGTCTTGACATTGTATAATAAGGATGGCGTGTTTTGTTTTTACTCACACTTTATGAAATTGTGCTCTTTCACCTCTCTCTATCCCTCTGGATCATGTTTTAGTTAGAATTGAAAAGGAAGGATGTTTTCCTTCACGCACGCTCTTTAGGCATGCAAGTCCGTAAACAATAGTCAGTCTATTCATCCATCATTTTTGTGTCTTGATGTTTCCTAAAGCACACACTGATGCCATAAAATAACGGGTTAAATGGGTTTTGTAGTGTTGGGAGTGGGGGTGGGGTGGGGTGTAGGTGTTTGGCAGAGTTGGTCATTGCAGGTGAGGGCTTAGGTGCTTTCAAAAAACTTTTTCTTCTTCACTCTGTGTTGATGGAATATAATGGGTTATTTTCTTCACTCTCTGTTGATAGTATATATAAAGGGTTATTTCTTCACTCCGTGTGGATAGTGTATAATGGTTTTCTTCTTCTTCTTCTTCCCTCTGTAGTGTGCGCGTGTGTGTGTGTGTGTGTGTGTGTGTGTGTGTGTGTGGTGTGTGTGTGTGTGTGTGTGTTAGCGTAAGTTGTGTAGATCGTATATTTGGTTGGTTTTTTTTTCTTCCTCCCGAGTGTGGATAGTATATTTGGGGTTTGTTTTTTCCTCTTCCCTCTGTGTGTGTGTGTGTGTGTGTGTGTGTGTGTGTGTGTGTGTGTGTTCGCGTACGTTGTGTAGATCGTATATTTGGTTGTTTTTTTTTCTTCCTCCCGAGTGTGGATATTATATTTGGGGTTTGTTTTTTCCTCTTCCCTGTGTGTGTGTGTGTGTGTGTGTGTGTATTGGTCTCTGTTTGTCCCTATAAAACTCACTTTATCCCTATCAGATACACTCTACCTACCTACCTACAGTAGCGCGTATTCAGGTCAGCCACTTGCAACACTGTTGCTATTTATCCCCTAGTGTTCAGTACAGTGACGTCACTGACGCTGGAAATTTTGAGACTATAAATATCGACTTGGGGATTTCCACATTTTGTAGCTATACATATATACTAGAATTCATAAACAGGAACGTCACTCAAGCTGAGGCTACAAAAAGATAGTGGGATTTTCCAAAGGAAAAACCCACAAGTTGGAGCTATAAATAGATAGTGGGATTTCATAGGAATTTCAGCTAATTATAGATACATAGGTATTTATCCACGATCGTCACAGAAGTTGATATTGTAAGTAGTTACTAATTTTATCCATTTTAGTCTAAACCATTGTAACTTAATTTTCGGGAATATGTTTATTTTCCTTTAAATTCTGGGACAATTGCGTCATTTTAACGTTACTTTTAGTCACATTCATTTTGTCGTTGAGCATTTCCTTGATTATAGCTATTTATAGCATCATTACAATTATGCAAATTTTTGAACACCCCAGCAAGATTTCAGGTCTTGGTAATGCTTTATATATAAATCCCACGCTTGTACTAGTGTACGTATGTTTCTGTCTCTGTTGTGTTTGACCCTCTACCATCATTGTCCCTAGATAGTCCCACCATGTTCAATTCCCCTTGACGCTATACAGATCCACCATGTTCAATTTCCATATGTTAAATTCCCTTGAGGCTATATCCCCCTGGGGTTTCCGTAATGTTAAATTTCCCATTGTCCCTAGACAGTCCCACGATCTATTCCCCATGTTAAATTTCCCATTGTCCCTAGACAGTCCCACGATCTATTCCCCATGTTAAATTCCCATTGTCCCTAGACAGACCCACACTATAGTTCCCTGTTCCATTCCCCTTGTCCCTAGACAAGCCCAAACTCTATTCCCCATGTTCAATTCCCATTGTCCCTAGACAGACCCAAACTCTATTCCCCATGTTCAATTGCCTTTGTCCCTAGAATCGATATTTTTTTTCCATTGTTCGAATGCCTTTGACGCTAATCTCAATATTTCCTTTTTTTTCCTTTCTCCAATGTTAAATTCCATTGACGCTAATCTTACCCAGGGTTTTTTGCCCATGTTAAATTTCCATTGACGCTAATCTCGCCCAGGGTGGTTAATGTTAAATTTCCATTGACGCTAATCTCGCCCAGGGGGTGTTTTTAATGCTAATTCCCATTGACGCTAATCTCACCCCTTTCACTACTGTCCTCTGACGATAGGCTTTCTGACGATAGGTCTGTTTCTTCGGAAAGAGAAGAAGAACTCTTTGGTGTCGATACGACAGTCGACAAAGCCTCTGTCAGGTTCAGGTTGCTGCTGCTGCTGTTGTTGTTGCTGTTGCTGCACTCTCTGCTGTTTCTGAAGTCTGTACTTCTCTGTCCATTCTTCTTTCTCCCTGTTAATTTCTTCTCTGAAGAGCTCTTCTATTAGGTCTTCAGTGACTTTTAACATTCTCACATTCTCTGTCTCTTCTGGCTTCGGTATCAGACTGTGTCTGACCCTATGCAACTTCACGTAGGCTTAGTTTAGCTTAGCTAGTCTGGAGCACATCTTCGTAGGAGGATGAGTCGACAGTGGATGGTTAGACTAGAAACTACCCCGGTTTTTTAAAGTCAAAGCGCGAACGTGAAGGAAAACATCCCTACACGGTTTTCGAGTCGGACCATTCAATGTGTGTCATGAGAGGGATAGAGAGAAGTCAAAGAGCATGAATCAAGATTCCTATAGCCAAACAAACCACAAAGGCATTTTTTTTCAAAACACAACATTTTTTATTCAAAATCACTTAAACCTAACAAACAACTCTAACATTTTTAACAATAATCAAACAATATAACATCAAACATTTTTTCAAATGACAAACATTTTTTTTTCAACTAACACTCTCCTTTAAACAGGACTGACAACGTTGTGAATGAAATTGTCATTTCCATTGTTGGAAGTCATTAGGCCATTGATGGACACTACGTTTCCTAGCTTGAGACAAAAGATAAGCTTAATGGTCACAAAACCATCGATCTACTTTCACATCGTTTCTAGAAGAAGAACGGGGATCACAATGAGTTACCAAATGTTCTAAGGAATAGCCCAGACTGCGATGATGCAGGAAATACACACAATCTTCTCATAAAGTCAATGATATCGTCTTCCAAAGGAGGCAATCCATACGAATCAAAATATTCCACACATCCTTCTTGAGGAAAGTAGACGGCTACCCAATGGGTTCCCGGGAGATGACTGTCCTCCGTGTTGATCACATAAGCTTGATGGTCTTGAGGTTTGCGATGAGGGTGTCCATCTTTAGCACATACGACAGGATTCCAAGAAGCCGTGTACGAACTGTGGTTCAAAAGATAATAAAGTTCCCAGGTATCCATTGATTTGTGTGGGGTTTTTTTTCTTCTTCACAGGTAATGATAAGTGATCAATTCGATCCTGACTTTTTGCTTGAAAATGTCTGACAAGTAAAAGGCGTTTAGCTCCGACTTCTTACTCTGGTCAAAGAGAGATTCGATGCGACGGCACTTCAGAGATGTTAATGGAGGAGAAGAATGTTTATCCAAGCCTTTATACCACTCATTCAACACGAATTCTATCTCGATGTGACCCCAAGCTTTTGTCCAGATATTCGTCCAACTTTTCTTCTTGACTCAACATCAGACATTTGTCGTGTTGAATTTGACTGGGATGATCGTTGTGACATCCATAGCACTCTTCCTTGATCAATTCTTTCGTTATATCTGCCAGGACTGTAGCAAAACAGGAGACTAAATGGGCTTCTTGTTCTGGCCATCTTGACTTCATCATGATGGCTTCTTCGTCATGGGATTCTTCTTCTTCCACAGTCTCATCACATTCCATGTTCAAAGTTTCTTCACTAGGTAAAGAGGGATAACAGTCTTCCATGACTTCTAATAATCTAGAATGACTTCTCTCAAACTGTTGATTTCTATCGTATTATCAGATTCTGCATACAGGATGACGTTCACCTTTACATCAGGGTCTCGGTTTGCAAACTGAAGTTCCACACGAATCTGGCCGGATTTTATAGGGTGGAAATGTCCCTCGTCGCTGCCTTGGTCTCGAGTAAAATCAAAAGCCCACAAAGCATAGCCTCCTGCATAATCGTCGTACGAAATACCGTGACTGGTGTTGCTTCTTAACTGACCGGTAGCTTCGTACAGTGACAAGTACGACCTCAAATAATTTCCGTCACCAAATTTAGGTTCGAAAGGTCGGGTACACAACGTCTTGCCATCGCAACTGACTTCAATCTTGGACACGCCAAAGTGTTGAAAGTTGAAAGGATTTTTATCGACAGCTCCGTTGAAGGTTGTATTCTCGACGATACCAAGGATTAAACGTTTGGGTAGCTGCATTGGAACAAATCATCTTCAATCATGGATCGCTGTCCCCTGGGAATGGTGAAGGTTTTCACTTCCACTCGTCGGATCGGATACTTGGCGGTCGTTCTGCTCAACGTGTGACTGATATCGTTTCCCACTCTAGGTAACACTTCCACTCGTCGTACGTAGAGTCTGGCTTCTTGGATGACAGTTTTGTAATCGTTAGCATTACACAACAGTTGGAAGGCGGCACTGCTGTGATTCAGTCTCAAGCGGACATCCACTCCGTTCAGCAAATACTTTTCTTGTAACCACATGTCCAAATGTAAACGATACATCAGTTCTAAACTACGACTTAGTGCAATTTTCTTTCCTCGTTCTATAAATCCCGATAAATTTTGAGCGTCCCCATCAATTGTAGTGCTGTCGAACTTTACACCCAATGCGTCAGGCTTCCATACCACGCAAGCATCCAGATGAGTGTTTTTGGCTTCTTTTTCGTACCTCAAGAGATTTTCCAAGTACGCTCGGTAAGGGTAAGTATCCATGCGGCTGCTGACTAGTTTGTTATTCAAATACAAGTCCACTCCACTGAACAATGAATGAATGAAATTGTTGACGGAAGCTACTCTGGACGTACCAATGAGAGGGTCACCGTCCTCTTCGGTTGCTTTGACTTTCAAGTACAAGTAACTGCTATTCAGATCGATATAATCTTCGGGTTGTCCTTTGATTTCAAACTCGATGGGAGCGGAATCCGTCAAAGAGGAGACAGGATGAAATTCCACCCACCGGGATTCTTGCATGGTCATCATCGTGGGTGGCATGGCAAACAGATCCAGTTCCGACTTGGAACAAGCGCAAGACTCTCGGTGCATCATTTTTTCTCTTTCTCAATAATCGAAAACGTCTAAGTCTCGAACGGTTCTTCTTTTCTTTGCCTTTCTAGCTTTAGACGTGTGAAGTCTGGTGAAAGGGTGTTTTCTTCGTCGTCTCTTTCTGCCTTGTCCTTGCTGAATGTCTGACTCGGTAGCGTGCAAGGCATTTATAGGACTTTCTCGTCGGCCTAAAAGGTCTTTACCCGTTTGCAACAAGACATTTTTGCCTGCCCTTAAGAAAGCTTCTTTGGGGTTTTGTTTGTCGATGATGACATTTTAGAGAAATTCTTTACCGTGTATCAGTGCTGCATCTTTCAAGGCGTGCAATCCGCGTGTCACCATCGCTTTCAACACCGGGGCACCAAACGAAAAGCCGATTTTAGCATATCTCCTAAACCGTGTCCTCGCTGTCGAGCAACACCTCGGTACACTGGATACATGACTTACAACTCGTGAGAGAACCGTTTTCGAAAATGGAGTTTCACCGTGAATTTTCCTTTGGTGAATGGATTATTTTGTCCCAGATCTCCTTTTATAGCAATGTTGACCGTGTCCAAATACGACTTACTGACAGGCAAATAGTGAGGATGTACAAATTCGCGGTGGACGTGATAGGTGTTTCCACCTTCCTCGTCAGCGTGCGTGGCAGAATCCACTTTGAAAGGAATGACACGCAGTAACGGTACGGAGGTGTGTCCCATCACGTTATACTCCACCACATCGGAGTACACAAAGATCAAATTCAGTCCTTGGTTCAGTTCTACCGGGGCACGAAAATACTTGGCAAAAGTTTCGTTGTCGTAAATTACTGGGAATTCCTTTCTGTTGATCATGTCCATTCTGATGTCCATGTCTCCACCCAACATGGCAAACAATTCAGGACAAAATAAAAAAGACATGATTTTACCCCCTCAGGAAATTTCATGAGGAAGCGACGAGCTGTTTTGTGGTACTCCAGGGTGACACTTTTTTGACACTCTCCAAAGCTTTCAGAAACACGGCATTAAACTTGGAGGCAATGGTGCTCACCATATGTTGACCACTAAAATAATAGCCTGAAGGAATGGACAAGTGATAGGCGGTCCACTTTTGTGTTTTTTGTGCCAGGGGTTTTTATGTTATATTTGACATGGGTATCCAAGTACAGTTGCATTTGATCGTCATGAACTTACACTGGAAAAAAATTTTGACTGGGAAGGACATTGAGGACTTGGGTCGGGTGAATGATTTCTACTAAAGCCACTTCCCAATGGGCTTCGTGATCTAATGGGATGGCCTGAGGTAATTTGACCGTGTAACAGCAGAACGTGTTCTTGGGAAACACCTCTATGGAACTGTCACTGGGTAAGGTTAAGTAAAATTGGTTTTGGTGACTCATAATTCCAGAGTTCTGTGGCTGTCCGAGGGGTTACTGGAAGTCAGAGGAGTGTCTCCGCCTAAAATGGGGTTGTTATTATTATTGGACTGGTGACTGACACTGGCACTGGACACGAGGTTCCCGTTGTTCCCGTTCGAGGAGAATTTCAGGGAGGGATTGGGAAGCAGGTAACCGATGAAACTGCTCAACAAAATGGTCCACAATTGTTTGTCTCCTTGTTGCAAACTCAAATTGGCAATGGCTGCACCGATGACGCAATACACCACGAAGATTTGGCAGAAAAAGACGATTTGCGTTTTAGGCACACGTTCTCCACACCACACCCACAAGGGTTGTTTCTGCATATCTTGCAGAGAAGAACTGGGTGAAGGAGTGGTCGACGTAGCTGCGACTGTGTGAAAGGGCATGATGGTCACTTCTTTTTATAGTCGATGACTTGCGAACTGTCGATCCAAGAATCAAAACTGGGTGGATATCCTTTCCAACGTACTTTGACTTCTTTGACACGTCGTTTGCATACCTTACGCGTCCTGCGTTCGAGAATGCTTTCAATGTCGTACACGCCGTCTTCTTTTTTGGTGACACGTTGTAACTCGGGCAAATAAAACGTTCCTTTGAGCACTTCTCCGTTCATGTCTTCTAATTTATAGACGGCAGGATGACGGCCATGCACTCGTCCAGTGACACGAAACAATTCGGTGGTCCAGTTAGGCTAGTAACCCAAAGTGCGTTTGGTTTTGCCAATGCGCACCCAATCTCCCACGGTCAACACTCCACTTTTCTTGGGGACAGCCCTCGTCGGGGACGTACCAAACAGGCGCTCAAACACCAACACTTCGTTCGATGGTAAGATTGGTTGTACGCTTGCACCAGGTGCGGTAAGATGTCGATGTACTTCAGAGTGTGGTGATGCGTAAAATATTTCCACATACGTTCTTTCAAAGTGCGTTGAAAACGTTCCACGATGCTGGCTTTGGTTTCAGGATTCTCGGTGGTAAAAAAATGAATGTCACGTTTCTTTAATTCTTTTTGAAAAGCTTGGTTCAGAAATTCGGTGCCTTTGTCCGTTTGCCATCGAAGAGGGTGACGACCGCTTTGTTTCAACACTCGTTGCAGGGCTCGCACTAACTCACTGCTCGATTTGGAAGTCAAGGGTACGACCCAGGCAAATTTGGAAAAGACGTCGATGACACAAAACAAATATTTGAAGCCACGATTGTAGCTGGCCAAATGAGAGACATCGGCTAAATCGGCTTGCCATTGATGATCGATGCCTTCCACTAGGGTGCGACTTCTGGAAAACTTGCGTCGAATGGGTTTGTGTAAAGTGTAAGTAGCTTGTTCTTGTAACCATCGTTGCACTTGAGGTAAACGGAGACTTTTCAGTCGAGTTTTGGCAGCACGATACAATTTTTGAACTCCTGCGTAACCTGCAGGATGCGAGGGATCGTAGTAAATGCTGACTAACACTTTTTCCATTTTTTTGTTTGTTTGTTAATAAGACACCCACTCCTGGAGGATGATACTCTTTTTCTTTTGGGGTATTTTCTTGGATTGCAATGCTTTGCGTGTGCGACCAGCAATATATGTCGAGGAGGAGGATGTCTGAACAGGGGATACTGGTTCTTGTTTCACCTCTGTCTTCACCTTCTTTTTCTCTTCTGATGAAGAAGGGGTGGTCATCATCTTTTTAATCCATCCAATTCTGGAGGTAAGTGGTGTTGTTAACTTGCGTACTTTTTCTGGTGGAGTTTGAAACCCTTCTTCTTCTTCTCCTTTTTCTGTCTTGGTCACTGGTAGTGGTGGTGGTAGTGGTGATGGTGCTGGACTTTTCATCAAGATCTTAAAATCTTTCAGAGTGGGAAGAGCTGTTTCGTCTGAGGATTTCTGGTGAAAGAGTTGCAGTCGTTGCAAGAGTTGACCGTACTTTTGCAATTTTTCTGTTTCGGACAAATCTTGGCGATCCATCAAGGACTGCAATTCGTGTTGTAACTGGGACATCTCGCTCAAATGGGGATTGGGAGGTAAATGCGGGGTGCGTTGTTCTTGCCAACGATGGTATTCCATCCATCGTTTGTAAGGTACTAAAGCTAGTTTTCGTCCTTATATGGGATGTCAGGGGTCGATTCTGAGATCTTGGGACTTCCAGTATCTTGCTCCCATCAGTCCTCCCAACATGGTTCCCAAGACTCCTTTCAGTAATGGACCTAACAAGAGGGGTAAAATTCCTCCACGTTGGACCAACATCTTCTTCTTTTGTCCGATGGGAATTTTCTTTTGAACCATTTGGCGAAGAACGTGACGATGTTTGCCTAAGCATTGTTTCTGGTGTTTGGACAAAGGGATCGTGCCTTTCAAGACGTTCAAACAACATTCGCACACGGTATCGATGACCTCTTTGGAGGCTGATTGAATGAGTTTTTTTCGTAGGGGTGGAGAAGCTTTGGACAGGACAGATAACATGTCCCCATGTTTGACTAAACGTGGAGGCAGTCCTTTCCTTTTCTTTCTTTGGGGTTGTTTAGAAGAGGGATGTTTTCTGGAGGGTGACATCTTCAGGAGCACCAAAACACTGATACCCCTACTCGGTCACATACCGTTCTTTATAATGGAACGCGTCGCCACTGATTGTCTTTACGTCGTATTAACTTCAGGACAGGCATGACACGTCGTGCAGGGGTACGCAACGGACTAAATCGAGCCAGTTCTTGCTTGGACAAATCCAGTAAACTTTGTAACATGCCCGATCTTTCTTGAACTTTGATTTTGGGAGAAGGTACTTTGTGAGCAGCAGCCACTGCCACTAAATTGGAGGGTCCTGCCACTGGAGAAGTTCTTGGGGTCATCAACGGAGACGTTATTGGTGTGATCAACGTCTCCAAGTACTTTTCAGTTCTTGGTGTCATCAACGGAGAAGTGAATGAACCTGAGGCTACCGGAGACGCAGTCACCGACGTTGCAGGTCGTGGTTTGCGAGTGTACGGTTGCGTCATGGCCGAAGTGCCTCTCTTGCGACTAGTCTTTTGTGGACTTTTCTTTTTCTGGGGACGTTTTCTCTGCTTCTTTTTCTGGGGGCTTTTCTTTTTCAGGGGTGGTGTCTGGTAAGAGGAGGGTCCCGCCACTAGAGAAGTTCTTGGAGACACAGGTCTCCTTGGGGACCTGGTCTTGACACCGTGGCTCTTTTTCTTCTTCTTGGAGCTTCGTTTGACTTTTTTCTTGGGGAGAACTTTGGGGGCATTAGGATCCCATCTTAAGAGAGAGCGAATGATGACCCCTCCTAGAGTACCGCTCCCTCCAGGTTTCAAAATGATTTGTTTTTTGGTTTGAGTGTCGATGCGGGGATTGGCCAGTTGGGTCAAAGCGACTTTGTTTCGATCAAAGAAGCGTTTGGTTTGATGAGGAATCTGAATGATCCCTTGTAGTAATTGACGTGCTGTCACCGTGAACCATCGTAAGACTTCTTTGAGACTAGCTTCTAAGACGCGCCCGTATTTGTGGATCTTTTTCTCGACTGATGCCATACAAGGCACGAATCAATTTGACGGGGAGATGTGATTCAAGGGACGTCATGTTGACGCTGTGTGAGACAGACGAAAAGTGTTTGAGGTTTTTATAGATTTTTTTTGGTGTGGTTAAGTCGAGGAAGGAGACGTGTGCAGGACAGGCCCTCCGTCTTGGCCCCAGTGGTGAAACAATTGGGAACGAAATCGCAAATCATCGGGGGTTGTAGGTTTCAAATCGACGAGTAAATAAGCGTGTGGAGTTTGAGTGGCATAGTCGTACGCCTGAGTCGGCCAAGGCGTTCCTAACTGTTTGGCTAAGACTTGCACTTGCGATTTATCTCGAGGGCTTTTAAACAAGACTACGTAATGCGCATTGAGACTGATGGTGAAATGGGCTTTACTTTGTTGAAACAAATTTTGGGTGATGTAAACGACACTGGCATTACGATGATGCCCTTTGCGCGTGAACCACAGTTTAATTTCTTCTTCGTCTTCTCCTAACATGTCGTCAAAAATGACCAAATGGGTTAGACGGGAGTTAGAGACGATGCCGTCGTCTTCTTTAGGAATGCCTTCCACAAACACGATGGAATCGTCTTGACTTTCTCGCAAGAGGCTGTATGCCGATTGCCACTCTTTGTAACACCACACGATGCGTTGATTTGGCCTATCGATCAAATGATGTTTATGTTCGATCAAACGTTTGACGAATTCGGTTTTGCTTGAACCGCTAGGTCCAGCAATGAGCATGTTAAAGGGATGGCGAAGATACAAAGCCTCCCAACTGGCACGATGACTTTGACAGTGGAGGACGAGGGAGCAGAGACAGCAGAGGTAGCCATAGTGTCAGGAATGTCACTTGTGACACGAAAACAAACAAGACAAGAGTTTATATACTTTTTTCAGAACACGTTTATTGAATGTTTTAAACATGAATACGAAAGACAAAAATACATAAAAGCCAAAGGCTTAAGTACAACGATAAAAGGCACATGAAAACCATTAACGTGGAATAAAAACAAGTGTCTGTACAACATGTTTTGGGTAATGTTCTGACCAGTTCTATAGGGGGTAAGGTCACACAAGTGTCCTCCCGAAAGGGTCTTTCAGGCCTGTCCACGACAGTCCTGTCCTGGGTGACGGGTTCTTCTGGCACTGTCACTAACACTGGCTGAAAAGTGACTTTTTTCCTTGAACAACTCTCGTGCATACTGTGTCACTTGTTGGGTCCAAGCCTCAAAACCCCCTTTTTTCCAGGCACGGACATCTGCCCAATGGGGGTGTAAGTCACAAGCTACACACACATCGTCATACACGTCTTCGGTAGCTAAAAGTTGACGAATCTTTTCTTCCCGTAGAGGTCGAGAAGTATCCAGATGAAAACGCAAGGCTTTCAGCAAAATGAGTCTTTCGTGACCATTTAAGGACATTTGGGTGGTAAGTACTGATCGTAGAGAGTCCACAAGGAATCGGCTGGTAAACCAAATCCCAGAAAACAAGTCACCAAGACACACACTATGCGTCGTCCCAAATTGATTGGATACAGTTCTTGTAATAATTGATGGTAATGATCCACGGTTTGAATATGGTTATTGAGTTCCTTCCACGGAATCTGTTCAATCACATGTAATAAAAACCTTGGCATGGCAGCCTGTTTTTATATTCTCTTTTTTTGGATGCAATACACGTACTTTCTACCCAGAGATCTTCGTTCTCCAGTAGGAAATTTAAATGCTCCAAACTGTAACCTACAGTTCAAATTTCGTTTACAAGTTTCCTCTTCCACTAAGCATTTTCCACGTAATAGCCCTTTGTAATCCTTTAACTCGTCTTCTTCAATCCGTTGCACTAGGTGAATCTCGAAGTAACCAAAATTATGAACATGTCGATCATTGGCGACCTCGAAGTTTTGAACAAGGTCTGACCACTGAAACAATTTCTGACGAATCAGTTCTCTTATACCATTCAGGTACCAGTGGTTCAAACATCGGTGACGTAACGGATGCAATTGTTCTTTACGTTTGACTTGTATTTTGACCAGTTCTCGGTAAATGCGTTCTCTCAACTCCACAGGCAAAGCACGAATGTTCTCTTGTTAAGTATCCATAAACAGGTCACACTAAAAAACTTTTTTGTTGTCATAGACAATAAGTGTACTGCCTGGTTAGAGATGGTTTTATTCCAGTAGCAAATCTAAATGGTTTAGTCACTAACTTGCACTTTACAGTTCGTTTAGAAGTTTCCTCTTTCACTAAGGTGACATTCTGTAAAAGATGTTGATATTCCTTTAACTCTTCTTCCTCTGAAATTTATTGCAGTAGGTCTACCTGGTAGCAAATAGAATCATCAGTAACAAAACATTTCTTTGAACGACGTGATAGTTGATAAAGGTCTGACCAATGAAACTCTTTCAGACGAATCAGTCCTTTTATAGCATTCAGGTACCAGTGGTTCAACCACCGGTGACGTAACGGATGCAATTGTTCTTTACGTTTGACTTGCATTTTGACCAGTTCTCGGTAAATGCGTTCTCTCAACTCCACAGGCAAAGCACGAATGTTCTCTTGTAAAGTATCCATAAACAGTTCAGTCCGTACAATTCACAATCTTCTCCTAGAGCAAAAGTAATCCACATGGTGAGTAATTTCTGACCACTCCCATTCAGGGTAACGTCCAAGAATCTCATTGAACTCTTTTGATGTAAACGGTATAGAGTGATATAATAGGACGATTGCACACTTGACCCAGAGAAATCTAACACACTGATTGACTATTTTCACTTTCCTCTTGTGAATTTCTCGGCACAAAAGTTCTACAGTTACCCATTGAGATTTCACTCTGGCAAGTCCCTGCCAAACTTCCTTGTAAATCTTCTCTTGCAGTTCTTTAGGTAATGATTCAATATCGTTTTTGAAATGAAGTTTAAATACTGGTCTCGGTGATGTCCAACATTTGATTCCTAACCAATCTGGTTTCTTCTTCTTCAACGATATGGTAAGTTACTTCAATGTCTCGGTCCCACTAAGGGTAAGTAATGACAATTCGGTGACCATCGAGCATGTTCTAGGTAGGCCGAATCTTGCGGTCCCCAGTGGTGAAGTGACACACCACAACTGAAGCACTTGACTTTATCCCCTTCGCCCAAGTAGAAAAATCCGGCTCTGGCTAATTCTTCGGGGTCGGTCATCCCAGATACTTAGGACATTTTCCTTTGAACGATTGAAGACGATTTTCAAAGTCGCAGTATTCCGACAAACGTACAGGGAACGAATATTCGTCTTTCACTGGTTCATTTCGATGAGGGTAGGGTGACATGGACAGGAGTTTGCTCAGGGTTGGATGACATCCGTAGGGGGGTAGACGTGAAGGTGGACATTCACCTTTAAAACGAAACCCAGTAAAGTGTCCAAGAAGACGAGCGGCATCGCTTTCGCATCCCTCAGGTTTGACACGCACAGCATCACTTTCCATGATAGGGGCAGTGAGAACAAAGTTCCTATGATGCTTTACGGCATCGCTAAGGTCACAGCGTACAGCATCGTTCCCATCGCAAGGCTCACAATCGCATTCCACTTCAGAGTCCCCAAACTTGAATTGTGCATGTCTGAACTTGTTTTGTGTTTCTCTGAAAGTATTCATCTTGTTCACTTTTACTTCGTAGTCACAATGAACTATCGATCTTGACCATAGCCCCTTTTATACTAGTCGCAATGAAGTCTCAAGCTTGTACATCGTTCCTTTTTTGTGTCTAGTTTTGGAAGGTACCGTCTCTCAGGTACCGTCATAATTGTACCGTAGTGTGATGGGTGGAAAGGCCATAGAAAGATGAGGGCAGTGCG
Organism: Sinohyriopsis cumingii; assembly: GCA_028554795.2. Taxonomy (NCBI): domain Eukaryota; kingdom Metazoa; phylum Mollusca; class Bivalvia; order Unionida; family Unionidae; genus Sinohyriopsis; species Sinohyriopsis cumingii. Next base: position 41,947,757 of record CM068838.1, read on the forward strand.
GAGACCATCGAGTATGTTCCAGAATAGCTGTATCTTTATAGATACATAGATCCATTCGTAACTTCAGTCCGCAAACGAAACACTGTACTTCGTATCCCAATCCAGACTCAGGTCCCAAGTAGACAAATCCTGTTCTAGCTAAAACATGCGAAGAAGGTAATCTTTCCCTATCCGTAGGCCATGCTTGAAATGTGTCCAATCGACAAGCACAATCACAATAGTCAGGTAAGAAGACAGGAAGATGGTGGGGTTTGAACTTCGAGTTCTCATTGGGTTTCTCACTCGATTCTTGTTGTGGCGAAGTCATCCTTCTGGTGAGTGGCTATCCGCTTACAACCAATGTTTTATACCGACATGTCCATACGGTAAAGTGAAGTGATTGGGAAGTCGCACTCGCTTCTGGTACACGATTTGATAGACTTTTTCCAAGGGTCGACTGACGATCTTGTGAGTGGGTAAACGTACAATCTTGCTGGGCTGATAAGTGGTCACTTTAAAGTGGTCATCTTCTCTAGACTGCAAGGCTTCTTTCAATACGTCAAAGTTCACCACTCGACTGGTACGATAATTCAGAGTCAATCCTTTCACTTTACACTTCGTGTGCACTTCTCCTTGTTTGTCCCGGTATTCGTAGCCGTAATTTTTAGGACCGCCACTCGCGAAACTTAGAATCTTGTCGTCGGGGTGCTCGTCTGTCCAGGCTCCTAAACGGTCTCCTTCGATGTCAGGGTGATGTTGACTCGGGTGATCGATGTAAATGCAACTGTCCGTGTCAAAGTACAGGACGCGTTCCCCTAACAGTTCTAAAGCTTCGTTCAATTTTAAGCGAGCATGAGCTGTCACATAAGCCGCATTGACGACATTTCCACAAGGATCGGCTTCTACAAAGTCCAGATCTTCTTCGTAATTGACTAAGATCAGATTTTCGCGAACGACGTCCATGTGTTTCATGAATTTGGTTTTGTCGTGAATCATCTGGAAGTAGCGGGAAGGTTCTGTCAAATATTCCGTCTTGGGTAAACACGGTCGTTCTGCCATTTTACCCCACAAGCAATTTAACATCACTTTGGCAAACGATCGCCTGCCTTCGTTTTTCTCGATGTGACCTAAAGAGATGCCTTCTTGTACCCAGTATTTCTCTTTGAATTGTATTTGGTCTTGGGGAGTGTGACACCAGGACGGACAGCCACTGGCTTCTTGCTTTAGTTTCAAAAAGACATCCACGTAGTCTGCGAAAATGTCTTTCTGACTGGGGTCACCCTTGTGGTATTGTTGTGTCTTGGGAAAGTGGCAAATTTCGTACACTTCTAACAGTTGGTATCCCATGTCCAGAGCTTTGAACAATTCTACGCTAACCCACGTCCCCGTCAAGGCGCGTTCTTCGTGGGTGTGCTGACATGGTTGGTCTTGGTTGCACGTTTCGGCACAAGTACGAAACAAAGGAAACATCAGTTTGTCTTGACAATTGTGAGGTAGCACGGGATGGTACAAGTCGGTGGGAGGCAAAACTTTGCACTTGATCAAGCCTTCGTATTGTCGAATGTTTTTCAGGTAGATGTGTTCCGTCAGCAAATGTGGGTGTCCTGCAGGAAAGTGACAATATTTGCACACGTAGGGATACAGCGAACACACGTCCAAGTATTTGATTTCTTCTTCTTTCTCTTCGTCGACTTGGTACCGCAAACAGGTGGCATTGGTCCTTCCTCCGTACAAACTATCCCTCGGGTTCAGGGGGTCCATGATCTGGTAACTTTCCACGAGGCGTTTAAACTCGGGATCGGTTTTCAAACGGTGATCGTACTCGTGTTCCCACATTACCACCACTTGGTCTCCTTCCTGTTCTAACTTTAGGCGTCGCTGACAAGTGGCCTGGTACAAGTTTTCCATGGTTCGTTGTAAAAACTGATTTTTAGTGCCACGGTCAGGGTAACAGACGGGACATCCTTGAAATAAGCAACCGTTAAACTCGTATACGATCTTGGGGTTTTCTGAATCCCAGCCATCGACCGAATGCGTTCCGATGGTATTTTCGCCCCCTCCGTTACGGGCATGCTCAATCCATTTGTCTTCCTTGTCGCACACGTGATGTAACAAGCGTAGGGCTTTGACCGAGTATTGACGTTTGACATAGTTGGTCGTTTGAGGGCTGATGACAGCCACAGTGTTTTCAGGCATGAATCGTTGCCGGTACACTAAGGAACACGCTTTGGCAATGGTGCAAGCTTTTTTCAATGGATCGACCCCTCCGTGTTCCATGAACAGTTCTCGACATTTTCCACAGCATCGCCGTAAAATGTCCACGTCGGAACGACAATACTTTAGCATTTCCTCCTGAAAGTCGAAAGGGTCGGAGGCGTGAGCCTGGTACCAAGCGTAGAAAGCTTCTCTTTGTTCGGTACGCATGTTGTCGGGGTCGTAATAGTGAGCCTCAGGCAAATGGGGTACAACGACATGTTGATTGGCTTCCGTATTGAAAAAGTGAGGAAAATAACCTTTAGCCATTTCTGTCATTCCAAACGTTTTAGGCATTCGACTCAAAGGCATCGCCAAGTAACTCATCGAATCTGTAAACTGTACTTGTCCCACTTGCATGAAAATGATTTTGGCTCCGTTCAAAGTGACTTTAGGACGCTCGGTGCCTTGTTCCGTATAGTATCTGAGAAGAAACTGTCCATCGTATCCGGAGAAACTGTGAGCCATCACCGTGGCATGACGATGACAATCTCCGTAACGTTCAATGTCCTCTTGGCTCCACGTCTTGTCGATAGGGTCTAAGGCCCATTGTGCAAAATCGGCTAGCGTGTTCGGTCCCCGAAAGATTTTTTCACGCCCACCAGGAATCTTACTGCAGTGAGGGCAATAACTCAAGATAGGTTCTTTAATGCACTTTTCGCACGCTCGATGAGTCACGCAAAAATGAGAAATGTGAATACCGGTCTCTTGCATGCATTCAAAATCGAAAAATATGAAATTGCCTTTCTTCTTGTGACCATCCTCTTTCTCTGGTTGGAGTTGGTATTTTTGCACGTAGCATTGGTGTTCCAAATCCACGATGTGGTGACAAATGTGATATTTTTTCTTTCCTCGACATACGTGTGCTATTGTACTATTGGTACATATGCCTTGTCCACAGGTAGGGCACAATCGCAGCAGTTGACAAGCACATTTGTGCTGTGAACCTTGTGTCTTCAAATGTTGTTGGTAACAGGCAGCACTGACAAACGTGCGCAGACAAGCTGAACAATGCACTCGTTCTTGCCCTTCGTTCAGACAGGGTTGAGAGGCCAAACATCCTGAGCATTTCGATCCGCAATGCTTGTGTTGTTCTCGATTGTTATAGCCATAGTCACATTTCTCACAGTAATAGCCATATCCCATGAATGCGGTGATACTGGTAATGGTATCGAAATGTTCATCGTGATGATAAAGGTGAATGTATTTTCCATCCTTAAAGTCTGTCCCTCGAAACAACAGAGGCCAGCGCACTTCTTGAGGGTGCATTTTCAAGGTGTAGCGTGGAGCTAGGGCATCTTGCAATTTTTGCATTTCAGGAATGCCACAGGTTGTGTCTTTAGACAGGCCTGCTTGTTGTAACCGAAGTTCTGCTTCATTTCGTTGTTTTGCTCGGTTCGATTTTCGAATGTTCTCCCAGTCTCTTTTCCATTCTACCGTGTCGTTCTTGTTGGCATAGGTTCGTCCCACCACGATAGCTCGGGCTAAACACATGTGGTCTTGAAAATTGTTAATTTGAACGAGGCTTGTTTTGGTGTTGCGACGGCCGTTCACTGATAAGATCTTTTTGCGGCCAGTCCCTTGAGGAGGAGAGACGTGGGTCATGTCTAGTGTGGCTTTTCCATCGGTGATGTCAAACTGGTCATTGGATTGTTGTACGTGTTGAATCTTGTCCATGATTTTATAAGCGGTCGATTCTGCAGGGCTGCTAAACTCGATCCAAACAGGGGATTTCAAGCCGTCGTGTTGTATGGAAAGTCTCAAGGGATCGTCTTCTTTGGGTTGACATTGTCTCTTGAGTGTGGCGAGCAAAGAATCCCACATCTCAGTGATGAACCCTTCTGCTTTCCCTAACGGTACTTCGGACTTGAAATCTTTAAACTTCACCGTGTATTTGTAAGCCGTGGTTCTAAATTTTCTAGAGGGACGCTTTTCCGTCTCTCGAATGGAATACAGTAGTAATTTTCAGGGTTGACTAAGGGTGGTGAACTTTGTTTAGAGGGTTTGGATTCTGGTTCACTCATGTCCTTTCAAAATCACTGGCATGAATTTGTGCCAAGACTTCAGCCCTGGTACGAGGCGATAGATCACGTTTCTGCCTCTTACTTTCTTCTTCTTTCTTCTCAAATGAATTGGATCGTTTCATCTTGATAGCAAAACGTCAAATGACTAAAGTTTAAACACCATTGGTTACTTTATAGTCATGGCAGACCAGCGTATATAAAGGGTATGTGTCTTGTCCTTTCACTATTCATTTCACTCTCAAACCGAATAGAACGATGGAAGAGACTACCCAGATCGAACGTTTCATCAGAGCTTTGCGAGGGGTCATTTGAAACTTTTCTTCAGACCAGCCGTCGGACTACTCTCCTTCCTTTCGAGATAAAAGTCAAGATACTTGTTATATCTGTCCGAAGAAAGGACATTGGTCTTCAGAGTGTCCAGGCCGTCAAAAAGGCAAAACAGGGGTTAAAAGAGACAAAAGTCAAGATACCTGTTATCATTGTCAAGAAAAAGGACACTGGTCTCCAGATTGCCCTAAGACACAAGAGGAGCAAGAAGAAGAAGAGGAGAGTGATAGAGAGGAAGAAGAGGAAGAAAGCAGACAGGTGAAGAAAAAGAAACAGGAGAAGAAAAGAAGAAGGGAAGAAAGTGAGGAGGAAGAGGAAGAAAGACTGTAACTGTGAAGAAATTGAAAAAAACAGAGAGAGTAAACAATGAGAGAGAAGAAATCAATGAACTTTTTAAAGTGCTGTGTTGTGAATTGTGAACTGGATTGTAAATATTTATAAAAGAACAAATTAGATATAAAGGTAAGTGTCTTTGGGTTTTGATTTTAAAATAAGAAGCTATACTCACGCACTCATGCACAGACACGTACTATAGGGGTAAAATGGGTTGTTGTTTTGTTTTGTTTTTTTTTTTGAGCTTGAATGGATGTTGGCAATTGAAAGTCTATCTCTTTTCGAGAGACGTGGGTGGCCCTGAAAAGGGCCTTTTTTTGGTGTAGGGGTGAGTTTAAGCAATCAACTTTAACTGTCTTAAGCCTTTGCCACGGCCAAGGCCTACTTCTGGACTGCGTACTGTTGATGATGATTTGGTTGAAATCACTAAGGGTGGCACGGTAGGCTTAGTCACAGGGTTGGAGGGTTTAGCTCGGGAAGGTCGTATTCTCTTCGGTCGTGATAAAGAAGTCTGATACATTTGTTTCAGACTTCTTAACTCCACTAAAATGTCTAACAGTACCGTGACCGTTTGATTTTCACATCCTTGTTTCTTTGTTACTGCTACTTCTTCTTGCTTTTTTCTTTCCTCTTCTTCTTGCTGCTGTTGCTGTAGGAGAAAAGCTTGTTCCGCTTCCTTTTGTCGTTGTATAAATTTCTCCAATTCTTCTTTCTGTCTCTGTCTAAAATTCTCCACGTGCGGTAATGAAGGAGAAGGTGGCGAAAGTTCCGGAACAAATTCTTGCGAGGTAAGAAAATCCACAAAATCCCAATTCACCTCTTCTGAAAGTAAGTCTGGGTTCCCTTGGGTAGTCTCCACTGCTGGTGCGCCCCAATTTATCGTTTTCTGAGTTTCCCTCATGTTGAAAAACTGTCGCATGAATTGACTGCCACAGGCGCTAGCGAATCTATATAGACCACGTGACGTCACAGACTGCTCTCTTCCAATTGGACGTGGGCTGACTGAATTTTGTAACGCGTGTTTGGATTGGTCAACGAACTCAATCCGTTTCAATCCTTCCTCTCCCTATAAATAAGTGCAGTTCACTGCATTCCTTCGCCTGTTATGGGTACCCCCAACATGTGGACCACAGTCGAATCATCAACCCTTGTATCTTCCATGATGTTCCGGACGGACATACCGATGTGTGTCCGATCCAAGTGGACAGTTGTCCATAGGACAGACACCAGCCTGTGGATGCGAAGAGTATATGTGGAAAGGCAAGGATGCCTAAAAATAGTCTTAATCTATGGCCCTGCAGTCAGGCGCATCTTGAGGACAAGAAGAAGACCAATACGTTGCCCTCTGTTTTAATATACCCTTAATATTAACATAAACCCAAAGGCCCTTTTCAGGGCCACTCCAATATCTCGAAAAGATCTTGACTTTCATTGCCTACCCTCTTTTTATTTTATGTGTGGGTGTGTGTGTGTGTGTGTGTGTGTGTGTGTGTGTGTCTTATATCCCTCTTGAGACTAGACAGTCCCACACTATATTCCCATATTCAATTCCCATTGTCCCTAGACAGTCCCATCCCACCATGTTAAATTCCCATTGTCCCTAGGGTACAAACTCTGTGCTCTCCATGTTAAATTTATATAGTCCCCAGGGTACAACCATCCTAGTTTAACATTAAAGTCCCCTAGTCCCTAGGGTATCCCTATTCACTACTTTTAATAGTGATGTATTAAGAAACAATTTTAGTCGGGTTTTTAAACACTTAGACGTCAAGGTGTCTGTTTTTGTTGTGACAAGTTTTAGTTGAAGTTCTATTTTATGGAATTATCAATTCTTTTCCCTGGGAATATTTAAGTGCTCGTACATAATTCTTGGACAAAGACATTTATTAAAATTATATTCGGATTCAAACACCGGAATATTATTTTCTGTGGTTCCACAAAGAACTATTGACACGTCAATACTGGCTACAGTATACGTCATCGACTTCCATTTTGGATTTACGTCGGGACTCGAAACTCAACATTTTATTAATTGTACTTCTAACTTTTAATTCTTGGATTATTCTCTGAATATTTTTGGATTTGATTTTTAAAAGCGTAAGTTCTTTTCTTCATGTTTACCTTGTTTTTCTAGGGAAATAAATTATTTGTTTAATTTTACAAAGCTTGTTGTTTTCATTTCTTCTTGTTACTGTTTAAGAGAGCCTAAACATGTAAAAGCATATGCTTGTTAATCTAGTCCAATCATCCTGTTGAAGCCTTTTCAATCTGACCCTTGTCTGGTCCTATCCACCACACCTCCCAACGCAATAGTTCTTATTTTTGATCTGCTCTATGTATATTTTATTTTAATCCTATTTTCATTCGTGTGTTTCTTTGATTTACCTGTGTTTCTTTGATTTAGCAACATGTTTAAGAAAAACGTCATCAGTAGATCACGCCCTACTGTCCACCGTCCTTGCTAAAACAGAACCTAACCTACTTTCTTCGTCATTTTGTTTATTTTAAAACTACGCAAAAACTGCTATTAATGTCTTCTCGATACATTTCTTCTACACTTGGACAATAAATGTACGTAAATCGTGATGTCATCGTCACGCTTTCAGATTGTTCATGTACTAATGTCCTCATTATCAGTTCAGTTAATCTGGTATATCTACTCCATCTTTAGGAACTGCATTTCTGCGTCGATGGTCTATATTTTTTGTAGGTAAAGTTGTATTAATTTACATTAACAAGGCACTTAATGTGTTACATCTCAATAAAAATGTGACCTGAGTTCTCAAGGATCGTTAAGGGTCAGGTTTAAGATCATCACCATGGGGTGAGGGACCATAGAGTACATTTGAGCCAATTCATTGTAAATAGACTTTAGTAACCGCATTGCGCCAACGTGGAAATTTACCTGAGAGAGTCAGGAAACCTTAAAGTCATAATTAAAAATACATGACAGATACTTTTTTAGGAAAAGGAAATATGTGGGAATGATTTCTGTAGAAAATACGTGTCGCACTCGCGAGCTTTGAAAGGATTGCATAATTCCTTGTAAGCTAGTGGTCTTTGTGGCATGTTTGAATACATATAAAGGTATGCCAAATTAATTTTAAGCTAGTGGTCTCTATGGCATGTTTGAATACTTATAAAGGTAGGCCTAATTCCTTACAAGCTAGTGATCTCTATGTCATGTTTGAATACATATAAAGGTATGCCTAATTCATTTTAAGCTAGTGGTCTCTATGGCATGTTTGAATACATATAAAGGTATGCCTAATTAATTTTAAACTAGTGGTCTCTATGGCATGTTTGAATAATAATAAAGGTACGCCTAATTCATTACCAATTGTTTAATCTTATATCTTAGACAGTGTTATATCCAGATTCTCATTACGGAAGTTTGTGTTACCCAACAATGTTCAATACAGACACACATTAAGGTAGTGTGTGTGTGTGCGTGTATATATATATATATATGTGTGTGTGTGTGTGTGTGTGTGTGTGTGTGTGTGTGTGTGTGTCTCAACCGTATTCAAAACAGAATTCCATTAAGGTAGAATGTATTTCCCATCTTTGTTCATTACAGACGTCCGTTACGGTAGTGTGTGTGTGTGTGTGTGTGTGTGTGTGTGCCAACAGCGTTCAATACAGACGTCCATTAAGGATTAAGGTAGTGTGTGTAGCCCAACAATGTTCAATACCGACGTCCATTACGGTACTGTCTGTCGCTCATCAGTGTTCAATACAGACGACAAATGTGGTACTGTGTGTGGCCTAACAGTGTTTAATACAGATGTCCATTACTAAAGTGTGTATGGCTCAGTAGCGTTCAATACAGACGTCTATCATGGTAGTGTGTTGGCCCAACAGTGTTCAAAATAGACTTACATTACGGTAGTATCTCTGGCCCAATACAGTTGTCCATTACGGTAGTGTATGTGGCCCAACAGTATTAAATATAAACGTCCATTCCGGTAGTCTGTGTGTGTCCATACAATGATCAATGCAGACATCTATTACGATAGTGTGTGTGGCACAATAGTGTTCAATACAGACATGGATTACGGTGGTGTGCGGGTCCCAACAGTGTTCAGCACAAACGTCCATTAGTTAGTGTGTGTTTGGCCCGGCAGCCTTCAATACAGACGTTAATTAGGGTAGATGGTGTGACCTAACAGTGTTCAGTTCAGACATCCATTACGGTAGTGTATGAGACCCGCCAAAATCGAACAACCATTCGTAAACCTATGTGTATTTATCATCCTTACGGTGACATTTCTATTACAAATAAAATACAAGAGTTTTAAGAGTATGTAACATATGCATAGCAACATACATTCACGTGTTCGTGAAGTATTCTTCACATACATGCACGTGTTCTTGAAGTATTATTCACATAATGCACATGTTTTTGAAGTATTATTCACATACATGCACGTGTTTTTGAAGTATTCTACACATACATGCACGTGTTTTTGAAGTATTCTACACATACATGCACGTGTGTTTGAAGTATTATTCACATAATGCACGTGTTTTTGAAGTATTATTCACATACATGCATGTGTGTTTGAAGTATTCTACACATGCATACACGTGTGTTTGAAGTATTCTATACATAATGCACGTGTTTTTGAAGTATTATTCACATAATGCACGTGTTCTTGAAGTATTATTCACATCATGCACGTGTTCTTGAAGTATTATTCACATAATGCACATGTTTTTGAAGTATTATTTACATACATGCACGTGTGTTTGAAGTATTCTACACATACATGCACGTGTGTTTGAAGTATTCTACACATACATGCACGTGTTCTTGAAGTATTCTTCACATAATCCATGTGTTCTTGAAGTATTCTTCACATAATCCACGTGTTATTGAAGTAGTATTCACATACATGCACGTGTTCTTGAAGTATTCTACACATACATGCACGTGTGTTTGAAGTATTCTACACATATATGCACGTGTTCTTGAAGTATTCTTCACATAATCCACGTGTTCTTGAAGTATTCTACACATACATGCACGTGTGCTTGAAGTAATTGTCTAATATTTATTTCCAGCAGAGGAAGTTTAAGTTCATATAACATAAAACTGTATCAAAGCTTTTCACAAAATTGGATGGAGACTACTTTTCACTGCGTGAATTTAATCACATAAGAAGAAAATTTAAGAGATGGGGGAAATAAAATAACCCAGTTTTTAAATTATATCACGCATGGAAATGAATCACTGAGTTACAATAAAGGCAAGTGTCGATTGCAGTGGGATAAATTTGCAATGAATGGAATTTATAAAGCGTACGATATATTTTTTATAATCTGAGATTATAATTTGTTTAATGCAACAGTAAACCCGTAGGCTAAAAGCGCAGCGTTGTCAGCAGCGAGGTATTTAACAAATATTAGATAGTTCAGAAGGTCTTATGGGAGTTGATGGACCGGCCAGTCACCCGGTTAACATTGTGACCAATGAGTATCGCACCTGTTCGAGTGTAAAGCATCCAGCAGTGTATATATTCTGGACAATGCATGTGACATCTATACAGCAGCAGACCTGGTGGTCAATCTCATATTTATAATAAGTCGAGTCAAAGCGGATAATGAAGGAGGTATAATATCGGAAATTATTTACTGTACGATGTATAATTTCGAAGTTTTTCATTGGCATCGTGGCTGCGTAACAATTATCTCAGAAGATCATTTTCGTCTTACCAGCAGTGTATATCCATATGTATTCAACTGTGCTATTGATGGAGAAGTTACTAGTATTTGAAATGGATGTAAGGAGAAGTGACTAGGTTTATAATGGATATATGGACGAGTTACTAGCATTCAGAATGGATGTATCTTAGTTGTGCACAAGTGGATATATGGATAAGTGACTAGTATTTATAATGGATATATGGAAAAATTACTAGTATTCAAAATATGGACAAGTTACTAGTATTTGAAATTGAGGTACCTTATTTTGCATAAGTTATCTGTATTTGAAATGGATGCATGGACAAGTTAATAGTATTTGAAATGTATATATGGACAAGTTACTAGTAATCAAAATGATGTATGGAGAAGTTACCAGCTTTTGAAATGGATGTTGATTTTACGACACGGGCGATTCCTTTTGAAGCTTTATACACGCATTCTCCATTGGTGCTGGACAAGACAATATCAGCATAAACGACAAAATACTTGAGATCTAGGTCACGGAAGGCCCGTGAGGTGAGGGAGAGTCAATAATATCAATCGTTTCGAATCCTATATTCAACATTTTCTTCTAGCTGCAAATTATTCTAAGTTTTGTTTGTTGCTTTAGTTGTTTACCTTTTTGCACCAAGATCGGCATTTAAAATCAGCGCTTCGTATGTACTGCATTTAAGATAAAAAGTACAATATTTTAATCCCGTGCTTTTTATAAACAACACTAAATATCTTCTTTCAGATTCCACATGCCATGATGATGAAAGTTGTGATAAGTTCTGACTGCTGATTATAATGGGATGACAAAATTTCGTTGGTGCTTTATGTGCGAAAGACATGTTGATATGGACAGAATAAATTCGATATGACAACAACATTATCCATAGACGTTGGAGCCAATAACGTTACTAAGAACTCAGATAGCGATGACTGTGTTGACAATGAGAACATGTCTTCCGCAATTAATCGGTATGTACCTCCTTTGCTGATTATTCTGGGAGCAGTGTGCAATACATTAGTTATTATCACCATGCGCACAAAGTATTTCCGATCGCTATCTACTTCCGTTTACCTGTCATCTGGAGCTCTAAACGATATAGCTGGTCTTCTAGTTGAATTAATACCACACTGGTTGTACTTAAACTTTCCAGACATATTCGTACGGACTGATATTTCTCACGGTATGTGCAAATTTTTTAATTTCTACGGGTGGGCAAATGCAGACCTTGGGATTATAATTACAACGGCCATGATAGCAGAGAGAGCTACTGCCATAGTCATCCCGCTAAAATCTGCCACCAGATGTACGAGAAAAAGAGCAAGAATTATTGTTGGACTTGTCATTATAATTGTCATCATCAAAGATTTCCATTTCTTGATCTCATCTGATATCGTACCAATAGGACGGACAGAGAGATTGTGTGACGTTTCTATGGCAGAAGAAACATACCGGACTTTTTGGCTTGAAGTTTGGCCCTACCTCCATCTGTTTTATCTTTTTGTGTGTTTTGTTATCATTGTCATCAGTAACTCGGTTATAATTCATCAAGTCAGACACTCTCTCGCGGAACAGATATCAGGACTACAAAGATGGAGACATCTAGCGCCCATGTTAATTGGAGAATCTCTTATAGTAGTGTTGCTCACTTTTCCAATGGCCATATATTTATCAGCACTTGCACTGAAACTTAGATACAACCCTAATATGTACGAAAACTATGCCATAAAAGCAAATGATAAATTAACTTTCTCCGTGACTTTCTATATGCTGTATTCTAACAAGTGTGTTAATTTCTTTCTTTATTATGTTATTGGATCACGTTTCCGGCAAGGGATATCACTCGTACTTTCCGCATGTTTTTGCAGGAAAACAGAATGTACAGGTTCCCACAGAAATAATATCTATACAATTCCCGTATCTATCAGTAACACAAGACAAGTGACTTGTCAGACGTATTTTTGAATTCCATGAATATTCTTAGTATAAATTATTTTGTACTGTAACTTGCTTGTTTACGTTTATATTTATTGCAGGGTTTGGTTTGCATATCTTGTGATTGGGGTGGGGGTAAAATCATGTATGATAACATATGGGGGAGAGAGGCGTGTGGTGAGTGTTGGTGGTGGTGGAGAATGGAGGATTACGCAGATGGATTGTTCGGCTACGTATAGGAGCCACTAATCTTACAAGCTATAATATGGTTAATAGAACCTAATAGTATACAAGTACAGAGCACGTGCTGCTACCAGAGCATCATTTTTATTCTTTGTTATTTCATATGTCTTAAGTTAGGTTGCATATACTGAGGTCAAATCTAATGAAATCGTATAAGATTACCTTGTCAATCTTTAGATGATAACAAAGTACATAGATTGACAATGAAACTGTATTACACTATCGCGATTGTCTTCGTACACGAAGATGTTTTTTCACTGACTACATGTGTAATATATTTTGAACTTTTCCAATTGTCCTAAATACTGTACATCAAACGTTTATATATTTTGTATACTGGTTACAATACGCAAAAACTACCATATTGCCAATTGGATAACAACCAAAAACAGAAGGCATTATGCTGCATACAGTTTAGCTCAGTTTCCACGAGAAGTGGGGGGGGGGGGGCAATTTTAGTCAGAGTTCAACAGCTTTTAGTAGCGTACTCGCATTTAACGCATTTAAGGATTCAAAGACCTTAGTTAAAAACTAAACATTCCACGACCCCAAGGGTTATGTTCCATTACAGTTTTATAGTATTTCAAAAATGTAATTTCCTGTACTTTCTATGCCCAGTCTCTACCAGCTATAGTGTGTGTCAGTATAGATAATACTGGCCTAGGCAAATATGTTTTCTAACGGTTAAAACAGCCTCAGCCTTTCCGACAAGTCGAGAGACACACCTTGATGTAATTTGCCGCATTGATAACTATAATCGTAACTTCTTTTGTTTCATTGCGCAATATGGTGTGAAAGGAGATGGTCACAATCAGAATATTTTGTTGACCTTTTTTTCTCGCAATCTATGCAGTGCACTCAGCTTTTTCTCTCGCAATATATGTAGTGCTCTCCGCCAGAGGCAAATCACCAAATCCATCACATTTATGCGTATTCATTTACCTAAATCCGAGGTTATTTATCTGATTGCAGAAATGAATGAGCGATGCGTTTTCCAATTGTTTTTGTTTCCCTTCTAAATCAGACGACTATAAGCTTGCTCAGTATACAGTTGCGTATGAAGTCAAATGACTCTTTTTGGTGCAAAATCTAATTATGTAGCATCTGATATTTCACTTCGAAAGGGCATCTCGTTTGACAAAACAATATAAAATAACCGCGATACGAAAGTTCTTAAAATTTAATAATCATCAACGTTGTGGAAACCAGCCTTATATAAACCAATCTTAGAGAAATCGAATATAAAATACACCGAGCACTAAAACACAAACTTTTTCATATGGAACATCTCTAGTCAGAAACCAGAAGGCAGTTCAGTTAATTCTTTCTTGCTCAGCAATAGTGATTATAAATGTGCTCTTGCACAAAGAAATTCGAACTGCAAGAACTGAACTAGAGAAAGAAATTCCATTATGACGGGACTATTGAATGAGGGCATCCTACGGACAATGGGACTTTAATTTTAAATTTGGTCGTTTGTACTCTACGGACAAGGAGAATTTAACATAGATGGATTATTCTACGGACAAGGGAAATTTAACATAGATAATGTATAGCGCCAATATATTGGGCCTGTCTACGAATAATAGGAATTATAATAGGAATTGAACAGGGGTGACGTCACGGTACTGAACACTGGCACAAATGTTGCAAGTGGCTAACTTCAATCGGGCGGAAGAGTGTGACAAGGAGTTGATCTGAATACTCGTTACTGTAGGGACACACTATAGACATATACATAGACACACACGCACACACGTACATACACACACACACACACACACACACACACACACACACATATATATATATATATATATATATAGAGAGAGAGAGAGAGAGAGAGAGAGAGAGAGAGAGAGAAAGGGGGGTTAGAGACTAGGGTTAGAGACATATACAAACAAACACATACATCAATATGACAAAGAGAGAATATGTCTTTTCGAAACAATGGAGAGGCCCTGAAAAGGGCGTTTGGGTTTCTTCCTCTTCTTGTTCTTCTAGTTTCTCTCCTCTCTCCTTCCTCTCCTTCCTCTCCACCAACATCCCATCTTCTCCATTATATTTTTGCTTCTTCCTCTTTTATCCTCGTCCTCTTTGTTTTCATGCTCTTGTTTTCTCTTTTCGTTTTCTTCCTTCTCAATGTTTTCGTTCAATCTTCTCATTTTTTTTTATCCACTTCTTCCTGCTTTTCCTCCTTTTATCAACACTCATACTCGTTCCTTGGCCTTTTTTAAAATTATTGATCTTCATTTTGAGACAGTGTGGACCATAACAACCATTCTCCAATCTCAATAACATTTCCTCCACCATCCCAATATCATCAACCACTTCCTGCAGCTTGTTCATTTTGTCCAAATGGTTGCTTGCCATCTTTTTTGATTATTCAGTGTTGAATAGCGCGAATAATGAACGCTCAACTTTTATATTTTTCAAGCACAGACGTAAAGAAAAACATCACCTCCCGTCAACCAACCATGCCACCTGCCAATCATCCCCATAGTAATGTGACTAACCTAAAACAACCTTTTTATAAACTAACAAACACACAAACACACATGCACACACACAAACGTACTCACACACAAACGTACGCGAGTAAGCATACACATGCACACAGATCAGTAAAGGAGTTAGTTAGTGTTTATAGTCACACTATTCCACATTTACACAAATTGGAAATTGCTCAGTCTGTCTTTTCTAGAGACCTGGTTAGCCCTGAAAAGGGCTATTTTTTATATTCAGATACACCTGGTTCATGGTGACACGTCCCAGGTTGGGCACCACACACGCATCGCTGACTCTAGTCATTCTCCCAATTTATGTGTGGTTTGGAGCACAGATGGTTAATGAGTGGCCTCATCATCCCAGTTTTCACTTTGAGGGATAGTGAAGTATTCCCTCCTTCTCGCATTCCACACCCGTGGATGATGTGGCTTCCTTATCTCCTGTGGTGCTTGTCTCTGTGAAGGTGTCCGCACCATTAGCTTGACTTCACAGCTCTGCCTTAGCATCAGGTGAAGCAAGATCATTTTTCTTTTCCCCTTCAGTTTCTTCTCCTCTTCCAGCATGGTATTTTCTTCTACAGCCTCCATGGCTAGCTCATCCAGGGGTCGCCTGGCATACTCCAGGAGCATCTGAAGCTCAATCACTTGGTTATTCTACTCATCTTGAATGTTGACGAATGAAGGCTAGGGTAGCCAGATTATATATCTATGTTGGATTATAGATGTTTGCGCTCTTCCGAGCATGTACTTCTGATTTGTGCCTACATGGTAGGCTATTTAATTGCCCCTATAGGAAGGAATTGGAGCCATAAGGAGCACTTTTTACTTGTAGCCGTCAGGCAGTGGACCTAACAAGAGGCCCTAACTGTCTGAATGGAGGGCTTGTAGGCGAGTGGGAATAGACTCATCACACACGCAATTTATTCAGTCGTTACTACTTAGCCGCATTTAGGTATGTATGAGTGGGAATGAACCCATCATATACTCATATGTTTGGTACTGAGTTTTCAGTGGCATCAAGGGCGTGCCCTGCATGCTAATTGTTTTTTATGTCCGGCCATGGCAAGGGAGGAGAGGGCGGAAAGGTCACAGGTCGGTGCTCCCACACTTCAGGGTATCGGGTCTAATAGCCAGACTGGTCGGTCGGTCGTTTCAATTAAAGTCGTGTTCGCCCTTACGGGCATGTACGACTAGTTAATTTCCCGTTTGGGAATAATTTATTTTTTTTCGAGGGGGAAGGAATGTTGCCACTTCCCCCAACGTAGTAATGCACGTAGGAAGTGCTATTTGATCAGTCCGAGTTCGAGACATTGATGTCTCACAGGACCCATGGTGAATGGGAATGGTCCACACGCACTCAATTATGTTACATGTCTGGAGGTGGCAAAGGTGGGTCGGAGTCAACGGAAGAGATGCGCTCTACACCCGGTATCGATCTTTTGTGCCCCAATTTCCGAATAGTAAATGGCGTCGTTTGCCGTATTTATAATTTGGAAAATAATTTGTTTGTAGAATAAGATATAGATATAGATAACAAGATGAATCTCATAGTCTGTTTAAGGGAGAAGTTATTTAATTGAATAATATTTGGGGTTTCTATTTTAATAATCAATTGATGAATGAGATTTTGTCACCTTATAGTTCCAACGTTCTGAGGACATATTTCCTAATTATGTAATTTTGTGGCATATTGTGTAGCTGGTATTGATGGCTTTGGGTTTCTTGCCACCTTATAGGTCTAGTTTTGGGTTATTATTCTAATTTCTATTTAGTTTATGAAACATTTTGTTGCCGCATTGTTCAGAGGGCACTGATGGCTGAGATTTAAGCCACCTTATAACATCTAGGTTTATTGGCCAGTCTTAATTAGTGTATTTTAAGACGATTCGTTATGCCTTAAGTTATGATAGGGCAGGTAGATGTTAGTATGAATGATGGTTACTTAATTACCGATCACCTATTGCATTGATTATACATTTGGACGACTCAGGGCGCCGACGTAGGTAATAGGTGCAGGTGCAGGATCAGCCCGCGCACTGGCCGTACTCGCCCCCTACTCGGGCTGTAAACCGTATGCTGTCCCCGCCCCCAATTTCCCACCCAGCCGCACTAAGAAGGATGTCCGGTAATGCACAAACAGATGTTGTACTTCTAAATCTGTCACCAAACTGCATCGTGTATGTAACCACACAGGGTGCCATAGTGGGTAATGGGTGCAGGTGCAGCATCGGCCAGCGCACTGGCGGTACTTGCCCCTACTCGGGCTGTAAACCGTATACTATCTCCGCACCCAATTCCCCACCTGTTTCAACGCAATAAACTGGCTGATTGTGATTGGGCGATAAAATTTTAATTATACTGTATATAGGACGTGTATGGATTAGGTTGGATTGAATTTAATTGGGTTGGATTGGATTGGGTTATATTTTATTGATTTTGTCAATTTCCTTAAGGAAGATTAACATGGCGTCATTTGTTTGACTGGGGTTTGGGTTAGTTTGGTATAGAAGTTCGGGGTAGGTATATGACGAGTCAATTTTCTTTAACGTAGTGGCTAATATTTTCCTTTGTTCGTCATATTTCGGGCATATGTTGAAAACATGCCAGATGTCTTCATCATCAACGCAGTTGGGGCAATTTGCCCCAAATCAACAATTAGCCAGGACATATTTCCCCATACTGCTTGCAAGTAAGGTTTTTCCTGTATT
Source organism: Sinohyriopsis cumingii (assembly GCA_028554795.2). Taxonomy (NCBI): domain Eukaryota; kingdom Metazoa; phylum Mollusca; class Bivalvia; order Unionida; family Unionidae; genus Sinohyriopsis; species Sinohyriopsis cumingii. Next base: position 41,965,767 of record CM068838.1, read on the forward strand.
GATTCGGTTAGTGATCTGTTGATGATATTTGATATTGGGTTTAGGTGCTTTGCTTTTGCAAATCACTGTTTTTTTCTTTAAATCAAGTACAGAGTACGTCCTTTGAGGCATGTATCCCATTATGTTTGCCATTTAGAGGCGATTTTGTTGGTTATCATGGTGTATAATGCTGAAACGCTGTAATTGATACGGGCTGGTTTTTGTTCGCTTAGTGCGTTCGCTGCTGCTTGGTCGGCTTTTTCGTTACCTGGGATGTTTATATGCGATGGAACCCACATGAATTCTAAAATTTGGTCTTGTTTTTCCATGTTGTTGAGTAGCAAGTAGGTTTCTTTTAGGTGGTTGTCACGCTCACTTTGAGTTGCCTGTTTCCAGTGTTTTGAGTTCACTAAGTGAGTCGATTATTATTAATATGTTTCGAATTTTCGGTTGATATTCTGTCTTTACTGCTTCAAATATGGCCCAGAATTATGTTGTGTGTACTGAACATTTATCCGCGAGTCCGCTTCCTATTTCGTTTTTCAAATCCGGGATAGTGAGTGCTGAAGCAGTTCCCTCTGGGTTGTTGGATTTAGACCGATCTGTGTATATTCTGACGAATAATTTATAAGAATTGTCTAATATAGTAAGGATCTTTGATCATATTTCTAACAATATTCTTCTTTGGATCCGAAGGTTGCTGCTAAGGTGTTGATAATGGTATTTTTCCTTGTCCAAGGAGTAGGGTCTGGATATCGTATCAGTTCTGCACGAAGGCAGTCGAGTTGTAGGTCTTTACATAATGTCTGGATCATTTGCTGAAAAATAAGGTCTCGTTAGACGTGTGAAAGACGCCTGTCTTTTGTTGAATGCCTGACAAGGTTGTTTGGGGGCTGGTTATATCCTATTTTTAAGGTGTTGTTTTTCTTCTTCTAGGAATTTTAATATATTATAGGATGTTAATTGAGTGCTAGGGTTTTTCAAGTCTATGATATCTGGAAATTGCTTTTTGTGCTTTTTGGAAATTAGTTCTTGCTAGCTGGAATTTGGTGCAATCACTGAATACATGTTGCAGGTTTTCTACGGTGTGACAGTGGTAGCAGTTTATGTTTACAGGTTTGGGGCCTATGTATTTGCCAAAATTGCCTGCTAATTTGGTTTTACCTGTCATTATTCGGTTAATTAATGTTTGGTCAACATTGTTACATTTGGGTTGTTTAATGGACCTGTTAACTGTTGTTAGGATGGAGTCCAGTTTCCTACCTTTAGTGGTGGAATGCCAGTGTTCCTGTCATTTTTTATTGATATAGGTTTTTATGAAGCATTGAGCTTTTGTGATGCTATTTCTAAGTGTGGCTGGGTTGCGGTCTCCTAACTTACTTTTTGCGACTTTATCAGCCTATTCATTGCTGGGGATTCCTATATGTGATGGCACCCACATGAACTCGACTGTTTGATCTCTTGTGGATAATTCTTTGAGCACATGGAAGGCCCCATCAAGAAACAGCTGTCTTGAATTAGTGTTTCGGGTTTTAATTGAGTTTATTACACTAAGGGGGTCGCTAGTAACGACTGGTTTTTGGATGTAGTTGTTTTGGATCCAATGAAGTGATTCAATAATTGCCCAGAATTCATTAGTGTATATAGAGCAATGATACAATAACCTGGTTCCCATTTGGATGTTAAATTCAGGGATTTCTATTGCAGCTGCCGTTCAAGGTGGCTCAGCTGTTTTGGACCCGTCTGTGTATATTTTAGTGAAACCAGGGTAGGTGTCCTGTATGTCATTTGCCATTATGGATTTTAGTTTATTTTCTTGTTCAAATTTGTTTTCGTATTCTGTGACCATGGCGTTTACCCTTGGTTTGGTTTGTGTCCAAGGGGTTTGGTCATGTGGTTTGATGTTCTTCCTGTTGTTCAAGTATTGGAAGTTGTTCCCTAAGTTTTAGGAATACTTTGGCACCTGGTATGTTTAGAACTAGTTTGTGGCTAAAGGTGATGTTATATCTGCAAATGGCAATTTTAGTGGGATGCGTGTTTGGATGGTTAGCTAATCGAATGGAATATCTGAGTAATATTTCTTGTCGTCTCAGTTTTCCCAGGTTAGGTGGCTGTCGAAATACAATCCTGGGAATCTTACTACCTTAACATGTTTGATCAATTGGTTTCGTAGATAAAGGTTAGGGTAGGCTAATTTGTTATTTTGTTTTGGGGGTAAATATTATTGCTACCGTTTTTACATCTGATATTTTAAACTCCCAATTATCAGCCCATCTCCTTATGTTATCTAAACATTTTTTTTTATTTCTGTAATGACTGGTTTCCTGCTCCCCAGATGCCGCTGTCGTCGGCGAATTTAGAGATATTAACTTTAATGGAGGCTAGGTTACGGTCAATGTCGTTCATCATAAGACTGATGAGTATTAGACTGAGTACGCTCCCTTGTGGTGTTCCATTTTCAAGGGAGAATTCTTTGGAGTGAGTGTTTCCTACTATCGTTATAATTTTACGACCTGCTAGAAAGTTTGCAATCCATTTAATTAAACATGCATCCAGTAATTCTGAAGTTGTTGAGTTTTTCAATAATCCTTTTGTCCAGACTAGGTCAACAGCTTTTTCTAGGTCAAGAAAGATCACTATTAGGTTTCTGTCTGTTTTTTCTCATGGAATTGAAAGCTAATTTAATGCCCGTTTCTAATCGTAGTAGTTGGTCAGTGGTGGAACGCTTGTTACGAAAGCCACATTGGCTTTCTGAGAGCAGGTTGTTGCTTTCGAGGTGTTGTTTTATTCTGTTTGAGAGTATAGTTTCCACAAGTTTACATGTATTATTGGTGAGGGAGACTGGTCGATATGTTCTTATGTTGTTAGGGTCTTTGTCTGGTTTGGGGGGTGGGAATAATGATGGCTTGTTTCAACCTATTGGGAAGTTTTAAATTATTCCAGATTTGGTTGAGTAGCTTAACAGTGGTTGTTTTTATATTGCTGGGGAACTTTTTATATATTATATACCCGATTTGTACTTTTCCAGGTGATGTTTCTTTCTTTGACCCTAACGCTATTTCGCATTCGTATAAGATGATTACGCTGTTTAAGTCCGAATCTTGGGTTCTCCTGTCTTAAAGTAAGTGTCGAAGGGTGTTTTCTGCCGTATTTCTTTAGTCCTGGAAATTTCTTGAATGGTTTTTTGGGCTGCTTATGTCGAAAAAGTGACTAGCAAGCATATCGGCCTTTTCTTGATTGGTGGAAGCACCTATTATTTTGGGAGTTGAGTGTGTTGATTTTTCTCTAATAGATTCTATTGTATCCCAGACTTGTTTGGAATTAAATTTTAGATTTAATTTAGAGCAAATATTTTGCCAGGATTTTTCTTAACTAATTTTATAATGTGTTTTAGGTTGTTTTCCTTATCTTGGTAGTGGGTGAAATCTAAGGAGTTTGCTGTGTGTTTATATTTATTGAGTGCCCTTTTTTTCACTTATGTGCTGTGCTTCACCCCACTAGGGTATTGCCTTTTTAGTTGGGGATCTCACAGTTTCTTGGTAACGCATAAACTAGCTGTATTGTGGATGGATTTAATAATATTATCGTGAACGATGTTAGTATCTGGGTTTTCTAGATCTTTAGTGTATATAGTTGACAAGATATTTTTGAATTTATCCCAGTCTGTTTTGTCACATTTCCATCTAGGGGAACGTCGATGGGGTTATGTTGAGTTGTAATTTGGATATTGATGATGACGGGGAAGTGGTCACTGTCTAATGTATTTTCTTGGTCTACACACCAGTTAGTTATTTGTGCAAGTTTGGGTGTGCATATGATTAGGTCAATGTCTGAGAGGGAGCCATCCTCAGAATTTAATCTGGTTTTTTATTATTTCGTTTTGGGATCTTGGGGTGGGTGTTGTGTTTACAATTTTTACTTTAGTTTCCCTATTTGTATTTTCAGTATATGTTAGTAATTGGTTTGTTTCTAGTTCAGTTGGTATTTGTTATCGTTGTGGGGATGTTTTGGGGTCTATGTTTGTTCCCAAGTGTGGAAAGCTTGTAGTCATGGTAAAGTCTCCATAAAGATTTTCATTTGATGACAGGGGGATAGTGTCATCTAGTTCTTCATATTTGTATGATGCATTTGGGTCTTTGAAGTAGACCGGTGAGAGTATGCATTCTGGGTTTTGCTTAGATTGAGTTACTTGTTTTGGGCTAGTAGGGGTCCTAATTGTGCATTTTAGTGTTTTTCTGCTAATTGCTTGATGGACAGATTTTTATATTGTTTGAATGGTGGTAATAGCCCAGTAATACATCTAAGAAGATGTAGTAACGAAAGGGGCATAAAATACTAACTTTTAGTTACCCTTCTCTTTCTTCAGACGATGAGCTTTTTCTGGGATAGAATTTGATGCTTGGCTAAGCATTGCTTCGGATGTGGGGTCAAATGACGAGACTGTCTTTTTCCTTTTCCTTTGTGGACAGGAGAACGACGATGGTGATGGTGTGCACCTGGTTTGGGTGTCATCATCTCTGATACATATCGTTTACCCCATGTCTTTTTTATAGTGGAATGCGTCGCAACTGATTGTCTGTCCGTCGTATCATTTTCACGGCAGACATCACTCGACGTTGAGAGGTTCTCAATGGACTAATCGGGACAGTTCTTCCTTGGATAAATCCAGAAAACTCTCTCACATGCCCGATATCTCTTGGCCTTTGATTTTGGGGGTAGGTTCTTTATTGGCAGCTATCTCAACAGATAAAGAACAAGAAGGAGGGTGTCACCGCTTGAGACGTTCCTGGCGACACGGGTTTCAATTTATTCATCAAGTTAGGAAAGACGCGTGTCAAATTGTGTTTGGCTGGCATCGCCAGCAACGGAGAAGTGAAAGAACCCGAGGATACTGGAGACGCGGTCACCGTCGCTGAAGGTCATGATTTGGGAATGTAAGGTTTCTTCGCAGACAATGTTCTTCTCTTGCTGGTAGAAACTGTTTTCTCTGGTCTTTTCTGGGGGCTTTCCCTTTTTCCTTTTCTGGGGATTTTCTTTTTCTAGGGCAGTGACCTTGTCTTGACACTTCTGCTCTTTTTCTTCTGGGTCAGTTTGTGACGGGGTATTACTTTTTTCTTGAAGATGACTTTTTGGACACTGGGATCCCATTTAAGAGGGAGCGAATGATGTCACCTCCTAGATAATCGCTACCTACAGGTATCAAAATGATTTTCTTTCTGGTTTGAGTGCCCATGCGAGGATCTGCCAGTTCCATCCAGTTTACTTTTTACTCTAATAAAAGCGTTGGGTTCAATGAATGATGTGAACGATGCTTTTCAGTAATTGACTTGTTGTCACTCTAAACCATTGTAAGACTTCTCTGAGACTGGCTTCTAAGACACGAGCACGTATTTGTGAGAAGAAAAATATTCGCGACTGATTCACGTACAAGGCACAAATCAATTTTGACGTAAAGATGAGACTGAATGGACGTCGTGTTGACGATATGTTAGACAGACCCAAAAGTGTCCGATGTTTTTATAGATTACAGGCCCTCCGTCTTGGCACAAGTGGTAAAACAGATGGGTACGAAATTGCTTAAAAAATCGGGGATAGTTGGTTTTAAATCCACGAGTAAATAGGCGTGTGGGGTTTGGGTGGCATCGTCATAAGCATGATTCAGCCAATACGTTCCTAATTGTTTGGCTAATACTTGCACTTGCAGTTTATCTCTATGGCTTTAAAACAAGACCACCTAATGAGTATTAACACCGATGGTGCGATGGGCTTTACTTTGTTGAAACAAATTGTGGGTGATGTAAATGACACTGGCATTACGATAGTGTTCTTTACGCGTAAACTACAGTTTAATTTAATTTCTTCGTTTTCTCCTAATATGTCGTCGAAGATTACCAGATGAGTTTGATTCGGGTCAGACACGATCCCGTCGTCTTCGCCAGGAATGCCTTCAACAAACACGACGGAATCGCCTAGACTGTACGCCGATTGCCAATCTTTGTAACACCACGCCATACGTTGAGGTGGACGATCGATCAAATGATTTTGATGTTCGATCAAACGTTTGACAAATTCGGTTTTGCCTTAACCGCTCGGTCCAACAATTAACATGTTAAAGCGGTAACGAATATACAAGGCCTCCCAACTGACTCGTTCAAATCTTCGTCGATGACTTTGAAAGTGGAGGAAGAGGGAGCAGAGACAGAAGAGATAGGCATAATGCAGCGAATATCACGTTTGATACGAAGACAGATAAGACAATTGTTTTTATACTTTTATCAGGACACGTTTATTTCAAAACAATTTTAAAATTTAACACGAAAAACCAAAATGCATAAAAGCCAAATTGCTAAGTACAGCGCTCAAATGCACATCAAAACGATCAAAGTGGAATATAAACAAGTCACTGTACAACATTGTGGGTGAAGAATGTGTGTTGTCCTAGGGACAGTTTGTAATGTTCTTAGAGTATACACTACTTGCTATAGTCACACAGAGTTCCTGCCGGAATGGCCTTTCGGGGATGTCCATGTCGATAATAGTCCTGTCCTGATTGGAGTGGTTTTCCTCGGTGTCGGGTTCTTCTTCTGATAATGTGGTTAACAGAGTTTCAAAGTTACTTCTTTCACTGAACATTTGACTTAGGATAACAAATATTGGGCATATTTGTGATCAATTCTTGTGTCTTTTTATTACAGTACCTTACCAAATTCGTTTAGTCACTAACTCACACACCATACGTTGCACAGAAGTGTCCTCTTGAACCAAGATTTGTTCATGTAAAAGATTTTGGTAATATTATAACTCTTCCGTTGGAATTCGGTGTACTATGGTCACCTTGTAAGTAGAACGAGTGGCATCCAAAACGTTATGAATATCACGTGATTCATCAATGACTGACCAATGGAATACTTTGAAATGAATCAGTCCTCTTATACCATTCAGGTACCAGTGGTTCCAACATTGGTGACGTACCTCATGCAATTGTTCTTTAAGTTGGACTTGTATTTTACTCTCGGTAAATAAGTTGTCTCAACTCCACAGGCAAACTACTAATGTTCTCCTGTAAAGTATCCACCAAGAGATTACTGAGGTGGTCCCACTAAAGATAGGTAGTGACAGTACGGTGACCATCGAGCATGTTCCATGAAAGCCGAGTCTTTCTGCTTCTAAATGTAAAGTGACACACTGTAATCGAAGCACTTGACTTTCTCATCTTCGCCCAAGTAGATAAATCCGGCTCTGTCTAATTCTTCGAGGGTAGGTCCTCCCAGATATTTAGGCCACTTTTCTTGGAAGGTTTGGAATCGACTTTCAAAGTCGCAGTATTAAGGCAAACGAACAGGGAACGAATGTACGTCTTTCAAAGATTTATCTCAATGAGGGTACGGTGAAACCCGCAATAGTTTGCTCAGGCAAGGATGACATCCGTAAGGTGGTAGCCGCGTGGTTTCACGCGGAGGATGATATTGACAATGAAAACTAGTAAAGTCATAAGGTGTATGATAACGAGTGTCATCGCTTTCGTATCCGTTAGGTTTGACACGCACAACATCGTTTTCCATGATAGGTGTTGAAGTATTAGTAGTAGTCATAGCAAAGTTCACATGATGTGGCACTGAATCGCTGAGATCACTGCGTACGGCATCCATGACATCGCAAGGCACAGCATCGCACTACACGAGAATCACTGAACTTAAATGGTGTCTGTTTACGCTTGGCAATGGTATCCATGTTCTCTATTTCGTCCGTAAGGTAAAGTGGTTGTGAAGCCGTACTCGCTTCTGTTATACAATTTGATACAGTTTTTCCAAAGGTCGACTGACAATTCTGTGCGGTTCGTCGTGGTCACTTTATCAAACAATCACCTTACTTTGTTTTTCCTGATGTGGTTTAAAGTAGCGCCTTCCTGCTCCTAGTATTTCTCTTTGAATGTTTCTTGGTCTTCGGGAGTGTGGCACCAGGAAGGATAACTGCTGGCTTCTTGTTTCAGTTTCCAAAAGGCTCCCACGTAGTCTGCGAAGATACCTTTCTGAATCTCGTCGCCCTTGTGGTACTGTTCTGTCTTAGGAAAGTGGTAAATTTCGTACAGTTCTAACAATCAGTATCCCAGGTCCAGAGCCTTTATCAATTCCACGCTGACTCACTTTCCTGTCAAGGCGCGTTCTTCTTGGGTGTCCTGACATGGTTGGTCTTCGTTACACGTTTCAGCACAACTACAGCACAAAGGAAACATCGGTTTTCCTTGGCAATGGTAAGGTAAGACGGGATGGTACAAGTCCGTGAGAGGCAAGACTTTACCTTTAATCAATCCTTCGTATTGTCGAATGTTTTTCCAGGTCGATGTTTTCCATCAGCAAACGTAGGTGCCCTGCAGGAAAGTTAAAATTTTTGCACAGGTAAGGATACAGCGAACACACGTCTAGGTATTTGATTTCCTCTCCTTTCTCCTCGTCGGCATGGTACAGCAAGCAGGTGGCATTCGTCCATTCTCCATACAAACTGTCTCGTGGGTTTAAAGGGTCTACCAAGTTGTAACTTTCCACAGTACGTTTTAACTCGGGATCGGTTTTCAAACGGTGATCGTACTCGTGTTCCCACATATCCACCATTTGGTATCCTTGCTGTTCTAACTTTAAGCGACGCTGACAAGTGGCCTCGTTCAAGTCGTCCATGGTACGTTGTACGTGTCCAGAGAAATTGTGAGCCATCACCGTGGCATAGCGATAGCATTCTGTGTAACGTTCGCTGTCCTCTCGGCTCCACGTTTCGACGATATGGTCTATGGTACATCGGATAAACTTAACATTTTCCGTCCTCGAAAGATTGTTTCACGTCCTCCAGGAACCGCATGAGGTGCCCTAGTGGTTAGAGCGTCCATTTCGGAAGTGGAAGGTCGTGGGTTCAAATCCTGGCCGATTCATATGAAAAACTTACAAAAATGGTACTAATAGCTGCCTCGCTAGGCGCTCAGCATTACATGGTTAGTGTGAAGACTGATCGGCATGGTGTCAGGATAATGTGACTGTGTAGGACATCATGCTACATATCTGAAGGATGATTCCACTGTGCTAGACATAACTATAAACTTCCACACTGCAGCATTGTAATGGTATGACTTAAACAAATTGAAAGCTACGTTAACAATCCTAATCACACACACACACACACACACACACACACACATACGCACACCTCCAGGAATCTTGCTACAGTGGGTGCAATAGCAAAAGACAGGTTCTTGGATGTACTTCTCGCACGAGCCACATAGAAGTTAAGTCTCTTGCATGTTTTTTAAATCGAAAAAGATGAAATTCCCTTTCTTCCTCTTCCTCTTGTGGGGTGGAGGTATTTTTTAATGTAGCATTTTTGTTCCAAGTCCACGATTTGGTGACAAGTGTGACATCTTTTCATTCCTGGACATAGGTGTTTCTTGTAACTATTGGTACGTATGATTTGTCCGCAAGCAGAACAACATTTCAGGAGTCGACAACACTTTTCCGCTGTGAGCCTTGCGATGTTGTTGGTAGCAGGCTGTGCTGTATATGTTTGCTGAAAGTAGGGCAATGTACTCGTTCTTGTTTTTGACAAGACAAGGTTTAAAGGTTAAACATTCCTCACATTTCGATCCACAAAGCTTGTGTTGATCTAGATTGTTATAGCCATAGTCACAGTTCTCACAGTAGTAACTGTATCCCAGGAATCCGGTGATACTGGTAATGGCATCAAAATGTTCATCGTGATGATAGACCTGACTGTATTTTCCGCCTTTTGCAAATTTTGCCTCGAAACAACAGAGTTCCATGCACTTCTTGAGTGTATACATTCAAGGTGTAGCGTGGAGCCAAGACGTCTTGCAATTGTTTTTAATTCAGGAATACCACAATGTGTGTCTTTGGATAGGCAAGCTTGCGGTAACATTAGTTCTGCTTCATTTCATTGTTTGGCCCGGTTCTATTTTTGAATAGTTTGCCAGGCTCTTGTCGATTCTACCATGTCATTCTTCTCGGCATACGTTCGTTCCACCACGATGGCACGGGCTAAACACATCTTGTCTTGAGGGTCGTTAATTCGGACGTGTCTCATTTTGGTGCTACGAATGTCGTCCACCAATAACACTTTTTCAAGCGATCGTCTTCTTTGGCTTCACATTGCCGTGACATTGTAGTTAACAAAGAATCCCACACCTCAGTGATGAATCCCTCTGCTTTCTTCAGCGGTACGTCTGACTTGACATCTTTAAATTTCACCTTCTACGTGTAGGCTGTAGTTCTAAATTTCTAGAGGAGCGTTTTCAGTCTCTCGAATGTGGTAGTAGCTTTTTTAGGGTTACTGGTGATGGACTTGTTTTTGACTTAGACTATCTGGGTCTGGATTCTGGCTCACTCATATAATCTCCAAAATCGCTAGCACGGATCTGGGCCGTTTCATCTTAATTGCAAAATGTCAAATGACTACATTTTAAACGCCATGGTCCCCTATACATTGGAGCCTCGTTAATCCGGACACATTCGTTCCCAGTGAATATGTCGGGATTAACGAGTTTTCCGGATAATTGAATCATGCACATTTTTATTTTACGATGTCAACACACCGTATACATGTATATGTAAATGCTAGCTGTAAATGTACTGTATATTCAATAATGGCTGAAATAAATTAATGAATACATATATTTACGGGTGCTTATTTCACATTATTATGATATGCGCATGTACATACATGTACAGTAAATATAAGTTTAGACAATTAACACATCGAACACATCATACTATGTACATGTACATGTGTGTACTGTACATACATTTATTACGTCAGTTTCCTGAAGAAATAGGTAACCTTTGTTTGCCTGGATTCTGTGGCGGATCTATCTGCAATGATTTTTGATAGTGGCCATAGATTATCAAGGGCTTCACTATTGTGTGTGTTATGATGTGATTTGGACATCGCTACAATGTCTGCAACGTGGCAGTTTATAGTGATGTCTAGCACTGGGGCATCATGCCGCAGACATGTAGCATGATGTCCCACCCAGTCGCATTATCCTGACACCTGGCCGACCAGTCCCAACACTAACCTCTTAATGATGAGCGTCAAGCGAGGCAGCTGTTAGTACCATTTTTGTAAGTCTCGGCCGGGGATCGAACCGACGACCTCCCGAATCCGAGGCGGACGCTCTAACCACTAGGCCACCGGAGCGGTGTGAATATTGCTGACGTCTGGTAAAACTATGAAATTAATGTTGCTATGCTGGCATTGGCTTGGTTGATGGTAATGTCGGCAAGTACGGACAAACATTTATCCTTCCTGGGTTTTTTATGATGTCCGCATCTGCCGACTTGCCAATGTCTAAGCATGAGTAAGGTATAATATGATGACGTATATATTTGAATGGTAGCTTTTTGGTGACCTTTTTGGTGCTGGCAAATCTACTTTTTATGCTGACCGGTATGCTTGCTTGATGGTGTCGACATACGTATTGTAAAAAGTACAGCGAATACAAACTGATATCTCGCAGTTAAATGTTTTAAAGTAAACTAATAAAATGCAGTCATTTTTATAAGTAGTACTGTACAGCTGTTATAGCTGCTAATGAGCTCATAATGGACGTCCCATTTTTATTCGGAAATTAAGCCATGTACTGTCCACAGCTTCAATCAATTAACTGTATATATACAGTTATCAATAAGCTCCGATTGTTACATACAATTGGTAAAGAACAAAGAGGCTTAATGACACAATTTATTTACCAGTCAAAAAGCGTGGACGATTTGATCCCAGTGTGTTTATTTAATTATTAACACACCCGTAGGCGACTAGCTAAAACAGACATTGTTTAGACAATTGCTGGTTACAATGTGGTCACGCTACTTAGTATTTCCAAACACATGTTCACGGTATCAATTGATAACTTTAACATACCACTAGAATTTGACCAATCAAACATACCACTAGAATTTTACCAATCAGAGATTTATACATCGACACACCACCAGATTTGCGTAGGTGAATCTGTACTATCCGACTGACTGTATTTTTATATAAGATTTTTCGAATTTTCTTCTTTTTGTACAGATTATTTCCGGATTATCGATACAAGTTTTAAAGTAATTTTACATTTTTGGTCCCCGGTTTTTATTTTCTTATCCGGAACGCGGATTTATTGATTAACGGAGCAAATTAACGTTTAGGAATTCCGTTCCCATTGAATTGTCCGGATAGCGAGGTTTCCCTATAAACGGGTCCGGATTAACGAGGCACCACTGTATATCAATGTAAGGTCAATGTCATCCTATATAATGGGTCAGTGTCTTTTCCTCAAAGTACTCATTTCACTCTCAATCCTACCAGAAAGATGGAAGAGCCAACACAAATCGAACTTCTGATCAGAGCTTTGCAAGGTGTCATGAGAAAGTTTTCTTCAGAGAAGCCGACAGATTATTCCCCCTCTGTTCGAGATAAAAGTCAACTTACTTGCTGTATCTGTCAGAAGAAAGGACATTGGTCTTCAGAATGTTCACAATGTCAAAACAAGGCATGCATAAAAAGAGACAAAGGTCAAGATACCTGTTAACACTGTCAAAAGAAAGGACATTGGTCTTCAGACTGCTCTAAGAAACCACAGCAGCAGGAGAGGGAGAGGGATACCGAACGGGAAGAAGAGGTACCCTGTGAAAAGAAAGAACCCAGACACGTTCAGAAAAAAAAAAGAAATGACCAGAAGAAAGTGATGAAGAAGAACAACCTGTGACAGTAAAGAAATTCAAAAAGGAAGAGTGAAAATACAAAGAAGAAGAAGTCTATGAACTTTTCAAAGTGTTGTGTTGTGAAATTGGATTGTACATTTTTACCAGAGAAGATGCCAGAAAAAAGTAAGTGTCTATTGGTTTTTATTTTTATAATACGGACCTACACTCACGCTCACACACGTCCATCATGTGAAAAACGGGATTTGAGTTTTAGTTGATTTTGGCAAACATGGAGTAGTCTCTTTTCGAGAGAAGTGGGTGGCCTTGAAAAGAACAGTTGGGTTGGGTTTTTTTTTTAAAGAAACATACTCTGTTGCTGTCGATGATTTGGTAGAAATCACTAGGAGTAGTATCTCAGGTGTAGTGGGCGTGTTAACAGAGCTGGAGTGTTTGGCCCGGGAGGGTCTTTTTCTATTGAGTCGTATTAAAGAAGTCTGATTCATTTATTTCAGACTCCTTAACTCTGTCAAAATGTCTAAAAGTACCGTCACCGTTTGACTTTCACTGTCCTCCTTCTCTCCTAGACCTTGTTTCTTCTCTGCTTCTTCTTCCTGTCATTTTCTTCTCGCCTCATCTTCGTCTCGCTTTTACTGTTGAATGAGAAAGGCTTCTTCTGCTTCTTTCTGCTGTTGCAAAAATTTCTCCAATTCTTCTTTCTGCCTCTGTTTAAAATCCTCGACGTACGGTAAGGAAGGATAAAGTGGTGCACTACTGGAACTGGAACAAAGTCTTGTGAAGAAAGAAAATCCGCTAAATCCCAATTAAAATCGTTATCTTCTTCAGGAAGTAGGATTGTGGTTGTTTTAGTCGGCGCTGCTATACCATCACTCCTCGTCTCCATAGCCGGTGCACTCCAATTCATCGTCTTCTTATTTATTTATGTGTTGTTGTTTGTTTGTTTTTTTTGGGTTTTTTGGGGGGGACACTAAACAGATGCCCACCCCACCCCCCTTCCAAACAAGCTAAAAGTGTTCTTATATGTTTGTGTATCCCCCAGGTTTGATCAAAAAATTTCACATTTAGAATATTTGATGGGGTATTTGTATCCCTGCTGTGAACTATAGGGTTGTTCAACCGACTCTGGGTTTTAGTCCCTAGTATCAGAGATCCTTCCCCTTTTTGTTTGTTGATCTTTGCCAGAGATCTCCTTAGTCTCGTGTATGATATATGTGTTTGCTATATTGTGTGTGTGCTATATATTTATATGTTGAGACGGCAGACATTATCAAAATATCCCCAAGTTGTCTTATCATATAATTATAGTTTTAGTTATTCGGAAATTATTTCCAAATTATTTCGGTTTGTTTGGATTTTAAATAGTTTGATTTAATTTACTGACAAAGTTTTAGTTTTGTCGAGAAAACGGTGTAATATATAGTTTTAAAAAGAAGCTTGTTATTTTAGATGAGTGCTAATTGTGTGTTGTTTTCTCGCTACATCTTAAGTACTTCAGACTGAGAGGCTACATCTGAATAAGGATCCACATTTTTCTTTATTTGTTAATGTTTCTCCTTTTGCAGAATTTAGTCTTCTCCTTTATATATGAAGGGTTATCAAATTTCCAAAAGTATATTTTTATTTTTCTTCTTGTTATGGTGTTAGTCCATACAGGTTAGTATGGGTTGGTACTTATTTATCGTGATTTTCTTTTACTCCCCTTGTTATTTGTTCTGTTTGTCCATTTCCACCGTATGGGTTTTTCTGTTGCTCTTTCGCAGGTCTGTAGTAGTGAAGGGGGATACCCTACGGACAATGGGAATTAGCATTACAGAACCCCTTGGGACACTCTACGGACAATGGAAATTTAACATGGCGAAAAATCGTGGGACACTCTACGGACAAGGGGAATTAACATGGGAATAAATCGTGGGACACTCTACGGACAAGGGGAATTTAACATGGGAATAAATCGTGGGACAATCTACGGACAAGGGGAATTTAACATGGGATTTTTTTTTTTTTTAAATTTTTTAAAAAAGGGGTAGGCAATGGAAAGGCTATCTCTTTTCGAGAAATATGGCTGGCCCTGAAAAGGGCCTTTGGTTTATGTTAATATGCCCTTAACATAAAGGGCATTTGCGACATCTTCTTTTCCTCAAACTTCGTCTTACAGCAGGGCCATACATCAGAGTCCTCTTGAGGCAACCTTGTCTCTCTATATAGACTCTTCTTATCCACAGGCTGCTGTTGGTCCTGTGGACAACGGTCCACTTGGATCGGACATACATGAGCATGTCCGTCCTGAACATCATTGTTGACACAAGGGTTGAAGATTCAACGTCTGTCCACATGTTGAGGCTCCGAGAATAGGTGAATCAATGCAGTGAACGGCGCTTATTTATAGGGACAGGAAGGATTGAAACGGATTGAGTTCATTCACCAATCCGAACACGCGTTACAGAATTCAGTCAGCCCGCATCCAATCCGAAGAGTGCAGTCTGTGACGTCACGTAGTCTATATAGATTCGCTAGCGCTTGTGTGCAGTCAATCTATGCGACAGTGATTCAACATGACGGAAACTCAGAAAACGATCCATTGGGGTGCACCAGCAGGGGAGACTGCCCAAGGGAACTCGGACTTACTTTCAGAAGAGGTGAATTGGGATTTTGTGGATTTTCTCTCCTCGCAAGAATTTGTTCCGGAACCTTCGTTACCTTCTTCATTACCGCAAGTGGAGAATTTTAGACAGAGACAGAAAGAAGAATTGGAGAAATTTATACAACGACAAAAGGAAGCGGAACAGGCTTTTCTCCTACAGCAACAGCAACAAGAAGAAGAGGTAAGAAATAAACAACAGCAACAACAGCAAGAAGAAGTAGCAGCAAAGAAACAAGAGGGTGAAAATCAAACGGTCACGGTACTGTTGGACATTTTAGCGGAGTTAAGAAGTCTGAAACAAATGTATCAGACTTCTTTATCACGACCGAAGAGAATACGACCTTCCCGAGCTAAACACGTCAACCCTGTGACTAAGCCTACTGTACCACCCTTAGTGATTTCAACCCAATCATCATCAACATTACGCAGTCCAGAAGTAGGCCTTGGCCGTGGCAAAGGCATAAGGCAGTTAAAGTTGATTGCTTAAACTCACCCCTTCACCATGAAGAAAAAGGCCCTTTTCAGGGCCACCCGCATTTCTCGAAAAGAAATACAATTTCAATTTGCCAATAACTCAAAAAAAAAACACTCATTTTACCCTTATAGTACGTGTATGTGTATGAGTGCGTGAGTGTAGCTTCTTATTTAAAATCACAACTCAAAGACACTTACCTTTTATCATTCATTTATTCTTTTCTCCATTTTTTTACAATCCAATTCACAACACAACACTTTAATAAAAAGTTCATTTACTTCTTCTTTCTCCTTGTTTACTCTCTCTGTTTTTTAAATTTCTTCACCGTCTTTTCCTCATTTTCTTCCCTTCTTCTTTTCTTCTTCTCCTGTTTCTTTGCCTCTTGTAAATAGAATTGTCTTTTTTCTTCATCTTCTTCCTCAGAAGAATCCCTCTCTTCCTCTGAAGAATCCCTCTCTTCTTCTGAAGAATTCCTCTTTTCTTCTGACTCCTCTTGTTTCTTTTTTGGGCAATCTGGAGACCAATGTCCTTTCTCTTTACAATAATAACAGGCATCTTGACTTTTGTCTTTTTTAGTCCCTGTTTTTGTTCTTTTTTGACGGTCTGGACACTCTGAAGACCAATGCCCTTTCTTCTGACAGATATAGCAAGTATCTTGACTTTTATCTCGAAAGGAAGGAGAGTAGTCCGTAGGCTGGTCTGAAGAGAATTTTCTAATGACCCCTCGCAAAGCTCTGACGAAACGTTCCATCTGGTTAGTCTCTTCCATCGTTGTGCTCGGCTTGAGAGTGAAATGAATAGTGAAAGGACAAGACACACACCCTTTTATATACGCTGGTCTGCTATGACTATAAAGTAGTTTATGGTGTTTGAACTTGAGTCATTTGACTTTTTGCTTTCAAGATGAAACGATCCCATTCATTAGAGAAGAAAGAAGAAGAAAGTAAGAGGCAGAAACGTGATCTATCGCCTCGTACCAGGGCTGAAATCTTGGCACAAATTCATGCCAGTGATTTTGAAGAGGACATGAGTGAACCAGAATCCGAACCCTCTAAACCAAGTCCACCACCCTTTGTCAACCCTGAAAAGTACTATTCCATTCGAGAGACGGAAAAGCGCTCCTCTAGAAAATTTAGAACCACGGCTTACAAATACACGGTGAAGTTTAAAGATTTCAAGGCTGAAGTGCCGTTAGAGAAAGCAGCAGTGTTCATCACCGAGGTGTGGGATTCTTTGCTCACTGCACTCAAGCGACAATGTCAACCCAAAGAAGACGATCGCTTGAGACTTTCCATACAACACGACGGTTTGAAATCCCCTGTTTGGATCGAGTTTAGCACCCCTGCAGAATTGACTGCTTCCAAAGTCATGGACAAGATTCAACACGTACAACAATCTAATGATCAGTTTGACATCACCGATGGTAAAGCCACACTGGACATGACCCACGTCTCTCCTCCTCAAGGGACAGGACGCAAAAATATGTTATTGGTGGACGACCTTCGCAACACCAAAACGAGTCTCGTCCGAATTAACAACCCTCATGACCAGATGTGTTTAGCCCGTGCCATCGTGGTGGGACGAACCTATGCCAACAAGAACGACACGGTAGAATGGAAAAGAACCTGGGACACTATTCAACGTTCCGACCGAGCCAAACAACGAAACGAAGCAGAACTCCTGTTACAACAAGCCGGACTGCCCAAAGACACACCCTGCGGCATTCCTGAGATGCAAAAATTGCAAGATGTCCTAGCTCCACGATACACCTTGAAAGTGCACCCTCAAGAAATGCGCGGACCTCTATTGTTTCGAGGCCAAGATTTTAAGGACGGAAAATACATTCATGTTTATCATCACGATGACCATTTCGATACCATTACCAGTATCACCGGATTCCTAGTATACGGTTATTACTGTGAGAAATGTGACCATGGTTATAACAATCGAGAGCAACACAAGCATTGTGGATCGAAATGCACAGGATGTTTGGCCTCTTCACCCTGTCTGAGCGAAGAACCAGTGCCTTGTTCCACTTGTCTGCGCACGTTTGTCAGCCCTACCTGTTACCAACAACATTTGAAGACGCAAGGTTCACAGAAAAAATGCGCTTGTCAACTCCTGAGATTGTGCTCTACGTGTGAACAAGTCATACGTACCAATAATACCAAGGCACACGTATGTTCAGGAAATAAAAAATGTCACATTTGTCACCACATCGTGGACTTGGAACACCAATGTTACGTGCAAAAATACCAACCCCCAACAGAGAAAGAGGACGGTCACAAGAAGAAAGGCAATTTCATCTTTTTCGATTTCGAATGCATGCAAGAGACTGGCATTCACATTCCTAATTTCTGCGTGGCTCATCGAGCGTGCGAGAAGTACATTCAAGAACCTATCTTCAGTCATTGCCCTCACTGCAGCAAGATTCCCGGAGGGCGTGAAAAAATCTTTCGGGGACCAAACACGTTAGCCGATTTTGCCCAATGGGTCTTAGACCCCGTCGACAAGACGTGGAGCCAAGAGGACATCGAACGTTACGGAGATTGTCATCGTCATGCCACGGTGATGGCTCACAATTTCTCCGGATACGATGGACAGTTTCTTTTGAGGTACTATACGGAACAAGGCACCGAGCGTCCTAAAGTGACTTTGAACGGAGCCAAAATCATTTTCATGCAAGTGGGACAAGTACAGTTTAAAGATTCGATGAGCTATTTGGCCATGCCTTTGAGTCGAATCCCTAAAACGTTTGGAATGACAGAAATGGCTAAAGGGTACTTTCCACACTTTTTCAATACGGAAGCCAATCAACACGCCGTTCTACCCCATTTGCCTGAGGCTCACTATTACGACCCCGACAACATGCGTACCGAACAACGAGAAGCTTTCTACGCTTGGTACCAGGCTCACGCCTCGGACCCTTTCGACTTTCAGGAAGAAATGCTAAAGTATTGTCGTTCCGACGTGGACATTTTACGGCGTTGCTGTGGAAAATTTCGAGAACTGTTCATGGAACACGGAGGGGTCGATCCTTTGAAAGAAGCTTGCACCATTGCCAAAGCGTGTTCCTTAGTGTACCGCCAACGATTCATGCCTGAAAACACCGTGGCTGTCATCAGCCCTCAAACGACCCACTTTGTCAAACGTCAATACTCGGTCAAAGCCTTACGCTGGTTACATTACTTGTGCGACAAGGAAGACAAGTGGATTCAGCATGCCCGCAACGGAGGGGGCGAAAAGACCATCGGAACGCATTCGGTCGATGGCTGGGACTTAGAAAACCCCAAGATCGTGTACGAGTTTAACGGTTGCTTATTTCACGGATGTCCCGTTTGTTACCCTGACCGTGGCACTAAAAATCAGTTTTTGCAACGAACCATGGAAGACTTGTACCAGGACACTTGTCAGCGACGCCTAAAGTTAGAACAGCAAGGATACCAAGTGGTGGAAATGTGGGAACACGAGTACGATCACCGTTTGAAAACCGATCCCGAGTTTAAACGTGCCGTGGAAAGTTACCAGTTCATGGACCCGCTGAACCCGAGGGATAGTTTGTACGGAGGAAGGACCAATGCCACCTGTTTGCTGTACCAAGCCGACGAAGAGAAAGGAGAAGAAATCAAATACTTGGACGTGTGTTCGCTGTATCCCTACGTGTGCAAATATTGTCGCTTTCCTGTAGGGCACCCGCAATTGTTAACGGAACACATCGACCTGAAAAACATTCGACAATACGAAGGCTTGATCAAGTGTAAAGTTTTGCCTCCCACGAACCTATACCATCCCGTCTTACCTCACCATTGTCAAGGCAAACTGATGTTTCCCTTGTGCCGTACTTGTGCCGAAACGTGCAACCAAGACCAGCCTTGTCATCACAGCCAGGAAGAACGGGCCTTGACGGGAACCTGGGTCAGCGTAGAATTGTTCAAAGCTCTGGACATGGGATACCAACTGTTAGAAGTGTACGAAATTTGCCACTTTCCCAAGACACAACAGTACCGCAAGGGTGATCCCAGTCAGAATGGCATTTTCGCAGACTACGTGGATGCCTTTTTGAAACTGAAGCAAGAAGCCAGCGGCTATCCTTCCTGGTGTCACACTCCCGAAGACCAAATACAATTCAAAGAGAAATACTACGAACAAGAAGGCATCACTTTAGACCACATCGAGAAAAACGAAGGTAGGAGATCGTTTGCCAAAGTGATGTTAAATTGCTTGTGGGGTAAAATGGCACAACGACCGTGTTTACCCAAGACGGAATATTTGACAGAACCTTCCCGCTACTTCCAGATGATTCACGACAAAACCAAATACATGAAACACGTGGACGTCGTTCGAGAGAATTTGATCTTGGTCAATTACGAAGAAGATCTGGACTTTGTACAAGACGACCCTTTTGGAAATGTCATCATTGCGGCTTACGTGACAGCCCATGCTCGCTTAAAATTGTACGAAGCTTTAGAACTGTTAGAAGAACGCGTCCTGTACTTTGACACGGACAGTTGCATTTACATCCATCACCCGATTCAACATCACCCTAACATCGAAGGAGACCGTTTAGGAGCCTGGACAGACGAGCATCCCGACGACAAGATTCTAAGTTTCGTCAGTGGCGGTCCCAAAAATTACGGCTACGAATACCGTGACAAACAAGGAGAAGTGCACACGACGTGCAAAGTGAAAGGACTGACTCTGAATTATCGTACCAGTCGTGTGGTCAACTTTGGGGTATTGAAAGAAGCCTTGCAATCGGGAGAGGATGGAAACTTTAAAGTGACCACTTACCAACCGAACAAGATTGTACGTTTACCCACTCACCACATCGTCAGTCGACCTTTGGAAAAAGTTTATCAAATCGTGTACCAGAAACGAGTTCGACTTCCCAATCATTTCACCTTACCGTATGGACACGTTGGTATAAAACATTGGTTGTAAGAGGATAGCCACCCACCAGAAAGATGACTTCGCCACAGCAAGAATCGAGTGAGAAACCCGATGAGAACTCCAAGTTCAAACCCTACCATTTTCCAGTCTTCTTACCTGACTATTGTGATTGTGCCCGTCGATTGGACACGTTTCAGAAATGGCCTACGGATAGGGAAGGATTACCTTCTTCGCATGTTTTAGCTAGAACAGGATTTGTCTACTTGGGACCTGAGTCAGGATTGGGATACGAGGTACAGTGTTTCGCTTGCGGACTGAAGTTAAGAATGGATCTATGTATCTATAAAGATTCAGCTATTCTGGAGCATACTCGATGGTCTCCGCATTGCCCTTACCTTTCTATGGCCTTTCCACCCATCACACTACGGTACAATGTTGACGGTACCTTAGAGACGGTACCTTCCAGAACAGGACATAAAAAACGTAAAAAAGGAAAGATGTACAAGCTGGAGACTGCATTGCGACTTGTATAAAAAAGGGGCTATGGTCAAGATCGATAGTTCATTGTGACTACCAAGACCGAGCGAACAAGATGAATACTTTGAAAGAGACATCGTTCCAGTTTGGGGCTTGTAAAAAAGTTGTATCTTCCTCTAGTGTGAAGAATATTGGATGGATAAGACCCATGCATTGCGACGGAAAATGTCCGGAAGGAAACTGCGATTGTCCATGTGGTTACCATTGTAATTGCGTAACGGAGTTTGCAGACGAGTGCGATTGTGAGCCTTGCGATGGATACGATGCTGTACCTTGTGACCTGAGCGATGCCGTAAAGCATCATGGGAACTTTGTTCTCACTGCCCCTATCATGGAAAGTGATGCTGTGCGTGTCAAACCTGAGGGATGCGAAAGCGATGCCGCTCGTCCTCTTAGACATTTTACCGGGTTTAAAGGGGAATGTCGACCTTCACGTTTACCTCCCTACGGATGTCATCCAGCCCTGAGCAAACTCCTGTTCATGTCACCCAACCCTCATCGAAACGAACCTGTGAAAGACGAATATTCGTTTCCTGTGCGTTTGTCGGAATACTGCGACTTTGAAAATCGTCTTCAATCGTTCAAAGGAAAATGGCCAAAGTATCTGGGAGGACCGACCCCTGAAGAATTAGCCAGAGCCGGATTTTTCTACTTGGGCGAAGGAGATAAAGTCAAGTGCTTCAGTTGCAGTGTGTCACTTCACCACTGGGAACCGCAAGATTCGGCCTACGTTGAACATGCTCGATGGTCACCGAATTGTCATTACTTACCTTTAGTGGGACCGAGACATTGAAGTAACTTCCTACCATAATAATCTGTTCATGGATACTTTACAAGAGAACATTCGTGCTTTGCCTGTGGAGTTGAGAGAACGCATTTATCGAGAGCTGGTCAAAATACAAGTGAAACGTAAAGAACAATTGCATCCGTTACGTCACCGGTGTTTGAACCACTGGTACCTTCAGGCTATACAAGGACTGATTGAGTTGAAAGTGTTCCATTGGACAGACATTGATCAACGACCTCCTGGTTATAAAAAGGAATGGTTTGGTATTGACGATTCTATATACTACATTGTAAACGTACTGCATCGAATTCCAGAGGAAGAGTTAACGAATTACCAACATCTTGAACAAAATGTCAACTTGGTGAAAGAGGAAACTTCTGAACGAATTGTAATGTGTAGATTAGTGGTGAAACGATTTAGATTCGACAATGAATTAAAACCATGTTTGTGCAAACAGTACATTTCTTGTGTCAGACCAAAGAGGATTTAGTATGACCTATTCATGGATACTTTGCTAGAGAACATTCGTGCTTTGCCTGTGGAGTTGAGAGAAAGGATTTACCGAGAGCTGGTCAAAATACAAGTGAAACGTAAAGAACAATTGCATCCGTTACGTCACCAGATCTTTAACCACTGGTACCTGAATGGTATAAGAGAACTGATTCGTCAGAAATTGTTTCAGTGGTCAGACCTTGTTCAATACTTCCAGGCCCCCGATGATTCACGTGTTGATCATTTTGGTTACTTCGAGATTCACCTAGAGCAACCCATTGAGGAAGACGAGGTAAAGGATTACCAACATTTGTTACGTGGAATCTACTTAGCGGAAGAGGAAACTTCTAATCGAACTCTGACGTTTCGGTTACAGTATGCAAGATTTACATTCCCAACTGGAAAACGAACATCACTGGCTAGAAAGTACGTGTATTCTTTTCGAAACAAAGAGACTATAAAAACAGGCTGCTATGCCACGACTTATGTCGTATGTCATCCAACAGATTCCGTGGAAGGAACTCAATGACCATATTCAAACCGTGGATCATTACCATCAATTATTACAAGAACTGTATCCATTCAATTTGGGACGACAAGTGGTGTGTGTCTTAGTGACTTGTTTTCTGGGATTTCGTTTACCAGCCGATTCCTTGTGGACTCTTTACGATCAGTACTTACCACCTCCATGGCCTTAAATGGTCACGAAAAACTTCTTTTGCTCAAAGCCTTGCGTTTTCATCTGGATACTTCTCGACCTCAACAGGAAAAAAAGATTCGTCAACTTTTAGCTACCCAAGACGTGTATGACGATGTGTGTGTAGCTTGTGACTTACATCCCCACTGGACAGATGTCCGTGCCTGGAAAGAATGGGGTTTTGAGGCTTGGACCCAAGAAGTGGCCCAGTATGCACGAGAGTTGTTCAAGGAAAAAAGTTACTTTTCAACCCGTGTTAGTGACAATGCCAGAATAACCCGTCACCCAGGACAGGACTGTCGTGGACAGGCCTGAAAGACCCTT
This sequence comes from Sinohyriopsis cumingii, assembly GCA_028554795.2. NCBI lineage: Eukaryota > Metazoa > Mollusca > Bivalvia > Unionida > Unionidae > Sinohyriopsis > Sinohyriopsis cumingii. The sequence continues at coordinate 41,989,293 of CM068838.1, forward strand.
TCGGGAGGACACTTGTGTGACCTTACCCCCTACTATAGAACTGGTTAGAACATTACCCAAAACATGTGATTGTTGTACAGACACTTGTGTTTATTCCACGTTCATAGTTATCATGTGCCTTTTATTGTTGTACTTAAGCCTTTGGCTTTTATGTATTTTTGTCTTTCGTATTCATGTTTGAAAAAAAACATTCAATAAACGTGTTCTGAAAAAAGTATATAAACTCTTGTCTTGTTTGTTTTCGTGTCACAAGTGACATTTCTCACACCATGGCTACCTCTGCTGTCTCTGCTCCCTCTTCCTCTACTGTCAAAGTCATCGACGAACACTTAGATCGTGCCAGTTGGGAGGCTTTGTATCTTCGCCATCCCTTTAACATGCTCATTGCTGGACCTAGCGGTTCAGGCAAAACCGAATTCGTCAAACGTTTGATCGAACATAAACATCATTTGATCGATCGGCCCCCTCAACGGATCGTGTGGTGTTACAAAGAGTGGCAATCGGCGTACAGCCTCTTGCGAGAAAGTCAAGGCGATTCCATCGTGTTTGTGGAAGGCACTCCTAAAGAAGACGATGGCATCGTCTCTGACTCCCGTCTAACCCATTTGGTCATTTTCGACGACATGTTAGGAGAAGACGAAGAAGAAATTAAATTGTGGTTTACGCGCAAAGGGCATCACCGTAATGCCAGTGTCGTTTACATCACCCAAAATTTGTTTCAACAAAGTAAAGCCCATCGCACCATCAGTCTCAATGCGCATTACGTGGTCTTGTTTAAAAGCCCTCGAGATAAATCGCAAGTGCAAGTCTTAGCCAAACAGTTAGGAACGCCTTGGCTGACTCAGGCGTACGACGATGCCACTAAAACTCCACACGCCTATTTACTCGTCGATTTGAAACCTACGACCCCCGAGGATTTGCGATTTCGTACCCACTTGTTTCACCATTGGTGCCAAGACGGAGGGCCTGTCCTGTACACGTCTCCGTCCTCGACTTCAATTCACTCCCCATGAAAAAAAATCTATAAAAACCTCAGACCCTTTTTCGTCTGTCTCACACAGTGCGAACATGACGTCCCTTCAGTCGCATCTTCCCGTCAAATTCATTCGTGCCTTGTATGGCATCAGTCGAGAAAAAGATCCACAAACACGAGCCCGTGTCTTAGAAGCTAGTCTCAAAGAAGTCTTACGATGGTTCACGGTGACGGCACGTCAATTACTCCAAGGAATCATTCAGATTCCTCATCAAACCCAACGCTTTTTCGATCGAAACAAAGTCGCTTTGGTCCAACTGGCCGATCCCCGCATCGACACTCAAACCAAAAAACAAATCATTTTGAAACCTGGAGGGAGCGGTACTCTAGGAGGGGTCATCATTCGCTCACTCTTAAGATGGGATCCTAATGCCCCCAAAGTTATCCCCAAGACAAAAGTCCAACGAAGCCCCAAGAAGAAAAAGAAAAAGACCAGGTCCCCAAGAAGAATAACTTCTCCAGTGGCAGGACCCTCCTCTGACCAGACACCACCACCACCCCGGATAAAGAAAAGAAGCCCCCAGAAAAAGAAACAGAGAAAAAGTCCCCAGAAAAAGAAAAGTCCACAGAAGAAAACTAGTCGCAAGAGAGGCACATCGGCCAGGACGCAACCTTACACTCGCAAACCACGACCTGCCACGGCAATGACTGCGTCTCCGGCAGCCTCACGTTTGTCCACTTCTCCGTTGATGTCACCAGGAACTGAAGAGTACTTGGAGACGTTGATCACACCAAGAACTTCTCCGTTGATGACCCCCAAAAGAACTTCCCCAGTGGCAGGACCTTCCAATTTAGCGGCAGTGGCTGCTGCTCACAAAGTACCTTCTCCCAAAATCAAAGTCCATGAAAGATCGGGCATGTTACAAAGTTTACTGGATTTGTCCAAGCAAGAACTGGCTCGATTTAGTCCGTTACGTACCCCTGCACGACGTGTCATGCCTGTCCTCAAACTGATACGACGTAAAGACAATCAATGGCGACGCGTTCCAGTATAAAAAAGACCTGTGACCGAGTAGGGTATCAGTGTTTTTTCGGTGCTCCTAAAGACTCAAAGATGTCACCCTCCAGAAAACCCCAAGGAAAGAAAAGGAAAGGACTGCCACCACGTTTAGCCAAACATGGGGACATGTTATCTGTCCTGTCCAAAGCTTCTCCACCCCTACGAAAAAAACTCATTCAAACGGCCTCCAAAGAGGTCATCGATACCGTGTGCGAATGTTGTTTGAACGTTTTGAAAGGCACGATCCCTTTGTCCAAACACCAGAAACAATGCTTAGGCAAACATCGTCACGTTCTTCGGAAAATGGTTCAAAAGAAAATTCCCATTCGTCAAAAAAAGAAGATGTTAGTCCAACGTGGAGGTATTTTACCTCTCTTGTTAGGCCCCATACTGAAAGGAGTCTTGGGAACCATGTTGGGAGGACTGGTGGGAGCAAGATAACAAGGCCCTCGGAAGTCCCAAGATCTCAGAATTGACCCCTGACAACCCCATGGAAGGACGAAAACTAGCTTTAGTGCCTTACAAACGATGGATGGAATACCATCGGTGGCAAGAACAACGCACCCCGCATTTACCTCCCAATCCCAATTTGAGCGAGATGTCCCAGTTACAACACGAATTGCAATCCTTGATGGATCGCCAAGATTTGTCCGAAACAGAAAAATCGCAAAAGTACGGTCAACTCTTGCAAAGACTGCAACTCTTTCACCAGAAAGCTTTAGACGAAACAGCTTTACCCACTCTAAAAGATTTTAAGACCTTGATGAAAAGTCCAGCACCATCATCATCATTACCACCACCACCACCACCACCACCACTACCATCCCCAAGGGTCACCAGAGATGCTACCCTACAAAGACCTGAGGAAGAAGAGACGCGCGAAGTGTTTCAAACACCGTCAGCAGCTCCCATTTCGAGTAAGATTGCAGTATCCTTGTTGACCCCGTCCCCCACACCCCAACGAGAAGAAATGAAAGCTTGGGTTAAAAAGATGATGTCCACGCCATCTTCGACAGAAGTGAAAAAGAAAGAAGGGAAACCAGAAGCGAAAAAAGAAAAGAAAACCAAAGCCATTCCATTGCCACCTCCACCACCACCACCACTACCTTCGACTTCTACTCCCGTAGCCCATCGAACACGTAAATCCGTTTCCAAACCACCCTTTCGACCCACCCAAAGTAGCATCACCGAAGAGTGGGTGACTTATTAACACACCAACACAAAAAATGGAAAAAGTCTTAGCCAGCATTTACTACGATCCCTCGCATCCTGCAGGTTACGCAGGAGTTCAAAAATTGTATCGTGCTGCCAAAACTCGACTGAAAAGTCTCCGTTTACCTCAAGTGCAACGATGGTTACAAGAACAAGCTACCTACACTTTACACAAACCCATTCGACGCAAGTTTGCCAGAAGTCGCACCCGAGTGGAAGGCATCGATCATCAATGGCAAGCCGATTTAGCCGATGTCTCTCATTTGGCCAGCTACAATCGTGGCTACAAATATTTGTTTTGTGTCATCGACGTCTTTTCCAAATTTGCCTGGGTCGTGCCCTTGACTTCCAAATCGAGCAGCGAGTTAGTGTGAGCCCTGCAACGGGTGTTGAAACAAAGAGGTCGTCACCCTCTTCGATGGCAAACGGACAAAGGCACCGAATTTCTGAACCAAGCTTTCCAAAAAGAATTAAAGAAACGTGACAATCATTTTTTTACCACCGAGAATCCCGAAACCAAAGCCAGCATCGTGGAACGTTTTCAACGCACTTTGAAAGAACGCATGTGAAAATATTTTACGCATCACCACACTCTGAAGTACATCGACATCTTACCGCACCTGGTGCAAGCGTACAACCAATCTTACCATCGAAGCATCGGACGTGCCCCGCAAGACGTGACCCCCGAGAACGAAGTGTTGTTGTTTGAGCGCCTGTTTGGTACGTCCCCGACGAGGGCTGTCCCCAAGAAAAGTGGAGAGTTGACCGTAGGAGATTGGGTGCGCATTGGCAAAACCAAACGCACTTTCGACAAAGGTTACTTACCTAACTGGACGACCGAATTGTTTCGCGTCACTGGACGAGTGCATGGCCGTCATCCTGCCGTCTATAAATTGGAAGACATGAACGGAGAAGTGCTCAAAGGAACGTTTTATTTGCCCGAGTTACAACGTGTCACCAAAAAAGAAGACGACGTGTACGACATCGAAAGCATTCTCGAACGCAGAACCCGTAAAGTGGGCAAACGACGTGTCAAAGAAGTCAAAGTACGTTGGAAAGGATATCCACCCAGTTTCGATTCTTGGATCGACGCTTCGCAAGTCATCGACTATAAAAAGAAGAAGTGACCATCATGCCCTTTCACACAGCAGACGCAGCTACGTCGACCAGTCCTTCTTCCCCTAGTTCTTCTGTGCAAGATTTACAAAAACAACCCTTGTGGGTATGGTGCGGAGAACGTGTGCCTAAAACGCAAATCGTCTTTTTCTGCCAAATCTTCGTGGTGTATTGTGTCATCGGGGCAGCCATTGACAATTTGAGTTTGCAACAAGGAGACAAACAATTGTGGACCATTTTATTGAGCAGTTGCATCGGTTACCTGCTTCCCAATCCCTCCCTGAAATTCTCCTCGAACGGGAACGTTGTGTCCAGTGCCAGTGCCAGTCACCACTCCAACAACAACCACAACCAGAACCCCATTTTGGGCGGAGACACACCTGTGACATCCACTAATATTCCCTCGGACAGCCACAGAACTCTGGAATTATGAGTCACCAAAACCAATTTTACTTAACCTTACCCAGTGACAGTTCCATGGAGGTGTTTCCCAACAACACGTTGTGCTGTTACACGGCCAAATTACCTCAGGCCATCCCCTTAGATCACGAAGCCCATTGGGAAGTGGCTTTAGTAGAAATGATTCACCCGACCCAAGTCCTCAATGTCCTTCCCAATCAAAATTATTTTACGGTTCAAGTTCATGACAATCAAGTGCAACAGTGGATGGATACCCATAGCAAATATACCATGAAAAACCCTAACAAAGAAAATGCAAAGTGGACCGACTATCACTTGTTCATTCCCCCAGGTTATTATTTTAGTGGTCAACATTTGGTCAACACCATAGCCACCAAGTTTAATGGTGTGTTTCTGAAAGCTTTGGTGACTGCCCAAAAAAGTGTCACCCTGGAGTACCACAAAACAGCTCGTCGCTTCCTGATAAAATTTCCTGAGGGGGATAAAATCATGTCTTTCTTATTTTGTCCTGAATTGTTTGACATGTTGGGCGGTGACATGGAGCTGAGGAAGAGAGGAGAACAAAAAACAAAACCCGAATTATCAGTCATTTCTGACAACGATTCTTTTGCCAAGTATTTTCGTACCCCGGTAGAACTGAACCAAGGACTGAATCTGATGTTCGTGTATTCCGATGTGGTGGAATATAACGTGGTGGGACACACCTCCGTGCCATTACTGCGTGTCATTCCTTTCAAAGTGGATTCTGCCGCAAACGCTGACGAGGAAGGTGGAAACACTTACCACGTTCACCGCGAATTTGTCCATCCTCACTATTTGCCGGTCAGCAAGTCGTATTTGGACACGGTCAACATTACTATAAAAGGAGATTTGGGACAAAATATTCCATTCACCAAAGGAAAAGTCACGGTGAAACTCCATTTTCGAAAACGGTTCTCTCACGACTCGTAAGCAAGTCATGTATCCAGTGTACCGAGGGGTGGCTCGACAGCGAGGACACGGTTTAGGAGATATGTTAAAATCGGCCTTTCGTTCGGTGGCCCCGGTGTTGAAACCGATGGTGACACGCGGATTGCACGCCTTGAAAGATGCGGCACTGACACAAGGCAAAGAATTTCTCCAAAATGTCATCATCGACAAACAAAACCCTAAAGAAGCCTTCATGAGGGCAGGCAAAAATGTCTTGCTGCAAACGGGCAAAGACCTTTTGGGCCGACGAGACACACCTATAAATGCCCTGCACGCTACCGAATCAAGCATTCAGCAAGGACAAGGCAGAAAGAGACGACGAAGAAGAAAACACCCTTTCACCAGACTTCAAGCTAGAAAGGCCAAGAAAAGAAGAACCGTTCGAGACTTAGACGTTTTCGATTATTGAGAAAGAGACAAAAAAAATGATGCACCGAGAATCTTGCGCCTGTTCCAAGACAGAACTGGATATGTTTGCCATGCCCCCCACCATGATGACGATGCAAGAATCCCAATGGGTGGAATTTCATCCCGTCTCCTCATTGACCGATTCCGCTCCCATCGAGTTTGAAATCAAAGGACAGCCCGAAGATTACATCGATCTGAATAGTAGTTACCTATACTTGAAAGTGAAAGTGATCGAACCACCCAACGCTAACATAGACGCTGATGAAGCAGTAGCTCCAGTCAATAATTTCATGCATTCCTTGTTTAGCGAAGTGGACTTGTACTTGAATAACAAACTGGTCAGCAGCAGCATGGATACTTACCCTTACCGAGCGTACCTGGAAAATCTCTTGACGTACGGAATAAATGCCAAGGACAGTCATCTGGATGCTTGCGTGGTATGGAGACCTGACAAAGCGACTAAGTTCAACGGCATTGTATTTGCTGGGGATGCTTCGAATCCAACGGGATTTGTAGAACGACAAAAGAAAATTGCTGGAAGTCGTAGTTTAGAACTGATGGATCGTTTGCATTTGGACATGTGGTTACAAGAAAAGTATTTGCTGAACGGGGTGGATGTCCGCCTGAGACTGAATCGCAGTAGTGCTGCTTTCCATTTGATGGCTGCTGCTGATGCCACTTACAAAACCATCATCCAAGAAGCCAGACTCTACGTGCGTCGTGTGGAAGTGTTACCTAAAGTAGGTAACGACATCAGTCAGACGTTGAGCAGAACAACCGCCAAGTATCCGATACGACGCGTAGAAGTGAAAACGTTCACCATTCCTGCTGGACAGCGATCCATGATCGAAGATCATCTGTTCCAAGGACAGTTACCCAAGCGTTTGATTGTTGGTATCGTCAAGAATACAGCCTTCAACGGAGCCTACAACGAAAATCCTTTTGAGTTTAAACATTACAATGTGTGCAAAATCGAGGTCAGTCGCGATGGCAAGACCTTGTGTACCCGACCTTTCGAGCCTAACTTTGCCCAGAACAATTACTTGAGATCGCACTTGTCCCTGTACGAAGCTACCGGACAGTTAGGAACCAACACCAGTCACGGTATTAAGTACGACGATTATACAGGAGGCTATGCTTTGTGGGCTTTCGATTTCACTCCTGACCAAGGCAGCGACGAGGGACATTTCCACCCTATAAAATCCGGCCAGATTCGTGTGGAACTTCAGTTTGCGAGTCCACTACCCGCAGATAACACAGTGAACGTCCTCCTGTATGCCGAATTCGATAATACCATAGAAATCAACAGTTTGAGAGAAGTCATTCTAGATTACTAGAAGCCATGGAAGACTGTTATCCCTCTTTACCTAGTGGAGAAACTTTAAAGATGGAATGTGAGGAGACCGTGGAAAAAGAAGAAGAAGTGATCATAATGAAGTCGAGATGGCCAGAACAAGAAGCCCATTTAGTCTCCTGTTTTTCCAAACACTTGGTCGACAAAATAACGGAATTGATCAAGAAAAATTGCTATGGATGTCAAAACGATCATCCCAGTCAAATTCAACACGATAAATGCCTGATGTTGAGTCAAGAAGAAAAATTGGACGAGTATCTGGACGAAGCTTGGAGTCTCATCTCGAACAAAGACGTGTTGCACCAGTGGTATAAAAACTTGCGTGAACATTCTTGTCCACCATTAACCACTCAAGAGATCCATCGTATCGAAGCTCTCCTGAATCAGAGTGAGGAAACAGAACGAATAACCGTTTATTCGTCAGACATTTTCAAGCAAAAAGTCAGGATCGAATTGACGACTTATTATTACCTGTGAAGAAGAAAAAAGCACACACAAAACATGGATACCTGGGAACTTTATTACCTTTTGAACCACAGTTCGTATACAGCTTCTTGGAATCCTGTCGTCTGTGCTAAAGATGAACTCCCTCATCGCAAACCTAAAGACCATCAAGCTTACGTGATCAACACGGACGACAGTCATCTCCCAGGAACCCACTGGGTAGCCGTCTACTTTCCTCAAGAAGGATATGTGGAATATTTCGATTCGTACGGATTGCCCCCTTTGGAAGACGATATCATCGACTTTATGAGAAGAAATGCTCAGACCACCCGATTCAATAACGTGAAATTGCAAGGCACAGATTCTTTGGTGTGTGGACAGTACTGTGTGTATTTTCTGCATCATCGCAGCCTGGGCTATTCTTTAGAACATTTAGTGGCTCATTTCGATCCTCGTTCTTCTGCTAGAAACGATGTGAAAGTAGATCGATGGTTTTGTGACCATTATGCTTATCTTTTGTCTCAAGCTAGGAAACGTAGTGTCCATCAATGGCCTAATGATTTCCAACAGTGGAAATCACAATTTCATTCACAACGTTGTCAGCCCTGTTCAAAGTAGATTATGAATTGAGAAAAAATGTTTGTGATTTGAAAAAAATTGTTTGATGTTATAGTGTTGGATTATTGTTAAAAATGTTAGAGTTGTTGTTTAGTGTTAAGTGATTTTTGAATAAAAATGTTGTGTTTTGAAAAAAATGCCTTTGTGGTTTGTTTAGCTATAAGAATGTTGGATTGATGCTCTTTCATTTCTTACTATCCCTCTCATGACACTCACTGAACGTTGCGACTCGAAAACCATGTGGGGATGTTTTCCTTCACGTCCGCGCTTTGACTTTAAGAACCGGGGTTGTTTCAAGTCTGACCATCCATTGTCGACTCATCCTCCTAAGATGTGTTCCAAACTAGCTAAGCTCAACGAAGCCTACGTGAATTTGCATAGGGTCAGACACAGTCTGATACCGAAGCCAGAAGAAATAGAGAATGTGAGAATGTTAAAAATCACTGAAGACCTGATAGAAGAGCTCTTCAGAGAAGAAATGAACAGAGAGAAAGAAGAATGGACAGAGAAGTACAGACTTCAGAGACAGCAGCAACAGCAGCAACAACAACAGCAGCAACAACCTGAAGCTGACAGAGGCTTTGTCGATTGCCGTATCGACACCAAAGAGTTCTTCTTCTCTTTCCGAAGAAGCAGACCTATTGCCAGAAAGTCTATCCTCAGAGGACATCGCATTCTTAGAAACTAAAAAAGAATGCCATAGCAAAACACAAAAAAAAACTAGCCCTTTTCAGGGCTACCCAATACTCTAGAAAAGAAATAACCATCGATTTGCCAATGTGTGTAGATAGAGTAGTGTGAAAATAAACACTAACTCTTTTTCAAAAAATGTGAGGGTATGTGTTTGTGTATAGGATTGTGTGTTTGTGTGTTTGTAAGTGATAAAGTAGGTTGGTGTGGATAGTAGATTAAAATGATGTTTGTTTTTTTTGGCTGTTAGAGGTGTATATTTGGAGTTAGATTGGATTGGTTTGCGTATGTGGATAGTCTATTGAAGTGATTTATAAAAAATTTCACAATAGTGATGGGTAGCATAAAAAAGTGAGTGAGTGTTTCTTTTAGGTTCGCGCGTTGCTGTTTTTCTTGGGTCACGATCTAGGTAAGATCAATTTTATGTTATTAGGGGATGTTTTCCATCACGTCCGCGCTTTCACTATAAATTGAAACTCGCTGGGCAGTCTAGCTACCCTTGTTGATTGATCAACACCAAAAATGAACACGAGACTGGAGAAACTGTTGGAACTTCATGTGCATCTGGAATATGCCAGGCGCATATTAAATGAACTGGCCGCGGAAGCCATTGTCGAGGAGGGAAGGATAAGAGAGGAGGAAAGAAGAAACAAAGAAGAGGAGGAGAGAAGATATAAAGAAGAAGAGGAAAGAAGATACAAAGAGGAGGAGAGAAGATACAAAGAAGAGGAGGAGGAGGAAAAGGAGAGAAGAAAAAATTTCAGAATCCCAGAGAGCGAAAATTGGGATTCTGAAGCGACATATCCTGCCTCTGCTCTCTCCCCCCAAAAGGTAAAAAGTAACTGGGGGATAAGATGTGTATGTGGTGCCAGGCCTGGAAGGTGCCACCATTAACCAGGTGTCCATGAAGTTCCAAACAAAACAGCCCTTTTCAGGGCTACCCAATACTCTAGAAAAGAAATAACGATCGATTTGCCAATGTGTGTAGGTAGAGTAGTGTGAATATAAACACTAACTCTTTTTAAAAGATGTGAGGGTATGTGTTTGTGTGTTTGCGTGTTTGTAAGAGCTCAGGTATGTTTGTGTGAATAGTAGATTATGGGTTTCTTAGCGTATGTGGAGAGTATAGTTTGGGTTATATTATATGAAATGAAAAAGTAGGGGGATGTTTTCCTTCACGTTCGCGCGTTGCTGGGTCATGATCTAGGTAAGATCCATTTTATGTTTTTAGGGGGATGTTTTCCTTCACGTACGCGCTTTAAGTATAAGAACCCACAGTATTCGTCGTTCAAACCATTCTTCATAGAAGATGGCTTCAAACCACCTGGATAAATTTCAATCATTGCAAGACGTCCTTGACAATTTGGGAATGATAGAACAAATGCTCGTACGACTAGTTGAAGATCACTATTCTTATAGTCCGCATAGAGTAAAAATGGAAATTAATAATTTAAGAAAAGCAAAGGATATGATAAGTGGTGTGATGAAGGAAATAAAGGAGGAGAAGGAGGATGAAGAGGAAAAGATAAGAATAAGAACATGGAACGAAAAAATTGAAAAAGAAGAAGAAAATGAGAAGAGGAAGAAAGAAGAAGAGGAGGAAGAGAAGAAAGAAGAGAAGGAGAAAAAAAAGAAGAGAAAGAGTGTTGGAGATAAAATAAGAAGTTGGTGGAGGAAAAGAAGAAATTAGAAGCAGAAGAAAACCCAAAGGCCCTTTTCAGGGCCAGCCATATTTCTCGAAAAGAGATAGCCTTTCCATTGCCTACCCCTTTTTTAAAAAATTTAAAAAAAAAAAAAAAATCCCATGTTAAATTCCCCTTGTCCGTAGATTGTCCCACGATTTATTCCCATGTTAAATTCCCCTTGTCCGTAGAGTGTCCCACGATTTATTCCCATGTTAATTCCCCTTGTCCGTAGAGTGTCCCACGATTTTTCGCCATGTTAAATTTCCATTGTCCGTAGAGTGTCCCAAGGGGTTCTGTAATGCTAATTCCCATTGTCCGTAGGGTATCCCCCTTCACTACTGTCTGTTCACTTCGCGTAGCGCCTTGTGACATAACCATGCGACGTATGTGCAACTTACTTCACCCATATAATGGTTCCCTGTTGCCCTTAATTTATGTTATTTAGTGGAGAGAGAGAAAAAAATCTATTATTATCCAGTTCTATGTTTCAGTTTCATTTTTTTTTTATATACAGTGAGGAGAGAGTTGGGGGCTGGGCTCCAGCTCGCTTTTGCGTTACTCACCCCTAGCGGGAGGTATTACCGAAAATCAAACCTATAGTATGTGCGGTTTAATATATTTGATATTACCACACGTTAAAATTTCACTTTATGTGATTCTCATTGGTCCAAATAAGTCCACGAAATTATTGTACCTCTTTACTGATTGGCTGGCATCGTGGGAAAACGTTTTTAACCCCGCCTTCTGGAATGTTTGGTTTTGAATGAACATTTTTGGCAGCCTTTTTTGAACTCGACTAGGGAAAGGAAATTGAGGAAATGTTATCTCGGCTGTCTGAATATAGATATGATACTTCCAAAGGGGTTTGTTATGTCATGAATAACAATATCATAATGAGAAAAATGGCGTAAAACTACAAAACAACAACAATAAGAAGTAAAACTAAGGGTATTGCTTATTTGATGGCGGGGTGGGAGGAGGGAGCGGTATATCTGTAACATATAGAATCCATCGTATATACAAGCGTGGTTTAAATGTAAACTTACAGAAGTAACAAAAATCACATCTGTTCACAGAAGAATTTGGACATAAATGGGTCTCTTAACTGACAGAACTTTATCCAACCACATCATCTTTACGCAGCATATATGGGATGCAAATCTGACTCAAAAAGAAATTTGTTTACGTCTTCTGTACAGTCTATTGTTCCAGTCAAATACTGCAAATATCCGGTCACAAATGCATTGCAGTAAATGTGGGAATTTCTGCATCCAGGAATTCTATTTCACTTAAAAATCGCAACAATGTAATGTTTAGTTCTGAAAGGGACATTTTAGAGTAAACATGTACTCTAGGCATACTGTTTACCATATCAAACAATGAGGCAACACATCTTATTAATCATTCTGTTTTCAAAAATGATTTTGACGTCATAAAATGTTCTGTTTATTCGGATGGAATCTTTTTCTTTGATTTATAGTTTATTAAAAAAAAATACAATCTACTTTTACTAGTTTAACCTTTTTGGGACAATATTTTATGCACAACAAATGAAAGGTGCACTGTTAGAATGAACGAAATTATTCGTTCTTCTTTCTATCTAAATCATTTCCACTGAACTAAAAACTATGTGATAAAAAGAATATAAAATGGGTAATGAATTAATATGCAATTTATGAAGCGAGTTGAATAATGTCCTGCTTTTGCGAGCCAAGGCCGATCAGTCCTAACACTAACCTGTTAATGTTGAGCGCCTTGCGAGGTAGCTGTTATTATCATTTTCTATGTCTTTAGTATGACATTATTCAACTCGTTTCATAAATTCAATCCTAAATCGTTGCCCATTTGAGATCCTCTATTTAGGGAATGTGACGTCACGTGCAACTCTCTTTGGATTGGAAGACATTCTCTACATTTCGACTGAATTTTGTAGCGCTTGTTATGATTGGTGAAAGAACTCAATCCGTTTCGATCAGCTCTTCCACTTCGCAGTTCACTTCATTCCATTCACCTGTTCTCGTCACAAGATGTGGACTAACGTAGAATCGTCTACCCTCCTATCGTCGATGCTGTTCAACCCAGACTATGCCAAATCATCATGGGCAATTACCCAGGTCACAGAGATAGCCCTTTGGATCTATGTGGCGAGACAAGGCTGTCTAAAATGAGTCCTAATCTACGGTCCAGAGGTCAGGCGAAGTTTGAGGAAGAGAAGAAGATCCGTGCGATGCCCTCTGTGTAAACTGAATTGTGTAAAGATTACAACATAAAATTTCCATGATTTTCTAATTGTTATTATCTGTTTGCATATACCGTATTTTTTATCCTCGTCTGTAGTCTCGGAGTACTTTTATTGTACATTTATTGTACATTTACATTTAAAGCTTCTGACCTTTTTTGAAAGTTGACAGTCTACGTGTGTTTCGGGACCGTTTTGGAAAACGACATGCACTAAATAACTCCGGTCGTATCGTTTAAATGTGTTCACAAAATGCCACGTGACCAATGGTGAATTTTAAGTGATGTTTAATGATTTGTTTACTAAAGAAGTAATTTGGATTTTTAAAGTAGCTTTAACAATTTTCCAGTCTTATCTCTACGATGTCTGCGTTGTGACAGTTTATAGTGATTTCTTGGACTGGGACATCATGCCGCAGACATGTAGCATATGTCCAACCCAGTCACAGTATCCTGACACCAGACCGATCAGTCCTAACACTAACCTTTTAATGTTGAGCGCCTTGCGAGGCAGCTGTTAGTACCAATTTTATGTCTTTTGTATGACTCGACCCGAGTTGGAACCCGCAATCTTCCGCATCCGAGACGGACGCTCTAACCACTTAGGTCAACGGAGGGTCCGAATTAGCAAGACAATTACTATGTATATGACTACATTAAATTAGCAAGATAATTACGACACAGAATGCTACAATAAATTGCAGACTGCTATTTTGAATTAGAAAAGGTAATTACTATGTATATTACTACAATGAATTAGAAAGATAATGAATTAGCTGGACTTATTCTTTCATGATCAGTGCATTTTAAAATCGTGTGTTATTAACTTCTACTATAAAAGTTTAAACTATACAACAATAAACCTCTTGACAAAACGACAAAAAGAAACAACATTCAAAAGAAAGCACGGAGTTAATTATAGTTGAGCATGTATTATATACGTATATAATCAATGATCACATGATCACATGAAAGTACAAATGGATAATTGGCAGATGGTGCGGCGAAAAATATCACATGACCAGTAAGTATGCATAGTTCATATGAGTTTTGGTTAGTGAATAGAAGCAAATGTACAACTCTCTCTCTCTCTCTCTCTCTCTCTCTCACACGCACACACATTTGCAAACTCATCAATACACCAGTTTGACATATATGGTATATTTCGTTTCCTACGAAATAACAATGTTTTTGAAAAGCTTGACAATGTTTTATCTCTGGTCTTGATGTTACACTTACTGCGATGTTACCGGAAATGTAAAGCAAGGTAAAGAAAAATATTTACTTGCGAAAGTAGCAACATCTTGAGCCTTCCTGCAAACGTGAAAATAATTAGAGAAATGGAAAATATTAAATTAATATTTTAAAACTGTTTACATATGCCGGAAAGTGTATCATTCACTTACATAACAGAAACATATCGTACCTTTCGTAAGAAATAGTTTTTATTTTTATTTTTAAAGACCCTCCAATACGGTGGATTTTATTTTGTTCGTTCGTTTTTGCACTGTCAGAAAGGCCGAGATAATCAGAGTACCTTTGCCAGTAAGTACAGATATCGGCTTGATCCGCGTCTGAATAAGATAATTTCCTTAGCGTCCAGGGCTTATTTGATCCACGTCTGAATAAGACAGTTTCCTAGGCGTCCAAGACCTGATTGATCTTCATTTGAATAAGGATAAGTTAAGGTGAATGAGACTGGACGATATGAGAAAAAAAAAACAAGAGAAAATGTTGCTTGCTCACTTAGACACCACATTCCTTAATACCGAGAATCAAATGTACATTTTTTGGCACTGTTATCACAGTCCGAATTCATGATAGAAACGTGTACTTTCAAGCTACATGATTGTGTTGACTGTCCCTACTTTGTCTTGTTCTGTAATGTTTATTTTCGTTCTTTCTTTATTTTGTAACACTGATGTTCATTCGCCCGTCACAGTCTTGTCTCTTGTTTTTCCTTGGTCAAATGTTGTTGTTGTAGAATTTAATGCCATTTTCCAGATAAAGATAGGCTCTACATGGCGTCCAGTATAAATGGTGAGGAAGAACCCGAGAAAATCCTGGAAAGAACCACCTACCCACGAGAATATACTGGCAAGCTTTCTCACATATCCACATTAGCCGAACCCGATACTCGAACCCACGCAGAATGAGGTGAGATGGCAGTGATCCATAATGGTGAGCGCTTTTGACCACTCGGACACTTCCTTGATCAAAGTGAGTGAAATAAAGATCTGAAATTCTTAGTGACGTGACTCTTTATTGACTCATTATGGAACGATTATGTTGTCAGTAGGATCCTCACCAGGCGAGGAACGCGTGCTTGTCATTGGCAAAGTAGGTTATTTGATGATTGGTATTATTAGTTGCATAATTCTTTAGTTACCAGGTATGAAATGATAACCTGTGAGCATGAAACTTAATAGGAGATGCTTTTGTGCTATGTATTGCCATCCGATCCCTACATTGTTAAAGCCTTCAAGGCTACTCTGTTCCATGTCTGGATACTAACAGACCATGCCAAAACTTTTTCACCGCAGATAACATTAACATTCTCTTTGCACCGATACACACTATGTACACTTTCCATAGCATATATTAAGATAGGTAAAATGAATTTTGCCAGACTAGACAATACCAGCTTCTGAAAGTGCAATGAATGAATTACCAAATATATAAAATGTAATAATAAAAAAAAATATCGGCTCTTTTTTATACAATTTACCTCTCAAGTTCAGGAAGTGAAAATGACCAAGTGGAGCAAGCGCTTTTTTGAAAGGTGCACATCTGGAGTAATGTCAAGCTCTATACTCTATAACCCATACTACACCCATAAATCATACACCAAAATAAAGAATTAAAGGTTCTTTGAATTATACCTAAGCTATACAATGTCTTTTTTAAATAGCCAGTATAACCAGTGAGGAAAGCCGGGGAAATTCTTTTTCTTTAAAATTCTAACCCTTATGCAAAATGCGAAACTGTAGAGCGCCACCCGAATAATTCAGATTTCTGTAAGACTTGGGATATTAACGGATTGTAAAATTTAAGATTTTGTAAGGCTTCGTGTGGAAAAAGAAATACAAAAAGATGATGAAATTAGAAGTTGTGTGTTAGGTTTGAGTGTATTTCAAAAGTTGGGAGAGATTTTTGTGGTTATAGTGGAGACTTCATCTGGTAACCGTCTCGAAATGGTGACGTAGGTTGTTTTAACCGTCTCGAGAAGGTGACGTGGGTTGTTGTAACCGTCTCGAGATTGTGACGTGGGTTGTTGTAACTATCTCCAGATGGTGACGTGGGTTGTTGTAACCGCTTCGAAATGTTGACGTGGGTTGTAACCACAGCTGCAGCCTTTTCTCCAGTTTTTGAATCTCCTGTATACTGGACGTATGAACGTAGTATGAATCGTCTGAATCCAGAGCATATGAACATAGTATGAATCGTTTGTATTCAGGACCTATGAATTCTGTATGAATCGCCTGTATACTGGATGCATGAGCTCAGTATGAAGCTACAATATATTGAATCTAATCAGGGAAACGGAAAAAAGGAGTTGGGGCTATTTGAACTGGAAAATAGCCTTTTTATTTCATTTTTGTTTTGAAAGGGCATTTGGGAGGAGATAATAACCATAGTAGTGTATTGAGGGAAAAAATCCAGAATTTGTAGAACATTTTTGTTGCTTCTGGAACGAATTCATAAGGTGGTGTGTAATATGGTTTATGACTGTGTAAGCATGTAAGGTATGTTATTGTATTTCTAAAGACGACATCGCATTCGGGATTAGATTTCCAGAGGATAGGTCGTATAATGAAAGAACAGTTTCATTCGTGTTAGATAAAGTGATGGTTCATTTGTCTCAACATAGCAGCTTTATCAAGTAAATGTTTAACATCATACCCAAACAAATTGCAAGTCCCTGTGTGTGTGAGAGAGAGAGAGAGAGAGAGAGAGAGAGAGAGACAAATAGACAGACAGACACGCAGAATTCCAGAACTATACATGGGCAGCAATTCAATATTCAGAGTACTGTGAACTTAATGAGTTGCCTCCCATCTCAATCTGATATGTAACAAAATTATTAACTCATTAACCCCTGGAGGTTTTTCGTCGTTTTCGCCTGAAATGTGAGTATGTAACACATTTTGGGGGCTATTTCTGAATACATCTAAATAATCGAATCAAATAGATTTCCCGTTAACCTAATGCTTAGTTGTGTTAGAAACATCGTTTTTCACTGGATTTCGTTCGCCCATGAGCAGAAGGGTAAAAGTTGCAGTTCTTTATATCTTATTTTTTTGCTTAACAGATCCGTCATTTTTGTATCGAGACCACTCTTTATTCCAAATGCACATCTTATACCACATTTTGCGAATGTTCTCCTCTCTGTATTCAGTTCATACCGGTCTGCCTTAGAGCTGCGGCTCAAAAGTCTAAATTCCGGGCACAAATTCGGATTCCGAAAACGGAAACATTTAGGTGGGAAAAAAATCGTGTCCAAAAAATTAGCTTTTCCTTCTGTATTTTGTAGTGCAACTAGAAAGTCCGGATTATTTTGTATCATTGTAGAGTTACATCTTTCTACCTTTCTATGATACCAACCACTTTAGTGTATCATACATGACCTTAACGCTGCAGAGCTCGGCAGTAGGCTACTACCTCCTGACGCGTAAACGCGGCGCCAGGGGTTAATGAACAAGGATCCAGGAATGGCAAAATTTGTAATTTATGTGCAATGTTGATGCACAAGTGATTAAATACGCAAGGAATATTCCAATTTGGTGACATCATCAAAATGCACCCATTAACTCACTAACCCCTGTAGTTTTTGTTGTTTTCGCCTGAAATGTGGGTAGTAGACACATTTTGGGGCTATTTCTGAATACATCCTAATACATCGATTTCCAAGTGACTTCCAGTTAACCTAATGCCTAGTTGTGTTAGAAATGTCGTTATTAATTGGCTATTTTGTCGTTCGCACATGAGCAGATGAGTAAAAGTTGGATTTTTTAATTATTTTTTTAATTTGCTTAAAGGACCCATCATTCTCGTATCGAGACCACTCTTTATTCCAAATGCGCATCTTATCCTACTTTTTGCAGAGGTTCGCCTGTCTGTGTTTAGTTCAGACCTGTCTGCATTTGTCCTGAGGCCAAAAAGTCTCAAATCCGGACACAAACTCTGATTCCGACCACGGGCGAATTTTGGGTGGGAAAAAATCGGGTCCAGAAATTAGATTTTTTCCTCTGTATTTTGTAGTGCAACTAGAACGTCCAGATTATTTGGTATCATTGTAGAGCTGCATCTGTCGGCCTTTCTATAATACCACCCACTTTGGTGTATCCTACATGACCTTCACGCTACGGAACTCGGCAGTAGTCTACTACCTCCTGACACGTAAACGCGGAGCCAGGGGTTAATGAGTTAAAGGGTAAGACACGCATTAGCTCAGCTCGTACAGCGTCAGACCCGCTATCAAAATATAGCCGTTCAGTATCAGTCAGGCAGTAGCGGCCTTAACGAGGCGCGAAAGATGCAATCGCAATTGGCCCTCAAGCGGGGCGGGGGCACACAATTTTGGAGTTGTTTAAAACATTATAATTTTTTTAAAGTAATTTTGATTTTGAAGAAAAAAAAACTAATTTTGTATGAATATTTCACAGAATTTCTTCAGTGATATTTTTCCATTGTCCTCATTTCGCATCGGGCCCGCACAGCCTTAAAACCGCCGTTGATTCCAGTGGTTCAATAACCGCCCAGGACATACCTTGTCACTGTCTTATTTCCTCGGCATGACAATACCAAACAAATTGCTGAAAGGAAAGTGCCATTAAGTCCAGTCAAATTTAAGTGGGTACAAGTTCATCGTCCGGCTTACTTAAAATCAATGTTCAAACGAACCACATGAAATATTAGACATGAAATAATTAAATGGGATCTGTGACAAGAACCTTGTTATAATAAATGGCCTGACAGTGGTGACATGATGTACTGGAACTAAATTAGACGCCATTTTTACATAATGAAAGATATGTAACTTTTCTCATAGATTTAAACAAATGGCGTCTTGATATGTTAAGTGGAGCCATAAATCTATAAAAGATAGTTTAAGCATAATATGTATGTTTAACCCATTTTCTATTTTTAGACCAATTTCATGTGTTAGAAGTGAGATGAAGAAAATCATTACGGCGGAGTTATGATGAGAAAAGAGTTTTATCGCATACAGTAGTGATAGCATAGCCTCTGTGCCTCGGTCTCCTAGACACTATTATGGTCTTTCAAAATCGTATTTATCACTTATGTTTACACTTATGTTTACACTTAAAAAAGGTAAACTGCGGTTGCAGTCACTTACCTTTCTTGCTGAACTGTCCTATATTACGTTATGTAAAGACGAAGAAGGCGAGACATAGAATCTTTAAAAAATGCTGTTGTTTTTTGTTCGCCCAGTCCTTCAAATTTATGTCCGATTATAATCATGAAAGTGGAGAAACTGTCTTTCATAAATGGTAAACTGTGAAAACTCTTTCATGCAAAGTATCACAGGAGTCCTCTTTGGTACTTGTTGCGCCTCGTTTTGGATTGGATTTCAATCTGTGATTAGAGATGGAAGGATGTTGTTATTGTTTTACGTCTAGAGCGATTTTTCAGCCAGTGGCCAGTATACTTGTGGAATACACAAGTAGTGAATGGGGCCACCTTAGCGACAATGGGAGCATTAAAAACCACCCTGGGCCACTTTGGCGACAATGGGAAATTTAACATTACGTAAACCCCTGGGCCACTTTAGCGACAATGGGAAATTAACATGGGAATATATTTTGGGTCATTCTAGGGACAAGGGAAATTTAACATGGGAGAAAAAAGCAATTCTATGGACAAGGGGAATTTAACATGGGATTTTTTTTTGTTTTTTTTTTAAAAATAAAAAAAATAAAAAAAGGGGTAGGCAATTCAAAGTCTATCTCTTTTCGAGAGATGTGGGTGGCCCTGAAAAGGGCCTTTGGGTTTATGTTAATATGCCCTTAACATAAAGGGCATCTGCAACATCTTCTTCGTCTTAGACTTCGTCTAATGGTAGGTCCATAGACTAAAACTCTTTTGAGGCATCCTTGCCTCTCCACGTAAATCCTACGTATCCATAGGCTTGTGGCGGTCCTATGGACAACTGTCCACTCGGATCGGACATACATTGGTATGTCCGTCCGGAACATCATCGTTGACACAAGCGTAGAAGATTGCACATCGGTCCACATGTTGAGGCGCCGAGAACAAATGAAGGAATGCAGTGAACTGCACTTATTTATAGGGAGAAAAAGGATTAAAACGGATTGAGTTTGTTGACCAATCCAAACACGCGTTACAAAATTCAGTCAGCCCGCATCCAATCTGAAGAGAGCAGTCTGTGACGTCACGTGGTCTATATAGATTCGCTAGCGCCTGTGCGCAGTCAATTCATGCGACAGTAATTCAACATGACGGAAACTCAGAAAACGATAAATTGGGGTGCACCAGTAGTGGAGACCACACAAAGGAACCCGGACTTACTTTCAGAAGAGGTGAATTGGGATTTTGTGGATTTTCTTACCTCGCAAGAATTTGTTCCGGTACCTTCTCCTTCACTACCACACGTGGAGAATTTTAGACAGAGACAGAAAGAAGAATTGGAGAAATTTATACAACAGCAAAAGGATGCGGAACAAGCTTTTCTTCTACAGCAACACCAGCAAGAAGAAGAGGTAAGAAAAAAAAACAATAAGAAGAAGCAGCAGCAAAGAAACAAGGGCGTGAAAATCAAACGGTCACGGTACTGTTAGACATTTTAGCGGAGTTAAGAAGTCTGAAACAAATGTATCAGACTTCTTTATTACGACCGAAGAGAATACGACCTTCCCGAGCTAAACACTCCAACCCTGTGACTAAGCCTACCGTGCCACCCTTAGTGATTTCAACCAAATCATCATCATCAACAGTACGCAGTCCAGAAGTAGGCCTTGGCGTGGCAAAGGCTTAAGGCAGTTAAAGTTGATTGCTTAAACTCACCCCTACCCCAAAAACCAAAGGCCCTTTTCAGGGCCACCCACGTGTCTCGAAAAGAGATAGACTTTCAATTGCCAACATCCATTCAAACTAAAACAACAACCCATTTTACCCCTATAGTACGTGTGTATGAGTGTGTGTGAGTGCACGTTCTTATTTTAAAATCAAAACCCAAAGACACTTACTTTTTATACCTAATTTATTCTTTTATAAATATTTACAATCCAATTCACAATTCACAACAGAGCACTTTAAAAAGTTCATAGACTTCTTCTGTCTCATTGTTTAGTCTCTCTGTTTTTTGAATTTCTTCACCGTCACAGTCTTTTCCTCCTCTTCCTCCTCACTTTCTTCCCTTCTTCTTTTCTTCTCATGTTTCTTTTTCTTCACCTGTCTGCTTTCTTCCTCCTCTTCTTCTTCCTCTAAAGAATCCCTCTCTTCTTCTGGCTCCTCTTGTTTCTTTTTTGGGCAATCTGGAGACCAATGTCCTTTCTCTTGACAATAATAACAGGTATCTTGACTTTTGTCTTTTCGAACCCCTTTTTTTCTTTTTTGACGGTCTGGACACTCTGAAGACCAATGTCCTTTCTTCTGACAGATATAGCAAGTATCTTGACTTTTATCTCGAAAGGAAGGAGAGTAGTCCGACGGCTGGTCTGAAGAGAATTTTCTAATGACCCCTCGCAACGCTCTGATGAAACGTTCGATTTGTGTAGTCTCTTCCATCGTTGTGCTCGGTTTGAGAGTGAAATGAATAGTGAAAGGACAAGACACACACCCTTTTATAT
Organism: Sinohyriopsis cumingii; assembly: GCA_028554795.2. Taxonomy (NCBI): domain Eukaryota; kingdom Metazoa; phylum Mollusca; class Bivalvia; order Unionida; family Unionidae; genus Sinohyriopsis; species Sinohyriopsis cumingii. The sequence continues at coordinate 42,011,314 of CM068838.1, forward strand.
ACGCTGGTCTGCCATGACTATAAATTAGTCCATGGTGTTTAAACTTTAGTCATTTGACGTTTTGTTGTCAAGATAAAACGATCCAATTCATTTGAGAAGAAAGAAGAAGAAAGTAAGAGGCAGAAACGTGATCTATCGCCTCGTACCAGGGCTGAAGTCTTGGCACAAATTCATGCCAGTGATTTTGAAGAGGACATGAGTGAACCAGAATCCAAACCCTCTAAACAAAGTTCACCACCCTTAGTCAACCCTGAAAAGTACTATTCCATTCAAGAGACGGAAAAGCGTCCCTCTAGAAAATTTAGAACCACGGCTTACAAATACACGGTGAAATTTAAAGATTTCAAGTCCGAAGTTCCGTTAGAGAAAGCAGAATGGTTCATCACCGAGATGTGGGATTCTTTACTCACCACACTCAAGCGACAATGTCAACCCAAAGAAGACGATCGCTTGAGACTTTCTATACAACACGACGGCTTGAAATCCCCTGTTTGGATCGAGTTTAGCAGCCCTGCAGAATTGACAGCTTCCAAAGTCATGGACAAGATTCAACACGTGCAACAATCCAATGACCAGTTTGACATCACCGATGGAAAAGCCACACTGGACATGACCCACGTCTCTCCTCCTCAAGGGACTGGCCGCAAAAAGGTCTTATTGGTGAACGACCTTCGCAGCACCAAAAAGAGTCTCGTTCGAATTAACAACCCTCATGACCAGATGTGTTTAGCCAGGGCTATCGTGGTGGGACGAACTTATACTAACAAGAACGACACGGCAGAATGGAAAAGAGCCTGGAAAACTATTCAACAATCGGACCGAGCCAAACAACGAAGTGAAGCAGAACTCCTGTTACAACAAGCCGGCCTGTCCAAAGACACACCCTGTGGCATTCCTGAAATGCAAACATTGCAAGATGTCCTCGCTCCACGCTACACCTTGAAAGTGCACCCTCAAGAAATGCGTGGGCCTCTGTTGTTTCGAGGGAAAGACTTTAAGGATGGAAAATACATTCATGTCTATCATCACGATGAACATTTCGATACCATTACCAGTATCACCGGATTCCTGGGATACAGATATTACTGTGAGAAATGTGACTATGGCTATAACAATCGAGAACAACACAAGCATTGTGGATCGAAATGCTCAGGATGTTTGGCCTCTCCACCCTGTCTGAACGAAGGGCAAGAACCAGTGCATTGTTCAGCTTGTCTGCGCACGTTTGTCAGCCCTGCCTGTTACCAACAACATTTGAAGACGCAAGGTTCACAGCAGAAATGTGCTTGTCAACTGCTGAGATTGTGCTCTACGTGTGGACAATGCATACGTACCAACAGTGTCAACGCACACTCATGTCGAGAAAAGAAAAAATGTCACATTTGTCACCACATCGTGGACTTGGAACACCAATGTTACGTGCAAAATTACCAACCCCAACAAGAGAAAGAGGACGGACACAAGAAGAAAGGCAATTTCATCTTTTTCGATTTCGAATGCATGCAAAAGACCGGCATTCACATTCCTAATTTCTGCGTGGCTCATCGAGCATGCGAGAAGTGCATTAAAGAACCTATCTTCAGTCATTGCCCTCACTGCAGTAAGGTTCCTGGAGGGCGTGAAAAAATCTTTCGGGGACCCAACACGCTAGCCGATTTCGCCCGATGGGTCTTAGACCCCATCGACAAGATGTGGAGCCAAGAGGACATCGAACGTTACGGAGATTGTCATCGTCATGCCACGGTGATGGCTCACAATTTCTCCGGATACGATGGACAGTTTCTTCTCAGATACTATACGGAACAAGGCACTGAGCGTCCTAAAGTCACTTTGAACGGAGCCAAAATCATTTTCATGCAAGTGGGACAAGTACAGTTTAAAGATTCGATGAGTTACTTGGCCATGCCTTTGAGCCGAATGCCTAAAACGTTTGGAATGACAGAAATGGCTAAAGGGTATTTTCCACACTTTTTCAATACGGAAGCCAATCAACATGCCTTTCTACCCCATTTGCCTGAGGCTCACTATTACGACCCCGACAACATGCGTACCGAACAACGAGAAGATTTCTACGCTTGGTTCCAGGCTCATGCCTCCGACCCCTCCGACTTTCAGGAAGAAATGTTAAAGTATTGTCGTTCCGACGTGGACATTTTACGACGTTGCTGTGGAAAATTTCGAGAACTGTTCATGGAACACGGAGGGGTCGATCCTTTGATGGAAGCTTGTACCATTCCCAAAGCGTGTTCCTTAGTGTACCGCCAACGATTCATGCCTGAAAAGACCGTGGCTGTCATCAGTCCTCAAACGACCAACTATGTCAAACGTCAATACTCGGTCAAAGCCCTACGCTGGTTACGTTACTTGTGCGACAAGGAAGACAAATGGATTCAGCATGCCCGTAACTGAGGAGGCGAAAAGACCATCGGAACGCATTCGGTCGATGGCTGGGACTTAGAAAACACCAAGACCGTGTACGAGTTTAACGGTTGTTTATTTCACGGATGTCCCGTCTGTTACCCTGACCGTGGCACTAAAAATCAGTTTTTACAACGAACCATGGAAGACTTGTACCAGGCCACTTGTCAGCGACGCCTAAAGTTAGAACAACAAGGATACCAAGTGGTGGAAATGTGGGAACACGAATACGATCACCGTTTGAAAACCGATCCCGAGTTTAAACACCTCGTGGAAAGTTACAAGCTGATGGACCCCCTGAACCCAAGGGATAGTTTGTGCGGAGGAAGGACCAATGCCACCTGCTTGTTGTACCAAGCCGACGAAGAGAAAGGAGAAGAAATCAAATACTTGGACGTGTGTTCGCTGTATCCTTACGTGTGCAAATATTGTCACTTTCCTGCAGGACACCCGCAATTGCTCACGGAACACATCGACCTGAAAAACATCGACAATACGAAGGCTTGATCAAGTGCAACTTTTTGCCTCCCACGAACCTATACCATCTCGTCTTACCTCACCATTGTCAAGGCAAACTGATGTTTCCTTTGTGCCGTACTTGTGCCGAAACGTGCAACCAAGATCAACCTTGCTAGCACACCCAGGAAGAACGCGCCTTGACGGGGACGTGGGTCAGCGTAGAATTGTTCAAAGCTCTGGACATGGGATACCAACTGTTAGAAGTGTACGAAATTTACCACTTTCCCAAGACACAACAATACCACAAGTGTGACTCCACGTTGAAAGGCATTTTCGCAGACTACGTGGATGCCTTTTTGAAACTGAAGCAAGAAGCTAGTGGCTATCCTTCCTGGTGTCACACTCCCGAAGACCAAAAGACATTCAAAGAGAAATACTGGGCACAAGAAGGCATTACTTTAGATCACATCGAGAAAAACGAAGGCAGGCGATCGCTTGCCAAAGTGATGTTAAATTGCTTGTGGGTTAAAATGGCACAACGACCGTGTTTACCCAAGACGGAGTATTTGACCAAACCTTCCCGCTACTTCCAGATGATTCACGACAAAACCAAATTCATCAAACACGTGGACGTCGTTCGCGAGAATTTGATCTTAGTGAATTATGAAGAAGATCTGGACTTTGTACAAGACGACCCTTTTGGAAATGTCATCATTGCGGCGTACGTGACAGCTCATACTCGCTTAAAATTGTACGAAGCTTTAGAACTGTTAGGGGAACGTGTCCTGTACTTTGACACGGACAGTTGCATTTACATCTATCACCCGAGTCAACAGCACCCTGACATTAAAGGAGACCGTTTAGGAGCCTGGACAGACGAGCACCCCGACGACAAGATTCTAAGTTTCGCTAATGGTGGTCCTAAAAATTACGGTTACGAATACCGGGACAAACAAGGAGAAGTGCACACGAAGTGTAAAGTCAAAGGACTGACTCTGAATTATCGTACCAGTCGAGTGGTGAACTTTGGCGTATTGAAAGAAGCCTTGCAGTCTAGAGAAGATGAACACCTTAAAGTGACCACCTATCAACCCAACAAGATTGTACGTTACCCACTCACCACATCGTCAGTCGACCCTTGGAAAAAGTCTATCAAATCGTGTACCAGAGGCGAGTGCGACTTCCCAATCATTTCACCTTACCGTATGGACACGTCGGTATTGGTCTGTATATAAAAAGGAACCCTAGGCAAGATCGATAGTTCATTGTGACTACCAAGACCAAGCGAACAAGATGAATACTTTCAGAGAAACACAAAACAAGTTTAGAAAGGCACAATTCAAGTTTGGGGCTTCTGAAGTGGAATGCGATTGTGAGCCTTGCGATGGGAACGGTGCTGTACGCTGTGACCTTAGCGATGCCGTAAAGCATCATGGGAACTTTGTTCTCACTACCCCTATCATGGAAAGTGATGCTGTGCGTGTCAAACCTGAGGGATGAGAAAGCGATGCCGCTTGTCCTCTTGGACACTTTACTGGGTTTCGTTTTAAAGGTGAATGTCCACCTTCACGTCTACCCCCCCCCCCTACGGATGTCATCCAGCCCTGAGCAAACTCCTGTCCATGTCACTCTACCCTCATCGAAACGAACCTGTGAAAGACTAATATTCGTTTCCTGTGCGTTTGTCGCAATACTGCGACTTTGAAAATCGTCTTCAATCGTTCAAAGGAAAATGGCCTAAGTATCTGGGAGGACCGACCACTGAAGAATTAGCCAGAGCCGGATTTTTCTACTTGGGCCAAGGGGATAAAGTCAAGTGCTTCAGTTGCGGTGTGTCACTTCACCACTGGGAACCACAAGATTCGGCCTACCTAGAACATGCTCGTTGGTCACCGAATTGTCATTACTTACCCTTAGTGGGACCGAGACATTGAAGTAACTTACCATGTCGTTGAAGAAGAAACCAGACTGGTTAGGAGTCAGATGTTGGACATCACCGAGACCAGTATTTAAACTTCATTTCAAAAACGATATTGAAGCATTACCTAAAGAACTGCAAGAGAAGATTTACAAGGAAGTTTGGCAGGGGTTTGCCAGAGTGAAATCTCAATGGGTGACTGTAGAACTTTTGTGCCGAGAAATTCACAAGAGGAAAGTGAAAAAAAGTCAACCAGTGTGTTAGATTTCTCTGGGTCAAGGGTGCATTCGTCCTATTATATTACTCTAGACCGTTTACATCAAAAGAGTTCAGTGACATTCTTGGACGTTATCCTGAATGGCAGTGGTCAGAAATTACTCACTATGTGGATTACATTTGCTCTAGGAGAAGATTGTGAATTGTACGGACTGACCTATTCATGGATACTTTACAAGAGAACATTCGTGCTTTACCTGTGGAGTTGAGAGAACGCATTTACCGAGAGCTGGTCAAAATACAAGTGAAACGTAAAGAACAGTTGCATCCGTTAGGTCACCGGTGTTTGAACCACTGGTACCTGAATGCTATACAAGGACTGATTGAGTTGAAAGTGTTCCATTGGACAGAATTGATCAACGACCCCCTGGTTTTAAAAAGAATTGGTTTGGTATTCATAATTCTATCTACTACATTGTAAACTTACTGGATCCAATTCCAGAGGAAGAGTTAACGAATTACCAACATCTTTTACACAATGTCAACTTAGTGAAAGAGGAAACTTCTGAACGAATTTTAATGTGTAGATTAGTGATTAAACGATTTAGATTCGACAATGAATTAAAACCATGTCTGTGCAAAAGGTACATTTCTTGTGTCAGAAAGAGAATTTAGTATGACCTATTCATGGATATTTTACAAGAGAACATTCGTGCTTTGCCTGTGGAGTTGAGAGAACGCATTTACCGAGAGCTTGATAAAATACAAGTCAAACATAAAGAACAGTTGCATCCGTTACGTCACCAGATGTTTAACCACTGGTACCTGAATGGTATAAAAGAACTGATTCGTCAGAAATTGTTTCAGTGGTCAGACCTTGTTCAACACTTTGAGTTAGTGAATGAACGAAATGTTCATCATTTTGGTTACTTCGAGATTCACCTAGTGCAACGCATTGAGGAATTGAGTGCAACGCATTGAGGAAGACGAGTTAAAGGATTACCAACATATTTTACGTGGAACCTACTTAGAGGAAGAGGAAACTATTAAACAAACTCTGAAGTTTAGGTTACAGTATGCAAGATTTAGATTCCCCACTGGAGAACGAAGATCTCTGGCTAGAAAGTACGTGTATTGCTTCCGAAACAAAGAGAGTATAAAAACAGGAATCCATGGAACGACTTTTATCACATGTGATTGAATAGATTCCGTGGAAGTAACTCAATGACCATATTCAAACCGTGGGTCATTACCATCAAGTATTACAAGAACTGTATCCATTCAATTTGGGACGAGGCATAGTGTGTCTTAGTGACTTGTTTTCTGGGATTTCGTTTACCAGCCGATTCCTTGTGGACTCTTTACGAACAGTACTTACCATCCCAAATGTCCTTAAATGGTCACGAAAGACTTCTTTTGCTCAAAGCGTTGCGTTTTCATCTAGATACTTCTCGACCTCTACGGGAAAAAATGATTCGTCAACTTTTAGCTACCCAAGACGTGTATGACGATGTGTGTGTAGCTTGTGACTTACACCCCGTGCCTGGAAAAAAGGAGGTTTTGAGGCTTGGACCCAAGAAGTGGCCCAGTATGGACGAGAGTTGTTCAAGGAAAAAAGTTACTTTTCAACCTGTGTTAGTGACAGTGCCAGAAGAAGAACCCGTCACCCAGGACAGGACTGTCGTGGACATGCCTGAAAGACCCTTTCGGGAGGACACTTGTGTGACCTTACCCCCTATAGAACTGGTCAGAACATTACCCAAAACATGTTGTACAGACACTTGTTTTTATTCCACGTTGATGGTTATCATGCGCCTTTTATCGTTCTACTTAAGCCTTTGGCTTTTATGTATTTTTGTCTTTCGTGTTCATGTTTAAAACATTCAATAAACGTGTCCTGAAAAAGTATATAAACTCTTGTCTTGTCTGTTTTCGTGTCACAAGTGACATTCCTAACACTATGGCTACTTCTGCTGTCTCTGCTCCCTCTTCCTCCACTGTCAAAGTCATCGACGAACACTTAGATCGTGCCAGTTGGGAGGCTTTGTATCTTCGCCAAACCTTTAACATGCTCATTGCTGGACCTAGCGGTTCAGGCAAAACCGAATTCGTCAAACGTTTGATCGAACATAAACATCATTTGATCGATCGACCACCTCAACGCATCGTGTGGTGTTACAAAGAGTGGCAATCGGCGTACAGCCTCTTGCGAGAAAGTCAAGGCGATTCCATCGTGTTTGTGGAAGGCATTCCTAAAGAAGACGACGGCATCGTCTCTGACTCCCGTCAAACCCATTTGGTCATTTTCGACGACATGTTAGGAGAAGACGAAGAAGAAATTAAACTGTGGTTTACGCGCAAAGGGCATCACCGTAATGCTAGTGTCGTTTACATCGCTGAAAATTTATTTCAACAAAGTAAAGCCCATCGCACCATCAGTCTCAATGCGCATTACGTGGTCTTGTTTAAAAGCCCTCCAGATAAATCGCAAGTGCAAGTCTTAGCCAAACAGTTAGGAACGCCTTGGCTGACTCAGGCGTACGACGATGCCACTCAAACTCCACACGCCTATTTACTCGTCGATTTGAAACCTACGACCACCGATGATTTGCGATTTCGAACCCACTTGTTTCACCACTGGTGCCAAGGCGGAGGACTTGTCCTGTACATGTCTCCGTCCTCGACTTAACTTCACTCAACAAAAAAACATCTATAGAAACCTCAAACACTTTTCGTCTGTCTCACACAGATTGAACATGACGTCCCTTCAGTCGCATCTTCCGGTCAAATCGATTCGTGCCTTGTATGGCATCATTCGAGAAAAAAATCCACAGATACGAGCTCGTGTCTTAGAAGCTAGTCTCAAAGAAGTCTTACGATGGTTCAGCACGTCAATTTCTTCAAGGGATCATTCAGATTCCTCATCAAACCAAACGCTTTTTTGATCGAAACAAAGTCGCTTTGACCCAACTGGCCGATGCTCGCATCGACACTCAAACCAAACAACAAATCATTTTGAAACCTGTAGGGAGCGGTACTCTAGGAGGGGTCATCATTCGCTCTCTCTTAAGATGGGATCCTAATGCTCCCAAACTTCTCCCCAAGAAAAAAATCAAACGAAGCTCCAAGAAGAAAAAGAGCCACGGTGTCAAGACCAAGTCTCCAAGGAGACCTGTGTCTCCAAGAACTTCTCCAGTGGCGGGACCCTCCTCTCACCAGACACCACCCCGGATAAAGAAAAGCCCCCAGAAAAAGAAGCAGAGAAAAAGTCCCCAGAAAAAGAAAAGTCCACAAAAAACTAGTCGCAAGAGAGGCACTTCGGCCAGGACGCAACCTTGCACTCGCAAACCACGACCTACAACGGCGGTGACCGCGTCTCCAGCACCCTCAGGTTCATCCACTTCCCCGTTGATGACACCAAGAAGTGAAGAGTACTTGGAGACGTTGATCACATTAAGAACTTCTCCGTTGATGACCCCAACAACGTCTCCAGTAGCAGGACCCTCCAATTTAGTGGCAGGGGCTGCTGCTCACAAAGTACCTTCTCCCAAAATCAAAGTCTAAGAGAGATCGGGCATGTTACAAAGTTTACTGGATTTGTCCAAGCAAGAACTGGCTCGATTTAGTCCGTTGCGCACCCCTGCATGACGTGTCATCCTGTCCTGAAGTTGATACGACGTAAAGACAATCAGTGGCGACGCGTTCCAGTATAAAAAAGGCCTGTGACTAAGTAGGGGTATCAGTGTTTTGGTGCTCCTGAAGATGTCACCCTCCAGAACACATCCCTCTTCTAAACAGCCCCAAGGAAAGAAAACGAAAGGACTGCCTCCTCGTTTAGTCAAACATGGGGACATGTTATCTGTCCTGTCCAAAGCTTCTCCACCCCTACGATAAAAACTCATTCAAACGGCCTCCAAAGAGGTTATCGATACCGTGTGCGTATGTTGTTTGAACGTCTTGAAAGGTACGATCCCTTTGTCCAAACACCAGAAACAATGCTTAGGCAAACATCGTCACGTTCTTCGCCAAATGGTTCAAAATAAAATCCCCATTCGTCAAAAAAAGATCTTGATCCAACGTGGAGGAATTTTACCCCTCTTGTTAGGTCCATTGCTGAAAGGAGTCTTGGGAACCATGTTGGGAGGACTGGTGGGAGCAAGATAAAAAGGCCCTCTGGAGTCCCAAGATCTCAGAATCAGCCCCTGACATCCCATGGAAGGACGAAAACTAGCTTTAGTACCTTACAAACGATGGATGGAATACCATCGTTGGCAAGAACAACGCACCCCGCATTTACCTCCCAATCCCAATTTGAGTGAGATGTCCCAGTTACAACACCAAATGCAGTCCTTGATGGATCGCCAAGATTTGTCCGAAACAGAAAAATCACAAAAGTACGGTCAACTCTTGCAACGACTGCAACTCTTTCACCAGAAAGCTTTAGACGAAACAGCTCTAACCACTCTGAAAGATTTTAAGACCTTGATGGAAAGTGCAGCACCATCATCACTACTACCATCCCCTAGGGTCACCAGAGATGCTACCCCACGAAGACCTGAAGAAGAAGAGATGCGAGAAGTGTTTCAAACACCGTCAGCAGCTCCCATGTCTAGTAAGATTGCAGCATCCTTGTTGACCCCGTCCCCCACACCCCAACGAGAAGAAATGAAAGCTTGGGTTAAAAAGATGATGTCCACTCCTCCTTCGACAGAAGTGAAAAAGAAAGAAAGGAAACCAGAAGTGAAAAAAGAAAGAAGACCAAAGCCATTCCATTGCCACCTCCACCACCACTACCTTCGACTTCTACTCCCATAGCCCATCGGACACGTAAATCCGTTTCCAAACCACCTTTTCGTCCCAACCAAAGTAGCATCCTCGAAGAGTGGGTGCCTTATTAAGAAACAAAATGATGGATAAGGTGTTAGCCAGCATTTACTACGATCCGTCCCATCCTGCATGTTACGCAGGAGTTCAAAAATTGTATCGTGCTGCCAAAACTCGACTGAAAAGTCTCCGTTTACCTCAAGTGCAACGATGGTTACAAGAACAAGCTACCTACACTTTACACAAACCCATTCGACGCAAGTTTGCCAGAAGTCGCACACGAGTGGAAGGCATCGATCATCAATGGCAAGCCGATTTAGCCGATGTCTCTCATTTGGCCAGCTACAATCGTGGCTACAAATATTTGTTTTGTGTCATCGACGTCTTTTCCAAATTTGCCTGGGTCGTACCCTTGACTTCCAAATCGAGCAGCGAGTTAGTGCGAGCCCTGCAACTGGTGTTGAAACAAAGCGGTCGTCACCCTCTTCGATGGCAAACGGACAAAGGCACCGAATTTCTGAACCAAGCTTTCCAAAAAGAATTAAAGAAACGTGACATTCATTTTTTTACCACCGTTAATCCCGAAACCAAAGCTAGCATGGTGGAACGTTTTCAACGCACTTTGAAAGAACGCATGTGGAAATATTTTACGCATCATCACACTCTGAAGTACATCGACATCTTACCGCACCTGGTGCAAGCGTACAACCAATCTTACCATCGAAGCATCGGACGTGCCCCGCAAGAGGTGACTCCCGAGAACGAAGTGCTGGTGTTTGAGCGCCTGTTTGGTACGTCCCCGACGAGGGCTGTCCCCAAGAAAAGTGGAGTGTTGGCCGTAGGAGATTGAGTACGCATTGGCAAAACCAAACGCACTTTCGACAAAGGTTACTTACCTAACTGGACTACCGAATTGTTACGTGTCACTGGACGAGTGCATGGCCGTCATCCTGCCGTCTATAAATTGGAAGACATGAACGGAGAAGTGCTCAAAGGAACGTTTTATTTGCCCGAGTTACAACGTGTCACCAAAAAAGAAGACGACGTGTACGACATCGAAAGCATTCTCGAACGCAGAACCCGTAAAGTAGGCAAACGACGTGTCAAAGAAGTCAAAGTACGTTGGAAAGGATATCCACCCAGTTTTGATTCTTGGATCGACGCTTCGCAAGTCATCGACTACAAAAAGAAGTGACCATCATGCCCTTTCACACAGACGCAGCTACTACTGCTACCACTCCTTCGCCCAGTTCTTCTCTGCAAGATTTACAAAAACAACCTTTGTGGATGTGGTGTGGAGAACGTGTGCCTAAAACGCAAATCGTCTTTTTCTGTCAAATCTTCGTGGTGTATTGTGTCATCGGGACAGCCATTGCCAATTTGAGTTTGCAGCAAGGAGACAAACAATTGTGGACCATTTTGTTAAGCAGTTGCATCGGTCACCTGCTTCCCAATCCCTCCCCGAAATTCTCCTCGAACTGGAACAACGGGAACCTTGTGTCCAGTGCCAGTGTCAGTCTCCACTCCAATAACAACCACAACAACAACCCCATTTTAGGCGGAGACACGCCTCTGACGTCCAGTAACCCCTCGGACAGCCACAGAACTCTAGAATTATGAGTCACCAAAACCAATTTTACTTAACCTTACCCAGTGACAGTTCTATGGAGGTGTTTCCCAACAACACGTTGTGCTGTTACACGGCCAAATTACCTCAGGCCATCCAATTAGATCACGAAGCCCATTGGAAAGTGGCTTTGGTAGAAATCATTCGCCCGACCCAAGTCCTCAATGTCCTTCCTAATCAAAATTTGTTTACGGTGGAAGTTCATGACGAACCCTTGCAAAGTACTTGAATACCCATGTCAAATATGATCACAAAACCTATGATGACAAAACTCAAAAGTGGTCCTACCACTTGTTCGTTCCCTCAGGCTATTATTTTAGTGGTCAACATTTGGTCAGCACCATTACCTCCAGATTTAATGTCGTGTTTCTGAAAGTTTTGGAAAGTGCCAAAGAAAGTGTCACCATGGAATACCACAAAACAGCTCGTCGCTCCTTGATGAAATTTGACGGGGGTAAAATAATGTCCATTTTATTTTGGATTGAGAATGAGAATGACCATGATCAAGAAAAACGAATTACCAGTCATTTCCGACAACGATTCTTTTAGCAAGTTATTTCGTTCCCCGGTAGAACTGAACCAAGGACTGAATTTGATCTTTGTGTAATCCGATGTGGTGGAGTATAACGTGGTGGGACACACCTCCGTACCGTTACTGCGTGTCATTCCTTTCAAAGTGGATTCTGCCACGGCCCCTGACGAGGAACGTGAAAACACTTATCACGTTCACCGCGAATTTGTACATCCTCATTATTTGCCTGTCAGCAAGTCGTATTTGGACACAGTTAACATTGCTATAAAAGGAGATTTGGGACAAAATATTTCATTCACCAAATGGAAAGTCACGGTGAAACTCCATTTTCGAAAACGGTTCTCTCACGACTCGTAAGTCATGTATCCAGTGTACCGAGAGGTTGCTCGACAGCGAGGACACGGTTTAGGAGATATGTTAAAATGGGCTTTTCGTTCGGTGGCCCCAGTCTTGAAACCGATGGTGGCACGCGGATTGCACGCCTTGAAAGATGCCGCACTGACACAAGGTAAAGAATTTCTCCAAAATGTCATCATCGACAAACAAAACCCCAAAGAAGCTTTCTTGAGGGCAGGCAAAAATGTCTTGCTGAAAACGGGCAAAGACCTTTTGGGCCGACGAGAAACACCTATAAATGCCCTGCACGCTACCGAGTCAGGCATTTCTACTTCCTTGAAGACACAGCAAGGACAAGGCAGAAAGAGGCGACGAAGAAAACACCCTTTCACCAGACTTCACACGTCTAAAGCTAGAAAGACAAAGAAAAGAAGAACCGTTCGAGACTTAGACGTTTTCGATTATTGAGAAAGAGAAAAAAAATGATGCACCGAGAATCTTGCGCCTGTTCCAAGTCGGAACTGGATCTGTTTGCCATGCCCCCCACCATGATGACCATGCAAGAATCCCAGTGGGTGGAATTTCATCCCGTCTCCTCTTTGACGGAATCAGCTCCTATCGAGTTTGATATCAAAGGTCAGCCCGAAGGTTACATCGATCTGAATAGCAGTTACCTGTACTTGAAAGTCAAAGTGATCAAAACGGACAACACCAATCCAGGAGCCATTGATAGAGTAGCTCCCGTCAACAATTTCATGTATTCCTTGTTCAGTGAAGTGGACTTGTACTTGAATAACAAACTGGTCAGCAGCAGCATGGATACTTACCCGTATCGTGCCTACCTGGAAAATCTCTTGACGTACGGAAAAGAAGCCAAGAATACTCATCTGGATGCTTGCGTGGTATGGAAACCTGACACAGCGGGTGAGAACACGTTTATCGATACAGCCCTGACAGAAGAGAACAATCCTCACAATGTGGGGTTTAACAAAAGTAGAACTAAAATTCTGCAAGGGCGAAGTTTAGAACTGATGGATCGTTTGCATTTGAACATGTGGTTACAAGAAAAGTATTTGCTAAACGGCGTGGATATCCGCCTGAGACTGAATCGTAGCAGTGCCGCTTTCCATTTGATGGCTCATACTAACGAATACAAAACTGTCTTCCAAGAAGCCCGACTTTACGTGCGTCGTGTGGAAGTGTTACCGAAAGTGGGAAACGACATCAGTCACACGTTTAGCAGAACAACAGCCAAGTATCCGATCCGACGCGTAGAAGTGAAAACGTTCACCATTCCCGCTGGACAGCGATCCATGATCGAAGATCATCTGTTCCAAGGACAGTTACCCAAACGTTTGATCGTTGGTATCGTCAGGAATTCAGCCTTCAACGGAATGTACAACGAAAATCCTTTTGAGTTTCAACACTTTGGCGTGTCCAAGATTGAAGTCAGTCGCGACGGCAAGGCCTTGTGTACCCGACCCTTTGAGCCTAACTTTGGTGCCGCGAAGAATTATTTGAGATCGTGCTTGCCCCTGTACGAAGCCACGGGACAGTTAGGAACCAACACCAGTGATGGCATTACATACGACGATTATGCAGGAGGCTATGCTTTGTGGGCTTTTGATTTCACTCCAGACCAGGGCAGCGATGAGGGACATTTCCACCCTATAAAATCGGGTCAGATTCGTGTGGAACTTCAGTTTACAAACCGAACCCCTGATGTAACGGTGAACGTCATCCTGTATGCAGAATTTGATAATACCATAGAAATCAACAGTTTGAGAGAAATCATTCTAGATTATTAGAAGCCATGGAAGACTGTCATCCCTCTTTACCTAGTGAAGAAACTTTGGACATGGAATGAGGAGACCGTGGAAGAAGAATCTCAAGACAAAGACGACAAAGGTTTTATGAAGTCGAGATGGCCAGAACAAGAAGCGCATTTAGTCTACTGTTTTGCCAAACACTTGGTCGAAAAAATGACGGAATTGATCAAGAAAGATTGCTATGGATGTCAAAATGATCATCCCAGTCAAATTCAACACGATAAATACCTGATGCTGAGTCAAGAAGAAAAATTGAACGAGTATCTGGACGAAGCTTGGAGTCTCATCTCGGACGAAGTCGTGTTGCATCAGTGGTATAAAGACTTGCGTGAACATTCTTGTCCACCATTAACCACTCAAGAGATCCATCGTATCGAAGCTCTCCTGAATCAGAGTGGGGAGACAAAACGAAGAAACGGTTATTTGTCAGACATTTTCAAGCAAAAAGTCAGGATGGAATTGATCACTTATTATTACCTGTGAAGAAGAAAAAAAACCACACAAAACATGGATACCTGGGAACTTTATTACCTTTTGAACCACAGTTCGTACACGGCTTCTTGGAATCCTGTCGTCTGTGCTAAAGATGAACTCCCTCATCGCAAACCTCAAGACCATCAAGCTTATGTCATCAACACGGACGAAAGTCATCTCCCAGGAACCCACTGGGTAGCCGTCTACTTTCCTCAAGAAGGATGTGTGGAATATTTCGATTCGTACGGATTGCCTCCTTTGGAATACGATATCATTGACTTTATGAGAAGAAATGCTCAAACCACCCGATTCAATAATGTGAAATTACAAGGTACAGATTCCTTGGTGTGTGGACAATATTGTGTGTATTTTCTGCATCATCGCAGCCTGGGCTATTCCTTAGAATATTTAGTGACTCATTTTGATCCTCGTTCTTCTTCTAGAAACGATGTGAAAGTAGATAAATGGTTTTGTGACCATTATGCTTATCTTTTGTCTCAAGCTAGGAAACGTAGTGTCCATCAATGGCCTAATGACTTCCAACAGTGGAAATCACAATTTCATTCACAACGTTGTCAGCCTTGTCCAAAATAATGTGTTAGTTGAAAAAAATGTTTGTGATTAAAACAAAATGTTTGATGTTATATTTGTGGGTTATTGTTAAAAAATGTTAGATTTGTTTGTTAGTGTTAAGTGATTTTGAATAAAAAATGTTGTGTTTTGAAAAAAATGCCTTTGTGGTTTGTTTGGCTATAGGAATCTTGATTCATGCTCTTTGACTTCTTACTATCCCTCTCATGACACTCATTGAACGTTCCGGCTCGAAAACCGTGGATGGATGTTTTCCTTCACGTCCGCGCTTTTACTTTAAATCCGGAGTAGCCTCCAGTCTAACCATCATCAAGTCGCGTCGAGCAGAGCAAGAGGTAAGACGACAGCGATGGAAAGCAGAACTGCACAGAGCGAACAAAGCCAGCCAGGCGTCACGAAAAATGGCTGCCGGCTATTGCAGTAATCCCCGCACCAGCACTGAGAGCCATTAGAGCCATTGGTCTCCAACAGGCAGCTAATTGGAGCTTACGAGCGAAACGAACTACATTATTACTCGTTTGGGAAACCAGCAATGAGGGAGGCCACTTAATCGATGAGAAGGAAGACCTATACTTCGTGAAACGGACTAGACGTAAACAATGGCCACGTAGGCAGAGAAGGATGTTGGACCCACTTCAGGGAACTAACCGCTCTACCACGCCTGTTACGAGACCGCACGAAACAGAGGGTCACCTTCACCCGAAAAGGACGCCCCTATTAAATGGGACTACCACTACCACCACCACCATCTCCACTCAAACCAGCGAACTACAAACAACCCAAAGGGTGGCGAACACCAGGGAAGCTTCTACAACAACAACAACTACAGAACCACAGCAGATTGAAGCAGTCACAAAATCACCACCACCACCACCACAAATTTCTCCGATGATAAAAAGCATCCGGAGTATGACTGAGACACCTTTTCTTCCAACTGCGAAGACGAAAAAGAAGCAGAAGCTAAAGCTAACTCCATCACCGCCACCACCACCACCACAAGCCGTATCTCTCGAAACTCAAACAACTCTAACTGAACTGAAATCCACTACTTCAGTCACATCTCCACCTAAAATAGCAAACCCAGCAGATCCAAGGGTAGGCAAACGTACTCTGTACGATGCAAACAGACACATTGCCTGGGGATATTCAGCAGATTACGGCATAACAAATATTTGGCACAGCAAAGAAGAAGCCACCCTCTTTCTAGACGAACTTGGCACCCTAATACTCTACAAATAGGAAGGAGACTTTGGCACTAGTATCAAGCCAAGGAAATCAAAAGCAAAAAAAAGCTTTGGCGGCCTTCAAAAAGAGAGGGGAACTACTTCTAGAGTGCCCTTTAAACCTAGCAGTCATGATCGCTACTATAGTGATAGTACACCACGGGCTGCAAATACAGACCATATCCTACCAGGTTCGAATGCTTGACTGGATCCTGAAAGACCTAACCGATCCAGGCCCACCACCAGCAGACCGACCCCGGAGACGATACACACCGCCAATAACATACTTCAACATGAGTGGAGTAAAACAGGCGGAATCACCACCACCACAAAAATAGTCCTTTTAAGGGCTAAACAAATTGCCTTATTTATCTAATAGGGAAACCTAAATTGGCTTGGTTTCCCTCCTTGAATTTACCAAAAAAACTACAAATTTGAACCATTGGACCACCGCTCAAAATTCAGAACTATCTAACAACCTACCAGTGACAAAACTTTAAAATGTCGCTTAGACATATTACTTTAAATAAGGAACAATAGGGAGTTCGCTTATGTACACTTCTGTACTAGATTAGATAGAATGCTTAGGGATAGGAAATTTAACAGACTAACAGGATTTGAACTAATTGCACAGGTGGCTTACACAATATTGGTATTTTTCTGTCCAATAGTAAAACTGGACTCGATTTGAAATAAGTACGGGCTGGCGT
Source organism: Sinohyriopsis cumingii (assembly GCA_028554795.2). Lineage (NCBI taxonomy): Eukaryota > Metazoa > Mollusca > Bivalvia > Unionida > Unionidae > Sinohyriopsis > Sinohyriopsis cumingii. The sequence continues at coordinate 42,028,471 of CM068838.1, forward strand.
TTCGGGAAGTACACAACATCCAGGGTTGGCTTGCTGAGCACCATTTCCTCCTTTACCACGCTCGGATTTCGTACAAAAGTGGCAAGATGTGGGACGATTTCCACTTGCCACAAGCCCAGGTGTCCTAATGTGACGCCATAGCTGGCCAATGGCAGCTGACGTTACGTACTGCTTGGATTGACACCTGGGGCAGCTAAATGCAACTGAATTCATGAGTGTGGGTTTGCACTACTCCTACTCATATCTTAGGCCTTACATTTAGTTGGTTTGGGCACGCCACTACTGCCTACGAACTAACGGTCCAATTAAATAGTACTCTATGAGTACATAAATTCCTGAGGGGTGTGGCACCATTCCTCTCCTCAGGAGTAATCAAAAATTGCACCGTGCGCAAACAAACCAGAGGTACATGCCTATTGCAGGCGAACACCTCCGTAATTCACTTCAACAACAACAACAACAAGTCTAACCATCCATTGTCGACTCATTCTCCTACGAAGATGTGCTCCAGACTATCTAAGCTAAACGAAGCCTGCGTGAATTTGCATAGGGTCAGACACAGTCTGATACCGAAGCCAGAAGAGATAGAGAATGTGAGAGTATTAAAAGTCACTGAAGATTTGATAGAAGAGCTCTTCAGAGAAGAAATGAACAGGGAGAAAGAAGAATGGACAGAGAAGTACAGACTTCAGAAACAACAGAGAGAGCAGCAACAGCAACAACAACAGCAGCAGCAGCAACCTGAACCTGACAGAGGCTTTGTCGATTGTCGTATCGACACAAAAGAGTTCTTCTTCTCTTTCCGAAGAAGCAGACCTATCGTCAGAAAGTCTATCGTCAGAGGACGTAGCATTCTTTGAATAGAAAAGATCGCCCTAGCTTCAACTTCGCACACAAAAAAACAGCCCTTTTCAGGGCTACCCCAATCTCTAGAAAAGAAATAACAATCGATTTGCCAATGTATGTATGTAGAGTAGTGTGAATATAAACACAAACTCGTTTCTGGTGTGATTGTATGTGTTTATGTGTGTGGGTGATTGTAAGCGCTCAAGTACGTTTGTGTGGATAGTAGATTATGATAATGTTTTTTGCTGTTTGACGTGCGTGGATAGTAGATTTTGGGTTTGATTTGACTGCTTTGCGTATGTGGATAGTATATTATTTGTTTAATGAAATTTCTTAGAATAGTGATAGGTAGCATAAAGAAGTCAGTGAGTGTTTCTTTTAGGTCCGCGCATTATTTGGTTATGACCTAGGTAAGATAAATTTTGTTTTAGGGGATGCTTTCCTTCAAGTCCGCGCTTTTTGTATAAATTAAAAATCGCTCGGCAGTCTAGCTACCCTTGTTGATTGATCAACACTAGAGAATGAGCAGAAGGCTAGCGAAACTGTTGGAACTTCATGTGCACCTGGAATATGCCAGGCTCATACTAAATGAACTGGCCGCGGAGGCCATCGTCGAAGAGGGAAGGATGAAAGAGGAGGAGAGAAGAAACAAAGAAGAGGAGGAGAGAAGAAAAAAAGAAGAGAAGGAAAAGGAGAGAAGAATGGCTGTACCACAGACACAAGAAGGAAATTTCAGAATCCCAGAGACAGAAGATTGGGATTCTGAAGCCACTCATTCCGCCTCTGCTCTCCCCCAAAAAAGAGTGAAAGGAGATTGGAGTAGGAGATGTGTGTGTGGTGCCAGGCCTGGAAGGTGCCATCATTAACCAGGTGCCATGGAGTTCAAAACAAACAGCCCTTTTCAGGGCTACCCAAACCTTTAGAAAAGAAATAGTAATGCATTTGCCAATGTGTGTATGTAGAGTAGTGTGAATATAAACACTGACTCTTTTTTTTCATAGTGTGAGTGTATGTGTTTGTGTTTGTAAGCGCTCACGTACATTTGTGTGGATAGTAGATTATTGGGTTTTGTAAGAGCTTAAGTTGGTTTGTGTGGATGGTGGATTTGGGTTTGATTTTAATGCTTTGCGTGTGTGAATGGTAGATTTTGGGTTAATTTATTGCTGGTTGGCGTATGTGGATAGTAGATAATATGAAATGAGAAAAGTAGGGGATGTTTTCCTTCACGTCCGCGCGTTTTAAGTAATAATCTAGGTTATATAAGTTTTGGGTCTTAGGGGGTGTTTTCCTTCACGTCCGCGCTTTAACTATAAGAACCCACAAAGTTCGTCATTCACACCATTCTTCAAAGAATAAAAAAGAAGATGGCTTCGACCACCTTGATAAAATGAAAAAATTGCAAGACGTCCTGGACAATTTGGGCATGATGGAGCAAATGTTAATTAGGCTAAACGAGGATCACTATTCTTATAGTCCCCATCGAGTGAAGATGGAGATTAACAACTTACGTAAACTAAAGGAAATCATCAGTGATCTGTTGAAAGAAATAAAGGAGGAGAAGGAGGATGAAGAGGAGAGGATAAGGATGAGAGCATGGAACGAAAAAATTGAAAAAGAAGAAAATGAGAAGAGGAAGAAAGAAGAGGAGGAGAAGCAGAAAGAAGAGAAAAAGAAGAAAAAGGAGGAAGAAAAGAAAGAAAAGAATAGAAAAAGTGTAGGACAGAAAATAAGAAGCTGGTGGAGAAATAGAAGAAATTAGAAGAAGAAGAACAAACCCAAAGGCCCTGTTCAGGACCACCCACATCTCTCGAAAAGAGATAGACTTTCAATTGCCTACCCCTTTTTTATTTTTTTTATTTTTTAAAAAAAAAAACAAAAAAAATCACATGTTAAATTCCCCTTGTCCCTAGATTTGCTATTTTTCTCCCATGGTAAATTTCCCTTGTCCCTAGACTGACCCAAAATATATTCCCATGTTAATTTCCCATTGTTGCTAAAGTGGCCCAGTGGTTTACGTAATGTTAAATTTCCCATTGTCGCCAAAGTGGCCCAGGGTGGTTTTTAATGCTAATTCCCATTGTCGCTAAGGTGGTCCCATTCACTACTTACACAGGAAAATCGCAGTAAGAACCACCGACCCACATGATATATTTGCAAGCTTTCTCACATACCCACTTTGGCCAAGCCAGAGACTCGAACCCAAACGGACAGTGGTGAGATGGGAGTAATCGGTAAAGACGATATCTTTATACTATTTGGACACCCGGGGCCCGAACAAGGAAGGTAGGGTGTAGTCAATATGCTAGTTTACTAATATGCAGAGATGATGGACTAAGGTTACGATGACCTAGGGGGTCAAACAGGTGTATGGAAATGATATATTTTGAAAGAGTATGAGCTGTGGGCAGCGTGCTCGTTACGTTGGCTGAAAGATGAAATTAATATGCTCAGTCTTTAGTGTGTACGTTTATTTTGTCGCTGATTATGGAAATAGAAGTGATCGTGTTATGAGCAGCATCATTGGTTCAGTAATTCCTGAAATACTTGACTGTCGAGGTCTTTTCTCATAATTATTTTACACCTTTACCGAGCTCGAAACCATAGAAGGTTTCGTGTTTGCCGATGCTTTTTCACTTTAAGCACGTGGCTCTGCTTTCTAACACATGTACATACTCTGAGGTATTTACTTGTAAGGTAGTAAAAGATGACATTTTATCTTCAGATTTTACAGTAGGAAGTATTATCAATGTAGAATGTAGCTGCTCGAGTAGATAAATAACTGGATTTAGAATTTCTCAAGATATTTATTTACGCGAGGCAAAATCCCACGCGTAGAAAATCCTACTTGTGCAAATTTCACTATACTTAAATACCGTCTCTATCTACCTTATTGTTTAGCACCGAATCTTGATGTTTTTCTTTGAAGGATTTTATTTTCCTATATTTTTTCGCAATCATTTACCTTTGGAATTTGTACCATGTATTCAGTATTATGTTGACAACCAGGTAAACCCCACAATTAATGGTGCTCTGTTGACCTTCGGAAGGGGTACGTTCGTCAGCAACTTGATATTATAAATTATGACTCGATCTAAACACTAATTCATGTTCCGAGTCTGACACATTGTTGAAAAAATAAAACGTACTAAATATCATCACAAGTACAATTACCGCTTTCACATACGAAGAGCTTCCCAATTTGGCGACATCCTATGCATCGATACAAACACATACAGAGAGAGAGAGATAGACGGAGGGAGAGATATCATCTCTTTATTAGTTATAAACAGAAAACCTTTTGAAAATACCAAATGTTCTACACTTTTTAAGTTTAATAAATTCGGTCTGTTCCATTAATAACAACCGAAACTGAAATCAGTCTTATTGTTGTGTCCAGTATTTCATTTGGGTTGGAATTTATTGATTCAAATTATTTATTCACCGGAAATACAAAGTGCTCAAACAGAACACATTTCTTGGAAATAGAGACTTGGATTTATAGTGAAATTCAAACAAGGATATATTCTCGGATATTACTATTGTGATTTTATAAAAGATTGCTGGCACCTCATTATATTCAGGCCATCGCAGGCACATCCGCACTTTCAGCGTTGGATCTCCTTTTCTGTTACTTTTTTAAGATCATAGAACCGTACCACTTGTCTGTTGTTATGAATAATAACCGTATTACAAGTCATTTGCTATGAATATTGTCCTTATAACTAGTCTGTTACGATGAACGATGTCCATATTACTAGTCTTTTACTATGAATAATGACCGTATTATTATTTTTTGCTATGAATAATATCCGTATTGCTTGTCTGTTGTTTAAATAGTGTCCATGTTACTAGTCTTTGGAGCTGTAAATGATGTCAATCACGATATCATTAGTCGAGTGTCGTGAATCTCGATTTAATTGATGTGCAGACCACAAGTGTTCCAGTTAGGCAGATAGAGACGAACGTTTCTACCATAAAGGCATGAGCAACATATAGCCACCTAGCCACCCCCAGTTCGGGGGCCCCGAGTGGCCGAGTGGTCTAAAGTGCTCACCGTTTCGGATCACTGCCATCTCACCTCTGTCTGCGTGGGTTTCGAGTCCAAGGCTCGGCTAGCGTGGGTACGTGGGAAAGCCTGCCAGTAGCTTCTCGTGGGTCGGTGGTTCTTCCCTGGGTTTTCCAGGGTTCTTCCTCCACCAGTTATACTGGCCGCCATATATAGCCTATCTTGTGCTGAAAAAATGGCGTTAAACCCTAGAACAACAACAACAACAACCCCCAGTTCAGCCTTGCTGATACATATCTAACAAACAATGCCATCAGTAGACAGGCATAAACGCTGTCATATACCTGATAGTATATTCCTTTCTTTATTAAGAGTCCCTCTTAAAACTTTTTAATCGCACCACCCTACCCTGCTTTGTAGTATATTTATGGATGGATGCAAACAGGTAATTCGCTTCAGAAATCTAGATTAAAAGTGGCTTGTTTTTTTAAGCTGTTTAACATATTTTTTGTCAGCACCTAAAATGGCGCCCAGTATATCTGATGGAAGAAGAAACTGGGAAAACCCGGGGAAGTTTTCGAACACAACGACAGTTTGTATACTTGTAGATTTAAGTTTACACCAAGTATTCGATTCAATTCTAAGAAAATAATTATCACATTATCGGATAGATGCATCAGTTAGTAATGAACAAAAGATATGAAGAAAAAAACTTTTCTTAAATGATGCATTCCAATGTGCTTCTATTTCTGTCCTTTTATATGGTGTTTGTAATGCAATACATTGGCTTGTGAATATGATGTGATTTTATTTATTTTTTCTGTTTGTTGGGATAGTATGATGTACTATCAGTTATACTCTCATGCGAACCTCCTCAATATACCGGAACTTTTAAACTCAGATATTTTACTTTAATGAGAGAAAAACTGACAAACAACAGAACAAACCTGGTGTGAAACCTACTCAGCCGTATAAGGAATTTGCCGATTCTGGTATGAAACCATCCAAGCAATTCCTTTTCCAATGGCCTAAAGGTACAAACGATAATTTAAAAAAATTAGGGCTAATATGGGCGTGACAGTGGGAGGTGTTCCAACACACACACACACACACACACACAGCGCGATACAACAAACAACCTTTCCTGTTGTTAAGTTTTCATTACAGTCAGATGGTTAAAAGTAAGCCCTGGAAATACCTAAAAATGCAGGAGCTTCTATACGATCCGATCTATGTGCTCCCACAGATCCAATGTCAACATGTTTACACCACCCACTACTATTCTGTCATTCTCTCGCTAAACGATGTTCCATGGATCCGATCCTACAAATGAGACAAGAACATAAAACACAGAACAAATTAATCTACAGAATTGACATGAGTATTCTAATCAAGCATTTTCACATGGACCTAGCAATAGTACAGAGTCTGACGTTTTCCCCAGAGGCCTATATGATTAGAAAAATGTCTACGACATCACTTAATTAATATAATTTTTTTAATTACTAAATGAACTGAAAACGTTACCAGGATGATACATAACATACAATACATGTAATTGGAAGAGATCCACGCTACGGGCTATTATATAAACCAGTTTGAATAATAAAGCTGTGTGTGTGTGTGTGTGTGTGTGTATGTGTTATTTGGATTTTTAACGTAGTTTTACCAGTTTTGTTCAGTCATATCGCTACGATGTATGTAGTGTGGCAGCTTAGGACACACATTATTAATGGCACAGAAAAATGGGAACCAGCCTGGAAACGAGTGCACGTAAAATTGAGTATATATGGGTTTGTCTGACCAGGATTGGTTAATAATGTAAGTTATGCTTTAGGAAAATGAATCTATTGTTAGTTTATCCTAGTTGTAAGTGAAAAAATATAGAGATATTGTTTTATTGATGGAATTTCAGTCGTTTAACAGTCTTGAGTTTGGTACACTCAGTGCTAAAATTTGCACCTGACTCTGGTGCGGAATTGATAGCACATGTTTCAAACACATGCAGGTCCAGAAAATGTCGAGGCTCATATCCTTTCCTCTACGCAGAAGCTGACATCCATGTTTCGTCTATACTGATAAATATAGGTTTGATCATGAGCACTTAGAAATTTAAAGTTATTGAATGTTTAATATCATGGCGTTTGCATTGGTTTACTATGGGAACTGAATTAGTACCGTTTGTCATTGATAGTGATGTCTAGCACCGGGGCATCATGCCGCAGACATGTAGCACGATGTCCCATACATTATCCTGACACTAGGTCGGTCGCCCAGTCCTATCACTAACCTCTTAATGCTGAGCGCCAAGCGAGGCAGCTGTTAGTACCATTTTTGTAAGTCTTTGGTACGACTTGGCCGGCCGGGGTGAACGTCGAGAATATTAGATGTGACCCTTACTGGCCTTGATGTTGTTTTAAGTCGACAAACCAGAGAAAAGATATTAAGGTTGTCATAGTTTTCGAACTTCATACTTTTTTAACATTTAGACATAAACTAAGAATGAAAAGAACAGACATCGTATTGACGACCCTTCACAGAAGCAATCTGAACAATGTAATAGGAGTACACGAAGCGGCAAAACCATTGGTTGCTTCCCAGTTTATCACAAACCTTCATCGTAAAGATAAACGGTATTCTCCGAATATATTGTTTGACGAGGAAGAGTAGTTAGTAGTCAGTACAACTCTCTCTCTCTCTCTCTCTCTCTCTCTCAATACATTACATGACAGTTCAGATAGATACCTAGACAGAGAGATGGGTGGATGTGTTGATAGATTAGAAAGCATGTTAGTTGATGAGGAAGAGTAGTTAGTAGTCAATACAACTCTTCTCTCTCTCTCTCTCTCTCTCTCTCCATTAAATTTCACTTCTGATAGATACCTAGACAGAGATATGGGTAGATGTGTTGATAGATTAGATAGCATGCCAGTCGATCGATTTCTCCATGTATACACAATTATCATAAACCAGTATAATATAAACATAAATATGTTTGTGTAATTTTATATAAAGTTGAATAGTATGTACCTAACCTGCATGACTTCAGTAATAGGAAATACAGTAAACAAGTACGCGTCATAACATGGTCTGATAGTCGATATCTAGTCACACCTGGTTCAGAGAGCGAGGAATGAAACTAAATAGTCCCTAGTTAAATCAAACGGTAATTGTGCATTGTAATCGTCTCAATGTGTACCTTCAGAGCAGCCTAATTACACCTTCCGTAAAGCTTTGTTTATTAACTTTATCAGGTGCAAATAACATGTTCTGTTAAATCGGGCCCTCACAAATTGGACAAGCTGCGGTAGTGGAAAACCCCAACTAGCAAGGAAGTTTTTAAAAGTACACTTAACACGATATTGAAAAGTGCAGATCCATGAACAAAGCAACAGGTACCTCTCTCTCTCTCTCTCTCTCTCTCTCTTTCTCTCTCTCTCTCTCTCTCTCTCTCTCTCTCTCTCTCTCTCTCTTACGTACCGCCATTATCGTTTGACACTTGTGACTGTCATAGCCGTAACATCAGGTTCTTCATAATCTGGTAAAAGGCACATAGAGACGCATCGGTCGCTTGATCTCTCTTCTTAACCACGTTGTATTTTTTTTAAATGACATTTAATTTTTTTCACAAACATTATCGTGTAAATATCTATATAATTTTTTGTTCGAACAGCGTTATTGTCCAATATTATTTTAAATAAATTTATGTCAATGATAAAATATTTACATAAATTATTTTTAAAATATGTTCTTGCCCTGTATTATTATAAATAAATATTTGACCATGATACAAATTTGACTGTTCTTAATGGTATATCCTTTTCTATCTCTGTGTGTGTGTGTGTGTGTGTGTGTGTGTGTGACAATACAAACATTTGTAGCCGCACTGGTACGAATTATAATACTAAGTTTCGAGGTAGGCAAGCTCTGCCTAAGTGGAACAAAACGAACATACGAAGGCAAAACAAGAACTGACCACAAAAGCTATGAGGGGATCGGCTTTACATTCTTTCTTTATGGCTCAAAAAAAAAGCAAATCCCCTACAATAGAAATAAAGACGGAAAGCATCACCAGAGACAAAATCTACGCCAAAAAGTATCTACATTTTAATGTGATATCGGTTAGAAAAGAACAATAGGTTCTTGTATGAAATAAGAAAGGCAAAAAGTAAACACAAATTTATGTGTATGTGATACATAGGCGAAAACATTTGAACACATTAGCTCAGGTAGAAAAAGGGCTGTCGCGTTAGTTAAAAGGGGGTGCCCCGTTTAACACAATACAAAATCTTTAATTTCTGGCTACCGAAAATTACATCCCTGGTAACAATATTATATTTTATAGAGGACAGAGATCAAAGTACGTTATAACAGGACTACTGTGAGAAATACTAAAATTCAACTTCTACATGAGGACGGGAGGATAAAAGGGGTTAGTGTGAACAATAATACTAATCGCAGTAAACCTAATTGCTTACGGATACGTTTTTGTACCATCACTTGTACCGTAAACCTGACTGCTTACGGATACGTTTTGTACCATCACTTGTACCGTAAACCTGACTGCTTACGGATACGTTTTGTACCATCACTTGAATCGTAAACCTAATTGCTTACGGATATGTGTTTGTACCATCGCTTGAATCGTAAACCTATTTGCTTACGGATACATGTTTGTACCATCATTTGTATCATAAACCTAATTTCTTATGGATACATGTCAGTACCGTCACTTGAATCGTAAACCTAATAGCTTAACGATACGTGTTTGTACCATCACATGTATCGCAGAAACACTTCAGTTCCAAACAAAATAAAACTATGAAAGTAGTAAATGGGGATACCCTACGTACAATGGGAATTAGCATTACAAACCACCCTGGGACACTCTACGTACAATGGGAATTTAACATGGCGAAAAATCGTGGGTCAGATTACGTACAATGGGAATTAACATGGGAATAAATCGTGGGTTACTTTACGTACAAGGGAAATTTAACATGGCGAAAAATCGTGGGTCACTCTACGTACAAGGGGAATTTAACATGGGGAATAGAGTTTGGGCTTGTTTAGGGACAAGGGGAATTGAATATGGGATTTTTTTTTTTTTTTTTTTTAAATTTTTAAAAAGGGGTAGGCAATGGAAAGGCTATCTCTTTTCGAGAAATATGGCTGGCCCTGAAAAGGGCCTTTGGGTTTTCTTCATCTTCTGCTTCTAATTTCTTCTTTTTCTCCACCAAGTTCTTATTTTATCTCCAACACTCTTTCTCTTCTTCTCTTTCTTTTTCTCCTGTTCTTCTTTCTTCTTCTCTTCCACCACTTCTTTCTTCCTCTTCTCATTTTCTTCTTCTTTTTCAATCTTTTCGTTCCATTTGCTTATTCTTATTCTTTCCTCTTCATCCTCCTTCTCCTCCTTTATCTCTTTCATGACACCACTAATCTTGTCCTTTACCTTTTTTAAGTTATTAATTTCCATCTTTACACGATGGGGACTATAGGAATAATGGTCTTCAACCAATCTTATCAACATCTGCTCCATCATTCCTAAGTTGTCTAAAACGTCTTGTAATGTTTGTATTTTGTCCATTTGGTTAGAAGCCATCTTCTTTTTTTATTCTTTGCAGAATGGTTTGAACGACGAATACTGTGGGTTCTTATACTTAAAGCGCGTACGTGAAGGAAAACATCCCCCTAAAACGTAAAATTGATCTTACCTAGATCATGACCAAACAACGCGCGGACGTGAAGGAAAACATCCCCTACTTTTTCATTTCATATAATAAAACCCAAACTATACTTTCTCATTTCATATAATAAAAACCCAAACTATACTCTCCACATACGCTAAGAAACAATAAACAAAATCCATAATCTACTATCCTCACAATCATATGTGAGCGCTTACAAAACCCAAACTATACTCTCCACATACGCTAAGAAACAATAAACAAATCCATAATCTACTATTCACACAATCGTACGTGAGGTACAAACACAAACACACAAACACAAACACACAAACACATACGCTAAGAAACAATAAACAAAATCCATAATCTACTATCCACACAATCGTACGTGAGCGGTTACAAAACCCAAACTATACTCTCCACATACGCTAAGAACAATAAACAAATCCATAATCTACTATCCACACAATCGTACGTGAGCGCTTACAAAACCCTAACTATACTCTCCACATACGCTAAGAAACAATAAACAAAATCCATAATCTACTATCCACACAATCGTACGTGAGCGCTTACAGAACCCTAACTATACTCTTCACCTACGCTAAGAAACAATAAAGAAACCCATAATCTACTATTCCCACAAACATACCTTAGCTCTTACAAGCACCAACACACAAACACATACCCTCACACTATCTTAAAAAAGAGTTAGTGTTTATATTCACACTACTCTACCTACACATTGGCAAATTGATGGTTATTTCTTTTCTAGAGTATTGGGTAGCCCTGAAAAGGGCTGTTTTTTTTGTTTGGAACTTCATGGACACCTGGTTAATGGTGGCACCTTCCAGGCCTGGCGCCGCATACACATCTTGTCCCCCAGTTACTTTTTACCTTTTTGGGGGAGAGAGCAGAGGCAGGATATGTCGCTTCAGAATCCCAATTTTCGCTCTCTGGGATTCTGAAATTTCTTCTTCTTCTCTCCTTTTCCTCCTCCTCCTCTTCTTTGTATCTTCTCTCCTCCTCTTTGTATCTTCTTTCCTCTTCTTCTTTATATCTTCTCTCCTCCTCTTCTTTGTTTCTTCTTTCCTCCTCCTCTCTTATCCTTCCCTCCTCCACAATGGCTTCCGCGGCCAGTTCATTTAATATGCGCCTGGCATATTCCAGATGCACATGAAGTTCCAACAGTTTCTCCAGTCTCGTGTTCATTTTTGGTGTTGATCAATCAACAAGGGTAGCTGGACTGCCGAACGAGTTTCAATTTATAGTGAAAGCGCGGACGTGATGGAAAACATCCCCCTAAAGACATAAAATTGATCTTACCTAGATCATAACCAAAAAAAAACAACAACGCGCGGACCTAAAAGAAACACTCACTCACTTTTTTATGCTACCAATCACTATTTTAAAATTTTTTATAAATCACTTCAATAGACTATCCACATACGCAAAGCAATCCAATCTAACCCCAAATTTACACCTCAAACACCAAAAAAAAAGACATCATTTTAATCTACTATCCATACCAACTTACTTAACCACTTACAAACACAAACACTCAAACACATACCCTCACATTTTTTAAAAAAGAGTTAGTGTTTATTTTCACACTACTCTACCTACACACATTGGCAAATCGATTGTTATTTCTTTTCTAGAGTATTGGGTAGCCCTGAAAAGGGCTGGGTTTTTTTTGTTTTGCTATGGCATTCTTTTTAGTTTCTAAGAATGCGATGTCCTCTGAGGATAGACTTTCTGGCGATAGGTCTGCTTCTTCGGAAAGAGAAGAAGAACTCTTTGGTGTCGATACGACAATCGACAAAGCCTCTGTCAGCTTCAGGTTGCTGCTGTTGCTGTTGTTGCTGCTGTTGCTGCTGTTGTTGCTGTCTCTGAAGTCTGTACTTCTCTGTCCATTCTTCTTTCTCCCTGTTCATTTCTTCTCTGAAGAGCTCTTCTATCAGGTCTTCAGTGATTTTTAACATTCTCACATTCTCTATTTCTTCTGGCTTCGGTATCAGACTGTGTCTGACCCTATGCAAATTCACGTAGGCTTCGTTGAGCTTAGCTAGTTTGGAGCACATCTTCGTAGGAGGATGAGTCGACAATGGATGGTTAGACTGGAAACAACCCCGGTTCTTAAAGTCAAAGCGCGGACGTGAAGGAAAACATCCCCCACACGGTTTTCGAGTCGCAACGTTTAGTGAGTGTCATGAGAGGGATAGTAAGAAATGAAAGAGCATCAATCCAACATTCTTATAGCTAAACAAAAGACAAAGGCATTTTTTTCAAAACACAACATTTTTTATTCAAAAATCACTTAACACTAAACAACAACTCTAACATTTTTTAACAATAATCCAACAATATAACATCAAACAATTTTTTCAAAACACAACATTTTTTATTCAAAAATCACCTAACACTAAACAACAACTCTAACATTTTTTAACAACAATGCAACACTAAAAGTTTTTCCACTAGGTAAAGAGGGATAACAGTCTTCCATGGTTTCTAGTAATCTAGGATGACTTCTCTCAAACTGTTGATTTCTATGGTATTATCGAATTCTGCATACAGGATGACGTTCACCGTTTCATCAGGGTCTCGGTCTTTAAACTGAATTTCCACACGAATCTGGCCGGATTTTATAGGGTGGAAATGTCCCTCGTCGCTGCCTTGGTCTGGAGTGAAATCGAAAGCCCACAAAGCGTAGCCTCCTGCATAATCCTCGTACGTAATACCGTGACTGGTATTGGTTCCTAACTGTCCGGTGGCTTCGTACAGGGACAAGTACGATCTCAAGTAATTCTTCTTGGTAAAGTCAGGTTCGAAAGGTCGGGTACACAAGGTCTTGCCATCGCGACTGACTTCGATTTTGGACACGCCAAAGTGTTGAAAGTAGAAAGGATTTTTTTCGGCAGCTCCGTTGAAGGCTGTATTCTCGACGATACCACCGATCAAACGTTTGGGTAACTGTCCTTGGAACAGATGATCTTCGATCATGGATCGCTGTCCCTTGGGAATGGTGAAGGTTTTCACTTCCACGCGTCGTATGGGATACTTGGCAGTCGTTCTGCTCAACGTCTGACTGATGTCGTTTCCCACTTTAGGTAACACTTCCACACGGCGTACGTAGAGTCTGGCTTCTAGGATTTTGGTTTTGTAACCGTCACTATCAGCCATCAAATGGAAAGCGGCACTGCTACGATTCAGTCTCAGGCGGACATCCACCCCGTTCAGCAAATACTTTTCTTGCAACCACATGTCCAAATGCAAACGATCCATCAGTTCTAAACTTGTGTCGGCTCCCGTGATTCTCTTTCTTCGTTCTACAAATCCATCATTGTTGTCTTTCTTTTCATCAGTTTCCAATATTTTAAACTTGGTAGGTTCGTCAGCTTCCCATACCACACAGGCATTGAAATGAGTGTTCTTGGCATCTATTCCGTACGTCAAGAGATTTTCCAGGTAGGCACGATAAGGGTAAGTATCCATGCTGCTACTGACCAGTTTGTTATTCAAGTACAAGTCCACTCCACTGAACAAGGAATGCATGAAATTGTTGACGGGAGCTACTGCTTCATCGTCTATAGGACCTCCAGTCTTATCTAGAATTTTGACTTTCAGGTACAAGTAACTGCTATTCAGATCGATGTAATCTTCGGGCTGTCCTTTGATTTCAAACTCGATGGGAGCGGAATCGGTCAGTGAGGAGACGGGGTGAAATTCCACCCACTGGGATTCTTGCATCGTCATCATCGTGGGGGGCATGGCAAACAGATCCAGTTCCGTCTTGGAACAAGCGCAAGATTCTCGGTGCATCATTTTTTTGTCTCTTTTCTCAGTAATCGAAAACGTCTAAGTCTCGAACGGTTCTTCTTTTCTTGGCCTTTCTCGCTTGAAGTCTGGTGAAAGTGTGTTTTCTTCGTCGTCTCTTTCTGCCTTGTCCTTGCTGAATGCCTGACTCGGTAGCGTGCAGGGCATTTATAGGTGTTTCTCGTTGGCCTAAAATGTCTTTGCCCGTTTGCAGCAAGACATTTTTGCCTGCCCTCATGAAGGCTTCTCTAGGGTTTTGTTTGTCGATGATGACATTTTGGAGAAATTCTTTGCCTTGCGTCAGTGCCGCATCTTTCAAGGCGTGCAATCCGCGTGTCACCATCGGTTTCAACACTGGGGCCACCGAACGAAAGGCCGATTTTAACATGTCTCCTAAACCGTGTCCTCGCTGTCGAGCAACCCCTCGGTACACTGGATACATGACTTACTTACGAGTCGTGAGAGAACCGTTTTCGAAAATGGAGTTTCACCGTGACTTTTCCTTTGGTGAATGGAATATTTTGTCCCAGATCTCCTTTTATAGCAATGTTGACCGTGTCCAAATACGACTTGCTGACCGGCAAATAGTGAGGATGGACAAATTCGCGGTGGACGTGGTAAGTGTTTCCACCTTCCTCGTCAGCATCTGTGGCAGAATCCACTTTGAAAGGAATGACACGCAGTAACGGTACGGAGGTGTGTCCCACCACGTTGTACTCCACCACATCGGAATACACGAACATCAAATTCAGTCCTTGGTTCAGTTCTACCGGGGCACGAAATGACTTGCTAAAAGACTCGTTGTCGTAAACGATGGGTAATTCGTTTTTCTTGATCATGGTCTTTCTCATGTCCATGTCTCCGCCCAACATGTCATACAATTCAGGACAAAATAAAATGGACAGGATTTTACTCCGTTCAAATTTCATCAAGAAGCGACGAGCTGCTTTGTGGTACTTCATGGTGACATTTTTGTTGACATGCTCCAAAGCTTTCAGAAACACGACATTAAACCTGGAGGTTATGGTGCTGACCAAATGTTGACCACTAAAATAATAGCCTGGGGGAATGAACAAGTGATAGGTGGTGTACTTTTGTGTACGGGTTTTCTTGTCATATTTGACATTGCTATCCATCCACTGTTGCATTTGCTCGTCATGAACTTCCACATCAAAAAAATTTTGATTGGGAAGGACATTGAGGACTTGGGTCGGGTGAATCATTTCTACTAAAGCCACTTCCCAATGGGCTTCGTGATCTAACTGGATGGCCTGAGGTAATTTGGCCGTGTAACAGCTCAACGTGTTCTTGGGAAACACCTCCATGGAACTGTCACTGGGTAAAGTTAAGTCAAATTGCTTTTGGTGACTCATAATTCCAGAGTTCTGTGGGTGTCCGAGGGGTTACTGGACGTCAGAGGCGTGTCTCCGTCTAAAATGGGGTTCTGGTTGTGATTGAAGTGGTGACTGGCACTGGCACTGGACACAAGGTTCCCGGGGTTCCCGTTCGAGGTGAATTTCAGGGAGGGATTAGGAAGCAGGTAACCGATGCAACTGCTCAATAAAATGGTCCACAATTGTTTGTCTCCTTGTTGCAAACTCAAATTGGCGATGGCTGCCCCGATGACACAATACACCACGAAGATTTGGCAGAAAAAGACGATTTGCGTTTTAGGCACACGTTCTCCACACCACACCCACAAGGGTTGTTTTTGTAAATCTTGCACAGAAGAACTAGGTGAAGGAGGAGTGGTCGACGTAGCTGCGTCTGCTGTGTGAAAGGGCATGATGGTCACTTCTTTTTATAGTCGATGACTTGCGAAGCGTCGATCCAAGAATCAAAACTGGGTGGATATCCTTTCCAACGTACTTTGACTTCTTTGACACGTCGTTTGCCCACTTTACGGGTTCTACGTTCGAGAATGCTTTCGATGTCGTACACGTCGTCTTCTTTTTTGGTCACACGTTGTAACTCGGGCAAATAAAACGTTCCTTTGAGCACTTCTCCGTTCATGTCTTCCAATTTATAGACGGCAGGATGACGGCCATGCACTCGTCCAGTGACGCGAAACAATTCGGTCGTCCAGTTAGGTAAGTAACCTTTGTCGAAAGTGCGTTTGGTTTTGCCAATGCGCACCCAATCTCCTACGGCCAACTCTCCACTTTTCTTGGGGACAGCCCTCGTCGGGGACGTACCAAACAGGCGCTCAAACACCAACACTTCGTTGTCGGGAGTCACGTCTTGCGGGGCACGTCCAATGCTTCGATGGTAAGATTGGTTGTACGCTTGCACCAGGTGCGGTAAGATGTCGATGTACTTCAGAGTGTGGTGATGCGTAAAATATTTCCACATGCGTTCTTTCAAAGTGCGTTGAAAACGTTCCACGATGCTGGCTTTGGTTTCGGGATTCTCCGTGGTAAAAAAATGAATGTCACGTTTCTTTAATTCTTTTTGGAAAGCTTGGTTCAGAAATTCGGTGCCTTTGTCCGTTTGCCATCGAAGAGGGTGACGACCGCTTTGTTTCAACACCCGTTGCAGGGCTCGCACTAACTCGCTGCTCGATTTGGAAGTCAAGGGCACGACCCAGGCAAATTTGGAAAAGACGTCGATGACACAAAACAAATATTTGTAGCCACGATTGTAGCTGGCCAAATGAGAGACATCGGCTAAATCGGCTTGCCATTGATGATCGATGCCTTCCACTCGGGTGCGACTTCTGGCAAACTTGCGTCGAATGGGTTTGTGTAAAGTGTAGGTAGCTTGTTCTTGTAACCATCGTTGCACTTGAGGTAAACGGAGACTTTTCAGTCGCGTTTTGGCAGGATGATACAATTTTTGAACTCCTGCGTAACCTGCAGGATGGGAGGGATCGTAGTAAATGCTGGCTAAGACTTTTTCCATTTTTTTGTGTTGGTTGGTGTGTTAATAAGACACCCACTCTTGGAGGATGCTACTCTTTTTCTCTTGGGGTATTTTCTTGGATTGCAATGCTTTGCGTGTGCGGCCAGCAATAGGTGTCGAAGAGGAGAAGGATGTCTGAGCGGGGGATATCGGTTCTTGTTTCACTTCTGTCTTCACTTCTGTCTTCACTTTCTTTTTCTCTTGTGAGGAAGAAGGGGTGGCCATCATCTTTTTAATCCATCCAATTCTGGAGGTAGGTGGTGTTGTTAACCTGCGTACTTTTCCTGGTGTAGTTTGAAACCCTTCCTCTTCTTCTCCTTTTTCTGTCTTGGTCACGGGTGCTGGTGGTACTGGTACTGGTACTGGTACTGGTGATGGTGCTGGACTTTTCATCAAGGTCTTAAAATCTTTCAGAGTGGGTAGAGCTGTTTCGTCTAAAGCTTTCTGGTGAAAGAGTTGCAGTCGTTGCAAGAGTTGACCGTACTTTTGCGATTTTTCTGTTTCGGACAAATCTTGGCGATCCATCAAGGACTGCAATTCGTGTTGTAACTGGGACATCTCGCTCAAATGGGGATTGGGAGGTAAATGCGGGGTGTGTTGTTCTTGCCACCGATGGTATTCCATCCATCGTTTGTAAGGCACTAAAGCTAGTTTTCGTCCTTCCATGGGGTCGTCAGGGGTCGATTCTGAGATCTTGGAACTTCCGAGGCCTTTTTATCTTGCTCCCACCAGTCCTCCCAACATGGTTCCCAAGACTCCTTTCAGTATGGGGCCTAACAAGAGAGGTAAAATACCTCCACGTTGCACTAACATCATCTTTTTTTGACGAATGGGAATTTTCTTTTGAACCATTTTCCGAAGAACGTGACGATGTTTGCCTAAGCATTGTTTCTGGTGTTTGGACAAAGGGATCGTGCCTTTCAAAACGTTCAAACAACATTCGCACACGGTATCGATGACCTCTTTGGAGGCTGTTTGAATGAGTTTTTTTTCGTAGGGGTGGAGAAGCTTTGGACAGGACAGATAACATGTCCCCATGTTTGGCTAAACGTGGTGGCAGTCCTTTCCTTTTCTTTCCTTGGGGTTTTCTGGAGGGTGACATCTTTGAGTCTTCAGGAGCACCAAAAAACACTGATACCCGACTTGGTCACAGGCCTTTTTTATACTGGAACGCGTCGCCACTGATTGTCTTTACGTCGTATTAGTTTGAGGACAGGCATGACACGTCGTGCAGGGGTACGTAACGGACTAAATCGAGCCAGTTCTTGCTTGGACAAATCCAGTAAACTTTGTAACATGCCCGATCTTTCTTGAACTTTGATTTTGGGAGAAGGTACTTTGTGAGCAGCAGCCACTGCCAATAAATTGGAGGGTCCTGCCACTGGGGAAGTTCTTTTGGGGGTCATCAACGGAGAAGTTCTTGGTGTGATCAACGTCTCCAAGTACTCTTCAGTTCTGGGTGTCATCAACGGAGAAGTGGACAAACGTGAAGCTGCCGGAGACGCAGTCACCGCCGTGGCAGGTCGTGGTTTGCGAGTGTAAGGTTGCGTCCTGGCCGAAGTGCCTCTCTTGCGACTAGTTTTCTGTGGACTTTTCTTTTTCTGGGGGCTTCTTTTCTTTTTCCGGGGTGGTGGTGGTGTCTGGTCAGAGGAGGGTCCCGCCACTGGAGAAGTTCTCCTTGGGGACCTGGTCTTTTTCTTCTTGGGGCTTCGTTGGACTTTTGTCTTGGGTATAACTTTTGGGGCATTAGGATCCCATCTTAAGAGTGAGCGAATGATGACCCCTCCTAGAGTACCGCTCCCTCCAGGTTTCAAAATGATTTGTTTCTTGGTTTGAGTGTCGATGCGGGGATCGGCCAGTTGGACCAAAGCGACTTTGTTTCGATCAAAAAAGCGTTTGGTTTGATGAGGAATCTGAATGATTCCTTGGAGTAATTGACGTGCCGTCACCGTGAACCATCGTAAGACTTCTTTGAGACTAGCTTCTAAGACACGAGCTCGTGTTTGTGGATTTTTTTCTCGACTGATGCCATACAAGGCACGAATCAATTTGACGGGAAGATGCGACTGAAGGGACGTCATGTTCGCACTGTGTGAGACAGACGAAAAAGGGTCTGAGGTTTTTATAGATTTTTTTATGGGGAGTGAAATGAAGTCGAGGACGGAGACGTGTACAGGACAGGCCCTCCGTCTTGGCACCAGTGGTGAAACAAGTGGGTACGAAATCGCAAATCCTCGGGAGTCGTAGGTTTCAAATCGACGAGCAAATAGGCGTGTGGCGTTTGAGTGGCATCGTCGTATGCCTGAGTCAGCCAAGGCGTTCCTAACTGTTTGGCTAAGACTTGCACTTGCGATTTATCTCGAGGGCTTTTAAACAAGACCACGTAATGCGCATTGAGACTGATGGTGCGATGGGCTTTACTTTGTTGAAACAAATTTTCAGCGATGTAAACGACACTGGCATTACGGTGATGCCCTTTGCGCGTGAACCACAGTTTAATTTCTTCTTCGTCTTCTCCTAACATGTCGTCGAAAATGACCAAATGGGTTTGACGGGAGTCAGAGACGATGCCGTCGTCTTCTTTAGGAATGCCTTCCACAAACACGATGGAATCGCCTTGACTTTCTCGCAAGAGGCTGTACGCCGATTGCCACTCTTTGTAACACCACACGATCCGTTGAGGGGGCCGATCGATCAAATGATGTTTATGTTCGATCAAACGTTTGACGAATTCGGTTTTGCCAGAACCGCTAGGTCTAGCAATGAGCATGTTAAAGGGATGGCGAAGATACAAAGCCTCCCAACTGGCACGATCTAAGTGTTCGTCGATGACTTTGACAGTAGAGGAAGAGGGAGCAGAGACAGTAGAGGTAGCCATGGTGTGAGGAATATCACTTGTGACACGAAAAAACAAACAAGACAAGAGTTTATATACTTTTTCAGAACACGTTATTGAATGTTTTTTTCAAACATGAATACGAAAGACAAAAATACATAAAAGCCAAAGGCTTAAGTACAAGAATAAAAGGCACATGAACGTGGAATAAAAAACAAGTGTCTGTACAACAACCACATGTTTTGGGTAAAGTTCTAACCAGTTCTATAGTAGGGGGTAAGGTCACACAAGTGTCCTCCCGAAAGGGTCTTTCAGGCCTGTCCACGACAGTCCTGTCCTGGGTGACGGGTTCTTCTGGCACCGTCACTAACACAGGTTGAAAAGTAACTTTTTTCCTTGAATAACTCTCGTGCATACTGGGCCACCTCTTGTGTCCAAGCCTCAAAACCCTGGTCTCGGTGATGTCCAACATTTGACTCCTAACCAATCTGGTTTCTTCTTCGTCAACGACATGGTAAGTTACTTCAATGAACAATGAACTATTGGTCTTGGACGTTGTCCCTTTTAATATGCTGACCAATATCGATGTGACCGTACGGCAACGTAAAGTGATTGGGAAGTCTCACTTGCTTCTGGTACACGATTTGATAGATTTTTTCCAGGGGCCGACTGACGATGTGGTGAGTGGGTAAACGTACAATCTTGTTCGGTTGATAAGTGGTCACTTTAAAGTTTCCATCCTCTCCCGATTGCAAGGCTTCTTTCAATACCCCAAAGTTGACCACTCGACTGGTACGATGATTCAGAGTCAGTCCTTTCACTTTGCACGTCGTGTGCACTTCTCCTTGTTTGTCCCGGTATTCGTAACCGTAATTTTTGGGACCACCACTGACGAAACTTAGAATCTTGTCGTCGGGATGCTCGTCTGTCCAGGCTCCTAAACGGTCTCCTTCGATGTCAGGGTGCTGTTGACTCGGGTGATGGATGTAAATGCAACTGTCCGTGTCAAAGTACAGGACGCGTTCTTCTAACAGTTCTAAAGCTTCGTACAATTTTAAGCGAGCATGAGCTGTCACGTAAGCCGCAATGATGACATTTCCAAAAGGGTCGTCTTGTACAAAGTCCAGATCTTCTTCGTAATTGACCAAGATCAAATTCTCTCGAACGACGTCCACGTGTTTCATGTATTTGGTTTTGTCGTGAATCATCTGGAAGTAGCGGAAGGTTCTGTCAAATATTCCGTCTTGGGTAAACACGGTCGTTGTGCCATTTTACCCCACAAGCAATTTAACATCACTTTGGCAAACGATCGCCTGCCTTCGTTTTTTTCGATGTGGTCTAAAGAGATGCCTTCTTGTTCGTAGTATTTCTCTTTGAATTGTATTTGGTCTTCGAGAGTGTGACACCAGGACGGATAGCCGCTGGCTTCTTGTTTCAGTTTCAAAAAGGCATCCACGTAGTCGGCGAAAATGCCTTTCTGAGTAGGGTCACCCTTGTGGTACTGTTGTGTCTTGGGAAAGTGGCAAATTTCGTACACTTCTAACAGTTGGTATCCCATGTCCAGAGTTTTGAACAATTCCACGCTGACCCAGGTTCCCGTCAAGGCACGTTCTTCCTGGCTGTGATGGCAAGGTTGGTCCTGGTTGCACGTTTCGGCACAAGTACGGCACAAGGGAAACATCAGTTTGCCTTGACAATGGTGAGGTCAGACGGGATGGTATAGGTTCGTGGGAGGCAAAACTTTGCACTTGATCAAGCCTTCGTATTGTCGAATGTTTTTCAGGTCGATGTGTTCCGTCAGCAATTGCGGGTGCCCTACAGGAAAGCGACAATATTTGCACACGTAGGGATACAGCGAACACACGTCCAAGTATTTGATTTCTTCTCCTTTCTCTTCGTCGGCTTGGTACAGCAAACAGGTGGCATTGGTCCTTCCTCCGTACAAACTATCCCTCGGGTTCAGCGGGTCCATGAACTGGTAACTTTCCACGAGGCATTTAAACTCGGGATCGGTTTTCATACGGTGATCGTACTCGTGTTCCCACATTTCCACCACTTGGTATCCTTCCTGTTCTAACTTTAGGCGTCGCTGACAAGTGTCCTGGTACAGGTCTTCCATGGTCCGTTGTAAAAACTGATTTTTAGTGTCACGGTCAGGGTAGCAGACGGGACATCCGTGAAATAAGCAACCGTTAAACTCGTACACGATCTTGGGGTTTTCTAAGTCCCAGCCATCGACCGAATACGTTCCGATGGTCTTTTCGCCTCCTCCGTTGCGGGCATGCTGAATCCATTTGTCTTCCTTGTCGCACAAGTAATGTAACCAGCGTAGGGCTTTGACCGAGTATTGACGTTTGACAAAGTGGGTCGTTTGAGGACTGATGACAGCCACGGTGTTTTCAGGCATGAATCGTTGTCGATACACTAAGGAACACGCTTTGGCAATGGTGCAAGCTTCTTTCAAAGGATCGACCCCTCCGTGTTCCATGAACAGTTCTCGAAATTTTCCACAGCAACGTCGTAAAATGTCCACGTCGGAACGACAATACTTTAACATTTCTTCCTGAAAGTCGAAGGGGTCCGAGGCGTGAGCCTGGTACCAAGCGTAGAAATCTTCTCGTTGTTCGGTACGCATGTTGTCGGGGTCGTAATAGTGAGCCTCAGGCAAATGGGGTAGAACGGCATGTTGATTGGCTTCCGTATTGAAAAAGTGTGGAAAGTACCCTTTAGCCATTTCTGTCATTCCAAACGTTTTAGGCATTCGGCTCAAAGGCATGGCCAAGTAACTCATCGAATCTTTAAACTGTACTTGTCCCACTTGCATGAAAATGATTTTGGCTCCGTTCAAAGTGACTTTAGGACGTTCGGTGCCTTGTTCCGTATAGTATCTGAGAAGAAACTGTCCATCGTATCCGGAGAAATTGTGAGCCATCACCGTGGCATGACGATGACAATCTCCGTAACGTTCGATGTCCTCTTGGCTCCACATCTTGTCGATGGGGTCTAAGACCCATTGGGCAAAATCGGCTAACGTGTTTGGTCCCCGAAAGATTTTTTCACGTCCTCCAGGAATCTTGCTGCAGTGAGGGCAATGACTGAAGATAGGTTCTTGAATGCACTTCTCGCACGCTCGATGAGCCACGCAGAAATTAGGAATGTGAATGCCGGTCTCTTGCATGCATTCGAAATCGAAAAAGATGAAATTGCCTTTCTTCTTGTGACCGTCCTCTTTCTCTGGTGGGGGTTGGTATTTTTGCACGTAGCATTGGTGTTCCAAGTCCACGATGTGATGACAAATGTGACATTTTTTTTTCCTGAACATACGTGTGCCTTGGTACTATTGGTACGTATGCCTTGTCTACACGTAGGGCACAATCTCAAGAGTTGACAAGCACATTTCAGCTGTGAACCTTGCGTCTTCAGATGTTGCTGGTAACAGGTAGGACTGACAAACGTGCGCAAACAAGTGGAACAAGGCACTGGTCCTTCGCTCAGACAGGGTGGAGAGGCCAAACATCCTGGGCATTTCATTCCACAATGCTTGTGTTGCTCTCGATTGTTATAACCGTAGTCACATTTCTCACAATAATAACCGTATCCCAGGAATCCAGTGATACTGGTAATGGTATCGAAATGGTCATCGTGATGATAGACATGAATGTATTTTCCGTCCTTAAAATCTTGGCCTCGAAACAACAGAGGCCCGCGCATTTCTTGAGGGTGCACTTTCAAGGTGTAGCGTGGAGCTAGGGCATCTTGCAATTTTTGCATCTCAGGAATGCCACAGGGTGTGTCTTTGGACAATCCGGCTTGTTGTAACAGGAGTTCTGCTTCGTTTCGTTGTTTGGCTCGATAGGAACGTTGAATAGTGTTCCAGGTTCTTTTCCATTCTACCGTGTCGTTCTTGTTGGCATAGGTTCGTCCCACCACGATGGCTCGAGCTAAACACATCTGGTCTTGAGGGTTGTTAATTCGGACGAGACTTGTTTTGGTGTTGCGAAGGTCGTCCACCAATAACATCTTTTTGCGTCCTGTCCCTTGAGGAAGAGAGACGTGAGCCATTTTCAGTGTGGCTTTACCATCGGTGATGTCAAACTGGTCATTAGATTGTTGTACGTGTTGAATCTTGTCCATGATTTTGGAAGGGGTTAGTTCTGCGGGTCTGCTAAACTCGATCCAAACAGGGGATTTCAAACCGTCGTGATCTATGGATAGTGTCAAGCGATCGTCTTCTTTGGGTTGACATTGTCGCTTGAGTGCGGTGAGCAAAGAATCCCACATCTCGGTGATAAACCCTTCTGCTTTCTCCAAGGGTACGTCGGTCTTGAAATCTTTAAACTTCACCGTGTAGGTGTAAGCCGTGGTTCTAAATTTTCTAGAGGAGCGCTTTTCCGTCTCTCGAATGGAATAGTATTTTTCAGGGTTGACTAAGGGTGGTGAACTTGGTTTAGAGGGTTCGGATTCTGATTCACTCATGTCCTCTTCAAAATCACTGGCATGAATTTGTGCCAAGATTTCAGCCCTGGTACGAGGCGATAGATCACGTTTCTGCCTCTTACTTTCTTCTTCTTCTTCTTCTTTCTTCTCGAATGAATAGGATCGTTTCATCTTGAGTGCAAAACGTCAAATGACTCAAGTTCAAACACCATAGACTAATTTATAGTCATGGCAAACCAGCGTATATAAAAAGGGTGTGTCTTGTCCTTTCACTATTCATTTCACTCTCAAACCGAGGAGAACGATGGAAGAGACTAGCCAAATCGAACGTTTCGTCAGAGCTTTGCGAGGGGTCATTAGAAAATTCTCTTCAGACCAGCCGACAGACTACTCTCCTTCCTTTCGAGATAAGAGTCAGGATACTTGCTATATCTGTCAGAAGAAAGGGCATTGGTCTTCAGAGTGTCCAGACCGTCAAAAAAGAAAAAAAACAGGGGCTAAAAAAGACAAAAGTCAAGATACCTGTTATTATTGTAAAGAAAAAGGACATTGGTCTCCAGATTGCCCAAAAAAGAAACAAGAGGAGTCAGAAGAAAAGAAGGATTCTTCAGAAGAAGAGAGGGATTCTTCGGAAGAAGAGAGGGATTCTTCGAAAGAAGAGAGGGATTCTTCAGAGGAAGAAGAGGAAGAAAGAAGACAATTCTATTTAAAAGAAGCAAAGAAACAGGAGAAGAAAAGAATAAGGGAAGAAAATGAGGAAAAAACGGTGAAGAAATTCAAAAAACAGAGAGACTAAACAAGGAGAAAGAAGAAGTCAATGAACTTTTAATTAAAGTGTTCTGTGGTGAATTGTGAATTGGATTGTAAAAAATGGAGAAAAGATTACATGAATGATATAAGGTAAGTGTCTTTGAGTTTTAATTTTAAAATAAGAAGCTACACTCACGCACTCATACACAGACACGTACTATAAGGGTAAAATGGGTGGGGTTCGTTTTTGAGTTATTGGCAAATTGAAATTGTATTTCTTTTCGAGAAATGTGGGTGGCCCTGAAAAGGGCCTTTTTATTTTGGTGTAGGGGTGAGTTTAACCAATCAACTTTAACTGCCTTAAGCCTTTGCCACGGCCAAGGCCTACTTCTGATGATTGGGTTGAAATCACTAAGGGTGGTACGACAGGCTTAGTCACAGGGTTGGCGTGTTTAGCTCGGGAAGGTCGTATTCTCTTCGGTCGTGATAAAGAAGTCTGATACATTTGTTTCAGACTTCTTAACTCCGCTAAAATGTCCAACAGCACCGTAGCCGTTTGATTTTCACCCTCTTGTTTCTTTGCTGCTACTTCTTCTTGCTGTTGTTGCTGTTGTTTTTTTCTTACCTCTTCTTGTTGCTGTTGCTGTTGCTGTAGGAGAAAAGCTTGTTCCGCTTCCTTTTGTCGTTGCATAAATTTCTCCAATTCTTCTTTCTGTCTCTGTCTAAAATTCTCCACTTGCGGTAATGAAGAAGGTAACGAAGGTTCCGGAACAAATTCTTGCGAGGTAAGAAAATCCACAAAATCCCAATGTACCTCTTCTGAAAGTAAGTCCGGGTTCCCTTGGGCGGTCTCCCCTGCTGGTGCACCCCAATGGATCGTTTTCTGAGTTTCCGTCATGTTGAATCACTGTCGCATAGATTGACTGCACACAAGCGCTAACGAATCTATATAGACCACGTGACGTCACAGACTGCACTCTTCGGATTGGATGCGAGCTGACTGAATTTTGTAACGCGTGTTCGTGATTGGTGAATGAATTCAATCCGTTTCAATCCTTCCTGTACCTATAAATAAGCGCAGTTCACTGCATTGATTCACCTATTCTCGTCGCTTCAAGATGTGGACCACAGTTGAGTCATCCACCCTTGTGTCTTCCATGATGTTTAGGACGGACATGCTCATGTATGTCAGGTCCAAGTGGACTGTTGTTGATAGGACAGATACTAGTCAATGGATGAGGAGAGTTTACATAGAAAGACAAGGATGTCTCAAGAGGGTACTTGTGTATGGACCGACAGTTAGAAGGAGTTTAAGAAGAAGAAGAAGAAGATGTGACAGATGCCATCTATGTTAATATTAACATAAACCCAAAGGTCCTTTTCAGGGCCAGCCATATTTCTCGAAAAGAGATAGCCTTTCCATTGCCTACCCCTTTTTAAAAAAATTTAAAAAAAAAAAAAATCCCATATTCAATTCCCCTTGTCCCTAAACAAGCCCAAACTCTATTCCCCATGTTAAATTCCCCTTGTACGTAGAGTGACCCACGATTTTTCGCCATGTTAAATTTCCCTTGTACGTAAAGTAACCCACGATTTATTCCCATGTTAATTCCCATTGTACGTAATCTGACCCACGATTTTTCGCCATGTTAAATTCCCATTGTACGTAGAGTGTCCCAGGGTGGTTTGTAATGCTAATTCCCATTGTACGTAGGGTATCCCCATTTACTACTTATGAATTTCAAACTTTTAACAAAAAGCATAAAAATATTGTCAACATGTTTTTAGATCTATTTGCTTATAGTATTTAATTTATGTTGATTATTCACTGTGGTCTAAATCTAATGATTAATGAAACGACTGTTTTTAATTTTTAAGTACAACCAACTGTATTATGTCATTATTTCGTGTTGAATTATTTTTAGAAAATATATTTGTCAGTTACTTATTGATTTTGCTAGGTATCCAACCAGCTTGGTTGCTTAACGATGATAGTGCAATTTAAAATTCGATTGGGTCGATAACGTTTTAGTTAAAATATTACAAATTATTCAAATACAAAATGAAAGAACGTTTAAATGAGTTCTCAAATATCATTTGCTACTGATTGGATAAACGTCAGCATTTCAATACTATGTTTAAACTAGACTTGAAAACACAGGGGCTGAATTAATTGCAGAAGGTTTCTCTTTACTCTGATCAGTTTCCAGTTCATATCGTACATATGATGTTTATCACGTATTCACTTTACGCGTGTTTTGGCGTTTAATACACGCTAGTACACTAGTGGCCATATGGTGCCAGTTGAATGAAAAGTAAGAATGAAGAGTTGCTAGAAACCTATAGGAAGACAAACCCTTGCAAATAAATGTGAACATGGTGTAGACAATGATAAAATAGAAAGCAAAACATATGGAATTTTGTAAAAGGTGTATAGCATAAAAACAAAATAAATATGTGAAATACTTAAAATATATGGTCACTAAGTTACATAAACTGTATTCCCTCAAAACGTCCCAGATCTTATAGGGTGGTAAATCATCATAAACTTTCTTCACTGACAATTATTTCTTTTTAATAAACGTATATATGTAGTACACAGTGTCTAGTCCAAGCACTAACCTATATATGTATCACACAGAGGCTAATCATATCACAAACGTGTACATGTAGCACACAGAGGCTTGTCACATAACACTCGTGTACATGTTGTACACAGAGACTAATCATATCACATTTACATGTATCACACTGAGGCTAATCATATAAACGTTTATATGTATCACACAGAGACTAATCATATCACAAATGTGTACATGTTGTACACAGAGGCTTGTCACATAACACTCGTGTACATGTTGTACACAGAGACTAATCATATCACATTTATATGTATCACACTGAGGCTAATCATATAAACGTTTATATGTATCACACAGAGACTAATCATATCACAAATGTGTACATGTTGTACACAGAGGCTTGTCACATAACACTCGTGTACATGTACACAAAGACTAATCATATCACATTTACATGTATCACACTGAGGCTAATCATATAAACGTTTATATGTATCACACAGAGGCTAATCATATCACAAATGTGTACATGTTTAACACAGAGGCTTGTCACATCACAAACTTATACATGTATGACACAGAGGCTAAGCATATCACAAACGTATACATGTATCACACGGAGGCTTGTCATAACGATTAAAACTGTATGGACTAAACTAAATGTTAACTGTTACACACATTGCTATCAAATACTGATTAAAGTGTGTGTGTGTGTGTGTGTGTGTGTGTGTGTGTGTGTGTGTGTGTGTGTGTGTGTGTGTGTACGTGTGTGTGTGTGTGTGTGTGTGTGGTTAATGGATCGGTTTCTAAATAAATAGTTTCGGACAGTGCTTAAACGTTCCTAAATTATATAGTGTCTCCTGCATGACATGAAAAACTACACGTTTCAGCATTTGGATATATGGTCCGCACCACCTTAGGTAATCAATACCTAATCAATAGTTTGTAATACTTATTTATTTACACTCAGTACAACCTGTTTGCGACATAAAGGCTTGACAGACATTTAATTGTCGTATTAATCGAAAGCTCTTCAGCTGCTTTCTTATGCGTATACATATTTCATTATCGAGCATCTCGTACGGTTTAAAGCGCAACGCCAGCCTATAGTGTTTCTTTTTCCAAAAGGAAAACTAGCAGATAATCATTAACACCATTTCCATTTAGCCAGTGTATACGCTTATTATCTTTGTGAACCAGACAGTTGGGGGAAAAAACATCCCTTTGATATTATCCGTTTAATGCCCCCATAAAAAGAATCGACTTTTGACTGGATTATAGAGTTTACGCACTGAATAAATATGTATGTAATTTTAGAAATGGTTATGTAGTGCTGAAGTAAAATTTACTGACAAAAATTTTAAAGAATTGACCATGTTTACTAGTATTATCACTACATAATTTTGAATTTTATATATTGATAATATACATTATCGAAAGCTTTCATTTAGATTAGAGAGTATTATATATGGCGAAGAAGACATACCTTATACACCTGTATTGTAATCTAGTTGGTGTCGCGTGGAGTAGTGTGTTGCGGTACAGTGCAGTGCAATACAGTGCAGCGCGGTGTTGTGCAATGAAGTGCAGCGTAGTGTGACGTGGTGTGGTGTAGGTTGGTGTAGGTTGGCGTGATGTAGTGTAGTGAAATGTAGTGTGATGTGATATAGTGTAGTGTAGTGTAGTGTGGTGAAATGTAGTGTATGTAGTGTAGTGTAATGTAGTGAAGTGAAGTGTGGTGTAGTGTAGTGTACTGAAATGTAGTTTGGTATAATGTAATGTAATGTAGTGTCGCGTAGTGTAGTGTGGTGTAATGTAATCTAGTGTAGCATAGTGTAGTATAGTGTAGTATAGTGGAATGTTATGTAGTGTAGTTTAATATAATGTAGTGTAGTGTAGGGTAAGGTAGGGTAGGGTTGGGTAGGGTAGCTTAGGGTAGGGTAGGGTAGTGTAGTGTAGTGTAGTGTGGTGTAGTGTGGTGTAGTGTAGCATGTGATATTATTTAATAGTATAATATAGCATTGAATAGTACGGTAAGGAATTATGTGATATCGAATGGTATTTATTTGTTTAATTTATAATCATCTAATATCCGTTGGAATTGTCTCCTGGGAATATCTTACTGTAAGTTTTCGTGACTTATATTTTTGGATGCTTCACTCTTTCTCTCTTATCGTTGTCTTCTCCTTCCTCCTCCTCTCTCTCTCTCTCTCTCTCTCTCTCTCTCTCTCTCTCATTCTTTCATTTAGTCATCGAAGTTTCCGCTTTGTTTCCTTTTCTAGGCACTTAGACACTAAACTTCGTAGCTTTTCATGTGTTGATATACTATTAAATAGCAATCGATCAATCGATCATCCAGTCAACAATTTGTTGTTTTTTAAATGTACTTTATAGTTAGTACAATGCAAAGCTACCAAAATGGGCAACGGATAACTATTTCTGTATTAAGATTTTACGGGCGTCACATTTTGGCGGTTTATTAGATTTACCTGCTGAAGCGATAGTATATATTGCCTATACACGTTTTGTATTGGCAGTCCTAAACATTGACAAAACAATGACAATGTTTTATTTATATGATATAAGCGCTTTTCGGTTTCTTTTTTGTTTCATTTTTGGGCGTGTTTGTTGGGGGGTGTTTGGTTTATTTTAGTGGGGGAGGGAGGCGAACAACTGACTATCCTGTTAACTAATCAGCGACTCTGCATGATTTTGGGAAAGCGTCGCCCTTGAACGTTACTAATATTTATGTATCGTACACTCAGACTGGAACTATTTGTACAACTTGAAGTATTCAATAATAGTAAACGTATTAAGTATCGGAAATGATCTATTGCTATGCATTTTATTTTATTCTAAAATGTCAACACATGTTTGTAATTTAAGATAAGGATTCGAATTGGATTGTTATGTGTCACGTGCCTTCTATGGTATTACTTCTAATACCTGAGAAGGTGGACAGGTAAACTTTAAATAGCTCTGAGCCCCCATTCAGCGATGCAGATGGTCTAAGTCTATAAATAACTCAAGGTGAAATGTATAACAATTTAATAAATATATCAAATGTGTTCGATAATTTCATCGACGAATTTCTCAATCGCAATTTCTTTCGAACCTATCAAATTAATGACATATTCACAGTTGTCAATTACTATTTCGTCATATGAAATTAAAGGTCTTAAGTGAGAGTGTTTCCCTTCAGTGTTGTCTGTTACTCATCTGTCAATCCCTGTCCGGCTGTTGTTTCTCTTTGGTGCTTCCTGTACCCTTGACTACGTGCTCTCCTGGCACTTCCTGATCTGTCCTTCTGACACTTCCGGTACTCTATCACGTGCTCCTTCCGGCATTGCGCCTCCACATTAACTGCCGACGTCACTCACAACAAACGCTTACTACGTGCTCTCCACGTATCTCCACTCTCTCCGATCCACCTGGAAAGCTTCCTGTGGAATTAGAAGAGACATATATCTGGAGATTTAACCACATTCACAGACACCGCTCCGGTGGCCTAGTGGTTAGAGCGGCCGCCTCGGATGCGGGAGGTCGTGGGTTCGATCCCCGGCCGAGTCATACCAAAGACTTACAAAAATGGTACTAACAGCTGCCTCGCTGGGCGTTCAGCATTAAGAGGTTAGTGTTAGGACTGGTCGGCCTGGTGTCAGGATAATGTGACTGGGTGGGACATCATGCTACATTCTGCGGCATGATGCCCCAGTGCTAGACATCACTAAAAACTGCCACACTGCAGACATCGTAGCGATATGACTGAAAATGTGTTAAAGCTCCGTTAAAAATTCAAAGCACATTCACATACCTTTCTTCAGAATAATGGCGAATAAATAAATAGGTCAACTCACGCACTCACATTTAAATATTCCATACAGACCTTGTTCTATAACAATTGTGTTATAGCAGTAACAATATTATCAACGAGTTTTAATGCATGCATAGACATCCCTAATTGTCAACTCTAGAGGCAGACCACGAATGTTCTCTTGCAAAGTACCCACGATCATATCAGTCAGCATTTATACCATGTTGGGGTCACTTCTAATTGTCCTTATTTTGCTTAACATTTTCTCCTAGATCGAAAGTAATAGGCATAGTGACCACTGCCATTCTGAGCAACAGTCAAGAATGGTAATAAAATCTTCCGATGTAAACGGTCTAAAGGGGAATAAACGGATGAACTCAGACTTGATCTACAAAAGTGTGACGAGTTTGATGACTTATGTTAATTTCCTTTTGTGAATTTCTCAATACAAAAGTTCTTCAGTCACCAGTTTAGATTTTCATCTGGAAAATCCCTACCAAACTTCTCTGTAAACCTTCTCTTGCAATTCGTTTGGTAATCCTTTAACAATGTTTGTAAATGGGGTTTAAATATTTGTCTAGGTTTTGTCCATCGTTTGAGTCCTATCCAAGCAGGTTTCTTAAACGACATCGATCATGTTCCAGGTAAACCGAATAGTTCTGTTCCCACTCGTGAAATGACACTACAACTGAAGCACTTGACCATATCACCTTCACCCAAGTAGATGAATCTTGCCTCTGACAAATTCTTTAAGGTCGGTCGTCGCAGATATATAGGCCATTTCCCTTGGAACGTTCGAAAACGACTTTCAAAGTCGAAGTATTCAAGAAAACGCACAGGGAACGAATATTCACCTTTCACAGGTTCATTTCGATAAGTGTACGATGAGATCCGCAGGAGTTTGCTCAGGATTGGATGACATCCGTAGGGTGGTAGACGCATGGTCTCTTGTGGAGGTTCTCATCCACCATGAAAACCAGTAAAGAGTCCACGATAATGAATGGCATCGCTTTTGCATCCGTTAGGTTTGACACGCACATCATCACTTTCCATTTTAGTCATAGCAACGTTCCCCTGATGTGATACTGAATCGCTGAGATCACAGCGTACGGCATCCATGCATTTGCAAGATACAGCATCGCACTCCACTTGAAAATCGCCGAACTTGAATTATGTCTGTTTAAAAGTATTCATCTTTTTCGCTTGGTCTTTTTAGTTACAAGGAACTATCGGTCATAGACGTTTGCTCCTTTTATATGCTGACCAATATCGACAAAGCTTGTGTTGATCTCGATTAGTATAGCCATAGTCATATTTCTCACGGTAGTAACTGTATCCCATGAATCCGGTGATACTGGCAACGGTATCGAAATGTTCATCGCGATGATAGACGTGAATGTAATTTCGAAACAACAGAGGTCCACGCACTTCTTGAGGGTGTACGTTCAATGTGTAGCGTGGAGCCAAGACATCTTGCAATTTTTGCATTTCAGGAATGCCGCGGTGTGTTTCTTCGAATAGGCCAGCTTGCTGTAAAAGGAGTTCTGTTTCATTTCTTTGTTTGACCCGGTTCGGTATTTGAATGTGTCGTTCATGTCGGCATATGTTCGTTCCACCACGAAGGTATTTCACATGGTAACAATACAAGTATTTCATGTGGTAACAATACTGGTATTTCATGTGGTAAAAATTTAGGTACTGATATGGTAACATGTATATACTGTATATGGTAACAATACAGGTATTTTTATGGTAACAAGTCAGCCATTTTCTATGGTAACAAGTCAGATATTTTATATGGTAAAAAGTTAGGTATATCATACGATAGCAATACAGGTATTTTATATGATAACAATACGTGTACTTTTATGGTAACAAATCAGGTATTTATATGTGGTAATAATACCGGTATTTTATATGATAACAATACAGGTATTTTATATGGTGATAAGTCAGGTATTTTATATGATAACAATACACATATTTTATATAGTGATAAGTCATGTATTTTATATGATAACAATACATATATTTTTTATGGTAACAAGTCAGGTATTTTATATGGTAATAATACCGGTATTTTATGTGATAACAATACATGTATTTTATATGGCAACAAGTCAGGTATTTTATATGGTAACAAATGAGACAGTTTTTCTGCCTATAGTAATCCCTAGCTGAACCAACAAAATTTAATGTTTTTCTGCCTCTGAGAACTCGATAAAATATCTTGGATTACCTGCCGGCAGCTCCAAGTCTACATAGTATTAAATAAATAAATACACTATGCCCATTATATCTGACGTCTTCCAACATAAAGGGCAGGTATTGTCCAATGTTTCGAAAGCTGTTCGCTACAAAGCACAGACAGGATTTTCACATTTCATACTTTAAAAAATGGAAAAGAAATCGAAAATACGCCATACAATCTAAATGTAATTTTTTTTTTTTTTAATACAATCGTTGTCGTGCTACCATGATATATATCATACCTATCCACACCTTGGTAGATTACCTATGTAATGATGCTGATCTATCCACACCTTGGTAGATTACCTATGTAATGATGCTGATTAAAAATACTGCCAAATGTGTGCGATACACATGCGTATACAGTAAGCATAGCAGACATCACATCCGTAATCCCAGGAACCCGTTATTGGATAGCCAGTATCAAGCATAGAAAAACAACTGGACAAAAAATTCAATCCCAGTCAAACGCTACACAATAAATAACACTCGATATTATAACCATAACTGTTTCCGCATGAGAGATAAATTCCAAATTTAAATCAAATAACCCGTTACAAATGCCACAGATAACATAGTACACAGATCAAAAGCAACAGTAAATATTCCGATATCATTTGTGCCAATGACGATTGTTTAGATCAATCGCTACATGGAGTACCCATAGGGATATAACAGCCGGTGCCTCAGCAGCTGTAACCAAATATCCTGCCTACGGTTTCCAGCTATCTGTGCAATGTTAGATGTTATCGAGGCGAAGATCCCTTGTGCTACGAAATTCGTAGGGGGGGGATTGGTGACCTTAGTTTTCTAATTTGCTACGTTGTCCCTTGTACCACTAACCCGAAGTACTCAGACAGAAACATGGTATTATAGTCATTCTCAGTCGATATGTGGAGTTCCAAAACGGGTTAACACTACCGGTACCTCAGGAACGTATCAAAACCACAATATACTTCCTACAGTATCTAATTATTCTTACAACTTTTAATTATATTCAGACAGAGGTAATTTTTGCTACGTTCAACAGTATCCATATACGGTTGCAAACGATATTCCCTAACCAACGTGACGGTATTTTTCTCTTATTTTAATTATTTCATTGCAATGATATGTTTTATTGCTGCAACGAATTTTTAGCGTTGCTGCGGTACAAATTATCGTTATAAAAGTAATATTGTCTTCGCAACGGTAAACTATAATTTCAGTGTTGCGAGGGTAAACACCACAGTTACAACAATGATACTACTGTTCAACAATACAAGATTCAGTCGAAATAACAAAAATACCGTCAGATGGATATTTGAATGTCGTTGCAACGGTATGTGAATATTATTACGGTTACAAATACCGTTACAACGGAAGATAAATATTTATAGGTTACTGTATTTGTATCGGAAAATATGAACGAGCCTTTTTTTCGAATAGATATATTGCACGACCTTTGGAGTGCTGCATATCCTTCTGGCAAAACGAGTTCGTATTTTCCCATACAAATGCAATTTATTATTTATTATATACTCATTTTTTTATTCTACCTATGGCTTAATCGTATAAACAAAAACACACAACAAGAAACTAAGAAACTGAATTTATGCTGTATTAGAAATTAATTCAGCACACTCAACAATATTAATCCGTACGTAACTCCGTCTAGCTAAATTTGAACTTAGTCGCGCGCTCGACACCACATTCGAAAGAAATTGACGTTTTGGTCTACTTAAAATTGAAATTTAGTGTCATATTATGAATGAAAACGCATTGCAACAAGTTTTCCATTTGGTATGGAATGAACAGATGTTGCTATTTTTGTCGATTCCACTGAATTTTGTGATTATGGACTGGATTTATCTGTGTCAGTTCTACATGAAGTAACATCTGGTTTGAGCAGTGACGGAGCAGCGTCTTGACTCATCTGCAAGTGTGTTTCTGTCCTGTCATTGAATGTTTGGAATCATAAACAAAACATGGGAAAAATATAAACTCTTTCAATTGCAATTATATATTTTTTTAAAATAATTAAGAAAAAGATTCATTTCATTTTGAGTGCAGTAAGGGGTATGAATTGCACTTGGAATTTAGTCGAAATTTCGAAATGCTTAATCAAGCTTTAGAACCCATGACATATCTCATGTAATTTGGTTTTGCAGAACTAAGAAAATACATTTTGAAGAAATTCAGGATGTAAATGTAAGTATGATTTAGCCATTCTTATAACCAGCTAAAGTAGAAAGTTTATGTCTTCTAACTTGCATGTTCTTTGTAGGGACTCCAGCAATTGTATCACCTGTCAGGCGTCTATCGCTAACCTCAGTCTAAACTAATGTATCAAAAAGGTTAACGCGAAATATTGCTAAATAGCTGGTATGTGGCAGTCCACGAAACAGCATTTTTAGTTCATTCAGAAACAAATTTAATCAAAGAAAACGTAAAGCGTCTACTACGTGAGTGTACATGATTTGTTTACAAAGTAGTTCCTCATACACTATACTACTATCGGGCACACTTGTCGTACACGTATTTTCAATATGAAATTATTTAATATCGTAAAATATTGCACGATTCTGACAATGTAAAGTTAACGGAGACGAAAGTGAACATATAATAACATAACGGTTATAAATACTGTTACAACCGTAGGTGAATATTAGAACGGTTATAAATACCGTCACAACGATAGGTAAATATCATAACGACACATTTGCAACGGTAGATTTTATCGCTGTAACAGGCAAACAATACCGCTACACTGACACAGTTTTATGGTGCAACGATAATTAGATACCATTCCAGGATATTTGGATACTGCTGAATGGTGCAATCAGTTTATTATGTTATACAATATTAGGAACAAATATGAGAATGTGCCTTTACCATAATATATACAGTAATAAAGGATATTTACTGCTATCACCTATGGGATGTAGTGCTTTTAATGCAGATACGGTTCACTAGATAAAGTCATTCAGGTGTAACGACCTAACTTGTACTCTCTCTCTCTCTCTCTCTCTCTCTCTCTCTCTCTCTCTCTCTCATTTACTGTATTTAGGTATGCACAGTGAACATACTTAGTATGGCAACTTACACCAGACACAGTTTTACAGACGCTGTTGTATGCATGGTCATGTAATTGAACGCGTGCATTCAAACTTTACATTTATATTAACACATATTAAAAGTAAAAATAAAAGTTAAATGAGGCTGTAATGCCCTACATTTCGTGTTAAAATGGCTGTCATTTTTATGGGTCATGCTATATGCACGCGAAACAGGCTAGACATCAATCAACAACGTTTCCTATTGGTTCACTCTTAGTAGCGAAACAGGCTAGACATCAATCAACAACGTTTCC
The DNA here is from genome assembly GCA_028554795.2 of Sinohyriopsis cumingii. NCBI lineage: Eukaryota > Metazoa > Mollusca > Bivalvia > Unionida > Unionidae > Sinohyriopsis > Sinohyriopsis cumingii. The sequence goes on from CM068838.1 coordinate 42,065,754, forward strand.
TATTGGTTCATTCTTAGTATAGACCTTCAAATATATATCAAACTATAAGTGCAAAAAGACAGAATTTTATTTGGTTTGATATCTTGGTTCATACGATATTTCACTCACCGTCCTCCTTGTTAGTTTTCTAAAAGAACAGATCCATTCTTGTATATACCTTATATATGGTGACGATCGTTCAGAGCTACGCGAAAGGCCTGATTGAACGAGACTTGATAAAAACTCCGATGACGTAAATGCACCATTTCAATTTCGTGTCTGTTTTGAACTGATCATATTCAATAGGTATAGTTAATACAGGTTTCAGAGCTTCTGCACGACAATCTTTCAAACTGTAAGACTGTGACACTATGTTTTTATATAAAAGTGACACGTTTGCTTCCTTTTCACTAATACATTCTTTCATATTTAAAACCCATTATTTATCTGTTCTATTTATCGTTATACACAAATAGTGATGATGAAATGTAAAGTCTCTCTCTCTCTCTCTCTCTCTCTCTCTCTCTCTCTTCTAAATTATTAAATCAAATTGTCAGCAATAAATTGTTATGAATGGGCATTAGTCAGGATATTAACATATGGGGGAGACAACCGAGGTCTTGTTCGTACCGTTGGTAAAGTCTTAGCTGTTGCTGTTGGCAAACCCTTATCGAACTAACAGAATCTCACGGGAACAAACGAGTTTTTATTCCTGCCTTTGGCAAACCTTTTAGGAACCAACAAACTCTCATAGAACTACTAAGGTCTTGTTCATAGATATGGTAAACCTTTACTCAACCAAAAAATCTCACGATAACATATGAGGTTAAGTTTCTGCCTGTGATAAATCCTTACTGATTAAAATAAATGTCAGGATCGTCTGCCTTCATTTATATTAATATTTGCATATACTGGCTTTCAAATGTATGTAGGTTTCAAAGACGTATACTATGCTACAAGGCCCAAATATCATTACTTTTCTTCTGACAACTTCTCCCATGGGTGGGTGATGTGTCAAATGTTGCAAAAAGTTGTTTGACAATATACGAATGTAAAATTTTCATCGTCACATTTCTTTAAAAGAAAATTCATAAAGGAACAAATGAACACAGAAAATACATAATACAGAGAAAATGTACGCCATAGTTTTAATATGAGTTCACAAGGTATTTTTTTTACAGTAGTTAATACAAGCGTTGTCGCTCTAACACGACACAGATTTAAACTCTGATCAACTTAATTTTAATGATGTAACCATACTGGTTGACACTACTACCAAATGTGTGCGTAATTAATGAATAAAAAAGACTGTGAATATACTGGAAACACATCATAACAGCTGCTACAGGTAGGGTTGTTAGAAACTAAATCCATAAGTATGAGACAGGGCCGAGATAAAAGGTACAAATGGGGAAAAGGAAGAGAAGAAAAAAAAACGAAGCAAATTAAAGTCTTTGCAGAGGGCGTTGGAACTTAAATCTAAATTTAACATTAAATAACAAGAAATTTGAGAATTTATTGACATGTCATGTACTCGACATTGCAATCATGATTATTCGGGTTTGAGGAATCAAGTCCAATCTTTGTCAAATAATTCGTTACAAATATCACTGAAAACACAATGCAAAGACCACATGCAATAGAAGTCGTAAACAATTAACCCTAACATCCGAAGCGAAATCAGTCTTGTTTATTGTGTTCAGTTCTAAATTTAGGTGGATTTATTTATTCAGAGTATTATCCACTGGAAATATAAAGTGCTCAATAATATTTTCGGACAAAATCACTATTTTGAAATTATTATGAATTCGTTAAAGGACCGTTGAATTATATTATTACGGTACATCAAGACTGTTAATACACCGCCACATTACAGGCCATTGTCACATTTCACATTCGAGTCCAGAGGCAACTCAGCAGATTCAATATTCAAAACTACGAAGGCAAGGTAAATTATATCGTTGCATCTGCCAAAAATGACTGTTGCATCTACAGAAGTAAGTGCCAGTGTTGCCCACAAGAACGGTACTTAATAACAAATATACGAAATGGGATAAAATCAGGATCGAATTTGCACTTTTCAGGGATAATAATTACGTCTAATCCCGTGAATAAATCAGTGGAAGACACGTAATTGCTTTAAAGATGTCACCTCCCAAGAAATGGAATGATAGATCCCATAGAAGAAAGTGCATACCATGAATAACACTAAAGATTAAAAACACAATAACGAACAACGTACTTTAGAAAAGGAGAAAACAAAAATAAGCTTCGAAGGCGACATAAAAACATTCAGAACTGTCGCCGCATAGTGGGAAATAAACTACATGTTTTTATTACAGCCATCGTAACTGCAAGAACTGTTGAAAATATGTAAAATCAAGAAGACAAGGCACCAAAAGCGTAGGAACTTAAATAGCAAAGGTACAAAGTCGGAAACTACGCATGACAAAGCATATATGCTGAATGAACACTTCACATCTATTTTACAGTTGCAGATAACACACAAAGCATAAATGCTGAATGAACACTTCACATCTATCTTACAGTAGAGGATAACATACCAATCATTCCCCATATGAATCCATGCCAAGTGTATTTATTAATGGTGACTCCCCAAATGAATCCATGCCAAAGGTTTATATTAAAGGTGACTCTCAAAATGAATCTATGCCAAGGGTCTATATTAAAGGTGACTTCCCAAATTAATCCATGCCAAGGGTCTATATTAAAGGTGACTCTCAAAATGAATCCATGCCAAGGATCTATATTAAAGGTGACTCCCAAAATGAATCCATGCCAAGGGTCTATATTAAAAGTGACTCTCAAAATGAATCCATGCCAAGTGTCTTTATTAAAGGTGACTCCCAAAATGAATGTATGCCATAGGTATATATTAAAGGTGACTCACCATATGAATCCATGTCCAAGGTCTATATTTCTAACAGAGGAGTGGAATAAGTACTAGAGGATTAAATCTTCCGAAGACAAGTAGTCAAATAAGATGTCAGTATTAGTATTGGAAGAGAGAGAGAAAAAAACAACAAGAACAACAGTATTCTTGCATCAGTGTATAAGCAGTCTCGCATGGGTGATAATATAAACCTGTATATAGACAATGAAAGGTGAGCGCATATAGATGGGTGTCATATATACATGCTTACGGTGGTAGGTGGACAAGTAGAGAGACTGACATAAAGAGAGAGACAGAGGGACAGATGAATGGATGATGCAAACATCGATTAAATGACTGACTGAATATGTTTGGCTTATTAATTTATAAATCTGCTCGATTGATGAGTCAACGAATGCATTAGTATGTAAATAAATGGTCGGTCTCCTCCTGTACGCATACTATCCACGAGTGTCTTCGCTATTTGAGACTCGTAAGTATGTTGTTTATTTAGTATACCGTGTTTTATCGGTTGGAATAGTATTTATACTCTTGATTATGGCATAAATTGTGCTCAGTAGGCATCAGAGGAAAATGTTTTAATGTTATTTTAAGTAATTATAATGATATAAAATAGTGTGGCTGTCTAGATAAGGATTTTGTTTCTCGTGTGAAAAAGGCGTACGGCAAGGGGACAATTTATCTCCATTATTGTTTTCCTTATTCTTAAATGACCGAGAATTTTTTAAAACTAGTATATGGATGTAGATGATGCATTGTACACTCCAGATATACTGACCTTGTATGTATGTTAAATTCTATGTTGCTTTTATACGCTGATGACACTATACTTGTCGCAGATAATCATGATGATATTCAATATACTCTTGATATTGTAATAATTTTGGAGTATGTGCATTTAGTTAAAGAACCCTGTTTTAAGGAATTCTTAGATTTTTATGATTACTTGTCTGATTATTGGAATCTGGTGCAATGGAAATATTCCTTAGCCCGAAATAATTAGCCAGTTACTAAGAGCAAACGTCACGGAGCGAAGTGTTAGTTAGTTTCCATGATGCCATGGTTCACTGGTAGCTAATTCAGGTCAAAACCGAATAAGTGTCCCTTTCGTACCATAGCCCCTATTACAATCAAGCGGTCTTCATTGGGGAGTGATTGCAGTGACAGTATTTACGGTAGGAAACCGGTAAATTACACAAAGGAATAAATAAGAAGGCAGCAGGTACCGTTTATGTCGCCATGGTGGCAAATGCGATGCAACTCTACTGGCAAAATGGGCCTGGAAACCATGCATTGACTGGCCTAAGGTGGCGTAGTTAAATCATTTCCATGTATATGGGGAAGTTGTATAGTTTCTACGGCGTGAACTGCTGACGGTACGGAAAGTTGATGAAAAGAAACCATGCAGATGTGCGGTTGATGTATATTTGTCAAGTTGTGGGAATTGAGGTCTTGCAATGATTAAAGTAAAGTTTATGTATAGAATGGACACGTCTGGCTTCTTATTTACAACTGAAATTGTATAGAAGTCTTTGGAAATTTGAGGTAAACTTGACTTCTAGCAGGAATCGCGCCAGGGTTTGACACCGCTCGATTAAGCAAACACCCCTGGCTTGCAACAAAATGTTTAGTAGATAGTGCGAGAACCGGAAACTTACAATCAATATAAAGAAGGGAAACAATTACCTTATAAGATTAAAAAAGAAACATGCAAACAAATTTAAGACAAAATTATGCCGATATTAATATTGTAGATGAGTACGGCTCTTTAAAAACTATTTACTGGTTTTTATATTTCCAAATTTATCTTCCTTGTAAAGCAACTTCACACGCTATACTCGTGTTCGTTTTCTTATACATCTCTTACGCTGTAATTTTTACAACCTGAGTGTAGAAAGGTCTTGTCCTCTCTTGTCGTGTCTTGTTGTTGTATAGTGGCTTTCATCACTGCAACTATTATGCATAGTGTCATTCTTTAGGACAGGATTTAATCAGTCCGATCGGTTTGTATATTGTTGTGCACTAGTAGTAGATGGGATTTCGTCAGCTGCACTGGTATCGATATTGTTGTTGGGTAACGATGCGAGCTGTTTATCGCGTAATGGAATATCTATACAGCGTTCGTCCATTATGAGTAGTATTGTCGTCAGAGTTTTCAGTTGTAAATCACATATAAAGGAATTTTCAAATCGACCAGAATTGCATTTTCTTCAGCAGTATTGTATTAAAAGTATTGCAAATAGACTCCCTCCGATGCCCGTAATGAGTGTTTTAAGTTTGACTGTAAATGTAACATGACTAATCAACATATTGTATATTGATCTGAAACGCGTTGAATATTTTCTGCACATGATGTTTAAATTTACTGTAAGCATACACGCTGTATCACACAAAGAAGCACATACTAACTGAGACCAGTGGGTGTTTACTTCATCTGGTGAGCCCTCGCATAAACAGCACGCGAAATTTCCGTATGGTTTGATATTGCACCAGTTACTTATTTTAAAAAGGTTAGTGGTTTGTTTTTCTTTTTAATTTATTTGTTTGTTTGTTTTAGATTCTGTTTTGTTTATCACGTATTTTTCCAGTTATGCTATTCGAAATCGTATCATATTTGCGTTATATATTTTATAACTCTTTTAACAAATAATGTAACAATTTTATTTCGGTTTTTAAAGTTATATAAGTATCAGTTTTTGTCCTATTAGTAATGTATGATTCCCATGTCTGTATCAGTTTTTCTCCTGTTAGCAATGGATGATTATATTGTCTGTATCAGCTTTTGTCCTATTAGTAATGGATGATTCCCATGTCTGTATCAGCTTTTGTCCTATTAGTAATGTACATTTCCCATGTCTGTATCAGCTTTTGTCCTATTAGTAATGGATGATTCCCATGTCTGCATCAGCTTTTGTCCTATTAGTAATGTATGATTCCCATGTCTGTATCAGCTTTTGTCCTGTTAGCAATGTATGATTCCCATGTCTGTATCAGCTTTTGTCCTATTAGTAATGTACAATTCCCATGTCTGTATCAGCTTTTGTCCTATTAGTAATGTATGATTCCCATGTCTGTATCAGCTTTTGTCCTGTTAGCAATGGATGATTCCCATGTCTGTATCAGCTTTTGTCCTATTAGTAATGTATGATTCCCATGTCTGTATCAGCTTTTGTCCTATTAGTAATGTACAATTCCCATGTCTGTATCAGCTTTTGTCCTATTAGTAATGTATGATTCCCATGTCTGTATCAGCTTTTGTCCTATTAGTAATGTATGATTCCCATGTCAGTATCAGCTTTTCTCCTGTTAGCAATGAATGATTATATTGTCTGTATCAGCTGATCATGAAGTACTTTCTTAGAGATTGTATGTAACCAGGAATTATTGGGAATATGTTGATAAACCCAAATAAATTGAAACCCCGTTGCCGATAAGATGTTATGAATGCTGTATGTCCATTTACTTCCTTTTAACGACTGGTATCATCCTGCAATAACTTCAAATACATTTTTAATTTTTGACAATTACAACTTCCTAATCTCTTAATTTAAACTTCACATTTTCTTTATTTTTACATTTCCACAAATAAAAACTTTAGTTTTGCTTGCGTTGATAATAAGTTTATATTTTGCAGTAATTAAATAATACGTCCAGATCAATTTTCCTTTCAACTAGAATATCTAAAAATACAACAGCTTCGTCTGTATTGAGAAAAAACAAATAGTTCTATATCACTATATCTTAGACTGTATTGAGCAAAACAAATATGTATAGTTTCTTCGATTGTATTGAGTAAAACAAATAGTTAGATCTTACTATAAATTCGACTGTATTGAGCAAAACAAATATTTATAGTATCTTCGACTGTACTGAGCAAAACAAATAGATCTTACTATAAATTCGACTGTATTGAGCAAAACAAATAGTTCTGTACTACTATATCTTAGACTGTATTGAGCAAAACAAATAATTATAGTATCTTCGACTGTACTGAGCAAAACAAATAGTTAGATCTTAATATAAATTCGACTGTACTGAGCAAAACAAATAGTTCTATACCACTATATATTAGACTGTATTGAGCAAAACAAATATTTATAGTATCTTCGACTGTATTGAGTAAAACAAATAGTTCTAACTTACTATATCTCATTCCATTAAATAATCTGTAATACCAATATAGTTCGACCTCAAAAAAGTGATTATCTGTGTCATTTAGATACAAGGCAAATAATACTGGATACAAATATTCACCTTGTCTAACTCCATGATTTCAATGAAATAGCGCTGGGCTTTTGTTCCATCGAGGATGATATTAAGACTTTACATCCATAAATATATTCATTATCACCTTGAGGATTTTCCTGTTTATTGCAGCGTTAATCACTTTTATCCATAAACCAACTCCCCACACCCTGTCGAAAGCAGGAGGCAAGTGTTTTATGTCGTCGATTCAAAAGTATCCTTTACAAAAACATGCCTGCGCCCCATATAGTAAATTGTTTTCTTCTAGAAAAAGCTAAATTCTATTCTTAAGAAGTAAAGTCCTTAGTAAGACAACGCAGTAGTGTGATAAGCCAATAATTCGTAGGAGCTGATCTCGATCTCTCTCTCATACACACACACACACACACACACACACACACACACACACACACACATATATATATATATATATATATATATATATATATATATATATATATATATATATATATATATATATAAACGCACACACGCACGCACGCATATACTATGTAGTCCAGCTTTCTTGAAAAACTCCTTTATTTAAAATTAGGTTGAAAAGCTTACTCAGAACAGTAATACAAGCTTTTCCGTCCAATTGAAATTTTCATTGAAGATGTTATCTTTACTAGAAGACTCAAAGTACGTCAAATATCTCAGTACTCTGAGTTGTTATGTATATCTGTATAGTGCGCTCAAGAGTTATAGGTTACTGCATTTGTATGGGAAAATATGAACGAGTTTTGGGATGGATATACTGCACGACCTTGGGAATGCAGTATATCCTTGTTATGTATATCTGTATAGTGCGCTCAAGAGTTATAGGTTACTGCATTTGTATGGGAAAATATGAACGAGTTTTGGGATGGATATACTGCACGACCTTGGGAATGCAGTATATCCTTCCGACAAAACGAGTTCATATTTTCCCATACAAATGCAGTAACTTTTGTATTATATGCTCATTTTTTTATTCTACCTAAGGTTTAATTATATAAACAAAATACACCACAAGAAGCAACGTAAATGAATGAATGCCGTATTCCAAACTAAACACACAAGCGCAGATTTGTCATTATACAATGACATCATTATTAATGCGCACATAACTCCGCCCAGATAAATTTGAACTTAGTCGCGCGCTGGACATAACTTTCGAAAGAAAATGGCGTGTCTAGTTAAAATTGAAATTTGCAGTCATATTGTGAATGAATGCGCACTGCAACAACTTTTCCATTTGATCTGGAATGAATATATTTTGGTATTTTGTTTCCATTCGACGAAAGTTTGTCATTTTGGACTGGATTCATCTGTGCAAATTATACATGAAATACATCGGATTGAAGTGGCGCGGCAGAAGCGTGTTTACATCTGTAAATGTGTTTCTGTTTCTGTCATTGAATGTTTGAATCATAATGTGGGGAAAATATGAAGTCTTTCAATTGCAATTATCAAAAAGACGCTATCGAAGTTAATGCTTATTTCATTTTGAGTGCAGTAAGGAGGATGCAATTGCACTTATCATGGAAATTACAGCAGAATTTCGAAATGTGTAATCCAGATTGAAAACCTATGACATGGCTCATGTAATTCGGGTTTGCAGAATTAAGAAAATACATTTTAAGAAAATTCAGGAGGTAAAACTGTAAGTATATTTTATTTTGCCATTCTTATCACCAGCTAAAGAAGAGAGTATATGACTTGTCACTTGTATGTTACTTGCAAGGACCTTATCTTCCGTCTATTATATAATGTAGCTAGCCTAAATCCGTAACATTGTATAAACATTGTGCCAAAACAGCTGGGTTTTTTTTTTACAGTCCACGAAACATGTTTTAGTTCATTCAGAAACAAATTTAAACAACCACAACGTCAAGAGCCTCTTACGCGAGTGTACATGATTTGTGTACAAATCAAACGTGCTGGCGTCTGCGTCCATTGTTTGTTTACAATAGAAAGTAATTCCTTTATGCACGTGAATGCTATATGTGTATTGTCGCGCGAGTTCACTATCGGGTAATATTGAACGATTCTGACAATGTAAAGTTAACGGGGGGGGGGGGAAATGAGCAAATAATAATTGAGCCTATCTGATCTGTATCATGAATATAAGAAGTAAACAAAAAGTTTACTTCAATTTTTGTTCAAGACCTGAGGTTTGTCGTAGAAACTACTATTGCGCAACAGGTCAAGTGATATATATATATATATATATATATATATATATATATATATATATATATATATATATATATATATATATATATATATATATATATATATATATATATATATATATATATTGTAAACAAAGTATTTATGCCTGTTTAATATCAATCTTTGGGAATCTATGATCAGTGTTTGTATTTGTTTTCTGATATACCGCCATGTCGGCCAATTCTGCGCGTCGGGTAATTCTGCGCAATGATACGTCATTTCTTTAAACATTTGATCACGTGTTATTTTGGTTCAAAAATCCATTTTTTATCAAGAAAGAACGATCGTACTTTAATTAAGGAAAGTGATATTCATAAAGTGTACAAAAATATCCCACATTTAGACTCGATATGCACACAAAAATGTGATTTCTAAATGGTAACGCGAAGACCCACTCCATGACCTTCTTGAACCTGTAACCCAGAAAATTCGACTTAGTATGCATCTTTTAGAATCATACAAATAAATACGTTATATAAAAGATGGAAACGTGGACCTTAAAACAAAACTGTATTTTAATCCAAGTTTCCAATTTTGCAATAAGTTTTCCCACACGTACAAAATCGTCTGCTACCGAACGTGTCTACTTGCCGCTAAAACATAAATTCTCAACAAATTCACCGGCGTATAATCTGTTTCTAAATTCTGTAGTAATTTTTCCCCATCAACAAGACATTGTAAATACATTGTAAATACATTACATCCTATTCATTGTTGTTTCTCTTCCACGTAATAGCTTATTTTTCATAAAATGTTGAACTTTCCTAACATTTTTACAAGATCGGTTTAGTTTCCTTAATATCTCTTGCCATTTATTGGCATTTTTACGTTGAATTTTGTAAAACTGGCTATAAACCTGACCTAATTACTCGACTGAACTGCTGAAAAAAACAGTCCAAATTAATACATTTCATTTCTTTAGCACGATAGATAAACATTACATTTTTTCAAAGCTATGCGCAGAATAGGCCGACATATCGCGAGCCAGGAAAACAGGAGGGTGGTATCCCCTGTGTCCAAAATTAATATCATTTTGAACATAATATTCTGGCGAAAATTGCATTTTTTTTTCAAATGGTAAGCATTGCTGTATTTTATTTTCGTTAATCGCTCGAATTCTGTATGCGTTTTGCTTCAATATTGGAAACGAAAACCTTAGGTGTGCAGAAATGCCCGACAGCAGTATAATTATAGAAGGAGTATTTATTAAAATTATTCATTGGTATTACAAAGTGCTCATTGGCGTTTCGATACCGAGGCTACTTTGGGTCATTGAAAACTGATTCATAAACATTCTGGATTATACGACTGTGCATTCAAGACTTTTGGAATTTAATCAGAACATTTGATAATTTGGATTTGTGATACAATTATATGGTCATAAACTAAATGACAGAAATAAGTGAGAATCAATACGTTTAGCAATATTCAACAAATTATTTTTTTCCCTTGAATGCGAAAGTCAAAATTTAAACGGAGCCTACAGTATTATGAATTAAATCCTAAATACTCCTACAAGTTTTATCTCAAATCCCAAAATATAGAATCTTCCCAATGAATTATAATTGTGTTATGAATTAATTCCAGTCATGAATGCGGTGGTGTGCCAGTAGCTTTAAATGTGTCAATGTGCAAATATTGTTGGTTTCACTTCTACGATTGCTTGTCCAGAGTTAGTGGTTTCTAGACTACAATCATTAAATAAAATTTCTTGTATCGTAAATTTTATATCTTGAAATTCCAATGTTCTTTATTGTGCAAAGTGTTGTAAATAACAGAACTGTTGATTTATCTTCCTGTCTGCATTATGTATTATGCATACATGCATCATACAAACCAGAAATCACTTTAAATTATCGACATTGACATGGGTGATTTGGATTTGCATTCTTGAATTGTTTTGTACCGTTTGAAACAATAAAGCACTGCAGAGTCACTCACCATCTCATTGATACTGAAGTTTACACCAATTATATTTTATTAATATTATTATTATTATTATTATTATTATTATTATTATTGATGTTGTTGTTGTTGTTGTTGTTGTTATTAGTATTATTATTATTATTACTACTTCGTGTTCATGATGATAACTGTTGTTAGAATGCAAATACCACGATACAAAAATGTCATCAAAACAGAAATAAATAAACCCGCCATGATAGATCACAGTATCGTAGTAGTCTATGGTAAAATGTTGCATGCAAACGTTGCTAAATTTTCGTGGTGGTGACCACTTTTTAAAATCTTTTTTTGCCACGCCTTATGGCGTGCCTTTCACGCATTCCGACGTTCCTTTTTAGGTAAGATGCCATGCCACATGCTACTGAGAACAGTTTGACACGACACATGCATGTCATTTCAGGCTTGAATTAATATTTTTTGTTATTCAAATGTCAAACACTTACTGCACAACAACAGACCCGCGATGAGATAAAATCAAAAGCGTTCCAGACGAGGGACACACTTGCCTCCATAGCCATCTACAATATCGATTAGGGAGAAAACCGATGTCTCTCATTAAATAGAGTAACAACCAGCAGTATAGCTTTGTAATGTGTGCGTATTTGAGTGTGTGGGAGAGATAATTAGTTCATTTCTTTTGAGAGCTTAGGTTTATTTATCCAACGCTAAGATCTTTTCTAATTTCAAGGCAAATAACAGTATCATCCGATTATGCCCATTAGCAGCCAATAATATAGTTGTGTGTGTGTGTGTGTGAGAGAGAGAGAGAGAGAGAGAGAGAGAGAGATTCAGTTCATTTCATTTGAGAACTTGGATTTTGTATTCAACGCTCTTTCCTATGGTCAAGACAAACATCCAGCAAACGTATACAATTAAGGAAATGAAAATGAGCATCTGAAACGAGGCCAAGCCGTAACTCTATAACCTAAGTTCCACACATTATTCATATATAAAGAAAGTAAATTGAGGTTGGGTTATCCATACCTAAGATTGAAATTGCCATGACAATTTTTCAGAGAAAAAACAGGGAAATTCTTTTTCTTAAAAACTCGAACCCTATGCCTTGTGTCAGTATTATTTATGAGGAAGTTATGTCTTCGAACATAGAAGTAAATAAACTTAATATTTCAACTGTTGGATTAAACAAAAGAAACATATTGCAAAATTGTTTGTTTTAACTTTTTTAAAATACATTTGACAAAAAATATTGACAGAGAATAGTTTCATGCTTGTATATGCTAGTGTCAGAAGAATGATACAACTTTTTAATCTTTGAACTTTGACCCGTGTGATTATGTGAATTTAACACCAACCTCCGAAATTTAAAGCTTGACATCGCGCAAGAACCATCTACTTTCAAAACTGAAGAGTATGACAACCGACGGATTCCAGTAAAATATCAGTATATTAAGGTTCACGAAAATACGTATTAACACATTTTAAGAATGATTTTACTTATTTCAAATTACAATCAAGACATGTATTAGGCATCACAACCAAGACAGCAAATTTCAAAATGTGTTTCCTACTCGAATTTCAGGCGAAAACGACAAAAACCTGTAGGGGTTGATGTCTTAAGCAGTATCGCAATGTTAGCCTTGGAGTGACTTTCAAAGTCATTCAATGGCGTAATAGCTTCATCGCCTATGTTTTACGTGCTGTTTTGTTTTTCCACCAATGACGGTCCATCCGCAATCCAATTGTGTTCTTTACTGAGAAATTATTAATACCTGATATGGATGTAAGTGATGTTTACTAGTATCTGAAATAGATGTACTATGTGTATACTAGTATCTGAAATTAATGTACCTTATGTCACTAGTATCTGAAATGGATCTACCTTATATTTACTAGTATCTGAAATAATGTACCTTTTGTTTACTAGTACCCGAAATGGTGTAGCTTATGTTTATACAAGAAGATATTTGTCCGACTTTACACATCCTACATTTGTCATAGATGATGGACACACAAGCTGCATATGGGCCAAACGAAACTGAGGTCAAGGTCACTATTGACGAGGGGGTAATGAGCAGTGTTCTTTATAAGGCATTTGAAAGTTCTAAATTCTAAATAATATTCTTTATTTTAGTGAATCTACCAGTGGCCTAATAAACTTCTTTGTTGTTTTGTAGGTTCTACATAAAGATCAGAATTGTATTTCAGATTTTCGTACTCATTGCTTTTACTTAGGACGCAGGATATTTTGTCTATTATAGGTTTTGCTTGGTAAATATTATTGTTGTCTTTTTTCAGATACCAAAAATGTGTAATTCTCATCCAGTACAATGAAAAGGGAGAAATTCTGACTAAATAAGTGACAATAAGGTAATAATAATCAAACACAGTGACAATTGATGACATCAGATCAAACACAGTGACAACTGAGGAATTCGGATCAAATATAGTGAAACTGCGTAATTCTGGCCAAATATAGTGAAAACAGTAATTCTGGCAAAATAGAGTGAAAATGGAGAAATTCCGACCAAATACAGTAAAAACGGAGGAATTCTGACCTTTCCTGTAAAAGGGAGTGAGAATTTCAATAGTGATCACTGGGAAGAAAGTCCTGTGTTGCCATGGACACCTAAAGATCGATATGACATCAACGTTATCTGTAGAACAAGACGTTACTGAAAGCCTAAATGCCAGTAACGTTGCTGATACTGGGAAAATATCTTCCGCAGTTAATCTTTATGTACCTCCTATACTCATCATTGCTGGGGTAATCTGCAACTTGCTAATTATCATCACCATACGCACAAAGTATTTCCGATCGCTCTCAACTTCCGTGTATCTGGCCACCGGTGCAGTGAACGACATGTTAAGTCTTTTACTTGCGTTAGTACCACATTGGCTTTACGTAAACTTTCCAGGCATATATGTAAGAACAGATTCTTCTCATTGGATGTGCAAGTTCTTTAATTTCTACGGATGGGGAAATACAGACCTTGGAATTATAATCACATCCGCCATGACAGCAGAGCGAGCCACTGCAATTGTCTTCCCGTTAAAATCAGCCAGCATATGTACAAGGAAAAGAGCGAAAATTATCGTTGCTCTCATCATCATAATCGTTATCATCAAGGAGTTTCATTTCTTTATCTCGTCTGATATTGTCCCAGAGAATCGAACAGAGAGACTGTGTGACGTTTTTCCGCAAGATGAATCATACCGGGTTTTTTGGCTTTACTCCTGGCCATGGATCCATCTGAGTTATCTTTCTGCATGTTTTCTTCTCATTTTAGCTAGTAACTCAGTTATAATTCATCAAGTCAGACGTTCTCCCGCCGATAGGATATCAGGTGCACAAAGATGGCGACATATAGCTCCCATGTTAATCGGAGAATCTGTGTTATTAATATGCCTCACATTTCCATTTACAATACATTTATCTGGTCTTGCATTATCTCTTAGATACGAGCCTGATTTTTACAAGAACCCTGCCAATGCGGCAACTGAAAAATTAACTTTCTCTGTGACGTTTTATATGCTTTACTCTAACAAATGTGCTAACTTTCTTATGTATTGTGTGACTGGATCCCGTTTTCGTCAAGGGCTATTACTCGCACTTTCCACGTTTTCTTGCGGAAAAAGAGCATCGAGACAGCCTATTAAAAGTACCATTTATTCAACCTTCGTATCCATGAGTAACATAACACTAAAATCTTACAAAACATATGTTTGAACTCCAGGAAAATAAATAAGACCCCCTCCCCCACCAAAAAGAAATTATTGTATCTCGCTTGTTCACAATTTATAAATGTTTCACTATCTCGAGATCCTACGCGATGTGCCGCTGAGGAACCAGATATATATACTGGCGATCCTGTATGATGGTTTATGGGCGATGCCCGCTGTTTTCATGTGCGTTTTCAAAGCCCAGGAGTACATGAATGGGTGCCATTTTCTTCATTCAAATTATGTTACGATCAACTAAGTGTGTTATATACCGTGCAATGCATAAAACAGTCAGTTAGTGCATGACCAATATTTACGTTACAGGATTATGTATATTTTGGTGGATCATGTGTGGGCAACCATCCAGCCAAAGATCTCTGATTTTGCACCCTTGTCCCTAATACCTCGATTGTCTATACAAGTACGCAGTGTCTTGCGGCGCTGAATGGTGTTGATGTTGGAGAAAAGAAGATTACCCAAATGGATTCATAGGCCACGCATGTGCAATGACTAATCTCGTTAGGGACGATACCTGGAGTTGAACCATTGTAGCACGCAGAATGTGATGCAACCTGTGTACCACTATATTCCATAAATATTGTATTGCATATTGTAATCCATGAATATTTTTATTGCATATTGTAATCCATGAATATTTTTATTGCATATTGTAATCCATGAATATTTTTATTGCATATTGTAATCCAGGAATATTTTTATTGTATATTGTAATCCATAAATATTGTATTGCATTTTGTAATCCATGAATATTTTTCATTTTCAAAATTATCATGGTAATAGTTCGAGAAAAAATATACCAACATTTTTTAAATCTTTGTATTCTGTGCTTATTTTCCAGGGGTGTGTGTGTGTGTGTGTGTATGTGTGTGTGTGTGTGTGTGGACGCAGTATTGGTCAATATTATGTTCCTATTTTCCAGGTCGTCGGGGTGCATATGTGGACGCATTATTGTTCAATTTTCAGTGCCTATTTTCCAGGTAGTCGGGGTGAGTGGAGGCAGTACTGGTCAACGTTCTGTGATTATTACAACTCCAAACCCATGTAAGCTGAACTGAGAAACTTTAATTTAAAAATAAATGTCTCAAGATCTCCAGGGACTTGCTTCAATAAAATTAGACTATTATACCAATACTGTAGGTGTAAGTACTTGTATGTACAGTTTATGCCAACTAATCGTATGTCGGTAGAAATAATACATGCCTAAATAGTGTATTAATTTATGTTATGCCTCTATGGTCATATTTTAATAGGATTGGCCGAATCACCAATAAGTGATATAAAGCCTTTCGACATCAATGGTTCATAATTCTCCATAATAAAATCAGACTGGTGATTGTTTGACCCAACAAATGTATTGTTTCCAAAATATGACCATAACCTTGTCCTCTGAGAAACAAGAGTATTTGGAACAACTCTGTCTTTATTCTGTTGTTAATTGTTAACTTAAAGCAATTATATTTATTTTCTTGTAATAAGTGCACATATAAAGAGATACAGATTTATAATCAGTCTAAGCGGACGTTTCTTATAAGTTGTGTTAGATTTAAATTTGTATGTAAGCGCTTGACACTGAATCGGTTTCTTACTAAGAACCTCCTGAGTGGAAAACATGTTGCCAAATTAACCTTTCTGAGTCAAGGAATACTCATCAGCTATACGTGTAGTGTTTCCCAAAGTGCCTGCATGGTGTTTATCAAGGTAAGTATTGACGTCACTATGGACGCAGTTCTTGAACTCTTTGACTAATAAGAGTTGTCAATGTTTGCAATAAGATATATTAGTGCACAACACCCGTCACATAGTTATTTTTCCTTAGCAAACTCGACATGGGTTTGGATATTTTCCGTTTTCCAACTCTGAAACCTCTGTCAATATGCCTCAGGTACCAGCTCATAAACCTTCAAGATGGATTCTTTGACCAAACTATAATCACTACTTGCTGACGGTGAAGTGTAAACTTCACCAGCTTTGCCAATGAGTACACTATGTAATCAAAGTACTTGTTTGGCCATTTTACATCTCCTGAAAATGTGAAAATAATGATCTACATTTTTCTTTAAAAGGGGATCCAAATTTAATATTTTTATAATATCAAAAACTGGAGTTTCATGAGGGAAATTTTGTTTATCAGTTCTATTTTTCAATTTCAACTGCGATTCCTTTCGCTATAACACGCATATGACCACTACTACTACGTGAAAAAACGCAAATTTCCAACAACGTAGAAAAACTCACATGATTTAATCCATCGAATGGGAAATAACTTAATTCTTTTATGATACCACCTGGCCGACCTGTCCAGTGGTAAAAAGGCCGAAACTCGTCAACATATTTAACAATATTTTTTAATTAATAGCTAAAAACACGTACTTAAGCATCTATTTATATATCTTACGCGATTTTATGCTCTGAACAGCCTGAAAGACCGTATACACGTTCACAAAATCTAACTAAAGACAATCACTTCAATTTACTGTATGAATAGTAATTACAAAGATTATAGATGTACATCACCCAAGGTCAAAACATCCTTGCGTAGGAAGTCAAGTTGACATTGTTGTTGCTAGGTTGAATTACAAGGTATCAAATTATTTCACTTCGATTTTAAAACTTAAAGTGGAATAATCTTCTAAGTAGAATGAACCATTTTGAAGGCAATCAAGTAAAAAACAAACACCTACCAATGATCTCCGACCACTAAAACACAAAGCTGTCCAACTGAAACTCAACGTAATGGGCATTTAGCCAACAACTAGATGCTAATTCAGTTGAGTCTATGCAAATGCCAGTGTACCGCTCCGGTGGCCTAGTAGTTAGAGCGTCCGCCTCGGATGCGGGAGGTCGTGGGTTCGTGGCTTGGCGCTCAGCATTAAGAGGTTAGTGCTAGGACTGATCGGCCTGGCGTCAGGATATAATGTGACTGGGTGGGACATCATGCTACATGTCTGCGGCATGATGCCCCAATATATTAAACCTATAAATGCAACGTATATGCACATAATAATAATAATAATAATAATGAGGACATTGTATAGTTCCTAATCTATAGAAGCTCTAACACCAGAAACATAATCAAAACATATATAATGATATTATTACAAACAAAACAAACACGATGAAATTAAAAAACAAAAAAGGCATGGAACATTATTAGCTCTTTAAGTTTGTTTTTGCAGCCGAAATAAGTGACTTTTAAGAGCACTCTTAAATGGGTTCACTGTGTCTTTTTGTCTACGTTCAGTCTGCAGTTCATTCCACATTGATGGGCCCTGGTATGCAAAAGAACGTTGTCTGTATGACTTCGTTTTCGTAGTGGGAATAATGAGTATACGATTGTCAGAAGAGGAGCGTAAGTATATTGCTGGTGTGTACACATGGGTGAGGTCGGATAGGTATGTTGGACTGGAGTCCGTCAATGAAACGTAGCACAGAGAACAAATTTTGTGTTTGATTATGGATGGAATGGATAGCCAGTATAGCGTACAGAGCAGCGGGGTGGTGTGCTCTGATCGTGGTACTCTAAGTATGATCCTAGAAGCTGTGTTTTGAACTTTTTGAAGTTTATGAAGCAGATATTGAGATGAAGCAGACAGAATTGAGTTACAATAGTCCAGTCTTGAAAGTACTAATGAACATACAAGTGTTTTTGTGGCATCAACTGAAATATATTTGCGAATGAAGCTGATGCGTCTCAGTTCAAGATATGCAGCCTTGCATATGTTCATGACATGTTGGTGCAATGTAAGAGAACTGTCCAGAGTGACGCCTAGGTTTCGTACTGATTGTGTGAATTTAATGTTGGTTTTACTGATATTTATTGTTTGAGGTAAAGGATGGAATGAGAAAGTCTTTGTGTTGTGATCAGAATGACATCGGCTTTAGCATCATTAATATGTAACTTGTTAAATATCATTCATGATTTCACATCAGAAATGCACCTCTCTACACCTTGGATGGTAGCATCAACTTCAGTTGGGTGGCTAAATTTGTATAGTTGGGTGTCGTCAGCGTAAAATTGGTGAGACACTAGATGATGATCTAAGACACTTGAGAGAGGTTGAGGGTATATAATGAAGAGAACAGGTCCAAGAACAGACCCCTGTGGAACTCCACAATAAAGATTAGCTGGGCTGGAGTGTATTCCAGTTGCAGACACAATGTGTGTCCTGTTGACCAAGACTTGAACCACATGGTATTATGAATACCAAATACATGCTGGAGACGGTGAAGTAATATATCATGATCTATTATGTCAAATGAGGATGATGACTGTAATCTTTCCGCTATCCAAAGCAGAGAGAATGTCATTGACTACTTTCAGAAGAGTAGTTTCAGTACTGTGGCAAGGGTGATATGCATATTGTACATGGCTAAAAAAATTCAGATGAGATACAAGCTGGGATAGAACAACCTTTTCTAAGATTTTTTATATGAATGGGAGATTAGAAACGGGGCGGTAGTTCTTTAAATCGTTATGGTCGAGTGTTGGTTTCTTCAGCAGAGGCCTTACAATGGCAGTTTTGAAAAATGATGTGAATTCCCCGAATGAGAAAGACGTATTATTAACATCAGTTATTGAAAGCAATAAATGATGTAAGCACACAAGCAGCAGTGATGTTGGAATTGGTTCAAGTTCACATGACTTTGGTACACTCTTCATCAGGATTGTACGTACGAAATCCATAGAGACAGGTTCAAATGCTGCTAATGGTTGCTGCTGAAATTCTATATCCCAACTGTATGGTGACGACGAGTCAATTAAAATTGTGTTGTCAAGCTTATCTCTAATGGTTTTTACTTTGTCACGGAAGAAATTTGCAAACAGGTCACGGAGGTCGACTAGAGAGAAGGTAGATGGAAGTGGTGTACATTTATTCCTTGACATTAGCTTGTTAGTAATCTCGAAGAACTCGTTGCAGCAGGAACATTCCATGATCTTAGTACTGTAGTCGGCTGATTTCGCTGCATAGACTGTGTTTGTGACGTTCTTCTTAGCGGCTACATAGATTTGCTTATGAATAGTGAGTCTGGTGGAAAGCCAAATCCTCTCAGCTTTATGTCGGTCTCTTTCAGCAGTGCAAGGCTGGTCCCTAACACTGCTATTCTATGGAGAATACTTTTGAATTGATACTCTGACCTTGGTGTCTGGGGCATGTTTGTCGAGCAATCAACCCAGGCAGTTATCGTGTAGTTCTGCTGTAGGAGGTAGGCAAGTTGTTAGGTTTGCTTGGATGTCATGCAATACTTTGGTTCTATTTATCATACGGAGGTTTGTCTTAGTACTAAATAAAGGTGGAGGGTTAGGGACTGATACGTCAAGATGGCATATAATGCAGAGGTGATCTGATGCAAGTTCGTGGGATACCAGGGAGGACCGTAGACTATCATCATCCCGTCTATGAAGAATGCAGTCAAAAATGTGACCATGTTTATACGTGGGGTGGTTATCTGACTGTTTGAGGTTGAACTCTACTTACTACAGTGTCAATCACAAAATAAACATACACACATACAGTGTCTGACAAACTCACATGTAATCATAACATATACATACACATATACAACGTCTGAGACACTCACACTTGATCATAAAATATACATACACACAGTGGATAATACACTCACATATAATCATAAATATGCATACACACAGCGTATGACTCTCACATATTACATATAAAATATACATACACTCACAGTGTGTGACACACTCACATGTGATCATAAAATTTACATACACATAAATACCATTTCTGACACACATGTAATCATAAAATATACCTACACAAATACAGTGTATGACCAATGTAATTATAAAATATACTTACACACACATACATTGTTTGGTACACACGCAGAGTATGACACACTCATATATAATCATAAAATATGCATACACACATACAGTGACTGACAAACTCACGTGTAATCATAAAATATACATACACACACATACAATGTCTCACACACTCACAAGTAATCATAAAAATACATACACACGTTGTAGGATACACTGACATGTCATCATAAAATATACATACACACAGTGTTTGACACACTCACATGTAATCATAAAATATACATACACTCACAATGTGTGACACACAGTATCTGAAATACATGTAATCATAAGATATGCATACACACAGCGTATGACACACTCACATGTAATTATAAAATATACATACACTCACAGTGTGTGACACACATGTGATCATAAAATTTACATACACACGCATACAGTATCTGACACACATGTAATCATATAATATGCATATGCACACAGTGTATGACACACTCACATGTATTCATAAAATATGAGTACACACATATAGTGTCTGACACACATATAATTGTAAAATATACGTACACAAACATACATTGCTTGATACGCACACACTGTATGACACTCATATATAATCATAAAATATGCATACACACAAATAGTGATTGACAATCTCACATGTAATCATAAAATATGCATACACACATACAATGTCTGACACACTCACACGTAATTATAAAATATACATACACTCACATGTAATCATAAAATATACATACACACTGTATGACACACTCACATGTAATCATAAAATATGCATACACACATACAGTGTCTGACATACTCACATGTAATCATACAGATTACATACACAGAGAAAGTGACTGACACATCTAATCATAAAATATACATCCACACATACAGTGTGTGAGACATTCACATGTAATCATAACATATACATGAACACACATAGTGATTGACACATTTACATGTAATCATAAATTATACATACACAGTGTCTGACACGCGTGTAATTACAGAATACACAGACACACACATACAATGTCTGACACACACGTAATCATAAAATATACATACACACATACAGTCATTTTCTGCTCACACATATTTATCATACAATATGAAATTTGGGTGACACAATGATCGAGTTTGATGCCTTTATTCACCTGTATTTATTTACTACACTATTGCTGCTCTCTTACTCAGGGCCATTCCATTTGAACATACATGGCACCCAGAGAAGGCAATTATTTGAAAATATATGCCAGGGTACTTTGATTGCACAGAGTTCATATTAAAATAAGAAAATTCAAAATTGCATCTAAGGGTGACTACCCCACTTTAAAAGTGCCTTCCCTGAATCCCATGTATGTTTTAATGGAACAGCACTCAAATGTTTACACTTTCATCTTGGCATTTTGCATGATATTATAATATCGAAATTTAGCGTTTGTGTTTGCTACTTAGTTTCATTTTATTTTTCAAAGTTGTTTAGTGTTTATCTTGTACCAGAATCGATCTGAAAAAATTCCATTTTCATTTCCCACCTACCAGACAAGTAAAAACTAAATTCCACTTGCCCAGGAACAAAATTAAATTGCCTTACAAAACAAGCGTTGTGTACTACAGAGGCCTTATTTAACATAAGATATAATCATCATTATATTGCCCCAATTTTTAAATGCCATTATCAAATTTATGAGTGTTTGTATCATGTATCTTTTTCCAAAGTTTCAGTCTTAAGTCACTAACTCTACATGATTTCAATATTAAGTGTTTGCAACACCCAGTTGTTGCACATATGGACATCAGTTCATTCATAATTCCAATTATTTATAAAAATCAAATTTGGTTGAGAAATAAAGCACATGTAAATATTCAGTGGGAAATAAAACATGCCCAGGCAGGCACTGCTTATGGACTACTTGCCCAGGCAGGCACTGCTTATGGACTACTTGCCCTACAGTTTGTCTGTTCAACTTGTCTCCGGTGTTCAATGAATTTTTCCAGTTTTGTTTATTCTTTTATTGCATCTCTCTACAAGTGTCCATTGGTCCTGCTGCAATTATATTTTGCATGTTATTGTCTCATAAATTAATGACCATGACAATTTAAAAGCCGTTTCGTTACTTTATTAACTCTTGTCATTGTATCATCCTTTTTCAGATTTCTAAAGGAAAATGTATTTCAGGGATTTGCTCTTACATGGAGACAAGACAACAAGCACAGCTTAAATAACTTTTGATTATATCATGTTGTGTTGTTGTGTAATTAATTTCTTGAAGACTACAAAAACAAAACCAAATTATATTTACATGTCATTCTTTATATGAAAGTTCCCAATTACATATTTCATGTAATAACTTCAAATTTTAATAAGTATAAAAGGATGAGAAACATTTCAAATTATTCAGCTATTCAGAATATTATGTGCATAATCTTAATCTTTGGGAATATAACCTGTTATGTATATTTATTTTGTATTTATTGTTGGGTTTTTTAATGATTATATGTAATGTGCATACGTATTTTGTACTTAATCTTTGTCCAAAATCAAGTTAATGGTGTACGTGATACAGTGACATTTAGTGTGCAAGCAACATAATACGGAGCTAATATTTCTCTATCAGTATAGATTCATCACTGGATGTAAACATGTTAATTTCTACACAAATGTAGGATATCAGTTTTTAACTTGGAAATTCATAAACTTGTTGACAATTTTTAATGCTTTAGAGAAGAGACTGACCTAAATCATGACTCTGTTATTGTGTCTAAGCTTTTTACACAATGTTGTTGACTTAAAAAATAATAATATTTTTGGACTAAAACATTAATATTCTCTAAAACATTAATTTTGAATTATAGTAAATTCAGACAAGACATTTTGGATTATATTATTGTGATACATCAAAAGACTGTTAACAAATCACCACATTCCTGGACACTGGTACTTTAGCATGTTTGAGACTACAGGCACGTCAACACATTCAATATTGGTACATATTTGGAACATCACTGGAATTCAGTTGGAAATTCATACAGTTGGAGTTCAAATTGAGCTTCTAGGACTATTTTGGTTATAATTCGCAATACTGTATGTTATATTTTTTTAATTCAAGTGAAATAAATTATTTGTTGAATTTTACAAAACTTGTAAGTTTTCTCATTTCTGTTACTTAGTTTAAGACCATAGTGTCATCGCAAACCAGTACAACAGAGTTCCAGTAACTGCCGCTTAAGCTTTAATCAATTAAACACCAACACAAATTTTCTTAAAGGAACTTCAATTTGCAACACTATGTTACACAATTAATCACATTATGTTTAAAATTACCAGTATATATTGTAAATGGCTTACAGGCTATGTTCAAACTATAATGAACAACGTACAGCGTGAATCACACGATATAACACTCCTTTTCTACCGATATTTCTACATAAGGTTCATTCTGGACGTATAAGCTACTATAGCTGAGTGGCAGAGCTTCCATAGACATTGCATTAGTGAAAGAAAAATATGAATAATTAATACTGCTTTCTTCAATCTGTATGTTTTATCTGCATTGTATATGTTTCGAAATATGACATATCATTAGATGTTGACTGTACGTTAATTTAGAGTCACAAAAGAAAGATAATAATTCAGGAACTTAACATCCGGTCAGTTTGTCTGCTTTAAGTACACTTCGATTACTCGTATCTGTCACGTATACGTATCAAATGACATCTTTGTACTTTTGAGAAAAGTACTGTTCGAGAATATGGTTCATGAATTGTAATTTGAACCCAATGACACGTCTATGTCTGTTGTGTGTGTGCGTCCGCAAAACACGAGATATGAAGAATATTATATGGTGAGTCTGTCGAATCTATGGCTGTTTTGTCAATATCAGGCGAAAGACAGATAGTCATACATCAGCAGATAAAATAATAGAACATCTTGTCAAAAGGAAGAAAAATAAACAGATGCTTAGAAGACTGGGCAAATGAAAAAACAAAACACTCCATCCTGACCAGATCTAAAGCAGTATATATTATGGACAACATTTCTGGTCATTCTGACGGTATATCTGATGTAGATGTAGGGCTGGCTGCCACAGAGTAATTATTTTAGTTATAAGTTGAAAATGATATACGATTTATAAAAAGTCAAGCTTTTTATATTACATTCAGAAAGATCTTTCAGTGCTCACAGACTTATACAGGCACCAGCAAATTCAATAAATAGACTCAAGTTCTAGTCCTGAATTGACTAAGTTCTAGTCCTGAATTGACTAAGTTCAAGTCCTCAACTGACTATTGCAAAGTTAGACTTTTAATCTGGAAAGCAATACTCAAATCAGGAAACCTACCTCCTCGAATTGTCAGGAAACCATTGTATCGCATAGTCGGTACACTTTGCACATAGTGTGTGCAGATTATTAATTCTGTTATGATAACATTTTATCTTATCATTGCGATTCTTATTGGTCCAAGGAAGCCCATAAAAGTCTTCCACAATATTCTCTTTACTATTTGATTTTACCCCGTTACAAATTTCATACCAATTGCATTTTTCTAGGTGAATCATTTTGACATAGGTTATACCATTCAAATTCAGCAGCCTCATATGGACTGTTGCAATAGTCATTCAAACACAGTTGTTTCGGCCGCTCTCCAGTGTTAGATATCAATTTAGGTCCTTTACGAGTATTTGGGAAAGAAAGTCATTGTTTTTCTAAAATGTAATAGCTTAAACGTTAAAGCCACCCCTCCCAGATTTAGCAATGTCTTATTCATATTCTGAAGTGAAAACATTTTTTCTTTACTCACCAAATAGTTCATGGCTCTTGATTTGGAATATACGAAATAGAACATTGTATACAATGTATGGCTTCTTACTTGATGACCTATGGATTAAAAGCCACATCGACTAGCATA
Organism: Sinohyriopsis cumingii; assembly: GCA_028554795.2. Taxonomy (NCBI): domain Eukaryota; kingdom Metazoa; phylum Mollusca; class Bivalvia; order Unionida; family Unionidae; genus Sinohyriopsis; species Sinohyriopsis cumingii. The sequence continues at coordinate 42,091,505 of CM068838.1, forward strand.
TAAATAAATGCAAAGGTCAAACACACATAAAAACCCAATATTGGATTCATGCTTGAAAGACAAATATTTGTTCATATCCTGAAGGAAAGTGTAAGCAAGCCACGTTATATGGGTTACATTTGTGTATATACATTTAAATAAAAGTAACCTTGAACCATTGCAATCCATATTCATTTATTCAAACGTGGTTCAGTCTTCGCTTTAATCTACTTCTCAGTGTGTTTTATTTGTAATTTTATATAAACTTAAAGACATATCTTCTTAAATTAAGAAAATACTTAGGACATGTATTTGGATGAACGATTGTGACAGTGAAAGAAATCAACATAGGGTTCCATTCCATGTGCTAATTTGGTAAACATGGAAAGTACAATTTTTCAACTTGTCAACTTTTTTCCTTATTTATCTCTCAACAGTATACTGATACTGACAAAAATATTATACTAAAGTTTGGATTTTTATTAACCAAATACTGCAAACAGTATTCACTATGGAAGCAAATTAAATCAATGATGAAAACATTAAAAATTGATATTCTGAACGCAACATTAAAAAATATCGTCTTTCAGTTCTGGTGATACAACAAATGATTGTTGAACAGATCTTAACAATAGAATCATGTCAATGAAGCCTGAATGCATTTCACAGAAATAAAATAGACATGTAACTACTTTTTACTGGATTGTCCATACCACTTGTTCAAAATAAATTTCATTCTACCAGCTTCAATTTGACACAAACATCAAATCCGATTGACCATGTTGTTTCTTTTGCCCTGATAAAACCAAGTGATCCATGTAGAGTGCTTTATTGCTGACTGAACAGTAGATGTCAAGTAAAGATCTGTATATACCATGAACACAAGATAATGGTTGCTATAGTTCAAATCGAAAATTTTAGTCAAGTTCACATTGTGTTACCAACAACAGAGTATTAAGGAATAATGTGCCATGGTTAGATTAGCTAGATCTCTCCATACGAGGCCATTTGTTCTGATTACGTGACAATATGGCAATGGTGTTCACCTGACTTTGTATAGCGAGTGCAACGCATGGAGCATACGAAACAGGGAGCCAGACTATGGCACATTTATCATATTCACCCTGATATACTAATACAATGACACATTTAGAAATGTCCCATCATAATCAACCTCATATACTAAGACAAAGACACATTTCGACTTGCCCTGTCATAATCACCCTAATATACTAATACAATGACATATATAGACTTGCCCCATCATAATCACCTTGCTTTACTTATGGTATCACGGTACCAATTGTTTTTCCATATACCTCAATGCTAATGTTTTGTGAAATAAATATACTTTCTGTCCTACTTGGGCATGCATGTCACACGCTGTCATATAGAACAATGCTAGATTGTCAATTTGACAATGACATAACCAGGTACTCCATTGCATTTAAGAGAGATAACTCTACTGGAACTAGACAGGGGTAAGAGTTATCTAGTCACAACAAGCACATTTTCAGTCATGTGTACCATATTTTAAAAAAACTCATAAAAAATACAAAATATGATCTAGATAGAAATTAACACAAACTCACATGTTGCCAAGAGGCTCAACTTTTTTTTAAGCCAAACAGAAAGTACAAGTCTTACATAATGCACCAATCACAGCTAGTTTTGTTCTTTAATTCTGAATACAATGTTCCATACACCTTAAGCTCCGCCCACCTGGACTTGCGCAATTGGTACCGTTATACCTATAGCAAACCTTAATTTTTCCAATAATCTGTGAAATAGTTCGGGACTGTATAAGTAACAAATATACTTAGTCTCACTTGTGAAAAACAATTTGATGAGGTACTAACCTATGTCTTATATGAATGTGTAAAGAAATGTCATTGAGCTGTTTGAACTATTGTTTTCATACTTTTGCTTCACTATCAAAATCATCTTTTGAAATAAAATGAATTCTTTCAACTATGAGTTGTATCTTATTCATATCAGCAATTATTGAACTTCACATAGGTGATATGGGATAAATCACATTATATCATATTATGTAATAACTAGGTCAAAGGTCAATGTACCAAATAGTATGCACCTGTCCTACTTCAAAATGTACAATTCACCTAAAAGAAAGGAATTTATATTTGTTTGGTAGGTGCAGAACTTAACATCAGAGACAGGTGGACATGACCCAATCTTATTATAAAGTATAAGCTTTGACCACTTTACACTATCTACAGATACAAGAGGTCACTAACCACCAGTCCTCACACAAAGGTCCACCTACCCATCCTCTTTGTAACACAAATAGTAAGCTTTCCTCCTTTGTAATGTGAATAAAATTGTTTCAATAAGCCAGTCAGTCACCAAATATAGTAAATCGCAGCTTCTAAGTGGTTATGTTTTGATTGGGAGGTGAAATTAGGGGAATAAAATACAGAAAAATGCCAAATATAAACACTAAGTATAGCACATCAAATGGAGTTAAAAACAGGAGGAAAGTGTTTATCTAAAAGGGAGAGGTAGCTTATGATAAAGGAATTAAAGGTGGCAAAATCAGCAATGCGAAAAATGAGAAGTGAAAGTTTGATGACCTTACCTTGGACAAATATATGGGGCAGGGCCCAACAGGTCCAAGGACAGCCCAAAGGCAACTGTGCTATAACATCCCTTACAGGACCCAAATTTCAAGTGAAGTTGTGTTCATTTCCATCTAATATAAAAGGGTGAATAATTTAGATAATATAGATACATATAAAGTATATTTCTTCTACATAAGAATTTAATAATAATTGGCATAAGATAGAGAGAAACTTATCTCAGAGCCAAGCAGAACATACCTTATCAGTTTTTAAACTTGTAAACTTTACTGTGAGAAATTATCAAATTGCTTCTACTTACATTTGCGTCAAGATTGAGGGCTAATATAATACTTCACAAATCTTCTCTTTATTTTCATAATCAGTCACTGAAAATGTGAGATTTTATTTCCTTGAAATGTTATGACTGGTGTAAGGGAGATAACTGAATGATATACATAAGGTGTGGTAACCTTGAATACATTATCCATGTAATATAGATGAGTTCATCAACAACCTGTATTAACTTCATTGCAATTAAATTATCTCAAAATACATTACTGACAAAGTGAGAACCTAACATTTAGACTCCTATGTTTAGTGGAGACCTCAAGAGTCATGTAATTTTAATTTCTAAGATGACGCAGCTCTTTCATATCACATAGTTCATATTTTCTACAATGCCGGCATGTAGAGTGCAGCCTTCCATAACCATGCAGATATCATCTCATGCCAATTTGGATTCTTGCGATGGGATGCAAAGTTTCAAGAACAGTGTGGATTTGAATGGAATGAATACGCACTGTGTGACTAAAATGGTTATCATTCTTGTAATGTTGGACCAAACATGGAAATTCCACAGGAGCAGCTTGACAGAAAGAAATAGGATTAATTGAAAGTCAATAGTAGATTATAATTGGGCTTATACAAGTGCCAATGGGAAATGCTGACTTAAGGAAACTGTTCTTGTTTGTTGGTATTCACTGCTACTTCAACAAAAGGGAATGCAAGAGAACTGAACTAACTACATGAACAATTTCAAAGCAGGAGAGTGTAAAAAAAAGGGACAATTAGAGCAGGACAATTCAAATCAAAATGGGAAGGAATACCAAATCCTTAATAAATTACCTAAAAATTACTCATGCCAGAACATCCCACATGGTACAAGTGATCTATCTACAAGTGTACTTAGAGTGTTCTCTATCCTGGTTTATGGCATGCCTTACAAGAATAAGATAGTTGTTTTTGTACACATGATTTTTCATCTTTTGCAGGTACAATAGCCAATATTTGGCCAAAATCAACTATATTATGTTTACATAACTTATTTTGTTGCATGCATTCCAATCTAGGAGGTAACAGCACATACATAAAGGCATCAGGTAACACAAGTCTATATCTATCATAGCTATAGTTATCAAAAGTCCCCATCCAAAGCCATCTTGTGCTATTTTCTAAAGATTTTATACATTTTATTCTTAAAGAACTTTCAATATTTGACCAAAAGTGTTCAGCACACATTTGTTTTCCTACATCAAACTAGTATAGTTCATAAATGCCGCCCACATGTATGCGTTTCTATGGAAACACTGTGAGGCTATTCTTTCCTTTAGGTATCACGGTACCAATTGTTTTTCCATATACCTCAATGCTAATGTTTTGTGAAATAAATATACTTTCTGTCCTACTTGGGCATGCATGTCACACGCTGTCATATAGAACAATGCTAGATTGTCAATTTGACAATGACATAACCAGGTACTCCATTGCATTTAAGAGAGATAACTCTACTGGAACTAGACAGGGGTAAGAGTTATCTAGTCACAACAAGCACATTTTCAGTCATGTGTACCATATTTTAAAAAACTCATAAAAAATACAAAATATGATCTAGATAGAAATTAACACAAACTCACATGTTGCCAAGAGGCTCAACTTTTTTTTAAGCCAAACAGAAAGTACAAGTCTTACATAATGCACCAATCACAGCTAGTTTTGTTCTTTAATTCTGAATACAATGTTCCATACACCTTAAGCTCCGCCCACCTGGACTTGCGCAATTGGTACCGTTATACCTTATACAATGACACATTTAAACCTGTTCTGTTTAATCACTCTGATATACCAATACAATGACACATTTAAACTTTCCCTGTCATAATCACCTTGCTTTACTAATACAATGACACATCTGGACTTGCCCCGTCATCATCACTGTGCTTTAGAAATACAATGACACATTTGGACTTGCCCCGTCATTATCACTGTGCTTTACTAATACAATGACACATTTGGACTTGCCCCGTCATTATCACTGTGCTTTAGAAATACAATGACACACCTGGACTCGCACCGTCATTATCACTGTGCTTTAGAAATACAATGACACAACTGGACTCGCACCGTCATAATGTGGCTTAACAATCTCGACGTCGCTAGATGTCAAACTGCAGACAATGGAATTAAATTAAAAACACATGACTAATTCAGTGCTGTTGAGCAGATTTATTACGTACTTCTAAAAGCAATGATTATGTGAAAAAGTAAAATTGTTTTATTGGCACATCATATCACGTGGTACAAAGATAACATGACAGACATAAATTACAAACGATGTAGTTACGAGAATTTGGCAGGACAATGCATACATGCAGTTGCACAGCGAAATCTCTCTCTCTCTCACGCGCGCACACACACACACAAACACACACACACAGACTTATATATATATCACACACACACATTTATATATACATATAAATCTCAAGACAAATAGACCACGATATCAAAGGTCTGTTCTTTTGAATGCAGGCAGCAGGTAATAAGAAAAAAGAATGCTTGTGAACAGCTTGGCCATCTTTCATCTTTTGACGTTGATTTTGTCGCTCCCTGAGATGAACGTTACCTGAAATTAAAGTGAGGAAACCAAGATTCACTTGCGCTAAAAGCACGTTGGTAATAGTATTTATGTCAATTTTGGCACAGCTTGTTTTGTCGTTCATGTTGTTCAGTGTGTGTGTGTGTGTGTGTGTGTGTGTGCTTATTTTCAAGAATATAATTTGGGTGGTTTGTTTGTACAAGTTTTGGTTAAATTGTTTTAGTTTGTTCCCATGTTGGGTACTTTTTTACTTTTATTATTTCTTCAAAATGGTTTTGATATATGTTTTGAAAACCTGTTTATATTTTATTAATTCTATTTTGAATATAGAAGGCTTAAAGAGACTGATTTAAAAAGATAAAAAGTGAGCTTAAGTTCTCTTAACATCTTTACTGTTGCAATTTTATAATCGCCAAAATAATTTAAGCCATCAATATTATACCTTTTATCATCTAATGTGTTTAAAATAGTTGTATTTATCTTACAAACGTCCAATTTATGTTTTATTTGATCTCATTGTATGCACTCTGCTGGCTAATTATTTTCCATCAAATAAAATTTTGTATACAAGTCTTGTGATTTTAATACACTAAGATAAGGTGTACACGCTCTGCATTATTATTATTATTATTAGTAGTAGTAGTAGTAGTATTGAATATATTTTAAATCGTATAAATTCGCTAGTAGTTTTGCTATTTGTCCTATCTTTAAATGTATCACATAGATGGATCTTGTTTGTTCTCCTTAAAAAATGATGTTCTGGATAGTCAGCATAAAGACGTACATCTTCATATACATCATCTGTAAATATTGCCAATATATACATGTCTGCGTCGGTATACAATAATCTCACTTTCTCACCATATTTTATTTTTAAATTATTATAACCGAAAAGTATACAATAATAGTTCTGATAAGCATAGCACTTTCAGTGCAAATATTAGTTTTTATGTATTACTTTTTATATTAATTATTAGTTTTTGTTTTTATAATATACATGTCAACGAATCGTTCCTTAAATAATTTTGTGCTAAAAGTACTGGCTTTCTGAATGCTTTTCTTATTGTTTTTTTCTGATTTGCATAATTGCACAGATACTCTATGTCCTGCATCTTCAATTCATAAACAATTATTTATATAAATTAGATTCATGGTCATGATCTTGCTGGGTTTTTTAATCACTTCTTCTTCTTATTATTATTATTATTAGTATTATTATTATAGAGCTTCATCCATGGGGTTGTGTTTGAATGTCACTATTTTGTGAATGCTTGTGAGTTTAAATACCAGCAGAACATCTTATTTCAGTACTCTTTGATGCAGGACATGTTTTTATACTTTCATTAGAATAGGTACACATTTTTTAACTCCGCCAATTTCCTTTAAACGTAAACAACTCATGATAATCTGCTAACTGACTATACTTGACTTTAATGGCTTACGGTGCTAATCGACCATACTTGACTTTAATGGCTTACGGTGCTAATCGACCATACTTGACTTTAATGGCTTACGGTGCTAATTGACCATACTTGACTTTAATGGCTGACAGTGCTAATCGACCATACTTGACTTGAATGGCTTACGGTGCTAATCGACCATACTTGACTTGAATGGCTTACGGTGCTAATTGACCATACTTGACTTGAATGGCTTACGGTGCTAATCGACCATACTTGACTTTAATGGCTTACGGTGCTAATCGACCATACTTGACTTGAATGGCTTACGGTGCTAATCAACCATACTTGACTTTAATGGCTTACGGTGCTAGCTGACCACATTTGACTTTAATGGCTTACGGTGCTAATCAACCATACATGACTTTAATGGCTTACGGTGCTAATCGACCATACTTGACTTTAATGGCTTACGGTGCTAATCGACCATAGTTCACTTTAATGGCTTACGGTGCTAATCGACCATACTTCACTTTAATGGATAAAGGTGCTAATCGACCATACTTGACTTTAATGGCTTACGGTGCTAATCGACTATACTTGACTTTAATGGCTTACGGTGCTAATCGACTATACTTGACTTTAATGGCTTACGGTACTAATCCACTATACCTGACTTTAATGGCTTACAGTGCTAATTGAACATCACTATGTCCATCATGTACTTTCTTTCTGGATATTTTATACCAACTTCGGAAATGTATTCTGCATAATTATCATCATCAGTATTTAGTATTTCATCAATGTTTTTTACTGGAACATTCCATTTGAACTCTTTGTACGAAAGCGATTTTGTCATTGATCCGGAATGTATTATGGGGTCTTTTTTCTCTTCATAATCTGACTCAGATTTATCTTTTGCAGGCGTTTCTCCACCATCAATTGGTATTTAACATGTCATGTTTATAACTTCTCTTTTTATATTCTAAGAATATTTGTTTCTGATGACATAGTCACAAAAATAACTGCAATTTGATTAGTTACTTGTTCTGTTTCCATTGTTATATATTATGCATTCCACTTTTAAGCCTTATTTTAATTTTTAAGTAACTTTATATATATATATATATATATATAGAGAGAGAGAGAGAGAGAGAGAGAGAGAGAGAGAGAGAGAGGAATATAAAACACACCCTATTAGTCTATTATTGGACAAATATTTCGTAGCAGATTTTATAATGAAAAGTTACTCTTAGAGCGGATGATGTTGAATTTAAAAACTATAATACACTTCGTTTTGTTTGGGAATACTTTATTGGAAAAATTTCCAAAGTTAAAGTTATTCACCATGTGGATAATAACAAGATAGATAATAAGTCTGAACATTTACAACTGATGACAACGCGGAAAAAATTATTTTTAAAAAAATACAAATCAATATGACTTTCCTTTCAGAAGGAGTAGAGATAACAAGATTGTCAAAATTGCTTCTTTGGCGGCCAAATTGGACTTCAGATCGGCGCCTTTTTAATCTAGGACCAACTAGACATCATAAGATGTGTTTTAGTGAAAACCTAACGCTAATACTACCATTCATTCATGAGTAGTAGCGATTAATAATAACTCAATTTACATTTTCTAGATGGCTGATGTGACGGACATATTGGATGTCAGATCTGCACCATTTTCATTCAAACCCAATCGAACATCATAACAAGCACACAAAATACAAGCTGTGCCGGAATTGACAATTATCCTACTACTAACTTATCTGGTATTTCTGCAAGCGGAAAAGGCTTAAGTCCTTAAAATATTGGGTGTTTCTCTTAAAGATTCTTTTAGAAATTCCAATATTTTATCTAGTTGTACAGAGATTGATATTTCGAAACTTTAACAACATTATCGCACACGGTTGAGGTTAATACATTCGACACGAATGTTTTTCACAGTTGGTGGGTCTTGGCAACGTGTGCTTTCTGCTCAAGAATCATCTTACAATGGGTAAGGCCAACACACAAGCGTCACATTATTACCTCATCTCAGAGATTGGTCAGGAAGTATGGCCTACACATTAGCGTAACATTACTACCTCATCTCAGAGATTGGTCAGGAAGTATGGCCTAAACACATGCGTCACATTACTACTTGATCTCAGAGATTGGTCAGGAAGTATGGCTTACACATTAGCGTAACATTATTACCTCATCTCAGAGATTGGTCAGGAAGTATGGCCTACACACATGCGTCACATTACTACCTCATCTCAGAGATTGGTCAGGAAGTATGGCCTAAACACATGCGTCACATTACTACCTCATCTCAGAGATTGGTCAGGAAGTATGGCTTACACATTAGCGTAACATTATTACCTCATTTCAGAGATTGGTCAGGAAGTATGGCCTACACACTAGCGTCACATTAGTACCTCATCTCAGAGATTGATCAAGAAGTATGGCCTAAACACATGCGACACATTACTACCTCATCTCTAAGATTTCAGTGGGTATGCATCGGTTAGGAGGTATGGCATATACACAAGCGTCACATTAATACTTCATCTCTAAGATTTAAGTGGGTACGCATCGGTTAGAAAGTATGGCCTATATACAAGCTTCACATTACTACTTCATCTCTGAGATTTGAGGAGGTATAAATTAGTCAGGAAGTATGGCCTATACACAAACGACATATTACCACCCCATCTCTGAAAATTGGTCAGGAAGTATGGCCTATACACAACCGACACATTACCACCTCATCTCTGAAAATTGGTCAGGAAGTATGGCCTATACACAACCGACACATTACCACCCCATCTCTGAAAATTGGTCAGGAAGTATGGCCTATACACAACCGACACATTACCACCTCATCTCTGAAAATTGGTCAGGAAGTATGGCCTATACACGAGCGACACATTACCACATTATCTCCGATATTTGTTCCGAATGCAATTCTAAAATGATTGGGATAATATCCCATGGAATGATTGGGGTAATATCCCATGGAATGTTTATGAAGTTTACCGAGAAGATGCAGATTAATATAAAAGTCTGTATATGGAATCTTCCTGTTAGATCTGTTAGGCTACAGGGCGGCTTTGGCTTCTTTATCTGCTATCTCATTACCCTAAATATCAATGTTACCGTGTACCCGCTGTCTCATTACCCTATGTGCCAATGTTACTATGGAAATATGGCCAATTTTGGTTCGCAACAAAAAATAAAAAATGATGGGAACCACTCGATTAAATGACATTTTGGGAAATTCATTTATCTGAGACAAAGTGGTGGTCCGTTTGGCCAAACGAGAGAGAGAGAGAGAGAGAGAGAGAGAGAGAGAGAGAGAGAGAGAAACGATAAAAATACCTTTTCTTCATTCCAATCCTAAATATTTTTTCAGCGTTCCGTCTTCCACTGCGTCTTCGAATGTCTCAAAATCCTTGAGAAGAATATTTTTAATCGTAAGGATTTGATTTTCAGTTTCAAAATCAAATTATTAGATTTAATGAACTTAACTACCCTTTACTAAATACACGATGAAATAATGAGTTGTTAAGAAGGGCGCACTCCTTCTTCTAATGGGGGGTGGGGTGGAGAGAAGAATGGATATACTGTACTACTGCAGTCTTGATAAAACAGGAATAAACCGTTGCTCCTTACCTTGAAAAATTCCCACATGAATGGACTAGGGTAACTTTCTATGCCCCTTCCACATTTGTGGCGTTGATATAAAATTAACTAGTTTTATAGAAAGACCAATAAAAGGGATGGACTTTTTAAAGGGATTTTAAAAGAGTAGACCAGTTACATTTACATTCATCAACCTTTATTTTGATAAATAATTTGGAACAATCATAATTTTCAACGACCATTTAGACAATGTTATGTTATTTAGATAATGTAATGTTACTTAGATAATAGAATGCCGTTATGGGATCAGGAAAATATGGAGAGCTTCTTGAACAAACAATACTGTTTGACTCATTAATTTCCAATTATTTATATTTGCGGTCTCTAGGCGCAAACATTTTCCGACATCTAGCGTGCTAAACAGAATTTATGTTCTGATGCGCAAGCGAGAACCAGAATAGAAAATCGAATGAGCTCACCCCGCAGTATATGTTCTCATTGAAAAGTGCGGGAGGAAGCAGATCAGGAATTCCCGCCTTTTCTCGCATTTCGTTCCTCTTGTCCTGGTCTTTACTCAGATCTATCTCTTCGTACTGTATTCCTTTGGCGTCCAGAACCTGTTTGATCCGAGTCTGACGGTTGAAAATCTAAATAAAAAGATAAATAAACACAATAAATAAATATATAATAAACTTATAAATAACATAACATTTGTTTATTACTGGTCTGCCTGCTTGCACGCCATAAAGTCTTGAAATAGCCAAGGAGCTTTCATATACTTGCCATAATCACTACCCCGAATAGATCTTTACTTTTCTTTCGTTCGTTTGTTCGTTCTTTGCGTCTTTCTTTAGTTTTAATCAAAAACTTTTTACCACTGTTTTGTCTGATATCTTTTTCTTTGTTGATGTATATGTGTTCAGCCATGTTTAAATTTAGTTAGTCCTTAAACAGGAAATCTGCTTACACGTGGAATCGTCTCTTTGGATCCTTATACACACTGAATTAGAAACGTTTTATATTACAACGGTTATTTTTTTTAAATTAATGTCAGCACTGATCTTTCTTCCTCAAATTATTGGAGTTTTATAACATATTTGTTCCATGAACTACGCAACCGATTGTTTCAATGCACGCTGGAGTAGCGAAAACACCGTTTTCACATGGCCGCCCGACTTAAGAGTAGCACAATGTTAATCGAAGGCCAACTTTATCATGCGATGAAAGTGTTTGTAAAGTTAGAGGGCAACGTTCCAAGTAGTTTAGGAGAGGACTAACGATATTAAACATGTGCTAACGGACGAACGGAGACTGAACGGACAACAGACAACTGACCAATCTATAAGCTTTTCTGGTCAATGAATGGCAAGCTTTCTCACATACCCACATTGGCCGAACCCGAGACTCAAATCCACGCAGACAGAGGTGAGATGGCAGTGATCCGTAACGGTGAGCGCTTTAGACCACTCGGCCACTCGGGGCCCAACTATAGTAAGTATCAATCATTCTAACATGCCAAATAGCAGACGACAGTTTTGCAACAGAAAAAAATTAATTAAAACTTTCTTATCATTTATACACCAAGATTGGTATGAACAGAAATTCATTTTAATGGCTTTAGTCAAAACTAAGTCGCTGCTAGGATTTAAACGGTCTTGACAGTTTATGAATAATAAAATGAGAGAGAGAGAGAGAGAGAGAGAGAGAGAGAGAGTCCAGAGAGAGAGAGAGAGAGAGAGTCCTCACACGGTATATGGGAGCCAATCTTGTCTATCAAGTAAATACCAGGGACAGAATGAGTTGTTTCCCTTTCCCGATCAACTCGTTACACCAATGTTCTAAATGCACACGGTGAAAAATATGCTGTATTAACTGATGCAGTATTAGTATTAAATCGCGTCACATGAATTATTATTACGTAAATTTAACAATTAAAAATCGCAATGACACGCAAGAAGTTACCGTGAGGAATGTCAAGCAGTGAACTAACGTTATTGGGAGTATTTTTTGTAATTATATCGGGTACGTTATGTTTTGATATATGGGGACATGATATATGGGGACATGCTATATGGTGACATGATATATGGGGACATGATATATGGGGACATGCTATATGGTGACATGATATATGGGGACATGCTATATGGGGACATGATATATGGGGACATGCAGTCCATTCAACACTCAAAACTGCTTAATGACGTTGTCTTTCTTGAGTCTCTCATATTTCTACAATAAACAAATAATAACTTGCCTTATGCATTAAACAGCAGATAACTCCCTACACATGCATATGAGTGACGCCCATGCCAGACGCCCTTAAACGTGCATAAATATTGTATTCTATTTTGATTAAGAATAGCAAATGTTAAGATTGTCTATAGTCAAAGTCCAATAATCTAACTTGTTTTAGAAAATGTCATGACTGTCTATTTAAACAATCCCGTTATCTAATTTGTTTTAGAACAGCACATGACAGGATTCACTATATTCAGTCCCGTAGTATTACTTGTTTTAGAAAATGTCATGACTTCCTATTTAAACAATCGCGTAATCTAATTTGTTTTAGAACAGCACATGACAGGATTCACTATATTCAGTACCATAACGTTTCTTGTTAAGAAAAGCACGTCATGATTCAGAATGTTCAGTCCCGTAATTTAATTTTATTTGAGAACAGCAAATGTCGTGTATGACTGTGTTTAGTCATGTAATCTATAAAAAAAATAGTAAATGGTCAACGTCCTGTACCTTGTTTTAGCATAGTACATGTCATGAGTGACTGTGTTCAAAGTCCTGTAACTTGTTTTACAATGGTAAATGCCATGATCGACTGTGTTTAAAGTCCTGTAACTTGTTTTAAATAGTAAATGCCATGAATGACTGCGTTGAAAGTCATGTAACTTGTTTTAAATAGTAAAAGCCATGAATGACTGTGTTCAAAGTCCTGTAACTTGTTTTACAATAGTAAATGCCATGATCGACTGTGTTCAAAGTCATGTAACTTGTTTTAAATAGTAAATGCTATGAATGACTGCGTTGAAAGTCCTGTAACTTGTTTTTAAATAGTAAATGCCATGAATGACTGTGTTCAAAGTCCTGTAACTTGTTTTAGAATAGTAAATGTCATGACTGACTGTGTTCAAAGTCATGTAAATTGTTTTACAATAGTAAATGCTATGATCGACTCTGTTCAAAGTCATGTAACTTGTTTTAAATAGTAAATGACATGAATGACTGCACTGAAAGTCCTGTAACTTGTTTTAAATAGTAAGTGCCATGATTGACTGTTTTCAAAGTCATGTAACTTGTTTGGGAATAGTAAATACCATGATTGACTGTGTTCAAAGTCCTGTTACTTGTTTTAGAATAGCAAATGTCATGATTGACTTTGTTCAAGGTCCTGTAACTTGTTTTAGAACAGAAAATGTGATGATTGACTGTATTCAAAGACCTGTAACTTGTTTAGGAATAGTAAATACCATGATTGACTGTGTTCAAAGTCAAGAAACTTGTTTTAGAATAGTAAATGTCATGATTGAGTGTGTTCAACGTCCTGTAACTTATTCTGGAATAGTAAATGTCATGAGTGGCTTTGTTCAAAGTCATGCAACCTGTTTTAGAATAATAAATGCCATGCTCGACTGTGTTCCAAGTCCTGTAACATGTTTTAGAATAGTAAATGACATGATTGACTGTGTTCTAATTCCTTGTTATAGAATAGTAAATGTCATGACTGTGATCAAAGTCCTGTAACATGGTTTGGATTAGTAAATGCCATGATTGGTTGTGTTCAAATTCCTGTAACTTGTTTTAGAATAGCAAATGTCATGATTGTATTCAAAGTCCTGTAACTTGTTTTAGATAATAAATGCAATGATTAACTGTGTTCAAGGCCTGTAACTTCTTTTAGGATAGTGTATACCATGATTGACTGTGTTCAAAGTCATGTAACTTGTTTTAGAATAGTAAATGACATGAAGGGTTTGTTCTAAGTCCTGTAACTTGTTTTAGAATAGTAAATGTCATGACTGTGATCAAAGTCCTGTAACATGTTTTGGAATAGTAAATGCCATGATTGGCTCTGTTCAAAGTCATGTAACTTGTTTTAGAATATCAAATGTCATGACTGTCTTCAAAGTCCTGTAACTTGTTTTAGATTAGCAAATACCATGACTGACTGTGTTCAAAGGCCTGTAACTTCTTTTAGGATAGTGTATACCATGATTGACTGTGTTCAAAGTCCTGTAACTTGTTTTAGATTAGTAAATGCCATGATTGGCTGTATTCAAAGTCCTGTAACTTCTTTTAGGATAGTAAATACCATGCTTGACTGTGTTCAAAGTCCTGTAATTTGTTTAAAATATTAAATGTCATGACTGACTGTGTTCAAAGTCCTGTAACTTGTTTTAGATTAGTAAATGCCATGATTTACTGCATTCAAAGTCCTGTAACTTCTTTTAGGATAGTAAATACCATGCTTGACTGTGTTCAAAGTCATGTAACTTGTTTTAGAATAGTAAATGTCATGACTGTGTTCAATCTCCTGTAAATTGTTTTAGGATAGTAAATGTCATGATTCATTGTATTCAAAGTCCTGCAACTTGTTTTAGAATAGCAAATGTCATGGCTGTGTTCAAAGTCATGTTACTTGTTTTAGAATAGTAAATGCCATGATTGACTGTTTTCATAGTCCTGCAGCTTGTTTTAGAATAGCAAATGTCATGATTGACTGTGTTCAAAGTCCTGTAACTTGTTTTAGGGTAGTAAATGTCATGATTGACTGTGTTCAAAGCCCTGTAACTTGTTTCTGTATAGTAAATGTCATGACTGACTGTGTTCAAATTCTTGTAATTTGTTTTAAAATTATCTGAATGTACATGTCACTGTGTTCAAAGTCCTGTAACTTGTTTTAGAATAGTAAATGTCATGATTGACTGTGTTCAAATTCCTGTAATTTGTTTTAGAATTATTGGAATAGTACATGTCACTGTGTTAAAAGTCCTGTAACTTGTTTTAGAATAGTAAATGTCATGACTCACTGTGTTAAAAGTCCTGTAACTTGTTTTCGAATAGTAAATGTCATGACTCGTTGTGTTCAAAGTCCTGTAAATTGTTTTTGTATAGTAAATGTCATGACTGACTGTATTCAAAGTCATGTAACTTGTTTTAGAACATAAAATGTCGTGATCGACTCTGTGCCAAGTTTTCAAAATGACTTAAACAAAATATTCTCCTTCCTGAAAAGCAATGCATTTTTAAAGGAAGTTACCATTCCTGGAACATTTTTTGGGACAGAATTTAGAAAATTAAGTTGGAGGTCAAACTTCTGCAAACCATATTTTTATCAGGATTAAATTTTGATCAAAGAGGCTCTGCAACAGGTATATGTTATCATTAGATTGCTACTTATAATATTTAACCCCCTTAAGCCCCCATTTATCTCTGCAGTGATTACCACCGAAGAAGTTATTTTTAACGGCACTTTTGACAATTATTGGTAATAGATGCAGAACTAATTACTTTGCCCAAGGTGACACTGAGTCAGCCGATATAGGGCTTGGGTTGGTGGATAGACAATTGAGCTACAGAGGTTGACTCTATGGAGAAAAAAATGCACAAAGAAACAGAAACAAACAGCAATCTGTCTGAAATCAGCAATGGGAACTGTCATCCAAGACCAGCTGAAACTTGAAGTTAAACATAACAAGTAAGAATTTCGCTGGGAAGAAGCAAAGGAACAAGCGCTACACTAAATAATACGACTGTGAAAGCGAGTCAAGTAATGTATGTGGATGTTATTGTATTTCTCAGCGCTCGAGTTACTAATGTACAATGTCAGAAATATATGTCCAAAATCAATATACTAAGTATCGTCCTGAATAAATAAATAAATTTGCATTAGCATAACTATAGACTTTTGTTTAACTTGCAACACATTACCGGCCTGTCATTGTGGTACTTTTCTTCCCTTATTTGCAACACAATTTCTTGGACCTTCAATATTACCGACGTAAAATAATAATCTAAGCGGAACAACAGCTGCAAGATGAAATCACCAAGAGAACTGCACTGCTTCTAAAATACAGACACGCGAGACAAGCGTGTTTGGTACTAGATGGTACTTGTGGACTTGCCACAGCAACAACTGTTGTCTTAGCGAGGCTGGAGTGACAACCAAACAACTATCGTAGGTGTATCAGTCAGAATTATCGTCGGGACTATATCGAGATAGAGTTGATGGAAATGGAAAATCACCGAAAACTCTAGCCCAAATAAGAAACCACATAGCGGGTTTAAAGACAATAAAAGTCGAGTAAAACGTCTATCGTGATAGTGGCAATAGCGATTTTTCCCGAATACTGATCTGCGTTACGGAATGACTAGCTGTTTGCATGGGCCACTTCACTTTTGTAAATTATTAATGGTAATAATCCAAGGGATGAATAAAGCTTGTGGGTTGTGGGCACAAATCCAGGGAACTATAGGTTGTGACCTAGAAAAGTCATAGTAGAAGCAATGATTATAAAAAGGTAGTCAAGATCCATATTTGAAAATAAACCGGCAGTCAAATGCATGTGGTACTATCGACTAATCCAGTATACTAGTTACCCGGAGCTTAACAGTCCTGTATAATTAAGACAGTATGTTTACTCAAGAGCAGGTATGCACAAGTTCCTCCAGGGCGCGAGCCGGACAAACGATTTCCAAAACCACAGCCTGTTATACAAATAAGCGGATAAAACCAGGTCAACTCATGACTGACCAACGGGTCACAATAACCAGTGAGTTTTGACAATGAACATGATCCTACACTGAAGTTACTGTGCAGAAACCATAATTTTCCTATTAGTCCTACAATGACCGTGATCTCCGATATATTGGCTGCTTTTCCGACTTAAATGCAAGCTATTCATAAAATTTGGAAGTGACTGCTGAACAGGGGTTATTGTGCAAAACCCACTTTCTCTGAACCACATTAACTTTGTTCTTTGACATACTGACCCTAAAGTTAAGATACATCTACCATACCTGATGTGCAAGCCCTCCACAAAATGGTTGATTTGGTACTAAAACTAGAGTTGTTATACGAAAATCATTTGTCTTCTTTCAGTCACAGCAACCTTGATATTTGATTGTTAGATTCCAAAATCTACAAACGTCCTCAGTACTCCGACTGCAATCCATCTAAAACGTTCAGACGATGCTTTTCACGCATTTATTGTTCAGTCTCGGCGATCCTGACATTTGACTTAACAATTAATAGATTTTCCTATCATTTACGATGTAAATCATTGCAAAATGAGTCTCATATACCTTTCCATTGTAGTATTCCGAGTGTACAAATATTAACGAAAACAGTTTTTATTAGATAGACGTTAATAGCTTTAAACATTTCTCCTCAAATTTGGCGCCCAATATAACCTTGCGCCTAAAGCAATCTCCTAGTACGCATATATGGCTGGGCCAGCCCTGGTTGTACTTTACTATCAAATATTATTTTTTCTGATTTCCTTTAATTGTTGATATCACAATGGAATAAAGGGATTCGTCAGACATTTTTAAATGTTAAAGGAATGGTATTTTTTACCCTAAAACACCCCCGATAGTAACCATTATTATATTACAAACTGCTGAACATAACATAGCAAATGCTTTAAATATGCCATAATTTACGATAGGCAAAGAATTCATTTATATTATGGTTGAGCGAGCAGCAAGAAAAATAGCAGTTTTAAAATAATTTATGAATCAAGCTAACTTCATAGAATAGCTGTATGCTATCCATGCGAGGCAGACTTTTGTACGGTATGTTCCCAAGCGCCCGCAGAATCAATTACCGAACAGAGGGTAAATATGATTTTTCTTTCATTTACAACCTTAATGTATCCACATTTATGTTAAATAATTATATAAAAAAACATACATGAAAATGAACTTAAATATTTTCTTATAACCATGTGAGTAAGACTGCGTAAACATCATGTTCAAACGGTGTAGGGGTAAATTCAACCAACCGGGTATATCTTATTGTGCTATGCTGGTCGTAAGCATAGGACATTTATGATCCTGGTCATCTCTTGTTTGTTTCTGACAGTATCTTTATTTTCAAAACGACCTTGATAAATATTTTGATTTTTTTCTGTCATCAAATATTATTTTTCAACTTCCTTTCAACGTCTGACATTACAATAGATAATGTAGAAAAAATATTGTCAGACATAACTACATGTAAATGTTTAATGAAAACTATTTTCTTACATTGAAATCACCATCTAGTACTACCCATAATTGTATCCTGTATGGCCTATAATTTATTAAGCCATATCTTTGGTGGGCATAAATTTATTAAAGGTTAAACTTCACACTATATTTAGTATGTTTCAGCAAACAGCAAAGAAAAAATACAATATTAACATGGTTAATATACGATACGATGCTAAATTTCATTGTACGGAAATTATTTTTGTGGGTTTTACGCATCATTTTTTCATTTCAGCAGCATGTGTTCTCACGTTGGACTTCTTTGGATCATTGTCTAATCATTTCCTTCAAATGGTCCATAGATTTAAACCAGCGAAATATGCCTACTCTTTGGTATCGGGCTCGATACCCTCCTAGGTAAGCTGCCTCGGTGTGTCCTTGGGAGAGGCACTTTGCCTTAGTTTCCTTAGTATGATATAGCTAATAATGTACAAGAACACTTTTGAGGAGAGAACATGCAATCATTGTGACAAAAGTTAATATCGTGAGCTAATTTCATTATTTGTTCAATTGTCCAAAATTTCACAAATAAAGAAATAACTTTCTAAAACCATTCAATGATCGCAAACTCTGTGATGCAAAATTACAACACTTATATGCCACCAATACTTGCAAAATTCCATAAAAACGTGCTGAATTTGTTATTATAATAATGAATGAAATACCATATATATATATATATATATATATATATATATATATATATATATATATATATATATATGCCATTTGTTGTATTTGAAATGTCTCGTACTTCCGATTGATATACTATAATGTTTTAATGCGGTACAAGCAAGATAGTTCTCGTATTATACTTAAACTTGTTACCGTATTTAAATATTCACACATTTTCTCCCAATGTTTTATAATCATGCTGTTATTTGTAAATGTGGATCAGTGATGTCATGTGCATCACCATAAGTTTGTATGTCACTTTATTAATTCGTAGCAACTGTGGTATTCTTATATGGTACCTGTGCTGTGTGTAGCCTGAGATTTATCTTCATTAATAAAAAGTTTTTTTCTTATGTTTTCTGTTCTGTTCGTGGGCTGCCTTATCTCCATTAATTAGCTTTGAGTCTCATGTGTTCTAAAGTTCCCGTGTTCACTCAGGGCGAGCCAAAACCGCCAGAATTTTGTTCTGGTTGCATCACTTATTGCACACTTGCCGGTTTTATACAAAATGTTCAGAGACTGGTTCCCAGGGTTAAGATTCTAGTGCAAACAACTGTTACGTGACCGCCATTTGTATTTCTTCAGACTGTATAGAAATGAAACTTCTGTTTATTACGAGGTATGTTTCAAAATCATTTATATATACTCTTTCTTTTCTGTCTTTTGGAGTTTGTTTCGGTACACAGATGGCTACACTTTACATCCAAAACGCCTAACAACCTACCATGTTCACAACGATTTTCCAAACAAAATACTGTACTCACTGCGTAATAATGGCCATCCCGTTTATTATCATCGGGGCAACGGAGGTGCGAGGCACGCAACCGGGAAAGAGCACAGGATATGCTGTTAAACTTCCAGTACATACCACCTTCGAGGTTAACCCTAACGATCAATCCTCGAACGTATGCTAAATGTCATTCGAACCACACCGGATATTTAAGAAACAATGATTGTGTACGACGCGAATAAATCGAACTATTGTTTACTTTTATTCACTCAATCCAATTGTAGAAATAGCTCAGGTGGTTCAAATCAACGGCACTACTTTTGAGACGACCTTTCTAGCGAGCAAAATGTATGATTCGTCTGCAAAAGACAATTCTGACATCCATCGAAGCATACTTTTGTATCACTTGAAAAGCCGGTGTAGTCCGAATATATCCAGTTGGTATGGGACACCCGGACAGTCAGGATATATAACTTTCTTCCTTGTTCTCTTACAACGGCCTACTTTTACGCTATATTTGGCGAAACATTTGAAGATACTAAAGCAAAGTTATGAACACCCGATGGATACTTGTTTATGAGATAATAATGGCTAGTGGATTACAATTCGTATGTGTCTTACAAGATTGTAACATTTCATAATTTAGTTTTGCACGCATTAAGACGATGTCACAGTCATATACATGGCAAGTCACAAGCTGAAAACCCATTAGAATGTATCCATGTAAGTTTTATATATTCCAGTAACTTTAATATTGCGTATGAAGCCTCAATTTATTTTGGGCATATCGAAATGACCAGTGTTTAGAACAGACCAACTTAACTATTCTGCACACTGTCACTGGCGTTATTGTAAACTTGACTTACAGGAAAGTTAATTTCCTATCAATGTTTTTCATTCAGATAAACAATACACAGCACCTTCTCTGAAACTAAATTTAAATGTATTTACGTGTATGCAATGAAACGGTGTCTGGGCAAGAATATAGCCGCATTTGGAATGTAGCCCACTCTGATCTACAGTAACTTAAATGGTAATGTTTAGTTTCATAGACTTCAAATTCTTCTTGGCCAGAAGTATTCTTTACACGTGCAAATGACACCAAACGTAAGTACAACTTTCAATGAAACAATTATAATGAAGGCTCAATACTTGTGTTATATTTACTGAAAATGAATATGCCGTAGGTCAATAGGTACTTGTATGGTAGCTATTTTGATACACTTGGACACATTATGCTCAACATTTCAAACATGTATTAGATCGGTAAAATAAACTGTCAACATTTATTCGTTAATAGCGCATACTTGGTACTTCATTGAAGCATTTGACAAGGAGACGTTTTAGCTACACTATTTACGGACCCCTTTGTGCCAGTACGCAACTTCCTAAAAGTGTTTCGACCAGATTAATTAAGTAATGCCCAGTGAGCGTTTAGTAAGACTAATTAAGTAATGTGCAGTGCGCATTTAGTAAGTTAAAGCAGTCGTTTGACTTCAATATGGTCCAAGAGTGACTGCAAACAAACAACAATTTGCAACTGCAGTTTGTTCCATGAGAAACCCTTGCATACATATTGTACATTCGGAATACAAAGTACATGAACGTGACACTTTATCGTGAACAAGAATGGAGAGATCTCTTTATCAAACTATATATGGATGCTTATTCATCTATGTATCCATCATTCTACTGTGATGATGTGTTTATGACCACATAGCCGGATCAGGGAAAATATTGTTTTTTGTGAGGGATTTTATACGTTTAATTTTTTTATATTGAGTTATCACACCTTGTTTCATAGTGACTTATTGTCTTTTATTTTGTAGAACTTCACTATATTATTTGGTAGGATTTGTCTTCCAAGATTTGTTCATTTATTTTTAGAAATTCTTTTTAGTTGTGTTTTTAGAACTAAGCATTTAACTGGAATTATATCGTCAGTGTTATGCTGACGTACCATTCAAGCCTCATTCATACATACATACATACATACGGACAATCATACATACCATCATTCCATCCACCAATCTACATGCTCGCATACACATACACATGCAAACATCCATCGATGTATAAAGTCATGCGTACATGACATAAACACTCGTGTGTGCGCACATACATACATACATACATGCATACAGACAGACAGACAGACAGACATATGAACCAATCTGCAATTAATACCTCACTTTCCACTTTAAAAAGACGCTCTGGTTTAAAGCCTTACAGTTCATAATTTTGTATTCAAAGGAAAAAGGAAATGGAGCGATGAGTCATGGGTCTAGGCTCTAACGGAACGCTTAGTTTCCTAACATCTATCGATTTTCATTCGCTAGCCGTTACAAACAAAATTACCGTTCTTTATTCTATCACAGTAATAACATAATATGTTATTGGCAGTCGGCATGCCGTTTTCTTATATACTTATATTGGTGCTAAAACTGTCATTCAGATTTACAAGCAGGAAGTCCTGAGGATTTTTTGCATAGATAAGCATGTTTTATGAAAAAAAATGTATGTCCTTATTCCAAATTATACATTATTAAAAGCCAACTTACCTCTCTGCTTGTTGTTATGGATGTAATATACAGCTTAATAGTCATGTTTTGTACTATGGAAAGTGACGGCTACTGTGTAGGTATCTCTTACAACCAAACATCAGCATTTACATTGATTCACTTCAGATGTGTAATGCTCTTGAGATGGATGGGGAGTGCAAAGGGTAAATTGATGGAAAAATCTTTTCTTTTTTTTGTAAAAATAAAAAAAACTTCCATTACATTTCACCTCCGTATGCAGTTACTGTAATTTAATGTTACATAATGGTTCAACGAGTGTGTACGAGACGAATATATCTTACGGATGACAAAAAGTTAAAATATGTACATTAATTTAATGTGTCCGTCGAAACGTCCTCCCTCGAGCGCCCCTCAAGTACTGAGTCTGTATGAAATTTGATAGCACAGACGATGAGCTGTACCACAGTGTAACAAAGGGTTTCTGTCCATTGCTCAGCGTTCGTTTTCTTTAATATGTTAATATAAAGAGACATATTTAATGTTAAGCGCCTTAACACTTGTCATGATAAAGAAAAACAACAACCATTTTTGCCTTGAAAAAAGCATCGTATAGGATGCATGGTGATCAACATCTAACGCGTATTTCATTTACGCCCTCCTCGAGATTTTTTAGAAATCCTCGTTACTTTGGACGATTCCAAAATTAGCCAGACATTTCCCATGGAATTTTACAGAATGAGCGGAAATCGACAAGTATGAATGCTTGAAGTAAATTTTAGAACAAGTGTAGAAAGATAAAAATAAAAAATAAAAAAATTTAAAAAAAATAAAAAAATGAACAAACTGTAATTAAACGTGTCATGCATGTCATTATCCTTAACATCGCATGCAAATTCCGCATTCATGTTATCACTTTAGGTGCATTCCTTTAATTATGAACACTTTAAAACACTCTTAAACAACAAACAAAAGAGACTATAAAATAAGAAGTTGTGAATTTCAAACATCTGTAAGTGACTGAACGGAAATTTTTAGCATGGTTGATTGAAACAAGCGTCAGGAAAATAAGGGCACGTTTGTAGAAATAAATAAATAAATAAGTACGAGATGAACAAGCGGTAATTAAATGATTAATTAATATGCAAATTCATCGCCCATTTTCTCTTTTTAATCAAACTCCTTTTGTTTGGAGCATTTTAAAGGTACTTTTTGAAAAAGAAGAAGAAAAAATATGTAAAAATAAGACAATTCTGATTTTCAAATCTCTGGACATGAAATTAAAATCAACATTGATCTCGTCCTCTATTTTTCCAGGGAAAATAAAGCTTTGTACATGTTCTGTTTGTTTAATCTAGATAAGATATTTTACCGTGTCTAGTTCTAATGACAAGATAAAAAAAAAATAACGTGTCTAGTTCTAGTGACAAGGTAAAAAATAATAACGTGTCTAGTTCTAGTGACAAGATATAAAAAATAACGTGTCTAGTTCTAGTGACAAGATAAAAAATTAACGTGTCTAGTTCTAATGATAAGATATTTTAACGTGTATAGTTCTAGTGACAAGATAAAAAATAACGTGTCTAGTTCTAGTGATAAGATAAAAAATAACGTGTCTAGTTGTAGTGACAAGATATGTTAACGTGTCTAGTTCTAGTGATAAGATATTTTAACGGGTCTAGTTCTAGTAATAAGATATTTTAACGGGTCTAGTTCTAGTAATAAGATATTTTAACGTGTCTAGTTCTAGTGATAATATATTTTAACGTGTCTAGTTTTATTGACAAGATAAAAAATAACGTGTCTAGTTCTAGTGACAATATATTTTAACGTGTCTAGTTCTAGTAATAAGATATTTTACCGTGTCTAGTTCTAGTGACAAGATATTTTACCGTGTCTAGTTCTAGTGGTAAGATATTTTACCGTGTCTAGTTTCAAGAAGTTATTTTAACATGTCTAGTTTGAGAATGTACTTTACCTGGTCTGGTCTAAAGCTTAGGTCAATGTTATCATATATGTACATTTATTTAAATTAAATATTAATTGTTGTTCTAAAATTTAACACTAAAAAAAGATTTACGAACTTTTATTCAATCCTGATTGTTGGTAGCCAGGTACTAAACTGGATCAAGAAAAGAGGCCGTCGGACCAGTGGCGCACTAAGTGTAAACGGCGCTCGGGGCGACGATGAAGGCCCAAAATGGTTTTGGCGCCTCAAGACCTTTGGCGCCCGGAGCAACCGACCAATCCACCCCCACCTACCCCACCCCCACCCTCAGTTAGTAAGCTACTTAGTCGGACCTATCGTAAGTGATAACCGGTTATTCCGAATTTGTTGTCAACACACGCTGCTTTCATTGTGACATAACAGCGATACATTCAATCCGGTTTGTAATGCATCACACCTTTAGGTTGACCTCGCCTAAAATTCTCATCGTATCTGTCTAGTTTGATAACATACTTTAACGTCTCTAGTCTTGTTTGATAACATACTTTAACTGTTCTAGTTTGATAACATACTTTAACTTGTCTCGTTTGATAAGGTACCTTCATTTGTCTAGTTGATAACATACATTAACTGTTCTAGTTTGATAACATACTTTAACTTGTCTCGTTTGATAACGTACCTTCATTTGTCTAGTTTGATGTAAAGGGGCTCTCGTCGTTGACTACCTTAGGTTGGGGTGTGGTGCTCCCAGTAGTATCTTTAATTATTACAGAAGACTCACCCTGGCTCGTTTTTGTTAGAAATTGAAGTAGTGATAGAGATGCAAAGCTCCGAGCCCCCAGTCAGCGATGCCGACAGTTAATCTACTGAATACAAAAAAGGTGAAATTCAAATAAACAACTAATTTAATGACATTCAATTACAGATAATTGTCCCTCAATTGAAATTCAATATCCAAAACCCTATCACTCGTCTTTCACTCGACCAAGTGACGGCCTATTTCATCATCTGGCTTAGTATGATAGATTTTCCTCCTGTCCTGTGTTTCTACTCATCCCATGATCTGTAGTATTTCTTGACTGGTACCCAGTACGCCTTCAATCCAACAACCACGTCTTTCACCCTTCACTTCCTCCACTTCCGTTCTCTCCTTTTCTTGTCTCCCAGAGATTCGGGACCAACTGTACCAGGGTATTTTCCTTCTCTGTCTCCTACAGTTGCTCCGGTCCCTAAAAGCTTCATTTCCGAAGCTCCTTTGTAATTCCCAGAATAATAATGTTTCCCGCCAATTTCAAATGACGTCGGAGTAACTTAGAACTTCCTTGTGTAATTCCCGCAAGATGGTTTAGCGACTACTGACGTTTAGTTTCAAGACAATAGATTTAAACTTGCGATTCCAATGGTGGCCACGTCTTGCTCAATTCCTAGTGGATGTCAATTCACCCGTGGTCTACATAATTAGCAGACATTGCCCCCTCCCAGGCAGTCTGTCAAGGGTGGATTTACGACCCTCACTTGATGTTCTTTTGAGTCAACAGCGGCAATTCCTGCCACTTACCTGTGAATCTCACTCGGCAGAATAAAGCGCCAGGAACAAGTTCCTATGACCATGTTATATACAACTGGCTTCTCTCCGTCTTTTTGATGTCGTCGTACACTCACAACATTTCTGAAGCGACTAATTAGCCTCAGGGTCTAGCATATACATGTTGCAATCTGGCTATTGTTCCTTACTTATAACGTGACGTTTGATAACGTACTTTGACTGGTCTGGTCTAGCGTGAAAACATACCTTA
Organism: Sinohyriopsis cumingii; assembly: GCA_028554795.2. Lineage (NCBI taxonomy): Eukaryota > Metazoa > Mollusca > Bivalvia > Unionida > Unionidae > Sinohyriopsis > Sinohyriopsis cumingii. Next base: position 42,117,909 of record CM068838.1, read on the forward strand.
CCTCAGGGGTCGGCTACCTATTCTACACAGCGTGCCACTTTTTTCCAGATTAATTACAAAATGAACGAGCGCGTGACATTTGTAAGAAAATAACGCTTAAATCAAGATTTTTGGCTTCCCTTCATATGCCACACAAAACCTCGTGACGTTCCATCTTGTGGCACGCGTGCCGTAGGTTTCAATTTTTTCCGACCCCTGACTTAACTAGTCTAGTTTCATAACACACTGCAACTATAATAACTTGATAACGTACTTTAACTTGTGTAGTCTGATATTATACTTTGATATGGTCTAGTTTAAATGAGTATAATCCCCAAACATGCACACTAATTTTTGAGGTGAGACAGGTGTGCTTACCAACAGGTGGGGCTGTCCGACCATGTAGGCAGACTTGGAGGACGCCTAGGGTGGCAGTCTATAATATGCCATAATTAGACGGAAGTGATTTTTTTTTCTCGGGGTAGGAGGATAAGTGATAGTTGGCATTGGGAGACGAAAACGCTTGCATATTTTGCTCTGCAACGCACACACTAATTCAGTGAGGCAGATGTACTCCCCTAACATACACACTAATTAATGAGGTGCGGAGATGTACTCCCCAACATAAACTCTAATTAATGAAGTATGACAGTTGTATTCCTACATAAACACATTAATTAATGAGACGCGAGAGATGTACTTCCCAACATACACACTAATTAATGAGGTGGGACAGGTGTCATCTATAAACATGCACACTCATTAATTAGTGAGACAGATGTATTCCTCAAACACGCACAGTAATTAAGGAGGTGCGATAGATAGATGTGTTGTTTCTAAAGCCACTTCTGTAGGCCTATACATATAGCGGTGATTTTGATTACTTTTTGGGAAAGGAATCGTTCATTGGGGCGTTTTAAGAACCATGAACATATCATGGGTGTGAACAATGAGGAAAATATATGCGGTACTTTTCAGATATAAGGTGGGGGAAGTGTGTTAAAGGCAGGTAAATGTGAGCAATAATTTCCGTCAATGCATCGTAATTTCCAGATGAAAACTCATCTTTTGGGCCCGAGAATCATGTTATCGGATTTTGAAGGTAACGTGGATCCTTTACTTTGAGAGACATTTCCATATGCAATCTAAGAACATTTCTGTATTTGGCACCTTTTCCCTTATTTTCGTACTAGATTTTGTCAACGTCAACCTCCAGAACAAGAAACGTATGTATATTGCTATAGCAATTACGCAAGTTCAGGTGGGCGGAGCATAATGTGTAGGAACGTTTTATTCAGAATTAAAGAACAACACTAGCTGAGATTGGTGCATTATGTAAGAATTGTACTTTCTGTTAGGCTTAAAATAAAGTTGTGCCTCTTTGCAACATGTGAGATTATGTTAATTCATATCTAGATCATATTCTGTATTTTTATGACTTTTTTTTAAATGTGGTACACATGGCTGAAGCTGTCTGTTGTGACTAGATAACTCTTACCCCTATCTAGTTCCAGTAGAGTTATCTCTCTTAAATGCACTGGAGTACCTGGTTTTGTCCTTGTCAAATTGACAATCTAGCATTGTTCTCTATGACAGCGTGTGATATGCATGCTGAGGTCGAATAAAAATTATATTTATTTTACAAAACTTTAGCACTGCAGTATATGGAAAAACAATTGGTACCGTGATACCTTTGATAGAATGGATATATAATTCTGCTGTGAGAGTGCGTAGTAGGGACGGAATGGTTCCATAATCTGTCAGGCGCGACAAGACAGTTTTGTAAACCATTAGCCTCGACCCTAGGTTATGAAGAATCGTTGCACAATCCTGTACTAGTCTCGGTACTTACGATGACAGAAGCACGATATAGTGCAGAAACGTTCTCCATGGTAGTAATAATACAATCCAATTCAGAAATTTCGACAGTGTGATTGATAAATATGTCTGAGGAAAAACATTTTAGCAGTTAAGTTTGCCGATGTTCAAACATGCGGCCAAGGAATATATATATATATATATATATATATATATATATATATATATATATATATATATATATATATATATATATATAATGTTACTGTCAGACCTTCCTGCTTGCAATGGGTTGTAATAGCTGTCCTTGCTATATCTATATTCTTTCTCGATTTTACATTGGACAGCAGAATTCATCTTATTTTATTTATTACGACTGGTTCCGATACATCTCCCTTTGACTGGTTCTGATAATTATAGTCTCAATATGTCTGTACGAAGTATTTTTCTATATCTATCTCTCTTCGTCATTCGGAAGCATACTTTACTCTTTTGGTGATTTGATGTGCCCTTTTTGTGTTACCAGACGTTGAAAATAAAACTAAATATATCTAAGAAAGTATACGAATAAGAAAACCCAACGGTAAATATTTTCTAAATCATACTTGGTACCCTGGTGTCATTGAATTATGTCAACATAGGAATTACAATATTGGCATAAGAAATGTTTGTCCATCGGTCTCAATCATGGCCACAGCTTGAATTATGTGTTGTTTAGCGTTGTGTACGGAGATGACTAGTGAGATCAATCTGGGCACGCAAGTCTCTCCCGCATGTGGAGAACACAAGGGTTTGTGTAAAAGTAGAAGTGTTGCCAGCTCTGGCATTAAGTTTGATATGTTTTCTCTGCGCCTTCGTAATTTTCTGCTATTCTGCTGTGCGGCTGCCAGATGTGATCTTGCTAAGCCAGGAGAGACGGTCTTGCGGAAGGGTCTCCGATTAGGCACTGTTGATGTATAGGTTTTTAAAGGACATCTTCAGTGTGTACTTGAAACACTTCATTTGCCCTCCAAAAGTGTGCTTTCCGTCCCAGAGTTCGCCATAGAACAGTTGTTCTGGAATGCGTTCCTCGGGCATTTGAACGATATGTCTTGCCCATCTAACTTGGGCTCTCCGAAGCAACGTTATGACAGATGGGATACCGTTCCTAGCGAGAACCTTATCCGCATAGCTCATGTGGAATTGACTGAGTTGTCGGGAATTTCTTTTACAGGAGGGTGGTACGCACTGTAACATGGTAAACCATCAACTTGCTGATATTTCCTCTCCGTCCCACACATTTCCACGAAGTCTCCTGAAAGCTGGGCTGACTTTGGCAATTCTGCTGTTGACCTCAGTGCTAATGTTGACAGGTCTTGAGAGGTTGTTGCCGAGATACGTGAAAGTGTCGACAGCCTGGACTTCGTGACCATTCACTGTGATACTCAATACACAATATATTTTCCCAGGACCGGTTGGTACAGTCTTTTTGGTGCTGATTGTGGGACCGTATTTTTCGCGTGCCCGAGCAAATCTGTCCATGCTGGTATGCATGTCTTTTTCCGAGCTGGCATTGAGGACGCAGTCGTCAGCAAAAAGAAAATTACTAATAACTATTTCTTGCACCTTCGTGACTGCCTGCAGTCGCCTGGGGTTGAACAACCTACCGCCAGTCTGGTATGTGACATGGATGCCCTCAACACTGTTTTGGAACGTATCTGTGAGCATGGCAATGAACATCATCCTGAAGAGTGTCGATGAGAAAACTCAGCCTCGTTTGACACCATATTTCACTGGGAAGTCATCTGAGGGTACACCATCATCCATTACGTGGGCCATCGTGCCATCATGGAACTAGAGAATGACAGTAATGGACTTATTAAGGCAGCCGAATTTCACCATGATCTTCCAAAGTCCATCTCTGCTGACTATCCAACGCCCTGGTCAGGCCAAAAAAGGTTGGTCCAGTGATTTCTCCTGGAGTTGTCGTGCAGCGAATTTCATGTCGACTGCCCCACGGCCTGCACGGAAACCAAACTGGTTTTCTGGACGAAGACCCTGCTCACGATGGTGAATGAGGTAGTTGAGTAGGACACCAAAATGTGTCTTGCCAGCGATTGACAGGAGGAGATTCGTTTGTGGTTGTCACAGCACTGAGGGTTGCTATTTCGCTTGTAGAGGTGGAGTATGTATGCGTCTTTCCCGTGAGATCACTCCTTCATTCCATATCGGTTGGAAGAGGGCTGTGAGCTTTTTCAGCAGTACAGGTACCCAACTTGAATACCTTGGCAGGTATGGCGTCTGATCCTGGGGCTTTTCCACAGGACAACTGACTGATGTCTTCCTTAACCTCTTGCGCAATCGGTCGAGTTTCTAGTTCAGCGTTAGTTTCCATTTGAGGCTGATGGATGGTTCAGGACATCACTGACGTATTCGGCCGATCGTTCCAGGATCATAGCCTTTTCAGTCCGCAGATTTTTCCTATCATCACCGAAGACAGGAGAGGACCCAGAGGACTGTGGACCAAATACAGCTTTCAGGGCGTAGAAGAAGTGGTTTGAATCGTTTCTGGCCGTATAGGCCCGAATCTTGTCTGCTTTACTACTGAACCAGGAGTCCTGCATCTTGCGAAGGTTCTCCTGAACTGTCCTGCACATTCTTATAAAGACTGCATCTTGGAAGCTGATGAAGGGCTCTGTATATGCGGTGTTTTTCTACAGACAGTGTCTCTTTTTTTGATCGCAGTAAGAAACCGGGTTTGAATATTTAAAAATAAAAAATTTCAAGTCAAATCTGGTCGTTGACTTCGACCCAGGCGATCTTTCAATACATGACTCTTGCAGAGGAAGCTCGAGTGCTGGAAATCACAGAAGCCATTGAGACCAGGGGTGGGCATCTGTATAGGCAGATGGAATTACTGCGTGTGTAGACTCCCCAAAGTAATAACTTTATGGGCAGCTGGAAGACTGCGCGTACAGGCTTTCCAAAATAATACTTCTAATAGTAGCTGCAGTGACTGCATCTGTGATCTCCTCAAAGTAATACCCCTATGAGGAGCTGAAAGACTGACAATGCATGCTTCCCAAAATGAGACTTCTATCGGCAGCCGGAACTACTACATGTGTTGGCACCCCAAAGTAATCTCCTAATCAAGGACTATGCTTGAAAACCCGTAGAAAGACATAGCTATCTTTGGAACATTTTGAACTGATAAAATTCTTTCATCAAATTCCACGACCATATTTTGCTTTGCTCACTGCTAAGTTTACTTAATTTTGCCACAATCCAAAACAGTGACCTGTGTATGTTCACACAATCATCAATGTCACATTAAACTGTCGTTCTAAATTATTTGAATTTTTTTAAGTATAACATTTTATTTCTTTTGAAGCAAACCTTTATTTCTTCATATATTTGTGTGATGCTTCAGCGGTAAACTGATTAACATGACATGGATAGAGCTGTACTAACTTGTCTTTTAGTTTTGTCTTTACATTTAAATCTGAAACCCTCAACGTTAGTCAATTGATTCAGTGCTAAATCCAGTTCTTATTTTATAAGCTGGATTCCTTACTATTTTTCACAGGTCTACAAATGGACTACTGTATAGATATCTGTATCTAATGTCTATTATTTAGATTTTAATCAAATAAGATACTGGTTTTTATTATATATATATATATATATATATATATATATATATATATATATATATATATATATATATATATATATATATATATTACGTTGAGTAAGTGTTTTTCCACGTTTATACGTAATTATTTCTGAATTACTTTCTCCTTCATTTAAATTTCTCTGATCTGATGTATTTTAATTTGAATGATTTTACACGCTTTTTACCTCATTTTGAATTTCTCCCCCCACCCCCACCCCCATCCTGAATCTGCTTGCCTTGGTTACATTTATAACATTTTACAGCTTTAACCATAATGCCCACGAAGTCATTGAAAACAACCACAACTATCCAAAGAACAGAAACTAATGAAAGATTAGTGGGTTTCTGTGAAACTAACAAAGTAATTAGGCTCTGAATTTCGAAAAGGACACATGAAAGAAGGGAATAAAAAGCAATGGCGTGAAAAGAAATGAACGTAGTCAAGAAGTACAACCAAAGAACTCATTTACTTTAGGAACTTATACCACGACGCTAATAAGACTTTGTCAGATGTAGAACCAAAAGTAAACGTTTGTGAAATAACATAATTAAAATGTACCGTGATTCCTATTTCGTGAATAGATACAGTATAGGGCATACTATGATGCTATAATTTTAATACTGTTTGGTGCTTTTTCTGATCATCCTTTCTACTCATTTTTGTCTCTATTTCGATGTAAATTGATTTTGTTTTTGAAGAGCATGGGAATTTTTAACCCCTATGCACACATGCGCATACAAGCTTTTATTCATTTTGATCTTTTGTTTGTTTAGATTTTGACAATGATAGATAGGTCTCTTTTGCTTGAGAGGTATGGGTAGCACTATAAAAGGCCATCTAGCAAACTTCTTGGACTCTGCATCAATAACTCTAACTGCATTGATCTCTTGCTCCGTTTAAGCCCCAAGATCGCATCGTCGTCTTTGTTGTTTTATTTACTGTAGCTGCTGCGGATCATTTCGAATGTATGGAACGTATAATTACTTTCCTCTAAGACTTGATTATAGTAGTTTGATAGAACTATCTCATCTCTCCGTTTGGTCAGGATGCGGTTGCAGAATACAGTCTCTCCGTTTGGTCAGGATCCGATTGAAGCAGACGTACAGTCTGTTGATTGGTATAGATTTCAGGTCTAGCTGACGCTTGTCTCATCCTTGTTGTTGTATAAAAAAATATAAAAAAAAACAAATTCTTTCTCTTTCTGTCTTCGTATAAAAGTATCGTTTTTGTGGCTTTTTTTAAAACCATCGTATCAGATGGGGATCGTACGTAATTCTTGTTATGACAAGGCTCATGTATGATATATCTGTCAAGAGAAAGAACAGTGGGTGTTACAGTGTTCAAAATTGTCCCGTTCACACTGCGTACTTGTAAGATGGTGTTTTGGTTAGGAAATATTTGTGCTGGTCAGTAAGTGTCGGTTATGGTCAGTCCATGTTGCATTCATTAGCAGGTGTTTGTTAAATATGTTTAATATTAACATTTCCCCTTTTGCTCATTCGATCACATAATGTTAAATATATTGACATTTGTAACATTACCTTTCCCCTTGTACACATACAGTTCCATACCTTAAACCCAGGAACAATTGTAGCATTAAATTTCTCTTTGTGTGCGTGCAGTCCCACATCTCGTTCCCCTATGCTACTAATGTTAATAACTTAATTTGATTGTGGGTTGTGTTTATTTTCATTTTGATGATATAGTTTGATGGGTTTCATTCCTTTATTTTCTAAGTGTTCTGAGAGGTTTTTCTTCTTCAGTTTTTTTAAAGTTACGTTCCTCATCACACCCACTTCAGGGCATAGTTTTCAATTTTGTTAGTTTCCTTGCCTTTCATCTTTTCACATCTTTATCTCCATTTACCTTATGCTCCAACAGCAACTCTGTACCTGCTGTCGGTGGGCACGGCCTGCCATCATCAATGCTTTTTACCTGGGAGGCAGAGACTGAGTTTAAAATTATTACTGACCAAACATTAATGGTTCTCCCCACTAAGGTATGGGCTATGTGTGCATCAGTCTTGTCTGCATCGCATCCTTTATATCCGGGGACATATCTGATACAATTAAATTGTTTTGAATTTTATATTCATTTCCTAGACACACAAAAAACCGTGTGTAAGTGCATTTGTTTCTGTATGGTGTTTGCTGTAACTTCCTTTCATGAGATGCGCTTTTGTGTAAAAAGTTTCCAAATTATATCCCCTTTTTGCTAAATTTTTAATTAAAGACCTCGTTCTAACTTGGCATTCGTTTCGTTTTAATGCATATTCAGTACAATCGGAACATAATCAGGATATTTCCGTCAAGACGGAATAGGCAGAGGATAGCCCAATTATAATGCAGTAATAAGAATTATCGCCCTTACGGCAACTGTCCAAGTTTTACAAAAATCAGCATTCGCAACTTCAGTGTCAATGATTAAGCTGGAATGTCGATATCAGTCATTCGGACGATTTGGGCTATTTACAAAGCAAAATATTAATAGAGATTGTACGAGTGAACGTTTGGTCTGTGGGTCCTACAGTCACTCCAATCAGAGATAGCCAAAATTATTAGGATTAGACTGAGTTTCTTCTTTTGCGGTGAAATAGTAAGCGAACAAAATGTATAATTTTATAGGCAAATTACTGTGCCTACATGCATACCCGGTATCGTGAGTTTGAGTCTCAGGCTCGGCTAACGTTGGTACGTGAGAAAGCCTGCCAGTAGCTTCTCGTGGGTCGGTGGTTCTTCGCGGGGTTTTCCAAGGTTCTTCCATCACCAATTATACTGGCCGCCATTTACAGCCTATCTTGTGCTGAAAAATGGCGTTGAACCCTACAACAACAAATAAATATTTTGTATATTTTGTTTCGCAGAAATAGCCGAGAAATTCCGAATGAGAAACGGAAGTCGACACGCACTATTGTTTCCGTGACCTAGATACGAGATACCTTACCAATTCGAAACTTCTAGACGTGAGAAAAGGTTTAGGTGAGGCATTATTTGCGCAACAACTGAGACAAACTGCTAAATCAGTCTATCATTTGAAGATGTTGGGACGCTCACACTTCAGAGATCTGAGTGAAGATCCCTTCTTCGCGTAAGTTGGTCTTGACAGTTAAAATTTAAACAAAATGGTGGCATTTTGCTGGAATGACCCATCTATGTTGTAAATAGGCTGTTGGTAAATGCACAATTAAGTAAAGGTGGGTGGGGATGGTACTTTGATTAAAAAACACAGTCATGTCCCATCTCTTTCCACTAAGTGTTCTGCATGACTTCTCAACGAGTATGTCATAGAATAACTTTCCATCCACCGATTTTGATGCAGTGTACACAGTATGTAGTCTGTATGTAGTGAAACGAAATTTCACATTTATGAATAAATAATCCATTTAGTGACAACGAGAGGTGATTTTTTATATAAAAAAATTTGTATTACTTTCGATATATAATGCTTGGAAATGAAAGATTTTTGTTAATCGGGAAGTTACTTACTTTTAACAAAATGGTAGGAAGGTCTGTATCGGCCACAAGCAGCATTGTATGATGAAGACAATGACACAGTTATACATGATGTATTTTGAAAATACTGATCCAGTTTTTAGTCCCTAACATGATAATTTAGTCCTACAATGTAAAACACCTCACTTGAGATTTATGTTATTAGTGCGACATTTAGTCCTACATGTAAGACCTTGATGCTGATATTTATATTTTGGGCATCAGTGCTGTGTAGTGTATTTTGATGTCAACTAACATCGTAACGAAATACAAATTTTCAGGAATATCTCACACAACTGGCAATTAAAATATTGTCGCTCTTCTACAAAGTAAAGTCATAATGTTTTACTCAGACTTACTCTGATGTCTTTTCTCTAATAAATTCAGATTCTCACAAAAGAATCAGTTGACTGGAAAGCAATGAAAGCTGGGAATGCCGAAATCAGGTTAGGTTGAAATATTATTCTTTAACGAAACAAATAAAAATATATTATGCCTATTGGAACTAAAGCAATGTTTCGTTTCGTTCAAGAAACATATTTGCCACATGAACCTACTTAAACATACTTCTGCATACCTCAACTACTGTCAGATTGGAATGAATTCAAATGTATGTTGACGGAACATGAAAATGCTTTCATTTGCTAATGTCATATTTTCATTCCACCAGGATAAAGACAGCACAGTAAGTATAGTGATTACACATCAATTAGTGGAAGAGTGTCGATATATGCTGCCAAAAGTGAGATATTCCTGAAATTTTGACTATTCCTTCCGATGCCAATGACATTGGAACATGCTATACAAGGCAGTTATTTGGATAGTAAGACATAGCACTAAAACAAAACTGATGTGGTATGTCATACATTGTAGGACTAGTGTGATGTCTTACTGCCTAAATAACAGCTTTATTTAGTGGCCCACCTTTTAACTTGAATATAATTAAATGAACTCAGATATACTTGAACATACCATTGAAAGCTTATGATATAAGCTATGCACAGTTAGACAAGTTAACAAAGATGTTTTGTTTCACTAATTAAGCAATACAGATTAAGGTGTTTAACTTGGTATATCTAAATATTACCATACTTGCTCATCACATATGCTGATTTTATGATACTGTTAATAAATTTAGACTTCTAGAGTGTCTCTTTTTGTAGTGTCTGCAATCAGAATTTTACTAATGAATTGAAAGATTGCAGAGTTTTTTAAAAAGGGTTCTTGTTATTCCAACCGGCTCTGACTCGACACGTGTGTAAAAGCAATTGTCAATATCCTAAAAGTAAAAAAGAAAATGGTTTCAGACAATACCCATTTTTCTAAATCCATTTTAACTCATTAACCTCCGGCACTGCATTTACCTGGCCGAGCTCTGCAGCATCAAGGTCATGTATGATACACTAAAGTGGGTAGTATTCTAGAAAGGTAGACAGACATAGCTCTACAATGATACCAAATAATCGGGAAGTTTTAGTTGCACTTCAGAATACAGATGGAAAAACCTAAATTTTTGGACCCAATTTTTTTTTCCATCCAAAATTCACCTGTGGTCTAAATCCTATTTTTTGTCTGGATTTTAGACTTTTTGGCTTCAGAACTAAGGCAGGCCAGTCTGAGTGCACACAGATGAACCTTTGCAAAAATTTGGATAAGATGGGCATTTTGTATAAAGAGTGGTCTTGATATGAAAATGATGGGTCCATTAAGCAAAATAAAAAATAAGAACTCCCAACTTTTATCCTTCTGCTCGTGCACGAGCGAAATAGCCAATGGAAAGCAATGTTTCTATCACAACTAGACATTATGGTAATGGGAAATCACTTGGAACTTGATGTATTAGGATGTATTCAGAAATAGCCAACATAATGTTTTTCCTACATGCATTTCAGGTGAAGACAACAAAAACCTGAAAAGAGCACTGACATTTTATAGGTTTTGCATGATAAACATCTAAATTTAATTTACATAACAATCAAATTTAATAACCAAAGATGCTGATTAAATGAAATAAAAATAATTTCCCACATATTGTGCATATAACAAATGGGTATGTTAGAGAAAAAAAAATAAAAGGAAAGTACACTTAATTCTTCATTCCATATTTCCTTTGAATTTTCATTTCTTATTCATCATGGCATCAGATTTTTTATTACAAATTTATCTTTCATTCAGTTTTGAAGATCTGTTTGTATTGTATAATAGACTAATACTATGTTGAAAAATGATAATCTGCAGGTGGGACTGCATAATGCCCAAATATGGCCATTTTGGTATTATATTTTTAGATCCTGACAAAAAATGATTACATCTTTACCGATGTAACTTTGCATATTTTCACTTGTTTTTAAATCTAAACCTTGAAATCAGTTGGTAACATTGTCACTGCAAGAGGGATATAACATACAACAATTACAAAAGATCCAAATAGTCCTTTTTGGATGATCATTTACCACTGCTGAACCGTGTTGTTTTAGCAATCTAATTGTGAACTAGAGCAGGTCATGTTAGCTTGATTCTCTCTGATTATCAGAATCACTTTAGTTGTTGTTGTTGTAGTGCTTTACACCATTTTTCAGCACACGATAGGCTATACATGGCAGCCACTAATAATGGTGGAGAAAGAACCTGAGAAAACGCCCTGAAAAGAACCACCGACCCACGAGAAGCTACTGACAAGCTTTCTCACATATCCATATTGGCCGAATCTGAGACTCGAACCCACACAGACAGGCGAGATGGCAGTTATCCATAACAGAGAGCTCTTTAGTCCACTCAGCCACTCGGGGGCCCCGAAATCACTTCAGTAATTGACGCTTTAAATTGATGCTCTTAAGCTAGCATTTTGCTAGTTTCAAAGGTGAAATTGATAGCTGAGAAAACATGAAGTTTTGGTTTAGTGATATTTAAGTGTGATTAAGTTTTGATTTCAGCATATAAAATATGCAGGTTGACATTGAAAATAGCATGGTTTTCTCCAGTTGAACTATAAGTATGCTGCTGGGTACCCTGTATATATTATTTCTACATTATATATTACTCCTGTGTTACATAATTTTGCTTTTGTCATTCTCAGAGGAAATGAATTCTCATATTATAGATTCATCAAGTGATACATAATATTATATTTTGAACTTATTTTGAATTGAGTTCTGTTACAAATAAAAATAATAATAGATACAAAAGAAAATATATAAATGAACTTCCATTTTTGTGTCCTGTTGCATCGGGTATTTTGTTTAGGTAACTTCTGCAATTTCTGCATAATACAAATGTGTCTCAAATATGTGTTGGTACAGTCGTGTACATAAAAGTTGCACATTTTGTTCAGAGGAAATGTCTTCACAAGAAAGAAACCACGTGGATTGGATTGACCAAGAAGTTTTGAATGGAGAAAAAAAAAGATAGGTGCATTGGCAACTTATTGGTCAATCTTTGTTTTATAATTGGGTGCTGTTGTAAATGCCAGGTTTTGTGTACAGTTAAATGTGTTGGAGAAAAATTATACAGTTAAATGTGTTGGAGAAAAATTACCTCACTGAAAGTGAAAACTACATTATCAAGTTCTTATCAGTCTTGGTTTTCTCTTAATGCAGTTCTGTTATAAAGTCAATGATTTAAAATATACACAGGATGCATGGAGAAGAGTTATTATTGGCATTGTGTCAGAAATAGCTAATAACGACCATACAGGTTTCATCAAGAGTTATTGTTTACATTGTGTCCTGTTAGACTTAATTAAAATTTACTATATGGGTTTCATGGAGAAGAATTGCTATTGGCAATGTGCCCAGTCAGAATAAGTTTAAATCTACTATACAGGTTTCATGGAGATGAGTTATTATGGACATTGTTTTACATTCACCAGAATTCTACTTTCATTAGACAGTTAAACAGATCATTGTCTTACTGTCTGGCTGGCTGGGTGGTTGAAGGTGCTTACCTGTGTCCACATAGGTTCGAGTCTCAGCTTGGATAATGTAGGCATGGGTTGGTGGTTCTTCCTCCACCAAATATACAGGCTATCATCTGCAGTCTGTCATGTGCTGAAAATTGGCATTAAACCCACAGACTATTTTTAAAAAATCCTAAGCATTTTAACTGTAATTATGTCTTCTGTTCTATTCACATGCATAAAAATGCTGATATTTCAAGAAGGGGACACCAAGTGTTTGTGACGATATATTTTATTAATTTTGTTTAATGTGTTTTTATCCTGTGCAAATTTGTGTTTCAAATATTTTTTTCTTCTCATTATTATGCAGAGCCCACAGGGATCATATGAGACGAATGGATGAGATGTTCTCAAATCCTTTTGGAGACTTTGGATTTGGAGCTGGACCAGCAAGAATTACATATGGCAGAGACAATGACCGTCCACGTAGAGAGAGGAGAAATGATGAGTTAACTCCCTTTGGAATGTTTGACATGTTTGGAAGCATGAGACAAATGATGCAGAGTATGGAAAGCAATTTTGTAAGTTGCCTCGCAGAAACAGGAGTTGTCTTTTTACACTTTTGTTTTTGGTACTCTCCTTCGTTTATCTTGCTATTCACGGATATTACTGTATATTTTGTAACACTTGTTATTTTTGTTTATTTGCTTATATATTGTTTCATTTTGTAGGAGAGAATGAGGAATGATCCTAATGCTCACTGTTACACGCAGTCTTCATTCATGTCATATTCCAACACGGAGCAAGGAAAGCCTCCAAAAATATTCCAGGCCATGGCATCAACAAGATCAGCACCTGGAGGGGTAAGTCTTACCTGTACCACATAGATGATTATAAACTGGAAAGTTTTGTATGGATTGCCAACTGCTTTTCCCTGATGTTTCCAGAGTCTGATGACAAATCTGCCACCAGTTTCCAGATTATTATAGCATTTGATTTAAGAGAGTTAAGTTTTGAAAAATTAACTACAGAATGAAGTGTTCATTACATTTTGTTTACCTGCCAAATATTTTGCTTTTTGTGTAATAATGTTGTTGTTTTCGCTGAATGTTTTTGGCTTGTGTACATTTGGATTGCATTTGTTTGGTACATGAAGAAAAAAAGCAACCAATAAGATGTATTTGATTTTATTATCATCTTTTCATCCCACACATCATATAAATTTAAGAATTATTCAAAAAAAAAGAAGGCTTCTGCAAAGTACACTTATCCATTGTAGATCTGCAGGCACTTTTCAGATACTATCACTATGTCCTACGGCTCCGGTGGCCTGGTGGTTAGAGTGTCTGCCTCAGATGCGAGAGGTCACGGGTTCAATCCCTGGCTGAGTCATACCAAAGACTTACAAAAATGGTACTAGCAGCTGCCTTGCTTGGTGCTCAGCATTAAGAGGTTAGTGTTAGGACTAGTCAGCCTGGTGTCAGGATAATGTGACTGGGTGGGACATCATGCTACATGTCTGTGACATGATGCCCCAGTGCTAGGCATCGCTATAAACTGCCACACTTCAGACATCGTAACGATATGACTGAAAAATTATTAAAGCTATGCTAAAAATCCAAATCACACACACATCACCATGTTCTATTTATAACACTTGATATGATAGATTTCCAAGATAACTGATTTCTTAAAGCTTGATGTCTTGCAGGATCATTATAATAATGAGGCAAGAATTGGTTAGAGCACCAGTCAAGGGTAAATAATAGGACAGAATAGTTAAAGGACCAGTCAAGACTGTAAATAATAGCACAAAATGTTATGTAATATAGGCTTTAGCGATGTGACTTGTGAATCATAAATGGCTGAAAAATGTTGGAGGTAAGGGTTCTTTTAAAAATTTTGAACATGTCAGATCAGGCAAAGAACAAATCAGTATTCTACTTTGAAATTTAGAAAAAAACGAGTGATGTGACACATCACTATGCTGATTGCAGGATTCATGGAGTTGACTTTGCTATCACTCAGTGGAAATTGAAACGTGCAGATAAGTTGAAATGTGTGTGTTGTATCAAGTTAGTCCGAGTTTCCTCTGACCCTTGTCACCCCATTTTTGATACTTGGATATTTATGTTGGGGTGTATGGTCAGAGTCCATTCCCTATCAGAAATTTGGAATTCACCGACACCAGTTACTAGCTGGCCCAGCAAACTTGAACAACCTTTCTTGAAAATATACGTGCTTGTAATCGATTAGAATATGAGAGGAAAGTACGTCGTTGCTGAAATTTGACCTGGATCTCGCCATATGCATTCCTAGTCATTTGACTACACAACTCTTGCAGCCTACATATCAATGACATCAGAGGTCGTGCAATGGACTCTGACCCTACACCCCAACATAGGTGTCCATATATCCAAAATGGGGTGGCAGGGGTCAGAGGAAACTCGGACTAGTGTCAAGTGTATAAAATAAAATGTGCTTTGTGTTTGCATTCTGTTACTGTCCACATGGAGTTTACCCATTTGTGATAAGAACTTGGACCAGCTGCAGATCCAGGTTAGTACAAAAATATGTTTAAAGATATTTACATTTATATATGTACATTTATCATTTAGTTTATTGTAATTGTGACATTATGCTTTTTTGCCTCAGCAATTATATTTGTACCTCTTGGGTTTGGCAGGTATGCATTATGATGTCACTTTTTTATATACAGCCTGCTGTATGGTGTCTGTCCTTTTGTCCATTCATTGCTCTGTTACCAGTTTCATTTCACACAACTAAAGTTGTCAACCATTTACAGTTACCAGACCTTACACTTTGGGTAAGCGAAAAGCCTCTCAGTTTCAAACTCAAAATCTCTGCGGTCATAATCACATACTGAAAGAAGAAAAAGGGTTACTGTACAAAAGCTCTAGTTATACACCATCTGTGCTTATCACACTTTGTGTTAGGTTTCACATGGGTTAAGGAAGAACCCTATTGATTTCAGAGTCAGAAGGTCAAAGATTAAGGTTACTGATTGAAAACAAATTCTGTATAGTGACATTAGCTCTAAATCACATACCTCAGCCAAACTTTGTGCATGTTTTGCATTTGATGTAGGGAAGAAGACTATCGCTTTGGGGGCTTTAAGACCAAATAGTCAAGGTTACTGTAACTGAAAGAAGAATAATGGTTTCTGCAGAATAACATTTGATCTCAGAGACCATGATCAAAATTTATGGATGGCTTTTACTTAAGTTAATGAAGAAACTTATTAAATTTGGGGCCAAAAGTTCTGGTCTTTCTCAGTGTAAACATCATGGGATACAACTCGGGTAAATAACTGCAGTAATCATCATCAGTATAAAATCTTGGAAAATCTGTAGCAATTACAACTTAATGTAAATCAGCCATGTGAGCTTCCTGTTGTGGAAAACCAATATGGTTTGAATAATTGTCACATTGCGTACATTTTCTCATGAGATGTATTATTCTTTGTGTATCTGTTCGATAATTGGAGTCTGTGATCTTCAGTTATTTGCAGATTTGATACATTTGTAAGTTCTCATTCAGCAGTATTTTTTAAATACAATTCATGATAGGCTATGTTTTCCATATTCTTCTGTTTTCTAACTCTTATTTTCCTATTAAGCAAGAAGTATTAGAAGAAAATGGAAATTAATCTTTACATTTTTGAGTGAATTTGGATTGCTTGAACATATTTGTAAAACCATTTGTTTAAAATTAAAGTTTAATACTCCAACTTTACACCCATAAAAGTCATGCAGGTTTTTTTATTATAACTGATTCCTTTAAAGTCATGGAGGATTTTTAATTGTGACTGATTTTTTAAAAGTCATGTTGACTTCTCAGTTGTGATTAAAGTCATGCTGGCTTTTTAGCTGTGACTGATTCCTTCAAAGACATATGGCTTCTCAATTGTGACCAATTCCTTCAAACTCGTGCAGGTTTTTCAATTTTACTAATTCTTTCAGAGTCATGCAGGCTACTCAGTTGTGACTTGTTCATTCAAAGTCATGCACCCTTTTCAGTTGTGACTAATTCCTTAAAAGTCATGCAAGCTTTTCAATTTTCAATTCGTTACATTGGCTGAGGACTTTTCCATAATAACTGACCTTGGTCATACTTTAAAAAATGGGAGAAAAACTCCTTTGATAAAAAAAGCAAAATTTTCAAAGGTTTGGGCACTTACATTGAAAAAACTTGTACTGGCAAGAGAGCTTATGATATAACAACTCTTGTCCATGTGGTCATTATTACAGTAAATGTTCCTTTTAGATGTTGCTCAGTTTCTTGGACACTGTTGACTGTACAGATCATGTGATGATGAATATTGAAGTATGTATACAGGGAAGATTTGCTAGACCACCAAATCCAATACAAGGTCAGTTTAACCTGCTTATTACCTATTATTGAATATGTCAACCTTTTATTTGGGTCACATTCTTAGATACTGTTGTTTACAAAAGGCAAGTAAGTTGTTTGCAGAGCTCTGGGCTTGGAATTTAATCAGTTGGGGTTTTACTTAAGGAACTGTTGCATTTTATAAATTTGAGTGGTACATATTTTGAACAATGCAAAACACTAACTTGAGTCTTCATCATCATGGTTTTAGTCATACCTTTTTGGGGCACTCATCATCATCATGACTATAACTATGCCTTTTGGAACACTTGTCATCATCATCATGATTATAATCATGCCTTTTGGGACACTCATCATCATCATCATGACTATAATCATGCCTTTTGGGACACATCATCATCATGACTATAATCATGCCTTTTGGGACACTCATCATCATGACTATAATCATGCCTTTTGGGACACTCATTATGATCATGACTATAATCATGCCTTTTGGAACACTTGTCATCGTCATCATGATTATACTCATGCCTTTTGGGACACATCATCATCATGACCAGGGATGGTCCTGGCTTTTAAAAAGCTGTCGCCCCAAAAAATCGCCAACCTCAATATTTTGTCGCCAATTTTCAAAAAGTGTCGCCAGAACAAGTAGTGTACATTTTTTGAAGTGTTAATTTAGTCTATTAATGTAACAGGCAATGAAAATTACAAAAGATGGGTTAGTTAATACTCTAAGTACAATAAGCATTAACAAAATGTTACAAAGTGTTATATGAAGATCCGTTGCGATCTTAGGGCTGCCAACTTGTTGAATGCAGTTTCAAAGTCTAATTTTTCACATCTGTACATTTCTGATGTCAGTTTTTATGAGGTTCATCTTACTGAATCCACGTTCACAGTCTACAGTGCTGACAGGTGACACCAGTAGTCTCTCGGCAGCCCCCCCCCCCCCCCCCATGGCTAGCTTCACAAAGCTTGAAGTGAATTGCTTCCTAAATCCCAAGAATGATCACTGAATGCTGTATAAATTTTCTCGACCAGCAAACTAGGATCTCCATTCCCACGAATGAAACTTACATGAGTCAACACCTGGCAATATTGGACCGTATATATAAGCATAAATTCACACCCAATTTAGGGATTCTTTCACTCCTGTATTTTGAGAAATAAATAATTATTATTAATTATGCAAAACTGGTTTTTTTTTTTTTTTGCGCTATTTCTTGTTGCAGAGTTTAAGTCTCTGCAGCCATAACACATATTGATGGCAAAAGGAAAAGATCAATGAGTAAAATGCTGCACTGGCGACAAATATAATTGTGATTGAGATTTTTTCCATTTGCTTTGTATTTATACGCAATAGTCGGTACTTCAAAGGTTATCAGTTTTCTTTGAAGGTTCAGCAAAACTATTGTATTGGTATATGTAAAAAAAACAAAAAACAACAACAACTGAAGGATTAGCCATTCAATTAATTGTATCTGTTCTATTCACGTCTTCAGAAGTTGGTCAGTTGTAGGTATAGTTCGGTAGCATGATTGACAGTATCACAGCATACAGTACTCAGCCCAGATGTCAGCATAAGCAGATTATGATGTAACAATGCACTCTAAAGATGGGGTTGTCAATACGAACAAAGGATCGTTTGTGTAACAGATTGATTCCAATGCATTGCTCAGTC
The DNA here is from genome assembly GCA_028554795.2 of Sinohyriopsis cumingii. NCBI lineage: Eukaryota > Metazoa > Mollusca > Bivalvia > Unionida > Unionidae > Sinohyriopsis > Sinohyriopsis cumingii. The sequence continues at coordinate 42,136,809 of CM068838.1, forward strand.
AAGTTTATGGCTTCCTTTCATTCTCCCTTTTAATTTATCCAGTCAAAATCCATGATTGTATGTACAAATTAAATAACCAAAAAGTCTGTCGCCAAGAAAATCGCCAGATGGGATATTTTTGTCGCCAATAAGGAAAAAAAATCGCAATTTGCGACATTGGCGAAGCCCAGGACGATCCCTGCATGACTATAATCATGCCTTTTGGGACACTTGTCATCATCATCGTGATTATAATCATGCCTTTTGGGACACTCATCATCATCATCATGACTATAATGATGCCTTTTGGGACACTCATCATCATCATGACTATAATCATGCCTTTTATGGTTGGGGTGGCATGCTCCCAATATTTTATTTAAATTATTATAAACGTCCCACCCAGGCTCGATTTTGGTTGGAAGTTAAATTAGTGAAAGATAGATGTAAAGCTCCAGCAATGCCAATGGTTAAATGATTGAATATACAAAAAAAAGTGAAAGTCAACAAATAATTTAATAACAATTCAATATGCAGAGAAAAAAATGGAAATTTTGATTAAATGAAGACAACTAGTCTGAAATATCCTTGTAGATTGACAACTTACATTTGTGTAGTACACTCCACAATGTGTTAAATAATATACATGTGCATAAAAAATCCATGAATTCGAACATTAGAAAATTCATGTATCTGTCAAATCCCATCAGAAAACATAACTGAAACATACATATAAAAAAACATTAGTCCTCGTTTCATCTTCATCCCATTGTCAACAAACACATTTTACGAAACAATTCACTGTGATATTTATTATCCTAGTAGCACATGGCTGGATATGTTTATATGGTACATGTACTTAAACTGGCCTAAGTTTTGGTACGCTAGAGACAGTTGCCATGATGCCGAGGCTACCAAGGGATGAAGTTATTCAGAGGGAATTGAAAACGTGAACAAATTAAAATGTTTTAACATTCTTGTGAGATGTCCCACCTTCATTTAATTCAGCAGCCAAATATCTATAGTTTAAATTATTGGTACTTTAATTTGGGTTTTAAATTGACATTGGTAGCAATCATAATCAAGAATTTTTTGTTGCAAATAGGAAACTTGAATGGCATAGTAAATCTGTTACAATCACTGAAAAAAGAAACAATGTTTTTATTTAAGTTTGTTGCCAAATTTCTTTTATCAGAGGTCTTTGGCTTGCTTTGATGAAGGTTTGTGTGTTATTGAAGCCGCCACTAAAGACGCTCTGTGAAGTACCAAACAAATGACTGTTATTGCTGCAGCAACATCAAATAATTGTAAAACATTGACAGAGACAAAAAAATCATTTGCTTAGTTTATATACAGAACGATTAATGTTTCAAATGTAATCAGTTTTCTTTGAAGTTTCAGCAAAACTATTGTTTCTGGTACATTTTTCAGTAAGGGAAAAAACTGATAGATTTGTAGTCATTCCCATTCCTGCCGTCAGAGATGGTCAAATGTAGCTAGTGAGGTAGCCTTGACTATTTGGGTTATATTACAGCACCAAATACTAAGGCCACACATCAGCATAAACAGATTATGATATAACAATGCTGTGTTATGGTGGTTTGTCAATATGAACAAATTATTTGTTTATGTAACAATAGATTCCAGAGCAATTTATATATCCAAGTCTGTGACTTTATGTCAAAGTGCCTTTGAATTTCTCGACTGCAAACCCAAGACTGTATATACAGTTTTTAACAGCAAAAGATGCTGTCACCACAAAGATCACCAGATGTTGTTTTTTTCGCCAATAAGAAAAAATAAATTCCAATTTGCAACATTGGCGATCCCTGGCTGGACCAGACATTGTGGAAATCCTTGCATTTGAAGGTCACTAGGTCAAAACTATGAAATGAATTGGTCTGTGCACAATAACATTTCATCTACATCACAGACCTGTACCAAACTTTGTAGATGACTTTTGGTGCTTAGAAATGAAGTGATAGAATATGGGGCATCAAATGGTTGCAGGTGCTGGTCAAGAAAAATAGTTTTTGTGCTAATCTGTCATTTTTTTGCACATACCTTCATCGATGTATGTTGATGATTGATACAGCGGATATGAAAAAGTCCAGTTGGATTAGGGTCAAATGTCATGGATAAAAAACAATGGATTTTAAGAATTTCTTTGACCTCACATTATGGATGGCGTGCATTTAGGGCGGATATAAGAAAGATATGTATAGCTTATTTGATGGAGTCTGAAGGTCAGAGGTCATAGTTATGGGTGGTTTCTGCAGAGTAAATTTAGTTCAAGACTGCAGACATTGGCCAAAGAAGCAGGTCACTGAGACCTGTTAGTAGGTAATCTCAAGGGTTAGTCATGCCCGATTAGTGACTAGGTAAAAGACTGTTAAACATGGGACAGGTGTAAAATGTGTCATTCACAGTATATATGTTAGTATTTTATTAGTATTTATGTATTTGAAATGATTATTGCTTAATTTGTTTATTTCAAAAAGATCAAAGAAACTCGCAAAGCTCTCCGTGACTCTGAGAGAAATATTGAGAAAATGGCCATCGGACATCACATCAACGATCGAGCACACATCATTGAAAAGAACAAGGACACAAGCACAGGAGATTTGCATGAAAACCAGGAATTCATAAACTTAGAGGAAGGTAAATTTACAGTGTTCACATTCTAATCTTTAGAAGAACATGGGGCTAGTTCCCCAAACATGTAAAATTCTTGTAAAATGACACTTCATTTTGCATTGATGTACAGAAGACAATACATATCATGTTATAAGATTTACGAATTTATACAGATGACAGATGAACTATTTCATACATTTGATTTTAACTACTGTATTTATTCCTGTACAAGTCAGATCCATCTACTGACTCTGTAGACCCAGATCTGTCATTGCATAATGTCTGAGTCTATGTTGTTTGTATAATCAACAAAAAAGCACCTTGATCTGCCGACACATTATGCGATGCTTTAATCTAACCTAAAATAGTTTATTCTTTTTATTCTACATCCGATGAATAGGTTATTTTTCTCCATCCCATACATTGCCTTAATAAATCTGCATTTGGAATTAATGTAGCTTTCCCAGAAAGACTAACACAGTTTCTTTCCAGCCCATATACAGTATAGTTGCTTAAAAGTAGTAAAATTAGGGAAGTAACTCTTCAGAGGTACTTTTAAAATTACCTTCCCTTGCCAGTACTAGGTGCCAACCTGTATACTGGATATTCTTCAGTTAAAACTTGGCCACTACAAATAACATTATGTTCGGTCACTTTTCTGCAAAACCAGAATTGTTTGGTTTTATTATCTTTTTGCATTGTTAATTGGTCCATTTTTGGTTGAGAACATTAGTACATTACTGTTCATGTTGTTTTACGATTGTGCATTTTGCATGATGTAATAAAGTTCTTTCCACACCCAAAATTTTGGAGACACCAAGATTTCTCCTTCAGATACGTTCTGTGATCACATAAATATTAGAATGTGATCCTGCTACCTTCTGAATGGAGCCCAACTAAAAGACAAAAATTTGTGTTCTGTCTGTCTCATAGACAAAAGGCAGTAACTCTCTGGTCCATTACATTCCCATTACAGCCTCTAGGTGTCAATAGTTTTTAGCTTCATTTCCATACTAACAGCTTCATATTGATACCTATGTAACAACCCATGCCAGTAAAAGTGAAACTTTTTAACCATCCACCTCGAAATTGAATTTATTGTCTGTAGGAATCATTCCTCTACAGGTTGTTTGCATTATTTTTCAAATTTCAGGTGATTTTGTCTCTTTCTGTAGACATAGCTATTTCAGCAATCTGTATAACATGTTATCATTGATTGCATGTTGTTACAGTTTAGCAGAATACTATTTTGACTTGCTCTGTTAGTAAAGGGTACTGTATTAGCCACTTCTTAACATGCTTAATTGCTAATTTATGCTTATTCTTCTCTTCTAATGTTGTTTCAGCATAAAATGTCAACCAAGTGCAGTAAGTGCAAGACAAGTGAAGATACAAGAGTCTTGTCTACTATGTATAAAATACATCTCTTCCTTGCAGCATCTGCTCTGTGTGATCAGACACCACAACAGTGGCCTACTGGTTAGAGCGTCCGCCTCGGATGCGGTAGGTCGTGGGATCGATCCCTGGCCGAATCATACCAAAGACTTAAAAATGTTACTAACAGCTGCCTCACTTGGCGCTCAGGATTAAGAGGTTATTGTTAGGACTGGTTGGCCTGGTCTTAGGATAATGTGACTGGGTGGGACAGCATGCTACAGCATGATGCCCCCGTGTTAGACATCACTATAAACTGCCACACTGCAGACATTTTAGCGATATGACTGAAAAATTATTAAAGCTATGTTAAAAATCCAAATTACACACACACACTGTGTGGTCAGAAGAAGTTTGGACTGTAGTTCTACTAAAAGGACCAAAAAAAAAGATATCAGTGATATTCTAAGTATTCAGCCAAAGTCAGATCTTATCAGGCTATTTGTGCTGCTTCTCATTAAGCGAATGGTTTGATCCTTCACATAAGGATCTTTACCATTGTCTTCCAAAATGTGAACACGGTAGAGGTTGGATGCTTATGCATTCACTTAACCTATTATCCTCCGTTTAATATGATTGGATAATGTACTTGCCAGAAAGGAAATTTAAAAATGATCTTTATTTGCAAATACATACCTGATCGAATTATGATCCATCCCTCCCACACCTTCCAGGAAATGTGAGCATCCTTGTTGATGGATTGCTCTTGCTTAAACTGGAAAATGCCTGTTAATCTGGTAAGAACTGAGCAGTGACAAGAGAGGAAATTATAATAGTATCATGGAAGAGTTACTTCCCATATGTAATATTTTAGATGTATGTAAATACAAAGGAGAAATTGTGTTATCATTCCTGGGGACTGGAATTCATGGCAGAAATTGATAACAGTTGTCAGACAGGTATTCCAAGAGAAACATAATTTACAATAAAAAATTTCCTTTTTATCCGCATGTTTTGGGGGTTGTTTTGAGTCAGTGTTGATAAAATGTAATAACTTGGCGCTCTGTTAAGCAGTGAGGTGCATAGACAATTACTGATCTTGAAGGGGCACAGTTCCACAAGAAAGACTGCATGACAATCTTGAAACGTTGCACATCTCAAACTGAAGGCCAGAAATGGTGTGGTATGCAGAGCTGGGGTGGAGTCCCACACCCCTCTGAGACTGCTCCAGTGGCCAGGTGATTAGTGTCCGCCTTGGATGCAAAAGGTTGCAGGTTCGAACCCCAACCAAGTCCTATCAAAGACTTATAAAAATGGTACAAACAGCTGCCTCACTAGGCACTCAGCATTAAGAGGTTAGTGTTAGGACTTGTCATCATGCTGTCAGGATAATGTGACGGCATGGGACATCATGCTACATGTCTGTGGCATGAAGCCCCAGTGCTAGACATCACAATAAACTGCCACATTGCAGACATTGTAATAATACGACTAAAAATTTGTTAAAGCTATGTTAAAAATGCAAATCACACACACACCTCTGAACATGTGTAGCTGGGATATTGTTATAGATCCATCACCCTATCACCTTGATCTGTACCTGTTACTGCATAACTTGGATGTGTTTCACACCCCTCTTTACCTGTCTTGCTCTGATAAACTTTTTGATCCATTTCCCCCGCCCCCATACCTGTCCAGCTGGGATAAACTGTTAGATTCATTACCATTTCACACCCCTCTGCACCTGTCTAGCTGGGATAAACCTTTAGATCCATTAATGATTACCATTTCACAACCCCGCTGCACCTGTCTAGCAGGGATAATCTTTTAGATCCATTACCATTTCACACCCCTCTGTACCTTTCTGCCTGGGACACTGCTTGAGACCAGTATCATTTCACATGTGTCTGTACCTGTCTAGCTGGGATAAAGTTTTAGATCCATTACCATTTCACATCCCTTTGTACCTTTCTGTTGGAACTTTGTTTTAGATTCTTTACTTTATTAATTTATTCATTAGTTGAAAATGGCTTCTGTGCATGGATTCACTTTAGTCACTAAATAACTGTGAACCTAATGAAATCAATGCAAACATGACTACAGTATTGAAATTTGACTAAAGTAATTTCTTCCAATATATTTATTTGAATTAGCCCAGTTTACTTCAACTATACATTTATTTGTCTGAAAATGTTTGCCCTTGTTGCAGCTATGACATTTTGATGTGTCCATCTGTATGCCTGTCACAAAAAGCTTATAGCAAGACTGCAAAAAAAACCATTCAGCATAGACAATTCAGTATATAATTAGATGCATATGTACACTCGAGGACCTTTTAAGAATTAGCGACCATTATGTACTGTAACGTTACTTGATTAAACCTTGTTGGTGCTATTCAGCAAAAACTACTTCGGGTAGACAAATGCACATTTGTGTATTCTTATGTAGATGATCAGATTTTCAGATCAGTGTAGCAGTATTTGACATTCATTTTAAAAAAAAAAAAACTTTCTGAAATTTTTAACAAAAACATTGTTGCAAAACATCACCTACTGTAGACAAATGAAATTTGGCATGCATATTTAAATAACCTCATCCGATTTCTGAATTTTTGTACTTGGACTTTGTGGGATCTGCTGTGGGGATAAAGATGATTTTCTAATACTATTTTTAGCTGACCAAATCTGTCCCATAGCCACATCTGGTTTGGTCATGCGCAGTTGACTAAGGCAACTCAAGTGGTCATGCGCAGTTGACTAAGGGCAACTCAAGTGACCTACTTCTTTTACATGAATAGAGATGTTGATATTATAGCTCACCCCAAATAGTAAACAGTAACATGCCAGTCTATTGTTGTGTGTTGGTTGTAATAGTGGATGACAAACAGGATGTGACAAAATTTGTCAGGATTCTAAAAGAGGAATTGTTGATGAATAAGTGGATTGCTGACATCCTCAGAGAAGATGGGGAACTCACCGATCACACCATGATTTGCAGTAAACATTTCATTAAGTAGTAACATGGGATGATTTTTTTCCCCTCAGAATTATTGAATATAAAATGGAATGTTTTCTACATAATTTGAGAATGCAGAATTCAAAAACATTTTTGTACAAAATATATTCTTGAGCCATAAGTTGAAATTATATGTTGCTCTTACAGTTCGATGTTTTTGGCATAATTTGAGTATGCATAATTAAAAATGAACTAATCTTCATGATATCTTTTTAAATACATTTACAGGAAGCATTCAAATACATGCACTGTCCACCATTTTTCTAATATTGGTCTTTGATCACTTTTTGTAAAATCATCACTTAGTGGTTATTTCAAGCTGAAATTTCTTACATATGGTTATATAGAAAAGTTTTGTAAACTTTCCTCTTTACGAATACATTCACATTTTAGTCGTTACAGGTGCTTCTGAAGCCCATTTGTGCCTCTTTTTAAGCACCCCTCCAAACATTTTTGCGTGAAATAATGAGTCACCCACACGTTGAAATTATAGTTTGCTCTTAAACAAATAGTAAATATTGATTACAATGTTCTTTTACATATGTACATTGATTTGAAATTAAAATTTAGTAAGCAACAATTGCCACTTTAGAATTTAATTATGGTAAGATAGTTTTTGTCAAGTTTCATATTTTTAAGATAAAATTAGGGACAGAATATTAACAAACATGAAATTAACCGACTTTGAATACTTCCATAATTTTACAAAGGATGTCATATGGACAATAATTCTTGACAAATTCCTTTTTCACTTTTACATATTATGCAGGTTTTCAACTAATGATTTATTATGTAACAGTAAATTTGCATTTATATGGTGTAGAATGTGTATGTTGTAGTATTGAATTTTGGATGTCAAATTTTCAAAAAGATATACTCTTGATTTGCTAACTCACTATTTCTGTAAATGGTTTAAAGTGGTCAAGCCTTCATGTCTTTGTCATAAACTTTCTCCGTGAACATGAACTCAGGTAATGACAATCACTTAAAAGATGTCCTATGTTGATTGCACGTGCGTTAAATATTGGCATGGAAAAACCCCAGATTTGGCTTCCAGAAAAAGACCTATACATGTTTTAAACATTTTAAAGATTTTCTGTGTTATGGATAAATCTATCTTATGATTACATGCACTGTTATATTACAGATGATGCTCGAAACTTTGATCGTGAGTGGCAGGAGAAAACACAGGCCATAAATAGCAGACACTTAGATTATGGCAAAAGGGGAGAGAGATCTAGGCAACCAGGGTTACGAAGAGGACAGGAGCGCCAGGCCCTGCCTTCCAGCGAGAAGCAAAGGGGCTATAGAGATCGAGAATAAATACGGAAAATGGTTCCAATCGTTTCTAACACATTTCAGGTTTGATTTCAGAATTATTTCATGAGCGAGAACATCCTTTTTAGTACTATCGCTTTCAGACTGAGGGCTGTTCCATTTAAACATATAGTACCCAGGTAAGACGAATTTTTAAAACTATATGCCAAGGTACTTGATTTGACAGAGTTCATATTAAAATGATAAGAAAATTCTAAATTGCATCTATTGGTGAGTACCCAGCATTAAGAGTGCCAGCTCTAGGTCAAGGGTGTGTTTTACTGGAACAGCCCTGAAAGAAATCATTGATACAATGTTGAAAATTCATTGAAGTTTATTGGGTAAACTTGAAAACTCCTATAATTTAAAATGAGTTGCATCTTACCTTGATAAGTCCTTCATATTGTTATCGGAGTTAATACTAAATGTTGACACTGATTTAAAGATTTTATTTACGTACAGATTTTCCAAAAATAATAAATATAATGTATGAAATTGGTTGGATGAATACTAGTAGGTACCAGATAGAGTGGTGTACTTTTGCAGTACTGACATGCTAATAACATATGCAGATGGGACTGATTTACTAAGCAATATAACCTGGCAAGGAAATGAGATGTGTTTACAATTTAAATTTGAGCATGACCCATTTTCCATAAAACGAATAGTCCTTGAAAACTTTTCCAGTTCTTGAAAAGTCCTTTTTAAAATAACAGGGTTGCTATGAATTATAAAAGAGTTTATGTAATGTCCTGTCATTCGTCGCAAGTTTATGTAATGTCCTGTCATCCATCGCAAGGGTGGGGGGCGGATGACCTGAGTATGTTTCATGGTGGGAGATAAGATTCACATCTTGATATTGAAGAGGAAAAGACAAAAAGAATTACATCAAGTTGAGAAATGGCAAGAAGCCATTGAGCTTCATGGGGTTTGGAACTGTAGTTTGTGAAACTGTACAGAAAGTGATTAAGGTGAGAGTGAACTTCAGTAACGTTTTATTTGAACATTATGTTTACCATCACTGCATCAGTCTCCAATCACACTTCTGAACTTTTTTAATGCTCATTTTCCAACTTGACAATTGTAGTGCCTGATATTTTGTTGCACCTTACTGATGTTTGGTCTGACTTCTGAAAAGATGTGGATTACCATACTGAGGTCTTATTATGGATGGCAGGCCTGGCTTTCTTTTTTCTTTAAAAATGCATCTTTCATATGTATGTAGCATATTGTGTCTATTATATGCAAAAACGAGAGAGAGAAGCTATGCATTATTTCTGTTCCCTTAACCAATTGCAAGCAGATTAATTTGCTTCTCTGGTGTTACATTCAAACCTAAACTTTTGTGCAGTGTTTGCAAGCTTGTATTCTGGCTTGGTTGTAGATGCTGTGTTCAGTTTTCAGTCGCTAATTAAAAAATTGTCTTACTATATTTAGTCACAAATTTGGGGTGGGGTCTTCTTAAAAATGTGTACTGTTTGTCATAGAGTATTAGAGGTATACAGTACTGTATTGGTCATGTAAATTCATTCACTGACAGTTTCCATTAAGTCTTAGTTTTTGTCATTTGGATTTCATACCTTGGAATTTCTTTATGGCACCTTATTGATTGCATAAATGTACACTAGAAGGTCTCAAGTTGACACAATATAAGATCTCTACATCATGACTTAGAGGAGGTGGAAGGGAGAGAGAGAGAAGGAGCAAAAAGAAAAAAAATTAAATAGGCATAAAGATGGAACTATGGCTCTAAATAAAAACATAAGGACATATATGCTTCTAGCTGGAAGAAGAATGTTTCAAAAGTGGTATCTCGAATGTGGCAACTTAAAAGTGGTATTAGTTACTCTGATATCATTTCTGCCCCATGATATATTTTAATATTTCATTATGAAATATATATTAAAAATCTGTACATCTTTTTATGTGCAGAAAAAACTCTTACACATGTGCTCATTTCAAATGAAATTCACAAAATTTATTGCATAATTTCAATATTTTGCACACCAAGGTTACAAAAGTTCGACAGTTTTCATAAATTATATTTGTAATGAACATTCCTAAAAGATCCTGTCATTAATATAACAGGTTTCAAACTATTATTGTCTAAGAGCATTCATACTGTTTTTATCTGGCAGGGTTAACACTGTATTCAACAGGCTTCATACTCGATTTCTTCAACATACTTTACACTGTATTTACCTGACAGGCTTCATACTGTATTTACCTGACAGGCTTCATACTGTATTTATCTAAAAGGCTTTATACTGTGTATCTGACAGGCTTCATACCTTATTTATCTGACAGGCTTTACACTGTATTGATCTAACATGATTCATATTGGGGTTTTTTATTTAAAAAGGGTTTGACTATGTTCATCAGACTGACTATCTGTGTGTAATGATAGTGCTGTGGTGACTAAGTGGTCTAAGACACTTACCTTTACAGATAATTTGGATCATTCCTTTGCCCCTGTTGGGTTGAGTCTCAGTTTGGCCAGCATGGTTATATGAGACAGTTTACTGTGGATTGGTGGTTCTTTCTTGGGTCTTCATGGCTGTTCCTCTGCCAGATATATTGGCCTATCATTCATTTATGAATGGTATTAAACTCACAAAAGCACAAACTCATTGATAGGTGCCATCAGATTTCCCATCTGTGTAATGTAAACTACATCAGACTGCCTGTCTCTTCATAATGATAAATGCATTTTGCTGCCTGTCTCTGTGTAATAATAAGCCCATCTGTCAGCCTGTCTCCATGTAATGATTAGCCCATCAGACTGCCTGTCTGTGTATTATGTAGCCTACCCCTTAAATCAGGCAGCCTGTTTATGTTATAATATGTGCTTTTTAAGAAATTGGTATTATCTAATGTGGCAAAATTCATTTTTCCTATTTCAATAACTGCTAAAGATAGTGTACTTTAGACTAATTCAGGCTGGTTTTTTGAGGATATGGGAGTCAATTTAGTTAGCTGTGTGCTTAGATCATGTACAGTTTCCATAAGTACAATATCCAATGAAATTTCAGCTACAGTGCATGGAAGTAACATAGAGGTATGCCAACATTATCTCCATTGTGTATGTTGCAGATGCAAGCAGCTTCACCTTACACTTGTCACTCTCTCAGTAGTTCATAATATCTGTAGAGCTATGTAAGATGAACCATCAGACTGCTGGTTTGTAAGTAATGATAAACCCATCACACTGCTGGTCTATTTGCAATGATTAACCCGTCAGACTGCTGGTCTGTGTAATGGTGACCCTATACCCTGAATCAGACTGCCTGTCTCTGTGTAATGACAAACCTGTAAGATTGCCTGCCTGTGTAATGACAAACCTCTCAGACTGCCTGTCTGTGTAATGGAGAGCCCATTCCCTGAATCGGGCTGCCTGTCTGTATGTATTGATAAGCCATCAGATTGCTAGTCTCTGTATAACAGTAAGTCTATCAGACTACCTGTCTCTGTAATGACAAGCCCATCAGACTGTCTGTCTCTGTAATGACTTGACTAACTGCCTCAATGTAATGTTTAAGTCATAAGACTTCCTGTCTCAGTATAACAATAAGCCAATTAGACTGCTTGTCTCTATGTATTGACAAATCTCTAATATTTCCTGCCTGTGTAATGACAAACCTCTCAAATTACCTGTCTCCATGTAATGACAAACCTATCACACTGCCTGTCTTTGTAAAGACATGACTTGCTGCCTCAGCAATTATAAACTTATCAAACTGCCTGTTCTGTGCAGTGTCATGCACATCAGACTGCCTGAACTGTGCAGTGTCATACACATCAGACTGCTTGTCTCTTTTTAATGTCATGCACATCAGACTGCCTGAACTGTGCAATGTCATGCACATCAGACTGCTTGTCTCTTTTTAATATCATGCACATCTGACTGTCTGAACTGTGCAATGTCATGCACATCAGACTGCCTGTCCCATGTAATGTCATGTACATCAGACTGCATGTCTCTTTAATGTCATGCATGTCAGACTGCTTGTCTCTTTTTAATGTCATGCTCATCAGACTGCCTGTCTCTGTAATGTCATGCACATCAGACTGCTTGTCTCTGTAATGTCATGCACATCAGACTGCCTGTCTTTGTGTAATGTCATGCACATCATATTGCCTGTCTCTGCATAATAATGAGCCTAAATCCAACTTGAACAAAATGTTGGCAATTATTTAATTAAAGATATCTTTTCTGATTACAAGTTGGCCCTTTACATTCTAATAAGTGTATTTGACCTGACCCTCGCCTGATGATAAGTTGACCCTCTACATTCTAATAAGATTATTTAACTTGACCTTTGTCTGGTGAATTGTTCTTTATTAAAAGTCCAAATAATGAAAATACCCATAAACTTCGGACTTCTAATTCAAAATCTGAATGATGAAAATGCTCATGAACTTTGGACTTCTTATTAAAAGTTAGAATTATAAAAAAAACCATAAATTTTATTGTTATGAATTGTACAGTGGTTCTTCAAATGCAGCCACCTTTTTGCTCTGTAAATTACCCTTATCAAATGGGGTGGCCACTATTTAGTAGGACAGAATGGTAAAATTAAAAACAAGTTCTCAGGTGTGGTGGTCTTTCTTTAGTAGGACAGAATGTTAACAATAAACACATGGTCTCAGGTGTGTGGTGGCCTCGATTTTTTGGAGGCCATCAAAAGTGTGAACCATTGTGCTGACATTTTTACTACCATATCTTAAAAAGTAGACAAAATCTTCTGTGAATTTTTGTACTCACTTAACATTTTTTTCTTGTTTCCTCTGAGTCTAATTTGGGATGCTGTAGCTGCTTCTGTTTATTCTTACCACAAAACATCTTGATGTCTTGCTCTGTAAATAAAAGATAACATTTTTTATGTCTCAGAAAGTTTAATTTTTTTTTTCTGTCTACAAAACTTGACATTTTAAGTATCTATATCTGTAACATTATCATGTTGAATGTTTTTTATATTTGCCTTTTCAGATCTGTGATAACTAACAGTGTTACACAAGCTAAATGGTTTGGGAATGGACAGTGCAAATGTGATGTGTAATCCATGCAAAAGACTTCTGTTTAGTAAAGTGTATTTTGTTCTTCCTTCTGTGTCCATCATATTCTGAATTAAGGAACATGCCTTTGATTTGAACATTCCAGTTTATGCTGAATTTATTTATATTGGTTGCCATACATGTTGTAAAACTGGTTTTATTGCTTTGTCATTATTAAATATCAATAATTGCCTGTAATGTATGCTGTTAATAATTGTGCAAAAAATTTTAATTATGTAATTATTTGTTTTATGTAAAGAATATTGAATATAGAAAAACAATATATTTCAAGATTCAAGATTGTGGTCTTGAGTACATCAGACCAATTTGTTAGCATAATGTGAATTTTTGTTTAAAAATGTTTAATTGGCATTTTGTACTTTATTACCTATAATAGAGGTTTGGCTGTGTTATTTAATTTTATAAAGGGTAATAAAGCCATGTGAAGTATGTTTTTCTTTGATATGAAAAGGATTTTTCAAAATCTATGATACATATTAGATCAGGATTCTTATGGTCTTTGATGGTCTTTGACAGTTTTGGAAAAATGAGGTAGCATTTTCAAGGCCTTGAAAGTTTTGGAAATTTAGCAGGTCACCCTGAGGTTTTTAAAAGTCTTTGAAAATTGAAATAAACCTAAACATTTTAGTTTCTGTTAAGAGAACAATTTATTTTGTATTAAATCTGATGCGTAAGTTACATATTTTTGAAATAACAATGAATGTTAACCTAGTTTACAGATCATTTTAAAGCAATTTTAGGAAATTAATTATAGTTTGAATGTCATCCTTAAATAATAATGCAGTATTTTGCCTTCATTGTTTTCTCGTATAACATAACTTGTATACAAAATGTTAGCAAAAATAAGTCTTGGAAATCTATGTTTGTGGTCTATAAAAGTTTGTGGAAAGGTTTTGAATTTATCATTCAGAATTCTATATGAACCCAGTAGATATAGAAATTAATTATCTGGTTGGAAAAAAGTTTAATTATTGGAAACTTATGACAAGGGATATGGTGTGCTGAGTGGGTTCTTTTTCTTTCTCAAAAGTGTTTAAAGTGAAACCTTTACAGATAGAACCTTGAATATCATATTATCTGTAACTTACAATTTGTTGCTTAACAGTTAAATAAATTATTTCTTACATGCTACCAATTTTTTGCAAAACTTTGTATATGCTTTTTGATTCATAAGAGAGGGAATTGTCTCATACCTTATTTTTGCTCCATATTTTGTGGACAAAGGACACGAACATGTTCTTTTGAGTTTTGTTATCTTGCAGTACATGGTAGAACAGACACAGGTGTTACAGTAAAATGTAGTACAGACACTGATGTTACAGTACAGTGTAGCACAGACTCTTATACATAGATTTCATTTGTAGTTGTTTCCCTTTTTCGCTGTGTCCATGCCCTCAGAGTGAATGTAAAGCATGAACTGCATCATCGCAACAGTTAGGGATCTAAAATGGCAACATTTCACATTGTGTATCTTTGGAATAGTGAGGTTTTAATATGATAACATTTCACATGGTGCATCTTGTGAATAGCAAGGATCTAATGTGGCAATGCTTCACTTGGTGTACTGTATGTTTTATGTTAACTGCATCAAGGAATCTTCATGGGAGGTAACTCTTACATGTACAGTACATCCCTTGGTGCCATTCTTTGCCAGTCAGATATGTTTGTGCCATGTGATTGAATTTTAAGTCTTTAGTGAATGTACATTACAACAGAGAAAATGAATTTCTTTTCTTTTTTGATGTTTGTATCAGAGATAGTTTAGCACTTAAACCAAGACCTGTACATGGTACTCGATGAAACAGTAGATAATCAGCCAGAACACTAGAAACAAATGATTCTTGTTTTGAATTTTTTAAGTGTGTTGTGATAGAGATATATATTTTGCAATAAAAAATAAAATCTATAAAATGTTTTCTTGTGAATCCTAGTCATCTCATCATGGAGACCTGCATTATTTTCATGTATAACTAAAAATTGCATAAGCATTTTGTTCTCCTTCCTAACATAATCAGCCAATGGAAAAACAACTGAATTCTTTATCCATATGAAGGGGACAAAAAATATAACATCCTGAAAATGCTGAAGGATGATTCTGATGAAAGGAGAGATAAAACATGAAATCTTGTCAGATGGAGTGATTGCATCAAGTGACATATTGACATTGTTGCTTGTGTTAAGGATTTTGATGATAGAAAGGATATTTTGCTCCCTTGAAAGTAATGCTGCTTTTGTCTGTCCATCATTTGGTGAAGCGCATTGTGTTGTTACCCTGTCTGCCTGTCCATTGGTTAACATTTTTTGCATAAAAACTTAGTTACACAGGAGCTGCCTTCAACGATCATTACAGGTAAGTACTACTTCTCAAAATAAATGACTCTGCTTGGATTCCAAAGGTCATAGTTACTGTGACAGAGAAGACTGGTTTCCATAATACAACACTAGATCAACATCTGTTACTACTAATGTCCTAAACAAAGTAACAGAAAAGATTGAAAACCATCAAGTTTTGTAATATTGAACAAGTTATTTATTTCCCTAGAGTACAAAAAAGAATGGACAGTATTGTGAATTAATACCAAATAGTCCTTAAAGTTTTATCACATTTTATCACAACTATTCCAAATCTAACGTTGAATGTGTAGATATGCCTATAGTCTTGAATGTCCTGGAATGTGGCAATGTGTTAAGTCTTTTGATATATAACATTAATATCATCCAAAATGTCCTTGTCTGAATTCGTAATTCCAGATTAATTCTTTAGTCCAAGAATATTATTGAGCACATAGTAATTCCAGTGAGTAATAATTTGAATATATAAATTTCCCCAAATTAAAAGCTGAACAAAACAACAAGACTGGATGGGAAGAATTAATAATCTTAATGTAAACAAGTTTACATAGCCCTCTACTGGACCTAGGTCACAATTACCATTTTCTGGAAATACTGTCAACTTAGTTGTAAATTTCTGGAACTTTTTATGGTTGAAATCAAACTCTTATCTTTAATTTTCTGAAAATACTGTCAACTTAGTTGTAAATTTCTGGAACTCTTTATGGTTGAAATCAAACTCTTATCTTTAACTCAAACTGAAATCAAAATATTTACAATTAAAAACGATCTAAATATTTAATCTTACTTAGAAAAATATTAACTATGCTTACAAGATAAATGTTACAGGTCGGGTACACAATTGATTTTGGACAAAGGTAAAGTACAATGTACAGAAGATATACATAACTTGTAATGATGGAGAAAAGACAACAAACAATACAAGTTAAATGTACACATAACATGCCTGAATCATACTGTGTAAATTTACACACTGGGTAAGGGAAAGCCTTTTGTTTCTGGGGTCAAAAGGTCAAAGATAAATTCTACTGATTTGAAGAAAAATGTTCCTGCACACAATAACATTTGTTCTACTTAATGATCTTGGATCAAACATCTTGTCTTGCACTTTGTTAGTGGGTAAAGAAGTCTTGATTTTGGAGTTGATGCTCAAAGAGACCAGCTTTAAAATAATATTTTTGGCATAATAACTTTAGTAATACACCAAGTACATTGACCAAAACTTCAAGAGGACATGTACTTAAAGTTAGAAAGTGGCATGGTCATTTTGGATGAATGAAAAATGGGTTTGCTAGAGCTTTTGTTCTTGAGTATGTTCATTGACTAGATTTTGTGGATGGCTTGCTCATAGGCTATTAACTAATTTTCTATAAACCTTTCCAAAAAAGTCCATCCTTGCCACACAAAGGAAACACTGGTTTACATTATCGGATTATTGGATAGTAGATCTTTAAAGGTAAATTAAAGTTAATAAATTTAATTTTAATGTAAATCAATTTGACATGCAGTACTCAAACATTCGTGCATCAGTATAGTATGTGTTGTCTCCTGCTCAGAATCAGCATGTGTAAGCAAACAAATGAACTCGTCCTTCATTATTAAAATTAAAACTCGTAACCTTTGGGAGACAAACCCATCATTATGTTTGCACTAGTTAATATCCTAAGATAAAGTTTTAAACTGTTACCCTACTCTTCCTTGTCAAGAGCATTCAGTGAACATGTCATTTGTACTAATAAACATGGATGGCTTTTGTGCTGTTCTGTAACACTACATGGTCAGGAAAGAAAATGACCCTTAAATAAAGACAGAGACAAAACTATGCACATTTGATTGGAACTTGCTGGGTTTTTTTAATGTGTCACTGCAAATTGTTAAGAACAATATGCAGAATAACCATGGGCAATAACTATGGCAATGTCTAACTAGGGTGTTTTTAGCATGAAATTAGGCTGACCAACACCAGGATGTTACTGTGATGATGTATTGTAATGAACAGGAGTCAATCACTTAATTACCTTGTGTCATCATGTTGAAGGACCATTCAGTCCCAACAGTTGTCAAAATAAAAGCCAGGCTTAAACTCCACAATTTTTCAGCATTATAATGGATTTTGTTTCGAGTTGGTACATCTGGAAACAAGTGCTCATATTCTCATATTAGCTGCTTTAACTCCTTTTCCTGTGGCTGTTGATGTGAAATTTTCTTGTCCAGTATTTTTAATATTTCAGAATTTTGAAAACTGGTTGAACCAAAGTCGTTTTAATCCGGTTGTATGTCATCCTTTAAATCGTCATTGTGTTGGACAGGAAAAACTAAATTTACTGAATAATTTGCAGGACTATCTTGATCAACATATTTTGTAAACCTATTTTCATGATTGAGTTATTTGTTCCCACCTCCCAGAAATGTTGATATAATTTAAATCACTTTCATTTCAACTGTATAATGACAATACTATTTAACCTGGAGATGATTTTGAACTATTGGCAAGGGAGATAACTTTATCATCAGGTTGAAAAGTTCTTACCTTGATAGCTTTTGCCTGCCTTGACTTTATTTTTGAATGAGTAGACAGAAGATTATGTCTTGCTACTTCACAATCAGAGGCATGGTCTAAAAGATAACTGTCAGAATCCACTGTTGAATATGTTTTTCTTGTAATAATTCCAAAGGTCCGTGTACAACATGTCCAAGAGAAAATTCAAAAGAACAAAAACGTGTTTTTTGACAGATAAAATAAGATCTACAGTATTTGGAAACATCACTTTTAATTTCAGGGCAATAAATATTATGTAACGTCTTTTTGATTTTTAAATAACCAGTCAAGTGAGTTTCATCGGCTACACTAAGAATTTCCTGTCTATGTAACTTTGGAACAACAATTTGATAACTCACTGGTCACTCGTCATCAGCGGGTACCTGAGGTGGATTAAGTTTTCTCATAAGAACCCTATTTTTAAAAAAAATATAGCAAGTTGGTACCTCTGCAGAATTAGCATCGCTAATAGCCCCCAGAAACAAACAGATCTCAGGATAGTTTTCCTGTTCGACGACAAGTGATTATCGTTTTTCATCCTGATTAGAAATAAGAGAATGAGTGGTTAAAAGAGGACCACAGTGATCAATACATTTTGATTCATCAGGAACAGGAGCAAACGTGACCTCATAAAAAGTCTGACTAATACATGTGTCAGCCAAAGGAAGTTTCCTGATCAACTTCATTTTTGCCATAGCTCTAGTACCTACACAAGCAGGGTATAAATCAGGAATTTCATTTTGAATATAATAAACTTTTGATCCAAAAAAGGGCTGTCCATTAAAAGTAGATTAACCACACCCTTATCTCCAGCTAAGCCATTGATGAGCGATAAATAAACACCATCTTTGCGCAAAGAATTTAAAGATCCGATAGTCACTGGTCTTAAAATTAAGACTGATGACAAATTAACATTATATAGTAGAATCTTAATAAAGCTGCACTCTACTCCCTAAACAGAAACTTTCACTAGACAAAGACTTCTCAGACAAAGGCAAATTCTCTGAAAATAAAATAGACATTCCTATATCTCTTAATATTTTAATCGGGGTAGGATTGGCAGAATCATCAATAAGTGATATAGAACCTTTCGACATGGGTGATTTACAATTTTATATAATAAATACTGGATGTGGCTTGTTTGACCCAATACATGACGTTGAACTGATGTATCACAATGGTATTGTCAATAACTCATCTGAATAAATTCATAATATTTAGTCCCAGAATAACACTTTAGTTCAATTAGCACTTTGTAATTCCAACGAATAATCCAAATAAATGTCTCCTCTCAAATTATACTTAAACACAACATTAACTACACAGGCATATTGATTTTAACACAAAAACTTATAAAAAAGAAACCGAAATAGGAACGAAACCAACGTATGAATATTTTAATTGATCAGTTCTCTCTTTATATAGACTCCAAGAGTCTATTAGGACTATGTGTCGGAATATACCTCACGTGACAGGCTTACTAACCAATCTAATATTTCACAATAACTATTCACTTGACCTATGTCGCAGTACTCAACCATTTGGCTTTAACTAGCCAACTAAAAATAACTCAAAATTCCCAAACATGTTCACTGTTAGAAACTTCAAATCTATTATAGATCCTATGCAATCCAAAGGCACTCTTACTATCTTAAAATGTGTTGTTGTTTTGATTTTTTACCAAGACCCTTCTGCGATAAATAAACGTTTCCCATGCCACGACTTCGCATCACAGTGAACCCCTCTAGCTTACGAAGATGGACGAGCCAAAACAGTTCTAGTCGGATATTTACAAAGAGTCATTCAAACATAACACTCCAATAAGACTTCTGTATAAACTTCAGACAAACTCTCGAAATAAAAGCCGAGATAATTATTATGCCTGTCAAGGGGAGGGGCATTTGGCTCTGGAATGTTTACAAGGGGAAAACAGTAACCTCTAAGACAAGAGAAAAGAGAGACAAACGTAAAGATCACTGGTTAGCAAATAGCCAATTTTACTTATAGTGAGGTCAAAATCAAGACTTTCGGGTTACAATGGTTGATCCTCACAAAAACTACCATTGTTAACAATCAAATTATTCGTTGACCTCAGAGCTTCTACAACAAACGGGTGCGACTTCCCGATCACAGCACGTTACTGTACGAGTAGGCCTACCGTTCTCCGGTATCTGAAAGGGACGTGTTATAACATATGCGTATCATTGCGAGTACAAACGCTAACAGAATCTGTGTGATGCTATGCCTTGCGAACAGAGTCATGTTGTACACTGCGACAAGATGAAAGCAGTGCGGTTTCATTCCGCTGTCCGTGGCGTTCTTCACGTTCGTCATCATCCACAAAATCACCAGCCATTCTTGTACGTAAAAAATTACGAATTGCCTGACTATGATGATTATGAAAGTCGGTTACACTCGTTTAAACTGATATGTCCATTGCGGCTAGCGAATATTTAGCTACAACAGGATTGGTATATGTCGGTTACGAATATAGAGTGCATCGTCAAAGCTGTGATGTGAAAATTCTTCAGTGAGATTAAAAAGATTCCCATCGTCATATACAAGGAACATGGAGATGGTCTTCGTCCTGTCGTAACGTTCACTTGGTGACTCAAAAATATGAACCAGTAGGAAAGTTAAAGAACGTCAGATCACGTGGGGGATTGAGCACATTCTGAATCTACCGTTAGAGCTGTGAGAATATGTTTACAGTACGTTTGCCAAGATTCAAACGAAAACGCCAAGAACGAGTACATCCTCTACAACATACATACAGCCGCCTAGGGCGCTGATGTCAGGGGGCGCATTTTAAAATTTTTTTTTTAATTCTTTATAAATTTTGAAATTGATATTTTCGGGGGGGGGGGGGCGCCGTCAGAATCTAACCTTGCCTAGGGCGCCAGATAGTCTGGCCGGGTCTGGCGCCGGCCCTGTATAAGATTACAAGCACTCGAGGCAGAGGCGTAGCTGGAGTGGGGTGGCGGCAGGGGGGTACATATGTCCCCGGGCGCCAAGGTACAGGGGCGCCAAAATGAGGCTTACAACGTTACATTATAATAAGTAAACAAGGGTAATATTCAAAAATGTGATTAAAGGGGGAGGGGGCTGGGGCGCCAATTTTATAGTTCGTCCCAGGGCGCAAAATATCATAGCTACGCCTCTGACTCGAGGAAGTCCAATATAGACGCAGCAGATCATAGCAGCAGACAAATTGTACTGCAGCGATCTATATAAAAAAGAAGCGCTAGACTATTTCCGGTTTTAAGTATCGACCTTTCAGTCAGCTGGTTAATATCAAACTGCACATCAAAGCGTGAAATGCATGCACGTTTCGCGCATGCTCGAGTAGACTCGAAAGTATTAAGGAATGCTGCAACTACCTGATTACTTTCGTTGTGAATGTCTCGTGTATTCTAGATATTACATATGTTGAAAACATGTACGAGACTTAGTCAATTTAAACACAGATTATAGTTAATTACACATGTACTTGACAAGATTTTATTATGAATTATTTAAGTCAGTATATTTATGCATTTATTAGGACAGAATTTTTTAGTATAAGTATTAAGATTTAAATTTTCTCTGAATTGTAATAAAAGCAATCTTTCCTTAAATTATATTGAGAGTAATTTTCCACTAAAATATATTAAGATTAATTTTATCTATTTCTGAACTAAAACTGTATACTATTTTAATAAAGATTACGCTTTTGTGAGCAAACTATAAAATACATTTCTCTTGTATCTAAAGGTAATTTTTTTTAGATTCGGTTGAAAGCTGTTTAGCAGGCAAATTCCTAAATCCCTAATGGAAGAGTAAGTTAGATGATTTACACGTTTCCCGTGGGAAAGGACAAAAACCTCGTTCTGATTCGAAATGAACGAACACAAGTACCTAGACGATTGTCCATATTTGGTCGTGATCAATCATTCAGAACTTCGTATAAATTGAGAGAAAGCTTGCACAAAATCAATTCATTCACCGAGAATCAGAAGACCTTGTCTTTCCTTATAGGTAAGCATCGTCTGTGTTCGTAGTCTTCCATAAAGGATAGGAACTTTTTAATCTTTGAGAATTTGTACTCATTTGTATTTATGGTATGTATTATTGGAAAAGACGAATTCGATACCAACTTCATGTTCAGATTTAATTTGGAAATAAAAGATTCTTTAAGTAATAAAAAACAATGTTTAGTAACCTATTCCAAATTAGTATTATATTTTAAATTTAGGAAAATAAATTTCTTCAAAACGAGTGTTGCATTATATCACAGCTATTGAATTGTATACTCTTTGGCTATCATGAATATAGTCGAGATCTAAGCATCTGTATTATATTCCAAAAGGCAGAAATCATACAAATGTGTGTAAGTTTGGTAAGCTCGAAGGAAAAGTGTAATTTTATATGTATATCGTGTATTTTAAATATAAAGTTTAATAGAGCTCTAAAAAAATAAATTATTTAAATAAAATTCGTTCATTGAGGGTCAGAAGACTCTGTCATTCCTTACAGCATATATGTTACCTCTCGCATCGTCATTTTTCCCAAGATGTAGACGCATCTACACCGTTATGAGTGACACCTCTTTTAACAGAGCCTGAACTCTTTTTTCCTCTCTCTCTCTCTCTCTGTCTCTCTCTCTCTCTCTCTCTCTCTCTCTCTCTCTCTCTCTGGGCAAAGACATTTCTTAAGTTATGAGTATTTCCTTCTCTTAGCAAGAAACAAGAAGAAGGTTATGAGAAGAAAATAATTTTTTCATAACACATTGAGTATTACAATAAGAATCAATGACATACGATTACGCACAGACGATAAACAGGAACTACAAAGTACATTGGTATATGTAATAGGAAATTTCAACATCTGAAAACGTCTAACTGCCAAGTCGAAGCCCCCTCCCAAGCCGGATCATCCACAGAGCAAAGTGGGCAACGTGCCCAAGGCCCTCGAGGCTCAAGAGACCCCGTATAGTATCGTCTGATTTCACAAGCATTGTTGTTAATAGTACTGTAACCATATCTATGGACAAGGCAAGATAGCTATGGACCCCTCTTTTGGCCGTGTACAGGGCCCCAAAAGGCTTTAATCCGGCCCTGCCTCCACCCCCATCACCACTAATGTAATGGTTCATCAGAAATAGGTTGTGATATTTAAGGAGAAGAATACACAAATCGGTATGAAATATTGCATATTGCATCATTATTTCACCATTGAAGTGAAATACATTATTGCGAAAATGTCACATGGACATGTGAGAATAATAATCAAATTACGATTCAAATAGATCTTTTCGGAATAAAATAAAAATTAAGGTGTAAAATTAAGTAGAACTGAAAAAAGAATGATTATGAAAATTAATGGATAATAGAACGACAGATAGATGAATGCTGTTAATATCCCATTCCCAGCCTAATCAGCAAAATCAAGTAATTGAATGGATGTATGTTATTCAGCTGAAAGTTAGTCAGTCTAAATGGGGTGTGTGGGTGGGAGTATGTCAGGCTGTATTAATCAACGACATCTGAAAAGAGAAATGTTCATGGCAGTACTACTACTCTACATGAAAACATACAAAGCATGATACCGTTCCCAGATTTATTGTAGACCACCATCTTTTTTTTATTGCAAAGAACTCTCTTATTTATCCTTCAAAAAAAGTATATTAAGAACTGAGCACAGTCTTGATTGACAGAATTTATTTCTGTGTAGACGTTTTGCTCCAAAGAATTTATTGTCCACTAGTCTAGGTAAATTGAATGACAAAATTGTTGTGGTTGACGTAGAATTTAATCTTGACTGGGCTTCTAAATTTGCATGCTCTGCTTTATATCCCCAGCTGATTGTATCTGAACATTATTGGTGCCTCATAATTCAGAATACGCGCCCTATTTGACAATAAAAAAGACCCCACCCCCCTAAATGTGACTTCAGGAATGCGTGAATTGTGTTATTCCGTATATGACAGACATATTTGCCATTGAATTAGAAATAAACATGTAAGTGCTTGTAGAGTTCGCCCTAGACTGTTTGCAATAAATTTAAATGTTATTTTCCAAAGCAAATTTGAGATCTTGTTTATTAGCATCGCTTTCCAGTCTGCCAAACAACGTATTTCGTTTGACGGAGTATTGGCCGTTAAGGCCAAAAGTAGTTGCTCATCTTCTAACACTGTGTGATGAAAATTGTTAGGGGTCTCGTCTAGCTTTACTGATTACATTTAGTAAAATTTACTGCATCACTGAATTTATAAAGAAATTGATATTTGAAACAAAAGTATATGAACAATTCTTTCCCCAAATTAATTTTTTTTTATATATATATTTCAGCTGAATAAGCAAAAAATCATCAAAATTGTAATAAGACTTATTAAGTTTGGAACTGTGAAGTGTCGAATTTTGAATTACAGAAGATTTTAAAGTTGAATGCATTGAGCAATTAAAGTCTTATCGCAGTTAAGCCAGGAAAGTCTTCGTGAATGGTCACTTCGACCTTTCTTCGTTCATCTACCCTCCCCCCATGCCAGTGTAAAATTCTAAGTAACAGCATTCCGACCCAGTGAAATTGTACGGGGTATCTTAACACGGTCCTTAGAAAGTAAACATTTGAGCTACCAACCCTAACCTCTTGGTAGGAACCTATGTTCACTTATCATATTTTCAAAAGGAAATTGTCACGCACTGTCGTACACAGATTCTGAGCTGTCTAAACCTGCTGAAGATAATTATTTCTTTGGGAAAGCTTAGGGACCACCGCCTACGATTGGGTAGAATAAATTAGGGCGTACACTTTAGAGCAATCTGACTTTAAAGTGACGACCCCAGTCGAAATTGTTTAGTCTGAAAATTTCCTAGAAGAGGAAACTTAGTCTCGACTCCGGGGAGGCTTAAATACATTAGTGTTCTCCCCGTGAAACAAGAAAGGGACCAGGTGGTCGTCGTGTAAAAAGAAAGGCATGTTTAGTGCTAGGACGCACAAGTCCTGAAAGAAACGGCGACAAGGTACGCAATTTTAGTTTCACGTAATATTCTATTATTTGATTGCTTGTTTTATGTACATGTGATTGCTATGACTAGGTTTCCCTATTATGCATCGTTTATTCCATTCAGGGGAATGTGTTGATGCTAGAGATGTTATGCAATTTATCTTATTCATTTCATCGAAAGTGCCGATGCTAGGAGTACGGGGAAAAGAGAGAAAGAAGGACGAGGTCAGAATAAAGGACCAGGAAGTCCCTGAAGGGGCAGAACATAGAGTTTAGGAAGGAGGATCTAGGAGAGGTTGATATACGGTCAAAGTGAATAAAGGTGATGCAATCGATCGTATACATTGCGCTCTTTTCACCTCTCGTTATGATGATGTAATAAATCTAAATTGGACACACCTATTAAATTCTACTTGTATAATCTAAATTGAATTGGAATTGCCGGTATTAACTTGCTCTGATTAAATTTGTTATTTTCTTGTAAAAAGGGGGCTCGTATTGATCATTTCTTCCCAGAATTCTCGCTCAGTTCTCTTTTGAAATTCTATTCTTCTTTCATTCCAGCCGGGCTATAATATCGAGGGAGGTCATTCTCTGGATAACGCCAGCCAAACCCAATTAACCACCCCTCTTACTAAGAGGGCGACGTCACAGGACCCAAATGTGAAGTTCTGGCCAGGAGGAAAAAGGCAAATACGAAAATGCCTCAACAGGTTGTTTATGTTGCGGAATACTTGCAATATCGCGTAAAAATAATTCCAGTGTCATATGATCTGGTTGTCTGTTATAGTGAGGATTAAACCTTCCTATTCCTCATAAATATAAATCCAGTTCATACTGGTTTTTAATAGTTGAAATCTAAATCGCAGAAAAAAGTCTTAATACTTGTGTAATAATTCTATATTGAATCCACATATTGAATCCACATAAGCAAACGATCGAGATAAAACTTTTGTAAATAAACACAATGTATTTGTATTAGTTGGACGGGGTTTGAGTCCAAATTATTTGCAGAAAATGAGATAAACTTCCCATTTGATCTTAAAATTTACGTAAATACCATTTATAAAAGCTGATTTCATTGAATGTGCTATTAAGTTTTCAATTTCTTCAGATGGTCACCTGAAATTAGATGTAGCTATTATTAGTAGCAGCAGGGAGACTGAGCCCACCAACTATTTCGTCAAACAGAACCTTCTATCGAAAACACTCTTGATAGAAGATTTGTCTTCACAAAATAAACCCTTCTGGTCAGAAAACACTGATAATAGGCTTTCTTCGCTGACCAGAAGGGTTATCTCATGAAAAATATCTACCTATATAACTACTTCTCGATACAAGGGTCTACTAGACGAAACATTCGGTGTTGTTTCAGTCTCTCTGCTGCTAGAAATACAAAGTATTCTAAAAATCCTAGGATTTCTAACTAAAAATTGTATCTAACCCAACTCGATACCGTGTCCGAGGATCATGTAAATTTATCGTTACAAATCCGTGTGGTTTTGCTTGAGCACGACTAAAGAAATTTCTGAATTTATTTATGTCCATGTCACCGCTGCACCAAGTCTGATGAAAATTTCGTAACGTGTGTGCGTCAACGCCGTTAAATACCGCGAGAACGTTACAGTTATCTCTGATCACTTTTGGTATTTGTGTATACCGTTGAGTTACATAAATCACATCAGTGTATTTGTGTCGTCCACGTGAAAATATCCTGGCAGGGTTTGATTGTCGTCGCCATAAATTAAAAATTTAAGTTAACAATAATGGCCAACATTGGAGAAGCACATTCTGCTAGACTGGCTCGAGAGCAACTAGAAGCAATAAAAAAATTTCTTCCTGTACGAGATAGTGTAAGACAAAAATTACAAGCACGGCAGCAAGCACAAGTTGAATTTGCAACAGGTGCAGAAGAATTATTTAAACCCGTTACAACAGCTACTGAGAAAGCTGCGGCGGTCACTGAAAGAGCTTTATTGGGAGATGAAAAGGGTATTCTTCCAGTGCTAAAACAAACCGCTGAGCAAACTGAAAAGATTGCTAGAAGAACCAAACAAACAAAAACGATTTTACAAAACCTTCCAACTGATATAGTTGCAGCTCAACCACAACTTGAAGATGAAGGAGAAGAAATACTTGAAGGTGCTGAAGTCGCCGAAGCTCCGCCGGAATACGAACCTAGTAAAGCAGAAATCAAAGAGAGTATTGCAAACAATATTAAGATGAGAAATTACGATGTCGCGGTTGATCTTGTAAGCAAATTTAGTGATTATGGAAACTACCTGGAGCCGGGTTCACCATCGTTAAAGTATGACCAATGGGAACGGTTGGTGTTTACTACCCATAAAGACATTAGTCGGGTCTCGAAAAAATACAAAGCTGATTTTGATCAATTTAAGAAAGATGTTAAAGCAAGGAGAATTGTAGGTCCTGTTGTGACTGCAGATCTGTCAACGCCATTAAAAATATCTCCGATAGCAACACAACCAACTAGCATAAAAAGAACATCCGGCAAAGGTTTGGGGGGTGATTTTATTCCCTGTCCTGATAATATCATCAATGATGTATCACGGTTAGAAGTTCTCATAGGAGGCAAGCGAGCTGGAAATAACTCACCAGAAATAATTAATGAAGCAGCTGATATCTGTCAGCGATTATTTCGCGGCGGCATCATGGATACTCACATCTATCGAGAACTTATTGATGAACTCGTGGACAACGACTAGTTAAATAAATAACTAATTAAATAAAATGATCGTACACAATTCTCATCGTAGACCAGTCATGGTCAGGGTGGTAAATTCACGAGTACCCGTATACAGGATGACTTATGGAAACGGATTAGGCGATGTTGTTCAGGGTTTATTTGCGAGAATGGCACCTAAAGCAATACCGATCGCAAAACAATTATCAATGAAAGCCATTGATGTTATCAAAGATAAAGCTACTGGCGCTGTTGGTAGCGCTGCCAGTAAATCATTCCTGGCAATCAAGGACAGACTAGCACGATTAATACGCAGAACCCAAGGGGGTCCACCTCCGGTAAAATTACCAGCCACCGCAGACATGCCTGCAAATGTTAGTAAAGTAATAAATGAAGCCGCAAATCAAAAACTAGCAGCGCTGATAAATCCTGAACAAATAAACACAAGTTTCGTGGCGGGAAGTGGTCTTCGTTTTAGACGATAACTTCTATAATAAAATGTTTAAACGGGAATCCGACCCAGCATTCGACATAGATGAACCGGTTCTTAAAAATGAATCAGTGCGTGATTATCAGTATTACTCTTATGACGCTCGAGAACCAAATAAACGAGGACGAATTGAATTGCAAGTTCAGGATACAAGTAGATATTTCCTGCCCGCTGAAGCATTTATTGAGGTAGAAGGTGAAATTATAAAAACAGATGATACAGAATACGGACCCAATGTTAAAATCGGTTTTGTCAATAACGGAATTATGGCTTTGTTTGATAGTGCTATCTACATGATTGATGGAAAAAATATTGAATCGATTCAGAAGGATGTCGATGTTGCTGCAACAATAATTGGTCTAGCAAGATATTCTGATGATTATACAAGATCATCTGGTCCATCAATGATGTCTGCCAAGGATACTTCTAATTTTCCTAACAGTGATCAATACGATATTAGACAACCAAGAAACTTTTCCGATAACGCTGACGCTGATGTGTGGCCGGTGGTTCGTGGTGTTAATGCAGAATTTAATTTAGGTTTCGCTGCACGTAGACAAATGTTGAAAGGCAATCGTAGAAATTTTTCATGTGCCATTCCGCTGTCGCACATCTTTGGATTTTGCAGAGATGTCAGAAAGGTATTTTTTGGAGCAAAACATACAGTCGTGCTTGTTAGAAAAGCCAACGACAATGATACTATATGGCGACATCTAGGTGACGCTGGTAAGGTAAACATAACAAAACTATCACTGTGGATGCCGGTAATGACTCCTGCAATTACTGAAGAACAACGACTGCTTTCTTTTATGGATCAAGGTGGTAAAGTGTTGTTATCGTGGCTTACAACAACCACAGATAGTGCTCAAAGTATCAATAACGGTTTATTCACATGGCATATAGCATCACAGTAGTGGGTTGCCGCGCCGCGACATATTTTCATTGCTCTTCAGGATGCTTCACGGGTGGGTAATGAAACACGTTCGCATATGATATTTGATCAACTTGGTATCACTGACGTTTCTCTGAGAATAAACGGGCATCAAGAACCATCTGAGAACATACTGTTAGATTTTGGTAATGTTGCACGTGCATATCAACGATTGACGAAATATCTAGCGCGTGATCTAAATATCGATAATGGTTTGCAACTATCACAATTGGATTTTATCTCTCATTATCCAATCTATTACTTCTCGTTAGAGCATCTTGATTTAACCAGACAGTCTGTTGTTGATATACACTTTCGGGCTACCGTGAATAGAGACGTAGGAGCTATAGCTAATTACAGAGCAATCGCGTTCATACTTTCCGATAAAGCAATGTTGCTTGAAGGTGCTGGCGGCCGAATGATTTTCGCTGATGCACCAGTACAAAATATGTAACAATTAGATCAATCTCGTATTAAATAAAATGTCGTACAATCACGTTAATGTCACTCTGACTCCTGGTCAGGTCAAGAAATTACAATCGAAGAACGCGAGCACATGTGGGACAAAAATAACACTAAAACACGATCAGCTAATGGGCGGTCCAAACAAACTGTCATTAACTAAAACCCAACTAAAACATTTCAATAAAGCAAAGCAAGCAACGACTGGAACTCAACTTGATTTCTCTCCAGCCGCGGTCAAAGATATGGTTAAAACCGGTGGTATGTTTCCTCTTCTCGCCGCGATGCCAGCACTGATAGCTGTTGCTGCTCCCGCAGTCGCTAAAGCCGCCGCGTTAGGGGCTGTTGGAACAGCTGCTGGAATGGCATTAAAGAAAGCCACAGGGAAAGGATACAAAAAAAAGGGACGCGGGTTAAGACTTCCAGGAACTCCACCCTCATGGTACCCAAAACGATTCTGAAAACCTCTGGTTTTCTACCGATGTCAAATTTTGATTTGCTTGATGCTGTTAAACAATTAAATATAAAGAACTTCAGAGGCGTCTTTATGCGAGATCAATTACCAACACGACCAAATAATCCAGAAACCGGAATTATTAATCTTGATAACAGTGATGGTCCAGGAACTCACTGGGTTGCTTACGGGATCGATCCACGTGGAATTATCTAATTTGATTCGTACGGGCTAGCACCTTTAATTGAGTTTCTGAATTATGTCAGCAGAGTACAAAGTACTCTGGTGCCAGGCACTGCAATTTGGTATTCAACGTTACCAACACAAACACTGACCGATCCTCCGATATGTGGCCGTGAAGTATTAAATGTTCTTGATGCGATCTCGAAATCAAAAATTTCTCCTCACAAAATCGTGCACGAGTATACTATGGGTCGATTTAAACAGTTTTCTATCAAATAATGTTGATATTTACGGAAGATATCTTCTCGAAACAAAGACCAAAAAAAACGCGACGATGTGGATTTATCAAAATATGCGACCAAAGATGAAATCGATAATCTTTTAAGTCTGACCGGGATAGACCCAGATGAGGTTGTTATTTTTCAGGACCGGCACGGAAAACTAAAAACCAGCGATATCAAATGGCATGAAATAATTCGTAGGGTTATTGGAGCCACTCCGGGTAACATCCCTGTATTCACCGACAGCGGAAAAATCAGAGATTCGCTGATATCAATCGCGACGCTTCGAGATGACACACAAAAAACTGCAGGGGGACGTGTAGCGAAGACCGGTGATACAATGACAGGTGAACTCAGCATGAACGGTAACAAAATAACCGTTTTAAGAGATCCAACATCCCCGGAAGATGCCGCAAACAAACAATATGTAGACACGAGTGTCCACACGAGTGTTAGCCCTGTTGACGGTAAACTAACCACGTTGCGAAAGAGTATGATGTTCACGTGGACGCGTTTACAAGACTTCGAAGAAACTTTGCAAAAACTGATGATGCCGTGGATAAGTTCTTTGGGGTTCCTCCCGTCATCGACATGAAACTTTCTGAAGTCAAGACCAACAATGACACGATCAAACAAACACAGCAGGATATTGTATCGGGTATTCCTGATATCGTTAGCAAAACCAGTCTGATTAAAGTCCCCACTGGAGTTACTCCCGGGCATATCACCAACATAGTATACACGGTATCATCGGGATTCGCAACATGGTCCAAACAAAATAATACTATCAAATATACAGCAACAGCCACTGGCGTGTATAGACTGTCCGTGTTCAGTGCCGCTAAATTTGAGATTTTTACAATAACATATCCCTGGAGAAGCCATTCCACTGACAAGTATTCCGGGGTTGTGACTATCATATTAAACAAGGGAACCGAAGAGGATTTTATGTTGGTAGCATCTGATGAGACATTAACCGCACCATCTTACTGGTGGTGTTTGGAATTTGTAGCTGAAACGCCTCAATTGGTTACCGCGTAAAATAATAAAATGAAATCAGCATCAACGACAACATTAGATGCTCAGCAATATAGATATGATCAAGTACGCGAATGGCAATCAACGCTAAAAGATACTATTGACAAATGCGCAAGAAAGATAAAAAAATACAAACGGCGTGTAACTGTATTAGACACAATAGTGTATTCGGTGTCCGCGGTAGTTGCATCTACTGGGGTGCTATTATCAGCGCTGACACCAGTGACAACTGCAATCGCGGTCACAATTACAGTTTCAACATCAACGACAATTGCAGGAGTTGCTAATATTATTGCGAAAAAAATATCCTCGTGTGCGCTAACAAAATTGCACGAGTATGAAAAGTTAAACAGCGCGGCCACGAGCACCTACAACAATATCAGATTCCGAATTCGTGCAGATGGCAGCCGCGTACAACGATTACGAAAACACAAAGTGTTTTTCAAAGAACTTCGATTTGAAACGACAGCAAACGAATAATGACGGAATTACTCAAGCAGATAGTCGCAAATACAAGCCCGGCGCGGACATCTTTGTTAACAGTAACCTCAACTAAGCCAGAATTCAGTATTAATTTTCCAACTGCGATTCCAGTAAGCGAGATCGTGTTAGCACAATTACGAGTATATCACAGTTGGCCCAATATCAAATCAAAATCGTTTGGTGGATTGCCAGCAAATAATTCGTTTGTGTTTGCATATAAAAATAACACCGATGGCACCCCAGACTGGAACGTCATTGGGTTACCAACCGGGTCTTATCAGATTGAAGAGATCAACGAGGAATTACAACGTCGAATAAAAAGAATCACCGGGAAGGAATCAAAAATAGAAATAACTGTTCATGAGCCAACGCTGTCATCCGTGATCGAAATAAACACCCCAGACTACGCCGTGGATATATGCAACAGTTCAATCAGAACAGTGTTAGGATGGCCTGAAGTCGCTCCACTGGCACAACCAATACCACCAACACCTAAAAAGTCTGACTATGTCACTGATAATAAGTCATATCACGGAGTGTTACCGATATACGAGGAAAATTTAATTCAGCTAAAAAACGCAACGTTGGGCAGTATATTTGAATTTCACAGTAAGGATAATATCAAATGGTTTTTTTACTTATGAAAGGGATCTCCAAAGAGGAACAGCTAAATACTTTGATACAAACCTAGATGAGATCAATCATTACTTCAAATTTATTGATGAAGAGCATAAGAAACAATTAGAGCAACTACGGCAACTTTTCCAAGAACATATTTTTGATACATCACTACGCAGCGAAATTATTAAACAATTTGAGATATTAAATCAGCTCTCATACGATATGGAATACTTCAATCAGCGATTAATTCAGGCGATAATCGATCATGTTGACGGCGTAACCAAATATAAGCAACAATTTTTAAACTTCTTTAGAATACCAGAGGCGAATCTACCAAATTTTAAACTTCCCTGGTGTAACGTTCCCGAGTTAAGAAAATCCGTCACTGACCTCATCAATGAGTCCTTCGATGACATACTCGCACAACACAGAAAAACACTACCGGAGCCAACTGTCCTCAGACATAACAATAACACCGAAGGGCAAGGCCGTCAGTATCCCCGGGCATCGTAAATATAACTTCAGTGGTCGCGGTCAATCTTGTGTGTGATGTCATCGATGGCAGTTACAGCACAGACACGACAGTATCAAATCAAGCCCAGCAAGGATTTATTCTTTATTCATTTACTCCGAAAGAACCACCTGGATTTCTGATTGTGCAAGAGCCAATCAATCCGGTCTATCTACGATGTCATAATCCATGGCTGACCAGAATAAATTTCACGCTGACAGACCAGTCTGGGAATCCCCTTGATTTACGGAATGAAACACTACATATTAGTCTCCTGGTAAAGTCCTAAAAATCTTAGATTTTCGGGACTTTCATCGTAAAACGATTTTTCAATTAATAATATTATATTATAATAATGTCCCAAAAATCAAAGACTTCCCAGAAATGCAAAGAATTTCCGAAAAAATGTGATGATGATTTCATTGATGATAACAGTGATGTAACTGACGATGATAGCACTGATGTAACTGACGATGATAGCACTGATGTCACTGACGATGATAGTACTGATGTCACTGACGACGATAGCAGTAATGTCACCGTCAACATAAAATATATTTCAATAAATTATAAAAAAATATAACACTAGTAAAAATCGTTTACGATTTCACAATTAATCAAGCAAGTATCATATAATGTATCACCACGTGAAATGTTTCATATATGATAAAGTACTTCTTGATAGCGCTGTCAGAACCGGAAAAGTTACCCCGGTAAAAAAAAATTGTTGATATATACGGTCATGACGATTTTATACTGACTGATGCACAACTGCAAGTGTTGATAAAAGATCATGTTGTGATCGCGCATTGCGATACAGATCAAATCCTCGAGTATATACGCTTATTTAGATCGTTAGATAGATTAGATTTATATAAATCTCAAATATGTACCACCACATAAATGTTTTTTGTGTATGACAAACAAACACTCGAGCAAGCAGTCAAGGCTGCATTTGCACAAGAAGAAATTAACGTTAAATTGCTTATTGATGAATACGGAGAAGAAGATTTCTTACTAACACAGCAACAGTTAGATAGTCTCAGACGCGAGCATATTACCGCAATAGTATGTGACAGAGATCAAATTCTCAATTATACACACTCCTGCATTGAACCCGACCGACTAATCACCCTGATTTCATCAGGGATTTCATCTCCTTGATTTCATCCTTGACTTTGTCACCTTAATTTCATCCTTGACTTTGTCAAGGGGGGGGGGGAGGTAAAAAAAAAGTAATATATTTTTTTTACTTTCGATTTCACTTCCAAGTACTTGATGAAATCAAGGTGAGGTATTTACTTCCTTGATGAAATCGTCCTTAATTTCATCCTTGACGCTGTCATCCTTGACGCTGTCAGCGGACATACAATTTTTTAATTTTCTGACGCGATTATTTATTATCTTTTTTGTTTCATACTCGGCTGCCAATGCCAGCCTGGTCTTTTCAATTGCACGAGACAATGGAACAAATTCATTTATTTGTGCTTCTTCTACGCTGGCCAGCCATTTATACAAATTAATTTGGATCATCTTTATGAATTGATATTGAGCAGGAAGAATAATCGGTAAATTTACTCAAGGTGCTGCATATGATCAAAAACTACATCACTTGCGACTGATTATCGATGATGCTGAATTGGATTTTATAATTGCTGACGCTGTTGCGAGAACTATATTTTGTATTCGGGAGGATGCGTTCTTGTCCGACGGGAAAAAGTTGGGCACAGTTGTAAGTTACATCGACGGAGAATCGCCTCAGTACACACATTTAAGATCTTCAATGCTGGCTTATGTTTCTATAAATTTGCTATCAATGATAAATCGATTTCCTGACACCGCAGTTAGAGTTGCAACGGATTCATTTTATCTAAGTAAAAGATATCCAGAATCACTGGCTCGTTTTACAAAGAGCGTCGAAGACTTTTGCGATGAATCATGGAGTTCGTGGAGAATAAAAGCGGAGATGTTACATGAATATTGTGAATCCGCTGATGTTGGAATTAAGGATGATTATTGTAAATCAGAATTATCAGAAATGTCGACGACATTGACAAAGTCAATGTTGCCATCTGTGTATGATCCAATCACTAGACACAAAACTGTTTATTTAAACGGACCGGGTGGGTCTGGTAAGACAACTCGAGCGATTGAATTATTTGGAAAATCGGATATGATTGTGCTAACACCTACACACAGGCTTGCCAGGGAGATGAAACAACGAGGAGTCAATTCTTGTACTTATCACAGCTTTTTCAAATACAGCGGCGGTGTGTGGACGTCAGATCGAATGGGAACAAAATATATTCCCGAGAAAATAATCTGGGATGAGATATATACGGTGCCCTTGGAAACATTAAAAACATTTCTTGATTGGCTGCAAACGAAAAATACTGCAGTGATAATGTGCGGCGATCACGGTAGTAGTAAATGGGGGCACCCTAGCGTCAAGGGGAATTAGCATTACAAGACCCCTTGGGCAACTCTAGCGTCAAGGGAAAATTAACATGGAGAAAAATCGTGGGTCAGATTAGCGTCAAGGGAAATTAACATGGAGAAAAATCGTGGGTCACTCTAGCGACAAGGGGAATTTAACATGGAACTATAGTGTGGGTCTGTCTAGCGACAAGGGGAAATTAACATGGGAATAGAGTTTGGGTTTCTCTAGGGACAAGGGGAATTGAATATGGGATTATTTTTTTTTAAATTTAAATTTAAATTTAAATTTAAAAAAGGGGTAGGCAATGGAAAGGCTATCTCTTTTCGAGAAATATGGCTGGCCCTGAAAAGGGCCTTTGGGTTTTCTTCTTCTTCTGCTTCTAATTTCTTCTTTTTCTCCACCAAGTTCTTATTTTATCTCCAACACTCTTTCTCTTCTTCTCTTTCTTTTTCTCCTGCTCTTCTTTCTTCTTCTCTTCCTCCTCTTCTTTCTTCCTCTTCTCATTTTCTTCTTCTTTTTCAATCTTTTCGTTCCATTTGCTTATTCTTATTCTTTCCTCTTCATCCTCCTTCTCCTCCTTTATCTCTTTCATGACACCACTAATCTTGTCCTTTACCTTTTTTAAGTTATTAATTTCCATCTTTACACGATGGGGACTATAGGAATAATGGTCTTCAACCAGTCTTATTAACATCTGCTCCATCATTCCTAAGTTGTCTAAAACGTCTTGTAATGTTTGTATTTTGTCCATTTGGTTAGAAGCCATCTTCTTTTTTTATTCTTTGCAGAATGGTTTGAACGACGAATACTATGGGTTCTTATACTTAAAGCGCGTACGTGAAGGAAAACATCCCCCTAAAACGTAAAATTGATCTTACCTAGATCATGACCAAACAACGCGCGAACGTGAAGGAAAACATCCCCCTACTTTTTCATTTCATATAATAAAACCCAAACTATACTTTCTCATTTCATATAATAAAAACCCAAACTATACTCTTCACATACGCTAAGAAACAATAAACAAAATCCATAATCTACTATCCACACAATCTTACGTGAGCGCTTACAAAACCCAAACTATACTCTTCACATACGCTAAGAACAATAAACAAATCCATAATCTACTATTCACACAATCGTACGTGAGCGGGTACAAACACAAACACAAACACACAAACACAAACACACAAACACAAACACACAAACACATACGCTAAGAACAATAAACTAATCCATAATCTACTATCCACACAATCGTACGTGAGCGCTTACAGAACCCTAACTATACTCTTCACCTACGCTAAGAAACAATAAAGAAACCCATAATCTACTATTCCCACAAACATACCTGAGCTCTTACAAGCACCAACACACAAACACATACCCTCACACTATCTGAAAAAAGAGTTAGTGTTTATAATCACACTACTCTACCTACACACATTGGCAAATCGATCGTTATTTCTTTTCTAGAGTATTGGGTAGCCCTGAAAAGGGCTGTTTTTTTTTTTTTTTGGAACTTCATGGACACCTGGTTAATGGTGGCACCTTCCAGGCCTAGCGCCACATACACATCTTGTCCCCCAGTTACTTTTTACCTTTCTGGGGGAGAGAGCAGAGGCAGGATATGTCGCTTCAGAATCCCAATTTTCGCTCTCTGGGATTCTGAAATTTCTTCTTCTTCTCTCCTTTTCCTCCTCCTCCTCTTCTTTGTATCTTCTCTCCTCCTCTTTGTATCTTCTTTCCTCTTCTTCTTTATATCTTCTCTCCTCCTCTTCTTTGTTTCTTCTTTCCTCCTCCTCTCTTATCCTTCCCTCCTCCACAATGGCTTCCGCGGCCAGTTCATTTAATATGCGCCTGGCATATTCCAGATGCACATGAAGTTCCAACAGTTTCTCCAGTCTCGTGTTCATTTTTGGTGTTGATCAATCAACAAGGGTAGCTGGACTGCCGAACGAGTTTCAATTTATAGTGAAAGCGCGGACGTGAACGAAAACATCCCCTAAAAACATAAAATTGATCTTACCTAGATCATGACCATAAAACAACGCGCCGACCTAAAAGAAACACTCACTCACTTTTTATGCTACCCATCACTATTTTAAAATTTTTTATAAACCACTTCAATAGACTATCCACATACGCAAAGCAATCCAATCTAACCCCAAATTTACACCTCAAACACCAAAAAAAAACAAACATCATTTTAATCTACTATCCATACCAACTTACTTAACCACTTACAAACACAAACACACAAACACATACCCTCACATTTTTTTAAAAAAGAGTTAGTGTTTATTTTCACACTACTCTACCTACACACACTGGCAAATCGATTGTTATTTCTTTTCTAGAGTATTGGGTAGCCCTGAAAAGGGCTGTTTTTTTTTTGTTTGCTATGGCATTCTTTTTTAGTTTCTAAGAATGCGATGTCCTCTGAAGATAGACTTTCTGGCGATAGGTCTGCTTCTTCGGAAAGAGAAGAAGAACTCTTTGGTGTCGATACGACAATCGACAAAGCCTCTGTCAGCTTCAGGCTGCTGCTGCTGCTCTTGTTGTTGTTGTTGCTGCTGTCTCTGAAGTCTGTACTTCTCTGTCCATTCTTCTTTTTCCCTGTTCATTTCTTCTCTGAAGAGCTCTTCTATCAGGTCTTCAGTGATTTTTAACATTCTCACATTCTCTATTTCTTCTGGCTTCGGTATCAGACTGTGTCTGACTCTATGCAAATTCACGTAGGCTTCGTTGAGTTTAGCTAGTTTGGAGCACATCTTCTTAGGAGGATGAGTCGACAATGGATGGTTAGACTGGAAACAACCCGGTTCTTAAAGTCAAAGCGCGGACGTGAAGGAAAACATCCCCCACACGGTTTTTGAGTCGCAACGTTTAGTGAGTGTCATGAGAGGGATAGTAAGAAATGAAAGAGCATCAATCCAACATTCTTATAGCTAAACAAAAGACAAAGGCATTTTTTTTCAAAACACATTTTTTATTCAAAAATCACTTAACACTAAACAACAACTCTAACATTTTTAACAATAATCCAACAATATAACATCAAACAATTTTTTCAAAACACAACATTTTTTATTCAAAAATCACTTAACACTAAACAACAACTCTAACATTTTTTAACAACAATGCAACACTAAAAGTTTCTCCACTAGGTAAAGAGGGATAACAGTCTTCCATGGTTTCTAGTAATCTAGGATGACTTCTCTCAAACTGTTGATTTCTATGGTATTATCGAATTCTGCATACAGGATGACGTTCACCGTTTCATCAGGGTCTCGGTCTTTAAACTGAATTTCCACACGAATCTGGCCGGATTTTATAGGGTGGAAATGTCCCTCGTCGCTGCCTTGGTCTGGAGTGAAATCGAAAGCCCACAAAGCGTAGCCTCCTGCATAATCCTCGTACGTAATACCGTGACTGGTATTGGTTCCTAACTGTCCGGTGGCTTCGTACAGGGACAAGTACGATCTCAAGTAATTCTTCTTGGTAAAGTCAGGTTCGAAAGGTCGGGTACACAAGGTCTTGCCATCGCGACTGACTTCGATTTTGGACACGCCAAAGTGTTGAAAGTAGAAAGGATTTTTTTCGGCAGCTCCGTTGAAGGCTGTATTCTCGACGATACCAACGATCAAACGTTTGGGTAACTGTCCTTGGAACAGATGATCTTCGATCATGGATCGCTGTCCCTTGGGAATGGTGAAGGTTTTCACTTCCACGATTCGTATGGGATACTTGGCAGTCGTTCTGCTCAACGTCTGACTGATGTCGTTTCCCACTTTAGGTAACACTTCCACACGGCGTACGTAGAGTCTGGCTTCTAGGATTTTGGTTTTGTAACCGTCACTATCAGCCATCAAATGGAAAGCGGCACTGCTACGATTCAGTCTCAGGCGGACATCCACCCCGTTCAGCAAATACTTTTCTTGCAACCACATGTCCAAATGCAAACGATCCATCAGTTCTAAACTTGTGTCGGCTCCCGTGATTCTCTTTCTTCGTTCTACAAATCCATCATTGTTGTCTTTCTTTTCATCAGTTTCCAATATTTTAAACTTGGTAGGTTCGTCAGCTTCCCATACCACACAGGCATTGAAATGAGTGTTCTTGGCATCTATTCCGTACGTCAAGAGATTTTCCAGGTAGGCACGATAAGGGTAAGTATCCATGCTGCTACTGACCAGTTTGTTATTCAAGTACAAGTCCACTCCACTGAACAAGGAATGCATGAAATTGTTGACGGGAGCTACTGCTTCATCGTCTATAGCACCTCCAGTCTTATCTAGAATTTTGACTTTCAGGTACAAGTAACTGCTATTCAGATCGATGTAATCTTCGGGCTCTCCTTTGATTTCAAACTCGATGGGAGCGGAATCGGTCAGTGAGGAGACGGGGTGAAATTCCACCCACTGGGATTCTTGCATCGTCATCATCGTGGGGGGCATGGCAAACAGATCCAGTTCCGTCTTGGAACAAGCGCAAGATTCTCGGTGCATCATTTTTTTGTCTCTTTTCTCAATAATCGAAAACGTCTAAGTCTCGAACGGTTCTTCTTTTCTTGGCCTTTCTAGCCTGAAGTCTGGTGAAAGGGTGTTTTCTTCGTCGTCTCTTTCTGCCTTGTCCTTGCTGAATGCCTGACTCGGTAGCGTGCAGGGCATTTATAGGTGTTTCTCGTTGGCTTAAAATGTCTTTGCCCGTTTGCAGCAAGACATTTTTGCCAGCCCTCATGAAGGCTTCTTTAGGGTTTTGTTTGTCGATGATGACATTTTGGAGAAATTCTTTGCCTTGCGTCAGTGCCGCATCTTTCAAGGCGTGCAATCCGCGTGTCACCATCGGTTTCAACACCGGGGCCACCGAACGAAAGGCCGATTTTAACATATCTCCTAAACCGTGTCCTCGCTGACGAGCAACCCCTCGGTACACTGGATACATGACTTACGAATCGTGAGAAAACCGTTTTCGAAAATGTTTCACCGTGACTTTTCCTTTGGTGAATGGAATATTTTGTCCCAAATCTCCTTTTATAGTAATGTTGACCGTGTCCAAATACGACTTACTGACAGGCAAATAGTGAGGATGTACAAATTCTCGGTGGACGTGGTAAGTGTTTCCACCTTCCTCGTCAGTGTTCGTGGCAGAATCCACTTTGAAAGGAATGACACGCAGTAACGGTACGGAGGTGTGTCCCACCACGTTATACTCCACCACATCGGAGTACACAAACATCAAATTCAGTCCTTGGTTCAGTTCTACCGGGGCACGAAATAACTTGCTAAAAGACTCGTTGTCGTAAACGATGGGTAATTCGCTTTTCTTCATCATGCTCATTCTCAGGTTCATGTCTCCGCCCAACATGTCATACAATTCAGGACAAAATAAAATGGACAGGATTTTACTCCGTTCAAATTTCATCAACAAGCGACGAGCTGCGTTGTGGTACTCCATGGTGACATTTTTGTTGACATGCTCCAAAGCTTTCAGAAACACGGCATTAAACCTGGAGGCTATGGTGCTGACCAAATGTTGACCACTAAAATAATAGCCTGGGGGAATGAACAAGTGATAGGTGGTGTACTTTTGTGTACGGGTTTTCTTGTCATATTTGACATTGCTATCCATCCACTGTTGCATTTGCTCGTCATGAACTTCCACATCAAAAAAATTTTGATTGGGAAGGACATTGAGGACTTGGGTCGGGTGAATCATTTCTACTAAAGCCACTTCCCAATGGGCTTCGTGATCTAAGGGGATGGCCTGAGGTAATTTGGCCGTGTAACAGCACAACATGTTCTTGGGAAACACCTCCATGGAACTGTCACTGGGTAAAGTTAAGTAAAATTGGTTTTGGTGACTCATAATTCCAGAGTTCTGTGGCTGTCCGAGGGGTTACTGGACGTCAGAGGCGTGTCTCCGTCTAAAATGGGGTTCTGGTTGTGATTGAAGTGGTGACTGGCACTGGCACTGGACACAAGGTTCCCGAGGTTCCCGTTCGAGGTGAATTTCAGGGAGGGATTAGGAAGCAGGTAACTGATGCAACTGCTCAATAAAATGGTCCACAATTGTTTGTCTCCTTGTTGCAAACTCAAATTGGCGATGGCTGCCCCGATGACACAATACACCACGAAGATTTGGCAGAAAAAGACGATTTGCCTTTTAGGCACACGTTCTCCACACCACACCCACAAGGGTTGTTTTTGTAAATCTTGCACAGAAGAACTAGGTGAAGGAGGAGTGGTCGACGTAGCTGCGTCTGCTGTGTGAAAGGGCATGATGGTCACTTCTTTTTATAGTCGATGACTTGCGAAGCGTCGATCCAAGAATCGAAACTGGGTGGATATCCTTTCCAACGTACTTTGACTTCTTTGACACGTCGTTTGCCCACTTTACGGGTTCTGCGTTCGAGAATGCTTTCGATGTC
Source organism: Sinohyriopsis cumingii (assembly GCA_028554795.2). Classification (NCBI taxonomy): domain Eukaryota; kingdom Metazoa; phylum Mollusca; class Bivalvia; order Unionida; family Unionidae; genus Sinohyriopsis; species Sinohyriopsis cumingii. Next base: position 42,179,114 of record CM068838.1, read on the forward strand.
GTACACGTCGTCTTCTTTTTTGGTGACACGTTGTAACTCGGGCAAATAAAACGTTCCTTTGAGTACTTCTCCGTTCATGTCTTCCAATTTATAGACGGCAGGATGACGGCCATGCACTCGTCCAGTGACGCGAAACAATTCGGTCGTCCAGTTAGGTAAGTAACCTTTGTCGAAAGTGCGTTTGGTTTTGCCAATGCGCACCCAATCTCCTACGGCCAACTCTCCACTTTTCTTGGGGACAGCCCTCGTCGGGGACGTACCAAACAGGCGCTCAAACACCAACACTTCGTTGTCGGGAGTCACGTCTTGCGGGGCACGTCCAATGCTTCGATGGTAAGATTGGATGTACGCTTGCACCAGGTGCGGTAAGATGTCGATGTACTTCAGAGTGTGGTGATGCGTAAAATATTTCCACATGCGTTCTTTCAAAGTGCGTTGAAAACGTTCCACGATGCTGGCTTTGGTTTCGGGATTCTCCGTGGTAAAAAAATGAATGTCACGTTTCTTTAATTCTTTTTGGAAAGCTTGGTTCAGAAATTCGGTGCCTTTGTCCGTTTGCCATCGAAGAGGGTGACGACCGCTTTGTTTCAACACCCGTTGCAGGGCTCGCACTAACTCGCTGCTCGATTTGGAAGTCAAGGGCACGACCCAGGCAAATTTGGAAAAGACGTCGATGACACAAAACAAATATTTGTAGCCACGATTGTAGCTGGCCAAATGAGAGACATCGGCTAAATCGGCTTGCCATTGATGATCGATGCCTTCCACTCGGGTGCGACTTCTGGCAAACTTGCGTCGAATGGGTTTGTGTAAAGTGTAGGTAGCTTGTTCTTGTAACCATCGTTGCACTTGAGGTAAACGGAGAATTTTCAGTCGCGTTTTGGCAGCACGATACAATTTTTGAACTCCTGCGTAACCTGCAGGATGGGAGGGATCGTAGTAAATGCTGGCTAAGACTTTTTCCATTTTTTTTTTTGTGTTGGTTGGTGTGTTAATAAGACACCCACTCTTGGAGGATGCTAATCTTTTTCTCTTGGGGTATTTTCTTGGATTGCAATGCTTTGCGTGTGCGGCCAGCAATAAGTGTCGAAGAGGAGAAGGATGTCTGAGCGGGGGATATCGGTTCTTGTTTCACTTCTGTCTTCACTTCTGTCTTCACTTTCTTTTTCTCTTGTGAGAAAGAAGGGGTGGCCATCATCTTTTTAATCCATCCAATTCTGGAGGTAGGTGGTGTTGTTAACTTGCGTACTTTTTCTGGTGGAGTTTGAAACCCTTCCTCTTCTTCTCCTTTTTCTGTCTTGGTCACGGGTACTGGTTGTACTGGTACTGGTACTGGTGATGGTGCTGGACTTTTCATCAACGTCTTAAAATCTTTCAGAGTGGGTAGAGCTGTTTCGTCTAAAGCTTTCTGGTGAAAGAGTTGCAGTCTTTGCAAGAGTTGACCGTACTTTTGCGATTTTTCTGTTTCGGACAAATCTTGGCGATCCATCAAGGACTGCAATTCGTGTTGTAACTGGGACATCTCGCTCAAATGGGGATTGGGAGGTAAATGCGGGGTGTGTTGTTCTTGCCACCGATGGTATTCCATCCATCGTTTGTAAGGCACTAAAGCTAGTTTTCGTCCTTCCATGGGGTTGGCAGGGGTCGATTCTGAGATCTTGGAACTTCCGAGGCCTTTTTATCTTGCTCCCACCAGTCCTCCCAACATGGTTCCCAAGACTCCTTTCAGTATGGGGCCTAACAAGAGAGGTAAAATACCTCCACGTTGCACTAACATCTTCTTTTTTTGACGAATGGGAATTTTCTTTTGAACCATTTGGCGAAGAACGTGACGATGTTTACCTAAGCATTGTTTCTGGTGTTTGGACAAAGGGATCGTGCCTTTCAAAACGTTCAAACAACATTCGCACACGGTATCGATGACCTCTTTGGAGGCTGTTTGAATGAGTTTTTCTCGTAGGGGTGGAGAAGCTTTGGACAGGACAGATAACATGTCCCCATGTTTGGCTAAACGTGGTGGCAGTCCTTTCCTTTTCTTTCCTTGGGGTTTTCTGGAGGGTGACATCTTTGAGTCTTCAGGAGCACCAAAAAACACTGATACCCGACTTGATCTCAGGCCTTTTTTATACTGGAACGCGTCGCCACTGATTGTCTTTACGTCGTATTAGTTTGAGGACAGGCATGACACGTCGTGCAGGGGTACGTAACGGACTAAATCGAGCCAGTTCTTGCTTCGACAAATCCAGTAAACTTTGTAACATGCCCGATCTTTCTTGAACTTTGATTTTGGGAGAAGGTACTTTGTGAGCAGCCACTGCCACTAAATTGGAAGGTCCTGCCACTGGGGAAGTTCTTTTGGGGGTCATCAACGGAGAAGTTCTTGGTGTGATCAACGTCTCCAAGTACTCTTCAGTTCTGGGTGTCATTAACGGAGAAGTGGACAAACGTTAAGCTGCCGGAGACGCAGTCACCGCCGTGGCAGGTCGTGGTTTGCGAGTGTAAGGTTGCGTCCTGGCCGAAGTGCCTCTCTTGCGACTAGTTTTCTGTGGACTTTTCTTTTTCTGGGGGCTTCTTTTCTTTTTCCGGGGTGGTGGTGGTGTCTGGTCAGAGGAGGGTCCTGCCACTGGAGAAGTTCTCCTTGGGGACCTGGTCTTTTTCTTCTTGGGGCTTCGTTGGACTTTTGTCTTGGGTATAACTTTGGGGGCATTAGGATCCCATCTTAAGAGTGAGCGAATGATGACCCCTCCTAGAGTACCGCTCCCTCCAGGTTTCAAAATGATTTGTTTTTGGTTTGAGTGTCGATGCGGGGATCGGCCAGTTGGACCAAAGCGACTTCGTTTCGATCAAAAAAGCGTTTGGTTTGATGAGGAATCTGAATGATTCCTTGGAGTAATTGACGTGCCGTCACCGTGAACCATCGGAAGACTTCTTTGAGACTAGCTTCTAAGACACGAGCTCGTGTTTGTGGATTTTTTTCTCGACTGATGCCATACAAGGCACGAATCAATTTGACGGGAAGATGCGACTGAAGGGACGTCATGTTCGCACTGAGAGTGAGACAGACGAAAAAGGGTCTGAGGTTTTTATAGATTTTTTTATGGGGAGTGAAATGAAGTCGAGGACGGAGACGTGTACAGGACAGGCCCTCCGTCTTGGCACCAGTGGTGAAACAAGTGGGTACGAAATCGCAAATCCTCGGGAGTGGTAGGTTTCAAATCGACGAGTAAATAGGCCTGTGGCGTTTGAGTGGCATCGTCGTACGCCTGAGTCAGCCAAGGCGTTCCTAACTGTTTGGCTAAGACTTGCACTTGCGATTTATCTCGAGGGCTTTTAAACAAGACCACGTAATGCGCATTGAGACTGATGGTGCGATGGGCTTTACTTTGTTGAAACAAATTTTGGGTGATGTAAACGACACTGGCATTACGGTGATGCCCTTTGCGCGTGAACCACAGTTTAATTTCTTCTTCGTCTTCTCCTAACATGTCGTCAAAAATGACCAAATGGGTTTGACGGGAGTTAGAGACGATGCTGTCGTCTTCTTTAGGAATGCCTTCCACAAACACGATGGAATCGCCTTGACTTTCTCGCAAGAGGCTGTACGCCGATTGCCACTCTTTGTAACACCACACGATCCGTTGAGGTGGTCGATCGATCAAATGATGTTTATGTTCGATCAAACGTTTGACGAATTCAGTTTTGCCAGAACCGCTAGGTCCAGCAATGAGCATGTTAAAGGGATGGCGAAGATACAAAGCCTCCCAACTGGCACGATCTAAGTGTTCGTCGATGACTTTGAGAGTAGAGGAAGAGGGAGCAGAGACAGTAGAGGTAGCCATGGTGTGAGGAATGTCACTTGTGACACGAAAAAACAAACAAGACAAGAGTTTATATACTTTTTCAGAACACGTTTATTGAATGTTTTTTTCAAACATGAATACGAAAGACAAAAATACATAAAAGCCAAAGGCTTAAGTACAAGAATAAAAGGCACATGAACGTAGAATAAAAAACAAGTGTCTGTACAACAACCACATGTTTTGGGTAAAGTTCTAACCAGTTCTATAGTAGGGGGTAAGGTCACACAAGTGTCCTCCCGAAAGGGTCTTTCAGGCCTGTCCACGACAGTCCTGTCCTGGGTGAACGGTTCTTCTGGCACCGTCACTAACACAGGTTGAAAAGTAACTTTTTTCCTTGAATAACTCTCGTACATACTGGGCCACCTCTTGTGTCCAAGCCTCAAAACCCTGGTCTCGGTGATGTCCAACATTTGACTCCTAACCAATCTGGTTTCTTCTTCGTCATCGACATGGTAAGTTACTTCAATGAACAATGAACTATTGGTCTTGGACGTTGTCCCTTTTTATATGCTGACTAATATCGATGTGACCGTACGGCAACGTAAAGTGATTGGGAAGTCTCACTCGCTTCTGGTATACGATTTGATAGATTTTTTCCAGGGGCCGACTGACGATGTGGTGAGTGGGTAAACGTACAATCTTGTTCGGTTGATAAGGGGTCACTTTAAAGTTTCCATCCTCTCCCGATTGCAAGGCTTCTTTCAATACCCCAAAGTTGACCACTCGACTGGTACGATGATTCAGAGTCAGTCCTTTCACTTTGCACGTCGTGTGCACTTCTCCTTGTTTGTCCCGGTATTCGTAGCCGTAATTTTTGGGACCACCACTGACGAAACTTAGAATCTTGTCGTCGGGATGCTCGTCTGTCCAGGCTCCTAAACGGTCTCCTTCGATGTCAGGGTGATGTTGAATCGGGTGATGGATGTAAATGCAACTGTCCGTGTCAAAGTACAGGACGCGTTCTTCTAACAGTTCTAAAGCTTCGTACAATTTTAAGCGAGCATGAGCTGTCACGTAAGCCGCAATGATGACATTTCCAAAAGGGTCGTCTTGTACAAAGTCCAGATCTTCTTCGTAATTGACCAAGATCAAATCCTCTCGAACGACGTCCACGTGTTTCATGTATTTGGTTTTGTCGTGAATCATCTGGAAGTAGCGGGAAGGTTCTGTCAAATATTCCGTCTTGGGTAAACACGGTCGTTGTGCCATTTTACCCCACAAGCAATTTAACATCACTTTGGCAAACGATCGCCTGCCTTCGTTTTTTTCGATGTGGTCTAAAGAGATGCCTTCTTGTGCGTAGTATATCTCTTTGAATTGTATTTGGTCTTCGGGAGTGTGACACCAGGAAGGATAGCCGCTGGCTTCTTGTTTCAGTTTCGAAAAGGCATCCACGTAGTCGGCGAAAATGCCTTTCTGAGTAGGGTCACCCTTGTGGTACTGTTGTGTCTTGGGAAAGTGGCAAATTTTGTAGACTTCTAACAGTTGGTATCCCATGTCCAGAGCTTTGAACAATTCCACGCTGACCCAGGTTCCCGTCAAGGCCCGTTCTTCCTGGCTGTGATGGCAAGGTTGGTCCTGGTTGCACGTTTTGGCACAAGTACGGCACAAGGGAAACATCAGTTTGCCTTGACAATGGTGAGGTAAGACGGGATGGTATAGGTTCGTGGGAGGCAAAACTTTACACTTGATCAAGCCTTCGTATTGTCGAATGTTTTTCAGGTCGATGTGTTCCGTGAACAATTGCGGGTGCCCTACAGGAAAGCGACAATATTTGCACACGTAGGGATACAGCGAACACACGTCCAAGTATTTGATTTATTCTCCTTTCTCTTCGTCGGCTTGGTACAGCAAACAGGTGGCATTGGTCCTTCCTCAGTACAAACTATCCCTCGGGTTCAACGGGTCCATGAACTGGTAACTTTCCACGAGGCGTTTAAACTCGGGATCGGTTTTCAAACTGTGATCGTACTCGTGTTCCCACATTTCCACCACTTGGTATCCTTGCTGTTCTAACTTTAGGCGTCGCTGACAAGTGTCCTGGTACAAGTCTTCCATGGTTCGTTGCAAAAACTGATTTTTAGTGTCACGGTCAGGGTAACAGATGGGACATCCGTGAAATAAGCAACCGTTAAACTCGTACACGATCTTGGGGTTTTCTAAGTCCCAGCCATCTACCGAATACGTTCCGATGGTCTTTTCGCCTCCTCCGTTGCGGGCATGCTGAATCCATTTGTCTTCCTTGTCGCACAAGTAATGTAACCAACGTAGGGCTTTAACCGAGTATTGACGCTTGACATAGTGGGTCGTTTGAGGACTGATGACAGCCACGGTCTTTTCAGGCATGAATCGTTGGCGGTACACTAAGGAACACGCTTTGGCAATGGTGCAAGCTTCTTTCAAAGGATCGACCCCTCCGTGTTCCATGAACAGTTCTCGAAATTTTCCACAGCAACGTCGTAAAATGTCCACGTCGGAACGACAATACTTTAACATTTCTTCCTGAAAGTCGAAGGGGTCAGAGGCATGAGCCTGGTACCAAGCGTAGAAACCTTCTCGTTGTTCGGTACGCATGTTGTCGGGGTCGTAATAGTGAGCCTCAGGTAAATGGGGTAGAACGGCATGTTGATTGGCTTCCGTATTGAAAAAGTGTGGAAAGTACCCTTTAGCCATTTCTGTCATTCCAAACGTTTTAGGCATTCGACTCAAAGGCATGGCCAAGTAACTCATCGAATCTTTAAACTGTACTTGTCCCACTTGCATGAAAATGATTTTGGCTCCGTTCAAAGGGACTTTAGGACGTTCGGTGCCTTGTTCCATATAGTATCTGAGAAGAAACTGTCCATCGTATCCGGAGAAATTGTGAGCCATCACCGTGGCATGACGATGACAATCTCCGTAACGTTCGATGTCCTCTTTGCTCCATGTCTTGTCGATGGGGTCTAAGACCCATTGGGCAAAATCGGCTAATGTGTTTGGTCCTCGAAAGATTTTTTCACGTCCTCCAGGAATCTTGCTGCAGTGAGGGCAATGACTGAAGATAGGTTCTTGAATGCACTTCTCGCACGCTCGATGAGCCACGCAGAAATTAGGAATGTGAATGCCGGTCTCTTTCATGCATTCGAAATCGAAAAAGATGAAATTGCCTTTCTTCTTGTGACCGTCCTCTTCCTCTGGTGGGGGTTGGTATTTTTGCACGTAACATTCGTGTTCCAAGTCCACGATGTGGTGACAAATGTGACATTTTTTCTTTCCTGAACATACGTGTGCCTTGGTACTATTGGTACGTATGCCTTGTCCACACGTAGGGCACAATCTCAGGAGCTGACAAGCACATTTCTTCTGTGAACCTTGTGTTTTCAAATGTTGCTGGTAACAGGTAGGGCTGACAAACGTGCGCAGACAAGTTGAACAAGGCACTGGTTCTTCGCTCAGACAGGGTGGAGAGGCCAAACATCCTGGGCATTTCCATCCACAAGACTTGTGTTGCTCTCGATTGTTATAACCATAATCACATTTCTCACAATAATAACTGTATCCCAGGAATCCAGTGATACTGGTAATGGTATCGAAATGTTCATCGTGATAATAGACATGAATGTATTTTCCGTCCTTAAAATCTTGGCCTCGAAACAACAGAGTTCCACGCATTTCTTGAGGGTGCACTTTCTTGCAATTTTTGCATCTCAGGAATGCCACAGGGTGTGTCTTTGGACAGTCCGGCTTGTTGTAACAGGAGTTCTGCTTCATTTCGTTGTTTGGCTCGATCGGATTTTTGAATAGTTTTCCAGGTTCTTTTCCATTCTACCGTGTCGTTCTTGTTGGCATAGGTTCGTCCCACCACGATGGCACGGGCTAAACACATCTGGTCTTGAGGGTTGTGAATTCGGACGAGACTTGTTTTGGTGTTGCGAAGGTTGTCCACCAATAACATCTTTTTGCGTCCTGTCCCTTGAGGAAGAGAGACGTGCGCCATTTTCAGTGTGGCTTTACCATCGGTGATGTCAAACTGGTCATTAGATTGTTGTACGTGTTGAATCTTGTCCATGATTTTGGAAGGGGTTAGTTCTGCGGGTCTGCTAAACTCGATCCAAACAGGGGATTTCAAACCGTCGTGATCTATGGATAGTGTCAAGCGATCGTCTTCTTTGGGTTGACATTGTCGCTTGAGTGCGGTGAGCAAAGAATCCCACATCTTGGTGATAAACCCTTCTGCTTTCTCCAAGGGTACGTCGGCCTTGAAATCTTTAAACTTCACCGTGTAGGTGTAAGCCGTGGTTCTAAATTTTCTAGAGGAGCGCTTTTCCGTCTCTCGAATGGAATAGTACTTTTCAGGGTTGACTAAGGGTGGTGAACTTGGTTTAGAGGGTTCGGATTCTGGTTCACTCATGTCCTCTTCAAAATCACTGGCATGAATTTGTGTCAAGATTTCAGCCCTGGTACGAGGCGATAGATCATGTTTCTGCCTCTTACTTTCTTCTTCTTCTTTCTTCTCGAATGAATAGGATCGTTTCATCTTGAGTGCAAAACGTCAAATGACTCAAGTTCAAACACCATAGACTAATTTATAGTCATGGCAAACCAGCGTATATAAAAAGGGTGTGTCTTGTCCTTTCACTATTCATTTCACTCTCAAACCGAGGAGAACGATGGAAGAGACTAGCCAAATCGAACGTTTCGTCAGAGCTTTGCGAGGGGTCATTAGAAAATTCTCTTCAGACCAGCCGACAGACTACTCTCCTTCCTTTCGAGATAAGAGTCAGGATACTTGCTATATCTGTCAGAAGAAAGGGCATTGGTCTTCAGAGTGTCCAGACCGTCAAAAAAGAAAAAAAACAGGGGCTAAAAAAGACAAAAGTCAAGATACCTGTTATTATTGTAAAGAAAAAGGACATTGGTCTCCAGATTGCCCAAAAAAGAAACAAGAGGAGTCAGAAGAAAAGAAGGATTCTTCAGAAGAAGAGAGGGATTCTTCGGAAGAAGAGAGGGATTCTTCGAAAAAAGAGAGGGATTCTTCAGAGGAAGAAAGAAGACAATTCTATTTAAAAGAAGCAAAGAAACAGGAGAAGAAAAGAAGAAGGGAAGAAAATGAGGAAAAAACGGTGAAGAAATTCAAAAAACAGAGAGACTAAACAAGGAGAAAGAAGAAGTCAATGAACTTTTAATTAAAGTGTTGTGCTGTGAATTGGATTGTGAAAAATGGATAAAAGAATACATGAATGATATAAGGTAAGTGTCTTTGAGTTTTGATTTTAAAATAAGAAGCTACACTCACGCACTCATACACAGACACGTACTATAAGGGTAAAATGGGTGGGGTTTATTTTTGAGTTATTGGCAAATTGAAATTGTATTTCTTTTCGAGAAATGTGGGTGGCCCTGAAAAGGGCCTTTTTATTTTGGTGTAGGGGTGAGTTTAACCAATCAACTTTAACTGCCTTAAGCCTTTGCCACGGCCAAGGCCTACTTCTGATGATTGGGTTGAAATCACTAAGGGTGGTACGATAGGCTTAGTCAGAGGGTTGGCGTGTTTAGCTCGGGAAGGTCGTATTCTCTTCGGTCGTGATAAAGAAGTCTGATACATTTGTTTCAGACTTCTTAACTCCGCTAAAATGTCCAACAGTACCGTAGCCGTTTGATTTTCACCCTCTTGTTTCTTTGCTGCTACTTCTTCTTGCTGTTGTTGCTGTTGCTTTTTTCTTACCTCTTCTTGTTGCTGTTGCTGTTGCTGTAGGAGAAAAGCTTGTTCCGCTTCCTTTTGTCGTTGCATAAATTTCTCCAATTCTTCTTTCTGTCTCTGTCTAAAATTCTCCACTTGCGGTAATGAAGAAGGTAACGAAGGTTCCGGAACAAATTCTTGCGAGGTAAGAAAATCCACAAAATCCCAATGTACCTCTTCTGAAAGTAAGTCCGGGTTCCCTTGGGCAGTCTCCCCTGCTGGTGCACCCCAATGGATCGTTTTCTGAGTTTCCGTCATGTTGAATCACTGTCGCATAGATTGACTGCACACAAGCGCTAACGAATCTATATAGACCACGTGACGTCACAGACTGCTCTCTTCGGATTGGATGCGAGCTGACTGAATTTTGTAACGCGTGTTCGGATTGGTGAATGAATTCAATCCGTTTCAATCCTTCCTGTCCCTATAAATAAGCGCAGTTCACTGCATTGATTCACCTATTCTCGTCGCTTCAAGATGTGGACCACAGTTGAGTCATCCACCCTTGTGTCTTCCATGATGTTTAGGTCGGACATGCTCATGTATGTCAGGTCCAAGTGGACTGTTGTTGATAGGACAGATACTAGTCAATGGATGAGGAGAGTTTACATAGAAAGACAAGGATGTCTCAAGAGGGTACTTGTGTATGGACCGGCAGTTAGAAGGAGTTTAAGAAGAAGAAGAAGAAGATGTGACAGATGCCATCTATGTTAATATTAATATTAACATAAACCCAAAGGCCCTTTTCAGGGCCAGCCATATTTCTCGAAAAGAGATAGCCTTTCCATTGCCTACCCCTTTTTTTAAATTTAAATTTAAATTTAAATTTTAAAAAAAATAATCCCATATTCAATTCCCCTTGTCCCTAGAGAAACCCAAACTCTATTCCCATGTTAATTTCCCCTTGTCGCTAGACAGACCCACACTATAGTTCCATGTTAAATTCCCCTTGTCGCTAGAGTGACCCACGATTTTTCTCCATGTTAATTTCCCTTGACGCTAATCTGACCCACGATTTTTCTCCATGTTAATTTTCCCTTGACGCTAGAGTTGCCCAAGGGGTCTTGTAATGCTAATTCCCCTTGACGCTAGGGTGCGCCCATTTACTACTCACGGTCAACCACCTCCGTTTGTCGGCTCATCTCCACATGATTGGTTAAAAGATTTTGTTGATTATTACGAAGAAGTGTCTGATGATCATAGAGCACTTGATGCAACGTTGAAAGAATTTAAAACATTAATCAGATTACAACCGAATAAAATTCAATGTGAAATTATGCGCGAGATGATTCCTGAAACTTCAATGAGCGACTTTTGGAGCTCGTGGAAACCAGACGATTTGATAGGAGCAAGTAGAAAGATAGTCAGAGACACACTTCAACAGCAGTTATTTCAATTACAACAAGAAAAGTTTCCAATGCTGCCAGTGCCGTTATGTTATAGACCAGCTGATACGCGGTTACAAAATATAGATGTTGATATACCAGGGCGCCTGACTGCGTCAGGAACAGAGAAACAGAATTTAGTATTGAATGATATTGTGTTAGTTGATATTAATGCTGTCAAAGATGCACTAAAAATGAATAAATCCCCATGGACGCTAGGATACGCAATGACAATTCATTCATCTCAAGGACTAACTATCAGTGATACAACTGTCTGGATCGTTGATGATCGAATCGAATGGTCAAGCTTAGTCTACTTGGCTGTGTCCAGAGTCAGAAGAATATCTCAACTGCGAAGGATTGTCTTGGAAGAGTCAATAACTGATAAAATTAATAATGAAAACAACAGCCACATAATAAAAAGAAAACTCGCCGGTTACAAACAGAGTGACAAAAAAAAATAATCGCGATTTCGACCTTGATGTTGACTTCGTTGTTGCGCTGAAACAACAGCAGAATAATCACTGTGCGAGCTGTAATTGTATAATGCTATGGCAATATTCGAGTAATAATCCAAGACAATTTACCGTAGACAGAAAAGATAACAATCGCGGTCATACACTTGATAATATCATGTTGACCTGTCTTGAGTGCAATCGACGTCGGGGTGCTAGCGCTAGTTAAGTGATCGCGGTGGTAATTGTGTGTCTTCGGGAATTACTTGTAATTGCTCACGTGTGAATCCACGTTGAGGAGCAGTTGAATCCAACCTGTAGATTGCTGGTCTACCAGTAGATCTTGTCACGGTGGATATCTTGTGTGTGGTAACACTCCAAATAGGATCAGTCGCTCTTCGTTTACCACCTTCAAGTTCACCAGGTTCATATAAATATCTAACTGTAACATCACCCAGTATTTTTTGTTTTTCTTTCTTTCGTGGTATATTTTTTTGAAAACCACCTTGTGTTTTCGTGATCGCGATGGCAGGTTTCATGTTGGTTGTTCGTGTGATCTCATTATTTAGCGCAGCTATCACGCTTGGTAATCTTGCAACCCATTCGCGCGATCTCGTATCCTGAATAAATTCCTTCGCGTATTGATACCCAAATAACCGCTCAGGAAGTGTTCGATTGAATCGCTCAACAATTGCCTGATCGCGATGAATTTCAGTATGTCCTCGTCTGATGGTGACGTTATGTTGTTTCATCAGTGATGATACTGCACCCTGAAATTCTTTGCCAGGATCAACTTGTAATAGATTTGGCCATCGCAGACCACCTCGTTGATAAATTCGTTTAAACGCAGAAGCAACCTCAGATGCTGTTTTAGTCGTTAACGGTTCAGCATCTTTGTATCTACTTGCAACATCAACTACAGTTAACGCGTACTTGTATGTACGTCTTCGGATAGTATCATGTGGCAGAAATAATATATCAGCCTGATGAACCTCATTTGGCACACTAACATCAAAATGTGCAAAGTGAATTTGTTTAGGGCGCGGTAGATAAATGTGCCATATTGCCTGTCGGGATAACCAATTTTTAGCAGTAACTTTTGTAACTTTTGCTGCTTCAGCGAGTTTACTAATTGCTGCGCTACCTCTCCAATATCCTCTTGGGGAATAATAAATCGACTTCATTATAATTAATTACCAGCGCCTATTACAAGCTTAGATTTCATCGCAGATTTTATTAGCCAACTCGCTAACTTTTCTTTGAAAGATTTATCAGTGATGGCATTTAACGCATTAATTAATTTCACATCCGCGAGACGGCGCTGTTGCAAATCCTTACTTCGGTAAGCTACATCATGAGCATGACACACCTTATCAATAGCATTTATCGGATACTCACCTGGATTGGGCTGATCCTGAGGATCAAGTCTGATATCAAGTCGGGTTCCTGGACCACAGTAATTATATCCTGGAAGATGTTTTTCTCCTGGGTATTTCCCCCATGGTGTTCCTGGTAGCTTGGCTAACTTGGCTGCGATATCACCTCCCTTTTTAAAAAAATAAATTTAAACCTTTTTATGCCACATCGTTCACACTTGCCTGTAAGCGCTTGTCGATTATTTTTTGTTGTAATCGTTGTCATATCCGCAGTTGGGGTACGTGCTCGGCATTTCACACAATATAAATTCATATTATTTTTATGATATATCTAATGGAGATTACTGACTTTTCTGCGTCAAAGCGACGAAAGCCAATTAAACATAACTCAGTGCTACCAAATTCTGTTCGAATGATTATTATAGGTCCATCTGGGTCGGGTAAGACGCAGTTGTTACTTAATTTAATAATGAAGTGGATGAAGTGGGATAAATTATATTTGATAGCACCATCGGTGGATGATCAACGGTGTTATAGCGTACTGAAGGATTACAAAGAAAGTGCAAAATCGATAAGTGAAGAAGATGTTGTTGATTTTATAACTGATATTGATGAAGCACCGAGTATCGATGATATTGATGGGAGTATTAATAATTTAGTTGTGTACGATGATATCATGTTGGACAAACAATCAAACCCTGCCAGGATATTTTCACGTGGACGACACAAAAATACTGATGTGATTTATGTAACTCAACGGTATACACAAATACCAAAAGTGATCAGAGATAACTGTAACGTTCTCGCGGTATTTAACGGCGTTGACGCACACACGTTACGAAATATTCATCAGACTTGGTGCAGCGGTGACATGGACATAAATAAATTCAGAAATTTCTTTAGTCGTGCTGAGGCAAAACCACACGGATTTGTAACGATAAATTTACATGATCCTCGGACACGATATCGAGTTGGGTTAGATACAATTTTTAGTTAGAAATCCTAGGATTTTTAGAATACTTTGTATTTCTAGCAGCAGAGAGACTGAAACAACACCGAATGTTTCGTCTAGTAGACCCTTGTATCGAGAAGTAGTTATATAGGTAGATATTTTTCATGAGATAACCCTTCTGGTCAGCGAAGAAAGCCTATTATCAGTGTTTTCTGACCAGAAGGGTTTATTTTGTGAAGACAAATCTTCTATCAAGAGTGTTTTCGATAGAAGGTTCTGTTTGACGAAATAGTTGGTGGGCTCAGTCTCTCTGCTGCCTTAGTGAAACCGAAACTGCCTCAAGGTGGGACCCATTGCATAGTGACAATAGCAGACGATCATCTGTATTATTCCAGCTGTGGGAAGGATCTGTGTTTCAACGAGACAACTGATCAAATAATCAGCTCTGTACATAATCATTTTAGTTTCTAATTGAAACCTAACACTGTCACCAAGACAAGTTCGCAAGAATGAACATCTGGCTACTTCTGAGTTAATAATTCTACCCATAAAAAGAGATCCCCATAGCTTCAAGTAAAGAATAATGTTTAACAATTCAATGGATTTTTTTTTAATGTATTCAAAATATTTAATGGTCAAGAATACATGACAGACAACTTCTTAACAAAGAAAGTAATAATATAGTTCCTTAACAAAGCAAGTAATAACATTGTTGTCATGCCCTCGAATATACTTCCCACTGTATTCATGCATGCGTGACTTTGCATGCATTTCACCCGCGTTCATGCGCAGCTCGATAGCATCCAGCAAGCTGAAAGGTTGGCACCTTTAAACGGACTTTTTTTGCGTGCAAAATATTTGTTTGTTTGAAAGTTCTGTTCGTTCGTAATAATTTTCTACAGGAACGAGTCTGAAGTAAATTATATTCATATTGCTGGCTTAGCTGCATTTTCTGGACATAAATGAATTACTTGCGAAAGTGTGTGTTGTACGAATTATCTCCGACGAACGGTTAATGAGTTGTCTGTCATGTATTCTTGATCATTACATATTTCGAATACATTCAAAATAAATCCATTACTTTGAAAGCATTCAAATAGTCATACATTTGTTATATATATTTAATTTACATTGGGTTGTTTTTTTTTGTGACCGAGTGGTCTAAAGCGCTCTCCGTTACGGATCACTGCCATCTCACCTCTGTTTGCGTGGGTTCGAGTCTCGGATTCAGCCAATGTGGGTATGCGTGAAAGCTTGCCATTAGCTTCTCGTGGGTCGGTGGTTCTTTCTGTGGTTTTTCCTCCACCATTAATACTGGCCGCCATGTATAACCTATCGTGTGCTGAAAAATGGCGTTAAACTCTACAACAACAACAACACGTTAAACCCTACAACAACAACAACAACAACAACAACAATAACAACCAGTGGCGTCACTCGGGTTGGTGTCACCCAGTGCGGTAGCTCATGGTGTCACCCCCATGGTCCTCCTTCCGTAACAGACCATACAGAATCCTTAGCAATGTCATTTTGGTGTCACCCCCTCTGATGGTGTCACCCGGTGCAGTCCGCATCCCCCTAGCGACGCCACTGCTGTGCCTGCTAGTCATGTATTTAACTATGATCGGTTATCCGCTTATGAAATCCGACTAGACCGAGCAGTGTGTGCTCTGTAAAATTTGCAATTTTTCATTTTGGTGTCACCCCTCTGAGATGGTGTCACCCGGTGCGGTCCGCACCCCCCGCACCCCCCCTAGCGACGCCACTGACAACAACAACAATTTCATTGTATGATATTGATGATGTAACATTGTATGTTAGACTTGACCTTGTCCAAAATCAAGTTCATTTTCTACCAATCCTAAATTATCGATTTTGCTTTTGTAGTAGATTTTGCCGGGTACCTTACTACACATTTTATATTAAAATCTTAGTAGCAAACTTATAACTACGATTTTATCTCGTAAACATTATGAACCTTCTAGAAGGTTATTTTCTGTTAGGTAATGCTTTAAAAAAAAAGAAATTCTTTTCATAGAAAATGTTACTTCTGACCTGAGGTCAGGCCGAAGACAATATAATCTTGTTATTCGAAAAAATATTCATGCTTGCGTTAAGATCATGAGGCAGAATCAGTTGTATTATTATTGTGTCCAGTAATTAATTTGGGCTGGAATTTATTTCTTTAAATTATTTAATTCAGTTTTTTCTTTACTTTCTGTAAATACAGAGTGCTCATAAAAAAAAATAATATTCCTGGACAGAGACATTCACTGGGATTTATAGTGAATTCAAACCTGGAATTATATTACTGGCTCACGATACAGCCACATCAACACCTTCAGCGTTGGACTTAATTTAGATTTCCAATAAAGTTTATTTGGAACTTTTATTATTAGGAGTTGTGTCTTTAATTATATGATTAATTAGGATTATTTCATTTATGAATATGTCTTTGTGCGTTCAAGAATTAATAATAATAAAATATAAACAAGATGACATAATGTGAAACGTGAATTTTTTTATTTTCATGCCCCAGTGAGAATGAAAGGACAAGCAATTGAGAGATTGCGGTGCAGGTAATGCACGTGCGATTTGAACGAGGATACTATATACTTGCTTGCAATGCTTGGCGTCATGTACTTTAAAGACAACTCCACCCAATTGTTACAGACAATAGTTCTTTAGAGTTATCTCCCATACGCAAATTTGGCAGACATCGACACGCCCGACAGTGTAAGAAAGGAAACGTCTTGAGTCAGAAAAGATAACTTTATATTACACATTCAGTAATTATCTGTTGAAAGTAGACAATTAGTTATTAATTTAGCCCATCAATTCAAGATGTATGGACGTTCGGTATTCACAGAAATGGGAGAAGATCCATTCTTCGCGTAAGTCGTCTTTTCATATTGCGTTATAGAATCAAAATGGTGGCATTTGGCTTTGTAGAACCATAAAGCGACCTCACTATTTTTCCTATTAAATTTATTGGGAATGAAAGAAAATTAAACAAGTAGGAGTATTAATATTGCTTGAGTAGCCAACAGTAGCAAATTTGGTTAATGTACTAAATTCTTAATTATGTTTGTAAATCTGTAGCCAGCGCCACAACGACACAGACACCTAGGCTCGTATTGTTGCTTACAAATTTATTTATAAATACTACTACTACTGCTACTGAGCATCATAACCAGAATTATGAAATTCAAACTAAATAAGTAATTTTCAAACAAGGCATGTAAAGCTAAATAAACAAACAAAACGAGCATGGTTGCAAGATCGGGAAAAATTACCAATATTTAAATGTAGAAGAAAAAAATATAATTTCCAATACGTTAGTTTCCATAATTCCATCAGAAGAACGGAAATAAATTTACGGGAATTGGGACTTTCCCCAAATTTTCTCCAAAGACTTTATATATTGACAGACAGTTGTCTGTGGTCTAGTCTGTTATAATTTGCATCAGATTTAACACTGTTCTTCTGGAGCACAGAGAGTATTTACATATGAGAAAATGTTTTTTTTTTTGTTGGGCTAGGGTTATGTTGTGCTGTAGAGAACTCTTGTTTTATTTTATTTTTCATATCATTTGGATTTAATTTCAAAATGGCCTTTCCTAGTGCAGTATTAACGCCTACTTATGGGATTTTCAGCAGTGATGCTGGTTAGTAGACAAGCAAGTTGTTCTCCACCTTTTTATTTTTTGTTTGACTAACAAAAACAAAAAAAAGGTGAAGAACAACTTGCTGGTCTAGCTGGTTAGCATTTATACTGTGCTGCACAAGCAGTATGAGGTTCAGAATCATGATTGATTAAACCCTGAAACTGTTAGTTACATTACTTTCTAAATACATTGAACAGAATGGAGAGAAGAACAGACAGTCTGCTTATATGCTTCTTACAAAATGCTTTACAGTCCGTGCATATGTTTCTCAATTTAATATAAAGCAAGAAATCCTAAACATAAGTTTGCTTCATGAATGACGAACAATATCAGCGATGATCTCATCAGTGTAAAAAAACTAATGACTATGTTGATTTCAGTTTTGGCTCTTAGGATTATCATTTTGACTCACCGGATTATGGGAGTCGAGGGTCAAATTACTCTTCAGTTTTTAAATCTATTTAATGCAACTGATTATTATTATTGTTGGGTAGATGGCACAAAATTTCTATTGGTTCAGGTTCTGTTCAAGTATGTGGGATTAGTGCTGATTTGTATAGAATTGCATATTTATATTTACAATCTCTGCCTTTATTTCTTTATTATTCCTCTCCTATATTCAGAAAATTGTCCCTTTTTTATACATTGGGTGGGGAATTTCCACCTAATATTTCTGAACATGCTAGAATAGACCAAATTTGTATTGTAATTCCGTATTAACATGAGTGGCAGTGAGGGAAATATTTTTGCCTATCAAAAAAATATTGTTCTCTAGTCCAGGGATGATGGCAAAATAAAATGTTTATATTTGCCATATATTTCTTTATTAAAATGGCTTGTTTTGATTTATTTAATGTAGACAGGTTTTACCAACAAATTTTGGTATGGCATGATGGCCTCATAAAAATGTAAATTATCTTGCTCAGCGAGGGATTCTTTGGAGTAATTTGTTTAATGTGCTTATATTTTGTGTAAAGTTACTCATCATAGCCAATTCCTTTACTTGTATATTGTGCAGAGTCCAGAGAGATCAAATGAGACAGATGGATGAAATGTTCCAGAATCCTTATGCAGGTTTTGGATATGTAGCTGCTCCAGCAAATTTTGGATATGGAGCTTTACCTGCAGGTTATGGATATGGAGCTGTACCTGCAACGTTTGGATATGGAGCGGTTCCTGCAAATTTTGGATATGGAGCGGTTCCTGCAAATTTTGCATTTGGACCTGCACCTGCGAGAATCACAGATGGCAGAGACAGTGAGCAACAGTATAGAGAGACAAGAAATAGTCAGTTAGCTCCATTTGGAATGTTTGACATGTTTGGAAATATGGGGCAGAGGATGCAGAATATTGAAAGTAACTTTGTAAGTTGACCTGAAACAAATGGATCTCTATTTGTTAAGCAGAAATCTAAATTATTTCCCTTTAAACTTGATAATAGGTTTATCAATACATACAAGTAACATCCAAAAGCAAACAAAATAGACCCTTATTTGCTGTCTCATAATGCAGCTGCAGATCAATTTTCGTAAATTTTTTAGCTGTACTGGTTATAGACCAGAAGAGCCTATGGGATTGTCTGTTATCTCTCGTCTGTCGATGATGAATAATTTGTTATTGCTACTGCTCCTAAGCTTTGCACGTATGTTCATCCTGAGGTCTAGTTGGTTTTAAATGAAAAATTGTGCCACCTACAACATTTACCATATTCATTCACTTGTATCAATGAAAAATTAAAAATTTGTCGCCAGCACTTTCGTCAGTCAGTAAAAAAAATAGTGCCATACTTGCAAAATTCTTATGTGAGGCCCTGAGTACAGCTCAGACGATTTCTGATTTCTTGTGCTTTTTGGTGTGGGATTTTATTACCTCCAAGTTAACTCTGATAATGCTTCACAGCAGAGGTATAAATATGTACCAACCACCACTGCACCTCAACCGGCAAGCCATCGGAAACTCTACTATTGTGGGCCTGGTTCACATTACAGACTGAACATTTCTATTGTCACGATATCTCATCAAAGCAACTTTTGTGCAAGTCCGGTATGTACGACTTGCTACATCATCCTTTTTAATAATTTGCTTATATGTAACAGTATTGACCAGTATCACAACTATCCCAATGATGTTTTACCTGATTGGTCATATAAACAGGAATTCATCACACACGTCTTACAAAGTTAATTAGTTATAAAGAAGCAAAAAATGTACAGCGAATAAAACAATTTAAAGCTAGGTGAGATCCAGCATGCACATTGTCAATGCCCTACATATACATAGTTTTGTCATTCAGCACGGGGCACGTAGTGGTCGAGTGGTCTAAAGCGCTCACCATTCCGGATCACTGCCATCTCACCTCTGCCTGCGTGGGTTCGAGTCCAAGGCTCGGTTTGCGTGGGTACGTGGGAAAGCCTGCCAGTAGCTTCTAGCGAGTCTGTGGTTCTTCCCTGGGTTTTCCAGGGTTCTTCCTCCACCAGTTATACTGGCCGCCATGTATAGCCTATCTTGTGCTGAAAAATGGCGTTAAACCCTAGAACAACAGCAACAATCATTCAGCACACATGGACAGCATTTTGTATGGTTGATGGATCACTAATTTGTCATAGACTGAATGGTTGATGGTTCCCTGTTTTGTCTTTCAGTATACATGGATTGTATGGTAGGTGGATCACTATTTTGTCTTTTAGTATACATGGATAGAATATTGTTTGGTTGTTATATCCCTATTTTATCCTTGAGCACACATGGATAGGATATTTTATTGTTGATAGATCCCTAATTTGTCTTTCAGTACACATGGATTGGATATTGTATGGTTGATGGATCCCTATTTTATCCTTGAGCATGCATGAATAGGGTATTTTATTGTTGATAGATCCATGTTTTGTCTTTCAGTATTCGTGGATGAAATATTGTATGGTTATTTGATTCATAGTTTTCCTTCAGCACACATAGATAGTATGGTATATTTGTGGGATCCCTAATTTGTTGTTGAGCACACATTGATAGGATATTATATGGTTGATGGATCCCTATTTTATCCTTGAGCACACATGGATAGGATATTGTTTTTTGATGGATCCCTAATTTGCCTTTCATTATGCATGGATTGGATATTGTATGGTTGATGGTTTCCTGCTTTGTCTTTCAGCATAAATGGATTTTACAGTAGATGGATTCCTATTTTGTCTTTTAGTTTACATGGATAGAATATTGTATGATTGTTGGATCCCAGCTTTTTTGTTGAGCACACATTTATAGGATATTATATGGTTGATGGATCCCTATTTTATCCTTGTGCACACATGTATAGGATATTTTATGGTGATGCAGAGGTCTCGCTAGGATTTTAAAACTAGGAGTCCATGACTACTATTTTGGAAAAAAAGAGGAGTCTCACCAGCAAAAGTTGCAGTCCCCTACCAGAAGCATATTGGGCATAGCTAAAGTGGCTAAATTTCCAGATGATTAGAACCAGTGGTCACCAATGAGTTTAATTTTCTAACTTCTTTATACCACTGATATATAACTTGTTTGTCCATTAAAGTTAGAGTGAATTATGACAAGCCTAGGAAATTTCTTACTCCATTCACTAAGCTAAGCATCACACAGTGTTCCATGTGAAATACCAGTTCTAGCAACTTCTAACATGCACTGCTTATTTGGCTACAGTTGGAAACGAACACAATAATGAAAGGTAAAGGTGTTCATTTGTTACACAAAAGTACATCACTGGGTCTTTCTGTCTCTGTATTCAGTCATTGTAAATATCAGAACATTTTCCCACCACTCTGCAGCTAGTCAAGCCTTGAACTTGCCGCCAAGCTATTGGGTCATGTTTTCCAGATGTAATCTTACAATGACTACATGTACATCTGGGGGTCTTTCCGCCACTGAATTTTCTCATTGTAAATATAAGCACAACTAAAATGATCATTTGATCAACACATCTTCCTACTCAGCAGATGGTTGAAGCAGGACTGGCAAGCCCTCGAATTTGCTGTCTAGCAAATGTGTGCGTACGGAGGATATAAGTGATTTTCTGTGTCCCAGGTATATATAAAAAAATTTGTCCATATATGCATAATTAAGCGTTTCCGAGACCTCTGTGGTGATCCCTAATTTGTCCATCAGCACACTTTGGTATGATATTGTATTGTTGATGGATCCCTATTTTGACCATCAACACACATGGATAGGATATTGTATGGTTGATTGATCCCTATTTTGTCCTTGAGCACACATGGATAGGATATTTTATTGTTGATGGATCCCTATTTTGTCCTTCAACACACATGGATAGGATATTGTATGGTTGATGGATTCCTATTTTGTCCATCAACACACATGGATAGGATATTGTATGGTTGATGGATTCCTATTTTGTCCTTGAGCACACATGGATAGGATATTGTATGGTTGATGGATTCTTATTTTGTCCTTGAGCACACATGGATAGGATATTGTATGGTTGATGGATTCCTATTTTGTCCTTCACACATGGTAGGATATTGTATGGTTGATGGATCCCTCTTTTGTCCTTGATCACACATGGATAGGATATTGTATGGTTGATGGATTCCTATTTTGTCCTTGAGCACACATGGATAGGATATTGTATGGTTGATTGAATCCTATTTTGTCCATGAGCACACATGGATAGGGTATTGTATGGTTGATGGATTCCTATTTTGTCCTTCACACATGGTAGGATATTGTATGGTTGATGGATCCCTCTTTTGTCCTTGATCACACATGGATAGGATATTGTATGGTTGATGAATTCCTATTTTGTCCTTCACACATGGTAGGATATTGTATGGTTGATGGATTCTTATTTTGTCCTTCACACATTGATATGATGTATGGTTGATGGATCCCTAATTTATCCTTCTGTACACATGGATAGAATATTGAATGTCCATTGTATCGAGATCACGTCCACTCAAGTGGATGCGATTCCGCAAGAAAGCATTGTGTGCATAGCTATTCTCCATGCAGAGTAGGAGCAACTGTCTGGACAAGTGGATAGATTATTCTCTTCACTCTCCACCCATTCCACAAAACATGGGTAATTAAAACTTCCATTAGCTGTATTATAATATTGGGGTTTTCACCAAAAAGACTCTTGTGATGTTTAGTTGTACTATGCATGTATAAAACCGATGCCAATCTGATGTTTGAAATGATATTGTATGGTTAATGTATTCCTGTATCTTCCTTCAGCACACATGGGTAGGATATTGTATGGTTGATATATTCCTGATTCTTCTTTTAGCACACATGGGTAGGATATTGTATGGTTGATGTATTCCTGTTTCTTCCTTTAGCACACATGGCTAGGATATTGTATGGTTGATGTATTCCTGTTTCTTCCTTCAGCACACATGGCTAGGATATTGTATGGTTGATGTATTCCTGTTTTGTTTTTCAACACATGGGTAGGATGTTGTACAGTTGATGGATCCCTGTTTTGTCCTTGAGCACACATGGATAGGATATTTTAATGTTGATGGATCATTGTTATATATTTTTAGGATATTGTATATTTAATTGATCCCTGTTTTGTCCTTCAGAACACATGGATAGTATGTTGTATGGTTGTTTGATCCCTATTTTGTCATTGAGCACATATTGATAGGATATTGTATGGTTGATGGTTTCCTAATTTGTCTTTCATATACATGGATAGAAGAATATTGAATGGTTGATGGATCCCTATTTTATCATTCAGAATACATGGGTAGAATATTGTATTGTTGATGGTTCACAGTTTTATCTTTCAGTATACATGGATTATATGGTAGATTTATTGTTATTTTGTCTTTTAGTATACATGGATAGAATGTTGTATGGTTGTTGGATCGAAGTTTAGTCCTTCTGCACATGTTGATAGAATATTGTATGGTAGATGGAGCCATATTATCTTGAGCACACATGGATTGGATATTGTAATGTTGATGGATTCCTATTTTGTCCTTCATTATACATGGGTGGGATATCTTATGGTTGATGAATCCCTATTTTCTCCTTGAGCACGCATGGATATCCTATTGTAATGTTGATGAATCCCTATTTTCTCCTTGAGCACACATGGATAGGATATTGCCTGGTTGATTGATGCCTCTTTTGTCCTTCATATGTGGATTAGATAACCCATGCTCTATGCATATACTTCTTCACAAAAAAATGACAAGAATTTTAATGCCATTTTCTGATTCTCAAGTTTATCAGTCTTGGAATTAACTTTTACTCCTGCAGGGCATAGGGTCCAGCAGTTTCTCAGTCTTTGCATGTCTGGATTTTTTGCATGCCAGGCTCCTGAAATACAAAAGAATAGGTAAGGAAACAAGACAAAATGTATTGGCTTTCTTTGATTGGTATTTGTTTGCATTCTAGCAATGTAAAGCAAATTTACAACCACATATATTGTTTGCCATGAATGTTTTGCAATTTTGAAAGGTACATTAAATTTGAATAAATATTGATGAACATAATGTTATAATTTTTTTACTCAGAATTACATATCAGTCATTTGGTTATGCATAGTAGCTGCTAGCAGCTTTTGACTGGCATGTGATAAATATGTTAGATTTGTGTGCATTTCAAATGAAATCAGTAAAAATTGATTTATAAATTTAATTTCAAATGAGAACTTCAGTAAGATCCTCCAAGGTCCGATCTTTAGTGAATGTTCATTAAAACTTGTTTGCTTTTGTGTTTTATGTTTTTGTTTGTTTCATTTTGTAGGAGAATATGAGGAGTGATCCTAATGCTCACTGTTACACGCAGTCTTCATTCATGTCGTATTCCAACACAGAACAAGGCAAGCCCCCAAAAGTATATCAGGCCACAACATCAACAAGAACAGCACCTGGAGGGGTAAGTCTTACCTGTGCAGTACAGTGTACATGATTATTGCTGTTAAAGTTTGTGTGGATTGCCACCTGCTTATGCCATTAGTGATTTTTTAGGGGTAAATATAGGTCACTGTATCACATTGATGTGGCATGACTTAAAAACTATCCCAGTTTTGTCAGATTGCTTATCTAGTGTGTTTTTTAAAAAGGCATATTTTGTTGAAGATTTTCTAGTCGTAAGGGAAGAGCCTCAGTGGTTGAATTGTTGGCATTCTGGACTTGTGATATGGGTTTGAATCCGGTTCCATGGTGTGTCCTTGCACAAGGTACTTTACTCTAGTTGCCTTGGCACTAAATGACTTTCACTGTAGGAAAATACCAAACCAATAGTAAAGGACTTTGGTCCTATTTTAAAAATGAGAGAAAAATAAAATTGCACTGGCTGGAGAGTGTATGGTGTATATGCAATGATTACATTAAATTTGAATAAATATTGATGAACATAATGTTATAATTTTTTATTCAGAATTGCAAGTTACTTTGCTGCAGTTGCTTTGACACTAAGTGGCATTAAAAACCAAACCCAAACCAAATCAGTTGTAGTGGACTTTGGCCCTGTTTTAAAAATGGGAGAAAAACTCCAGAATTAGAAAAATATAAAATAGTCCATGGTTAGGTACTGTAATAATACACAATTTTCACTGCCTGGAGTGTTTATTGTAAACACCCCACACATGCACACAAACGTGGTCAAGGTAGATTTTACAGTTTGCATCAACAAGTGTATCTTCTGAACTTGGGTCATTTGTTGTGACACTATTGATTATACAGTAAATCATGAAACTTGATTCTGTTTTTGTTTGGGAAATTCTCATGCAGTTTGTTTCACTATTCTAAGTCTTATGTGAGGCATTTAATCCAAATTTAACCAGTTCCCCAGTTCAGTACCTTCATGCATTGCTAAGGGTTTGTTCACATGTGAGATGTCAGAGACAAAGGCTAGTTGCAATACTTATCATTGCCTATCGATAGGTTTTGTTTATATGCAAGATGCCATATCATGGGGACAAAGGCCACTTGCAACAGTGATCATTGTCAAATAGTAGGCATTACCAGATACAGTGTATGTGCAGGTCAGTTTTTCAAGTTCAGTTACATGCTTTGCATAAAACAAAAAATCAACTTGATATAACATTATGGAATATTTTTTGTCAGACTGTATGTAATATCTGCTTGACATTAAATTCTAAAATAATTTTATATGACTATATAAAATTGGGAAATAACTTTTTGTCAGACTGTATGTAAAATCAACTTGATACAACATTGAAAAATAATTTGTATCAGACTAAAAATCAGCTTGGTATAAAATTGAGAAGGTACGTATACTTTACATAGGTTGTGTTCTTACATGAGGCTGCTTAGTATATCTGCCACTGGTTATGTAGGGCAGGCTGATGAGACCCACTTGGGCTTCTTATAGTACCTCTGATTTGATAGCATATAAAAAAAATGAGATAAGTTAATGTATGTCTTGATTACATTATCATTTCTTCCACAAAGATCAAAGAAACTCGCAAAGCTGTTCGAGACTCAGAGAAACATTTGGAGAAATTGGCCATTGGAAATCACATCAATGACCGAGCACGCATCATTGAAAAGAAAAAGGACACAAGCACAGGAGATTTTCAGGAAAATCAGGAATTGGTCAACCTAGATGAAGGTAATTTCAAAGTGTTTGAGCCTAAATCTGAAAAAGGCAGGTGTCAGTCCATTGAATAGGGCAAAGGCCATGTGAAATTATTGTAATGGGCAAGTGCCACTACATCTGACAGGGTACATGGCTTGTAAAATTATTGAAGAAGTGCACATGCATTGGTGTATGGAAGGCAGCTCATATCCAGCTATAAATATTTAAAAAAATTAGGGCTAGTTTTATTGAATTTTAAATTGAGGTGTCAAAAATAATTATTGAATCAGATTCAGTACTATATTCGCATCCTTTTGTATCTGCCTAGCTGGAAAAATATAAGATTCGAATTTGGATCCACACTTCTCTGTCCTGCCTAGCTGGGGCACTATCGGATTCATTTCTGTATATTCACATCCCTCTGTCCTGCATAGCTGCCCTGATGGGGCACAGTTTCAAAGTCAGTACTGTATATTCACATTCCTCTGTTGAGGATTTCCTTATCGGTAGGGAGCCTGGTGACATACCTGGTTACTTTTGCTTTACACCTGGCTACTTTTACAAAACCCTGTGTGCCTAGAGTCATTACTGTATTATTTAGTAGCTTCTCGAGGGTCAGTGGTTCTTTCCGGGGATTTCCTGGGTTCTTTCTCCACCATTAATACTGGCCACCATGTATAGCCTATCGTGTGCTGAAAAATGTCATTAAACCCTACAACAACAACGACAACTGTATTATTTACATCCATCTGTACTGCCTAGCTGCCTTGATGGGGCATTGTTTCAGTGCTGTTAATGTATAGTCGTATCCCTCTGTCCTCAAGCTGCCATGATGCACTGTTTCAGAGTCATTACCGTATATTCACATTCCCACTGACCTCCAGCTGCCGTAATGGGCACTGTTTCAGAGTCATTACTGTATATTCATATCTCTCCTGTCTAGTTGTCTTGATGGGCCACCATGTCAGTGTCAGTTCTGTATATTCACACACCTCTCTCAAGGCTTTCCTTATCATCTGGGAGCCTGGTGATTTACCTGGATATTTTTTACTTTACACCTGGCTACTTTTACAAAACACTGAATCCCCATAGGCAAATGCCCCCAAGCCCCCTGCCTACTTTGGCAACTCACCCTCCAACTTTAAAGGAGGGCCTTGCTCCTTCCTGCCTAGCTGCCTTGATGGGGCACCGTTTCATGGCCATTACAGTATATTTACACCCTCTCATCCTGCTACCTTAATGGGGCAATGTTCAGAGTCATTACTGTATATTCATATCCCTCTTTCCTGGTTAGTTGCTCTGATGGGGCACTATCTCAGAGACATTACTCAGACATGATTTTTCTCCATTTTCAAGCACAATTCTGCTTTTCTCCTGGCTTGAATCAGATTTTTCTTGATATAGTCCGTTTTTTATGTCTATCCAGTTTTTAATTTAAAAAAGTCTTTCCGGTCCCATTCCGCAATGACCCTTGTAAATTATTTGTTCCATGTATTAGTTAGCACGCGACTCTTAAAGAGTATTCTGATTGGTCAGAGGTTTAAATTCATCTAATGAATCTTCGTGTAATGGAAACTGATGGATATGGAAAGAAGAAGCATGCTTGCAAAACACGGCGACCGAAGTTGTTGAGAGAGAGCATGACAAGAAAAGTTTAGATAAAGGTTTAAAAATCATATGGACATGTGAATAGCTGGATCAAAAAGTTGATGGAAATTTAGTTGGTCAGTTTATAAGAAAACTGAAGGCTAGAGGACTGGCATTTTGTGACCTCTGCAAGAAATATCTGAATTATGGTAATCACAGTTGTAAGACAAGTGGTACATGGAAAAATCAAAGCTCAGAAGGCATCTGGAAAAAGTGCAGTTAATTACTGTAAGAAGAACGATTTCTTGCATGAGGGAACAGATGTAGCCCTCTTTCAGAATATGCATACTGCATGTCGTCAATACAAGCACTGGCTTGAAAGGAAAATGGCTGTCATTGAGAAGGAAAAGGAACGATTGCACATTGAGCCAAAAAAGTCAGTGATGACAAAAAGAAAGGCTAAAGAAATCTTTGCCAAAGCCGCAAAAAGAGCTCAACTGGCATATCAACAGGTTGTGTCCATTGGAGAAAAAGACAAGTGAATGTATGGGATTATTTGTATGTAGTTTATATACTTGGGTGTTTATTTTAAAAATTGACAAATTATTGTGACTTAATTATGATGTAAACGTTGACTTGCACATGAAATAACTTCAGCGTCAGTAAATAGTAAGTTGAACATTACATTTATTAGTTTTTCAGATGATTACTTTGGTTTAATTTGTGATCATATGTTGCACCAGGAGCAGTCTTTTATGAGTGTAAAATGCGTTTTTTGGTGCTGCCATTCAAGACCCCATTTGGGGAAGACCCCAGACTCCCTTACAATTTTTCAGCTTTTTTTATGGAAGACCAAAAACATGTCTGATTACTGTATATTCATATCCCTCTGTCCTGCCTAGCAGCCTTGATGGTGCAATGTTCAGAGTCATTAATGTGTATTTACACCCATCTGTCATCCAGCTATCAGATTTTCAGACCAATGCTAAACATTATAAAAAATTTGTAACATAGGGGTTTTCTGGTATTGATAAATATCATTGAATGATACAAATTATTAATTACAGCTGAGGCTCCTGAATTTGATCGTGAGTGGCAGGAAAAAACACAGGCCCTAAACAGAAATTTAGACTATGGCAGAAGGGGGGAGAGATCCAGGCAGCCAGAGTTACATAGAGGACAGGAGCGCCGGGCCCTCCCTTCCACTGAGAAGCAAAGGGATTATAGGGAGCGAGAATAGCCTGAAAAATGTTCCCAGGCTTTTGGAACGTAATTCAGGTATGTTTTCAAAATTGGTTAATCATTGAGATCATATTTTTAACTCTTCTGGGCAATGTTCCCATGCTTTTGGAACATAATTCAGGTGTGTTTTCAGAATCACTTAATCATCGAGATATTTTCAACTTTTCTGGTCAAAAACCATAGAAGCTTATCTGTGTGTTTACCAGTTTGGTAGAACAAATGTATCGACACTTCTTCTTCTGTCACTACATGGGGTGGGAGTGATGGGGATTGCCATGAAGCATTGCACACACATTCATCCCTGGGTCTAGTTGGTCCTAAATGAAAAAGGCACATGACCAGTATGAGTACCAGTGGCTTCATTTTGAAAATAGTTATTAGTTACATGGTCATGACAGATGATCATATCACCTTGTGGTTACACTAAAATACTTCCATGATATGTAGTTGGTTGTAAATGAAGATGTTGATAATCAGATACTCAGCATAGCGACTTGTCTTGAAAGGATGGTCATGTCAGCATGTCATTTTCACTTGAAGACTTCTGATATCTGTTTGTTTCAGAATGAAAAGCGTGCTACTGTGATTTGCAGCATAAATGTCATGTTGGTCATTTTCAGAATATTAATGGAATGGTCACATTAATTATTAGAAATGGGGTGGGGTTTACTGAAAGACATCCTATGATATCAAGACGGTCCTAATTTAATCTGGTGTTGATCCAGTCTAAACACCAGCATACTCACCATGACAGACATCTTGCTATCATTGTTTGGCTGGTCATGGGGATTTCATGAAAAGTCTTTTGACTATATGTAGTTTGTCTGTTTAAAATGTGGTGCATTTCCAACTTCAAAAAATTGTGGCCATCTTGAAAATTTTATTATGGCTTAAAAATATTGTTTAAACCAAGTATTGCTCTCAGTAACAAAGATAACTCTGTAATTGGTCCTGTTTGTCAGGCAGTGTATGAAAAGACTGATCTTCTGACTGATTAAAAAGTACCAAAATAAGACATTGGGAGTTTCCACTAACAAACATGTTCAGACTTTGTCTTAACTAAAATTCTTATATGACCTCAATGGGCTGAAGATTTCATTTTCAGGGTTGGGGTGCCTAGGATTTTCTTTTGTACCAGGTCAATTTTCTTTCTTTTTCCCTCACCTTTATTTAATATTTCAACTAATATAAGGACATAATTAGTTCTTTATTCTACCACTAAGAGCAAGAATATTATATTCAGATGGGGTGGGAGCTGAAAGTTAAAAAAAATAAACTGATAGGCTCCCCCCACCATGAAAATGAAATGGTTGGTCCTATGATGTACATTTAAGCAGGTGTGAAATTGCCTTGGGACTAGACTAAACAGTACAATGAATCTGGTTTGTTTTCTGCCTCTACCAAGTTAGAGTGACTGTTGGAATTACTTATTTATTTACTAATGCACTACCAGAGCAAGGATTATAGCATGTTTAATTGTAACAGCATACCATTTCATCCCTACAGCTTAAATGGTTCTCCTCCAAAGTCATGTGAGCCTAAACCACTTGAAGCAGATCACAATGCCACATGTCCCATGTAAATCTTGGTACATTAACAGTCATTGTCTGCTTTTCAAGTAACATTCTAAGTAATAAAAAGGATTTTTTTAATTGTTAGCATATTGATAATTCTGTAGAAACAATGACTTGAAACTTTAATTAAATACAAAATATTCATATGACTGTGAATCTAACTTTATGAAGTAAGATGATGGTTGGGAGTATGTCGGTATCCCCAACAAGTGTCTGTTAGAAAAAATGTCTGAGAACAGTTCACACTTCTGCTCTCTGCCTAATATATATTGAGTGATTCATGATTTAACAAATTACAGTAGTTGCTATCCAGTAAGATTTGAGGTCATGTACAAGTAAATCTAGTTTTTTCATGATACGGTAGTGTTAAGTTCAGTAAAATATATAAATATTGACCATTAATTCATTTAGTTCTTGATATAGTTTGGATGTGCCTTTTAAAATTAGATGCCTGATGAAAAATAAATTATATACACAGTATCGGAATCTGTGTGCATGAATTCTCATATTGCCGGTAAACTGTACGCTTTTTTGCTTTTTACGGCCATTTGTAAGAGCCAAGGAACAAGAGGTAAGCAATGGTTTTATATTTGTTAGATACATTGATGATTATTATATCTCATTCTGTACAATGTGTTGGCCTATTAACATGAAATTGATGCCAATTGGAAAGTTAATAATTTGGATAGTAAATGCCTGTAAATATGAAATTGATGCCAATTGCAGAATTGATTATTTGGATAGCAGATGCTTATAAACATGAAATTCATGCCAATAGGAAAATCCATAATTTGGATGGTATATGCTTATAAGCTTTAAATTGATGGACATATTTAGTCTCTTCAAGCTAATTATTAAATATAAATGCTAAATTTGGAATTGTGCCAAGTAATGTTAACATTATTTAATCTGTTGATGGTCTTTCAGAATTAGACTACATATTGATGTCATTAACACTGTAGTCCTTTTTACATTTAGCAGTTTTTTTAACCATCGCCATGCATATGAACATTTTGACACCTTGGCCAGTTTACTTGTGCACCATCAGTATGCAAGTACATTTTGACACCTTGGCCAGTTTCCTGTGCACCATCAGCATGCAAATACATTTTGACACTTTGGCCAGTTTCTTGTGCACCATCAGCATGCAAATACATTGACACCTTGGCCAGTTTCCTGTGCACCATCAGCATGCAAGTACATTTTGACACCTTGGCCAGTTTCCTGTGCACCATCAGCATGCAAATACATTTTGACACCTTGGCCAGTTTACCTGTGTACCATCAGCATGCAAGTACATTTTAACATCTGCAATAAACACTGGCCATTTCAAGTTTTTTTTTTTAGGCAATACCTTTGGGGAATACCCTGTTAGAAACTACATGTGTTGGAGAAAATTACAATGAAATCACATACCATGGTTGCTATTAAAGATAAAGTTGTAATCTGTTATTTAAAAATAGTTGTTGTTCTAGGGCTTAACGTCATTTTTCAACACAGGATAGGCTATACATGGCAGCTAGTATAACTGATGGAGGAAGAACCACCGACCCATGAGAAGCTACTGGCAGGCTTTCCCACGTACCCATGCTAGCTGAATCTGAGACTCGAACCTTTAAAAAATAGTAATAAAGTTGGATTTTCCCTACTCCAAACTTTAGGCTACAGACCTCATTCAGCAGATTCTAGAGTCTGGTTGGCGACAATTACATGTTGGAATGGTTTAGTGAGATATTGCTTATGATATTAATGCAGGCAAAAATACAGGTTTGATAATTAGAATCGCACTATTGAATGATACAGACGTTGACAGTGAAACAGTAGATTTAGATCTTAAGGAAGGTCATGGATAGTCACATGACTCTAATGATGTGATTGTGAATGAATTCTCTCTGGTTGATTTCTCAGTTTTTAAAGCATATTAAAAATTCTTCATTGCATAGTAATTATAGCCATAAAAATCAGTGAAAATAATTATACAGCCATAAAGATCAGAAAAAATTAATTATCCCAAATCCTCATTGTGATTGTCAAAACCTCCCAAAATAATATATCATCTTTATGAAATAATAAAGTCCTCTACGTTGATTATTATGTTGGGTTCAACACAGCCTCGTTGTTTTTTGACACAACACAACCTCATTGTTTTTAGACATGACACAGCCTCATTGTTTTTAGACTCAACACAACCGCATTATTTTTAAACTTTACACAGCCGCATTGTTTTTAGAATCAATATCTTCATCATTTTTTTACTCAGCACAGCCTCGTTGTTTTTAGACTCAACACAGCCTCATTGCTTTTCGACTCAACACAGCCTCATTGCTTTTCGACTCAACACAACCTCATTGCTTTTAGACTTGACACAACCTTGTTTTTAGACTCGACACAGACTCATTGTTTTTAGACTCAATACTGACTCATTGTTTTTAGACTCAACACATCCTCATCATTTTTAGATTCAGCATATCATCGCCATTTTTAGACTCAACATATTATCATCTTTAGACTCTACACAGCATCATTGTTTTTAGACTCAGCATGTCCTCATTGTTTGTAGACTCAGCACAGCCTCATTGCTTTTAGACCCAAGATATCATCATTTAAAGACTGAACATACCATTCTGAACAAAACCTTATTGTTTTTAGACTCAACAGCCTCATTTATTTTAGACTAAACACAGCTTCATTGCTTTTAGACAACATATCATTATTTTTAGACTCAACCTATGTTTGTGAGTAAATTCAGTATAATTAGATACTCTTATACAGAGTGTTTTAAAGTGTGATAATGTTGGGGCTGTGACATCCCATGACACCATCTTAAGCTGTTTACCTGAAACAGCCTCCATATTTAATGCGGAATTTAGTTATACCTTGATCTTTGAACAACACTGAAACATTTCAAATGACAAATTTCATGATGTCTTTAGATTACCTTTCCACACTGAAAGTCTAGCAAAATTTGAAATTGATAACCTGTAAATATCCCAAATCGTACAAAAACATGGTCTGCTTTTATGGCCTAGAAACAGTAGTCTGTACTGTTGTCTGCCTAGACACAAAATGGGTATTAGGGATAATGAAAAGTAGCCTAGAAAAGGTATACTGTATTGTTGTCTGCCTAATCATATTGTTGAATACAACCAGTTATCAAAGGATGGCCTAGAAAAGGCAGACTGCTGTTATCTATGTCACATTGGTATTAAGGACACTGAAAGGGTTGCCTAGGAAAGGTAGACTACTTTTGTGTGACTAGTTACACTGCTAGTACGGACTACGAATGGGCAGCCAGGAAAAGGTTGTCTGTTCTGTTTGCCAGATCACATTGGTATTAAGGACAATTAAATTGAAGCCTATAAAAGTTGACTACTGTTGTCCATGTCACATTGTTAGTAAGGACAATCTAGTTGCAGCTTATAAAAAGTTGACTACTGTTGTCCATGTCACATTCAGGGATGGTCCTGGCGTTTAAAAAGCTGTCGCAAAAAAAATCGCCAACCTCAATATTTTGTCGCCAATTTTCAAAAAGTGTCGCCAAAACAAGTAGTGTACATTTTTCCAAGTGTTAATTTAGTCTATTAATGTAACAGGCAATGAAAATTACAAAAGATGGGTTAGTTAATACTTTAAGCATTAACAAAATGTTACAAAGTGTTACATGAAGATCCGTCGCAATTTTAGGGCTGCCCACTTGTTGAATGCAGTTTCAAAGTCTAATTTTTCACATCTGTACAGGCTGATTCTCATTAAATTCTCGAGAGATGAGATGCAGAGCTTATTTCTGATGTCAGTTTTTATGAGGTTCATCATACGGAATCCACGTTCACAGTCTACAGTGCTGACAGGTGACACTAGTAGTCTCTCAGCAGCCCCCCCCCCCCCCCCCCCATGGCTAGCTTCACAAAGCTTGTAGCGAAATGCTTCCTAACTCCCAAGAATGATCACTGAATGCTGTATAAATTTTCTCGACAAGAAAAATAGGATCTCCATTCCCACGAATGAAACGTACACGAGTCAACACCTGGCAATACTGGACCGTATATATAAGCATAAATTCACACCCAATTTAGGGATTCTTTCACTCCTGTATTTTGAGAAATAAATAATTATTATTAATTATGCAAAACTATTTTTTTTTTGTTTTGTTTTTTTTGCTATTTCTTGTTGCGGAGTTTAAGTCTCTGCAGCCATAACACGGGACTGATGGCAAAAGGAAAAGATCAATGAGTAAAATGCTGCACTGGCGACAGATGTAATTGTGATTGAGATTTTTTCCATTTGCTTTGTATTTATACACAGTAGTCGGTACTTCAAAGGTTATCAGTTTTCTATGAAGGTTCAGCAAAACTATTGTATTGGTATATATATAAAAAAAACCAGAAGGATTAGCCATACAATTAATTGTATCTGTTCTATTCACGTCTTCAGAAGTCGGTCAGTTGTAGGTATAGTGCGGTAGCATGATTGACTGTATCGCAGCATACAGTCTTCAGCCCAGATGTCAGTATAAGCAGATTATGATGTAACAATGCACTGTAAAGATGGGGTTGTCAATAAGAACAAAGGATCGTTTGTGTAACAGATTGATTCCAATGCATTGCTTAGTCAAGTTTGTGGCTTCCTTTCGTTCTGCCTTTTAATTTATCCAGTCCAAATCCATGATTGTATGTACAAATTAAATAACCAAAAAGTATGTCACCAAAAAAATCGCCAGATGGGATATTTTTGTCGCCAATAAGGAAAAAAAAATCGCAATTTGCGACATTGGCGAAGCCCAGGACGATCCCTGCACATTAGTAAGGACAAGCAAATTGCAGCCTATAATAGTTGACTACTGTTGTCCATGTCACATTGGTATTAAGGACAATCAAGTTGCAGCCTATACAAAATTGACTACTGTTCATGTTACATTGTTAGTAAGGACAATCAAATTGCAGTCTATAAAAAGTTGACTACGGTTGTCTATTTTACATTGTTAGTAAGGACAATCAAATTGCAGCCTATAAAAAGTTGACTACTGTTGTCCAGATCACATTGGTATTAAGGACAATCTGAGGGAGGCCTAGAGAAGGTAGTCTATACTGTTTGCCCAGTCACATTGATATTAAATAATTAGGGACAGTGAAAGGGCAGCCTAGAAAAGGTAACCTATACTGTTGTCTATGTCACATTGTTATTAAAGAAAGTGAAAGGACAGCCTAGAAGAGGTAGTCTGTACTGTTGTATGACTAGTTACACTGGTATTATGAACAATCAAATGACAGCCTAGAAAAGTTAGACCGGACTGTTGTATGACTAGTCACCTTGGAATGAAGGACAATCAAATGACAGCCTAGAAAAGTTAGACCGGACTGTTGTATGACTAGTCACCTTGTTATGAAGGACAATCAAATGACAGCCTAGAAAAGTTAGACCGGACTGTTGCGTGACTAGTTACCTTGGAATGAAGGACAATCAAATGACAGCCTAGAAAAGTTAGACTGGACTGTTGTATGACTAGTCACCTTGTTATGAAGGACAATCAAAGGACAGCCTAGAAAAGTTAGACCGGACTGTTGTATGACTAGTCACCTTGGAATGAAGGACAATCAAAGGACAGCCTAGAAAAGTTAGACCGTACTGTCGTATGACTAGTCACCTTGGTATTAAGGACAATCAAAGGACAGCTACAGCACTCAAAACTGATACATATTCACCCATTCTTAAAAGGAATATTCTGTTTACAGACTTCATATATTATATAAATCTATGTGTTCTACATTGCTTTGCTAAATATGTGGAATAAACACATGCCTCAGAACATCAAGACCATCATTCTGGAATGGCATTTCTCATATAGAACAAATCTCAAAGACAAGGTGTTGTAGTGGCGATCACTTTTGGGAAATGTATGTACTCAACTCATGTTCATCTTCTAAGGGTGTACTAGAATGCATACACTGCCATTGTAATGCAGTCTTGTAGAGTGTATCAGCTCCCATTCTTTTGAGAGGGAGGTATGTTGATGTGAACTTAAGGAAAGATATTTGTGATACAGGACCATTAGAGAAAATGTATATATACATACTCTTTTACAAGTCTGACAATGTTGGGATCAGGTATTTAGTAATTGATACAAATGAAGTCTTATCTTTGGAATTTTGCAATTTAGACCTGATATAAGATTGTGGTTGAGAAAAAAAAAACATATGTCTTTATCAAAACATGATGTATAAATATATATTTATTTCCCTCTAAACAAGCTAACTTGCTAACTTGTTACTTTCTCTCATATTCAGAATAGAGTCATGTCAGATGGAGAGATTGTTTCTGTAAGGGAGGTGTTGGAGAGGATTCAATGAAATTCACAAGCAGAAGCTCAAATAATGGAGTTGTCTCTGGATAAAGTTGCAAAGCAAAAGGACAGTTTTTTTACAAGCATTACCAGTGAAAGCAAATGGAAACATTGTATCCAATGCGAGACAAAACTGGAAGAGAAACAAGGTTTCAATTTTAACCTAACGAATGAGAATATGACACGCATAAAAAAAACTTTAATAACCTAATTTGTGACAGATGAAGTAGGAAGTTTATGGCACAGTCTAAGTGACTATTACAGACTGAAGCATGGAAATTCATACCCTGCAGTTGCTTGGTGTGCAGCTATAGCATCATTACCAAGAACCAGTCTACTTAACACAAGAATGTCAATTCTATTACACCACAGATACAGTGTGAATTTGCCTTTATATGTGCATCAGATTACAATCAACATCTAAAATAACGACAAATGGATGAACATACAAGGTTCACCTGCAGCATCTGCCAGCAGAAGAAATATCTTACCACAAACATTCAAGAGACACGCACAAAAATGCAATAAATGCTCAAAATGGCAGCTATCATCTTGTCACCATTGCCATGAAAGTGAAGTTTATTGCAACAAAATTAAGGACTCAGTAACCATAGTAACACAAAGAGCATGGCTATTCTTGTTTATGTCCAGAAAGAAACATTGTGTTATTATTATTCTCTAATTGTCAGACAAGAATTGGGGAAATTAAATTACATTTGAATCACACCAGCTTCTGTCAACCTGTCATCCCTCCATTATGTCCATTGCTGCTTCATTTCATTACATTAAATCTTACCATTTTTTGGCTCTTTCCAAATTTGAATGAAATTTGTTTTTGGCTTTGTCATCTTTAACTGAAATGTTTCCTCATTACATCTCCAGATAACCTAAAACTTATAATTTTAGGTTTTAGCAGTGCTTTCTGATCTATGCATGTGAGGTCATATGGCCAAATTACATGTGTATACTTTCTGATCTATACTTGTAAGGTCATATGGCCAAATTGCATGTGTATACTTTCTGATCTATACTTGTAAGGTCATATGGCCAAATTGCATGGGTATACCCTTTGATCTATGTATGTAAGCTCATATGGCTAAATTACATATTATATATACCTTCTGATCTATGCATGTGAGGTCATATGGCCAAATTAGATGTGTATACTTTCTGGTCTATGCATGTAAGGTCATTAGGCCAAATTACATGTGTATACATTCTGATCTATACTTGTAAGGTCATATGGCCAAATTGCATGGGTATACCCTTTGATCTATGTATGTAAGCTCATATGGCTAAATTACATATTATGTATACCTTCTGATCTATGCATGTAAGATCATAAGGCCAAATTAGATGTGTATACTTTCTGATCTATGCGTGTAAGGTCATAAGGCCAAATTAGATGTGTATACTTCCTGATCTATGCATGTAAGGTCATATGACCATTCTGATTTGCCATTTATTCTGTACCAAAATGACTCAAATATTTTATTGGTTTAATATTTTGGTACAGAATTAATGGAAGACATATGTGTTCTCAGCAAAAAATGCATTTGAAACCTTAAGCAAATGAAAATTGTATACAAACAAGTGTAACAAAGGAAGATGCAGGTTGTATACAGAAATAAATATTAAATAAATGAAAGCTAACACAACCTGCACAAGTGAATAATACATTTTAAGAGTCTGTAATCAGTATGCATGTTAATAATACAGGACACAACCAAGCATGGAAATGGTATTTATAATTTTCATTTGCATAATGGTTTATATGCTAAACTTACCTTAAATAAAAAGATTTTTATTCTTTACCTGTGAGGTACCTCATTTGGCAAAATGGTCCAAGGTGATTGCCTTGACTGTTCAATGCCATCTGACCTGTCCGCGGGTGTTTGAGTCTCGGGCTCAGACATTGGGGGTAGGTAATAAAGTTTCCCAGTAGCTTCCTGTGGGTTGGTGGTTGTTGTTTGGGTTTTCCCCAGTCCTTTATATA
Source organism: Sinohyriopsis cumingii (assembly GCA_028554795.2). Lineage (NCBI taxonomy): Eukaryota > Metazoa > Mollusca > Bivalvia > Unionida > Unionidae > Sinohyriopsis > Sinohyriopsis cumingii. Next base: position 42,217,815 of record CM068838.1, read on the forward strand.
CATGTTTTGTTGGCCATCATATACAGCCTACCATGTGCTGAAACAAGCATGCTTACAAAACATGGCATCTTTAATTATTTATAGAAACCCTGACACAAAGAGTTTGGATAATGGTTTGAAAAATGATTGGAAATGGGAATGGCTTGAATAGCAGGTCAGTTTGTAAGAGAACTGAATTGCAGAGGACTAGCATTTTGCTGTCTTTGCCAGAAAGATTTGAAATACTGTTGCCAGCTTTGCAGCATGTCTAACTTGTTAAATGAGAAGGAGTTGGACAAGTATGATTCGGAAGTTAGAAGATTCCAAACTGGTTTCCTTTCAGAATTTAAGGAGGGACAACATATAAAGCACTGGTGGGGACATGATGAGATTGTTACCAGATACCCATATCTGTCAGCGATGGTCATGTTTTTACAGAGATCTTTTCTTTGCCCGCAAGAAGACTCATCGTTCAGTGTCATGCATGATATTGGTTCCAAGTCAGGGAGGATTAATAGAGAAACTTTCATTTTGGTACAAAACATTAAATATGGTCTGGAGTCATCAGGGACAGGTGCAATACAGTATTTTCAGACAGATTTGACACAGTGCATTTGCAAACCTTTTGTTAGAATATGTGAGCTGCATGTAAACAGTACAAGGAGCCTAAAAGAAATAAAACTCAACCTGGGAATGAAAAGAAAAAGAAATTGAAAATTGAGCACAAAAAAATCAGTGGCTACACAAAAAAGAAATCTTTGCCAAGGATGAAAGAAAAGATAGACTAGCACATCAGCATCAGCAGGTCCTGTCCAATCCTGAAAAAAGACAAGTGAATTTAGATGAATATTTATATAGTTGATACGTGTACTTAAAACATTTGCCATGGAAGAAAAATAAACAAATTTGTTATGAGAAGAGAAAATTGTGATGTAATATGTGCTACAAAAATAAAAACATTATTGTGACTGAATAATTGTGTGAACACTTACTGACATGCACATTGAATGACACAAGTTGATGGGACAATGAGAGATTCTTCAGGTTTTGTTTGAAGTTTGGTAAGTTTTATATTTTTCCAATGATTTTGTTTTGCTTTTAGAATGAAGTAACAATATTGCAAAATATTATCATAAAAAGGGTCACCAGGAGCAGTCTTGGGTGCACTCCCTGGCTAAATAATCAAGGGTGCCACCCTGCTGGGGGAGGACCTCTAGATCCCATCACAATTTCAAGGTTTTATATTTCTTTTAAAGAACCAAAATCATATCTGAAAATGGCAGGAAACCAAAAAAACCAAACCAAGCAAGCCTGAAATAGTTTTAATACATTACCTGTGATAAATAGCTGAAATAGCTTGTTTTTTTCTTTACATGTTAATAGTTTTTATATACCTTACCTGTAATAAATAGTGTACATCTTTTACGTGTGATCAATAGTTTTGATACCTTACGTGTGATAAATAGTTTTTATACTTTATCAATGATAAATAGTTTTCATACTTTACCAGTGATAAATTGTTTATTTACCTAACCTGTGATAAATAGTTTTATACTTGTGATAAATTGTTTATGCATCTTATCTTTGATAAAGTAAATTGTGAGCCAGAATAAATCTGAAGTTGAAGGCAGCAACTGTTTAACTGGAAATGCACCCACTGAGCAACACATCATTGAAACAAACAAAAAAATCAAAAAATGAGATTTAAACCTGTGTACATTGTTTTGTTGATGATGTATTAGGAAACTGGTTTCTGTTCGTAGTGTTACCTAAATCTTTTGAATGTTTCAGTCTGTAAGACAGGGTGACAAATAAATTTCAAGTTGTTTTTTGATGAAAGAAATCCAAATGATATTTGGCTGGTCATTTTATTTCTAGTGTTCTGATGTATTTAGAAGCATCTTGGTCTGTTTTTCAAAATTTAAATTTCAACATAAAAGACGCTTTGGTAAGAATGACTGAAAACTAAATCACCAATCTGGAGTTGGGTCACTGAAATAGTGAATTATATATGAATTTATGATTGAAAACTAAATCACCAGTCTGGAGTTTGGTCGCTGTAATATTAGATTATATCTGAAGTTATGAAAGAAAATTAAATCACCAGTCTGGAGTTGGGTCACTGAAATATTGACTTGTATATGTTTTTACGTTTGAAAACTAAAAAAATCAATTTGGAGTTGGGTCACTGAAATATTGAATTATATTTAAATTTATGATTGAAAACTAAATAATTGATTTCGAGTTAGGTCACTGAAATGTTGAATTATATATGAATTAATGAAGGAAAACTAAATCACCAATCTGGTGTTGGGTCACTGAAATATTGAATTATATCTGAATTTATGATTGAAACCTAAATCACAGGTCTGGAGTTGGGTCGCTGAAATATTGAATTATAAATCAATTATGAATGAAAACTAAATAACCAATCTGGAGTTGGGTCACTGAAATATTGAATTATAAATAGTTTTTGAAAGAAAGCTAAATCACCAGTCATGAGTAATATTGAATTATATATGAATTTATTAATGAAAACTAAATTGTCAGTTGTTCAATCACTGAAATATTGAATTATATATGAATTTATCTTGTAACTATTCCTAATTACTAATTAATGCTCACAGTTAATCATTTCCACATCAGTACTGTGTTTTACACATGACAGAACCCTGTATGGCCAAGTGGTCTAAAGTGTTTGCGTTCTCATCTCTATCCAAGTGGGTTTGAGTCTCAGGCTTGGCCAAGGTGGTTATGTGAGAAAGGTTGCTATTAGCTTCCTGTGGGTCAGTGGTTTTTACTGGGATTTTCCTGTGTTCTTCCTACTTCAGCTATACTGGTCACCATGTATAGCTTATCTAATATCTTACACTGAGAAATTGAGTTAAACACTAAACAACAACCATTAATGCACATGAATCAGCTGTGAACACCTGATAACTCAGTTAACACACGTCTCCACAGTTAACATTCATGACTTGACTGTGAACACACATGACTCAACTGTTAACACACAATACCCTGCTGTTAACAGACATGACTCTTAAAACATGACTGTTAACACTCTTGGCTCAGCATTTAACACTCATGACTAAACAAAAGAACTTGATCAGCAAAGTAGTATGAATGTTTTGGATCCATCTTATTTCATACCATTACAACAGACACATCAAGCTATTTTCTTGTTACTTGCTGATGCAGAATGAGTCAAGAACATTGTTTGTCTCATCACAAAATGAATCCTACAAAATTGGTGACAAATATCCTTCAGATTTCTCCTGATGATAAATAAGCTGTAAAGTACTACATAAATCAGTCTAAAAAATAGCCTACAGATTTCTGCTGATTATAAATAGGATGTACAATATTACAGAATCATTGACAAATAGCCTACATATTTCTACTGATTATAACTAGGATATACAGTACTACAGACTCAGTGACAAATAGCCTTCAGATTTCTACTGATTATAACTAGGATGTACAGTACTACATAATCAGTGACAAATAACCTATTACAAATTTCTACTGATTATAACTAGGATTTATAGTACTACAGAATCGGTGACAAATAGCCTAAAGATTTCTACTGATTATAACTAGGATGTACAGTACTACAGAATCAGTGACAAATAGCCTAAAGATTTCTACTGATTATAACTAGGATATACAGTACTACAGAATCAGTGACAAATAGCCTACAGATTTCTGCTGATTATAACTAGGATGTACAGTACTACATACTCAGTGACACATTAGTAACAAATAGACAACAGGTTTCTACTGTTTATAAATAAGTGGTAAAATACTACATAAGACATCCTACAAATTAGGCTTCCCTGGGTAGCTAAGTATTCACAGTGTTGGTTAGCTTTGTTGTTGTTGTAGGGTTTAACGCCATTTTTCAGCACACGATAGGCTATACATGGCGGCCAGTATTAATGGTGGATGTTGGTTAGCTTAATACTGTATGAGATCGATCTTTATCCAGTTATCACTTTGCGATAAAGCTTACTCTTTATACAATTATTACTGTATGAGAAGCAAATTACTTTTTATCCAATTTTCACTGTATGAGATAAAGCAGTGGTTCCCCAACTTTTTGGCTGTGACCCTAAAAAAATTAGTTTTTCTGAGCCTCATGGCTCCATTGACACATTTTGACAAGTTGCCACCCTAAAATAAATCCTGGTGACCCTCCAAAACATCCTCATGACCCAGAATTGGGGCGCAGCAGGGAGGTTTAAAACCACTGAGATGAAGCTCACTCTTTATCAAAGGTTGCAGGTTTTTTTTCTTTCATTTTTTTCTTGAAAAAATCATTTGGATTTATTTGTACAGTATGTGATGGGGGAATTGCATGATCAATTTCAAGTGTTTGTATGCAAGATTAATTGGATGCATAGGAAAAAATGTAGGACCTTTAGGTAATGACATTAGTGATTCAATAAGTTTTATACATTTATTAATACTATAAACAGTTTTAAAAATATATTACCAGATCTCTCTTCACCAAGCTTGAAGACAAAACCAACCAAAAATGTCCTTCACTTAATGGCAATATGAGAATTCATGCACAGATATACAGATAGTTATTGTACATAAGAAGTTGATGATTTGTGACAATCGACACCAGTAAATGATTTATCACAAGGCAGGGTACTGTAATACAGGTAGATGATTTGTGACAATCGACACCAGTAAATGATTATCGCAAGGCAAGGCACTGTAATACAGGTGGATGATTTTGGGACAAAATTGATACCTGTAAATGATTACCATAAGGCAAAGTACATGTACTTGGTACAACAAGATGATTTGTGACACAATTAATACCAGTAAATGATGTTCAATCTTCCATGTGGTCTCAATGAGGTTTCTTGTTACATCATGTTGCCCATTTGCATAGTTGAGTCAAATGACAATTCAGAAAAGACAGGGCAGTGGAGTTAAGAAGGGATTAAGTCCTAAATTCTCATCCTTGTATAATATTTCATTTGCAAATACAGATGATCACAAGGGCCACACCATCATGGGAAAAATTTAGGCATGTCATGAGGATGCACAAATAAAAACAAACGTGTGTCTTGTGAAAATATCATGTTATTTGGCATTGGACCTTGGACCCAATAGAGCCTAACATTATGCATCTGGTCCTGAATTGTGTTGATCCAACATTCAGCTTGAATAAACAGTGGCAATGCATTGACATATCCAGCTTGAATAACCAGTGGCAATGCGTTGACACATCCAGCTTGAATGAATAGTGGCAATGCATCGACACGTACAACTTGAATGAATGGTGGCAATATATGGACACATCTGACTAGAATAAATGGTGGAATTGACACATCCAGCTTGAATGATGGCAATGATGGCAATGACATGTCCAACTTCATTGAATGGTGGAACTGACACATCCAACGTGAATGATGGCAATGAAAATGACATGTCTAACTTGTATGAAAGGTGGCATTGACATGAGGTTTTGTCTGAAGTGTGTATTACAGTATTAGTCTTGAGTGGAAATGGTGCAGATCTGACCACCAACACATTTACATTACACAGAATGACTTTGAAAACCAGATCTACTTGATACTGGGATTATGTCAAAGGTTGCTGCATCATGATTTTGTACTTCATTATAACTTCTACTTATACAACATTAATTTTTTATCAGACTTTTTTAAAGAAATAAATACATAAATATGACAGAATTTAAGTTCAAAAGTCTTGACTTATGTTTTTATCTGTACTGTCTTGTGATAACTGTTAAACACTAATAAGTGTGAATGGATTTTTATCTGACCTAGTTTGCTGGCATTTCTTAAGAATATCTTCAGTGATGCCAGTTGATTTTTTTGTCAAAGAAAACATTTAATTACAGATTTGATAAACACCATACATGTGTTTCGCTGGTCACTTGATTATGTTCTTTATTATGTGAAAAATAGTCTATTTTTTAATTATTGAAGACCAAATGTTTGATAAATTTGCAGATTTTCATCCAGATCTTGTCAAAAGTTTATGCAACGTATCATACATGTTGTAGAGTAGTCTGATAAATTGACCAGTTTGATGAAGGTGTCTGCGACAACAAAATTGGAGTTAGGATTCTACCTGACCAGTAAAATAATGTCACATACAATAACTAGTGTCATTTAGATTAATACAAGATTAGGCATCAGGATGTACTTCAGGGTCATGTCACTATCAGGATGTATTTCAGAGTAATGTCGCTATCAGGATGTATTTCAGGGTCATGTCTCTTTTGGGGTATGTTTCAATGTCCTGTCACTAGCAGACTGCATTTCAGTGTCATGTCACTAATAGGATGCATTTCAATGCCATGTTTCTGTCAGGGTGTATTTCAGTCATGTCACTTGCAAAGTTCATCATAAATTATGTAAATCAATATGACAAATAAATTCTAATGTATGACATGTTTATATTTTAAAAAGTGATTAGCCCCCCCCCCCCCCCCCATGTGATTGGTTTTCTATTGCACTGGTTTACAATTTAGGGTAGGTAGGTATTTGTATTTGGTTGTTTTTGTAAATAAAATTATATACATATTATATTGGTTAGCATTTATAATGTACTAACTGCTTCAAGTACTGGGCAAAACTGGCTCAGTTAGATGCACTGATCAGTTTTTGGGATTTTTTTTTATACTATAGGGGAAAAAAGTATTAGTCTCTGCAATGAAAACAGTGATAGGAAGGTTGGCCAACCGGAAACATAAATTGGGGGGGGGGGTGCTTTAATACCCTCACACTTTTTAGTAAAAGCAAAAGAACCATGATTTTAAATGAAGTAAAGTTTATATAGAGCAGTTCCTTTGATTTGGGACCTTGACTCTAAAACATGCTAGTCAAAGTAATGTTTATCCATACAATCAAATATGATATTACATATATAGGAGGAAAGTCCTCGGTTTTGACTTATTTTGATTATATGACAGCTTAATCTGATTAGAACATGTATATGTTTTATTTCAAGCATTTCCTGGTAAACAGACAATACATGTGACCCAGAAATAAACTTAAATATTCAAGAAGTCACCTTCAGATTATTTTGAAATTTTGTATGAATAAAACGTTTGGATAATCTGAAAATACTAGTACCCATAAACTTGTATACTGATCTCTACTCTGGTCCCAGATTGGGAACCAACTTTGTAAAACAGGTATCATCTCCTGAGGGAGACAAAAGTAAGAAAAAGAATGTACAATTTTGATTAGGCAATGAGTGATCTCTTTTAAGAGGAGACGTGCTTTTGAGAGGGCCATCAGAAAGGGGAGGGTGTGCCAGTGGACTTTTTTTTAAAACCAGTTTTTCAGTATGTATTAAAGTGTCACCTTTTTCTTGTTTAAATTCTTTTTTAAATTTATGACACTGGAGTTGCTTCCATTATTTGTTCTAACCTTTCAGTATTTGAATTGTTTTGTCTGAACATATATCTACCATAGCATTTATAAAAATCTTGCAATTTTGATATTTTATGTCTGCAAAACAGCATAGTTTTGAGTATCTTAATTTTGACCTTACATTTATCATTTTTGTTATCTGTTTTCTCTTTTCAGATCTGTGATAACTTTGACACAGGTTAAATTGTTCTGGATGGATGACTGCAAACCTGATATGTAATCCTGCAAAAGACTTCTGTTTATTAAAGTGTATATTGTCCTTCTACTTCTGTCATATTCTAAATTAATTAATTTTTGCATGCTTTTAATTGAACATTCCAGTTTATGCTGAATGTATTTACACTGATCAACAAACATGGTATCAATCTGGTTCATTTTCTTAGACATATTTAGACAATACACGAGTTGTACATGTATGTATGTATGTAATCTTTATGGGGGGAAAAAAACTTATTAGGTACCTTTTGCTTTTATTTAAAGAATAATTGAAGGAAAAAATCCCAAACAATATTGGACTTTCCATGCCATTAAGATATGCAGACTATCAAAATTTAATACTTGCATTTGAGAATTTTTATAATGAGTATCTGTCAGACTAATCTGTTTGTATAAAGTGTTTGTTTAAAACTTTTTTGTTTACACTTTTGTCGATGCATATCATATGAATAGTTGGACGACTGTCAGAATTTGGAAAACAAGTTCAGATTTGGTCATTTATTTTAATGAAACCATGCAGAAAACTGAATTCCAGACATGTTAAACTGAATTCCAGACATGTTAAAGGTCTTTTTAAAAATACAAAATTATATGAGGTCAAATAAGAATTGATTAGTTTCAAAGTTGGAATGCTCTTTAATAGAACTGGAAGAGATATAACCATGAACGCCACGATACCTGTACCCTACATCTCACTGCTTTACACTCAAATGGTTGCAACAGAGTCTTTGTAAATATTTGTATATATTGTACATAATAAACAAGTTTGGTTTGTCAGTTATATTCATTATAGAATGTGCAAATAAGTGAAGGCCCATACTAGGTCTTGATATGTTTCTAGTTCATGCAGTAACATACATACATATTTTATTGTCAACCTTTTCAGCTTCACACCCTCCATATTAAGAACTTAAATGTTTGTGCATGTGCAACCATCGCCTGTAAGAGTTTTATTTTAAATGCTTGAGTCTGTATTTTTCTTTTGGAAATAAATGCAAAAGGGTCAATATGCACCCTTTAATAAGCACATTGTCAGAAAGTGAGGACTGGAATTTTTTCAAAATGTTTTTAAACGTGTGATGAATTTGTGTGCAAAATGGACTTGTATATGTGCATAAAGGTGCCACAACTCTCCATCATTATAAAACACTTAATATAACACTTATATGGTTCATTTTATGAGTAAGTTTGGTCATTGATCTCATTATAACATAGTTCCGTTTATAAGGTAGTTGTGGTCATTGATATTGTAACATAGTTCCATTTTTATGGCATGTGTATTCATTGATCTCATTTCATTAAATAGTGGTAAGAATACTTCATTGTAGCATGGCTGCACCTATAAATCAGCATAATATACAAGTCGCATGGACTTTGTTATAATGAGGGAAATACTGTATAATGTGCTTCATTTTATTGTGGCCTCACCTCTGAGTTAGTGTCATATACAACTGCAATGGACAGTGTTATAATGAAGGAATAATTTATGATGTACTTCATTGTAATGTGGCTTGGCCTCCAACTGTATAATGTACTTCATTTTAGCAAGACCTCACCTCAGAGTCAGTAGAATCTACGACTCCCACGGGCATTGTTATAATGAGGCAATAATGTATGATGTACTTCATTGTAATGTGGCTTGGCCTCCAACTGTATAATGTACTTCATTTTAGCAAGACCTCACCTCAAGGTCAGTAGAATCTACGACTCCCATGGACATGTTATAATGAGGGAATAATGTATTATATGACTTCACCACAAAGTCCGTATACTCTGAACTTCCCATGGTCTATGCTCTAATGAGATATTGATGTATTATATTGCACTACAATGTATCACATGCACTGGTAGAGGGCTTTCATATGTAGGAGTTGCCTCCCCTTCACATTCATTGTACATTTACTTGATGTAAACATAAATGCATGACAATTACAGTAGAAAGAAAAGTCATTTTAATTTTTAGTGTCATGAATGTGTTGTATATAACATATTTATATGGTCCAGATGAAACATAATTACTGTGTGGCAAAAGTAACCTGTGAATTTTTATCAAGTGTTTTGCGTTTAGTTATTAGTTTGTGTATTCAATTTAATTTTTGTCCCCATTACTCTTTCACATAGTGTATGTATATATAATTGAGTCCCTTGCCAAGAAATACTTGAATAATCATAAACATGGAGACAAAATCCTTTTCCCAAAAATGTCGTGAGGTCACTACAATTTTCTGTTTTGAAATGCAGAAACCCTAAGTAATCAATTTTTTTCAAATTAGTAAGGACCCACTCTAAAGTGCTGGACCCCTGTAATCACCATTTCCAGCAGTTTATGTATCCATTGCTCTGTTGTTCTGTCCATTCACACTTCACTAAAACAATGCAGACCTTGAATATATTTGGATGCCATTTGGTAGGTGAACTGCCTATAGCACACAGATGTCTTTTAAAGATTTCTTCTTTTCAAGTCCAGTTTTGACAGTTTTTGCTCATTTCCCATGCATTTTGAATCTCTATTACAGCAAATAATTGTAACCAGAGTAGCTCAGGAACTTTTTAATGTATTCTGACTGATGCAGTTTGGTATGTTCATTGGCTTGGAGATACAGAGGTATCTTCTTTGAGATTTGTCTTTTCAGCTCAATTTTGGATAAATGTATGGGTTTTGACAATTCTTACATTCACATGGGATATTGCTTGTAACTGACATAGCTCGAGAACTATTGAAACTGTTCTGATGTAAATTTGTAACATAAATGTACACGGCTTTAGTCTCATTGTCTCCATATTTTGACAGTTATGCTCTTTGTAAAGGACATTCTTGTTATCACATGAAAACTTGACTGTTACTTGCAGACAGTATAGTTAAAGAACTGTTCATCATGTCTGTGATGTAATTGGTAAGAACATCGTATTGTACATATAGATGTGTCTTTGGTGAATTTTATCTCATCTAAATAATTTGGATAGAGTTATGGCCCTTGTCAGTCAACTTAATATCTTTACATGGGGTTTTGTCTCATCTAAGTAATTTTACAAAGAGTTATAGCCCTTGTCAATCAACTTTATATCTTTACATGGGTTTTGTCTCATCTAAGCAATTTTGGATAGAATTATGGCTCTTGTTAGTCAGCTTAATATCTTTACATGGGATGTTGCTCATAATCAGCATTATTCAAGAACCATTCATTGTAATCTGATGTGAACATTCTTTTAAAGATGTAGGTGTGTCTTTTAAAGGTTTTGTGTCATTTGCTCCATTTTGGACTGATTTCATGACCTTTGTCAATCCATTTCATATCTATTACATGGGATGTAACTTTTTGGAATGAGTCCACAAATAGTCAGCTATCAAAGATTACATGATACTATTTGTAGGAGTCACATGTTTTCCTGGTTGCCATAAAGTTGCCTTTTTGAGCAAATTGTGACGAGTACAGCAATTTGCAGTGCATTCATTGATAATAGCTCTAGTATTGAGCTCTTTATAAAAATTTAAATTCTTACATTGTTTCAGGTTTACTGTTATATGTGCCAATGAATTCACTCAACACTTGTTATGTTTTCTAGTAAACACTGCTTGACTCGTGTAAAATATGAAGCTGAGTTCTTATAATAAAAAATAATAAAAGAAATAATACAACAAATTTCAATAAATAAAAGAACACAAATTTAACAATTGCTTACAATATTATCAAAATACACAATAAGGGTGCATGCTAATATAAGTAGTTGCTGTTTGGTGTTATAAACTCTGTTTTCCTGAATCATATGACACAGTTTTAACCAGTGAGTATGCCTGTGACAAAGGACTGGTGAAAGTTGGTAATTATATAATGGACAATACAGACATAATATACAAGTCTTGTGACAAAGGCCTGGTGGAAGTTGGTAATTATATAATGGACAATACAGACATAATATACAAGTCTTGTGACAAAGGCCTGGTGGAAGTTGGTAATTATATAATGGACAATACAGACATAATATACAAGTCTTGTGACAAAGGCCTGGTGGAAGTTGGTAGTTATATAATGGACAATACAGACATAATATACAAGTCTTGTGACAAAGGCCTTGTGACAGTTGGTAATTATATAATGGGCAGTACAGACATAATATACAAGTCTTGTGACAAAGGCCTGGTGAATGTTGGTAATTACATTATGGACAAACAGATATAATATACAAGCCTAGTGACAAAGACCTGGTGAAAGCTGGTAATTATATAATGGACAATACAGACATAATATACAAGTCTTGTGACAAAGGCGTGGTGGAAGTTGGTAATCACATAATAGACAATACAGACATAATATACAAGTCTTGTGACAAAGGCCTGGTGGAAGTTTGTAATCACATAATGGATAATACAGATATAATATACAAGTCTTGATGGTGTAAATTAGGGATCAGTTTGTTTAAAATGGCAAAATATTGTTTTTCTTTTACAATGGTATCAATGCACATTTTCTTTTCAGCATCGCAGATGTACATAAGCTCAGTCCATGCATGTATTTTGTTATCATAAGATATAGTAGCATCACAGATTAATGTACATAGACTCAATCTATGCTTTGTAGTTGGAACATGTACATTTTCATCATTATAACTTGAGAACAGCTTGAATACTGCAGTTAATAGGTCAAATTTCCTCCTTGTAGTTGCATTTTCTCTCTAGGTACTGGTAGTTACATAGCATATCATGGAATATAAAAGTCAGTGCACTGATGGTAAGAGTATGTCCAGGAATATACACCTCAAGTCACTGATGGAACAAGTCTTGGAATATAAGACTCAAGTCACTGATAGAGCTAGTCCTGGAATATAAGACTTGAGTCACTGAAACAGGGGGATCACTTACTATTAAGATCATGCGTGCCAGAGATATGTGTTTCTATTGGGACTGTTGGGCCAGAGATATGTGTTTCTATTGGGACTGTTGGACCAGAGGGATGTGTTGCTATTAGTAGTATGTGGTCCAGAGGGATCTCTTGTAATATACTTGTTTTTAAACTTGGTCTGGCAATCATACAATTTTACTTGCTTACTGATCTGGAAAATATGACCAATGAAAGTCTGCATTTGTAAATTTAGAATCTGAATAACATCACTTAAAATCTTGGATGAAGTGTTAAGAGTGGACAGAACATCTGTATCTTTGCTCAGGAAGTAAATGTCTCAAATAGCAGCAAATATTTTGTGGTTTATAAAAATCAAATTTAATTTTTTCTAGTTTACTTTTTTCATACATGAAATTGGACAACTAGGATTTTATTTAGCCATTAAAAAATCTATAAAAGTGCAGTCCATAATGCAAACATATTGATTGTGTTAGCATTTCTTGAAGTTGTAAAAAGAATGTGCACATTTAGTATTCATAGCTAATGTACGGTACTGTAATTTGGTGTAAATTTAATAAATATCTTGATTTTCAATGTATTTTGTCAGCATTTGTCATCTTTTTATCTTTCATTTCATGTTTCCTATTTAATGATTTTCATTAATTCCACGTTCGTATGTTACCATCAGTTACAAAAGGTGAAAATAATTATTTCTCACCAATGCGACAGAAATATATCTGTTTTGCTAACCTTACATTTCTTATCTCAGCCTAGTCGTCTCAGACCCGTCAACTCAGTCAAGGTGTCCACGCGCTCAGAACTACTTTAAAAAACAAACCCTTGTCTTCTGCTGTGATTGATGTAGTTGTTCTAAGATCAAACAACACCAACAAATATATAACAAAAACATAGTAAGGTAAATCCAGCCTTGAGAACACACCTTACAAAAACATTTCGAGAGAGACAAGGACACATACATACAATGTCAAGGTTTTTGGTATTATGCCAGTTCGTTCCACACAGCATGGTCAATTTTATCAATACGCAGGCCTAACTCAATATATTTTCAGGTCAGCATCATTAAATGTAGCTAAAGCTACGTAACTAGTTTTAAATACTTCGTGTGAAACAAAATATATACTGTTAGCTACATTTAATGACGCTAACCTGACAAATGTTAAAGACGGGATAAAATTCTCAATGCTGTGTAAAATGATATATGACAGAAAACACTGATCCATATACATTGACTATATGACTATACATTTCATAGCCTCTCAACTCTTAACAACTGCCGAAAACTTCGTAACAGCCAGAAAATGTGTTATGTCAAACATGTTATAATCTAATTTTGTTAAGCATCTCCATTTTGCCCCAGTTGAATCAAAAATGTACCTATATTAACATTTAATGCCAAATAATGCACTTAACAGCCAGAAGGAATCATATATCCGTCAATACATTAATCCATAAGCATATTTCACGGTAGCACTTGCCATATTTCCAAGACAGAAAAATAAATGTTCAAAGAATCCGTGAACTTGAAAGTTTAGCACGTGGCTATCCGCCAGGGGCCGTATTTGGAGGGTCTTTTTTACACGGGGGTAATTTTACAATCAATATTAAGGACAACGCGAGCATGTCACAGTTTCACCTCCTCACAAGAAAAGGAGTTATATACGATAGTGACACAGATCACTAATTACCCGTGAATAACCCAAGCACGGACACTCATGCTACATGTAAAATTTCGTTATAATAATAGCCTATACACTACAACATAGGCGTGGGCATATTATCGTTTCATTATTTACAATGTAATTTTTTAAACTGGAACTTATGAAAATGAAACATTTTCTTGTAATAAATATTAACTATTCATTGTTAATTTCATATAACATCAATATATTAAATGTGATAATACCTCATTAATATGCAACGTTTTATCTTATTTTGTTTGGCTCACGCATAAAAACTGTGTACTTCGGATGACACGGTAACGCCACAGTCCTAATTATTGTATTAATGCACTGCATGTAAACATTGGCACGTGAACTATATCACAGAAGTGAGAAGTTCTGTTTGATTTTAAAAGAAATTATTAGGTGAGATAAAGAATCTACGTTAGGGTTTGGACCGAGACAAGGAAATCCCAGTCGCGGGGCTACATTATATGTCCCAATCCCCTCGGCAAGCCTCGTGGGGTGACAAATAATATAACCCCTTTACTGGGATTTCCTTGTCTCGGTCTAAACCCCAACATAGATTCTATATTGCGTTCTCATCTTGCCATTTTAAAAGATCATCTTTCAGTTTTATACTAGCACCAGCAATCAGAGCATATATTTTTGTGACGCGTATGCATATGTAAGCTATTTGTTTTCAAGTGCATATATGCCATTCTGTTTGTTGTGAAGGGTATGCATATATACGTCAGTCTATTTGTAGTGTATGCATATATGCGTCTACATCATTATATTGTGATGTGTATGCATATATACATCAGTCAATTTGTTGTGTATGCATATATACGTCTACATCATTCTATTTTGTTGTGATGTGTATGCATATGTATCAGTCTATTTGTTGTGTATGCATATATACGTCTACATCATTCTATTTTGTTGTGATGTGTATGCATATATATATCAGTCTGTTGTGTATGCATATATACGTCTCCATCAGTCTGTAGTTTGTGATGTGTATGCATATATACATGTCTATTTGTTGTGTATGCATATATACGTCTACATCAGTATGTTGTGATATGTATGCATATATACGTCTATATCAGTGTTTGTTGTGATGTATGCATATATACGTCTATATCAGTTTGTTGTGATGTATGCATAAATACGTCAGTATTTCTAATTACTTTGTTTCCCTTTTCAGTATAATAACTTCGTTTTAAACACTCTTCTTAAGAAATATTTTGAATGGCTTTCACTTCAGTTAAGGAAGAAGTCAATTAATTTTGGGGTAAAAATTGTCACTGAATGAATAAACGTGGTTTCTGTGAAAGAACTAGTTCTGCATCATGGACTTGGACTAGACTTTGTGGATGCCCCCCCCCCCCCGCCCCTAGTTGGTCACTGACTAAATAACGAAAAAGGTTTTTGCACAAAAATTTAATTTTTTTTGTGTGCAATATTTCTTCAAAGTTTATGGATTGATTACACTAAGAACAAGAAATGCCTGTTGGTTTTACGGCCAAAAGGTCAAATGACACCACCATGACGGAAAGAAAAAAAATGCATTAACTATCCTTTTCATTTAAATATTTTATGTGTTTTCATTTATTTTATTATTTTGTAGATGATACTCGTTCTTGAAATTTTTCACGATTAAGCAATGATAGTTCCCATTACATATTCTTTTTTTTTTTTTTACATTTGGGGCCTTTAATTAACGTACATAGAGGTCACGACCTTCTTGTTTATGTCAGTATGCTATGTATGTGTATGGAAACATAATACATAATCCGTTTTGTTCTGAATGCTTAATTTATTTAAATACTACTAATTTCATTGAAGTTGTTACATTTACATTTTGGAGGGAAAAATTAAACATTGATGTGTAGTCTATCTAAAGTACCATGGTTTTTGCGTCGCTTTGTTACTTTGTCGGAGCATAGCTTTTCTTTCAACCGAAAAGAAATGGGACTGACAGCCTAATTCATTCCCGCGTGTTTGATTATGGTTGTCTCGTGCCAGATTTTCAGAATATTTTGGTTTATAATCTCTACCAAGGTTTAGATTCCACTGATGCATCTCTTTAAATACGGAAACTGCCTTTTCCTCCTCTTTTTTCCTGTCTTTGTAAAAAGTGAACATTTTATTTATTTAGTATATTTTTTTAATACAGAATTCTTTCTTTCCACGTTGTTGCCGATTATGTGGTTCCATGTCGAAATGTGATCTGTATCAACTGGTGTTGACTAAACAGTGACTGTGACTTTCAAAAGAGAGAAAGAAAGGGGGCAGATAAGGGAACGAAAGTAAAAGGTGGACTATAATGATGTTATGATGCATCTTCGTACATTGGTTTAAAAGTACTAGGCCAATCCCATTGTTAATTTGGTGATAAAAATGCCACCTGATAAAATCATGCACTCTGATAGCAGCATCCAGCTCAATTTATATTGCATTTTATGCGACCTTTCCTCTTCAATTGTTTCAGAGCAGGATATTAGCTTTTTATCTAAGAAATGGAGAGATATAAGTCAGAAAATCTTATCTTGTAGGGATGAAGACATGACAAGGTAAAAGGCGGCAGACATAATACATGTCACTCATGGGTCCCAACTGAAACGTCATTAGCCGTTTCCTTCACATGCTATACAATATATATATATATATATATATATATATATATATATATATATATATATATATATATATATATATAATTGGGTGTAAATGATATCCATTTAAAATACCCTCGCTCCGTGGTTATTAAAATCATCATAACTTCATTGACGTCACAATCACTAGACACCGTGACTTCGGTGACAGCAACAAAAGCAATAGTTTTAGATTGTCAAAATAAAATGATTTTCTTTATTAAAAAGATTATTACACAGTTGCAGGAATGTCACTTACACGTACATGTAAGAATATGTTCTTCGCACATCAGACCGGATATTCACCCAGAAATTTGGCAGGAATCACCATGATTACACCCGAGCCTCTTTCAGAGAATACAAGTTAGTAGAGATGAATTGGAAAGAGACAAAGATGTTCGAAGTAAATGAAGCTCATTGGAGTTCCCTGGTACCGGTCTAATTGGCACGTCTCCCTTTAAGTTAGATCATTCTCATAACTGGTAGTTTGGATGCTCCCCTGAACTGCATTAATTAGTTAGGAGCTTCAGATCAGTGCATCATGGGAAAGAAAGTATAGATTTTCCATACATTTCATTCAGTAGGAGGATGATAGCTATCTGCAGCCTCACAATGTAGTGTGAAATGGGGATTTCAGAATTTAATTACTGGTCATGTTTTAACACCTCTTCCCCATGGCTGTATTCCGTGGAGATTTGTTTTCACAACAGGTGCATCTGTGGTTGTAGCCTGCGTGAGCTCCGCCGCAGGGATCTGAGACAGAGCTGTCTTATTAATATTCTCCTGCGAGAAACCTGATGCTTTTCGATCGCAACTCTGTTATCAACATCAATAGCATTATCTGGGTCATGAATTTGTCCTATTTTTGTATGGAGATTTCGTTTATGTCTGCCTCAAAAAAAAGAATCTGAAAATTTATATGACCGGGTCCACAACAGCCAAACTTCGCCACCGTCTTTTGTAATCTCAAATTTTTTATTGGTGGACGTGACGTTCGATAGTGTTTACATTTTTAGGGAGATCATATCTCTCTCTCTCTCATATATATATATATATATATATATATATATATATATATATATATATATATATATATATATATATAATTCAAGCCAAAACTAAATACAAACACTAATGTCATTCTCATATGCCTGCAAGGAGAGAGAGAGGAGAGCATTTACGAAAAGTTTAATCCCTTTATATATATATATATATATATATATATATATATATATATATATATATATATATATATATATATATATATATAAACAAGTATTCCGTGACGATGGATTCATATATATAATTTTAAACCAACTTGGAATATATAAAATCTTTGTTTCTTATATGTAGAAGAAGACAGATTTTTTAGTGAGGACCAAGCTCTCTAATGTATGATGGAGTGCAAACATTTTTATTTTCACTTTGACGAATATTTCATTTAGTAGTCTTTTCTCCAGCTTCAGCGAACTATTTAATTAATTTGTTTTGCAAGCTTACAGAATCGCTAAAGTACGATATATAAACAAATGATGAACAGATATGTGAGGAATTAAATTATGTGGCGCGTGTATATATATATATATATATATATATATATATATATATATATATATATATATATATATATATATATATCCCTAGATAACTACATGATATATTTCATTGTGTGGTACAAAAAGAAACAAATCTTAACGAGTTGCGAAGACGCGAATTAACATATATCGTTATTTTGATACCGCGAGATGTAATATATCCGGTATTGACGAGGGATTTTTAAAAAAATTATATGTCAGAATTGTCCCAGAATGGAAGCTTATAAGAATAAATCTACTTTTCAGTACAACACCATACCCGTACCTCCATTTTGTAAATTCACCTCACTGTCATCAAAGAGGATCGTATCGTTGCTTAAAATTGAACTGTCAGTCATACATGTAGGATAATTTATAATGATACTAACACATGTAAGACTGACAGACACATTGTAAGCTACGGTACGAACCCCTTTGACCTTCATAGGCTGCTCATCTTAATATAAGCGACTTTGGAGAACAGTTGGATTGGGCTGGCCTAATCTGTCTTAGAAAATTACATTTTTTGACATTCTGTACGCTATCTTACCCAAGTCCGATTCAGCAATGCATCGGAAGTGAAGGTAGTAAGGAGGAATAACTTAAGAGAAACTCGAACGGCGTCTAGTCAAATTTCTAGAGCAAAAACTAATTTCTATGTCTAAAAGATAATGCAGTTTCCATTTCTAGCTGAAATGCTCATTTTTCTTGCTAAGGTATATTTCACACTTAAGTATAAAATAAACCGCTACTTTCAATCTCAACTACACCCCCACCCCCCGTTATCGATCTCCAAAATAATACCCGAATACATAATACATTGATTTCGCATACCTGTATATTCATTTACAGCTAAAAATAGATTTACCGAAGCTTTCCACACGGGTGGTTTGTTTTCAAATTGAGTCACGATCAACGATTTCTTCTTTTCGCGGGACAAATTTATATGTTTTACAGTGCTTTCGATTTAGTACGCAGTGTAAGCTAAGTGTATAAACTGGCATTGACATGCGATCTAGGTGTATATATACACCAGCTTGAGCACTTAGGCAAAAGACCTAAAGGAAAGCGTCAGAAACACGCAGCCAGCAGATACAGGGAGAATTAAAACATTTGTCTTACAGGTGGGTAAGTTGCATGAATCGTAAATTTTATTTTATCTAGGATTTACACAAGTTCCTCTTTTTTTCTCTCCATAAAGCTCTTCTCTCGTTGAAGAGACTTAAGGACGTACTTTCTTATATACTGTATGTGCAAAATCAAACTATGTCCCATAATTAGCATATCGACTATGCTCCGCCCACCTCTAGTTACAAATAGGGATTGGGATCAGCATAATAAACCAGTCATCGGGCAGGTCAAATATGGCTACCGCGAACCGAGGTCATCGGGTGACTTCAAATATTTACCCAATTTTAAAAAATGATTGTTTATTGATTAATATCCATCCTATTTGCCATTTTAAAAAAAATTCACTTGCACTGAACAAAATTCAGTGGCAGTAAAGAATACTATAAATAAAATTATTCCAGGGCCAGATCAGGTCAAGTGTTTTTAAATCTTTTTGGTAAGTGTTTGGCGAGGGATAGTGGTGGTCCAAAATATCAAAAGGGACCTGCGTTTCCTCGAAAGGACACCAAAACAAAAGTCTGTGTCTATTTGCTCAAAGTATGCCTACTACCCAATAAACGTGCACAAGAATAAAACCATGGTCAAATTTCAAATGACTAATGACTACGTTTGTGTATGTGTACCTTTTCGTAGCCTTGGAGAGGGTCCGGAAAACCCAAACACTCCCACGACCCGGACCTGTTCTCTCACCCTAATCCAGTACAATCATAAGACACGTACACATATCACATGCAGTAACTATCATAGCTGTAGCTCACATGGTGTGCAAAATCAGGAATAGACTAAGCTGGTGATTCAGATACCAAACTTCATAAATATAAATAAGATGTAGAAATAGAAATCTCGTAGACAAGTATTCCTGCGTTGACAGGCTAAATTATCATGCATTATATTAATCGTTATATCTGTTTATTTGACATGGAACACACACACACACACACACACACACACACACATATATATATATATATATATATATATATATATATATATATATATATCACAAATCATATGGCGAATAACAATCCTTTCATGTGCACTGTATCTAACAAGAGATCACGTGTGTCAGGGATTGATTAAGATAAGTGCAATAAGCTGACAACGAACAGTGCGAAAACTAGTATCTAGCTAACACGAGTCTTTTTCAAAGGCAACTTACATATATAGACAAAACAAACAAGTAAAACAGAAAAGCGGCTATGTTTGCGAAACTTTACATGGCTGTTTCTACAGGAATTCAACCTTTTAGCTTTATTATGTTTCAACTAGTTCATTTCCGCTTGTTGCTGATACTGGAAAATATTGAATGTGTCTTTACTAACTCTTTTTGAAAAATCTTGCTCAGAAGTTCGGTGCCTATGTATATTTGCCATCGGAGAGGGTGACGACCACTTGTTTTCAAACAAGGTATAAAACTCGCACTACTTCTGAACTTGTTCTAGAAGTTAAAGGGACATACCCAAGCTGGTTTTGAAAACACGTCAATGACACAAGACAAGTAATTGTAACCACGACTGTATGCACTGCCAATGATGATCAGTATCTGTTACTTTTGTTTGACTTCTAGAAATTGCGCCACGTGCGTCGATTGTTCTTTAAACTATTGGCGTACCTCTGGCAAATATACATTTTTAGATTTGGTGTTAGCAGCACTATAAAATTCTGAACTCCTCTGTAACCAGCAGCATGAGTAGAATTATAGTACATGCTGGCTAAACATGTCTCCATGATTGGGTTGGTTGTGCTTACTGTTGTTCCTGCTCGTAAGTTACCCGCTGTTCGATACTGCTTTAGATTCGCGTGTTTTTTTTGTTTGTTTTTTTCGGGGGTGGGGGGGGGGTGGGTGGTTGTTTGGGGTGTGTGTGTGGGGGGGGGGGGGATTTCGATGAGGCCTAATGTGTCCAACGAGTAAAAGCAGTTGTTGTCAAGAGTCGGATTGTAAATTTTATTTTCTAAATTTTATTTTTTACTTTCATCTTCCCTATTTCTTTTTTTTTCTTTTGCTGAAGAAGATGTCGACATAGTTTTTTGACCCAAACTTTCATTTCATTTCGTCTGTGAGTAGAGGACAGTATCAACAAGCACGTGGAGGAGACGGAATTTGAAACAGTTTTATTCTCTCTTTTTCTTCCATCCCCAAGGCTGTGGCTGTCTTGGTGTTTTTTATTCGCTTTTCATGGTAGTCTCGAAATCTGTCAGAGCAGGTGTAGCTGTCGCGTTCAAAGCTCTTGGGTGAAATAGTTGAAGAAAGTTGCAATAACTATCCATACTGTTTTGATTTATCTGTTTCGATACGATCGACCAACAACTAATTCTTCTTGTAAACGTGCCGCCACTGTGAGATAAGGATTAGGAGGTAAATGAAATATCCATAGTTCGTAACAAAGATGGAGTTCCATCCATCATTTGAATGGAACTAAAGTGTTGTTTTAGACCTTCCATAAGACTATAAAGGTATCAATGGGATGTCTTTCCAGGACAAAATATACTTCTAGCTTCTTTTGTTCCTTTTTATTTCGTTACCCTTTCTGAAAGTGGTGCAGCAATTGACCCTAACAAAGGAGCAGCCACTTTTAACAAAGGTCTTATCAGCATAAATATCTACCATTATCTTTCAACGATTTTTTTTTCTTCTTTAGTTATGGGTATTTTCAGTTTCATCTTTTGGCAAAGAACGTTCTGATTGCTTCTTAATCGCTGTTTCTGTATCATGGACAAAATTACCGTGCCTCTTAGAACATTAAAACAACATTCATACACAGCATGGATGATTTCTTTTGGTGCCTTATGAATGATCTGGTTCGCATAAGAGAACTGGATTTGGTCAGAACTGATCAAGCATATTTATTTTTTCCCTCTTTCTTTGACCGTCTTGTACAATTTTTCTATGCTGAAAAGGACGGTTTGCACTTTTTCGTGACATTTCTTGTTTCAGGAACAAAACACTGAAGTGAAACTTATAATACATTTCTTTTTTATATTGGAATTCGCCTCCACTTATGGCTGGTACGGTGTATCAACTTCATTATTGGTACACTCGACGGTGAAGCGTTTAAACAGACGAAATCGTATACGTTCTTGTCTGAATAAATTTGGTATATTTTGTAACGTATCTTGTTCTGTCTTGGACTTATGTCTTTGTTGAGGCCACTTTTTTAGTTGCAGAATCAGTTGCTAAAGCAGCAGATGAAGACTTCATCGGAGTGGTAGAAGTTCCTATTGAAACGGGTTTCCATTTTTTTTTTATCAGACTATGAAACATGGTCTTAAATCAGGTTTTGCAGGCATGATCATGAGCGGCTAAGAAAAACAATAAGAAGTATCAAAAGGCTGGACTTGAACTGAGCGGCAAGGTTTTCTAGAGTTCGTACGCGTCCTAGCAACAGTGTCTCTCTTTTTGGCAGAATATCCTTTTCTTCTTCGCTTTATTGTCTCTTTTTGTGAGTATGATCTTGCTGCACCACTATCACCACTCACTCTTTTTGATCTGTCGTCTTTTAGGGGATTTGGGTTATGTCTTTTTAGCTTCGACATTAGGGCTCCATTTTAAAAGGGAACGAATAATGACATCACTCAAAATGCTACTTCCATCAGGTATAAAAATGATCTTTTTTAAATATGCGTATCTAATTTTGATCTGCTAGTTGTGACAACGCTGCTTTATGGTTCAAGAAAAACGTTTTGTTTGATGGCGTATGTAAAGTACGCTTTTAATTAATTGATGTGCTGTTAAAGTAAGCCATCGTAATACTTCTCTGAGACTGGCTTCTGACATATGTGACAGTACTTATGCTTTTATTTCGCGACTGATGGCACATTGTACGTATGGATTTGGCAGAAGGACGAGATTCAAAGCAAGTCATGTTAAGGTATTTGAGGGACATAGTGGTACGCATAATTCAGCATATACCCTACAATGTGCATCGAGACTGTTTGTGCGATTCGCTATATTGTGTTGAAATCAATTTTGAATAATGTAAATGATACTAACATTACGATGATGTCCTTAAAAACCAAAACTTAATTTCATCTTCGTTTTCTCCTAACATATCATTGAAGATTACAGGATGCGATTGACTGAAGTCAGACAAGATCCAATCGTCTTGGCTAGGAATGCCTTCCTAAAATGGAAGTGGATTCTATTTTTTCGTTCTTGAAGTAACTGTAAGCTGACCGCCACCTGCGATGTTATTTGTTATTGAAGAATAACTGTAGAAGGCGTTCAATACTATTTATTAAATACAAGACATCAATACAGATTGGAAGGAGAGTAAAGACTGCCTCGAGAGTATATTTCCCATGGAACTTAAACCCTAGTGAATGTATAACATAAGCCAGCTGTTGGTGTGTATCAGTTCTAGTCCAGTGTGGTATATCTGATTATTTTACTGTCAAGTAATATTTCAAAGCTAATTAGATTAAGGCTTACACAACACCACCCTTTGTAGCACCACACAATATGTTGTGGCGGACGATCGAACAGTTGTGATTTGTATAAAATCAAACGTTTGAAAAATTTGGTGTTTTTTTTTTTCTGTGCCACTCGGTCCAGCAATCTTCATGTTAAAGGGATGGTGAAGATAGTCGCTCCAAGCTTTGACGAACAATCAGTTCGTAAATCACTTGAGTACTACAGAGGAGGATGCAGCCATATTGAGAATGCTAAGATTAGTATCAAAGGCCCAATACATTTTATACATTTGGTACACGTCTAATGTTTTTCACAAAGTGTAACCACAAATGCATATTTACATTTCACAGTCCATATACAAGAATTTAAACACGAAATCGCGGAAAGTATAAATGACTCAGTACTGCACAAATTACAACATATAAGCAAGAAAGTGCACAAAATTCCCGATCTACTTGGGTCACATTGAATGTGCATACACGTTATTGTGTTCTTGTGGTATCTGTGGAATTCAATGTTTCTTATTTCATAAAATATTTCTTCCTGATTTTTATGTATCTGTACACTACTGTGTGCGTGGACTTATAGTATATCTTTCTCTGTTTCAGGTTCATCTACCAGTTTCTAAGCTTGTTTCTAATTTCATTTTCGCTTCTGACATTTCTTCTTTCACTGACTTTATGTCCACTTTTTTATCGGACTAGTGACAAACAATGTCTTTAGTATAATGAGCCCCTTCTTGTATCCAAGCATCGGAGTTACGACCTTTCCAATCATGAACGTAATTTGGTGTAATCATGGTGAGCATGAAGTGTGGTTAAATTTTACCAAACTGTCTTCCTCACACGGAGGTTAAACATGTCTCCATAACTATTCTCAAAGCTTTTAACACGATTTATCTTTCATGCAGAAATAAAGTGTTGGTGGTAAGGTCTTTTCTGCTAGTAGTGTTCATAAATAGTCTAGAACGAATTGTTGGTAAACGAAATCAGAGAAGAAAACTCTCTCACACACACACACACACACACACACACACAAACATCCTGATCTCAATGGAAACAGTTTTTGCAAAATGGCTTGGCAGTCCTCTAAGTCATGAACACTGTCATTGAATTCCACGGAATTTGCGGCAACTGAGGGCAAAAATTGCGGCGTGCTAAGCGTTTATATCAGTCCTTTACATGTATATCTTTGGACGAAGTATTCTCACGTTTAGGAACTGGAATCTAGTGGTAAAGGATATCGAAGAAATTCAGTTGTTACATCACCACATACCACACGCCGTAAATTATTGTAATGTTGAGGCGATTCTTCTTTTTATGTTTCGTTGTGGAAAACAGGTGGGGCATCCGTGGAAGAAAAAAAAAACATTCATGAAATTCGTAGACAATCTGATTTTTTCCTTCTAAATATCAGCCTTCCACAGAAGGGGTTCCCAGTATCTTTCCACCGTTTCTAGCATGTTGTTTCCATTTGTCTTCAGTTTTAAACAAGTAATGCAGCTATCGCAAAGCTTTGGTGGAGTATCGACGACTGACAAAGAGGTATGATTGAAGGTGTGTGGTAACTAGTTTGTTTTTTTGACATGGATATCAATAGCAGACCCACAGTCTATCAACATCTTTTTAAAGCTTGTGGAGTGAGTTTGTTACTAAGCATATTATACACCTCGTTATTCTATTTGCATACCACCAGTGTTGTAATAGCGAACATCAGGCAAATGCAGCAGCACAAGGAATTGATTCACTTCTGTATTGAAGACGTGTGTAAAATAATATTTGGCCAGTTCTTTCATTCTAAACGATTTAGGCATTCTCCTGTGAAGCATGACCAAATAAGCATGCGGAATCTTTAAACTGCACTTGTTTCACTTTCATGTAAATGAGCTTGGCTGCAATCATGGTAACTGTGGGACATTCGGTACCATGTTCTGAAAAATATTTCAAAAGAAATTGTACATAGTATCCTGGGATTGTTGAGCGTGTTGAAACTCGACCTTATAGGAAACTTCAACCGGCGGTGATTGAAGGAGAATCTTAAACGATCGTCGTCGTTAAATTTGCATTGTCGTTAAGTCTCTAATGAGAAATCTCACAAATATGTAATAACTTGCTGCTTTCTCTGGTGGCACTTGAGACTTGAAAATTGCACTGTATGGACGTATCTCGTCGTTCTAACTTTTCTGGAAGTTACTTCTTGCTTCTCTAATGTGAAAATAATCTTCGGGAGTTACTGAACGACTTTTGTATGGTTCACCTTGACTATCTTGTTGGGTGAGGTAGAGGTGTTGATTCCGACTCGCTCGTGTCATCTTCGAAATCACTAGTATGCACTTGGACTTACACTTCAGTATGAGGCAATACCCAAATGTTGTCGTTGTCTCTTCTTTTTTTCTTATGGTTTACAAATTTGCTCCATATAGACAGAAGGAGCTTCGCGTCATAAGTGTATGTATTCATTCAGCTTTCCGATTTGTAGAAGGTGGATGTGTCAAAACCGATCACCTTTCTCGTTGGAGATTTACAGAGAATCTTTAGAAAGTATACTTAATAAAAAAAAGAACTATGGCTACTCCACTCGAGGCACAAGTCAAGATACTTGCTATATCTGTCCATAAAAAAGACACTGCTTTCTAGAATGTTCACAACAACAAGGACATGGAAAGACAGGAGAAAGGAGGAACATGGATAAACATACCTGTTATTGAATCGTGACAAAGGGGTTTCAATTTTTCTTGATTTGGAAGTCTCTGAGCATTATCTCGTTTAAAAGAGATATAGGTGACCCTGAAAAGGACCGTTGGTGTTGTTTTGAATCATAGAATACCCCCACACCAAAACATAGACTTGATCTTTATCAACCTTAACTGTCTTAAACTTTCTTCACAAATTATTCCCACTCCTATGATTACAGCTTTGGTAGTAGTAACTGCTGCTGCTGCTGGCATCTCAGTATTTGTTAGATGGGATTTATCGAGTGACTGTTTATAAATCTAAGCACGTAAAGGTCTCCTTCTAGTGGGCTGAGTTAAAGAAGACTGATACATTTCTCTTAGGTGGTTTAACCCCTTCAAAATGTCCTGCAACAGGTTCATCGTTTTATTTTCACTCCCCTACCGACCGCTCTGGTGGTTTAGTACTTAGAGCGTCCGTCTCGGATGCGGGAGTCATGGGTTTGAACCCCGCCTGTGTCATAACAAAGACTTATTAAAAAAAGGTGACAGCTGCCTCGTTGGGCGCTCAGCATTATGAGGTCAGTGTTAGGACTGATCGGACTGGTATCAGGATAATGTGACTGGGTGGAACATCATGCTACCTGTCTGTGGCATGATGCCCCAGTACTAGACATCACAATAAACTGCCACACTGCAGACATCGTAGTGATATGATTGAAACATTATTAAAGCTACGTTAAAATACAATCACACTCACATACTCCCTTACTTCTGTTCTCTGCTAAAAGATTTCCTTTTTCTCTCCTTTGTCTTCTCGATTTCTTTTTTCCTTTATCTTTCTTCTTCTTGCTGTTGTTCAATCAATGCTTCATCTGCTTCTTTCTGCCGTTGCAATTATCACTCAAATTCTTCCATATGTTTCTTTACGAAGTGATCCACCAATGGTAACGATGGAACAGAAGGTGAATGTAGTTCTACCGTCACAAGTCAAATTCTTGTGGAGACGATTGGAAATCAGGTAAAGATAAATTGAAGTCATCAGTAGTAGTTGTAGTCGTGGTACTATCACTTCGATTACACAATGTATCCACAGCAGGCGTGCTCAAATAAATTGTATTTGTTTTTTTTAGCCATAGGCATGGCACTCAAATTTTTTTATACATGATAAACTTTAGGAACGCTAATGCGCCTATATATTGAAAGTGACGTCACTCGTCCTCTCTCTTCTGATTAGAAGAGAGACCCCATGGTCCGACTGAAATTGTTTAATCGCCTTTTGGTTTATGAAACATTTCAATCCGTTTCGATCCGCTCCTTTATAAAAGTGCATTGTCACATGGTTTTCAGCTGTTCTCATGACAACTCAAGCAAGATGTGGACACTGTATCTCCATCAACCAACGTTTTCCTGGATGCAATTCAACCCGCACTATCTATCGTGGGTCATTACCAGGATCACAGACACATCGATATTGAATAGAAGAATTAATGTGGGGTGACAAGGTTTCTGAAGCGGATCTTACCCGAGCCGAACTTTGAGCAGACCAGTGAAATAATAACCACTTATGTTAACTGACTTTGGTTAACAAGCACCAGCCGCCCTCGTCTCTAGAAATAAGAGATACTGATTGCATTATATATATATATATATATATATATATATATATATATATATATATATATATATATATATATATATATATATATATATATAAACCCATTTGTGGCGGGCTTTTTTTATCGCAATGAAAAAGTGGTCAATGGATAGTATATGTGGTGTGTGTTGGATTGTTTATATAAATTTTAACATTATATTTCCCTTATGCCGCATACCGTCTCATCTTATGTCAAATTCCCGTTATATCACATATAGGATTGCCCTTTTAAACCTATGGGCTAATGTTAATTCTCCATATGTCCCCATTGCGCTCATACAACAACCGACAACCTACGCTATATTTGATGAAATGACAACCGATTTAATATTTGACAAAATAAGACCCAGGTGATATTTGATGAAATGACAACTTAAACGATATTTAATGAAATGACAGCCATCGTGATATTTGATGAAATGAAACTCACACGATATTTGATGAAATGAAACTCACACGATATTTGATGAAATGAAAACCTATACGATATTTGACGAAATGAACACTGACATAATATTTGATGAAATAACAATCCATACCATATCTGATGAAATAACAAATCACAAATATTTGTTAAAGAGCTCTGTTCCCTCAAAAGAGTGACACACTCAAAGTCTGAATCACGAACATAAACTGATATGCCAGCATAATGTATATTTGCTGATTGTGCTAGGTATTTGACTCTTTAAAAACATGTTATCTTTTTTAAATGAACTGATTTGACGTCGACCTTAATTTCTAAAAGCCAGATTGTATCACAGTAGCTTTCCTTGTCAAACATTGAATTTTCCAGCTAAGACAGTCCCCGTCCGTGTCAAACGTTGAGTTTTCCTTCTAAACCAGTTACATTCTGTGTCAAATGTTGAATTTTCCAACTAAATCAGTCACCTTTCATGTCAAAGGTTGAATTTTCCAGCTAAGTCAGTCACATTCCATGTCAAACGTTGAATGTATCCAGCTAAATCAGTCGCCTTCTACGTCAAACGTTGAATTTTCCAACAAAACCAGTCACATTGCATGTCAAACGTTGAATTTTCCAGCTTAACCAGCCACCTTCGATGTCACACGTTGAATTTTCCAGTTAAACCAGTCACTTTCCATGTCAAACCTTGAATTTTCCAGCTACATCAATTACATTCCACGCCAAAAACATTTAATGTTCCTGCTAATCCAGTCATATTCCCGCCAAACGCTGAAAGTTAGTGGCTTTGATTGTCTCTTCCTATCCTCGTATTATTGAGCTTTGATCGTATTCCAGCAATTTTCAGGAGCAAGAACATGTTTTTTCTTAATCTAGTCTAATATATATATATATATATATATATATATATATATATATATATATATATATATATATATATATATATATATATATATATATATATATATATATATATATGTATGTATGTATGTATGTATGTATGTATGTATGTATGTATGCATGCATGCATGTATGTCTTACATCAACGTGTCAAAATGCTTCTTTCCATATTCTGTAACCTTTCATCAAGGTAGGATGCAAGTTAATCCGGGTTCTACCCACTAGAAGATGAAACTCTTTTAAAGTCTGATCATGTGGGTTTGGGTAGACGGTTTAGTTGGATACTCCATCGTTACTCTCGTCATCAGTAAAATTTCAAGTCTACATTTTCATTTCAAGTATTATAATAATAATAATAATAATAATAATAATAATAATAATAATAATAATAATATTGTTGTTGTTGTTATTATTATTATTATCATTGGGCTTATAAACATGATCACCAACAACGTTGATCGTACATATTTATTCTACGTTTGAAATGGATACACATATTCATATCCAGGAATAATATAATCATTACAGGATTAACATTGAATAATAATGTTTCTACTTCAGATATTAAATTTCTACACGTAGAAGAAACAGAACCATGTCTTCCTGTATAGACGAGTTTTCTGCTGTTGTGATTGACAACGGTTCGGGCATGTGCAAGGCTGGCTTTGCTGGAGACGATGTACCACGCGCTGTATTTCCCGCCATAACTGGACGGCCACGACACGATGCAAGTAATTAGATGTTAATTGTATGAAAACAATCTACTGTTAGACGTAACAAACAAGGGGTCACTCTACTGAGCCAGTCAAACACTCGTGTCAGTTTGGGCTGGAATTTCTTTGTTTCCCTATTTTCCAAGGACTACTGGACAACTGTCGCTGTCAGCTGGAATTTCACGTATTGTCCCAAGACTGCAAATAATTTTCCTCTAATCAATGACCACAAATATCATAAGTTCACAATTGCATCGCTTCTCCAAGCAGGGAACTACTTTCCAATTCCATCCCCGGAACACAATTCTGAACCATATTACACATTTGCCTCTCTACCAAACTGTCTTCACATCAACAATAAAAGGCGTTTCCAAATAAAGGAATACCCTCTCACTGATTCCATGGCACAAAATATCTGTCACGAGTATTTCACATGAAAAGGCACAATAAATCACCACCTTTAGATTACGATGGGGACTACTTGGCGACATGCCCATCGATGCGGATCTGACCTGATTTCAACGACGGAAATAATCCGTGCCATCATAACATCTCATAAATATTGTATATATTGATGTCTGTTTATAGAAATCGGTGCTAATTACATGGGCTGAGGAATATTTCCTCAGCACCGACTTCCCATAATCAAACAAGTAATCACTAAAATCTAACAAAGCTATAACCGGAGACTTAAATACAAATGGCACATACCCTAGATTTACTGTAATACTTGTATTTTTATGACAAAAGTTACAACCCATGACACGTGTATTTGTATTAAGTAAACTCACAGAACTAACTTCAGTTAAGACTATTACGATAAATCTATTGCAGAAATAGTTTAATTTTGTTGTTAGATAAATTTAAATTATTTTCGTATTAATATTAAATAATCTCGTGGCATCTAAAATAAATTTTAAAAATCTGCCTACAGGAAAAGAACAAAATATATACAGGTTTATATATTTATTGATTAAAATATTATCAGACAGTTAAACAATATCAAACGTTAGAGAAAATAACGATGGACTGAGCAGTGTACTCTTTTTGAATATTTGTTTCACATGCCGCATTGCAGTTTTTCCGATTCACAATTATTATAGAAATATATGCATGCAAATGCAAAGCTTTATCTAAAAACCATTGCACATATAATTCTTAAGATTTTATGTACCAACGTATGCTAGAAATACGCTCGCGCGCGCGTGTGTATGTGTGTGTGATTTAGATTTTTAATGTAGCTATAGCAATTTTAGTCATATTGATACATTGTCTTTAGTGTGACAGTTTATAATGATGTCTAGCACTGGGGCATCATGCCTCAGACATGTAGCATCAAGTTCTACCCAGTCACATTTTATCCTGGCCCCAAGTCGACCAGTCCTAACACTAACCTCTTAATGCTGAGCGCCAAGCGAAGCACCTGTTATTACCGTGTTTTTATAAGTCTTTGGTATGAATCGGCCGGGGTTGGAACCCGCGACCTGTCGCATCCGAGGAGGACGCTCTAACCAATTAGGCCTCTGGAGCGGTCTGCAAGAAATATAAGACAAGCTTTGATAATCCCATTACATACAGAATACTGTAAAAAAGCTTTGACCTCGTTAGATATAGAATATTGTAAACAAGCTTTGATAATCACATTGCTTACAGAATACTGTAAAGAAAGCTGTGATAATCCCGTTACATACATAATACTATAAAAAAAGCTTCAATAATGCCGTTACATACATAATACTTTGGAGGAAAAAAGCTGTGACAATCCCCGTACGTTGAGAATACATACATACTTTTTTTTAACTTTGAAAATTCCATTACTTAGAGAAAACTAAATTCTTTTTTAATAGGTATACATTTTTGTGGTTTTTAGAAAAATTCTATTTTTTTTAGGCCGCGGATTAGGAAAAACGTCCTATTGTTTCCACCTAAGAATAATTGTGGGTATCTTCGAATTAGTTGCTTTTAACAATCATGGGATCGGTTCATTCCGGAGTTTTCACGGTTCGTCCTCCACGACATATACTCGTCGTCTATCATATGCTGAAAATTGACGATAAACCCTCAAAAACAAGTAAACGAAACTGCTCGAGCTCTACCTAATCATAAAAGGTGCATACGTTATTGTTTTAACAAATGATGTACGGGAAATAATCTATTAAAATATGTTGTTGTTAAGTAAACTAATTTGCTTTTAGTTTGAAGAAATGTATGCTGTTTTTTTATTAGGTTGTAATGACCGGAATGGATAGGAAAGAATGTTATATTGGAGACGAGGCGTTTAATAAAAGGGGTATCCTTTCCCTAGAGTATCCAGTAGAACACGGAATTGTCACCAACTGGGACGACATGGAGAAAATCTGGTACTACACTTTCTATAACGTACTTCGTGTGGCTCCAGAAGAGTACCGAACCATGTTGACAGAAGCGCCGCTCAATCCCAAAGCCAACAGGGAGAAAATGACACAGGCAAGACATAGCTAACATCATCAGTACATAGTCTTCTTGTTCTTCGGAACATGTTCTATCGATCAACATATATATCTATCGCTCCAGCACTTAAGATAAAATGATATATATTCTCTCTCTCTCTCTCTCTCTCTCTCTCTCTCTCTCTCTCTCTCTATATATATATATATATATATATATATATATATATATATATATATATATATATATATATATATATATATATATATATATATCTTTGTGTGTGTGTGTGTGTACTGTTATCTACAAATACTGTTAACAACTAATAAACTCGTTCACAGATCATGTTTGAGAGGTTCAACACGAAGGCCTTTTACGTCGGGATTCAGGCTATATTGTCTCTGTACGCCTCAGGACAGACCACAGGAATTGTTTTTGACTCGGGCGATGGCGTGTCCCACGTGGTACCCATCTTTGAAGGTAAAAGAGATTTCCGTAAATCCGCTTGTTCTCTTCATCTCATATGCAAGCCATGGTTTGTTTCTGTATGAGTGTTTGTCTCTTCTGAAGCGTTTCATCTCGAGCAGTCCGTATGTCTGTAAGTATTATGTTTTGGTCTGTTTTTCTTGCGTTCGTGTATTTGCGCGCGCGTGTGTGTGCGAGCTTTAACAATTTTTAAGTCATATCGCTACGATATCTGCTGGTGACAGTTTATAGTGATCTTTAGCACTGGGGCATCATGCCGCAGACATGTTGCATGATGTCCCACCCAGTCACATTATCCTGATAGAAGGCCGACTAGTCCCAACACTAACTCTGAAAGCTGAGCGCCAAGCGAGGTTGCTGTTAGTACCATTTTTATAAATCGTTGGTATGACTCGACTATTGTTCGAACCGACGACCTCCCGCATCCGAAGCGGACGCTCTAACCACTAGACCAGCAGAACGATCTTTGTTTTTCTTAACTTTCATGTTAAAGCTTTCTTAGTCCAAAGGCAATAATTTCCTTGAAAATCCTGGCACGTAACAGGTATCCAGTCACCATTAATTTAAATTTAGGGTTTATATTGTGCATATAGGAGCATTCCCGTATACGTAAGTTCAACATTTTTGTGAAATGTGTTTGTGTAATTCAATCAAACTGTTCTACTCAACGATGCTAAATATTTGCAAATTTCGACCTGACCCCGATAGGCGTGAAATTAAACACGGAGATTTAATCATACATGGCATTACACAGGCATGACACTTGCTCATTATTCTATAACCAAAGAAAATGATTTGAATACAGTTTTAAGAACATAACGATGCAAGCATAGTTTTAATTTATTTAGCTTGTTCATTATAATAACATTCCCCTTATAAGAAGAAAACTTGGCTCATATTTTTCTAGTCAACTTTTACATACTTTTAAATCTCTTCTACTATCATAATATATTTCATTTGATGACAGGTATACGAACAGGCATGTATAATTTCAAATATATTGTTTCGAAAGTGTTTCAATACTCATTCACATTTAATTTTGCAGGATTTGCCACCCCTTGTGCAATCGAGAGAGTTGACCTCGGAGGAAGAGATTTGACAGCATACCTACAATGTATTTTACGTGAAAGGGGTTACAATTTCAGCACGTCTTGTAAGTTTTAACTTTAAGGATACTAGAGCTTCTAAAGATATTAGTTGACCAAGATGAGATGTCTGTGTTATTAGGCTATGGGATTTATTTGTATTTTTATATTTCACACAAGCGTTTTGGTTTGTGCTTCTTTTTGTTGCTTAGTTTAAGACCATAGAGTCGTAACATAAATTAGGGGCTCGTTCGGGATACGAATTTCTGAAATATATTTCAGAGAAATTAAAATTGCCTTTGAGAGTTAAATTCACGTTGTTTCGTAATTTCTTCTTTCCTGGTATTTTTGTTATTTCACAATGAAACGAACAAGCTTTCACAATGTCCTCTAGAGTGGAGAGATTTGGTTCTAATATGACAAAGGAGGGGGTGGTTTCTTTCGATAAAGGTGAGTTGCTGGAGCTTGCCAGCCGCCGTTCTATTTCGGATGTAAAGGCATCTTTGTTAAAACAGAAATAAATATATTTTGATGCAGTATTTGGTGGAATATAATATTTTTGATCCAAGTGCTTTGGATTTAATTTTTAAGTCTCTATCCGGATCTCAAATGAAATTAAAAGAATTGCAGTAAAACAGTCAGATGGAAATATAATTAAGAAAACTAAACTTCAACTTCGGAAGGAAATGATGGAATTCCAAGTTTAAAAAGAGCAAATGCAAAGAGAAAAATGAAAAGCCAATGCACATGCAAAGAGAAAAGGAGACAAATGCAAATGCAAATTTAAAAAAGAGAGACGATAGAGAAATGCAAATTCAAGAGAAAATGAAGAAAGAGAAATAAAAGTTAAATTAAAAGAATTAGAACTGGCAAGCAGAAAGCAATGCTAACCAAGTTCAGGTTTTGTTGTTATCAGAACAATTAAGTTAATATCCCCTTGTAGAGAAATAGTAGTATGGCTTATAGAGCACTGGTCTTTGTTATTATAAAGTATAGTTATTGTCAAAGCTGAAGTCATTACTTCACTGTAAGTAGATAAAGTGCTGATTATGACACGGTTAAGGAAAGTATCTTGAATGGATATGACTTGATACTTGAAGCATATCGACAGAGGTTCAGAAACTGTAGAAAATAAACTGAAGAAACCTAGGAATACTGGCTTTCAAGCTTCAAGACTGGACTTAACAGAATGATGCACACAGAACGGTTATAAGAAAATTATATCGCTCCTAAAGGGTACAATCCGATGATGTGATTTAGCGAGTAATCAAACTTAAACCAACAAATGGACTCTAACAAATGTGAATGATATATGCATGTATCATCGGGGATCATCAATGTATAACATTTTTTAAAAAAAATAATTGATATATCGATCTACCACAAGGGATTATAAATGTATGGAATTTATTCTCAAGCATGAAACATGTATTGCTCATCAATACGAAAGGTGTATGAACAATTGACTGTATAGCATCCAGCAGTATGTTCAAGTATATATTGATATTGATCTGTGTAAAGCAACTGGATTGAGAATATGTAACGATAGGCTTTTTAGGCATCATGAGAACGGTAAATTTACTTACACATGCCCTCGTGAACGTAGTGTCATAGATTATATTTTACCTTTTTATAGTACTGCTTCATTACTTTCCGATTTTTATGTCCCACGACATTACGGATCGTTCTGATCTTGTGCCATTATAGTTTGTATTTAAAATGTAGCGCCTTCACCTCTCATAGTAGAGCTAAAAATATCAGAACTTATTACAAATGGAATCCACAGTCTTCTGCCGCATTCCTTAAAGATTTAGGAAGTGATCAGGCCCAATTTGACAATTATATAGAAAATATGTATGTCCATGACCCCTGTTAGTAAAGATATAGCTGTAAGAGAGTTCACAGAAATCTTAAATGACGTTGAAAAACCTTATTTTAAGAAGTCATACAGTTAAAGTGTTCGTAGTGTTTCTTTTCCGATTTTATTGCCAAATCAAATAACATATGGTTTAGTAGCGAGTTTAGGGGAAGTCAAGCGCTATGTGGACCAATGCTCAATCTGTCGGAAAACGTTAGGAGAAACGGATATGTTGCTTTTGTTTGAAAAAAAGAAGATTTATAAGAAATGTGTATGAAAGGTAAAGTTTCAGTAATGAAAGAAATTATCACGTGATTTATCTAACAGGAACAAATCTAATCGAAAGTAATTCTGGCATTTCTATATAAAATAAATGTAGCTTCTGCTGAAAGTATTTCACCAGAACAATTTTTCCAATATTTTAGTATTTTGCACAATCAAAACGAATCATTTACAAATGAGGAAACAATGGATATTATACCAGATATATAGAAAATTACATACTGGCTCAAAGGACTATATGTGAAGAACAAGATAAACAAAAGGCTGAAGATGAAACGCTAAAAGCAATACAAAATCTCAAAACATTGAAACAACATGGCAATGATTATCTTCTGAATGGGTATTTTAGAAAGGGAATGGATATACTTATACCCTACATATGTAAAATATTCAATGCAATAATCGATAGTTGTCATTTGTCTACACAATATGACGAGGGAAACATTGTACCTACAAGTGATGCTTGCAATACTGGAAATTGTAGAGATGATATTTTACTAAGTTGCTTTTCAAAATTATTTTCCATAATTTGAAATGAAAGACTGTTGAATTGGGCTAGAGAAAATAGCAAACTATCGGATGCACATTTTGGTTTCAAGAAAGGAATGGGAGTTATTGACGCTATTTTTGTTCTTCATGGTTTGAATAATAAGTATTTAGGTCAAGGTAAAATGTTTTATGAAGTGTTTGTTGATTTTAAAAAGGTATTTGGTAGTTTTTACAGAAGTAATTTGTGGTGGAATAGTTTTGGTGAAGGTGCAAATAGCAAAATGTTATATGTTCTTTCTTCTTTGAACAGTGTAGTTAACTCCTGTATTTTACATTCGGGTATACGTAGTGCCTTTTTAGTATGGAGTAGGTTTGATACAAGGTGAAGTGTTATCGCCGATACTATTTCCATTCTTTACTGAAGATCTGGAAACATTATTAGTCTTCAGTATATGTCGGTAAAACGAGCACAACAATATTACAATTCTATCCTTACTATGTAGTCATTTTATGTTTTGAAATTCGTTTTTTTTAAAATGTGGACTGTTAAGACCATTCTTGACAATTTAGGCAATGCTGCTTTTGATTCCGTGCTGTTTCTAAGAGTATGAGGTTGTAAAAGGTTATTCGTTACATTTTCACTCCATCCATTTTTTTTGGAAATTACAGAAACTGTTTAAATTGCTTGTACCACTATCGACGCCCCGGGTTTTCGTCGTCAGATTTAGGCTTTTGTCAAAATGTATTTAAGAGAGCTGTTCCAAGAAATAACATGAATCAGATCAGACATCTTACTCTATCCATTTGTTACATCAAGTAATGTTCTGGTTTACATTGTATTTGATTCACATTTAATTTAAGATTCTTTCATAGCTCTCTTCGTGCTAAAGCTAGAACATTGTGTAACTGGACGGTGTCGGATCTAGACACAGGAAAAGCACTCCAGTAATATGAATCTTTATATTGCAAGTTGTTGATGATTGCATCTCTGACACCCACATCTCACAAAGCTTAAGCAAACAAAACCTGTACTCTACACGTGCACACAAAGTTGCATTGCTTAGGCGCATTCTGGTAATAAACAGTCCAAAGTGCTACGTCTTGGGAATGCTATAGGGTTAGGCACCGTCTGGCCGTAAACAGTTTACGGTACTACGTCTTGGGTTGCTATTTGGCTAGGCACTGTCTGGTCATAAACAGTTCACAGTGCTATGTCTTGGGTTGCTGTATTTTTAGGCACTGTCTGGTCACAAACAGTCCTCAGTGATACGTATTGGGTTGCTGTACGAGTAGGCACAGCCTGGTCATACACATTTCACAGTCCTACGTCTTGGGTTCCTGTATGATTAAACACAGTCCGGTAATAAACAGTCCATGGTTCTCCGTCTTGGGCTCCTGTACGGTTATGTACAGTCTGGTAATAAACAGTCCACGGTGATACGTCTATGGTTGATGTATGGTTAGGCACAGTCTGGTAATAAACAATCCACGGTGTTACGTTTTGAGTCGTTGTACGGTTATGCACAGTCTGGTAATAAACAGTCCATGGTTCTACGTCTTGGGTTGCTGTATGGTTAGGCTCATTCTGATCATAAACAGTCCAATGTGCTGCGTTTTGGGCTGCTGTAGGGTTAGGCACAGTCTGCTAATAAAATGTACACGGTACTTTGTCTTGGGTTGCGGTATGAGTAGGCACAGTCTGGTAATAAAGAGTCCATGGTGCTATGTCTTGGATTTATGTATGGTTAGGTACATCCCGGTCATAAAATGTCCACGGTGCTATGACTTGGGTTGCTGTTTGGTTAGGCACAGTCTGGTCATAAACAGTCCACTTTGCTACGTCTTGTATTGCTGTTTGGTTAGGCGCAGTCTGGTCATAAACAGTCCACTTTGCTACGTCTTGGGTTGCTGTTTGGTTAGGCCCAGTTTGGTAATAATAACACATCAAACTAAATTGTCAGATAGTACATATTCATTTATTTACTTTATTTGAATAATACAGACAAAACTTGCAATTATCGTTAAATTCATATATTCTCTTATGTACCTAAATAGAAAGACAAATATCAATTAACACATATCATTAAAAAATAATTAATAGTACAGTTAATAAACGTAATAATATGTTACTTACTTCATCAACAGTCCACGTTATGTCTGTGAATAATTGATGGATCTCAACACATTCACACGTTAGCCACAATCCACATTGATAAGTTTAAACGTTCATTTAACAATACCTAAGGCACGTAAGGTCTTTCTTATTTAAATAACCAGATTAACCATTGAGGAAAACCTGCGAAAGTTTGTTGAAAAATTAGTAAAGCTCAAAACTGGAGCAAAAACTCTATTATTACAAACACATTCACGCAATAGACACTGTCCATGTCTTTTTTGTTGTTGTGGTTGCTGTATGGTTACAGTTATATTCATACATTATGCTAAATCCACGTTGCTATGTTGTTTTGGTTGCTGCATGGTTACAAACCCATTCACATGTCAGGCGCAGACCAGGTCGATATGCTATTGATTGCTGTATAATTACAAATATATAATCATGATAGGTACAGTCAACGTTACCCTGATTTTGGTTGTATAATTACAAATATATAATCATGATAGGTACAGTCAACGTTACCCTGATTTTGGTTGTATAATTACAAACATATAATCATGATAGGTACAGTCAACGTTACCCTGATTTTGGTTGTATAATTACAAATATATAATCATGATAGGTACAGTCAACGTTACCCTGATTTTTGGTTGTTGTATAATTACAAACATATAATCATGATAGGTACAGTCAACGTTACCCTGATGTTGGTTGCTGCATAATTACAAACATATAATCATGGTAGGTACAGTCAACGTTACCCTGATTTTGGTTGTATAATTACAAATATATAATCATGATAGGTACAGTCAACGTTACCCTGATTTTGGTTGTATAATTACAAACATATAATCATGATAGGTACAGTCAACGTTACCCTGATTTTGGTTGTATAATTACAAATATATAATCATGATAGGTACAGTCAACGTTACCCTGATTTTGGTTGTATAATTACAAACATATAATCATGATAGGTACAGTCAACGTTACCCTGATTTTGGTTGTTGTATAATTACAAACATATAATCACGATAGGTACAGTCAACGTTACCCTGATGTTGGTTGCTGCATAATTACAAACATATAATCATGGTAGGTACAGTCAACGTTACCCTGATTTTGGTTGTATAATTACAAATATATAATCATGATAGGTACAGTCAACGTTACCCTGATTTTGGTTGTATAATTACAAATATATAATCATGATAGGTACAGTCAACGTTACCCTGATTTTTGGTTGTTGTATAATTACAAACATATAATCATGATAGGTACAGTCAACGTTACCCTGATGTTGGTTGCTGCATAATTACAAACATATAATCATGGTAGGTACAGTCAACGTTACCCTGATTTTGGTTGTATAATTACAAATATATAATCATGATAGGTACAGTCAACGTTACCCTGATTTTGGTTGTATAATTACAAACATATAATCATGATAGGTACAGTCAACGTTACCCTGATTTTGGTTGTATAATTACAAATATATAATCATGATAGGTACAGTCAACGTTACCCTGATTTTGGTTGTATAATTACAAACATATAATCACGATAGGTACAGTCAACGTTACCCTGATTTTGGTTGTTGTATAATTACAAACATATAATCACGATAGGTACAGTCAACGATACCCTGATTTTGGTTGTTGTATAATTACAAACATATAATCATGATAGGTACAGTCAACGTTACCCTGATTTTGGTTGTATAATTACAAACATATAATCATGATAGGTACAGTCAACGTTACCCTGATTTTGGTTGCTGTATAATTACAAACATATAATCATGATAGGTACAGTCAACGTTACCCTGATTTTGGTTGTTGTATAATTACAAACATATAATCATGATAGGTACAGTCAACGTTACCCTGATTTTGGTTGTTGTATAATTACAAACATATAATCATGATAGGTACAGTCAACGTTACCCTGATTTTGGTTGTTGTATAATTACAAACATATAATCATGATAGGTACAGTCAACGTTACCCTGATTTTGGTTGCTGTATAATTACAAACATATAATCATGATAGGTACAGTCAACGTTACCCTGATTTTGGTTGTTGTATAATTACAAACATATAATCATGATAGGTACAGTCAACGTTACCCTGATTTTTGGTTGTTGTATAATTACAAACATATAATCATGATAGGTACAGTCAACGTCACCCTGATTTTGGTTGTTGTATAATTACAAACATATAATCATGATAGGTACAGTCAACGTCACCCTGATTTTTGGTTGTTGTATAATTACAAACATATAATCATGATAGGTACAGTCAACGTTACCCTGATTTTGGTTGTTGTATAATTACAAACATATAATCATGGTAGGTACAGTCAACGTTACCCTGATTTTGGTTGTTGTATAATTACAAACATATAATCACGATAGGTACAGTCAACGTTACCCTGATGTTGGTTGCTGCATAATTACAAACATATAATCATGATAGGCACATTCAACGCTACCCTGATTTTGGTTGCTATATAATTTTACATTCGCAAGTCAGGCACACTCTGTGCTGATACGCTCTTGGTTGCTATGTACACATTCACGTCATGCTCAGCCCAGTTCGATATGCTTTCGATTGCTATATAAATACAAACACATTATCTTAAAAGGCACATACAATGTTACTATGCTTTGTCATTTTGCTATATAATTGCTAATACATTCGCACCTTAGACACAGTCCATATTCTTGTGTTTATAGTTGCTACAAAGTTGCAGACACAGTCACACGATATGCAATGTTCAAGTTATGTTTTGGTTGCTTTGTAGTTACAAACATATTCACATGTTACGCACGGTCAACGTTTTCATGTTTTTGATTGTTATATAGTTACAAACTCATGCACAGATTAGGCACATTCCGCACTGTTATTTTTGTTTTTGGTTGCTATATGGTTGCAAGCACAATATCTGATGTTGTACGACAAACTACTCCCCAATTTGTTATTTATATCTACTGCGTTACCTCTGGAGTTATTTTTCTTCTTTGTTTAGATCCTCTGGTTGCTGGTGTTACTTTTCATAGCTCACTGAAGCCTCCTTTTAAGTACTTAAAGCTGTTTCTTTGAAATTGAATAATTCCTTTCCTGTTTATTCCAGGTAGGATCATGTGAAAGGTTCTATTGCAATCCATGTTCACCCATCCTCTAAAAATCCATGTCAGATCCGCTTGATACGTATTCTAAGGTGCTCAGTGTTCCACAAATTGCATTATCGTAAGACATCTCAATCTCATGGTGAACTGTTATCAGTATTAATTGGTATATTACAAAAAGTATTGAGCCATTTTGAGTGAGAAGTAAATACATGTCATTTGATAGGCACAGCCTCTTCCAATTTATCGCACAGTTATTTTCATATGCATTGATATACATCCTGATTTGTTTACACCAAAACTGATAAACTGCTGAAGAAGTAAATACCGACATTAGTGCCTCTTTTGTACAGCCTGCATGCATTGGAATTGAAAGCTGGCCGTGTTCGTAATTCCGCTTACGTAGAAAATGTTAATATAGATAAATACAGTATTAGTCTAGACATAGCATATTTGTTTTTCTTTGCACTATTAAATTTTATAAATTTGGAAATATAAAAAGGGTATTTTGACATTTTATCATCTATTTCTTTAGCGGGGGTGTTTTAGCCCAATGAACACCTAAAGCAATGAGGTATTGGCGCTTACGCACAGTCGTTATGCTTCTCTTAAGTGTCAATGCCATGTCTTACTGATTTACGCTGTCATTGTTATAACCTCAGAACTCGGCTCATTGTTTTACTAAATTTTGTTTCACAGGTGTAGAGTCTTGATTTATAAAATATATGGTGATCTATGGCGGGGCTAGTAATCATAATGTTTATAAAATGTATCAATGAGGTTTTTGATAACAAAAATTGTTTGTGGGCATGGGGGTTAGATTTGGATGTCACTTTTCGCATATTATAATAAGGTTGTCTATGGCCTGATGTAATACGAATCTGTTATATACTACTGATGATCTTAGCATCCATCTGCAATGCGCTGAACGATGGGATTTTCATTATGTTCAATTTCTCCCACCCCATGATCACTTCCATAACATGACCACAAAAAAGAATATCATAATATACCTGCATTTATGATAAAATGAATTTTAGGAATAGTTAGGAAAGATGAAATGCAGAATGATGTCAGATTCATAATTGTCCAACGTACGCTGTTTTGGAAAGATCTCCTACAAAATGACAAGTTAAGGGTTAGGTAAGTAGATGGACTGTTCCGTTCACACTTTTCATTAATTATTTATATTTCAGTTACGAAAAATTATGAAGATCTGATTTTGTTAGTTACAAATTTTATTTTAGCGGAATTTGAAATCGTCAGGGATATAAAAGAGAAGCTGTGCTACTGTGCAATTGACTTTGACAAAGAAAACTCGACTGCAGCATCTTCTTCTACGGTAGAAAAATCGTACGAACTTCCGGATGGAGGGGTCATCACTATTGGCAACGAGCGCTTCCGGTGTCCAGAGGTCTTGTTCCAGCCGGCATTTATTGGTATCTATCCTACTTACAACTGGAATTTAAAAAATTGTTATAATATTTCAAGTTGGATGATCACAGTATTGCAATAATGTTGTTTGCATTTCTGTATTTTGTTTCAAAAGGATACACAACAGTGCCTTCAAAACGCGGACGAAAAGTATCCTGCATCTAATGTATAATAAATACGAATTGATTAGACAAAACAGTAACATTATTTGTCAACAAGTTACAAATTAAAAAGAGAACAAAAATAATATGGAGAGGGATTACCGCCAAAATTATATGCCTGTATTTTCTTTTTTCTTCCTGAATGCATTATTGTAAAGTCTGCTTGCGAGTACTACTTTCATAATTCTATCCATGTATAGTGTATTCGTCATTGATGCAAAGTGTACGTGGCAGTTTACAAGTGTTACTTTTCTGCTGCATTATTGTAAATGACTGCATGCAGATGCTACATTCATAATTCTAGTCATGAATTTTCTGTTCTTCACTGATGCAAGCTGTAAATGGCTGCTTGCAAGTGCTTAGATTTACTTCCCTTCTGCGTCATTGTATCTTGCAGTTTGCCAGCTACGGAATTGCTTCTAAAGTTTGTCGTATGACAAGTGCTATATCAGTTATTACAAGTTTTAATATTCTATTTATAAACTTTATATATAACACGAGTTAAATTGTTCCAACTGTTCATTTTATTTTGCATTACATACATTTTGCCTTTGCAACACAGTTACTTCAAAATGTTTTCATAGTCCATTCTTTATGACAGATTGCATCTTCTAAAGCATGATTATAATGTATCATCTAGCATGTTGCACGTTAGCATCAGGGAAGTTAGCATAACCTAATGCCTTATTATAACAACAGATGGCGCTGTGACACATCAATTTCTTAAAACACGACTACTCCCCTGACCCTAGCAATAAGAGGTTATACCACTTTATGGCATGTTTATGCGCCTTATTTTAAAATATCGTTTGAATTATATTGTTGCATTAAGGTCAGCTGGTTTCCCCAGAGTATTTACATTCGGAAATGAGGTGGCCTGCAAGAGACATAAAATAAATTAAATATATCAAAGTGTATACAGTTAGAAGTATACACAATGTAACATTTCCGCTCAAACTTCCCACCACTTTTTTATTTGGACATTTTGTGGATGTAAATTACCGTTTCCGCATGATGTTAGAATAGGATGATCGCTTACAAGCAAGGTTTAAGGTCCTAATTTGTTTATATATTTTCATTCACAATTTTATCAATTTAGAAATGTTTATTATTTTATAGCAAT
Source organism: Sinohyriopsis cumingii (assembly GCA_028554795.2). Lineage (NCBI taxonomy): Eukaryota > Metazoa > Mollusca > Bivalvia > Unionida > Unionidae > Sinohyriopsis > Sinohyriopsis cumingii. Next base: position 42,262,696 of record CM068838.1, read on the forward strand.
TCAGTGCAAATTCTACATTTTATATCAGTAGAGACCTCATAAGCTCTGAGCAAATTGCAAATAATTGCACCTCAAGACCGTACTTTATCTTTCTTGTCTATTCGCGAGAGAGATTCATAAGTAAGGTTCTTCACAGAATAATAGAAACCACTAGCCAATTTCTGACGACTGCAGTTGTGAGATATTTGAATAGAACGTAACAGATACTTTATAAGTAAGCAATACATTTTAATGAGAGTTATAGGCCTCCAAGTAATATTCCTCAGAGAAGACACAAGGCTAGGTTTCAGAAAGTGAAGCTGCACAAGTACCAGTTTGCTTCATTGTGAAAAATGGGGTCATTATGAGAAAATGTAGACCACCTGATGTACCTGTTGGTGATGAGTGGTCAGTGAGCAATCAAGCTGATCAATTAGGTCTCAATAAGACTTATCACAAGATTCTGAATCTTTTTAATGGCATAAAATTAAAGTGAAGTTCATAAGTACTGTAGATCTGGTCACACCTGTCAAATGGTAGGAAATCTCAACCAGAACATGCCTATGGCACATCACTCATCTGCAACCTATTCTTCAATTGACCATTTGACAAACCGTTTAGCCGATAAATGGTAAACTGTCGGTTCCTTACTTAATACAAAATCAAGCAACCAATAGTTGTTGACCATAATGTGTGCGCCCACAAAATTTCCATAGGCTATTCCTGTGAAGACTATTAAAGCGAAAACTGTTCTAAAAGTTTTGGCAGTGTTTTCAAGGGTAAAATGATAATATTTTCAAACAACTTGTGCATGAATTAGAAATCCAACAGTTTAATATTTCTCCCTATCACCCTGAAAGTCAGTAGCTTACCACAAGGCTCTTAGAAGACGCTCTCGCCTACCCAGGACACGTGCATACAATTATATTGAATCCAACCTATATAAAAAAGTGCGGCCGAGTCATACCAAAGACTTACAAAAATGGTACTAACAGCTGCCCCGCTTGGCGCTCAGCATTAAGAGGTTAGTGTCAGGATAATGTGACTGTGTGGGACATCATGCTACATGTCTGCGGCATGATGCCCCAGTGCTAGACATCACTATAAACTGTCACACTGCAGACATCGTAGAGTTTTTTCCCTTGTTGGTACTTGCTGAAGGAAAGACAATAAGACTGTCCTAGAACACGCTCATCAACCCAAGATACATGTATATAATTACAATAACTTAATAAAATATTCAAGTTTTGGTGCATTCTCTCTCTCTCTCTCTCTCTCTCTCTCTCTCTCTCTGTGTGTGTCTCTCTCTCTCTGATCAATGATAATTCTGACGTAACTACTTTTATATGATAAAGTGCAGCACACAGTAAGTTGGAATCATGAGTAGCTATATTAATATTTCTAAACTTATTTTAAAGATGTTTTTACAAATCTTTAATGTGACAACGAGCCGCAGAAGGATTAGAATTTAAGAGTGCTATATGTATATGTTTTACATTCTTGAACCATTTTTTAAATTTTAATTGATTTGATAATGGTAAGAATTGCAAATAATAAAAGCAAGCTCTCCTGTAACATTATGTCTTTTATATCTGATTACTTACAATTTAGAGACAAAAGTTTTAAAGGCTGCAAAAAATACATTCAAAGGCTGAGGTTACGTATATTAACAATTCAAATTAAGTATTGGAAAACAATCGTACACTAAATCTAATACTTCTAACCATAAATACCATTCTTATCATGACATGAACATGATTTTCCATAATTTGATTATTTCGGCTTTTGCGACAAAATATGTTCCACAATGAAGATGATGGCAAGAATAAGAGAACCTTTAGGAACGCTTGTTTTTTAATGTCATTTTACCTATAAACGTTTTGGTGTTATTGATGTTTTGAACTATATTATTTACGTCAGAGCTTTTGTACAACAGAATCACAGGGAAAGATGGACATCTGTGATGTGCGTCAAAATTGGTGACGTACTGTACGATCTTTACAACCAGGGGTCGTCTAATAAAAGCTCGTTGAGAAGAGTACGGGGGAATGTATCATTGTCATTTCTGATCCGTACTTTTCTAAATTGAATAATGTTTCCAAAGTAAAGAGAGATATCACTAAGAATTAGATTTCTTAAAAGGTGAAAATAAATACTTAAAGTGCGTCAAAACTGGATTCAAGAAGATGGACCAACTTCCTGTGGTGTATGTGTTTTTATTTTCGTAAGGTGCTATAAGTCCCTTAGATCTGCGAGAAAGCAGATGGGTTTAGAGAACGAATAAAACTTTGTCGTTAACTTTCACCTAAAAAAAATGAAATGGAAAGAGTTACAATATGTATTTGAAAATGAAAAGTAACATATTGATACTGGCCTTATCGTGCCACACTACACATCAATCCATGCATCCGTTAATTAAATTGCACATAAGTGGGGAGGAAAATGTACAATTTTATGAACTAATAAACAAGGATCCACCTCATTTCTAGCATCACGTCATTCAACAACTACCTTCTTTATTTCAGGTAGGGAATTACGTGGAGCACACGAGCTCATTCACAGCTCTATTATGAAGTGTGGTATTGACATCAGAAGGGATCTCTATAGCAACATTGTATTGTCAGGGGGATCCACCATGATTCCTGGTATGTACCATAGCATCTATTTGGATTTCATTTTCTTTTGTAAAGAAAAATATGTTCTTTCTTTCTCTATACATACGTACATATATATATATATATATATATATATATATATATATATATATATATATATATATATATATAATGGATTGCTTATGTATGTTTGTGTATTTTGTCACTTAAACGTACTAGGATTAGTTCACATATGGAAACCATTTAACTAATTTAACTATCGATTTCATACAAACCTTTATTACCAAATCTTCTTGCACCTTTTTTAGACATCATAACATTTTAATTTGTGTGCTTGATTATTGTAAAAAACATACTAGGGTAAAGACTCCTGTCATTATAAAGTGCATATATTTGTATTGTTGGGTAAAGTTTCCTGTCGATATATATATATATATATATATATATATATATATATATATATATATATATTTGTATTCTTGGGTTAAGACTCCTGTCACAGTATTATATATATATATATATATATATATATATATATATATATATATATATATATATATATATATATATATATATATATATATTAATTTGTATTCTTGGGTAAAGACTACTGCTAATATAAAGTGTATATTATTATGACTTTATAACAAAGTAACAGAAAAGAGAGAAAGCCAGCCAGTTTTGTAACGAATATTTTTACCAATGAATGCGAAGTGAAAATGTTCATAAAAAAACTTTAAGGTATTGCAAAAACTAAATCCCGAAATAATCATAGAATTTTTTTACAAATGTCCCAAAGAGTAATGTACTGAATAGCTGGAGTGGTATTCCAAAATAGATATAACGCTGAACGTGTTGATGTGCCTTTGATGTCCTCAGTAGTAATCATGTTCCAACAGTCTTTTATTGAATCACAATAATAATTTCCAAGAATATAGCCTTATTTGAATTTCACTGAAAATCCAAGTCTCTATTGCCGAGAATATTATTTTACACGAGCACTTTGTATTTACAGGGAATAAATAATTTGAATAAATGAATTCAAGCCCAAATGAAATACTGGACAAAACAATAAGACTGATTTCTGCTTCAGATGTTATTGCAATATTGCATGAATGAATAATTTGTCAGTAAACAAACTTTTATACTCCTCTACCTGACCTAGGTCAGAATTAGAATTTTCTAAAAATAAAAAACCCCACCTTAGTACTGTACCTAATGGAAAATTTTATTCTAGAAAGTTCCAAATTTGCAAGATCTTAGTTATAATTAAAAGGTCTGTTACTGTAAAAAATAAAATAAAAAACATAGTAAACACAATGTCATTGACTCAGGTCAAGATAATAATCCTAATATGTATCCTTTAGTCAAGAAAGGTAAACAATGTTGTTTAAAAAACTGACTATTTTGGACAAGGTCAGCTACAAAAATACATTTTTACATACCGCACAGCATATCACGAAATAATAAAACCTGAATTACAAATAATGCAAATTAAATATACATAACAATGTTTTTGTATTCTTGTGTAAAGACTCCTGTCAGGATAAAATGTGTATATTTTTATTTATGGGTGAAGACTCCTGTCAGTATATAATATAAATCTGTGTAATCTTAGGGAGATATGTTAATGTATTACCTATTTCTTAAACATATAGATATTTTCACCTCATAGTGAATACTTGATACTTAGATTTCCAAAATGCAATGGAAAACAGGATTGAAAAAAGTTGGACCTAGAGATAATGGGAAGAATGGAGGCAATAAAATATACACATTGGAACTCTCCAAAATATGCAGTCTATAATAATATTAATATAAATAATATGCACTCTGGAAATCTATAAACGAATACACTGTCTAGAACAATGTTAATATCCAATATACACATTGGAACCCTAGGAAAAGTACATTGTCTAGAATATTATTTATATTCAATATACATATCGGAACTCTATAAAACAAATACACTGCCTAGAATAATAGTAAGTGCATTTTGAACACGAGTGAATGAAAAAGGATTCTGGATCAGTTAAAACATCTACATGTACTATAGGAAGTACGACCCTTCTGGAATTAGTGCTCTGCAATTATATATCATGTTATGATGAGATATGTAACCTTTAACTTCTTTTATCAGGTCTAGCTGACAGAATGCAAAAGGAGATGGCTGCAGTTGCACCAAGCCGAATGAAAGTCAAGACTATAGTGCCACCCAATCGACAATATTCCGTGTGGATAGGGGGTTCAATCCTGGCCTCGCTTTCGAATTATGCACAGATGTGGATTTCCAAGCAAGAATATAATGAGTACGGTCCAGACATTGTTCACAGGAAATGTTTTTAAGATGACTTTTGTACTTATTGATTATGAATATTATCAACAACCAACCATTTAAACAGATGTGTTATATCTTCTTGGAATTATGCCAGACATGAATTATGCCAGATGTGATATATCTGGAATTATGCCAGACGTGAGATATATATCTGGAATTATAACAAACATGATATATTTACCTGGACAAATTATGACAGATGTGATATATTTACCTGGAATTGCAAACAGTTGCCACTGTATGGGTATGATGTCTTATCATCCAAAGTATTATTTTTTACTGTACATAAAATGGTTTAATGCACCTTCTTCTAGATAGCTAGAAGCAGTGATGATTTTGTGGGCCTGGTGCGAAATAAAGACAATGGGCCCCCAAAATCTAATTTTTATTTCACTAAAGAAATTCTGTGAAATATTCATAGAATATTAAAGTTTTTTTTAAAAAAACTATGCTTTATTTATAATCTGTTTTAAACAAACTCCAAAAGTTTTGGATTATCCACATTTGCTCATGGGCCTGGTGTAACCACACCTTTCGCACCCTGCTAAGGCTGGTAGTGGTTAGAAGATAATACATCTGTCCTCAGTTTCTCTCTGATTAGAAAAACAAAATGGAAACTGTACACACTTTGGGTTAAACTATTAATGTATGACATATCTTACTAAATACTGCAAACTGTACACCATTTGGGTTAAAATATTAATGTATGACATATCCGACCAAATATTGCAAACTGTACACCATTTGGGTTAAAATATTAATGTATGACATATCCTACCAAATATTGATGAACTAAGGCTTATGATCAAAATGCATTCAACCTTGCTGGAACTGGACTGTGTGAAACGTTTCCCTATTGTAATGTACCTTACTGATATTTCCAGTAACATATTTTCATTGTATAGATGTGATCGATGTCAAAGCATAAGAGAAGGGGTTTATCATGTTTTAGACAACCTAAGCTATCGGAGAAGAACAGATTTTAAACTATCCACTGTGTAATCAATATGGGTCGAATTAACATTCTGTATTAGAGACTGTTATTATCTGCTCTGCTTATCAGCCTCCAAACTCTCTCTCTCTCTCTCTCTCTCACACACACAAACACACACACACACACATGAGTGTCATGTACCAATCAAGTTGAATGCAAGCTAGAGGCTGCTTTAGCTTTGAATAATGAAGACATTATCTTGGGTGACTGCAAAATTGATTTCACCTCCAATACTAACACTAGAGCAACAGGTAGATCTCCATTATTTCTCTGACATTTCCGCTATCAGAAATTTCAGAAAAAAAGCTCAGATCTACTTGTTGATATAATACTAACACTAAATGACTTCACGTGATATAACTGTACCATCTTACACAGGTATTCGATGTTCCAAAAAGAATAACCATCAGTTCTGTTGTCTTAAAAACATTTGCTGAATATGAATTTTTCTGAACTATATGAAGATCTAGCTCATTGAATTTGTAAAACAGACTGGGACTATTTGGTCTATCTGGAACCAGTTTTCTTACTATCCCAGACAAGCATGTTCCCACAGAAGTTCAAAGAAGTATACCTTTAAAACAAACACAATGGTATACTAAACAAATTGCAGTGACTCAGCTTAAATAAACGAAACTACAACCATAATTTAAGGAGTTTACCAGTTATCAAGCCGACAACGCCATTGGTCTGAGACTGTTAGGGCATCAATCTTGAATGCGGAAGATCGAAGGTTCAAAAAATGTCTGAGTTATACCAAAGACTTACAAAAATGGTACTAGCAGCTGCTTCATTTGGCACTCAGCATTAAGAGGTTCGTGTCATGACTGGTCAGCCTGGTGTCAGGATAATGTGACTGGGTGGGACACAATGCTACATGTCTGAGGCATGGTGCCCAAGTCCTAGACATCACTATAAACTACCACACTGCAGACATCATAGCAGTATAATTTATTAAAGCTACATTAACAATTCCAAATCTCTCTCTCTCTCTCTCTCTCTCTCTCTCTCTCTCTCACACACACACACACACACACACACACACAGAGTTAGCATTTATGGTGGAACAAGGCGAAATCCCTCACCATCAAACATAAACGTCCCTTTTTCAAGAAGTCATTGCTCCAAACTTTTTAACCATTGCCTATAACAGATCCATCTGAAATCGCTTGAAAGATTTAACCTCTACAAAAGCAGTACTTCTAAGTCAATGTGAAATTACAGGACATTCCACTAGTTACACCAATGATAATGATATTAAAAACCATCTGCACCTCCATCTTTTGCTATGTTCTCCAAAGGCTTGAGACGATTACTGTCCATGTTTTCTGATAAAACGAAACCAAGTGCAAAGTGCACAGCCCATGATCTGCCATCAACAAATTAGCCCGCATATCTGGATCTTTGCAGTTTGTTAAGAGTAACCTGTATAACAAATTACTTAGACCCTGCTTTGCAGGCGTATTAGGTGATGTCAGATCAGGATCTTTGTTGTTTATCTCAACTTGTAAGCTAGTACTTGAAAGTACTTTTACAACCCTAACATAAAAAAATCTACTGCCTTCATGAATGAAAGGGTACATGATCTTGCTGGTTTCACTATCCTGTAATTACATTACTGATACTGTTGATAGTAGGATTACATTAACAAATAGGAAAACCTCGATATAATTCAATCCAAAACTCTGAAAATGTTGGCTAAAATTTATTGAAAAAATGTATTAACTGTAGTATCACTTCCGCTAACTTAAATTAGGTATTCAAAAATTCATTAAGGAAACAAAAAAATGAGCCATCTAACTATCAAGCCATATATGTTATATCTCTACTTTGAAAATCTACTGAAAAGCATGTCAGGGAGCATCTTTCCAGGAAGCACAAGAAGAACAAACTTCTCCATATATCACATGTAAGGATATCAGATAGTAAGGATATCAGATAGTAAAGATATCAGATAGTAAGGATAGTAAGGATATCAGATAGAAAGGATATCTTCAGATAGTAAGGATATACTCAGATCCATCATAAATAATGAACTCCAGATTCTGAGATGAAGAACTAACCATTTGAAGAAAACAAAAACATTTATCCCATCTGCATCTATCTTTGGGAGTGCATGTGCAAGCATGCTTGAGTGTGTATAAGTGATTTTAATATAAAAATAACTTGTCAATACACTAAGGACCATGTGGCAGTTGGATTTATCAAGGCCAAATTTGTTACCCTCTTTATATTATTATTATCATTATTATTATTATTATTATTATTCGACTACACTCCTAATTTAGCATTTTAAAAAACGTCATCTACAAATGCTAAATTTAGTGCAAGAATGCTTGATTAATTGTGGTTTTATGGTGATACACCAGCACTATGAGGCTATTGAGTGCCATTGAAAGATCGCAAGATTAGTTACAAATGATAAAAAGATTATCATTTACCAGTGACAATAAAATCAAACAATAAATACAAAATGATGAGATGATGATGATGATGATATATGAATTTTCTCAGTTTCCCAATCAATGGTTAATGTCAATGGTGTATGTCAATGGTTAATGTCAATGGTGTGTGTCAGTGGTTAATGTCAATGGTGTGTGTCAATGGGTAATGTCAATGGTGTGTGCCAATGGGTAATGTCAATGGTGTGTGTCAATGGGTAATGTCAATGGTGTGTGCCAATGAGTAATGTCAATGGAGTGTGTCAATGGAAAATTAGATTTGTTTTTAAAAAAAGGTATTAAAGATGAACGACTACATATTTTATGCAAAAATGGTCCGTGATAGCAGTTATGTAAAAACATTATTAAATGATAGCATAAAAATTACAATTCAGAATCGATACTTATTTCCTTTAAAAAATGACTATATTTGGGACATGAGATACAACAGAGTGAAAAAACAAATATAATATTCAATCAGTATATTTATAAGCCAAAATGAGTGAACCACACTGAACTGGAACCAGTCTCTATATTTATAAACCAGAATTATTCAGTTAACTGCACTGAACTGGAATCAGTCAGTATATTTATAAACCAGAATGAGTGAACCACACAGAACTGGAAGCAATCAGTATATTTATAAACCAGAATGACTGAGTTAAATGCACTGAAATGGAATCAATCAGTATATTTATAAACCAGAATGATTGGTTGATAGCATAAAGGTTATATTTTAGAATAGCTATTTACTTCCCTTAAATAATGAATATATTTGGGATATGAGATAAAACACTGAGTGGAAAAACAAATACGATATTCAATCAGTATATTTTTAAACCAGAATGAATGAGTCAACCGCACTGAACTGGAACCAGTTGGCATATTTATAAGCCATGATGAGTAAGTGAACCACACAGAACTGGAACCATTCGGTATGTTTATAATACAGAATGGGTAAGTGAACAACACTGAACTTGAAGCAACCAGTTTATTTATAAACCAGAATGACTGCGTTAACTGCACTGAACTGGAAGCAATCGGTATATTTATAAACCAAAATGATTAATTGAACCACACTGAACTGGAAGAAATCGGTATATGTATAAACCAGAATTAATGAGTTAACTGAACTGGAAACAATCGGTATATTTATAAAAGAGAATGACTGAGTAAACCACATTTAACAGGAAGCAATCAGTACTTTTATAAACCAGGATGAGTTAGTGAACCACACAGAACTGGAACCATTCGGTATATTTAAAACAGAATGGGTAAGTGAACGACACTGCATTTGAAGCAATTGGTATATTTATAAAAGAGAATGATTGAGGTAACTGCACTGAACTGGAAGCAGTTATAAGGTACATTTTTAAACCAGAATCATTGTGTTAACTGCAGTGAACTGGAATCAATCAGTATATTTATAAACCAGAATGGGGAAATGAATCAGACAGATCTGGAAGCAATCGTTGTATTTATAAACCAGAATTGTAGAATTAAATGCACTGAACTGGAAGCAATCAGTATATTAATAAATCAGAATGAATAAGTGAATCACACAAAACCTGGAAGGAATCGGTACATTTATAAACCAGAATGATTGAGTTAACTGCACTGAAATGGAAACACTCGGTATACTTGTAAACCAGAATGAGCAAAAGACCCACACATAGCTGGACGCAATTGGTATATTTATAAACCAGAATAATTGAGTTAACTGCATGGAGGCAATCTGTATCTTTATAAACCAGAATGAGTAAGAGACGCACATAGAACTGGAAGCAATCGGAATATTAATCAAACAGAATGATTGAGTTAACTGCACTGAATTGGAAGCAATCTTTATATTTATAATCTAGAATAACGGAGTTAACTGCACTGAACTGGAAACAATTAGTATATACATAAACAAGAATGAGTAAGTGGAACCCACTGAACTGGAGGCAATCTTTAAATCTATAAACCAGAATGACTGAGTTAGCTGCGCTACACTGGAAGCAGTCGGTGTATCTATAAACCAAACTGATCAAGTTAACTGCACATAACTGGAAGCAATCAGAATATTTGTAAACCAGAATGAATAAGTGAACCACACTGAACTGGAAGCAATCGGTATATGTATAAACCAGAATAACTGAGTTAACTGCATTGAACTGGAAGCAATCGGTATACTTATAAAACATAATGAGTTAGTGAACCAGACCGAACTGGAAGCAATTGGTATTATCATAAACCAAAATGACTGAGTTAACTGCACTGAACAGGAAGCAATCAGAATATTTATAAACCTTAATGAGTAAGAGACCCACACAGACCTGTAAGCATTCGGTATATTTATAAACCAGAATGATTGAGTTAACTGCACTAAACTGGAAGCAATCTTTATATTTAGAAACGAGAATGATTGTGTTAACTGAACTGAATTGGAAGTAATCAGTATATTTATGAAACAGACTGAATAAGTGAAACACACAAAACTGGAATTAATCTGAATATTTATAACTAATAATGAATAAGTAAACTACACTCTACTGGAAGCAATCTGTCTATTTATAAACCAGAATCAATGAGCTAACTGAACTAAACTGGAACCTATTAGTATAATTATAAACCAGAAAAATTAAGTGAACCAACCAGAACTGGAAGCATTTGGCATATTTATAAACTAGAATGATGATGTGAACCACACTGAACTGGAAGCAATAGGTATATTTATAAACCAGAATGACTGTGTTAACTGCACTGCTCTGGAGCAATCAGTATATTTATAAACCAGAATGAGGGAAATGAATCACACATAACTGGAATCATTGGTTGTATTTATAAACCAGAATGGCTGAGTTAGATGCACTGAAATGAAAGCAATGAGTATATTTTTTTAAAATCAGAATGAATAAGTGAACCACACAGAACTGAAAGCAATCGGTTCATTTATAAACAAGAATGAGTAAGTAAACAACACTGAAATGGAAGTAATCTGTATATTTATAAACCAGAATGACTGAGTTAAATGCACCGAAATGGAAACACCTGGTACACTTATAAACCAGAATGAGTGAGTGAGCCACACAGAACTGGAAGCAATCGGTATAATAAAAAACAGAAATATTGAGTTGAATGCACTGAGTTGGAAGCAATCTGTATATGTATAAACCAGAATGAGTGAGAGTCTCACATAGAACTGGAAGCAATATGTATATTTATAAACCATAATGGGTGTGTGATTTGCACTGAACTGGGAATAATCTGTATATTTATAAACAAGAATGATTGAGTTAATTGCATAGACCTGGAAAACATTTGTATAATATTAACCAGATTGATTGAATTAACTGCACTGAACTGAATGCAGTCTGTATCTGTATAAACCAGAACGAGCAACAGACCCACCCAGAACTGGAAGCAATCGGAATAATAATAAACCAAAAACAGTATGTGAACCACACTGAACTGGAAACAATCTGTATATTTATAAACCAGAATGAGTGAGTGAACTACACCTACTGGAAGCAATCAGTATAATTATAAACCAGAATGACTGAGTTAACTGCACTGAACTGGAAGCAATCTGTATATTTATAAACCAGAATGAGTAATAGACGCACACAGAACTGGAAGCAATCTGTATATTTATAAACCAAAATGGTGAGTTTAGTTCCACTGAACTGGAAACAATCTTTATATTTAGTAACGAGAATGATTGTGTTAACTGAACTGAATAGGAAGTAATCAATATATTTATGAACCAGAAGGAATAAGTGAAATACACAAAACTGGATGTAATCTGCATATTTATAACCAATAATGAGTAAGTGAACTACAATGTACTGGAAACAATCTTTATATTTATAAACCAGAATCAGTGAGTTAACAGAACTAAACTGGAACCTATTAGTATAATTATAACACAGAAATATTAAGTGAACCAACCAGAACTGGAAGCAATTGGCATATTTATAAACTAAAATGAGACAGTGAACCACACTTAATTCGAAGTAATAGGTATATTTATAAACCAGAATGAGTAAGTAAACCACACTGACCTGGAATCATTTGGTATATTTATAAACCAGAATTATATAATTAAAAGCACAGAACTGGAAGCAATCAGTATACATATAAACCAGAATTAGTATTTGAACCACACTGATTTGGAAGCAATCGGTATATTTATAAACGAGAGTGACTGAGTTAACTACACCGAACTGGAATGACTTGGTATATTTACAAACCAGACTGAGGGAACTGCACCGAACTGGAAGCATACAGAGTATTTATAAACCACAGTGAGTGAGTGACCCACACTGAACTGGAAGCGATCGGTATGTCTATAAACCAGAATAAGTGAGTGACTCGCTTAATTGGAAGCGATCGGTATATTTATAAACCAGACTGAATGAGTATACTGCATTGACAGTGAACCAATTGCTATATTTACAAGATTAAGACTGTTGCTTTAGACAATTATCAAAGATGACGAAGGAGTAACGATGTAACACATTATTATGGCATGTAACAAATTGTAATGGCATGTAACAAAGAGTAATAGCATGTAACAACGTGTAACGGTGTGGGAAGTTTGTTATGTGAAAAGTATGAAACTGTAGAGCTGAACTGATACAAGCTTGGGGGTTGCATCTTAAATCTTTAACAACCTCTGAATAGTTTTCATAAGGACTCAATAAATTTAATTCATGAATAATTCAATTATGGCTGAATTACATTTTTTGGCTGCAATGGGCACTAAAAATTATTCTTTCTCCCGAACTTGTAAATTTTCCAGAAGTGAAGTAACTTTCCGGTTCAGTTGAGTCCCGAGTCTCTAAGAGGGGCGACGGAAGTGAGACTAGCAGAGCAGCCAGAGTCGACAAGCCTAGTCGGTGGAGAGAGTCGAAGAGGAGGAAAGGAGTCGAGGAGGATAAAGTGGAGAAGGAGGAGGAGTATAGAAAAGTCGAGGTGGAGATGGAATTTGGAGGAAGAGGAGAAGGAATTGGAGGAATAGGAGGGAAGAATACACAGATGAATAGAATACAAGGACAGGTGGGAAGCTATCTCACACTAGTAATCAAACGGTACAATATGGTATTGCAGAGGCGAGCGGAAGGAGAGTACTTGGGAAATTTGAAGCACGTGATTACCGAATTATTATTAAATTGTTATTCTTTGAACTTCACTTTTCTGTATATTCACTCATTTAACCGTCGGCATTGCTGACTGGGGGCTCGGAGCTTTACATCTATCTTTCACTAATTTAACTTCTAACCAAAATCGAGTTTGGGTGGGACTTGTATACTAATTCAAATACAATATCGGGAGCACCCATCCCCAACCATAACATACCTACCACAGTGTCGGCATAACAATCCGTCACGCAACAATGCTCTTCTTTCTCAAATTTGTACATTGTTTTGATCAGTCAGTATAAATTAGATAGTCAATGTTTGGTCACAATTCAAGCATAATCAAGGACATGAAAATGGATTTCGAAACCCAAGGCCATATCTGATCTCCAAAGCCTGAAAGCATGGAATATGAGATAAAAAATATATTTAGTCTATGAACCAGTTTGTTTCAGGTGTTAAGCTGATATTGCTTTGCAGTCAAAATGACATTAGTTAATTGATAACGATGGCCATATGCCCATAATACTAAAGCTATGTGACAGTGGCAATACAGACCATAAGCCCATATTACTAAAGCTGCATGACAGTGATAATGTACGCCAAATGCACATAATACTAATGCTACATGATGCCGGCAATGTTGGCCATATGGCCATAATACTAAAGCTATGTGACAGTGGCAATACAGGCCATAAGCCCATATTACTAAAGCTGCATGACAGTGATATGTACGCCAAATGCCCATAATACTAATGATACATGAAAGGGGCAATGTAAGCATTGTTCTCATATAACTAAAGCTACTTGATGGTGATGGTGTAGGTCACACACTCATGATGCTACAGTAACATGACAGTGGCATTGTAATTCATAGGTTGCTAATACCACAGCTGCACGAAATTGTCAGTGTAATTCCCAGATCGATAATACTACAACTACAACCCAAATGCATACGCTTGGGTATGGGGTGGGTCTACTGATAATATACGTATGCATAGGATCCGGGGTTGGGGTGAGGGTAAAATCTCGATAGTTTTTCTAATACGTAACCTATTTGAGTGGGTTCAGTCAGCATTTGAATTTTAGCGGACACAAGACAAACTTTTTAAAGTTACGCAGCTTATTTCTTTGATGCAGCCAGACATTCGGCGTCAATGGACTAACTGTTTTATTAAACACGTTAATATTATTAATCCTTGATCGTTTCTGCGTGGATTAAATATAGGTCATTCTATAGAATTCGGGAGGGGGGCGTCAAGAATACATACGCATGTGGGGGTGGGTGTAAAATAAAGTAGGCATGTGTAAAGGGAGGAGGAGGAGTCAAGCTATGCCAGACTTTTGCGTACATACTAAATGGATGGCCCCATGGTCCATGATGCTACAATTACATGACAGTGTTAATGTAATCCCTAAATTCATGATAATACAGTTATGTGACTGAGGCAATGTAATCCATAGGTCCTTAACACTACAGTTACATGAAATTCCTAGGTCCATAACACTACAGTTACAAGACATTTGTAATGTAGGCCATAGACCCATAATGCTACAGTTATATGACACACAAAAAAACTCCAAAAACAAATAGAAGATCAATATCATTTTGTGTTACAATCTTCGTTTTTTTTTTTTAAACCTCAGGAACAGGCTTGTATAAAGGATTTGTTAAGTAAATAACACACATGTGAGCAAGTCTTTCTTCCTATATAATAATAATAATAATAATAATAATGACCCAGATTGTTACAAATGAAATCTAACCTACCCTTGAGGACCTCTATACTGTACATATAATCTACAAACTAATAATAATATGTTCACACACACAAATCCACATGCACGCAAATACACGGTATACAAACAACTATTCACACAAATGATACATTGCTGCAGAAATGAAAATGAGCACAGGAGGTGGGGGGTGCAAAAAGTATTTTAATAAGTGCACTTTGAAAAAAATGAATTCATTCATCTAACCTCATCTATTGTTGAGTAAATAGATGCTTAGATCAACTCCAATCAACTCTTTCCTCAACAATAGGTGAGATTAGATGAATCAACTTTCATATCATGTGGAATGTTATTCTATACACCAGAAAGTTGAAAGCTATTTTTAAATAGCTCCTTTTTTGGCTTGGGTACTTTGAAATTTTTGCCCTGTGAATGATCTTAGATTTGGGGTACCAGTGTATGAGTTATGGATTTTTAACATAACTTTAACAATTTTTTCAGTCATATTGCTAATATGTCTACAGTGTAGCAGTTTATAGTGATTCATAGCACTGGGACATCATCCCGCAGACATATAGCATGATGTTCAACCCAGTCACATTATTCTGACACCAGGCTGACCTAACACAAACCTCTTTCTGCTGAATGCCAAGTGAGGCAACTGTTAGTGCCATTTTCATGAACTTTTTGGTATGACTCGACTGGGTTCGAACCTACGATCTCCCGCATCTGAGGCGAATGCACTAACCACTAAGCCACCGGAGCGTTTTGGGGGTTCCAGTAGATTCTCTTTCCTGGAAAATGGCCTTTCACAAAACTATTCTTTCTTGTATTGGTAATACTTTACATGTAAGCATTGCCGTTTGAACATTGTCTGTTTCCTGATCAAGAATTATGTTACATGCCCTTTCCTGGAGTCGGAAAATATCTCATATTTGTAGCATTTGTGTTCCCACAAATTATTTTACAGTAGTCAAGATGTGGTCGAATGTAACTTTTGTAAAAAGTAACTTTGTAATGTAATGGAATAAATACCGTGAATTTCTTTAGGAGCAAAATATAAGAGTTATTTTCTTTGAAATATAATTTATATGATGAGACCAGACCATTGCAAGTTATTATCTACAAATAGTCCAAGAATTATATCTAAAGATTTCATTTTCAGATCTGTGTTATCACAGAGAACATGTAGCGTATCAGTTACTATCTTGCTCTTTTCTGCCATGAAGTCATCAACAAGACTTTTGTTTTGTCCGTATTACGGATAATACTATTTTCTTTGTACCATATTGGAAGTCTACTATTTTAGGGGTTGGTCATTCATGAGCAGAACAAAAAACAATGGCCCCGAGATAGAACCTTGTGGCAATCAACCACTTATCATTTTAGTTTCCATTTAATGTTACCTTTTGAGACCTATTTCTCAAGCAGGATGTGAAAACCTGAGAATATCTTCACTATATTCATAGATTTTTTAACTTTTCAAGAAGAATTGCATGATCTACTAGGTTGAAAGCCTTTTGAAAATCAATCAATTTGACAAGACTGATCTTTTCGAAAGATTTACGAACATTCTTTCTTCCCACGATATGTTTTCTGTTGATAATTTTTTTTTAAAATTATGGCTTAAACCCTGTTGAAACATTTTATTTGAATAGGATGTTACCTTGTGGGTTCATTGACTAACTGTGAAATCTCCAAAGGTTCAACAAAGTCCTGTCAGTGTTTCTTTCTTTATTTATTTAGGAGGTCCTTATTTACGTCACTTAATATGATAAAATTATTTCTCTTCATTTGTAACCTTCTCTATTTGAAATTCAAAATCTTCATTCCAGGAAACTAGGATGGACGTCTATACATGAATCCCACTAGACAGGGTCTGGCAGTTTCTGGGTTGGTCTTTACTGGATTCAAGATCCGTTCTCCTTTTGCAAGCTGTACCATCTTTTGACATATGCTGTGAGTTCCCCACATTCCGTCGTTCTGTCTCTGTTAACAGGTATGTCATATCCATCAGCGAAAAATTATCAGTTTGACTATCAGTCAGATTTATTTCTGATACGCCAAGGAAAAGTACATTGTTACAGTGTATCTAGAGAAGGTAACACGAGTTAAACTTGATCTATTTTCCTCCGATACCTTGAATATTTATATGACCTCTATTGAAACCTTTTCCTGAAATTCCTAAATTCATAACTGTAACATTAACTGGATTGCAATGAATAATTTGGGCAATCATGGGGACATAACTATTTCTGCAGGCATATTTGTTTTGTTTCGACATACATTTACATTGTTTGCATTGCTGTCATTTTTATCCTATCTTTAGATCCATTCTCATGCAAAGTTCATATCATTGTCCTATTTAATATTTAATTTACAGTATTTACAATTTGCTTATTCCTGCTATAAATGCTGGATGTATTGTCATCTTTAACACAAGATAAATTACTACATCTTCAGGTAGATTAATTTTGTTGTTCACAACATAGGTGAGTTAAGATGCTGAATTCGTTTACATACGTGCCACCACAGGGTACTATGGCCAGACATCAGCATAAGCCGATAATGATATAACAATGCCGTGTTAGGGTGGTTTGTCAATATCAACAAAGAATTTGTTGATGTAACTGTAGATTCCAGTGTAATTTATATCCAAGTTTGCAACTTCCTGTCATGGTGCCTTTGAATTTCTCAACACCAAACCCAAGACTGTATATTTTTTAACAGCCAAAAATGTTATCGCCAAAAAGATTGTCAGTTGGTACATTTTGTCGCAATAAGGAAACAAAATCGCAATCTGCGACATTGACGAAGCCCAGCGAAATCCCTGAGTGGGGTTTGGATTTATCAGACATCCTTCAGGATTTTTAAGTTGACAAGAGTCTGGAATAAAGGTAACTTTATAACACTTACGGAAACAACAGTAATGGCGTCATTGTCACTGTCCTATTAAAAAGAGCAATGCGCTTTGGCGTTGTGGCCTATCTCATACCCACTATTTAAATTCATTAACCCTACGCCTACAATCAGCAACATCATGGTTTATATAGAAAACTGCAAGTGGATATGTAATTAAATTATAAATTAATAATATTTGTTTACACCATGTCTCTTCCACCTATCTATCTATCTATCTATCTATATATATATATATATATATATATATATATATATATATATATATATATATATATATATATATATATATATATATATATGACAGGTTTTGAATTGTATTCTCTATCCATCTTATTCTATTACTACTATCATAGTTCCTTGTTTGTTGTTTGTTTTTGTTTGTCTTTTCATTTCATTCTTAGTGTTTTAATTTTATGGTAATATGGTACTCTAAAATATTTCAGTACTTGTAAATAACTAGCATCATGGACAGATAATTTCAACATGTTAAATAGTATTACGGGTTGGTAATTTCAACAGTTAAGGAACTATATTATGGGCAAATAATTTCAATACAGTTGACTAGTATTATGGGCAGATAATTTCAAAATAGCAGTCAGTACTCTTGACAAAATAAAGGCATATGCTTGAAGTTGTGCTTTTTGGTGTTTTTTTTGGCGATACTGTTCTGTTGGGCCTTCCAATTTCCCAATTCGAGGTTTTATGTACTTTTGCAACTTCGAAGGGGGCCCCGAGTGGCCGAGTGGTCTAAAGTGCTCTCCGTCACGGATCACTGCCATCTCACCTCTGTCTGCGTGGGTTCGAGTCTCGGGCTCGGCCAGTGTGGATATGTGAGAAAGCTTGCCGGTAGCTTCTCGTGGGTCGGTGGTTCTTTCCGGGGTTTTCCAGGGTTCTTCCTCCACCATTAATACTGTCCGCCATGTATAGCCTATCTTGTGCTGAAAAATGGCGTTAAACCCTATAACAACAACAACAACAGCAACTTCGAAAAGAGCTTTCAAGACGATTTTGTTTAGTATCAATTATAGAAAAGATATAACTACTGCATACCTTATTTATGCCATTGATTACACAATAATATGCCATTATTGCATACCCAGGGTTCATATAGAATTCTGAATGATAATTCAAAGACTTTTCCCCAAACTTCCAAAGACCACAAACAGATTTCCAAGACCTACTTTCGCTAACATTTTGTATACAAGTTATGTTATATGACAAAACAACGAATACAAAATACTACAATATTGTTTAATGATGAAATGCAAACTATATTTAATGTCCTAAAATTGCTTTATAATGATCTGGAAACTAGGTTAACTTTCATTGTTATTTCAGAAATATGTAACTTATGTATTAGATTTAATGCAAAATAAATTGTTCCTTTAACAGACATCAACACTGCTTTAAATGCATTATTATAGTTGATGTATTTTTCTCTTCAATCAATTTGGAAAGAGAAGCCACCATTGTGAGTTTGGAAAGAAATTAAAATGTTTGGGTTTATTTCAACTTTCAAAGACTTTTAAAGAACTCAGGGTAATCTGCTTGATTTTCCCAAACCTTTAAGGCCTCAAAAATGCTACCTCATTTTTCCCAAACTGGCAAAGACATTTAAAGACCGTAAGAACCCTGATACCGTATGCATACATGTACATGTATCGTTGATTACACAATCTCGTACGATTACTGCATACCTTATGTGCACATGTGTATTTAATCAGCTTCCAAAACGGCAAAATATCTGACACCCATTCAATTCCGAAACTTTAAACATCTGACAGTGATTAATTTTCTCTTTGAACTCACATGCCCCCTCTTTTATGCAGATCAGTTTTGACCTATATTTACTCATTTTATAATATGTTAAATGTTTTAAGTACAACTATCAAATCTAAATTTATGGAGAAAGACATATTGTTGCCTTTCAATGAGATCATATTCTTTATCCCATTCCAGTCTTTGTAAGTACAGTCTGCCTATTTGCGGTACATAACAATGATAAATTGCACAACATCGGCGAGCACACAAGATAAAAACATGATTAAAATTACATCGAAAATAGAAAAAGACCATTTTAGAAGGGGCCCCGAGTGGCCGAGTGGTCTAGAGCGCTCTCCGTTACGGATCACTGCCATCTCACCTCTGTCTGCGTGGGTTCGAGTCTAGGATTCGACCAATGTGGGTATGTGAGAAAGCTTGCCAGTAGCTTCTCGTGGGTCGGTGGTTCTTCCCGGGGTTTTCCCGGGTTCTTCCTCCACCATTAATACTGGCCGCCATACATAGCCTATCATGTGCTGAAAAATGGCGTTAAACCCTACAACAACAACAACCACCATTTTAGAATGATTCATAAATGCTTTCATTTTATTTGTATTCTAAAATGTGTCCGGTATACCTTTCTTTGAATCAAACATATCAACTAAGCAAGGCTGCCACTGAATCAGATGCAACTATTTGTAAAACAAAAATCTAGACTCAAAACATGTCAATTATGACACTAATTCTAGACTCAAAACATGTCAATTATGACACTAATTCTAGACTCAAAACATGTCAATTATGACACTAATGAGACAGAAATTTTGGTCATATGGGATTGTAGACATATAAAGTGTACTCTACCATTTTTTCTGACATTACTGGTGGTGGAGACCTACCGCGTGAGGTAGATTTGTGCTGAAGCATCATAAATTTAAATTGCTAATGCATCCGCGGAAAGCAACATCAACCCAATGTAAGAGTAATGCATGTAAACCGTCAGCAAGGACGACATCACTAGGAACGTACTAATACTTAGGGCAGAGCTGATGTTATTCTTACCTAGGGACGATGCTGCCTTCTAAGCATGCATCAGCAATTTCAATTTTGAGTCAATACATGGATGTTTTGTTCTGAAAGGGATTAATACTGAAGTAGTGTTCTGAAGGATTTAATGTCATGGCTCAAAAGAAGAGGGAATTTCTTTTCATCCGCATACAAAGGTCAGTTGAAATAAATTAATTACCAGGGAGCATCCCTATAGTCCACAGGCACAGAACAACCTGTTGGTCTAATTGGATTGATAATTTATATATGGCTTGCGTCACTGACGGAAAAATGTTTTGCAGTATTTGCAAACCAATTCCAACTTGGCACATGTTTCAAATTCAGCTAGTGCATTTATCAATATAAGTGACAGAAGGACTGAGTCAATTAAGTTTCATTACAGCTTTGGACAGCATAAGGCCTGGACAGCATAAGCAGCATAAGGCCTGGACAGCATAAGGCCTGTGCAGCACAGTTATATGAATGACACTAGCCAGCATGTGCAGAAAGTCGCTGACGCTAGTTGCTTGCACTCTACTAGGAAAGGGCATTTTAAAACCAAATATAAAATTAGGTGACAAAAATGACAGTTCTCTTTATCACAGCCTAAACTCTACCCCGCTATGGAAAACCAATGTCTGATTTGGGAATGATGTTTGCACTCCTAAAGAACTTGGGGTTAAATAGAAGAATTAGCTCTCGGCTTGAGACCTTTCTGTCATTTGATCAAGTCTTTAGAGAATACGCTGGGTAAAGTCTGAATTCCAGTAAATTCATTTCCATTCTGTAATTACTGACTACTGTATCAGATCAAGATATAGTTAATATAAGATACCTTAACAATCAACAGGTGAAAAATCAGGCCCTTTGAGAAACACATGTATAATCTTTTGCTCTTTCTATGGATTAAAGTGCATATATGCCATTAAGCAAGTTATTGCAATTTTGGGACAAGTGAACGAGAGAGAAAACAAAACTGAATGAAATTTGATACTAGATGATAATTTGCAATATGTAGGAAATGCCCATCTCAGTCTTGGTCCACTTAAGTCATTCAATATATCAATAGGTTATGCTATATCTACAAATGAAACATATTACATATTCAATCATTTCATCTTTCTAAATCAAACTCGTTTTCGTTTCTAAGAAAATCTGCACACATTACTCTCTAACAAGAGTCCCTCATACAGCTCAGCTGAAATATTACTACCGAAAATTTAAAAAATGCATGCCTGCCATTGCAAAATCTCAACAAGTGTAGATAATCAATGAAAATGCTAAATTTAAAAGACAGTTAGCAGGGATGGCGCCGGCTTTAAAAACGTCGCCCAAAAAATCGCCAACCTCAATATCTTGTCGCCAATTTTAAAAAATATGTCGTTATCATAATACAGTACTATCCATTTATCTCAACATCCTTGGGGCCAAGGTGATATTGTCGACGTAAGCGGATGTTTGGATAAGTAAGGGGGGGGGGGCTGAAAATAAATTGAAATTTCGCATACAAGTAATATTTTTAAGAGATGACCTGTTGTGAGTGGCTAGGATTTCGGCAGAAAAAAATTGGAAATTTTGATTAAATGAAGAGAACTAGTTTGAAATGCACTTGTATATTTACAACTTCCATGAATTCGAGTATTCAATCATGTTAGAAAATTCATGTATCAGTCAAATCCGTTAGAAAACAACTAAAACATATATGTAAAAAAAAACGTTAGTCCTCGTTTGATCTATATCCCATTGTCAACAAACATGTTTCCCGAAACAATTCACTCTGCTTATTTTTTATCCTAGTAGCACATGGCTGTATATTTGCTTATATTCTACATGTACATGTACTTAAATTGGCCTTTGTTTGGGTCAGCAAGAGACAACCACCATGATGCCGAGGCTACCAAAGGGATGAGGCTATTCATAGGGAAATGAAAACATATAAATAAATTAAAAAGTTTCATATTCTTGCAAGATGTCCCACCTTCATTTAACTCGACGGCCTGATATCTATTCTTTCAAAATATTGGAACTTTAATATTGCCTTTAGTAGCGATCTTAAGCTTGAACTTTTCTTTGCAAACAGGAAAACTGCACGGCACAATAAATATGTTCCAGTTATTATGAAAAATGAAACAATTCGTTTATTTAAGTTTTGTTGCCGACTTTCTTTGATTCGAGGTCGTCGGCTTGCTTTGATGACGGTTCATGTGTTATTGAAGGCGCTTCTAAAGGAGCTCTTTCAAGGACCAAATGAATGCCCATTTGTTATTGCAGCGGCAACCTCAAATAACTGCACAACATTGACGGAGACATCATTCTTTTTTTCATTTGCTTAGTATATATACAGAACGATCAATACATCAAAAATAATCAGTTTCAGCAAAACCAGTTTTTCTGGTACATTTTTCAAAAAAGAAACAAGATGCCATCGTTAGGTAGATTGTAGTCATTCACATGGCTCACGCTTTTCTAAAGATAAATTTCATGGTCATTTCCAGGGTTTTATCAGGATAAAATTACTTTTTTCAAGGTTAACATCTAACCAGTACTGAATGGAATTAAAGAACATTTTTGATTATAAAATATGCATTTTCTAAATCTAAATGTTTCTCTTTCAAGACTCTAAAAAAGCATCGAAGTAAAACAAGAAAATGATCATATACAAAACCACAAAACGAATCACACGAATCAAGTTTGATTATATTCCTATAAAGTGGCATGCAACGTCATGTCAATGTACAGAATAAAAATTCTGACTTTATTTTGCTGCATTATGTTGCTAAGTGGGAACAACATAATAAACATAAATTATTTTTTGTTTCCATTCAAACCTTTAATTTTAAAGAATTCTATAGCAATTATATATAAATGTCATCGAAAGTAACATTTCCCATTACAGTATATACAAAAGAACAATAATCGCAAATACTTCGAATCTTGTCTTGTAACGAAGAGAATTTAACCGTGAATTTATTGGTGCCAATAAAATCCCAAACAAGGTTTTTCAAACAACCTAATCTCCTTAAGACGATCTGGTTAAAAATCCATCATTTACAAAATATTTTCAAAAGGTCTGATTTAAATGTTGAAAAAAAAAACAACTTCAAAATTATAAATTTTTGTATAAACAAAGACTGGATATTCTGTAAAATCAGCTTGTCTTCTTGTAATTCAATAAACCAGTCCGCAAACCTGTATTGATACAGGGGCTCGTATCGTTTTTTAACATATAATACAAGGGACGAAGATTTCTCATTTCAGCTCTGAGATTCAACAATTTGGACTACAATCTGGACTACACATTTGGCTTAAAACGAATAGCAGTTCGTTTTCTAATCCGAGTTTCCTCCGAATATCCCCACCCCATTTTTCATATTTGGACATTTAGGTTGGAGTTGGGGTCGATGCAACTGCTTATCAAAAATTTGGAATTTTCCGCCACCTTGCGGTAGCGACATATGGAAGGCGCTTACCAGCGGGCTTAGAATATTTAAACTTATGTTATATCGACTTCTACCTGCTGAAATGGATAGGAAAATGATTTATTTTCTTAGAAATAGAAAGTATTATAATCGTTATGTCGTTATTCCGCTGACAGACAAGACGAAACTACGGCGTAGATGAAACCGGACCCAGTACTCGCCATTTACATTCCTAGTCACATGACTTTCCAAATCTCAAATGACGACATCAAAAGTCCTATAGTCACGTGATAATAACAATAATCTCCTTTATGATGTTGTTGTACAACAATTCAATTATATTAAATGAAAGTTTGACGTTTTTGGTAAAAACCAGCAATCAGGCCAGTCTGATATATCAAGCAGAGAGCACATATCAACGTGGTAGTCACGTGATAGAACAAAACTCCAGAAATTGTTATCGAAATACATAAATATGGTGAATTTTGTGTTCTTTCGTTTTTGTATTTTTATTACACCAGTATACAACTTTCATTTAATTTTTTTTTTAAATTTATTTTCTCTACAACATTTAAAACTGTAGGTTGATAGATTTGTGTACTCATGCGACTAGCAATGCAAATCGCGAGTATCAGGTCAGATTTTATCAACGACGTAGTTTTATCTTGTCTGTGCGATTTTAATACACACAATTTCTGAGTAAATAAGTAATTTTCATGTCGATTTCATGCATGTTTCACTCGATCTAACAACGTTTAAAGTTTGCTTGGCCATCCAGTAAGTGGCTAGCTTTGCCACCACTATGTTGGCCTCTTGTGATGCTAGACTGGTTTTCATACCTTCCATGTAAGGAAAGATACGGATATCGAGCTGACTTTGAAAATAAAAGTCTACTACACGAATCTAATTCATTGGGAGTTTGGATTGATTCAGAGTATATGTTTATTGCAAGCAACCAAATGATCCATACTGCACTCTCCGAAGATTCTGGGTAGATCTCGATAAATGTAACTCACAATCAGTTTAGTTACGACTCAATTGCGTGATTGTTTCGGACGCCATGTGGTGGCGGAAAATGTTCTGGTTTTCCCCCGACTTTCATCAATATTTGCGAAATTCAAGGATGTTTCACGGTCGGGGATTTTTTTTAAAAAAATCATTTCTCCCGACTTTTTCCCGATAGCTTGGGAACCCGGCATTCAGTTCCCGCCTTTAGAGGCGATGGATTGTAGCTAGTCAGGTAACATGACTATTTGGGTTATATTACAGCACAGGGTACTACGGTCAGACATCAGCATAAGCGGATTATGAAATAACATTGTCGCCAATAAGAAAAACAAATCGCAATCTGCACCGGTGGCGAAGCCTAGCGCGATCCCAGACTTATTAAGTGAGTGCTTACAAGTACTGATCTCAAAGTCACACTCTTTAAATATGGTGAACAGCTGATATTAATAAATGTTACTGGTTTTGCTATGCTTATGCCAAAATGACTTTGTGCACATTTTTTGAAAAAAAGTGATTTTCGTTCAGTTTTGCTGGAAATCACAGAATCATAGATGCATCTTAAGAGTTCTGTCGGCCGCTCCACAGTGCGTTAGAAATGCTCATCCCCGAGCTTGTCCATTTCATGTAGACTTTGAATGTTATTATGTTTTTGGGTATTGTTACTTTACCTCATGGAATCTTTTCATATGTCTTTTCACACTTTGATTTAGTGTAAACTGTTTGCCACATATGGCACACTTGTATATATTTTCTCTTGTGTGTATATTCACGTGACATTTTAAACTGCCTTTCTGACTAAATTCTTTCTTACATATGTCACATTTGTACTGTTTTTCTCCTGAGTGCATTACGTTGTGTTTCTTGAGGCTTTGATGCCAGAAAAAGGTTTTATTACATAAGTTACAATGATAGCTTTTTTCTCCACTGTGGTTTCTCATATGGACTTGTAAGTTGCTGCTGTAACTAAAGAGTTTGTTACATACTTCACATTTGTATGGTTTAATTCGACTATGTACATTATCATGCTTTTTTAATTTGTCACTAGAGGTAAATGTTTTTTCACACACTTTACATTTATATGGTTTTTGAATCATGTGTGTTCTGTTGTGTCTCTTCAAACTTGTCAGGTAGCCAAACATTTTACCACAAACCTCACATGTGTACGGTTTGTCCTCATTGTGAACCTGCATGTGGCAAATTAAAAAGTCTTTTAGACGAAAGGTTTTGCTACATGCGGTACATTTAAATGGCAGATCTCCTGTGTGAATACTCATATGTTTTCTAAGTATTTCACTTTGGGCAAACCGTTTATGACATACTTCACATTTGTATGGTTTCACACCAGTATGTATTCTAATGTGCTTTGCCAAACTGCCGTAATTTCTAAACGCTGCATCACACTGTTCACACTTGCATGGTTTGTCCGCAGCATGAACTTTTATGTGCTGATGCAAGCTTCTTCTTTGACCAAATGATTTGTCACATTGGCTACATTGGAATGGCTTCAATCCTGTATGCATCTTCAGATGAACTTTTAGAATTTCTCTGTCAACAAACATTTTTAAACAAATTTCACATTTGTATAGTACTGTTCCTCCGTGTAATTTCATATGATGTGCTAAATTTGCACGGAATGGAAAACTGGCATCACATACTCCACATTTGTACTGTTCGTCGCCAATGTGGGACTTCAGACGTTTTCTTGGAGACGCCTCGAGACCAAATATTTGGTTGCACGGTTTACATTCTTGTGGTTTCTCTGTTGTGTGAATATTTGTATGTTCCTTAAGGCTGTCGTTCAAATTAAATGTTTTACTGCAAACTGTACATTGGAAAGATTCCGATGCATGCATTCTCAAACGGTCTTCCTAAACGCAGTAATGGACAGTAATACCTGAAGAGACGTCCGTGCAATATAAACCAGTTAACCATGCAGCACAGTTGACGGTTTATGCTTATTATGGCACAAACGCTAGCCTACGTTCAGTCGAGACGATTACAGGCCGGGACGTTAAGGCTGTTGAAATTAAATATTTTACTACAAACTGCATATTGTAACGATTCCGTTGCATTCATTCGTAAATGTTTCAAAAGATACCCATGTGAAGTAAATCCTGCAGACCAGTGTATGCCTTATTGTTATTTCGCACTGAAACCAGTTCGTTTCGGGTAGATTCTGCCTAAACTCTACTTTTGGCCGGAACCATTCGGCCGGGACGTTTTGGCCGAGATATACTAGCATATACGGCGCTACATACGTTTTCATTTAAATAGTGTAACAACAAAGTGCTAGCAGTAGTGAATGGGGTCACTTTAGCGACAATGGGAATTAGCATTAAAAACCACCCTGGGTCACTTTGGCGACAATGGGAAATTTAACATTACGAAAACCCCTGGGTCACTTTAGCGACAATGGGAAATTAACATGGGAATATATTTTGGGTCTGTTGAGCGACAAGGGAAATTAACATGGGGAATAAATCGTGGGTTTGTTGAGCGACAAGGGAAATTTAACATGGGAGAAAAAAGCAATTCTAGGGACAAGGGGAATTTAACATGGGATTTTTTTTTTGTTTTTTTTTAAAAAATAAAAAAATACAAAAAGGTTAAAGCAATTGAAAGTCTATCTCTTTTCGAGAGATGTGGGTGGCCCTGAAAAGGGCCTTTGGGTTTCTTCTTCTTCTAACTCCGCAACTTCTTCCACCAAGTCTTCACTTTTTCCATTATTCCTTTCTTCTTCCTCTTTTCAGTTTCTGTTATCCAGTCAGGATGACCCATATCTCTGAATTTCTGTTGGATCTTCATCCAGTTGTTATTCAATCTTTCAAACTCTAATTTCTTCTTCTTATTCTCTTCTTCCTTTCTCTCTTTGCTCCATTTTTCTTTTATCTTCATCACTTCTACTTTCATTACCTCTCTAATTAGTTCTTCTGCTTTTATCAACTGGTTAAAACCCCACTTTACGTACCACCAGTCAGTCCAATAAAAGCTATTTTCTAGGAAGCTCCTGACTTCTATGACATGATCCAAGGCTTCCTTTAAAGTACCTACTCGCACGTAAGGTGGGTCAATGAATTCTTTCTACTTCTTCCTCAATCATTCCACCTATTAGATTTTTTGCTACTCCAAGACTCTTCACATTGTTCAGGCAACCTTGAAATCTTCCTTCCTTATTCAATCTTTCTACTACATAAGTCCCATCCATTATCCAAAAATAGCTATGTCTCAAATCGTTAAATAATTTTGTCACCTCCATCTTCTTTGTTTATTCCTTACAATGGTGCGAACGACTAACACTGTGGGTTCTTACACGAAAAGCGCGGACGTGAAGGAAAACATCACCTACTTTTCTCATCTCATATTATATACTATTCACATACGTGAAACAGCAATAAACTAACCCCAAATCTACTATCCACACACGCAAAGTATTAAAATGAAATCCTAATCTACTATCACACAAACCAACCTAAGCTCTTACATAACCCAATAATCTACTATCCACACAAACGTACGTGATCGCTTACAAACACACACACACACACACACACACACACACACACATAAAAAAGAGTCAGTGTTTATAATCACACTACTCTACATACACACACATTGGCAAATCGATTACTATTTCTTTTCTAAAGGTTTGGGTAGCCCTGAAAAGGGCTGTTTGTTTTTGAACTCCATGGCACCTGGTTAATGATGGCACCTTCCAGGCCTGGCACCACACACACATCTTCTTCTCCACTCTTTTCACTCTTTTTGGTGGGAGAGCAGAGGTGGGATAAGTGGCTTCAGAATCCCAATCTTCTGTCTCTGGGATTCTGAAATTTCATTCTTGTGGGTTTGGTACAGCCATTCCTTTCTTCTTTTCCTCCTCTTCTTTTTTTCTTCTCTCCTCCTCTTCTTTGTTTCTTCTCTTCTCCTCTTCTTTCTTTCTTCTCTCCTCCTCTTTTATCCTTCCCTCTTCTACGAGGGCCTCCGCGGCCAGTTCATTTAAAATGAGTCTGGCATACTCCAGGTGCACATGAACTTGCAACAGTTTCGCTAGCCTTCTGCTCATTCTGGTGTTGATCAATCAACAAGGGTAGCTGGACTGCCAAGTGAGTTTCAATTTATACTAAAAGCGCGGACGTGATGGAAAACATCCCCTATAACAAAATTTAACTTACCTAGATCACAACCGAACAACACGCGGACCTAAAAGAAACACTCACTCACTTTTTATACTACCCATTACGAATTTAAAAATTTTCATTAATCATTTCAATATACTATCCACATACGCAAAGCAATCAAACCCCAAATCTACTCTCCACGCACGTCAAACAGCAAAAAAAACATGATCATGATCTACTATCCACACAATCACATACACTCACACCACAAAAGAGTCAGTGTTTATAATGACACTACTCTACTTACACACATTGGCAAATCTATTGTTATTTCTTTTCTAGAGTATTGGGTAGCCCTGAAAAGGGCTGCTTTTTTGTGTGCAAAGTTGAAGCTAGGGCGATCTTTTAGTTTCTAAGAATGCGACGTCCTCTGACGATAGACTTTCTGACGATAGGTCTGCTTCTTCGGAAAGAGAAGAAGAACTCTTTGGTGTCGATACGACAATCGACAAAGCCTCTGTCAGGTTCAGGTTCCTGCTGCTACTGTTGTTGCTGTTGCTGCTCTCTCTCTGCTGTTTCTGAAGTCTGTACTTCTCTGTCCATTCTTCTTTCTCCCTGTTCACTTCTTCTCTGAAGAGCTCTTCTCTTCAGTGACTTTCAACATTCTCACATTCTCTATCTCTTCAGCTTCGGTATCAGACTGTGTCTGACCCTATGCAAATTCACGTAGGCTTCGTTTAGCTTAGCTAGTTTGGAGCACATCTTCGTAGGAGGATGAGTCGACAATGGATGGTTAGACTGGAAACTACCCCGGCTTTAAAGTCAAAGCGCGGACGTGAAGGAAAACATCCCTATACGGTTTTCGAGCCGGAACGTTCAGTGAGTGTCATGAGAGGGATAGTAAGAAGTCAAAGAGCATGAATCAAGATTTCTATAGTCAAATAAACCACAAAGGCATTTCTTTTCAAAACACAACATTTTTTATTCAAAATCACTTAACACTAACAAACAACTCTAACATTTTTAACAATAATTAAACAGTATAACATCAACCATTTTGTTTCAAATGACAAGCATTTTTTCCAACTCACACATTATTTTCGACAAGGCTGACAACGTTGTGAATGAAATTGTGATTTCCACTGTTGGAAGTCATTAGGCCATTGATGGACACTACGTTTCCTAGCTTGAGACAAAAGATAAGCATAATGGTCACAAAACCATTCATCTACTTTCACATCGTTTCTAGAAGAAGAACGAGGATCAAAATGAGTTACTAAATGTTCTAAGGAATAACCCA
This sequence comes from Sinohyriopsis cumingii, assembly GCA_028554795.2. NCBI lineage: Eukaryota > Metazoa > Mollusca > Bivalvia > Unionida > Unionidae > Sinohyriopsis > Sinohyriopsis cumingii. Next base: position 42,293,498 of record CM068838.1, read on the forward strand.
GGCTGCGATGATGCAGAAAATACACACAATATTGTCCACACACCAAGGAATCTGTGCCTTGTAATTTCACATTATTGAATCGGGTGGTCTGAGCATTTCTTCTCATAAAGTCAATGATATCGTCTTCCAAAGGAGGCAATCCATATGAATCGAAATATTCCACACATCCTTCTTGAGGAAAGTAGACGGCTACCCAGTGGGTTCTTGGGAGATGACTTTCGTCCGTGTTGATCACATAAGCTAGATGGTCTTGAGGTTTACGATGAGGGAGTTCATCTTTAGCACAGACGACAGGATTCCAAGAAGCCGCGTACGAGCTGTCGTTCAAAAGGTAATAAAGTTCCCAGGTATCCATGTTTTGTGTGTTTTTTTTCTTCACAGGTAATGATAAGTGATCAATTCGATCCTGACCTTTTGCTTGAAAATATCTGACAAGTAAAAGGCGTTTAGCTCCGACTTCTTACTCTGGTCCAAGAGAGATTCGATGCGACGGCACTCCAGAGACGTTAATGGAGGTGAAGAATGTTTATCCAAGCCTTTATACCACTCGTTCAACACGAATTCTATTTCGATGTGATCCCAAGCTTTGTCCAGATATTCGTCCAATTTTTCTTCTTGACTTAACATCAGACATTTGTCGTGTTGAATTTGACTGGGATGATCGTTGTGACATCCATAGCACTCTTCCTTGATCAATTCTTTCATTATATCTGCCAGGAATGTAGCAAAACAGGAAACTAAATGGGCTTCTTGTTCTGGCCATCTTGACTTCATCATGATAACTTCTTCGTCTTGGTATTCTTCGTCTTCTTCTTCTTCCACGGTCTCCTCACATTCCATGTCCAAAGTTTCTCCACTAGGTAAAGAGGGATAACAGTCTTCCATGGCTTCTAATAATCTAGAATGACTTCTCTCAAACTGTTGATTTCTATGGTATTGTCAAATTCTGCATACAGGATGACGTTCACTGTGTGATCTGGAGGTGGATTTGCAAACTGAAGTTCCACACGAATCTGACCCAATTTTATAGGGTGGAAATGTCCCTCGTCGCTGCCTTGGTCTGAAGTGAAATCAAAACCCCACAAAGCATAGCCTCCTGCATAATCGTCGCACGAAATACCGTGACTGGTGTTGGTTCCTAACTGTCCCGTGGCTTCGTACAGGGACAAGTACGATCTCAAATAATTCTTCGCGACACCAAAGTTAGGCTCAAAGGGTCGGGTACACAAGGTCTTGCCGTCGCGACTGACTTCGATCTTGGACACATTGTAATGTTGAAACTCAAAAGGATTTTGATCGTGGGTTCCGTTGAAGGCTGAATTCCTGACGATACCAACAATCAAACGCTTGGGTAACTGTCCTTGGAACAGATGATCTTCGATCATAGATCGTTGTCCAGCGGGAATGGTGTACGTTTTCACTTCTACGCGTCCTATCGGATACTTGGCGGTCGTTCTGCTCAACGTCTGACTGACGTCGTTTCCCACTTTAGGTAACACTTCCACACGACGCACGTAAAGTCGGGCTTCTTGAGTGATAGTTTTGTATTCATTGGCATGGGCCATCAAATGGAAAGCGGCAATGCTACGATTCAGTCTCAGACGGATATCCACCCCGTTGAGCAAATACTTTTCTTGTAACCACATGTCCAAATGCAAACGATCCATCAGTTCTAAACTTCGCCCTTGCAGAATTTTCTTACGACGGTCGTTAAACCCCACATTGTGAGGATTGTCATCTTCTGTCAGGACTGTGTCGCTAAACGTGGCTACACCTGCCGTGTCAGGTTTCCATACTACGCAAGCATCCAGATGAGTATTCTTGGCTTCTTTTCCGTACGTCAAGAGATTTTCCAGGTAGGCACGATATGGGTAAGTATCCATGCTGCTGCTGACCAGTTTGTTATTCAAGTACAAGTCCACTTCGCTGAACAAGGAATGCATGAAATTGTTGACAGGAGCTACTCTAGCATCTCCTCCTGGATTGGTGTTGTCCGCTTTGATCACTTTCACTTTCAAGTACAGGTAACTGCTATTCAGATCGATGTAATCTTCGGGTTGTCCTTTGATTTCAAACTCGATGGGAGCGGAATCCGTCAAAGAGGAGACGGGATCAAATTCCACCCACTGGGATTCTTGCATGGTCATCATGGTGGGGGGCGTGGCAAACAGATCCAGTTCCGACTTGGAACAAGCGCAAGACTCTCGGTGCATCATTTTTTCTCTTTCTCAATAATCGAAAACGTTTAAGTCTCGAACGGTTCTTCTTTTCTTTGCCTTTCTAGCTTTAGACGTGTGAAGTCTGGTGAAAGGGTGTTTTCTTCGTCGTCTCTTTCTGCCTTGTTCCTGCTGAATGCCTGACTCGGTAGCGTGCAGAGCATTTATAGGTGTTTCTCGTCGGCCCAAATGGTTTTTGCCCGTTTGCAGCAAGACATTTTTGCCTGCCCTCATGAAGGCTTCTTTAGGATTTTGTTTGTCGATGATGACATTTCGGAGAAATTCTTTGCCTTGTGTCAGTGCGCCATCTTTCAAGGCGTGCAATCCTCGTGTCACCATCGGTTTCAACACCGGGGCCACCGAACGAAAGGCCGATTTTAACATATGTCCTAAACCGTGTCCTCGCTGTCGAGCAACCCCTCGGTACACTGGATACATGACTTACGAGTCGTGAAAGAACCGTTTTCGAAAATGGAGTTTCACCGTGACTTTTCCTTTGGTGAATGGAATATTTTGTCCCAGATCTCCTTTTATAGCAATGTTCACCGTGTCCAAATACCACTTGCTGACAGGCAAATAGTGAGGATGTACAAATTCGCGGTGAACGTGGTAAGTGTTTCCACCTTCCTCGTCAGCGAGCGTGGCAGAATCCACTTTGAAAGGAATGACATGCAGTAACGGCACAGAGGTGTGTCCCACCACGTTATACTCCACCACATCGGAGTACACAAAGATCAAATTCAGTCCTTGGTTCAGTTCTACCGGGGCACGAAATAACTTGCTAAAAGACTCGTTGTCGTAAATGACTGGCAATTCGTTTTTCTTGAGCATGGCCATTCTCATGTCCATGTCTCCACCCAACATGTCAAACAATTCAGGACAAAATAAAATGGACACGATTTTACTCCCGTCAAATTTCATCAAGAAGCGACGAGCTACTTTGTGGTATTCCATGGTGACACTTTTTTGACACTTTCCAAAGCTTTCAGAAACACGACATTAAACCTGGAGGTTATGGTGCTCACCAAATGCTGACCACTAAAATAATAGCCTGGGGGAACGAACAAGTGATAGGTGGTGTACTTTTGATATTTTGTGCCAGGGGTTTTCTTGTCATATTTGCCATGGGTATCCAAGTACTGTTGCAATTGTTCGTCATGAACTTCCACATCAAAAAAATTTTCATTCGGAAGGACATTGAGGACTTGAGTCGGGTGAATGATTTCTACTAAAGCCACTTCCCAATGGGCTTCGTGATCTAATGGGATGGTCTGAGGTAATTTGGCACAACGTGTTCTTGGGAAACACCTCCATGGAACTGTCACTGGGTAAGGTTAAGTAAAATTGGTTTTGGTGACTAATAATTCCAGAGTTCTGTGGCTGTCCGAGGGGTTACTGGACGTCAGAGGCGTGTCTCCGCCCAAAATAGGGTTGTTGTTGTTGTTATTGGAGTGGTGACTGACACTGGCACTGGACACAAGGTTCCCGTTGTTCCCGTTCGAGGAGAATTTCAGGGAGGGATTGGGAAGCAGGTAACCGATGCAGCTGCTCAATAAAATGGTCCACAATTGTTTGTCTCCTTGTTGCAAACTTAAATTGGCGATGGCTGCCCCGATGACACAATACACCACGAAGATTTGGCAGAAAAAGACAATTTGCGTTTTAGGCACACGTTCTCCACACCACACCCACAAGGGTTGTTTTTGTAAATCTTGCACAGAAGAACTGGGTGAAGGAGTGGTCGACGTAGCTGCGTCTCTGTGAAAGGGCATGATGGTCACTTCTTTTTATAGTCGATGACTTGCGAAGCGTCGATCCAAGAATCAAAACTGGGTGGATATCCTTTCCAACGTACTTTGACTTCTCTGACACGTCGTTTACCCACTTTACGGGTTCTGCGTTCGAGAATGCTTTCGATGTCGTACACGTCGTCTTCTTTTTTGGTGACACGTTGTAACTCGGGCAAGTAAAACGTTCCTTTGAGCACTTCTCCGTTCATGTCTTCCAATTTATAGACGGCAGGATGACGGCCATGCACTCGTCCAGTGACGCGAAACAATTCGGTCGTCCAGTTAGGTAAGTAACCTTTGTCGAAAGTGCGTTTGGTTTTGCCAATGCGCACCCAATCTCCTACGGCCAACACTCCACTTTTCTTGGGGACAACCCTCGTCGGGGACGTACCAAACAGGCGCTCAAACACCAGCACTTCGTTCTCGGGAGTCACTTCTTGCGGGGCACGTCCGATGCTTCGATGGTAAGATTGGTTGTACGCTTGCACCAGGTGCGGTAAGATGTCGATATACTTCAGAGTGTGGTGATGCGTAAAATATTTCCACATACGTTCTTTCAAAGTGCGTTGAAAACGTTCCACGATGCTGGCTTTGGTTTCGGGATTCTCGGTGGGAAAAAAATGAATGTCACGTTTCTTTAATTCTTTTTGGAAAGCTTGGTTCAGAAATTCGGTGCCTTTGTCCGTTTGCCATCGAAGAGGGTGACGACCGCTTTGTTTCAACACTCGTTGCAGGGCTCGCACTAACTCGCTGCTCGATTTGGAAGTCAAGGGTACGACCCAGGCAAATTTGGAAAAGACGTCGATGACACAAAACAAATATTTGTAGCCGCGATTGTAGCTGGCCAAATGAGAGACATCGGCTAAATCGGCTTGCCATTGATGATCGATGCCTTCCACTCGGGTGCGACTTCTGGAAAACTTGCGTCGAAAGGGTTTGTGTAAAGTGTAAGTAGCTTGTTCTTGTAACCATCGTTGCACTTGAGGTAAACGGAGACTTTTCAGTCGCGTTTTGGCAGCACGATACAATTTTTGAACTCCTGCGTAACCTGCAGGATGGGAGGGATCGTAGTAAATACTGGCTAACACTTTTTCCATTTGTTGGTTTGTGTGTTAATAAGGCACCCACTCTTGGAAGATGCTACTCTTTTTCTCTTGGGGTACTTTCTTGGATTGCAATGCTTTGCGTGTGCGACCGGCAATAGGTGTCGAAGAGGAGGATGTCAGAACAGGGGATATCGGTTCTTGTTTCACTTCTGTCTTCACTTCTGTCTTCACTTTCTTTTTCTCTTGTGATGAAGAAGGGGTTGTCATCATCTTTTTAATCCATTGAATTCTGGAGGTAGGTGGTGTTGTTAACTTGCGTACTTTTTCTGGTGGAGTTTGAAACCCTTCTTCTTCTTCTCCTTTTTCTGTCTTGGTCACTGGTAGTGGTGGTACTGGTGATGGTACTGGACTTTTCATCAAGGTCTTAAAATCTTTCAGAGTTGGAAGAGCTGTTTCGTCTAAAGCTTTCTGGTGAAAGAGTTGCAGTTGTTGCAAGAGTTGACCGTACTTTTGCGATTTTTCTGTTTCGGACAAATCTTGGCGATCCATCAAGGACTGCAATTCGTGTTGTAACTGGGACATCTCGCTCAAATTGGGATTGGGAGGTAAAGGCGGGGTGCGTTGTTCTTGCCAACGATGGTATTCCATCCATCGTTTGTAAGGCACTAAAGCTAGTTTTCGTCCTTCCATGGGGTTGTCAAGGGTCGATTCTGAGATCTTGGGACTTCCGAGGGCCTTTTTATCTTGCTCCCACCAGTCCTCCCAACATGGTTCCCAAGACTCCTTTCAGCAAAGGGCCTAACAAGAGGGGTAAAATACCACCACGTTGGACCAACATCTTCTTCTTTTGACGAAGGGGTATTTTCTTTTGAACCATTTGGCGAAGAACGTAACGATGTTTGCCTAAGCATTGTTTCTGGTGTTTGGACAAAGGGATCGTACATTTCAAGACGTTCAAACAACATTCGCACACGCTATCGATGACCTCTTTGGAAGCTGATTGAATGAGTTTTTCTCGTAGGGGTGGAAAAGCTTTGGACAGGACAGATAACATGTCCCCATGTTTGACTAAACGTGGTGGCAGTCCTTTCCTTTTCTTTTCTTGGAGTTGTTTAGAAGAGGGATGTTTTCTGGAGGGTGACATCTTCAGGAGCACCAAGACAATGATACCCTACTTAGTCACACACCTTTTTTATACTGGAACGCGTCGCCACTGATTGTCTTTACGTCGTATCAACTTCAGGACAGGCATGACACGTAAACTTTGTAACATGCCCGATCTTTCTTGGATTTTGATTTTGGGAGAAGGTACTTTGTGAGAAGCAGCCACTGCCACTAAATTGGAGGGTCCTGCCACTGGGGAAGTTCTTGGGGTCATCAACGGAGAAGTTCTTGGTGTGATCAACGTCTCCAGGTACTCTTCAGTTCTTGGTGTCATCAACGGAGAAGTGGATGAATTTGAGGCTGCCGAAGACGCAGTCACCGCCGTTGCATGTCGTGGTTTGCGAGTGTAAGGTTGCGTCCTGGCCGAAGTGCCTCTCTTGCGACTAGATTTCTTCTGTGGACTTTTCTTTTTCTGGGGACTTTTTCTCTGTTTCTTTTTCTGGGGGCTTCTTTTCTTTTTCCGGGGTGGTGTCTGGTAAGAGGAGGGTCCCGCCACTGGAGAAGTTCTCCTTGGGGACCTGGTCTTTTTCTTCTTCTTGGAGCTTCGTTTGACTTTTTTCTTGGGGAGAACTTTGGGGGCATTAGGATCCCATCTTAAGAGAGAGCGAATGATGACCCCTCCTAGAGTATCTTTCCCTCCAGGTTTCAAAATGATTTGTTTTTTGGTTTGAGTGTCGATGCGGGGATCGGCCAGTTGGGTCAAAGCGACTTTATTTCGATCAAAAAAGCGTTTGGTTTGATGAGGAATCTGAATGATCCCTTGTAGTAATTGACGTGCTGTCACCGTGAACCATCGTAAGACTTCTTTGAGACTAGCTTCTAAGACACGAGTTCGTGTTTGTGGATTTTTTTCTCGACTGATGCCATACAAGGCACGAATCAATTTGACGGGAAGATGCGACTGAAGGGACGTCATGTTGACGTTGTGTGAGACAGACGAAAAGTGTCTGAGGTTTTTATAGATTTTTTTGTGGAATGAAGTTAAGTCGAGGACGGAGACGTGCACAGGACAGGCCCTCCGTCTTGGCCCCAGTGGTGAAACAAGTGGGTACGAAATCGCAAATCATCGGGGGTCGTAGGTTTCAAATCGACGAGTAAATAGGCGTGTGGAGTTTGAGTGGCATCGTCGTACGCCTGAGTCAGCCAAGGCGTTCCTAACTGTTTGGCTAAGACTTGCACTTGCGATTTATCTCGAGGGCTTTTAAACAAGACCACGTAATGCGCATTGAGACTGATGGTGCGATGGGCTTTACTTTGTTGAAACAAATTTTGAGTGATGTAAACGACACTGGCATTACGATGATGCCCTTTGCGCGTGAACCACAGTTTAATTTCTTCTTCGTCTTTTCCTAACATGTCGTCGAAAATGACCAAATGGGTTTGACGGGAGTCAGAGACGATGCCGTCGTCTTCTTTAGGAATGCCTTCCACAAACACGATGGAATCGCCTTGACTTTCTCGCAAGAGGCTGTACGCCGATTGCCACACTTTGTAACACCACACGATGCGCTGAGGTGGTCGATCGATCAAATGATGTTTATGTTCGATCAAACGTTTGACGAATTCGGTTTTGCCTGAACCGCTAGGTCGAGCAATGAGCATGTTAAAGGTTTGGCGAAGATACAAAGCCTCCCAACTGGCACGATCTAAGTGTTCGTCGATGACTTTGACAGTGGAGGAGGAGGGAGCAGAGACAGCAGAGGTAGCCATAGTGTTAGGAATGTCACTTGTGACACGAAAACAGACAAGACAAGAGTTTATATACTTTTTTCAGGACACGTTTATTGAATGTTTTAAACATATACACGAAAGACAAAAATGCATAAAAGCCAAAGGCTTAAGTACAACGATAAAAGGCACATGATAACCATCAACGTGGAATAGAAACAAGTGTCTGTACAACATGTTTTGGGTAATGTTCTGACCAGTTCTATAGGGGGTAAGGTCACACAAGTGTCCTCCCGAAAGGGTCTTTCAGGTATATCCACGACAGTCCTGTCCTGGGTGACGGGTTCTTCTGGCACCGTCACTAACACTAGTTGAAAAGTGACTTTTTTCCTTGAACAACTCTCGTGCATACTGGGCCACTTCTTGGGTCCAAGCCTCAAAATCCCATTCTTTCCAGGCACGGACATCTGTCCAATAGGGGTGTAAGTCACAAGCTACACACACATCGTCGTGCACGTCTTGGGTAGCTAAAAGTTGACGAATCTTTTTTTCCCGTAGAGGTCGAGAAGTATCCAAATGAAAACGCAAGGCTTTGAGCAAAAGGAGTCTTTCATGACCATTTAAGGCCATTGGGGTGGTAAGTACTGATCGTAAAGAGCCCACAAGGAATCGGCTGGTAAACGAAATCCTAGAAAACAAGTCACTAAGACACACACCACTTGTCGACCCAAATTGAATGGATACAGTTCTTCTAATAATCGATGGTAATGATCCACGGTTTGAATATGGTCATTGAGTTCCTTCCACGGAATCTGTTCAATTACATGTGACATAAGTCGTGGTATGGCAGCCTGTTTTTATAGTCTCTTTGTTTCGGAAACAATACACGTACTTTCTATCCAGAGATCTTCGTTCTCCAGTGGGGAATCTAAATCTTGCATACTGTTACCGAAATGTCAGAGTTTGTTTAGAAGTTTCCTCTTCCGCTAAGTAGATTCCACGTAAAATATATTGGTAATCCTTTAACTTGTCTTCCTCAATGCGTTGCACTAGGTGAGTCTCGAAGTAACCAAAATGATGAACACGTGGATCATCGGGGCCCTGGAAGTATTGAACAAGGTCTGACCACTGAAACAATTTCTGACGAATCAGTTCTCTTATACCATTCAGGTGCCAGTGGTTAAAGATCTGGTGACGGAACGGATGCAACTGTTCTTTACGTTTGACTTGTATTTTGACCAGCTCTCGGTAAATGTGTTCTCTCAACTCCACAGGCAAAGCACAAATGTTCTCTTGTAAAGTATCCATGAATAGGTCATACTAAATCATTTTTTGTCTGACACAATAAATGTACTGTTTGCACAGACATGGTTTTAATTCATTGTCGAATTTAAATCGTTTAATCACTAATTTACACATTACAATTCGTTCAGAAGATTCCTCTTTCACTAAGTCGACATTGCGTAAAAGATGTCGGTAGTTCGTTAACTCTTCCTCTGGAATTGAAGCCAGTAAGTTTACAATGTAGTACATAGATTTATCAATACCAAACCAATTCTTTTTAAAACCAGGAGGTCGTTGATCAATGTCTATCCAATGGAACACTTTGAACTCAATCAGTCCTTGTATAGCATTCAGGTACCAGTGGTTCAAACACCGGTGACGTAACGGATGCAATTGTTCTTTACGTTTCACTTGTATTTTGACCACCTCTCGGTAAATCCTGTCTCTCAACTCCACAGGGAAAGCGGGAATGTTCTCTTGTAAAGTATCCATAAACAGATTATGGTAAGTTACTTCAGTGTCTCGGTCCCACTAAGGGTAAGTAATGACAATTCGGTGACCATCGAGCATGTTCTACGTAGGCCGAATCTTGTGGTTCCCAGTGGTGAAGTAACACACCGCAACTGAAGCACTTGACTTTATCCCCTTCGCCCAAGTAGAACAATCCGGCTCTGACTAATTCTTCGGGGGTTGGTCCTCCCAGATACTTTGGCCATTTTCCTTTGAACGATTGAAGACGATTTTCAAAGTCGCAGTATTCCGAGAAACGCACAGGAAACGAATATTCGTCTTTCACAGGTTCGTTTCCATGAGGGTTGGGTGACATGGACAGGAGTTTGCTCAGGGCTGGATGACATCCATAGGGGGGTAGACGTGAAGGTGAACATCCACCTTTAAAACGAAACCCAGTAAAGTGTCCAAGAGAACGAGCAGCATCGCTTTCGCATCCCTCAGGTTTGACACGCACAGCATCACTTTCCATGATAGGGGTAGTGAGAACAAAGTTCCCGTGATGCTTTACGGCATCGCTAAGGTCACAGCGTACAGCATCGTTCTCATCGCAAGGCTCACAATCGCATTCCACTTCAGAAGCCCCAAACTTGAATTGTGCCTTTCTAAACTTGTTTTGTGTTTCTCTGAAAGTATTCATCTTGTTCACGTGGTCTTGGTAGTCACAATGAACTATCGATCTTGCCTAGGGTTCCTTTTTATATACAGACCAATACCGGCGTGTCCATACGGCAAGGTGAAATGATTGGGAAGTCGCACTCGCTTCTGGTACACGATTTGATAGACGTTTTACAAGGGTCGACTGACGATGTGGTGAGTTGGTAAACGTACAATCTTGTTGGGTTGATAGGTGGTCACTTTAAAGTGTTCATCCTCTCCAGATTGCAAGGCTTCTATCAATACCCCAAAGTTGACCACACGAATGGTACGATAATTCAGAGTCAATCCATTCACTTTACACGTCGTGTGCACTTCTCCTTGTGGGTCCCGGTATTCGTAGCCGTAATTTTAGACCGCCACTGACGAAACTTAGAATCTTGTCGTCGGGATGCTCGTCTGTCCAGGCTCCTAAACGGTCTCCTTCGATGTCAGGGTGCTGTTTACTCGGGTGATGGATGTAAATGCAACTGTCCTTGTCAAAGTACAGGACGCGTTCCCCTAACAGTTCTAAAGCTTCGTACAATTTTAAGCGAGCATGAGCTGTCACGTAAGCCGCAATGATGACATTTCCAAAACGGTCGTCTTGTACAAAGTCCAGATCTTCTTCGTAATTGACCAAGACCAAATCCTCGCGAACGATGTCCACGTGTTTCATGAATTTGGTTTTTGTCGTGAATGATCTGAAAGTAGCGGGAAGGTTCTGTCAAATACTCCGTCTTGGGCAAACACGGACGTTGTGCCATTCTACCCCACAAGCAATTTAACATCACTTTGGCAAACGATCGCCTCCCTTCGTTTTTCTCGATGTGATCTAAAGTAATGCCTTTTTGTGCCCAGTATTTCTCTTTGAATGTCTTTTGGTCTTCGAGAGTGTGACACCAGGAAGGATAGCCACGGGCTTCTTGTTTCAGTTTCAAAATGTCTCCACGTAATCGGCGAAAATGCCTTTCTGCGTGGGGTCACCCTTGTGGTATTGTTGTGTCTTGGGAAAGTGACAAATTTCGTAGACTTCTAACAGCTGATATCCGATGTCCAGAGCTTTGAACAATTCTACGCTGACCGAGGTTCCCGTCAAAGCCCGTTCTTCCTGGGTGTGCTGACAAGGCTGATCTTGGTTGCACGCTTCGGCACAAGTACGGCACAAAGGAAACATCAGTTTGCCTTGGCAATGGTGAGGTAAGACGGGATGGTACAAGTCCTTGGGAGGCAAAACTTTGCACTTGATCAAACCTTCGTATTGTCGAATGTTTTTCAGGTCGATGTGTTCCGTCAGCAAATGTGGGTGCCCTGCAGGAAAGCGACAATATTTGCATACGTAGGGATACAGCGAACACACGTCCAAGAATTTGATTTCTTCTCCTTTCTCTTCGTCGGCTTGGTACAGCAAACAGGTGGCATTGGTCCTTCCTCCGTACAAACTATCCCTTGGGTTCAGGGGGTTCATGAACTGGTAACTTTCCATGAGGCGTTTAAACTCGGGATCAGTTTTCAAACGGTGATCGTATTCGTGTTCCCACATTTCCACCACTTGGTATCCTTCCTGTTCTAACTTTAGGCGTCGCTGAGAAGTGGCCTGGTACAAGTCTTCCATGGCTCGTTGTAAAAACTGAATTTTAGTGCCACGGTCAGGGTAACAGACGGGACATCCGTGAAATAAGCAACCGTTAAACTCGTACACGATCTTGGGGTTTTCTAAGTCCCAGCCATCTACCGAATGCGTTCCAATGGTCTTTTCGCCCCCTCCGTTGCGGGCATGCTGAATCCATTTGTCTTCCTTGTCACACAAGTAATGTAACCAGCGTAGGGCTTTGACCGAGTATTGACGTTTGACATAGTTGGTCGTTTGAGGACTGATGACAGCCACAGTGTTTTCAGGTATGAATCGTTGCCGGTACACTAAGGAACACGCTTTGGCAATGGTGCAAGCTTCTTTCAAAGGATCGACCCCTCCGTGTCCCATGAACAGTTCTCGAAATTTTCCACAGCAACGTCGTAAAATGTCCACGTCGGAACGACAATACTTTAACATTTCTTTCTGAGAGTCAAAAGGGTCCGAGGCGTGAGCCTGGTACCAAGCGTAGAAAGATTCTCGTTGTTCGGTTCGCATGTTGTCAGGGTCGTAATAGTGAGCCTCAGGTAAATGGGGTAGAACGGCGTGTTGATTGGCTATTGAAAAAGTGTGGAAAGTACCCCTTAGCCATTTCTGTCATTCCAAATGTTTTAGGCATTCGACTCAAAGACATGGCCAAGTAACTCATCGAATCTTTAAACTGTACTTGTCCCACTTGTATGAAAATGATTTTGGCTCCGTTCCGTATAGTATCTCGAAAGAAACTGTCCATCGTATCCGGAGAAATTGTGAGCCATCACCGTGGCATGACGATGACAATCTCCGTAACGTTCGATGTCCTCTTGGCTCCATGTCTTGTCGATGGGGTCTAAGACCCATTGGGCAAAATCGGCTAGCGTGTTCGGTCCCCGAAAGATTTTTTCACGTCCTCCAGGAATCTTGCTGCAGTGAGGGCAATGGCTGAAGATAGGTTCTTGAATGCTCTTCTCGCACGCTCGATGAGCCACGCAGAAATTAGGAATGTGAATGCCGGTCTCTTGCATGCATTCGAAATCGAAAAAGATGAAATTGCCTTTCTTCTTGTGACCATCCTCTGTCTTTGGTTGGGGTTGGTATTTTTTTACGTAGCATTGGTGTTCCAAGTCCACGATGTGGTGACAAATGTGACATTTTTTCTTTCCTGAACATACGTGTGCCTTGGCACTGTTGGTACGTATGACTTGTTCACACGTAGGGCACAATCTCAGAAGTTGACAGGCACATTTCTGCTGGGAACCTTGCATCTTCAGATGTTGTTGGTAACAGGCAGGGCTGACAAACGTTCGCAGACAAGCAGAACAATGCACTAGTTCTTGCCCTTCGTTCAGACAGGGTATAGAGGCCAAACATCCTGAGCATTTCGATCCGCAATGTTTGTGTTGTTCTCGATTGTTATAGCCATGGTCACATTTCTCACAGTAATAAACATATACCAGGAATCCGGTGATACTGGTAATGGTATCGAAATGGTCATCGTGATGATAGACATGAATGTATTTTCCATCCTTAAAGTCTTTCCCTCGAAACAACAGAGGCCCACGCATTTCTTGAGGGTTCACTTTCAAGGTGTAGCGTGCAGCTAGGACATCTTGCAATGTTTGCATTTCAGGAATACCACAGGGTGTGTCTGTGGACAGGCCGGCTTGTTGCAACAGGAGTTCTGCTTCACTTCGTTGTTTGGCTCGGTCTAATCTTTGAATAGTTTTCCAGGTTCTTTTCCATTCTACCGTGTCATTCTTGTTAGCATAGGTTCGTCCCACCACAATAGCCCTGACTAAACACATCTGGTCTTGAGGGTTGTGAATTCGGACGAGACTCTTTTTGGTGCTGCGAAGGTCGTTCACCAATAAGACTTTTTTTGCGGCCAGTCCCTTGAGTAGGAGAGACGTGGGTCATATCCAGTGTGGCTTTTCCATCGGTGATGTCAAACTAGTCATTGGATTGTTGTACGTGTTGAATCTTGTCCATGACTTTGGAAGCAGTCAATTCTACAGGGCTGCTAAACTCGATCCAAACAGGGGATTTCAAACCGTCGTGTTGTATGGAAAGTCTCAAGCGATCGTCTTCTTTGGGTTGACATTGTCGCTTGAGTGTGGTGAGCAAAGAATCCCACATCCCGGTGATGAACCCTTCTGCTTTCTCTAACGGTACTTCAGCCTTGAAATCTTTAAACTTCACCGTGTATTTGTAAGCCGTGGTTCTAAATTTTCTAGAGGAGCGCTTTTCCGTCTCTCGAATGGAATAGTACTTTTCAGGGTTGACTGAGGGTGGTGAACTTTATTTAGAGGGTTTGGATTCTGGTTCACTCATGTCCTCTTCAAAATCACTGGCATGAATTTGTGCCAAGACTTCAGCCCTAGTACGAGGCGATAGATCACGTTTCTGCCTCTTACTTTCTTCTTCTTTCTTCTCAAATGAATTGGATCGTTTCATCTTGAGTGCAAAACGTCAAAATGACTAAAGTTTAAACACCATAGACTAATTTATAGTCATGGCAGACCAGCGTATATAAAAGGGTGTGTGTCTTGTCCTTTCACTGTTCATTTCACTCTCAAACCGAGCACAACGATGGAAGAGACTAGCCAAATCGAACGTTTCATCAGAGCTTTGCGAGTGGTCATTAGAAAATTCTCTTCAGACCAGCCTTCGGACTACTTTCCTTCTTTTCGAGATAAAAGTCAAGATACTTGCTATATCTGTCAGAAGAAAGAGCATTGGTCTTCAGAGTGTCCGGACCGTCAAAAAAGAAAAACAGGGGCTAAAAGAGACAAAAGTCAAGATACCTGTTATTATTGTAAAGAAAAAGGACATTGGTCTGCAGATTGCCCAAAAAAGAAACAAGAGGAGTCAGAAGAAGAGAGGGATTCTTGAGAGGAAGAAGAGGAGGAAGATAGCAGACAGGTGAAGAAAAAGAAACAGGAGAAGAAAAGAGGAAGGGAAGAAAGTGAGGAGGAAGAGGAGGAAAAGACTGTGACGGTGAAGAAATTTAAAAAACAGAGAGACTAAACAGTGAGACAGAAGAAGTGAATGTACTTTTTAAAGTGCTCTGTTGTGAATTGTGAATTGGATTGTAACTATTTATAAAAGAATAAATTAGGTATAAAAAGGTAAGTGTCTTTGAGTTTTGATTTTAAATAAGAAACTACACTCACACACTCATATACACGTACTATAGGGGTAAAATGTTCTTTTTTTTTTTTTTTTTTTGAATTATTGGCAATTGAAAGTCTATTTCTTTTCGAGAGAAGTGGGTGGCCCTGAAAAGGGCCTTTGGTTTTTGGTGTAGGGGTGAGTTAAAGCAATCAACTTTAACTGCCTTAAGCCTTTGCCACGGCCGAGGCCTACTTCTGATGATGATGATTTGGTTGAAATCACTAAGGGTGGTACGGTAGGCTTAGTCACAGGATTGGCGTGTTTAGCTCGGGAAGGTCGTATTCTCTTCGGTCGTGATAAAGAAGTCTGATACATTTGTTTCAGACTTCTTAACTCCGCTAAAATGTCTAACAGTACCGTGACCGTTTGATTTTCACCCTCTTGTTTCTTTGCTGCTGCTTCTTCTTCTTCTTGTTTTTTTCCTACCTCTTCTTGCTGTTGTTGCTGTAAAAGAAAAGCTTGTTCCGCTTCCTTTTGTCGTTGTATAAATTTCTCCAATTCTTTTTTCTGTCTCTGTCTAAAATTCTCCACGTGTGGTAATGAAGGTGACGAAGGTTCCGGAACAAATTCTTGCGAGGTAAGAAAATCCACAAAATCCCAATTCACCTCTTCTGAAAGTAAGTCCGAGTTCCCTTGTGCAGTCTCCACTGCTGGTGCACCCCAACTGATCGTTTTCTGAGTTTCCGTCATGTTGAATAACTGTCGCATGGATTGACAGCGCACAGGCGCTAGCGAATCTATATAGACCACGTGACGTCACAGACTGTTTTCTTCGGATTGGATGCGAGCTGACTGAATTTTGTAACGCGTGTTTGGATTGGTCAATGAACTCAATCCGTTTCAATCCTTCCTCTACCTATAAATAAGCGCAGTTCACTGCATTGATTTACCTGTTCTCGTTGCCTCAGCATGTGGACTGACGTTGAATCTTCCACCCTTGTGTCAACAGTGATGTTTAGGACGGACATACCGATGTATGTTCGATCCGAATGGACAGTTGTCCATAGGACCGCCAGCAACCTATGGATACGTAGGATTTACGTGGAGAGGCAAGGATGCCTCAAAAGAGTCCTGATTTAAGGTCCTACAGTGAGACGAAGCCTGAGGACAAGAAGAAGTCACAGATGCCCTTCATGTTAAGGGCATATATAAACCCAAAGGCCCTTTTAAGGGCCACCCACATCTCTCGAAAAGAGATAGACTTTCAATTGCCTACCCCTTTTTTATTTTGTTATTTTTTAAAAAAACCAAAAAAATCCCATGTTAAATTCCCCTTGTCCCTAGAATTGCTTTTTTTCTCCCATGTTAAATTTCCCTTGTCGCTCAACAGACCCACGATTTATTCCCCATATTAATTTCCCTTGTCGCTCAACAGACCCAAAATATATTCCCATGTTAATTTCCCATTGTCGCTAAAGTGACCCAGGGGTTTTCGTAATGTTAAATTTCCCATTGTCGCCAAAGTGACTCAGGGTGGTTTTTAATGCTAATTCCCATTGTCGCTAAAGTGACCCTATTCACTACTGCTAGCGATCATAGTAACATATCAGCTGATTATGCATTATAACGAAATGAACACAACTTAAACTGAAGGTGGCTGATTCGAACCAGACTTCTTCGGACCAAAAAGCCAGACTGAATAGGACTCTGTTAATATCAATCTTCCTCTTTGATTTAAATGTGACATTTACAGTTTACCAAATATTGTATTTCTTAGTGTTCCCATCTATGCAAAGCAGTTCAATCTGTATTTAAGGAAATAACCCACCCCCACCCCACCCAATTTTATGTCAAATAATGGTATTCTGTATAGAAAATCAAGTAGTATGATAATAGGATTTTTTAATTTTTGTTACTGATACAGGTCACAGCTTTCTACCCAGCCACCCACATCAGACGTGCACGCTTGCGACCCCATGCGCAAACCCGTGACTGTAATCCGCGTGCGTCTCCAACAGGTGCACATGCAAGAGGATAGTCATGTGTGGTAGAAGGCTTCAAACTAGATCAATAACCAACAAAATCATTATTATCATACTACTACTGTAAACCACACGATTGTGAAATCACACGAGCTATGATTATGGTTCCAAATTCTGAAACTATAAGAGCACTGGCAAACATGCAAGCATTTACTCGATTTTCACTGCATTTAAATTAGTCGTTAATGCTAGGTTTTGTATATGTGCTTGGAGTCGCTGGTGGTTTACCATTTCGTCCAACAATGTGTCGAACTCGGTCATGGTAATCGTTTTATCCTTCATAGCCATCAAGTATAGCTTTGTTGTTGTTGTTGTTGTTGTTGTTGTTGTTATGGAGTTTAACACCATGTTTGAGCACAAGAACGGCTATACATAGCGGCCAGTATAAATGTTGGAGGAAGAACCAGTAAAAATTCCGGAGGAAAAAGAAGAAGAGAAAAAAAACAAAAAGAAAAAATAAACGCCAACCTTAGGGAAGCATCTGGCAAGCTTTCCCACATTCCTACATTGGAGTATAGCTTGGTAATTGTATTGAGGCTAACGTAGTCTGATTCCAGCCAGACCTAGACCAACAGTGGTTGCCGCGTAGATTCCGCAAATATCATTTGATGACTTTACCAAACAGTTGTTTTTCTGCTTTAATTATTTTCTCTCATTGCTAACATTAGGGATCGGTCATATTTCTTATATTAATAATTTTGTTGCAAAGTATAATCCTCGAAAATATGTCCTTGGTCAGGTGCAACACGAACACGGACTTTGAAGCCATTATCCATTTTTACTTGTACAACATCTTCCTGTCTAATATTTAAATCTCAGGCAATTATGCTTTCTGGGACATCAAGTTGAGTTAGAATCATATGATTGCGCTCGTGGTATTTGTCTGAAAAGATTGTACTCGTTTTTGCCCAAGAACTGTTTCAGAGGTGGGAGGATGCATAATACCCACTCCTTATGGTTTTGCTTATCAGGAGATGATCGACTGCGGTTTTAATGCCTGAATCGAGTAAACAATTAAATAAAATTTGAAATTCATGGATGGAAATAACAAACCTCTTAGCAGGGATATAGAATACAACAACACGTGCCCCCGTATGTAAAATATAACAATTTAATCAGTTATATAAACAAAATGAAATTGAAATTGACATTTGAATGATACACTCTGTCTTAAAAATATAGTTACAAAATTGATGCGAAATTCATTAAGGTGTTCTGTTACACCGATAGAAATTTTTTTTTAAATAATCGAGTGATACTCAAATTGCTCGCATGTCGACATAACCTAGCTGCTTCCGGTCTTTGTCAAATCAGTGTTGGGGATAGGAAGGCGTTGCCGTATTTATTTTCCTTCTCTCTCTTCCTCTAGCCTCTTATTATCATCGACCGCTCCGGTGGCGTAGTGTTAGAGCGTCCGACTCGGAAACGGGAGGTCATGGGTTCGAACCGCGACAGAGTCATGCCAAAGACTTACAAAAATGGTACTAACAGCTGCCTTGCTAGGCGCTCAGCATTAAGAGATTAGTGTTGGGACCGGTTGGCCTGGTGTCAGGATAATGTGACTGATGCCCCAGTGCAAGACATCACTATAAGCTGCCACAATGCAGACATCGTAGCGATATGGCTGAACAATTGTTAAAACTACGTTAAAAATCCTAATCTCTCTCTCTCTCTCTTCTGATCATCAATCATCTTGGTTGTAGACTGCTATTCAATTAAATAAAATACCCAACCTAAATACGTGTCAGAATTTTCTTTTTGAGATCGAACAATATTCCAACTCTTTCTACGTCAGATATCGTCTATTGCAATTCAGCAGAACTAAGCTATGGTAAATTCGCAACCCTATCTAATACACTGAGAACCTATTAAAGTGAATTTTTGTCTTTCTCGTCCTAGCGGCTACTCGTTCGGGAACCATGACATAATTAGACCTCTTTAATAAGCCATCACACCCCTAAATGAGCTATAAACCACTAGCTGACCTATATCAGTCGACACACGTTCCTAATGCTAACACCATCGAGTCTCGGTTGAAAAATGTACAACTTAATTACACCAAATAGTTAATGGTTTTCACTCCTTATCCAAACTACCTACCTTTGCTAATTAACGACTACATAGATTTCCTGACAAAGAACAATCAATCCCCAGCATGCAAGATACAAATCATTATTATGACTTTATTGTCTTAAACAAAATAATAGAAAAGATCGAAAACCAACACGTTTTGTAAAAGTCAACAAATAGCGTGTTTCCATTGAATATATAGTGAAATATGCAAAATAACATGCGGCATTGCGAAATAAACCCAAATAATCCTATATTTTTAATACAGGTCCTAATAATTAAAATTCTGAATAAACTTTAGTGATATTCTAAACTAAATCCATCGCTAGAAGCTTTGATGTTCCTTTGGTGTCTAGTGTCTTAGTGATGTGACAACAGTTTATTGTTGAATCACGATAATACAATTCAAGAATTTATCTTTATTTGAATTTTCACTACAAATCCAAGTCTATATTTGGAAGAATGTTATTTTGAGCACTTTTTACTTCCAGAAGAGAATAACTTAAATAAATTGAATAAATGAATTCTTTCCCAAATGAAATACTGAACACAAGAATGATACAACTGATTCTGTTCATATGTTACATCACGAATGAAAAATTTCTTTATAAACAAGAATATGTAGTCCTCTACTGGACCTCAGGTCACAGTGAACATATTAAAACAACTAGTACCTAACTGAAATTTTCTTTCAGGAAGATCACAAATGTTTACAAGATAAAATCTTAGTTATAATTAAAAGGTCTATTATAAAAATATTTAATATAAAATGTGTTAAACAACAGGTAGACCCGACATTTCATAGGTAATTTCAATGGTTTGGACTCGGATTGATATAAACATGTTTACAAAACTAGAATCAATGATTCAGGTCAGGAAGAAATGGACTTGATTTTGGACAAGGTTAAGTCCAAAATGCAATTATCCATAACATATTGTATGCAATTAAGACAATACCTGTGTTCCTTCCAGAGCCCTCGCTCGCGTATCATTAGAGAAATCCCTCTCTCTCTCTTTGGTTCCTGATCTTTTGATTTTCCAGACCCCCTGTTACTCGGACAAGTTATAACGGAAGAACACCTCCTACTTTCCCGGAGTCAAGAAGTTCTTGCTTCGGCAAAAAACTTGGACTGCCTTAAACATTGTTGTAGGATACTTTAACCATGAAATTTCGTCTGAGGAACAACCCTACCCTTTTGTATAGCTTAGCCAATCAGGATTAACTTTCTCTAACCGCCAGAATTTTAGCCCTTGCATCAAAGTCAGAATAGCTCTCTAACCTGCCTTTATTAATAACAATTATCGAAAATATAATTTTATGATACCTGTTTCAACTGGCCCAAAATTTCCAAAAACGTTTGCTATGGTTTGATACAACTCTGTTATTTTCAGCCATTTGACCTGAAAGTTATTGAAAGGACTCTAATTAAAAGTCATGCCCCAAACAGAGCATATCCCATCCCTCTCAGTCATCAATTTATTGCGAGCCTAGTCCATACGTCAGTCTTAATGGTTACGTGTCACGCTGAACACGACATAATGTGCTGAGAAATTAGCTACAGAAGTTTGCATTATTACAAACTAATACACGGAAAAGAGCGTCCTTGCTGAGTAATAGTCGAGTTTGTTTCTGTTCTTACTTCAGTCAGTGCTGGTGCATGATAATTAATTGGGAATGTAAACTGGGTGCATTTCTTCATCAGGATTGCTTCATCATTGTTGAAATAATCACCGAATGTTCACAACTGGCTGTACAGTCAATAACCGGGAATTTGCACGTGTTAATGCTACAAAGTCAAGCTGGTCTCAAGTTAGTGTTAGTGAATCAGGGTGGTCCGAACTATCAATTTATATTTGTCCATTAACAATGTTTTTTTCTTCTTCAGTTTATACAATCGTTTGTTAACACCTCTCTGACGGATATATGTGCTTTTAGCTGATATGATACTCTGTGGAACAAATTCTGCAACTCGTCACTGATGCCAGAGTCCATCACTTATATGAAATAATGCATCCAATAATAAACAGAAACAAAAAAGTTAATTGAGTACCCTTTTGGATCGACAATGAGCCCTTCGTACTGGATTTTATCTACGGCGAATAATGATAATGATACTTTATATATATCTTGACTCTATGGAGCGGTTGTTCCCGCCGTTAAATATTTAACTTCGATGTCCTGCAGGATTATCGCTCGCTTTAGGATTTTTCCACTGTGGTCACTTCGTTGATGTTGTTTCTCTTTCGTGGCGTCGCATTTTCCACTCCTGCAGCTACCTAAGACGGACCTGTGTAAGGCCATTCTCTTCAGTGGCTTTTTCTAAATGTTCCATAACCAGCCGTGCGACGCATTTAAGGTCTCCGACTCTGAATTATCAGACTCTTATGTTTGGGCTCCCACTCCTCATAAAGGTCGTACATACCTGCTGCCAAAAGGTAAGCGCTTCTGAAGTAACTCCGGTCAATGCTACTGTAAAATAATGGCGGTATGGCACGTGTGGTAGTAACTATTAGCGGGTCCTGTGCGAGTCCACCCTCACCAAGTCGTCACGGCCCACTCATCCGTGTTCTGGCCGTGGAGTAATAACTTAATGCGGATAAATATTTTCTGCCTGCGGAGACGGCCGCAGGGATTGCTGCCATGCGATCTTCTCTTTTTTGGCTGTACAGAATCAGGTATCAGCCTATAACTAAGAGCCCAGACATGATGTTCAAGTCCCCGAGCTCAAATAGATCGTCCTTCTCGAGATTCGAACCCAGGACCGCGGGTAAACGGCACCAATCGCCTTGCCTGCACACAAAGGCCCATATTCCCTCACGACTAGGCACACATGAACAAAAAATGATGTCATTCAATCGGTGTTATATGCACTGGTGTGTAGCAGACACACTCGCATGACGACACGAGTGCATATAACACCAATCGAGTAATATCAGTATTTTGGTGATGTGTGCTTAGTCATGAGGGAATATGGACTCGTGTGTCCAGGCAAGGAGTTTAGTGCCGTTTACTCGCGGACCTGGGATCGAATCTCCGTACGAACTGAAAATTCTCTAACCTGTACGAAAGTATTATTTTTATTAATATTTATAGACATGTATCGTCAAACTTTTTTCATTCACAGTTTATGTAAGAGCTGTAGTTTTCTACATTGGAGTTAAACGGAGCTATCGCTTTGAACTAAGGCCTGTCTCTATGAAATCTATATTTTATAAATATATTATTCTGCATATCAAATTATAAGGTTACTTCTATCATCAGCCAGCATTTTGTCCTTGATTCCAAAGATGATAATTATGCTTCTGAATACCAAAATTATTTGTATGACGACATTTACGTTGTATCCACCGCAAGGCACCATTGATAATTTTGATTCTTCTGATAAATGGATTCGTGGGAAAAAAAATTATTGGTAATATTTTCAATTGCAGCTATTTAATATTTAGAAGTTTCGAAATTTTGTTGTTGCCAGTTATCATCTTCTAAATTGCCTAATTCAAAAATCCATTTTCTTCTAGAAGTCCCTACTTGATTGTTTATATTCAGTTTTTCATATATACTTCTACACATTATTTTAATATTGGTATACACAGAAACATTTTTGAAAGACTGTCATAGATTTGAGCCATTAATGCCAATATAAATTATATTTTTGAAACTATCAAAACTTATCCCCAAACGATTCTCATTTATCCAATGCCTTTCTACAAACCATGTTTTGTAATATACACTTTTCCCATCTGCTGTAATATAAGAATTACACCATATTTGTTGTTCTAATGGACGTTTAGCATCGACTGTATTTAATGATCTAGTTAGCTCGAAATATGCGTCTGGCCAAAAATAGCTGAAGATCCTTTATCAATGAATTAAGAAACTTTGTTTCAAGCAAAAAATAATATTAACAAACTTTTCCCTTTAGATCCACCAGGCAATATTTTCCCAAACTTTGGCTTTTGCAACGCATCGATAAAATGAAACATATAAACCATATTTAATCCGTCCTAGTCATAGACTTTCTTAACAGAAATATTTCTTTTGATTTTTTTTACTAAGAAAATGTTTGGATGTATTTGGTAATAATAATAAAAGATCATTAATTTTATAGAAAGGTAAACTCTTTACCCCATATATCCTTCCAAGTGGAGTTAAATGAATTATCAGATTTTTAAATTTTAGATCGATAATTAAGAGTTTTATTTATTTCAATTTGGTCGAAAATGTCATACTTAAGATAACAAACTGAGTTTATTCCAGATTAAGTCTTTATTCTGTACATCATTTATTGTTGCTACCTGTTCTACTAAATGTCAAAAATACTTTTGTTTTGTTCAATATTTATACCAAGGCCGGAAACTTTAGAATATTGATATATAAAAAATATTAAAACAAAATTAGAAACTTCTCTGAACCATCAAAAATAAGTCATTTGTCGTGAGCATACTGAGAAAGAATGTAGGTTGTGTATTCCCCTAATGTTGTCTGTTTCTATTTGTCATGTGGGCTAAAATCTCTGCATAGAGGTTAGAAATATATACCAAAAGTTAATCACTCTGTCTACATCCTCTTTTTATAAACCAACTGAGACTTGACCGTTGATAATTACACGAGATTTGATGTTTCGACAAAAAAGCTTTCCCCAATTTATGGTTGGTTCCTTCATCAAAATTTAAAACTAATTAACTTTATGAATAGTTGGCCATGCAACTGAATCAAATGCTTTTTCAAAACCAATCAAAATAAGCAGTCCATTTTTACTGGTTTTTCTTTAAGCGTAAAACATTAATCATGTAAGTTTCTAGCATTCTCTCAAATGAATCGCCCATTAAGAAATCCCTTTTGAGCTTTGTGTATAATTTTGGCAAGCACGGTTTAAATCCTACTTGCAACACATGCATAAATAACTTTGTACGATACATTTAGAAGTGAAATAGGGTCTCCATTTTTAAATGGAATGCTTAGATTTATTAGATTTTGGTATACGTATAATAAATTATTTCTGTGGAAGATAATTCATTAAAATCCATACTTAATGACCGTTACCTTAAACTGTCCGATATCTTTCCAATATGTCCACCTGTCCGATATCTTTCCAATATGTCCACCTGTCCGATATCTTTCCAATATGTTCACCCGTCCAATATCTTTCCAATATGTCCACCTGTCCGATATCTTTCTAATATGTCCACCTGTCCGATCTTTCCAATATGTCCACCTGTCCTATCTCTTTCCAATGTCCCCCTGTCCGATATCTTTCCAATATGTCCACCTGTCCGATATCTTTTCTAATATGTCCCCTGTCTGATATCTTTCCAATATGTCCACCTGTCCGATATCTTTTCAAAATGTCCACCTGTCCGATATCTTTCCAATATGTCCACCCGTCCGATATCTTTTCAATATGTCCACCTGTCCTATCTCTTTCCAATATGTCCCGCTGTCCGATATCTTTCCAATATGTCCCCCTGTCCGATAGCGTTCCAATATGTCCACCTGTCCTATCTCTTTCCAATTTGTCCACCTGTCCTATATCTTTCTAATATGTCCCCTGTCCGATCTCTTTCCTAAGCAATTACTTAAAATAATACCATGAATTCATCACATCCTGGGCTTTTCCTTACGTATTTTTTAAACCAAAAAATATGTGCCGCCTCTGTATATAAATATGAGAAAATTTAAGGAATGTTTCTGTAAATCATTCAGTCCAGCACTCTAAGATCCACAGGATCAACTTCACACTTTTTATTTAAATTCATATAAAAAGGCTTTGCTTCTTCCAACATTTCTTGCTTGTTAAGGAACCATTGCTTTCAAGAAGAGGTGGCATCGTTTTACTTGTATAATTTGTATTCTCTAGATCACACAACTATTTGGTCACTTTTTTTCCTACAAGCCATGCAACTATTGACACCACCTTCACTCCATCTTTTTCTTTGTTATTTTCTAAATTTTTCTTTGTTTCCTCCAGTTCTGGTAGTTCACTGACGCTGTTTATCTTTTCTAAATTGCTTATATCTGCATTTAGTTGCTTTTCCTGTCGACCTTGATTTTTTAACGATGCACATGAAATTGTTGTTTCAGTTATTTCTAATAAAAGCATTTCAAAGAAAAGTTTATCAGCCTATTTAACATTAAAACTCAGATAAAGGTATACTTTCAAAAGTGTGTAATTGTCCGGTAGTAGTGAATGAATGGGGATACCCTAGCGACAAGGGGACTTTAATGTTAAAATGGGGGGTTGTACCCTGGCGACAATGGAAAATTTAACATTAGAGAAAAAAGTTTGTACCCTGGCGACAATGGGAATTTAACATGGGGAATAAATCGTGGGACTGTTGAGCGACAATGGGAATTTAACATGGGGAATATATTTTGGGACTGTTGAGCGACAAGGGAAAATGGAACAGGGTCGGGACCCTATTTTAATACGGTCCCGACCTGATGGGTCTCTAGTTTTTTTTAGAAAATAAAAAAAGTAAAAAAAATAAAAATAAAAAAATAAAAATAAAAAAAATAAAAATAAAATAAAAAATGGGGTAGGCAATTGAAAGTCTATCTCTTTTCGAGAGATTGGAGTGGCCCTGAAAAGGGCCTTTGGGTTTCTTCTTCTTCTTCTTCTTCTAACTCCTTAACTTCTTTATCCATCCCCTTATTTTTTCCATCATTCCTTTCTTCTTCTTCATCTTCTTCTTTTCTGTTTCCTGTATCCAGTCCGGGTGACCCATGGCTCGGAACTTTTCCTGGACTTTGATCCAATTTTGATTGAGTCTCTCAAACTCTGCCTGTTTCTTTTTGTTTTCCTTATCTTTTCTTTCTTTATTCCATCTCTCTTTAATCTTCTTTACCTCTACTTCCATCACTTTTCTCATTAACTCCTCTCCTTTCTTCAGTCTGTCCAGACCTCTCTCCACAAAAGAGCACTCTGTCCCATGCAACATATTTTAAAGAAAGCACCTGACTTTGCTTGCATTGTCAAGTGCTTCCTTTAGGCTTCCCACTCTGACATAGGTGGGATTTATCATACCTCTCAATCTCTTTTCCTCCTCTTCTATCATTCCTGCTATCACTTCTTTTGCTCCGTTTAGACATTTAGCGTAGTCCAGGTAATCTGCTATCTTCCATTCTTTTTCTAGTTTCTCCACTACATAGATACCATCCATTATCCAATAGTATATTATGTACCAAGTTGTTGAACAACTCGCTTGCAACTACCATCTTCGTTTTGATTATTCCTTAGAATGGTTCGAACGTCAAACTTTGTACGTTCTTATAGTTAAAGCGCGGACGTGATGGAAAACATCCCCTAAAACAAAATTAATATTACCTAGATCACGACCAAACAACGCGCGGACGTGAAGGAAAACATCCCCTACTTTTCTCATTTCATATGATCTACTATCCACATACCTGAAGCAACAATAAACAAACCCAAAATCTACTATCCACACACGCAAAGCATTAAAATTAAACCCCAAATTTACTATCCACACAAACATACGTGATCATTTACAAAGCCCAATAATCTACTATTAACACAAACGTACGTCAGCTCTTACAAGCACATACACTCACACCACATAAGAGTCAGTGTTTATATTCACACTACTCTACATACACACATTGGCAAATCGATTACTATTTCTTTTCTAGAGATTGGGGTAGCCCTGAAAAGGGCTGTTTGTTTTTGAACTCCATTGACACCTGATTAATGATGGCACCTTCCAGGCCTGGCACCACACACACATCTTCTTCCCCAGTCTCCTTTTACTTTTTTTCTTGAGAGCGCAGAGGGAGGATGATTGGCTTCAGCACCCCAATCCTCTGTCTCTGGTATCTTGTAAGCCATCCTCTCTCCTATCTTCTTTTCCTCCTCTTCCCTATGTCTTCTCTTCTCCTCTTACTTCTTTATTCTTCCCTCTTCTACTATGGCCTCCGCTGCCAGATCATTTAACAGGAGCCTGACATATTCCAGATGTATCTGGAGTTCAAGAAGTTTGCTTATTCTGGTATTCATTGTCTTGTTAACGAATGAACAGGGTAGCTAGACTGCCAAGCGAGTTTCAATTTTAACTAAAAGCGTGGAC
The DNA here is from genome assembly GCA_028554795.2 of Sinohyriopsis cumingii. Lineage (NCBI taxonomy): Eukaryota > Metazoa > Mollusca > Bivalvia > Unionida > Unionidae > Sinohyriopsis > Sinohyriopsis cumingii. Next base: position 42,320,735 of record CM068838.1, read on the forward strand.
GTGAAGGAAAACATCCCTTAAAACAAAATTGATATTACCTAGATCATGACCAAACAACGCGCGGACCTAAAAGAAACACTCACTCACTTTTTTATACTGCCCATCACTATTCTAAAAAAATTTATTAAACAAATAATATACTATCCACATACGCAAAGCAATCAAATCAAACCCCAAATCTACCATCCCCACACGTCAGACAGCAAAAAAAACAAAACATGATCATAATCTACTATCCACACAAACGTACGTGAGCACTTACAAACACACAACAAACGTACGTGAGCACTTACAAACACACAATCATATACACAAACACATGCACTCACACTATAAAAAAGAGTCAGTGTTTATATTCACACTACTCTACATACACACATTGGCAAATGGATTACTATTTCTTTTATAGAGTATTGGGTAGCCCTGAAAAGGGCTGGGTTTTTTTTGTTTGCTATGGCAATCTTTTAGCTTCTAAGAATGCGACGTCCTCTGACGATAGACTTTCTGACGATAGGTCTGCTTCTTCGGAAAGAGAAGAAGAACTCTTTGGTGTCGATACGACAATCGACAAAGCCTCTGTCAGGTTCAGGTTGCTGCTGCTGCTGTTGTTGCTGCTGTTGCTGCTCTCTCTGCTGTTTCTGAAGTCTGTACTTCTCTGTCCATTCTTCTTTCTCCCTGTTCACTTCTTCTCTGAAGAGCTCTTCTATCAGGTCTTCAGTGACTTTTAACATTCTCACATTCTCTATCTCTTCTGGCTTCGGTATCAGACTGTCTGACCCTATGCAAATTCACGCAGGCTTCGTTTAGCTTAGCTAGTTTGGAACACATCTTCGTAGGAGGATGAGTCGACAATGGATGGTTAGACTGGAGGCTACCCCGGCTTTAAAGTCAAAGCGCGGACGTGAAGGAAAACATCCCTCCACGGTTTTCGAGCCGGAACGTTCAATGAGTGTCATGAGAGGGATAGTAAGAAGTCAAAGAGCATGAATCAAGATTTCTATAGTCAAACAAACCACAAAGGCATTTTTTCTTCAAAACACAACATTTTTTATTCAAAATCACTTAACACTAACAAACAACTCTAACATTTTTTAACAATAACCCAACAATATAACATCAAACATTTTTTTCTAATCACAAACATTTTTTTTCAACTCACACATTATTTTGGACAAGGCTGACAACGTTGTGAATGAAATTGTGATTTCCACTGTTGGAAGTCATTAGGCCATTGATGGACACTACGTTTCCTAGCTTGAGACAAAAGATAAGCATAATGGTCACAAAACCATTGATCTACTTTCACATCGTTTCTAGAAGAAGAACGAGGATCAAAATGAGTCATTAAATGTTCTAAGGAATAACCCAGGCTGCGATGATGCAGAAAATACACACAATATTGTCCACACACCAATGAATCTGTGCCTTGTAATTTCACATTATTGAATCGGGTGGTCTGAGCATTTCTTCTCATAAAGTCAATGATATCGTCTTCCAGAGGAGGCAATCCGTACGAATCGAAATATTCCACACATCCTTCTTGAGGAAAGTAGACGGCTACCCAGTGGGTTCCTGGGAGATGACTTTCGTCCGTGTTAATCACATAAGCTAGATGGTCTTGAGGTTTGCGATGAGGGAGTTCATCTTTAACACAGACGACAGGATTCCAAGAAGCCGTGTACGAGCTGTGGTTCAAAAGATAATAAAGTTCCCAGGTATCCATTGCTTTGTGTGTTTTTTTCTTCACAGGTAATGATAAGTGATCAATTCGATCCTGACATTTTGCTTGAAAATGTCTGACAAGTAAAAGGCGTTTAGATCCGACTTCTTACTCTGGTCCAAGAGAGATTCGATGCGACGGCACTCCAGAGACGTTAATGGAGGAGAAGAATGTTTATCCAAGCCTTTTTACCACTCGTTCAACACGAATTCTATCTCGATGTGATCCCAAGCTTTGTCCAGATATTCGTCCAATTTTTCTTCTTGACTCAACATCAGATATTTGTCGTGTTGAATTTGACTGGGATGATCGTTGTGACATCCATAGCACTCTTCCTTGATCAATTCTTTCATTATATCTGCCAGGACTGTAGCAAAACAGGAGACTAAATGGGCTACTTGTTCTGGCCATCTTGACTTCATCATGATAACTTCTTCGTCTTGGGATTCTTCTTCTTCTTCTTCTTCCACGATCTCCTCACATTCCATCTTCAAAGTTTCTCCACTAGGTAAAGAGGGATAACAGTCTTCCATGGCTTCTAATAATCTAGAATGACTTCTCTCAAACTGTTGATTTCTATGGTATTGTCAAATTCTGCATACAGGAATACGTTCACTGTGTGATCTGGAGGTGGATTTGCAAACTGAAGTTCCACACGAATCTGACCCGATTTTATAGGGTGGAAATGTCCCTCGTCGCTGCCTTGGTCTGAAGTGAAATCAAAACCCCACAAAGCATAGCCTCCTGCATAATCGTCGTACGAAATACCGTGACTGGTGTTGGTTCCTAACTGTCCCGTGGCTTCGTACAGGGACAAGTACGATCTCAAATAATTCTTCGCGACACCAAAGTTAGGCTCAAAGGGTCGGGTACACAAGGTCTTGCCGTCGCGACTGACTTCGATCTTGGACACATTGTAATGTTGAAACTCAAAAGGATTTTGATCGTGGGTTCCGTTGAAGGCTGAATTCCTGACGATACCAACAATCAAACGCTTGGGTAACTGTCCTTGGAACAGATGATCTTCGATCATAGATCGCTGTCCAGCGGGAATGGTGTACGTTTTCACTTCTACGCGTCCTATCGGATACTTGGCGGTCGTTCTGCTCAACGTCTGACTGACGTCGTTTCCCACTTTAGGTAACACTTCCACACGACGCACGTAAAGTCGGGCTTCTTGAATGATAGTTTTGTATTCATTGGCATGGGCCATCAAATGGAAAGCGGCACTGCTACGATTCAGTCTCAGACGGATATCCACCCCGTTGAGCAAATCCTTTTCTTGTAACCACATGTCCAAATGCAAACGATCCATCAGTTCTAAACTTCGCCTTTGCAGAATTTTCTTACGACGGTCGTTAAACCCCACATTGTGAGGATTGTCATCTTCTGTCAGGACTGTGTCGCTAAACGTGGCTACACCTACCGTGTCAGGTTTCCATGCCACGCAAGCATCCAGATGAGTATTCTTGGCTTCTTTTCCGTACGTCAAGAGATTTTCCAGGTAGGCACGATACGGGTAAGTATCCATGCTGCTGCTGACCAGTTTGTTATTCAAGTACAAGTCCACTTCGCTGAACAAGGAATGCATGAAATTGTTGACAGGAGCTACTCTAGCATCGCCTCCTGGATTGGTGTTGTCCGTTTTGATCACTTTCACTTTCAAGTACAGGTAACTGCTATTCAGATCGATGTAATCTTCGGGCTGACCTTTGATTTCAAACTCGATGGGAGCGGAATCCGTCAAAGAGGAGACGGGGTGAAATTCCACCCATTGGGATTCTTGCATCGTCATCATGGTGGGGGACATGGCAAACAGATCCATTTCCGACTTGGAACAAGCGCAAGACTCTCGGTGCATCATTTTTTTCTATGTCTCAATAATCGAAAACGTCTAAGTCTCGAACGGTTCTTCTTTTCTTTGCCTTTCTTGCTTTAGACGTATGAAGTCTGGTGAAAGGGTGTTTTCTTCGTCGTCTCTTTCTACCTTGTCCTTGCTGAATGCCTGACTCGGTAGCGTGCAGGGCATTTATAGGTGTTTCTCGTCGGCCCGAAAGGTCTTTGCCCGTTTGCAGCAAGACATTTTTGCCTGCCCTCATGAAGGCTTCTTTGGGGTTTTGTTTGTCGATGATGACATTTTGGAGAAATTCTTTGCCTTGTGTCAGTGCCGCACCTTTCAAGGCGTGCAATCCGCGTCTCACCATCGGTTTCAACACCGAGGCCACCGAACGAAAGGCCAATTTTAGCATATCTTCTAAACCGTGTCCTCGCTGTCGAGCAACGCCTCGGTACACTGGATACATGACTTACGAGTCGTGAGAGAACCGTTTTCGAAAATGGAGTTTCACTGTAACTTTTCCATTGGTGAATGGAATATTTTGTCCCAGATCTCCTTTTATAGCAATGTTGACCGTGTCCAAATACCACTTGCTGACAGGCAAATAGTGAGGATGTACAAATTCGCGGTGGAAGTGATAAGTGTTTCCACCTTCCTCGTCAGCGAGCGTGGCAGAATCCACTTTGAAAGGAATGACACGCAGTAACGGTACGGAGGTGTGTCACACCACGTTATACTCCACCACATCGGAGTACACAAAGATCAAATTCAGTCCTTGGTTCAGTTCTACCGGGGCACGAAATAACTTGCTAAAAGACTCGTTGTCGTAAATGACTGGCAATTCGTTTTTCTTCATCATGGCCATTCTCATGTCCATGTCTCCACCCAACATGTCAAACAATTCAGGACAAAATGAAATGGACACGATTTTACACCCGTCAAATTTCATCAAGAAGCGACGAGCTGATTTGTGGTATTCCATGGTGACACTTTTTGACACTTTCCAAAGCTTTCAGAAACACGACATTAAACCTGGAGGCTATGGTGCTCACCAAATGTTGACCACTAAAATAATAGCCTGGGGGAATGAACAAGTGATAGGTGGTGTACTTTTGATTTTGTATGCCAGGGGTTTTTATGTTATATTTGCCATGGGTATCCAAGTACTGTTGCATTTGCTCGTCATGAACTTCCACAGTAAAAAATTTTGATTGGGAAGGACATTGAGGACTTGGGTCGGGTGAATGATTTCTACTAAAGCCACTTCCCAATGGGCTTCGTGATCTAATGGGATGGTCTGATTTAATTTGGCCGTGTAACAGCACAACGTGTTCTTGGGAAACACCTCCATGGAACTGTCACTGGGTAAGGTTAAGTAAACGTGGTTTTGGTGACTCATAATTCCAGAGTTCTGTGGCTGTCCGAGGGGTTACTGGACGTCAGAGGCGTGTCTCCGCCCAAAATAGGGTTGTTGTTGTTATTGGAGTGGTGACTGACACTGGCACTGGAGACAAGGTTCCCGTTGTTCCCGTTCGAGGAGAATTTCACGGAGGGATTGGGAAGCAGGTAACCGATGCAGCTGTTCAATAAAATGGTCCACAATTGTTTGTCTCCTTGTTGCAAACTTAAATTGGCGATGGCTGCCCCGATGACACAATACACCACGAAGGTTTGGCAGAAAAAGACGATTTGCGTTTTAGGCACACGTTCTCCACACCACACCCACAAAGGTTGTTTTTGTAAATCTTGCACAGAAGAACTGGGTGAAGGAGTGGTCGACGTAGCTGCGTCTCTGTGAAAGGGCATGATGGTCACTTCTTTTTATAGTCGATGACTTGCGAAGCGTCGATCCAAGAATCAAAACTGGGTGGATATCCTTTCCAACGTACTTTGACTTCTCTGACACGTCGTTTGCCCACTTTACGGGTTCTGCGTTCGAGAATGCTTTCGATGTCGTACACGTCGTCTTCTTTTTTGGTGACACGTTGTAACTCGGGCAAATAAAACGTTCCTTTGAGCACTTCTCCGTTCATGTCTTCCAATTTATAGACGGCAGGATGACGGCCATGCACTCGTCCAGTGACACGAAACAATTCTGTCGTCCAGTTAGGTAAGTAACCTTTGTCGAAAGTGCGTTTGGTTTTGCCAATGCGTACCCAATCTCCTACGGCCAACACTCCGCTTTTCTTGGGGACAGCCCTCGTCGGGGACGTACCAAACAGGCTCTCAAACAACAACACTTCGTTCTCGGGAGTCACTTCTTGCGGGGCACGTCCGATGCTTCGATGGTAAGATTGGTTGTACGCTTGCACCAGGTGCGGTAAGATGTCGATGTACTTCAGAGTGTGGTGATGCGTAAAATATTTCCACATGCGTTCTTTCAAAGTGCGTTGAAAACGTTCCAAGATGCTGGCTTTGGTTTCGGGATTCTCGGTGGGAAAAAAATGAATGTCACGTTTCTTTAATTCTTTTTGGAAAGCTTGGTTCATAAATTCGGTACCTTTGTCCGTTTGCCATCGAAGAGGGTGACGACCGCTTTGTTTCAACACTCGTTGCAGGGCTCGCACTAACTCGCTGCTCGGTTTGTAAGTCAAGGGTACGACCCAGGCAAATTTGGAAAAGACGTCGATGACACAAAACAAATATTTGTAATCGCGATTGTAGCTGGCCAAATGAGAGACATCGGCTAAATCGGCTTGCCATTGATGATCGATGCCTTCCACTCGGGTGCGACTTCTGGAAAACTTGCGTCGAATGGGTTTGCGTAAAGTGTAGGTAGCTTGTTCTTGTAACCATCGTTGCACTTGAGGTAAACGGAGACTTTTCAGTCGCGTTTTGGCAGCACGATACAATTTTTGTACTCCTGCGTAACCTGCAGGATGCGAGGGATCGTAGTAAATGCTGGCTAAGACTTTTTCCATTTGTTGGTTTGTGTGTTAATAAGGCACCCACTCTTGGAAGATGCTACTCTTTTTCTCTTGGGGTACTTTCTTGGATTGCAATGCTTTGCGTGTGCAACCGGCAATAGGTGTCGAAGAGGAGGAGGATGTCGGAACAGGGGATATCGGTTCTTGTTTCACTTCTGTCTTCACTTCTGTCTTCACTTTCTTTTTCTCTTGTGATGAAAAAGGGGTGGTCATCATCTTTTTAATCCATCCAATTCTGGAGGTAGGTGGTGTTGTTAACTTGCGTACTTTTTCTGGTGGAGTTTGAAACCCTTATTCTTCTTCTCCTTTTTCTGTCTTGGTCACTGGTAGTGGTGGTGGTGATACTGGTGATGGTGCTGGACTTTTTATCAAGGTCTTAAAATCTTTCAGAGTGGGAAGAGCTGTTTCTTCTGAGGCTTTCTGGTGAAAGAGTTGCAGTCGTTGCAAGAGTTGACCGTACTTTTGCGATTTTTCTGTTTCGGACAAATCTTGGCGATCCATCAAGGACTGCAATTCGTGTTGTAACTGGGACATTTCGCTCAAATGGGGATTGGGGGGTAAATGCGGGGTGTGTTGTTCTTGCCAACGATGGTATTCCATCCATCGTTTGTAAGGCACTAAAGCTAGTTTTCGTCCTTCCATGGGGTTGTCAAGGGTCGATTCTGAGATCTTGGGACTTCCGAGGGCCTTTTTATCTTGCTCCCACCAGTCCTCCCAACATGGTTCCCAAGACTCCTTTCAACAATGGACCTAACAAGAGGGGTAAAATGCCTCCACGTTGGACTAACATCTTCTTCTTTTAACGAAGGGGGATTTTCTTTTGAACCATTTGACGAAGAACGTGACGATGTTTGTCTAAGCATTGTTTCTGGTGTTTGGACAAAGGGATCGTATCTTTCAAGACGTTCAAACAACATTCACACACGGTATCGACCTCTTTGGAAGCTGATTGAATGAGTTTTTCGTAGGGGTGGAGAAGCTTTCGACAGGACAGATAACATGTCCCCATGTTTGACTAAACGAGGAGGCAGTCCTTTCCTTTTCTTTCCTTGGGGTTGTTTAGAAGAGGGATGTTTTCTGGAGGGTGATATCTTTGAGTCTTCAGCACCAAAAAACACTGATACCCTACTTAGTCACACACATTTTTTATACTGGAACGCGTCGCCACTGATTGTCTTTACGTCGTATCAACTTGAGGACAGGCATGACACGTCGTGCAGGGGTACGCAACGGACTAAATCGAGCCAGTTCTTGCTTGGACAAATCCAGTAAACTTTGTAACATGCCCGATCATTTCTTGGACTTTAATTTTGGGAGAAGGTACTTTGTGAGCAGCAGTCACTGCCACTAAATTGGAGGGTCCTGCCACTGGGGAAGTTCTTGGGGTCATCAACGGAGAAGTTCTTGGTGTGATCAACGTCTCCAAGCACTCTTCAGTTCTTGGTGTGATCAACGGAGAAGTGGATGAACTTGAGGCTGCCGGAGACGCAGTCACCGCCGTTGCAGGTCGTGGTTTGCGAGTGTACGGTTGCGTCCTGGCCGAAGTGCTTCTCTTGCGACTAGTTTTCTTCTGTGGACTTTTTTTTTTCTGGGGACTTTTTCTCTGTTTCTTTTTCTGGGGGCTTCTTTTCTTTATCCGGGATGGTGTCTGGTAAGAGGAGGGTCCCGCCACTGGAGAAGTTCTCCTTGGGGACCTGGTCTTTTTCTTCTTCTTGGAGCTTCGTTTGACTTTTTGCTTGGGGAGAACTTTGGGGGCATTAGGATCCCATCTTAAGAGAGAGCGAATGATGACCCCTCCTAGAGTACCGCTCCCTCCAGGTTTCAAAATGATTTGTTTTTTGGTTTGAGTGTCGATACGGGGATCGGTCAGTTGGGTCAAAGCGACTTTGTTTCGATCAAAAAAGCGTTTGGTTTGATGAGGAATCTGAATGATCCCTTGTAGTAATTGACGTGCTGTCACCGTGAACCATCGTAAGACTTCTTTGAGACTAGCTTCTAAGACACGAGTTCGTGTTTGTGGATTTTTTTCTCGACTGATGCCATACAAGGCACGAATCAATTTGACGGGAAGATGCGACTGAAGGGACGTCATGTTCAAACTGTGTGAGACAGACGAAAAGTGTCTGAGGTTTTTATAGATTTTTTTTTGTGGAGTGAAATTAAGTCAAGGAGGGAGACGTGTACAGGACAGGCCCTCCGTCTTGGCCCCAGTGGTGAAACAAGTGGGTACGAAATCGCAAATCATCGGGGGTCGTAGGTTTCAAATCGACGAGTAAATAGGCGTGTGGAGTTTGAGTGGCATCGTCGTACGCCTGAGTCAGCCAAGGCGTTCCTAACTGTTTGGCTAAGACTTGCACTTGCGATTTATCTCGAGGGCTTTTAAAGAAGACCACGTAATGTGCATTGAGACTGATGGTGCGATGGGCTTTACTTTGTTGAAACAAATTTTGGGTGATGAAAACGACACTAGCATTACGATGATGCTCTTTGCGCGTGAACCACAGTTTAATTTCTTCTTCGTCTTCTCCTAACATGTCGTCGAAAATGACCAAATTGGTTTGACGGGAGTCAGAGACGATTCCGTCGTCTTCTTTAGGAATGCCTTAAACAAACACGATGGAATCGCCTTGACTTTCTCGCAAGAGGCTGTACGCCGATTGCCACTCTTTGTAACACCACACGATGCGTTGAGGCGGACGATCGATCAAATGATGTTTATGTTCGATCAAACGTTTGACGAATTCGGTTTTGCCTGAACCGCTAGGTCCAGCAATGAGTATGTTAAAGGGATGGCGAAGATACAAAGCCTCCCAACTGGCACGATCTAAGTGTTCGTCGATGACTTTGACAGTAGAGGAAGAGCGAGCAGAGACAGTAGAAGTAGCCATAGTGTTAGGAATGTCTCTTGTTACACGAAAACAAACAAGAGAAGAGTTTATATACTTTTTTTAGGACACGTTTATTGAATGTTTTAAACATGAACACGAAAGACAAAAATACATAAAAGCCAAAGGCTTAAATACAACGATAAAAGGCACATGATAACCATCAACGTGGAATAAACACAAGTGTCTGTACAACATGTTTTGGGTAATGTTCTGACCAGTTCTATAGGGTGTAAGGTCACACAAGTGTCCTCCCGAAAGGGTCTTTCAGGCATGTCCACGACAGTCCTGTCCTGGGTGACGTGTTCTTCTGGCACTGTCACTAACACAGGTTGAAAAGTAACTTTTTTCCTTGAACAACTCTCGTACATACTGGGCCACTTATTGGGTCCAAGCCTCAAAACCCCCTTTTTTCCAGTCACGGACATCTGTCCAGTGGGGGTGTAAGTCACAAGCTACACACACATCGTCATACACGTCTTCGGTAGCTAAAAGTTGACGAATCTTTTTTTCCTGTTGAGGTCGAGAAGTATCCAGATGAAAACGCAAGGCTTTGAGCAAAAGGAATCTTTCATGACCATTTAAGGCCATTGGGGTGGTAAGTACTGTTCATAAAGAGTCCACAAGGAATCGGCTGGTAAACGAAATCCCAGAAAACAAGTCACTAAGACACAAATCACTTGTCGACCCAAATTGAATGTATACAGTTCTTGTAATAATCGATGGTAATGATCCACGGTTTGAATATGGTCATTGAGTTACTTCCACGGAATCTGTTCAATTACATGTGATAAAAGTCGTGGCATGGCAGCCTGTTATTATACTCCCTTTGTTTCGGAAACAATACACGTACTTTCTACCCAGAGATCTTCGTTCTCCAGTGGGAAATCTAAATGTTGCATACTGTAACCTAAACGTCAGAGTTTGTTTAGAAGTTTCCTCTTCCGCTAAGTAGATTCCACGTAAAATATGTTGGTAATCCTTTAACTTGTCTTCCTCAATGCGTTGCACTAGGTGAATCTCGAAGTAACGAAAATGATCAACACGTGGATCATCGGGGGCCTGGAAGTATTGAACAAGGTCTGACCACTGAAACAATTTCTGACGAATCAGTTCTCTTATACCATTCAGGTACCAGTGGTTAAAGATCTGGTGACGTAGTGGATGCAGCTGGTCTTAACGTTTGACTTGTATTTTGACCAGCTCTCGGTAAATGTGTTCTCTCAACTCCACAGGCAAAGCACGAATGTTCTCTTGTAAAGTATCCATGAATAGGTCATACTAAATCTTCTTTTGTCTGACACAAGAAATGTACCGTTTGCACAGATATGGTTTTACTTCAGTGTCGAATTTAAATCGTTTAGTTACTAATTTACACATTACAATTCGTTCAGAAGTTTCCTCTTTCACTAAGTTGACATTGTGTACAAAATGTTGGTAATTCGTTAACTCTTCCTCTGGAATTCGATGCAGTAAGTTTACAATGTAGTAGATAGAAACATCAATAGCAAACCAATCCTTTTTAAAACTAGGGGATCGTTGATCAATGTCTGTCCAATGGAACACTTTCAACTGAATCAGTCCTTGTATAGCATTCAGGTACCAGTGGTTCAAACACCGGTGACGTAATGGATGCAATTGTTCTTTACGTTTCACTTGTATTTTGACCACCTCTCGGTAAATCCTTTCTCTCAACTCCACAGGCAAAGCACGAATGTTCTCTTGTAAAGTATCCATAAACAGGTTATGGTAAGTTACTTCAATGTCTTGGTCCCACTAAGGGTAAGTAATGACAATTCGGTGACCATCGAGCATGTTCTACGTAGGCCGAATCTTGCGGTTCCCAGTGGTGAAGTAACACACCGCAACTGAAGCACTTGACTTTATCCCCTTCGCCCAAGTAGAACAATCCGGCTCTGGCTAATTCTTCGGGGGTTGGTCCTCCCAGATACTTTGGCCATTTTCCTTTGAACGATTGAAGACGATTTTCAAAGTCGCAGTATTCCGACAAACGCACAGGAAACGAATATTCGTCTTTCACAGGTTCGTTTCTATGAGCTTTGGGTGACATGGACAGGAGTTTGCTCAGGGCTGGATGACATCCGTAGGGGGGGGGGGGTAGACGTGAAGGTGAACATCCACCTTTAAAATGAAACCCAGTAAAGTGTCCAAGAGGACGAGCGGCATCGCTTTCCCATCCCTCAGATTTGGCACGCGCATCATCACTTTCCATGATAAGGGTAGTGAGAACAAAGTTCCCGTGATGCTTTACGGCATCGCTAAGGTTACAGCGTACAGCATCGTTCCCATCGCAAGGCTCACAATCGCATTCCACTTCAGAAGTCCCACACTTGAAGTGTACCTGTCTGAACTTGTTTTGTGTTTCTCTGAAAGTATTCATCTTGTTCACGTGGTCTTGGTAGTCACAATGAACTATCGATCTTGACCATAGCCCCTTTTTATACTAGTCGCAATGCAGTCTCAAGCTTGTACATCGTTCCTTTTTTATGTCTTGTTCTGGAAGGTTCCGTTTCTAAGGTACCGTCATCATTGTACCGTAATGTCATGGGTGGAAAGCCTATAGAAAGGTAAGGGCAGTGCGGAGACCATCGAGTATGTTCCAGAATAGCTGAATCTTTATAGATACATAGATCCATTCGTAACTTCAGTCCGCAAGCGAAACACTGTACTTCGTGTCCCAATCCTGACTCAGGTCCCAAGTAGACAAATCCTGTTCTAGCTAAAACATGCGAAGAAGGTAATCCTTTCCTATCCGTAGGCTATGCTTGAAACGTGTCCAATCGACGGGCACAATCACAATAGTCAGGCAAGAAAACCGGAAAATGGTAGGGTTTGAACTTGGAGTTCTCATCGGGTTTCTCACTCGATTCTTGCTGTGGCGAAGCGATCCTTCTGGTGGGTGGCTATCCTCTTACAACCAATGTTTTATACCAACATGTCCATACGGCAAAGTAAAGTGGTTGGGCAGTCGCACTCGCTTCTGGTACACGATTTGATAGACTTTTTCCAAGGGTCGACTGACGATGTGGTGAGTGGGTAAACGTACAATCTTGTTGGGTTGATAGGTGGTCACTTTAAAGTGTTCATCTTCTCTAGACTGCAAAGCTTCTTTCAATACGCCAAAGTTCACCACTCGACTGGTACGATAATTCAGAGTCAATCCTTTCACTTTACACGTCGTGTGCACTTCTCCTTGTTTGTCCCGGTATTCGTAGCCGTAATTTTTAGGACCACCACTGGCGAAACTTAGAATCTTGTCGTCGGGGTCCTCGTCTGTCCAGGCTCCTAAACGGTCTCCTTCGATGTCAGGGTGCTGTTGACTCGGGTGATCGATGTAAATGCAACTGTCCGTGTCAAAGTATAGGACACGTTCCCCTAACAGTTCTAAAGCTTCGTACAATTTTAAGCGAGCATGAGCTGTCACGTAAGCCGCAATGATGACATTTCCAAAGGGGTCGTCTTGTACAAAGTCCAGATCTTCTTCGTAATTCACTAAGATCAAATCCTCGCGAACGACGTCCACGTGTTTCATGAATTTGGTTTTGTCGTGATTCATCTGGAAGTAGAGGGAAGGTTCGGTCAAATATTCCGTCTTGGGTAAACACGGTCGTTGTGCCATTTTACCCCACAAGCAATTTAACATCACTTTGGCAAACGATCGCCTGCCTTCGTTTTTCTCGATGTGATCTAAACGGATGCCTTCTTGTTCATAGTATTTCTCTTTGAATGTCTTTTGGTCTTCGGGAGTGTGACACCATGACGGATAGCCGCTGGCTTCTTGCTTCAGTTTCAAAAAGGCATCCACGCAGTCTGCGAAAATGCTTTTCTGACTGTGGTCACCCTTGTGGTATTGTTGTGTCCTGGGAAAGTGGCAAATTTCGTACACTTCTAACAGTTGGTATCCCATGTCCAAAGCTTTGGACAATTCTACGCTGACCCAGGTTCCCGTCAAGGTGCGTTCTTCCTGGATGTGCTGACAAGGCTGATCTTGGTTGCACGTTTCGGCACAAGTACGGCACAAAGGAAACATCAGTTTGCCTTGACAATGGTGAGGTAACACGGGATGGTACAAGTCGGTGGGAGGCAAAACTTTGCACTTGATCAAACCTTCGTATTGTCGAATGTTTTTCAGGTCGATGTGTTCCGTGAACAATTGTGGGTGCCCTGCAGGAAAGCGACAATATTTGCATACGTAGGGATACAGCGAACATACGTCCAAGTATTTGATTTCTTCTCCTTTCTCTTCGTCGGCTTGGTATAGCAAACAAGTGGCATTGGTCCTTCCTCCGTACAAACTATCCCTCGGATTCAGCGGGTCCATGAACTGGTAACTTTCCACGAGGCGTTTAAATTCGGGATCAGTTTTCAAGCGGTGATCGTATTCGTGTTCCCACATTTCCACCACTTGGTATCCTTCCTGTTCTAACTTTAGGCGTCGCTGAGAAGTGGCCTGGTACAAGTCTTCCATGGTTCGTTGTAAAAACTGATTTTTAGTGCCACGGTCAGGGTAACAGACGGGACATCCGTGAAATAAGCAACCGTTAAACTCGTACACGATCTTGGGGTTTTCTAAGTCCCAGCCATCGACCGAATGCGTTCCAATGGTCTTTTCGCCCCCTCCGTTGCGGGCATGCTGAATCCATTTGTCTTCCTTGTCACACAAGTAATGTAACCAGCGTAGGGCTTTGACCGAGTATTGACGTTTGACATAGTTGGTCGTTCGAGGACTGATGACAGCCACGGTGTTTTCAGGCATGAATCGTTGGCGGTACACTAAGGAACACGCTTTGGCAATGGTGCAAGCTTCTTTCAAAGGATCGACCCCTCCGTGTCCCATGAACAGTTCTCGAAATTTTCCACAGCAACGCCGTAAAATGTCCACGTCGGAACGACAATACTTTAGCATTTCTTCCTGAAAGTCAAAAGAGTTCGAGGCATGGGTCTGGTACCAAGCGTAGAAAGCGTCTCGTTGTTCGGTACGCATGTTGTCGGGGTCGTAATAGTGAGCCTCAGGCAAATGGGGTAGAACGGCGTGTTGATTGGCTTCCGTATTGAAAAAGTATGGAAAGTACCCTTTAGCCATTTCTGTCATTCCAAACGTTTTAGGCATTCGACTCAAAGACATGGCCAAGTGACTCATCGAATCTTTAAAGTGTACTTGTCCCACTTGCATGAAAATGATTTTGGCTCCGTTCGAAGTGACTTTAGGACGTTCGGTGCCATGTTCCGTATAGTATCTCAAAAGAAACTGTCCATCGTATCCGGAGAAATTGTGAGCCATCACCGTGGCATGACGATGACAATCTCCGTAACGTTCGATGTCCTCTTGGTTCCACGTCTTGTCGATGGGGTCTAAGACCCATCGGGCGAAATCGGCTAGCGTGTTCGGTCCTCGAAAGATTTTTTCACGCCCTCCAGGAATCTTGCTGCAGTAAGGGCAATGACTCACGATAGGTTCTTGAATGCACTTTTCGCACGCTCGATGAGCCACGCAGAAATTAGGAATGTGAATGCCGGTCTCTTGCATGCATTCGAAATCGAAAAAGATGAAATTCTCTTTCTTCTTGTGTCCATCCTCTTTCTCTGGTTGGGGTTGGTATTTTTGCACGTAGCATTGATGTTCCAAGTCCACGATGTGGTGACAAATGTGACATTTTTTCTTTCCTAAACATACGTGTGCCTTGGCACTATTGGCACGTATGCCTTGTCCACACGCGGGGCACAATCTCAGCAGTTGACAAGCTCATTTCTTCTGTGAACCTTGCGCCTTCAAATGTTGTTGGTAACAGGCAGGGCTGACAAACGTGCGCTGACATGTTGAACAATGCACTGGTTCTTGCCCTTCGCTCAGACAGGGTGGAGAGGTCAAACATCCTGAGCATTTCGAGCCACAATGCTTGTGTTGCTCTCGATTCTTATAGCCATAGTCATATTTCTCACAGTAATAACCGTATCCCAGGAATCCGGTAATACTGGTAATGGTATCGAAATGGTCATCGTGATGATAGACATGAATGTATTTTCCGTCCTTAAAGTCTTTCCCTCGAAACAACAGAGGCCCACGCATTTCTTGAGGGTGCACTTTCAAGGTGTAGCGTGGAGCTAAAATATCTTGCAATGTTTGCATCTCAGGAATGCCACAGGGTGTGTCTGTGGACAGGCCGGCTTGTTGTAACAGGAGTTCTGCTTCACTTCGTTGTTTGGCTCGGTCGGATCGTTGAATAGTTTTCCAGGTTCTTTTCCATTCTACCGTGTCGTTCTTGTTGACACAGGTTCGTTCCACCACGATGGCACGGGCTAAACATATCTGGTCTTGAGGGTTGTGAATTCGGACGAGACTTGTTTTGGTACTGCGAAGCTCGTCCACCAATAACATCTTTTTGCGTCCAGTCCCTTGAGTAGGAGAGACGTGGGTCATGTCCAGTGTGGCTTTTCCATCGGTGATGTCAAATTGGTCATTGGATTGTTGTACGTGTTGAATCTTGTCCATGACTTTGGAAGCGGTCAATTCTGCAGGGGTGCTAAACTCGATCCAAACCGGGGATTTCAAGCTGTCGTGTTGTATGGAAAGTCTCAAGCGATCGTCTTCTTTGGGTTGACATTGTCGCTTGAGTGTGGTGAGCAAAGAATCCCACACCCCGGTGATGAACCCTTCTGCTTTCTCTAACGGTACTTCGGACTTGAAATCTTTAAACTTCACCGTGTATTTGTAAGCCGTGGTTCTAAATTTTCTAGAGGAACGCTTTTCCGTCTCTCGAATGGAATAGTACTTTTCAGGGTTGACTAAGGGTGGTGAACTTTGTTTAGAGGGTTTGGATTCTGGTTCACTCATGTCCTCTTCAAAATCACTGGCATGAATTTGTGCCAAGACTTCAGCCCTGGTACGAGGCGATAGATCACGTTTCTGCCTCTTACTTTCTTCTTCTTTCTTCTCAAATGAATTGGATCGTTTCATCTTGATAGCAAAACGTCAAATGACTAAAGTTTAAACACCATAGACTAATTTATAGTCATGGCAGACCAGCGTATATAAAAGGGTGTGTGTCTTGTCCTTTCACTATTCATTTCACTCTCAAACCGAACACAACGATGGAAGAGACTACAGAAATCGAACATTGCATCAGAGCTTTGCGAGTGGTCATTAGAAAATTCTCTTCAGACCAGCCGACGGACTACTCTCCTTCCTTGCGAGATAAAAGTCAAGATACTTGCTATATCTGTCAGAAGAAAGGGCATTGGTCTTCAGAGCGTCCAGACCGTCAAAAAAGAAAAAAAGGGGCTAGAAAAGACAAAAGTCAAGATACCTGTTATTACTGTCAAGAAAAAGGACATTGGTCTCCAGATTGCCCAAAAAAGAAACAAGAGGAGTCAGAAGAAAAGAGGGATTCTTCTAAAGAAGAGAGGGATTCTTCAGAGGAAGAAAGCAGCCAGGTAAAGAAAAAGAAACAGGAGAAGAAAAGAAGAAGGGAAGAAAGTGAGAAGGAAGAGGAGGAAAAGAATGTGACGATGAAGAAATTTAAAAAACAGAGAGACTAAACAATGAGACAGAAGAAGTGTATGAACTTTTTAAAGTGCTCTGTTGTGAATTGTGAATTGAATTGTAAATATTTATAAAGGAATAAATTAGGTATAAAAAGGTAAGTGTCTTTGGGTTTTGATTTTAAAAATGAACGTACACTCACGCACTCATACACAGACACGTACTATAGGGGTAAAAAAAATTTTTTTTTTTTTTTTGAGTTATTGGCAATTGAAAGTCTATCTCTTGTCGAGAAATATGGGTGGCCCTGAAAAGGGCCTTTTTTTGGTGTAGGGTTGAGTTTAAGCAATCAACATTAACTGCCTTAAGCCTTTGCCACGGCCAAGGCCTACTTCTGGACTGCGTACTGTTGATGATGATGATGATTTGGTTGAAATCACTAAGGGTGGCACGGTAGGCTTAGTCACAGGGTTGGAGTGTTTAGCTCGGGAAGGTCTTGTTCTCTTCGGTCGTGATAAAGAAGTCTGATACATTTGTTTCAGACTTCTTAACTCCGCTAAAATGTCTAACAATACCGTGACCGTTTGATTTTCACACCCTTGTTTCTCTGCTGCTTCTTCTTGTTGTTGTTTTTTTCTTGCCTCTTCTTCTTGCTGTTGTTTCTGTAGGAGAAAAGCTTGTTCCGCTTCCTTTTGCTGTTGCATAAATTTCTCCAATTCTTCTTTCTGTCTCTGTCTAAAAATTCTCCACGTGTGGTAATGAAGGAGACGAAGGTTCCGGAACAAATTCTTGCGAGGTAAGAAAATCCACAAAATCCCAATTTACCTCTTCTAAAAGTAAGTCCGGGTTCACTTGGGTGGTCTCCACTGCTGGTGCACCCCAATTGATCGTTTTCTGAGTTTCCGTCATGTTGAATAACTGTCGCATAGATTGACTGCACACAGGCGCTAGCGAATCTATATAGACCACGTGACGTCACAGACTGCTATCTTCGGATTGGATGCGGGCTGACTGAATTTTGTAACGCGTGCTTGGATTGGTCAACAAACTGAATCCGTTTCAATCCTACCTCTACCTATAAATAAGCGCAGTTCATTGCATTGATTCACCTGTTCTCGGCGCCTCAACATGTGGACCGACGTACACTCTTCCACCCTTGTGTCAATGATGATGTTCCGGACGGACATACCCATGTATGTCCGATCCAACTGGACAGTTGTCCATAGGACAGACACCAGTCTGTGGATACGTAGGATCTACGTAGAAAGACAAGGATGCCTCAAAAGAGTCCTGATTTACGGTCCTACAGTGAGACGCAGCCTAAGAACAAGAAGAAGACCAATGCGGTGCCCCTTATGTTTATGGATACATTAACATAAACCCAAAGGCCCTTTTCAGGGCCACTCCAATCTCTCGAAAAGAGATAGACTTTCAATTGCCTACCCCAATTTTTTTTTATTTTTTAAAAAAAAAAAATAGAGACCCATCCCGACCCTGTTCCATTTTCCCTTGTCGCTCAACAGTCCCAAAAGATATTCCCCATGTTAAATTCCCATTGTCGCTCAACAGTCCCACGATTTATTCCCCATGTTAAATTTTCCATTGTCGCCAGGGTACAACCCCCTATTTTAACATTAAAGTCCCCTTGTCGCTAGGGTATCCCCATTCACTACTTCCGGTATATACATATTGATATTTAACTTTTAAGATAGATTCTTTTACAATACTAATATATTCTGTCTTTTAATAATGAATTATTAAATTTGCAGAATGTTTTCTTTTGATTTCCTTTTGGAAGACTCTTCGTTTTTGAAAGAGATGGTCAGTCTATTACACTGGTTCAGCATTCACATATTGTAAATAAAATTTCCCAATCCAGAAATAAACTGCAGTCTTGATTGTTTTACCTGTTAATTTTCATTCAGGTATGCCTATGGATCCCTATGTTATGCTCCCTCATACATCTACTAAATTATATTATTCACATATAACTAAAACATCTTCTCTTGGTCTTGTATTATTTACATCATGATAAATAAAGTAATGTATATGTGGATATATCACAAGACTGAAATCTCCACCAATTATAAAATAATCATTTTTTAAATGCAATATACACTTTAGATCTCAGCTGGACTGTCTCTACTTGGTCCACAAATATCAATGTAAACCTACTTTGTTTCTAATGAGTATGTTCGTGCTACGTTTATCGTCGTATTGTTTTTTTTTTCCTTTCATTCTATAGGAAAAGTCATAGGTCATGTATGCGTATTTACTCATCTTAAATTAAATATAGATTATTGTTATAAAATTTAATACTAATTTTGTCTAACCTAAGTCTATTCAATCCTGATTACTGAATGATCTGCACCTTAACTGTCATCAAGAGAATTCCAGACAAAAATTATCAATCAATATGGTGTTACAATGATGTACACGTACTGAACTGGGTCAAGAAAAGAGCCCGTCTTGTATGATCATGACAATACGGGGTAGTACGAATTTGTTTATCAACATGAGTAGCGTAGAGCGAAACATGCAGTCCGGATTGTACGTGATCACACCTGTATCTCGCCCAAAAATGTCCACGTACTTTAGCATTGACTTTACCTTATGTAATTCTGAGAGCGTGTACATAATGACCTTCCAAAGGAATATGGATGTATGAGGATCCAAATAAACTGAATAATTGCCAATTAAAGGTGTGTTTTTAAAAAAAGGCACTCGTTACTGAAATAATCGATGCTGAATGCATACATGACCTGTGTGACTTTTACTATAAACAAAATAAACTGGAAATTCTTATTCCATCGTACGTACGGTGATACATCTGGAATGTGTATAGCGTGGTAGAAAAAGCTAAAAAAGAAGCAAAACAAAACAAAAACAAAAAAACTTAGAAAAATGCCCCCCCCCCCCAAAAAAAAGAAATAGACAGCGAGCAGACGCCAGTATTTCGACAGTGTTTGGGACCCCTTAGCACCAGTCCAGTTAGAAAGTATAAATCAGTGAATAAAATGACTAAGTTTTGTGCATTTTCTTATACACTTGATGTTTTTCGTATTTAACAATAATGTGGGGGGGGGGGGTGTTGTTACAAACAAACGGGAGTGTGTGCTGATATTATAGTTGATATTTGTCAAACTGATTTTTTACTGGGTATTACATGTACTGAAGTTGAAGTTGAATGAGTGATCTTAGTTTCCAAAATATATATTTTGTAAAATGACGCTGTTCGCATGATTTTCTCAGCACAGACCCATACTCTGAGTATGCTTAATTTGCTGTGTGGTATAGGTTTGGTTCTGAGTATAAAAAATCGAAAGATATTACCTTTTCTATATTATGGTGATGATGTTCTTAAATTTTAGACGTGTGTGGCCATTCGACCATGTACGTCCATTATTTTCTTGGGTTATTTTTCTAATTTGGTATAGTGAAAATGTCCACTGTAAGTGGACCAATAGTACGAGTGTCATGCAGTCACGTGATTTATTCTGGAAACGCTTGGAAGCTAGCACCAAAGAAGTTCTCTCACCGATAGTTTCACTAGAAACGTACCTGTACAGGGAGATGGAAGGTACATTACTACACGAGGGGACTCATTCTGGCACAGCGCCGATCGTCGGTAATTTTAAAATTGAAGACTTGAAAGGCGTCGTAAGAGTGCTGTCAACAAACAAACCAAAGCAGAAACCATACAAAAATGTTTTGGAAAATGCCCAAACTGGGAAATGTAATATAGCAAAGCACACGATAAAACATACCAACAGCAAAACATTAAGATGCGAAGTTTGTGGAAAAGAATTTACTGTTAAAGGATGGTTGGAAAAGCACATGTTGTTACATACAGGAGATATGCCATACACGTGTGCAAAATGCAGTACAGGGTTTATTTTACATGGACATCTGTTGAGGCATATGAGAATGCATGCAGCAAAACCGTTTCAGTGTGCAGTTTGTAGTAAAACATTTAATTTGAATGACAGCCTGAAAGAACACTTGAAGATTCATACAGCAGGCAAACCGTACGAATGTGACATATGCAGCAAGACATTTGGTCTCAAGTCGTCTCTAAGAGAACACACGAAATCACACATTAGAGACGAACTTTACAAATGTGGAGTTTGTGATGCAACGTTTCCATTCCGTGCGAATTTAGCCCATCATCTAAAATTACATGCCGGAACAAAACTACACAAATGCGAAATGTGTTGTAAAACGTTTCTTACCAAAGAAACTCTGAAAGGTCATTTACGGATTCACACCGGACTGAAGTCATTCAAATGTAGCGAGTGTAACAAATCCTTTGCTCAAAGAAGGATCTTGCAACAGCACATACAAGTTCATAGTACGGAAAAACCATACAAATGTGAACATTGTAATGCAACTTTTAGAGGCAGTGGAAATCTAACAAAACATCTTAGAATACATACTGGAGTTAAACCATACAAATGTGAAATTTGTTGTAAACGGTTTGCCCATAGCGATATACTCAGAAAACACGTGAGCATTCACACAGGAGATCTGCCATTCAAATGTTCTGATTGTAGCAAGGCCTTTCGTCTTAAAGAGTCTTTAATTAATCACATGAGGGTGCATAGTGGAGACAAACCATACACATGTGAAACTTGTGGCAAAATGTTTAGCTACCTGTCAAATCTGAGGAGACATAAAAGAACACATACAGAAGAAAAGCCATATAAATGTTGTGAGTGTGAAAAAAAGTTCACCTCTAGTGACCAACTAAAAAAGCATGTAAATGTACACAGTGGAATTAAACCATACAAATGTGAAGTTTGTAAAAAGACATTTAGACAAAATGGAAATTTAAAGAGCCATATGAGAAAACACAGTGGAGAAAGGATCTACAAGTGTAACATTTGCAATAAAGCCTTTTTCTGGCACGAGAGCCTTAAGAAACACATTGTAATGCACTCAGGAGAAAAACTGTACAAATGTGACATATGTGACAAAGAATTTAGTCAAAAAGAAAATTTAAAATGTCATATTAGCATACATACACAAGAAAACATGTATGTGTGTGACGTGTGTGGGAGACAATTTACGCTGAATCAGAATTTGAAAAGGCATATCAAAAGAGTCCATGAGATCAGGAGACAAAACATGGAAACCTCATAACATTTAAAAAATATATGGAAACGTCATAATGTTAAAAATATATTGAAATATAATAACGTTCAAAAGTAAGAACATCACAGAGGTAAAATCAGATATAGTTCTACAATATAAGATGCCTGTCTGGATATAAGTGTCTTAGGGAATTAAGTTGGAAGTAGTTTTCTCTAATGAAACAAATAAAAAGATAGTAATTTTGAAGAAAGTATTTAGATAACTTCATTTCATTAAAAATAATTATCATCATGCAACTGAAATGTAGGTCAGTGGGACTTGAAAACACATCCATTTGCTTGTGTGAAATTTGAAGTTATTAGCAAAATAATGTCAAGCTAAGTAAAGTCTGACCAAAGCAACATGAGCTTTTAATTTGTAGAAAAGCATCAATATGGGCTGCCAAGTGTGTGAGATATTCCTGAAAATTCTCATTCTGATGTTAGTCGACCTCGGAACCTAATTCACAGTGCCATTATTTTGGAAGTAAGACAGTCACCCCCAAAACATAAATATCAGGGTATGTGTCTTACATTATATGATTAAAACCAGAGGGTGAAAAATCTTGTCTATTGAAATGATCGATTATTGATGAAATTGAGTGTAACTGTAGGCTAGATTCTGATGAATGTTAAGTATGTGCCAAGTGTTGTTGATGCATAGTTATGTACATTTTTGTGCGAATGAGAACACATTTATATTTCCCAACATTGGGGTATGCATGTCAAGAAGACTTTTCTAAAAGATACAGTTTTGTAAATCAGCAAACTTTGATGAATATCCCTTAAAAATGAGTGAGCATGAAACTGTCTTGTATAGTCAGTTTGGTTGAGTACTTGTATTGTCAGTTTGGTTGAGTACTTGTATGGTCAGTTTGGTTGAGTACTTGTATAGTCAGTTTGGTTGAGTACTTGTATGATCAGTTTGGTTGGGTACTTGTATGGTCAGTTTGATTGATTACTTGTATATTCATTTTGGCTGAGTACTTGTATAGTCAGTTTGGTTGAGTATTGTCAGTTTGGTTGAGTACCTGTATGGTCAGTTTGGTTGACTACTTGTATGGTCAGTTTGATTGATTACTTGTATATTCAGTTTGGCTGAGTACTTGTATAGTCAGTTTCGTTGAGTACTTGTATGGTCAGTTTGGTTGAGTACCAGTATGGTCAGTTTGGTTGAGTACTTGTATGGTCAGTTTGGTTGAGTACTTGTATGGTCAGTTTGGTCGCAAGGCTCCCGTTTTTCCCGTTAGAGGAGTGTTTCAGGTAAGGATTGGGAAGAAGGTACCTGATGAAACTGTTCAGTAAACGGGTCCACAATAGTTTGTCTACTTGTTGCAAACTCAAATTGGCAATGGCAGCACCGATAATACAATACACTACAAAGATCTGGCAGAAAAAAACGAGTTGCGTTTTAGGCACACGTTCTCCACACCACACCGATAATGGCTGCTTTTGAAGATCTTGCAGTGAAGAACGGCGTAAAGGAGTGGTCACGGTTGTGGTGACAGCTGAGGCTGTGTTGAAAGGCATGATGAACACTTCTTTTTATAGTCGATGACTTTCGAAGCTTCGATCCAGGAGTAAAACCTCGGTGGATATCCTTTCGACTGTATTTTGACTTCTTTGACACGTTGTTTTCACACTTTACGGGTTCTTCGTTTGAGAGTGTTTTCGATGTCGTACACTTCGTCTTCTTTACTGGTCACGCGTCGTAACTCGAGCAAGTAAAACGTTGCTTTTAACACTTCCCCGTTGATGTCTTCCAATTTATAGACGACATGATGACGGCACGGACTCCTCCAGTGACACAAAACAGTTATGTTGTCCAGTTGGGTAAGTAACCTTCGTCAAAAGTGCATTTGGTTTTGCCAATGCGCACCCACTATCCTGCTGCCAACACTCCACCTTTCTTGGGGACAGCCACGGTTGGGGACGTACCAAACAGACGCTCAAAAGCAGTCTTTTCGTTGTCGGGAGCCACTTCTTGGGGGTCAAAATATAACATAAACAAGTCAATGTACAACATTTGTTTTGACGAAGGTGTAGTTTCCTAGGGACAGTATGCAATTAACACAGGTTTAAAGTTTACTTTCTTCACTGTCAGGATCACAACTCTTTGGCATTCAGCCTATTCTTTTGTCCAAGCCTCGAAGCCCAAACATTTCCAGTCACATGCATCTTTCCAGTGAGGGTGTAAGTCATAACCTACACACACATCGTCATAAACATCTTCATCGACTAATAGTTGATGAATATTTTTCTCCAGTAGAGGTCGAGAAGTGTCCAGATAAAAGCGCAAGGCTTTTAACAGAATAAGTCTCTCGTAGACATTTAAAGGTTCCACTTTCGTGAGGTATTTTTTGTGGCGGTATCTCACTGTGCAGATTGTTCAGAACCCACAAGGAATCGGCTGGTAAACGATATCACAGAAAGCAAGTTACAAGCCATCGAACATGTTCTATGTAAGCCGAATCTTTCTGCTCCCACTAGTGGAGTGATACACAACAACTGAAGCATTTGACTTTATCCCCTTCTCCCAAGTACATAAATCCGGCTCTGGCTAATTCTTCGGGGGTAGGTCCTCACAGATATTTAGTCCATTTTCCTCAGAAACTTGGAATCGACCTTCAAAGTAGTAGTATTCAGGCAAACTCACAGGGAACGAATATTCGTTTTTCACAGGATCATTTCGATGAGGGTATGGTGAAACCCGATTTTACTCATTGTGGATGACATCTGTAGGGTGGTAGACGCATGGTTTCACGTGGCTGATGACATTCACCTTAAAACCAGAAAAGATGCCAAGTTAACGAGTGGCATTCCTTTCGCATCCGTTAGGTTTGGCACACATATCATCACTTTCCACCGTAGGTGAAGTGGTAGTAGTAGCCATAGCAAAGTTCCCATGATGTGGTACTGAATCGCTGAGGTCACAGCGAATGGCATCCCTGCAAGAGGAAGGTGCAACATCGCACTCCACTTATGAATCTCCGAACTTGAATAGTGTGGTCTGTTTAAAAGGCTTTCTCACTTGGTGTTGGTAGCTACAATGAACTATCGGTCTTGGACATTTTCCTTTTATATATGCTGGTCAATATCGAAGTGTCCGTAAAGTGAAGTGGTTCGGGATCCGTACTCATTTCTGGTACATGCTTTGTTGCAGATTTTCCAAATTCCGACTGATGATTTGGTCTGTGGCAAACGTAAAATCTTGTGAGGTTGGTAGGTGGTCACTCTAAAGTTTCCAGGGTGCCGATGACCCAGCTGATCGATGTAGCTGCAATTGTCCGTGTCAAAATACAGCCCACGATCTCCTAACTGGTGTAAGGCTTCGTACAACTTTAAGCGAGCATGGGCTGTCACGCATGCCGCAATGATGATATTTTCAACTTCGTCGGCTTCTACAAAGTCCGGTTCTTCTTTGTAATTGACCAAAATCATGTTCTCACGAACGACGTTCACGTGTTTCATGTATTTAGTTTTGTTGTGAATCATTTGGAATTAGCGGAAATGTTCTTCAAATACTCTGTCTTGGGTAAACACGATCGTTGTGCCATTTTAATTTACAAACAATTCCTTATCACTTTAATAAAAGATCTCCTTCCTCCGTTTTTCTCGATGTGGTCTAAAGTGATGCATTTCTTTTCCCAATACTTCTATTTGAATTTATATTGGTCTTCGGGAGTGTGGCATCAGGCCAGATAGCCACTGGCTTATTCTTTCAGTTTCAAAATAACATCCACGTAGTTAGCAAAAATGCCTTTCTGAGTCTCGTCGCCCTTGTGGTACTGTTCTGTCTTAGGAAAGTGGTAAATTCCGTACACTTCTAACAGTTGGTATCCCAGTTCAAGAGCTTTAAATAATTCCACGCTGACCCACGTTCCCGTCAAGGCGCGTTCTTACTGGGTGTACTGACAAGGTTGGTCATGGTTGCACGTTTCGGCACAAGTACGGCACAAGGGAAACATTAGTTTTCATTGGCAATGGTGAGGTAAAACGGGATGGTACAAGTTCGTCGGAGGCAAGACTTTGCATTGTTTTCAAGCCTTCTTAATGTCGAATGTTGTCCAGGTCATTGTGTTTCGTCAGCAATTGCGAGTGCCCTGCGAGAAAGTGACAATATCTGCACACGTAAGGATACAGCGAATACACTTCCAAGTATTTAATTTCTTATCCTGTCTCCTCATGGGCGTGGTACAGCAAACATGATGCATTCTTTCGTCTTCCGTATAAACTGTCCCGTGGATTCAGTGGGACGACCAAGTTGTTACTTTCCACGACGAGTTTAAACTCGGTTTTCAAACGGTGATCGTACTCGTGTTTCCACATTATCACCACTTGGTATCCTTGCTGTTCTAACTTCAAGCATCGGTGACACGTAGCCTGGTACAAGTTTTCCATGGTACTTCATAAAAACTGATTTTTTGTGTCACGTTGAGGGTAGCAGATGGGAAATATGTTAAGCTCGTACACCATGTGAGGGTTTCTAAGCCCCAGTCAACTACAGAATACGTTCCGATAGTCTTTTCGCCTCCTCCGTCGCGGGAATGTTTGTCCATTTGTCTTCCCTGTCGCACACGTAATGTAACCAGAGTAGGGCTTTGACCGAGTATTGACGTTTGACTAAGTTGGTCGTTTGAGGGCTGATGACAGCCAGGGTGTTTTCGGGCTTGAATCTTTGGCGGTACACTAAGGAACACGCTTTGGCAATGATGCAGGCTTATTTCAAAGGATCGATCCCTACGTGCTTCCTGAAAGTTGAAGGGGTACGAGGCGTGAGTGTGGTACTAAGCGTAGAAAGCTTCTCCTTGTACGGTACGCATGTTGCGGGGTCGTGGTAGTGAGTCTCAGGCAACTGGGGTAGAATGGTGTGTTGGTTGGCTTCGGTATTGAAAAAGTGGGAAATAACCTTTGGCCTTGTCTGGTATTCCACACATGTAAGGCGTTCGCCTCAAAGGCATGGCCAAGTAACTCGTATAATCTTTAAACTGCACTTGTCCCACTTGCTTGGAAATTAATTTTGGCTCCGTTCAAAGTGATTGTAGGACATTTGGTGCCTTGTTCCGTATAGTAGCTAAGTATAAACAGTCCATTGTATCCCGAGAAATTGTTAGCCATCACCGTGGCATGGCGATGACAATCTCTGTAACGTTCGATGTCCTCTTTTCTCCACGCCTCGTCGTTGGTATTTAAGATCCATTGGGCAAAATCGGTCAGCGTATTCGGTCCCCATACGATTTTTTCACGTCCTCCAGGAATCTTGCTATTGTGAGGACAACGGCAAAAGATAGGCTCATGGAAGCACTTGTCGCACGCTCGGTTAGCCACGCATAAATTAGGAATGCGAATGCAGGTCTCTTGTACGCATTCGAAATAAAAACGGATGAAAATGTCGTTCTTCTTCTGGCGATCTTCTTCCTGTTGGGGTTGGTATTTTTGAACCAAGAGAGGTGTCAGAAGAGACAAAAGTAAAGATACTTGTCATGATTGTCAAGAGAAAGAACAATGGTCTTCAGACAGCCCTAAGAAACAATAGGATCAAGAGGAATAAAGGAATAAGAAAAGGTACCTTCCTAAAAAGAATAACCCAGACACGTCCAGAAAGAGAAAAAAGAGAAGGAAAGAAGAGGAGACGAAAGCAAGGAAGAAGAGAAAAAAGCTGTGAAAGTGAATAAATTCAGAGAGAGAGAGAGAGAGTGAACAAAGACAAAGAAGAAGTCTATGAACATTTTAAAGTGTTGTGTTGTGAATAAGATTGTAAACTTTGATTTTCAGAATGATAAGGACCTATACTCACACACTCACACACGTTCATCATGGAGCAAAAAAAGGGATTTTGAGTTTTAATAGAGTTAGTCAAAATGAATTCTATTTCTTTCCGAGAGACATGGGTGGCCTTGAAAAGCATCGTTGAGTGTTTGTTTTTGTTTTAAAAAAACAAACTCAGGAGAGGGAAACAGTCAGCTTTAATTGCTTTTAGCCTCCTTTGCCACGGGCAAGGTCTACTTCTGGACTTGTCCATGTCGATGATTTGGTAGAGCTGGTATCTCAAACGTAGTAACAAGGTTGAGCTGTTTGGCTCGCGAAGGTCTTTTTCTCTTGGGCCGTAATAAAGAAGTCTAATGCATTTGTTTCAGACTCCTTAACTCTGCCAAAATATCTAAGAGCACCGTCACTGTTTGACTTTCACTGTTTTCCTTCTCTCCTAGACCTTGCTTCCTCTCTGCTGCTGCTTATTCTTCCTGTCATTTCCTTTTTACTTGGTTCTTCTTCTTCTCGCTGTTACACTTGAAGGAGAAAAGCTTGTTCTGCTTTTTTCTGCTGCTCCAATTCTTCTTTCTGTCTCTGTCTAAAATCCTCGACGTGTGATAAGGAAGGAGAATGTGGCGAAGGTACTGATACCGGAACAAATTCTAGGGAAGAAGAGAGAAATCCACTAAATCCCAATTAAAATCATTCTCTTCCGGAAGTAGGGCAGCGTTGACTTTGGTAGTCGCCGGTAGGCCATCTATTATCGCCTCCACGGCTGGTGCACCCCAATTCATCGTCTTCTTAGTTTCCGTCATGTTTGAGAATTCTGTCGCATTAATTCACTGCGCACAGACGCTAGCGCATCTAAATAGGGAATTTTCGTCACAGTCAGCTCTCTTTGGATTGGAAGGCAGACTCCTCACTGTGACTAAATTTTGTGATTCGTGTTAGGACTGGAGGAAAAACTCAAATCCGTTTCGATCCGCTCTTCCACTATATATAACCGCGGTTCACTTCATTCCCTTCACCTGTTCTCGTCACAAGATGTGAACTAATGTTGAATCATATACTCCTGTATCGTCGATGCTGTTCCGCACGGACTTACCCATATATGTCAAATCATCATTCACTTGCAACAAGTTCGCTGATACGAGCGTTCGGAAAAAAATATATATGTGGAGAGACATGGCTGTCTGAAGCGAGTCTCATCTACGGTCCAGAAGTCAGAAAAAATATAAAGAAGAGAAGAAGGCCTATGCGATACCTCTATGTTAACGGAATGATGTTAACACAAATACCAACGGGCTTTTTTAGGGCCACTCATATGTCTAGAAAAGATATAAATTCTCTCCTGCCTAAATAAATTGTACCCGATTTTATATTTTATGTTTGCTTCGAAAAAAATGTACTCTCTTGCCTATACATTTTTAGTCGATTTTATATTTTATGTGTGATAGACTGATGTTCATCAATGTATGTATGTATGTATGTATGTATGTATGTGTGTATGTGTGTGCCTATGTCTATGTATATCAAGTCCCAACATTATTGTCCCCGTACAAAACCCAACCTATCTTCAACTTTCCCTTGACGCTATGGCAACCCAAGGTAAATTTTTACGCTATAGTGTCAGGACGCCTTTTTGACCGGATTTCCCACTGACGCTAAAACTTTGACGCTATAGTGCGGGACACATTTTTTACTGGATTTTCCATTGACGCTATATCGCCCCCCCCCCCACTACTTATGTGTGCAAATAACATTTCTGGAGCTGCAAACCTTGTCTCTTAATACATGTTTTATCAGAAGCGCCATGTATTGGAACGTACTATTTTCACGATGTTTCCCATTTTAGTATCAAACTGCAACCTCTAAGTGTGGTCCTCTAGTAAGCAGTGCATTGAAGATTTCCCACCAGTTAAATTTCTCTTATGCGCCTAAGTGTCATTCCCATGTTAAATTCCCCTTACGCCCCCAAGAGCCATTCCTATGTTAAATTCTCCTTACACCCCCAAATTCCATTTCTATGTTAAATTCTCTTTATGCTCCCAAGTACCATTCCCATGTTAAATTCCATTTATGCCCCCAAGTGTCATTCCCATGTTAAATTTCCCTTATCCCCTAAGCGTCCTTCCCATGTTAAATTCTCCTTATGCTCCCAAATGTCATTTCTGCCTCCAGCGGCCACATACCAATACTCACGTTATTCCATCGATGGGAAGGAAATCGAAGCAATTCTTGACAATGTTGACATTGCTACGATGATTATTGAACTATCAAGATACAGGAATGATTACGGGAGATCGGCAGACCCGGCTGTGTCGTTTTATAAAGATCATAACCAGTATATAGACTTTAGAATAGACATTACTGATCAGCTAGGTCAGATCCTTAAGATCAGTAGTCAAACTGATTATCGGTTGCAGACTCGATTAAGACAAATAAAGACGGAAGAATATAGGTACAGGGTACAACCGTTTGTAAGAAAGCGTTATTAACCGTCTTTTGATGTTTGTGTCTAAGATTACATTTATCATTACATATAAGGGATGGATTATGAAGTTCTGAAATTCGAAAATGGGATGTTGAACCGACTGGCAGTGGATGCCAACATCGACAGTAATTTAATTACACTTGTCGGTGCACAACTGCTTCCAAATGGTATTATCATATTTTGATGTGCGATCAAATATAATAGAATCCAATAGAAATCAACCGTTGGGACCATCCTGATGTATCAATACCAACTCAATGCAAACTTAGAGTCAGAACATTAGCACTGTACAAATACTGGCATTTTTCTCACGTGGGCTGCGTGCTGCTTTTACAGGTGATATGAGGACAAAGTGGTAGTGGTGTAGAAGTCTTTAACATAATCAGTAAAATAAAATACAAAACTGCCACGGTCAGACTACTCTGTTGATAAAATTATTGAATCTGCTGAAGCATGTCATCCAGTTTCTACATAAATCGATACGATACACATCTAGTAGGACCGGTCACGATTATCTTTGTTTCTAATTGTAATATTTCTAATTTACTTAAGTACTCAGCCAAACAGCTATCTCACACAACATAAGCATAATATTGTAACGGGTAAGTGTATTTGATATATTTCCCTTCTATCGTGTAAACTATTTTTTTTTTACGTCAACATACATATGTTATCAATATGTTTGATCCAGTTAAATAGATAATTAGTTTAGAATTTTAGTTCAGCAAGAACGGGCACTAGTTTAAGGAAGAATAGTATTATCTCAGTGTTTGTTGAATTGAAGTCAGCCATCCACGGCATTGACCAATTGTCAATCGTTTGAAAATATGAATGTTAATGAATACATTAGTGAGTCATATCGGCAAAGGGTCTCCGTACACTCAAGAGTTTGTCGAATATAACATAATTTAAGCGTAGGTGATAGTAGAGCTGTTTACAAAATGACTTTCCATAACTTTCCCCAAAACAAGTTATTAGTAAATGAACTCTTTTAACAAGAGACATATTTAATACAGAAGGGTTCAACTATAACAGTACATGGAGTCTTATTTTATCCACTCCACATGCGTTGTGGGTGTATAACCTGTTAATTACATCACAAAACGTCTTATCCTGTTATAAAATATGAGCAAGCTTATTATTAGTCTCTGAATAGGCTGAATGGTGCATTTGGATTCTTGTTAATAAAAGAATATTTGACCTTAGGTTCTTGTTGCTGATTCTGCTTTTGGTGTTATTGCAATAACTAGTTTAATATTTCACGATATTTTGATATCATCACTGAGCAGCGGTATGATGAGGCTTGATAATAACATGCAAAATATATTAAATGTATCTGGTTGAATCAGTTAAACCTCAAAGTCTCAATGTTTGTTTTGCTTTATCGTCCTGTTTGGTAAATTCATTCAGGAAAAAATTCAAACATTTGCAAAGTTTTCAAAAATAATAAATAAAAAGACAACAACAAAAAACGTTCGGTGGACAGAAACGCAGAAGCAATGAAATTCTCATAAGCGGTAAGACTGGATGTTCGAAACTATGGCAACACATTAACAATCCTCTGTGAGGTATAAGTCTTATGCTTCTACAGTCTTGTGTGTAAATGATCTATGTGAGTGACACTTGTAGCAATCGTTAAGCTTGTTGTACAGCTACTATTTTCATACCACATTGAAGACCAGGGGTGGCGACCGATCATGCTATTTTCATTTTCTAGTGATGAAATATGCCATTTAAAAAAATCTTGCTAACTATGTACTAAGACTGTTGCA
Organism: Sinohyriopsis cumingii; assembly: GCA_028554795.2. NCBI lineage: Eukaryota > Metazoa > Mollusca > Bivalvia > Unionida > Unionidae > Sinohyriopsis > Sinohyriopsis cumingii. The sequence continues at coordinate 42,352,754 of CM068838.1, forward strand.
AGTCTGGAAGCTAAAGAAACAACAAACTATTTCTAGAACGAATAATTTCTACAACGAAACCATCCAACGAGATGCATTGATAAAAATTGTAACACTTGACAATTAAAAACTAATGAGAAAATGGTAATACTGGTTGCATGAGGGGAGCACCGCTGCAATAAGATAAATAAAAAGAAAGAAATTATACGGAGCATGCTTTTATAATATATATTATTTCACATTTCTGAACTAAACAAGATGTCATTATCAGGCTCTGTTTGAGTATAAAGCATTAATTTGCTCTTTTTCAAAACTTCGCTTTTACCAATAAATGTAAGGCTTATGATAGAACGTTATGCGAGAATCTGCTGTTATTCCTTATACAGAATATTCAGATTAAATAAACAGATTCCTCACTTAAAATCCCAAAAGGTTTGCAATGCCTCCAACCGCTCTTCCAAACCCGCCTAGTACAACGTCATATGCGATTCCTGCTCCTTCCCTCACCGCATTCCTAGCCAATTCACCGAAACCTTTGCTTTCCGTAACCGCTTTTCTTGCTTTGCTTCTATCCTCGATGATAGTATCTTGAAGCTTTCTTACAGATTTTACATAAACCTCCTGCATATTCCTTGTATATTCTTCTTGAATTCTCTGCTTTTCCGCTCGCTCTTTCTCCAGTTTTTCTTCTATTGACTTCAATTTCTTCTGTTGTTTTTCCAGTTTTCTTATCTCTGCTGCACGAGCTTCATTCTCAATTTTCGCTTTCTCCTTTATTTGCTTCTCCTTCTCTAATTCTTCCTTTGCTTGTTGAAGATTCTTTTCGAATTCATGTTCTCGTTCCTCAAATCGTTTTACTTTCTCTTGATACTCATCCTCAAGCGACCTTTTTTTTCTTCGAAGAGTTTGTCTACTTCTTGTTGAATTTTGGGGATGCGCTTTCTAAAAGCTTCCTCTGCCGCCTTAAATTTCTCTTCCGAGTAATAGCCACCACCATTCCGTTTGATAATTTCTTCTATCAGCATGCTCAATTCTCTGATCTGCTTTTTAATTTCCTTCTTTTCAGCTCTACTCTCTACAGCAATTTTCTTTCCTCCAAATTTTAAGAACTTAGTTCGGAATTCAGTGGGAAGGGAAGAAAGGCAATCTTCGATCGTTGTACCTTTTCCCATGTTTGCTTTATGTGTGAAGACGATGATCACATATTGGTAGATATCTTCACCGAAAAAAGCGCAAAATTCATCCAAAGTGTCGATGTTTTCTTGAGTAAATCGTTCATCGGCCCGGATTACCAAGCAAATGACATGCAGACCAGGTGCCATTATGGCAGTGCATTTACAAAGCTCTTCAATTATTTCCTTCTTGTCTCGTTTTGTGTCCATAAGCCCAGGTGTATCTATGACTATGACGTCCTTGGCGTCGGAACTCTTCCCTCGTCCAACTTGGCATTGAGTGGTATTGGATTGCATCTGGACACCCTCATTTTTGAAAAATTGGTATCCTAAAATTGCATTTCCAAGAGTGCTTTTTCCTGTTCCAGTTTTACCTATCAAAATAATTCTTCTTTCTTCGTTTCTTTGGTAGTTATCAACTTCCGTGTAAATGTCTGCAGATCCTCCTGCAAAATACATACGCTGCATATCATTTGACACGGTACTTAGCCATCACTGTTCCCTGTTGCTAGGATGCGTATTTGTGTTACATGGAATATTTAGACTAGTTCTCTTTTCCGAAGGTTTTGCTAAAGAGAAGAGCTTATGAGACAGGGAAAAGTCTATGAGAAAGTTTACTTCGGAACAAGATCTGCATTGTGGGATTGTGATATTGCATGCAAATTTATAAGTACGGTGTGTTATTGACATTTGAACGTAAATATTCGTAATTTGCCTTTTTACACTTTTTTATCATCAATAAATTATTTGATTTTCTGTATCATTAAGTTTGCATCCAACATAATTGAAGCACCGTTCTCTGTTATAAGAAAACCACTTGCTTTTGTGCTATATAAGACCCAATAACTACATATGGTATGACAAATTTAAGTACTTTTTTTACCTGTCGATATTATTCGTATATCCTTAATGATTTAAATCCACAGAATACTTCCATTTTATAAGACGCAAACTAACCCATAACATGAGACAACTATACCCTCTCCCTGAAAACTAAGCCTTAATATAAAGCAAACATAATGCCAACTTTCAAACACACCCTTAAAATGATACAAATATAGCGTGAGCCTGCAAAGACACCCTTAAAATGAGACAAATAATACATGAGCTTGCAAACACACCTTAAAATGAAACAAATATAACGTGAGCCACCAAACACACCCTTTAAATGAGACAACTATGATGTATCACTGCAAACTCAGCCTTAAAATAAGACAATATAATGTCACCCTGCAAACTCGGCCTTAAAATTGGGCAACCCTATTGTCATATTGTAGTCTATTCCACTACCCTTCCAAATAATAATAACGTGATTATATTATTTGACTTTATAACTTCATATATTCGTCCGAGTGTTTGAAATTAAAAATTATGATACATTCAATCGAGTAATATTCGTAAGTGACACATGGTCTGCTCGATTTTGCCTCTATACTGATTTCGGTCTCATGAAAAGACGATTTCATTCTTAAAGAATAAATATTATCCCTTGTAAGGTTTTCCTTTACAATTCTATATTTAACACTCAGATTACACTACTGAATAATACTCTATATAGTTACAACAACAACAATTATAATTATAATTATTATCATTATTATTGACATTTCTATCTAGCAGTCGTTGATTTCATTCTTATGGGATACGTATTATCCCTAGAAAGGTTTTTCTTTTCAATTCTTTATTTTACACTCAAAGTATTAAACTGAATAATACTCAGTATAATGACAAGAATTATTATTATTATTATTATTATTATTATTATTATTGACATATCTATCAAACAGTCGTAGGAACATCATAATAGTTTGCTATTGCAATTAATTTAACAAGATCGTAGTTGCATTTAGATAAAGTTCGGTTGATGTCATAATTCGATCATCTGCTATTAAATTAAACTGTATAAAAATATCTTCTTTCTCACCATATGATTTCGAGCCCTGCTGCCCCATGGTACAGAATAAAGTGGAGATTTTTCCGACTGAAATATAAGTGGGAAATGTATAAATGTATGAGTTACATAAAGAGTGTCTTTGCATGTTTCAAATTATTAAGAGATACATCACCAGATAACTCCTACGCACCTCTTGATTAGCAGGTGCTTAGGTCCTAGGTTTCAAGAAGGTCATTTCTACAAATTTGACAGAAAAGACTTTTACAACCTTTTTGTACCAATCTGAACTTGAGCATCTTGAGACCAATTGTAACTCATCAGTCACTGGAAAAATAGAACGACATGGACAATGAGTTTGTGTCACTTTTTACTAGATACGATTATGAAACATAGTGGGACTGTCAGAACTCGAAGTTCTGACCGTTTTATGTATAAACACGTTAAAACACACCATTTATGTCAAGGTGACTGAACATTTTACTGCCTATATTAAATTATTTTCAACCAATAGTTCAACAATTTAATACAAGTGTAGGGACATAAATGATAACGACGCACGCTCCAATTTTATGTTGTCATGTAAAATGTAGCATTTTATTCCTAGGTGTTCATTAATTACAGGATATCACAAACTCAACATTATAAGAACATTAATATTCATAATGTTTCTTTATGTTAATTTTGCTTCATCTACTGTGTTAAGTATCGTGTCTATACGCTAGAGTTTTACAAGAATGCTCAGTCACTGCCCTTTATAATACTATAAGCAATAAATGTCATACAAATAAAACTTTGGGCATGCACATTAAAAGGCAATGAGAAATGAGCATTTTATTTTTATATGGTAACTTCCATTGAGCACATGTCCCTGCAAAAGCCCCGGGTGGCTGAGTGATCTAAATCACTAGCCTTTACCTATCACTGCCACCTCACCTCTCTCTGTCTGGGTTCAATTCTCGGGTTTGGCTAATATGGGTATGTGAGAAAGCTAGCCAGTATCTTACCGTATATAAGTGGTTTTTATTGGGGTTTTCCCGGGTTCTTCCCCCATCAGTTATGCTGGCCTCCATGTATAGCGTATCATGCACTGAAACATGGCGTTAAACCTAAAAAACAACTACCATCTTAAAACAAAAGACCCCTGTATCATTTGGAAGAATACACGTGTCATAATGTTACTCCACGTTCTGAATGATTTCTAGGAAAGTGAATAGAAACTATTTTCTTGTATTGCAATCTTTGCAATGATGACTGATTTCTCATCAGGCGTTTATCATGTGTGAAAATGGAAGTAGAAATGATATTTGTATTGCATTTATAGATGATTTATGAAATCTACCACATTCATATGGGTACGATGGGAAGGTCGAAGCCATAACACATGGCTTCTGTTCAAGGCAAGACTGGTACAAATTTTATTTCCCTGGGGTTATATTTTTCCTAGTTTGTCCATATACACATGAAATAATGATTTTGTTTTCCATCGTATGTATCAGTTTTGGCAATACTGAAGAACATTATAACTATGTGTACAACTGCGCCCACCATTCTCTGCCTCGACGGAAGAACATCACGTAGGATGAGCTCAAACATGTCAACCCTTATATTAGGATAAATTTATCAAGCGCGAATAAGTTAGCAATAGCTCTACCGGTTGGGTGCTAAGAGTAAAAACTAATGTGTCATCATGTGCTTTATTTAATGTTAGGCATTACCAGCATTTATCAAAGGATTCAAAATTATGACACTTTATTTTAAACCAAATATCTGATCGATTTAATATACATAACTTGGAATGTATAGTCACGAAAGTTCGAACTAAATTAAACTTGTATGAAAGTCGAAAAATCATTATGCTTTCTGTTTGTTTTCTTCGAATAAAATAAACAGGTTCCTGGTATTCAGTCACTACAATGACTAAATATATTTGTGTTAGGCCAATGCATGCACAAGAAAAATGTTCACTTCCGAATAATGTGGTAGCAAACATACCAATCGATAAATACACTTATATTACTGTTTACTTTTATTTGGTTCACTACGGTGTTTATTTCTTAAGTTCTCAAAACTTGAGTGACACCTATCCTCACACCCTCATAGATGTGGTAGAGGCCGTCAAACATGTTTCACGTAATACATTGCAGGTAAATATATGCATGTTTAAGGTCACTGAAAGTCATGTCAAACTTCAACGTTTTGTTTTATGAAATGAAATAAGACCCATTTCTTTTAATATGTAATTGTTGAACGGACGTAAAATTTCTAAACTGTAGGTGTACCTATAACCCTATCATATTCGATTGCTGCTTTGCTTGCATTTTACTAGCTTTTGTAATCATTAAGTTATTTAGCTTTAGTGATCGTCGGTCTAAAGGAAGACTAGTGTATTCGCTTAATGAGTAACTTATTATTGCTTTTGTGCCAACATGACAAGACACAATAGCATGTTCGAATCCCGCTTCGAAGATTTTGGACCGTTATATAACATAAAAACGAAGCGATACAAGACTCTTTTATCAAGTTTGTGTTGACTAATTTTTGTCAACTGCAAGTTCCTAATTTAAATATTCTGTGAAGGTAACCCGCAAAAATAAAAAAAACAAATATAAAATACATACATATGTTAGGGTTAGATGATCATGTTTACTTCACGTACTTTCAACGTGACCCTGACCACAAAAAAAATCATTTTACTTTAAGTAGAAAATAAAAGACAAGTTGTTTAATTCACTAAAAACTATTTAGGTCAGCTTTAAGTGTTAACAAATGAACAGTCAATGTCAAACTATTTTCAGAAAAAAATCCAAATTACTTAAACAGGATTATATTATAATAGCAAGTAACAGAATAAAAAAAGAAAGCTGACAAACAAACAATAAAATTAAAATAAATATAAATTAAATCAGATATACGTAACACAAATTTATCACCAACATTAAACAGGAATATAGATCCAGTCCTCATTTGTTTGTTAAAGTAAAAAGCTTTTGAAAAGTAAAGGTCTTAAGTGCATAATATTCAGTTTCACGTTGACTTTGTGTCGAGTTCAACAGCTTTGGATCAAATACGCAAAGTTTAATATTCGGTGTTTTTACCATATTTTCTAACAGTGTCAAGTAGAGAATGATATCTAACTTGTATTTATAAAATATCCTTTTTATGACTTGGATTATATATTTATGCTAGATTGCGTATACGGACTTTTGTGTGCACAAGTCCACAGCTGTGAAGAGAAAAGATAAATCATTCATGTATTCCTTTTGTAAAATATTTATGGATTCCTCCATATGAGTATGGCTAAATCTAAGCCAGATTATAGGATTTGTGTCTTAAACAACACATATTCTCTTGGCATTTTATTTTCTGTTGCCTGAACACATGGCATCCTTTCTTCCCACACCTCATGCATCGTTTCTAAAAACATTTACAGAATATTAAAAATAAGTTTACAAATGTGCGTATTATTATTCGGATCGATGGAAGAACGTGACATAGGATGTGCACGAAATGTCTGCCCTTATGGTTGGATAGATTAATATAGCATAAGTATTATTTATCCTAATAAACTTTGCTTGTTTGGCGAATAATGTCGTCTAATGTAAACTAATATGCAGTGAAGTTATCAACAACATTAATTAATGTTAAACGTTTATATATTGTGAATTACTTGTAAAGATTTGCTTTAATTATATTTATCATTTTCCTAGTCATACAATATACGTTGAGCATTAAAATATTTATCCACATAAGACTAGCTTGATATAATTCTTTTTTACAGATCAACAAATATCGTAAATTAATAAGGACTGGCCACGGAATTTAAAAATCTACAATTAAATGTTTCAATAAACCCCAATTTTATTGAATTAGTGCAAAATGAATTAAAATATATATTCACTATGTTTCGAATAAGAAATAAACCTACTAGCGACATCGTTAAAGGAAAACTTTATTGTCGATGTAGACAGATAAAAATGAACAACTGTTGATATCGATATTTATTGTTGTTGTTACTCCGTATGACTGATTTAGTTCAATGACTGCACAAGAAATTCGTCTTCATGGTAAATTTTATTGATATATTTACCAAATGTCTAATATATTAATTAATTACCTCAATGTTTATTTTTAATTATGTTCATTATATTCTTATGTTATGGTCTAAAGTTCTTTTGAAAATCTCAATATTTATGTCCCCTCTCCATCAAACTCTTCTCTACCCATACACACCCTTCCTCCACATGCGTCATACAGCCCCGTTTAAAAAGGTTTCAAGTTACACTTTGCTGTTAAATATATGTATTCCTAAGACCGTTCAAAGTCATGCCAACAATATTTTTGTTATGAGAAATTAGACGGGACTTTTTGTTTCCTTTGTAATTGTTATAGTGGTCTAAAAACTCTCACATTATACATACTCCATTTATTATTTTGTTTCTTGATTTGTTTGTGTTTTTGTAAGAATTAGGTTTAAGCTAGTTTTGTTAAGTGGATGTATAAGCGACTACTAGGTTATTCGCTTAATGGCTAACTTTAAAATAAAGTTTATTATTATTATTATTATTATTATTATTGGTGTTGTTGTTGTTGTTGTTACGGTGCACTTGTACAAACAGGGCAAGACCAATGACGTGCGATTCCCACTATGAAGATTCTAGACAGCTAGAAATTAAGCCCCAAGCGATGGAAAAGAAATCTGAGATAATTATTGACTAAATCTCATTCAAGTTGCAGAAGCTAATAATACCTAACAATCATTATTTTATGTGCACAAATTGTGCGAAAATAGTTAGCGCTAGATCAATAATATTTTCATTTATGTCTGATCTACTATCGAGCTGAAAGAGACTATCGTGAGTCTGAATTTTGTTGTATTTTGTTAAGTCATAGCTTTATTGAAGAATTAATCTAAAATTAAACTTAATCGAATATGTTTACATTTAATCTCTTATCAAGTTTATATTTACTAATTTTAATGTAATTTCCGAAATTAATTTTTTTTTATACAAAATTTCATCAAAACCAGAAAACCAAAACCCAACAACACGCACACGTATACATACATAAATCAATACAATCATTCTTGTATTTGGCTCACATTGAGGATTCGAGTCATAAACTCCCTATAAAGGATATTTGTTCTAGCTATACTGCAGTGAAAATGTATAGCAATTCGAGTAGAATATTAGAGCATGACTAATTATAAGGAATGCAAGCGATGACGCACACTTTTACACAAATAGACTGTACCGTCATTTCGAATTTAGAGCACACATACATATTGACCAAAACATGTATGCTGCAGACAACGGGACGTTATGAAGATTTGGGACTCCCAGTACCTTGCAAAATGAAAATGAAGAACACATAACTATGACTTGCATGACTGGTTCAAACTCAGTTTTAATTGTCATTTGTTTTGTTTTTTTCATTCTGAACATATCTTTGACCCATGAATTTTCTTTCCCGTTTCCTCTTATGAATGTGTTTTGTGGAAGTTGTTTGTTTCCCACATCAAAATGGAATATTTCTTGCTTCCATTACGATATTGATTACATTTGTTTTTTCTCCTCTCACATTTGGCACCTATAATTATCGTTTTGTGCTTGTTCATCATTCCATCCGTCCAAACAACTCGCAACATCCGCTACCTGGGAAAATGCAAACCTTCCCGCTAGTTTGTGGCAGTTTGAACAAAAGCATTTATTGTTACAACAATGTTCTACAGCTATACCCAGTTTCACACGAACACTGTCGGCGATTCGAGTCGAGTTTCGTATCATTGATGTTTCAGTTTGGCTTTTAGAAGCATTGAAGGTATCAAAAACCTTAAAGATTACAATACTATATTCAATAAAATCTGCTTTGTCTATTATTTCCTGTTTTCTGACGTAGACTTGAAAATTGTTCAGATTTTCGTCATTTCGGATCAGAGGAACTCAATTTTCCCCGATACCTTCTGTATAACCTTCTAAGAGATTTCGGCAAGGTTGAACAGGGAAAATCCAATAAAAATATAACCCGAATAAAAACCTCTGAAAATAACAGACAAAAAATTTCCTCGATATTTTAATTTCGATTTCGTATCTTTCCGTCTTTAACTCCGTCTTAACGTTCTTTACAAACTCTAAACCTTATTATCAATTAAGAATGAATTATGTTAATATTAAAAACATCCCGTACAATGATGTACGCAATGTGTCCAATATGAATACTACTATCACTACTGCATATACGATAATGATATGAAATTTTCATTTCTTTTGTGTCAGGGAGTTGCTTTTTTCTAATTTTCGGGAGTAAGACATATACATCCTTATTAGTCATGTTCTACAGCGAGAATAGCCTAAATAATTTGGCGAGTGTCCCTTTTATAATTTTTACATCTTACATAAAGAATTTTCAAATAAGAACAGTTGAAATCTACAAAATTCATATGACAATAAATATTTGATTTAAATATGAATATGTCGCCTCAAACACTAATATAATACTATTTATACTAACCTACACGACAGATCGACTTTATGTCTACCCCCACCCTTTTTTGTTCAATTCGACGTTTACAATCAATGAACAGGATAAACTTAGACTCCAAAATTATGGCATTTAGTGCCCAAATCATTCCAATGATTAATTACAAACATATCATTTGTAAGCCTGCTTTAGTGGAGTCGGTTTTGCTGTTCCCTGTTGTCAGAGGGATGTACAATAAGCAGAATGCGCATGCCAGCATGTCGTAAGAGAAAACCAATAGAGGCAGGGGTCACAGTGGTTCAGTAATTGGCCCTCTCGACTTGTGACAGAAAGGGTGTAGGTTCGAATAGTACCATTACATACATTAGCTCGGATTTGCTACCACTTTGCGTACTTGAGAAAGGCACTTTATTTAAATTGCCTCGGCATTAAATAACCTAGTTGTGTTACTGTGTCGTAAAGCACCAAACACAATAACACAATTGTTGCTTTGGAATATGGTTTACCAATGCTGTAAAAAATGAGTCGGGGATGCCCTCCATCTCTGTCTGCACCAACGACTCCTCCTAAACAGTTTTGTTGGGCAATGTAACATTCTTTGTAGCACGGTCAACCGATATTAAAACCACCAAGCAAGGTTGTCACAGTAACGAATATGTTGTTTTGAAAGATAATTTCTTTAATTTAAAAACCGGTCTTTGTTTTAGTGTTTGATAACCAATGTAGCAGTGTAAAGAATGATTCAGAAATAGAACTCTGGATTATGCTGTATATATATCTGATATCAGCATAATTAGTTTTAAGTCTTATATACATTTTCCTAGATTTTTAATTCCATTTCTAATAATGACATGTTATTGTCTGAGTCAGAAGCAATTTTTCCGTAATAAATATAACATATATAATTCAATGCGTTTCATCTCATCAAAGTTAGATAGAACTCGAACAATCTATTGTAATAATTGTTGTCGCAATCAGAATTCAGCAAATGATTTGGCACTTTCATCTATCTGATGAACGTTATCTTTTTTCCTCTGGATATATTTTTAAAATAAACATACAGTATTACGTTAGAATTAGGGATGAGCACACTTTCATTTCATCTATATATTGTTTACACGTAGCATAAACTAAATTTAGCTACGCTGCTGACTTGACCTCTGTTCAAGTTTTGGCCCTACATTGCAATTATTCTGTCGCAGTTAAAAGTATATTGCCATGGAAACAACCTTTGTTAAAATTAGTCTATACTTTGGTGCACGTGTTAAATCGGTTCAAATGAATTGTTTTTTCAATATCGGGTACATTCTACTTTTAGAGGAATTCGAAACTCTAGAATGACAAGTGTGCATCGTTTTATGTTTCAGGCAATCAACAAATAGGAATGACTTAAATAACAGTAATTTACTCAGCCCTGAATCACAAAAAATTTGCAAGATAAAACTATATAAAACTACGAATACAAACAGCAGCATAGTGTAACATAATATCATACAATATTTGTGACATTTTACTCATTTTGTAACAAGTCTAGCCCAAAATATAAAAAACTTTAGTTTTTTAAAAATGTTCGTAGAAAACATACAGGTTACTCCACGCAATATTTATAGCGGTGTATAGTTTATTAAAAAATTTAACTTTGCGTTTAAATCAGCGAAGATTAGTTATATGGTCAGGTACATATATATTGCTGCAAGAAACACTATCACAACGATGCAAAAGTTGTTTCACCTGTATTGTCATACTGTTTTTTCTACAAGAAAGTATTGTTAACACGAAAATTATTTTGCATGTATACCACCGTTCCGGTCAAATTGTTCGTATTTTTGTACCGCAGTCCTTATTGGGTCTTCACGTTATCAATGAAAAGTATTTGTTCCTTTGTAATAGAAAATAAGTTAAAAAGCAATTCATCGTTGTTTGTAAGGATAGTTGTCTGCTTTCGATATCTGATCCTGGGGCGACCTTATCGCACAAGTGTTAATTATTTTCATATGCAAATGGAAGCACATTTCTAAACACACCACGGCTTATTCGGAGATCGGAACTTAAGATTGACTATTATTGGTAAATTTTGAAAGCACATCAGTGGACGCTTTAACAAGCAAAACGAATTGGTGCGTAGATTATTAATATATGTTCATGGGGTGTTACAATTGTGCCGACTGATTTGTTTGTTTTATTTTGTTTTTGTGAACTCAAAGTAGGTAGGGATAGTTTGTCAAAGTTATGAAAGTTGGTATCGCGTCTTGTGCAGAGGAGTCAACTTTCAACGCAATGTCGCTCAGTCAATACACTAACCTAAACAATCAATCGACTAATTTTATATGAACGTGTTCGACGACAGTGCTCAAGTTTGTTATGTATATTTGATTTAATTTATATTTGATTTAATTTAATTGTCTGCTTGTAAATTGTTTTAAAAAATGTATTGTTGATTTCATCACGTGCCAAAGTAAAGTTTTATAGTTCACTAGGAATTTGATACGTTCCAGAAAATAGTTTGACCTGGACTCTTCAGTTGTAAACATCTAATGCTGACCTAGTTCCAGAGCTTTATTTATAAATCAGTGAGAAAAGTAAACAACATTTTTACTTTTATCCTATTCATAGAGTAAAATGATTGGTTTTTGTCAGTGGCATACTAGAATTACGTGTTTTTATACGTAGATACTTCTAGGTTCTGGAAAATTGACCCTCATCAGGGAATTTGTTTTGCGTTTCGAGTTATTGTATAATCATTGTTTATCAAAATTTTTCTCACTCTAGGCTTAAAACACTTGATCTCAAGGTGTTCGATTGTTTGTGACCAGTTTGAAGGTTACTCCAAAGAATATTGATAGCGGTGTACAGTTTTTAGAAAATTTAACTTTGTGTTTTATTTCTACAAGAAATACTTATATAAAAGTTGTTTCAATTATATTGTCAAACTTTTTTCTTTACACTTCAGTATTGTAAACACGAGAATTATTTTTTTTCATTTGTACCACCGTTCCGGTCAAATTTTTCGTATTTTTGTAATGCAGTCCTTACTGCGTCTTCATGTTATCGATGTAATGTATTTGATCCTTTGTAAAAGAAAATAAGTTGAAAGGCAATTCATCGTTGCTTGTAAGGATATTTGTTTGCTTTCGGTATTTGATCCTGGCGGCGACCTTATCGCACAAGTGTGAATTATTTTCATGTGCAAATGCAAACAGACTTCTGAACACACCACGGCTTCTTCGGAGATGGGAACTACAGATTGGTTATTCTTGGTGACTTTTTGAAAGCACATTAAAGGGAGCTTTGACAAGGAAAACGAATTGGTGTGTAAATTATTAATATCTGTTAATGGGGTGTTACAATCATTTCTGTAAATTCGGTGCCGACTGATTTGTTTGTTTTTTTTGTTTTTTTTTTGTTCTTGTGAACTGACAATAGATAGGGCAAGTTTGTCTAAATTTAAAGCACATTTTGTTGTCTCGTTGTAAGTTATGATAGTCTTGTGCATAGCATACAACTTTCTACGCAATGTCATTCAGTCAAAAAACTAACCTAATCAATCAATCCATTAATTTTGTACGCACTTGTTCGACGACAGTGCTCAAGTTTGTTATGCATATTTGATTTAATTTAATTGTCAGTTTGTTTGCAAGAAAATTATTTTTGACATCATCACGTATCAAAATAATGTAGTTTTGTTTACTAGGAATTTGATACTTTCCAGAAAATAGTTTGACCTGGACTGTTCAGTTGTAAACATCTAATGCTGACCTAGTTCCCGACCTTCATTTAGAATTAGTGACAGAAGTAAGCAACGTTTTACTTTTATCCTATTCTTAGAGTAAAATGATTGGTTTTGTTAAGTGTATACTGGTTACTGCGTGCTTTTATACGTAAATACTTCTGGTAATTTCTGGAAAATTGACCTTATCTGGGAATTTGTTTTGCGTTTCGAGTTACTGTATAATCAATGTTTATAAAGATTTCTCTCAGTCTGGTCTTAAAATACTTGATGTCAATGTACTTGTTTGTTTGTGACCAATTTGGAGTTATTTTAATGTTTATTCGAATTATTTGGATTCAAAAGGATTAATTCTTTTCCCTGGAAAAATTTGAGTGCTCATACAGATTTCTTGGACAAAGACATTTCATTAATTCAAACACCGGATTATTGTTTGTGAATAACACAGAACTGTAGACTTTACAACACCACAAAGAATACAGTATACCTCATCGCCTTCCATCTTGGATTCTTTGTCGGGACTCGAAAACTTAAATTCATTAGAACATTTCATTATTAGGACATCTAAAATTTAATTCGTGGATTATTTTTGTATTTGATTCTTGTAACCGTAACTTCTTATTGTTTTCATTTTTACAGTATTAGTTTCAGGGAAATAAATTATTTTTTAAAATTTTCCAAGGTTGTCGTTTTCACTCTCTTTTGTTACTGTTTATTCGAGCCTAAACACGTAACAAGATACATGGAAACAAATATTTCAGCATACATTACATTTTAAAAACCCTGACAATATGTCATAAATATCTGTGTATATTTCTCATGAAGAAAACAGACTGTTCATTAGTAATTCGAACAATTTATTTAAAAACGAAACTTTGATACTATTGCAGCAAATTTCTCACGAATTGCAAGACTTTGGATCCTCAATAGCCTGATGAAAGCAGAAAACCTTTTCAAGGGTCTGAAGTGCATCCTTAGAGAAGATTGCAATTGCTACTTGGTTTCAACGGGTTTGAATAAAATAGGGAGCATAGGCTTGCCTTTGCAGGTATAAATGACCATTTTGTTCACTCATTCAGAAAATACATTGAAAAAAGTGTATTGTAGAAAAAGGTAATCCCAAGATGTGAGTCATTGTTAATTGGAAAATTCCATCACACTTTTGTTCTAGAATATTCCGAACTCAAAAGCTATACCCACATCTTGCTTACAAATTACAAACGCGCAAATTCGTAAGCTATGTGAACATGTTATCCACAAATGAATGTACAATCCACAAATAAGGACAGAAATTAAGCATACAGCATAGATATACATAACAAGAGTCGTTGAGTCCCATTTAAATATTATTTACAACAAAATGTTCAAGGCATTCCAGAAAGAAGAAGAAAAAAACAAGAAGTTAAATTTAAAATAAAGAATGCAATTAGCTTATTTTCGTAAATAATACAAGCTTTGGCATGCTTTAATTAGGGAAGGAATGAATGTTTTTTAATATATATTATAATAAACTAAATTGGAGATTTTGAGAATTCCGATATAGCAATCAATTGATAAAGACAACCCATACATTTCTCACACAGCAACACCATCCATTAGAACTAAGACCCAAAACAACATTAAAGTGTTTTCCCCTGACTTTGACAGGCGCGAAAGCAAAGTCGTCGCCCATCCAATGTCAATAGTTTCTTCCACATTTTGCGGTTTCTTCCACCACAAAAGACTGCATTATCCTGTATTATAAGCCATCGAAATTACTTAGTACATGTCAAGAGTGCTAATTGACATAGAAATAAATAAAATATAAAGCACTTAGTTTAAATAGGGCCTTGACATTCTTGATTTTGTTGGCGATGACACTGATGAAGTGATGAGGTTTCGAAGGATAAGTAGTTAGGCATTTCTTTCTGTCTATATGGCAGCATGTACACATATCCTCTTGACAGAAATGTGTCCCTTTAAGTATCCTATTCCTAGCAATAGCTATACATCAATTACTTTAATTCAATTAACTCAGAGATCTACTATTCATATATTTAGTGCACTGTAAATATTTCAATTCTATCGTTCCATAGTCATTGATTAAATGCGGTACCTCTGTCTGTAACATTCTGTTTGATCATATCTTTGTATGGGTCTGCATGTATGAATCTTTAGGCAAGGGTAAAATATTAGGACATACATTTACAGCAATCAGCAATGTTCTTTTCTGACAATCCCAGAGAAGTATTCATGTTTTAGTACTTCAAACGAATTTCTTCCTTTTTGCTTTACTGTTTCAATAGGTATGAGCTGGTTCTGTGAGAAGACTCGTCTTTTGACAAGCGTATTAGATTCATTCGATTTCAATATTTCGGAGTTTTAAATAAAAATCTACTATACTAATGTTTCATAAGGTTCAGAATTATATATAAAAAGAAACAAAATGTCGTGTTAGTGTATGACAATAGCATGCAAACTTTATTCAGTTAACTGAAATCACTACGTACAAATCTGATATACAACTATCAAAATATAGTTCCATTGTCTTCTGTTATAGCTTGTGTAATTAAATCTTAAAAGTTTATCAGCTAACCATGAGTCATTATCGACGATGTTTTAATTGATCATACACTTATAAATCAATTAAACACCCTTCGATGCATAGAGCATATCAAAATGAAATAATACAATCGCTGGCTTTCTTCATTGGAGCAATTCGTCAACACACATTCCACCACCGAATCACTTCTAATTTTAATGAAAAAAATCTTTAACAAAGTGTCAAGTTCTTTTTAATGATGGAAATTCTTTTAAAACAAAGAAAAAGACTAAGTGAATCGTATTAATTACAAACGAGTAAATAATTGCCTTTAGATTTAGAATCACATTACAGCTCCATGGTCTTTGAAAAGTAATAGAAAAGAATAAGAACCAACAGGTTTTGTACAATTTAGCAAGTCATTTATTTCCCTATAACACGAAGTGAAAAATGTAATTTAAAAACATACGGTATTGCGAAACAAATCCAAAATAATCTTTTAATTTCGAATGCATGTCTTAATCATTACATTTT
The DNA here is from genome assembly GCA_028554795.2 of Sinohyriopsis cumingii. Taxonomy (NCBI): domain Eukaryota; kingdom Metazoa; phylum Mollusca; class Bivalvia; order Unionida; family Unionidae; genus Sinohyriopsis; species Sinohyriopsis cumingii. The sequence continues at coordinate 42,369,058 of CM068838.1, forward strand.
TGAAACAAAATTTAGTGGTATTCTACAATAAATCCAACGCTGGAAGTGTCGTAGTGATGTGTCGGTATTCTTTTGTTGAATTACACTAAAACAATCCATCAATATATCCTAATTTGAAAATTTACTATAAATCCACATCTTTATTTCGAATAATGTTATTTTGCAAGCACCTTGTATTTCCAGAGAAGAATCGCTTGAATTAAATAATTTGAATAAATAAATTCCAGCCCAATGAAACGCTGTACACGAGAAAAATACAACTGATCCTGCTCAGATCTTAAAAGCACCAATCGATAATTTTTTCCAGCGATAAGTCAATGATTCGGATCAGGTATAAATTGAACTTGGTTTTGGAAAGGTCAAGTCGAAAACACCATTATCCATAGCATATAATGAAAAATAAAAAATTAAAAAATAACTAAAAAACAGTGCAAATTAAATATACATAACACAGATTTGTTCATAATGGTAAAAGCATGCACACCGGGTGGAATTAATTGTATCTTCTAACATCAAAATGTAGCCAACGGGCTCAAAGCAAAGAGGGAATATGTCTACTTTGAAACTTTTATTGTTTATCTCCGCAAGACTATCGCAATATAATTTGATCTCTAACTATAACGCCCTTAGGCCATTCCAACAATTAATAGTACATGCGACTACTTTCTTTAAGAGAACATTCGCAGCCTGTATTCATTTTGAACTACAGGAAATCAATTCTAGACTACTCGCGGTGGAAGTGGGGTATACATTTCATATGTACAGGACAGATATGTATGTAGAAGTTTCTGGCGCGAGATCTTACACTATTCGTGTAATATGAACTCATAGTTATCGTTGCATGGGATGGTCACAACACGTATTTGGTGAAGTTACTGTTTGATGGTGTCGAAGTTAGAACGAGAAAGAAACAATCTTCAAAATATGGCCAAGACGCAACATAACACACATTAGGCAGACATTAATGCATAGAATATAAATGTTTACGGGTTCCCACCCTAAAAGAAGGTCTATCGACGATGCATGCATCAATCATCCACAACATACCAGCTAATAAGTCTATCTTACCGTTTCCAACTTTCCTTAAGAAGGTCTATTCCTTGAGATAGTACTAAATGGCGGTTTGTTTGCGACCTTCAGACAGTATCTTAACGACATGAGCAAATTAAGAGGCAATCAGTGGCGCATGCGCATTTAATGTTTTGTATGGTAAATATACTGAAAACAGGTCGTGCTACATTTATATCCAGACTTTTACATAAAGTCAGGCTTAGCTTAAAAGACCGCGACATCTAAACTTTACGTCAAGTGTATTCCCTACAACCATTTACATGAATAGGAGGACTACATTAGTAATTGTCCATTTACGAGTTCCATTAACATTGTACCACTGCTCAGCTAGTGCAGAATATTCTACTTTCAATTTGAGTTCCATTAACATTGGACCACTACTCGGCTAGTGCAGAATATTTTACTTTCTATATGAGTTCCATTACTCATCCAGTGCAAAATATTCTACTTTCAATATGAGTTCCATTAACATTGGACCACCACTCGGCTAGTGCAGAATATTTTACTTTCGATATGAGTTCCATTACTCATCCAGTGCAAAGCTTTCTGCTTTCTGTATCTTTTCCTTCAAAGAAAACTGTAATTCTCATATAACAGCTATGCAATCTTGCAGTGGTCCTGCGTAACTTCTCTAATGCAGTGCATTTACACGGAAGGGTTACCTTCGATATCGTATCTATCCCGTGACTAGTATCTTAACTGTCTGTAACACTGTTTTATTTCATGTAAACTTTAATATAATAGAATCAAAGCTGGTTTAGGACCCTCAGCATAAAGATTTCAGTTGTGGTTTGTTTTGTTTTTTTTGGCGGGGAGATTCTTCCTTTTTCATGGTTTCTTCTTTGTTGTTGTTGTCTTGTTTATTTTTGTGTGGAGTTGGGCGTTGATTTATTTTCTTTCTAGCAACTATTTTATCCCAGATTTCTTTTCGTGTGTCTCTTTCAATTACTAAAAGCTCTCATGTACGTCGTACGAGTTAGATATTTATAGCCGATACGGCGGTACAGAAAAGACGGTGTTGGGGGCCGGTACCGTAACGGTACAATTTAAACTCTACTTACACCAGTGCTTCCAACAATCACAAGTAGAGCATGATATTTAATCCGGAGAGATGACCTAGTCCTTATATGATTTAGATTATTTCATTCGCAATATTAAGACATGATTTGAAGCAATAATTAGAGGTTACTGCATTTGTATGGGAAAATATGAACGAGTTTTTCAGATGGAAATACTGCACGACCTATGGAAAACAGTATATCCATCCGACAAAACGAGTTCATATTTTCCCATACAAATGCAGTAACCTTTTTATTATATGTTGATTTTCTTATTTTATCTGAGGCTTAATTATGTAAATAAAAATGCACTACAAGAAACAAAGTAACTAAATGTATGACTTTTCCAAACTCAATACACACCCGCAGATTCCAGATTCATCATTAAAGAACAACATTTTTAATGCGCACATAACTCCGCCCAGATAAATTTGAACTTAGTCGCGCGCTAGACATCACTTTTGGAGGAAAAAATGGCTGGTCTATTTAAAATTGAAATTTGGAGTCATATTGTGAATGAATGCGCATTGCAGCAACTTTTCCATTTGATCTTGAATGAATAGATTTTGGTATTTTTGTCGATTCTAGAAAATTGCATGCTTTTGGACTGGATTCATCTGTGACAATTTTACGTGAAATAAATTGGATTGAAGCAGCGAGAGAGAAGCGTGTTGACATCTGCAACTGTGTAACTGTTCCGTCTCCGTCACTGAATTTTGAAATGATAATGTGGGGAAAATTTGAAGTCTTTCAATTGCAATTGTCAAAAAGACGCTATGTAATTTAATGTTTATTTCACGTTGTGTGCAGTAAGATGGATGTAATTGCACTTGGTATATATTCGAAATTACAGTACAATTTCGAAATCTGTAATCAAGCTTGAGAACGTATGACATGACTCATGTAATTTGGATTTGCAGAACTAAGAAAGTGCATTTTGAGGAAATTCAGGATGTAAAACTGTGAGTATACTTTTTTGCCTATTTTATTACTAGCTAAGAATAAATCCGAAACATTGTTTCAAAAACTTAACAGGGAATGTAGCAGAGCAGCTGGTATGCATCAGTCCACGAAATACCAGATTTAGCTCATTCAGAAACAAATTTAATCAACCAAAACGTAAAGTGCCTAGTACGCGAGTGTACATGATTCATTTACAAATCAAAAGTGCTAGCATCGGCGTCCATTGTTTGTTTACAATAGAAAGTAGTTCCTTTATGAGTTCAACACGAAGTGAGCGCGAGTTCAATATCGTAAAATACTGAACGATTCTGACAATGTAAAGTTAACAGAGAAAAATATGAGCATGTAATAATGCCCCTTCTCATACTAAATAGTACATGCAACCGCTCGACTAGAGAGAATTGTCGTAATCTTTATTCCTGGAAACTAAATTTTGAAGGTAAATGAAATATCACAGTCAGTATCTAAGTTGTTTCTCAAACAACACAAAAGCAGCAATCAAATGTGCGATGAAGAGATAAATTTATGATTTAGAAACATGTCTATTGCCATCTATGACCAAACTTAGAATACAAAATATTAATGAAACGCTCAGTATCCTATTTTGCAAGATTGTCATAATATTTATTTGAGAGGTGCAACGTTTGAATGCAGTTGGAGAACTCATAAGTAACCACCTTGATTTCACTGACTGAAGTAACATTCTGGACACGCAAAAACTTGACTTCCAGATTATTTAGAACCATCACTTACACGTACACCTGAAAGTTTTTAAAGTCTTCCTTTCCACCAGAGAAAGCAGCAGGGTTCATTGCAGATTTGAGTGATGCCTGCTAGAGAAATTGAAAAGCTCAACCCATCATCACAGTGTGAAGTGTCTTGTCTGGCTGGAATTTAGTAGACCGGATGAATTAACACCTTCCCAAAAACTGACAAGATTCATCAAGTCAAACAATTCTACGACGAGTTTTAACATGTCCGAGGTAGAGGACGCAAAAATGTTATTGCTGGACGACATTCGTACGACCAAACGCAATTTTATCTAAACTGAAACTAATAAGATCAGATCGAGCTAAAGAAAGATATGCATTACAGAATATCGTTGACTGTGAAAGTGTTCAAAATAAATTCCAATGTGTAGATGTGCCAGTAATCTCGAGTGTGTTAATGTGCCTATAGCCTTGAATGTGGCAACATACTAACAGTCTGTTGATGTACCACGATACTATAATCCCAAATGTCCTTATGTTAATTCACTATAATTGCTAATTAATGCTTTAGTCCTATAATATTATTGAGTATTTTGTAATTCCAGTAATAATTCGAATAAATTAATCCACCCAAATTACAAAGTTATCAGAACAGTAAGACTGATTCAGCTTCGGATTTCAAGGCAAGAATGAATAATCCTTAAGCAAACGCATATTTACTCCTCCATTTGACCTAGGTCGCAATTACTATATTCTGGAAATATTTTGTCAACTTAATGGAGGATTTGTTTTCTGGAACTTTCTAAAATCAGAATAAAAAATGTATCTTTCACTCAGACTACAGTAAGCATGTTTACAATTATAACGATCCAAATATTTAATATATAATTGTAGAAAAATGTGAGCAATGTATTATGTTGTTTACTTAATAAATGTCACTGGTCATATAGACCATTCGCGTCTTTTGGGACTAAGGTTAAAGACTAAATACATATATATATATATATATATATATATATATATATATATATATATATATATATATATATATATATATATATATATATATATATAACGTCTGATCATTATATAAAAACAAGCGATACAATTAAATATGCAAAACACAGGGCAAATAATGAAAGTTTTGTTTAAACTTTATAATTACTGGTATAAATTCATGTACTAAACATATTGCATGCAAATCATTTGTTACTCTGATTGCTCTAGTTTTATCATATGGTGCAGAAATATGATGATTTTGGCTATTAAATTTGTGAAAAGATTTGATTTGTATTTGAATGTACGCTATGTTGTTAATACTAATGAACCCTAGCTGTTTTATGTCCACATTAAGCGAACATATTACCTAACTTGTCCACGAAGAGTTAGCTGAGTATGACGAATTTGTCTTCTTAAGTTACAACACGCCCTGATTTATATTCAATTATTTCAGCCGACCTTGAATACGTCAGTCAGAGTTCTGTAATATTTATTTTCATACCAGTGATGATGTCATATCGTTCCAAGCTTTCTGACCTGCCTAGATGACCAAATTTATTACGATATAGCCTCAATAATCTCCTAAATTCCAATATTTAAATATGTTCACAGTGTGCTCAACATGCACTGGGGAGACACTTTACGAGAATCTTCATACCATTCCAATATCCGATATCCTCCTTTTTTGTTTCGTATGTAAATAATAGGTTTTCCTTCTAATGTTGATAATATGGAATACACATATGCAGACGCGCAAATATACCTGAAGGGAGCAAACAAACCTTTCCTAACGTACATGTATACGAAAGCGATTTAATAAAGGAATGGTTCAATATGCTCTCAAAACGGTCCTAAATTATGGTTTAAAATGTACGTTTTCCCGCATAGACATATCTGTATTCGCAAAGGTATTCCGCATGAATGAGGAGAAAGTTTAGGAGGACATATGTACCTTTCGAAGACCTGATGTCTTCCAATTTGGCTGGTATGTAAATAATAGGTTTACATTCTAATGTAGATAATATGCATACAAACACACACACGCACACACAGAGAGATTTAGATGATGAAACAAAACAACCATTCATGATATACATGGATACGAAGATAGCTGATAAAAGATTACGCTCACTTTGTTCTATAAACTTTCCGAAAATCTTTTTTAAAAACACATTTATAAAACTTCAGTGCCAATAACAGTTTAACTTGGCACCCCTATGAAGTGAATGGCACAGAAAGATACCTATTTGGACAATATTTAACACAGAGCACATGCATTGCCTACCCGCGATGTTTTGTCAACTAGTAGTGAAAACTAATCTTGGCATCATGAGAGAGAACTAAGCCGGGCAGTAATAAGAAAAGATATTTGCTTTGTAGTGCTCTTCAGAAGATCATTCTAGAATCACAAAACAACATAAATTTATAAATGTCTTAAACAAAATGGGGAGGGATAGGGAAATATAATCACAATAGGTTAAGAAATATTAATAAATCATTTATTGTACACTACTTTATCTACACGCGAAGTGGGCGGATATTTGCGATCTTTAAACCAAACATAGGAGAGCAATTTCAATCAATTTATATGAAAGGTGCATTCTGTTAAAACAAAATATGCAATTTTGAAATCAAAAGTTGAGGGAAAATTTATGATATCGATATATACTTCTGTATCCAAACACTTTATGGCATCAGTCTATACGTGCTTCTATAGTCAAAGTATTAATGATATCGGTCTGCACGTGCTTATATATTAAAGGTATCGGTCTGCATGTACTTCTTTAATCAAAGTATTAATATTATTTTTCTGCACGTATATATGAAAGGTATTTGCCTGCACGTACTTCTTTAATCAAAGTATTCATGATATTTAAATGCACGTACCAAGGGGTGCATTTTTTTATTTTATATCATAGCATATCGGGATACAAATATCATTATTGTATTAATTAACAAGGATTTCATTGGGTGTCGGGATGCAAATATCATTATTGTCTTACATAACAAGGCTTTATGTATATTTAATTTACTTTGTTTGTTAGTTAGTTTCATTTGATATTATTTCATTACATGCTATTGTAACGTAACCTTGTATGTTGGGCTTCACGTTGTCCAAAACTGAGTTCATTTCTGCTTGACCGAAATTGACTTTTATATTTGATTCATTGAAAACAATTACTACGAAGCTAAATTAGTCACCTTGTGTATGGGTTTAAAATCAGTATTATTTATAAATATGAGAAGTAAATGTGTTTATCTGGGTCATGGTTTTGTCATGTCCCAAGTGAATTATTAATAAGATAGGTTATTGTTTTGTAAACATCGAGATCAGTCTAGAAGATTACTTTCCATTAGTTAATGGTGTTTATAGAAAATGATGATTGTGACCTGAGGTCAAGCAGAGAAATATATATATATATATATATATATATATATATATATATATATATATATATATATATATATATATATATATATATATATATATTTAGAGAGAGAGAGAGAGAGAGAGAGAGAGAGAGCAATGGAGAGGATTTTATCATTCGTGCTTTAACATCTAGCACTTTCAAGTTGCATATTGTATGTCGCGTCCAGTAGTTTTGGGCTGGATTCCTTTTAGTTCAAAAAATTATTGAATTCAAGTGATTATATTCTCTATAAATTCAAAAGTGCTCTGACAAAATCCATGGATAGAGACATTCACTGGAATTTATTGTGTATTTAGACTTCGAATTACATTTCTGTGATTCAACAAAAAACTTTTGGCACATCAACACACTAGGAACTATGACAGACAAATCATCGCCTTCAGTTTTGGGGTTTATTCTGTAATTGTACTGAGTTTTACTCAGGACTTTAAATTATTTGAACTTTTGTCTGTAATTCTTTAATTATTTTTGGATTTAATTCGCAATACTATAAATGCATTGTTCTCAGTTTCACTTTGAATTCTAGGGAAAAAAATATTGGTTAAACTTCACAAAGTTTTTTGTCTTTCACTCTTTTCTGTTACTTATTTTAAGAGCATTGACTCCTAACAAAGTCATTCATGGGGCATCGGGATACAAATATCAGTATTGTCTTTATTAGCAAGCCAATCATGGGGTGTGGCGACAAAAATATCATGATTGTATAATTTAACAAGGCATCCACGGAGTGTCGTTATACAAATATAATTATTGTATTTCTTAAAAATGCATTCATGGGGTGTCGGGATACAAATATCATTACGTATAATTTAAAAAGGCATTCTTGGCTGTCGGGATACAAATATAATTATGTATAATTTAACAAGGCATTCATGGAGTGTCGGGATACAAATATTAACAAGGCATTCATTGGTTGTCGAGAAACAAATAGTAAAGTATTATATTACTAATCAAGACATTCTCGGGGTATCGAGATACAAATGTCATTATTTTATTACAGTAGTATAGTGGGGCTGTATAAGGACAATGGAAAACCCAGTCAAAAATGTCGTTGGGCTGTATAGGGACAATGGGAATTTAACATGGACAAACCCTGGGGCTGTTTAGGTACAATGGGAATTGAACATGGGAATATTGGGGTTGTATAGGGACAAGAAAAATTTAGGTTTGTATAGGGACAATAGGAATGATGACCTCAGGGTACGGTACACTGACGACCATGTTGCAAGTGGCTGACCTCAATTGGGCGGAACAGCGGGGATAGAAATAGCTAGAACGCTTGGCGGGACGGGACATATAACTTGATAGAACGCTTTGCGGGGCGGAACACATAAAACACAGTTAAACACATACAAACAAACAGAACAAAAAAACAGACACATACACATATACATACACAAAAATGGCAAAGAGAATGGCTATCTTTTCGAGGCAACGGAGTGGCCCTGAAAGGGCCTTTGGGTTTTTATTTTAACACCAATCCGTTAACATGGAGGGCATCTCACGGATCTTTTTCTCTTCCTCAAACTTCTTCTGACTTCTAGACCGTATATTAAGACACTCTTCAGACAGGTTTAAGACTCTCTTGAGACAGCCTAGCCTCGCGAAATAGATCCTTCTTTTATAAAGGGCTGTATCATTCGTTTTGGTGATTTGTCATGATGATCTTACATACATGGGATAGGCCAGGTTGAAAGACATCGACGATACGAGGGTACACGATGTTACTTTTGTCTACATCTTGTGAATCGCGGTTATTTATAGTGGAAGCGTAGATAGAAACGTATCGAGTTCTTTCATCAATTCAAACACGCATAACACGATTTAGTCACACAGCGGAGTCTGTCTTCCAATCCGAAGAGAGCGGACTGTGATGTCACATTCCCTATGTAGATACACTAGCGTCTGGGTACAGTGAATCCATGCGACAAAGTTTTCAAACATGACAGAAACTAAGAAGACAATGAATTGGGATGCACCGGCCATGGAAACGAAAAGTGATGGCAAAGCAGCGGCTACCAAAAGCCAACACAGTCATTCTTCTAGAAGAGACCAATTTTAATTGAAATTTTGTGGATTTTCTCTCAATTTCTTGTTCCGGTATCAGCACCTTCGCCGCCTTCTCTTTCCTTACCACACGTCGAAGATTTTAGACAGAGACAGAAAGAAGAATTGGAGAAATTTTTGCAGCAGCAGAAAGAAGGAGAAAAAGATTTTCTCCTTCAACAGCATCAGATCGAAGAAGAGGCTAGAAAGAAACGACGGGAAGAAGAAGCAGAGGACAATAAAGAAGGTCTAGGAGAGAAGGAGGACGGTGAAAATCAATGGTAACGGTACTCTTAGAAATGTTGGCAGAGTTAAGGAGTCTGAAACAAATGTATCAGACTTCTTTAATGAAACCCAAGAGAAAAAGACGTACCGTGCTAAACAGCCCAACTCCATTCACACACCTAATACGCCTGAATTACCCACCGTAGTGATTTCTACCGAATCATCGACAGGAGCCGTTCCAGAAATAGGCCTTGGCCGTAGCAAAGATATAAGGCAGTTAAAGATAATTGCTTCTCGTTCCTGAGTTTGTTTATAAAATAACAAACACCCAACGGTCCTTTTCGAGACCACCCACTTCTCTGGAAAAGAGACAGTATTTATTTTGCCAAAATCAATTAAAACTCAAAATCCCCTTTTCCCCGATGATGTACCTGTGTTACTGCTTCAATTTTGGTCCTTATCATTATAAAAATCAAAACTCAGAGACACTTACGTTTTTCTTTCTGGTCTATTCTGGTACAATTGAACAATCCAATGTCACAACACTTTAAAAAGTTCATTAGCTACTTCTGTGTCTTTTCTCTCTCCTTCTCTTTTTTTTTTTCAAATTTCTTCGCTGTCACAGGTTTTTCCTTGTCCTCTTTTTCTTCACTTTATTATCGTATTCTTTTCTTCTCTTTCTTAACGTGTTTGGATTCTTCCATTTTGGGAGTACCTCTTCTTCTTTTTGTTTGGGACCCTTCTCTGCCCCCTGCTCATGTTGTTTCTTAGAGCAGTCTGGAGACCAATATCCTTTCTCTTGAAAATGATAACAAGTATCTTGACTTGTTTTTCTTCGCTTATCTCAGACCCAGTGTTCACTGTGGAATAGTGCTTGTCAACTGCTGAAATTGTGCCCTACTTGTGGACAAGGCATATGTATTAATAATGCTAAGACTCACGTATGTCTAGGGTAAAAACAATGTCACATTTGTCGCCAAATCGTGGACTTGGAACACGAATACAACGTTCGAAAGCATCATTCCAAATATGAAAAGGAGGAAGATGACTAGAAGAAAGGGAATTTGATCTTTTCCGATTTCGAATGGATGCTAGAGACTGGTTGTTGTTGTTGTTGTTGAGTTTAATTATAGTGGCGTGCGCACAATTGTGCATGTGCCACTTTTTTCTGACTGCACCGCAGCCTGCTAGTTGTTCCTGGGGAAGGGAATGGTGTCACTTCCTCCAGGCTTTTATGGATATCGTGAGGGGGGTTTCCTGGTTTCCTGGCTGGATCCCCAGTTAGTCCGTGTGATGTTCCTGAGTAAATTGAGATCTTTGTTACAATTCTGGGTGAGTTGTTCAATGTGCTGTTTCCATGTGAGGTGGTTGTCAAACATTCCTAAGAATTTTACTACTGTTATGTATTTGATTAAGTGATTTTGTATATAGAAGTTTGGATAGACTAGGTTGTTATTTCGTTTGGGGGTGAATATGATTGCCACAGTTTTTTCATGAGATATTTTGAAATCCCATTTTTCCGCCCATCTCCATATGTAGTCTAGGCTCTGCTGGATTTCTTTAACTACTGTGTTATTGGCAGGATTTCCATTCCTCCATATGCCACTATCATCTGCAAATTGTGACAAGTTTATTTTTGCGGAGGCTGCATTGAGGTCAAGGTCGTTTACCATTAGGTTAAATAGTAAGGGACATATTACACTGCCTTGCGGTGTTCCATTTTCAAGTGAAAATTCTTCCGAATGGGTGTTGCCTATTCTTGTGGTAATTTTCCGGCCTGTGAGGAAATCGCCAATCCAGTTGAACAAGCGTCCAGTTACTCCAAATTGGTTTAATTTGGCCATTAGTCTATTGGTCCATACCAGGTCGAACTCTTTTTCTAGGACTAAAAAACCGCTATGAGGTTGCGATCGGTTTTCCTATGTGCGTTAAAAGCGAGTTTGATGTCTGTTTCCAATCTGAGAAGTTGGTCAGTGGTGGACCGTTTGTTCCGAAAGCCACATTGATTTATGGAGAGTAGGTTATTGGTTTCTAGGTGGTGTTTTAACCTATTTGCGATTATTGTCTCCATTATTTTGCAAATATTGTTTGTAAGAGACTGGTGCAAGAGAGAAGTACATACAAGAACCGATCTTTAGTCATTGCACTCACTTCAGCAAGATTCCTGGAGGACCTGAAACAAAATCTTTCGGGGACCGAACACGCTAGCCAATTTCGCCCAATGATTCTAAGACGCCATCGACGATACATGGAGCCGGGAGGACATCGAACGTTCCAGAGATTGTCATCGCAAAACCACGGTGATGGCCTACAATTTCTAGGGATGCGATGGAAGATTTCTTCTCATATACTATATGGAACATATTACAGAACGTCTTAAAGTGACTTTGAACGGAGCCAATATCATTTCCATGCAAGTGAGACAAGTGCAGTTTAAAGATTTGTTAAGTTACTTGGTCATGCCTTTGAGCAGAATACCTAAAATGTTTGGAATGACAGAAATGGCCAAAGGCTATTTACCGCACTTTTTCAGTACCGAAGCTAATAAACATGCCGTTCTACCCCATTTGTCTGAGGGTAAAAACAACGAACCCAACAACATGCGCACCGAACAACGAGAAGCTTTCTACGCTTAGTACGAAACTCACGCCTCGGACTCCTTCGACTTCCTGGGAGAAATGTTAAAGTATTACGTTCCGACGTAAACCTTTTACTGTGGGAAAGTTTGAGAACTGTTCATGGAAAAAGGAGGGATCGATCCTTTGAAAGAAGACTGCACCATTGCCAAAGAGTGCTCCTTATTGTACCACCATAGATTCAATCCATAGAACAGTTGCTTATTCCACGAATGTCCCATCTGTTACCCTCATCGTGATACTGACAATCAGTTTTCACAATGTACCATGGAAGACTTGTACCAGGCCACTTGTCAGCGAATCTTGAAGGTAGAACAGCAATGATACCAGGTGGAAAAATTCTGGGAACACGAGTACGATCACTGTATTAAAACCGATCCCGAGTTTAAACCTATCGTGGAAAGTTACAAACTGGTAGACCCACTGAACCTGCGGCATAGTTTGTACGGAGGACGAACGAATGCCACCTATTTGCTATACCAAGCCGACGAGGAGAATGGAGAAGAAATCAAATACTTGGTTGTGTTTTCGTTGTATCCTTGCGTGTGCAGATATTGTCACTTTTCCCCAGGGCAATCGCAATTGCTGACGGAACACATCGACATGGACATCATTCGACAATTCGAAGAATTGATTAAATGCGAAGTCTTGCCTCCCACGGACTTGTACCATTCCGTGTTACCTCATCATTGCCAAGGAAAACTAATTTTTCCCTTGTGCGGTACTTGTGCCGAAACGTGCTACCATGACCAACCTTGTCAGCAATCCCATGAAGAACGCGCCTTGACAGAAACGTGGGTCAGCGTAGAATTGTTCAAAGATCTGGATCTAGGATGCCAACTGTTAGAAGTGTACGAAATTTACCACTTTCCCGAGACAGAGCAATACCACAAGGGCAAGGAGACTCAGAAAGGCATTTTCGAAGACTATGTGGATGCCTTTTTGAAACTGAAACAGGAAGCCAGTGGCTATTCTTTCTGGTGCCACACTTCCAAAGACCAAAAGAAAATCAAAGAAAAATAATGGGAGCAGGAAGACATCACTTTAGACCACGTGAAGAAAAACGAGGGAAGGCGATCGTTTGCCAAAGTGATGCTAAATTGTTTGTGGGGTAAAATGGCACAACGACCGTGTTTACCCAAGACGGAGTATTTGTCCGATCATTTCCGCTACGTCCAGATGATTCATGACAAAATCAAATAAATGAAACACGTGGACGTCCTTCGTGAGGACTTGATCCTGATCAACTACGAAGAAGAACTGGAGTTTGTAGAACCTGGCGATTTTGGAAATGTCATCATTGCAGTGTGACAGTCCATGCTCGCTTAAAATTATACGAAGCGTTACCGACACCCTGACATTGAAGGAGAACGCTTAGGAGCTGGACGAACGAGCACCCAAACGACAATATTCTAAGTTTTCCTAGTTGTGGTCCCAAAAATTACTGCTACGAATACCGGGACCCACAAGAAATGCACACGTAGGGTAAAATGACAGATTGACTCTCAGTTATTGCACCAGTCAAGTAGTGAACAGTGGATTACTGAAACAAGCCTTGCAGTCTGGATAGGATCAAGATTTTAACGTGACCACCTACCAACCTCACAATAGTGTACGTTTATCCACACACCAAATCGTCAGTCGACCTTTGGACTTTACCTTACGGACATGCTGGTATACAGAATGGTTCTAAGAGGATAGCCACCAACAAGAAAGATGACTTCGACACAACAAGAATAGAGTGATAGACCCACTGCAAACTCCAAGTTCAAGCAATACAATTTTCCTGTCTTGTTGCATGACTATTGTGATTGTGCCCGTCGATTGGAAACGTTTAACAATGGCCCACGGATAGGGAATGATTACCTACTTCGAATGTTTTATTTAGAACAGGATTTGTCTACTTAGTACCTTAGACTGGATTGGGATACGAAGTACAGTGTTTCAGTTGATATGAAGTTGCGTATGGATCGATGTATCTATAAAGATTCAGCCATTCTTGAACATACTCGGTGGTGTCCCCACTGTCCTTACCTTTCTATAGCCTTTCCACCCATCACGGGTAGTTGCGTTGTCCAGGGAAAAAAGGAAGACTTCCAAAACTAGCCATAAAAAGGAACGATGTCCAAGCTCGAGACTTCATTACGGTTAGTATAAGAAGGGAAAACGTCCATGACCGATAGTTCATTGTGACTACAGCCGTTAAATGAGAAAGATAAATCAAACAGCTCTCAAATTCGGTGATTCTCAAGTGGAGTGCGATGCTGTGCCATGCGATGGCAGGGATCCCATACGCTGTGGCCTCAGTGATGCAGTAAAACATCATGTGAACTTTGCTATGACTACTACTACCATACCTACCAAGGAAGTTGATGCTGTGCGTGTCAAACTTGATCTATGCGAAAGCGATGCCACTCGTTGCAGAGCACCTTATCACTTTACTGGTTTTCATTATCAACTTCATGCTCCACGTGAAACCATGCGGCTACCACCCTACCGATGTCGTCCGTGACGGAGCAAACTACTACGGTTTTCAACCTACTTTTATAGAAATGAACCTCTGAAAGAAGAATATTCCTAGCCTGTACGTTTGCCTGAATACTGCAACTTTGAAAGTCGATTCCAAACATTCCAAGGAAAATAGCTTAAATGTCTGGGAGGACCTATCTCCAGAGCCGGATTTATCTACTTGGTCGAAGGTGATAAAGAAAGGTGTTTCAGTTGCGATGTGTTACTTCACCAGTGGGAGCAGAAAGATTCCGCTTACCTAGAACATACTCGATGGTCTCCGGACTGTCACTACCGACCGTTAGTGGGAAGACTTCAGTAATCTCTCGATGGATACTTTACAAGAGAACATAGGTGGTTTTCATGTGAAGTTAAGAAAATGCATTTGCTAAGAGTTGGTCAAAATACAAGTCCAACACGAAGAACAAATGCGTCCGTTACGGCACCGATGTTGTAACCACTAGTACCTGAATGGTATAAGTGGAGTGATTCATTTAAAGGTGTTTCAGTGGTCAGACATTGTTCAACTAGACGAAGACTAGAAGGCTTTGGTTGCTACTCATCCTACTTGTTACAAGGTAGCCATATTACTAGTGACTAAAACATTTAGATTCGACTCTGGAGTACGATCGGTTCCGTGCAAAAAGTACACTTATTACCTCCGACAAAAGAGGCAATAAAAACTACTTACCATGCCACAACCTTTATGAATCACGATACAACATATTTCATGGAAAGAAGTCAATGACAGTATTCACATGGTGGTGGATATCCAGCGATTTGTACGAGCACTGTATCCATTGAATTGGGGTCGCCGTATAAGCGTCTTAGTGACCTGCTTTCTGGTTTTTCGTTAAATAGCCGATTCCTTGTGGGCTTTGAACGATTTGTGCAGTGAGATACCGCAAAAAACAATATGAAAGTGGTACGTTTAAATGTCCACGAGAGACTGGATCTGGATACTTCTCGACATCTACGGTAAAAAAAGATTCGTCAACTTTTAGTCTCTGAAGATGTTTTCGGCAATGTGTATGCAGCTTGTGACTCACACCCTCTCTCGAAAGAGGCATGTGGCTGACACAAAAAGTGGCTGACTATGCCAAAGAGTTGTGATACTGACAGTGAAAAAAACAACCTTTAACCCTATGTTAACTGCAGTGCCAGAAGAAGATCGCGTCACAGAGGACAATGACTCCCTTCAGGACGGACTGTCATCGACATTCCCAAAAGGCCATTCCGGGAGGACCTCTGTGTGACTGTACCAAATGTAGCGACTCTAAGAACTTTATACACTGTCCCTAGGGTGCTACACCTTCGTGAAAAAAATATTGTACAGTGACTTCTTTATATTCCACTTTGAGCGTTTAGATGTGTATTTTAATGATCGACTTAATCATTTGGCTTTTATGTATTTTGTCTTTCGTGTCCCGATTTAAAGAGATCAATAAACGTGTCCTGAAAGAAGTATAAAAGCTCTTGTCTTGTCTATTTTTGTGTCAAGTTACATTCCCTGCACAATGGCTACCTCTAATATCTCTGTTCCGTCTTCCTCTGCTTTCCAAGCCATCGATGAAAACGTCGATACTGCCAGTTACGAGGCATTGTATCTTCGTCATCTCTTTAACATGTTAATTGCCGGACCCAGAGGTTTCGGCAAAATCGAATTTGTCAAACGTTTGATCAAACATAAATATCATTTGATCGATCGTCATCCTCAACGGATCGTGTGGTGTTACTAAGAGTGGCAATCGGAGTACAGTTTTTGCGAGAGGGTCAAGGAATCGTGTTTGTGGAAGGAATTCACAGTAAAGATGGCAGGATCATGTCTGTCCCCAGCCAAAGCCATCTGGTTATCTTCGACGACATGTTATGAGAGGACGAAGAAGAAATTAAACTGTGGCTTATGCGCAAAGGGCATCATCGTAATGCCATCGTCATTTACATTGCTCAAAATTTGTTTCAACAAAGTAAAGCCCATCGCACCATTTCTTGTAGGCTCTGTAAGATCTGTGCTGTAAAAAAAATGATGTCCTTTACATTAAAACATCACGAGAGTCTAATTGTGTTAAAAGCATTGCGCTTTCATATGCAAACTTCTCGATCTCTGTTTGGAGAAAAGTTTTTTTGCGAAGTTGTAACCGCTTCGGATGCTTACGAAGATGATTGTATAGTTTGTGACAAACTGTACTGGACAGATGTACGTGACTAGAAAAGTTGGGTTTCGAGGATTGGACGAATTAAGTTTCTTACATTGCCCAAGATGTGTGTTATGCAAAGGAAAAAGTTAAAGTTTCCAGTGAAAAAAGTAACTTTTAAACCTGTGTGCCACAGTGTCAGAAGAAGAACCCAACACCGAGAAAAACCACTACGTTTAGGACAGGACCGTCATCGACATAGACATCCTGAAAAACCATTCCGAGAGGGTCCTTGTGTGATTGTACTAAGTGTAGAAACTCTAAGAACGTTATATACTGTCCCTAGGACAACTTTGTTACCAACAACATTTTGCATGTCACTTGTTTATATTCAATTTTGATCGTTGTGATGTGTATTTTATTGCTGAACCTAACCATTGGATTTTATGTATTTTTGTTTTTCGTGTTGTTCACTTATAAACGTTGAAATATACATGTCCTGAAAAAAGTACAAAATCTCTTGTCTTGTCTGTCGTCGTGTCAGTAGTGACATTCCCTGCACTATGGCTACCTCTTCTGTCTCTGCTCCCTCTTCCTCTTCTTTCCAAGTAATTGACGAAAACTTAGATAGTGTCAGTTGGGAGGCATTGAATATTCACCATCCCATTAGCATATTAATTGCTGGACACAAGATTTTAGGCAAAACCGAATTTGTCAAACCGTTTCATCGCATATAAACACATTTGATCGATCGTCCACCTCAACGTATCTTGTTGTGTTACAAAGAGTAGCAATCGGGAAACAGCCTCTTGCGAGAACGTCAATGCGATTCCATCGTGTTTGAAGATCGTATTCCTGAGGAAGACAACGGGATTGTGTCTGATCCTTGTGAAACCCATCTGCCCATTTTCAGCGACATGTTAGGAGAAGACAATTCAATTCACAACACAACACAAAACTATCAAACGTTCATAGACTTATTCTGTGTCTTTGTTCACTCTCTCTGTGTTTTGAATCTCTTCACTGTCACAGGTTTTTTCTCCTCTTTTACCTCACTTTCTCCTCGTCTTGAGTTACTGTATTTGTTCTCTTTCTTTTCGTGTCTCATTTCTTCCTTTGGAGAGGGTAGCTATTCTTCCTGTTCCCAACCAATCTCTTCCTCTTGCTCCTATTGTTTCGTATGGCAGTCTGAAGACCAATGTCTGTTTTCTTGACAATGATAACAGGTATCTTGACTTTTGTCTCTTCTTATACCTGTCTTGCTTTTTTGACGGTCTGGAAACTCTGAAGAACAATGTCCTTTCTTACAGATGTAGCAAGTATCTTGACTTTTATCTCGAAAGGAGGGGGAGTAGTTCCTTGGCTTGTCTGAATAAAATTTTATTATGACACCACGCAAAGCTATGGTCAGAAGTTCGATCTGTGTGGGCTCTTCCATCGTTGCGCTCGGTTTGAGGGTGAAATGAATATTGGAAGGGAAGATACACATACTTTATATATACATTGGTCTGACATGGATATAAAGAGACCCATGGTTTTCAAAACATAGTCAATTGACTTTTCGCATTTAAGATGAAACGATCGCATCATGACGTGGAGAAAGGAGAAGAAAGTAAAAGGCAGAAACGTATTTTATCGCCCCTTACAGTAAGTGAGGTCTTGTCGTAAATTTATACCAGAGATTTTGAAGATGACATGAATGAGATAGAATCCTGGCACAGAGAGTCTACACACAAAATTCACCACCATTAGTAACCCTGAAAAGTACTACCACATTCGAGAGACGGAAAATTGTACGAAGCTTTAGAATTGTTAGGTGATTGCGTCGTGTACTTTGACACGGACAGTTGCATCTACAACGATCTCCCGGTTCAACGTCACTTTGACATCGAAGGAGTCCGTTTAGGAGCCTGGAAAAACAAAACCCCTGACGAGAAGATTCTAAGTTTTGCTAGTGGTGGTCCTAAACATTACGGCTAAGAATACCGGGACCAATAAGGAGAAGTGCATATAGAGTGTAAAGTGAAAGGATTGACTCTCAGTTATCGCAACAGCCACGTGGTGAACTCTGGCGTATTGAAAGAAGCCTTCCAGTCTGGAGAGGATGGAAACTTTAAAATGACCACGTTCGAACCGCACCAGATTGTACGTTTACCCACTCACCAAATCGCTAGTCGACCTTTGGAAAAAGTGTATGAAATCGTGTACCAGAAGCGACTGCATCTTCCCAATCACTTCACTTT
The DNA here is from genome assembly GCA_028554795.2 of Sinohyriopsis cumingii. Taxonomy (NCBI): domain Eukaryota; kingdom Metazoa; phylum Mollusca; class Bivalvia; order Unionida; family Unionidae; genus Sinohyriopsis; species Sinohyriopsis cumingii. The sequence goes on from CM068838.1 coordinate 42,388,084, forward strand.
ACCTTATGGATATGTCGGTATAAAAGCTAGTTTTAACAGGATAGCCACCAACAAAATGGGTGACTTCGCCAGAGCAAGAGTCGAGTGAGAGACGCAATGACAACTCCAAGTTCCAACCATACCATTTTCCTGTCTTCTTTCCTGACTATTGTGATTGTGCCCGTCGATTGGAAACGTTTCAAGCATGGCCTACGGATAGGGAAGGATTACCTGCTTCAAATGTTTCAGCTAGAACAGGATTTGTCTACTTGGTACCTTAGACTGGATTGGGATACGAACTACGATGTTTCAGTTGAGGTCAGATGTTGCAAATGGATAGATGTATCTATAAAGATTCAGCTATTCCGGATCATACTCGATGGTCTCCGCACTGCCCTTACCTTTCTATTCCTTTACCACCCATCATACTGTGGTACATGTATGACGGTACCTTAAAAAATATAGTACCTTTGTCCAGAAAGAAAAAAAGGAAGACTTCCAAAACTAGGAATAAAAAAGGAACGATGTACAAGCTCGAGACTTCAATACGGCTTGTATGAAAAGGGACAAGTCCAAGACTGTTAGTTTATTATAACTACCAAGACCATGCGAGAAAAATGAATCCTTTTAAACAGACATCATTCAAGTTTGGCGACTCTAAAGTGGAGTGCGATGCTATGCCTTGCGGTAAGAGCGATTCCGTACGCTGTGACTTTAGCGATGCAGTAATGCATCATGGGAACTTTGTTATAACTACTACTACCACTACACCTACCATGGAAAGTGATGATGTGCGTGTCAAGCCTGACGGATGTGAAAGCCATGCCACTCGTTATCGTGGACTCGTTACTGGTTTTCATTGTCAATGCCAACCTTCACGTGAGACCATGTGTCTACCACCCTACGGATGTCATCCAAAACTGAGAAAACTCCTATCAATTTCACCTGCCCTCATCGAAAGGAACTTGAGAAAGACGAATATTTGTTCACTGTGCGTTTGCCTGAATACTGCGACTTTAAAAATCGTTTTCAAACGTTCCAAGGAAAATGGTCTAGATATCTGGGAGGACCTACCCCCGAAGAATTAGCCAGGGCCGGATTTTTCTACTTGGGCGAAGGGGATAAAGTCGTCAAGTGTTTCAGTTGCGGTGTGTCGCTTCACCAGTGGGAACAGAAAGATTCGGCATACCTGGAACATGTTCGATGGTCTCCGAATCGTCTCTAGCTACCTTTAGTGGGACAGAGTTATTTACGTGACATACCATGTCGTTTAAGAAACCAGATTGGCTAGGAGTCAAACGTTGGACACCACCGAGACAAGTATTTAAACCCCATTTAAAAAACAATATTCAAGGATAAACGAACTGCACGAGAAGATCTACAAGAAAGTAGTTTGGCAGAGACTTGCCAGAGCTAACCCTCAATGGGTGACTGTAGAACGTTTGTGTCGAGAAATTCACAAGAGGAAAGTAAAAGAAGTCAACAAACGGATCAGATTTCTTTAGATTAATAAGCGTTCATCCTATTATTCCGCTTTAGACCGTTTAAATCAGAAAAATGTATTGACTTTCTTGACTGTTACCCGAAATGGTAGTGGTAAAAAATTACTCATTATGTTCATTACTTTTCGCTCTAGGAGAAGATTTTACATAAAATAATACTGACTGACATGATCATGGATACTTTACAAGAGAACGTTCGTCACCGATCTTTAAACCACTGGTACCTGAATGCTATAAGATGACTGATTCAGATGAAAGTATTCCAATGGTCAGATATTGTTAAACTGGACGTGGGCGATAAGGACTGGTTTGTTGTGACTCGTTGTTTATACTACAAGGTAGACTTACTGCAACAAATTCGAGAAGAAGAGTTAGAGGATTACCTAAATCTTTTACACAACTAAGTTGAAGATGAAACTTCTGAACGGTGTCTTATGATGTGCAAGTTAGTGACTAAACCATTTAGATTCGCCGATGGAGTAAAATCATCTCTGTGTAGAAAGTCCACTTATTGCCTCCGACAAAAAGAGAAGGGATACAACAGATTCCGTGGAAGGAAATAAATGACACTATTCAAACAGTGGAGGATTACCAACACTTATTACGATAACTGTCTCCATTGAATTGGGGTCGACGTGTGGTGTGTGTCTTAGTGACTTTCTTTCTGGGATTTCATTTAACAGCCGATTCCTTGTGGACTCTGTACAAACAGTACTTGCCACCAAATGAAACTAACAGCTTTGCGTTTTAATCCGGATACTTCTCGACCTCTACGGGGAAAAAGGATTCGCCAGCTTTTAGGTACCGAAGATGTGTATGACGATGTGTGTGGAGCTTGTGACTTACACTCTCATTGGACAGATGTACGTGACTGGAAATATTGGGGCTTTGACACTGGGGCCAAAGAAGTGGCCCATTGTGCTCAAGAGTTGGTGTCCTCAATTCATAAGATCAAAAATAAACATCATCTGATCGATCGTTCACCTCAACAAAGAGTGGCAGTCGGCGTACAGACTCTTGGGAGAACGTCAATGCGATTCCATCGTGTTTGTAGATCGCATTCCTGAGGAAGACTACGGGACTGTGTCCAACTTCTGTGAAACCCATCTGCTCATTTTCAACGACATGTTCGGAGAAAACGAAGAAGAAATTAAATTGTGGTTTACGCGCAAAGGGCATCATCGTAATGCCAGTGTCATTTACATTACTCAAAATTTGTTTCAACAAAGTAAAGCCCATAGCAACATCAGTCTCAATGTTCATTACGTAGTCCTATTTAAAAGCTCATGAGACAAATCGCAAGTGCAAGTCTTAGCCAAACAGTTACGAACACCTTGGCTGACTCACGTGTACGACGATGCCACTCAAACCCAACACGCCCATTTACTCGTCGAATTAAAGCCACCCCACCCCTGATTATTTGCGAAATTGTACACATTTGTTTCACGACTGGTGTTAAGACGGAGGGCCTGTCCTGTATATGTCCTCGTCGTTGAATTAACAAACAATCTATAAAAACCTCGGACACTTTGAATCTGTCTCACACAGCGTTAACATGACGTCCCTTCAGTCTCATCTTCCCGTCAAATTGATTCGTCACTTGTACGACATCAGTTGCAAAATAATCCACAAATACGTGGTCTTGTCTTAGAAGCTAATCTCAAAGAAGTCTTACGAGGGTTTACGGTGGCAGCACGTTAATTACTGCTAGGCATCATTCGCATGCCTCATCAAACTAAACGCTTTTCTGAGAGAAACAAAGTAGCCTTGACGCAACTGGCCGATCCCCGAATCAAACCATAAAGCAAATCATTTTGAAACCTGGAGGGAGCGGTTCTCTATTAGGTTTCATCATTCGTTCCCTCTCAAAATGGGATCCTAATGCCCCCAAGGTTCACCCCAAGAAAAAAACTCCCAAAAAAGCCAAAGAAGCCCAAAGAAGTAAAAGAGCAACGGTGTCAAGACCAGGTCACAGCGCCAGAAAAAGAAAAATCCCCAGAAAAAGAAAACCCTCAGAGAACAGCTTCTACCAGCAAGAGAGACACTTCGGCCAGGACGCAACCTTACACTCGAAAACCACAATCTGCAGCGACGGTGACCATGTCTCCAGTAGCCGCAGGTTTTTCCACTTCTCCTTTGCTGGTGATGCCAGAGAAACCCAGTTTGACACACGTTCTTCCTCATTTGACGAAACAATGGAAACCCGGGTCTCCAAAAACTTCTCTAGCGGTGACAACCTCTTTCTCTTTAGCTACAGTGTCAGCTGCTCACAAAGTACCTGCTCCCAAACTAGAAGTCCAAGAGAGTTCGGACATGTTACAGAGTTTACTGAATTTGTCCAAGCAAGAACTGTACCGATTTAGTCCGTTAAGAACCCCTTCATGACGCGTGATGCCTGTCATCAAGTTGATACGACATAAATAAAATCAGTGGCGACTCGTTTCAGTATATAAAAAAACCTGTGGAAAAGAATGGGAATCAGTGTTTTTGTGCTCATGAAGACCCAAAGGTGTTAGCCCTCTCAGAAGCCATCCCTCTTCTAAACCCAAGGGAAAGAAAATGAAAGGACTGCCTCCTCGTGTAGTCAAATATGGGGACATGTTGTCCGTCCTGTCCAAAGCTTCTCCACCCATGTGAAAAAAAATTCATTCAAACCTCCTCCAAAGATGTCATCCATATCATGTGCGAATGATGTTTTAACGTGTTGAAAGGCACGATACCTTTGTCCAAAAATCTCAGACGTGACCCTTGAAATCGAATGGAAGGACGAGAACTGGCTTTAGTACCTTACAAACGATGGAAGGAATAACATCGTTGGCAAGAACAATGGACCCGCATTTGCCTCCCAATTCGAATATGACAGAGATGACCCAGTTACAACACGAATTGCAGTCCTTGATGGCTCGAAACGACTTGTCCGAAACAGAAAAATCGCAAACGTATTATCAACTCTTGCAATGATTGCAACTCTTTCACCAGAGAGCTTTAGACGAAACAGCTCTACCCACTCTGAAAGATTTCAAGGCCCTTATGACAAGCCTACATCCATCACCTCGACCACCATCCCCAGCATACAAGACAGACGCAGCCCCACGAATGCCTGAGAAAGAAGAGGTACGAGAAGTCTTTCAAACACCGTTAACAGCTTCCATTCCTAGTAAGATTGTAGGTTGCTTGTTGACCCCTTTCCCCACAACCCAACGAGAAGAACTGAAAGCATGGGTTAAAAAGATGATGTCCACTCCTCGTTCGACAGAAGTGTAAAAGAAAGGAGGGAAACGAGAAGTGAGAAAAGAAAAGAAGACCAAAGCCATTCCATTACCACCAACACCAATACCTTCAACTTATACTACCGAGGCCCATCGGACACGTAAAACCGTTTCTTAACCACCATCTCACCCCATCCAAAGTAGCATCAGCGAAGAGTGGGTGACTTATTAAAAGATGGAGAAGGTGTTAGCCAGCATTTACTACGATCCATCCTATTCTGCAGGTTACGGAGAGGAGTTCATAAATCGTATCGTGCTGCCAAAATCCGCATGAAAGGTCTCCATTTACGTCCGGTGCAACAATGGTTACAAGAACAGGGCGCGTACACATTACACAAACCCATTCGACGAAAAGTTTCCAGAAGTCGCACCCGAGTAGAAGGCATCGATCATGATTGGCCGATTTCTCCCGTTTGTCCACAAATTTTTGTCTTGCGTCTTCGTCATCTTTTCCAAATTTGCCTGGGTCTTGCCACTGCCTTCCAAATCGTGCAGTGATTTAGTGCGAAACCCTCCAACTGGTGTTGAAACAAAGAAGTTGTCACCCTCTTATATGGCAAACAGACAAAGGAATCGAATGTCTGACTCAAGCTTTCCAAAAAGATATAAAGAAAGATGACATTGATTTTTTCATCACCGATAATCCCGAAACCAAAGCCAGCATTGTGGGACGTTTTCAACCTACCTTGAAAGAACGCATGTGAAAATATTCGCATCACCACACTCTCAAGTACATCGACGTCTTACCGCACTTGGTTCAAGCGTACAACCAATCTTACCATCAAAGCATCGGACATGCCCCCCAAGATATGAGTCCTAACAACGAGGTGACCGTTTTCGACGCCTGTTTGGTAAGTCCCCGACAGTGGCAGTCTCAAACAAAAGTAGAGTGTTGGCAATAGCAGATTAGGCTCGCATTTGCAAATAAAAATGCACTTTCGACAAAGTTTTCGTACACAACTGGACCACTGAATTTTTTCGTGTCATTGGACGAGTGCGTGGTCGTCATCATACCGTCAATGAATTGGAAGAGGTGAACGGGTAAGTGTTAAAATGAATGTTTTACTTGCCCGGTTTACAACGCGTCACCAAAGAACAAGACGACGTGTACGATATTGAAAGCATTCTCGAACGAAGAAAACGTAAAGTAGGATAACGACGTGTCAAAAAAAGTCAAAGTACGTTGAAATGGATATCCACCCAGTTTTGATTCTTGGATCGACGCTTCGCAAGTCATTGACTATAAAATGAAGTGAACATCATGCCCTTCCACATAACCTCTGGTACCTCTACAACTGCAGTGACCACTCCTTCACCCAGTTCTTCTCTGCAAGATCTACAAAAGCAACCCGTATGGGTATGGTTAGCAGAACGTTTGTCTAAAACGCAAATCGCCTTTTTCTGCCAAATCTTTGTCTTGTATCGTTTCATCGGTGTAGCCATTGCCAATATGAGTTTGCAACAAAGGGACAAACTATTGTGGACCATTTTACTGAGCAGATGCATCGGTTACCTTTTTCCGAATCCTTTCCTGAAATACTCCTCGAACGGGAACAACGGCAACCTTGCGTCCAAAATCAGTTATCCTTTCAGCAGTTACCACTTCAACAACAACAACATTTTGGGCGGAGACACTCCTCTGACTTCCAGTGACCCGTCAGACAGTGGAAATTTGGAATTATGAACAACAACAACCAATTTTACTTAACGTTTCCCAGTAGCAGTTCCATGAAGGTGTTTCCCAACAACATTTTGTGATGTTACACGGCCAAATTACCTCAGGCCATCCAATCAGATCAAGAAGCCCATTGGGATGTGGCTTTGGTGGAAATTATTCACCCTACACAAATCAAAAACATCACTGAAACTCAAAACACTTTTGGGGTCGAAGTTCAGGACGAAGCAGTGCAACAAACCGTGATTACCACTAAACAACATTTAAAATTCACGGCGAATCAGCCCGGCATTACTTCTACATTTTTTTATCTATTAGTTTAAAATTAACTCAGGACATTATTTTAGCGGTAAGCATCTGGTGGACGCAATTGTTAACAAATTCATTGAAGGCATTTGACAAATTTCTGACCAAACTAAACAAATGTGTCACCATTGAGTACCATAAAGTGACATGTCGCCTGCTGCTTAAATTTGAAAGTGAGGAAAAAAAGTATAGGTATTAGATTTTGCCCTGAATTGTATGAAAGTTTGGGTGGAACTTGAAGATGATCAAGGATGTCATGAACAAAAGAGAAATGCCAATCATTCACAACAGCTCGAAATTTGTGAAACATTTTCGTTCTCCGGTAGAACTGAACCAAGGACTCAATTTATGTAATCCGATGTTTTGGAGTACAACGTGATCGGTCACACATCCATGCAGTTACTGCGGATCATTCTTTTCAAAGTAAATTCTGTCACGAATGTTGACGAGGAAGGTGGAAACACCTATCACGTTCACCGCGAATTTGTAAATCCTCAGTAAGTCGTATATTGACACTGTCAACATTGCTATAGAAGGAGATCTGGGACAAAATATTTCATTCACCAAAGGGAAAGTCACGATGAAACTCCATTTTCGAAATAAATTCTCTAACCAATCGTAAGTCATGTATCAGTGTACCGAGGAGTCGCTCGACAGCGAGGACATGGTTTAGGAGATATGCTAAAATGAGCCTTTCGTTCGGTGGTCCCCGTGTTGAAACGGATGGTGACACGAGGATTGCGTACCTTGAAAGATACCGCATTGACACAAGACAAAGAATTTCTCCAAAATGTCATCATAGACAAACAAAACCCCAAAGAAGCATTCTTGAGAGCAGGCAAAAATGTCTTGATACAAACGGGCAAAGACATTCTGGGTCGACGAGAAACACCTATACATGACCTGGACGCTGCAGAGTCAGGCATTCCTGCTTCCCTGACGCAAAAGCAAGGACAAGGCAGAAAGAGACGACGAAGAAAACACCCCGTCAAAAGTCTTAATACTCATCAAGTTAGAATGACTAAGAAAAGAAGAACCGTCCGAGACTAGACGTTTTTGATTATTAAAAATTACTGAGACAAAAAAATGATGTACCGAGAGTATTGTACCTGTTCCAAGTTGGAAATGGATCTGTTTGCCATGTCACCCACCATGATTACGGATTCAGCTCCCATCGAGATTGAAATCAAAGGACAACCCGAAGAGTACATTGATCTCAATAGCAGTTACTTGTGCTTGAAAGTCCAAGAGAGAAGAAAACGATAACCGCCCACCAGGAGCCGATGATAAAGTAGCTCTCGTCAACAATAGTATGCATTCCTTGTTCAGCTTAGTGGATTTGTACTTGAATAACAAATTGGTCAGTAGCAGCATGGATACTTACCCTTACCGAGCGTACCTGGAAAATCTCTTGACGTACGGAAAAGAAATCATGAACACTCATCTGAATGCTTGCGTGGTTTGGAAACCTGACGCAGCAGGTGCAAATATGGTTAACGACGCAGCAATTGTAGCAGAAGCTGACGATCCTCACAATGCGGGATATATCGTTCGGCGACAGAAAATCAAGCGAGGGCGTAGTTTAGAACTGATGGATCGTTTGCATTCGGACATGTGGTTGCAAGACAAGTATTTGCTGAACGGTGTGGCTATCTGCCGGTGTCTGAATCGAAGCAGTGACGCTTTCTATTTGACAAGTACAAAAATATCATCCAAGAAGCCAGACTCTACGTGTGACGCGCGGTAGTGTTACCTAAAGTGGGAAACGAAATCAGTCACACTTTGAGCAGAACGACCGCCAAGTATCCGATAAAACGCGTGGAAGTAAAAACCTTCACCAGTCCCGCTAACCAGCAGTCCATGATCGAAGATCATTAGTTCCAAGTTACCCAAACGTTTAATCATTGGATAGTAAAGAATTCAGCCTTTAATGGACTTCACGTTAAAAATCCTTTCGAGCTTAAGCACTACAACGTGAGCAAAATCGAAGTCAGTCGCGATGGCAAGACGTTGTGTACAAGACCCTTTGAACTTAAGTTTGACCAGAAGAATTACTTGAGATCATAGCTGTCCATGTACGAAGCCACCAGCCAGTTAGGGACTAACACCAGCCACGGTATTACGTACAACGATTATGCAGGGGGTAACGTTTTGTTGACTTTTGATTTTACTCCAGACCAAGGCAGCGACGAGGGACATTTCCACCCTATAACATCCGGCCAAATTCGTGTGGAACTTCAGTTTGCAAACCGTCCCCCAGACCACACGGTGAACATCATCTTGTATGTCGAATTTGATAATACCATAGAAATCAACAGTTTGAGAGAAGTCATTCTAGACTATTAGAAGCCATGGAAGACTGTTATCCCTCTTTGAATAGTGGAGAATCTATGAAAATGGAATGGTAGGATGCCGTGGAAGAAGAACCTCAAGACACAGACGAAAAGGACAGAGTGATGAAGTCAAGATGGTCAGAACAAGAACAACATTTAGTCTCCTGTTTTGCCAAACAATTGGCAGAAAATATTACGGAATTGATCAACGTAAATATCTGATTCAATGGCACTGGAACTGCAGTGGAATCAATAAGAACTTGACTTAATTAATCCAAAGAATTAACTCATCGCAACTCGAACCTGATATCATATGCTTGCAAGAAACTCACTTGACCAAAACTACTAAAACCACCCGCAAAATACGAGGATACTCGGCAGTGTACATTAAAGGTAGAACAATGGCAAGCAAATAAAAAAAGGTCGGGGAGGGGGCTACCTTTATTACTGATTCAATACGCAATACCTCTAAAATCAGAACCGAACCAAGACATGTCTCAACTGAACTCATTGAGGTGCAGACCCTCCTGCTTAACTTTGGACAGCACACTGTACAAATACTCATCATTTACGACCCAGGGAATGACAACCATATCAACATCAAAATACGAATGAACCTGATCCCAAAGCAAACTGACAACCTTATTATATGCGGTGACTTTAATGCCCATAACACGGAATGGGGAGGTCTAGTAAAGAATCAAAGAGGTCAATTAATCGAAACATGGGCAGCCGATTCTAACCTAATTATAATTAACAATGGGTCTGGCACAAGAATGAACCCAATTAATGGCGCACTGTCAGCCATCGACCTTACCATTGTTACCCCCAAAAGTGGCACAAATTACAGACTGGGAAGTCGATCAAAGTGACATTCTCGGAAGTGATCACTTCCCTATCCATCTCATTCTTAATATAATGATTCACACCCAACCATATAACACCACCCCAAAATGGAGATGTGACAAAGCTGATTGGGAACATTTTAAAAACATCGTCTCAACAGTCACACTTGCTGATCTGTATAATGATACCATTGATCAATGCAACCTAAATATAGTAACAGCACTAACAGAAGCAGCTAAACAAACCATACCTAGAACTGGAGGTCAACGATTTAAACGCATATACCCTGGTGGAATGATGACTGTAAGACCACCATCAAAAATAAAAAAGGCCCTGAATAAATTTAAGCACATAGGATCATCTAATAATTTTAGGATCTATAAAAGTAGCGAAATTGAATTGAAATCAATAATCAAATCAGCAAAAGAAAATTCCTGGAAAATGTTTTGTTTAAATACTAATATTAAAACAAATGCAAAGCAGGTATGGAATATAATTAAAGCCATTAGGGGTAAAACCAAACAACAAACTCCCAAACTAGCTCGCGACTTTACCAACAAAGATAAAGCTAACCTACTGGCAAAACATTGCATCTAATATGAGCAGCAACTCCACCCATACTAAACGATTTAAGGATTACTGCCAAAAAGTGGAGGAAAAGCATCAAAACCTATTTACCGACCTTGGTTCCAAACAATCACCACTTAATGAGGAATTGACAATAACTGAATGGACGGAGCACATGCCACAAAAAAAGGCAACTTCACCCGGGAACACCAACTTGGATATGAAATCTATAAACACATCCCCGATAATTTCGTTGCTATAGTACTTGATTTCCTCAACAATACCTGGCGGAAAGGTCACTTGCCAAAAACTTGGAAAAAAGCACTCATCATACCTATTCCTAAGCCTAATAAAGATCCAGTTGACATCAATTCATATAGGCCTATCTCGTTAACCGACAACATATGCAAAATAATGGAGACAATGACTAATACTAGTCTCAGATACCATCTTGAAAGAAACAACCACATATCAGAACACCAAAGCGGCTTTCGCGATAAAAGGTCCTCCATCGACCAGCTATTTAGAGTAGAAGAAAGCATCAAGCTAGCATTTAACAACACACTTAAACGCAATAGACATCTAATAGCAGTATTCATCGATCTTAAGAAAGCATTCGATCTAGTCTAGTCAAAGGGTCTAATTGCGAAATTAAATATTTATGTGATTACTGGCCGTATTCATAGCTGGATTTCAGATTTTCTAACTGACCGCAAAATAATAACTAAAATAGGGGATCAATACTCAAACTCGTAAAACCTTGAAAATGGAACACCTCAAGGTAGCGTACTTAGCCCCACGTTATTCAACATTATGATCAACGATCTAGATGAAGCAATCAGCAAAGATACAATAGACCTATCCCAATTTGCTGACGATAGCGGGATATGGAAATCAGGAAATCCTGCTCGCAAAAAAGTAATAGAGCAATTACAGAATAGTTTTAATCAGATAGGATGGTGGGCCGATAAATGGGGTTTTAAAATGTCTTCTAATAAAACTGAAGCCATTATGTTTTCATCCGCACCCTAGGATGGCTCCTGAATACCCTAAACTATACATCCAAGATAAATTAATACATTTCGTTAAAGTAACTAAATTCTTGGAAGTGTACTTTGATAAAAACCTATCATGGACATACCACATCAAAGAATTAACTTGGAGATGCACAGGTGAATTAAACTTACTGAGGAATCTTAAAGGTACGACCTGGGAAGCTAACCAAGAAACCCTATTAACACTATACAAATCACTCATCAGATCTAAAATGGACTACGCATGTCAAGTCTATGCTTCCGCAAGTAAAACTGCATTATAAAACTAGATAGTATTCAATATAAAGCCCTAAAAATATGCACTGAAGCATTGAAGTCAACGTCATTAGCGAAATTACAAGTAATAACAGGAGAGTTACCATTACAACTTAGAAGGAACGAATTTATACTCAGATACGCCGCACGGGTATCTACACGCTCAGTAAACCACCCCACCATAAAACTAATTATTAAATGCAAAACCTCATTCAGTCGCAGGCGTGTACCATATCCACCAGGTGCAAACAAAATACATGACCTAACTAAAGATTTGCTCCTAGAAACGATTCAATCAGAGCAATACAACTATCCTGATCCGACTCCCTGGACGAGCGGAAGTCCCAGAATCAATGTAACAGACATAACTTATGGCCCTAAACGAGGACAATAGCACAACATTCAAACCAGGATTCTAGTAGTGCTAGAAGATCTTTACTCAGGATATACAAAAATATACATAGATGGCTCCAAAACCAAAAACCCTAGCAAAACGGCTGCGGCAGTAGTCTTACTGAAGCTAATATTGTTATTGGAGCCCGTTTACCTGCTTACTGCTCTATCTACACAGCTGAATCATGGGCCATTCTAGAAGCGCTCAAATGGATCAAACAAACAAACACCACTAAAGCAGTAATCCTCAGCGACTCCCTAAGCGTGATAAATTCCATCCAATCCATACATTCATCACGTGAGAAACTTTCCTTAAAGAAACCAAATATATAATTAAGCAACTCACACTTAACCGTCATACTATATAATTCATGTGGATACCCTCACAATTTGGATTGGCAGGTAACGACAAAGCTGATTAAATTGCTAAACAACATCTAAACGACCTTGACCCATTACCACTAATGTACAGCGTCCAAGAACTTCATTCAATTATCAAAGCAAAGATCGACATTAAATGGCAGGAACTTTGAGAGAATTGCAAAACAGGACGCACCTTATTCACAATACATGACAAAATCTCAAGAACCATCAAACCTCACAAATTAGTTAGATGTGAAGACCAAAAGATTATCAACAGGATAATACTAGGCAAAACCAAACTAGCCGACAGCTTTGGTAAACATCTGGCAAGTAATGAACACTCCAACGGCAAATGCCCACATTGCCCATACCTAGAAGACCTACACACTGTCTTCAATACCTGCACAAAGTATAGAAAACAAAGAACCAAATTTAGGAAAAATCAAAATAGCATAGGATCACCACCGACCTACCCTATTTCCTAAAAGACATAAACCCAAATATAGGTAGTACATATCTAAACATTATATAATTCTTAACTTATATAGGGAAAAATGGAGGATCTGAAAAGGCCAAAACTAAAAAAATATATAACTAAAATACCTACCTAAAATTAACCTCACTTAGGAGACGGGCGCCTTTGACACGTTGCACGAGACCTGAGTTTTTCAGCAAAGAAACCCGTCTTCCTAGCCCTAACAATAATATTAAATACACATGGGTTAAACTTAAAAAAGCACTACTAAATCAGTTTTTATACATACTAACAAAAAGGCCCAAAGAACTCACAAAATATAAAACTAAATTAACTAATTAAAACTAATCTCACCCAAACTTTAAACTCAGAAGACGGGCGCCTCTGACTCGTCGTAAGAGACCTGAATAATCAGCAGAGAAGCCCGTCCTCTCAATTCTAAGCAATAATCCAAATTTCATAGGGCTAAATTAGACAACACACCACTAGATCTAAACTCATCCCCACCCAATACCCTTTTAATTGTAACGGGCTCATCTGACTCGTCGTAAGAGACCTGAATAATCAGCAGAGAAAGCCGTCCTCTCAATCTTAAACAATAATTCAAATCTAATAGGGTTAAATTAAAACAGTACACCACTAGATCTAAACTCCCCCCTCCAGCCAATACCACTTTAAATCTAGCTTTAGAATTTTTGTTCCAAAAAAAAATAATAAAAAATAAAACTTTTTTACAAACAAAATCTTTTTTGTTCTCCTTCCAACTTGTATATAAAAACATAGCGTAAACAAACGATTAATAAAAGATATTTAGGATACTAACATATATCTTCTTATCACAACAGTGATCGCAGGTCATCAATAGTTGAACATCTACACGTCATTCAACACACAGTCACACTAAGCGACACATTATGAGGTGGCTTAAAAACCCAAGACCATCAGGCTCGGCTGCACAATGCGGCACCTAAATATCTAGGACTTTAACTCTGACCCCAAATATTACAATATATCAGGTGGTCTTTTAATCCAGGACCATCAGGACCGGCTGCACAAGACGGCAAACTCATACACTCTGACTCGTACGCACGGCATAAATTAAACACTCTTACTAGATAACCACTAAGCAGAAACTGAAGTGAAACCTACATCAAGAAAAACAGCACAGAATATCTTTTCAAAATTTACAAATGGCAGAAGAAAATGGGGTACTATTGCCTCAGCATCTTTTAGAATGGCTTCTAACATAACCTCTTATTAAAAGGTGTATTTTGGTTCTCAATTGGCTAGGAAACCTCTTTTGATAATATATCTATCTTGAAATCCTAATCTGACCCGTTTTGAACCCACCGTCACAAATTGTTTTTACTCTTATAGTACCTATGCGTCATACTAATATCAAAAAAGTCATTTTGACTTTACAGATTGGTAAATTTTAGACTACCGTACACATTGTACACAAAATTCCAACTTTTACTAATTATATTAGGAAAATTATATGACTTATAACATTGGGTCAATTGCATAAGTGGCTAACACAATATTGGTTCTTATTTAAAAATGTCCAACAGTAAAACTGGACTGAATTTGATCAAGTACGGGCTGGCGTTTTTGGGGCGTGCACAATATCCATGGCTGTTCTACCGAGCCCCTTTCCTACTTGCCTCATTCTGACAACGTACAGCGGTGGAGATGTGGAACAATCTCCACCCGCCTAAACACAGGTGTCCCGATGTGACGTCATAGTTCCCGACCAATCGCGACTGGCGTTACATTCTGCATTGGTTGACACCTACTTTACCTTCCTGCGGTGATACAGATTTAAATATTTTAATACATGAGTGTGTGTTTGGGTTTTAGTCCCACTCGTGCACTTAGCCCTTCATACAGGTTGCTAGGGTATCCCAGACCTGCTGGCTTAATTAAATAGTGCTCCTTAGAACACAGTAATGCGTAGGGGACGTGGTACCATTCTGATCACCGCGATTAATTAAATAGCCCGTATTGGGTATTAAACAGACGCGCATGTCCTTCGTGGGCGCAAGCGTCTTTATTTCAAATTACTTACTTACATAAGATACATTGTTTGCCAATAAAATTAAATCATATGCATGGAGATACTGAAATAAAATGTATGTATGTATGTGCCTATGTCTATGTCTATCGAATCTCAACCCTATTGTCCCTATACAAAACCCAACCTATCTTCAACTTTCCCTTGACACTATAGTAACCCAAGGTACATTTTGACACTGTAGTGCCAGGACACTTTTTCGACCGGATTTCCCATTGACGCTAAAAAAAATTTGACGCTATATTGCCGGGACACCTTTTTGACATGATTTTCAAACTGACGCTATATCGCCCTACCCCCCCCCCCCCCAAACTACTTATGTGTGCAAATGACATTTCTGGAACTGCAAACTTTGTCTCTTATTACATGTTTATCACAAGCGCCAGGTGTTGGAATGTACTATTTTCATGATGTTTCCCATCTTAGTATCAAACTTGCAACCTCTAAGTGCTGTTATTTAGTAAGCAGTGAATTGAAGATTTCCCACCAGTTAAATTCCTCTTATGCGATTAAGTATCATTCCAATGTTAAATTCCTCTTATGCGACCAAGTGTAATTCCTATGTTAAATTCTCCTTACGCCCACAAGTGCCATTCGTATGCCGAATGCCCCTTATGCTCCCAAGTACCATTCCCATGGTAAATTCCCCTTATGCCCTCAAGTGTCATTCCCATGTTAAATTTCCCTTATGCCCCCAAGCGTCCTTCCCATGTTAAATTTCCCTTATGCTCCCAAGCGTCCTTCCCATGTTAAATTCCCCTTATGCCCACATACCACTACTCACGCTATTCCATCGATGGGAAGGAAATCGAAGCAATTCTTGACAATGTTGATATCGCTACGACGATTATTGAACTATCAAGATACAGCGATGATATCGGGAGATCGGCAGGCCCGGCTGTGACGTTTTATAAAGACGCAGACGGCCATGCAGATCATAACCAGTATATAGACTTTAGAACAGACATTACTGATCAGCTAGGTCAGATCCTTACGATCAGTCGTCAAAAATGATTCTCGGTTGAAGGCTCGATTAAAACCAATAAAGACGGTAGAATATAAGTACAGGGTAAAACCATTAGTAAGAAAGCGTTATTAACCGACTTTTGGTGTTTGTGTTTAATATTAAATTTATCATTACATATAAGGGGTGGATTATGGAGGTTTTAAATTCGAAAATGGGATGTTGAACCGGCTGGCAGCGGAAGCCAACATCGACAGTAATTTAGTTACATTTGTCGGCGCATAACTACTTCCAAGTGGTATTATCAGATCTTGATGCGCAATCAAATATATTAGAATCCAATAGAAATCAACCGTTGGGACCACCCTTCTGTATCAATACCAACTCAATGCCAGCTTATAACCCTAACACTAGCACAGTAAAACTGTTGGCATCTTTATCTGTGGGCATGCGTGCTGTTTGTGCAGGTGATATGAGGACAACGTCATGGTGGTGTAGAAGTCTTTAACCTAATCAGTAAAAAAAATAATACAAAACTGCCACGGTCCACTACTCTGTTTATAAAATTCTTGAATCTGCTGAAGTATGTCAACCAGTTTCTACATAAATCGATACGACACGCGACTAGTATTACCAGTCAGAATTCTCTTTTTTTTCTAATTGCAATATTTCTAATTTAATTAAGTACTCAGCCAAACAGCCATCTGACACAACATAAGCATAACATTGTAAAGAGTAAGTGTATGACATATATTTCCTTTCTAACGTGTAAATTATTTCTTTAGGTCAACATACATATGCTATCAATATGTTTGGTCCCGTTAAATAGATAATTAGTTTAGAATTTTAGTTCAGCAAACACGGGCACTAGTTTAAGCAAGAATATTATTATCTCAGTGTTTGTTGAATTGAAGCCATCCATCCGCGGCCTTGACCAATTGTCAATCGTTTTAAAATATAAATATTAATGAATATATTAGTGAGTCATCATCGGCAAATGGTCACCTTACACTCAAGAGTTTGTTGAATATAACATCGTTTAAACGTAGCTGATACTAGAGCTGTTTACATCACAAAACGTCTTATCCTGTTATAAAATATTTAAAGCTTATTATTAGTATGTCCTTAGGCTGAATGGCGCATTTGGATTCTTGTTAATCAAAGAATATTTGACCTTAGGGTCTTGTTGCTGATTCTGCTTTGGTTTTATTGCAATAACTTGTTTAATATTTCACACACACACACACACACACACACACACACACACACACACACACACACAGAGCGGTATGATGAGGCTTAATAATAACATGCAAAATATATTAACTGTATCTGGTTGAATTCTCTTACGCGGTAAGATTGGATGTTTGAAACTATGGCAACACATTAACAATCCGCAATGAAGTATAATTATTTTGCTTCTACAGTCTTGTGGCAAATGTCCTATGTGAATGACACTTGTAGCAATCGTTAAGCTTGTTGTACAGCTACTGTTTTCATATCACGTTGAAGATCAGAGGAGGCGATCGATCATACTGGTTTCATTTTCTAGTCATGAAAAATGCCATTAAAAATCTTGCTAACCAAGTACTAAGACTTTTACAAGTCTGGAAACTAAAGAAACAACAAACAGTTTTTAGAACGCATAATTTCAACAACGAAACCATCCAACGCGATGAATTGATAAAAGCTGTAACACTCGACAATTAAAACTGATGAAAATATGGTAACACTGGTTGCATGAGTGGAGTACCACGGCAATAACAAACAAACAAACAAAAAGAAAGAAATCATACGGATCCTGCTTTTATAGTATATATTATTTCACATTTCCGAACTACACAAGATGCCATTATCAGGCTCAATTTGAGTATAAAGCGTTCTTTTGTTCTTATATATTTTTTAATATAACTTCGCTTTTACTAATAAATGTAAAGTCTATGATAGAGCTTTATGAAAGAACCCCTAGTATTTCCAATATAGAATATTCAAATTAAATACACAGATTGCTCATTTAAATCCAAATAAATTTGCAATGCCTCCAACCACTTTTCCAATTCCGCCTGCTACAATGTCATAGGCGAATCCTGCTCCTTCCTTCACCACATCCCTAGCCAATTCACCGAAACCTTTGCTTTCCGTAACCGTTTGTCTTGCTTGGCTTCTATCCTCGACGATAGTGTCTCGAAGCTTTCGTACAGATTTTGCAGTAACCTCCTGCATATTCCTTTTATATTCTTCTTGAATTTTCTGCTTTTCCGCTCGCTCTTTCTCCAGTTTTTCTTCTATTGACTTCAATTTTTTCTGTTGTTTGTCCTCCAGTTTTCTTATCTCTGCTGCACGAGCTTCGTTCTGAAGTTTCGCTTTCTCTTTTAATTGCATCTCCTGCTCTAATTCCTCCTTTGCTTGTTGAAGTTTCTTTTCTAATTCATGTTCTCGTTCCTCAAATTGTTTTGCTTTGCCTTGATACTCATCCTCAAGCGACCTTTTTTTTTCTTCGAAGAGTTTGTTTACTTCTTGCTGAATTTTTGGGATGCGCTTTCTAAACGCTTCCTCTGCCGCCTTAAATTTCTCTTCCGAGTAATAGCCACCACCATTCCTTTCGATAATTTCTTCTATCAGCTTGATCAATTCCTTTATCTGCTTTTTAATTTCCTTCTTTTCAGCTCTACTCTCAATAGCAATTTTCTTTCCTCCAAATTTCAAGAACTTAGTTATGAATTCAATGGGAAGGGCAGAAATGCAATCGTCGGTCGTTGAACCTTTTCCCATGCTTGCTTTATGTGTGAAGACGACGATCACATATTGGTAGATACCCTCACCGAAGAAAGCGCAAAATTCATCTAAAGTGTCGATGTTTTCTTGAGTAAATCGGTCATCGCCCCGGATTACCAAGCAAATGACATGCGGACCAGGTGCCATTATGGCAGTGCATTTACAAAGCTCTTCAATTATTTCCTTCTTGTCTCGTTTTGTGTCCATAAGCCCTGGTGTATCTAGGACTACGATGTCCTTTCCGTCGGAACTCTTCCCTCGTCCAACTTGGCATTGAGTGGTATTGGATTGCATCTGCACACCCTCATTTTTGAAAAATTGGTATCCTAAAATTGCATTTCCAAGAGTGCTTTTTCCTGTTCCAGTTTTACCTATCAAAACAATTCTTCTTTCTTCGTTTCTTTGGTACTTATCAACTTCCGTGTAAATGTCATCAGATCCTCCTGCAAAATAAATAATTTGACACAGTATTTAGCCATCACCGTTCCATTTTGCTATGATGATTATTTGTGTTACATGGAATATTTAGACTAATTCTCCTTTCTGAAAGTTTTGCTCAGGAGAAGAGCTTATGAGACAAGGAAAGGTCTATGAGAGAGTTCTCTTGGGAACAAGATCTGCATTGTGGGTTTGTAATATCGCATGAAAATTTATAAGTATGTTGTGTTAGTGACATTTGGACGTTATGATAAGATTCGTAAACTGGCTGTTTACATTTTCTTATCATCAATAATTTGTTTGGTTTTCTTTATCATTAAGTTTGCATGTTACATAATTGAAACACCGTTCTCTGTTATAAGAAAACCACTTGTTTTTGTGATGTATAAGACCCAGTACCTATGACAAACTTAACCACTTTTCTACCTGTCGATATAATTCGTATATCCTTAATGATGCAAATCCATAGAATGCTTCCATTTTAAAAGATGCAAACTTAACCCATAAAATGAGACAAATATGCTTTCTCCTTGCAAACTAAGCCTTGATATAAAACAAACACAATGCCAACCTTCAAAAACACCCTTACACTGAGAAAAATATAACGTGAGCCTGCATACACACCCTTAAAATGAGAAAATATAACGTGAGTCTGCAAACACACCCTTAAAATGAAACAAGTATAACGTGAGCCTGCAAAACACACCCTTTAAATAAGACAATATAATGTCACTTTGCAAACTCGGCCTTAAAATTGGGCAACCATATTGTCACATTGTAGTCTATTCCACTACCCTTCCAAATAATAATAACGTGATTATATTCTTTGACTCTATAACTTCATATATTAATTAACAATTATGATACATTCAATCACATACTAATCGTAAGTGACAAAGGTCTGCTCGATTTTGCTTTGATGCTGATTTCGGTCTCATGAAAAGATGATTTCATTCTTAAAGGATACATATTATCCCTTTAATTATATATTTCACACTCAACGTATACTAATGAATAATATTCTGTATAGTAACAACAACAATTATTATTATTAGTAGTAGTAGTAGTAGCATTGACATTTCTATAAAACAGTCGTAGGAACATCATAATGGTTTGCTATTGCAATTAATTTAACAAGATCATAGCTGCATTTAGATAAAGTTCGGTTGATGTCATAATTTGATCATCTGTTATTAAATTAAACTGTACAAAAATATCTTCTTTCTCACCATATGATTTCGAGCCCGGCTGCCCCATGGTACAGAATAAAGTGGAGATTTGTTCGACTGAAATATAAGTGGGAAATGTATAAATGTATTAGTGACATAAAGGGTATCTTTGCATGTTTCAAATTATTAAGAGCTCCATCACCATGTGTGTGTGTGTGTGTGTGTGTGTGTGTGCATCCATTCAAGACAGAAAAATCTGAGGGAGATAACTCTTACGCTCTCCTTGATTCGCAGGTACTTAGGTCCTATGTTTCAAGAAGGTCTTTCCTAAAAATTTGACAGTAAACGACTTTTATAGTCTTTTTGTACCAATCTGAACTTGGGCATTTTGAGACCAATTGTAACTCATTAGTCCCTTGAAAAATAGAGTGACAACGGCAAAGATTTTGTGCCACATTGTACTATATACGAGTATTATACATAGTGGGACTGTCGAAGACCATTTTGTGTATATAGACGTGAAAAACACTTCATTTATGTCCAGGTGATTGAACATTTTACTACCTATATTAAATTATTTTCAACCAATAGTTTAATATTTTAATACAAGTGACGGGATGTAAATGACAACGACGCACGCTCCCGTTTTATGTTGTCATGTAAAAAGTGCCATTTTATCCCAGGTGTTCATTAATTACAGGCTTTCATAAACTCAATATCAAGTAACATTAATCTTCATAATATTTCTTTATGTTAATTTTGCTTCATCTACAGTGTCTGTACACTAGAGTTTTACAAGAATGCTCAATCAATTCCCTTTGCAATACTATACTTAATAAATGGCATACGATCAATAATGAGTAGAGAAAATTATTACAAGAAAATTATACCAGGTCTCAAATATAAGTCATGCATATGGCTGTAAAATTTGTATTACTATATCGACTATAGTATTTTATTATTCCTGATCAAACCCCCATATAATATGTTATACAATTAGCAGAGTTTATTTAATTGTTAAACAGGCATTGGAAAAGACATTGTCCCGGTGAATAGCTTAAATAAGTCTCGGTAGCTCCTGTTTCACTTAAAATATGTGGATAAATCTTTTCTATGCCATTTCGCATCAACAGGATAATAACAAAAGATAACATGAAAATGTTACAATTAATATTTTATACTTTAAAATTACATTAATTTTTCGAAGGTATTGACACATACATACTGTTCATAATTGATATTTATTTTGTTTCGTAATGGCTTTCATTTATTCCTTCTTTCTTTATTTCGTGTACAAAAAAATATGTACCCAAAATTATTGCATTGATTTTACACACCCGATATATTAACCACCTACAGTTGTTTTCCTCGGAGTCTCTTGTTTGGAAAACATCAATGTACCGATTGCAATCGATTGTCATCAGTGAAATACATATTGACAAAACTGACAAAGTAAATTACACTAAACTATGCCAAGTTGGTATGGTAATTAAGAAAGGTTCCATGGACGAGTTGTTCACAAGAATGCTTACCTCTAAATTATATTAACGGTTTAATAAAATAAAAACAAATTTATCGATTGCTATGATATTTTGGAAATAGGAGTACACTTGGGAGGACCTTAAAGGAAGACTTAACACGCATGACGACTTGGTGGGTTAGTTATTAATATATGTTCATGGGATGTTGCACTCTATTCTCCAAACTGGGTGGTGTATGATTGTTTTTGCTTACAATCTCGAATTATATAGGGTAAACCTTTCAAAATATGGTACATTCTTTTGTTTCGTGAAAAAGTTTTGTTATTTGGTGTCGCATTTTTTAGAGAACTAGATGTTCAATGCAATGACATTCAGTTAAGTAACCAAATCAATCAATGGATCAATTATGGACGAAACTGTCCGACGACACTGCACAATTTACATTCTGAAAACTATATATCAGCATGAAAATAACCGTGATAATAAGACTTAAATCTATGTGGATATTGCACATTAAGAAGACAGTCTTTCTGAATTCGTAATTCGAAAAATAAATACCATTGGAACAAATCTTATGTTACGTGTTTAGGTTTGATGAAACAGTAACACAAGAAAGAGTGAAAACAACAAGCTTTAAAAAAATTTAACAAACAATCTATTTCCTTGGAAATACTTTGCAAAATTTAAACAAATAAGAACTTACGGTTTTAAGAATCAAATCCAAAAAATAATCCAAGAATAATCTACCAATAAAATTTTAGAAGACCTAATAATGAAATGTTCTAATGAATTCAAGTTCCAAACGAAAAATCCAAGATGGAAGGCGATGGCGTATGCTATATCCTGTACAGTGCTGTTGTCTACAGTTCCTTTTAGAAAGACAAGAAATAACACTCCGGTGTTGGAAATCCGAATAAACGTTTTAAGAATGTCTTTGTTCAAGAATTCTGTATGAGCATCCAAAATATTTCCAGAGAAACGAATTAATCTTTTAGAATCCAAAATAATCTGAAGAACAATTAACATATATCTCGAAAACTGGATACAACAGAAGAAAACGACTTGACATCAAGTGTTTCAAGCCCAGGGTGATTAAATTCTTCATAAACAAAGGTATAAAACCTGAATACTGCGCAAAACAGATGCCCAGATGAGGATCACGTAATCATGTTTACATCACGTACTCTCAACGTGGCCTTGACAAAAACCATTAATTTTACTCTATGAATATAATAAAAATTTCTTTACTTCACTAAAATCTATTTACACGTCAGGGGTCATGCATCCAGCCTCGATCTCACCCTTATCATTTCCACAATAAAAATAAATTTAGAAAAACTTGTTCACGTCACTGTTACTAACTTTGAGTTAAGGTTGGGAACTAGGTCAGGTTTAAGTGTTTACAAATGAACAGTCAAGGTCAAACTATTTCTGGAAAAAAATCCAAATCATGCAAACAAGATAATATTGCAATAGCATGTAATAGAATAAAATAATTTCAAGCTGACAAACAAACAATAAAATTAAAATAAATATAAATTAAATCAGATATACGTAACACTTCCCCCATAAAGAAAAAGAAAGATTCATATGATAAAGCTTTCTTTTTACAATAGATTAATTACACATGAGGCTAAAAAGAACTCTTATAAATACACACAGTATACAAGAAATAATACATTGTTATGCACGAGAAAGTGCATCTGCTATTAAAATTTATCTTTTCCCTTGATGTACATGATGTCAATATTATATTCATGTAGCAACAAACTCGACCTTAGTAGTCATTGATTTTTAATTTTCATCTTGCAGATGAAAGTAAGGGGGTTGTCTTCACTAAACACAATAATCGAAGAAGGAGCTGAACTAATGTAAACTTCAAAATGTTGTAATGTCAATACCAAAGTCAAACATTCCTTCTCGATTGGTGAATACTTTCTTTGGGGCTTATTTAATTTCTTAGAAAAAAGCACACTGGATGATCAATACCATTTTTGTCTTCTTGAATCAAAACTGCTCCAACCCCAACATCACTTGCATCAACAGACAATTTGAATGATTGGCTGAAATTTGGAGCTGTAAGAACTAGTCAAAAGCCTTCTGACATTTTTAGTCCAAAGGAACTTGTTTTTCTTACTCAATAAATGTGTCAGAGGTTCAGCAATTATAGAATCATTGGAACAAAATTTCCTATAGTATCCGGCTATACCTAAACATCGCATCAGTTGCTTTTTATTTACAGGTACAGGGAAGTCAGAGATAGCCTTTACCTTAGTATATTGGTTTAACTTGTCCAGGTCCCACGATATGTCCTAGAAAAGTTACACTAGCACGGCAGAACTCACGTTTGGATAAATTAATTCTCAAACTTGCATCTGTGAGTCTGTCAAAGAATTTCCGAATTGTTGCTAAATGTTCTTTCCATTTGTTATTGTAGATGATGACATCATCGATGTAAGCATCACAATTGTCTAGACCAGAGAAAGTAATCAGTAATCATATTCATAAGGCGTTGAAAAGTACCTGGCGACCCTTTCATGCCAAACGGCATTACATTATATTGGTAAAGTCCATCTGGAGTCACGAATGCTGAAAGCTCCATTGCTCTTTCCGTTAGTGGAATTTGACAAAATCCTTTCAGAAGGTCAAATTTGGTGACATACTTGGCATTTCTGATCTTACCAATACAGCCATCGATTCTAGTTAATGGAAATGAATCTGTTTTTGTCACACTGTTCACATTCCTATATTCAGTGCACATACGGAAAGTTTTATCTGGTTTTGGAACAAAAATGCATGGTGAAGTCCAGCCACTTTTACTGGGCTCAATAAAATCATTCTCCAGAAAATACTGAATTTCTTTTGTCAAGTATTCCTGTTTGAGGGGGTTGGAATTTACAATTTCAACGTCATGACAAAGTTTCTTTTTGCAGGAACATCTGAAAATAAGTGCTCATATTCAAATAATAACTGCTCAAGTTCATTTCTTTTTTACTCTTGCTAATGTGAAAGTTTCTGGTCCAGATCTTTCATAATTTCTGAATTTCGAAGATTTGTTATTCCTCCATTATCAATATAATCCGATGATATTCCTTCACACAGAACTTCACTGAGTGGAACAGATGCAACTAAATTAATTGCATGTTTAACCTGGCTATATCTTTCAATATGCTAGTACTTCTATAATTTATTTAGATCAAAGGAACACTAATTTTATAATTTAACTCATTCATTTTCTTTTTAACTTTGTAAGGGTCGTAATATCTAATCTGAAGAAAAATTTGAACAATGAGCAAGAGAGAGAGACAGAACCCCATTATTACCAGACTCACAAGTTCTCTACACTGTAGTTCTGTCAAACCATAATTTCACTTTTTACTTGAATTGCAGGATGCCAAATTCAAGCATAATAGGCTGGAAAGTTCCAGACCTAAGATTTTCCCCTTGACCCGATTGAACAGATTTGGTAATGCCAAATTGAGTACAAAACTTTATCAAAGCTTTTACTATGTTGTAGATTCAATATTCTTCAAAGGAACTTCCTCTGGAAACCTTGTTGACGCATGCATAAATTTAAACAGGTATTGGATACCTGACTTGGTCTTAGGTAAGGGACCAACACAATCTACCATAATTCTACTGTTCGTCAAAGGCAGTAATAGGTTGTAGAAGAGCCTTCGGTATTTTCTGATTGGGTTTTCCTACCATTTGACAGGTATGACAACATCTACAGTATTTACAAGCATAACTTTTGATTTTAGACCAATAGAAGTGAGTCAAGATCTTGTGATAAATCTTATTAATCCCTAAATAACCAGCAAAGGGAGTTTCATGGGTTAGACTAAGTATTTCCTGTCTATAAGGTTTTGAAACTACAATTTGATAGCTCACTGACCACTCATCACCAGCAGGTACCTAGGGAGGTCTCCATGTTCTCATCAGAATTCCATTTTTAATGAAATAACCTACAGGAACTTCAGTGGCTTCAGTTTCACTAATGGCCCTTTGAAAGAAACAGGAGATCTCATGATCTTTTTCTTGTTCGACGACAAGTGGTTGTCCTTTGTCACTCTGATTAGAATAAAGAAAATGAGTAGTTAAAAGAGGATCAATGTGATCAATACCTTATGATTGAGCCAAACAAGGAGTGAAAGTGACCTCATCAAAAGCCTGACCAATACATGTGTCAGCTAAAGGAATACTTTCCTTATCAACATCATTCTCGAGAGCTTTTTTGCATAGGTCTGATAACTGCACAAGCTGGGAATAAATCAGGGAATTATTTTGAAATTGGATTGACTTTTTGATCAAAGCAAGTCTTGTCAGTTACATGTGTATTAACAACAACATTGTCTCCAGTTAGGTCGTTGCCTAGTAATAAACGAATTCCCTCAACGGGTAAGACATACACTGTGCCGACTGTCATGGGTCCTGAGACTAAGTCTGATGACAAATTTACACAATGGTGAGGAAAATTAACAAAGCCGCATTCTGCACTTTGAATAAGAACACTCTCATTAGAAGACGACTTCTCAGAAAAAGACAAAGTACCTGACAATAAAAGACTCTAAGAAGCTCCTGTGTCCCTTAAAATTTTAATAGGGATGTGATTGGCCGAATAATCCAAGAGTGATATAGAACCCTTCGATATGAATGGTTCATAATTCTCTAAAATCAGACCGACGGTTTATTAGACCCAACAAATGTATTGCTTTCAATACATGACCGTGACCTTGACCTCTTAGAAATAAGAGCATTTGGAATAGGTCTGTCTTGACTCTGATGACAACTTTCAATTTGTTGCAATCAGAAAGAACGTGTTTTCTTTTTCTTGCAATAGGTACACGTAAGAAGAGACAAGGATTTTGAATCAAGCTTATCAGAGGTTTGATTTTTAGAAGTTGTGCCAGTTTGAATTTTAGAAAGGCTTGTATTAATCTGAAATACCTTTCTGCCAGAAGACTGATGAGCGGAAGTCTTATTTAAAAAAGGTACTTGATGAGTTAAAGGATGCTCATCAGCAGCTCGAGCAGCATTTTCCAAAGGTTTCGATCTTATGCCCGTCAAGACAAGTCTTTATGTCATTGTGGACACAGTTTTTGGAATCTTCAAGTGATACATGTTGCTTGAAACTTTGATAATCTCGTTCAACTTTCTTGGATTAGCACCAGCTATCAAATAACTGCCCTTTTTATCTAGCATATTCGACATTAGTTTGTCCAGTTTCTTTTATATAGATTCGGAATTTTTGCCGATAAGCTTCAAGGTCTAACTCATAACCCTTTAAGATGCATTTCTTAACCACATCATAGTTATCACTTTGGTGAACTGACAGTGAATTGTAAATATCACTAGCCTTACCAGTGAGCCATTTCAAATTTTCAGCAATATTTTCAAAACGATTAAAATATGTGTCTACTTATTTTTCTCTGAAAGGGGGAACTAACCTAATGAACTTTGCAAGATCAAAACTTAACTTTTGATGTGAAGTATGAATGTACTTTTAACTTGCCAGCTCCATTTCGTTCATTCTACATTGATATTCCCTTTCTTTCTCTCTTTCTTCCTTATTTATCTGTTTTTCTCGTAACTGTATTTACATCTGTTTTTCTTGTAACTGCATTTGCATGTTTTTCTTTCTCTCTTTCCTCTCTCTCTCTCATATTGTAACTGTATTTGTTTTTCTTGTAACTGCATTTGTCTTTTTTTTCTCACTTTCTTCCAAATGAATTTGTTTTTCTTTTTTATTTTTCTGAAGTTCCAGCGTCCTCAACTCCAGTTGCATCTTGCATTTTAATTTCAATGCCTTTACTTTTGTGCCAGAGTCTGATAAAGACTTACTGATCGAAACCAAAGCACTTTTATCCAAAACATTATTTTCTACCAAGTACTTGACCACAATATTTGTTATATCTTGCTTCGTTAAGGAAGCCTTTACCTAAGAAAGTTCATATTTTCTGGTAAGTTGAATTAATTCATCTTTTTTAAAAAGGTCCAATTGTACCTGGTAGGATTTGAAAGAAATATTTCCACCTTTGATGACATTTTTAAAAAATCTTGCCGATTTCACTGAAGATTTAAAACCTAGGGGAATACAAATTTCCAAAAACAATGTTTTCTGAAACATTCTAACCAAAATTCGAAATAATCCCTGACGAGCCCCCAGTTCTTATGTTACGTGTTTAGGCTCGAAGAAACAGTAACATAAGAAAGAGTGAATCCAACAAGCTTTAAAAAAATTAACAAATAATTTATTTCCCTGGAAAAACAATTTTAGAAGTCCTAATAATGAAATGTTCTAATGAATTCAAGTTCGAGTCCCGACGAAGAATCCAAGATGAAAGACTATGGCGTATGCTATATCCTGTACAGTGCTGTTGTCTACAGTTCCTTATAGAAACACAAGAAATAGAAAATCTCGTTTGTGTGTGTGATTTGGATTTGAACGTAGCTTTATCAATTGTTCAGTCATATCGTTACGATGTCTGTAAGGGTCTCAAGTGCATAATATTCATCTTTCATATTGAATATGTGTCGAGTTCAACAGGTTTGGATGAAACCGGCAAAGTTTAAAATTCGGTGGGGTTTTATATTTTCTAACAATATCAAGGAGAGGATGATACCCCAAGCGATAGAAAACAAACGTTAGAAAATTATTGACTAAATCTCATTCAAGTTGCAGAAACTAATAATTAATACGTAACAATCATTATTTCATGTGTACAAATTGTGCGAAAATAGTAAGCGTTAGATCAATATTATTTTCATTTTTACCTGATCTACTATCGAGCTGACAGAGATTATCGTTAATCTGAATTTTGTTGTATATTTTTGAGGTCATAGCTTTTTTTGACGAATTAATCGAACATTAAACTTATCGAAAATGTTCACATTTTACTCTCTTATCAAGTTTATATTTACTAATTTTAATGCAATTTCCGAATTTTTTTGTTTGCAAATTATCATCATCCTCCCAAAACCAACAACACGCACACGCATACATACATAAATCCATACAAACATTCTTGTATTTGGCTCACATCGAGGACTCGGGTAAGAAACTCCCTACAAAGGATATTTGTTCTAGCTATCCTGCAGTGAAAATGTATAGCAAATCGAGTAGAATATTACAGTATGACTAATTATATGGAATGCAAGCGATGACGCACACTTTTACACAAATAGACTGTACCGTCATTTCGAAGTAAGAGCGCGCATACATACTGGCCAAAACATGTATGCTGCAGACAACGGGACGTTCTGAAGATTTGGGACTCCCAGTATCTTGCAAAATGAAAATGAAGTATACATTACTATGCCTTGTATTAATGGTTCAGACTCAGATTTAATTGTCATTTGTTTGTTTTTTTCATTCTGAATATATCCTTGACCCATTAATTTTCTTTCCCGTTTTCTCTTATGAATGTGTTTTGTGGAAGTTGTTTGTTTCCTACATCAAAATGGAATATTTCTTGCTTCCGTTACGTTATTGATTACATTTGTATTTTCTCCTATCACATTTGGCACCTATCATTATCGATGTCTGCTTGTTAATCATTTCGTCCGTCCAAACAAACTCGTAATATCCGCTACCTGGGAAAATGTAAACCTTCCCACTAGTTTGTGGCAGTTTGAACAAAAGCATTTGTTGTTGTAACAATGTTCTACAGCTAGCTATACACAGTTTCACACGATCACTGTCGGCGATTCGAGTCGAGTCGGCGATTCTTGTCAAGTTTCGTATCATTGATGTTTCAGTTTGGGTTTTAGAAGCATTGAAGGTAACAAAAACCTTAAAGATTGCAAGAATATATTCAATAAAATCTGTTTTACCTATTATTTCTTGTTTTCTGACGTAGACTTGAAAATTGTTCAGATTTTAATCAGGTCAGATCAGAGGAACTCAATTTTTCCGGTACCTTCTGTTCAACCTGCTAAGAGATTTCGGTAAGGTTGAATATAAAAAAATCCAGTAAAAATATAACCCGAATAGTACCTCTGAAAGTAACAAACAAACATTTTGTTCGGTATTTTAATTTCGGTTTAGTATCTTTCCGTCTTTAACTCCGTTTTAACGTTCGTTACAAACTCTAAACCTTATTATCGATTAAGAATGAATTATGTTAATATTAAAAACATCCCGTACAAGGATGTACGCAAGGTGTCTAATATGAATACTACTATCACTACTACAATAATGATAATAATATGAATTTTTCATTTCTTCTGTGTCAATGCGTTGCTTCTTTCTAATCTGTGGACATGTAAAACCTTATTGGTCATGTTCTAGTTCTACAGCGTCAATAACCAAAATAAGTTGGATTGTGTACCTTTTATATTTCTACATCTTACATTAAGAATTTTCAAATAAGAACAGTTGAAATCTACAAAATTCATATGACAATAAATATTTGACTTAAATATGAATACGTCACTTTAAAAACACTGATATAATATTATTTATATTACCCTTCACGACAAAACCGACTTTATGCCTACCCCCACCCTATTTTGTTCAGTTATACGTTCACAATCAATGAACAGGATAAGCTTACACTCCAAAATTATGACACTTAGTGCCCAAATCATTCCAATGATTAATTACAAACATATCAAGTGTAAGCCTACTTTAGTGGAGTCGGTTTTGCTG
The DNA here is from genome assembly GCA_028554795.2 of Sinohyriopsis cumingii. NCBI lineage: Eukaryota > Metazoa > Mollusca > Bivalvia > Unionida > Unionidae > Sinohyriopsis > Sinohyriopsis cumingii. The sequence goes on from CM068838.1 coordinate 42,418,653, forward strand.
TTCCCTGTTGTCAGAGGGATGTACAATAAGCAGAATGCGCATGCCCGCATGTTGTAAGAGACAATTAATAGAGACAGGGGCCACAGTGGCTCAGTAATTGGTGCTCTCAACTTGTGACAGAAGGGTACAGGTTCGAGTAGTACCATTATATTAGCTCAGATTTGCTACTAATGTACGTCCTTGAGAAAGGCACTTTATTTAAATTGCCTCGGCACTAAATAACCTAGTTGTGTTACTGTGTCGAAAAGCACCAAACACAATAAAAACAATTGTTGCTTTGGAAAATATGGTTTGCCAATGCTGTAAAAAATGAGTCGAAGATGCAATCCATCTCTGCACCAATGACTCCTCCTAAATAGTTGTTTGTGAAACATAACATTCTTTGTAGTACAGTCCACCCATATTAAAACCACCAAGCAAGGTTGTCATAGTAACGAATATGTTGTTTTGAAAGATAATTTCTTTAATTTAAAAACCGGTCTTGGCTTAGTGTTTGACAACCAAGTAGCAGTGTAAAGAATGACTCAGAAATGGAACTCTGAATTATACTGTATATATATCTGATATTGGCGTAATTAGTTTTAAGTCTCATATACATTTTCTACATATTTAATTCGATTTCTAATAATGACATGTTATTGTCTGAGTCAGAACCAAACTATTCCGTAAGATACACATAACATATATAATCCAACGCGTTTCATCTCATCAATTTTAGATAGAACTCGAACAATATGTAGGCATGACTGCACAAATTACTCTCAAGTATAGGCTTGCCTTTTCCGTGTATGAATGGCCATTTTGTTTACATCAGTCTTGTGACTCAGATGAATTAAAATTTAAAACTTTCATTTGCATGCATGAATATTCATTTTGGATACACGATTGTTGTGCCATTGGTGATCTGCTATTTCAGTATTGTGGACTGAATGCATGTGTATATGAGTCGGCGTAGACGTTGAACAAACTTGTGTGTACGTGTGCGACTTTGACAGGTGTGTTTGGAATAGAAACCACCCGTCTCCGACGATTAACCACCAGGGTGACTTCTTTCAAGGCGTGATAGATGCACAAAAAAACGAAGCTCCCACAAATGGTTATATAATGTGTTGTTAGCCTGATAGTTTAAGGTTATATATATATATATATATATATATATATATATATATATATATATATATATATATATATATATATATATATATATACATTTTATTATTAACCCAAATAATAGTATTATTATCATATAGAACATATTATCTTGTATCAGTTCTTTAAAGAAATTTTAACAAAAATCAATTATTCAGGTCAGGTATAAAAGGAACTTGATTTTGGACAAGGTCAAGTCGAAAACACAATTATCCAAAGTATATAAAAAATTTTAAAAATAACTAAAAAACAGTGCAAATTAAGTATACATAACAAAGATTTGTTCAAAATGGTAAAAGCAAACAAACCGGGTGGAATTAATTGTATCTTCCAATATCAACATGTAGCCAACCGGCTCAGAACAAAGAGGCAATATGTCTACTTTTAAACTTTTATTGTTTGTCTTCGCAAGATTATCAAATTATAATTTGATCTCCAACTGTAACGCCTTTAGGCCATTCCGACAATTAATAATACATGCGACTACTTTCTTTAAGAGAATATTCGCAGCCTGTATTCATTTAGAAGTACTAGAAAACAATTCTAGACTACTCGCCGTGGAAGTTGGGTCGAAATTTTATATGTACAGGACAAATATTTATGAAGAAGTTTCTGGCGCGAAATCTTACGCAATTCGTGTAATATGAACTCATATTTATCGTTGCATGGGATGGTCACAACACGTATTTGGTCAAGCTACTGTTTGATGGTGTCGAAGTTAGAATGAGAAAGAAACAATCTCCAAAATATGACCAAAGACGCATCTTAACACACATCAGGCCGACAGTAATGCATATAATATATATGTTTACTTGTCCACACGCTAAAAGAAAGTATATCGACGATACATGTATAAATCACCCACCACATACTTGCTAATACGTCTATCTTACCGTTTCCAACTTACCTTAAGAAGATCTATTCCTTGAGAAAATACTAAATGGTGGTTTCTTTGTGACCTTCAGACAGTATCTTAACGACAACATGCTCAAATTAAAATGCAATCAATGTCGCATGCGCATTGAAAGTTTGTATGGTAAATTATCCTGAAAATAGGTCGTGCTACATTTATATCCAGACTTTTACATAAAAGTCAGGCTTAGCTTAAAAGACCCCGATATCTAAACTTTACGCCAAATGTCTGTCCAACAACCTTTTGGATGAATAGGACTACATTAGTATTTTTCCATTTACTAGTTCCATTAACATTGGACCACTACTCATCTAGTGCATAATATTCTACTTTCTGTATCTTTTCCTTCAAACAAAACTATAATTATCATATAACACCTATGCTATCTTGCAGTGGTCCTTCGTAACTGCTCTAATGCAGTGTATTTACACGGAAGGGTTACTTTTGATAGCGTACATATCCCGTGACTAATATCTTAATTGTCTGTGACACTGTTTTATTTCCTTTAAAGTTTAATATAATAGAATCAACGCTGATTTAAGACAATCGTAACCCCTTTCTGAAAACAATACCAGATATATGATAAACAGCAACAGCATACAGATTTTTTTGTGGTTTTTTTCCTCTTTTTTTGTTGTTGTTGTTGTTGTTGTTTTGTTTCATTTTACGTCGGGTGGTTGTTTTATGCCAGATTTATTTTCATGTGTCTCTTTCTGTTAATAGAAGCTCCCGGGTGCGTCGTACGAGTTAAATATTTATAGCCGGTGCGGCGGTACAGAAAAGACGGTGTTGGAGGCAGGTACCGTAACGGTAAATTTAAATATACTTACACCAGATCTTCCAACAATGACAAGTAGAGCATGATATTTAATCCGGAGAGATGGCATAGCCCTTTTATGACTTGGATTATTAACTTCGCAATATTCAACACATAATATGATTAGAAGCAATAACGCTCCTTCTCACACTAAATATTACATACAACTGCTCAATTAGAGAAAATTATCGTAATGTATATTCCCGGAAACTAAATTTTGATGGTTGATGAAATACCACAGTGTGTATCTAAGCTTCACCCCACACACGCACTAGGTAGCAATCAAATGTGCGATGAAGAGATAACTTTATGATTCAGAAATATGTCTATTGCAAGCTATGACCAAACTTAGAACACAAAATATTGATAAAACGCACAGTATTTTATTTTGCAAGATAGTCATAATATTTGTTTGCTATATACCATGTCTGATTGCAGTTGGAGAAATTAGTCAACTGAGACAGTATCCATCCAAGTGCTGGGACACTGTGTAACACAAATTATGCAGAAATTAATGGATGCAGATTCTAGTTTTAAATACACGTTACTCAGCAAAAGAATTATTTTATAGCAGGGTTGTCCAACACAAACCATCGAGCCACAATACAGCCCGTCACCCTTTCATAACTTGTGCTGACTGGTAGTGAAAAAGGGAGGCCAAATTTATAAACGGCACTGTGAGTAAGAACAAAACTCAATGCTGTCCATCTCGCGAAACGGTTTGAGACCCCTGGTCTATTGACTTGAATAATAATAATCGAAGGTCAATCATAAAATTGTCAGCGCGAAAATATATCTTACCTTTCTAATTCACCAAATGGAGATTTGGTGTTAATCAAAAAGGAGACTCACAACTTCAACATTATACACACGTCCCAATGCATTTATAAATTGGTTGTACTTGAAAGGGAAACTAGCAACTTTTAAATCTACATCCAGTGTCTGCAGTATTAGTCTGAAGATCAAAACAAATGTCAGAATATTAGTCAGCTCTCTTTATGATTTCTAGGAAACGATAAATAACTTACTTAAAGACATGTCGTTGTTTGGGGTTTTTTTTTTGTTTTTTATAGTGGATGTGTTTTTTTGTTGGGGGGGGGACATTCTTTTTAAGTCAAATATTATTTAGATCACGGTCGTCAAACATACGGCTCCCAGGCCAGACTCGGGCACGCTAAAGGTTTCCTATATCTGGCCCGTCAACCGTTCGTAATTGTGTGCACTCACAGCAAACTGCAATGTGGTCGCTAACTCGAAAAGGTTGGACACCCCTGCATTAGGTATTGTAACATACGAATTAAAATAGTAAATACATAAATACAAAAGGAAGTAAGCTACAAAATCAAGCTTTATATATATATATATATATATATATATATATATATATATATATATATATATATATATATATATAATTGTTACTTCGTGCCGGGTCAGGAGATTATTAAAGGTATTTGATTTATTATCCCTTTTATGATGAAAAATATTTCCTTTACCTTTTCTGAATGCAGTATCAACATTTTTACTGATAAATAGAAAGGCATAGATACTAGTATTTATTGGAGATGCTGAAGCAAACAATCAAAGCAATCAACGAGCACAAAGTATGTGTTAGGTTTTGATAAATTTCATGACAATTTGTCGAATGACTAATTGTGTTAAAACTCCGATTGCATTAACTCTGATAGAGACTGCATACATAAAGTGTTAACTACATTGGCATAATCTGTTCCACTTTTTGTTTTGTTGGAAAAGACTTATAATAGAAAGTGGCTACTCGGGGACAAAATGAGATTTTGAAAATCTGCAAATAAATGAGATGTTAATGGGTTGATTTCGTGCTCGTAATTATGGTAAATGTTGGTGGGTAGTAATATAAACCATTACAATAAATATAAATTAAAAGTTCAATTAAATAGAGTGGTTTCGTGTCCGTAGAATAATGAAGTCAACCGAAACTCTTAGTGTAGCCATATAAGACCAAGCGTCTTTTCTTCATTATGTTGTAGAACTCTTAATGGCATGGTCTGTGTATATGTTCATTCCTCATTATGCTGTAGAACTCTAATAGTATGGTCTGCGTAAATGTTCATTCCTCATGATGTTGTAGAATTATTTATGGTATGGTCTTCGTAAATGTTCATTCCTCATTATGCTGTAGAACCCTTTATGGTATGGTCTCCGTAAATGTTCATTCCTCATGATGCTGTAGAACTCTAATAGTATGGTCTGCGTAAATGTTCATTCCTCATGATGTTGTAGAATTATTTATGGTATGGTCTTCGTAAATGTTCATTCCTCATGATGTTGTAGAATTATTTATGGTATGGTCTTCGTAAATGTTCATTCCTCATTATGCTGTAGAACCCTTTATGGTATGGTCTCCGTAAATGTTCATTCCTCATTATGCTGTAGAACTCTAATAGTATGGTCTGCGTAAATGTTCATTCCTCATGATGTTGTAGAATTATTTATGGTATGGTCTTCGTAAATGTTCATTCCTCATTATGCTGTAGAACCCTTTATGGTATGGTCTCCGTAAATGTTCATTCCTCATGATGCAGTAGAACTCTAATAGTATGGTCTACGTAAATGTTCATTCCTCATGATGTTGTAGAATTATTTATGGTATGGTCTCCGTAAATGTTCATTCCTCATTATGCTGTAGAACCCTTTATGGTATGGTCTCCGTAAATGTTCATTCCTCATGATGTTGTAGAATTATTTATGGTATGGTCTTCGTAAATGTTCATTCCTCATTATGCTGTAGAATCCTTTATGGTATGGTCTCCGTATATGTTCATTCCTCATGATGATGTAGAACTCTAATAGTATGGTCTACGTAAATGTTCATTCCTCATGATGCTGTAGAACTATTTATGGTATGGTCTCCGTAAATGTTCATTCCTCATGATGCTGTAGAACTCTAATAGTATGGTCTCCGTAAATGTTCATTCGTCGTGATGCTGTAAAACTCAAATAGTATGGTCTACGTAAATGTTCATTCCTCATGATGCTGTAGAACTATTTATGGTATGGTCTCCGTAAATGTTCATTCCTCATGATGCTGTAGAACTATTTATGGTATGGTCTCCGTAAATGTTCATTCCTCATGATGCTGTAGAACCCTTTATGGTATGGTCTCCGTAAATGTTCATTCCTCATGATGCTGTAGAACTCTAATAGTATGGTCTCCGTAAATGTTCATTCTCCATGATGCAGTAGAACTCTAATAGTATGGTCTCCGTAAATGTTCATTCCTCATGATGTTGTAGAACTCTAATAGTATGGTCTGCGTAAATGTTCATTGCTCATGATGATGTAGAACTCTTAATGGTATGGTCTGTGTAAATGTTCATTCCTCGTGATGCTGAAACGAAATAAATTAGTTAACCATAATGTTCACAAAACTACTTATTTATTTACCTTTATCCTGAATAGAGCGGTCATATTGCAAAGAAAGTAGCATCACTTGAACATTATTTCATAATAACAAAGATAAACATTAATTTCAATACATGCTTGTACTAAATGCGAGTAATGACTGAAGTTTACTGTCCCTTGCACAGGTCATTTCTTACGGACTAACCTACCACATATATGGCATCATTACCTACTGGGATCATTCAAATGAAAGCAGTCAAAACAAAAATTCTAAAACATAAGGCTCAAGCCATAGATTCCTAATGATACCTAAGTATCACCAAGCTCTCGATTTCAAGTATACATTTTGCTACGGCACAATTTTTACAGGGGATGTGATAAAGTGGATACAACTATCATTATGATTTGAATATAAATCAATATATAGAAAGTTGGTGTGTGTGTGTGTGTGTGTGTGTGTGTGTGTGTGTGTGTGTGAAACAGAAAGAAGGTTATCCCCTTTATGAGTTTCTTATGACAAGGTAGCTACAGACCGTACACACATTATTATTATTATTATTATTATTATTATTATTATTTCATTGTGAGTGCAAGAGAGATGAAATTAACATGTTAACATTATGAGAGAGAGAGAGAGAGAGAGAGAGAGAGAGAGAGAGAGAGAGTACAGAGGGGATGATAAACGACGGAAAAGTAAGTCTCGTTTTTTTTATTCTTTTGCGGCATTATAGGACAGTAAGAAACTTTGGTTAACCTTTTTATGAGTTTCACAAGACAAGGGTAAATTCTGCGTTAGAAATGTTCATTAGCAAATTGTTTTTCGTTCATCAGTTCCACTAAAGTAGTGTTATATTTATTGTCGTATGACTGAAGTAACCTTCGGGGCAAGCAAAAAAATTGACTTCCAGAATATTTAGAACCACCGCTTACGTGCACCAGAGAAAGCATTATGGTTCATGGCAGACTTGTGGGATTGCTGTGGCAGCAGGGTTCATTGTATATTTGTGAGATACATGTAGCAGCAGGGTTCATTTTAGATTTGTGGGATACATGTAGCAACAGGGTTCATTGTATATTTGTGGGATACATGTAGCAGCAGGGTTCATTTTAGATTTGTGGGATACATGTAGCAACAGGGTTCATTGTAGATTTGTGGGATACATGTAGCAACAGGGTACATTGTAGATTTATGGGATACGTGTAGCAACAGGGTTCATTGGAGATTTGTGCCATACATGTAGCAACAGGGTACATTGTAGATTTATGGGATACATGTAGCAACAGGGTTCATCGCAGATTTGTTGGATACTTGCTAGAGACATTGAAATGACAACCCAAAGGAATAGACGACGATCGCTTGAGACGATCCACCCATCACCACAGTTTGCAGTGTCTTGTCTGGCTCAGTTTTAGTACACGGGAAGAATTAACACCTTCCAAAATAGCTGAGAAGATTCAACACGTCAAACAATCCTATTACGAGTTTAACATGTCCGATTGAAACGCCACTTTTTACGTTTCACCTCCTAGATGTAGAGGATGTAGAAAAGTGTTATTGATGGACGAAATTCGTACGAGCAAACACAATTTTGCCTATACTTAAACTAACAGGATCAGAAAAAGATCAAGAAAGAAACGCATTACAGAATATCGTTGACTATGAAAGTGTTCCAAATAAATTCCAATACTGAATATATAGATGTGCCACTTGTCTCGAATGAATTAATGTGCCACTGGCCTTGAATGGGGCGATATACTAACAGTCTGTTGATGTACCACAATAATATAATCCCAGATGTCCTTGTGTGAATTCACAATACTTACTAATTAATGTTTTAGTCCAAGAGTATTATTGAGCACTTTGTAATTCCAGTGACTAAGAATTTGAACAAATAAATCCTGCCAAATTAAAAACTGAGCACAACAATAAGACTGATTCCGCTTCGGATATCATGGCAAGAATGAATAATCCTTAATCACACGGTTATTAACTTCTCCACTTGACCTAGGTCGCAATTACCATTTTCTGGAAATATTTTGTCAACTTAATGGAGAATTTCTTTTCTGGAACCTGCTATGGTCAGAATAAAAACTGTATCTTTAACTCAGACTGAAGTAGGTATGTTTACAATTATAATAATCTGAATATTTAATATATAATCATAGAGAAATGTTAGCACTTAATTATGTTGTTTACTTAATAAATGTCACTGGTCATATATACCTTTCGCGTCATTTGGGACTAAGGTTAACGACTAAATACCAATATACATAACGTATAGTCATTAATTAATAGCGATACAATTCAATATGTAAAACACACGGCAAATAATTAAATTTTTGTTTACACCTTATAAGTGCTGGTATAAATTCCTGATTTACTAAAAATATTGCATGCAAACTATTTTATTATTCTGATTGCTCTAGTTTTTTCGTATGCTGCAGAAATATGCGGATTTTGGCTAGTAATTGTTTTAAAAGATTTGATTTATATTTGTGCAAATATAAAAAAGGACTTAAACAGTGAACACAAAAATGATATATCGTGAATTGGAAAAGTTCCTCCTTGCAATCCTACACAATACAAGATATTACTACGGGCCAGACGGCTTACGAGACGATGAATTCGCACAAGCTTTCTACCGTAGCTGATTATTACTACGGGCCAGACGGCATACGGGACGATGAATTTGCACCAGCTTCCTACCGTAGTTAATTATTACTACGGGTCAGACGGCATACGGGACGATGAATTCGCAAAAGATTTCTACCGTATCTAATATGGGCAATCCCAGTAATAAATGATGACGTCGATTCACTGGCTGACAGCCGACCTATCACTGATAGACGTCGACCAAACAATTGACATTTTGCACGTCACTCAAATTATTGTGATCCATTTCGTAAAACAAATAGATCTCATCTTTAAACATCGAAAGCGAAATTTTAGATCGTTAAATGAGGTACAGTCAAATCATTGTGTATAAATTACACCTAGGACCATAAGTGGTCCTTATAACCGGGTCGTATTTATATACACGTTTTGATTTATGAATGCATCGTATATGTGCATCTTCACCTTTATTGCAGGAGGTTAATACAAACACTTTCTGTTTTATTTATTTTATGCACGTTACTACTTATTTAAATTTTATTATCTTGAAAAGTTATATATCATTGCGTTCCTTTTCGAGTACCAACATGTTAGATTATGTTCAGATTTAGTACCAAATAAGACCTTCTTTTCGATACTGCTGAAAAGTGCATGTTTTGATTAACACTTTGTAATGCATGGAGGAATGCATTTTGAATGAAAGCTATGTATTGAATGTTAATGGATCCTAGCTCTTTTAAGTTCACATTAAGCGAACATATTACCTAACTTATCCACAAAGAGTTAACTGAGTATGACGAATTTGTCTTCTTAAGTTACACCAAGCCCTGATTTATACTCAGTTATTTCAGCCGTCCTTGAACAGGTCAGTCAAAGTACTGTAATATTTATTTTCTTACCAGTGATCATATTATATCGTTCCAAGCTTTCTGACCTGCCTATATTACCAAATTTATTACGATACAGCCTCAGTAATCTCCTAAATTCAAATATTTAACTATGTTCACAGGGTACTCTACATGTACTAGGGAGAAACTTTACGAGCATACCTTCCTCCATTTTGTTTGGTATGTAATATCCTAATATAGAGAATATGTACACACACACACACACACACACACACACACACACACACACACAGATTTATCTGAAGAGAGCAAACGTGCCTTTTTCTAAAGTACCTGTATACAAAAGCAGCTTCATAGCGGACCAGGTTCACTTTGCTCTCTAAACGGTCCTAAAATCTGGTTTTCAAAAAGTACATTTTCAAGCATAAATATTTTTTGTATTGACAAGGTACTGTACGTGAATAAAGAGTAATTTTTGGACCTATGTACATTCATAAGACCTGATGTCCTGTATTTCGGTTGCTATGTAAATAATAGGCTTTCCTTCTAATGCAGATACTATGTACACACACACACACACACACACACACACACACACCTTTACCTGAAGGAAACAAAACAAACCTTACCAAAAGTACATGTATACAAAGCAACTTGATAAAGAATTCGGTTCACTTTGCTCTCTAAACGTTCCTAAAATCTGGTTTAAAACTACACTTAAAATAGTTTAATGCTAATAAACGTTTAACTTGCTAACCTTATGACGTCAATGGCACGTGCTGATGGTGTGACGTCAATTGATGAAATGGTAGTGTAACTTGAACAAAAGAAACTTTAACCCGAAATATACCTATTTGGGCAATATTTAACACAGAGCACATGCATCGCCCACCGGGATATTTTGTCAAGTGGTAGTAAAAACAAGTCTAGATATCACGAGAATGAACTAAGTTCGGCCAGGCAAAGAAAATAATGTTTTCTCTGTATTGCTCTTCAGGTTATCATATGATCACATAAACAACAGTAATGTATAAATATCTAAAACTAAATTTTTGGGGTAAATATCGATATTTAATACAAATAGGTTAAGAAATATTAATTAATCGCGTGTTTAATCTTTATTGACTGTGGTAATTCTCACACAGGTATGTTTTTACAATACCATATTTTGTTTCTTGAAATACGAACTTACAACGGGGTCAGTTTCAAAATATGTATTAATAACTAATCTAATCAATGCTGTATTTAATTTTTTATTTAGTAAAAATAACTTTTTCCAATCCTACTGCAGTAACAATCTCAGTTGCTAAGGTTTCTGCTACAGAGAATTAGAATGAACCCACATACCTTGATTTGCATTCCATCGAGTGAGCTTTATATCAGACCTGTTCGTACTGAAATTTTAAACCACCGTATACATGTTTCGTTACCAACACATTCAACAAAGTCTTGCCGAATTTGTCCATATCAACTAGAATTGTAATTTCCGCATAGCCGTCTCAATCATATTGATAAAGATGCTGTTTTTTGTAGCCCGATGGAGTTCGATAATGTTACTGAGTTGGTTTTTTTTCCTCAGGTTTTCATATGAATCATATGAACGTGTGCCTTATGGTATTCTTTCTCAGCGATAACGCCAGAGAAACGGCATGATGCCTTTAAACCAATCAGAAAAGGTGCTTCCTTCCCTGCTTTGGCAACATCAATCGATGATGTCGTATTGTTCATTATATATGTATGCTGAAATGATAAAATAGTCAAAGTGTCGGAGTCAAATTTGTTTTAAACGAAAACGGCGATATATCTCTTTCATACGTGACAGGTAACGCCAGTAATACACGTCCATTTCACTGTTGCACTAGACCACACCAAACCAGTTTTACGATTATAATATTTTCACTTATTGCTCTTAGCCTCTTGGGTTATTTAAAATGCAATTTCTATTTCATACAAGTGCAGGTCAAGGTTTGATTGCAAGTAAACAGACGACATGGTTATTAGGGTAGCACTAACACAACATTAAAATTCTTACGTTTCTTATTACTTTTGATTAATATTTAATTTTGACGCCATTCTCTTTGCAGACATTTTTACTTCAATGTTTGCTTGTACTTCTTTGTTGACATTATGTATGCAATAGGAAGATAAACTCAATATCGGCGTGCTAGTACTATCCATAAAAATGAGAATTCATTTCACCACAGTTAGCTGAAGCAAAATAATAACCGTAGATGCCCATATATATGTTCTACTGGTGTATTACAAAATAATAAAAAAGAGTAAACTAACATATAAAAAGAAAAATAAAGACAACAAGAACTGCATGCTAATAGTAGTATTATAATTATTTGACAAGACTAGTAGAAGTAGATTACGCAGAATTGTATTGAATATCTTAAAATTGATCATTGTGTTTTTTTTTTCAATTTTACTGAATGTCATGCAGTGTTCTTTTCATTGTATTTTTATTTTATTTTACTGAATATCATTGCATTTTTGAAGTTTACTAAATGTCTGGCAATGTTTTTCCATTGTATTTTTTAATTTTATCGGCTGTCTTAAGAATGTTATTATCATTGTAGTTTTGATCTTTCACCGTTTACCTTCTTTTATGAATGTAATTTTTTTTCTCTATCGAGCCTCAAGGACTCGGTTCAAATGACCCGGAGGGTAATATTAGGACAGAAGTTTTGGGTAAAAGTATTAAGATTAAAGTTTTCTCTAAATTGTATTAAAAGTAATTTTTCATTAAATTATACTGAAAGTAAATTTCCACTAAAATATACTGAGATTAATTTTATTTATTTATTTCCTACAACTGTATACTATTTTAATAAAGATTGAGCTCTTACGAGTAAGTGCACAACCACTTGTACTATCAACTACATTTCTCTTGTATCCAAAAGTAAGCAATTTTTAGGCTCGTTTGTAAGTTGCCAAACATTCGAATTTCTTTGGATGCTTAAGCTAGATGACTGACGCGTTTCATGAAACGAATAAGCTGATGCAGCAGAATTATCTGTCTGATGACGTACACAGGCGCAACTAGTGCCAGTAAGAAGGACGAGAGCCTCGTTCTGATTTTCGATGAACGAACACAAGTACCTAGACGAATGTTCATATCTGGTCGTGATGATACGTTCAAAACTGTGTATAAATTGCGCAAAATCAGTTCGTTCATCGATAATCAGAAGACTCTGTCTTTCCTTACAGCGATTCCGTACCTCTCATTCCCCATGATGTAGCCGTACCTACACCAGTAGTATAGTGGGCCACCATAGCCTCAATGGGAATTAGCATTACAGACCCCCCCCCCCGGGCCACTATAGCCTCAGTGGAAATTTAACATGGAGAAAAATCGTGGGCCACTATAGCCTCAAGGGGAATTTAACATGGGAAATAGTCTTGGGCTACTCTAGCCTCAAGGGGAATTGAACATGGGAAAAAAGTCTTGGGCCACTATAGCCTCAAGGGGAATTGAACATGGGATTTTTTTTTTTTTTTAAATATTTTTTAAAAAAGGGGTAGGAAATGGAAAGTCATTCTCTTTTCGAGAAATATGGGTGGCCCTGAAAAGGGCCTTTTGGTTTTTGTTAATGTATCCATTAACATAAAGGGCATTTGCGGCATCTTCTTGTCCTCAAGCTGCGTCTTACTCGAGGGCCATAAATCAGTGTCCTCTTGAGGCAACCTTGTCTTTCTACGTACACTCTTTGTATCCACAGACTGGTGTCTGACTTGTCGACAACGGTCCACTTGGACCGGACATACATGAGCATGTCCGTCCTAAACATCATGGAAGACACAAGGGTGGATGATTCGACTGTGGTCCACATCTTGAAGCGACGAGAACAGGTGAATCAATGCAGTGAACTGCGCTTATTTATAGGTAGAGGAAGGATTGAAACGGATTGAGTTCATTCACCAATCCAAACACGCGTTACAAAATTCAGTCAGCCCGCATCCAATCCGAAGACAGCAGTCTGTGACGTCACGTGGTCTATATAGATTCGCTAGCGCTTGTGTGCAGTCAATCTATGCGACAGTGATTCAACATGACGGAAACTCAGAAAACGATCCATTGGGGTGCACTAGCAGGGGAGACTGCCCAAGGGAACCCGGACTTACTTTCAGAAGAGGTGAATTGGGATTTTGTGGATTTTCTTACCTCGCAAGAATTTGTTCCGGAACCTTCGTTACCTTCTTCATTACCGCAAGTGGAGAATTTTAGACAGAGACAGAAAGAAGAATTGGAGAAATTTATACAACGACAAAAGGAAGCGGAACAAGCTTTTCTCCTACAGCAGCAGCAAGAAGAAGAGGTAAGAAAAAAACAACAGCAAGAAGAAGTAGCAGCAAAGAAACAAGAGGGTGAAAATCAAACGGTCACGGTACTGTTGGACATTTTAGCGGAGTTAAGAAGTCTGAAACAAATGTATCAGACTTTTTATTACGATCGAAGAGAATACGACCTTCCCGAGCTAAACACGTTAACCCTGTGACTAAGCCTACCGTACCACCCTTAGTGATTTCAACCCAATCATCATCAACATTACGCAGTCCAGAAGTAGGCCTTGGCCGTGGCAAAGGCTTAAGGCAGTTAAAGTTGATTGCTTAAACTTACCCCTGCACCAAAATAAAAAGGCCCTTTTCAGGGCCACCCACGTCTCTCGAAAAGAGATAGCCTTTCAATTTGCCAATAACTCAAAAAAAAAAAAAAAAAAAAACATTTTACCCCCTATAGTACGTGTCTGTGTATGAGTGCGTGAGTGTACGTTCTTATTTTAAAATCAAAACTCAAAGACACTTACCTTATATAATTAATTTATTCTTTTATCCATTGTTACAATTCAATTCACAATTCACAACACTTTAATAAAAAGTTCATTGACTTCTTCTTTCTCCTTGTTTAGTCTCTCTGTTTTTTTAGTTTCTTCACCGTCACACTCTTTTCCTCTTCTTCTTCCTCCTCGCTTTCTTCCCTTCTTCTTTTCTTCTCCTGTTTCTTTTTCTTCACCTGTCTGCTTTCTTCCTCTGAAGAATCCCTCTCTTCCTCTGAAGAATCCCTCTCTTCTTCTGAAGAAGAATTCCTCTTTTCTTCTGACTCCTCTTGTTTCTTTTTGTGGCAATCTGGAGACCAATGTCCTTTTTCATGACAATAATAACAGGTATCTTTACTTTTGTCTTTTTTAGTCCCTGTTTTTTTTCTTTTTTGACGGTCTGGACACTCTGAAGACCAATGCCCTTTCTTCTGACAGATATAGGAAGTATCTTGACTTTTATCTCGAAAGGAAGGAGACTAGTCCGTGGGCTGGTCTGAAGAGAATTTTCTAATGACCCCTCGCAAAGCTCTGACGAAACGTTCGATTTGGCTAGTCTCTTCCATCGTTGTGCTCAGCTTGAGAGTGAAATGAATAGTGAAAGGACAAGACACACACCCTTTTATATACGCTGGTCTGCCATGACTATAAATTAGTCTATGGTGTTTAAACTTGAGTCATTTGACGTTTTGCACTCAAGATGAAACGATCCTATTCATTCGAGAAGAAAGAAGAAGAAAGTAAGAGGCAGAAACGTGATCTATCGCCTCGTACCAGGGCTGAAATCTTGGCACAAATTCATGCCAGTGATTTTGAAGAGGACATGAGTGAACCAGAATCCCAACCCTCTAAACCAAGTTCACCACCCTTAGTCAACCCTGAAAAATACTATTCCATTCGAGAGACGGAAAAGCGCTCCTCTAGAAAATTTAGAACCACGGCTTACAAATACACAGTGAAGTTTAAAGATTTCAAGGCTGAAGTACCGTTAGAGAAAGCAGAAGTGTTCATCACTGGGGTGTGGGATTCTTTGCTCACCGCACTCAAGCGACAATGTCAACCCAAAGAAGACGATCGCTTGAGACTTTCCATACAACATGACGGTTTGAAATCCCCTGTTTGGATCGAGTTTAGCACCCCTGCAGAATTGACCGCTTCCAAAGTCATGGACAAGATTCAACACGTGCAACAATCTAATGACCAGTTTGACATCACCGATGGAAAAGCCACACTGGACATGACCCACGTCTCTCCTCCTCAAGGGACCGGACGCAAAAAGATGTTATTGGTGAACGAGCTTCGCAGCATTAAGCGTAGCCTTGTCCAAATTCACAATCCTCAAGACCAGATGTGTTTAGCTCGAGCCATCGTGGTGGGACGAACCTATGCCAACAAGAACGACACGGCAGAATGGAAAAGAGCCTGGAAAACTATTCGACAATCGGACCGAGCCAAACAACGAAACGAAGCAGAACTCCTGTTGCAACAAGCTGGCCTGTCCAAAGACACACCCTGTGGCATTCCTGAGATGCAAAAATTGCAAGATGCCCTAGCTCCACGATACACCTTGAAAGTGCACCCTCAAGAAATGCGCGGGCCTCTGTTGTTTCGAGGTCAAGATTTTAAGGACGGAAAATACATTCATGTTTATTATCACGATGACCATTTCGATACCATTACCACTATCACCGGATTCCTGGGATACAGATATTACTGTGAGAAATGTGACCATGGTTATAATAATCGAGAGCAACACAAACATTGTGGAATGAAATGCCCAGGATGTTTGGCCTCTCCACCCTGTCTGAGCGAAGGGCCAGTGCCTTGTTCAACTTGTCTGCGCACGTTTGTCAGCCCTGCCTGTTACCAACAACATTTGAAAACACAAGGTTCACAGAAGAAATGTGCTTGTCAACTGCTGAGATTGTGCCCTACCTGTGGACAAGGCATACTTACCAATAATGCCAAGGCATACATATGTCGAGGAAAGAAAAAATGTCACATTTGTCACCACATCGTGGACTTGGAACACCAATGCTACGTGCAAAAATACCAACCCCCACCAGAGAAAGAGGACGGTCACAAGAAGAAAGGCAATTTCATCTTTTTCGATTTCGAATGCATGCAAAAGACTGGCATTCACATTCCTAATTTCTGCGTGGCTCATCGAGCGTGCGAGAAGTGCATTCAAGAACCTATCTTCAGTCATTGCCCTCACTGCAGCAAGATTCCTGGAGGGCGTGAAAAAATATTTCGGGGACCGAACACGTTAGCCGATTTTGCACAATGGGTCTTAGACCCCATCGACAAGACGTGGAGCCAAGAGGACATCGAACGTAACGGAGATTGTCACAATTTCTCCGGATACGATGGACAGTTTCTTTTGAGATACTATACGGAACAAGGTACCGAGCGTCCTAAAGTGACTTTGAACGGAGCCAAAATCATTTTCATGCAAGTGGGACAAGTACAGTTTAAAGATTCAATGAGCTATTTGGCCATGCCTTTGAGTCGAATGCCTAAAACGTTTGGAATGACAGAAATGGCTAAAGGGTACTTTCCACACTTTTTCAATACGGAAGCCAATCAACACGCCGTTCTACCCCATTTACCTGAGGCTCACTATTACGACCCCGACAACATGCGTACCGAACAACGAGAAGCTTTCTACGCTTGGTACCAGGCTCACGCCTCGGACCCTTTCGACTTTCAGGAAGAAATGCTAAAGTATTGTCGTTCCGACGTGGACATTTTACGGCGTTGCTGTGGAAAATATCGAGAACTGTTCATGGAACACGGACGGGTCGATCCTTTGAAAGAAGCTTGCACCATTGCCAAAGCGTGTTCCTTAGTGTATCGACAACGATTCATGCCTGAAAACACCGTGGCTGTCATCAGCCCTCAAACGACCAACTTTGTCAAACGTCAATACTCGGTCAAAGCCCTACGTTGGTTACATTACTTGTGCGACAAGGAAGACAAGTGGATTCAGCATGCCCGCAACGGAGGGGGTGAAAAGACCATCGGAACGTATTCGGTAGATGGCAGGGACTTAGAAAACCCCAAGATCGTGTACGAGTTTAACGGTTGCTTATTTCACGGATGTCCCGTCTGTTACCCTGACCGTAGCACTAAAAATCAGTTTTTACAACGAACCATGGAAGACTTGTACCAGGACACATGTCAGCGGCGCTTAAAGTTGGAACAGCAAGGATACCAAGTGGTGGAAATGTGGGAACACGAGTACGATCACCGTATGAAAACCGATCCCGAGTTTAAATGCCTCGTGGAAAGTTACCAGTTCATGGACCCGCTGAACCCGAGGGATAGTTTGTACGGAGGAAGGACCAATGCCACCTGTTTGCTGTACCAAGCCGACGAAGACAAAGGAGAAGAAATCAAATACTTGGACGTGTGTTCGCTGTATCCCTACGTGTGCAAATATTGTCGCTTTCCTGTAGGGCACCCACAATTGCTGACGGAACACATCGACCTGAAAAACATTCGACAATACGAAGGCTTGATCAAGTGTAAAGTTTTGCCTCCCACGAATCTATACCATCCCGTCTTACCTCACCATTGTCAAGGCAAACTGATGTTTCCATTGTGCCGTACTTGTGCCGAAACGTGCAACCAAGACCAGCCTTGCCATCACACCCAGGAAGAACGTGCCTTGACGGGAACCTGGGTCAGCGTAGAATTGTTCAAAGCTCTGGACATGGGATACCAACTGTTAGAAGTGTACGAAATTTGCCACTTTCCCAAGACACAACAATACCACAAGGGTGACCCCAGTCAGAAAGGCATTTTCGCCGACTACGTGGATGCCTTTTTGAAAATGAAGCAAGAAGCCAGCGGCTATCCGTCCTGGTGTCACACTCCCGAAGACCAAATACAATTCAAAGAGAAATACTATGAACAAGAAGGCATCTCTTTAGACCACATCGAGAAAAACGAAGGCAGGCGATCGTTTGCCAAAGTGATGTTAAATTGCTTGTGGGGTAAAATGGCACAACGACCGTGTTTACCCAAGACGGAATATTTGACAGAACCTTCCCGCTACTTCCAGATGATTCACGACAAAACCAAATACATGAAACACTTGGACGTCGTTCGAGAGGATTTGATCTTGGTCAATTACGAAGAAGATCTGGACTTTGTACAAGACGACCCTTTTGGAAATGTCATCATTGCGGCTTACGTGACAGCTCATGCTCGCTTAAAATTGTACGAAGCTTTAGAACTGTTAGGAGAACGCGTCCTGTACTTTGACACGGACAGTTGCATTTACATCCATCACCCGAGTCAACAGCACCCTGACATCGAAGGAGACCGTTTAGGAACCTGGACAGACGAGCATCCCGACGACAAGATTCTAAGTTTCGTCAGTGGCGGTCCCAAAAATTACGGCTACGAATACCGGGACAAACAAGAAGTGCACACGACGTGCAAAGTGAAAGGACTGACTGAATTATCGTACCAGTCGTGTGGTCAACTTTGGGGTATTGAAAGAAGCCTTGCAATTGGGAGAGGATGGAAACTTTAAAGTGACCACTCACCAACCGAACAAGATTGTACGTTTACCCACTCACCACATCGTCAGTCGGCCCTTGGAAAAAGTCTATCAAATCGTGTACCAGAAGCGAGTTCGACTTCCCAATCATTTCACCTTACCGTATGGACACGTTGGTATAAAACATTGGTTGTAAGAGGATAGTCACCCGCTAGAAGGATGACTTCGCCACAGCAAGAATCGAGTGAGAAACCCGATGAGAACTCCAAGTTCAAACCCTACCATTTTCCAGTCTTCTTACCTGACTATTGTGATTGTGCCCGTCGATTGGACACGTTTCAGAAATGGCCTACGGATAGGGAAGGATTACCTTCTTCGCATGTTTTAGCTAAAACAGGATTTGTCTACTTGGGACCTGAGTCAGGATTGGGATACGAGGCACATTGTTTCGCTTGCGGACTGAAGTTACGAATGGATCTATGTATCTATAAAGATTCAGCTATTCTGGAACATACTCGATGTCTCCGCACTGCCCTTACCTTTCTATAGCCTTTCCACCCATCACACTACGGTACAATGTTGACGGTACCTTAGAGACGTTACCTTCCAGAACAAGACATAAAAAACATAAAAAAGGAAAGATGTACAAGCTTGAGACTGCATTGCGACTAGTATAAAAAGGGGCTATGGTCAAGATCGATAGTTCATTGTGACTACCAAGACCGAGTGAACAAGATGAATACTTTCAGAGAAACACAGAACAAGTTGTTTAGAAAGGCACAATTCAAGTGTGAGGCTTCGGAAGTGGAATGCGATTCTGAGCCTTGCGATGGGTACGATGCTGTACGTTGTGACCTTAGCGATGCCGTAAAGCATCATGGGAACTTTAGTGTCACTACCCCTATCATGGAAAGTGATGCTGTGCGTGTCAAACCTGAGGGATGCGAAAGTGATGCCGCTCGTCCTCTTGGACATTTTACTGGGTTTCGTTTTAAAGGGGAATGTTCACCTTCACGTCTACCCCCCTACGGATGTCATCCAGCCCTGAGCAAACTCCTGCCCATGTCACTCAACCCTCATCGAAACGAACCTGTGAAAGACGAATATTCGTTTCCTGTGCGTTTGTCGGAATACTGCGACTTTGAAAATCGTCTTCAATCGTTCAAAGGAAAATGGCCTAAGTATCTGGGAGGACCGACCCCCGAAGAATTAGCCAGAGCCGGATTTTTCTACTTGGGCGAAGGAGATAAAGTCAAGTGCTTCAGTTGCGGTGTGTCACTTCATTACTGGGAACCGCAAGATTCGGCCTACGTAGAACATGCTCGATGGTCACCGAATTGTCATTACTTACCCTTAGTGGGACCGAGACATTGAAGTAACTTACCATAATCTGTTCATGGATACTTTACAAGAGAACATTCGTGCTTTGCCTGTGGAGTTGAGAGAACGCATTTACCGAGAGCTGGTCAAAATACAAGTGAAACGTAAAAAAAATTGCATCCGTTACGTCACCGGCGTTTGAACCACTGGTACCTGAAGGCTATACAAGGATTGATTCAATTGAAAGTGTTCCATTGGACAGACACTGATCAACGATCCCCTAGTTTTAAAAAGGATTGGTTTGTTATGGACGATTCTATCTACTACATCATTGTAAACTTACTGCATCGAATTCCAGAGGAAGAGTTAACGAATTACCAATATCTTGAACAAAATGTCAACTTAGTGAAAGAGGAAACTTCTGAACGAATTGTAATGTGTAGATTAGTGACTAAACGATTTAAATTCGACACTGAAGTAAAACCATGTTTGTGCAAAGAGTACATTTCTTGTGTCAGACCAAAGAGGATTTAGTATGACCTATTCATGGATACTTTGCTAGAGAACATTCGTGCTTTGCCTGTGCAGTTGAGAGAACGCATTTACCGAGAACTGATCAAAATACAAGTGAAACGCAAACGCAAAGTTATTGAACCGTTTTTAAATTATGCTTTGTTCCAAAGTATAAGAAGACTGATTATGAGTGGATATTACATCAGGCACAAAGGTAAACGAAGCTATTGGCCACCACCCAAGGATTCCAAAAACAGTGTATATACTTATGGATACTTTACAAGAGAACATTTTGGGCTTGCCTGAGGAGTTGAAAGAAAGGATTTACCGAGAACTGGTCAAAATACAAGTGAAACGTAAAGAACAATTGCATCCGTTACGTCACCAGATCTTTAACCACTGGTACCTGAATGGTATAAGAGGACTGATTCGTCAGAAATTTTTTCAGTGGTCAGACCTTGTTGAACACTTTCAGTTTGTGAATGATGATGAACTAGACGTTCGTAATTTTGGTTACTTCGAGATTCACTTACTGCAACGTATTGAGGAAGACGAGTTAAAGGATTACCAACATTTGTTACATGGAATCTGCTTAGAAAAAGACGAAACATCTAGACAAACTCTGACGTTTCAGTTACAGTATGTAACATTTAAATTCCCTACTGGAGAACGAACATGTTTAGTTAGAAATTACCTTTATTGCTTCCGAAACAAAGACACTATAAAATCAAGTTGCCATGCCACGGATTATGTCACATATTATTGAACAGATTCCGTGGAAGGAACTCAATGACCATATTCAAACCGTGGATCATTACCATCGATTATTACAAGAACTGTATCCATTCAATTTGGGTCGACAAGTGGTGTGTGTCTTAGTGACTTGTTTTCTGCGTTTTCGTTTACCAGCCGATTCTTTGTGGACTCTTTACGATCAGTACTTACCACCTCAATGGCCTTAAATGGTCACGAAAAACTCCTTTTGCTCAAAGCCTTGCGTTTTCATCTGGATACTTCTCGACCTCAACAGGAAAAAAAGATTCGTCAACTTTTAGCTACCCAAGACGTGTATGACGATGTGTTATGTAGCTTGTGACTTACATCCCCATTGGACAGATGTCCGTGCCTGGAAAGAATGGGATTCTGAGGCTTGGACCCAAGAAGTGGCCCAGTATGCATGAGAGTTGTTAAAGGAAAAAACTTACTTTCAACCCGTGTTAGTGACGGTGCCAGAAGAATCCGTCACCCAGGACGGAACTGTCGTGGACAGGCCTGAAAGACCCTTTCGGGAGGACACTTGTGTGACCTTACCCCTTACTATAGAACTGGTTAGAACATTACCCAAAACATGTTGTACAGACACTTGTGTTTATTCCACGTTAATGGTTATCATGTGCCTTTTATCCTTGTACTTAAGCCTTTGACTTTTATGTATTTTTGTCTTTCGTATTCATGTTTGAAACATTCAATAAACGTGTTCTGAAAAAGTATATAAACTCTTGTCTTGTTTGTTTTCGTGTCACAAGTGACATTTCTCACACTATGGCTACCTCTGCTGTCTCTGCTCCCTCTTCCTCTACTGTCAAAGTCATCGACGAACACTTAGATCGTGCCATTTGGGAGGCTTTGTATCTTCGCCATCCCTTTAACATGCTCATTGCCGGACCTAGCGGTTCAGGCAAAACCGAATTCGTCAAACGTTTGATCGAACATAAACATCATTTGATCGATCGGCCACCTCAGCGGATCGTGTGGTGTTACAAAGAGTGGCAATCGGCGTACAGCCTCTTGCGAGAAAGTCAAGGCGATTCCATCGTGTTTGTGGAAGGCATTCCTAAAGAAGGCGACGGCATCGTCTCTGACTCCCGTCAAACCCATTTGGTCATTTTCGACGACATGTTAGGAGAAGACGAAGAAGAAATTAAACTGTGGTTCACGCGCAAAGGGCATCACCGTAATGCCAGTGTCGTTTACATCACCCAAAATTTGTTTCAACAAAGTAAAGCCCATCGCACCATCAGTCTCAATGCGCATTACGTGGTCTTGTTTAAAGGTTCTCGAGATAAATCGCAAGTGCAAGTCTTAGCCAAACAGTTAGGAACGCCTTGGCTGACTCAGGCATACGACGATGCCACTCAAACTCCACACGCCTATTTACTCGTCGATTTGAAACCTACCACCCCCGAGGATTTGCGATTTCGTACCCACTTGTTTCACCACTGGTGCCAAGACGGAGGGCCTGTCCTGTACACGTCTCCATCCTCGACTTAATTTCACTCCACATAAAAAAATCTATAAAAACCTCAGACCTTTTTCGTCTGTCTCACACAACGTCAACATGACGTCCCTTCAGTCGCATCTTCCCGTCAAATTGATTGGTGCCTTGTATGGCATCAGTCGAGAAAAAAATCCACAAATACGAGCTCGTGTCTTAGAAGCTAGTCTCAAAGAAGTCTTACGATGGTTCACGGTGACGGCACGTCAAATACTCCAAGGAATCATTCAGATTCCTCATCAAACCAAACGCTTTTTCGATCGAAACAAAGTCGCTTTGGTCCAACTGGCCGATCCCCGCATCGACACTCAAACCAAAAAACAAATCATTTTGGAACCTGGAGGGAGCGGTACTCTAGGAGGGGTCATCATTCGCTCTCTCTTAAGATGGGATCCTAATGCCCCCAAAGTTATACCCAAGAAAAAAGTCCAACGAAGCCCCAAGAAGAAAAAGAAAAAGACCAGGTCAGCAAGGAGAACTTCTCCAGTGGCAGGACCCTCCTCTTACCAGACACCACCCCGGAAAAAGGAAAGAAGCCCCCAGAAAAAGAAACAGAGAAAAAGTCCCCAGAAAAAGAAAAGTCCACAGAAGAAAACTAGTCGCAAGAGAGGCACTTCGGCCAGGACGCAACTTTACACTCGCAAACCACGACCTGCCACGGCAGTGACTGCGTCTCCGGCAGCCTCACGTTCATCCACTTCTCCGTTGATGACACCAAGAACTGAAGAGTACTTGGAGACGTTGATCACACCAAGAACTTCTCCGTTGATGACCCCAAAAAGAACTTCCCCAGTGGCAGGACCCTCCAATTTAGTGGCAGTGGCTGCTGCTCACAAAGTACCTTCTCCCAAAATCAAAGTCCAAGAAAGATCGGGCATGTTACAAAGTTTACTGGATTTGTCCAAGCAAGAACTGGCACGATTTAGTCCGTAAGACAATCAGTGGCGACGCGTTCCAGTATAAAAAAGGCCGGTGACCAAGTCGGGGGCATCAGTGTTTTTTGGTCCTGAAGACTCAAAGATGTCACCCTCCAGAAAACCCCAAGGAAAGAAAAGGAAAGGACTACCACCACGTTTAGTCAAACATGGGGACATGTTATCTATCCTGTCCAAAGCTTCTCCACCTCTACGAAAAAAACTCATTCAATCAGCCTCCAAAGAGGTCATCAATACCGTGTGCGAATGTTGTTTGAACGTCTTGAAAGGCACGATCCCTTTGTCCAAACACCAGAAACAATGCTTAAGCAAACATCGTCACGTTCTTTGCCAAATGGTTCAAAAGAAAATTCCCATTCGTCAAAAGAAGAAGATGTTGGTCCAACGTGGAGGCATTTTACCTCTCTTGTTAGGCCCCATACTGAAAGGAGTCTTGGGAACCATGTTGGGAGGACTGGTGGGAGCAAGATAAAAAGGCCTTCGGAAGTCCCAAGATCTCAGAATCGACCCCTGACAACCCCATGGAAGGACGAAAACTAGCTTTAGTACCTTACAAACGATGGATGGAATACCATCGGTGGCAAGAACAACATACCCCGCATTTACCTCCCAATCCCAATTTGAGCGAGATGTCCCAGTTACAACTCGAATTGCAGTCCTTGATGGATCGCCAAGATTTGTCCGAAACAGAAAAATCGCAAAAGTACGGTCAACTCTTGCAACGACCGCAACTCTTTCACCAGAAAGCTTTAGACGAAACAGCTCTACCCACTCTGAAAGATTTTAAGACCTTGATGAAAAGTCCAGCACCATCACCAGTACCAGTACCAGTCCCACCACAACCAGTGACCAAGACAGAAAAAGGAAAAGAAGAAGAAGAAGAAGAAGAAGAAGAAAGGTTTCAAACTCCACCAGAAAAAGTACGCAAGTTAACAACACCACCTACCTCCAGAATTGGATGGATTAAAAAGATGATGGCCACCCCTTCTTCGACACAAGAGAAAAAGAAAGTGAAGACAGAAGTGAAGACAGAAGTGAAACAAGAACCGATATCCCCCGCTCAGACATCCTCCACTTCAACACCTATTGCTGGTCGCACACGCAAAGTATTGCAATCCAAGAAAGTACCCCAAGAGAAAAAGAGTAGCATCCTCCAAGAGTGGGTGTCTTATTAACACACCAATCAACACAAAAAAATGGAAAAAGTCTTAGCCAGCATTTACTACGATCCCTCCCATCCTGCAGGTTACGCAGGAGTTCAAAAATTGTATCGTGCTGCCAAAACTCGACTGAAAAGTCTCCGTTTACCTCAAGTGCAACGATGGTTACAAGAACAAGCTACCTACACTTTACACAAACCCATTCGACGCAAGTTTGCCAGAAGTCGCACCCGAGTGGAAGGCATCGATCATCAATGGCAAGCCGATTTAGCCGATGTCTCTCATTTGGACAGCTACAATCGTGGCTACAAATATTTGTTTTGTGTCATCGACGTCTTTTCCAAATTTGCCTGGGTCGTGCCCTTGACTTCCAAATCGAGCAGCGAGTTAGTGCGAGCCCTGCAACGGGTGTTGAAACAAAGCGGTCGTCACCCTCTTCGATGGCAAACGGACAAAGGCACCGAATTTCTGAACCAAGCTTTCCAAAAAGAATTAAAGAAACGTGACATTCATTTTTTTACCACCGAGAATCCCGAAACCAAAGCCAGCATCGTGGAACGTTTTCAACGCACTTTGAAAGAACGCATGTGGAAATATTTTACGCATCACCACACTCTGAAGTACATCGACATCTTACCGCACCTGGTGCAAGCGTACAACCAATCTTACCATCGAAGCATCGGACGTGCCCCGCAAGAAGTGACTCCCGAGAACGAAGTGTTGGTGTTTAAGCGCCTGTTTGGTACGTCCCCGACGAGGGCTGTCCCCAAGAAAAGTGGACAGTTGACCGTAGGAGATTGGGTGCGCATTGGCAAAACCAAACGCACTTTCGACAAAGGTTACTTACCTAACTGGACGACCGAATTGTTTCGTGTCACTGGACGAGTGCATGGTCGTCATCCTGCCGTCTATAAATTGGAAGACATGAATGGAGAAGTGCTCAAAGGAACGTTTTATTTGCCCGAGTTACAACGTGTGACCAAAAAAGAAGACGACGTGTACGACATCGAAAGCATTCTCGAACGCAGAACCCGTAAAGTGGGCAAACGACGTGTCAAAGAAGTCAAAGTACGTTGGAAAGGATATCCACCCAGTTTTGATTCTTGGATCGACGCTTCGCAAGTCATCGACTATAAAAAGAAGTGAACATCATGTCCTTTCACACAGACGCAGCTACGTCGACCACTCCTCCTTCACCTAGTTCTTCTGTGCAAGATTTACAAAAACAACCCTTGTGGGTGTGGTGTGGAGAACGTGTGCCTAAACCGCAAATCGTCTTTTTCTGCCAAATCTTCGTGGTGTATTGTGTCATCGGAGCAGCCATCGCCAATTTGAGTTTGCAACAAGGAGACAAACAATTGTGGACCATTTTATTGAGCAGTTGCATCGGTTACCTGCTTCCCAATCCCTCCCTGAAATTCTCCTCGAACGGGAACCACGGGAACCTTGTGTCCAGTGCCAGTGCCAGTCACCACTCCAATAACAACCACAACCAGAACCCCATTTTGGGCGGAGACCCTCCTCTGACGTCCAGTAACCCCTCGGACAGCCACAGAACTCTGGAATTATGAGTCACCAAAACCAATTTTACTTAACCTTACCCAGTGACAGTTCCATGGAGGTGTTTCCCCACAACACGTTGTGCTGTTACACGGCCAAATTACCTCAGGCCATCCCCTTAGATCACGAAGCCCATTGGGAAGTGGCTTTAGTGGAAATCATTCACCCGACCCAAGTCCTCAATGTCCTTCCCAATCAAAATTTTTTTGATGTGGAAGTTCATGACGAGCAAGTGCAAGAGTACTTGGATAAGAATGTCAAATATGACAAGAAAACCCGTACACAAAATCAAAAGTGGACCTACCACTTGTTCATTCCCCCAGGCTATTAATTTAGTGGTCAACATTTGGTCAGCACCATAGCCACCAGGTTTAATAGCGTGTTTCTGAAAGCTTTGGAGAGTGTCAGAAAAAGTGTCACCATGGAATACCACAAAGCAGCTCGTCGCTTCTCGATGAGATTTGACGGGAGTAAAATCCTGTCCATTTTATTTTGTCCTGAATTGTATGACATGTTGGGCGGAGACATAAACATGAGAATGGTCATGATGAAGAAAAATGAATTACCAATCGTTTACGACAACGAGTCTTTTATCAAGTTATTTCGTACCCCGGTAGAACTGAACCAAGGATTGAATTTGATGTTCGTGTATTCCGATGTGGTGGAGTACAACGTGGTGTGACACACCTCTGTACCGTTACTGCGTGTCATTCCTTTCAAGGTGGATTCTGCCACGAACGCTGACGAGGAAGGTGGAAACACTTATCACGTCCACCGCGAATTTGTACATCCTCACTATTTGCCTGTCAGCAAGTCGTATTTGGACACGGTCAACATTACTATAAAAGGAGATTTGGGACAAAATATTCCATTCACCAAAGGAAAAGTCACGGTGAAACTCCATTTTCGAAAACGGTTCTCTCACGATTCGTAAGTCATGTATCCAGTGTACCGAGGGGTTGCTCGACAGCGAGGACACGGTTTAGGAGATATGCTGAAATCGGCCTTTCGTTCGGTGGCCCCGGTGTTGAAACCGATGGTGACACGCGGATTGCACGCCTTGAAAGATGCGGCACTGACGCAAGGCAAAGAATTTCTCCAAAATGTCATCATCGACAAACAAAACCCTAAAGAAGCCTTCATGAGGGCTGGCAAAAATGTCTTGCTGAAAACGGGCAAAGACATTTTGGGTCGCCGAGAAACACCTATAAATGCCCTGCACGCTACCGAGTCAGGCATTCAGCAAGGACAAGGCAGAAAGAGACGACGAAGAAAACACCCTTTCACCAGACTTCACACGTCTAAAGCGAGAAAGACAAAGAAAAGAAGAACCGTTCGAGACTTAGACGTTTTCGATTATTGAGACACAGAGAAAAAAATGATGCACCGAGAATCTTGCGCTTGTTCCAAGACGGAACTGGACCTGTTTGCAATGCCCCCCACGATGATGACGATGCAAGAATCCCAATGGGTGGAATTTCACCCCGTCTCCTCTTTGACGGATTCCGCTCCCATCGAGTTCGAAATCAAAGGACAGCCCGAAGATTACATCGATCTGAATAGCAGTTACTTGTACTTGAAAGTCAAAGTTCTAGATAAGGATAATGGTGCAGTAGAAGACACTGAGAATATAGCTCCCATCAACAATTTCATGCATTCCTTGTTCAGCTCAGTGGACTTGTACTTGAATAACAAACTGGTCAGCAGCAGCATGGATACTTACCCTTATCGTGCCTACCTGGAAAATCTCTTGACGTGCTATGGGAACCTGACGAAGCGAATAAGTTTGACAAATTTGACAATGACGGCTTGAGGAAAGACGAAACAAAATCAAAGATGGAAAGAGTTTAGAACTGATGGATCGTTTGCATTTGGACATGTGGTTGCAAGAGAAATATTTGCTAAACGGCGTAAATGTTCGCTTGAGACTGAATCGCAGCAGTGCCGCTTTCCATTTGTTGGCTGATACTGCTGCTGACACTCCTAAAAGCAAAATCGAGGAGGCCAAACTCTACGTACGACGCGTGGAAGTGTTACCCAAAGTGGGAAACGACATCAGTCAGACGTTGAACAGAACGACCGCCAAGTATCCGATCCGTCGCGTGGAAGTGAAAACCTTCACCATTCCCAAGGGACAGCGATCCATGATCGAAGATCATCTGTTTCAAGGACAGTTACCTAAACGTTTAATCCTTGGTATGGTCGAGAATTCAGCCTTCAACGGAGCCTTCGCTGAAAATCCTTTTCACTTTCAACACTTTGACGTGTCCAAGATCGAAGTCAGTCGCGATGGCAAGACCTTGTGTACCCGACCTTTCGAACCTGACTTTTCTCCCAATAAAATGAATTACTTGAGATCGTACTTGTCCCTGTACGAAGCCACCGGACAGTTAGGAACCAACACCAGTCACGGCATTACGTACGAAGATTACGCAGGAGGCTATGCTTTGTGGGCTTTCGATTTCACTCCAGACCAAGGCAGCGACGAGGGACATTTCCACCCTATAAAATCTGGCCAGATTCGTGTGGAACTTCAGTTTACTAATGCTCTACCAGACACGGTGAAAGTCATCCTGATGAAATGTGAGGAGACCATGGAAAAAGAACTACCCCCAGAGAACACAGTCAACGTCATCCTGTATGCAGAATTTGATAATACGATAGAAATCAACAGTTTAAGAGAAGTCATTCTAGACTATTAGAAGCCATGGAAGACTGGTATCCCTCTTTACCGAGTGGAGAAACTTTGGACATGAAATGTGAGGAGACTGTTGAAGAAGAAGTTATCATGATGAAGTCAAGATGGCCAGAACAAGAAGCCCATTTAGTCTCCTGTTTTGCCAAACACTTGGTCGAAAAAATGACGGAATTGATCAAGAAAAATTGTTATGGATGTCAAAACGATCATCCCAGTCAAATTCAACACGATAAATGCCTGATGCTGAGTCAAGAAGAAAAATTGGACGAGTATCTGGACGATGCTTGGAGTCTCATCTCGGACGAAGACGTGTTGCACCAGTGGTATAAAGACTTGCGTGAACATTCTTGTCCACCATTAACCACTCAAGAGATCCATCGTATCGAAGCTCTCCTGAATCAAAGTGAGGAGACGAAACGAAGAAACGGTTATTTGTCAGACATTTTCAAGCAAAAAGTCAGGATCGAATTGATCACTTATCATTACCTGTGAAGAAGAAAAAACAACACACAAAACATGGATACCTGATAACTTTATTACCTTTTGAACCACAGTTCGTATAAGGCTTCTTGGAATCCTGTCGTCTGTGCTAAAGATGAACTCCCTCATCGCAAACCTAAAGCCCATCAAGCTTACGTGATCAACACGGACGACAGTCATCTCCCAGGAACCCACTGGGTAGCCGTTTACTTTCCTCAAGAAGGATGTGTGGAATATTTCGATTCGTACGGATTGCCCCCTTTGGAAGACGATATCATCGACTTTATGAGAAGAAATGCTCAGACCACCCGATTCAATAATGTGAAATTACAAGGCACAGATTCCTTGGTGTGTGGACAGTACTGTGTGTATTTTCTGCATCATCGCAGCCTGGGCTATTCCTTAGAACATTTAGTGACTCATTTTGATCCTCGTTCTTCTTCAAGAAACGATGTGAAAGTAGATCGATGGTTTTGTGACCATTATGCTTATCTTTTGTCTCAAGCTAGGAAACGTAGTGTCCATCAATGGCCTAATGACTTCCAACAGTGGAAATCACAATTTCATTCACAACGTTGTCAGCCCTGTTTAAAGTAGAGTGTGAATTGAGAAAAAATGTTTGTCATTTGAAAAAATGTTTGATGTTATAATGTTGGATTATTGTTAAAAATGTTAGAGTTGTTGTTGGTTAGTGTTAAGTGATTTTGAATAAAAAATGTTGTGTTTTGAAAAAAATGCCTTTGTCTTTTGTTTAGCTATAAGAATGTTTGACTGATGCTCCTTAACTTCTTACTATCCCTCTCATGACACTCATTGAACGTTGCGACTCGAAAACCGTGTGGGGGATGTTTTCCTTCACGTCCGCGCTTTGACTTTAAGAACCGGGGTTGTTTCCAGTCTAACCATCCATTGTCGACTCATCCTCCTACGAAGATGTGCTCCAAACTAGCTAAGCTAAACGAAGCCTACGTGAATTTGCATAGGGTCAGACACAGTCTGATACCGAAGCCAGAAGAAATAGAGAATGTGAGAATGTTAAAAGTCACTGAATACCTGATAGAAGAGCTCTTCAGAGAAGAAGTGAACAGGGAGAAAGAAGAATGGACAGAGAAGTACAGACTTCAAAGACAGCAGCAGCAACAGCAACAACAACAACAACAGCAGCAGCAGCAGTAGCAGCAACCTGAAGCTGACAGAGGCTTTGTCGATTGTCGTATCGACACCAAAGAGTTCTTCTTCTCTTTCCGAAGAAGCAGACCTATCGCCAGAAAGTCTATCCTCAGAGGACATCGCATTCTTAGAAACTAAAAAAAGATTGCCATAGCAAAAAAAAAACCAAAACAAACAGCCCTTTTCAGGGCTACCCCAATACTCAAGAAAAGAAATAACCATCAATTTGCCAATGTGTGTAGGTAGAGTAGTGTGAATATAAACACTAACTCTTTTTTAAAAAAATGTGAGGGTATGTGTTTGTGTATAAGATTGTGTGTTTGTAAGTGCTCACGTAGGTTGGTGAGGATAGTATATTAAAATGATGTCTTTTTTTTGGTGTTTGAGGTGTAGATTTGGGGTTAGATTGGATTGCTTTGCGTATCCACAGTCTATTGAAATGGTTAATAACAAAAAAATTTTAGAATAGGAATGGGTAGCATAAAAAAGTGAGTGTTTCTTTTAGGTCCGCGCGTTGTTTTTTTTTGGTCATGATCTAGGTAAGATCAATTTTATGTTTTTAGGGGGATGTTTTCCATCACGTCCGCGCTTTCAGTATAAATTGAAACTCGCTCGGCAGTCTAGCTACCTTTGTTGATTGATCAACACCACCAGAAGAATGAACACCAGAATTGTGAAACTGCTAGAACTCAGATGCACCTGGAATATGCCAGGCGCATAGTAAATGAACTATCCGCGGAAGCCATAGTAGAAGAGGCAAGAATAAAGAAGGAAGAGGAGGAGAGAAGAGAGAGGGAAGAGGAGGAAAAGAAAATAGGAGAGAGGATGACTTACAAGATACCAGAGACAGAGGATTGGGGTGCTGAAGCCAATCATCCCGCCTCTGCACTCCCAAGAAGAAAGGTGAAAGGAGACTGGGGAAGAAGATGCGTGTGTGGCGCCAGGCCAGGAAGGTGCCATCATTAGATAGGTGCATCTGGAGTTCAAAAAAACCAACAGCCCTTTTCAGGGCTACCCAATACTCTAGAAAAGAAATAACTATACATTTGCCAATGTGTGTGTGTGTGTGTGTGTGTGTAGGTAGAGTAGTGTGAATATAAACACTAACTCTTTTTTTAATAATGCGAGTGTATGTGTTTGTGTGTTAGTGATTGTGTTTGTAACGGTTCACGTAAGTTTGTGTGAATAGTAGATTATGGGTTTTTTATTGTTTCTTAGCGTATGTGGAGAGTATAGTTTGGGTTTTATTATATGAAATGAGAAAAGTGGGGGATGTTTTCCTTCACGTCCACGCGTTGTTTGGTCATGATCTTGGTAAGATCAATTTTATGTTTTTAGGGGGATGTTTTCCTTCACGTCCGCGCTTTTCGTATAAGAACCCACAGTATTCGTCGTTCAAACCATTCTACAAAGAAGATGGCTTCGAACCAACTTGACAAAATGCAAAAAATTACAAGACGTTTTAGACAATTTAGGAATGATGGAGCAGATGTTAGTGAGACTCAATGAAGACCACTATTCCTATGGTCCCCATCGTGTGAAGATGGAAATTAATAACTTAAGAAAAGTAAAGGACATAATAAGTGGTGTCATGAAAGAGATAAAGGAGGAGAAGGAGGATGAAGAGGAAAGCATAAGAATAAGAAAATGGAATGAAAAAATTGAAAAAGAAGAAGAAAATGAGAAGAGGAAGAAAGAAGAGGAGGAAGAGAAGAAGAAAGAAGAGGAGGAGAAAAAAAGAAAGAAAAGAAGAGAAAGAGTGTAGGAGAGAAAATAAGAAGTTGGTGGAGAAAAAGAAGAAATTAGAAGCAGAAGAAGAAGAAGAAAAACCAAAAGGCCCTTTTCAGGGCCACCCATATTTCTCGAAAAGAGAATGACTTTCCATTGCCTACCCCTTTTTCAAAAAAAAATTTAAAAAAAAAAAAAAATCCCATGTTCAATTCCCCTTGAGGCTATAGTGGCCCAAGACTTTTTTCCCATGTTCAATTCCCCTTGAGGCTAGAGTAGCCCAAGACTATTTCCCATGTTAAATTCCCCTTGAGGTTATATTTGCCCACGATTTTTCTCCATGTTAAATTTCCATTGAGGCTATAGTGGCCCGGGGGGGGGGGGGTCTGTAATGGTAATTCCCATTAAGGCTATGGTGGCCCACTATACTACTTACACCGTTAGGAGTGACAACCTTTTCTTAAGAGAGCCGGAACTCCTCCCCCCCTTCTCTCCATGGGCAAAGACATTTCATAAGTTATGAGTATTTCCTTCTCATAGCAAGAAATGAGAAGAAGGTTATGATCAAAATTTTTGATACCAAATCTATTATCTAAGATTAATAAAAATAAATAAATATATATTCGGAGTTAAGTATTTCAGCACCCTGCTGGAAACACAGAATAAATCTAATACGTTTTGTCTACTGCTCTTATAGTCAAAGTATTCTTGGTATAGGCCTGCGCGTGCGAAGGGGTGGTGTATACATGTCAATACTCCTTGTAAACTATTTTTGATACAAATGACGTCCATTTTGTTGAGTTGTCAACTAATTGAAAATAAATTGCAATATTAACGCAGAGAATTTAAAGAAATTGAATGAGATTTGTATTGCGTGTATCGAGTGCAATCTTGTGAAGGAATCATACACACTTTACTTAAGCGCACTGAACACGTGACTTTTCGATGCAGTGGAGTACACATTGTTTTAGGTTACTCAGTCGTACTTCAAGAAATATATCATATGGTCTGTGTTTTTGGTTTACAGCTGATGTGTGTGTGTGTGTGTGTGTGTGTGTGTGTGTGTAAGCCATTCGGTGATCCTCAGAATCCTTTTAAAAATGATCCTATCAAGTGTTATGTATATTTATGTTTTTTGTAACTCCTGGCACATGATTTTCAATTTTGCCTACGTGACCTGAGTATCCTAAGAGTTTAGCATGACATAGGATCTAATGAATAAATGATTGTGTACATGTTGACTATAATTAACAATACTCTTATGGCTTAATTTCTCAGTGGTTGATGGGGTTTCGACGTTTCTAGAACAATTATGTAACTTCCATTGGTTGGACTAGGTCACATGAATAGGCCAATTGTACACAAAATGAATAGTGTATTCTGTCACGTGTGGTCTTTTGCGAATACAGACGAAACAGACAGTGTATATAAAGAAATAACTAAGCACTTAGTTTCATTCTGATTTCGAAGTCATTCTCATTTCTCATGTGCCTGTTGTAAATCTGCAGACGCATTTTATGTTGGTCTTAGATATTGTTCAAGAGGAAAACATTTATTTGGACTGTTCAGTGGAAATATAAAGTGCTCATTATTTGGACTATAATATTATTCTGAAACTGTTATAAATTATTCGAAGGACTTCTGGACAATGCCATCTTAACAACGCCAAGAATATTTCCTGGGTTGGTTCAAGAATGCTTACACATGACAATAGTTAAGGCTAATGGAAGAACTCACCACATAGGGCCAGCTGTCGGAGCCGCACAAAACTCCTTACATAAATCAGTGAATTACCTGAAAGGACAATTGACAATTGAACACGTACAATAAACTGCAGTCAAATGCGAAATATTTCACAGAATCGAATGCACAAATATAAACTGGGCAATATTGTATCGATTCGGAGATTTTGTTTCAACAATATTTAATAAAATGGCTAGCGGGTCTCACAGAAACCCTTTGTTGGGGCCCCGAGTGGCCGAGTGGTCTAAAGCGCTCTCCGTTACGGATCACTGCCATCTCACCTCGGACTGCGTAGGTTCGAGTCTCGAATTCTGCCAATGTGGGTATGTGAGAAAGCTTGCCAGTAGCTTCTCGTGGGTCCGTGGTTCTTTCTGGGGATTTCCCGGGTTCTTCCTCCACCATTAATACTGGCCGCCATGTATAGCCTATCGTGTGCTGAAAATGGCGTTAAACCCAACAACAAAAACAACAACAACAGAAACCCTTTCACATAATTGGCAAATGATACAGATTTACGGTCTGGATACCACTGAATACAATTTTATTAATTCACTGTATGATTGTAACATTGACATTGCATGCAATATATAATTATTTTCAAATATCATGATATTATTTCAATTTATAACAACTTTCATTACTTAGTACATCTCAAAATTTTAATTTAAAAAAAAAAACAAACAACTTTAGGAAAGTTGTGATACTGCTTCGTAGTGTTGCCATGAAAGCGTAGAATAAAACTGGAGGGTGACATAATTTGTATATATCTGAAAAAATTATATAAATATAGATGGCGAAGTTTACGATCTTTCTTTTAAATATAAATAATTTTCTGAAATAATTAAAATGTAAAGGTTAGATGTATCTGGAATGGTGCAAATTTAGTAAGTTACTATGAAATACAAATGTTAGAACAAGTCAATTTATATAATTGATACTTAAATCATTTTGTTCCCATATAAACTACGAATAGTTATACCTGTTAACTCTTCATCCAGATTTGTCATGCATTTTCAAACTATCGATCAGAATATCTCTCACCGCCCATGTATTTCTATCCAATATGCCACTGCCATTAATAATTTGTATTTGTACATAATATCTTATAACTCTCGTTATACCTGAGTTGGTAGTCAAATTTAGCTGTCTGGTTAATAGTGTTCCAGTCTTACGTATTTTGACTGTGTAACTGATCTGAGGTTTAGTAATATTAAATTATTTAATATTTGTGAGAAATAATGGGAGAGAAAGAGAGTGAGAGAGAGAGAGAAAGAGAGAGAGAGAGAATCGTAATTCAGTGAACGCTTCTAGAGAGATCATTCTTCTGTGTGCATTTACACCAAATGTTTTTTTTTTATAATTTCGTCATTGTATATTGATGTATTGGATTAAATAGTTAATGATGATGATGCCGATTACGACAAAGTATTCTGTGCTTTTATTAATCGTTTTAAGAAGAAAAAACTGTGTTATGACTACGTCGATACTGAAAAGATCTTGTAGAGTTTTAACAACGTGAGGGGCCCTGGGGATGAAGTTGGAGGAAGACGAAGTAGAGAAGGGGAGAGCGAGTTAAAGAAAATGTTGGCATTTAGATAAAAGAGGCGACAACATTTTTACTTCGAATATAACGTGTTCATAAATCTTTTAAAATATTAACTTATTGGGCTACGTCATGTTTCCCATATTACGAAACGAACGAATGGACGCAGAATTTGTTGAAATGTAAGTAAATGTTTTATGATAGACTTGTTGATTTTTCTCTCACTTGTTTGAACGAATAATATTAATTCATTGGCAAGTCCGCCCGAGCTCCCTTCCAATTATTCATTGGACAACATTATCATTCATAACTCCTTTCACTCGTCCGTTCGTTTTTCTGTATAATCTCCTCTGAGTTCGAGCGTCTGTTTGTCCGTGTATGGGTCTGTCCGTTTATATATTAACCCATCATTCTGTAAGTCCTTCAATTCGTTTTTTGGTCTACAACTTTATCTTTCGATAATCCTCTTCCTTCAGCCTTCCGTTCGCCATTTGTCCAGCTGTCTGCTCGCTCTTTACCATTCTGCCCGTTTGTCTTTCATCTCTTCGTTAGGCCTTCCTATTATAATGCATCTGTTGTTCAGTTTATCTGTCGGTCTTAAGCCGTCTGCTTGTCTTGTCATAACGTTGATTGTTTATTCCGTCTTCAAATACTTTTTATTCTTGAAACAGAATATCTATTAAAATGTATTACATCACGAAAGTTTTCTTTCTTCCCATTTTCCTCTTTAAACGAAGATTGTTAAACTTGTATTCGAATGAAGGAAATTAAAAAGGGAAGCTGTAAGGAGAGTTGTTATTTCTCAGTATGTGCATACCTGTTAAAATTTCTTGCTTTTGGTACCACTCGATAAAATATATCCGATATTAACGTAGGAAAAAATATCCTCGATATTGCATATACACACATATATATACGTTAATATCTGATATATTTCATCGAGTGGTACCAAAAACAAGAATTTTAACGAGTGGCGAATCGGTATTAATGCAGGACAAGAAACTTTTAATTTTGTTATATACCAGACTTGTCTCATAATCAAAGTTTGGATAATTAAACTTTCTCTTTCGCACAAGACGCTGTCAACCCCTCCACATTTTCGTAAATTCACATCGCTTTCATAGCCTGATCATGCAAATAGACGTGACTTTAGAAAGCGGTAAGATGTGGTTGACATTACCTGTCGCAGGTAAATTACAGTTTTGTTATTTTTTTAAACTTTTTGGACCTATCTGAAAACAAAGCAAGTGTTCATATTTTTTCATATGTGAAAATAGAGGCATGAGAATAAGTTTGAAAATTATTTCACCAGGAAGTCTTTATATTTAACACTTAGGTATATAATTAAATTGCATATCTGGACATAACTGAATGCATGCCATTCGAACAATAATATTTCAAACACTTGTTTCTCATTTGTTAAAATGTGAAAGCTCGGTAAAAAATGGAAATAACAGCTAGTCAATACACGATTTATAAAATGAAGAAGAAGCAAAATTATATTGGTTCAGTAATATTATCTTGCATAATGGTAATATATGCAAGTCTATATGTGTGTGTGTGTGTGTCTCTCTCTCTCTCGTAAAATAAAATAATATTAAGAATAGCCAGCTCTCTGTTTATTTATACTGTATACCAACATATTCATCCCAACTTAACAGACAGTGCAAGTTTAATGTCTAATAACTGAAGTTGTATAGTTTTTTTTATCATGAATATGTAAACAGATGGATCTACAGACATAGCTGGACAAAGTAAGTTTGAAAGTAAATAATAATAATAATAGTAATAATAATAATAATAATAATAATAATATGGATATAGTACGGAACCATTCTTTAGAAGCTCTAAGCGCTATACAATATTAGATTACATTAAAAACGTATTCAACGACACGATGACAAACCCCTTGAAATTACAAAACAAAAATATGCTGACAATATTTAGGGAAGTAAAACTTACTAAATCTTTAGGTCTGTTCTAGTAGTCAAAATAGGTGAGTTTTAAGAACACTCTTTAAAGAGGTCACAGTGCATTGCAGTTCATGGAGTCTACGTCAGATGCGATAGTGATAAATGCGATCAAGGATTTAACAATCAGGAGCAGCATACTTATTATGCCTAGAGATTTCGTTCCTAATTAGCATCCAGATATTGGGTTCATCAAGGATAAAAGATAATTGAATGCTCTATCTGTGGACAGAACATTCTTAGTCCAGCCTGTTACGCCGATAACTAATTGCAACAAAAGAAGAGTGCTTGCTGTTGTTGTAGGGTTTAACGCCATTTCTCAGCACAAGATAGGCTATACATGGCGGCCAATATTAATGGTGGAGGAAGAACCCGGGAAAACCCCGGAAAGAACCACCGACCCACGAGAAGCTACCGGCAAGCTTTCTCACATATCCACATTGACCGAGCCCGAGACTCGAACCCACGCAGACAGAGGTGAGATGGCAGTGATCCGTGACGGAAAGCGCTTTAGACCACTCGGCCACTCGGGGCCCACAAGAGTGCTTGCGAATAATTGACAGTATGTCCAACTTGTGGACAGAATTTTTGTGTAAAAAACAAAGAGCCACACATTACTCCAGGAACTTTTCTAGTTAGATTATCATGTTTTCATTCAGAATTATGACAACAAACCTGTGAAATTACTGAATGAGAAGCCCAAGAACAAGAAGCGAGACAATCTTGTAAATTTTATCTTGTTTGATTTTACATGTTTTTAAGAAACAAGGATTCGCATTCCTACCTTTTGGGTGGCTTTTTGAACATGTCACGACTATATTGGGGAAAGATTATTTCATCACTGAACGTGAAAAGATATTTCGTTTCTAACATACCCTTTCTTCAATGGTTCATTGAGGGTTAGACCCCATGGAAGAAACCTGAAACGAAGAGTTTTCTTTTTACAGCCATCAATACCATACTGTTTCTCTGGATACGATGGAATATTTCTTTTCAAACATTTGATATTTTTCAGAACGGGGACCAAATGTCGACATGTCACCATTATGGGAGCCAAACTAGTTTGCATGAAGTGGGAAACGTACAGTGGTAATATTCCATGAGTTATTTAAGTAACATAATGCTTAAAAGTGTTGGAATGATATCAGTTGTATACGGTTATCTTCCACACGTTGTTAATACCGAAGAACATCTATATGTCATATTGCCGTATTTTTCTGAAGCCCAGTACTACTACCCGGATAATACACGAACTGTACAACGACAAGCTTTCTATTCTTGGGACCAAGACTACTCTTCAGCCACTTTTAATTTTGAAGAAAAGATGTTGTAATATTTTCAGTCCGATTTTGGACACCATTGACAAAGTGTGTGGATTAGTATGTGAAAAGAAGTGTATATCTGATAACAAA
Source organism: Sinohyriopsis cumingii (assembly GCA_028554795.2). NCBI lineage: Eukaryota > Metazoa > Mollusca > Bivalvia > Unionida > Unionidae > Sinohyriopsis > Sinohyriopsis cumingii. The sequence continues at coordinate 42,458,218 of CM068838.1, forward strand.
CTAGCCATTGTACCACCTAAGTCCCATCAATCCAGCAGATGTCGATACTGAGCGAAGCTTTGTGTTGGTTACATTACTTGCGCCATACTCAAGATACGTATATACAATATGTTAGAAACTGTGGAGACTTAGAAATCACACAGATCGTACTATTTTCGGGGATGTTTATTTTATGGATGCCCCAGGTATTATTCTCAGTGAGAATTCAAATATCTGTTTAACGAGTTGACCATGAAACATTTCCATAACAAAACTTACCTACGGCTTCAGAGTGTTGAAAGTAAAGGATACCAAATTGTAGAAATGTGGTAACATGAATACAACTGACGTTTGGATAAAAAATCCAGAAATTTAGACGCATCGTCTAAGATAACAATATAATTGACATCTCAAGTAGATATGTGTTCGTTGTACCCTTGAATATGTAAAAATATGTTCGACTACCTAACGAACATTCTAAAACTTTGACAGAACACATCGAACAGATCACCTCAACCTCGAACAATCCACCAGGAGAAACGTTCTTCCATCGAGGAACTTGTACCATCCAGTATCGCTTCATCATGGAATACTGTTGTTTCCTTTATGTCGTATATGCAGTGAAACTTGAAATCAACAGCAACCTTTTGGCCACGATGACCAAGAACTAGCCTTGGAAAAACGTGGATACGTGTCGCATTTTATATGCTCTTTATCTTGACTACTGAACACTTTCCTACCACAAAACAATATCAACAGGACGACACGAATCAATGGATTTTATTCAGGATACGACGAGTTTCTTAAATCAACAAGACGAAAGCGACTATCCTTCCTGGCGCCACACTTAGGATGCAAAAGATCAATTCAAACGATGGTAACTGTCTCTGTAAGGCATCGATTTGGAATACGTAGAGCAGAAAGAAGGAACGCGAACGTTTGTTAAAATAATCTAAACTGTTGCTAGGGAACACTTGTTCAGTGTCAAATGTTACCTAAGAATTAATACTTGGCTATACATTTTGTTCATTGACAATACTAGAAAACTCATTAAACAGGCGGAAATCTTGCATCAAGATTTCATCTTGGTAACGTTAGAAGAGTTCATAGAATTTGTTCCACTCGACGAGTTAGACAATGTCATCAGTGCATCGTATGCGACAACTAGTGCATGTTTAAGTTGCAATTGGTGTTGGAACTGTAGGAGACCGCGTCCTTTACTAGTTCGCCGACAGTTGCATGTACATCAATCGACCATGAGACTATAACCCTCAAATTGAAGATGAAAGTTTTGGAGTGTTGACAGATGACATCCTAAAGAGACCTTCTTTTAATTTTGCCAGTGGTGGACCTCTAAATTAGGATTAACAGTACTGAGACAGGAAAAGAAATCTTCATAACAATTAGAAAGTAAAAGAACGACGTAATTCGAGTCAAGTGGTAAACTTTAACATCTTGAAAGAGTTTTAAAAGCAGGACAAGATCAAGGCATTTGTGTTACAACAGTCAAACCCACAAGATTCTATGTTTGCCTAATCATCAAATCATGTGTTGGCACTTGAGGAGAGATACCAGCTCATCTAACAGAAACGATTGTTATACTTCGTGATCACAACACAGTTTCATTCGGGGAAACGCTTTTCAGTATTAAAAAATATTTGCAAAAAAAGGAAGGATCGATCTAAGCGAAGACATTCACCGCGAAAAATAAATTACTGTATCTTTTTAACTGAGAGAATGCATTTAAAAGAGACTTTATGCTGATTTAAGTGAAATCCAAGTAACATTGACATCCAATACACCATACAATGAAAACATGTTAGCATCTGCATACAAAACAAATCTAGTTGATGAAGATTGTATCATAGTCGGGAAATTAGTGAGTGTGCCAACACGTGATTAGACTCTTCTGCGAAAACGGTAGAAAAGTCGGTATGCCACCATTTCTACATCAGTCTTAAAAGTAATTCCCCAGTAGGAAGTCACTAAAAACAATGATGATTACCTAGTTTTTTTGAAAGAATTTATTCCACAAGACAATTTGATTGTCTTGAAATGATGAAGACGTGTAGTTGGCTCTGATCAAATGCATCGAATCATTTTGATTGACGTGTTAGGAAAAGACGAAGAATAAATTAAACTTTGGTTTACACGAACGGAAATCATCATAACGACAATATTATTTAGATTATACTAAAAAAAGTAAAGCTCATTGCCCATTAGTCACATGGTATGTATATTTGATTTAATTATATCTGATTTAATATATGTTAATTTCAATTTAATTGTTTGTCACTTTCAATTTTTTTAAAAATTTTATTACATGATATTGTAATGTAAATTTATTCACTAGAGATGATACCTTTTTTAGAAAATAGTTTGACCTTGACTGTTAGTTTATAAACACCAGGTGTTGATCTAAATCCTGACCTTGTTTCAGAATTTGTAGCAACTTTAGTAAACAAGTTCTATTTTATTTTAAAATGATTGGTTGTTTCCAAGGTCATGATGGGACTTTGTCTTTAAGATATAATTTTTTATTTTTATTTCTTAGAGTAAAAAAGATTGGTTTTCGTCAGGGTCACACTCGGTCAACACCACATCCAACTACCTTCTCTCTAATCGACCTTCTGGACATCTTTGCAAATTTCTTCCGTGATAAAGTACAAACCATTAGAGATAAGCTTGACAACACAATTTCAATTGACTCGTCGTCACCATACAGTTGGCAAACAGAATTTGAGCGGCAACCATTAGCAGCATGTGAACCTGTCTATATGGATTTCGTACGTACAATCGTGATGAAGAGTGCACCAAAGTCATGTGAACTTGATCCAATTCCAACATCACTGCTGCTTGAGTGCTTAGATCCAGTATTGCCTTCACTAACTGACGTTATTAATACCTCTCTCTCATCCGGGGAATTCCCATCATTTTTCAAAACTGCCATTGTAAAGCTTCTGCTGAAGAAACCAACACTAGACCATAACGATTTAAAGAACTACCGCCCAGTTTCTAATCTCCCATTCATATAAAATGTCTTAGAAAACGTTGTTCTATCCCAGCTTGTATCTCATCTAAGTTCAAACAGTCTTTTCAGCAATGTACAATCTGCATATCGCCCTGGCCACAGTACTGAAACTACTCTTCTAAAAGTAGTTAATGACATTCTCTCTGCGTTGGATAGCACAGTCCTCACCCTCTTTGATTTGTCTGCAGCATTTGACACAAAAGACCATGATATATTACTTCATCGACCCCAGCATGTATTTGTCATTCACGATACAGCCTTACTGTGGCTCAAGTCCTATTTGATCAACAGGACACAAATTGTATCTGCAAATGGAATACACTGCAGCCCAGTTGATCTATGTTGTGGTGTTCCACAAGGGTCTGTTCTTGGACCTGTTCTCTTCATTCTGTACACTCAGCCGCTCTCAAGTGTCATAGATCATCATCCAGTGTCTCACCAATTGTACGCTGATGACACCCAAATATACAAATCTAGCCACCCAACTGAAGTTGATGCTATCATCCAAGGTGTAGAGAGGTGCATTTCTGATGTGAAATCATGGATGACATGTAACAAGCTGCAGATGAATGATGATAAAACTGGGGCCACACAATCAGTACGAAACCTAGGTTTTACTCTGGACAGTAGTCTCGCATTGCACCAACATGTTATGAACATATGCAAGGCTGCATATCTTGAGCTGAGACGCATCAGCTCCATTCGCAAATATCTTTCAGTTGATGCCACTAAAACACTTGCCTGTTTATTAGTACTTTCAAGACTGGACTATTGTAACTCAGTTCTGTCTGGCTCATCTCAATATCTATTCCAATAACTTCCAAAAGTTCAAAACACAGCTGATCGGATCATACTTAGAGTACCACGATCAGAGATTCAGAAACTGCTCCAAAAAGAGAGAGTCAGCCAGCTTGTTTTTTCCACATGGAGGAGGGCGGTATAGGCAGAAAAAATGGACTGACCTTTGCTCCAGTGTGAGTGTGATTTGGACTAGTTCAAACGATGTGTGGTCGAAATTGAATGTCCCAACAAGTTTAATCATGCAAATGAAGCTAAAAATATGGAACTACGCAACTAACTCTCCCGGTCGTGTCTGATTGCCCACCCCACCCCCTGTAAAAAATTATGCGCGCACCCATAACTCAAAGTCAATGCCCCGAATCCAAAACATATCCTCCAAAAGTCATCTTAAAAAGTCAACAATACGTTCAGTGAATGTTATTGCAATGTGCTGAAAGGAAGAATTGCTTTATAACCATGATTCAGAACACCGATATCTTCATCTGTTTTGACAAATGTGGTAAAAACAAATGTTAGTCTGTCCTAACAAATGTGTTAGAATCGATCGGTTCACTTAAGTTTAATGTAGATTGTTGTTAATCTAAGTAAAAGTGAACTTTGCCGAGCTTGTGTCAAATTTTAGGACATATTGTTGGACATGGTCAAGTTAAGTCTGTAAAAGCTAAGGTTAAAGCTATCTCCGAATTCACAGTGACAATCAGTAAAAAGCAACTGATGCAATTTTTGGGTGTAGCTGGAAATTATCGTAAATTTGGCACACATTTTTCCATACCTGACGAACTTATTAAGTAAGAATACCAGGTTGTACTGGTCTGACAAATGTCAGGAGGCGTTCGATACATTAACGGCCATACTTATAAGAGCACCAGTTCTTTCAGCTCCAGATTTCAATCAACCATTTAAAGTATCTTGATCGAGTGATGTAGGGGTTGGTGGCTTATTAATTCAGGAAAATAAAAATGGCGTGGATTATCTAGTGTGCTATTTCTCAAAGAAGTCAAAGAAGCACCAGAAAATTATTCCACTATCGAGAAGGAGTGTTTAGCTCTAATTTTGATTTACGACTTTATAAAGTGTATATTAACTCTGACCACCTTCTCAAATTATTGTATGGAGTGATCACAACCCCCTTACCTTCGTCAACAAAATGCAAAATGAAAACCAGATGTTGTTGAGTTAGAGTTTGATGTTGCAAGAACACAACATCGATATTTGGCACATCAGGGGAAAGAAAATGTAATTGCAGATGTACTTTCACGTGTATGAGTTCAATATTTGGTATTCAGTATGCATTCATTTTACCTCTTTTTGTGACATTAGATCATTTGTGTATTTTATTAATATAGAAAATGAAAGCCTTATTGCATAACTCTTTCTTTTCCTTATGATGGAAGTGCTATGTGTATCTATATTTTCTGTAACTACCGGTATATGATTGATTTATTAAGTTTCCGTAATTTTTATACATGGTTGTAAACAGTATAGAATATTTTTTGTTATAAATTCTGTGCGTAATTTGGTTCTGTGCGTAATTTGGCTGTTAAAAACGCAAATTACGTAGGATGTAAAAATAGAGGTTGACGTGTCGTGTTGACAATTAGTAATAATAATTTTAATAATATACTTAAAATGGCGCCAAAAGGGTAGTTTCTCAGTGACTGATGCCATATGGAAGTTTCGAGAATTATTCCGTGGTTTCCCATTGGTTGTGTGAAGATATGTAATATCTTAATTGACGCAAAATCAACAGTGCATGATGTCATGTTGGGTTTATTGCAAAGTACAGTCGTATTATACGGTGTATATAAGGAGAAAGTTAAGCATTCAGTTTCATTCCGATTGTTGGAGTCATTCACACTTATTCTGTTCCTGACGAAAGTCTGCAAACTTTAGTTATTTCAGTTTGTGACCATAGAGTCGGAATATAAATATATATATATATATATATATATATATATATATATATATATATATATATATATATATATATATATATATATATATATATATATATTACGACTCTATGGTCACAAACTGAAATAACTAAAGTTATATATAAAAGGACGATAATTGACTTAAATTCCTTACAAAGAGTTGATTGAACTGTTACCGTTGCTACCTAACTTACGTTCTGGTCTCACTTCCAAAGACATGTCACGAAGGAGTAACAATCATCAATAGGTCAGAAATGGAAAATATCGCAATTATTGCAACGCCTCCAATTGTTTCATCAGAAATCTTTCGGAGACATTTAAAAAATGTCATGAAAAACGAAGAAAATTAAGAAAATAACAGGGACATAAATGATAGACACCAGTTAAGGAACTGAAGAAAAAGAGAATGAAGTGAAAAAAGAAAGAAATGAAACCGACTACCCCTGTTTAGACATATCATAAGGATTGCAGCTAAATAAGTCATTGAGTAAAAAAATTAAGTAGTACTAAAGAATATGGAAAATGACATAGGTCAAGCTCTGACCACAACAACAGTCAAGTTTTCCAACGAGGAGCGGAAGTAGTAAAGTGGGATACTATAGCGACAATGGGAATTAGCATTACAGACCCCCCTTGGGAACATATAGCGACAATGGAAAATTAACATTGGTAAAAATCGTGGGACTGTTGAGCGACAAGGGAAATGAACATGGAGAAAAATCGTGGGACTGTTGAGCGACAAGGGAAATGAACATGGAGAAAAATCGTGGGACTGTTGAGCGACAAGGGAAATGAACATGGAGAAAAATCGTGGGACTGTTGAGCGACAAGGGAAATGAACATGGGAATAAATCGTGGGACTGTTGAGCGACAAGGGGAATTGAACATGGGAATATGGGACTGTATAGCGTCAAGGGAATTTAAACAGGGTGGGACTGTATAGCGTCAAGGGAATTTAAACAGGGTGGGACTGTATAACGTCAAGGGAAATTGAACATGGGAAAAATTGCTGGGTCACTCTAGGGACAAGGGGAATGGAACATGGGAATAGAGTGTGGATCTGTCTAGGGACTAGGGGAATTTAAAATATGGAAATTGAACATGGTGGGTCTGTATAGCGTCAAGGGGAATTGAGCATGGTGGGATTGTCTAGGGACAATGATGGTAGAGGGTCAAACACAACAGAGACAGAGACATACATACAATAGTACAATCGTGAGATTTATATATAAAGCATTACCAAGACCTGAAATCTTGATGGAGTGTTCAAAAATTTGCATAATTGTAATTATGCTATAAATAGCTATAATCAAGGAAATGCTCAACGACAAAATAGATGTGACTAAAAGTAACGCTAAAATGACGAAATTGTCCCAGAATCTAAAGGAAAATAAACATATCCCCGAAAATTAAGTTACAATGGTTTAGACTAAAATGGATAAAATTAGTAACTACCTACAATATCAACTTGTGTGACGATCGTGGATAAACACCCATGTATCTATTTATAGCTATAATCAGCTAAAATTCCTATGAAATCCCACTATCTATTTATAGCTCCAACTTGTGGGTTATTCCTTTGGAAAATCCCACTATCTTTTTTTAGCCTCAGCTTGAGTGACGTTCCTGTTTATGAACTCTAGTATATATGTATAGCTACAAAATGTGGAAATCCCCAAGTCCATATTTATAGTCTCAAAATTTCCAGCGTCAGTGACGTCACTGTACTGAACACTAGGGGATAAATTTCAACAGTGTTACAAGTGGCTGACCTGAATACGCGCTACTGTGGGTAGGTAGGTAGAGTGTATCTGATAGGGATAAAGTGAGTTTTATAGGGACAAACAGAGACCAATACACACACACACACACACACACACACACACACACACACAGAGGGAAGAGGAAAAACAAACCCCAAATATACTATCAACACAGAAGGGAGATAATACAAACCCCAAATAAACTATCCACACAAACGTACGCGCACGCATACAAACCCCAAATATACTATCCACACAAACGTACGCAAACGCATAAAAAACCCAAATATACTATCCACTCTCGGTAGAAGAAGAAGAAAACAACCAAATATACGATCTACACAACGTACGCGAACACACACACACACACACACACACACACACACACACACACACACACGCACACCACAGAGGGAAGAAGAAACCCATTATACACTATCCACACGGAGTGAAGAAATAACCCTTTATATATATATATACTATCAACAGAGAGTGAAGAAAATAACCCATTATATTCCATCAACACAGAGTGAAGAAGAAAAAGTTTTTTGAAAGCACCTAAGCCCTCACCTGCAATGACCAACTCTGCCAAACACCTACACCCCACCCCCTACTCCCAACACTACAAAACCCATTTAACCCGTTATTTTATGGCATCAGTGTGTGATTTAGGAAACATCAAGACACAAAATGATGGATGAATAGACTGACTATTGTTTACGGACTTGCATGCCTAAAGAGCGTGCGTGAAGGAAAACATCTTTCCATTTCAATTCTAACTAAAACATGATCCAGAGGGATAGAGAGAGGTGAAAGAGCACAATTTCATAAAGTGTGAGTAAAAAACAAAATACGCCATCCTTATTATACAATGTCAAGACCAAGAGACACTTACGTTTTCTTTCTGGTATATTCTCTTTTAGAAGGTAGTATGAAATTTCACATCAGGGCCAACGCATCGGCTGACATTGTCAATTTTTCCATTTCCATGTCTTTACTGGCACAAGTTCTTCATCATCTTCAATTTCTTCTTCTTCTTCTGAATCCCTCTTCTCTGTTTCGTCTTATTTCTGTTTCTTCTCTTTTCTCGTAGGGCACTCTGAATTCCAGTGTCCTTTCTCCTGACAACGATATTAGGTATCTTGACTTTTGTCTCTCTTTCTTAGACGAAGCAGGTATTCTGGAGACAAATACCCATTTACCTTTGCAGATATAGCAAACTTCATTAGCACACACTTTCGTATGACTCTCATCAAATCAGCGACCAAAAGAGTAAGTTTTGTTGCCACTTTCGCCTGTGAATTATGCTTTCGTATGACTTTTAGCAAATATTTGACCAGCAGGTCGATCTGTGCTGACTCTTCCATCTTCTTGATCGTTTGAGAGTGGAATGAATACTCTGACGCTAAGACACTCTCCTTATATACAGGGACCTGCTGCGTATGAAACCTAGTCAAATGTAATTTTGCAATAAGATGAAACGATTTCATTGAGGAAGTAAAAGGCAATGATGTACCGTATCGCCTCACACAAAACCTGAAGTGTTAGCTCAGATCCGTGTCAGCGATTTCGAAGACGACATAACTGAGCTACCATCAATGCTCTCCATTTATGCCACAAAACCACGAGTCCTGATTCACGCCAAAAGAAATTTCGTTCGGTCCATAGAAAATAGTATCACATCTGAGAAACGCAAAAACGAACTTCCATAAAACTGAGAACGACGGCTTACACCTACAACGTGAAATGTATGAGTTCAAGTAGTGCGTAAAACTTAGTCAAATTAAATTTTTATAGTCAAGACGAAACGATCTCTTTTCGAAGAAGAAAGCAGACACCAAGCGACAATGGCGATCCGTGTCACACAACACTTTTCAAAATGTATATGATCAGAGGTTTGTTCTAGCGATCTGCACGGTTAAATTAAATGTTGATGTATTTTGCAATAAGACGGACACATTGTTCGTGCATTAGTTTAATTTTTTAAAATATTTTTTTTATATAAATCGCCTATAGGATACACCCAGTAAAGCATGGCCATTCTCGTCACTGTGTGAATAGCTACTCAAGTCAATTCGAAGTGAACGCGGTAAGAAAATAAGTATAGCCAATGAAATGGCTTACAACGGGTGATGCATTGTTTTGTTCTAGGACTGTGTGGCATAATAATCCCTATGTTCTTGCGTTGTTACCATTACAGTGCAGACAGACTGAAATGTGAACTTACAAGCCCTCTTTGTGTGTGTTGTACCATTTCTTCTTACCACATCAAAATACTGAGCGTCACAGTATTGGTTCGCGTTTTCAAGCTGACCATTTTTTTATATCTCACTTAAACATTTTAACATAAACACTCACACTCACATCGGTAGATTCAGAACAGACGTGTTACAGTATTGAGGGGCATGTTATCTTTTTTTTTTTTCAAACTAATAAATTTGGGGTTTGTATGAAGTAAAGAACCGAAAGTACAGTGAAACTCAAGGATGATGACCCAATCTGTCTGTCTATTGATGCGTGTATTTACTTAAGAAGAAATATGGCCTCTAAAACACAAAGAGATACGGCAAGCATGATTAGAATGAACATAACGATGTTTTCCTTCACGCCCGTGTAATTTAGAGTTTCAATCCTCTTTGAAGACAAACTTGGTCTCCTTTTGTAGGGCTTGAAATAATAAAAAACCTGAAAAAATCCTAAGCACTTTGCTATAGATAATTTCATCAACAGACTAAACAACATAAATACCGTTACAACACTAGAAAGCCTTAAATCTTCTATCAAAAAGAAATGCATCAAAAAATTAAAGATTAACGATAACTAACCAATGAAACCGAATTTAACAAAGGCAGTGACATGTGAAGAAATGTCTCTCACTTTGGAAAGGTAGGCGAATGTACTCTGTCATGCACCATCAACTTGAAAAAAAAATTATAAACAGAGAGAAACCTGAATTCAAAATTCAGTTGTTTTTTTTCTTCAAAATTGTTTCGTTTCTTTTTTCGTTTTTTTTTTTGGAACAAATCTAAGCACTAATATAGAGTGGAAAAGGGAAAATGCACATACAAGCTTTGATATTTCTGAAAAAATGAGGGGATATTCCTAACGTTCATAACCACCTATGGACTTGGACTTGTCTGTGACTTATCCACAAAACAAGATGTACATATTTCTGGTCAAGCTGCAAGTGTGTGCGTGTTTTTGAAAATGGTAAAAATGGGATATACAATTTTCTCGTGACACTTATAAAGTGAAGAGTCTGTGCAAGTGTCAAAAGCCAAAGTCATATAAGTTTTGTATTTTGTACGGATTGTAAAGATTTCCACTTTAGAAAATGTGAAGTATCACAAGTTATTATCACAAACAGAAGTGGAACATAGGGGCTTGCAAGAAAGAAAATAATCCAGACAGTTGGTGTCATCAAGAGTGCTAGAGACGGTACTCGAACTTGCTTGCTTGCTTACTTGAATTAAAGTGATTTTCGCTCTAATGGAGCATATATCACTGTTTAATAACGCACCGCGTGATTTTTAATTACTCCTGGGGAAGGAAAGAGAGCCTCATCTCCCAGGCTTTTATGTACTCACAGACTACTTTTAAATTTAGCCACTCAGGTGTAGGACTAACTAGTCCTTAACAACCTGACTGAAAGGCTTTAAACATGAGTGGGAATAGTCTCACCACACACTCATTTTTTCTGTCCGAGCGTGGTAAAGGAGGAAAAAGGTGCTCAAAAAGACAGCCATGGGTGTTAAGTACTCAACAAAACGCTAGCCCGTACTTATTTCAAATCAAGTCGTGTCACCAAAAAAGACGACGTGTACGACATCAAAGACATTGTCAAACGCAGAAACCGTAAAGTGGGCAAACGACGTGTCAAAGAAGTCAAAGTACGTTGGAAAGGGTATCCACCCAGTTTTCATTCTTGCATCGGCGGTTCGCACTATAAAAAGAAGTGACCATCATTCCCTTTCACACAGATTCAGCTACTGCGATCACTCCTTCACCCAATTCTTCTCTGCAAGATTTACAAACACAACCCTTGTGGGTGTGGTATGGAAAACGTGTGCCTAAAACGCAAATCGTCTTTTTCTGCCAAACCTTCGTGGTGCATTGTGTCATCGGTGCAGCCATTGCCAATCTGAGTTTGCAACAAGGAGACAAACACTTGTGGACCATTGCATTGAGCAGTTACATCGGTTACCTGCTTCCTAATCCCTCCCTGAAATTCTCCTCGAACGGGAACAACAGGAACCTTGTGTCCAGTGTCAGTGCCAGTCACCACTCCAACAACAACCCCATTTTGGGCGGAGACACTCCTCTAACTTCCAGAATCGCCTCGGAGAGCCACAAAACTCTGGAATTATGAGCAATAACAACCAATTTTACTTAATCTTACCCAGTGACAGTTCCATGGAGGTGTTTCCCAAGAACACGTTGTGCTGTTACACGGTCAAATTACCTCAGACCATCCAGTTAGATCACGAAGCCCATTGGGAAGTGGCTTTAGTGGAAATCATTCACCCAACACAAATCAAAAACATCACCGAAAAGAAAAACACTTTCGAGGTGGAAATCCTGAATGCCCAATTGGAGGAAGAAATCAACAAAGTCTGGTTTTTAGGGGACACAAGACCAGCCAGCAATCCAGCCTTCATTATCTACACCTTGAATATTCCTTCAGGTTATTATTTTAGTGGTGAACATTTGGTGGACACTATTGCGGACAGGTTCAACTTAGCCTTTGGCAAAGCACTGAACAGAGCCAAAAAAAGTGTGAAGATTGAGTACCATAAAGTGGCTCATCGTCTCGTGATCAAATTTCAAGATACGGACACATTGTCCCTCAGGTTCAATGGTAGTTTGTTTGAAATTTTGGGTGGATATGCAGAAATGGTCGCAAACAATATGAGCCCCAAGATCAAAAGTAATTTGGATTTTTACAGAGCTTTTGGAAACCCGGTAGAACTGAACCAAGGCCTTAATTTGATCTTTGTGTATTCCGATGTGGTGGAGTACAACGTGGTGGGACACACCTCTGTTCCGTTACTGCGTGTCATTCCTTTCAAAGTGGATAGTACCACAAACAATGACCAGGAAGGTGCAAACACCTATCACGTACACCGTGAATTTGTACATCCTCACTATTTGCCCGTCAGTAAGTCGTATTTAGACACTGTCAACATTGCTATAAAAGGAGATCTGGGACAAAATATTCCATTCTCCAAAGGGAAAGTTACAGTGAAACTCCATTTTCGAAAACGGTTCTCTAACGAATTGTAAGTCAAGACAGCGAGGAGGGACATTTTCACCCTATAAAATCCGGTCAGATGCGTGTGGAATTTCAGTTTGCAGAAAATCTACGCGCAGATAATACGGTGAACGTCATCCTGTATGCTGAATTGGACAATACGATATAAACCAACAGTTTGAGAGAAGTCATTCTAGACTATTAGAAGTCATGGAAGACTTTTATCAATGTTTGTATAGTAGGGATTCTTTGGACATGGAATGTGAAGATCCTGAGGAAGGAGAACCCCAAGAATTAGTATCAGAACCAGAAGAGGAAATTGAGGCGGTTGAGGAGGAGGAGGGGGACGCTGACCTTCGTTGAGATGTACACCGAAATGGGACTAAATCAAGCATTGTATGACGTCAACAAAGCAGGGTAGTTTATTAGAGCCATACAATACGTTGCCTACAAATCTCTAGACACCTTTAAACCAAGACCTTCTCAATGGGGATTAGGGTCAGAGTTCTTCCCAATTCTACAGACAAACCTACACTGGATACCCCCTCAGTCAACTGGTAGAAGCCGCTGCTTACATTGCCGCCCATCATGGCTACGCATTTCCTGATATCAAGAACCATGAGACTAGGACTGCGGGAAAGAACGTGAAAGCAAAAGAGAGACGTGTTACCTTCTAACAGAAAAAACAGCCTTTTTTAGGGCTCCAAAAGATTTCTTTTTATTAACTAGGGAACCATATTTGGCTTGGTATCCCTCCTTGACTAAACTATTCTCGAAACAAACTTGACCCATTGGAACACCGCAACAAACTTAACTTTTTAAACCTAACAGTGACCAAACTGGTATATGTCTCTTAGACATAATAATTTAAATAAGATCAGTATGGCTATTTTTATGTACACTAAGTACTAATATTAGATAGATATGTTAGGAAGTAGGACATTTAACAGACTCGTTAGATTTGAACTAATTGCACAAGTGGTTAACACATTATTGGTACTTTTTACTGTCCATTAGCAAAAACGGGACTTGATTTGAAATAAGTACGGGCTAGCGTTTTGTTGAGTACTTAACACCCATGGCTGTCTTTTTGAGCACCTTTTTCCTCCTTTACCACGCTCGGACAGAAAAAATGAGTGTGTGGTGAGACTATTCCCACTCATGTTTAAAGCCTTTCAGTCAGGTTGTTAAGGACTAGTTAGTCCTACACCTGAGTGGCTAAATTTAAAAGTAGTCTGTGAGTACATAAAAGCCTGGGAGATGAGGCTCTCTTTCCTTCCCCAGGAGTAACTAAAAATCACGCGGTGCGTTATTAAACAGTGATATATGCTCCATTAGAGCGAAAATCACTTTAATTCAAGTAAGCAAGCAAGCAAGTTCGGGTACCGTCTCTAGCACTCTTGATGACACCAACTGTCTGGATTATTTTCTTTCTTGCAAGCCCCTATGTTCCACTTCTGTTTGTGATAATAACTTGTGATACTTCACATTTTCTAAAGTGGAAATCTTTACAAACCGTACAAAATACAAAACTTATATGACTTTGGCTTTTGACACTTGCACAGACTCTTCACTTTATAAGTGTCACGAGAAAATTGTATATCCCATTTTTACCATTTTCAAAAACACGCACACACTTGCAGCTTGACCAGAAATATGTACATCTTGTTTTGTGGATAAGTCACAGACAAGTCCAAGTCCATAGGTGGTTATGAACGTTAGGAATATCCCCTCATTTTTTCAGAAATATCAAAGCTTGTATGTGCATTTTCCCTTTTCCACTCTATATTAGTGCTTAGATTTGTTCCAAAAAAAACGAAAAAAGAAACGAAACAATTTTGAAGAAAAAAAACAACTGAATTTTGAATTCAGGTTTCTCTCTGTTTATAATTTTTTTTTCAAGTTGATGGTGCATGACAGAGTACATTCGCCTACCTTTCCAAAGTGAGAGACATTTCTTCACATGTCACTGCCTTTGTTAAATTCGGTTTCATTGGTTAGTTATCGTTAATCTTTAATTTTTTGATGCATTTCTTTTTGATAGAAGATTTAAGGCTTTCTAGTGTTGTAACGGTATTTATGTTGTTTAGTCTGTTGATGAAATTATCTATAGCAAAGTGCTTAGGATTTTTTCAGGTTTTTTATTATTTCAAGCCCTACAAAAGGAGACCAAGTTTGTCTTCAAAGAGGATTGAAACTCTAAATTACACGGGCGTGAAGGAAAACATCGTTATGTTCATTCTAATCATGCTTGCCGTATCTCTTTGTGTTTTAGAGGCCATATTTCTTCTTAAGTAAATACACGCATCAATAGACAGACAGATTGGGTCATCATCCTTGAGTTTCACTGTACTTTCGGTTCTTTACTTCATACAAACCCCAAATTTATTAGTTTGAAAAAGAAAAAAAAAAGATAACATGCCCCTCAATACTGTAACACGTCTGTTCTGAATCTACCGATGTGAGTGTGAGTGTTTATGTTAAAATGTTAAAGTGAGATATAAAAAAAATGGTCAGCTTGAAAACGTCAACCAATACTGTGACGCTCAGTATTTTGATGTGGTAAGAAGAAATGGTACAACACACACAAAGAGGGCTTGTAAGTTCACATTTCAGTCTGTCTGCACTGTAATGGTAACAACGCAAGAACATAGGGATTATTATGCCACACAGTCCTAGAACAAAACAATGCATCACCCGTTGTAAGCCATTTCATTGGCTATACTTATTTTCTTACCGCGTTCACTTCGAATTGACTTGAGTAGCTATTCACACAGTGACGAGAATGGCCATGCTTTACTGGGTGTATCCTATAGGCGATTTATATAAAAAAAAATATTTTAAAAAATTAAACTAATGTACGAACAATGGTTCCATGGGCGATCCCATGGAAATTGTGTCCGTCTTATTGCAAAATACATCAACATTTAATTTAACCGTGCAGATCGCTAGAACAAACCTCTGATCATATACATTTTGAAAAATGTTGTGTGACACGGATCGCCATTGTCGCTTGGTGTCTGCTTTCTTCTTCGAAAAGAGATCGTTTCGTCTTGACTATAAAAATTTAATTTGACTAAGTTTTACGCACTACTTGAACTCATACATTTCACGTTGTAGGTGTAAGCCGTCGTTCTCAGTTTTATGGAAGTTCATTTTTGCGTTTCTCAGATGTGATACTATTTTCTATGGACCGAACGAAATTTCTTTTGGCGTGAATCAGGACTCGTGGTTTTGTGGCATAAATGGAGAGCATTGATGGTAGCTCAGTTATGTCGTCTTCGAAATCGCTGACACGGATCTGAGCTAACACTTCAGGTTTTGTGTGAGGCGATACGGTACATCATTGCCTTTTACTTCCTCAATGAAATCGTTTCATCTTATTGCAAAATTACATTTGACTAGGTTTCATACGCAGCAGGTCCCTGTATATAAGGAGAGTGTCTTAGCGTCAGAGTATTCATTCCACTCTCAAACGATCAAGAAGATGGAAGAGTCAGCACAGATCGACCTGCTGGTCAAATATTTGCTAAAAGTCATACGAAAGCATAATTCACAGGCGAAAGTGGCAACAAAACTTACTCTTTTGGTCGCTGATTTGATGAGAGTCATACGAAAGTGTGTGCTAATGAAGTTTGCTATATCTGCAAAGGTAAATGGGTATTTGTCTCCAGAATACCTGCTTCGTCTAAGAAAGAGAGACAAAAGTCAAGATACCTAATATCGTTGTCAGGAGAAAGGACACTGGAATTCAGAGTGCCCTACGAGAAAAGAGAAGAAACAGAAATAAGACGAAACAGAGAAGAGGGATTCAGAAGAAGAAGAAGAAATTGAAGATGATGAAGAACTTGTGCCAGTAAAGACATGGAAATGGAAAAATTGACAATGTCAGCCGATGCGTTGGCCCTGATGTGAATTTTCATACTACCTTCTAAAAGAGAATAGACCAGAAAGAAAACGTAAGTGTCTCTTGGTCTTGACATTGTATAATAAGGATGGCGTATTTTGTTTTTTACTCACACTTTATGAAATTGTGCTCTTTCACCTCTCTCTATCCCTCTGGATCATGTTTTAGTTAGAATTGAAATGGAAAGATGTTTTCCTTCACGCACGCTCTTTAGGCATGCAAGTCCGTAAACAATAGTCAGTCTATTCATCCATCATTTTGTGTCTTGATGTTTCCTAAATCACACACTGATGCCATAAAATAACGGGTTAAATGGGTTTTGTAGTGTTGGGAGTAGGGGGTGGGGTGTAGGTGTTTGGTAGAGTTGGTCATTGCAGGTGAGGGCTTAGGTGCTTTCAAAAAACTTTTTCTTCTTCACTCTGTGTTGATGGAATATAATGGGTTATTTTCTTCACTCTCTGTTGATAGTATATATATATATAAAGGGTTATTTCTTCACTCCGTGTGGATAGCGTATAATGGTTTTCTTCTTCCCTCTGTGGTGTGCGTGTGTGTGTGGTGTGTGTGTGTGTGTGTGTGTGTGTGTGTTCGCGTACGTTGTGTAGATCGTATATTTGGTTGTTTTTTTCTTCTTCTCCCGAGTGTGAATAGTATATTTGGGTTTTTTATGCGTTTGCGTACGTTTGTGTGGATAGTATATTTGGGGTTTGTATGCGTTCGCGTACGTTTGTATGGATAGTATATTTGGGGTTTGTATGCGTTCGCGTACGTTTGTGTGGATAGTTTATTTGGGGTTTGTATTATCTCCCTTCTGTGTTGACAGTATATTTGGGGTTTGTTTTTTCCTCTTCCCTGTGTGTGTGTGTGTGTGTGTGTGTATTGGTCTCTGTTTGTGCCTATAAAACTCACTTTATCCCTATCAGATACACTCTACCTACCTACCTACAGTAGCGCGTATTCAGGTCAGCCACTTGCAACACTGTTGCCATTTATCCCCTAGTGTTCAGTACAGTGTCGTCACTGACGCTAGAAATTTTGAGACTATAAATATGGACTTGGGGATTTCCACATTTTGTAGCTATACATATATACTAGAGTTCATAAACAGGAACGTCACTCAAGCTGAGGCTAAAAAAAGATAGTGGGATTTTCCAAAGGAATAACCCACAAGTTGGAACTATAAATAGATAGTGGGATTTCATAGGAATTTTAGTTGATTATAGCTATAAATAGATACATGGGTGTTTATCCACGATCGTCACACAAGTTGATATTGTAAGTAGTTACTAATTTTATCCATTTTATAGTGTGTGTGTGTGTGTGTGTGTGTGTGTGTGTGTGTGTGTGTTCGCGTACGTTGTGTAGATCGTATATTTGGTTGTTTTTTTCTTCTTCCTCCCGAGTGTGGATAGTATATTTGGGGTTTGTATGCATTAGCGACCTTGTGTGGGTAGTATATTTGGGGTTTGTATGCGTTCGCGTACGTTTGTGTGGATAGTTTATTTGGGGTTTGTATTATCTCCCTTCTGTGTTGATATTATATTTGGGGTTTGTTTTTTCCCCTTCCCTCTGTGTGTGTGTGTGTGTGTGTGTGTGTGTGTGTGTGTGTGTGTGTGTGTGTGTGTGTTGGTCTCTGTTTGTCCCTTTGAAACTCACTTTATCCCTATCAGATACACTCTACCTACCTACCTACAGTAGCGCGTATTCAGGCCAGCCACTTGCAACACTGTTGCCATTTATCCCCTAGTGTTCAGTACAGTGACGTCACTGACGCTGGAAATTTTGAGACTATAAATATGGACTTGGGGATTTCCACATTTTGTGGCTATACATATATACTAGAGTTCATAAACAGGAACGTCACTCAAGCCGAGGCTATAAAAAGATAGTGGGATTTTCCAAAGGAATAACCCACAAGTTGGAGCTATAAATAGATAGTGGGATTTCATAGGAATTTTAGCTGATTATAGCTATAAATAGATACATGGGTGTTTATCCACGATCGTCACACAAGTTGATATTGTAAGTAGTTACTAATTTTATCCATTTTAGTCTAAACCATTGTAACTTAATTTTCGGGGATATGTTTATTTTCCTTTAGATTCTGGGACAATTTCGTCATTTTAGTGTTACTTTTAGTCACATCCATTTTGTCGTTGAGCATTTCCTTGATTATAGCTATTTATAGCATCATTACAATTATGCAAATGTTTTAACACCCCATCAAGATTTCAGGTCTTGGTAATGCTTTATATATAAATCTCACGCTTGTACTATTGTATGTATGTCTCTGTCTCTGTTGTGTTTGACCCTCTACCATCATTGTCCCTAGACAATCCCACCATGTTCAATTCCCCTTGACGCTATACAGACCCACCATGTTCAATTTCCATATGTTAAATTCCCCTAGTCCCTAGACAGATCCACACTCTATTCCCATGTTCAATTCCCCTTGTCCCTAGAGTGACCCAGCAATTTTTCCCATGTTCAATTTCCCTTGACGTTATACAGTCCCACCCTGTTTAAATTCCCTTGACGCTATACAGTCCCATATTCCCATGTTCAATTCCCCTTGTCTCTCAACAGTCCCACGATTTATTCCCATGTTCATTTCCCTTGTCGCTCAACAGTCCCACGATTTTTCTCCATGTTCATTTCCCTTAATGAACACAGTGAAAGTGGTCTTCAATGCAAAATTTGATAATACCTTTGAAATCAGCAGTCTGTGAGAATTGTAAATTGAGCACGCACCCATGGACATAAGCGAGGATAATGTTTTACATCCAGAATAAAAACTTCAGTGGTAACACAACACTCCACCGCAAAGGGGAGAAGAGAAAGACACATTATGAAGGTAAGGATGACCAGAACAAGAGCAATACTACACTAAATCTCATGTTAGAGAATCACACAGTAGGGCAGAGAACATTGTTATTATTGTCAAATCATTAATACTAGTCACGTACAACACGACCAATGTTTAATGAGCATTCCAGAAGGAAAACTGGAAGAGTATCTGGAAAAAGCATCGACACTCACTCATGCCAGAAGAAACATTCTTGAAAGAGTAGCTTGAGACTTAAATGATCATTCCATATTTCCGTTGACTCATTGGAGACGAAACTCATCGAACCTCACGTGCAAAAGAGTACTGAGACTGTCTCTTCATCGATTTAAATAACAGATGAGTTTTAGAAAATAGTTAAGCGTGAAATTATTACCTATGATTACCCGTGGGACCTTCATTACCTCCTGGTCAACAGTTCGTACACAGAACACTGGAATCCAGTAGAGCGTGCTAAAGATGAACTTTCACTTCTAAAGAGTAGAAAAGTTCGAATTAATTTAATGAGCATCAATAACAGACATCGCTTAGGAATATAATAGACTCTGTGATATTAAACTAAGTAAGAGCAAAAATGTGAAACCAACGAGTGTAGTAAAATTCAACAAAATAATTTAGTTCCCTAGAATAAAAAGTGCAAAGCTAAAATCAACTTAAACAAATATGAATGAAGTCGCAAATAATCTCAAAAGGTATATCACAAGTCTAAACGTATGGAGTGTTCTGAACGAATTCAATGTCTTGAATAAACTTGAATGAGCTAATGTGTCAACAGTCTTGATGTATCCGATTAATTTAATCTAGAATATCTTTGAATAAATTTACAATAGTCTCATTATAGTGTTCTAGTCCGAAAATTAAATAAGAATTTGGTAATTCCACTGAATAATTTAAATAAATGATTCCTCTCAAGTTAGAATTGAAAGCAGCTTCAAGACTGATATTAAGATAGAAATGAAGAAATTTGTTTACTTCAGTACCCTACTTACATCCCGACGTGACCTTATTTCGCACCAGGATTCTCAGAAACAAACTAAATCATCTTACTGGAAACGTACTTCAAACTGTAAATAAGTTCACTTTCTACAACATCCTAAATTCAAAAGACCATATAAGCATGTTAACACCACCTAAATCATGGATTAAGATTATTTCTCTACAATAGTGTTTGCAGATGACCCTTACAATATACAATCATGGACAAAAGTTAAGCACACAATATAGATATACATAACAGTAGTCGTACATTTTGGTAACGACCACAGCGTAAAACATTTTGATTCCTATGGATTACTTCCTCTCGAAGACAAATCACAAAATATAAGAGAAGAAATTCCGTATTCATCCAATTCAATATTGTGCAATTAACAGGATCGGATTCGATGTCCATTTTCTTCATCAATGCAATCTTCAATTTCCTTTAGAACTTGTTTTGAACGTGATTTCTCCGTAAATGATGATGAAGTTTGACTGGCTTAGTGATCATTGTAGATAACTGTTTTCTTTAGCTCAAAAACAGTAGAGCTCATCGATGGCAAGATGACACTATTCTAGATTAAGGGAAGTCCATTCTTATTTCACAACGTTGGCAACCTTGCAAAATAAGTTCATGTTATATATATATATATATGTGTGTGTGTGTGTGTGTGTGTTTGTGTGTGTGTGTGTGTGTGTGTGTGTGTGTGTGTTGTGCAAGAAGATTAAGGATGTGTCCTAACCCTCCTTATTCATTTCTTTCTTTGTTCATGATGCAATTAACTTTTTTTAATTGTTGACGAAAGAAACTGAAGGAAAATCAAAATGTTTCCGTCGGTGGAGTGAGCAGCAACAGCAGTTATACCACAACAAACAGAAGACCGTCATCCCCAAAAATACGGACCTGGAAGAGCGAAACTATCCAGCTTCACATTTGTCTCTCCTCATCAATTCTTAGGGTGGATGCAAATGGTGTCAGATATGCTGTATCTTGTTTAGCCCGATCTGGAAGGCGCGGGCATTAAGGGAACGTCCGGCAAGAAAAACTACCTTTTTCAGGGCTACTTAGTTCTCGCAAAATATATACTACTATATAATTGTGAAACCAATTAAAACTCAAATCCATTTTGCTCTGTTATTTCGTATGATAGCATATACATGTGAATAATGGCATGTTTGTGTATATCACACGTTAAATCTGAAAGTCGCATGACAGCGTTCTGGTCGAAATGCGATGTCACATATGCTTTACATTCAGACTGGGTGATGAAAAATACGCCATGTCTGAAATATCGCATGCGGTTTAATTGGAAGAACCCCTAAATTAGTTTTCAATTAGTTGAGTATATGTTACGGAGCGTTGAACCCTTTTGGCATTCATCCTGGATTGTATAATTAGCCAACTTTGTAAGTTTGGAAGATTAAGTGAGGCTGAGGCAATGCTACATAGAGTAGCACACTCCCCCCCCCCCCTTGGGAGTTGTAAAAGAGATCTGGATATACCAATATCTAAAAAGCATGAAAACAAAAACAAACCATCAGGTCGGGAAAACAACACATTGGAGAATACTTGGAAGAGGAGATCTAGAAGATGAAGAGGGCATAGGAAGAAACAAAAGGGGGAAGGAAAGACGAAAGAGGGAGAATGAATTTAATACACTCCTGGAATTGAAAAGACTGTAAATATAATATCAGCAAATAATACTTCCCCACACATGATGACAACTAATTGTTTGTGTTAGAGTTTTATTTCTTTATCTGCCCTTGTCTTATGCACTGATCAAGCACTCTACATTTAGCTACTTTCTTTTTAAGTAAGGCATAAGGCGCATTTCAACATGATTTTAGTCCTAATCTGGTGCTTCAGTATTTATGTTTAAATTTTTATTTTGACTAATAATGTATTTTTTTTTATTTTTCTAATTAACCTAGATCCTAAATTCCTTTTAGTCCCCTGACTTTTAAAATGCATTGTTTGCTCGCGACTTAAATCATGCTTTGTGTGTTTTGTCCAACTCTGTATTGATTTGTTATGATGTGTTAGGTATCTTGCTAATCATGCTTATTGTAATGCCTTGTTTGTTTTATGAAAGGACAGTGAAAGCTCACTAGAGCTTATGTTGAATTGATGTTTGAAACCATGCCGACGTTATATAAATCTTATCTGATCTTACCGTATCTCAGCTTTTCTTATCTTAACTGAAAACTTGAGCATCAGGGAGGGTGAACAGCCTCTAATTGAATTCACCATATACTTGTCAAAATAAGATTTGGAAGATTTCAACAACAACTGTGACAATTGAGAGTGTCACCTGCTCTGCTGCCAATTAGAGAAAACGATTGATTTGTCTTTGTGACAACAACTGGTGACACGTTGAGAGCGTCACCCTCCCTGCTAGTATAATTTAAAAATTCGTATCAAGACCTACTCGATACCGTGTTCGAGGATCATGTAAATTTATTGTTATAAATCAGTGCGGGGTTGATTGGGCATGACTAAATAAATTTCTAAACTTATTTATATCCATATCACCACTGCACCAAGTCTAATGTATATTTCGTAACGTGTGTGTATCAACACCGTTAAACACTGCAAGAATATTACAGTTATCCCTGATCACTTTAGGAATTTGTGTATATCGCTGGGTTACATAAATCACATCAGTGTTTTTGTGTCTGCCTCTGGCAAATATCCTGGCAGGATTTGATTGTTTATTCAACATGACATCATCGTAAACAACTAAATTATTTATAAATCCATCAATATCTTCTACAATTGGCGCTTCATCAATGTCAGTTATAAATTCAACACAATCATCTCCACGTTCATTAAACGATTTTGCACTTTCATTAAAATCTTTTGACACTTCGTAGCATCGTTGATCGTCCACAGATGGAGCTACCAAATACAACTTATCCCACTTCATCCACTTCGTTATTAAATTAAGTAACAACTGTGTCTTACCACTCCGAGATGGTCCAATTATAATCATACGAACAGAATTTGGTAGCGCTGCGTGATGCTTAACTGGTTCTCGTTTTCTTGTTGCAGAAAAGTCAGTGATTTCCATTAAATATAATATAATATAGATATGAATTTATATTGTGTAAAATGTAGAGCACGTATCCAACAACAGATACAACAACTGTTACAACAAAAAATAACAGATCAGCACTTACAGGCAAGTGTGAGCGATGCGGTACAAAAATGTTCAAATTTATCTCCACTGGCAAGTCAACGCAGACAGGTGAAAAACCAAAGCGAAAACCAAAGTCAGCGCTAAAGTCAAAGACAGCGTTAAGTAAAAAAAAAGGAGGTGACATCGCATCAAAATTAACAAAATTACCAGGGACTCCGTGGGCTATATATCCAGGAGAAAAACATCTTCCAGAATATAATTAATGTGGTCCTGGAGCCCGACTTGATATCAGACTTGATGACCAAGATCAACCAACCCCAGGTGAGTATCCGATAAACGCTATTGATAAGGCGTGTCATGCTCATGATGTAGCTTATAAAAGTAAAAATCTACAAGATAGGCATCTCGCGGTTGTGAAATTAATTCAGGCGCTAAATTCCATTGCTGATAAATCTTTCAAGGAGAGGTTAGCTAGTTGGTTAATAAAATCCGCAATGAAAGGTAAATTAGCGCTAGGTGCTGGTAATTAATTATAAATGGAGTCGATTTATTATTCCTCAAGAGGATACTGGAGGGGTAGCACAGCAATTAGTAAACTTGCCAGTGCAGCAAAAGTCACACGTGATACTGCAGCAGACTGGTTATCCAAACAGGCAATATGGCAAATTTATCTACCGCGTCCTAAGAAAATTAATTTTGCACATTTTAATGTTAGTTTGCCACGTGATACCGTTAAAATTCGAAGACGTCAAATAACATATAAATACGCGTTAACTGTAGTTGATGTTGCAAGTAGATACAAAGATGCAGAACCATTAACGACTAACACAGCATCTGAGGTTGCTTCAGCTTTTGAACGAATTTATCAACGAGGACCTCTACGATGGCCACAGTTCTTACATGTTGATCCTGGCAAAGAATTTCAAGGCGCAGTGTCATCAACGATGAAACAACATAACGTCACTATCAGAAGAGGACATACTGAAATTCACCGTCATCAGGCAAAATTGTTGAACGATTTAATCGAACACTTGCTGAGCGGTTATTTGGATATCAGTACGCGAAGGAATTCGCCCAAGACAAAAGATCTCGCGAATGGGTTGCAAGATTACCAAGCGTGATAACTGCATTAAATAATGAAATAACTCGAACTACCAACATGAAACCTATTAATGCAATTACCAAAAAATAATATACCACAGCGACGTGATTTTTCAGCACAGCCAATACTGGGCGATGTCACTGTGAGATATTTATATGAATCAGGTGAACTTGAAGGTGGTAAAAAAAGAGCGACTGATCCCATCTGGAGCATGACTACACATAAGATATCTGGTATAACTAGATCTACTGGTAGACCAGCAATCTACAGGCTGGATTCAACTGCTCCTCAACGTGGATTCAAACGTGAACAATTACAAGTAATTCCCGAGGACACAATTACCTCACAAATCACTTAACTAGCACCACGACGTCGATTACATTCAAGGCATGTCAAGATTACATTTTGTCGTGTATGACCAAGATTGTTATTTTTTCTATCTACGGTAAATTGTTTTGGATTATTACTCGAATACTGCCACAACATTATACAATTACAGCTCGCACAGTGATTATTCTGCTGTTGCATCAGTGTCATGATAAATTCAACGTCAAGGTCAAAATCGCGTCAATTTTTTGTCACTTTGTTTATAACCAGCCAATTTTTTTCTTATTATATCGACTTGACATTTATCGTTGTCATCAGCCATTGACTCGTCCAAGACAATTCTCCGCAGTTGAGATATCCTTCTGACTCTGGACACAGCCAAGTAAACTAAGTTTGACCACTCGATTTGATCATCAACGATCCAAACAATGGTATTAGCAATAGTCAGTCCTTGAGATGAATGAATCGTCATTGCGTATCCTAGCGTCCACGGGGATTTATCAGCGCGCAGTACATCTTCAACAACATTGACATCAACTGTGACAATATCATTTAATACTAAATTGACGGTCCTGGTATATCAACGTCAATATTTTGTAGTCGTGTATCAGCTGGTCTATAACACAACGTCACTGGCAATGTCGGGAACCTTTCTCTTTGTAATTGAAATAACTGCTGTTGAAGTGTGTCTCTGACTATCTTTCTACTTGCCACTATCAAATCGTTTGGTCTCCACGTTTTCCAAAAGTCGCTCATTGAAGTCTCTGAAATTATTTTACGCATAATTTCACATTGAATTTTATTCGGTTGTAGTCTGATTAATGTTTTAAATTCCTTCAACGTTGCATCAAGAGATCTATAATCATCAGACACTTCTTCACAATAATCAACAAAATCTTTTAACCACAAATGCGGAGATGGACCAACAAAAAGTGGTGGCTGACCGTGATCGCCGCACAAAACTACTGCAATATTTTTTGTTAATAGCAAATCAAGAAATATTTTTAATATATCTAACGACACTGTGCCTATTTCATCCCAAATAATAATCCGCGGAATATATTTCTCTCCCATTCGGTCAGGAGTCCACGCACCACCGCTGTATTTGAAAAAGCTGTGATAAGTACAAGAATTGACTCCTCGTTGTTTCATCTCCCTGGCGAGTCTGTGTGTAGGTGTTAGTACAATTAAATCTGAATTTCGAAATAATTCAATCGCTCGAGTTGTCCTACCAGAACTCCCGGTCCGTTCAAAGAAACGGTTTTGTGTCTGGTGATTGGATCATTCACAGACGGCGCCAACGACAATTCTGATAGTTCTGATTTGCACTAACTATCTTTAACCGTAACATCAGCGGATTCACAATAACAATGTAACATTTCCTTTTTCATTCTCCACGAGCTCCATGATTCATCATTGTTTGTAAAACGAGCCAGTAATTCTGAATATCTTTTATCGATATAAAATGAATCCGTTGCAACTCTAACTGCAGTGTCAGAAAATATATTTATCATTGATAGCAAATTTATAGAAACATAAGACAGCATCGAATATCTTAAATGTGTGTACTGAGGTGATTCTCCATTAATGTAACTAACAATTGTGCCCAACCGTGTTCCGTCAGACAAGTAAGCCTCCTCCCGATTACAAAATATATTTTTCGCAGCAGCATCAGCAATTATAAAATCTAATTCAGCATCATCCATAATCAATCGTGAGTGATGCTGTTTATGATCATGCGCACCACCTTGAGTAAAGTTACCGATTATTCTTCTACCAAGATCTTTTGCTGTTTTCTCACTGTTGCTGAGTTTAATCTTAAGAATATTAGAAGCATCATTAACAATGACATCAGCAGAAACGTTTGGACACTCTAGCGCATATTCTTCAATGACTTCATCTACACTGATACATTCCGGTGTTGGTAACCAAACCGAAGTCTGTTTTCGGTCCGATATGATTGCTTCACTGACCGTCAACGATATCAATATTTTACTGTCAAGCATATATCGTAATAACACTATTGGCGCCCAACGTTTCTCCGAGAAGTGTCTGCCAAACCAAACATAACAAATAGCATGAAGATTCATAGCGAATTCAAACGACGTTACACGAGCAAATCCTGTTAGGGAAAAATCGGGTAATAGACCATTAATTGATACTCTTGCCATCTCATGACAGGGATGACCAAGTCTTTTAAAATATTCAGCACACTCGCCCATCCCGAGAAAACTTCCCGGATAACATGCAATCATGTCCACGGAGATGATATCCTTGCGGTCATATCTGGTATTCCACAAACCGCCATGTCCATATTCGATACAACTATCCTGTACATCTTTAAGAAACTCAGCGCGTGTTGGTCTCCATAAATTTCTCTCTCTGACGGCGTGGGCAGCAACTGACGCAACTGTAAAACAATTAGTTAATAACCGCTCAGTGTTTTCTGAATATCTCTGTGCGAGTTTTCTCATTTCTTCATGCAGAGATTCTTTACGATATAATTCGCCGTTAGGTCTTACAAATTGATCATACTCACCATCTTCGGAACTTTTAAACAACCACACCGATACAGGGTCGTTTTTGCTTATCCGGCTGATAGCATCAAACATTCCACCCCACGAGTTCTCTGACGAGTAATATCTCACAACACGATCTCGTGGAAACATTGTTACTGCGTTAGTCCAAGCGTAAGCGTTATGGTCAATAATTTCAATCGGCGCTCCCTTTGACTTATTCGCTGATTCATATAAGACCTCTCCGGTTAATGTTTTTACGGTTATTGGAAACTTCAATTTACTTGATAATTCAGCGACATTGTTTATTGACGCTCCTGTATCCGTAACCGATTCAGCCAAATTTTATTTTTTCACGTTGCAGATCAGTTAAACCATTTCCACGCTTCGCATTTGTAAAACATTCCATTACTCGCTCGGCTACACAATTTAGCCTTGACAATCTCATTGGGGCAAGTTTATTGATTTTTGGTGTTTTTATCGGATATATTACATAAATGACCGCGGTCACAGGATACAATCGAGCGTAATATGGTTTATCAATCCCAGTCAACATTCCTGGTTTGGAATCTTTACTTAACAGAGCGGTTTTTCCATTAGCAAGGACAGGATCAAGTTTGTCACGGATAGTCCACGCATGGGAATCTTCTTGCACAATAAATTTTATTCTAAAAAAATTATTTCTGATTATCAAAGAGGTAATCGATAATTGTTTTCGCTCGTGCATCGCTCATTGTAGCGTCCTTGACTTCGTCGACCTTAACGTTGTCAACGTTGCGTATAATTTTGAATGTAGACCATACGTGAGATGCTCCATCATTACGAAATTCATTTTTGGCATTCCTGATAATATCAATCAGACCAATCAGGGCTCGTCTCCGCGAGTCAGGGGTTAGTCTGTCAAGATCGAATCTAGAAGCTTTCCAGGGCTTGATTGCAGATAATCTTTCAAACTCCTCCATATTATATTTAAGACAATTATTTAAATAAGAAATATTATATATATATATATATATATATATATATATATATATATATATATATATATATGTATATATATATATAATGTCTCAAACCAATCGGTGCAAGTGGCTTAAAATGGGATCTATAACTGCTTGTAATAAATCCTGCAGAAAAGAATTCTGCGGAGAACATTCCCAAAGCGTTCGAAAAGAGAGTTTAGGACCAATACCGTGTCTGCGATGTAGTGTTGGGGTCAGGAGTAAAACAGTTATGTGCAAGGTGCGGGGGAAAAAGATACCGTGAACTTAAAAGATATTATAACAAAACAAATAACAATGATGAGCTAAAATTTGAGCGCGTTTATATAATTAAGTTTTCAGACAAATTATAAATTAGACAAATACATTATTATATAAAATGAATCAAGAATTTGTCCCACATCCTATCATCAAGAATTTTATTGGAATAGTTAGGCACTGTAAGTTGAAAAAAAACAGTTGGTGTTCTTACTAACACTGGTTATCTCCAATTTACTGTTGCTGGGAAAAAGAGGCATCTCTGTCATCGATCCGTGTTCGATGTATTTAACGGAGAGATCAAAGATGGTCTTGTAATTGATCACATCAGCAATATTAAAACCGATAATTCTTTGTCCAATCTGAAAGCTGTCACACAAAGTCAGAATTGTAAATTTGGAAACTCTGGCTGTTATGATAAGAGCGCCAAAGCAATTGTATCCATAAATCTAAACACAAACGAAAAATATATTTCATTCGACGAATGCTGCTGGCAAATATTTTGGTATTCACAGATTCTCAATACACTCCGTGGAGAAAAATATAACCAAATCCGCACTCTCTAAAAAATATAATCAAATGATTACTTTTCATTATTATTAGGTACTTCGCTAAAATCCCTAGTTTTTCATGTAAATAGCATTATTTAAGGGAGATAACTCCGTTAAGCATTAGTTCCCTCCCCCTTGACTTTGTCAAGGTGACTTCTTCAAGGTGATTTCATGAGATTGTGCAACACATGTGTCATTACCTTTTACAGGTAATATATCCAGCGCGGCAGAACTGTATACAGTTTTTTTTTTACAGCCAATACAATTCGTGGCGTAACCGTCTTATTGTATACACACTATCACAGTCTATTTCAATAACACTTCCGCGTTTGATAAAATCAAAAACTGTCAGTACAGGTAAGTGTTATTTTCACGGTAATGTTTAGAATTAAAATCCAGTTCAGAATTTAAATTCAGCTGCAAACTGTTAACTGTCTGTCAATAGTTACCTGTATTGATAATGTTTAAATCCTGTATTATTAGATAAGGCCATGGTGCAGTTGTAGACCGGCTGACTCTCGTCCCCGACTCTATTAAATGCTAGCGGTTCAAGTCTCGTCACGGACATACTGTCGACTGTCCCAATTTATAGGATTATTATAATAATTGGGGGGGCTCCAGCAGAACCCTCGTGTACATATCTCCTTCACGTTAAATCGTGGAGGTGTGTTTTTCACCCCTGGGATTTGATCTTGGGGGTATATACATGAAAAGTACACAGACAGCCTTCTGAGGACTCTAACATTTCGTTTCACTTTCGCTTAGAGAATTCGCTGGAGTATGTTTGTGTCGAGCCTCCCAAAAAAAACAGTAGCCTTGGATGTATAAAGCTATTTGTCACATGGGTCTCACAAAAAAGAAAGAATGTGGCCATTGACAGAATCACGAGGATGCTGAGAAACCATTAGAAAGGTTCTGTAAGACGAAATTCTCAAATGAGATAAAATGTCCGAGATAAAAAATCTCGAAACAAAAGTCTGAAAGGACCTCGTGAAACACATAGGCCAGTGCAAGACTCATGATTGATAACCGCTCATCATGGCTACTGTTTAGTTTTTCTTTCAATATATATATATATATATATATATATATATATATATATATATATATATATATATATATATATATATATATATATATATATATGTGTGTGTGTGTGTGTGTGTGTGAAAATATCAATGATGTAATTGTTGCTATTAAAAAATTAGAAGAAAACGGAATTAATATATCTGATGAACTAAATCCTGAAAAAATCATGTTTGATTTTGAAACACTACATGAGGCTAAATGTGCAGGGCGTTATATTTTGCCTGCTCAGTACAAATTTATAAAGAAAATCCAGACAGAGTTATATAAATCGCTAGCTACAGTAGAAGAAACACAAATAAATGAATTTGTTTCGTTGTCTCGTGCAATTGAAAAAAAATTAGGTTGGAATTATCCCAAGAATATGAAACAAAGAAAGTAATTAATACTCGCGTAAGGCAACTAAAAAAATATGTCAGATTGTGAAGTCAAGTACGTAGAAATAAAGTGATTTTGATGAAATCAAGTACTTGGAAATGAAATCGAAAGTAGAATGTCACTGACGGTAAAAAAAATATTATCAATCTGACTTGCATTAAATCTGATACAGATAATTATTTTTTTACTTGTATCAATCTCACTTGTATCAATCTGATACAGATAATATTTCCCTTAGTCGATCAGATTTAATGCAAGAATGCGCGTAATTTAGAATCTGATCTTTATAACACGTGATCATAGAAATACGTTCTTGCTGTAGTTTATCCAGCTGTGATTGGGTCAGTAATAAGTCTTCGTTACCGTACACATCAATAACTAAATCAATTGGGCCGACTAGAAACTATGTAAATATCTTTTTGATGTAGTTTTCAAGTACTTGCTTGTCTTGTATAAAAACCTTTACATGTTGGTACATTATATAATACTCGCTTGATTAATTAGAAATCAGGGTCTATCAGTCAAGAAAATCCACCTTGACTGTTTTCTTGTAGATATATTTTTTTTGTTGCTTTTTTACTTTCGCATGTTAATTACCTTTCCGAATTGAGAAATCTTTACGATTTCACAAGTAAATTAATATGTAGTGTTTCACCTCGTAAATCAAGAAGGTGACCAGGTTGGTCTGTTAGTTTGAAATTTATTCTGGCCAGCCACGGATTATGACATCGTAGATAGACTGGATTGATCGGCTCTTGCACGATTAGAGATCCGGGTGGTATATATTTCGGGGTGAACGAATAAAGAACAAATCCTTCCTGGACTTGATTTGATACTGTCGTGTCCGTGCTGTAACTACCATCGATTACATCACACACAAGACTGACCGATACCACTTCGGTTATATTTACGATTTCCGGGGACACATGTCGGCCTTCTCCGTATGGGTTATTGTTGTATTTGAGGACAGTTGCCGGTGGCTGTATTTTTTTTTTGTGCTGTGCGATTATTTCAGGAATGTATTCGTTGATAAGCTCATTAACAGATTTCCTTAGTTTGTCTGCGTTATATCCGGGAAGTTTAAAATCTGGCAGCGTAGCTTCTGTCAGCGAATATGCAGTTAAAAATTGTTCTTTAAAGTCACCAGTGTAATCAATTAGCACCTGAATTAATCGCTGGTGAATATATTCCATGTCGGATACAATTTAATTTAATATTTCAATCTGTGTGATGACTCCTTCGTATGAAGTTATATAAAAAGAATGTTCCTGGAAGTACTGCTGTTAATTGTAGTAGTTGAGTTTTGTGTTCTTGATTAATAATTTTAAACTGTTTAATAATATTAGGTAAATCAAAAGCAATAGATTTAACTCCCCCAGGAACTCGTTTATAATCAAAAATCCACTGAATGTTTTTAACGAATAATCGAATATCACTACCTAATGTTGCACTTTTAAGTTCATTCAACCAATCTATATACGGTGGTTTATATCCGTGATACGATTTTTTTTATCATTGATATAATCAAACTTCGCTGGTTCCGGTGGTATCGGCGGCGTCGGCGGTGGAATTTTAGGCCATCCTAACACTGATCTAATCGAACTATTACATGTATATATCTACGGCGCAGTCTGGAGAGTTTATCTCGATGGCCGAAGACAACGTTGGTTCATGAACAGTTATTGTTATCTTGGATTCTTTTCCTGTGATATTTTTTATTCGACATTGTAATTCCTCATTGATTTCTTCGATTTGATAAGACCCGGTTGGTAACCAAATGACATTCCAGTCGGGAGTGCCATCTTGTTTATTTTTATTTGCAAACACAAACGAATTATTTGCTGGTAATCCACCAAATGATTTTGATCTGATATTGGGCCAACGGTAATATACTCGTAATTGTGCTAACGCGATCTCGTTTACCGGAATCGCAGTTGGAAAATTAATACTAAATTCTGGTTTAGTCGAGATTAATGTTATCAAAGAAGTTTTCACGGGGTTTGTATTCGCGACTGTCCCATTTGTATTTGCAGCTATCTGTTGAAGTAATTCTGTCATTATCTATCTTTTGTCTTTTCAAATGACTGGTGTAGTCTTCGTATATATTTGCCATTTGCGCGAATTCGGAATCTGATATTGCTGTATCGTCGAGACTTGATGATATCAGCGACGATAATTTCGAATAGGCGCTCGTGGCCGCGTTTAACAGTGTAACATAATTGTGCAATTTTGTTAGCGCGCATGAGGATACTTTTTTGCGATTATATTAAAAACACCTGCAATTGCCGCTGATGATGAAACGGTAATTGTTACTGCGATTATTAGTGTTAGCGCTGATAATACTACTTCGGCGGATGCAACTATCGCGGATACTGAATATACTATAGCATCCAACACGATTACACGCCGCTTGTATTTTTTTAACTTTTATTGTGCATTTGTCAATGGTATTTTTTTTTACTCCGACTGCCATTCGCGTACTTGATCGTATCTATATTGCTGCGCATCCAGTGTTTCGTTGACTCTGACACCATTATTTACATTACGCGGTAACCAAATGAGGCGTTTCAGCTACAAATTCCAAACACCACCAGTAAGATGTTGCGGTTAATTTCTTATCAGCTGCTTCCAGTATAAATGTTTCTTCGGTTCCTTTGTTTAATATGATAGTCACAACCCCGGAAAACTTGTCGGTGGAATATCGCCAGGGATACATTGTGAAAATTTCAGATTTAGTGGCACTGAACACAGACAACCTGTACACACCAGTAACAGTTGCGGTATATTTGATAGTATTATTTTGTTTAGACCATGTTGCGAATCCAGATGATACCGTGTATACTATGTTGGTAATATGCCCGGGAGTAACTCCAGATGCGATTTTAATCAAACTGGTTTTGTTAACGATCTCAGGAATCCCACTTACGATATCTTGCTGTGTTTGTTTGATCGTGTCCAATGTTTTCTTGATATCAGAAAGTTTCATATCAGCGGTGGGTGGAGTGCCAAAGAATTCCTCTGCGGTTTCATTAATATTTCTAAAGTTTCTGCGAAGATTTGCAAACTCGTTTACGTGAACGTCATACTCGGCCCGCAACGTGGATAATTTACCGTCAACGGTGTCAACATATTTTTCGTCGCGGCATCTTCCGGGGATGTTGGATCTCTTAAAACCACTATTTTGTTACCGTTCATGCTGAGTTCACCTGTCATTGTATCGCCGGTCTTTTTTACGTTTTCCCCTGCAGCTTTCTGCGTGTCATTTCTTAACACCGCGATTGATATCAGCGAATGTTTGATTTTTCCGCTGTCAGTGAACACAGGGATATTACCCGGAGTAGCTCCAATAACCCTATGAATTATTTCATGCCATTTGATATCGATGGTTTTTAGTTTTCTGTGTCGGTCCTGAAAAATAACAACCTCATCTGGGTCTATCCCGGATAACGATAAAAGATTGTCGATTTCATCCTTGGTCGCATATTTTGATAAATCTACGTCGCCGCGTTTTTATGTCTTTGAGAGAAGAGATCTTCCGTAAATATCAACCATTATTCTTTAACGATTGTTTAAATGGACCCGCAGTATACTCATGCATGACTTTGTGAGGTGGTTTGGTTGATTTTGATATCGCGTCAAGTACATTAATTACTTCACGGCCACATATTGGTGGATCGATTAGTGTTTGTGTTGGTAGTGTTGAATACCAAACTGTGGATGGAGTATTTTGTACGTATTTGAGGAATTCAACTGGCGGTGCTAACCCATACGAATCGAAATAGATAATTCCTCGTGGATGTATCGCGTAAGCAACCCAGTGAGTTCCTGGACCATCGCTGTTATCGAGATTAATAATTCCAGTTTCTGGATTATTCGGCTGTTGTGGTAACTGATCTCGCATAAAGACGCCTCTGAAATATTTTATATTTAATTGTTTAGCGGCATCGAGTAAATCAAAATTTGACATCGGTGTAAAACCGTTGGTTTTCAAAACCGTTTTGGATACCATGAGGGCGGAGTTCCTGGAAGTCTTAGGCCGTGTCCTTTTTTTTTTTTTTTTTTTTTTGTATCCTCGCCCAGTCGCCTTTTTTAATTCCATTCCAGCAGCGGTTCCAACAGCTCATAACGCGGCTGCTTTTACGACAGCTGGGGCAGCAGCAGCTATCAGTGCTGGTATTGCTGCGAGAAGAGGAAATATACCACCAGTTTTAATCATGTTTTTGATCGCTCTTGGAGCGAAATCAAGTTGAGTTCCAGTTTTCGCTTGCTTCGCTTTATTGAAATGTTTTAGTTGGGTTTTAGTCAGCGATAACATGTTTGGGCCACATTAGCGATTTGATCTTGTTTTTGTGTTATCGTTGCCCCACATGCGCTCGCGTTTTTTTGATTGTAATTTGTTTGCCTGACCAGGAGTCAGAGTGACATTAACGTGACTGTATGACATTTTATTTTGACATTTTATTTAATACGAGATTGATCTAATTGTCTAAACATTATTAAAATAATGTTTACATGTTTTCTACTGGTGCATCAACGATTCTCATTCGACCACCAGCACCTTCTATTAACGCTACTTTATTGCTGAGTATAACAGCAATTGCTCTAGCGCCTCCAGGAATTACCGGTGGACCAACTACTCCAGCTGGTACTCGAGTCGGGCGGGCCCGAATAATTATATCAACGACAGATTTTCTGAATAAATCCAAATGTTCCAACGAAAAGTAATAGATCGGATACAACGTTGTAAAATCACGCTGAGATATTTGCAAAACCAGTGTCAACGTTTTGATCACGTCCATCATAAAACATCAATCGACAATATGCACGCACAACATCGTTGTGTTCAAAATCCAGATTAATGTCTTCAGCAGGTTCCTGATGTCCGTTTATTCTTAGCGAAATTTCAGAAACTCCAAATGAGTCAAATATCATTGGACTTGCTTCTTGGTTATTTATTCTAGAATTTGCCTGAAACGCGATAAATATATGTCGTGGTGCTGACACTCCCTGTTGTGATCCTAATTGCCACGTGAACAGTCCAGCAGCGTTAACAGAAGTGTTATCTGTTGTCATTACGCTCCATGATAACATCGATTTTCCGCCTTGATTCATAAAAGAAAGTAACCGTTGTTCTTCAGTGATCGATGGAGTCATTGTTGGCATCCACAGAGATAGTTTTGTTAACACTACCTTACCAGGATCAACTCCATTAGTTCGCCATATTGCATCATTGTCAGAGTTTTTTCTGACGAGTACTACTGTATGTTTAGCACCAAATATAACCTTTCGGACATCTCTACAAAATCCAAAAATATGAGATAGTGGAATAGCACAGGAAAACTCTTCATTGCCGTTTAGCATTGTTCGACGCGCGGCAAAACCCATGTTAAAATTTTCGTTCATGGATGCAACTGCATCCCCGGCCGCGTTCATGGTTACATTTCTGTTTTCCGGATGATCAGATGTGTCCTTTAGAAACATCATTGTTGGACCAGCTGATCTTGTGTAATCATCAGAATATCTTGCAAGACCAAGTATCGTCGTGGCAACATCGACGTTGTCCAAACACGACTCAATATCTTTTCCATCAATCGAATATGTGGCTTTGTTAAATAACGCCATCACACCATTATTAACAAAACCAACACGATCGCCTATTCCATATCCAGTATCATCCTCTTTTACGATTCTACCTACAATTTCAATATACGCTTCACAAGGTAGAAAATATCTACTCGTATCATGAATTTGAAATTCAATTCTCCCCTGTGCGTTAGGTGTTTTTGCATCATAGGAATAATATTGATAATCGCGCAAGGATTCATCTTTTCTAACTGGTTTATCCATATCAAATGCAACGTTGGATACATGTTGAAACATCTTATTGTAATGCATTATCGTCTAAAACGAAGACCACTTCCCGCTATTAAACTCAAAGTTATATTTTTTCTATTTCTTTGGGAGGTACACCAATCCCTTGATTAATCAGCCACGCCAGTTTTCGATTTGCAGTTTCATTTATTACTTTGCTAACATCTGGAGGCATGTCTGCGGTACTTGGTAATTTTACCGGCGGCGGAGATTTGCGTATTAATCGTGCTAATCTATCTTTGATTGCCAAAAACGCTTTACCGGCAGCATCACTGATTACGCCAGGAGCTTTGTCACGAATAACATCAATAGCTTTCGACGATAATTGTTTTGCAATTGGCCCCGCCTTTGGAGCTATTCTTGTGAACAATCCTTGAATAACATTTCCAAGTCCATCTCCATAATATGCACTGTAAACAGGATATCGCGAATTTACTACTCTGACTCGTTGAGACATATGATGAGAGTCATGTATGATCATCTTATCTAATTGTTATTTACCTAATCTTTGTCAACAAGTTCATCAATAAGCTCTCGGTAAATATCAGCCTCCATAATACCACCTTGAAACAATCGCTGACAGATATCAGCTGCTTCATTAATTATTTCGGGTGAATTGTTTCCAGCTCGCTTTCCTCCTATGAGAACTTCTAACCGTTGCACTTCATTGTTGATATTGTTAGGACAAGTAAGACCACTCCCCAAACCACTGCCAGTAGCACCAGGAGCATTGTGAAATTTTCCCTTTTGAGATTGTGGTTGTTGTTTCCCCTGTTGCTGGGGAGGGGGTTGTATTTGTGGTTGTTGTAATCGTGCAAAATAATTATCTATTGCTTTAGAAAATGCAATATATCTAGTATCACTGTTTCGAGCCTGATCAACATCATATTATATACGAAATATCCACTTGTACCAGGTTTCACGACCTATAGCATCATTGGCATATTCGGATTTTAAAACTCTGCCTCGTTGATCATAACTTCGCTCGGCAAACACAGCTAAACCATCTATGGTTGGAACCTTCTTTATGGATTTAATACCAATTTCGGTAAATTTATCGTTTAAATCAATTCTACCCCTGGCTTCTTCTGTTTCTGGTGTGCGATCTTTTATATCACCGATTTCAGTACTAATTTGGTCAGTACCTTCAGGTATTTCTTCGCCGACGGGTGGAGGTTGAGCTGAAGCTATATCAGTTGAAAGATCTCATAAAATCTTTTTTGTTTGTTTGGTTCTTCTAGCAATTTTTTCAGCCTGCGCGGTGGTTTGCTTTAGCACTGGAAGAATACCTATTTCATCCTTGATATCTCCCAGTAAAGCTCTTTCTGTGATCGCCGCAGCTTTCTCAGTAGCCATTGTAACAGGTTTAAATAATTGTTCTTCGCCTGTTGCAAATTCAACTTGTGATTCTTGCCGCGCTTGAAGTTTTTGTTTTACAAATATTTTTTTTATTGCTTCTAGTCGCTCTCGAGCTAATCTAGCGGAATGTGCTTTTTCAATGTTGGCCATTATTGTTAACTTAATTTTTTAATTTATAGCAGCAGGGAGGGTGACGCTCTCAACGTGTCACCAGCTGTTGTCACAAAGACAAATCAATCGTTTTCTCTGATTGGCAGCAGAGATGGTGACACTCTCAATTGTCACAGTTGTTGTTGAAATCTTCCAAATCTGATTTTGACAAGTATATGGTGAATTCAATTAGAGGCTGTTCACCCTCCCTGCTGCTACTTGAGTGAGAATTCGAAGAAGGTACAGGAATGATGGATGCAATTGCGTAGACAGGAGCAGCGACATAACTTTGCAACAGCATCCATCAGGTGGAAAACTAGGAACTAAAGGCTGATGTAGCCTAGTTTTAGCCTCTTTCTGTGATAATACATGTGGATGTTGCTATTCCAAGAACAGAAGGTGCAGTTGTCACGGATTTCTGTAACATCATAGATCGATGACAAGACCTAAATGTCATTTGCATGATCACCCAGAGCAGTCAGAAACAGAGATGGTGTCCCATCGTTGGAAATATTTGTTTATAGTTTGTACGTCTTATCATTTGTCATTTACATCTAAAATTGAAACTCCTGCACCACTCTTCTGTCTTGTGTGAGATAGTTGTTAGAATGATCGTGTATGAGTGTGAACGTCAATACCATTTTCATAGTTCATATTATATTAGGATATTAGTGAGCATTCCTACTTTTTTCATAGGAGATATAATAAAACTATGCATATGTTGTGAAAATTTCAACCCTTTTCTCTCCTTTCACGTCCTTCTCTTCTAGGTTTATTTTGGCTATAAGTGTAGTACGTTTATTTATAGGTGGATGGTAGGTTTGTTTATTTAGGGTTTGAAATATATTTTACCCATTACTTTAAATTCTTCTCTTTGTGTGAGTTTCTGTAGGTATTGATCAGCAGGTATGGTTACTGGTCAGTCAGACCTTGTGTTGGTCAATAGATGTGATGCTGGTCAGCATGTGTAGGTGATGGTCAGTTGATGTGTGTGAGTTAAGCCAATGGACATTTTTAACTTATAATGGGCTCTATCCAAGATGGCCAATTAATGCTAATTTTCTTGTACCCATTTACACCCATTTGTATTAACACCACTCCTCTAAACTACTTTCAAGAAACTGACGAAAGAATAAGTAGGCATCCATGGTATTCTTTAAGTATCCACTGTGTTTAAATTGTTCTCAAAAAATTATGCCAACTGGGTCTCAATTCATTCTCAAACAGTATGATATAATGTGTAATATTCTAATTGGTTTTGTAGTGACTTTTGTCAAGAGGATTTTTCTTTTTGAAAATCAGAACTTGTTCATCCTTCAGAAAATCAGGAAAAGCAGTGTTTAGTTAATCAGAACTGTAGCATAACCAGCAATGTCTGGTGCCCTGCTTTTGACAGTTTTACAGAAATTTGATCCCCTTATATTTTTCAAATTTAAGCCTCTAAATATTTTCTATACTTTATCACCTGCTTAAATTAAAACTTGTATCTGTGTTACAGTTGTCTTTAATAGCCTTGATGCTTTGATGACTCAAGGAGTCAAAATGTACTTCATTGCCAAAGTTAATGAAGTTTTCACTTAATTTCCTGGTATCATTTACAATTCTGTGCTTTCTACAACAATGATCTTTTTTCTAATGCATAACATTTATTAGAAAAATGCAGATTAATAATTCACCAGATGATCCAAGATATAGTGTTTCCAGCTCATCATTCTAGCAGTATGTTCTCAGAGACTTTTTCTTGAATTGTTTTACCAAAGTGCTCACGGTGGCCTAAGTGGTTAGAGCATCTGCCTCAGATATGGCAGGTCATGGGTTTGAACCCTGGTAGAGTCAATACAAAGACTTATAAAAATTAGTATTATGACAATGAAATCTATTTTATCTGCCAAAAATTTAATAATTTCTGTAAATTATACTTTTAATGCTATTATGGGCAACTGCAAAATTTTTGGCACGTTTCTTATGAGTATCTATAGAAGTCAGGAAAACATATTCCTTGTTTAGATCTGCATCTGGAAGAATGGTATTTTACTTAGGTAAGGAGAAACTACTTTATGTTGATGCTGTTGTTATAATCCTTTTTTTTAAAAAAAGGATTCTATACAAAATGGTAGTTAATATAGGTAGATGTGCAGAATAATGCTTTGTCAGACTTGTAAAGTTGGTCATATTGTGTGACTGTCAAATCAGTACATTGTTTATGAGTCCAGTGATCAAAAACAAATTGTATTACTACCCTTGTTGGCTTGACTTAATGGATTTACTGCAAGGTTAAGCAAGGGTATCTGATAAGGCCAGGATATGGGAAGACATGAGCAAGAGGTACTGCAAACTGTGGTATTCAATTGTATTCTTTTTGCAGATGACTTTTTGAATGTCCAGCTGAGGCTGCACCATGATGATAGTCTTCTTGTGTCAGTCAGTAAGGTGGCAGAAATGTTAAGTGGCTTACACATTGTCTAATCTCTCAGTTCACAATCTTTATGAGGTGCTTTGGTAACAAAAGTGTAGGAATACAGAGGATTTATTGAAAATATAATTTCATATAACAATTAAGGTAAAATCCAGCAGAAAGTAATGTGACCGCCTCATGCTGCCATGATGAAGACTCTACAAAATCTGACCATACATACATACATAACATACATACATATACATACATACATACATTCATACATTTTATTTCAGTATCTCCCTGCATATGATTTAATTTTATTAGCTAACAATGTATCTCTATGTAGCTAAATTAATTTAATCTGACATGAATATTTTATATTGTATAAATATTGCCTATATGTGAGCAAATAACCCCTTTTGTTATGGACAACTTCCCAGCTTTATTGGTTTTCCCCGAGAACATTCTGGAAAAGTCTGGACCAGTGCCCTCTTCTATAGATTTTTAGAGAGATCGAGAGAGGTTTATAAAGTATGCAAGTAATGGGGGATAGCTGGCATTTCTTTAATTGGTCAGTCATTCATGCAAATCAATCAATTCATTCATGCAAGTCAATCAAATTATAGACTATTGGTTTTAAATACCTGGCTCATTTGTTTGTTTTGCTTTGCTAAATAACATAAACATTGTATTTCTTTATTTTTGGCCATCATTCTTTCTATCCTGAATGGAAAGCATTATACATTTGCCTGCTCAATTTTTTTTTATATCTCATTTTGTGTGTAACATATCATGGTAAAGGTACTATCTGCCAGTTTCATGTCAGTGTTTAACATATCATGGTCAGGTTTACATCTGACAATTTCATGTCAGTGTGTAATATATCATGGTCAGGTTTACATCTGCCAGTTTCATGTCAGTGTGTCCTATCTGCCAATTTCATGTCAGTGTGTAGGATATCATAGTCAAGGTCCTATCTGCCAATTTCATGTCAGTGTGTAATATATCATAGTCAAGGTCCTATCTTCCAATTTCATGTCAGTGTGTAATATATCATAGTCAAGGTCCTATCTGCCAATTTCATGTCAGTGTGTAGGATATCATGGTCAAGGTCCTATCTTCCAATTTCATGTCAGTGTGTAACATATCATGGTCAGGTTTACATCTGCCAATTTCATGTCAGTGTGTAACATATCATGGTCAAGGTCCTATCTGCCAATTTCATGACAGTAATCATATTTATTGTGATATCACTCGAGAGTCCTTTGAGAGTAGGACCCAAAAACTTTGTACTGGTATGCATCACAACAAATACATGCATCATGAATCACATAGTCATATTATTAAGATCAAGATCAAAGGTAACCATTGCTCATCTTATTCAGACTTGATAAGTCATAGTCAATACTGGTAAAACTAGATGCAATTACAGTTATGAGTTGGATACAGGATCATATTGCGTAAGCCAAAGTCAAAGGGTAACAAACATATGCTCCAGGCTCTCTGACTATAACTGTCCAGTTATTTATTATAGGGGATGAAAATTTATTATCATGTGCATCGCTACTAGCAGTTAAGCTTATCCATGCATATCTATGTTATGTATATTTTTTCAAAATAATGACTTTAATAAGAGTCAATTAGTCAATGACATTATATTTTACTCAGTACAACCCAGTCATAGGACATTAAAATATGATATATTACATGCTGTACTTTTTCCATCGTATACTCTGGAAAAGGATGGAATACGATGGAAAAACATGGAAAACCCTGGAAAATGATGGAAAAATGAAATATTCTGCAGAATTTAGCATGGAAACCATGGACATTGTGCATGGAAAATGCTGGACATGCCTGGAAAATGCTGGACATTTTGGACTTTGAAATTTTTCAGCATGGAA
The DNA here is from genome assembly GCA_028554795.2 of Sinohyriopsis cumingii. Classification (NCBI taxonomy): domain Eukaryota; kingdom Metazoa; phylum Mollusca; class Bivalvia; order Unionida; family Unionidae; genus Sinohyriopsis; species Sinohyriopsis cumingii. The sequence continues at coordinate 42,500,745 of CM068838.1, forward strand.
AACGATGGACATTTTGGACTTTGATTTTTTTCAGCATGGAAAACCCTGGAAAATGATGGACATTTTGGACTCTGAATTTTTTTCAGCATGGAAAACCCTGGAAAAGCATGGACAGTTTAGACTTAGAATTTTTTGGATAAATTTCAGCATGGAAAACCCTGGAAAAGGATGGACAGTTTGGACTTAGAATTTTTGGGATAAATTTCAGCATGGAAAACCCTGGAAAAGAACTTAGTCAATTTTCAAGATTGGTACAAAGAATTATTTTGAATTACCTAAAGAAAGAGCAATCATGACTAAACTGCGCTGTAACACAGATTTTTGAACTTGAAACTAAACTATTATTTCAAACCTATGATAAATATATACTGAGAAATAGAGGACACAAGTCAAATAAACAAACTAAACCATACACACACACACACTTGACCCCTGCTTTAAAAAAACAAACTACAAGTGTTGAAGTAGTACATCATTTATTGTATGTACCACATATGTAATTAAATGTTCATTATCAAAAGAACATCACTATCAAAAATGTTGGTGTAACACAAACTATACATGTATGAAAAGATATCCTGAAAAAATTAGTTAAATCCTGACCAGAAAATATCTGGTGCATATAAAATCATAAATATGTCCAAATCTGTTCACCACTTGAGCTTGACACTACAGTGTGTAAGTATGAAATTCTGCTGTGCAATGGTGAGAACCATTTTAGTCCTTTTCATGATGATTGGGGAGAACAGTACCATATATGGCATTTCCAATTTCAACAACAATAATAGGTTCTCGAAGACACTTGATCCTATTTTTGATGATGAAAGGAAGTCTTCTTTCTTGTCAGAGCCAACTTCATTCCAAAGAGATGTTTGCTCATAATTATTAGTTATGTACACCTGTACAGCCCCCAGTTTCACACATTTATTCTTTAACGGAGTACAATTTTTTGCAGATCCCACAATAAAAATTGTATTTGAGATACTCCTTACTGAATTCACATTTTTCCTTCAAATCTTTGACGATTGTCAATCCTGTGTTTGCTGATGGAAGATGCAACTGAATTAAGTCCAGAAAGTCACATATTTGGCATCTGACAAATTATGTCTTGTTGGCAAAGCCCCAAGGACAATAACATGTACAGACTTTGTGATTTCACTACAATATATATCTTGTTATGGGGCTATGACATAAAGTGGTGGATCTGTGACATGGGATGGGTAAGACTGAGTTGCTTCATTCACCTGATGATACTGTTCATCATCTGAACTTGATTAAAACTCTATACTTTCTTCTGAGTCAGATGAAAAACTCATGTTACTGTCACCATATCTAGTTGGTTCATCTGTTGATATTTCTCATTATATTTGAAGATTAGTATTACGTACAATCACCAATTTCATAATATCCAAGACCAACAGAACTGGATTCACCTAGATCAACAACACTGTAATGAGAAATACGAATTTTAGTGAACATGTATAATTCATATTAAAATCTTAACATTCAAACATTATTGTTTTGTTGTGGGAATTGAATATGTACAGTTAATATTACACTGTTACAGTAGTTTAGTTTCACAAATCCAATGTTAATGCATGCATCATTTAAACATGGGTAAACATGGGTAATGCAAACATGATACACAATGAATGCATGTAAATGACAAGTAATTGATACACAATAATATACTCAATCATACAAAGTACATGTGATACAACATACACTTCATAAATGTATGTGATGATATGGTGTACATTGTGCATATATTGTGTATGGTGTGTTGGATAACCCATACAGAGTGAATGTTCTGTTCAAACACGTACATTGAATATTCTGTCTGTAAATACTGAATGATTTCACCAGCATTAAAACATTTACAGACTGTACAGTCAGACTGATTAAAACATTAACATATCGTTCAAAAATCATCTTCATGGTAAAACTTGTGTACATTTTAATCTTGCTAAGATTAATGTGAAATTTTTCAGAATTTCTTTTTCCAGGACTTAAGTTACTTAAGTTATGATTTTACTTATATATGAAGTAGTCTGAAAATTTAGCAGTAACCTAAAGACCTTTTTGGACTAGATCTACAAATACTCAAGAAATTCACAACTTTATCATAATACCATAGCAGTCCCTGTTTGGGCTTATATGTATCACTGGAGTTAACATTTCCAAGACTGACAATTACAAGGTTATGGCTGTTAAAATAAAATTCCACAAATTAGGTTGCTTTGAAAGTTATATATACATATATATTGAAAAACAAAAATACCTACTCTAATTTTAAAACTGGTGCAAAAGGAAACTTGTTTTTGACCTTGTATATCTTTTCACATTTATTGAAATACTTGCTTACAATTTAATTACCAGTCATACATATATAGTGTTGGGCGGTTAATCATATAGTCAGTTTATACTTGGGCAAACGAGATAAAGTCGAGACTCCGTTTATTTCATACTCACCTATAATATTTGGGTGTCCAATTTGTGTTCCACACCTCGACACGATATTGCCTCTTGGTCGTAAACTTTGTCTTCTAAAACCACTTTACTGTAAACCAATCATTCCCCAACATATCCAAATCACGGCGTTGGTATCCGATGTATAGATATTAACTCTTTACATAAATCATAAATCAAAAGAGAACAAAATGTCTGATTTTTCTGTCAAGTATTCGCCTTCACGTATCGGAGTCACGTTTTTGTCACGAAGAAATAGCCGAGGTTGCTCCGTATGATGATGGCTGATGAAGCTGACTATGATGGGATATAAAATTATGAACTTATTTTTTTTAACCAATTACTACATTGAAAAAGCCGGCATATTTCGATTTCATGCGTTAGAACCAAATTTTCTGTAAAAAGAAAAAAAAAAAAAAAAAAAAACCGTTTCTGTAAATTTTGGTTCCAAATTTGGCACCGTAAAACGCTTTGGATAACCAGTCTAGAATTTGGGCGCAAATTTCGATTGGAGTGTCATTGAAATTGTAAAATATAAAATATCCCAGGATTTTAAGATGACCACTGAACCAGAAATATCACTGGTTATATGGGTGAATGATCGTCCCATTCAGGGAGGCATAATCTGTATGGCTGATGCACACTCGCCACGAAAAGAAATGAAGGAATATCGCACGGGAGAGAAAGTGATGGCGGTTTGTCGTGGATTCAAGGGATACCATGAGTGTATTATTGCGAAAATAGCAGGTAAGTCATTACTCAGTCCAATTGTAGCAAAATTATTTGCACGGCCGCCAAGTACCTTAGCTGCGAAAGACTTCGCGTGATGTAAATTTACGGAAAGCTATTACGAAATATATCCTATATGGAACAATTTCTTTTTTTTTTATGCTGTTTGAAGACTGATAAATTAAACGTCAAAACTTGTAAGGATATTGAATGGTATGTGTTATGTTTTAAGCTTTGTTTACATAATTGGTAATATTTTTTACTCATCCTAATGCACAATGACCAGTCATCTCGTGTCTGTCTTTCAAAAAAGTTGGTACATGCCGGCCTTGCGAATATACATTTCCAAATTGTAAATTTCACTTTGAATTTTATTCACCCTTGATATTATTAATGATCCGACTGGTATTTGTATTTTTTACATTTTCGTTATTATTTTCCAGACAGTGCGCTATTTGTTGCAATAAGTTATATTTGTTTTAATTAATTTTAGACTGTGACTCGGAAGTATAACGGTAGATCTCTTTTCCAATTAATCTTCAATTCAGATTATGGCTTGTTTCTGTCTATCCAATTTATATTCAGCCATTTCAGTAACATTTAATAGTAACTTATTGTATAATTAATAAGAATGTACAGTTGTAAACTGTTGGAAATGATTATCAATTTTCCTCACCAAAAATACTTGTTTAGTTTGTGTCCTTTAATTTCAGAAAAAAAGTGGCAAGGCACAGTTATGTAAACAACTTGATGGCGACAGCTTCATTGAAATTCTTCGATCTTTTAATTTGAATTAAGCAAGCGAGAGGTAATACCACATTTGTTTCAAATTCAAATGTCTAGAACATTAGCTGTAACCTGGAGTTGTGTATGTAGATAAGTAAATATATCAGAAAATTAGTGCATAATGAATCATCATGGTGAAAATTTGGATTAATTTTTTTTTCACACCCAGCATGAGGCAGAAATATGTCAAATTTTGGATTTTAACAAAGTTGCTAAATAAATATTCAGAATGCTGTGCAGCTCTGGTGAATATATTGGCAAGACACTAACTGGGGCAAGAGCCAATAATAAGTACACACAAGGCAACCTCTCCAAGACCAGTCCAGAATTCAAATAATTTATGGTATATTTTAAATTATTAACCATGCGTTTTAAACTTTGTTAACCTATGACAAAATATATGCCAAATTGTAACAAAATTTTTTTATGAACTAAGGCTGGAACATTATTATGAAATTTAAACGTACACACAACTACTACTTGAAACATTATAGTGTAGACAGGCAATATTCAAATGGACAATGTAAATCTACTTTCAGTTTAAATGGTATAATCACAACTGCATGTATATGGTAGCCAGTTTGTGTGTGCGTGATTCAGATGTTTAGTAACGTAGCTTTAACAAATGTTTAGTCACATCGCTACGATGTCTGCAGTGTGGCAATTTATAGTGATGTCTAGCACTGGGATATCATGCCACAGACATGTAGCATAATGTCTCCCACCCATTCACATTATCTTGACACCAGGTTGACCAGTCCTAACACTAACCTCTTAACCGTTTACCTTATAGAGCATAATTACAAAGTGCAGCATGTTATAAATAGAGCACCTGTTACCTATTCGACTCCATACGCATAGGCCTGCCTGTTAACTGTTAAGCAATGTAGTGTATTTTATGTTAAACAGCAGTTGTAACCATTTCACATTTTTGGTACACATCTATTATGTGTGGAAAATTTTAAGATTAAAAGTCTGATTGTTATAGCTGCGTAATTATTTTTCACTGAAGAATTTTTTACGTGCTTTAAAATCTTGAGAGGACTCATTCACTGTCATGTCAGTGAGGCCGCGTGACCAATCGTAGCTGCCATTTCTCATACTTGAAATTTACAATTTGTCGTCTGCATCTACATCACTAAGTCATCTGAATTTGATAATTTATGAAAACTAATTGCTGCCTGCATCAATATCAGAGCCTTTACCTAAGTTATTGAATCTTTCGTAGTTCTGATTCTAATCGTGAAAACTTCGTAAGTACTGAATGAAATCCGCGACCTCCATTTTGGAGAGTGGAGATTATGGCCCAGTTACTTTAAATAGCAGATATCGACCAGGGCATAAACAGTGACCACGTGATCTGATGTAATTGTCATTCACAGAAATGAATGTAGTATCTAAATGGGGGTTTTCCCCGAAGGTGGCGCTATGAAAACCGGCTTAAAATGGCTGTTTACAGCAGGTGTCAAAAGGCGCTTCCACGTGAATGGAGTAGAGGCGTCAAAAGACGCTTGCATGAGGTAAAGGGTTAATGCTGAGCACCAGGCGAGGCAGCTAATAGTACCATTTTTTTAATAAGTCTTAGGTATGACTCAGTTAAGGGTTCAAATCTGTGACCTCTCACACCCTTAGCAGACGCTCTAACCACTTAGACTTAGGCCACAGGAGCAGTTAGGTAGCCAGTTTAATTTGTGATGGAAACCACAGGTTTTTAAGCCTATCAAGTTAGTCATCAAGCCAAGTGCCTCATTACAATTACCAACCTCAGGGATTGTAAAAGTACTGTAATTGCATGAAATGTTTCAGGCATAACTCTCATTCTCTCACTCCCCTCTCTCTCTGTCTCCCTCTCTCTCTCTCTTTCTCTCTCTATATATATGGGATTGAAATAAATTTGAAATCTTGCTTGATTCTATTCATTAATATACAGTGATCTGTATTTCAGAAATCATGAAGGAGAAGTATAACATTGGGGAGGTGATGGTGAGACAGAAGCTTTGCGATTTGGTTAAACCTTCAAGAGTACCATCACTTCCACAGACTCCAGTGGTGACAACAGAAAAATAAGAAATGTGGTGAATGAACTATGAAACAACACATGTAAAAAGAAATATTTTAAATTTTTTTAATTAAAATTGAGATAGAAATTAACGTGAATTTCTGTTATTTTGTTGTTAAGATTGCTTCAGAATAAATTCAAACTATAACTAGAGTAAGAGAACATATTTTTAGAAACTCGGATGATGTTAAGGAGCCAGTAATCTGGATTTTATGACACACCAGTAGAAGTGTAGCGACATTTATGACAACTTAAGCCATGTTGTCTACTGAATACTAGTGCACAACCGATTAAGCTACCAGTGACAAGTATAGTTTTTAATTTTTGTTTCCTTGTTTAAAAGTTACTAAACATCACAGTCAATACAAGGAGTTGGTTGGGGTAATTTGGATCATGTTCTTCTTGAAATTATCATCAAATAAAAGTTGCATCACTGTTAAAAATCTCGTTTTCATAAAATATTTCAACAATTTTCAGCTAAATTTTAGTGTTGTCCAGGGTTTTCCAGCCTACCCTGGATAAAGACTGGAATATAAGTCCAAATGCTCCAGCATTTTCCATGCTAGAATTGTCCAGGGTTTTCCATCGTTTTCCATGCTAGAATTGTCCAGGGTTTTCCAGCCTACCCTGGACAGAGGCTGGAATATTAGTCCAAATACTCCAGCGTTTTCCATGCTAGAATTTTCCATCGTTTTCCATGCTAGAATTGTCCAGGGTTTTCCAGCCTACCCTGGACATAGGCTGGAATATTAGTCCAAATACTCCAGCGTTTTCCATGCTAGAATTTTCCATCGTTTTCCATGCTAGAATTGTCCAGGGTTTTCCAGCCTACCCTGGACATAGGCTGGAATATTGGTCCAAATACTCCAGCATTTTCCATGCTAGAATTGTCCAGCGTTTTCCATGCTAGAATTGTCCAGGGTTTTCCAGCCTACCCTGGACATAGCCTGGAATAATAGTCCAAATACTCCAGCGTTTTCCATGCTAGAATTGTCCAGCGTTTTCCATGCAAGAATTGTTCAGGGTTTTCCAGCCTACCCTGGACAGAGGCTGGAATATTAGTCCAAATACTCCAGCGTTTTCCATGCTAGAATTTTCCAGCGTTTTCCATCGTTTTTCATGGAATTTGATGGACATTCTACAGCCGGGCGTAAAGACAAGGCATGTATAACATTTCAGCAAAATCAAGTGATTCAAAGAGGACATTGATACTGCTAAGAGGTCAGACTGACCTAGTGCCGGACTGGACAGAACTGGAACAGCTTGTTGATAGCAAATGAGTTATTTCGAAATATGAGATGATTCAATGAAACCCAGGAATCACATGCTAGTGACTGCATTTTAACAGTTGCATTGTTAGCTTTATATATCTTTCTGTATAAGCGATTTTAGAATGCAGAATCTTATATATGATATTGACCTTAAAAGAGAATTCAGATTCTTCATTTATTTTATTTAGTATCATTCATTGGAACTACAGTGCTATAACATTTATTCAATGACTTGAACATATTATATTTTTGGATTTACCATGAAACCTTCATGGACATTTTGGATTTATATTTAACTTGAATTCAATTAAAGGATATTTTGACTTTAAAACAGTGATTATTCTTTGGTGCTAGTACGTAAGGACATTACAGTTTCCATTCAGAATACGTTTAGAATGTATCAGGAGCACTTGGAATTTAGGGAACATTCTGGAATTTTAGGACATCATTAACCATTAAGTCATTTTTAATTCTTTCACTTTGCATTTTAGGGAAATAAATATTTATTTTTCAATTATACAAAACTTGATGGTTGTAACTCTTGTTACATAGCTTAAGCCCCTAGGTCATAATAATACATATATATTTCTCTGTGTGTGTGTGTGTTATGTATATCTATATTTTTTGTAACTTCTGGTACATGATTTGATTTAATTTTCATAATTTTTATTTATGCTTGTAAACTGTATAGAATATCTTTTGTTATAAATTGTGTACTTGATTTGGCTCTGTTAAAAACACATATTACAAGTATCTATAAATAGATGTTTACATACTTGCTGACAATTAGTAATAATAATCTTAATAATAAGACTTGAAGTGGTGCCTATGGCATAGTTTCTCAGCACATGATGGGATATGGACGTTTCAAGAAGAATTTTCTGTGAATTCCCATTGGTTGTGTGAAGTCATGTGAATATACTTAGTTCATCGTAAATCAAGAGTTTGTTGCCACATGGGGTCTATTGCAAACTACAGGCGTAATATACAGTGTATATAAGGAGAAAATTAAGCATTCAGTTTCATTCCGATTTTGGAGTCATTCACACTTAATGTGTTCCTTAAGTAAGTGTGCAGATGTGTTTTATGTTGTACATAGATGTTTTGTCATGAAAAACATTTATTTAGACTATTCAGTGGTGAAAGAGTGCTCATTATTTGGACCATAATCTTACTCTGGAACTGTTATCAATTATTCAAAGGAATTCTGGACAATGCCATCTTGACAACATAATGGTTCATGGAGGACCAGTACATTTCCAGTATTGAAAATTATAAGGGGCTTTTCATTCTGGTAGGACTTTCATAGACCTTTATAAGGACTAATTTGGATTCACTTCATAATACTGTAAGTTCCTCTCACACTTTTCATTTATAACTTTGATAATTAAATTGTTTGCTAAGTTTCACGAAACTTGTTGGTTTTGCTTCTTTTCTGTTACTAAAGTTTGTGACCATAGAGTCATAACAGTGTGTGTGTATAAGTACACATATATACTGTTATGAGTCTATGTTCTTGAAATAAGTAACAGAAATAGACAGCAAACTTTGTAAAATTTAACAAATAATTTTTTTCCCTAAAATACAAAGTGAAAATGAGAAAAAAGAACTTACAGTATTGCGAATTAAATCCCAAAATAATCCAAGAGTTACAGATACAAGTCCTAATAATTTAAGTCCTGAATAAAATTCAGTAAAAGTCCAGAATAAATCCAAAATCCGAAGGCAATGATGTGTCTGTGGTAGCTTAGAAAGTGTTGATATGTCAACAGTCTTTTGTTGAATCACATTAATATATTTCCAGGTTTGAATTCACTATAAATTCCAGTGAATGTCTTTATCCAAGAATTTTATCAGAGCACTTTTGTATTTCCAGAGAAAATAATCACTTGAATTTAATAATTTGACGAAATAAAATTCAGCCCCAAATTACTGGTCACAACATATAATACAACTTGATTGTGCTAAGACTTAAAGCATGAATGAAATAATCCTCTCAGCTACAAGGTTATATAACCCACTACATGACCTCAGGTCACAATTAGAATCGTCTAAAAAAATACATTACTCAATGGAAAATAACCTTGAATGATCCTAATGTTTGCAAAATAAAAACTATAACCTGGATTACACTCATGAAATTCCAAAAGCTAGACCTAAATAAACATATTTACTTCTTCTATTAATAATAATACTGATTATAATCCCATATACATAGAAAATAATTTAGCTATGTATTAGTTGTTTACACAGAATAAAAGTTTAAAAAAGTCAATCTGGTCAAGCAAAAATGAACTCAGTTTTGGACAAGGTCATGTCCAATGAACGATGTTACATTACAATAGCTTTTAATGAAATAAGTAATAAACAATACAAAAACGAACAAACAATTAAATTATATATACATATATATAGATAAATAATAAAAATCATGGCAAATAACAATCCTTTCAAGTGCACTGGATCCAGCAAGCGATCATGTGTGTCAGGGATTGATTACGATAAATGCAATAAACTGACAACGAACAGTGTGAAACTAGTATATAGCTAGCCTGAGCACTTTTGACTCTTTAATGAGTCTTTTTCAAAGGCAAATACAAAACATAGACAAGACAAACAAATAAAACAGAAAAATGGTTATGTTTGAGAAACTTTACATGGCTGTTTCTACAGGAATTCAACCTTTTAACTCTATTATGTGCCAACTAGTTTATTTCAGCTTGTTGCTGATACTGGAAAACATTTGTATTGACCTAGAAATTTATTAGCAATAACGACATCTGTTATTTGATGTAAATTTAAGAAAGCGCAGATTATATCCCAGATATTTTACTGTTATAGTAGTCATAGGCTATTAAGCAAATTTAGAGAATTATTTAAAAGAAAATGTGTTGTCTGCAAAAGATAATTGTATTTGTGCATGGTTGTCTTTTTCTAGTCTTCTTGGTTTGAACTGCTTGGTTTCATTGTTCTAAGGTGGTGTATCCAGTAAAATTCCTTTTCTTTCCAGGTTTGGAGACTCCAGTTGGGGTTGTGAGCAACTGCAATAAGTGTGATATCACTGAAAGTGTGGCCAGTGGAGAAGTGTTCTGCAACTGGGATTCTGTACAGCTTCTTTGTCATCCAATCAGATCTATGAAGGTTGGTCCTTTTGTGTAGCTTTTCAGTTTCTCTGGCATACTGAAAGCTACAGATCTTACATGTGATGAGATAAATGACATTCTCTGTTTTGCACATTTTGTTTGGACCATGTATGTTTAATTTTTCTCTAGTCACTGTGCTAGAAAATGTTCTGGTCTCTATCATATGTTGACAGGTTTTGCACCTTTTATCGCCACAGGGTCCAGATTGGGTGGTCTTGATTAGTGATTGGAGTTAGCTTCGCTCTGACTAGGATGTCCTTGTGTTTTTTTGGTCTCCGGTAGGCAACTACAGGTTTGTTAGGGAGGATTAACTTTAGTGCGTCCAACAATTTAACGATGGGCCACCCCAACCCAAAGGGCTAAACAAAACAAACTGTGATGACCTACTCAAATATGGAAAGAAGGAAAGGCTGATAGGATACCATTTACCCTGACCTACCATCCAGACAACCCCAAAGTAGGTAACATCATCGGGAAACACAGGCCCATCATGGAATCCAGGATATAATCTGCATTTACATAAATTTACATAAAATAACAAATATTGTTATGGCTCATCAATTTCTAGGTCAATACAAATGTTTTCCAGTATCAGCAACAAGCTGAAATAAACTAGTTGACACATAATAGAATTCTAAGGTTGAATTCCTGTAGAAACAGCCATGTAAAGTTTCACAAACATAACCGTTTTTCTGTTTTATTTATTTGGCTTGTCTATGTTTTGTATTTGCCTTTGAGAAAGACTCATTAAAGAGTCAAAAACACTCAGGTTAGCTAGATACTAGTTTTGCACTGTTTGTTGTCAGTTTATTGCATTTTTATATACATATATTGAAATCTGCCTTGGTTAACCCATCCATAAATGAGATCCACTCATAAATGGCATTTCTCAACATTATCTTCTTAAGTTTGCTGACATTACATAGAGAAAAAGTATCAATAAATGATAAAACTGTGGACCAATATGCCCTGTATATAGATAGTGTGAAGAAAGGCAAAGAAAGAAATAGAATGATCTGCAAAATAAAATTATGTAGGAAACAATATACCAGCTGGCCAAACAGGTGGCTTTTCCTATGTATTACAGATTTGTCATCATAGTTACAGATATATTTATAGCTTATACAGGTCTTTGACCTTGAATCCAAGGTCAGTGAGGTCTAGTTATAAAAGTTTTAAAGATTATATATATATATATATATATATATATATATATATATATATATATATATATATATATATATATATATATATATATATAAGACCAAGTTTAATAAAGTTTAATTACAATGCATGTGCATTTAAGTTGTCATATTCACAAATCAGATTAAGTAATAAAAACATGATAGAGGTCTTTGCCCTTGAACATAGAGTTACAGAGGACTGATTATCAAATTTAACTCAGTAATTGCCAATTTGGACATTCAGGACAGGTTTATGACATACATTTATATTTTCTCCTCTTATCCTATTCAAAAAGATGCTTTTACTGACAGAAAAGGACAAGTCATTGCGTTAAAATAACTGGCCTTAGGATTAGTTGCACCTGAAATTGCCTGTTGTTGACCTCGTTAATTGTGTCTTCTCAAATTTTCATCAGCTTGTATCATGAAAACTACTAGTGTATCTCCTAGGCTAACTGTAATTTGAGCTTCATAAAAAAAGTCAGTTAAAATTGCAGGGGATGTGCTGTGTACAAAATCATTGGTCAAAAAACTAAATTGATAAATGAAAAGTCCAGTTTAATCTTCATAAGGACTTTTCCATCAAAAGATACATGGTACTCAGGGAAAGTACTTTTTAAAAAAATACAATTAATCTAATTTAATATGATACTGTTATATTCTTGGGAGTTACTACTACTTCCATTAAGCATTAAACACTATGTAGGAAATGAGGAGTAGATAATAATATTAATAATAAATCACATCAATACAGAAGTATAGAAAGATTTATAAATTTTGTAAAACCATTTTATCATTATGGAATGACAAGAAGCAATGAAATTCGGCCAAATAAATATGAAAGAATGAGGATGACTCAGATCGTACTGGCTTTCAGTGGCCAGTGCTTGAGAATTGCTTAATTACAGTAAACCATTACCATTAAAAGTAGCCACAAGGAGTTACATGTTAAATTACATTTCTATTAAAATTCTATTAACATAATACATGTACCTCTTCTAACTGTTCTAAAATTATTTGGTATATCTCAGAGATAATTGCTTAATATAAAAGTCACATACCAGTATTATATTGCAAAGCAACGAATTCATAAATAAAAAGGTATTATTTACACATTATGAAAGCATGAAAGAGTAAAGGTTTGCAAATCCTTATTTAGAATTTAATCAGACATTTTTACTTTACAAAATAAAAAGATCAAATTACATATAACAAATGTCAAGATAAACCACAAAACGATGTATGGAAAATCTTACAAAGTCCAAACAAAGAAACTGAAAATTCTCAAAAGATTACACTTATAAAAGCAATAGGTGGGTTGGGGAGTTAAAAATTAACAACCACTCCTCACACCTCAACTCAGCTTTTTGAGTGGAGCTTCTGTGGCTTCAAGGCTTAAGCATTGTACTTGTGGTCAGTAAAGTGTGGATTTAATTCACACCATCCAATCAGTCTGGTTTGGCTTCACTGTTATGCCCTAGGGCAAGGCACTTTACTCATCTTGGCACTATATAACCTTCAAATATGTTGATGTGCCCTAAACATCAAAATGAGACCCATGTGGGCCTCATACTACTCATCTGGCTTACATGACTGTTGACCAGTTGACTAAACAAGCTTATGAAGTATTGTAGGAGCACAACCGATGTAAACTATCTCTCAAACTTTATATCATGTTGATTTAACCTATTTTACTACATCCTGATAAAATTTAGTCTGTATAATTAATGTGCATAGCCTCTTGTTTATAACTGATGTCACCCAAGATCTTGATGACACAAATGCATTTACCAATTTTACAGAAATTGGCTGGGAAGTTTAGTCTCTAGATCTAGACAGGTAACATGCTCATACAGATGCAAGGTATCTCATTTATATGCACAGATCTGACTTAATATTGAGCATGTCTACAACAAAATGATAATGTAACCTTATTTATCTTGGTGGAACAATGTCTGATTGGTTTGGTCTCCAGAGTGGCAATAAGCTCTGCCAATCTAATGCAAGATGATCTCATTATTATGCATGGATCTCACTCACTATTAAAGTCATCTGAGATCTTAATGACATAAGCATGTACTCTAAATATGATCAAAATCTGATCAGAAATATGGCCTACAGAAAAGTAACAAGACTGAATGTAAGCTTTCCTCATTAGTCATTTCATTATCAAACTTGTTTGAGGTTTTGAGGTTATAAGCCAAGTTAATAAAAACTGGATAAGAACTCTGGACTCCAAAGCATAAAGTAGCAATCATTGATGGATGGATGACTGAAAACAAACAATGGACAGCACTCAATGAATGCAAGCTCATACCATAATCTTGCCTCATGACCAGGTGAGCTACACAAAAGTCCCTCAAAAGAACTGATTTTCTACTGGCTTATTGGATTTCCAGTAATGCACAATAAGACCTACTCTTCTTTCTAACTGCCCAATCTTTACACCATTTGTGAAATTCTTGTGAGATGATAAGATTTTCAAGATGGCCACTATGACAACCATATTTGATGTAAGATCAGCAGCATTTAGGACCAATAAAGTATCACAATGCTCAAATGATTGCTCATCTGCTGAAGCAGTGAAAATTACTACTTGTTTCTATCACAACAGTTAACAAGTTGTCTTGTGTTGGATGTACCAAATAAAATGTGGGTCAGCAATTCCAGCAGCGGTTAAGTGATCTGTTGTGTTATGAACCTCCTACAATTGAGGAGGTGCAATAAATACTAGCAGAGTAAAGAACAAGTTTTAAACCAATAATCTACTCATCAAGTATATTATTGTGATTTTTGTTAAAACAATCTTCATGTATATAGATCTAGAATGGTATATTGCTCTCAAAAACTGATTTTATAACTGATAATAGAAAAAGGTATCAAGCTAACATTGACCAATCTGAAATAGTTGTGTTTACCAATTCAATCAACAGTCCAGTATTAACCAAAGAATGTGTTGCAATTTTTGTATCCTTGTTCATGCATAATGCAGTGACAACTGTAACAATGTGGAAGAAATTGCAAGATGCACAGCTGCCATGGAAACATCAGAAATTAGAAGACGAGAGACAGCATGATTGCAAATATGATAAAGAGAAGAGACCAAAAATGTATCCGAAATGCTGAATAAATTTATAAGAATGACAGGAGTATGATCCAGGAGAAGCTGTGGTATGTGCACTTTCTGCACTGAGTATTCAAAGAAATACATAAGTGTGCAGGGCACTTCTTTCATTGACAGCCAGTGCAAAAACTTTCATAAATCATTCCTGGAATTACTCAATGCAAAGCTCCCTACACATATTAGCAGACCTATACCTAAAATCAAAACAGAAAACCGGTTCTACAGAAGCAGATCATATCTTGGTATATTTGAAAAAGAGCATGTTGATGAAGCTCAGATATGAACATTCAACTGTTTGCAGGTCTTGTTGGTGAAGAAGAGTTGTTACTGTTTTGAATTGATGCTAATGAATAACAAATGTTGTATTGGTAGCTGAACTGGCTTGTTTGATTTCAGCAGGATTACTGAAATTTAGGCAGGATCAGTAAAAGTTTTATTAAGGTGAACCTGTGGATTAATGAAAAAATTATCCTAATTCTGAGCCCTAAATTGTCATGAAAAGTCTTTTGATGAAAAACCCATTTTGATATGACTATCCATTACATGAGGATTAATGATCACAAGTTTTTAAGATGGCCTCAATGGTGGCCATATTTACTGTCAGAGTGGCACTAATTTCATTTAGGACCAACTAGACTGCATAAGAAGGCTTTTGTTAATATGACCATATATCCAAGATGGCCAGGATATCAGAGTTCACATTGGCTGTCTTCATTCAGGTCCCTTCAACCAGACATCAAGTCTTTTAATGTAAATGTCACGTTGACAGGACCATTCATTTAGTAGGCGTAGTGATACAATTTTCAAGATGCCCACTGTAGTGGCTATACTGGATGTCCAAGTGGCACCACTTTCATTTAGGACCACTAGACATCATAAGAAGTCTTTTGATGAAACTCCATATCAATATGACCATCCAGAAATATTTGCAATAACAAGAATTTTAAGATGGCTGACATGGTGACCATATTGGAAATTATAGTGGCACCACTAAAAACTCTTGCTTTTTCCAATTCTCATCAGAGGTCAGATTGGCACCATTTTCGTTTATGACCCGCTAGAAGTTATAAGAAATCTTTTGGTTAAAACATTATGTCAATATGACCATCCATGCAAGAGAATTTGCAATTAAAAAATTTTCAAGAAGGCAAAATGGCACCATTTCCATTTCAATAAAAAGATTTCAGAAGAAGTCTCTGGCAAAAACCAAATGCCAATACGACTTCCTATTCAGGAGATTTAGACTGATATCAAGATTTTTAAGATTGTGGTCATACTGGATGTATGATTAACACTTTTTTATTTAGGATCATTGAAAACCCTTTGTGGATGGAATCATCTGTTCAGGAAAATCAAGTTAAACAAACACCAAATGAAGTCAAATTTATATCACTTACTTGGGTATCTAATATATATATATATATATATATATATATATATATATATATATATATATATATGTGTATGTGTATGAGGGTGATGAGCATTAGTGGTTAAATATATATTTTGAACTCCAAAATTAATAATAAAAATAATAATAATATAACAAGCAATAATAATAATAATGAGATACCTGTATTATGTAGGTTTAAACATGGATGTAATAGCTGTTACATTTAAATTCAACCGCAGTCATTACATATGCAGAAAGTCACACAGAGGTCTTTTCTCTGACCTCATGATCACTGTGATCCATTAGCTAAAATAACATCTACACAAGTAAACAACACACATAAGCAACGTTTCTATAGTTGTCACTATGGGACTTAATAAATGACTGCTGTGTCTAACAATAATTTATGAAGTCAGAATGTTCACATTAATAAAATAACTCCTTTCCATTGGCCATTGAGCAGCAGCAAGAAAAACATTTTCTTAAGATGGCCATCATGTAGCCATGTTAATTGGTTTGAGGCATGAACACAATATCCCTCACTAAAATGTAGGGACACAGATGATAAATCAAAGGATCTAAATGTTGTTTTATTCAGCTTATCCAAAGAAAGTGCCGTTTAGTTCAATGCTTCGGGGTAAGAGCTCTCCTTGTCAGGAATCTGAAATAAAAATAGAATAGATCTATTATTTTACGAGATCAGAACTAATTAGTACTGAGGGTGAGTTTTTATCACTCTGATTAAAATCTGATCTATTAAGGTACTATACCTTTTACCAATGGTTTGATATTGTAAATAGACAATAAATCATGTGGATGGTCAAATATATGATACACAAGTACCTTTAAAATTCATGCTAATGCACAAGCATTAATATAGTTACTAGGTTTAAGTTGATACATGTGACATTTTGCACATGTAATAAAACCAAAAACAAGCCAGTGAGAAGATTTAATTTTAAGCAAATTGGACTTCTATGCAAAACACCCCACTATAACACCCCATGAAACTGTGACTTACATCTACTTGATTAAGAATTATTTTCTTATTAAAAGAACAGCTGAATAATATGAAAATTTTAATTACAACAAACTCAATGAACATAAAATAGTATTCCTAGAGCCTATTCCAATCACACCTGGTGTAATAGGTACAGCTACATGTATATAACATAACTGTATATAATAGTCAAACGTCATTTTCTTCAGTTTTACACTTACATATAGTTAGATTGTACACGTAGAATACAAGCTATGGAAATATTTATTGCATGTATAGTACCTACTAGAATAAATACCAAATATTACACTTATGAAGTATCAAATTAAGTTTGTTGATTAATATTTTATTCTAAATTTGATCATATGACCCATATTCCACATAGCATCAGCAATCAAATTGCACTGTCCAGAAGTCTGCCAAGTTATTACTCCATTCCTCCAAGCCCTCATCCCACAATCCATCAGATTCAGCCATAATGATGCCCCTCTTTTACAGATATGAAGACAATTATGTAAGAGACTACTGAATTATACATGTATGTGACAAAAAAATGTCAATGAAGTCAAAGCGAGCAAGAGACTGTAAGTGTTTAGCTCTACTGTGATTTCTGTATTCTTTATTTTGTCTCTTTTCATCTTATTCATTGATTTAATTTTCAGGGCACAGTACCTTTCTTCCACATAACTGATTTCTACTGGAATGTAGGTCAGCATTGCAACCATGTTTAGCTGTTCAAATTATGCAGACAGAGACCCTGTGTGTCATTTATAGAGCTCAAAACTGATGATGCTTCTTAACCAAATCTAAAATTAACTTTGATTTTCTATGTATTATGTGCATCAAGGTTACATTTTTACAAGGACAATAATTTCCTAGAGTTTTTATTTTTTTCATACTAAGGTGTAAATTAATTAACAAAACGTCTGGTAAAACTTTGAACAACACCTTTGATACTATCACTCACCATATCCTCAAACCAGAAGTTTAACAATCTGTCTGACTCAATTACATGGTTGTGAAAATCACAGAATACTTGTTTATTCTCTCTGAGCAGGGATACAGGAATCAGGCTGTTGACACTCTCACCACAGTATTCAGGACATTGTATAAAGTGCTCAAACTCCAGGCTCTGGCTCAAATATCCAATAATCCTTGAGAGCATATCAGTAACAAATTTTCTTGACTTAATGCACAGTTCTGAAGATGGAGTCTTGTCTTTGATCCCCATTCTTGTGAGTCTCATAAATATGACATAGTCCCTAAAGTGCAGGGTCAGCTTGTGATACTGGTCTAGCTGAAAAACACCGCACCCACAGAAGATCAGATTCTCTTGTGTTTCCTCCGTCTTCTTTGTAGCTATTGGCCAATGAGCAACACAGGCAGCAAGTAGCCTATGAAAAATTGGGGAGGGAAGAAATTTTCCAGAGAAGACATAGCAGAGGACTGACGAGCTCTCCATCTGAGGATGTGGTTTTGGGGATATTATCTCCTTAGGTGTTCTTTGCTGGAGCATACATGGGGCAAGGAAGTAATTCTCTGTCTAAAATAAAATTAGTTACATATTTGTGATAAGAATTTAATAAGAGTCAAATACATGTTTTTCCAATTTCACTTAAAACATTAGCCTCTAAAGAAAATGTCCATTTCTAATATTTACCATAAGAAATCTGATAATCTCCTTGGGAAACCAATTGCACAGGAAAAGTTACTTCAAGAAAACAGTGCATTGTAGGGCAATATATATTAAAATGAAATAGCTTGGAATGTCTTATCCACACTAGACAGAATCTACTAGAAATGAAGTCGTGTTTAATTCCAGGCTTGATCAATAACCTTTAATTAATTACCACAAGAATAGATCATACAAAATTCAATATTTTTGCATCAACTGACCTTGTTCTCAACTTCATTCTCACTGTACAGCCTTGTTCTTGCCACAATGTTTAATTTTTCCATCAACAGTAAAATATGTTCCTTGTTGTCATGGAATTCTGGATTTATCTCCCTTGTCCAGATGGCATCTGAAAGTTAATATTATTTTAAGATCAATGTGTTTTCTAAGTGACAACTTCATTAGACTTTGAAGATCACACCATGTTCTAGGCCAGTCATCACATATTTGACTCCTGTGGGAGATAAGCGAAGAAAGTTGGCAACATATCATTTTGAAGCTAATATCAAATTTCAAGGCCAACCTCTCAAAATGCTATAATTATCAACTCCACTATATAACCTTCTAAAACTGCAAGAAAACTAAAAATTTACTCCATAGATAGTCATGTCAAAATAAGTAAAGATCAATTTTAAATGAATCTTTTACATGTTTTGGATTATATATAATATGATTACATAGTCTCTAAGCTAAACCTATATTACAATTAATTTATCTTCACCTAATCTTGAATCTTATGAAAATATGATTAAATAACATCTGAATTGATGATTTACTCATCTCCAGCTATAAATGTAACATATAAATGTGTCCACCAGTTCATTATCTGCCTCACATTGCCCATTTCTGTGCAGTAAAAAGATCTATCGATCAATAGAAACAGCATTAAGATACAGAAAAACTTCTTAAGCATTATTGCTTGAGTTTGATCACAGGCTTGGATAATGGAGGCAGAGATATTCTCTTTGGTACAATTTCTCCATGATGATGACAAGGCTGTGGAATGATGAGGTGGGTAACATCTTCCTGCCAAACCATTATTCCCATCAGAGTTTAATTTGATGGAGGAAGATATTCTGCTTCACCCTGCTTTCTGCCAATGATATCCCAATGCAGTGGGACAATTCTGAACAAATTATTGTTGGTTCATGGCAGGTACATGAACCTCTCTTTTCTGCTTTTGTTATGACTTTGGACTGCTCATTATATTTGCATGCCAAGGAAAATGCAAAGACAATGTCTTCTGTGTTTGAGGTGAACAATTTCCAGAAGACTATTTTAACTTTGTGAGTTTTATCACACACTGAGTAGACATATTCTGTTTTAATGATCCAAGTATATCATATATAAATGTCAAAGAAATAGTGTCTAAGTTTTCAAAAGCCCGAGAAAAAAATTCTCACTTTTGTGATAGGGTCTGAGAGCAAGAATCGGTGCATTAGCATTAATGTATGTATTTATAATTTGTCAGTCCCCTTTTGGTGATCAATCTGCTTCCTCTGGCATGCTTTATCAGTCTTGGACAGCCAGGTAATTTGACAATTTGGCATAATGTCTTCCCTGGATGTCACTACAATATCTACTGTGATGTCTGACAAATGACTGACTAACTTCTGTATCTTAATAAACTGTAAATATGTGCTTGATCAATTTTTGTAAAACAACTTTTTGAGTTGAGACATTTCCAGTATGTTTAATCATTAAATAAGTATGCAAACAACATAGTCTTGACTCTTCTTCTCTCCCTTGTAACACTTTTCATCAAACTTCCAGATTATAGTGATCAGAGACAACCTGCACCATATCAAAATCTGACATTTTGGCTTTCCAACTTCGACAAAGCAGTAGTTCGCATAATCAGGACATGTTTTGATTCTTTTTGGCTAGATTACAACATAACTTGATGTGACCCACTCTGACGTAAATGACAGATATTTGTTCTGTCCAATCTCATTGCTTTTCACATGGTCATGGATGACTTCTTTTGGTAGAAGAGTCTTAGTAATTATATTGGTCACACAACAACTATTTAGATCTGTATGATGTGCTATTGGCTTCAATTTCCTGATGTCATTTAATCAAGACATGTTATGATGCTGTGCCTTCTCTTGCACACAATGTTTTGCAAACTTGTGTACTTCTTCAGGATGTCACACTTGGGGTGGAGCATTTAAAAGAAAAGAAATAAGTGCACTCTCCAGGATTTAAAATAATGCCAGACAGGCTACTAAGAAGTTTCATTCAGTGGTTCAAGTGTTCTATACCATTATCTATTCCAACTGCAGAAAATGCAGCATTTAACAACACAATTACCATTTCTAAATTGTTGGATGATGAGTGGATCAGTCTGTTCAAGAATTTTCCTTCTTCAATGTAGAAAGGGAACCATTCTTTCATAGTCAAGTTTACTCTGAACAAATATTACCTGCTTATATGTTTATGACAGTTCCCCTCCACTTAACACCGCCATAAAATGCCTGGCCATTTCAAATTTTGCTTTTCATAGTGACAATAGTTTTCGTTTTAGGTCTGTAATAACTATATTCAGGTTCCTGTGCTTGTCTGAACACAATAAGGTGTACTGTAGCAACTATCAAAAGGTGATGATGGGTGTGAAATTGACAACAATGAATCATGTCCAGGCCATGTGGAGCTATTCCACTCAGATACGTCCTCATCATATTCAAAGACAACCCAATCTTGTAATATATACCTTGCAAAAATCAATTATGCATCTTGAATTGCAGATGAAGATGCATAGTAGAAATGTCAGTTTTAGTCATATTGATCTCAGAGAGTGGGCAGGGTGGTTTGGACAGTTAATAATGGGTATTACTAATCAGCTGTACTTATTTGTATTTTAAATAATTTGTTCATGTATTTCTTTGTTCACTGACTAACTGTTTTGTTTTCTTATTGGTCTTAAGCAATGTTGTTATGTAATTATAATAATTAAATTGCTATTCTTGGTTTGTAATTTTCTGTTACTTCATTTTTTTTCTATAGTTTGTGTTCTAACCTTCCATCTCATTCCATCACTCTGCCATGATATCTTTAATGATAACCATGCCTGATCAAAATCTGTTCAGAGAAAAAGTCCTGAGAATGTAACTAAAAACAACTTAGACAATCACATGCAAGAATTTCTCATTAAAAGGTGTAGCTATTCATACTAATGAAAACAGTCACAGTTCTTGTTAGTGTGTGCTTTATATCTCAACATAATTAAAATATGATCAGAAATCTGAAATGTGATGTCAAAAGTTGCAAAAAGTTTGACTAATTAAATGCAAGATTCAAGGGTATCTCTTTAGTAATTTTAAGAATCAGGCAGAACTAATGATTATTTGTAAAATGAAATGTTCATATCATTTTAAATATTCTATGTATAGGGATGAAATATCAGTTCTTGTAAATTCAAGGAGATTTTTATGCTATAAAAATAAAATAAGAATAAATTCTGAACCAAGAGTCCCTCAATGGGACACAACACCCCACTGACCAAAAAGAATTTGCAGAAAGTAAATACAAGACCATTTCTTCTTTTTAACCACTAAGTGCTAAAACACACCACTGACATTTTATAGCAAAAACAAGATCTTTTCAAATTAGCTGCTGCTGCAGTCACACTGGATGTAAGATTGGCACCATTATCATTTAGGCTGACCCTGACATCATCTGAAGTCTTTCAGTGAAATGGTGGATATAATAAATGTCTCATCGGTATCATTTTTACTTAAGACACCATAAGAAATATTCTGGTGAAATCTCTACATCAACAGGAATTTCAATTTTGGAAAAGTAGTGATAACAAGATTTCCAAGATGGTTACTACAGTACCCATATTGGACATTATATTGGCACCATTTTCATTCAGATGTGATAAAAAGTCTTCCAGTCTAAACCCCATGTTGATATGACTTTTTCCTTGGGAGTAGCATGAACAAAATTTTCAAGACAGCAACCATGTCAATCATACTGGATGTCAGATTGGTACCATTTTTATTTAGGAGGAATCAGATATTACAACAAGTCTTTTGGTGAAACCCAATGTCAATATGACCATCTGTAGTGGCCATGTTGGATCAGCACAATTTTCATGACTTTCCATTTTGGAGGAGTACAATTTTCAATATACAGTACATGCATCATGTTTTACAGATCAATCACTCAATCCAGTAGATGTGAACAGAAGAACAGTGTATTAAGAGCCCACTATGAATAGTGGAAGTCCACTCAGTCTGGTGGATTGTTTTTCCACCCATTTAAGTGGAAATTCACTCAATCTAGTGTAAGTCTGTCATGGATTTTATTGCTGCTGTAGTGCGTTTTATGGCACCCCTTGCTGATACTATTATATTCTCTCGACTAGTTGACACACTAAAAAACCGATAGGAGAAACCCCGACAGCATACCAAGGCAGATGTCAATTTCATACTGTTACCTGTACAATGTCTACAGTGGTAACATTTCTTTGTTATATTTATTAGTGGCCCAGCTAGGGATACATAAAACAATAAACACACCTAAAATACAAAAAAATGAGGTTCTAAATTTCATTGACATCTTGCCAGCCTGTCTATGATGAAGCATACATCACAAGAAATTGACTAGTCACTGTTCACATTTACATGCTGTTCTGCAGCAAGCAGTAATTTCAATGTTCAAACTCAATAAATGATATTTCTTAAATGTGTTTTGTGTGCTGGTTAATAATTTGTCATAGTTTCCCTTTTATTTCCATAATATTTACAATATCCATTTTGAAGAAATTAAAGAATACAGTAATAGACATAAAATTCAATAAGAGATTACAAATGAACAGTTCACACACATGTAAAAGCTACTGTTCAATGTCAGGCTTCGAAGTTAGTTTCAAGATGTAATTCAACTATTGAAAGAAAATATCACAAAACCACACAACTTAAAACTAAACAGATGTTAATCTGTAAAAAAATGAAAAAGAAAAAATCTGGACTGAAAAATGTATCTGTTGTTAAGTTCTCATATTATCGCATAAATCTAGTCTTTAGCATTATATAAAAAACTAAATTATTTATTTTCTAAATTAGAGACTAGCCATTTAACTTCAAATTAGAAAAAATGTCTAAAAGCCTTGATGAATGCCTTAACTTTCCAGCATACAAATATCTTTATCATTTGACTTAGAATATGACTGATTATTTGAGAGTATGATAATTTTTTTCATGCGTCAAGTTCTTCTACACAGTATTGAAGTCTGCTCTCTATCAGTGGCTGTTCGGGCAATAAACAAAGTGATTTATATGAAAAATGCCTTTGTCACTATTTTCATGACTCTATCATCAAGCACCAGCTGAGAAGTGACCTTTTAACCTTGAAGTCTGCTGCTACGCTTGTTAATAATTCAGGAAGGTGTTGAGCCTTGATGTTATTTTTTAGCACAGATGTTTAAAAAGAAATATTAACTTCTGAATGCAAATATTTTATGTTGATTGTCTAAAACTGAAAATGTGAGATGGACTAAGAAATGCAGTGTGGTTCATTTGTGATACTGTTGCATATTAGTGTCCTTTTCTTATTTTCTTATTATCTATTGTTAAATCTGGTCATAATTAACAGGCGTTAACTTAAAGCTCCAGACATTTAATAGATTGAAAGATGAATGAATGATCATTATTGCAATAATCAAATTTAATACAGTGACAATATTCATGACGACATTAGAATTAATAGGAATTTGTTCAAGATAAACAATAAATTATACTGGGATTTACAACTTTGAAGCCATCTCCAGTTCAGAGTACATGTAGTTAACATAATTCTATCAGGGATATCTGTTTAAAGCCAATAATAAAAATTAGTCACATTTTAATAGCAATCAGTGCAATTAGAGATTGATTTTATAGCCTTGGCAAACACATGGCTTTGCTATTTTGGATGATCTTCAGGGTATTATTGATAGATACCGGTATAATGTGTTCAGCTTATACCTATTACGGCATACAAGTTAAACAATGGGGTCAAAGGGTGGGATTGGCAAAAAGTATGAAGGAGAAAAAGAAATTCCACTTAGATAAACCAAACTGAAACCTACAAAATTGAGGGTTATTTTTTATTGTACATCACATATAACTGTATCTGCCGCAGATACCCATTTCACAACTAAATTTGCATAATAGCAGGCATTTCTGCTGAACTGCAAAATGCAAACTGCATTACAAATTTGCTAGTAGTGTGCTTTTCTTATTTTATTATTATCTAGCATCAAATCTGGTCATAATTAACATGTACGAGCTTAATGCTTCAGAAATTTAATAGATGGAAATTTGAATGAGTGAGCATTACTGCAACTACATTCATGAATACCTTGGAATTAAAGGAACAGTTCAAGATAAACAGGAAATAATACGGACTTACAATCATTGAAACCAAAACCTCTTCCACCTCCAATATGGAATGAACAAAGTTTTACAAGGGATACCTGTTTAAAGCTACATTAATAACAAATTAATCAGTGCAATTAGAGACAGATTTTATTATCCTTGGCCAACATGGGGTTTAGCCATTTCAGGTGATTTACAAAGCAATATTGATAGATGTGTTCAACTTACAAGTTAAAGAAGGGGGAAAAGTGATAAGAACAAGAAATTCCAATTAGAGAAAGCTTTAAAAAAGCAAACACACAAAACTGGAGGATATTTGTTGTACTGTAAATACAATGGTATCTACCGTAGATACCCATTTCACAACTCAGTTTTGCATAAACATACTGTCATTTCCATAATAAATCGCAAAAGATGATATGATGTACATGTATGCACTGGAGAGACTAACTACTACTACAGCAATTGTCATGACAATGTAATGTACCAAATTTTCATCTGCATTAACTAAAAATAACACAAACAAGTTTATCTCTTAATGAAAATATTTAAGCGATTTCACTTTTTCATCACCTTCACCCATCCATTTTGTAACATGTCATGTAAACAAGCCAGATGGCCCAACTAGCAAGTTTAAGTATATTTATCCTACTGTTGGTTATAGAATAGGGCATCACATGTTTCACAGAGCCTGCAAAACAACAGTAGGTAAATGGTAAAAGTAAACATGTGTCTAGTTCCTGAGAAAATGTGTCGCATGGACATGTATATTTGGGTCGTAAGTGCTAAACATGCTAGCCTAGCAGTAGTTGTATATTGGATAGTGCTATGTATGTTTCATTGTGTGAGAAAATGTTAAACAAACATAATAAGTGACTAGCAGAATGAAACCTGCTAACATTTATGTGATTTTTTTCCTTCTTTTGTTTAATCTATTTCTCTTATATTAAAATTACTATAATTATATAACTTGATATATTTTGCGAAACACCTAAATTGTCTCAGCATTCTGTAATCTCTCACAATACACGTATGTGACTGCTAGGGGTGAAATGATACACCTCTGCCGCATATTGCTATAATTCATGATACGCAGCCTGTGATATATTACATATCAATACACATAAGAACTTGATGGTCTTTCCATCTTTGGAAGGTAGGTGGTGCCCTTTCATGTACGTTGACATTCTATTCCTATTTCCAGTGTGCAGACTACAGATAGACATAGAGTTATCATATATTTATATGCAATTCTCACTGATGAAAAGATAACAACTGAGTACTTTCAAACAGACTTCTTGCTGGTTGCAGTGAGTTTTAAGCCATTTAATGGTGGCTCCATTTAACTCCCTTTGTTTTGTACAAGATGAATAACTTGAAAACATATTATTACCAATTTTGTGTCTCAGTTACACTAGAAGACATTACAATGTTATCTTCAAAAAAGAAGAAATAATGCAATTTCCTCATGCAAAGAAATGCTCATCTAGAACAAATCCGGGCATGGGAATAAGGTTGAATGCCTCGACAAAATCTATCACATTTTATTTCCTGCAGATGCAAAAAGACTGATGCAGCCACAGGTACTTATATTTGTTAGTGAAGAAGGACTACACCCAGTCCTTAATTCTATAATTTTCTTTTAACTTACACAAGATGATAAACCTGAGAAATTTGAAATCTGCCCCATTGCTCAATTCTATGCTAATTTCATTTATTCCATCAGCACCTTCATTCACTGGTTAAATATCTCTGCATAAAAAAGATAAATTCCAAATGTGTTTCCCATGTACAATTAAGGAGAGATGATGACAAGATTTTATTTTAAGAGAGACCTCCCCCTTTATCAAAGAAAAAAATGGAGGGGAGGAAGAAATGGTTATAGGTCAATATTTATCTAAACTTCAATATCTGTCTCTCTTTCTTCCTGCTCAACTTTCTTAAAGCTCTACTGAAATCAAGATCTTTGACAGATGTCACCTCTATTTTAGTTATATAAACATTAATTTGTTAATTAATTCTGAGCATACTCTGCTCCATTTCTTTGTATCAATATTGTTCTGTGCTTCTTTCTGAAGGGGCATATGCATAGCTAGCTTTGTCAGCTTGAATATGTTGGGAAACTGATCTTTGTGACTGTTTTGTACAATTTTCCAGAGCTCACAGGTATTATATTTTGGATACATCTGCTCTGAAATTGGATTTTTCACCAACATAAACTTCTTTTGTTAAATCAGTAGTTTACTAACTACTATGCCAAATTTCTTATCTGTTCCATAATGCTGTATAAGGGTATTTAGTCCATCAATGCTTGTGCAGACAGAGGTATTAAAACAAATATCTGTACTTTTTAATTGCAATTTTTTTAACCCTTATTTTATTCCATTTAACGTAACCCTGATATAGATACATGTATATGGTTTTGTAGCATATGATCCGCAGGGCGAATTTGATTAACTAAAAAAATTAAAATTGCATTATACTTTTAAACTGTCTGTATTTTAATTAGGTTCAGTATTCTGCCCTTTGTACATTTAATTTCGAAATACCACTGAAAGGGTCATGCCATCTATTTTTTGTCCATCCAGCATGTAAATCCAACTTGTATTTCACACCATTTCGAGCTCAAAATCATTCACTGGTATCTCCATTAACACCTTCCCAGCTCCAATAATATGATATGCTTCATAACTTTAAAAAATTATTGTCATCATCACTATCATCAGCAAGTATTTGCCGAATGAAATTGTAATGAACCATGACGGGAATCAGACATTTTGGGTTTTCTAGGTGGCCTGTATTTTAAACAAGCATTTGTAAAACTTTCTTCATGAATGGTTCAAACTATGCCATAATTTTTATTCTGGGGCACATTGTTCTAATCAATTTTACTTTCATAACCATTCATGTCGTGCTTGAAGAACCCAGATGTGGAACAGTTGCTACCTGAAAAAGAGATGTTGTGACAAGAATGGTTAAATAAAAATTGTATACATCGCTTATCAAATTTTCATATGTGGGACTTTCAACAAACTTATGGGAGTTCTCATGTTTCACTGTTCTCCAAGCATGCAAATTCATACAAATTTTGCATGATTCACACACCCTGACAGCATCTCCGCTTAAGTACTAGTGGCATATCTAATGATATTACCGCAAAGACTCTCAGTTGCTCTGCCAATACTTCCTGTTTGTCATGCAGAGAATGAGCTACATTGATTTCTGATTGGTGGTTATTGTTTAATCTGGACAGGAAAAAGCAATGACCACAAATGAGAATTCAAATTGTAACATATTTCAACATGCAACACACCAGTAGCATAGCTTTCAAATGGACCAAAGGAGTCAAGATACAATTCAAAGTTGAAACTTTGCATGAAAGTGGTTATTAAATGATGAGCAAAGTACTTCTTCAAACATGTGGAACATGTTTGGAATGTATTGTATATGCTGAACATACTTCTAGGTTAAAATAATTATCATGGCATAAAGGGGGCCAGATTACGAACCATGTCACTTTGTGTTAACTTGTAGACAGTGAGTAGGTAATCTTCAAATAATCCTTTTCGTCTATGCTAATAAACATGAGTGCCTGTAATTGCAAATGCTGTTTCAGATGGATTATAATTTTACAGAATAACAAGGCAACTAATAATAATTATTCAAGACTGCTAAAGACTAAAATAACATGCATACTGTATCATTTTGTATTGATTCTCAGTCTCTTGTATCAATATGTGTATCATTTCAGCAAAAGTATTGATGCATTAATATACAGATGAATCGTTTCACCCCTAGTGATTGCATTTTAATAGGTGATTCTTTGAATATGAAACGGCACTGTGTACAGCTTAAAAAGAATAACCTGCACTGAGCCAACAGGTAAATTCCATACTCTGTAGCGGCTGTCCATGATTACATAATTGTATTGCTGTGACTTCTAACTGGGGCAATAACACTTAATTCATCCACTACAAAGTGACAAAATGGATAATCCATGATGACCACGATGTCATGTCTGTGACGAACACATTGCAAAAAGGATTAAGGTCCACCATGGGAGCGTAAATTTTCTGAAAATCATCATGCATGTACTTTCATTATGCCAATGTCAGATGTCAGGTTGACACCATTTTCATTTAAAATGATCTGGACACCATAAAAGGTCTTTTGGCAAAAACCCTTTGTCAGTATATGTTTTCATTCAGATATTGTTGTAATAAGGTTTTCAAGATCACTTCCATAGTGGCCATATTGGATCTCAGATTGGCACCATTTCATTATAAAACCAATTAAACATACCAGGGAGTCTTCTGGTGATCAGTGATAATATTTTCAAAATGGCCATTGTGATATTCATGCTAGAAATCCAAATGCATCCAATTAGGACAAACTAAAACCATCAGATGAATATGTTTGAAAACTTGTATGGCAATCCAATCCTCAAGGTAGTTTATGAAAAGTACTCCAACTATCTTGTACTAATGGACAGATGTACAACAAATGGATAGACAAAGGGCAACAGACCACCCTATAAGCCCTTCTGGTCTATTACCAGCAGAGCTAAAAATTGTTGACAGCAAAGCAGACAATCAGAATGAACTTAACAGGTGAATTCAACTGACCTGAGCTAAGTTCCTTTACACTTTTTGGCTATTCAGCCTGACCCCGAAGGGCTTGCTGCAATGACAAAAAGTAGGGGCTTTGTTAACCCTTTAGCTATGGCTGCCACATCTAAGCGTCACCTGTAAATAGCTCCTGAACCTTATGTGCATATAGTTCAGCAGTACTCAAAACCCCAGTGTCGCATCTACGCAGACGTGACCACTATGTTAACTAAACGCTGATTGGTTGAAAGTACAGAAGTTTACATATTTTTGATTATCATAACCAATGAGAGAGGTCTGATTACTCAACATTTTGATACAAGTTTGAAAGTTGAAAGTACAATTTAGACACACCCCAAACCAAAATTGCAAGCTTGTTTTAAAGCTTGCAGCAAGCTTATTTATAAAGCTTGCGGCAAGCTTGTATTTGGAACATTGCAGCAAGCTTATTTATAAAGCTTGCGGCAAGCTTGTATTTGGAACATTGCAGCAAGCTTGTGGCAAGCTTGTATTTGGAACATTGCAGCAAGCTTGCGCAAGCTTATTTAACAAAAGTGTCATGAGAATGCACAAGCTTGCGAAAGCTTAAGCTTGCACAAGCTTGCGCAAGCTTAAGCTTGCACAAGCATGCGCAAGCTTGTTATTTATTTACCTAGTACAATAAGTATACACAAGCTTGTGCAAGCTTGTTACTAGCTTGTTGCAAGCTTGCAGAGATTTCTTGCTACAAGCATCTGGGCTTTCAAAAATCAGACATGATTGTGTTTTCCCCCCTTCCAAAAAACCCCCTGAAAATGTGAATGGGGGGGGGGGGGTCTGGGAGTCCGAAGGCCCCTGTCCAAAAATGCATTTTAGACTCAACTGCTCCTGGTGGACCAAATTATCATAATATATTGCAAAGTTTTACTTCATTCCAATGAAGTAATCTGCATATTTAATGATTAAATAATGCAATCTTATAGTTGCAATGCAGTGGAAAACAAATCTGTTCTGCCAAAACATTAAGTTTAATTCCATTGTTCAAGTTTATTCATTCACTGCAAGCTTATCCAAGGCTGCAGAAGCTTTATGTGTTCCCCTAGCTGCAAGTGTCACGCCCCTGTGAAATGATCATGAATAATGAATGAACTGTTCATGAACTTGGTTCAAGAACCATTCATGAAAGTTCATCAAAAGGTTCATGAATTATTCTAGAATGTGCATGAATTGAAAACAGCCCACAAATTGGATCATCATCATTCATGAACAAGTGCATGAACATATTCATGAACTATGATGAACAAAGTTTCTCAATGATTCATGACTTCACGAACAGTGCCTATAAAACAAAATATGATAACCTGACAAGTCACAAATACCTATCCCAAACCAAAATTGCAAGCTTGTTTTAAAGCTTGCAGCAAGCTTATTTATAAAGCTTGCGGCAAGCTTGTATTTGGAACATTGCAGCAAGCTTATTTATAAAGCTTGCGGCAAGCTTGTATTTGGAACATTGCAGCAAGCTTGCGGCAAGCTTGTATTTGGAACATTGCAGCAAGCTTGCGCAAGCTTATTTAACAAAAGTGTCATGAGAATGCACAAGCTTGCGAAAGCTTAAGCTTGCACAAGCTTGCGCAAGCTTAAGCTTGCACAAGCATGCGCAAGCTTGTTATTTATTTACCTAGTACAATAAGTATACACAAGCTTGTGCAAGCTTGTTACTAGCTTATTGCAAGCTTGCAGAGATTTCTTGCTACAAGCATCTGGGCTTTCAAAAATCAGACATGATTGTGTTTTCCCCCCTTCCAAAAAACCCCCTGAAAATGTGAATGGGGGGGGGGTCTGGGAGTCCGAAGGCCCCTGTCCAAAAATGCATTTTAGACTCAACTGCTCCTGGTGGACCAAATTATCATAATATATTGCAAAGTTTTACTTCATTCCAATGAAGTAATCTGCATATTTAATGATTAAATAATGCAATCTTATAGTTGCAATGCAGTGGAAAACAAATCTGTTCTGCCAAAACATTAAGTTTAATTCCATTGTTCAAGTTTATTCATTCACTGCAAGCTTATCCAAGGCTGCAGAAGCTTTATGTGTTCCCCTAGCTGCAAGTGTCACGCCCCTGTGAAATGATCATGAATAATGAATGAACTGTTCATGAACTTGGTTCAAGAACCATTCATGAAAGTTCATCAAAAGGTTCATGAATTATTCTAGAATGTGCATGAATTGAAAACAGCCCACAAATTGGATCATCATCATTCATGAACAAGTGCATGAACATATTCATGAACTATGATGAACAAAGTTTCTCAATGATTCATGACTTCATGAACAGTGCCTATAAAACAAAATATGATAACCTGACAAGTCACAAATACCTATTCATCCTGAATCATACAATAACCTTAGATGGGGGATGGGGTTAATACAGTATAAAATGCAACATATTATCTTAAAAACTGTATTTGATTTCAGATAAATTTAAACTGACAAGTGATATTCTTTTTTTTTTACCCTTAGCAACACTTTTTGTATGTTCTGTAATTTTTCTTTGAAAAATGTTCAAGAGATATTGGGGCAGTTGCCTGCAATCAACTGTTGAAGCATATTTCATCGTCATGGGGCTGTCTTTCAGCTGGGGTTTCTCCTGACCAATCTTCTTCCAGAGACTGACCTGTCTGATAACTCTTTTGTGAAGATGTTCAGGGTCTATAATTTAATCAAATCCTGTCCATTGTCACTACTGAATGTCTCCTTCTGCAACTTAAGCTGTTACATCTGATTACTGTTTGGATCTTTAACATTGTTGCAGCAGTCACAATTTAATGTCTCTTCCATCTTGAATCCTCCAGTTTTCAAATATCCATCCTTAACCTACAAACTTCATCCTCTAACAATTTTACTTTTCTGCTGTCTGGTCTGAAAAAAAGGTGAAGTTAGTTAATTACAGATAATCTCTGATCAACATTGTTTTTAGCTTTCAGCACATTATCATTGTACCCCACTTTACTTACTGGAATAATATGATCCAACTCAAAAATGATTTAATCCCTTACACATAATACTGAGCATTTATATTACTGCAGAATTTTGTCACTGTTTTATATTAACTGAATCTGTCTAGCCATAGGTATAGTCACAGGAGACGGATGTTTTATTCAGTAAAATATGACATTTTTTTTGACAACACCGTTACACTAAATAACCGTATATATTACAGATAACGGTTATTTCATGCTTTCAAATATTTTCGCCATTTTTTATTGATAAAACGCCAGACTTGTGTGGTATAGGCCCTTAGTATGTCACTAATGCATCCACTCCGACTCCGCATGTTGCGTATAGCTGCTTCCGGTTTCATCACGTTGTTATTTGCACTTTTATTGTGAACAGTTTCACGCATTAACTATTTTCTTAAGGTTTTTTTTTTAAATTACAAAATTACATTAGATTATAGAAATAGTGATGTCATGTAAAAGAAAACGATCTCGAACATCTCAACTCCTATCGATATCGAACCACGTCTGGTATCGAGAACTGGGGGGGGTGGGGGGTGATAATGTTAAGTGATTTTCAAAACTTCGATGAGCAAGTTTAAATTAGGTCTGAACAAAATCGTGTCATTAGCTTGGATATAAATAATATGATGACATATATAAACCAATAAAATATCCATATAACTTCTACTGAAATAATCACGAATGACCAAGAAAAAGATACTCACCGTAATTCTGGTCATCCGGGCTTGGTACGCTTTTCCGCCTAATTTTGCTCTCACCAAATCATTTCCTTCACATTCTTCAAAGTCGTTTTCTGCACTTCTACTTACTTAAAAAAAATGATATTGAAAATATTCTCATCTGTCCATTCCATGGAGTCCACGGTTTTTGTTCGAGGTTTTTGCCTAACCATCTGCATGATCTTTGGTTTCTGAGGAAGCTTAACTGTTGAAATCGCGCGCGTATATTAACCAATCATATCACGTCTTTTTTCAAAGTCATCCAGTCAGAATAATCGTTGTTAATATATTTCGGTTTTTACTGCAAATTGGCAACCAGTGACTAAGTCAATAGAATATGCAGTTTATAACAGTAATGGAGAGAAGAAAAAAAACGTTAGGCCAAAGTCATTGAAAGCTTTTTAAAGCAAATACATTTTGTTGATGCTGGCCAGAAAATATTTTCCCATATTAATCCAGAAATACTCAGGTTAAGTAAACAAGTATTGAATTAAAGATCTGTATGAACATTTATACAGTATATCATTTTAAAAAAAGAAGAAAAATTTCACCTTTATTTAAATTTCACTAATATTGTGAGAAGTTTGTATGATAAATTTTCATGAACATTTTATGAATATAATGATATAGATATTTAATATACATTTTTTTAAGAAATACCATGGTATTGCATCAAAGTACTTGAATTGTTCATGAACCATTAGTTCATGACATTTCAGGAACTTCAAAGATATTATAATAGTTCATAAAAATTCATCAGTGTGTTCATGAACTTCAAGTACATGATTCATCAAAATTCTTGAAGTTCATGAACTTACTTGAGGAACTTTCATGAACACTTCATGATTGTTCATCAAGTCATGACTTTGTTTTCGTAGGGGCGTGACAGTGATGGTGCCTGCTACTTGGATACATGGTCTCAAACTTTCACAAGCAATGGATATATATATATATATATATATATATATATATATATATATATATATATATGAAGAAACTTGTTGCAAGCTAGTTTAAATTTACTTTCTGAAACATACAAGAAAGCTTCCGCAAGCTAGTTTTACTTTCTGAAGAAAACAAGCTTGCGCAAGCTAATTTTACTTTCTGAAGAAAACAAGTAAGCTTGCGCAAGCTAGTTTTACTTTATGAAACAAACAAGAAAGCTTGTGCAAGCTAGTTTTAATTTCTGAAGCAAACAAGAAAGCTTGTACAAGCTTGCGCAAGCTTGTGCAAGCTTGCGGTTATATGCAGCTATCTTGCCTAAGCCTGCACTTGCTTGTACAAGCTTGCGCAAGCATCCATGTTAGCTTATAAACATCAAACTAGCTTATCGCAAGCTTGCCACAAGCTTTCAGCAAGGATGCATTTTGGTTTGGGACTGTGAGGGCTTTTCTGCACTTTACAAAACACGTGTAGTTGAGATAAACAAAGAAGGATTCCAATTCAGATATGAGCAGCTTTGAAGGGTTCAGTGCAAGCGATATTGAAGAGTTTAATGGATCATTCTTAGAAAATTGATCAGATATTTATGTTAGTCCTGTTTCAACACCAGATGTAAGTGATTTTTAATCGGATGACGAGGATGACATAGTCCCACTTGCACAATGGAGTGATGACCTCACCGTGTTTGAGATCAATGATTTTGATTCTCGTGTTGGTTTAACAATCTTGCTTGGACCACTAAGCAATGAGAAAGTTTTTTCCTGAATGTCTGGTGGAAAAGCTTGTGAAAGAAACAAATGATTATGCCAAGAAAATGGTGAACCAAAAACAAAACCTGAAATGGTATGAAACTAGCATCACGGAGATGTGGGCATATCTTGGAATATACATCATTATAAATATTATGCAGATACCGAAATATTCCATTGCCTAGATGACATCTGTATATTTTGGGATCCCAGGAATACCAGAAATCATGACAAGAGAAAGATTTGAAAAAATAGGGAAACATTTCAATGCCGATGACACAAGCATCAACCCACCCGGAGGCCAACCAGGACATGACAAGATTTTCCATATAAGTCCTTTCTATGACACAGTTTTGCATAAATGCCTGGAAAATTATGACCCTCCCAGAAACCAGTCAATTGATGAAGGCATGATTGCTTATAAAGGAAGACTCTCATTTAAGCAATACCTGCTGGCCAAACCCACAAAATTTGGCATAAAAGTCTGGGAAAGAGCCCATCCTCAAACCGGCTACGTCCATGAATTTCATATGTATATTGGAAAGCCTGATGGACAGAGATTGAGAGTGACAGAAAAAAGATTAGGATC
Source organism: Sinohyriopsis cumingii (assembly GCA_028554795.2). NCBI lineage: Eukaryota > Metazoa > Mollusca > Bivalvia > Unionida > Unionidae > Sinohyriopsis > Sinohyriopsis cumingii. Next base: position 42,536,554 of record CM068838.1, read on the forward strand.
TAGAGTGGTGAAAGACCTTACCAGAAAAATAATAAACAAAAACCACCATATATATATATATATATATATATATATATATATATATATATATATATATATATATATGGACAATTTCTTTTCAAATCCCCAATTATTTGAAGATTTACATTGGGGTGGACTCTTCTCTTGTGGTACAGTCCAAGGAACTAGGAAAGGAATGCCAGAACCTTTAAAAAAAACTGGTTTAAAAAGCCAGTGGGATATGAAAATCATGCAAAAAGAGACTCTGGTCTGTGTTGCCTGGAAATTGACAAGAAAATTGTCTACATTTTATTTAACAACTTGGATCCCACACAGCTATCCAGTGTAACTCGAAGAGAAAAAACCGGCCGACAAAAAGAAGTAACTTACTCAAAAGTTGCAGATGAGTATTTGAAAAACAAAGGGGAGGTGGATATTGCAGACCAAAACAGAATGCAGTACAGTTCTTGCCACCAGATCAAAACCAAGTCCAGGAAAGAAGAAAAAAAGAACACAGCTTGAATTCAGAATGAACTTGGCCAAACAGATGGTTGCTGGCTTTCAGGGAAGTAGGAAAAGAAAAGCCCTGTCCAATGTTATCATACTGAAGGTTTAAGGCACTGGCCAGGATGGTTCCTGAAAATATGTAGGAGGTACCACTCTCATCTTTTTAATTAGAGTGTGGATATCATTCATGTTTTTATATGTACATATGTAAATATTGGATTTATTTTGTGTAATTCAAAACAGTTTACATGACTGGGATTTCTTGTATGATGGTATGTAGGAGTATATAAAGTGAAAATATATGAATAACAGAAACTATACTAGGCAAGCTGTTTTTTATTTCACTGAAATCCTCCAAAAACTAATGAAATAATGAATATAAATGTAACCATGTTTTCATTGTCAGTTTTTGTAGTCAGCCTTGATGATGCTCTAGTACTCAGCCTAGCAACCTGCCTAAGTAGCCTCCGTAACTGATATGATAGCACTCAACATTGGTGAAACTGCACAACAGCTGTAGTAGCTAAAGGGTTAATGACTGGTTTTCACTAGTCAATTAAATGACAAGGAAGTGCAGTCAATTTGCTAGATTTGGAATGTATTCTCCTTCTGTATCATATTCCTAACCCAATTTATACTAGAGCTCCTACTAATAATAAGTGTTTTGTGTATTATCTGGTTTGTCTCCCATGATCCCCATCTGCCTCTACATCCAACAAGAGGACAGAGATTTACACACATTTATTGTGTTTCTCATGCCTGGATAAACAGGGTGATTTACTCCATTAAAATACAATTCACATATGACTGACTAACTCTCAGAGGTTTTAAGCATATCAGTATAAGGTTCCTTCATGGCAATGACGACCTTTACAAATCTGGAAATCAATGAAATTAAATCTGTCATTAGCACACGTCACAATGAAGTTTGGTGTCAGACAGACCCTTCTAACCATTAATCTAGCTGCACTTGTGGCCAAAATAGTTTGTAGAGTGGCAGTAATCAGCCTAAGCTCTGCTCAAAAGCTATGAGTCTCTAATCGGCCAACATGGGATTAAACCTACAGGAAAGTTGAGTCTAAAAATCTTGCCTCCATTAGTTACCTCTTATAAGATGCACATTGGGTATATTTAACCCTGAACTTGCAGTCAGAAACCCCAAACTAGAGATACTATAAAGAATGCCATTTTTAATCTATTAATCTCAAGCAGCTTTGATGTTTTAGAGAGGGATGAAGAAGTGGATGTAAAATTTAGATATTGAGCAATGACCACAACCTTCTGGACTGAACCCCCCAATACTGCATACAACACATCTTACAGTAATGATGTCTATGAAATATGCCAAATTTCATCCATGAAACTTCTGTGTGTGTGAGTTCGATTTGGATTTTTAACATAGTTTTAACAATTTTCAACCAATTTCTATTGCTATGATGTCTGCAGTGTGTCAGTTTATAGTGATGTCTAGCGTTGGGACATCATGCTGCAGACATGTAGCATGTCCCACCTAGAGACATTATCCTGACTCTAGGCTGACCAGTCCTAACACTAACCTGTTAATGCTGAGCGCCAAGCTAGGTATCTGCCAGTACCATTTTTATAAATCTTTGATATGACTTGGCCAGGGTTCAAACCTGCAACCTGAAACTTCTCTAAAGATATAAAATGGAAAGCATTGTGTGACATGAGACTAAAAATATTTACCTTGTGCTATTATGGCACACCTTTTAGTTAAAATACAAATGGTTTTATAGGTATAGTGCATAAGTAAAGAGTGATGGATGGATGGACAGAAATTTGCATATTTTGTTCCATGCTCTTCACAGACAGTTAGAAAATTAAAATTTGCAATGTTTATAAACTACAGCTGAGACACAAATATAATACATGTAAATATTGTACATTGTCTATTTGTCACAGTGTTAGGATCTTTATTACTGTGATGGAACATCATCTGCAGAGTGACATCAGAGACTAAACTAAAACTACCATATTCAACACAATACCCAAACATGCCTTAATAAATGCACACATCACATTTTGTCAAAATGTCTCTTTAATATGGCACACCTGGTCTTGGTCTCAGCATGCCTTATTGCAGAAAAAAAGGTAGTGAAACACACCAAGAACATCCCAATTTTAGAAACATATCACTGTACATGTCTGATATCTCATTACCACTCAACGTATTGTTAAATGAGTCTCAAAAATGAATCCAAGATATGCTTTATTTAGTATGATCATTCTGGAAGAGTCAATGGACATCAAAGGTAGAGAGCTCCAATGCTGATGAAAAGAGCTAATTTTTCAAAGCATACACATGATGGGAGCATAAGCTCATCATGAAATTTACACGCATAAAAATTTGAAGTCAGTGGTGTTGGTATTACACTGAATATAATAATATAAATTTCACATCCAATTTATAAGGAACCAAACTAAATATTTCGATCAAGATTAATAAAGTAAGTTAGAAAGTACAAACCTATCAGTTCAGGAGTAAGTTTTCCTTTGTCTCTGAATTCAAACCACTTGTTCAAAATGGCAGGAGATCTCATAAGAATAAACATCTGAGCAGTGATGAGTGACTTCAGGGCATCAATCAACCACTGTGGATCCAGCACAATCCTCTCCCGCAAACCTTCCACACTGAAAGTTACTCAAATATTTATAACAGCACATGAGCTTCATGTTTCCTTCCTCTACACTATGAAGTACTCCAAACACTAAACTTGCATGATTGAAAATTGACTGAAATCACTGCAGCTCTCTAAAAGATTGGAAAAAATCTTAAGAACATGTATGAAACAATACTGGCACAATCTGAAATTCCATAGATGCTCACCAGTATGTAAACAAGCTGGATGTTTCTGTATCTGAAATTATAAACTTTATTACATTGACCACTGACTGAAAAGAAGAATCAAAGGTTTTCAACTGGCTAATGATGAATCAAAATATATACAAATCTGAGAGTTTCATATGTGTTAAGCAATAAGAAACATTAAATAAAATGGAATGATTTGTTTGTATGACAATAGATATATGAAACATTTTAGTCAAAGTGTAATTATCCCTAGTTCTAACTGTCTTCTAATGTTTTGGTTGACAATTTCACTAAGGAGACCTTTTTGGTATTGTAAGAACTTCAAACTATATATCATGGAATATTACCTATTTTACTAGGTTTTTATAAAAATTTATTCTAATGATAATGGCATAATCAATATGCCAACCCAATTGTCAAGTTTTATAGAAATTGGATCAGCAATATTGTCTGTAGGTCTTCAGAAGTAACAAGCTCAGTCAATTTGATGCAACATTTCTCATTATTATAACCTATATTTAAAGATTGGTTATAATCACATGAAAAATTTGGCTTTAAGAGTGGTAACAAGTTCAGCTAATCAGTTCAAATGATTAATATTCATGAATTCCCATTCACATTCAATATTGTCCAATATCTTGATAATAAAAGAACATATTCAAATTATTTCTATTAAAATCGAATAAGAAGTTCTGGAGTGATATTGACAATCGGATGCAAGATCATCTCATTAATATGCAGTGATATCACTCATTGTTTTTGAAATTGTCCAACATCTTCATGATATTCCAAGCTTGATCAAAATCAATGAAATACCACCTCCAGAGTGGTAACCAGCTTTTTTTAGCAACAGTGGCCATATGTAACAGCATATCTGAAAAACAAATTTAAACCCTTCATGCCATGATGCTCTCTGTGAAATCTGACCAAATTCTGTTCAGCATGGTAACTGTCAAAAAGCATTTTTACTTTTTTACTGATGGAATCAATATCTGATTATGAATTGGCATCATCTGTACAAACTTGATAGCTCCATAGTCACAAAACATTTCTGCATGCCAATGTGCTCAAATTTCCAAAATTCTGATCTTTTATAAATCTGCTTGAACTGTGGATAGAGTTTAAAAGAAAATTTGCCATATCTTATGCATTCAGTTGCTACATACAGCAAAGTTTCAATAATGCCGAGATATTATAAGGATGGTTTTTCATTTTGTATTCTGAGATCGAATTCAATTTGTATGCTCTTGATGCTTTCAAGCAGATTTGGTAAGACTCTGCTAAGTAGACTTTGAGAAGCCATTTAAAAGTTGTTTTCCTTTTAGCAAGAGTAGCCACATTTTATAGTGGACTGGCAGGATTTATACAAAAGTGAAAGACATCAATGCTAAAATGTTTTCTGTCAAATGTGGCCAAAACTTTGCATTTTTAAATATAAAATATCCACTAAAGATTGTAATAGTTTAAGTTATATATGATGGTAGATTAACATCATTGTAAAAAAAAATCATGCCTAGATTCATTCTGTCAAATTTAGCTTTTGAGAAGAAGTCATGGAAAGATTCATATATCTATAGTAACTGTAGCAATTTTTACAGTAGATCAACACTGCTTGTATAAAATTCATAACCTTTCAAGCCAGGATATTTTCTGTCAAGTATGGTAAAATTCTAATCAGCAGATGTTGAGAAGAGTCAATTAGAAGGGTTTTCAAATTTTAGTGATAGTAGCCTTATTTATTGACAGATCAGCACATTTGTAAAAAAAAATCTTGAAAATTTGATACCAATATTCTCTCTGCCAAATATATTTTCTATTTATCCAATATTTGTTTCCTAAGAACCGTAAAACACTACATGGAAGATGGATCCAGCATGCCAGATGCAGGGCCATGCCTAAGTTCACTTGATGTTGTGGCCAGGTGAATGAACAATAGAGACTCAATGTGAGAAATATAGATACTTGCTTAAATTTATCAAAACCAATACATTCTGTCAATACTTTAAAGCAGTGAAATAATGCTCATTCTAAATTTGTGCTATGATTACAAATGCATTTTATTCATTTTTTTATATTCTCTTGCAAGTTCAGTTCATTACCACCCTTTATGGCTGCCATAGCTCTTGTCATCAAATGTAGTAGTACTGTGCCATTATCCTGGTCAGGTGTGAAAGCCTTAGTTTATAATATATAATGATACATGCTGTGATAAAATACACCCATGCCCAAAAACTAATAAATCTTGTTACAAAAATGTGATATAAGGTGTCTTTCTCTTCATACCTGAAGTAAAGAATGGCCCCTAACTCATGCTGGAACCTAAGGAAAACATCCAGTTCTTCTGTCTTAATGGGAACAGATCCTGCCTCATTCAGTTCCTCAACTAGTCTGAGTGGAATGACCTGTCAGAATAAAAAAGATAAAAAGAGTGAATGAATGACAATGGTTTTGTTTTAATACAATCTTTGGTGGTAATACAATCTTTTGGTGGTAATACAATCTTGGAATCAGCACAACTCCTGGTTTAATATCCAAAATATTACTGTCGCTGAATGTCTCTGTATGAATTATTTATTGTCATTTATTGGCACCTCAGAACATTAATGGCTATATGGTTTCCAATTAAAAGGAAGTTTTAAAAACAGTAAGCATCAAATTTATGGAAATTTTATGACTTACTTTCCATAGCTTTATCAGGACTTAGGCTTTCCTCAACAATGAACTCCATCAAAAGGAAAATACAAAAGCAGAAAGCATGATGATTGATTTTGGTTAATGAACAAGAGACTCAAGTGGGCCTAAAAACCAAATGTAGGCTGCATTAGTAATAAGGCAGATGTCTTGGGGTGAATTGAACCATGGGACAGAAAGTCTGATAGTGTCTATGTACATCTAAAAAAATGTGATGACAGATGAGTATCATTTGTAGGTGTATCACCTGGCTACTTTGATAGCCAAACCACTGCTAGATTGGCAAGGGGTACCATTCTAATTACAATTTTGGCACAACATATCCTAAGAAATATTTCTATCAAGTTTAATTAAAACTGGCTGAGCTAATTCAGAGAAGAAGTCAACAAGAACCTCAAGTGGGCCTCATTCTGCTCACCTGGATAGTTGACATAAGTCAGCCTTTGAATGTAAATTAATACAGTACTGAAACTGTAGAGTGGAAAGAAAAGTTTGTAGCAGTGCCTATTATTGTTAATGTCATTTATCTTTTATATATTACAACCCATTTATCTTGACATCCTCAGGCCTGATGTAATATTGCCGATAAAAGCAGGTGTCGAGATAAGTATTGGTGGGGGAACAAAGTGAAATTTGTCTGTAAAAGTTGATCTGTCATCAGTGAGTAGGATTTACACAGAGAAAAGAAACCATGGAAATTATGATTAAATGTGGACAAAACTAGTTCAAAATACACCTGTATATTTCCAACTTATGGTTGTGTTACCTATTTGTGACACAATCCATAACATGTTAAGTACTGTACATGTATATGAAATAGCCATAAATTTGAGTACATGTCACGTTTTTTCATGTATTGGTTGCATCCCTCAAGAAAACACATAATTAAAAACACATACAGTATATATATATATATATATATATATATATATATATATATATATTTGATTTATATCCCATTGTCAACAAATATCTGTCTTTAAACAATTCACTATGATACATGTATTGATTGTCACCAGTAACATGTGGCTGGTTAATAACTGTTTATATGCTACATGTACTTAAACTGGCCTTGACTTTGGTCTACCTGAAACATACTCTGTGCCAGTTGCTAAATAAGCAACTCTGCTATCTAACAATTTACTATCCAATTTTGAATATTATCCCTATGCCGACCAATGCTGAGGTCACGTATATATGTTAAGAGCAACAAAATAGTTCCAAACACTTGGCCCCACTACTTTGTTTATTTTCATCACTTGCTAAAGTCATTCTAACATAATCCTTGATTATAATTTAAACTAAGTAAAATTCTTCATAAAAATGTGTTAACACGTGTTGGGTATGACAGAATATTGCTCATGCTTTTTGGAACACATCCGTAGTCAATTTTTTTGTTTCCAAGGTGCATAGATTTACATGTTGTCAAGTTCTTCAATTTCAGAGTCAAGAAAATCTTGCATGCAGACTGCAATCCCATAATGCCAAGATAAAAGTTATCACTTTTGAGAAAATACTGAAACTTGTGAAATTTGCCTAAAACAAATGTAGCTGAGGCTTAACAAAGGGATAGGGAAATGAAAACCCATCAACAAGTGTAAATTTCGCAACACCTTTGCGAGATGATATACCTTCAATTAAATATTTAGTTCCAAGTAAATATTGCTCGTGTTTTACATCACTGTTAGTAGCCACTGTAAACTTGTTATTACTTTTTAACTACAAAAAAGGAAACATTCGCTGCACAATAAACATGATCCAACACAGGAGTTTGAAGTCTCATCAACAAAATAAGACAAAAATATGTGACAACATGAAACAGCCATACTATGTCGTGTATTTATATCCATACTATGTTGTATAATTATATCCATACAATGTTGTATATTTATAATGCTGATAAGGTTATTTTGTGTCGTCACAAATTTCATCATATTTTATTGATAAAACATCAGACTCCTGTGGTTTCGATCACTGATAAATTGTTGGAAAATGGACACAATAAGGTTCCATTGCTTTTATTCAAGTTTGTGCTAACTTCCTTTCTTGAAGGGTATGTTGTTTTCATTGAAGACTATAGCCAGCTCAGTATGATGAACAATGTATAATGTTATTGAAGTCACCATGAAAGGCCAAATTTGGAGGATCAAATACCCATTTGTTAATGTAATGGCAACATTAAAACCTGGCATCAAACATCAAATAATTTTGTATGATTAAACAAAGTACAAGTTGGAATTGGCAGCCTGTTGACATAAACGATTAGAAGACAAAGGATTTTGTTCAATTTAGGTACAATGGCTTTTATTGGAATAAAAAAAAAATTATTTTGACATCGACATAAGCATGACAAATTTGGTAGTAATAATAGACCATGGCCTGGGACTTTGCATTTTCGGAGATATAGGCGGCTTGTTGAAATAAGTGATGTTGATACAAGTGGGTGGGACTGTATGTATATATATATATATATATATATATATATATATATATATATATATATATATATATATCTGCAGAAAAGGGGCAAGCAATATATACAACCAACAAAATCTGCTAGATCTCACCCAACCTCTGTGGATTCAACCGGTTCATAACTGAGACGCTTTTCATGGTCCCACCCTTAAAATAGATGTACAGTGCGACCCTGTGATTATGTGCCCTGCCATAACGTGAATTCAAATACAACATACTCGTTGTGTGGCTCCCAAAATTTTGTATATTCATTTGCACATAAAAAAAAAAAAATTTCAAAGTACTGTACATGAAATAGTGTATAAAAAATTTATTTTTATTTTGGGGAAGAGATCGCGTATGAATTAGAATGTAATACGATTGTGGCTTGGTTCCTGAAATTTTAAATACATGTACATGTATTTTTCGCGTACTGGGAAAAAATATTTTTTGTTCAAAGTACTTGAAATAGTGTAAAAAAAATGTATGATCATTTTGGGGAAGAGATCACGTATGAATTCAAATATAATATGATCATGGTGTGGTTCCTGAAATTTTAAATACATGTATGTGTATTTTTCTTGTACCAGAAAAAAATATTTTTTTTAATTACAAGCAATAATGTGTAAAACATTTATTATCATTATGGGGAAGAGTTCGCATACGAATTTTAATATAATATGATCATGGCGTAGCTTCTGAAATTTAATAATTTCACCAGGTGAAGTGTTATGCCAAAATAAACATTATCGGAAATGTTACTTATTACTGATCCATGAGTAAAGCCAGTAATTCGTCTTTGTGATTGTCTTCCATTAATTCTGTATACAATCGCTGCTCAAACAATAGCCAACATGTGTTTCTTCTTTTACAAAATTAAACCAAGAATTTGCAAGATTTTTTAATCAGAACTAAACAGACAGAAAATAAAAAAATACACTTTTCGTCATCTAAATGTAACAGACACTGGTGCTCTCAATGTGCAAACATAAGAGAAAGTACTTCTTTCAGTAGTGCTATACAAAATATTTTCTCTATGTGATAACACTAACTGCATATCAACTGATGTGATTTATTTAATAACCTGTAAAAAATGTAGCATGCAATATGTTGGACAAACACTTCAACAAGTTTCTAAGAGAATGAATAACCATCGCTTTCATATAAAAAATTATAGAGATTCTCAGTTTTCCTTTAATAATTCAACACACTTTAACACCAGTAATCACTCTCTACTTGATTTTTCTTTCATGCCAATAGATATTGTGCATGGTGATATGAATAGACTCATAAAAGAAACTTATTGGATTCATAAGTTAGATACTCTGTATCCTAATGGACTTAATGCTAATGCACTGTATAAAATTGTATAATTTAAATTGATATATTGTATATCCTTTATAACAATATAATTATATGTATGACTGTTTGCCTCTATTTTATTTTATTATTTTACTAATTCAAGTTTCATTAGAGACTCGTGTATCTTTTAGATCCTGTCATATATAATTGTTATGATGATGCATATCATTTATGACGTTATGTAATGATGTAATTGTTGTTTTAAAATAAAAGATGTCATCCGTTACTTTCAAAACTTTTCGTGCCTGAAAAAGCATAGAATAAATGCGAAACTAGTTGCACAGAATTTTCAGCGTTTGTGTTGGGTTTTTTTATCACAATTCTTTAACTGCATATACAACCAAGCAGCAGACAATGCGGTGGTTGATAAAAGATTCTCACAATTTAATAAACATCAAAAAGTGAAAGCCACCAACATGTTTGCTGGACTTGGCGGTGTTATTAGACGCAATCAGTTGACAGGTAAATAATGTCTGCTATGTTAGATGGAAACTGAAAGGGTATGAAATTGTACATGCGTTCAGCTTTTAAAAAATTTATAAAAGTGACTCGTGACCATTGCAGGCTTATTGCACTTAGTTCTCGGGTTTTACATGTGTATGGTGTTTGCTTATGAACTCGTTATTAATTTCCTATTTTTTATAAAAATATTTTACCATTATGGAAAAGCAATTTCACAAATGCAAATTGTTCTCTGCACTTTGCACCATGATTAGTATAGTAGTTTTCGCATGTTTCTTTCAATATTCACAAAATCTGAAGTAAAAGGTAAATGCATGCTGAAAGCATGTGTTGATTGTTAATTATTCTTGCTGTAGTTGTTCAAACAAATAGGCATACAAGCATTAATTATTGGAAATTTACAATCGATAAATGTACATGGAAACGCATGAGAAAATTTTTAGCAGTATGAAATTTGTACAGACACCGTTCATAGACCCTGGAACATAATGAACCGTACACGTGCTTCATGTTTCTTAACCTAATTTTGCTGTTAATTTTTCCCACTGAATTCAGACACATAATGACCTGTGACAAAATTATTGAATAGATTAAATATGTAATTTTTGTAATGGAATTACATGTATTATGGATTAATTGCAAGCCCTGATGGTACAATATCAGACAGCAAGTAAACGGTGTATATACTCTGTTCATGCTATATATTAGACACTGAATTCAGACACAATGATCTGGGACAAAATTATTGAATATTGTAAATCTGTGTACAATTTTTCAATGGAATTACATGCATTATGGATGAACTGCATGCCACAATGGCACGATAGTAAACGGTGTTGATACCCTATTCATCATTTACAATAGACATGAATACATGTATATATGCCAACGAGCTGTTCTCTGAAAAAAGGAAAATACTGTAAAACCCCGCATAACGTGACCCTAATTGGTATCTGTGTACAGTAGGTTACATAAACACTGTTTTCAATTTTATGCACACTAAGCCATCTTTAAGCAGTTATCCCAGTATAGACATTCTAGGTTTCATCATTGTAAATCCACTGCACATTTTTAAAACAATTAGTTATTAAAATGTTCTTAAACCAGTTTATTAAACATTGTTTACTATTTGTAGACACCAAAAATATGGATTAATGATGTCCAGGTAATTGTGATCCATAGACATATATATTATCTTTTATTTAAAGACCTGAAAGGAGATCCTGACCTATATGTCCCTCCATCCATCAAAATTAATGGAGCCAAAGAATAAAGAGAAATGAATCTAACAGATTTAATTTCATTACTTCATGAGTTGTAACCAAATAAAATGACAAATTTGTTCATCATTTTTTGTGAGAACTGAAATCTTGTATGTATACTAAGCACACATATTACATCATTACAACAGCAATCTGCTCAATATAATTTTCCATTACTACTACCTTCACACCAGAGGCTTTGAGCTTCATGAGTGCTTCTTCCAGGATGATCCAACTAGTGGGCACTTCCTCCCCCCAATATGGCTGCTCTGAAGCCAATTCAAGAATCCGCGTTTTCAAGACCTCTAACTGAGGGTCAAGCTGGGTGTTATCAATTGCAAAAATATCCACCAGGTGGTGTATTGTTGGCTTATCCTTCAAAATACGGCAAACCTGCTGAAAGTACATACTGGTGACTTGTTCACGCTTATCCTAAAAAAAAAAGATTGTATAATCTGGTGAGTCAAAAGTCATCTGCTGAGTCTATCATATACATCAAATTATTCTACCATATTCTAAGATTTATATAAGCAACAACGACACAATATGAACCATGTTTTCTGAGGATAAAGATATATGTTAAAGAAGCATAATGAGTAGACACTGCTACAACTTAATATACACAACAATCACTTTTGATTTATTTTATGGAAAATCACCAAATAATAAAAAAAATGTAATCTAACTGCATAGTTACTCCTCCCACTACTTTGACTTTAAAGGCTTTATATTAAGATCTATGATCCTATTGTTTGTTTATTTAATTAATTAAATATTAGTTAAAAACAGACATTCAAGTCTTCAAAGCTTGATGTCACTGGCTGTGCTGAAAGCATGAATTTGACATACAAATTAACATTTCAGTAACTTCTGACATTTTCAGTCCTCTTTAGTAATTCGGAAGTTAAAATAAATGACTACATAATTCTTTAATGGAGATATTTACAACTTGAAACATTTAAAAAGTTCAATTACTGTAATAAAATCGGATAAAATATCCTTTTCTCTTCCTTAAAGAACATATGTGCTCTATTTGCACTCGAAACACATTCATAATTCTTTTCATCTGCATTAATTTGCATTTGTATTTCAGCTATCATCATGTTATTTTTCATTTATCAGTTTATGGTGTCAGAAATGCAGTCAGAATTTGTTTATCAATTCAATCTATTGTTTTTCTCTTTATGTTTGCTTGTTTGAGATGTATATTTAAAAAACTGGGTTACAATTTTCAAGAAAGTTAAGCAGGAGAACAATAATTTTCATATTTTGCCATAATAAATGTGTGTTTTAATGGAATTAAATGCACTTTATTTGCTATAAAATATAGCTACAACAGTTAAAATGTAAAACATATTGTTACAGATTGTTTGCCAGCTAATTATTAAATTTCAATTTAGTAAAAACTGTACAGATACAACCATTTGTGATGATGCTGTCACATCAGTAGTGGTTGTTATGTCAGTGTACAGAATCTGATTCCTGGATTATCATGTGAAAGAGCCTTAACCAAGAAATTTAGTAGTGGAATGGAAATCATCAATTCTTAAATTCATTCATGGAATGCATTCACATTTTATTCCATGTCTGCATTCACATTTTATTCCATGCATGCATTTACATTTTATTCCATGTATGCATTTACATTTTATTCCATGTTTGCATTCACATTTTATTCCATGTATGCATTCACATTTTATTCCATGTTTGCATTCACATTTTATTCCATGTTTGCATTTACATTTTATTCCATGTATGCATTTACATTTTATTCCATGTATGCATTCACATTTTATTCCATGTATGCATTTACATTTTATTCCATGTATGCATTTACATTTTATTCTATGTTTGCATTCACATTTTATTCCATGTATGCATTTACATTTTATTCCATGTATGCATTTACATTTTATTCCATGTATGCATTCACATTTTATTCCATGTTTGCATTCACATTTTATTCCATGTTTGCATTTACATTTTATTCCATGTATGCATTTACATTTTATTCCATGTATGCATTTACATTTTATTCCATGTATGCATTCACATTTTATTCCATGTATGCATTTACATTTTATTCCATGTATGCATTCACATTTTATTCCATGTTTGCATTCACATTTTATTCCATGTATGCATTTACATTTTATTCCATGTTTGCATTCACATTTTATTCCATGTTTGCATTCACATTTTATTCCATGTATGCATTCACATTTTATTCCATGTATGCATTCACATTTTATTCCATGTATGCATTTACATTTTATTCCATGTTTGCATTCACATTTTATTCCATGTTTGCATTCACATTTTATTCCATGTATGCATTCACATTTTATTCCATGTATGCATTCACATTTTATTCCATGTATGCGTTTACATTTTATTCCATGTATGCATTTACATTTTATTCCATGTATGCATTTACATTTTATTCCATGTTTGCATTTCATTCATATTTTTGCACTATGTTTTGCTTCGTTACTGTTAGATGTCTTCCAAAATGCATCCATCATTTCATTTGCATCCAGCCTGCATAACTTTTGTATTTGTTTCCATTCATTATGCAAATCATTTTCAGAGGCTGTATATACATAATATTTATAGCTTATTATATTATATCTAATTTAGAAATTTCATTTATTCTTCTTGATATAATTCAATAAATTTTTGACTTTGCATATATGAAAATAATGAACTTTTCTTACATCTCTTATCTAACAGTTTTTAGACCACCTCAAGCTGCACACACCAAAAAATGTAAATGTATTGCACAAATGGGCATGATACACTCACCTGCATACCCGGCTGTACTTTTTCCATCGTATACTCTGGAAAAGGATGGAATACGATGGAAAAACATGGAAAACCCTGGAAAACGATGGAAAAATGAAATATTCTGCAGAATTTAGCATGGAAACCCTGGACATTGTGCATGGAAAATGCTGGACATGCCTGGAAAATGCTGGACATTTTGGACTTTGAAATTTTTCAGCATGGAAAACCCTGGAAAACGATGGACATTTTGGACTTTGATTTTTTTCAGCATGGAAAACCCTGGAAAATGATGGACATTTTGGACTCTGAATTTTTTTCAGCATGGAAAACCCTGGAAAAGCATGGACAGTTTAGACTTAGAATTTTTTGGATAAATTTCAGCATGGAAAACCCTGGAAAAGGATGGACAGTTTGGACTTAGAATTTTTGGGATAAATTTCAGCATGGAAAACCCTGGAAAAGAACTTAGTCAATTTTCAAGATTGGTACAAAGAATTATTTTGAATTACCTAAAGAAAGAGCAATCATGACTAAACTGCGCTGTAACACAGATTTTTGAACTTGAAACTGAACTATTATTTCAAACCTATGATAAATATACACTGAGAAATAGAGGACACAAGTCAAATAAACAAACTAAACCATACACACACACACACACACCTGACCCCTGCTTTAAAAAAACAAACTACAAGTGCTGAAGTAGTACATCATTTATTGTATGTACCACATATGTAAATAAATGTTCATTATCAAAAGAACATCACTATACAAAAATGTTGGTGTAACACAAACTATACATGTATGAAGAGATATCCTGAAAATTTAGTTAAATCCTGACCAGAAAATATCTGGTGCATATAAAATCATAAATATGTCCAAATCTGTTCACCACTTGAGCTTGACACTACAGTGTATAAGTATGAAATTCTGCTGTGCAATGGTGAGAGCCATTTTAGTCCTTTTCATGATGACTGGGGAGAACAGTACCATAAATGGCATTTCCAATTTCAACAACAATAATAGGTTCTCGAAGACACTTGATCCTATTTTTGATGATGAAAGGAAGTCTTCTTTCTTGTCAGAGCCAACTTCATTCCAAAGAGATGTTTGCTCATAATTATTAGTTATGTACACCTGTACAGCCCCCAGTTTCACACATTTCTTCTTTATCGGAGTACAATTTTTTGCAGATCTCACAATAAAAATTCTATTTGAGATACTCCTTACTGAATTCACATTTTTCCTTCAAATCTTTGACAATTGTCATGCAGAAATAGCCGAGGTTGTTCCGTATGATGATGGCTGATGAAGCTGACTATGATGGGATATAAAATTATGAACTTATTTTTTTTAACCAATTACTACATTGAAAAAGCCGACATATTTCGATTTCGTGCGTTAGAATCAAATTTTCTGTAAAAAGGAAAAACAAAAAAAAAAACCTTTCTGTAAATTTTGGTTCCAAATTTGGCACCGTAAAACGCTTTGGATAACCAGTCTAGAATTTGGGCGCAATTTTCGATTGGAGTGTCATTGAAATTGTAAAATATAAAATATCCCAGGATTTTAAGATGACCACTGAACCAGAAATATCCCTGGTTATATGGGTGAATGATCGTCCCACTCAGGGAGGCATAATCTGTATGGCTGATGTACACTCGCCACGAAAAGAAATGAAGGAATATCGCACGGGAGAGAAAGTGATGGCGGTTCGTCGTGGATTCAAGGGATACCATGAGTGTATTATTGCGAAAATAGCAGGTAAGTCATTACTCAGTCCAATTGTAGCAAAATTATTTGCACGGCCGCCAAATACCTTAGCTGCGAAAGACTTCGCGTGACGTAAATTTACGGAAAGCTATTACGAAATATATCCTATGGAACAATTTCTTTTTTTTATGCTGTTTGAAGACATAAATTAGACGTCAAAATAGTAAGGATATTGAAAGGTATGTGTTATGTTTTAAGCTTTGTTTACATAATTGGCAACATTTTTTACTTATCCTAATGCACAATGACCAGTCATCTCGTGTCTGTCTTTCAAAAAAGTTGGTACGTGCCGGCCTTGCGAATATACATTTCCAAATTGTAAATTTCACTTTAAATTTTATTCACCCTTGATATTATTAATGATCTGACTGGTATTTGTATTTTTTACATTTTCGTTATTATTTTCCAGACAGTGTGCTATTTGTAGCAATAAGTTATATTTGTTTTAATTAATTTTAGACTGTGACTCAGAAATATACCAGTAGATCTCTTTTCCAATTAATCTTCAATTCAGATTATGGCTTGTTTCTGTCTATCCAATTTATATTCAGCCATTTCAGTAATATTTAATAGTAACTTATTGTATAATTAATAAGAATGTACAGTTGTAAACTGTTGGAAATGATTATCAATTTTCCTCACCAAAAATACTTGTTTAGTTTGTGTCCTTTAATTTCAGAAAAAAAGTGGCAAGGCACAGTTATGTAAACAACTTGATGGCGACAGCTTCATTGAAATTCTTCGATCTTTTAATTTGAATTAAGCAAGCGAGAGGTAATACCACATTTGTTTCAAATTCAAATGTCTAGAACATTAGCTGTAACCTGGAGTTGTGTATGTAGATAAGTAAATATATCAGAAACTTAGTGCATATGAATCATCATGGTGAAAATTTGGATTAAATTTTTTTTTACACCCAGCATGAGGCAGAAATATGTCAAATTTTGGATTTTAACAAAGCTGATAAATAAATATTCAGAATGCTGTACAGCTCTGGTGAATATATTGGAAAGACACTACCTAGGGCAAGAGCCAATAATAAGTACACACAAGGACACCTCTCCAAGACCAGTCCAGAATTCAAATAATTTATGGTATATTTTAAATTATTAACCATGCGTTTTAAACTTTGTTAACCTATGACAAAATATATGCCAAATTGTAACAAAATTTTTTTATGAACTAAGGCTGGAACATTATTATGAAATTTAAACATATACACAACTACTACTTGAAGCATAATAGTGTAGACAGGCAATATTCAAATGGACAATGTAAATCTACTTTCAGTTTAAATGGTATAATCACAGCTGCATGTATATGGTAGCCAGTTTGTGTGTGCGTGATTCAGATGTTTAGTAACATAGCTTTAACAAATGTTTAGTCACATCGCTACGATGTCTGCAGTGTGGCAATTTATAGTGATGTCTAGCACTGAGATATCATGCCACAGACATGTAGCATAATGTCTCCCACCCATTCACATTATCTTGACACCAGGTTGACCAGTCCTAACACTAACCTCTTAACCGTTTACCTTATAGAGCATAATTACAAAGCGCAGCATGCTATAAATAGAGCACCTGTTACCTATTCGACTCCATACGCATAAGCCTGCCTGTTAACTGTTAAGCAGTGTAGTGTATTTTATGTTAAACAGCAATTGTAACCATTTTACATTTTTGGTTCACATCTATTATGTGTGGAAAAATTGAAGATTAAAAGTCTGATTGTTATAGCTGCGTAATTATTTTTCACTGAAGAATTTTTTACGTGCTTTAAAATCTTGAGAGGACTCATTTACCGTCATGTCAGTGAGGCTGCGTGACCAATCATAGCTGCCATTTCTCATACTTGAAATTTACAATTTGTCGTCTGCATCTACATCACTAAGTCATCTGAATTTGATAATTTATGAAAACTAATTGCTGCCTGCATCAATATCGGAGCCTTTACCTAAGTTATTGAATCTTTCATTGTTCTGATTCTAATCGTGAAAACTTCGTAAGTACTGAATGAAATCCGCGACCTCCATTTTGGAGAGTGGAGATTATGACCCAGTTACTTTAAATAGCAGATATCGACCAGGGCATAAACAGTGACCACGTGATCTGATGTAATTGTCATTCACAGAAATGAATGTAGTATCTAAATGGGGGTTTTCCCCGAAGGTGGCACTATGAAAACCGGCTTAAAATGGCTGATGTTTACAGCAGGCGTCAAAAGGCGCTTCCATGTGAATGGAGTAGAGGCATCAAAAGACGCTTGCATGAGGTAAAGGGTTAATGCTGAGCACCAGGCAAGGCAGCTAATAGTACCATTCTTTTATTAAGTCTTTGGTATGACTCGGTTAAGGGTTCAAACCTGTGACCTCTCACACCCGTAGCAGGCGCTCTAACCACTTAGACTTAGGCCACAGGAGCAGTTAGGTAGCCAGTTTAATTTGTGATGGAAAACCACAGGTTTTTAAGCCTATCAAGTTAGTCATCAAGCCAAGTGCCTCATTACAATTACCAACCTCAGGGATTGTAAAAGTACTGTAATTGCATGAAATGTTTCAGGCATAACTCTCATTCTCTCACTCCCCTCTCTCTCTCTCTATATATATATATGGGATTGAAATAAATTTGAAATCTTGCTTGATTCTATTCATTAATATACAATGATTTGTATTTCAGAAATCATGAAGGAGAAGTACAACATTGGGGAGGTGATGGTGAGACAGAAGCTTTGCGATTTGGTTAAACCATCAAGAGTACCATCACTTCCACAGACTCCAGTGGTGACAACAGAAAAATAAGAAATGTGGTGAATGAACTATGAAACAACACGTGTAAAAAAAAAAATATTTTAAATTTTTTTAATTAAAATTGAGATAGAAATTAACGTGAATTTTTGTTATTTTGTTGTTAAGATTGCTTCAGAATAAATTCAA
This sequence comes from Sinohyriopsis cumingii, assembly GCA_028554795.2. Lineage (NCBI taxonomy): Eukaryota > Metazoa > Mollusca > Bivalvia > Unionida > Unionidae > Sinohyriopsis > Sinohyriopsis cumingii. The sequence continues at coordinate 42,555,617 of CM068838.1, forward strand.
ACTATAACTAGAGTAAGAGAACATATTTTTAGAAACTCGGATGATGTTAAGGAGCCAGTAATCTGGATTTTATGACACACCAGTAGAAGTGTAGCGATATTTATGACAACTTAAGCCATGTTGTCTACTGAATACTAGTGCACAACCTATTAAGCTACCAGTGACAAGTATAGTTTTTAATTTTGTTCCTTGTTTAAAAGTTACTAAACATCACAGTCAATACAAGGAGTTGGTTGGGGTAATTTGGATCATGTTCTTCTTGAAATTATCATCAAATAAAAGTTGCATCACTGTTAAAAATCTCGTTTTCATAAAATATTTCAACAATTTTCAGCTAAATTTTAGTGTTGTCCAGTGTTTTCCAGCCTACCCTGGATAAAGACTGGAATATTAGTCCAAATGCTCCAGCTTTTTCCATGCTAGAATTGTCCAGGGTTTTCCATCCTTTTCAATGCTAGAATTGTCCAGGGTTTTCCAGCTTACCCTGGACATAGGCTGGAATATTAGTCCAAATACTCCAGCGTTTTCCATGCTAGAATTTTCCAGCGTTTTCCATGCAAGAATTGTCCAGGGTTTTCCAGCCTACCCTGGACAGAGGCTGGAATATTAGTCCAAATACTCCAGCGTTTTCCATGCTAGAATTTTCCAGCATTTTCCATGCTAGAATTGTCCAGGGTTTTCCAGCCTACCCTGGACATAGGCTGGAATATTAGTCCAAATACTCCAGCGTTTTCCATGCTAGAATTTTCCAGCGTTTTCCATGCTAGGATTGTCCAGGGTTTTCCAGCCTACCCTGGACATAGGCTGGAATATTAGTCCAAATACTCCAGCGTTTTCCATGCTAGAATTTTCCAGCGTTTTCCATGCTAGAATTGTCCAGGGTTTTCCAGCCTACCCTGGACATAGCCTGGAATAATAGTCCAAATACTCCAGCGTTTTCCATGCTAGAATTGTCCAGCGTTTTCCATGCAAGAATTGTTCAGGGTTTTCCAGCCTACCCTGGACAGAGGCTGGAATATTAGTCCAAATACTCCAGCGTTTTCCATGCTAGAATTTTCCAGCATTTTCCATCGTTTTTCATGGAATATGATGGACATTCTACAGCCGGGTAACTGATGTATGACAACTCATGAATACAAATTCACACATGTATTGAAACTGAAGAGTGGAAATTAAACAATCATCATTGTCCCTGGACCTATATAACAGACTGGAGTCTAGGCTCAGAATCAAAACAGAAAATGTTGACAGCCCAATCTTTAAACTGTATACACTCACTCTGGATAAAAAAGAAGTTAATCTGTGCAGTTTGCATAAATTCCTTGATCCACCATTCCACCACAACCCATGCACCCACCCGTGGCATTCCCCTCAAAGACCCGATCTTGAAGTTATAACTTGGAAACCACTGAATACCCTGCTCAAGGGAGCTTCATTGTTCTAGTGGTTCAGGTGTTACATATGTTTGACCAGAATGTTGCAGCTTCAGTTCCCACCATATGATCAGTCAAGACTGACTACCAAATTTCTCAATATTTATCTGTTAAGGTCATAGGTTTCTTTGCTCTTAGTAATTAATTCAGGCAAGACAACATATTCTTTGGAGTTTTTGTACTAAGAACTAAAAATGCTAAATATATATTTAAAATTAGTTGTGATTAATGTCACTTAATATATGAAATGCTTTAAAATAATGCACACTACTTATGATAACACACATATGACAGATATTCAGGAACTAACAGCTGTAAAACTGTAACATATATCAACAAACTTGCTTCATAATATTAAAGAACTGTGTGTGTGATTTGGATTTTTAATGTAGCTATAACAATTTTAGTCATATCACTACAATGTCTGCAGTATGGCAATGTATAGTAATGTCTAGCACTGGAGCATCATGTTGCAGGCATGTAGCATCATGTCCCACATGGTCACATACTTATCCTGACACCAGGCTGACCAGTCCTAACACCAACCTCTTAATGCTGAGTGCTACGAGAGGCAGCTGCTAGTACCATTTGTATAACTCTCTGATATGACTTGGCCAGGGTTCAAACCTGCATCCCCCACATCCAAGGTGGATGCTTTAACCACTTAGGTCTCCTTTTTGGTCTTTAAGAACTTTAAACATGGTTATTTAATATTTTAGTGATAATTTTTTTTGTTTGCAAACAAATTCATGGTTTTTACAAGAGATATGTTGTTGAAGCAATCTTTTTCTTGTATTATGTATATTTAATTTTGTATTGTGTGTTGACTTTTTTCTATGATTATATGCTGTGTATATTTAATTTGTATTGTGTGATTGACCTTTGTCCATGATAGAGGGTAGGACTTAAAGCCTACTTGACTAAATGTCTTTTTTTAATAAACAACATATTATACATATTATTTAGCTAATATTTGTCTATGACTGTAGATTGTATATTAAGATAATTACTACTTGTAATAAGGGCTGTTCCAGTAAAACATATACCCCCCGGGGGGAAGGCACTTTCAAATTCAACCAACCCACAACAGAAGCAATTTAAAAAAATTATGATCCACCATCAGATGTGTTTTAATCGAGAAACACTGCCCCCTACAGAAGTATATTTTTTAGCATAATTTCTGGCTATGGGTTAGTGGGCGGTAGAAACGATTTTAATATTGGGTTGGGGACAGAAGCAATTTAAATGACAGCTGGCTGGAGGTAATCTACTGAATTCATATACATCATATAATCTACCGCATATTTTTATTTATATTCATTCATTATAATCAGTCTTTTGTCCTTTTGTTTGTTTTTCTGTCAGCCAAGTATGTCTCTGATACTGTGAAATCACAGATTTTCATGGTGGCTTATTATTTGTAGATGTCATTGATCAGTCCCTTAATACCTACTAATTTAACATCCATGAATACAGATTTTATAATAGATATTTCCATTCTAATATAGAAATCATGAATTTGTATCCTTACTAAACTCTGTGTTTCCTAAAGTGATCAATATGTCTTGCTATTTTTCTTTGTTCTCAGGCATGCTGCTTTTGATTAGAATAATAGTTAAATCTTGTATTGCTTTAAATGTGTAGTCAGATTCTAAGATTCATTGTTATTATTTTTTCCAATAAATGATTTGGTAAACTTTAATGTTTGTCAGCCGTGGAAGTGATGTTGCATCATCTCTACTTTTACACTATATCATTTCTTGTAAGAACATCTTTTTCAGTTACTGATGTCTTATATTTACACCTTGTTGCAAGACTAATATAAAGTTATAACAAAATATAGCAAGTTAAACATTTTTATATCATAGATTTAAAAAAATGGATGAATGTCAAGGAATCATTTTTCCCAGGGCACTCATAAAATCAATGTCATTGCAGTTAACTGCATTGTCAACAGCATCATCATCACTAATGGCCTAGCAGTAACATTATGCACTTTCAATCCAGTTGTCACAGGTTCTATCTCCCACTTCTAGTCTTTCATATGAGACTTATACCTATGGCCTGAGGGGCTTTCATGGCAGAGTGGTATAAGATGCTTGTCTTGTGATACAGATCTGAGGGGCTTCCATGGCAGTGGTACAAGATGCTTGTCATGTGATTACTTGCCTCCAATGTGCTAATGAGAATGTTGCCAGTTACTTGTGGAAGGTCAGTGGTTCTACATAAGTGGTGTTTGGTGTCTCAAAAGGACTTGGATTTTCTTCAGCAGTAAAACTGGCTGCCATATATAGATTCTCTTCATCTGAAAATGGTGTAAAGGCCATGCTGATCTAGTGAAACCCCGACAGCTCATGTCTAAACGACTTAAGCTGTTGGAGATAAACATCAAATCAACAGAGGCTCCATGTGCCCAAGTGTACTAAGGTGCTTGCTTTTACATCACTTAAACATCTCACAGAGTGAGTTTGTGTCACAGATCAACCAATTTAGGTTGGTGGTCTTTTGGGGTCCTTCCTCCACCTAATATATTGTAAAAAAAATCAACAAAAAACCCAAAATCAAACCACACTGAATCAACCAACTAATCAACTGTAGCAACAGCAGCAAAGGTACTAGTCAATCATTTTTGCCACAGCTGTACGAGTTTACAACTTTTGACTCAAGTAATTTTTGTCGACTATAGAATATCGTCAATTATGCCTTTCTGACAGTTACCTAAAAGTCATCATCAGTTGGTGCAAATGGATTTTTCATGGTGAGCATATGAGATGGAAAAGTCTTGAGCAATCGGAGGCTGCATCACACACTGCCGAAAAGTTTACATTTTAGCTCACTTAAATTTTCTCTTAACAATGTTCATTGTTCCAACTAGAACTGTTATAACTTATTCAAGCTATATTCACCAATATCTGATGATATGCATCTGTAATAAATATTTGTAACAAAGTATGAGAATGCATCAATGTTTTTCGATGATGCATTTGAATTGAGCAACAATCACAATCAACAAACCAAGAAATAAAATTATTCACATCTCTCAGGCAGAAGTAGGGTATAATCATAATCTGCCAAAAAAAAATTAATTTTTTAAATTTGCCAAATATTTTTTCCAACCATACTGATTCAGTGGACATATCACCAGAATGGACAGAAACAGACCAGAAGGTTAAAATCAATTTGATACAGCTTTTAAGTAGCTAAATTCATATTGGTTTAGTTAACTGTACACCCTTTATTGTCTTCCTTTTGATGAAATTTCTTACTGAAGCTAAGAAAATAATGTTGCACACATAAAAAAGGAGGCACACTTCTACTCATTATTGTTTTTATTATACTTCTCCATTCCAGCCTGTTCTAATGATCTTCTCCCCCCCCCACATACTGTTTGTCTTGTTTATGATATGTATCTAAATTTCTCACTTACTTTTCCTACTACTATACAAATGTTCTGTGAAAATGCATATCAGTGTGAAACACAATGGGGAGACTAAATCCAAGATTAAAAACCTCTACATTTCTGGATATATTCTGCTTGGATTCCATATTTCTGCACAAAACTCAAGAGTTCAGGACTCTGCACTAATTCAGTTCCCACTGTAAATTTGTGCAAACACCACGATATTAAAATGAGTGCTCATGATCAAATATATATCAGTATAGACACATCTATGACGACAGCTTTTGTGAAGAAAAAAAAACCATAACAGCCGCACCATTTTCTGGATATATACAAATTTGAAATGTGTGCTTTCAATACTGCACCAGAGTCAGCTGCTGATTTCAGTAATGAGTCGTCCAAACTCGGGTCTGTAAAGGGATGGAAATTATGTTACAGTCGAACCCACTTATCTCGACCTCGGTTAACTCACCAACCCTATTAAGTCGACGTTTTTGAAGTGGAACCGCCAAATTCTCTCTTTGTCTTAGCATTTTCTCATTGGTTATGTCGATTCTTTTATGTCGCCGAACCCTAATATCTCAAGCACAAAAGAGGGCCAAATTTGCCACTTAACGTCAGTTATCTCGATCCCCATGACCAATCGCCGGCTTTTGAAAATGTTAGTTATCGATGTTGTATTGTATACTGGTAAATCTCTGCTGTTAGTTGGTGCACATATGCCTTTTGTTGTTAGCAAACATGTATGTACATTTTTATAGAATGCCGATCGCTTCATCAAACAAATCGCGGCAACGCTGTTGTGTAAAAAAGCCTCCAAAAACACGTGCATCTACATTCCCATTTATTAACGCACATCATGTACATAAAGAAATTTCAAGCACTTGTTAATATATTGCTGCCATATTGGTTTTCGTTTATCTCGATCATCGGTTATCTCGACGCTTTTTGGCAAACCCCTAGGCCAGCGACATAACCGGGTTCAACTGTAATAAAACAATGTCCCTCACTTTTTTCAGTTACAAGTAGGACAAGCTCTCAAAAGATTGTTTTTACTAAAATCTTACTTTCACTATCAACCAATCAGGACAGTTAAACCCATATATACTCTATTTTATCTTCACTGATTTATAGTATGGTTCTCATTCTTTCACGTCTGTAGTAATGGGAGTCCTTGAACAACTCAATGGTTGTAAGCCTTTTTCGACCATGCTTAATGGACACACTGTAAGATAATGTTCAAGTAGCAGAAATACCATGGGATAACCAGAGACCAATAAAATTGAATGGTCAAGTTATCTCCTCTGCAGGGATGCTGCCAGGATTTCAGGATTTACTCTAAGTTTTGTGTGTGTGTGATCTCCAATGAGGAAGTGGTGGTGGTGGGAATAGCCATTGTTTAAGATCTTTCTAACACTTAAATATCTGTCACTCTTTCTTACTGTTCCACTCTGTTACAGCTCTACTGAAATCAAAATTCTCGAAGAGATGTCATCTCATGTTGTATAGCGATTATTACTGTGAGGTCATTGGTCATGGTCATGTGGTTGTGGTGGGGTCTTGGTTGGGATGGCATTTTACTATAGGCTTACTCCATATTTGAGAGCTAATTATGATGTCAAAAGAATTAAAAAATTTCTAGCAATTCAGTTGGACTTGGATACTTGATTCAAGGTCAATGAACAGGTTCTAATATTGACGTGTTTATTTTGGAGCTATGTTCCTCCATCACATTCAAGATTTGGATATACCAAAGGTGAAATTGGTACAGTTGCATGCTAAACTACTATCGTGGCTACTTCAAATGTTATTTAATGTGAGACTTTAATGCAAGAACTCGTAGCTTCAGTGATTTTTGGGTTAAAAAAATTAATTTCTTCTCAAACAACTCAATTTGGTGCAGATTACATTGTATTTCAATGATACGGTGAGAATTCTTGATGTGTAAAAATTGCACAAGAAATGAACATCAGATCAGAAAATTACTACCACTGGGAAAATACTGATAGGAATATACAGAAATAATGATATGTGATGTGATGTGATTTTTTTATTTTTAACATAGCTTTAACAATTTTTCAGTCATATTGCTAAGATGTCTGCAATGTGGCAGTTTATAGTGATGTCTAGCACTGGGGCATCATGCCGCAGACATGTAGCATGATGTCCCACCCAGTCACATTATCCTGACACCAGGCCGACCAGTCCTAAAACTAACCTCTTAATGCTGAATGCCAAGCGAGGCAGCTGTTAGTACCATTTTTTAAATGTCTGGTATGACTCGGCCAGGGATTGAACCCACAACCTCCTGCATCCGAGGCGGACGCTCTAACCACTAGGCCACCGGAGCGGTAGAAATAATGATATAATTATTTAAGTAGAACACGTGGTGACAATACAAGCGCTAGTTCTACAACTCTGTGCAAAATAAATCTTGTACAACTATTCTGTTGTTTCTAACAGCACTGTAATATGGCAATAATTTCTGTCCACTTTTTACTTTAGTCCCTTGCTAATTAATAGTTTTAGATTTTACAACACTAAGCACATTTTACCTTTTGACAATAACACATCATTATAAATATTTAGATTGCAAGAAAATAGAAGTTAAAATTTTATTAAAAGCACTGGTACCAGTAAGACTAAAGGAGATGGTAAAAAAAAAAGAATCATGATGAACAGATTAGTAGTGTAGTAAAGAATCCATATATCAGAATGACATCAAGTATTTTTTCATCAATTTCATCATCAGTTAATGATACTGCTTAAAAATGTATTGTACTAGATAATATACCTTTTTAGTTATCCATTTTGCAATACAAATACCAAATGATGGCTTGGAACTAAGTGCCAAAAGGTCTGCAGAAAATACCACCATGATCTATATATATGGAAGAACCGAACATAAACAGGTCAAATTTGATCCATCCTGCTTTCAGTTTACACAAATCAGTCAGTCTCTTATGTTTAATGTCATTTGATTTTTGCACACAGAGAGCATGTACATCATTTGGTCATACATCTGCATATGATACAAAAGTTTGTCTTTTTATTCTTTTGTTGCTTAATGGTTCTGCCAACTTGAGATCTACACACACTTAATTATGTTGTATGGGGATTCTCTGATGTTCCTTATGAGCATTAATCTGTTAATTGTTTCTGAATTTAATATGATCCTCCTCCTCGATGTACAAATATTATTCTGTGCTGTGAACTCCTTTCATTGCCTGCTGTCTGAAACGCATATGCATAACTAGCTTGAACAAGTTACTGTTCCTTATTGTTGTGCAATTTTCAACATCTCACATGTATGGCCCCATGGGTATTCTCTCTTGGATATCTCTGTCCCAGAAAGAAAAGTTTTGAACCAGAGATCTCGTTAGGATTTTAAAACTAAGAGTCCATGGCTCCCATTTTGGTAAAAATATGAGTCCCATAAAAAAAGCTGCAGTCCCCTCTCAGAAAACTATGCCAATTATAGTAACTATTGGTTGCCACAGAGTTAATTTCTTCATTCTTTATAATACTGACATATTTATAACACTAACATAGCTCTTGCTTGTCCATCAAAGTCTGAATTTTTTCGATCCAACGAAGGTCTTATTCAAAGCACTAAGCTGGCATCACACACTTTCATACACTTGGCTCATGTCCCTTTCAAATTATCAGTTCTAGCAACTTTAGCCCTCTCCTGAATCTCACAATCTTCGTCAGTTTGCCATTGAACCCCAAAATACTCATTCAAGTCTATGTCTCAACATGTCATGATTCCGAGGTCACGTGCACTGCTTATCCCATTACACTCGGTAATGAACACAAAAACAAAAGCTAAAGTTGTTTATTTGATGTACTGTTATAAATGACCACATGTACATCTCTGGGTATTTCTGCCTCTAAATTCAAGCACTGTAAATATCAGTAAATTTTCCCACCCAGCTGCCAGTCAAAGCCTTTGATCTCGCCGCTTAGCAGCATGTTCTTTTGATGTACTCTTATAATGGTGACGATGGTGGGGGGGGGGGGGCTTTCAACCACTAAATTATGTCATTGTAAATATCATCACAGCTAACTGATCAACACATTTTCCCACTATGCAGGTGACTGAAGCAGGACTGGCAAGTATTTGAATTTTACCGCCCGCCTAAATAAAAAAAATTGGCGTCCAAATACGCGTGATTATAAGTGTTTCCGAGACCACTGCCAGTTTTCACTAACATGAACCCTGCCAAAGATTCACTTCCTTGAATCAGTGTTTTGCTGCCTCTTATGCCAGATTTTTCTTTTCCATAATGCTGTATTAGGGTTTTAAGTCCAACATTCCCATAGTCTGCTTGTTTAGACATGGGTATATTTAATAAATATAACCGGCATATTGTCCATCCAACACGTACATCGGACTCGCACTCAACATCAATTTTGGGCTCAAAATCACACACTGGTATTTCCAGTGACATTTTTCCAATGTCCAACAGACCGATATACATGAAATTCATTGTCATCATAGCTATCACCAGCCAGTATTTGCCGACTGAAAAATGTCGTCTGAAGACAAACCTGTGTGGCCCTTATTGGAAACACGTATTTGTAAAACTTCCACGATGAAAGTAAGGCTAAAACTCCATAAAATGCCTGTGCCTGTTCCAGGGCCACTGAACGAATCAAATTTCGTTTAACAGCCATTCATGTCGAACCGAAGTATCCAGATATCTGGATGTCGCATCAAGCGTTGTGAGACAGCTGCGGCAGCGTGAATTACGTTGCGAAATGCACTTTTAAAGTTAAAGTTAAAAGTTTAATAAAAATTGCATGCTGCGCAAAGAACATTTTTTATATCCGCGGCGTTGACGTAATTTGCCGAACGCGTATCACTGCTTTAAAAGTATGCGAATTCGTACAAAGTACGTGTACTGGCATCATTTTCTGATCCAATGTTTTATTCACGTTCGACCGCTAGGAGGGGGGTAGATGCGATTTTTAATATATATTCGGGTTTTTTTTCTTTCTTCTTTCTGACAAACCCACCAGCGATTTCTCATTTTGTTAGCACAACCCACAACAGAAGTGATTTTCCGAACCAACCTTCCACTGTCAGAATTAAAATAGTTCGAAACACAACCTCCTACATAAGTTTTTTTGAAGTGCCGTCCCCGGGGGGGGTGGGGGGGGGGTGATATATGTTTTACTGGAACAGCCCTAAACAAGTTTACTTGGATTTTAGCTCAGGACATTTCCCCTCAGTGAAAACATAGTCTACCTGATTTTTGTCAGGTAGCTTACTAAAACTGAAATAGACTTCACCTTGTTGACAACTTGGAATGTTCAGGAAATAAACTTTTGACCCTCATTCTGGTCTTCTAATTGTGTCTTAGATTTTTATATTTAGAGTTGATTATATTAGAATTACTCATTCCTATCTTAACAACAAAAGGTGAATCAGTCTTTTAGTTGTGTTCAGTTTTAATTTGAAAGGATTTATTTATTTAAATTATTCACTGGAATTACTAAGTGCTCAATAATGCTTTCAGACTAAATCATTTTTTGGGATTTCCTTTAATTCATTTAGAGACATTTTGGATTATATCATTGTGATAAATCAGGACTGCTAGTACACCAACACTGTTCCAGGCTATTGGTACATCATCACTTTCAAGATTGGAATTCATTTGGAACATCAGTGGAATTCATTCAGAGTACTCTAGACTTTTGAAATTGTGATAGAACTTTTAGAAATATTTGCTATTTCATTCCCAACACTAACTTCTTTTAAAATTTTCACCTTGTATTATAGGGAAATAAATTGTTTGTTGAATTTTACAAAACTTGCTGGTGCTCTTTTCTGTTATTTAGTTTAAGACCATAAAGTCATAACACTTGCAAATAATTGAATATAGACTTTTTAGATACATTTGTGAATTACATATGGTTTTATTTCTTTGGCATCAAGACTTTAATAGAAAATTCTCACTCAGCTTTTCTCCTTGGGAAAAATAAAACTCTTCATTCAAATGTTTCCAAGAATTTGTTTGTATTTTACAAAATTGACTATAATTATATTATAAAATTATTATCATCTTCAAGTGTATATTTTTTCTTTGTTTTTGTCTTGGCTTTAAATTATAAGTCATTAATTAATTTTGTTACTTTTTAATTACTTGCTTGAATGAAATTTAAGCATCTTACAAAATTTTTATGTTTTGTTTTGAAGGGGAAGAATTGTGCATTACCCCAAATCTGTGATTCTGAAAAGTCTTTATCATCGGTTACTTCCATCCCTTTCTAATAAAAACTGTCAAGTAATAGCAGCATGCACTGCATATGCAGGGCTTGGTATTCAGATGCAAGACCATGCATGGTTGTTGCTTGTAATAGAACTCATTTACAAAATCTGATCAGAATCTAACCAGAAATACAACCTCTGGAGTCTAGAGAGTTCATATTCCCTGGAACCGTGCAGATGCTAGTTTCACCGCAACAAAATGAATCAATATCTTTATGATATATTCCAATGTTCTAAGTCTGAATGAAATCTCATCAGAAACGAAGCTTGTAGAGTGTTTATGTGCAGATGTTCATGGATGGAAATACTGAATATCAGATACCTTTGAAATATTTTGTTGACACTGTGCCTCTTCACATAACAGCATAATGATTGCTGTCATAAAAGAAGGAGTATGTCTTAGATACCTGAACTTGTTTCCAGTGCACCAACACAAATTGCGGGGGTGGAAGAGTGGTCTAAAGTGCTTATTTTTACCAATCACTGCCATCTCACCTCTGTCCATGTGGATTTGAGTCTCAGGCTTGACCAACATGGGTATGTGAGAAAACTTGGCAGTAGCTTCATGTGCGCTGGTGGTTATTACCAATGTTTTCCTGGGTTCTTCCTCCACCAGTTATATTGTCTGCCACATATAGCCTATCTTGGCATTAAACCCAAAACAACAACAACATCCCAAAACAATCTCAAAGCAATCCTATCTATCACTTTGATTGTGACACATGATTCAAAGTGAGAGGAGTATCTCTGGCAATAACAGTTCTGCTGCCGCTTATTGACTTTTACAGCAGATGCATCAAATCATACTGACCAAGTAACCAAACTACAGTATTGCATTTTAAATCACATTTAAATCTACCTCTGGTATTTTATCCACATGTGTACCAACAAGAATCACAGGTGGGGCTGCTGGATTGCGCATATCAGGTGATGCCGCTTTTTTGCTGGCTGCATGGGGTGTAACTGGAGTGCCAGTTACAGAGGATTGTGGACAACAATGTATCGAGTTGAGCCAAACTTCAACCAGATCTGGAAAAAAAACCAAAGTCATGTTTAAGTACATTGTATATGTCAGACTTTACTGTCAAATAATTTTATATCAGTGTTTCTCTGTAACCCCATGTGACTGTCTTGTATGACTCTCTGCCTCCCAAAAACTTTGAAGAAAACAAAAATTGAGGAGGTTTCCATATTTTTCAAAAGTTTATATAAATTGATTTGGGGCTCTTGGTTAGACTTGTAAAGCTGAAATCCCAAGAAAATCCCTATTTGCTATATATTATGTAGACTGTTCCACTCCAGTCATATTAATTAAAAAAGCTGTGTGGCTGCACCTTTAAATTCCCCTTAGTTTTTCTGATATAGTTGCATGGGCATATTCTAGCATACCAAGTTCTGTGTATTGAGATAAATAAATTCTATGAAAAAGCATAGGCATGAAATTGCTTGTCTATCTGATATATATATATATATATATATATATATATATATATATATATATATATAATTGAAGAAGCCTCATGGAAGATTGGTCAGTAGACCAAATGAGCTTCTTTAAATAAAGTCATTGTTATTGTTATGATTATTATTATTATTATTATTATTGTAAAAAACTGAAATAATCCATTGCCTCTTTTTAGTACTTTTTCTAAGAATGCACCAATTAAAGGTTTTCATATCAAACAGTAATGGTCAGATTGGTCTTCATTTGCAACAGACGTACCCTCAACATTACATTCTATGTTTTTACCTTGTTTAACAGTGCCCCATGGAGGCAATTGTAGGGCATGGTTGACTGTTGATTAGTGACTCATTAACAGTGCCCTGTGTAGGTACTTGTAGGGCATGGTTGAATGTTGATTAGTGACCCATTAAGAGTTCCCTATGGAGGCAATTGTAGGGCATGGTTGAATGTTGATTAGTGACCCATTAACAGTGCCCTATGGAGGCACTTGTAGGGCATGGTTGACTGTTGATTAGTGACCCATTAAGAGTTCCCTATGGAGGCACTTGTAGGGCAAGGTTGAATGTTGATTAGTGACCCATTAACAGTGCCCTATGGAGGCACTTGGGCATGGTTAACTGTTGATTAGTGACCCATTAACAGTGCCCTATGTAGGCAATTGTAGGGCATGGTTGACTGTTAATTAGTGACCCATTAACAGTGCCCTATGTAGGCAATTGTAGGGCATGGTTGACTGTTGATTAGTGACCCATTAACAGTGCCCTATGTAGGCAATTGTAGGGCATGGTTGACTGTTAATTAGTGACCCATTATCAGTGTCCTATGTATGCATGGTTGACTGTTGATTATTGACTCATTCATAACACAAATCACATTGCATCATACTAGCTCACCTCGTTCATCTTAGGGTCAAGGTTCATGGTTATAGAAAAAATGGGTTACGATTTAAGTAAAGTTTTTCATTTACTTACATTTTCTAAACCATTTCTTTGATTTTCTTCATACTTGAGATGATTCATTAATAAATTATGAGAATTCATTCTGTAACAAGCTATGACTGTGAGCTTAATTCAAAATTAATAGCAATCATGTTATACATGAACTGTCATGCATACATAATGATTCAAGGGGTTTAGTAAATAAACATAACAGAAGTTCTAACAAAAGTATTATAAACCTTTATTGACACCACCAGTGACAAAAAAGTGTTTAGTACTATGTCTTGCTTTGCATGAACATGGACTCAAACTTAACATTTACTGTGAAATTTGGTTGCAACTGGTATTAAGGTTTTGAAAAGCAGCCACAGAACAAAATGCTAATTGAGGAAATACACACTGCAGATGGAAGACCATACCATAATCTCATAAAAATACTTTCTGCAAGTAGTGTTTGACCAGTTAATTAGACTATAATTATAATCAATTCAGTCATTCCAGGAAAATAGTTACAATTAAGATTAAAAAATTAAAAAAATATAAAGTAAAAATTTAAGATAGACATATCATTTATTCTTAATCACAAACTTATTGTCCTTTGCAATATCAATTTTTTACACACAAATTACATTTGGTTATTGATTTATGCTATGTTTAATCTAATATGGATGTTACATTACTGAGGTTATGTTCTTGGAAATAATTTCTTAAATAATTCATGTGATTTTTTATATATAAAAGGTATTGATATACTCTATAAAAAAGAATATATAAGTATCTACCGGGAATCATGTATGAAATTTTGGGTGTTATGGAGGCTCAAGTTACAATGGTTAGAATTACATATCAAATTAGTAATAGATACAAAAATTTAATGGAGTTGTTTCTAGAACAGAACAAGTAAGTATTGACGTATTTAAGATTTGCCTTTCTCCTACAAAATTTCAGTCTTATCCACTCTTAAAACCACTTTCACTTCAGATGAGATTTAGAATGACAACGAATTTCATGTTTGATATGTTTGTTATGTTGATCAGAACAATGTCACTTTGGAAAACACAAGTATTAGATGCTATTGTAGGAATTCAACTCTACTAACTTTAGTGACACTTTGTATTTCGAATTGCATCCATTTTCCTCATTTTAAAACCACTTTCATACTATATAACAAATCATGAAAATAGGAGAAACTGACTGTAGTAAAATCTGAGAAGATCAAAATCTCCCTTTTTTCGATACTACAGTGTATCAACATTTTTTGACTGACTTGATGCTTTCATTTTGTTAGATTGGACAATACAGCTGTCTATTATTCTGTTTCTGTTAAGGTGAGTCATAAAATGTATACTACCTAATAAACAAGGCTGGCATAGTACTGAGGTATGTTAAAATCAAAAGTACAACCTTTTCACAAAAAGGTTGTCTTGGGCCAAATTACGTTCACATGTCTTACATAATCTAAGAGCCAACCATTCATTAAGCAAGCTTATGTAATATTGCATTAACACAGCTCATATACATTATCTCCCTTTATTTTATGCTTGGCCATGAATTGCTGGATTTTTTGACAAAGATAATCTTGATATTTATCTGAAGTGGAAAAATATCATTTTTCACTGGCCATCAATAGCCATGGATACCGTTTTAAGCATGAAATTCACAGTTATTCTTAGATGCTGACATAGTTGAGAGGTCAATAAGGCTATCTCCCATTAATGACAACTTGAGTTCAGATCCAACATGGCACAAATTTTTTTCTCTTAATGCGCTATTTTACTTTGAATTGGGAAGGAGTATGATGCTACTGTGTATATTTTCTGTGAGAATAATCACAAAATACAGCAGAATATAAACGGTAAACTGCTGACATTGCATGGGATCCAGTAAGAAATCTGCTACTTCAGTCTGTTACACAGTCAGTACATCTTGCTAGTCAATACATTTGAGCATAAAATAAGAAGAAAATTTGCTTGCTACATATGAATAATAGATATATATTTCATTTTGTGGGTGAAAACCTAAGTATTTCACCACCTGATGAAATATGTCTGCTATTCATTCATTTCAAGAAAGATCCAAGATCTTCAAAGTTAACATTTCAAGACAAAGGTCTACAGAGTCACATGACCTGAGGTCTACAGAGTCACATGACCTTTACATGAATCAAAATTATGATGAAAAACTTCCTTTGTTTAAGGGTTTCTGTACTATTGGTAATTAAATTCCTACATGCTTCAAGGAAAAGCATGATCAGGACTTTTTATTAAAAGCTAAAACTACAATATATGTATGTATGTAATAATTTTTATGGAACCTCAGCACGAAAGGGAATGATATTCTTATCCTTTGTTTTGTAATTGCTATGCAAAAATATGAACATCTTTGACCTCACTGGTGTACTTCATTTTATATGAATTTGTATGATAAGCAGGTTGATGTAGTCAGATGTCTTAATAAAAGCATCCCGTTGCACCCTATATTAAAATTGTCATCATTAATTGGATATGTAACAAGATACCATCTGTTTCATGAAAGAGAATGAAACACATTTGAGCAATGTCCAAATGAAAAATCATTTTGAATTATTTATGTTCACAGTTATTTCTTAATAATCTTATTTTGAGCAATGTAAATTTTTGTGTCACTGTTATATTCATAGTCTTTGGGGAGGCCACAGCTAAAGATGTAACATCAGTTAGATTTTTATCCTACAATTTTTGCAATATCATTGAAAATATCAAACTAATGTTGTGTTTGTGTGATAATAAAAACACCAAAGAACCAATAATTCAACATTATGATTAATATATGAAAACTGTAATCATTAATTAGTTGGAAATCTAAGAGGACACCATTTTTCTCCTTACAGAGTATGAAACACTTTAGAGGACTCTCCAAATCAATAATCATCACCAACCTAAAAGATTTAATTTGGAAAAAGTTTGCTTATTATCCTTCTTCTCCAGTTTTATGGGAAGTATTCTGAATTTGGGTATTTTACATTTTCATGTCCATTGTTACACCCTTGGAATGAGTTTTCTGTCCTGTCTGATGATTTTGGATTCATCCTGGTATCATTGCATCATCGAATAGTTAATTTAAGCTGGGTTATTTTATCCAGTTTCTGTTCTCCCTATAGTCAAGTCATTTCCATTTATGTGTTTTTTCAAATATGAAATGTAATGTCAAACTCACTTTCACTTTATCACTCCATGGACTGTGGACATTACAGTATATGTTACATTGTGGCCATCTAATGTACCCTTAACAGGACATCAAAAACTGTTGTTAAAACATGAAATATAATAAGTACATAACAATGCACGTGGTTATCCTGCATGAACAGATGCTAAAGAATCTCAAGTTCAGGAAATTAAGTTGTGATGCATGAACTGAGGGCAAAATGCCGTCTAAACTGAACTCATCCACCAACTGATAATTACATATACTACTTTCCAATTTTATGAAGCAAATTTTCTACAAAGAAATGGTTGTGTATATAGACTGAGGCAAGAATGAAGGCATACTTCCATTTTATCTACCATTCAACAAAACCAAATGTGTTTTATATGACATCAGGTTATTGTAAATTGGTAGCATATAGATGTCATATTGATGTAGGCAATGTCAGCTATTTTTCCAGCTGCTGCCAACATTTTATAGAACTCAGAGATATTACATTATGACACAAATCTGATTTCCAAAATTTAGAAAACTGTCATAAATTGTATTGAATCTATCATTTTACAATCTGTATCATAAATTGGTTCAAGAAATGTACTTTCCTTATATGATTAAATGTAGTTGGGAACTGATGAGATTGGCATAAAATTTATCCAATTTTGAAATACAACACATATGACATGAATGTTACATTCAAAATAATCATTTTAGAATTTTATTTTATTTTGGAGGACTCTACATGGATGTTATAGTTATGTATTGTCCATCATCGGAATGACAATAACCACTCTCCAGATAAACAACAAAAGCATTGTGATGGCAATGATACCCTCACTGCGGACATGATAAAACTGAGTGTCCTCACAGACTGCTTGCAAAATTTAGTTTTAAATTCATCATCAATAGAATGGATATCAATACTTTCAACTGTTGTTAGCAAATGACCTAAGCATAAGCATTGATTTGATGATAATTTCTGAAAATAGTGACATTTTCACAGACCTTAAACTTGTTTTCTGACATCAAATTCTGAACCATTCTCTAGAATTGGAATGTGCAGAGATACATGTAATGTTCAATCTTTTATTTAACACAATGAAATTTCTAGTCATGTTAGTAGTTTTCTAGGAATGGATTAACATTACCTTGAACTTGACACAATCTTACTCCCTCTGTATCAAAGAAGCACTCATCATCTCTCACAAGATCAGTGATTTGTTGACTGAGATCTGAAACCAAGAGGTATATGGCACGACTTGTGAGAAATGTCTGGTGAGTAGAGTAAAACACATACTGGCCTGCAAAGTCCCACATCGACAATGCAGCAAATTTCATCATACTCTTCTCCAGTTTGTCTGCATTCTCATTAAGCAAATGAAGGATTGACATTATTGCATCATGGTTATTAGTTACATGTCTCTGATCTGCCTTGATGGAAAATGATTCTTCAAGTTGATCTGAGATGACTACTTCTTGGTCATAGTCAGACTCTAAACTGGATGGTATATTGTCATCATCATCACTGTAATGGATTAGGCCAAGCAATTTTTCTGAAGTTGTCTCTTTTTGATAGATGACATCTCCATGCCATTCATTTTCACTGCTGACCACAGGCCTCTCTTTTTGATCTGTCAGGATCTTCACAAGACGCTGAAGTCGAGACAACTGATCTGAATCTTAAAAAATTTTAGAAATAAAATGGATTTTTATATCCATCTACAGTGATAAATACTACAAGAAATATTGCTTACTAACTTTGTCTCTCTACAAAAAAAAAGATGAGACAAGACCAACCACGAATACTTGTAACAACTTTCAAGGCAACAAAACAGCAATTTTTATACACTTGGATTCATGCTGAAGCAGTTATCCTCTGAGTCTGTCCCTGTGTCTAAAAGACCAAAAGGAAAGCTCACTTTGCCTTCCTTTGATTTCATGCCATTTCCCTCACCCATTTACTTATATAAAGTGCATTACTAATGAAAGTCAAACATTTACTTTTGTCAATTTATCTTCAAACAAGGTGGAAAGTTAGAAAGCTATGTAATCACCTTTCATGCTAATTTGATGATAAATAGCTGAAATTATACTGCTATCTGATCAATTCTTCATAAAAAATTACATGATCCATGAAAGGTTAGTTAAAAACAGATTTTGTGTAACTCACTTGGAAACAAATTAAACCTGTCAACTTATTCAGGTCCATTATTAATACACCCCCACCCCCTTGATAACTCATGCACACCGGGGCCAAAACATAGACTGCACAATAAGCGAGGGCATGATATACCTAGGGAGCTCCAAAAAATAACAAGTTATGCCTGCCCCGCTGAACAAAGCTGCAGAAAGAGGGAGAGAGAAAAACTGGGCTGTTTAATGACTGAATACTTGTTTTAAAATTGCTTTGAAAATAATTGTCAGTAAGAATTTTTTTAATGATGTTCTTCATTATAGTGTGTAAATTGGATTTATTTTCAAGATGACCAACATCTGAAAGGTCATTATAGCATTATTCCAACAAGTTTCAACAACCTTCATGTCATTGCGAAAACATATGTGTATTAAGTCACTGAATTTTTTTGTTGTTGATTAGTCTGGTTCCCTGCTTATTGTTACAGGGAAGCAGACTACTTGTTTAGACATCACGAAACAATATTCTTTTTTTCTCAAAAACTAACAAACATTTATTTTGTGTAACAATTGTCTATGTTGAAACTTGATTTTTGTACTTTCAGTTAGGAAAATATTGATGTCGTGATTTCATTTCAAGTAACAGTGAAACTTCTTCTCATTTCTGAGTTCGTGTCTCTAAGTGACAATTCAGGATTTTTCCGAAACTCACCTCTCTACAATGATCTGTATCTGTGAAACAGGGCTCTTTATTTAATGAAGTTTTATTTCACTTGGTTTCTTGCTATCTTTGATCACATTTATGGCTGAGTTGCTTAATTTAAGGTAGTCTATTTATATATTAGGTACACAATAATATTTATAACATTGTTAGATTGATCAATTGAAATCAGTTCACCCGACATGTGACTGTGACTGCTAGATCTTACGAATGTAAAATTTGCATGCCTTATAACTTTTTTTAAATTTCACATGCTTTATTTGATACAAAAGACACAATTAACTGATAATACAAAGGAGCTCAGCTTTAATTCTGTGCAACAATGCAATAAACATTCCTGCATGTCAGATATTGAAACGCGGTTGGCACTTAACTAGGTTCTCAGAGACACGCTCATGGAGATAACTGTAGATTGATACATTTTACATTTTAATACAAGTGGGCACATTCCATTGATGATCATTACACTTTTAAACCTAACTAAATGGTAGAACCAAAACAGAAATGTCTCTTGATAAGAAAATGTATTTAATTGGTTTTTATTTATTAAAGTACTGCCTCCAGTAACTGTAAGTGACATTTTCATTGATCAAAATTTCATTGAATATCACTATCTACAGTATACTAGGAATGTTGCTTGGAAAGAAAATGTTAAAAATATTTATGTCTTCTTTTTAAAAAATGTTCATTGAAATTTACAGGTCCTATCTACCATTTTCAACAATAAAACAATAAAACAAGCGATATATCAAAATTTCAGTTATCAACTGTGATCATGATTTTCTTCAAGTTCAACAAATATGAGTCAATTTATTTTTGTAATTTCTAGTTTCAAAAAATGGGATCCACACCTAACTCCACATTATAAGCGGGTTTGCGAGTTATCACAACGTGAGTTATCAAGGGAATGGTGTACATGTATCATTTAGCTCACTATTTTCAGCTGTAAACATGCAATGAGAAGACTTCATCTTTGGAGACAATAATTGATTTTCAACTGTAACCTATATCTGAGGTTGCTGTTTCATACAATAACTTCGATATATTCCCCAATTAATGTCCTCCCTCACCTTATTTAAGAACAGAAATTTTAAATGATGTTGTGTAAGACCATTGATTTGCAATACCACTCTGCTTCAGATCCATGATTACAACAAAATGCTGCAGAGTTGATCACTGTTACAATGTATATATCAATGCATAAATCACTAAAGTCACAGGCACAGATGTAGTGTTAAACAGGACACAATAGCTGGATATAGCAAGTTCAAAGAATTACAAGTCTTACTTCAACCAGCTTGCTGAGTGAAAATGTGTTATCATTTTTTGCTCTAATAAATGCCCTCATTTGGAAAATGAAATGCCCCCTGGGGCACTAATTGGGGAATATACATTTTGTTTAAAAAAAATGTAATGACGTAAAATAAGAAAAGTTTCAATATTTGTATAAAGTTTTACTTGGAAAATTAAATGATACTTACAATGTTGAAGTTTGATGATAATTTCACTAAACCTGTGGTACCCTTAGGGATAACAAAAGATGACACATAGGCCATGTGACTTTAGAGAAGTCACAGGATACAAGATGAGAGACAGGGAGTGTGGGTGGGCATGTGATCCCTAATGGTACTATAGGTTCAGTGAAATTATCAAACATCAACTTGTTTAGTATCATTTAATTTTCTAATTTCACTGAACCTCGTGTACCCTAAGGGACCCCATGGGATGTTTAGATTGTTATCTTGTGATAGAAGTATAGTAGTTCAAAGGCAAATAACTGTTCATCATAAATCATCAGAATTTATTATGCAAATGAACATGAACATGATATCAATAACAAAAGGTTAGCTCTGATTCAAAACAGGTTGGCACTGAATGTCAAGTTTGATATGATAGATTTTTGAGAATATTTCAAGAAGATTAACCCATGCCCTATCCAGCTGTTTTTATTGTTGTAGCCACAGGTACCTTGTTTGAAACAGTAGCACTAGTGACTGCCATTCTTGTACTATATATTGTAGTGTAAAATATCAGTATTGATGGCAGCAGCTTACAAGGTGGATTTTAGCCATCTTGAAATAGTTTCCCAGTTCAGTGCCTGTAAAGAGGCCTGCAAACTAACAAATAGTTTGGTTTCATTATCCTTAATGCTGTTTGTCCTATCAAAATATCTACAAGAGTGACTGCACATAAGCTGCTATGCAAGTTTCACCCAAAATGATGACCTACACATGATTGCTTAAAATCACATATTATAAAGATAACTCTGTTTTTATTTACATCTAAATTCCTAAGATCTTAGAAACTAGGGGTTTGCCCTCTTTGGTATGAAAGAAATGCCAGAAGCATAACCACTGTGTATGATTCAGAGAAAATTTACAAACCTGTGAAATCAATTGTAAGTATTTCAGCACAATATCAACATCCCATTGTGACTACATTCTTGGTAAATTAGGTCTCTTGTTAAACACTCATCTCCTAAAACATTCAATCAATGGATGTTGCAAGTAATTTGAACCATTTCACAAAACAAGAAATTTGCTAATAGCAGATATGACTGTGTTCACAGCACTGTATCTGTATCTATTATGAAACAGTACATTTAAGGATCCCAAAACAAAATGTACAAATCAGCAAAATGGATAGATTTTATTTTGATATTAGAAGCAGAACAATCAGTGGAGATATGTCCAATATTGTTACAGTGGTAATTGTCTCCAAGTGCAGCATAAAATATCAGAAAATGACTGTGTTAAGTTCTCTGTAGCCTTCCTGATAACTTAAACACTTCCAAGTGGAATTTTTCAATGAATGCCTTCAATGGTGAGGTCTCATGGAAGAAACAGACTCTTGGATGACTAATCTGATACAAAAGACAATAGTCTGGGGATCCATGGCCGAGTACAAAAGATTGGTGCTACCATCACCACCTCTCCTCCCCTCACCTCCAATTTCTGTAAAATTCTAAGTATTGCACTGACAAAGGGATGAATATATGGTAGAGTGAAAATGTTCCAAGATACAGCAAAGGCATTAACAAGTGAAGCTTGCAGCTGACGACTGAGGAAACAATGGTCAATATCACATTTACCATATTATGTTTAATTTTCAGGAAATTTTCAGGCCTCATCCTGCGTTGAAAATCATGGTTTAATTTTTCTGATAGAACCATGTTAGCTGTGCTTGGCAGAAGACAAACACTAAGCCAAATATCCATTGCTCTACACCATTCCAATATTTCAAAGGCCCTGATTGCCAAGATCCTGAACCAAACTCACTTACCCCCCCATTCCAGTCTTACTTGCTACATAAATAAATATAAAGCTTGTACATAAACAGCAGGTGAAAAGGCAAAAATATGTCACTTGTCAAGGTACCACACTAGGACACTCCTTAAGGCCTGCCATTCTCATTATTTGTGAGAAAAAGGTCCATAAAGATGGATGTGAAGAGAATGATGGTATTGATCATGCTCCCCTGACCTTTTCTGCATGTGGCTGTCAGGAAACCTATTAAGGTAACAACGATTTAACCAAATTTCCAGATTTACTTTTGGCACTGTTAAATTTTACTTTTCTTTCACCACATGTACAGCACATAGCAAATTAACAAAAGTAGGCAAATTGTCAGAAACAGCATGCCCTGTACAATCCCAGAGCTGATAGAACTGTGGCAACTCTACCACAAGATATGTTGAGCGTCATCCATCAGGTTCATTTGTGATGCTTTCCACAAAAAGACATAATCTAATTCATCCCCTAATGGTGCTCGAGTGAGTGTCATCATCATTGTTAAGGCTAGGTGGATCCCATATCAATATGGTCAATTTGGGATATTTGACATGATACAGCCAAAATTTGGCTTTGAAGTGACATCACTTAGAAAGCAACACTGAGATGATTTTTCAAACATGAATGCATCTTTATGATATTGTTTGAAATAAATTCATGGGTAGTATTCCTACGCTTACACCATCCACTATTTTTAATACTGGTGTTTCAGGTCAATGTTTGCAAATTTTTGACCTTGTATCATTTCAAGCTGAAATTGGCATATTTCCTACATATGGTTATAGAGAAATGTTTTGTGAACATGCAACTTTAGAAACAAACTGACTTTGTCCAAGTTCCAGGTAGTTTTGAAGCCTTTCTACGGGTTTTTTTTAGAAACATTTTTTCAAGAATTACCATATGTTTGAGTCATACACAGTTTGAAATTATATGTTGCTGTTAAAACAAATGGTGCATATTTACTAATGTTTTGTACATATGTACATTGAATTGATATCAAACACTACTAAATTGCAATTTTAAAATTAACTTACTTAAATCTTAATTAAAATTATGATATTTTGGTCAATGCTGATATTGTGAAAATAAAAAATAAAATAAAAAAAGAATTCTGAACATTATTTTGAGCAATATAACACAGTTCCTGAAAAAGAGATATGTTAAAATTTGTAATCAGAGAGAGAAGGAACTGGCAGAGTTGGATACTCAATAAATCTTCATGATTATGTTTTTAAAATTGAGAAATGTGGAAGATTGATTTTCTTTTCTTTGTTATGATAATATTCATGTTGATGTTCCCAAAGAAAATGACATAAATTGGGTTTCTGCTCTTCCAAATTCTGCAAAATGGCTGAATTTTAACCTTTTATTCACCTATACTAAATACGAAAATTTTAATTTGTATACTAATGTCTCTGGATGATAATCTTACCTAGAGTAGATGGTCTAACTTTGATAATATCTCAGTAATTCTCACAGCCACATATCTGGAGGTATATTACACATAAAAATAAACAAATGTACTAATGTTACAATTATATAATGATTCCTTGGTATAAATATCTGCTTTTTCATAAAATAAATTTACATGTGTTTTTTAACACAATAAATGTCATACAGTTTTCATTGTTTACATTTTTTATGTAGCCACATGCTGGAAAATGTTATGGTTCATGATGTCGTGGGTGACCTTTAAAAAAAGACATAATTCATTGGTCAAATATTCCCACACATTTTGTCATTATTCTTATAAAAAGAACTCCAAAGTATTTTAAAAGCAGGGATAGGTGAGTGTATATGTTTGTTTTATGCATCTATTTCTGCTGAATATTTTCTGAAAAATCAGCAGAGCATATATGCCAAATGGACTGATGACCTTGCAAATACAAATATATTTGTATGTAATGTCAGCATTTTACATATCAAAGTGGATAAAGTACCAGGTGTAATGAGGTTGCTGTTTTGAGAAAATGTTAATCTTGATTGCCAGTGCTTGTTTCTAGAAGATCAGCTTGTTGCTATCACAACTGGTCATTTGCAGCTCACCAGTTTAGTTATCTGGTCTGTAAGCAACTGTGTTTTTGTCACATGACTCTCGTGAAGTAGTTGAAACAAAGAGGGCAAAACTAGCCCTGCCAATTCACATCCCCATGATACAGGCTCAATAGCATGCTCAATCTTGATGCCATGAACCATATCAACACTAGATATAGTTGCAATGAACAAGATGAAACTAGCCCTGCTAATTAAAATTACTGTTCATCAGCAAAATAACATCAGCTCCAATAACATGCCCAGTCTCAGTGTCATGAACTATATCAACACTTGATACAGTGTTTCACACAAGAAGGAAAACCTTTATATTCATCCATAACTCTGCACAGTCAGGGATTGATTCTTGGAAGAAATTCATGTGCAATGGGAGTATGTTTTTTATTTGTTGTGCATAGCATTAAGGCAGAAGCACTGACAAGTGCACTGAAACTTTGCTGTAAGAAGGAACCTCTGTATACTTCGAGTAAAATAAAGGGAACAGTGCTAATCCAAGTCCAGCTGTATTTTACAGGATTCATGAAGCATGTGTGGTCACCCTGAATTAATAGAAAAACTATAAAAACTTCTTCAGTATCTACAAACATAAACTGACCATCAATATGGACACGTTTACTGACCAGTCATGTGACCTATGCATTATCTTGTGGGGTCTCTTAGGGCACTCGAGGTTCAATGAAATGTTATTTCTTCAATAATGAAATCAAATGACATGAAACTTTGCAAAACAATAAGTTTAAAGTGACGATTTTGAACATTATACATTCACTTTTCCTTATTTTTACCAACTTCACTCTATCATGGCTGGAGAGATAAGTCATTTCAACAAACTATTAGAGTCCTAAATGGTCCCTGGAGGATTATAAATAATGTTTTAATATCTCCTCAGTTTATAAAGTTTCATAAGGATGCATATGAAAATAATAATAACTTTAATTTACTTATTTCTGACCAGGAATGTAAATATTAAACATGGAAATGTATCACTTGATGATCATTTTGAGATGTAACATGATATGCTAAATAAGAGCAAAGGTAAGGAATAATAATAATAGCAACATCTTTATAAGGTAAGATGATTCAGTTAGCTTGTACATAGGTATTAGAGAATAACAACATACTGGCTCTAAGGTTCCAATAAAATGCAACATTCTAAAAATTTCACTATCAAGAAAGGCAAAAAAAATTATTGGAAGATAAACATCAATAAACTACAAAAGATCACAGACAACAATAATAAAGGTCAATAAAATAAAATGTTTTAAATTTATGCAAAGGTATATAAAATAAAATGCAAAGGTAAAAAAATACCCCCCCCCAAATGCTTAAAAATATAGGGTCCAAATCTGCTATATAAAGTGCATTCTCTCAGAGTGTTAAAAAATTTCCCTTTTGGAAATTAATCATAAAGTTCCTTAATCTAAGCTCACATGGAAAATTTCTGTCTCTGTGGAAGCTGATGCATTCACTGTCAATGAACAATGGACTTGTCTGCTCAATATTTTTGGTATAAACAAGCACATATGCAATAACATGTTCTCTATTTACAGTAATTTAGCCCCTTTTACCTCTTTCTTTCTCTCTCATCCAAACACATGCATACAGATTATACATCTTCCCTCATTTGTATTTGTATGAAAATTATTGAAAAATATTTTTTTTAAAATTTATTCTACATGTACATAAAGTGAGAGGAAAATGGAAGCAGAATGTCAAAACAGTAGATGAAGATATTAAACGCATCTAATTAGAGTCAAAATTATTATAGATACCAGTATGAATATAAAATTTTAAAAGTAAAATCTGGATATTCATTTAAATGAAATCTCTTTGCTATATTTTATTATTTGTAGAAAATTAATCCAAAAACAAATTTAGCTGTAACATTGATATCCATCCTCTATGACTGGAACTATTATGAAGAGCAACTATCTAAAATGTTTACAAGGTTTGATCCTAAGTCAAAATCCCAAAACCAAATAATGCCCCTGGACATAAATTCAAGAAAACCATATGTTGCAAACTGATTTTCTTTGACTATACAGGAAAATGTACACACTCCTCCATCCCTAAAAAGCAACTTAAAAAATTGCAACACATCAATAGCATGATACATTTCACTGCCCCTAAGGTATGGACCAAGATTATATAACTGTGGTACAATCGCAGGATGATGTAAAACATATCACAAGGTTTAAAGTCTATATTTACACACAAGAGTAAGTATTATAAAACATTACTCACAAACTTTCAGTTCAAACAAGCAGAATAACATAATCCATGTCTTTTCTTCATTTAAGCTTGGGAATAAAGATGTCCTACCTTCAAGTTGTGATATCCATTTCCCAGTGTCCAGAGATACTCGGCAGCAATGTTTATATACATCTATTCCTTCTGTGCTTTTCCTCTCAGATATATCAACTTGCTGCCCAAGAAGGCGCTTTGCCAGTGTTGTCTTTCCAACATGATATTGCCCAACAACCATAACCCTTATGTTATAAACCTTCTCCTTTCCATTTCGCAAAGCCTTTTTGTATAGTTGAAGGGATTTCTCATCCATACGAAGGATCTCAATGGGAATGATAGGGCCTGGAGTCATAGATTCATCATCAAAACATTTCAGACAAATTTAAGCATCCGTATTCATTAAAGGAAACAGATTCAAGATTTTAATTTGAAATTTTCATACAATGTTATATCATAAAATAAGAAGGTGTTTTTTATTATCTTTTGAACAATTCAGAAAAGACCTATATATCATAACAAAGATGACAATCACTTGTATGATAAATACTTTTCACATTATTAACATGTATTGCTTTATAAATGTAAGATTGCATAAAACTGTTAGAAACATAGTTCTACTTAAAAATAGGATATGACAGTTGTTGGGTTGTTTTTAAAAGCTGAAGTACAACATATTTTATTGCAAACAACTGCAATGTGCTTGGAAAAACATTCTAGCAACTTAAATGGCCTTTCACTAGGTAATATATAAACAGTGATCTTCACTATTCATATTTTGAGATTGAAGTCAATAGGGTTCTTCCTTATCCCAAGTGCAAGCTATATGAAAAGCTTGGTATTTGTTGATTGTGGATAATTAATGATATTATGAGAAAATCATCTTTCTTCTTGCAGTAAGTGACCCTGACCTCTGCACTTTAGAGCCCAAAGCTAATAGGGATGTTTGGTAACTGTAGAAGGTGGACAACTTGTGCTATTATGCAAAAATAAAATTAGTAAAATTTGACATACGGATGGACAAACAGTCAGACAGCATCACAACATAATGTACTCTGCATGATGAGTTGTAATTCAAAAGGTAGCAACACCAGCAAGATGGTGGACTTGGAAATAATAACCACTATATTTTAGTGTAACACCATTTTATATAAAAATTAAATATTAGTAGAAAAACAGATTAGTATATATCTATATATATATATATATATATATATATATATATATATATATATATATCACAATTCCTAAGCCTAAATGAAGTAATAACACAGGAGTAAACAGCACATCCTTTACAAAGCACAACATTTGAATTGTTGGCACAGCATAAACAATGGCATAAGAAGCTACATTGTGATTTACACAATATTAAAAAGAATAATGGGCAGATGTACCAAGAGCT
Source organism: Sinohyriopsis cumingii (assembly GCA_028554795.2). NCBI lineage: Eukaryota > Metazoa > Mollusca > Bivalvia > Unionida > Unionidae > Sinohyriopsis > Sinohyriopsis cumingii. The sequence continues at coordinate 42,584,152 of CM068838.1, forward strand.
GTGTTATGTATATTTATTTTGTATTGTGGGTTCACTAATCTTCATGACTATATGTTATGTGTATTCAATTTGTATTGTGTGATTGACCGTTGTCCATAATTGAGGGTAGGAGTAGGGTAAACATGTTTATTAGGTTTGATTTCTAGATACAGCCTTGATTCTGACCTCAGAATTTTCTAGAAACAAATTCTGCTTACAGTCTGAAGGAAAGTTCTATTGAAAATGACCTAAGGAAAGGGTGTTTTGTTGTGTCATAAGTCAGGTGACAATGTGCATATAAGCTTGAAGTAAACAGAATTCATTATTCCAGAACTTAACATCAGTCTTAGTGGAATCAATTTTTATTGTGTTCAACTGAGAGGATTTAATTAATTTATCTAAATCATTCACTAGAATTATAGAGTGCTCATTGACTTAGGATTAAATCACTATTTTGAAATTATTGTCATTTCATTTAAGGATATTTTGGATTATATCATGGTGATACATCAAGGCAGTTGGCACATTAACACATCTGAGACTAATGGCATATCAACAGATTCAATATTGGAATTCATTTGGAACACCACTGAAATTCATTTGGAATACTCTATACTTTTGGACTTGTGATAGAAATTTTAGGACTATTTGGGATTTAATTCAAAATACTAAGTTCTTTTAATTTTCAATCTATATTCACAAGAAATAAATTATTTGTTGAAACTTACAAAACTTGTTGGGTTTTGCTCTTTTCTGTTACTTAGTTTAAGACCAATGAGCCCTAACAACTGAAACTGCCAATTCACTCAATATCCATATTTGGCTAGATGGACTGACAGACAGGTGAACCATACATAAGATACATTGCAGCAAAAGAAGACATAATAAAGAAGTAGTCTAAAAAAATTATTACACAATTATTATATGATTATTAAACAGTACCTATTTATATATATTTGGCATTCCTTGAGTCTCACCCTCTGCTGCACGATGTTAGTTTTGGTACGATGGTAGAGAAGCATGCAGAATCAATGAGGTGGAATCACTAGTACTACTAAATGACAGAATTGTCATGGCCAAATAGCCAACATGCACTATTTATGAGGCAGAATCACCAGTATCACTGAATGTCAAGGCAGAACTGCCACTGTTTGAGGTGGACATGGCAATATGACTGACTGACACATTTATCTGTTAAGGTAGAATTGCTTCTGTGTTGAGGCAGAGTCACCATAAGTGAATGAATTGGGGACAGAATGCCCAAACAATGCTACATGATGAAAAGGGAATAACTGGAGTAGTATGCAGTGGATATCCCCAAGGAATGGACCTGTATGGGATTATAAGTACCCACAGTTCTGTTAATCATAGCATGACAATGAGTGGTACCACATGAAAGTATAAAGATGAACAATTGGGAATCAGAAGAAATTAACTATTAAGACACAAGCCATGATGTTCAATGAGTGTTCAGTATTCATGGGTCACATTTAAAATATGGCATTTAGGGTTGAAAACAACACAATACTCACTAGATAATAAGTGGTAAGCAATGATGTGATACAATAATCTGCAAGAAAGTCATAAATGAAAGAAATGCATCAATATATGCATGTCCTGAACTGCAAATGAAGTTCACAGCTTGTTCCCTGTTTGGGGTCAATGCCTAAAATGGAGTATATTGTAAAGAATATTCTAAACACTCTATATAGTCATACATCAGTTAGCAGCAAAGAAGTGTCATCACAAATAATCGCATAAACGTCACAAAGTGTCACTAAGCAGCAACAAGTAAAGTGACTTAGTTAAATAAACAATTCAGATAGGCAGAAACATACCTACAGTGCACACACAGTAGACTGATTCAGCAATACAAACCCAACAGGAGTAACAAGTGAATAAAAGAAAACAAACAAAACATGATGTAAACACATGATAAATACAGTACTGGTTCATAATATACCATGCAGTGAAAACGAAAATCTGATAATCCCACTCCATAGAAAGAACTGTAAAACTTCAAAGAACATTGAAAACTTAGCACAACAGATGGAATCTGCTTGCTCACCTCTTCTGATGAACACAGCCATCTAAAGAATCTGAATGATAACATCCAGAAGGAATATACAAACACACACCATACACTAATCCTATATTAGTGCACAAACACTTCCACACAAGGAAAACTGTATGCAATACAAATAAAAGACAGTATGCATCCATCCAGGAATGGGTATATCTCTGCACATGACCTGATGCATGTGTAAAATTGCATCATTCAAGGTCCTGATAAAATGCAAATATGAATCTAGGTCCCATGTCCCAGTGGTCTTCATTCCCTAAATTAACTGCTGTATTGGCCAAAGGCCATGCTCAGATATGCATGGGTAATTACACCAAGTGGGCTGCCTAGGATTGGGTGGAAACTCCCTCAGAGTGTTGAAATTCTTGCCTAAAACAGGCTGACATAAAGACACAGAAATGGTCATTCAAGTCATTTATAAACCCATACACGGGCTTACAGGCCTGAAGGCCATGCTTGGACATGGAGGGAGATTTACACCACCTGGGCTGCATAGAACTGGGTGGAAACTCCATCAAAGTATCAAAATTGAACAGATGTAACAGTGCTTCTGACAAGTTTGGCCCAAAAATATCAGTACTCTCAGTCCTTTGATTTTGTATTTTCAAAACATCATTACTCTTGGTCCTTTGATTTCTCACATCACTCAGATTCTTTCAATTTTCCTTAGAACTATCAACCATGTAATCTCTGACCAACTGGCACACATGCTGCACATAGCTGCTGATGTACACTTTGTATGTGTGTGGCACGAGACAAAAGATTTCTCACTGGCTTACATTCTTGCATTTAGCATACTTTGTTGATTCTTAAATGACAAAACAAGAAAGAGAGAGAGAAAAAAATACATAGGTACATTCATCTGTCATAAATACCTTCCATTATATAGTTCCAAATCACTTTTTAGTTTTCATTTCTTCTTCGAATACATTAGTAAAAAGTTCCTAGGAAGATTTGTTGAATTGTGCACTTTTAAATCAAGCCAGAATTAAATAAATCTTAGTGTTAAAGTGTTAAATCTCAGAGACACCCACTATAGCTCTAGCAATAAAAAATGTGTGTGCAAACATGAATTTTCAACTTGTGTAGACGTGGGGAACCATGCAGTCAGAGAACACAGAAATTAGGTCTGCATAGGTGAAAAACATTCACAAAATCATGGTCAGAATTAAAGAATAATGTATACCACCTGTAGAATAATCCTAAATACATCCTAAAATAACAAAATTCCCAATGGATGGAATGAAAATGCACAAATACCCACTTGGTTTTGTGAGGCAAAGTGAATGATATCTTCTAGATGGCATGGGGAGGTAATGGGCCAAAGTTATTGCCCATTGTCTATATTTTATAGAAAAAAAGACAGATTAAACTTTGGGAGGGCTGGATTGTGGAGGTAGTAGGCTTGTGTTCCTAACATTAATGTGATTGGGGAATGTATTCAAAAATGAAATATTATTTGGATCATGCATGAGTGTAAATGATTGCCAGTAAATAACAGACTGATATGCTAATATGTAGCAATACTTACAAGGATCTTCTTCTGAAGAAGATTCCTGGAAAGATGCAATTCAATTGTTACAATTCCAAAACTTCTAGAACTTAAATATATCTATCACCTGTGCTGTATATACATAACTGACAAAAATACTCAAAAGCTACTTCTTTATAAGTATCATAATATTAAAATAAGAAATCTGCTTTAGCTTAAAACATCAAAATGAAAATAACCCAGCAGAATATTTTAAGATATATATTTTAGCAATAATTACTGATTTTCTTTAGTGCTATGACACTATCAGGTTATTCAAGAAGCCAACATTCACTATTACCAAATGCTGCCGTAACAAAACTAGAATGCATACAAGTGTATCAATACAGAAAGAGAGAGAAAATAGGTCTTTTATTTACTACAGTACTCTTTCCATGTTCTGAAATACATTTTAAGAAATGATAGAACAATTTTAGGTCAAACTCAAACAATATTAATATTTAACAGCAATTCTGTTTGTGGCAAAATCAACTGAACATCTACTCGTACTCACCTTTTCCTCAAACCAAAATTGAAGAAGTTCCTGTGACACAAGTTTATGACTCTTGTCATGGGAATGGCAGGGTAATATTTTATTCTTTTGGAGCACAGATACAGCAATCAGGCCCTCAAGACTGTCTGCATCAGAATCAGGGCACTGTACATGTAACTCAAACTGCAAGCTGTTTCCAGTCAGCTTTGTGAGGTTCTCAAAGACGAACTTCCTGGCTTCACAACAAAGCTTTGAAGTTTGACAAATATCTGTGCCTGCCACTCTTGTGACTCTGAGAAATATTATGTATTCCTTAAGGTGCAGAATCAATCTGTGGTTAAAATCAAGGTTAAAGATACAACAACCACAGAATATCAGATTCACAGACCCTTGTTTTGCGATGGGCCAGTGAGCCACACAGGAAGCAAGAAGCCTATGAAAGATAGGCACTGGAAGAAACTTTCCTGCAAAGACAAAGCAAAGGGCTGATGTACTGTGCAGGTCAGTAGCTGCTTCAGGGGATATGAGTTCTTTGGGTGTTGCCTGGCGGAGCATGAATGGAGCAAGAAAGTAATCCTCCACCTGAAATAAAAAGTAGATAAACTTCTATACCTATCATTTTAAAAATAGTAATGTTTTCTCTAGCTTTCATGTAAAACATTTGCTTCTAGGGATATAAAAAGGATTGCCTTTATTATGAATAAAGGTGCTCTACTTTTGGATCTTAATAATTCTGTTTACAAATCTTAAAGTATTCATCAATTTGGAACAATGACTTAAGATGTGCTCTGAATGTGTATATTCAAATTGTAAAGCATCATCACAACACATAAAATACTTAGGACTAACTCCAACCATCAGATTGATTAATCAACAAATTACTGTGTCATCAAGGATGAAAAAGAGGTAAACATTAATATATGATTTTGTATAATATGACCTTGACTTCTTCTGAATCCTCACAGTAGGACCCTGGTCTGGTGATAATGTTCATTTTTTCCATCAAACATAATATGTGGTCCTTGTGGTCATAGAATTCAGGGCTTTTCTCTTTTGTCCAGATGGCATCTAGAAAGGAGTGTCATTTTACATAAATAATCCTATATTTAAAACAAACTCATTATATTATTTAAAAGGCTGAATCTGTATAAGTCATTCACAAAAATAAAATAGCACAGTGGTGTTTGTTTTAATATATAACACAATGATTGCATGGAGCCTTAAACCAAGGACCCAAGCTCTATAGGCTACCAAAAATGTATTTGAAGGCATTTTTGTCACTTTCAACACTGCAATAAATCATAAAATTAACAATAGAATAAATAATTTTTCTGTAAAGACAATTCATCCAACCTTTCCATCCAAATTTTTTAGTCCTGATGAAAATGTAATATATCTTTAAACTACAAATGCTGGAAATTATAGGTTAAATGTTACAATCAATGTGATCAATAGTATATAAAATTTGTTTTGTGATCCTATTGTAACCATCACAGTTTTAGGTTCTCCATGTTTCATGGTCTGACTATGGCTAACAACAGACTAGTATGGATATCCTGGATTATACAACCCATGATACTCCATGTGTCTGTGTGACCATGAAACATAGACCACCAACAACAGTTAAATTGCTATGTTTTGTTCATAAACGATGTGTAGGCCTGATACTGCTAATCTGTGATACACTGGTCTTGGCAAATGTAATAAGCCTGGTACCATGGGTGGAAAAATAACACTGCTAGGGTAATCTCTATCTATTATGATGAAATGGTGGTATTTGACCCATTGTTTAACTGTGTTTATGCATAAATTAACTAATTCTGTTGGACTGTACTATGCATTGACTTCTTTGGTGTAAATATGAAAGTTAAAGTATTCATACAAGGTTTCTATCAAACTTGATCTGATTATGCAGGCAGTTTTTAAGACAAATTAATTATGTGTGTGTGTGTGTGTGCATAAATAATATATAAAGAATACAAATCATATGGTGAATAACAGTTCTTTCAAGTGCACTGGATCCAGCAAGGGATCATGTGTATCAGGGATTGATTAAGATAAATGCAATAAACTGACAACGAACAGTGCAAAACTAGTAAATAACTAGCCTGAGCACATTCAACTCTTAATGAGTCTTTTTCAAAGGCAAATACAAAACATAGACAAGACAAACAAATAAAGCAGAAAAACCATTGTGTTTGCAAAACTTTACATGGCTGGAATTAAACCTTTAAATTTATTATGTTTCAAATAGTTTATTTCAACTTGTTGAGAATGCTTGAAAAATATTTTTATTGACCTAGAAATCAATGAGCCATAATGACATCTGTTATTTTATGTAATCTTATGTAAGCACAAATTATATCCCAGATATTTCATTGTTATAGTAGCAGTTATAGGCTACTAAGCAAATTTAGAGAATTATTTAAAAGAAAATGTGTCGGCTGCAAAAGATAATTTTATTTATGCATGGTTGTCGTTTTCTAGTCTTCTTGGTTTAAACTGATTGGTTTCAATGTTCTAAGGTGGCGTATCCAGCAAGATTCCTTTTCTTTCTTGGCTTGGCGACTCCAGTTGGGCTGTGAGCAATTGTAATGAGTGTTATATCACTGAAAGTGTGGCCAGAGAAGGAGAAGTGTTTCGACCGAGCTTCTGTAAAGCTTCTTTGTCATCCAATCAGATCTATGAAGGTTGATCCTTTCATGTTGTTTTTCAATTTCTCCGACATACTGAATGCTACAGATCTTACATGTGATGAGATAAATTACATTCTCTGTTTTGCACATTTCATTTGGACCATGTATGTTTCATTTTTCTCTAGTCACTGTGCTAGAAAATGCCCTGGTCTCTATCATATGTTGACATGTTTTGCACCTTTTATCACTAAAAGGTGCCAGACTGACTAGGGTGGTCTTGATTAGTGATTGACGTTAGCTTTGCCCTGCCTAGGATGTCCTTGAGGTTTTTTGGTCTCCAGTAGGCGACTACAGGTTTATTCGGGAGGAATAACTTTAGTGTGTCCAACGATTCCATGATGGGCCAGTGTTTCCCAATGATTTTATCTATGTTGGGGTTGTCTGGATGGTAGGTCAGGATAAATGGTAACCTATCAACCTTTTCCTTCTTTCCATATTTTAGTAGGTCAATGCAGTTCTTTTCTTTTAGCCCTTTGGTTTGCATCCACAATCAGGTCTTTGTCCTAGCCTTCGTAAATTAAATGATTAGATGGGTTTTCAGACCATTTTAGGAATGTTTCATCGTCGGAGCGAATTCTGCATCTCCTCAGTGCCTGGCTATATGGGATGTTCCTAATGTAGTGTTTTGGATGACAGCTGGTTGGGAGTAGATACAGGTGTTTGTCAGTTGGTTTCAAGTAGATGTCTGTATGGAGTTTGTTTTCTACCAGTCTGGTTGTTGTGTCCAGGAAAACATGGTTTGAATTGGAGGCTTCTGCCATGAATTTTATTGAAGGATGGAAGTTGTTTGCCTTTGATATGAAATTATCCAGACTTTCTCTTCCATGTTGGCACTTCATTTCTATATCATCGGTAAAGCATACCCACTCGTATGGTGTTAGTTCAACCGATGCTAAAAGTTGATCCTATAGTTTTCCCATAAAAATATTAGCATAAGAAGGGCCATTTTTGTACCCATTGCGGTTCCACTGATTTGGAGGTAGTTTTCTTCATTAAATTCAAAGTTATTGAGTTTTTAGGACAAGCTCCAGGAGTTGGACTAGGAAGCGTGTGGGTGGATTGTCTACAGTTCTTGTTTCCCATGCTTCTCTACACAGCTGTATCTCTTTGTTGTGCAGTATGTTAGTATACAAAGATGTCATATCCAAGGAAACAAGCAATGTATCTGGCAGTAATGGTTCGCTTGCTTTTCTTTTAATGAGGTAATCTGTCGTGTCCTGAAGATATGATGGTAATTTGTGGACATGTGGTCTCATAAAATGATCCTAATATTCTGATATCCTTTCCATGGGATGCCCATTACCAGAGATCATAGGTCTGCCTGGGTTTCCTTGTTTGTCGATTTTAGGTAGAAGATAAAATCTACCTGCCCTTCGGTTTTCTGGGCTTAAGTTAAAATTTCTCCTTTGCTAGTCTATGTGCCCGATTTGGTATGCCTCGTCAAAAATATTAGTAATGGTTTTTGCATATTCCAGTGTTCAAACTGGATCATGGTCTAGTTTTTGGTAGAACCTAGCATCACTTAGTTGTCTACCTGCTTCACTAATGTTGTCTTCCCTATTCATAACGATCACAGCAGAACCCTTATCTGCAGGCTTAATTATGATGTCTGTTCCACTTTTCAGTGAGAGTAGGGCATCTGTTTCTTCTTTTGTCAAATTAGAGTATATGTTAGTATGGTTGATGTGTCTGGAAGTGTCGTTTTCAACTGAGCTGATAAAGGCTTCTAAATTTGGAATTGAACTTTTTAGTGGGGTCCAATTACTTTTCTTTGTGAATATGGGTTGGTTGCAGCTTATATTTTACTCTGATTTATTTATTGGCTGCAAGGCAAAATGGACTCTGAGTCTCAGTCAGTGGCTAAGCTTTTCAGTGTCCTTTTTCAGCTTCCCTCCGTCGTATGTCTTTGGACGGGGACAAAAACTCAAACCCTTCAATAAAAGTTTTATTTCTGCTTCCATAAGTTCTAACTTTGAGATATTGACCACTGTGTTAGTAACAGTTGAATTAATTTTTGCTATTGAGTGCTTAAGATTCTTCCTTTTATGGTGATTTTTCTTCTTATGTTTGTTTTTAGAAGAAATTTCGTCAAATGAAGTTTCTTCACAACAGTGATTTGGTTGTAGATTGTGACTTCTAAGTTTTCTTTCTCTGAATTTGTATAGTTTTGCAGAGAGTCGTCGTTGATCCTTATTTAATTTAGAGTAAAACGTTTGCAATTGTTCCTCTGTGGAAACTGAATGCAGCTGCTATTTTAGTTCTTCGATGGTTGCTTATCTGACTAGATATTGATGATTTATGTTTTCCCCAAGTCAGGCTGTGAGTTTCATGGATGCATCGTGGGTTATTTTATTCCATCTCTTGTTGAATCTGTTTGAACTCTTGCCAATAATTTGTGGCTTGACATGAATCTGAAGACCTTTAGTGACTGTGTTTGTTTCAAAGAAATGATGCAAAAGAATGCGATGATGCTTTAGATGAAGTAAGGCATTGGTTTCATTGCATAAGGTTTTGAGTGTATTCTGTACTGGTTGAGACATCATCTGCATTCTACTATATGTGGCAATTATTAAAATATGAGAAGGAAAAAATAGGAATGTATACACTAACATGACATAAAATACAGAACTGAAAGGATGTTAGATCACATCAAAGGTAGATCGTGCCATACGAGGTTGATAATATAAAGAATACATATCATATGGCGAATAATAGTCCTTTCAAGTGCACTGGATCCAGGGACGCTGCCAACAAAATCATAAAAATGTTAATTTTTTTATGTAAAATGTTAAACAACTGGAGAACAGACATAAATTCCATTCTACATTAATGTCTAGAAAACCCAATGAACACTTCAGCATCAAACATGTAATATCTCACTATTTGTGAGAGTCCTTATTTTGTTCATATAGTGATAAACAAATCTGTTCCAGTAAATTCTATACAAATGTTTAAGTCTAGAAATAAAGATTAATTTTAAGTGAAAACTTAGTTTTAATTACATATATGCAACTGTCAGGAAAAAGTTGCTTGCAATGATAGATGATGAAAGCAATATGACTGTCCCATTACACACAGGTCAGTGAGAGATTTCATCCAAGTTCTATGACCTAATTTAAAGAGTCTTTCTCACAAAAATAATGGACATACAAAGGACTATTTAGAGGTTGCTGTAAAATACTCCACCACCACCCACACACAAACACAGACACACACACAGACACACACTGACACACACACAGACACCCACACACAGACATACACACACACACATACACCCACACAGACACACACACAGATACACACACACAGACACACACACACACACTGCAATTACAAATGAAATAGCAATCAGCTGGTCATATGTAGTTCTGGACTGTCACAAAATAAATCTAACAAATCCTTGTCCAATTATAATAATTACAAAATAAATAATTACAAAATTAAATTTACTTTTCAGCATAGGAACAAGAGTATGACAAACAAAGAACACATGCTATGTAGATATTGGCCTACCTGTCGAACAACTACTTTGCTATTTCAAGGTGGGATGACAGTTCCTACTTCTCCATCAATACACTCCAGTGAACAAACTGGTTTCCAAGATGAACCCTTGATAGGTTCCATTCAGACTCTATGGCAGCTCTTTGACATTTTTTCTTGGAAAGTGACAAAAGTGGGTGATCTATACATCTTTTACTCTCTTGTGCATCCACCAGTATTTCTTCAGCAGATATTTAAATTATTACCACATGACTCCTAACCTGCCCACGAGATGATCAAGGTGGGATGACAGTTCCTACTTCTCCATCAAAAAGCCAAGAGTCATTTGTGTGGTTATGTGAGGCTTTTTAGCAGTTCATGACTTCAGAGTTTCAATGAAAGTGCTCCCCAGACAATATGGTCAGAGACTCAGACTATAAGAAATGTGTAACTAATTCCTTATGACCTAACACATGAATGCATTTTCTTTCAAGAAGACCAAGACCTATTAAAGGAAGTTACTATACTTTATATATGCAAAATGTGTTGTCTTTGGTATAAAAAGCATGTACCAAAAACATTGTACCAACATAGCTTGCATACCATTTCACTGCCAGGGGACATAATTTTGTACAGGATGAAAATTGGCACCAATGGCAATAATCACCTTAGGTGCTGCAAACTTGGAAAAATATACCACAACTCCATGAAATGGCACCCCTCCCAGTCTTGGCTACCATACTGACCCTCTCTTATGACAGCCCTGCTCATTATTGCTATCTTGATCACCAATTCCAAATGAATAAATAAATTTCATCGGTCAATCAGAAAAACATTTTGGTCCCATGAAAAAAAAAACATACAGTTAATCACAATTATTTCCATGCTTCAGTCACAGTACTGGTAATTGCCTATGCTTTCCTCATTACCATGCAATATTGATTAATAAAAATTGAGTCTTGATGTCAAAGACAGAGTTGATTGTTGCATTGTCACAAATGCCAGATATTATGACACTAGGCATTATAACTTGCCATTGCTCTTTTTGAAGATTTGTGATTTATGTTTTGTTGTGGGATCTTTTGCATAATAAAATCATGTTCTGTTCATTGTACTTGTCTAGTGGAAGTTCTATAACCTTCAGCCATTGGCTTTAGCTACTAAAACTACAACTCAGTCAATACAATGCAAAGGGCCCTTCCAACTAGGGTCCACTATTATATTTTGACACACACTACAAACCTATCAGCTCAGGAGTAAGTTTTCCCTTCTCTCTGAATTCAAACCACTTGTTGCTGATGGCTGGGTTATTCTTAAGAATGAACATTTCAGCGGTCATGAGTGACTTCAAGGCATCTATGAACCACTGTGGATCCAGCACAATCTTCTTCCGCAAACCTTCCTCACTGAAAGTTAATGTGCTGATTTTAATTACTGATTCATGTGACTCTTTACCATTCTCTAAAGTTTAAAGTACTCAAAATACAATTTTGTTACAAAACTGAAAACAATCTGAAACCACTACAATTCATAAAGATTGGATGATTACTTAAAAACATATATGAAACAATACTGGCAACAGCAAGATTGAAGAAAACAGCCATTTAGGATCAACTAAGTATCATAAGAAGTTTTCTACTGAAAACCACATGCTGATATAAAACCATCCATTTGGAAGGAGTTAATATAATAATAATTTCAAGATAGCTACCATGATGGTCATACTGTGGGTCAATTTGCACCATTTTCATTTAGGACTAACTAGACACCATAAGAACCCTTCTGATGAAAATTGATGCTAAAATGACTTTCCAAGTAGGAGTGATAACAAACATTTTCAAGATGGTTATTATACAGTGGCCAGACCATTTTATATCAGATTACATTATTTAAATGAAATTGGAATGAACGTACATTTTTTACATTGGCAATAACTGCAAAAAGAACTTGTGCATAGAAACAGAAAATCCTTTTCTAGACACACATGCATTAAAAATTTTAATGTTTTTTGAAATTACGTTATTTCAATAAAATAATCAAAATAAAGACAACTGATTTGGTATCAAAATGTAAATCAGTCTTTATATGGCTATCTAAGTGCCATCATAGATGTCAACAAATCCCCTTTTGTTATGGAGGTGCACAAATCTTGCCTACTGATGTACAAGGTATTTACATCTCTACTGTGCAGTTTCAAAGTGGAGCAAGCTTGGACCCACCACAATGGGCATATTAATTTTTAACAGCACATCATTAAAAAAATGGCTATATTTGTACTGACATACCATTGTAATGCTATTACATGCATATCATTTTATATAAAAGAAAAATCTTGCTATTATATATTTATACCTATGATGTTTTCAATCACTTTTCATTTTCCTTTGCACAATTTTATACAATAACATAAATAATTATCATGAGTATAAGTCCAAATAAAATTTCTGAAATGCTCGCAAAAATGATTAAAGTCTGTTTCAGATGTATAGTATAGCTCAAGTAATTTCATTTCTCCACCCATCATAGTGGAGAGGATGATACTATAAAATTACAACTCTGAATAGCTTCAGTTGTAATATTTTGGAGCCCCACAATCTTGGCACTGATTTTTCCCCAGATTGTAAGACAGAATTTCAATTTAAGCTGTGATGCCATTAACTAACTTATGTGCAAAGAAATTCCATGTTAGTCACATGTACAAATTAACCAGGCAAAAATAAGTTAATGAAGTAGATACATAACCGATGAGTATAACCCCTTTTCTATTGATCCATGGCAATGTGTTCTAACTGATGCATGCATTATTCAGCTGCCAGTGATATAGGCTTTGCTAGATAATTAAAGATGTGCTGCACTTGCTTTGCAATACTGCTGCTTCCATGAATGCATCAACTGTTCAAACCTCAGAGGTCAATAGCCACAAAATACACAGGTGTTCTCTTCTGACATGGTATTTTAAAGCATGTAATAAAAATGGATCAACAAAAGAGGGATTACACTTACCCATTAATAAGCTTAGTTAAAATAAATTAATAATTTGTAGGGAGCAGCCTAACTAATCTACATGCATAACAAGTGGAGCTTCCTAAATGGATTATTTTCCACCACCAGGCAGATAAGGACTTGTTGGTCTAAGTCTGCCATCTGATAATGATCAGGAGCAAACCTTCACTAAAGAATTGGTGGTCAGTGAGCTACACACCTACTCAAGTGGACGATGGTGAAGGGTGTAAACCACTGGATTTGCTTGATGCAGGGAGACAACAATAGATCGTGGAACTCAACTGGCTTGTGCCCACATACAACTCAACTTAGTGTGCATTAGGAGACAAGGAGTGGTCTGTCTTGTGATGGCCTACTCTACCTCTAGTACCAGAGGGGAGTTTGCCCACCTATGTAAGTCGCAAGAATAAGTCACTGAGGAGGCATGTGTTTGGGTAAACATGGGTAAAGAGTTGCAGGACCTCTGTCTGATCTAGTCCAACCTGTGGGACCTAATCAGAATGGTCATCTGTGTCACTAAAAGAGTAATTGCATGCCCAGGTACTTTCAAGTAGTCTGTCAGTTGTTTTCCCAGCATCCACAATATTAAAGTATTGGATTTCCTCTATGTGTGGCCAGATGATCCCACTATTTGTTTGTGTTGTTATTTCACTAACACTAGTACTAGGCTAGGCTTGTGCTAGGTATGCTGTTAAATGTATATCAATAAAGTATATCTAAAACACATTTTATACCACCCTGTCTCAATACAAACTATACAAATGCTATATAGAATTAATCCTGGTTTTTGAATATTCTGTTAAGGATATTTTTTCCCACAAAGATTTCTAAATACTGCTAAAATATACAAGATGTAAAAGATGTTATCTTTTCTTCTCAAAATATCTTCTTTTTTATAACTCTGAATTCTTTAAAAAGATATGAATAAAACTTCATTATATTCATACAAGTTTCTGTCATGTGTACTGATGTTAATTCGATGTTTTATGTGCAGGACTTCCAAAATTTCCAACCATATAAATTTATGACTTCCAAAAAAATAAAAAGTTAATAGAATCCCTGATATGTCCATGTTAGTGAATTTGCCTAATTTTGCATCATAGTTAAGAACTTTTCTGAGAATTCTGTCATTAAAAGAACAAACTAACGAGTGTTCCTCCTTGGGGTCTCTAATTTCACATGCATCAGTGATGTATTCCACACCTGTATCTGACTTGTAAAGCTTTTAACACTAAAATATGAATTTGTAAAACAAAAACATTGCACCTCCAAAACTGCAACTGCAAAAGTGACAGGCTGATGCTGTGAGATAAATTTAAGTAACACATCCTCCCCCAAATCAGTTCGTGTAGATGGGTCATAATATTCACTGCTTTAATTATATACTTTGTAGCAACCATAAAATCCTGAATACCCAAAGAAAATTAATTGACAGAAATATCTGAGCATTTTGTACAGTACATTCATTGATCCAAGTACACATACAATTCATCAAATACATTTAAATTCCTCTATCCTTCTTGTTTAAAATGGATAGTGATATGCACTATGATACCACTTCCAGACTCAAATTCTGATCAATAAATTTTTGGTGATAAACACCAGTAAAATGTCTAGAAAGAATGTTTTTTCAAAGTAAAATCTTGTCTGAAGCTCTCTCCCTACCATGACAACTAATGCCATTTAGTAACAATGGAACTTGACAGAAGAAAATTCAAGGAAGATAAATGAAATTAAATTTTTTATGGGTGTGACATAAGAAGTGCCTGATCTTTAAATTGAAAGATAAAGGTTATGTCTACAAGAGACGCCATTGTGTAACAAACATACGTCAATTATCATTTGAGAAAACCTGATATTATTCTAATTCTGGTGACATTAAACAATTTTCGAAGGGCACTTGCTGAAAGTTTGTGCAAAGGAGTTTATGTTCACTTGTATGTAAATTATCTAGAACACCATTTGTGATGACAAATGATGTCAGCTCTTTATCATGTTTATAATGAAATGTAATGGAAAGGCACACAAACATTCAACACTAGTGATGATACTGTGTGGCATGGCTTTATTGCTTTTTGGTAGCCATTATTCAATGGTTGTTTCATCAATATGGTTTCATCAAACAAAAAATGTGATGTCATAACAGTTATCATAGATCCACTCTCATAAAAAAAATCAAAGATGCTCCTTTAAAATTATATCAAGTAATTGTAGATTTCACAAACATTCCTGCCAAGCAAGGAGGAAATTTTGAGAATGGATTTTTCTGAGTAAATATTTTATCTAAACCATTCGATTCAATTTAAGCTAAATGAAGCTCTGGAAAAATTATGGCAAATTTGTTCAAAAGAGAGCCCAGGAGACTGAAATTATGGACCAAATCTATGAAAACACACATGACCTAACTGTAGACCAAAAATTAATAAATATTCAAACATGTTGACAAATTCAAAAAGGTAATGTAGTAGAAATTCCACTTAATCCATTAGCATATTCATACAAAATATGCATACAACATTTCAATTGACCACCTTAAGTGGTTTTTGTTAAATTTAGCTAAACAGTCCTAAGTTTCCAAAATATGTAAAATTTGAAAAAATTTCCAATCATGTAAAAATTTAAAGGGGTTATTTGCATATTAATATCAACTTGCATTAAAAAACTCTTTTGTCTATCTCTAATGATATTTGCTTTATTTTTCATTGAATTTTTTTTCCAAAAATGACTAATTCCTAAATTTCTAAACTGTACACAATTAAAAAATAACTAAAATGGCCTGAAAATCTAACAAGGTCATCTAAATAATGATAGAAATATGTCCACCAAATTTCAACTATCTCAAGTTATATTTGCTTCAATGTGCTCATAATATATTTTGGTACAAAGGTCAAAGTCCAGCAATGTTTCTTCAAAAGTGTGTGTGTGTGACTTGGATTTTTAACATAGCTTTAACAATTTTTCAGTCATATCGCTATGATGTCTGCATTGTTGCAGTTTATAGTGATGTCTAGCAATGGGACATCATGCCACAGACATGTAGCATAATGTCCCACCCAGTCACATTATCCTGACACCAGGCCGACCAGTCCTAACACTAACCTCTTAATGCTGAGCACCAAGCAAGGCAAATGTTAGTACCATTTTTGTAAGTTTTTGGTATGACTCAGCCGGGGATCAAACCCACGACCTCCCGCATCTGAGGCGGACGCTCTAACCACTAGGCCACCAGAGCGGTATACTTCAAAAGTGTAACAAAATTAAAATTAGGTGACAATAATCAGAAGTTAATTAGCTATAAGTATTTAAATATTAAATTTGGTCCAGTTTGGCTCATATTTTTTAGAAGTGTCAGTTACAAGGTAAGTGTGAGGACAAAACATAACCGATATTGACTTTCTCCCTTTAGAAAGAGACAATTTGTGAACTAGGAGTCAATTTGGGCCTTTATTGAGTACCTGAAGTAGAGAATGATCCCAGTTTCATGCAGGAACCTAAGAAAGAGATCCATTTTTTCGGCAGTGTTGATTGGAACAGATGCTGCCTGATTGAGCTCCACAACTTGACTGAAGCGAATGACCTGACAGAAAGAATGAAAAAGGAACAGTAACCAGTTTTATCATGAAAAAACCTTGGAATTAATGAACTACAGGTGTGATTTCCATGAATCTATTGTATCTGAGCATTAATTATTTTGTTTAATTTTATGAATCTGCTTATTTTCCATACCTTTTATTTATTGGGATTAATTTTGACAATGGTTTCTCTCTACATAAAACTCTGTCAAGAGAAACACACAGTTGAAAACATTTTACAAGAACAGCATTTTAAAATGTAAAAACATACAAGACAAAGGTTATTAGCATCATAAATAACTACCAATAAATATATTCTTATAACAACCTGAAATACAATTTTCTTATATTTAAAAATATAATACATTTAAGAGACCACGTGTACTTTTAAATCTTTTTAAAGGGTCAGCAATGCCAATGCTCAAGCACAAACTAACAGGTTATCACAACAGGAAAGCATTATGCATGACTCATTCAGCCACTGAAAGGGAATGGAGTCTGGGTAAGGAAAGGTACATGTACTCTTGTATTCTATTTTATGTACACCAAGCCATCTTTAAGCAGTAATCCTAATATACCCATACAATTCTTGGTGACATGAATTTACTGCAAACTTTGGAAAGAAGTTATCACTGTATTGCAAAGAAAAGGATTCTTGGACATGATTTGCAATTTTAGAACAGTAAATAGGCACCAAAAAAGTGATATTATGGTACTTCTTAGAACATTTATGACTGTTTAGGATTTCATTCACCATACCAAAGTTATTTTTAATTTTTCATTTTGCATTTTTGGGGAAATAAATTATACTTTCAATTGTCAAAACTTGTTGGTTTTTGCTCTTTCATATTACTTATTTTAAAAGCCTGGAATCCTCTAGCTACCATTGTCATCAGTTGTGGAAGAGTACAAGTAATCCAAAACAAGGGTACTTATGATGCACTCACAGGACAAGATCCCTGCAGGAATTCAAGTCAGAACTGGCAGAAAGTGGTCAGTTTCTGTGTGCAATTAGATCAGCAGAAAGTAGACTAAAGCAGGTCACACTGAGTGCTGGAAGGAAGTGGCCAAGCTATGTGAAAGTCAATGATCTAAGACAAGCCTTGAAAAGTGGAGGAATAGAGCTGACAATCAAAGATTGTCCAACTTGGAAGCAAAGAAGCATAGACCAAGTGGTCTTTACCAAAGAGGAAGCAAAAATTGGTCAGATATCTGGAATTATGAGCATATATGGATCCAATTTCTCCAAAGATCAGTGTATGATCTTTTGCCATCTCCAACAAACTTGCAAAAGAGGTAACCGAGAACACATCTTGTCAGCATGCCAGACTTCACTAACACAAGACTGCTACAGTTGGAGGTATGACAAGGTCCTCTGGGAGCAAGCAGACATGTTGAAGAGGGAGAGAAAGGAGAAATGACCAGCACCAAATACCAGGCAAAGATTCATTAACTCTGCCAAAGAGGCAGAAACCAGTAACAAAACACAACTGAGGGGAATCCTTAATGAAACAGCATGCTGGGACATGCATGTTGATCTTGGGGGAAAAAAATGGTTTTGATTTGGTCAGAGTCTAAGAAGAAGCTGGTGTCCATTGAGGAAGAGGTTTTATGAGGTTCATGAAAGAAAGTTTACCAAGTATGCAGAGCAAATGGAGACATATGAGAGCAGGGTATGGAGTATTTGGGCATTCCCAGTTGAGGGTTTCCAGCTCAATCAGTCTATAATATGCTTTGTGACTTCAAGCCATCTGCGCAGATACTTACTACTGCTGAAGCTCTCCACAGATGTCATTACTATCTCACACAACATCAACTGCTAGACCAGTCTAGGCAGTAGTCCATTCAGGTACATCCATGCCTTGAATTTCCCAGTAAGTCATGATCTGTCAATCTACCACATCTTCTACCATGTTCTTTAGTTTTTTAAATTTTGATTGCATCCGTCTCTTTCAGCATTGCTTCAAACCACTAGCCAAGGCACTTGGTTGGATTACCTACAATTGCTGGGATGTCTTCATTTTAATCTTCTCCACAAACAGGAGGTGACCCAACAATTTCTTATCATCATGCTGTCTGGACTTCCTTGGCTTAAACTTCATGTGAACCCATGATCGTCTCATGTAGTGCTGTCAACACCCATCTTGTCTGGAAATGTGTCAGTGGTGACTGTCAGGTCATCCATGAATCTGCAGCTGATTGGTACACTTATCTTGGACATTGCTTTTGGTCTATTTGTCTCTGTTTCTGCTGCGTTTTAATTATGAAGTTCATGCCCATGACAAATAAAGGATGGTACAGGCTGTGATCATCCCTCTTTCCAGCAATCACAGCCGATGTTATTGTAATACTTCCTGAAAAAACTGCCATACACTTTCTGGTATTTGGTAAATGTCAAGGGCTATTTCAGTCTGATTGTGGGGTACAGAACAATAAACAATGGCAGGATCCAACTATACAATTGTTAAATTACCATCTTAAATCCTGGCTTCCTTGAATAATAATGACCTTATTTAAAGAGGGTAACACAATCTAATCTACTTTGATGTCCTCATACAAAGGAACTTATTTATTTTAGCTGCATCTCTGAAGCCACCGAATATATTGGGTTTGGAAGAAGGAAATAGAGTGGGCATTTCTAATCTCAACTGGAATACTATTCCAGAGCAAAGTTCCAGAGTAACGGAAACTTTTTTAAAAATAATTCCTTATTTGGTTTGGGAATTTTATACTGTTTAGTAGACATGGATCGCAGGTGGGGAGTATTACCAGGTAGCCTATACTGGAATAGTGATTGTAAATATTCAGGAGCACTATTATTTGATATCCTGTACATTAATTTGGCTTTTCTCAAACAGATTCAGTCTTTAATAGGTAATATTTTTAACTTACCAGCTAAAGTTTCCTTGCTTTCTTTCTGGATTGATATTAGCCCAAATGCTCTTTTTTTGAAGATGTGCCAGCTTTGCTATGTTTCTATCATTTGAAAAACCCCATACTGTATTACAGCAGTCTAAATAGGGTTGTATGTAACTGTTATAAAATAGTTTTCTTATCCTACTGAGAAGCCATAAACTTGAATTGACTTTTTTACTGATATGTTTGATATGTTCAGTCCATAATAGGTTATTATCTACCAGAACACCAAGTAGTCTATCATGACAGACCATCTGCAAATTTTTATCCTTCCATGACAGACATAGTTCATCACTATTAAGATTTGTCCTTTCGTGCCATGTTGAGATAAATAATATTTTAGTTTTACCAGTATTTACCACCATGCCATTGCATGTGCACCAGTTTTCCAATTTGTTTAGGGCATTCCATAAAGAAATTTTGAGTTAATGCTCTGTGTTTTGGATGTCTGACAATGTTGTGTCATCTGCATAGAGATCTGTAGATGATATTGAGTCTCTTAGTAAAAGTGGCAGGTCATTAATAAATAAAATAAATAGTAATGGACCAAGAATTGAGCCTTGTGGTACTCTATATCTAATTGTTCCAGGTTCAGACAGAACATTATTTATATAAACATGTTGTGTTCTCTCACTTAAGTATGAAGCAAACCGTCTAACTGTTCTTTCATCACATTGGTAGATTTTCAGTTTCTTCAAAAGTTTTTCATGATCCACCATGTCAAAAGCTTTCCTGAAACCTACAAATACAGATCCTATTATTCTACCTTGGTCAAGTGCTTGAATCCATTTATCAGTTAGGGAGATCAAGGCAGTCTCACATGAATGTTTCTGTCTAAAGCCTGATTGATTAGGGTGTAACAGCAAGTGTTTGGTTAAATATGACATGAATGAGTCATGGACATGTTCTTCAATCAATTTTGACAAGTTTGGTAGCATTGAGATTGGTCTGTAGTTATCAGCATCATCCTTATAACCAGATTTGTAAATAGGAGTTACTTTTGCAGTTTTCCATATTTTGGGGACAGATGAGGTTGAAATACCTAAATTGATTATGAATGTTATGCATTCTACAATAGCAGAGGCAGAAGATTTAATGAGTCATGGACCAATCTGATCAAGTCCTGTAGGTTTCTTGGTATCAAGTTCACTGAGACAATTTTTAACAAAGGTTTTTGATACTGGTGGGATAAAGAAACATATCTCCTTAGAGATTTTGCTGCTGCAGAAGTTTTTCATCTCATGCAAGTTGTTTTCTATCACTGGTTCTTTAACTTTGTAGTAATGTTGGTGAAAATTTGAGTGATGGCACTTGTGTGTTCAGAACACAAAGAAAATCCTGGGACTCTTCCTTTTTGCACCGATGTATTGATATACTTGTTACATATCATGTACTTGGTTATACTCTTTGCCATGACTGTAAAAATTATCTTTCCTTCTATGCTCAGTAGCAATATTGTCCAGAACTGACTTATATCTTCAGACTCATTTTCCTCTGGTAAAAAAGCAGCCCTCTGGATCCTGCCAACCAGTAGGGTTCATCCCTTTCTTTCACATCATTCACATAGTCCCCACAGGCATCTACCTAAGAAACCTAGGGCACACATTGTACACCTTGTATGGTATACCACTAGGTCCTGGGGCCAAGTTAGATCTAGCTTTCCCTACAACTTCCAATAATTCTTTCCGAGTAGGATCACCTGTTTCTAGGGCACAAGATAATGGCTTGATAGGTAGGATACTCAGACACTCTCCCAGATCATCTTCTCTGTGTGGGTCAGAATGTGTTTGTTTCAGGAATACTCCTGCTTCCACTCTGCTACACTCCAGATAGCCAGACTGCTCTTCTCCCAAACAATATGAAGAAATTCGAAAGGATTCACAATAAATGATGCCCTACTGCACAAGTTCATTCTCCACCTCTGATCTGAGAAATTTTAACATATTTTCATTGGCTGAGGACAATTTGGTAAATAGCTTCTAGCCTTCTATTCAAGGCCTGTTAAGCCTTTAATATTAACTTATCAAACTAAATCCAACTTTAATCCAAACTAATTCCAGCTTTATTACTAAGTAGAGCTACTGCAAGTGCATTTATCCATTTTGATATTGATGTTTTAGTCATTATATATGGGACTAAACAGTTTTTGTTTTATAAGATATGTCCAAAAAGTTCACAATGTGTTAAAATTTATTGTCATACATGCCTAAATGTCTAAAAGAGGTATGTACATATAGATATGTTTACCCGAATTCTTGCTTAATTGTGAGAAAATGGTAATGTCCCAAAAAATTCAAAGAACAAAATATTTAAAAATTTCAAGATTCCTCTACTGAACCAAAATCATCAAAGATCATCTACATATGAATTAAAATACAGGTACACCTACCACTTTTCATTGTTTACAATAATTGACTTTTGCATAGTCTTGTTAAAATGCTTTAGTAAAAACAATGTAAAACTTTTTTAAAAATATACTGCTTTAAATATCAAGTCAGAAATTACATTACCTTTATCTACATCAAGTAGTTTTTGCTTAATTGTGCTAACAAAAATTCAGTCAGAAGGTTTAATGGTGCAAGAGTTTTCACAATTAGCCAAATTGTGTATTAGAAACACACTGATATTTTGAAGCAGTATGAAATAAGAGAAGGTAAGATGCTTAATCACGTATGCCTGACATGAAAACACTATAGTCATTCAGATACTTTGCTGCATCACTCACACGTTCCTTTATTCTAAATCTAATCTCAATTATATCAATGGAATCAATGCTAAAAACTGTTCCTATACTACAAGTATGATTCAAAAATGTTTTAAAAAATTGAAAACAATTGCTGTGATGCCATGAAAATATGAATACAGAATAAAATCAAAATGCTGCCTTTGTAAGCAATGGGGTCATACAAATGTTGAGGGAAAATGCAGAATAAAAGACAAATGGAGACAGGACCATACTATAGGCTTATTTTGCCTCACAACCAGGCTAGTTAAAGATATTTTCCAAGTATTGTACCTTTATACCAGAGGCTTTAAGCTTCATTAGTGCTTCTTCTAAGGGGAGCCAATTAGCAGGCACTTCCTCCCCCCAATGTTGCTGCTGTGAAGATATCTCGAAAATACGTCTTTTCAAGATCTCTAACTGAGGGTCTCTCTCAGTGTTATCAATGGCAAAAAAATCTGCCAGGTGGTGTAAGGTTGGTTTATCCTTCAAAATGTGGCAAATCTTCCCAAAATATGTGTTGATGACACTTTGGCGCATATCCTGAAAGGAAATAACTACATAATCTCAAGGTTTTGCCTGCTAACTTACGAATCTTCAAATGGTAAAGGACATGCTACCATTTAAATGCACACTGAATGAATCTAATTTGTGAAAAGGAATTCAAGAAAACAATACAAGTGTTACAGATTATGATACTTTTTTGCAATTATTTTTTAGGTGAAACAAAGAATTTTAAATGCAGTTTTTGCTGAAGTGGGTTGGTGCTAACAGTCGCTCATGTAGAAACCTCTTCTGTCTTATTTTGTTTCATTCGAAATAAAATAAGCAGGAGATTTACAACTAACAATACTTTAACAGATAAAGATATACTGAACTGCAAACTGCACACCACTGGCAAACAGAACTGCTGATGATCCTACTGCTTATTTATTGACAAGTAGAACAAACAGTGAAAAATCCTTAGAAATAATAGGACAATGAACTTAAATAAGTATACTCCTCAAAAGTAGATATTTGTAATGTTTAAAGTATTCAAGAAATCAAACTACCAAAAAGGACATGTTCATCGTTTTCTTGATTAAAGCCTAGCTAACATGTATATCCACATAATCATTTTAGCCTGCAAAATAATAGCTATAAATTGCAAATGATACATGTAGTTAAACTAATCCAACAGAATGGTGGCTACCAAATATTTAGAGGTATCATGAGCTACTGACAGTAGTTCAATCTTGGTCAGAAAACCAAAGATGCTATTGTATCTTGACCATCCCCACCACAAGATACGACTGCAACTGGAAATTTCAAATTCATCAGGGGTTACCAAATGTAGCTTTTTCTTCACCAGAAACTCAGGCTGGTAATAAAGAGAAGCCAAACTATTGTTAGCACTGAACTGTAAACAACCCTATCCCAACAAGGCATGAATATACACTTTCTACAACAATAGGGAGAGACAAAAACTGTCTCAAGGATTAGGTTCTTAAAGGGAACTTCATTCATTGATTTATAAGGAGATTTGGATGATGACCAAGGAACAAATGACAGATTCCACCAAGAGATTAAAGAGCAAGAAAATGGTCTCTTTAGCCCAAGCCACTTGAGCAGTTAAAAAGGATAAGGGTCTAACCCTATAGTGGGGTCCATAGAGAACTTAAAAGTATTAGATAAGGCTGTTTGATAGTCCTTAACTGAAAGTACCAAAATATCTTTTCCCCGTATGAGAAATGGAAAACTGAAACAGCAGTTAAAAGTTGTTAAAAGTTAAAAGTGGGCAGACAGAATCAATGTGTTTCTTACTTCAGTTACAGAATATTCTCTATTTTGCATCATACACACTGCCATTCTTTGAGATGCATTTGGCAACCTTGCCTGGATGGAGAGTTCATTTGATATGAGCCAGGCATGAAGCTGGAAAATGTGTGTATTACTGTACAAGAAGGACCTTATGTGCTGCAACAGCAGATCCCACTAACTATTAATTTGGTTCAGGCATCTATCAACAGGTCATGGATATGCCTGAACTATGCCCAGTGGGGTCACAGGAGGTTTATCAGGATAAATTATGGCATGGCGGTTTTAACTCTGTCACGAACCTGAAGAAATATTCTGAAAGGTGGAAAGGCATTGGAATTCAAAACATCCCACTTAAGACTGAAAGTATCCACCACCTATTTACTCTGATCTGGAATTGGAGAGACAAAAATTGGTAGCCTGTTGTTCAACCTCATAGTGATCCACTATTTACATGACTTTCCTCACAGTTGAAAAGTGTCTCGGCTACAAACTAAAGCAGATAACATTCTAGGGAACTGCTCATGCCTCTTTGGTCAAACTGTCTGTCAAATAAAACTTATTTTGAAGGGAGTGTACCAGACTTTGCAGGTAATCTCCTCCAGAGACTTCCAATGAAGGTTTTAGATTCTGACGCAGAGGAAAAATAATGGGGCACTGATGCTCCCTTGAAGTCTGAGGTATTCTATGACATATGTGCCCCCCTTTCCATTTTCTTCAATAATGAAGTAGGAGACAAGGAAGACCTACTGCCAGTCTGGCTTGTCAACCTAATGAGCCATAACAAATTAACCAATTATGCCATGATGGAACAAAGATGCACTGTATGAAATGGAAAACAGGGAACTGCATAAAGGTCTCTGAGCCAAGTCTTTTCCCTAGGGAGTTCATCAAAGCGCAATGTCTAATCCCAATAGAGATAGACCAGGAACAAAAAGAAGGGGAGGTATCAAATTGATTCCTTTCATTGTATCAGTAGTCAAAACCCATTGACAGGTGACAGATACTCAGTGAGCACTGCTTATCACCCTACACAGTTTCCAGTGCCAGATATGCAATCATCAGTACTTTACCTGGTGCCGGGTGACAGGATCATGGTGGCTGATACTTATCATTTTAATGGAATAAGTCAGTGACCACTGAACCCCAAATTAACAGGCTTTGGTCCTGGTATCTGATGTAACGCTAATGTCATTATGTAGAAATCACTTTTCCTCTTAAGTCACAGTGAGCATGACCTTGGACTTATTACCCCTGAAATCGACAAGTTCTCCCTAAACCCAAATGTATGCCATCCACATTGTTCATTAACCACAGGTGAAGAAGAGCTCATTGGTATTCTTTTAGTCTCACTGACCTTAAGCTTGAATATATTGGCCTGAAAATCAAGCCATCCAACAAAAACTGTTAACTGTTGATGGTTGACAATTCAAGTTATTGTACAGAAAACAGTTAGCTTCTTTGAGTCATGTTGACCTCAGTCTTTTAGCCTCATGGTGGCCATTTTCATTTAGGACCAACTAGTGAAAACTCCTAATAACAATATCAGTATACAGACAAGCAGTCTTGATCTTGGTCTTGTGCTTTACAGCACATCAACACAAGTAGGTTATTTAGTACCAAGGTACAGTAGCACAGTGCCTTGCCAAAGGACACAATGGTATGTGATTTAGGCTGGTCCAATGGTAGGATTCAAACTCACACCCTTTTGGTTGTGAGCATAGCATGCTAACTACTGAGTCATTGTGGCTCCTTCCAGTGGAGTGGCATAGTTATAAGAAGAGTTTCAAGATGGCTGCCTTGTTAGCCATTTTGGATGTCTGATTGGCTCCATTTTCATTTAGGACCAACTCAACATTGCAAGAAGTCTTCTGGTGCACAACCCATGTTGATATGACAATCCATTCAAAAGAAGGAGTAGCAATAACAAAGGCTGTCAACACAGACACCAGTGATCCATATTAGCAGTCAGACTGGAATAAATTTTTATTTAGGTCCAACTAGCTATCATAAAGTTTCATAGTGAAAACCCTGTGTCAACATGTCATTCCAAAAAGATAAAACAGCATCAGCAATAATCATTTCAACATGGCTTGTATGATGACCATATTAGATGTCAGATCAGCAATGTTTACTATTTAGACCCAACAGAACAGCATACAAAGTCCTTTAGTGAAAACACCATGTTGATATGATGATCCATTCAGGAAGAACAGAGATAAAAATATTTTTCAAAATGGCAGCCATATTGTTCTAAATGAAGCTATTTCTTATTTAGGATCAACTAGAATTCATAAGAAAACTGTAAATTTACATGTCTTTTGTTTTAGAAGAACCAGTAATAACAAGATTTTAAAGATGACTGCCATGATTGGCCATACTGGAGTTCAGATCAGAATTATTTTCATTTGGACCAAAAAGAAATAAAAAGTATTTTCTTGAAATTCTGTATCCAGAGGTGTAGTCATTAAGATTTTCATTAAGGCCATCATAGCAACTATATTAATGTCAGATCAGCACCATTTTCATCTATCACTATTTATAGATAATAAGAAATCTTTTAATAAAAAACCCAATGTTGATATGATTATTCAAGAATATTAGCAAAGAATAGATTTTCAATATACCCAGGTGGCACCATTGTCATGTAGGACCAACTGTACCTTTGAATGTATGTGTGCACAGTTCCATGGAAGACTCTGAGTAGTGATAACAAGCTTTTGCAAATGATCATATGATGGAGAACAGCTCTTCTGGTATATTACTAACTGAACTAAAAAAAACAGAGGAAATCAATTGTGTGACCAACAAGCCAAAAGACAAGAAAGATCACCTCTGACTTTACCTTTGCATATAGACTTATAGGTGATGCAAACCATGCTGAAAAAAGTTACTAAACTAGGTAAACAATATAATATTGCATTTTAAATCACAGTTAAATGTACCTCTGGTATTTTATCCACATGAGTACCAACAAGAATCACAGGTGGAGTCAATGGGATGCCAACATTTGGGAATGTGATGGAGGAGCCAGATGCAGAGTTTGTCACTCGAGTGCCAGCTGAACAGCATGGTGTACAGTAATGTATTGAATTGAGCCAAACGTCAACCAGGTCTGAAAAGGAGTGAAATCCAATCTAAGTCAATTCTACAAGCAAGATATTAACAGTAATAGGAAATAATTTTTTACTGCATGACTAGCCTACAAAATGTATTATTTGAAACAGTTGAGCAATTTGAAAATGTACTCTCTCAAATTCCCCTATTTTTTCTAACTGCCCTAAATTTTCTGGGATCAGCTGATTGTACAATTTCAATCATATTTTGCATAAATATTTTTATTACAATATTCCTTCTGAGATAAAGAGATAAGTGAAGTTGGTAAGAAGAAAGCCCAAGTTTGATGTATATCACTCATCTTGATGACATCAAACTAATAGCCAAATGAAAAAGTAACCATCCAAAAAAGTCTTCACAAGTTGCTTTCTTACAACTTCAGTCAAATGAGCATTTCTGAGAAAAAAAATGCATCATAAAGTTTTGGGGAGGTTTTTTTAGTAAAGGTTTTCTTATTTGAAGGCTGACCCATATCAAGTGCCTTCATGCTTTTATGATTTCTTTTCAATTTTATCAAATTTTGTTGGGTGCTTTTTTAGGAAATCTTTTTGTATTTGTTTTCTTCAGTAAACAGCAGGAAAAGATGATTGTGAATGTGTATCCATGCAAAAACTTTAAAAATCTTCATTACAAAATGCTTTCTTTCAAATTTGGTTTCATTCTATATAATGGTTTTTCCTTTAATAATATTTCTAGGATCCCTTAGAAACAACATATTTATCGACAATTAGTTTCATTTTAGTCAAATACTCTTCAGTGTTTAACTTGTTGTTTGTTACAATTTGAGGAATGGCAGAAGTTGTCAATGGTGAATTGGCATTAGTTGTACCAAACTTAATGCTATATTACTTTCAGTTTATTTTAGTCTAATGTTTTGAGCAGTTTCTTACCAGTGAAATTGTTTAAAGGTATGTATAATTATAGTGTGGTAATCATTGGTGCCCTTGTTCATTCTGCAATTAACACTGATTATCTCAACATTATGTCTCTTAATAAGAAGATAATACTACAATTTTACATACTTTCATTAATTCATTCTTATACATACTCTTTCACCCTGCTTTATTCATTCGTTTATTTTGTACACTGTGTGTTTGGTCAGGTTATGCTTGCTACCATAAGTAACAGAAGATGGTATTACTTATGAATTGTCATTTAAATTGAATATTTTTAGTGAAGACTAAAATATAAATTGTCAGTATTGAACAAATAATAAGGATTCATAAACAACTAAAATGAATGGTATTAAAGTTAACTGAATTACATATTTTTCGTGAAAATTAAAGGCAGTGATACCAAAAATTTTGAGCTAATGTAACTATAGTGTATGTCAAGGGGTTAGATATAGCTCTTTTTGGGGTTCAATAATGTTACATAGATAGTGGGAATGAAATTAAAAACTATAATTCAAAGTACTGTGTGAAAACATGCAGCTCTGTTGTTAATTGCATCTCAACATATTATGAAAAAATTAAATATTTACAGCCCAAAGAGCTCATTTAATAAAGTCTCTATATAGTATGAAGTCCATCTTTCAAAGCAGCTGAATAATGCATGTTGATAGACAGAGCCCTTACCATAATTTCAAAAGGCATTTGAACGTCAAATTATATGTCCATCCTGTTTTTAAAATTCCAAGATATTGGAACTAAAAGGGTATGGCTGACTCTGGGTTGCATTTAACAGGAAGCCTGGGACTAAAAGGGCATGGCTGACTCTCGGCTGTATTTAACAGGACGCCTGGAACTAAAAGGGCATGGCTGACACTGGGTTGCATTTAACAGGAAGCCTGGTACTAAAAGGGCATGGCTGACTCTGGGTTGCATTTAACAGGAAGCTGGAACTAAAAGGGCATGGCTGACTCTCAGCTGTATTTAACAGGATGCCTGGAACTAAAAGGGCATGGCTGACACTGGGTTGCATTTAACAGGAAGCCTGGTACTAAAAGGGCATGGCTGACTCTGGGTTGCATTTAACAGGAAGCTGGAACTAAAATGGCATGGCTGACTCTGGGTTGCATTTAACAGGAAGCCTGGTACTGAAAGGGCATGGCTGACTCTGGGTTGCATTTAACAGGAAGCCTGGGACTAAAAGGGCATGGCTGACTCTGGGTTGCATTTAACAGGAAGTCTGGGACTAAAAGGGCATGGCTGACTCTGGGTTGCATTTAACAGGAAGACTGGTACTAAAAGGGGATGGCTGACTCTCGGTTGCATTTAACAGGAAGCCTGGTACTAAAAGGGCATGGCTGACTCTGGGTTGCATTTAACAGGAAGCTGGAAATAAAAGGGCATGGCTGACTCTGGGTTGCATTTAACAGGAAGTCTGTTGTATTTAAATGGATTTTTGTTATTTGATCTGCAAGATGCATGACCCAACATAAGCAGATTATTTCCTTCCATATCAATAATCCACCATCCAAGTTGTTTCTATATGTGCAGTGTAATTAAAGTTATATCGCATAAACTTTTCCCTAGTTATAGTTTGAGTATACCTTTGATCTTTTGCACTGAGCATAATACGTTCCTTCCTAAACCATGTGCAAGTGATCTAGAATATATGGTAAAGGTGTGTAGCCAAACGTTTATAGTGCAAAAACAGTTTTCTTATTTAAGTCAGACAGACCTTGACCACTGACCTTTGAGTTCAGAAATTAACAGTTTCTTCCTTACTCTAAATGCAATCTCTTAATAAAAGAAGGTCAATGTACATTGTCTAGAAATGAAATATGGCTTTATAGATCTCATCATCACACTAATATACACAAAAAGCAATAAAAGTGTAAGTGAACAATTTAACAAAGTTAATCTTAATTTAAAATATATACAATCAAGTGGCCAATTGAACTTCAAATGTATCTTTCGCAGGTTATATTTTTGGATTTTTTTTAGTTGCTTCAATGGTCATTAACTTTTAATTCCACCCCCAACCACCTCCAAAAAAATCCCTGGTATAACCTGATGTTTCCTAGAAATTGTTTAATTTTACCTTGAACTTGACACAATCTTGCACCCGCTGCATTAAAGTAGTACTCATCATTTCTCACAAGATCTGTGACTTGCTGACTGAGATCAGTAACCAAGAGATAAATTGCTCGATGGGTCAGAAAGGCCTGGTGAGTAGTGTAGAATAAGTATTGGCCTGCAAAGTCCCACATTGACAACTTTGCATAATCAGCAATACTCATTGCTAGTCTGTCAGCATTCTTCTTCAGTAAATGAAGGATTTCCATTGTTGCATCACCTTTACTCTCTAGAATTGAAAAACTACTTCCCTCAAGAACTGATGGTCTCTCAACTGCCGTGACAAAAGATGATTCTTCTGGCTGGTTTAAAGTAATATGAACTTCATGTTGACTTTCCAACACTGAACTGGTTTGTACATCATGGCCATTGTCACTGTAATGGAATGGTGTTGTCATTCTTTGATAGATGACCTCTCCGTGTTCTTTCTGTTTACTACTTACTGCAGGAACCATCAGGAGCTTCTGGAGACGGTGAAGTCGAAACAACTGCTCTGAATCTGCATGTACAAAATAGCAAGAAAGATTCTTGTATTACAGTTTTATACGACAATGAATTATTACACTAAATGTTGTTTGTTTGCTTTATCTCTACATAACATACGGTAAGAAAACATAAAGTGTCAACATATGCTCAAATGAAATCATGAATAAAATGAGGAGAAAATAAAACTGAAAAGAAAACGGTTTCAGCCATCTATTCTTACATAGGTGAAATGGCCAGTGAAAAACAAAAAGTCCTACTGGCCATACAAAAGTCTCTCTGAATCAATGGATTCAATCAAAAATTAGAAGAAAAGTTTGCCTATAACCCCATTTCTGCAGAAAATGATGTCATACATGCAATGAGTTAATGATGTGAATTCATATTTTAATTGGTTCATATGAGCCAAGGACAAAACATAAAATGAAATAAATTTGAGTAGAAGCATATATAATTTGACCAACTGAAAGAGATCTATGATCATGCCCAAGTTATAATAGGGCAATGGTATCTTGAGGGACTTTATAGTGTGGGACCAACCTACATAGCAGGGATATACCATAGTAAGTGCTGTGTCTCTGATACAGTATACTACAAGTGTCTTCCTAACCAAAGACTTCATGGAGACTAAGCAATTAACAATTTGTCCCTAACAGTAATATAAAAAAAATGTTCAATACCATATTTTACTGTTAAGGGGTCTGTCTGTGTGTCTGATATGTAGGATTTAAAAAATAAACAAAAGACGTACAATCATTGAGTTGGAAGTCCTTATTTATTATGTAATTTGCATGGTATGCATTTTGATAAAGTTGGTCATGACAAGTTAACAAGCTTTTGCTTTCTTTGTGGTGTTGTAATGTAGTATCATATGTCATTTTGTACAATGCAGATTATTATGTAATGTGCACCCTGATTTTAAACCCAGAATGAGGTGAAACATTACATTTTGACATTAGATGCATGTCATGTCCCACGTTCCAAAATCTTGATGGTTTTGATCTATTTTTGTTATGAAACAGGTTAGTCAGCCATTTAGGACAATGCTCTGACCATCGTTTGTTAAACAATGATTAATTGGTAACAATAAAACTTTATTTGTTTCATTGTGCTCTTTCTCTAATCATGTTTGGAATAATAAATCTTTTACCAGTGCTGATTATCTATGTGATCATATTGAGCCTTGTTAATATTAATGAAAGTTACAAGTTTCTTTAAACTCAGGCCAAATCAACTTTGTGCAAAGTTTGTTCTCTGACTTGTTTTGAGAAAGGATTCATCTATTTTAGTAGAAATTAACACAGTCATGTGAATGGAGGGAACACTGACATTATCCATTACTTACTTCTATCAGCAATATAGTACCTGTTCAAACTAATTTATTGGGCTGAACCAGCATTGTGTTCAACAAAGACACATGTTAATATGATCAACAGTTTGAACAATCAATATGCTAGATTAAATGTTACTTCATTTCAAATGAATATTTTTAATGTTTTTGCACTGATGTCTTGTATCAAAATTTTTGAAAACTACTTTTCTTCTGGCATTCAGGAAAACTGGAGTAATGTGCATTCATTTCTGATTCTGACTAATTCACACTAAACTGTCAGATCAATTCATTTATGGAGAAATATGAAAAAATTGAATGATTTTTTTTATACCTCTCATTGTAGTGATGCTAAAAGCAAACTTTTGCTTTCAACCTTGTATTGCTAATGTACATGCTCCTAGAGTAACATTAGTAGCCTGCACTGTGGCATTATTTTTTCCAATATTGTGTTTTAGAAATTTAGAAACTTGCCTTTTTATGACTTTTGCATGATCCTCTGAATTAAAAACGATGAAGAAAAACTATTTTATGTTTTAATATTAAGCCCATTTATGGCCAAACTTCATCTTTACAAGTTTAATGCAGAGCCCAATTATGGCACAACTTCATTCTAAGAAATTATGGCATGATAAGCCCTTACTACCAGTTGACAAATTTTTTTTTGTTGTAAAATGTATACAATCCATGTTAACTATAATCTAAATGAGTATATTCCCAGCTAAAATTATATTTTCAGCATTCAATTAACATTCCATCACATTAAGTCATAGCGCAATGTCATGGGTAACAATTTTAACTCTATGATTACTCTAATATGTTAAAGTAGAGATACATGTATGCATGAAACTACATTTTTAACAGATTTTAAGGCCATTTAGATGGTTCAGGTAGCCTAGTTCTTTACAAACTGCTGAGCAAAATCTGTCACAAAATTACAACACACTGTATCACACTGAGCTATCAACCAGCAACATTTTTTTGCAGATGACACAACATTATATAACATTGGATCAACCAGCCATGAGCGTAGTACCAAATTATATCAAGATTTAATAAAAGTAAATAGCTTGTGTGAGTACAGTGGTGTGAAGATAAATGTAGCCAACAAAAGCCAAGATAATAGGTAGTTTAACCAGAGTAAAAGCTGAGAAAAATCAATTCAAAGTAAAAGGAGTCTGAAAATAAAAAACTGCTTGGCATCATGATAGAAAATATCTTGTGCTGGAAAAAGCAAGTTGATATGGTCTTTTAAAAAAGTTAACTCACTGCTTTATCTTTTGAACACAATAAAATCTTATCTCCATCAAGAACAAAGATATTCTACAATGCATATATCATGTCAAACCTAGAATATTGTTTTATCTGTGATAATAATGATAAAGAAAATCAAGAAATATTAATGAAGTATCAAAAAGAGCAGCTACAGTTATGCTGATTTAAACACAACATCAACAAATCTTTTTAAAAACCATAAAGTGGCTTCCATTTCAGTAGTGATCTCAGCTTCTAAAGGGTTTACTAGTCTATAAATCCTTGTATGGATTGGCTCTTGATTATCTTAAAAAGTATTTTTAAATTTGTTAAATCCTGTATATTCTCATTTTGTACATATTTTATTATTGTAGTGGAGCAATTATCTAGATTTTAACAGCATTTGTTATCTAAAGACAGTCCAGCTGCACAACACTTCTTTTCCATGAGCATATTTTCAGTGATGTAACACTTATTGCAATTTCTAACAACCTTGCTGGACTTCCAAAAACAGGACAGAAAAGGAATCTTACAGGATACACAACTTTAGAACACTGAAACCATGCAGTTTAAACCAAGAAGACTAGAAAAAGACAGCCACGTACAAATAAAATCTTCATCTTTTTGCAGCTCGTACATTTTTCATCATGTTCATTTCAATAATTCTTTCAATAACTCTTTCAATTTTCTTAATGATTATCTAATAATCTATAATTACAACTTAAGCAATGACATATCTTAGATTTAATTTATAGTTATGCAAAATTTGCATACAAAAATGGAGGGCAACATGGCTTATTAATTTCTGGGTCAATATAAAATATTGTTCAGCATCAGCATCAAGTTGAAGCCAAATAGTTGAAACATCAAAAATGTCAAGCTTTTATTGCTGTAGAAATAGTCATTTTTATGTGATTTTTTTGTTTGACTTATTTCTGTTTGTACTTGCCTTTGAGAAAGACTTATTTATAGTCAAAAGTGGATAGGCTAGTTTAGCACTAGTTTTGCAACTGTTCGCTGTCAATTTATTACATTTATCTTTATCAATCCCTGACACAAGCAATTCCTTGCTGGATCCAGTGCCAAATGATATGTGTTCATATATATATATATATATATATATATATATATATATATATATAATTATATATATATTATAAAATAAGCAACAATAACACGTAGAATGTGTGACTGGCTTTGCTTTAATGCTTCATCAGACTGAATTCAAACTGAATTCAATATCATTGCTTACGTCATTAAATATGTTGTTTCTAAGTTATCAATGAAATAAACAATATGACATAATCAAGATGACATCATAGCTAACATTTTTAACCTTATTGTCTTATACTTTAATGAATAATTTACATGGACATATGCATATACAGCACAGATTAATGATATTTTAGTACATAAAAATACATAAAACTGGATCTTAAAGATACATATATTTCTATTGATAACTATCTCTAAAATTTATGACTAAAAAGAGATAAACAGTTTTATCAACATTTTTATTATGTATAATGCACACTTATTAAAGATACAGAAAATAAATAATAATAATAATATATTATATCTTTATATATTCT
Organism: Sinohyriopsis cumingii; assembly: GCA_028554795.2. Lineage (NCBI taxonomy): Eukaryota > Metazoa > Mollusca > Bivalvia > Unionida > Unionidae > Sinohyriopsis > Sinohyriopsis cumingii. The sequence goes on from CM068838.1 coordinate 42,619,226, forward strand.
TGAAGAATGATAAATATTTCATCAGAACTCAGTTTATATAATAAAAACTTATGGCGTGCATAATACTTACTATCAAGCATTTTATAAATAATCATAATATATTGAGAATTAATTTAAAAATGCACTTTCATTTTTAATGAATTAATAGTAAACCTTTTATGATATCAGTATATACTTTCACCAATTAAGTTTTTCTGAAAAGTAGAATAATATAAAAATATTCTTATCTAATTGTAAACTGGGGACATAATTAAAAAACAAAACAAAAAGAAAACCAGGATTAATGATTATCGTATAGTGTTTTTGAATTTAGACCTTTTGGATATACCATATTAAGACTGAATCCAATAGGTTTCCTTTAGCAGACTTTCCATCTCAGAATCAGCTTTAACAATGGGTTGGAAGGAGAAATCTTGCAAAGTATGGGAAATTTTGTTAAAATGTGCGACAATATGAGATGAAAATGATTGATCGATATAATTTTTTATATCTGATCTATGTTGGTTCATACGTTTAGATATTTGTTGACTGATTTGTCCAATATATTGGATGCCACATTTTTTTCATGTAATTAAATAAATAACATTTGATGTAACACAATTAGTATCACAATGCATATGAAAAGTTTCTTTCATATTATTACTATTGAAAGAAGTATTTTCATTAATAAATGAACAGTGTGACCATCTAGGTCTATTACATTTAGTTGATGATCCTATTTTATATGATGTTTTTTCTAATTTAGAATTAATTAGAAAATCTTTAAGATTTTTAGTCCTTTTATAAGCAAGTGTGGGTTTGCTTTCATGTAGCGATTTAACACTTGCTTTACATGATAAGTTTAACAAATCCCAATATTTATTGATAATCTTACCTATGTTAGGCAAACTTGGATTATAATCAATAACAAAAATAATGATATCTTCATTTCTATGTTTGATTTTACATTGTAAAGATTAAAGTTGTGTAAGAGAAGATACTAATATTCAACATACTGATCAATATTCATGTTTTTAACATGAACCATGGTAGTAATGTCGTTATTTTCATTTTTCACGACATCTACATTCAAAAATGAAAAATGAATAACTCCAAATCATAAAGATATCATCTACAAATCTTAACCATACATCTGGTTTTAAGAGGCATTTATTTAGAAAATCATTTTCTAATTTTCAAATAAATAAAGATGCATACGCAGGTGCCATAGGACTACCCACTGCTGTTCCCAATTTTTAGAGATAGTTTGTATTACCAAATTGAAAAAAAGTTATTTTCAAGCACAAGTTTTATCAAATCACAAATATGTTCTTTTGATAGTTGTCATGTATATTCGTTTTCCTCAAGATAATATTTACACGCTTCGATACCATCATTGTGTGGTATATTCGTGTAGAGTGTAACCATATCAAGTGTAACAAGGAATGAATTTTCAGTTAGTTTTGGTAAAGATTTCAATTTGGTAATGAAATCAAAAGTATCTTTCACATATGAAGGTAGTGATTTCATCAGTGGTTGTAAAATGTGATCAATATATTGCGATATATTATTTGTAATTGAGTTATATGTAGAAATAATGGGTCTACCTGGATATCCTAAAGGTAGTGACTTATCAACCGTTTTAGAAATAATGGGTCTACCTGGATATCCTAAAGGTAAATAAATATATATAAATATATTTATAATAAAAATAAACATAAATATTATATATATATATATATATATATATATATATATATATATATATAGAAGTCCTCTTGGAAGATTGGTCAGTTGACCAAAATGAGCTTCTTCTTTAATTGTAGTCATTATTATTATTACTTTTTTATTATAGTATGATACATTTCACATTGTTTTGACCTTTAAAGTCTGTTTTTGAGCAGTAGAGAAGGAATTATTCAAATTACTCATTCACCTTCAGACAAGAGAATCATATAACCATTGTTGTCTTTCTTTAAAATTTAGCTCAGTGATAATGATGGCATACCTTCATGCTGTACTGTCCATTCCCCAGTGTCCAGAGAGATTCTGCAACAATGTCTATATACATCTATTCCTTCTGTGCTTTTCCTCTCTGATATATCAACCTGCTGCCCAAGGAGGCGCTTTGTTAGCATTGTCTTTCCAACCCCATACTGACCAACCACCATTACTCTAATATTATAAACCTTTTCCTTTCCATCTCGTAATGCTTCTTTGTATAGCTGAACTGATTTTTCATCCATATGTAGGATCTCCATGGGAATGACACTGTCTGGAATCAGAAATTCGTCATTAAATCATGCACGTCTCGCAAACCTCAGACCACCTATATTCATCCAAGGAAAGGTGCATGAAATTTTAATAGGAACCTTTCAAAAAGATGCATGTACATATACTATCGGTAGAGAGTTTCTGAACATATTTCATGTCAATTCCCGCATATTATAAAATAAAGTCTATTTTCCTTCTTTTCTGATACAATGTCAACAATCACTATTTTTAAGGTAGTCATGATATGCATACAGATTACATAAAGTTTATCTTTCATTGTTTTAAAACATTAAGGTGGCACAGCATTATCACAAACATTCTTTTTTTTTTAAAATACAGTGACATGGCATATTATACAGATGTATGCTGCCTCTCTAGTCTGTAATTCGGATATTGGCAGAAGGAAGATTGCCAAACTTTGGAGTGAGCACAGGACAAGCATCTGAATTCAAGACCTGCTTTTGCAAGATATCACTCAGCAGGGCAGCTGATACATGTGAGCTTGTGAATGCAAATTCAACATAAATGTAAACTGAAGAGAGGAAAGGAAAGCTTGGTCTACATATTTGATATTGTTTGTTATTGTTGGTGTTATTTAACTTCTTTCACAGACCATATCAATATCATCATTTCTCATTAAAAAAAACAAGGAAAACTCATCAGGATCTCCCCCTTGACCTCAGGGGGCTAGACTATCATTCATGACTTAGAAACTTTGAATACATTAAAGCATACATGGGAGTGAATCTACACTCAGCATGGCTTACAGAGTTTGTCCTTGCCCATCTTTGATTCATAACCTGGAAATAATTGAGATCGCTACCCAAGGGCACTGCAATAGCTCAGCAGTTAAGGGTATAGGAATCATGACCAGAAAGTTGCAGGTTTGATTCCCATCATCTGAACAAGCTGGATTCTCATTAATATGCAGGCAAAAAATTGCTTGTAACTGAACTCAACTAAGATCTGATCAACAATGTGACCTATAGAATTTTCAAAACTCATATATGCAAGATCACCTAAAAAATAGTGAATGATTGTTGCTTATAATCAAAATTTCCTAATGCTATAAGCTTATATGCCAAATCTAATCAAGATCTGTTCAGAGTGGTAGTATGATTAGGCATTCATTGGCAAGATTACCTCAGCAAATTTCATGGATCTTGCAAATTACTGAATACAGTAAAGGACATGAATTAAACACACATAAACAATGACAACTCTATGCAAGTTTGTGTAATTTCAGTTTCAAACTTATCCAGACCCAGTAACAATGAGGTATATCCCAACCGAAAATATGTCCAATTACTTCAGGTCACATGCAGAACACAAAATGTTTGTGCTTCTAATGTTAGACATTACTTGTGTTAATCTAGTACTTGGAAGGTTTCTATTATGGTTTTATAATAGTTCATAGCTTACATGAATGTGTGTTTACAAACACCTCCCTTGTCTACCTGCACCTGAATCCAATGTAAATGTAAAAAAAAAATAACAGCTTTACTTTGTGTGATCAAATGACCTGCCAGGCATTAATGAGATACTTGGTCAAATCACAAAGTGATGCAAGAGTAAAGACTCCAATAAAATTTAATTAAAGCACTGCATATATATATATATATATATATATATATATATATATATATATATATATATATATATATATATATATCTGTATTATGTTTTGTTACAATATATGAACCATGTAATTTAATACAATAATCTGATCCTCTAGCAATCTAGACAATGACGCTTATTTGATATGAGATTATTGATGCTGTTGTATACATAAATAGTACAGTGTATAATGTAAATTTGATAAGATAACTATGTACAGTACACCACCATGAATGTAGTAGCTCTTACTCGATCATTAAAATAAATCATATCAATTTTAAACTTTATAAAATATTATTACAAGAATTCCAGATTTGATTAGACCGCTCTGGTGGCCTAGTGGTTAGAGTGTCCGCCCCGGATGCAGAAGGTCATGGGAATTGAACCCTGGCTGAGTCATACCAAAGACTTCTAAAAATGGTACTAACAGCTGCCTCACTAGGCGCTCAGCATGAACAGGTTAGTGTTAGAACTGGTCAGATTGGTGTCAGGATAATATGACTGGGTGGGACATCATGCTACATGTCTGTGGCATGATGCCCCAGTGCCCCACATCACTATAAACTGCCACACTGCAGACATCCTAGTGATATGACTGGAAAATTGTTAAAGCTATGTTAAAAAAATCTAAACCACAAACCACAAACCAGATTTAATTAAATTTTTCACTATTTATTTATAGTTTGAAATGATGATGGTGATGACAACCTCAATGGTTGGAACTATCAACATCATCATCTGTCCTGATAATGTTTCATTTGCTCTGGAAATCCAAGAGACATTAAGAATTTGCTCAGAGAACCTACACCTCTTACAGAAATAACCTATTCAGACTTATTCATGACATATACTTGACTTACACAGGACTTACAGGTCACTTACATGTTATACATTGCATATTTAGTGAAGTCAGATGTTAGGCTATATATTAAATACAGTATGTGTGAAAACAATATTGATATATACCTTGCCTACAATTCATGTATATATGATGTATAAGTCATTTATAGCCTTAAATTTGACAGTTGAGCAGGGATTTACAAAATCCACTTGCCCAACTCCCATGGGAAAAGCTCATATTCATCAAATATGAGCCTTTCCTGTGGGAGTTGGGCAAGTGGATTTGTAAACCAAATAATTCAGTTCTGGCAAGCTAAAGTTTTATACATGGCACATGCCCATGGTCAAGTCCTAAAAATTAAGAGAGTGAAACAGCACATTTTATTTAACATTGTTAGTATCCGCAAAATAGGTAAAACGCTAGCTCTGTGTGAACTATTTACCAACAAGTGGTCTTGTTCAGTTCTGATGCTTTATATTTGTCAAGAATTATACCCTGTAATGGCAACACAGTACATATATCAACACCTTTATTTAGTATTTAGGGGGCCCTGAGTGGCCAAATAAAGTGGTCTAAAGCACTCTCCATTATGGATCAATGCTATCTCACCTCTTTCTCTGTGGGTTGGAGTCTTGGATCTGGCCAATGTGTGTATCTGAGAAAGCTTGACAGTAGCTTCTCGTGGGTTGGTGGTTCTTTCTGCGGTTTTCATGGTTCTTCCTCCACCATTAATACTGGCTGCCATGTATAGCCTATCGTGTGCTGAAAAATTGCATTAAATCCTACAACAACAACAATTTAGTGTTATATTTAGCACGTTCTTCTTCTGCATAATTGATCACAGTTTCTTTCATCAATTATATGTGTCATTTTCATCTTGTAGTCAATGTCAGACTTACATTTTCTCATGCAGACATGACAGGTCACAAGTTAGCCTCGGGCAGTTTCTCAGACTGCTGAGTCAGAGCATTGTCTGCATTTCAAAGATGTTTTGATGCATGCTGCTAATCTTATTGTGAGTAGGTATTCATTGCTATTTACTACAATTCTTTGCCAGTTATATTTGGAAATGAAAGGCATTAATCTCTAACAATTAACCACCAGGAAGATTTCATTCAAAACGTAATTGGCATTATGAAAATGTAGTACCGACAAATGGTATTTATGATCTGTTGTTTACAAGATAATTGCAGGAGACCAATACATATTACTATTTGGCACACAATTAAATGAACAAAATTAAGTGCTTTAAAATCCTTGTCAAAATTTGGATTGTTAAATATTTTGTTGCATGTTGCTAATTTCAAGGTCACTACATAATAATATTTAAGTAAATGGAGACTGACCCATTGGCCTAGTGGTTAGAGCATCAGCCTAGGATGCAGGAAGTTGTGGGTTTGAACCCTGGCCAAGTCATATCAAAGACTTATAAAAATTGCACTAACAGCTCCTTGCTATGTGCTCAGCATCAAGAGGTTAGTGTTAGGACTGGTTGGCCAGGTGTCAGGATAATGTGACTGGGTGGGACATGCTGCATATCTGTGGTGTGATGCCTCAGTGCTAGACATCACTATAACTGCCACATTGCAGACATTGTAGCAATATGACTGAACATTTTTTAAAGCTATGTTAAAAATCCATATCACACACACACCAGAAAATCGATAAAATAAGTGTTCATAATCCTTTCATTGTGAGCATAAATAAATCATCAGTCTCTGTTTCTTTTTCTTAAACTCTCTCTCTCTCTCTAAAAGTCTAGCTATTTCCAAATCCTTTGCAACCTATTCATTCATCTTTCTACATAGATGTACATGTCTAAATTTGCTCTTCTAATAATATCTGTATTGTAAGTCTCTGTAATCTACAGATCAATCCACATGCATTTTTTTTGCATATTTATTTTTGACAACTTTAAGAAGCAAATAAAGATGAAAATAAATGATTAAATATTATAACATAATTTCTTTAATACATACTATATTTTATTTTATCTTCTTGCTTTGCTCATGCTGGAATATTATGCTTGGGGCAAGCTAAAATTTTCCAGGGCAAAGATTAAATTTCCAATCAGCTTGCCCTGGGCAAGTTGACTTTCATAAACTTATACATCCTTGGCTGAGTATAAGTTTATGGAGATTCTGGCTAACAGTTCACTGCAAAATACAATCCAAGTTTTTTCCCCCCCAAATTTATAACTTCTTCCAAGATTTATCAAATTTCAATAAGTCATGTCAACAACACACACCCACAAAAAAGAATTTCATCAATATTTATTTAAAATAATGTAAAATTTTAAGAAACAAAGGCACTGAAATAAAACTTAAAACTTTGGTGGATCTTATGTATCAACGGTAGAATAAAACTCTGTGTGTGTGTGTGTGTGTGCAAATTGCAAAATGGGGACATGAGTGAGCAAACACAACTACACATTGCAGATATGCCTTGTAAACAAGGATATAGCAAGCATTCAACAATCAATTTCTATAACTCCATTAAAACAGTAATATTGGCACCAAACATTCAACTGTTTACATCCTAATGAAATCAAAGAAAATAATTTATTGTTGGACTGGAATATTATTTGACATCAAAAAGATGTTTTAATAGAAAAAATCCATAACCCAAAACATTTTAGCAGCAAAAGCTATCTTAATTTTTATTTTTCCATTCTTCTGTTTCCAAAGTTTAAACCATGGTGGTTTGCATTGATTGAATTATGTTATGATGACTTGCTCCCTATGGTGGTTAGGTTTTACTTACTATTTGCATTTTACAGCATCAAATGCTATATACAAAATCATCCTAAGGTTCACAAGCTCACAAATAAGTTTGGGACAACCTTCAATTACCAGCTGAAGAAAACTGTTAATTGGATTCTGAAAGAAAACTTCACCGCTGCCCTAGAGTTGAAACCTGCTTTCAAATTCAGTTGCTAAGGGAGTCTACTTTTGTCTAAATTGTATATGTTTGAAAGAAAGTTTGTGTTTATTACTTCCTGGAACGAATTATCTTGATGGTTATCACTTATTTGTGTTATTTCAGCTAAAATTGTTATATAGAGCATGCTGCTTCAAATGCAGTAGCTCAAAGTAGCAAGCTAATGTGTTGAAAATCATTTCAAAAATTACCATTTAATAAATTGAAATATATCATCATTTTATGAGGTCAAAATTTTATTAAGGTAGCCATTCACAGTTATACCTTCTGAAAAATTGACATCATTATTTATCAATGGACACAATTTCCTTTTGGTCAGGGAAAGGGCAGAAGAGAACACATCTTGTTTAAAGCCCAAATTCATTTAAGTTAGCAGGAGTTCATATATATCCCACATACAAGTGTTGTAAGTTAATGAATTACATTTCACTTATATGTGAACAATTCTTTACTTATATTTGAAATATGTAATACTTCACTTTTAAGCCCTTCATAAACAATAAATATAAGCGACCTATAAGCTACATATAGAAATTTTGCATAAGGGCCAGCCATCAAAAGTGTTGATATAGAAAATTATCTTCACGTATAATATGCAGATTTGTAGTACTACTTTCACTCCTACTTCTATCTATTATTGAGAAAACCAATCTAATGGCATGCTGTAATCGCATGGAAGTAACTACTTTGGGATTCAATGATGAGCACAAACATGGCAGTGCCTGACCAAATCAGTCAACTTTGGGGGGGTTTAAAATAAATATGTTGATGATTAAGAAAAGGACTAAAACTGTTGAAACTGGTGTTTCACAGCAATGCACAATATACTTTGCATTAATTGTATCATGAAACAACAATTCAAGGGACTTGGAATCACAGATATATATGGTCACACTGACAGGTATTTTACAGCATACAGCTGTTAATATATAAAAAAGTAAATTAAGCTGAAGGAGTGCATTGGTGTTTTAACTGCCATAAAGTCAACTGAGTGTGAAATAATGTTTGCATATGTGACAAAATTCAAGATTGGTACTGGATATTAAACAAAGAGAAGGTTAATTATTAGATAAGTTTGGTTTGAACACTGGTCAAATACATTACTTCAATACTCTATCACTAAAGGTGCCTTACTCATCTGTGTCACATCTCTTCAATATCCAAACTGTTACAAAAATATACATAAAATATGAGCTTCGATGATCAGGCATTTTTAATATAATATTATAGCTCTAAATATTTCAAATACTACAGCCAGGCTACAAATGATGAAACCTTGAAAGAAAATTTAACAAAAGTATAGCTGATCTATGGTTACAGTACTTGTCCAATAATCAGAATGCTACAAACCTTTAGTCATGCAAGCATAAATATTAGTTCAAAGACAGTTTTGGCATCTTCAAAACCTGTCAAGTACTTTCTTCACTAGAGATCTACAACCATCAATCTATGCAGTTATATATATGTGACCTGATGAAATACTGACTTGTAGAATTTCAAACCAATTGTGAGTGCTTTACATCAGCTTTATCACTTTTAAGCAATACTTCCCCCACCCCACTCAAGTTCAATAAGTGATGTACATAATCTTGACAATACAAGGGTTAAAAAATATATAGATTCAAGCAAGTCACATTTGTAAGGTTTAGATTACATTAAATTTCCTACTCAATATTTAGCTCACATAACTGTATATACATGTAAATATGAAAACACAAATTTGTGTAATGTGATCATACTTTGGCCATCATTATTTAATAACAATGTTACCTAAAATTAGTATCCTTTTAGTTATGATTATTTAATATGCATACTTTGTTTGTCCAATTTAAAATTCTAAATTCACAAGTCCAAAACATTTTATTAATGTGAGTTGAAAATATTTAAAAATCATGAAGGTTCTTCAACAGACCAAAATGCTCATATAAAAAGACCTGACATTAAGAATTGTTTTCACCTATACCTGTAACATCTAGAAAATAAAGTCATAATTTAGAACTTGTGAACTGAGTAATTTCACTTCTATTCATCATATCCATTGCAAAAGGAAGTAAAAAAAGTTTTTATTAAGATTACTTATTTTATTTACATTTAATCTTTTTCAACAGAACTATCAAAGAACTTTCAATACTAAAGTGAACTAAGATCATCAGAAATGTCATTTTTTGTGAAAGGTATTCAGTATTTGAGGAAAACAAAGACAATTCTAAATGTACTTAGTTGTTATTTGTCCCATCATGTTGAGGTTTATCACAATAAAATAAAAAATATAAATTACCTTCTTGATCATTCCACACTGGATGGAAATACCAGACTTCCTTACTTCCAAAGCTTGTCACGTACATAAGTTTCTGCTCTTTCTGCCAGCACATTGCCCATGGTCCTGGTGGTATCCTCTCTCTGTATATAGTCACTAGATCTCCTATGTCTGTCAACTGATAAATGCTGGGATGGTGCCAGTTATTGCACACATATATAAATCCCCTTGTGTCCACTGATATACCCCTAGGATAGGTAAGTTCTCTATGGCTGAACATAAACGTCTTCATGCCAGTCATAATATCATATGCATGCACCCCGTTGTCAGATGAGACCAAACTAGCATGACATGAGATGTAGACAGTAGAGTAATTAATGCTTGTGGTCAAGTAACTAGAACTTAACTCTTCATATTTACAGATCTTATGAAGGGTGCTAATAGATCCATCTGCAAGAGACACAAGGCCCCAACAAATTGACTTATCAAGTGTCACACCACTCACCACAAGATTACCAGTGAACTCCAAGGTCCTCACTCCATGACACCTATCAAATGCTGTTGCTACATATAATGATCGTTCCCTTGTTAAGGATGGCATTCTTCCTGTGTGCTCAACTGACAGGATTACTATCTGACCACTCCTCAGTGTGACTGCCACTTCCATTTCCCTAACCACACAAACATCCCAGGGTGCAGACTCCATTCTTTCTGATGTTGCCAATAATCTCCCATCATGGAGGCAGTGAAGTCGAAGGGTATATGCTTCACTATCTATGACCAAAAGTAGATCTGTAGACAAAAGTACAATGCTAGTGTACCCGGGGTAATGGCCATCTGCAGAAGAAAGCCATTTTAAAGAAAATGGTCAAGATATATTGGCATTACCAGGAAAATACAGGAATGTAAAGTAAAGTATAGATAAACATGAGTCCCTGAACAGGACTGTCATTCTACTTGTCAAAATGAATTCCCAAGAATTTAAGACAAGTCCATTTCTTCCTTTTAACTGCTGAGTGTTGAAAACATCTCTGATATTCTTCAGCATTAAAAACATTTTCAAATTAGTTGTTGTGAATGACAGATTGGTACCATTTTCAAGTAGGACCAACAATATATCTTCTGGTGGAAACCCCATGCTCATGATTTGTTTTAAAGCAGTATTGTAATAAGATTTTCAAGATGGCTGCCATAGTGGCCATATTGGCTATTAGATTGGCACTGTTTCCATTTAGAACCAATAAATCATCATAAAAAGTTCTATAATGAAAGCAAAACATTAGGCCTAAAATGTAACAAACATTTCCCTCTAACCAGAAGTACTACTATTAGATTAAGAAATATACTAGACTTGATGAATCTTCACTAATTCTTTTACCTAAGTGGCCCTCAGAGACATCTAAGGCAATTGCCACTACAGATCACTCACACCTCTGTCCATGTGAGCTCACATTTTGACCAACATGGGTATATGAGAAAGCTTGCCATTAGATTGCCTTAGGTTGGTGGTTCTTTTTGGGGTCTTTCTGAGGCCTTCCTCCACCACATATACTGGACACAATGTATCATGTGCTGAAAAAAGGCATTAAACCCAACAAAACCACAAAAAAATCATTCCACAAAACAATGTCAGACATATATCTCGATTAATAACACTTTTATTTCATTTTTATAAGTACAAATCCTTATTTACAAAACCATTTAGGTCAGAGTTCATTGCCTCTCAAAAGGTTCATATTCGCCAAAACCAAGAGGTGACTGCTTTGGGTAGCTGCTTACTACCAGGTCTAGAAAACTTAAACTATCTTATATTGAGCCCTACCCACATGAAATTGATATCTTTACATAAATTGCAAGTAGAACACTTATTATATCTTAAATTTATTGAGACTCAATGGGCTGAGAGCACATACCAAAGTGGATTCATTTGCATAATGTGACTACCACATTGACATGTTCTCTACATGATGAATCTGGTTTTTTCAGGTTGCTGCAACAGTGACAGAAAAAATAAGTCTTTTCCTTCTTTTCATCATTTAAAGAAAAGAAATATTATATGACTTTCAATAAATAATTTAACTGTCAATACAACAACATATTATATGACTCTTGGACCTCTGATGTCATGGATATGTTGGCTTTGGAAAGTATTAGGATTTAACTGCTGCTATGTATATTTAATTTGCATTGTGTGACTGACCTTTGACCATAACTGAGGGTAGGAGTTTGGACTTACCAGACTAATGTCATTCTTCTGGAAACATGTTCTTTTGGTTCTAAGTTCAGGACATTGGTTTTCCCTTTGAAAATTCCTGATCTATCTGATACTTGTGATGTTCTTTACTAAAAATTAGGTAAAAAATAATGTTTACAACTCTGAATGTTCCAGAGATGAACTTTTGACTCTAATCCTGGTCATCTTATTGTGTCTTAGGTTTTTATACAAAAAAAATGTATACATCAGAATTGTTCAATCCTATCTTAAAATCTGTAGTTGAAGCAGTCTTTAAGTTGTGTTCAATTTCAGAGGATTTATTTATTTAAATTATTTGCTGGAATTGCAAAGTGCTCAATGACTTTTTGGGCTAAATGACAATTTTGGGATTATTTAAAAACATTCTGGATTATATCATTTGATACATAAAGATTGTTATCACATTGGCACAATCCACACTACTGGCACATCAGTACATTCAAGACTGGAACTCATTCAGAATACGTCTGGAATTCATTTTGGAACACTTTATTCTTTTAACCTTGTTAATTCACAATACTATAAGTTACTTTAAAATTTTCTCTTTGTATTCAAGATAAATAAATTGTGTTGAATTCTACAAAATTTGCTGCTTTTAGTCTTTTCTGTTAGTCCTAACACTGCATATATTAATATGTCAGCACTCAGCATTAGAGATATTCCTGATAACTATGGTCCATAGATTGTCTTCAAAGCATAAGAGAAGTTTTTCGTGCTATTCCTGTCAGTATAGGACTGAATCTCATTTGCCTTGTTGCTGAGCAATGAGTATTCCAACTCTCGGAGTTTGCAATGGACAGTCTTCTTGATGTTGTTGAAGAAGATGAAGTGATGTCTTCCATGAAGGCATTTTATAGCCAACGTTTCTTATTCAGATGTCTCTCTATAAAAGCATCATTCTCATCAAATCAATCTTGATGTTTATGTGTGATGTGAGGTTTTGGATGGATTTGACTATACAAAGTCTCTGAAGGGTGCCCAATTTCCCTACCCCATTCTTGACATACATATCGAATGTATCAAGTTGGCTACACAATTCTTCGACAAATGCCTGTTCCATGTTCTCCTGTTTTAATTTGGAAACATTAATCTATTTGGGCACTCTTTTTGCCTTGTGGTTGCCTGCAGCTAGACTGAATCTGGATACTGAAGATGCGGACTAGCTATGTCTATATTTATATACTCTGGTATGTCCATGAATTATACTTAAATTCAATATTTCATGTAATTTCTTCCGTAATAAGTATGAATAGCTGTCATAACTTAATAAAGATTAAACGACAAGTGCATTATTTTCAAGCCCATTGCTTTCAAATTATACACATTCAAATTATTATGGATTGCACACATCATTTCCATATCAGAAAATGGGTGTAGACTGCAGACTTGGATTCAATTACAATGTAATTTGTGTATTTCAGTAATTAATTACAATTATAATGTAATTGTAATTATGACTGAAAATTGCCATATTATGTAATTGTAATCATATTTTTAATTGAAGGTTTTGATTGGTGTAGTTGCTCAATTACAAGTTAAATACAAAAGCAATGATGCATGCTACGAGTTGAATGTGTTGAAATACTCAGTTAGATGAACATTATTAAGTTACAAGTCAATTACAACTTCAAAGATAAAATGTAACGTTAATTCCCAACCAATTATAAAATTGGGAAAATATATACATAACTGTCTTAAGCTGTGTTATGTATATTTAAATTAATTGTTTGTCTGTTGGTTTAAAATATTTTGTATTCCATTACATGTTATTGTAATGTAATATTGTTTACTGGACTTGATTTTGTCCAGAATTGAGTTCAGCTCTGTTTGACCTAATTGACTTTTTATTATTTCATTGATATAAACAACTAAAAGTAGCTTCAGCATCCTCTGTGGTAAATGATACATTGTATCTTGTTGCTGACCTTGTTCCAAAATCAGTGGCAGTTTTGGTAAACAACTTTCTTTTTTTTATTCTTTCTCAGAGTAAGATTAATTAAGTGGATTCTAGGTTATACCTGGACTACATGATAAGAAACATGTGTCTATTGCTAACAAACTTCTATTTTTTCTGAAAGAATGAACATTTGACTCTAATCCGGATATCTGTTTTGCATCTTAATTAGTCATATAACTGATGTTTTGTATAGAGGTTTGTCAGTTGGGCTTAAAACATTTGACATCTTAAGTTTTGTGTTGTGACCAGTTTGGGCTGAATTTTTATTTTCTTCAAATTATTCGAATTCAAGTGATTCTTTAACTGAAAATACAAAAGTGCTTTAATATAATTCTTGGACAAAGACATTCACTGGAATTTATATGGAATTCAAAACTGGAATAATATGTTCTGTGATTCAACAAGAGACTGTTGACACATCTACACTATGTAGGTTATTACAGACATTGCCTTCCATCTTGAATTTCATCTGGGTTTGAACTGAGATTCGCTTAGAGCTTTTCATTGATAGGACTTCTATTTTTTAATTCTTGGATTATTTTTGGATTTAGTTTGCAATACCATAAGTTCTTTTTTCTCATCTTTCACTTGGTTTTCTAGGGAAATAAATTATTTGTTAAATTTTATAAAGCTTATTGTCTTCACTCTTTTCTGTTACTTATTTCAAGAGCATAGGCTCATAACAGCTGAGATGTAATTGGGCTAAAATATATGGCTGTGACCTACTGACATACTGGAAAGATAATAAGGACACTTTTCCAGAGATAGCCACATTAGCCATATATTATTAACCTCATTAGCTCCAGTAGTGCAGCTCTTGATCGCTGCCAAGATCTTTAGGCCAAAAAGGTGCAGGCTGTCAGACAAGCATCTTGAAAATTTAATGTTTCACAGATACAATCAGCATTTTATGTAACTGGTTTGTACTACTCATCAAATATTTCTTATAAATTGTCAAATATATTCATTTTCATGTCAATATATTTATATTTGCTTTCAATGTATATTTTTGATGTAACAGATGCATAAAAATCTCAAACCAAATTATTTGTCTTTTTGTGTCTCATTATGGAGAAAAAGTAATTCAATTGTAACTAATTTTTAATTGTAACTGAACAGTCATAACATTGAGTAAGTGAATTTGTAATTGACATCTGCAAGCATATTGTAATTGTAATTGGTATTGAACAGTCATAACAATGAGTAACTGAAATTGTAATTGACATCTGCAATTGTAATTGACATCTGCAATTGTAATTGACATCTGCAAGCACATTGTAATTGTAATTGTTATTGAACAGTCATAACAATGAGTAATTGCAACAACTGTATTTGTAATTGAACAGTCAAAACATTGAGCAAATGAAATTGTAATTGAATTCTGCAAGCACATCGCAATTGTAATTGTAATTAAACAGTCATAACATTGAGTAACTGAAATTGTAATTGTAACTGACACACGCAAGAACATCGCAACTGTAACTGACAAAAGTAACTGAACCCAAGTCTGTTGGACTGTGTTATATTGAACTCTCACTTTTTTTTCATTGCATTTTCATTTATTTTAAAATGGCCTTTCCTAGTGGAGTTTCAACAACTGTAACTGTAGGATTTTCTACACAGGCTGGCTAGTGCCGTGCATACAGTGTGCTGCAGAAGCATTATGAGGTTCAAAACTGTTATGTGAAGTGATTTTATGAAACTCTGAATATGTTAGTTCCATTAGCAAATACATTGGCTGAATTTCCAACCTGTGCCAGTTTGAGATATTGTTTGCAATAACTGCAAAACGTCTTTCCTTTAGAGTCTATGAATTCATGCTAGGGATAATTATGAATCCACTGTTGTGGATAATTACTTTTGAACTTAGTCATGCTATATTTTACATTTTTGATGCAACCAAGTCTGTATCTTGTCTTTTTAGAGGAACAGTTACCTCAGAGTCAGTGGTAGCCTTACATTTTATCCTTCCACTTCTACATAAATGTTCCTTTTTGAATCTTCATTATGACCTTTATTGTCAAAATAATTTAGTAAACTCATTTTATTAAGATGAAAAAGATTACTTCATTTGACAACAACTTCTACTGAAACAATCAAAGTATACATTTTTTTTGTTTAAATGTAAACAGTAGTAGTAGAGTGTTCCTTTAGTGTAAATGTTTTGCTTCAAATGCAATACAGTATCTTAGAGTTGATTCTCTGAATAATCATTCTTTAAAAATAAAGACTCATTACTGTCTTTTAATAAGTTCATAAAGGAAACCATTTTTATTTTATTTTTTTATTAATTATTTATTAATTTCATTGCATTGATTCAGTGGATTGAAATGAAAGGGTGATCTGCTTGAGTATCTCTGCTGAGTAAACACAGTATAAACACAGGTCATTGAAAGCACTGCTAAAAAACCCACTGGACTTGTTTAGTTTTTAGCATTTTGATTGACTGATTTGAATGCTTAGCCAAATATGCAATCAAACAGTAAAAGAACTTGCACTCATGTGACAATTACCAGTTACTGTAGTTATCACAGAATGTGAATGAATAAATAGAGGTAGATTCAAGCAATCGCTATGAACTGAGCTTCATTTACCAGATAAAGGTAAATAAAGCTATTTAAGTCCCAGACTATTGCTTTGGAAAACTGTCTTTGAAAATCTTTAGTCCAGGACATCATGTTATGGAATTTGATCAGCCATGAATAAAGTACACCTTTAATTTTAAATTTTACAATGTTTCTCAGCCCCAATTTTTCACTGGCCCCCCAAAGTATTACATCAATCATACATCATTCAGACATAAATTCTTACTGGTCATCGATTATTAGTATCAGTTTGTCAGAATTTGTGTAATAGCGGTGAATATAAGCTATTATGAATCTATGGTCTAAAAATAAGTAATAGAAAAGAGTGAGAAGCAACAAGCTTTACAAAATTCAACAAATAATTTATTTCCCAAGAATACAAAGTGAAAATGTCAAATGAACTTACAGTATTGCGAATTATATCCCAAATAATCCTAGAATTACAGACACAAGTACTAATGATTAAAGTTATGAATCAACTTTAGTGGAAATAGAAATTAAATCCAAAGCTTAAAGTGTAATGGTGATGTACCAACAATCTTTTGCTGAATCACAATAATAAAATCCAAGAATATATCCTTATTTCAAATTTCAATATAAATTCAAAGATCTATTTCCAAGAATGTTATTTCTGATGAGCACTTTGTATTTCCAGTGAATAAATAATCTGGATAAATAAAATTCCAGCCCAAATGAACTACTGGACACAATAATAATACAACTGATTCTGTCTCAAGATCTTATTGTATGAATGAATAATTTCTTGAAAATCAAGATTGTACTCTACTTGACCTCAGATCACTACTACCAAATGGAAAATTTCATCCTAGAAGGTTAACAATGTTTACGAAATTCAATCTTAGTTATAATTAGAAGGTCTGTTACTAAAATCATAACATAGAACCTATAACACATTAGGCAGGGGAGGAATATTTATAGGGGAATTACAAAAACCTAGACCCAGACCCAAATAAATGTTTACTTCATCCTAATATTAAACCCATACTCATAAAGAAAATATTAGTTATATATTAGCTGTTTACAGAATAAACAAATCAATGATTCAGTTTAAGTAGAAACTGAACCTGATTTTGGACATAGTTGAGTCCAAAATACAATTATCCATAGCATGTAATAAAACTTTTAAAAAAGTTAAATAAAACCAAACAAACAATTGCTCATTTTTTTACAAATGATAACTTGGATAATATACATGAAATTCTGACTATGCATGACACATTTTCTTGATTCAGTGGTGACCACAACAACATACCTTATGCAAGTGACTGGCATTTTAGACACCAAAAACACTGTAATGTTCAATGGGGTATGATTAAGCAAAATAGCATATAAGTGAAAATTGAGCTGTGAAGAAAATTTCAACACATGTTTGAAACATGTTTTGCATAACCTTAGCATGTTCCACATATAATCATTGAATGCAATACCTTTTTCATCATCCGTCATGCTAATGCCATAGGATTTACTAGTGATTCAATTTGGTCAACACCAGTATGAAATTCACCACAACATTGACATCTATACAATTGAATTATTTGAAATTTATGGTTGTGTTATTTGACCAGAAGGCATGTTTCATACAGTGCTTTTCAATGTGTTTTATAGATCATTCAAATGTTTACTTTTGAACTTTCTTATGGAAGTTAAATTTTCTCTGTGCTTTGTTTATCACTGTATGAATAGAAACTTGGAGGGGAAAAAATCATAAATAATTAGCATATCTCTTGTGTATACTTGATACACCTAGCTTTTTTCATTTCATGCTGTCTTACTAATACCCGAATGTCTGAATCTACAGCTGTAACATTTTTATTGTCTTAGATTAAGTCAAGTAGTTTTAAAAAAACTGTTAGAATTTGTTCCACATATTCAAGGATTTTCCAACAATAAAACCATCTTGTTAGAAATTAAAGATTTCAAGGCCATCCCTCACATTCTTGTATTTTTTTAGGTTGTACGAAGTATAAAATGGGTGGAGGTTTCGCTCCCACCTATGATGTTATAACACGCTTTGTCATGATCTAACATTTATGTTTTACAGTGCCATAAAACAAAAACAAAAAAACCATACTGGATTATTTTGTAAGTTAAGTTTACTGACAAAGGGTAGCAGTTATAAAATGAACATTCTCTGGGTAGAATTTTCTACCATATACAATTTTCCTCTTCATCTTGAAGGGTTGGTGGGATAGCAGAAAATGTAACAACAACGACAATGACAAAACATGTTTTTCACGGATGTTCTTAGTCAACTGAGGTTTGAGTTGCACAGTATGAAAAGGTATATTTTATCCAATTTTTGCATTACACCTTAAGAAACAAAATATTTTTTATATGCACAAATAATATTCAAATATGTTCACATAATGCAAGAGTCAAAGAAAATTAAGAACATGTTGTTGAACACAAAACAGCAGTGTCTTGTAGTATGTGAATGGAACAGGTACACAAATGTTTTTGACTGTTTTTTTAAACTTCACACCCATATGTTTTTGCATTAAATCTGCATGGAAACATCATCTTGATACAACAATACACATGCAACAACACCTAGATTTATTAAGAAATGATGATAACAAACTAGGACTGGTATTCAAGGCAGTTTCTTGAATACAAAGGAATCCTTACTGTTTATAATACATTTTTATTGCTGAAAACAGTCCATTTCACTGTGTTTTCCAAAGTATTTTGTGTGGATCAACAGAGGATTTTTCCAATATTTTTACAGAATCTGTGTGTGTCCACATTTATATGAACAGAGTGAAAATATTGTTGGTGTTTAAACATATTATGCAGAGAGAACTTAAACAGATGGAGTTATAACATCTTACTTCAAAATGACTGAAAATTAGCATGGTTTATCTTGCCCCTTTTAAAATATTTTATTTATACAGTATATATTGATCGATGTGCTGAGTTTGCAAAGAACACATTTATATGAGACTTATTTGTTGCATACCATCTTCTAGTTCCAGAGTCCCATTCTTTATCAGTTGGAAGTCCACTGATTTTTCTCCTCCTGTGGCCATGATTTAGCTCAAACAGTCTCTGAGGTTCAGCATCTAAGGTAAATTGCATACCTAATCAAGGCTGTCAGCTAATCTGAAAAACATAAGAGGCACATTCCAACCAAATGTATGTGCATAAGAAAGATACAATTAAAAAAATGATTGTGTGTGGTCCAGATTGTTTGTGTAAACAAAACAAATTAAAAACCACAGGTAAATATGAAAATTGTGCACCTTAAAAATATGTAGGAAAGTCAATAGTTATCCATATCATTACCTGATCATGTATATGGCATCAACATTGGAATCACATACTTGGTGCTGTGAGCCTTCTGATGTATTACAATTTTTTTTATAATAATGTGATATGTCAATTTATCTACTAGAATATAATGCATTCATATTGGATCATATTTTGCCATTGTATATACTAGAATACCATATATTCATTTTCTTCTGTTATAATTTATTGAATACCAAGAACATGGATGCAAGAGTCAATATCATAATAAAGTTACCATGCATTTCAGATTGTAAGATGATTTGCAAAGATGTCATACATGCTATGTACATTTACACAGTAAGAGGATGTAAAGCATATGTAAAACTTCACCTTTATAAAATTACTTTCCTGCTATTTTTCTGATGTGAAAAAGTTAAACAAATGAATAGAAGACGTTTCGTTTATTCACTGGGACATAAAGGTAATACTAAAGGTAACTGCAGTGCAGTTATTCTGTTTACCTCATACTAACTACTACAGTGACACAATGAAAATTAAATTTGAGACTGAAAATGTGAGGAAGAATACAGTATTAGCAAAGCACAGGTATTGTGCAAGTGTCTTGTCATAAGAGAATGAGGGGAGCAGCAGAGAATGAGTAGTGAGAAAGAGTAGTGTATGAATGCATATTATATTACCCCTGCTAAGCAGACTGTATATTAACTTAGCTTTCCAAACCTTTTAATATTATGAATTAGGTTGTTGTATATATTCATAATCAATTCAATAATTTCTTTATTTAGGTTTCATAGGATATGTTTTTATTGTTAATTTTTCTGCAATTCAGAAAAGTTGTTTCACTTATCATAATGTGCAAATGAATAACATTTCTGATTGTCTGCACATGCCTAAATTTTGTCATCCTGACAATGGTTATATTCAAGTAATGATTACGGTGACCTGTACAAGGCATGGACAAGAGCTGGGGAAGCAGTTGGGAGGTTTATTATGGGAATGGTCATGTTACATAAAACTTTGAAAACCCTCAATTATGAGGTGTTGGCCTCTAAAATTCACTGAATTTTGACAAAGTTGATCTCTTATCTTTGAAAAGTTTTTGACTTTGCAAAACAAATTATTGTATTTTGTCAAAATGGCTTCATTCAACTAAGGGAATAAAAATCATTAAAACTAAACAAAACATATCACTTCTAAATTTCGAAACTTTTGTTATTTACACATTTTCCAAAACTAATGAACAAATAAATAAATAAAAGGTAATAAAAATCAGCTGATCAAACAACACAACATGGATAGCTCATGGCTTGAAATTGGATGATTTTATTCATCAATTACAGGATTACAAAATAATACTTTTGCCGATTCTGGATAAATCTCATTGATCTACAAATTTTCATATTTTTATGTATACCATTGATGGTGGTGGTGGTGATAGGGGTGTGCTTTGGATGGTGGGAGTATATACCATAATGATGGTGGTTGTGGTGATAGGGGCATGCTTGTATGCTTTGGATGATGGGAGTATATACTATCACTATATATCACCAGATGTTTAAGGCACACACTGTACCAACAGATGGATCCATGACATTTAATCAGACATTTTAATAAATTTAAAATGGTGTAATTTTTGCCTGTTAAATCTGAAATATTAGAAGACATCATTGATATATAGTGATCAATGTGTTAATGTAAAAAGCATGACCTTTCCAATACATACCATTTTCTAGTTCCATGGTCCCAAAATTTCCCGTCCACTCCACTGCATTTGCTTCTGCTGTGGTCATGGTATCACTGTAACAGACTTTTATATTCAAGGTCTGTTGGATCTATGGTAAGTTGTCCAGCTGACAAAGAATCCACTTTGAGGCTTTGCTGCAAAATATGTGAAGCAAATTTTATAATTCATTTATAGGCATTGTACAATTCAAAAATTAACATATGGGGTCCAGTTTATTATCCTGGGTAGTTCAGATGGTACAGCATCGGACTTGTAATTCAAGTATCATGGCTAAGACACCTATCCAAGGCCACTCCAACCCCAAGTTTCACATTTTTCCACAGGGTTCAAATTTTTTAAAATATCTTCTTCTGATATTGTCCACTGGTATTCCCTGTTATAGAAAAGAAAATGTGTGTATATCTAAGGGAATGTTTAAAGAGTCTACTATGCTAGATGGACATGGCTACTTTCACTTCCTAGACTTGGCAGGTAAATACAAAATTGTAAAATGACTCAATACAATTTTTCAATTTGTATTTTTGTTTTCTTTTTGAAAAGCAATCATGCACATTTAGAACATGGCAGTGCTTTAACTGTCAAATTTAATTTTTGCATTTCAAGGACTGGAAAAGTTATTGTATTTTGTCCCATTTCAAGCATACAGAATCAGTCATTTTCATCAGCTTTGCTTAAAATATCATATTGTTTTCATAATTATAATTTTGTTTTCAAAGTCAGTGAAAGTAGATGAAATGCATGCTAATTTCTCCACATTTTGAGTTGTTGAGTTAATAACCCTTGAACTGAATCTAAGCTCATATTTCTTAGGCACGATGTAGCCAATAATGTTTTAAAAGTTCCATTAAAACCAATCAACTAGCTCCTTTATGTACAGAACTTAAAGGTCACTGGTAAATATGTCTCGACATTACTAAAATGATTCCACTCAAATATTACTGAAAACGTCTTAAGATAAAACAAAACACTGTAGAATACATAAGAAATTTAAATGAAAGATTGTAGAACTCTTTTTACAAATCTGCTGAAAAATATAAGAAATTATTTCAGTGACAACCAGGGGAGTTTTTAATGCTTTACTATTCTGCTGATGCTTTCAGTGAGCATTATTACCACAGATATGACATGACGTGCCATAACTGTGTCAACGAAGTTCAGTGCTGTTAATATTAGAATGATAGGAAGAAGTGTTCGAAAGACTAAGTTCATAAACTTCAGTATCTTATTTAAACAATTCCGACATTTGGCAGAGTTTTGGATTTATTATATAAGGGTAATTTGTCTGATGCGTGACCATTTCACCCAGAGTCAGTTTCCACCACTATCTGGCAAATCCCGCCCTCTCAGATAAACCATATATTCAGGGGCAATAGTGATATTACAAAAATAAACACTGTGACAGCCATATCAGACGTCCGAGCAGCAGTATTGTCATTTATGACCAATTAAACCACTGGATAGATGTGTATGTGTAAAGGCAATACTTAAAATAGTTTAAGAGAAGTAGCAGTAACAAATTTATGATAACGGACGCACGGACGGACGACTGAAAACAGATTATCCCCATATACTCTTCTGGCCTATGATCAGCAGAGATAAAAATGTAAATTTCCCAATTTAATCTGAGTGTTATCTCTGACGCTAACCGCGTATCTTTCCACAGACACAACCTTGCTGTTTTGATACACAGACCGACCATTCAGAACTGTGAAAGCATACTTGAAGAAGTTAAAAATACATGGCCTAACTTTGTACATATTTGGAATTGCAAGTGCATTTCCGGAGAACTCAAATGTATGGAAGTCCATAGCCGTCACAAATATGAAATTCAAACCAAAATAAGTAACTTTCAAATAAAACAGAAAGCTAAAATAGAACAAACAAGCTTGCAAAATAAAATGATTAAAGCCTGAATAAATAAATGTCACTAATCCACAATCTGCAAAATAATTCAGCTTGGTGAAAATAGTTCTCTGAACAAGTGCTTTCAATATTTTTATTCAACTCGACTATGAAGTTTGTATATACCTACGACAAGGCAAGACTACCAAATTTACTATGCGCTTCTGATGAACATAATTTGTACCATGCTCCATGGTTCTAAACAGATCGTTCTATTATGGCATAACGTCGGTATTTATTGCTTCCACTTAACTTTCTTCTTTAAAAGTACGAAGAATCGTTTGGAAGTACTTTTAAAACTTGCTTTATTTTTCTTCTATCCCACTTTTAAATTAAAGAAGAAGCAGGAATGATAACTTCGCAGTTCTCAAAAAAAAAAAATAAAGGTCAGAGAGGGAACGATATCCCTCTTTAATTTTTCTAACAATTTCTCTTAATGTATATTCCAAATCATTTTAAAGGACAAATACAAATAACGTACAGCGTTCGTCGTAATTGACGTTTACTTCCAGTGTGTGTTTGTGTGTGTGTGTGAGAGAGAGAGAGAGAGAGAGAGAGAGAGAGAGAGAGATTTTGAACTAAACTTTAACAATTTTTCAGTTATATCGGTACGATGTCTGCAGTTGTACGTTTATAGTGATGACAAGCACTGGGGCATCATGCCGCAGATATGAAGCATTATGTCCCATCCAGTCACATTATCCTGACACAAGACCGACCACCAGTCTTAAAACTAACATCTTAATGCTGAGCGCCTAGTACCAGTTTTTTAAGTCTTTGGTATGACTCGGCCGGGTTCGAATGCACCACCTCCCGTATCCAAGGCGGACACTCTAATCACTTAGGCCACTGTAGCGGTCTACTTGCATTGACGTTAAATTGATTTTAAGCATCTAGAATGCGGTTTACAAGAAAATTTAGAATTTCAAAGTTAGATTTTATATATCATCTGACAGTTTTTCAAACTAATAACGTTTCTTCTAAGCAATACCTTTTCTAAATTATCTGCAATCTTTATCCTCACCTAAAGATATTAGCTGGTTGAAATGGAATTTGCGATATCCAATAAAAAAAATTTTTTTACAATATCGCCTTCTAAGTTTAATCTAAAGAATGTGTTCTTTAAAGTGCATTATAGCTAGGAACCGTAGAATAATCAGATTAAAGTTTGCAGTTTTCTACTTATAATTTTAGGAAGTGCATACGTTTCATATGCCAAGTCTGAACTCATCTAAGTTTTGCATTAATGTTAATTCTGTATTGTCAATATCTCCGAAAATAGAAGGTTTTTTTTTTCCTCTTTTTTCTCAGTAGTTGGGGTTCGATGACCTAATCAGCCATTGTTGTCATATTGTAAGGACGGCCTAATTCGATGCGATGAATGGCCGCATTTTCTGTTAGGTGCATCACCATATTGAAATAAAATTCAAGCCGCTATACTGAAATAATGTACATAAATTTGCTGAATTATCTACAGAAGACCCCACCATGATATCTTACAAGCATTACTTAAGCGCATACCATGGTAAGTACTTCGTAGGAAGGTAATAAACATAACGAGTTTGTAAAGGATAAAGACCCATTTTTCGCAAAGCCAGTGAGAACTTGTATTGACACATTGCCTCGGTAGGAGTTACCGCAGTCGTTAATATAGGTAATATGAACGTATATTTGTCTTTATTAAATTAAACATACTTACGTAGTACTATACTCGCATGTAACAGATTTATACTAACAAACTCTCTGTAAATCCCTGAAACTTCCTGAACTCCCTGGGGTGTTAAATCTGACGCCAACCACTTATCGACCTGCCCTAGACAAAGTCTTGCTGTTGTGATAGACAGACCCGACCAATCATTGCACAAATTGTGGAAGACTACAGCGAAAAGTTATAAATATATGACCTAACCTTGTTGGTGTTGCAAGTGATTTCATTTGAGATATATTCATGAGTTTCACTTAAGCAAATGAAGGAGAAAGTGAAAATTAGCAAGGAGGTAATTTTGATGATAGTTCAAATGTTCGTGTAATAATAATAATAATAATAATAATAAATTATTATTATTATTATTATTATTATTATTATTATTATTATTATTATTATTGTGAAGACTGGTATTGAGTCATGCGGATCATTTAGTCCTGCGGTATCGAAAATATCGGGGCCCCAATTGGCCGAGTAGCATTCAATAAACAGGAACTTAGATCTTAGTTAAATTAGTATTTAATTTTAGAACAACACATAATATTTCATTTAAAATAAGTAAATGGGCCAACATGAAAGTAACAATTAATATTAAACAAAACATACAAAGTTATGGAAGGCCAAAACTGTCAGAAATACGAAATGAAAACAAAAAAAAAGTCAATTTAAAAAGGAAACGGTAAAATAAAACAGGCATGCCTGTAAATACAAATACTAAAGCTCAGACAGTAGATCAATACTGAAAAGGAAACAGATGAGGCACACACGAAATGGTCAAATGTAAAAGAAACAAAGAAAGCATGAATGAAATAAGCAAACGACAAACGAAATAAACGGTACTTACATGAAACAAAACAAAAATCGATCTGGGTAAGCCAACGCAAAATGAAACAAAGAACAAAAAATATAAAGCAATGTAAAACAACCATGCGCAAACACTATTGACAAATGAACGAAACACGATAATAAAATGATCAGCTTTGTGAAAAGAACAGAGGCGCTCGTGCATTGTAAGTAGAGATTACATTATTAGACCAAGATTGCAAAACACTTGAACATAGCACATCATGTGAGACACAATGATTTAAAGAACGCTGTAAGGCTGTAAAATGAAGCAGCCGATTTGTTGTCACACGCCATAAACATCAAAGAAGGGTAAATAGAGGCAGTATAGACGTAATTCCATGATGTGAGATTTTACAAGGATCAGCTGATATTGTTTGTGACAGTGGTGTCACAGAATCGCGTGTACTTAATGGCAATGCATTATATATGAACGAAAGTGTATTAAGGATTCGTTACCGCATATATAATTACTGGAGGATGGTTTATTTTTGTCTTCGGCGATTTCAAAATACTGAGTTTCGTTTACTCATTGTTGCATGCGTAAAGTGCCTGCAATGGGAAACCTGACTACCTCGAGCTCTCAGACTGTGGGCTTTCGCCACAACCAGGTTACTTACATAGCAAACAGTCACTGTATCACATTGCAAAGATTTTTTTTATTATTTTTTTTTATTTTTTTTTTTTATAGGAAGCTGTTGACTTTACGGCTGGCTTCCTGAACAAAAAAGGCCTATAACCTAAAATAGCCTACAATTGGTTCTGCCCAGCTAACCAGGTATTGATGCATACACCAAGAACCTTTACGGAAGCTATCTTCAGCTTGAGAAGTAGGTTAACTATAAAATTGCTGGGTTTTTTGCTGTCCGTATTACATGATAATTTTTTGTACAAATATTAGATGTTTTATGTGTTGTGATGTGATTTTGATTTTTAACGTAGCTTTAACAATTTTTCAGTCATATCGCTACGATGTCTGCAATGTGGCAGTTTATAGTGATGTCTAGCACTGGGGCATCATGCCGCAGACATGTAGCATGATGTCCCACCCAGTCACATTATCCTGACACCAGGCCGACCAGTCCTAACACTAACCTCTTAATGCTGAACGCCAAGCGAGGCAGCTGTTAGTACCATTTTTTAAGTCTCTGGTATGACTCGGCCGGGGATCGAACCCACGACCTCCCGCATCCGAGGCGGACGCTCTAACCACTAGGCCACCGGAGCGGTTATTAGATGTTTTAAACTGTAGTGAAAATGTTACAGAGTCAAAACCGTTACATATCGCCATGCAATCAGATAAACTATAGTCTGTTTTAAGTTAATCATTTCAATATATAACCGAACAAACTGAATTCCATTATATGTTTGTAAAGGTCTTGTAGACTACCTTAGGTTGGGGTGGGGTGCTCCCAGTATTATCTTTAATTATTACAGAAGACCCACCCTGGCTCGTTTTAGTTAGAAATTAAAGTAGTGATAGAGATGCAAAGCTCCGAGCCCCCAGTCAGCGATGCCGATAGTTAGCTTACTGAATACACAAAAGGTGAAATTCAAACAAACAACAAATTTAATGCCATTCAATAACAGATAGTCCTTCCTCAAATGAAATTCAATATTCAAAACCCTATCATTCGTCTTTCACTCGACCAAGTGACGGCCTATTTCATCATCTGACTTAGTGTGATAGATTTTCCTCCTGTCCTGCGTTTCTACTCATCTGTAGTATTTCTTGACTGGTACCCAGTACCCCTTCAGTCTAACAACCACGTCCTTTACCCTGCCACTTACTCCACTTCCGTTCTCTCCTTTTCTTGTCTCCCAGAGACTCGGGACCAACTGTACCAGGGTATTTCCCTTCTCTGTCTCCTACAGCTCCTCCGGTCCCTAAACGCTGTCCGAAGCTCCTTTGTAATTCCCAGAATAACGATGTTTCACGCCAATTTCGAATGACGTTGGAGTATCTTATAACTTCCTTATGTAATTAACGCAAGATGGTTTAGCGACTACTGACGTTTAGTTTCAAGACACTAGATTTAAACTTGCGATTCCAATGGTGGCCACGCCTTGCACAATTCCGAGTGGATGGCGATTCCCCCATGGTCTACATAATTAGCAGACATTGCCCCCTCCCCGGCAGTCTGTCAATGGTGGATTTACTACCCCCACTTGATGTTCCTTTGAGCCCAACACCGGCAATTCATGCCACTTACCGTGAATCGCACGTAGCCAAATAAGGCGCCAGTAACTAGTTTCTATGGCCATGTTATATACAACTGGCTTCCCACCCGTCCTTTTGATGTCGGCTTACACTATCGTAATATAAGCCGGCCGGCCAGCTGTGTACACATCGCTTTGACACTCACTGTTCGCAAGGCTGACACTCGCAACATTTATAAAGCGAATAATTAGCCTCAGGGTCTAGCGTATACATGTTGCAATCTGGCTATTGTTCCTTACTTATAACGTGACAATGTTGCATCCATTAAAGGATGAGAAATGTTCGAGTTCTTACGCCAGTGAAATTATTCTTGTCTGAAATAGATTCATGTACAAACGTTATCATAATAATCTCTGCACAGTAGTTCTGATGAAATGATCTATTGTGTAACTAAGCCAATTCATGTGTGCACCTTTCTATTGACCGCTGTGGTGGCCTAGTGGTTAGAGCGTCCGCCTCGGATGCGGGAGGTCGTGGGTTCGATCCCCGGCCGAGTCATACAAAAGACTTACAAAAATGGTACTAACAGCTGCCTCGCTTGGCGTTCAGCATTAACAGGTTAGTGTTAGGACTTGTCGGCCTGGTGTCAGGATAATGTGACTGGGTGGGACATCATGCTACATGTCTGCGGCATGATGCCCCAGTGCTAGACATCACTATAAACTGCCACACTGCAGACATCGTAGCGATATGACTGAAAAATTGTTAAAGCTACGTTAAAAATCCAAATCACACACACGCCCTTCTAATGTATATCATTAATATTAGTCAAATTGATAATGAGTATAATGATTTATGACCTGTAGCATGTTGAATAAGATAGAATTATTACTAGCAGTAAATGATCCACACAGCCTACACAAAACGTGGCAGAATGCCTTAGATTTAATTATAATAGTAAGTGTCGAACTTTAACATACCAGTCTCTCTCTCTCTCTCTCTCTCTCTCTCTCTCTCTCTCATGGTCATCAATTTGGTCATTCGAAAGGCCTTTTTGAGGGCCACCAATAATTCTTCTAACGACTTGATATTAATTTCAAACGGCTAAATTCTTACCAATTCTGCCTAAAATTGATTGTGTTAAACGTAAGTCTGCACAGAGGTAAAAGGAATTCCATTCACTGAACTATAGATATGACCTTGGAACAAAATGTGTCAGCGTGTTCACGTATCAGCGATAGGTAGTGAAAACGGGAAATTGCCTGACTTGATAGGCAATGTATGAAATACAACTTGCTGCCAGTTATTCAATTTATGATAGCCAAAATTTTAAGAATCTTCAATTTCTGCTTGTCTGCAGAGACTCCACATATTCATTTTCCGCCAGACCCATCATGTTGCACTGTTAAATCTCTATTAAGATGGTGTGGTGAAAACTATAGGTATATTTGTAACATTTATCCAGTTTCAAAATGGCGGCCTAATATTCAATTCATGTTCGAAGCTAAATCTGTTTACCCTTTTAACATAGGATGCCAACTGAGGTTAAGTCATCATTCTATGCAACGTTTGCTGGCATTTTAAGATGCATTTAATTGTTTAGGTTTTATTGTTCATTTACAAGTATGTCAAACACGACCGTTGCAGTATCAAAACCAGGGTGTCGTTCAAGAAGAAGCAAATAAGTTCATTTCAAATAAATAAAATTGAATATTAAAATTTCAGTTTTCCTACATAAACCCAACTCCATCATACGGATGTAAATGGTGTGATTGATAGCAGCAATATAATATCCCTGAGAGAGAGAGAGAGAGAGAGAGAGAGCTGTTGTGTTACACAAGGGCCAAATTTGGAAGGCATTTCTTAACGCATATATAAATCTCACATATTGACATTTGAAAGATCTTTTTATACTGTCATAAGCGATATGTTTCATTTTAGAGATAAGTGACTTTTTGCAAATAAATGAATGCGTATGTCGGACTTTAGAAGCCGCGTTAGTTCAGTAGTTAACATTCTAGACTCGCTGCCTGTTCGAATATTGCCATCGGATGAGCCTGCGGCGGTTATACTGGTGTGTCCCTGGGCTAGGTACTCTACCTAATCTGCCTTTCTCACTAAATAATGTATTACCTTAAACACCAAACCCATCCAAACTGGGTCGGAATTTTGTTCAGAATGATGGGATGTCATTGAGACAAATAAATGCCCACTATATAGTGCGTTCACAATATCACTGAATCGGCAATAATATGAGGAATGCATCATGTCTTAATCTTAGGAATGCCTTAGTAATGCTTTAGTAATGCATGCTCCTAATCGTCTTAATAGTGTCTTATGGAGTTATAATAATAATAATAATAATAATAATAGTAATAAACTATCTTTAACAAGGATAACACATTAGGTCATGGCTGACCCATCTGCCACGTGGTCCTCAGTTTTTGCAATGGGCTATGTTAATATAAATATATATATATATATATATATATATATATATATATATATATATATATATATATATATATATATATATATATATATATATATATAAAATAAAAATACAAGACCATGCACATAACCAAGTATCGTCGCATACTCAGTCATACATATTTAACATGAATGACTATGTGTAACTATACTGGGAAACATACAAATATGAACAATATTCAATACACAGGTACATACATTTCAGCATTATATATATATATATATATATATATATATATATATATATATATATATATATATATATATATATATATATATATATATATATATTAAACAAGATCTTGACATATCATTTATGAATATGATGATAAAGTTTTCTGTTCAGAGCTTTTAATATGTCATTCGAGCTGGTCAAGAAAGATTTTCTTTACTGATATTTTAAAAGAAGCAAGGGAAGTTGAATTACGTATCCTCATTGGTAAGGAATTCCATATAGTAGGTGCTGATACAGCAAATGAGCTTTTGTAATGATTGGTTTTCGACCACGGAATCTGGAGATCGTTGTTAGTCATCGATCGGAGATTACTCTCAGTATTTGATGATCTTTGTTCAATTATGTTAGAGGTATAATCTGGAGAAAGACCGTTTAAAGACTTTTATGTCATGATTCCATTAAAATAAAGAATACGTTTTAAAATAGGTTGCAATTTCAAACGTGAAAACAAAACATTCGAGGGAGTCGTAACAGGAAGTTTCAGTATTATTCGGAATGCCTTTTTCTGTAGTTTATCAATTCTGGACAGATTATAATTGGAAGTGTTTCCCCATATGGTACAGCCGTAATCTATCAGTGGTAGCATATAACCCGAAAAATAAAGTTCAAGTGATTGGGGGGTGGGGGGTAGAAATTTCGAGTTATTCTTTTGACTACCATTGCACATAGGTGATTGATATGCGCATTCCAGCTGAGGTGTTGATCAATGTAGATACCAAGAAGTTTTTGATTTTTGACAATAGATATGTCTAAGCCATTTTGAGTTAGAAGTAAATCCATGTTAGTAGATAGACGCTGCCTTGTTCTGATTGTCATACATTTCGTTTTAGAGATGTTAATATGCATTTTGCTTTGATGACAACAGACTGATATATTGTTGAGGTCGATTTGAGGTTTATTTTTTTATTTAGTTAATTCACTTGGACGTTTTTTTTTTTTTTAAAAGGCCCTAGATTTGCTTTACCCATTGTGGTGTAATTAAGAAGATCTGAAACCCAAGCTAATTCCAACATTGTGCATGGATATAGTTTATGTAGAATACACGTTTAATGATAATTTTGAATATTGAATGTATTTTTTTTAATATAAAAGGCTCATAAAATTTTATTATGCGAACGCAGTCCACTGCCATGTCAGAAAACGTGCAACTGTAGTTTTGCCCGAACTGTATTATATAAAAGTTTTGGAGAAAAATTTCATGTACGTTAACCACATGACTTTAAAACTTTGTGAAAGGAAATGAACGAATTCAAATACCTCATTAGATACGACTGGTCCGTAATACATACTGGTATTAAGTAACTGCAAGTTGAGTCTGCAACCGCCACAGAGGTTTTATTTACAACTATCCTCAGTTCTTTACGGCAATTACATTGTTATTTGAGTATTTTTGTATTGTGATTTATTGTTTAATTGTTTGCCTGACTGACTGTCCTGCAATTAGACTTAAGTGTGACATTACAAATTTCTGAATAGTGCAGTCGTCTGGAGATCATACCACTTGGCTGGATTTGAGGGTTTAAGACATGAAACTCGTCTGATCGTCAATGATTATTGACAAAAGGCACATACTGAATGTTTCTTTTGTAGGGTGTGATAAAGGTTTGGCATTGACTTAATTATAGGGGTTGGTATTGGGTTAGAATAGTGCCGCAGCTGTGTGTGTTCTGCACACGGTGTAGTGGAGAGCAATGTTTCCCTAAAAGACAACAATGAAGTATACCAGTGACATTATACCCTAAAGTGCACGTTACCTTGGATACAATACCACCTGCACCAGAGGAACAATATGATAGATAGTCCCAGGAATACGGTTAGAATATATATGCAAAAATTCTCCTGTCTGATCTGTTTAAAAATGAAAGCTTTTACACGAAGTGCAAGATGACACCTGAACTGCATCTTATAAAAAGATGAAGGAATATTAAATCTCCAATAGCCTGTGGCATTTAATAGTTGATGTATTTAGGTTATCAGCTATGTTAATCTCATTGCATAGCTCATCCTAAAGACGTAATACATAGCCGCCACTTTAGAAATTTGGTACGTATGATACAACCTAGTTTTGATACGGTAAACACCAAATATTTAGATTTCTAAATAGCGAAACAGAGGCAACCTATTTCAGAAAAAATAGCTACCCCTGGTACGCAATGTCTTTAGTAAGATTATCATGACTTTAGCTAACTTGAACAATTTACACAAAGTAGGATAACATTATAATTGTATCAGCTGACATCGTTGCAACATCAATCAAAACTGTGTGAAAGAAAGGAATTCTTATACAAATAAAATGTAGAATGAAATACGATATATTGCAGGCTTTTAAAAATGAAATGTTGAATAAAGTGTGGAAAATATCCCAGACACAAGATGCGTTAAGAAGGAACGATCTGGGTGCATTCAACCTAAGACATAATTATATCCGGCAACAATCAGAGAACAATTAAACGTTCCGTAATATTAGATAAAGAAATACGTACAAGTAATTTAAGTATATCACCTATGGAGATTTAAGACTGCGCTATCTTATAACCGACTAGTTTTTGCAGCAACGTGCTATTAATAACCGCATAATCAGCATCCTGTGATGATTGGTATATGAAATTTAGCAATTTCACTGACTAGAACATTTGAAATAGACAACATTTTGTAGTATCTACATAATTATGTAGAGTCGCATACTCTGTCCTTTGTTCTCAACTTTTAGTAATGACTCAAACTTGTAGATGATATAAATGATACCATGATGCACAAATAATTTGATTTCATCTTTTAAACTCTTAGTGATCTACGACGTGGTACATAATGTATTTACTTTAGTAGTGTTAGATTGGGCCTTTTGTCCCTTGTGTGCCCGCTGATAAACTTCACCGTCTCTATCCCCCATGACTTGGCAAGCGAACTGGATGCTGTGTGCAATCTATGGCTGATTAGCATTAATAATCCACAAAAGTGACCAGTCAAGGGAGATGGAGTCTTATCACGTGCGTCAGAGCCCCAAACGGCAAAATGCCAAACCCGGACACATTAACATTACGCACATACTATTCATAGCCCATGGAGTGATTCGCTGCATGGTTTGACTGCATTATATCTGTCACAGGGTGGGGAGATGATTCGTGATTTCCCACCCCTTGTGGTTTTGTTTACCGTTATCTAGGAGATGGTCGACCACAGTGTTATTTCCCGGGTCGAGTAGACAATAAAATAAAATGTTAAATTAATTGATGGAATAAGTGAGATCTGAGCAGAGATATAAAATAGAGCAACATGAGCCACCATATCAAAAAATATAAGTTTAATCAACTAAATAAACAAAATGAAATTGAACAAGACTTTTGAGTGTTTCACTTTCTCTTAGAAAATAGTTACAAAAATTACGAGAAATTCAATTAGCCGTACTATGTCACCGATAAAACGAATTTCTCTCTCATTCTCTCTCTCTCTCTCTCTCTCTCTCTCTCTCTCTCTCTCTCCTCTAGTCTACGGTTCATCAACCGCCTCGGTTGTAGACTGCGCTCTTTTCCACTGTCAGTACAGGTATGGAGCTATTTTTCCCTTCAAATACAATAATATCCAACCTAAATATGTGTCATTTTTTTCTTCTCCTGGGGTCAAACACTATTCCCATTCTCTATAGTCAGATATCGTCTATCGAAATTCAGCATAACTAAGATATGGTCATTTCGCAACCTAATTCAGATACAAACATCCCACTATCATAACTTCATCTTTATTCAACGAAAATAATGTATTTATTGATCTCAGAGCCAGCTTCCGTCTTCGGCAGAAAAACATGGTCTGACTAATTTCGCGAGGGAAATTACTTTAAAACCTTGAATTTTATGTGGGAAACACATCCCCTAATTTAGCGTAGCCAATCAGGATTACTTTCTCTATCCATCAAAATTTTAACACTCCCGTCGAAGTCAGTTTAATTCTCTCTAATCCGTCCTTGTTAATAATTATTCTGAAAAATATCATTTTATGACACTGGTTTCAAATGGCCCAAGTTTTCCTAAAATTGTTTTCTCTGACTTGTCTCATCTCTGTCATTTTCTATACTTAACTCCACATTGACATATTAGTCAGACCGTTATCGAATCGACTCTAAGTGAAGTTCAGTTCATTCCACAAACAGAACAGATACCCATTCATCGAAGTCAGCAATTATTGCGAGTCCAGCTCATACGTCAAACTTAATGTTTACGTGTCACACCACCAGGGCAGAATGTACTGAAATTATCTCTACAAAATATTTCACCATTACAATATCAATTTATCAAAGACATTCAAAAGATGTTTTATGCGTTTTCAGAGAAATAACGAAATCCATAGATAAATTGGTTAACTTGGGAGTGATCTTAGAAATGGAATGAAATAAATTGGGACAGTTTTTTAAGGGAAGGAAGAAAACGAATTTATATAATATGGTGTAAGAAAAGTAGAGTATCTGACTAGATTGCCTAATACGTATGACTATAGCTTTAATGAGGAAGACATCCAAGAGCAAACAAATTAAACATATATTTTGGGGGCATTATATAGAAATGGAATCAGAACAGTTTAAAACACCAGGCAAAAGAAAAGCAGCTCGAGTATAAGAGGAAATTAGTTATTGCTATTGCTGAACCTAAACGACCTAAAAGTTTTTATAAAATTTGCAAGACATTTGCTAAAGCAAATCGTACAACAACATATAATACACGTACCAAGTTGGATACGTAAAGCCTCCATACTTGAATTATTGAGACCCATTCTTGACCGAATCCACCACTGGTTGTTAAAGCAAAAGCAACGATACAACAACTAAACAATATGCACGTGAGCGTAATATAGAAATACCAAGATGTGCAAAAAAACTGACATACTTGAGATGGTAAGTACGTTTGAACAAAATCGCCTTTGTATTGAGGAGAAACAATGCCGTAGTCACGATGAATAAAACCGTCTTGCATCTGCTATTGCTACTGAGCATGTTCGTGTCCAAGCACAGCAATCAGGAGTATATGAATCTAAATTTCACAAGCGCAGTAGCGAGTCAGAAAATCACGTGGCAATTATCCCACCCACATATAAAGCTGGCAAAGACGCTAGACAGCTGTAAACAAATATGACTTCTCGAATAAAATCGGGTTACAAAACTTTGGTCACTCTGGAGTTAAAGCAGATATTGATCTGAATGTGCATCTGGTTATGCTGCTAAATCGCGACAAGGATGGATCTGAAATTACATCAACGAGAATTCACAACAGTACTCGTAAAACCCTGAACTGTGACGACACCAATGCCATTAATGGCGAATCTGAGAATGGTATTGAAAAGATTCTCGAAATCTTGGAGAAATACACCAATGCAGGATCGGAATGGACTAGCGAAAGATGTGCCCAAGTAGAGGTACATTTCTCACCATATCAGCTGTTTCATGGATTCAGTTACATACCAACACCAAAGTGGGTCCACCAAGGTCAGTAATAAAGGTAAGTAATTTTGACAACAGATGTTTTGGATGGGCAATTTTGTCAGCGTTATATCCGACTAGTGATAACCAAGACATGATTCGAAAATACCGGCAACGCCTGGTGAACTCAACTTTGGTAATATCATATTTTCGGTACAGGTTACTCAGGATACACTGAACAAATTTTGAAACACTTAACCCAGGTATAGATGTAAATATGTCCACCAACAATAAAGGTTTTTATCCACTTCCATTATCTCCACATGGGCAACAAGGACGAACTCAGACTGATTTGTTGTTGCTGAATTTTGGTTCAGAATTTATACCGCACAACGAAAATGGATAAAGAATCTTGCTCGTTTGCTTGACCAGTACTGCAATTTTCTCGGAAATAAATGTCCATGCAGACGTTGCATGCATCGATTTAGCGCCAAAAAACTGCTCACCGGCCATGACGTTTGCTGTGGTGGTATCAGTGAAAAACCGCAGTGAACAATAATGCCAGAACAAGTAAAAACAATCTCAAATTCGCTGCGGTATAACGAAAAATGAAAGTTCCTTATATCATCTACGCGGACTTTGAATGTCTCAATTTTCCAGCAGAAAGCTCTGCGTCCAGCCAAAAGCAAAAGTCGCTGACCAACAACCATTCGGATTTTATTATATAGAGAGTTAGGTGTCACAACAAGTAAAAACAATCTCAAATTCACTGCGGTAGAACGAAAGATGAAAGTCCCTTATATCATCTACGCGGACTTTGAATGTCTCAATTTTCCAGTAGAAAGCTATGAGTCCAGCCAAAAACATAAGTCGCTGACCAACAACCATTCGGGTTTTGTTATACAGAGAGTTAGGTGTGATGTGCAAACTGAACTACCAGTATTGTATCGTGGTAAGGACACGAATAAGTTGTTTCTTAAATTACTTGAGGTCACCGCGAACTGTATTTGAGAACAGCTCGATTCACCCGCGATATGATTATGACGACGAACCTTTAATCAGGCATAAACAACGCTTTCCGACATCGCTCAAGAAATCCCAGACATTGCCAATAAAGACCAAGACATTGACAAGGTCACCGCGAGCTAACATGTCGCCAGCAACATCAACAACGTGGACACGGCAAATTAACACTATCAACTATACTGCAGCAATCAGCGGTGTGTACAGGCTTTTAATATTCAGCGGTGAGAAATTTAGCGATTTTACAACATATTTATGGAGACATTCGTATCATAAATTCTCCGGAGTTGTATCAGTCGTGCTAAATAGAGGCACAGAGCAGCAGGGAAGTTCTACAGACCAGACGGTTCCGCCAAAATAAAGCCTCCTACGAGAACTTTCTCCGTAGAAGCCTCAGATTTCAAAAATAAAGCTTCCTACGAAAATTAATTTGCGTAAATTCACTCCCGACTGCAATTTTTTGTGTGCAAAATCAATGATTCTGGACAAGTAAAAAAGGGGGGGGGGGAATTTATTCTGGTGTCGATGAAGTTTGCGAAGATTTGGCTGCGAGTCTCATGAATAAATTTGATCAAGACCGATTCGATATCTACTACGCGGATCGTGAAGATTAATCGTGATAAAACCATGTGGTGTTGCCTGGGCGCGGCTGAAGAAAATTTTGAATTTGTTTATGTCCATATCGCCGTTGCACCAAGTCTGATGAATATTTCTCAACGTGTGAGTATCGACGCCATTGAAAACTGATAAGATATTACAATTGTCCCTAATTACCTTTGGAATTTGCGTATATCGCTGCGTCACGTAAATCACATCGGTGTTCTTGTGTCGGCCACGCGAGAATATCCTAGCCGGATTAGTTTGCTTATCCAGCATAACATCATCGAATACAACAAGATTATTAACATCGCCATCTAAATTTTCCACTGATGGAGTTTCATTGATGTCTGTGATGAATTCGATTGTGCCTTCGTCGGTATTGTCGCTAAATTCCTTTAGCACTTGATAACATCGCTGATCATCAACGGATGGCGCAACCAAATACAACTTATCCCATTTTAGCCATCGCATTATCAAATTTAGCAACAATTGCGTCTTTCCAGAACCGGACGGGCCAATAATTATCATCCTTATCGAATTTGGTAACACCGCGTTGTGTTTCACCTGCTCGCGTTTCTTCGTGGCTGAAAAATCAATTACATTCATGTTACTAGAATACATGGATCTATATTGTGTTAAATGTCGCACGCGCACAGCTACGATAAATCCAACCGAAATCGTCACACGCAATAACAGGAACGCAATTGCAGGAGAATGCGAAGTTTGCAAGACACGCAAATTTAGATTTGTAAAAAAAAAAATAGAAGAACCGGAGGAGACATTGCCGCCTCCTTGAAAAATCTACCCGGGTTGCCTTGGGCGAAATATCCCGGAGAAAAGCATCTGCCAGGATACAATTACTGCGGACCCGGCACAAGGCTCGATATAAGACTCAACGATAATAATCAACCAAATCCCGGCGAAGATCCAGTAAACGCCATCGATAACGCGTGTTACTATCACGATCTTGCGTATCGTAGCGGAGATTTACAACAAAGACATCTCGCTGATATTAGGCTAATTCATGCAATAGACGCGATTCCTGACAAAAAATTCAAAGAAAAATTGGCAACCTGGTTGATAAAAGGCGCGATGAAAGGTAAATTAGTACTCGGCGCTGGTAAATAATAATGGAGCAAATATATTATTCTCCGCGAGGATTCTGGCGAGGAAAATCAGCAATAGCCAAACTCGCTAAAGCCGCTAAAGTAAAACAATCCACCGCTGAATCGTGGTTATCGAAACAGGCAGTCTGGCAAATATATCTTCCTCCGCCTAAGAAAATACCGTACGCGAGTTTCTCTGTCAACGTCCCTAATGAAGTCCATCAGGCTGATTTAATGTTTCTTCCTCACGATACCGTCGACGGAGTCACATACAAATATGTCCTTACCATCGTTGATATCGCTAGCAGGTATAAAGAAGCCGAGCCGTTATCGAATAAAACAGCAACGGAGATCGCTAAGGCGTTTAGCGAAATTTATTCACGATCTCCATTAACATGGCCGAAGCTTCTCCAGGTTGATCCAGGTCGAGAATTTCTTGGCGCGGTTACTTCACTGATGAAAAAGAATAATGTTAAAATCCGTCGCGGTATTGTAGGTGTTCATCACAATCAAGCTATCGTTGAGAGATTTAATAAAACACTAGCGGAAAGATTATTCGGATACCAATACGCGCGTGAATTTATTCAAGATAATCGATCTCATGATTGGGTAACAAGATTACCTCACGTGATTAACGCGCTAAATAACGAAGTAACACGAATAATAGCAATGAAACCCGCAATTGCAATTACAAAATCGAATATACCCCTAAAGCGAGATTCTACTATTCCACCTGTGCTAGGTAGCGTCACGGTCAGGTATTTATATAAAGAAGGCGAGGCTGAAGGAGGAAGAAAAAGAGCAACCGATCCAAACTGGAGCGTTACAACACACAAAATATCAGCCGTAACAAGATCATCGGGAAGACCAGCAATTTATTTCCTAGATTCGCTAGCGCCACAACGCGGATTTACCAAGGAGGAATTACAAATAATACCGAAAGATACTCAACTACCGCCAGCGTCATTAATGTGAAACCGAATTCTACCTAACTGAGATAATTTTCTTACTCTTGACACAGCTAAATACACTAAATTTGACCAGGAAATTCTATCATCGACAATCCAAACCTGACCGTGAACCGTCAATCCCTGCGATGAATGTATCGTTGTTGCATATCCTAGTTTCCATGGCGATCTTTCTGCATTTATCGCGTCATTAACAAGATTAATATCAACGAGAATAATATCGTTCAGTACCAAGATCTTTTCCTCTCCGCATGGTAAAGTAACACTGATATTTTGTTTCCTGGTATCAGCGGGCCTGTAACACAACGGCACCTGTAATGTTGGAAATTTCTCGCAATGAAGCTTGAATAACATTTCCTGAATAACATCGCGAACAATTTTTCTGCTAGCAACAATCAGATGATCGGGACGCCACAAATTAAGAAAAATATCCATCGGAGTCTCGTCGATTATTCTTCTCATCACATCGCATTGAATTTTATTCGGTTGTAATCGAATTATTTTCTTAAATTCAGTCAGTAAAATATCATCGGATCTATAATCGGCGTCGATTTCCTCATAATAGTCAACGAAATTCCTGAGCCATTCGTGAGGAGATTCACCATCAATCGGATCAGGCTGGCCATGATCTCCGCACATTATCACGGCTGTATTTTTCTCCTCCAGCCAGATCAGGAACGATTTTAATACAACTAAATTTACTGTGCAAATTTCATCAAATATTATAATTCTGTTGATATATTTATTTCCCATACGAGCCGAATCCCACAATCCACCGCTGTATTTGAAATAACTGTGATACGTACAAGAATCAACGCCGCGTTGCTTTATTTCTCGCGCTAATCTGTGAGTTGGAGTCAACACTATCATATCAGATTTCGCAAATAAATTTATCGCTCGCGTTGTTTTACCGCTACCACCAGGACCATTCATGTAAACGAATTTGTTACGTGAAATCGGGTCAAATGCAGATGCAGCCATCGATATTTCCTCGCATTTATCTCGATGAAATTTATCGCAATCTTCGACATCGGCGTCCTCACAGTAATCTAGGATATCTTCGTTTTTTATCCTCCAAGTGCCCCAAGAACCATCAGCGATTAAATTTTCTAGCCTATACTGATATTTCTTATCGATATAAAACGAGTCCGTTGCGACCCTTACCGCGATATCAGAAAATTTATTTATCATCGACAGTAAATTTATACTAACATAAGCGAGCATCGATGATCTCAAATGCGTATACTGCGCTGATTCTCCATCGAGATAGCTAATTACGGTACCCAACTTTACTCCGTCAATGATAATATTCTCTCTGTTGCAGAATATTCCTCGCGATACCGTATCGGCAATAATAAAGTCCATTTCGGCATCGTTGATAAACAATCTAGCGTGTCGGTGTTTATGATCAACGGATCCTCCTTGAGTAAATTTGCCAATTATTTTTCTTCCGATATCCTTCGCGTTTTCACAATCCGTCGGCAACCACACTTC
The DNA here is from genome assembly GCA_028554795.2 of Sinohyriopsis cumingii. Taxonomy (NCBI): domain Eukaryota; kingdom Metazoa; phylum Mollusca; class Bivalvia; order Unionida; family Unionidae; genus Sinohyriopsis; species Sinohyriopsis cumingii. The sequence goes on from CM068838.1 coordinate 42,660,875, forward strand.
AGTTTGTTTTCTATACGATATAATCGCCTCGCTAACCGTCAACGATACTAACATTGACGAATCCAGCATATATCTCAACAACACTATAGGGACCCATCTGCGTTGAGATAAATGCCGACCAAACCAAATATAACAAATTTTATGTAAATTTTCAGCAAGCTCGAATGAAGTTACATAAGCGAATCCGGTCATGACAAAATCAGGTAACGGCCCGTTAATTGCTACCCTTGTCATTTCGTTGGTGGGATGGCCAAATTTAGCAAAATAATCCGCACAATCGCCATATCCGAGGAAACTTCCAGGATAGCACGCGCTCATGTCAACGGATATCATATCTTCGAAATAATACTTGGTATTCCACAATCCGCCATGGCCGTATTCGATACAGCTAAGTTGAATATCAGTGAGAAATTCGTTCCTTGTAGGTTTCCACGAATTTCTTTCTCTGGCAGCATGAGCGGCAACAGACGGAACCGTAAAACAATTTGTCAGTAACTGATCAGGATTTGACGAATATTTCACCGCGATATTTTTCATAGATTCATGTAATTTTTCATCTCGATAAATATCTCCTCGAGGCAAGATAAACTGATCATACCTTTCTTCGCTCGAGAATAACCAAACTGATATTGGATCAGATGCGGCTAATATTTTGATATATCGGAACATAGCATCAGAATTGTCCTTTGCATCATCAACGGGATAAAATTTAACAACCCGATCTCGCGGAAATATCATTACCGACTGCGACCACGCATGTGAATTATGATCAACAATTTCGATTGGTACTCCTCGAGATCTATACGGCGATGAATATAATATTTCTCCCGATAGCGTTTTCACCGTGATAGGAAATTTAAGTTTCTTACTCAACACAGCAACATCATCAATCGATGCGCCATCAACAACTGTCTTCGCCTACGCGTTAATTTCATCCAACCTCAACTGAGTCAATCCAGATCCACGACGAGCGTTTTTCATGTGCTCGATAACACGCTCAGCCACGCAGTTTATCATCGGTGATTCTTTCATCGCAGGTAGATTTTTCATGTCGGGATTATTATTTAGCCGATAAATTCCATAAACAACTGCACTAGATGGATATGCCCTAGCATAATAAGGACCGTCAATTCCCAATAATAATCCTGGCCTCGAATTTTTATCAAGAACAACATTTTTCTTACCGCCACGCACGGGATCTCGTTTATCGCGAATAATCCAAGTGTCGTCAGGCATTTGTGCAATAAATTTTATTCCAAAGATAAATCGCTCCTCGGAATGCGAGTTTTTTATATGCTCGATTATCTTCTTGGCCCGTTCCAGATTCATCGTAGCATCAACAGAGTTAGTTTTCCATGTCGACCAAACATGAATCCCCCCATCATCGAAAAATTCTTTTTTGGCGCGATCAACCTCAGGTATAATATATTCTGCCTCATCAAGATCAAATGTATCCATTATTATATTTTAGACAAATATTTAAATTATAATATGCAATGCAAATGGATACCAATCGGATCAACAAAATCATGCGACAAATCCTGCAGAGGTGATTATTGTGGTGCTCATATATATGCGATTCGACGAGGCAGTAAAGGACCACAGCGGTGCTTAGTTTGCCAAGTTGGCACTCGAGGAAAAACTCGATTGTGTCTGGCTTGTGGAGGGAAAAATTATCGGGAATTGCGGCGATATTATGAAAAAAGATCCTCGTCGATAATAACATGCGAAGAAGATTATATTAATCGATTCAAGGCAAATTACGATTTAGACAAATGGAATATTGTATATGGAACTGAAATCGACGATTCCTGCAATGAAAATCACACACGAGTTTAGATCTCATCCTACGATCAAGGGATACGAGTCATCATCAGCTGGTATTGTCAGAAACGCTAAAACAAAGTATCCCGTCGGTAATGTTAATAATTCGGGTTATCTCGGGTTTACTGTCGGTGAGAATAAAAAACAAAGAAAATCAAGTTATTTATGCCACAGATTTATATTCGAGTGTTTCCATGGACTCATCAAGGATAATTTGGTCATTGACCATATCGACGGAAATAAACTTAATAATAAAATATCCAATCTTCGCGCGGTAACTCCGAGTGAAAATTCAAGATCCGGCAATACCGGTGGCGGACGGCGACCGGCTAAGGCGGTCAAATCGATAAATAAAGAGACAAATGAGGAAATTATATTCACGTCGATGAACGCCGCTGCAAAATATTATAATATTAATCCAGCATCGGTGCATCGTGCGGCAGAAAAAATAACTAGCGCAGCATTTTCCTACAAATTTGGCGAGTGGATTGAGTTTTACTATATTCCGATAATATCCGAAGAAAATTAATTGAATATTTACAAAATTAATATAACATGGACGAACAAACCATAAACAATATTATCGAAGCTATCGATGACATGAGAAAGAAAAATATAAATCTTCCATCGGAGTTGGACACAAATAAAATCCGATCCGAATTTGAGACGATTGTTCAAGGGAAAATCGAATACAAATACACGCTACCATCCGAATACAAATTAATAAAAAAGATCCAGATTGCAATGTACCAATCGCTAGCTACAGTCAGCGATGATCGCATCGAGGATTTTGTTAAATTATCTACGCTAGTGGAGAAAGCTAGATTGATTTTATCGCACGCATATGAGTCAAAAAAAATTACAAGCTCGCGCATCAGACAACTGAAAAGGCTTGTCGATGAGAACAAGGCCAAGGAAATATCCTCCTGAATATTTCCGCAAACAACAAAAAAAAACAAAATTTTTTTTTTATTATTTTACTGAAATTATGCAATTTTCTTAATTTTGACTACCATTTACCCCACCAAAAAACATAAAATTATATAAATTGCATAATTTGACGGGTATTTACCCCAGCAGATTCACGAAATTATATAAATTGCATAATTTGACGGGTATTTACCCCATAAAAAACATAAAATTACGCAAATTTCTTAATTTTTCTGATTTTTATTATTTTTTTTTTATTATTTACCAAAATAATTTATTTACTGAAATTATGCAATTTTCTTAATTTTGATGGGTATTTACCCCAGCAGATTCACGAAATTATATAAATTGCATAATTTGACGGGTATTTACCCCAGCAGATTCACGAAATTATATAAATTGCATAATTTGACGGGTATTTACCCCCATCAAAATTAAAAATTTTTACTAATTTTGAAATTTTCCCTGGATTTTATTTATTTTTTTTAGCCTGTTTTCCCTGGCGGACGGATTTACGATTTCACCAGCAGATTGATACTAACAGTTTCCCCGCGTATATCAAGCAAATTTCCTTTCTGATCCGTCAGTTTGAAATTTATCCTTGACAACAATCGATTATGACATCGCAGATAAAACGGATTCACCGGCTCCTTTATTATCAAATAACCCGGAGAGGCGCTAGGTGAAAACGAATACAATATAAATCCCTGCTGCGCCTGATTTGACTCTGACGAATCAACATTGTAGCTGCCCTCGACAACATCCGCGTGAAGATAAATCGCGATAACTTCCGTTATATTAACGATACCTGGCGAGATATGCCGCCCGCCTTTGGTCGGATCATTATCGTGTCTGAGAAACAGGGCTAATTGTTTTTTCTCTGCCCACGCGGCATGTAATTTCGGAAATAAATCATCGATGGTATCAGTGACGGATTTTCTCAGTTTATCAACATCATAATCGGGAAATTTGAAATTTGGTAGCGTTTCCTCGGTTAAACTAAATACTTTCATGAATTTTTTCTTATTTCCTGAATTTTTGATCAACTCGTATTTGCTAATAGGAAGAACATAATCGGCAATTGATATATCGTCGACTATCGCCTGAATAAACATTCCATGATAATATTCAACATCATTCGCGAGTTGATTTAAAATCTTCACGCGTTTGATAATTTCGCTACATGAGCCCGATTTATTTAAGATACATTCATGAAAAGATTCCCGCAATAAATTTAATTGTAATTTATGTTCTTGAATAAATTCGTCGAGGGTTTTTCTTACCAAGATACCGTCTATGGGGGCTATTATCCTGTTAATGTGGGTAGCGTCGAAGATTTTCACACCGGGGGGAATTTTAGGAAGAGGCAACCACGAGAGAATTCTTTCGTCCCTAAAAGTAAAAGCGAACATTACCCAGTTAAATTTGTGGTTGTTTATGAGGTTGATGGCGCTATCAATCAGAGGCTTGTGTTTGATATCTTGCCTCAATACCTCATCAGTAGTAAAATCTTTCTTTTTTGGCTCCGGTTGCTCTGGAGGAGCTTCCTCGTGCCAACCTGGAATAATAATATCTGGTTTTTCTGGTTTTGCCAGAGGTGCGATTTCAGGCCAACCTAATATGGTCCTAATTGATGATTGGTAAATATCAACGATATATGGTGATTTCACTTCTATCATCGATGACAGCGTTGGTTCGTGCGCAGATATTTTTATTCCCGGAGTAGCATCGCCGGTTATATTTGATATTCTGGTAGTAAATTCCTTATCCAGCTGATCAATTTCGTAACTACCTGTTGGTATACCGACATATATCCAATCTGGCGTTCCATCGGGTTTGATTTTGTTGGCAAAAACAAGCGAATTATTCGATGATAATCTGCCGAATGACGTCGATCTAACATTAGGCCAGCTATTGTAGACACGCAACTGTATTAACGCAATTTCTTTGACGCTGATTGGTGTTGGAAAATTGATGCTAAATTCTGGCTTGGTTGAGCTTAACGATATTAGCGTCGTTGTCGGCGGTGTCGTGTTTGTCACGATCTGAGCTAGCTCGGACATTATTAATATTCATTTGTTCAATCTCCGAGTAAATACCGATCATTACCGAAAATTCTGGATCGGAGATAACACCGTCATTGAGACTCTCCGAAAGCAGCGATGATAATTTCGAATACGCGTCATTGATTTTAGTTAGTTTGTTTTTGTACAATGATAATTTCTCACTCGTGCATGAGGATATCTTTTTCGCTACGATATTGAGAACACCAGCGATTGTCGTTGTTGACGAGATTATTATCGTTGCAACGATTGGCGCGATTGTTGTTACCGCGGGTAAAATTATTCCAGCACCAGCGACTACCGCGGATACCGTGTACACAGCGACGTCAATGATAATTAATCTACGCTGGTATTTCTTTATTTTTGTTTGATACTCGTCGAGGAGCTTTTTTAGCGAATCCTGCCATGATCGCGCCTGATTGTAACGGTAATCCGATGCGGTCATTTATTAAATTATTTACCTGACTAATTCTTGGTAAGTCAGTTTTCCGTTTTCAAATGGTTGGGGGTTTCCCTATCTCGGCAACTACGACCGACTCGGTTTGACCAATTACGGCCCAAACCGATAAATATTCGAAAATTACAAAATAATACACTGGTCCCATGGTGGTTCTGTCTTGTGGTTCTAGTGTGAAATTTACGATGTTATTTTCATCTATGGAAATAACGAAAAATCCAGGAGAGTATTCATAAATTTCATGATTATCGGCCGTCACGTTAAATTTTATTGACTTCGAAATAATATATACTCGATATACACCCTGAATTGGCGCGGTAAAGTTAAAAGAATCATTATCAGGTGTCCAGGTAATATTTTGTGTCCTCAGCACAAATGATACATTGCAGGAAATATTTTTTGTTATCACCTGATCTGGTATCGAAATACGCGCTAAATTTGGAAGATTCGCAGGCAACATTTTTGTGTAAATATCGTCAATTTTTTTAGTCGCATTGATAAGATCCCCGCTCAATTTTGATATTTCACCGAGGTAAACGAATCCGTCGACCTTTTCATTCACTAATGCGCGTACCGCGTTAATTTCATCGTTAATTTTAGTAATATCCTCGTCGATTTTTCTTGTTTTCTCGCTGAGATCGTTATGTGATGTTTTATCGACTTTTTCGTCTACGATTTGGCGTACCGCGGAGGTTTCCTCGGATATTTTAGTAACATCTTCGCTGATTTTTTTTGTTTTCTCGTGGAGATCATCGTGTGATGTTTTATCGACTTTTTCGTTTACGATTTGGCGTACCGCGTTAATATCATCGTTGATGGATTTTGTTTTCTCGTCGTGTGATGTTTTATCGATTTTTTCGTTTACGATTTGGCGTACCGCGTTAATATCATCGTTAATTTTAGTAATATCCTCGTCGATTTTTCTTGTTTTCTCGCTGAGATCGTTATGTGATGTTCTATCGGCTTTTTGAAATATTAATGCACGTGACGCTTCAATATCTTTGTTGATTTGGGCGATATCCTCATTGATGGATTTTATTTTCTCGCTGAGGTCGCTGTGTGATGTTCTATCGGCTTTTTGAAATATTAATGCACGTGACGCTTCAATATCTTTGTTGATTTGGGCGATATCCTCATTGATTTTTCTTGTTTTCTCGCTGAGATCGCTGTGTGATGTTCTATCGGCTTTTTGACCCATCGCGGTATTTATTTTGGTAATTTCCTCGTTGATGGATTTTACTTTCTCGTTGAGATTGTCGTGTGTAGTTGAGGAGGTTTCGATGAATTTTTTTATATCATCGTCGAGTTTTTTATTGAGATTTTTTGATACCTCGTCGAGTTTTTTAAGATCGTTAGTTAGTTTGTTAAATCTTTTTGTTATTTTATCCTGGAAATCGTCAGTTGGTACCTTATCGGACTTTAGAAGCATCGCCGCTGATAGCTCTTTGTCGGATTTTTCCACATCCGCGATATTGGCCTTTAGAAGCATCGCCGCTGATAGCTCTTTGTCGGATTTTTCCACATCCGCGATATTGGCCTTTAGTGGTAATACCGCGATAATATCGGTAATATCAGCAATAGATTTTAATACCATCTCCGATTGGCGAGTAAACTGACTGATATGATCATTATATTCTTCTCGCTTGATTATATCAGTTATTTTCACGTTGCTGGTGTGTAATCGCCCTTCGGTATTTTGAAAAACAGCAACTTCGCCAGGATCTACTTCTGACAGCGATAGAAGATTGTTAATATCGCTCTTGGTTGCGAACTTTGATAGATCGACGTCAGTCACTTCTGCTTTTTCCTTCCTGTAGATAAATCTACCGTAAATATCAACCATGATATTTATCTACGGAGTATTCAAATACTATTTTGTGATACGGACCGGATGATTTTGAAATTGCATCAAGAACATTAATTGACTCCGGGCCGCATATCGGTGGATCCGTTAATGTTTGTGTTGGAAGCGTCGAATACCAAATCGGAAGTTTCAACGAAGACACGTAGTTGATAAATTCATTTGGCGGTGCTAATCCATAAGAGTCAAAGTAAATAACTTCGCGAGGATTAATCGCGTATGCAACCCAGTGCGTACCAGGGCCGGTATTTTTATCGAGATTTATTATTCCCGTCTCGGTAGGGTTTGGTTTTTCTGGTAGTTGATCTCGCATAAATACGCCTCTGAAAAATTTTATTTTTTTTTTCTTTGCTTCGTTGATTAGATCTAAATTTGAATAGGCCGTGCTAATCTTAGACCGGATCCGTATGGGGGGCGTCTTAGATAAAGGCCGGATCCTTTTTGTTGTTTTTGCAACATTTTCGTGATTAAGGGATAGAAGACGGGAAGTAACCCTCCCTTTTTTTACGGTATCCACTTCCGATAACTTGTCTTGTTACTGTGGAACCTACTTGGGAACCTATGCCTGTTAGCGCGCCTAATCCTAATGCCTTTCCAATCATCGGAAGAGCCAATTTCGCTAGCCCCAATAGAGGAAGAATTCCGCCTGTTTTGACCATGTCTCTGATGGCGCCTATAGAAAGGCTCACATGAACACCGGAATTTGCTGATTTGGCCTTGGTAAATCGTTCACGTTGACCTCTAGTTAGCGACAGTTTGTTAGGTCCACCGTGAATCTGATCGTTTTTCAGTGTTAATTTCATACCGCATCGCTTTGATATCGCTGATTGGAGCTTTTTCATCTGACCCGGGGTCAGAGTTACACTGACGTGTTCGTATGGCATATTAATAATCGCTTAGTCTAAATTTGGAATTTATCACATATTCTCGACAGGAGCATCGATGACTCGCATTCTGCCGCTGATTCCTTCCAAGATCATTGTTCTATCACTGAGGATTACCGCGATGGCTCTTGCTGCTCCGGCTGTGTTAATTCTAGCTTTGAAATGAATATCGACAACGGATTGTTTTACCAAATCGAGATGCTCCAGGGAGAAGTAATAGATAGGATAGCGAGTATTAAAATCCAACTGTGATATTTGCAATCCGGTATCGATATTTTGATCGCGGCCCATGAAACTTAGTAATCGATGATATGCGCGGGCCGTCGAAAAATTTTCAAAATCGATGGCTATTTCCTCGGATGGTTCTTGCTGGCCGTTTATTCTCAGTGATACATTTGTTGCTGCAAATTTGTCGAATATCATATGACTGTAAAGTTGATCGTATCTATTTGCGGCTTGAAGAGCAACAAAGATGTGTCTAGGTGCCGAAACACCTTGTTGTGACGCAATTCGCCAGGTAAATATTCCGTTGATATTAACATCACAGGAGTCGGTCATCGTTGTCAACCAGGACATGACGGATTTTCCGCCTTGATTCATGAATGATAATAATTTTTCTTCCTCGAGCATCGATGGAACTATCGCTGGCATCCACAAGGTAAATTTGTTTAGGATTACCTTGCCTGCATCACCTGCTTCTCGCCAGATGGCTTTGTCACTGCCAGCAGCGTCTCGAACGAAAGTTATCGTGTGTTTTGCCCCGTAGATAACTTTTCTGAAATGCCTGCAAAATCCAAAAATGTGAGATAGTGGAATTGCACAGGAAAATCTTCGTTCAACCCCAGTCAACATAGCTCTTCTCGTGGCAAATCCAAGGTTATAATTGGGATTGGTGTTAATAATCATATCTTCGACGTCAGCAGCAGCAGCACCAGCGTTATTATTCGGTCTCCTGACGATATACTGGACATGATCAGCGTTATTAGAATTATCTTTGGCGAACATTATACTAGGACCAGCTGATCTGGTAAAATCATCCGAGTATCTGGCCAGGCCTATTATCGTCGTTGCTATATCAACGTTGTCCGTAATTGATTCGATCTCTCTTCCGTCGATCATGTAAGTGGCACTCTTGAATAATGCCATAATGCCGTTGTTAACGAATCCGACTTTAAAATCTGCTCCAAAGTTGGTATTATCGTTTTTAATAATACTCCCAACAACCTCGATATATGCCTCAGATGGAAGAAAATATCTTGTTGTATCGTGAACTTGAATTTCCAAGCGATTAGGTGTATTTGGGTCAACTGCTTCGTACGAGAAATACTGGAAATCCCGCACGGATGTGTCTCTGCCTACGGGCTCGTCCATGTCGAACACTTCATTTGACACTTGTGCGAACATTTATTATTAAGAATATCATCTAAAACGAAGACCGCTGCCTGAAATGAAGCTTGTATTTGCTAGATTTGTGTTAGCAACTTTATTTGCTAGATTTGTCTTAGCAACTTCCTTTGCTAGATTTGTGTTAGCAACTTCATTTGCAAGATTTGTATTTGCAATTTCCTGCGCTATATTTGTCTTAGCAACTTCCTGCGCTAGATCGTTTATTTTTTTATTTGCCGCGTCGTTTATGGCTTTACTGACTTCGGGTGGCATTTCTCTGGTGATAGGTAATTTGACGGGTTGTTTTTTGCGCACTAAATTTAATATTTTACTTTTGACAGCATTGAAACCCTTGCTGGCCAAATTACCGATACCAGAAACGGCAGTCTCGCCGATCTTTCCTATTGCTTTTAACCCGAGCTGTTTGATCATGGGTCCAATTTTAGGTATTATTCGCGTAAAGAGACTTCCAATGATATCGCCGAATCCATTGCCGTGGATATATCTGTATACGGGCAATCTAGAGTTTACTACGCGAACCTGTTTGGGTCTGCGCTGATGTTTGTGAACAATCATGTTATTTCAATTGTGTTGTTTTAATCGATGAGTTCATCGACAAGTTCCTTGTAAATGTGAGAATTAATGACACCGCCGCGGAATAATCGCTGACAAATATCTGAGGCTTCGTTGATTATTTCGCGAGAGTTATTTCCAGCTCGTTTTCCTCCGATTAATACCTCGAGGCGAGATACGTCGTTGACAACACTATCAGGGCAAACGGTATATCCGCTTCCTGTCTTTGGTTCTGGTGTTGATGGTTCGTTAAACCACTCCGTTAACACGTCCTTCTCTTCCTTTTCTTTTTCTTTTTGTTTTACTTTTTCCATAAATTTAAAATATTCGTCATCACGTTTATAAGGTGGTTTTTTACTAGCAAAATATATCCAGTCGATATATTTGCCTTTTTCAAGAGGTTTTCCACGAACACTGGGGTTAAAATATTTATCCCTATCATCATAATTCGCGGCAATATCTACTAAATTTTCTCCATTCGCGATTTGGTAATACACATCACGGGTAAAAATAGTTCTGATAGCTTTATGAAGATTTTCATATAAGGACTTCTCAGTTTCTATCTCTTGTTGAGGTATTTCTGGTGATTTATCCGAAGTTTTTTTTTCCTCCTTCCTTGCATTTGCGATATCCAAATAATTACTATACAGAGCACTGGTTTTTCTCACCTCAGACAAATTAAATTTAGCTCGAAATAAATTATTATACCAAACATCCCGCGATTTAATTTTTTTCAATCCGTCTTCCGTTAAAAACGCCTTTCTATTGTCAAAGGAATCTTCAGCAAAAATAGCAAATAATTCAATATCTTTATCAAATTTTTTAATTTGATTATATATTGTTTCCCAACCACTCTCGGTAAATTTTTCTTTTATTATATCTCGAGGTTCTTTTTTTTAACATCCTCCTTCCTTTCTTCTTCTTCTACTTCTTCTTCTTCCTCTTGCGCTTGTTCTTCTTCTTGCGCTTGTTCTTGTGCTTGTGCTTGTGCTTGTGCTTGTGCTTGTTCTTGTTCTCGTTGTGCTTGTGCTCGTGCTTGTGCTTGTGCTTGTGCTTGTGCTCGTGCTCGTGCTTGTGCTCGTGTTTGTGTTTGTACTATTCGCTCCGGTAATAATCGAGTGTGTTGCTCAATGTCTCTCGTCATAGGAATAAGCCCGCGCTTCCTAAGTTCCTTATCTTCCTTTTTATCGCCGTGTGCGACTTGCTCGATTGCTCCAGTGACTGGACTCAACAACTTTGACGATATCTCAGTAATTCCATATTGAGAATCTTCGTAATCACGAACTTTTTTCTTAAATAATTGCTTTGCCGGGATAAGTTTCCTTACTGCCGCTAATTCTTCTCGCGCTAATCTGGCAGAATGAGGCTCTCCAACTCTACTAGCTTTCCGACTCATATTATTTTCAACTATATTGTTTTAATGCGACGTAAAATTAGGATCCGCAGCCAAACTTTGCAAACTTCGTCGACACCAGAATAAATTTCCCCCCCCCCCTTTTTTTACTTGTCCAGAATCATTGATTTTGCACACAAAAAATTGCAGTCGGGAGTGAATTTACGCAAATTAATTTTCGTAGGAAGCTTTATTTTTGAAATCTGAGGCTTCTACGGAGAAAGTTCTCGTAGGAGGCTTTATTTTGGCGGAACCGTCTGGTCTGTAGAACTTCCCTGCTGCTGGCACAGAGGAAATATTCATATTGGATACGGGATATAAAACTTTAAATGCTACCCATTTTCACTAGTGTATCAAGTGTGTGTGTAAAACGCCTCAAGTGATATCTTAGCGATCCTATAAACATTAATAATTCTAGTGAGTCAGGAGATACAATCAAACATGAAGATCAATCAGATCTCATGCAGATGATTGTGGAATAAAGTGCTGAATAAAAAAATGTATAATCGCAGTTTCACGATCATTTGACATCGCCATGTGTATGATATTGGCCACCGTAACGCCTATGTCAACCACGCTGGCATCGCTGAGTGCTACGTATGTGTTTGGTTCTACGATCCTGATCGTGGTAAGTGTGTTAAATGCAGCTGCATCCGTGGTCAACATTGTTGCAAGAAAAGTATCAAATTGCACGGCTAAGAAATTACATGAACATACAAGAATCTCCACCAACTCGAGCAACGCATACTCGTCTGTGACTCGTCTGTGGCGCTGTTGGACGAAAAGCTCGATGATGACGAATTAGTGTGTATCAGCGACATTTATAATCGCGACAGTGATATGATCACCGTCATCGCTGGACGTACCAGTAAGCTCGACGTCATTGCAACAGTAAATTTTGATCCCAGACATAATTGATAACAATGACCTCAGTATTCATATCACGACTTGATCGTGTTATCGTAAACGCAATTATGTCAAACAGCACTATGGTGTCCAACATCAGGACGTAGCCTGAATTCAATGTTGTGTCTCCGAACGCAGCTGCGACTCCCAATGGCCGCATGTTAGAGATCTCGTTGGAGAAGCTGTCAGTTTATCATAGTTGGCTAAATATTCATCAGAAGTCATTTAGGGGTTTACCTACGAATAAATCGCTGGTGTTTTCGTACAAACCCAAACCAGACAGATATCCTGATTGGAAAGTAGTCGAAATTTCCTGTGACGCGTATGAGATCGAACTCATCACCGATGAACTTAAGCGAAGGATTAAAAGTATCAATAAGAATCTAAGATCGCGATAACAATTAACAAACCAACGCTAATCACAGCCGTAGAAATGACAGATCAAAATTGGCATGTTGATACATATATCAACAATTAGATCAGTATTGGGTTGGCGTGGCAAAAATATTAAAACGTTTTGTGTATATAATAATGAAGAAGATCCACAAATGCGTATAATGCCAGGTTCTATTAATAGTATAAGTACACATATTCCAAGCGACTAAAAATCGTTAGGTATATGGGACAATATTACTAATATACTGGATTATTTTAATTGTCTGGATCTGAAAGATCTTGAAAGTTTACTTGATAGACGTCACATTGCACTGGGAATCGTCAATCTAGCTTCGACGATCGCGTTTAATATGGTTTGCGGCGCCGTTTATGGTAGCTATCACTTGTCGCAAGTTAACAAGCGCAAGAAGGATATATTTTGTACATTTTTTCACTAATGTGTCTCTGGGCGACCTGATCGTATCCGCGCTGGCCTCGACCTTGTACCTGCGATATCACAGTCCAATTTTGTCCCGAATAGGATAGATGTTAACAGACCATGATGAAAATTTTCTAATGCTAACCTTTAGTTTGTATATCTGAGGTCGCCAGCATTGATCATTTCATAATCATATATATGCACTGATAAACATCCATAACAACTGATGCTCCGGTGACATGGACCACAACAATTTCTTTGCCCACGCGAAACAACACCCTCTTGGATTTTTAACTATCAATTTTGCTGATCCGCGATCCTGATATCGCATTGGTATTGAAATTATTTTACAAACCTGACTAATTTCCATGCAACCAATCACGCGAAGATCTCAGAGATCACAGCGTCGCATGTATATCCGGAGTCGTTATTTGCGCTGTTGCTGCTACATAAAAATACTGAATATACCTACCTCGTGAAACAATTTACAAAAAGATATAATAGAGCTCGGGATGATGCTTATCAGTGGTATTTGCTGAGATCATATAGATATATATCTATATAGATATGTGTGCCATCTAAAGCTGTTGCATGTATTGTTTTACGGTCAACAAACGTATGTACTGATCAACGTTAATTATATCCGACTTTCTCAGGAATTATGTGTGTTTAAGGCGGTAATTAATATTTTCGATACATTCGTTCAATTGACTTTCAGTTCATGTATGCAATTCAACTAAACTCGACTGTCTTCTGAAATAATATAGAGAAACGTTTGTAGTCCCTAACGTGATTCGAACTAGCAATGTTTCCCTCTCAGTGTCAACAGGGTAACTATTTCGGCCACGAAGCGTTGTTACATAGGTAAATAAAATCTAATATATAAAGGTAATTTCGATATTGAAAAAAACAATAGGATAACCCCCTCCATTACTTAATTCATTTTATTCTAGCCCTTTAACTAAGCTGTGCATTAGTTTAGACTTGTATTGGAGGTTCGCTAGCATGCCAGGGACTCAAGTTGGACCGATATTCGACATACGGAATTAAAATTCGATAGATCAGACTGACTTCCTTAATTGGTCTACTGAATGAGTGTCACCATAACAAGTAAGAAGTGTGAGTGTAGAATTCTATTTGCTTTAATTTCAGCTATTAATAACAGTGAGGCTCCGCATTCGTAATATTACCATAATAGCAATGTTTTTATGCACACACGTGATAAGCGGGGGAGGGGGCTGACAGTACTGCTGTTTTCCATGATGGAGTACCATTACTGTGGGCCCCTAAAACAGTGGAATGGCTTCACTAAAACTGTGGGTAGATGAACAACAAGCATAAAAATAATGATGAGATAACCATCGCGGCCATTATGGAGGGGAACGTTCCACAGGCGCAAAAATGGTGGCTGGCCTGTTTCAATTGCGAGGAAGGTTCTTCCCCGCTCCAACAAATGGTACGCTGCCTTTTTCTCCCGATACTAGAATTAAAACGGCGGTCTGCCACGAAGATTACTAACAAAGTCAGAAGAGAAGACTTACTTAGAGGAATTTTTTATGGTTTGTACGATGACAGAGTATGTTTTCAGGTATACTATATCAAGAAATTAAATGACATTGAGAAAGCAGTATAACATATTGTGAATTTTATGCAAACCAAGACACGTCCCAAAATGAATTAATCTCTACAAGTGAGAACACTTAAAATGGCTAAAATGATTACATCTCATTGCGTTGTGTCAGAAGATGACGAAGAGTTTGTATTATCTACGAAGCTGGTGAATGTGCGTACTGAGCACCAATAAAGAATAATAGTGAAAGAAAAATCTAAACATCAAGTTTGTCCTGCTAATCTAAAGCCGAGAAAAGAAAAGAAGATGGAATATGTGAAGCTATTACGAGAATAAGAAAGGGGTTGAAAAGACAGAAAAATAATGTGCCCAATGTTACACAAGCGAGGTAAACCCCAAATTCAACCATGCTAGAACATAAATGATGGAAATGGTCAAAATCAAAACTGTTTTTGTTGTGCAGAGAAGGGTCATTTTACCGAAGACTGCCCAAGTACACAAAACCTTATTCATATATGTAGAGGTCAGAATTACAAACTGGCGAGTCCATTCTTCATGGGACATCAGTGGCAATCCTACTCGCAAGCGACTCGAATGCTTTGAATGGAATATGACTGGCTGCGAGGGCGTAAGTGCTGCCCGATTTTGAAAGGGCCCACGTACTAGAGAAAATGCTCGAATTGCTCCTGATAATGCAGAATTTATCAGAAGACCTTTGCAAAATACTATGAACTCTACATAAATGCTTCAATTAAGTGAGTTAAACTAATATTTACAACATATATGGTTGCAACAAATGCTATAATTTTTAGTTTATAATAGAATATCTAAAAAGAAACTTCCACCCTCAAAGAAGTCAGTAGCTTTGGCTAAAATAGGCGTGACACTAGTGAAATTTTCATAAAGTTGTGTCTGTTGCTATAAATATTTTGAAGACTACCACAAATGTTAGAAATCCTTGATATCACGAATGGTAGAGAGTTTCTACCCTATTGAATTGAACATGATCAAAACCTATTTAAGCGCAGAGCAACAGAATCGATATTTGCATTTGGTTTGTTTAGCAATTGCTTATTGAGCAACACTTCACGAGTCTACAAGTATTTAATATCAAACTTATTAATGCTGGGTCAATAGTAAGGAAGCCTGCAAAACTCGCATTTGGATGTGTGTAGAGTCAGACAAGAGAACAGCTGTGGTGAGTATGTTGACCTGATTAAAGACAGGTTGCATCATGATGCTCATCAGCTAGTCATAAGGCAGTAAGCTACCAAACAAAGTCTTTGACGCCAAAGTATTCAAGAGCAATTACCAGCTAGCAGATTTGTTGTGGTTAATACGAAGGCTTCCAAGGAAGGTCACGGTATCAAGATCTGAAATAGAGCATTTAATGTTAAAAGACACAGCTCATGAAGGTTCAGAGAATTAATTTATCCAGTTGCAAGTTTGATTCCCAATGAAATGTGTTATTTCAAGTAAAATGAATGAATCTCAAACAGGGTGGGATGATCGGGGATTGGGGTAAGATTTTGGCTGAAGAAAAAGGCGAGATTCTGTTTAATTTTTATAATTGTCTTGTCACACGTAATCAAATGTGACGTTGCCGAATGTGTAATATTTCACTGCACCTTGAAGAATGATCTAGAGCGATATGTTCAGTATTATTCAGACGCTGCAAGTACAGGGACAGCATGTAGACCAGGACTTGAAAGAATTGAATTTAATATGTAATTATATACCTCTCCATGACAAAGATTTAGAAAATGCAGTAGATGAGAAAGAAGTCTAAATCGACTTTGACAGAGAATAGGAGGGAGGAGAAGAAATATTGCAAATGAGCCATCTGTAATGACGTTAGTCGTGGATACTTCTCTTCTAGAAGACACGTCATCCATCATCAATAGAGAAACTTCATCTGTGACAACATTACTAAAAATTGCATTTGCGGCACACCCAGTACCATTACTAATCTTGGCATCAACCTCAGAAAGATTTGATCACCGCTGTCTCTTCGCTTCAATCATCAGTGTGAGAAAACATTCTTCCTAATATTTTTAAACTATGCTGATGACCCCTTTCTACATGAATTTCCAGTTCATAACACAAAGACACCCCTACCACCCCAAAGCAGGTGTTAATGCCATACCATGTGCACCAGCAACCTTTAGTCCACATGTCCAGGAAATAAAAGCTTTACGAATTGTTATCGAAAATAATGGCTTAATTATGCTTATTACTCCATCGTCAACGTTATTTTGTAGCCGCTCTGATGAACAATTTAAATAAGTGATGAAATCATGTTGTTGTTGTTGTTGTTGTTGTAGGGTTTAACGCCATTTTTCAGCACACGATAGGCTATACTTGGCAGCCAGTATTAATGGTGGAGGACCCGGAAAACCCCCAGAAAGAACCACCTACCCACGAGAAGCTACTGGCAAGCTTTCTCACATACCCACATTGGCTGAATCCGAGACTCTAACCCATGTAGACAGAGGTGAGATGGCAGTGATCCGTAACGGACAGCGCTTTAGACCACTCGTCCACTCGGGGCTCCTGTGAAATCATGCAAAAGTCCACATCAACCATGAATGACATAAATCGTTTTATCAGCTTAAGAAATAAATGGGGTTTTGGATATCTCTATGGGCTCGTTATCCAATGTTACAAAACTTTCCATGATCAGACCACAGGCTTCTGCTATTTTCAGACAACCAACACAGCGCTTCTACAGTACCTAAAAGGCAATTTGTATGTAAAGCAAACACCAGAATGAGAAGGTGGGATTGAAGGAAAGGAAAGATGAAATCGCAAATGTAGAAAATCAAGATGAAAACCACAAGGTAAGGTGACTGGCAGAAGACGAAGTGGCAGTACTGAACGGAAATACCACAAGAATCCGCATTTATCCCATTATATACTTTTTAATAAAATCAGCTTTCAGCATTAAAAGAACAATCGAAATTCTTTCCTCTAAACTGAGTCTCTGTTTCTTTCAGCATGATAATATCACCACATAGCTGGTACGTTATCATTTGGCACATTTAAAATTACTTGTCATGTATTTGTTTTGCTATTTCGTGCTGGACTTAATGCTAATAACAATTTGAATTTATTCCTCGAAAAGCCACACATACACACATTATATTATTTCATTCTGATGCAAGAAGAAACATCCTAATAAGTTCGCAGCAGATAATTCGGTTTTTAAAACCAAAATTGTTAAGCATATTTCATTATAATCACCTTTTCAAACTGTCCTACAAACATTGCATTTGCTGAATGTTACTTATTGCGTGTTTAATATTTCATAGGTATATTCACCAACAAACACTAATTTTACGTAGACATACTTTCAAATGAAATTTGTGTTACTTGTGTTCTTTAACACTGCATTGTGAAAATAGTACTCGAAACTTGTTATATTATACATATATACACAGAATTTGAAATATGTATTTATATTTTTGATATCAGTCTTAATTGGTAGTAGTTTTTTTCTGAAACAGTTTAATTCCATGATCTTGTTGTTGCCTGATTGTGAGTTTCATGTATAAGCATTACAAATGACATTTAAACTGTTCAGATGGTTACTTCATGACCTTCCATAGAAATTTAAACTATTAATTTTGTGTATCGAATTACATGAATCTGTATATGCAACTATATATATTCAATATTGATTGATTATTTGTACGTGCGACTGATTTGTTTTACTGAATATATCAAATGTTCCACCGGAAATCTCTGTAACAAACGTAAATTCATATTTATGCATATGCTGATGGTAAATCGGCTAAACATAAAGATCATTCCTTTGATTGATATCTGTTTTGACTTCGTTAGTGATGTCCTTTATTACGATTTTATGATATAGTCGCCTTAACAAGTTTTGTGCAATTTTGTTTCTCTCTAATGTTTTTGGATGAACATTCTTACTGTTTCATTTTTTAATCAAGAAAAATTCGCAAGAAATGCATGGTTTCTCTCTGACATTTTCAAATGTGTCGTTTTTAACCTATCTGTGATTCCTAGAGAAACCTTATCTTTATAAACCTCCCACTTTTCATGCATTTTAACACTATTGTCTGTCTTGCTGTTAATGATGACACATCTGTTACAGCTAGTTCCAACGTATCTATCTTTTCTTCACTTAAAGAGTATATACATTTTTTCTTCATTCTTTTTGTACTGAAGATTGTGTGCGTTATTTTACATGTTTTCTGGAGAAAACTACTATTCGTTAAGCATGCCTCTGTATCCGTTCTGTAAACTACAGGACTACATACATTTTTTGCCTGATTTTAAATATTTCCTTGGTAAATTTAAAAGGAAAAAACTGTATATTTTTCCTTTGGAAATTTAAGCTGCTGGACATTTTTCTAAAGTTAGGCTTTCTAAAGGTATCAGTTGTCAAGTAACCGAATATGTTGATTCATTCTTTGATCAGTTTTACACCAAGCTTGTTTCAATTGGAGTTATGTCCAGCGATTTATTATGAATAAAATGTATACTTTAAGTACAGTTGTTAAATTAGACGTAGCTGAAAACAGAATTTTTGACCTATTAATTTAATCATTGCACGAAACCCACATTAACATAAAAGGTACAGCCTTAGCAAATTTCATCATGATCGTACATGTTTGTTCATATACCACTCATGCGTATAACATTGCCTTTATCCATCAGTATCTGAAAACCTCGTGACCGATCACTGCCAAGACTAATTTGATTTGCAAAGTATTATACTTTTTGCTTGAAACATGCATCATATAAAACAATTTTGGTGAAATGTTTATTCAGCAAATTTTTTTTTGAGTGTTTTGTTACAACAAGGGCGTCAGTTACAGATAGAAGGTCTTTTAAAATCCACATTGACTTTTGAGCAGAATGTGAACGCACTGAAACTACTGTTGTGATATTGATCTTTGTCAACCATATCAAACGTATGTGCCAACCTTTAGGTATGCTTATATAATTCGCGGTCGAAATTGTCGTTTTGATTCCTACTTTAGGTCTGAACTTTTTGCCAAACATATCGGTATTCTTAAATTTGTCACCTGAAAAGTACTCTAGAGAATAAAGCAGTATCATAAACCCACACGTACTTTAAAGTGCTGTATTAATTAAGAGTCCATTGATTTATTTATTGTGTCAGGTTTTAAAAATCCACATGGGTTTTGTTTCCTCCTTAAAGGTGTTCAGAGTTTGAATTCACTCATTATGAATATACCTTTAACGTGGATACTTTTCTCAAAAGAATAAGTGATCAATGCGTGGTACTTTAGTCTGAGATACTCCACAGTCTCTAGACCTTGAAGAATGGGAGAAAAGCAAATGTCCACAGTGAACATTAAAACTTTGTAATAAAAAAAGAAGCTCTGTTTGAAACAATCTTTAAGGTTATGCAAAAATCACAATCAAAAGTGGGAAAAATGGAATCGGGTCTTGATGACCTTCAGCAATATAGCTGCAAATTATCCAGCTGCCATAATGTTGTGGACTGCTATTATCCATATGGTAAAGGTTTCAATCTGTATGGATTATATCGAGAGGTGTCATGCTCCAAGGAGTACCAACAATATGGAAAAATGGCAAACAATTGTAAATTTCAGATCCGAGAAAAGCATGGTGGTTTCCGAGAGTATATAAAAAGCTGTGATCTCAGAACCTCATTTAACAAATCAAAACAAATCACGACTACGAACATAAACTTTTAGAGAACAGAACTTCCCGGCGTATTATAGCATTCTGAATGGTGGGTGGTAAGATTAAAGGAAAACAAGTACTTTAGTGTTTAGTCTAAACAGATAAAAAGAAAAACACGAAAGACATTTGAAGTCTTCTATGCCCTGGTGATATTACCTCTTTTGAAAACAACATTGTAGGTAATATTG
The DNA here is from genome assembly GCA_028554795.2 of Sinohyriopsis cumingii. NCBI lineage: Eukaryota > Metazoa > Mollusca > Bivalvia > Unionida > Unionidae > Sinohyriopsis > Sinohyriopsis cumingii. Next base: position 42,681,430 of record CM068838.1, read on the forward strand.
AATGCAAAAGTGTAGATAAAATTGAAAGTGATGAGAGAGATTCGGAGGAAACCGATGAACTACCATAATTTTAAAGAGTACATACAATTGAAGAGGATTCACAAAATCTAATCTAACCAGAATTTTTTCCTGTGTTTTCTGTTTTTTCAGTTTTATTTATTTTATTATTACTTTGACATTTGTCTGCTTATTTTCTTTAACGGCAATGTAGATTGACTCATGTGTTCTCATTATCCAAATTTCATACATAGTAAATAGTTTTGAAGTACATAAATATAACTACGAGCATCTTCCATGTTCGTTTTGATATGACTTATTGTCCATGCACATAATCTAAAACTAAGCGTTCTGAAAACTAATCATACTAACCTTTGAGCTGTTTATTTTCATGTTCATGTATTTCGCTTCTTCTTCTTCTTCTTCTCCTCCTTCTTCTTTATATATTCTGTCTTTCAAGCAGTGTTAGATGGGGGATCGAGAATCTGAAGCTGGTATTCATTTTTATATAACGATCCTAGTAAGTCATATTCATGTTAACTGCTGTTCAGTACCAAGTGGCCGTTGGTCTCATTTTACTGTACGATTACTGTATGTTGCAATCTAACATTGCTCTTATATTGGTATGTTTCTGCCTTTTAACACCAGGAAGAAATATTGAAAAAAATTCTTGACATTTAGACTTGAATGTAAAGAACGAAATTAATCTGTTTCATCTTACTAATAGCTGTTTGCCCTTTAGTAAATCAACATACTTTCAATTTCTACCTTCTTTCACATGACTGATATGTACAATACCTTTTGGTTAGAAACGCAAAGGAAAGACACTAGCTTATGTTTTGTGAGGTCTTAGACTCTAGGCATTCAACATAGTGTTCCATTTAGGACTCATTTTAAGACGTAGAGAAAACTGAATAAACAATGATCTTCTTGATTAGTTTGAAAGTTAGCTTTCCGATCGTGAAGAAAGAGTTATTATCCAAAACTTTCTTTTGCCAGTGCTAGGAAATTAATGTTCGAGTGCCAGATTAATACCTATATTAGTTTGGTTTCGACAAGGTCAAATATTCAAGGACAAACACTCTGTTTAGATGACAAAACATTATGTTCAGTCTCCTTGACACCATGGTTGGACGATAAAGAACAATTTTAATTAGTATGAACGTATTGTTGAAATTATATCTCAAATAGCACTTTTAAAATTTACTTCGCTTATATTAGATCCATATTAGAACATACTAGTATAGTGTGAAACAGCTGTATTATGTATGATACAATTCAATCAAACTAGAAAGAGTATTATGGTATTATTAACATATGATGGTGTCATTGTTGAATGCGTGCAACCTCCTCCTTCACGAAAGTGAGATACCCCGAAGTCCTTGACGTAATAGGTTCTACATTGTTTCAGTTTCATGCAGGTATGATCCATGTAGAAAAGCATGTATACTTTTTAGTGTTAACATGCGGAATAATCTTACAGATGATAAGCGTCGTGTTTAGTAGTTCTTTCAAGTACACAAATAATTCTGACACATTTATCTTTTCAAACCATGGGAACATACAGGTCTGTTATGAATGTATAATACAGCAAGTGAATAAAGTGTTCTCAATAATTTCAAACTTATAGTTTAGAATTATAGAGAAATATTTGAAAGGAAATCCAACCATTTCTCAAAGTTTTAATTTCGGCCTGAGCTTTTACCCAAACAACTTTATCTAGAGGAATTTTATTTCATAGTGCAACAACTCTGCAAAGGCAGTACTAATTCTTTACATTTTATTTCTGTAAAGAATGCATGCATGTTTTGCCCCTCCAGTTACAAAAAGTTAATATAATGCAAACCCCTGATCTTCAAAGTTATTTTGCTAAACATTGCCCTTGAAATATATTCCCGACTCTCGATATATTTAAGGATTTAAGGACGATCAGTTTATTCATGACACGTTTGATTATAACCACTTTAGTACAACAACGAAAAATATTTTTCAGATAAAAGAAGTGATACTCAATACATCTGGTATCGCAATAATTGCAATATATATTTTCCTGATTCTACGGTGCGAGCTATTTTCTATACAAATATTTCTTCGTGGGGAAGCGATCGCAATCACGAAACTATTCTCTGTTGAAATTTATGTATCCAGCTTCTGGGATTCATTGTAATGGAAAACTATGTATTGATTACATATAACTTTAGGCCAACGAGTTTAAAAGGTGTCTCAGGCCACATTGTCCTGAATTTGTTCATTGTGTGATCTGACATATCTATACCACGAATGACACCTTAATATTATAAAGTTTAGTTCTTCTCTGTCTGTGTCTGTCGTTGTATAGTTGCTGGTTGAATGGATATTATTCAAACGATAGTAGTATATGGGGCCACCCTAGCGACAATGGGAATTAGCATTACAAAACCCCTTGGGCCACTCTAGCGACAAGGGAAATTTAACATGGAGAAAAACCCTGGGTCACTCTAGCGACAAGGGGAATTGAACATGGAAATTGAACATGGGAATGTCACCTGGGGATCAGTGGGAATTAAACATTGGTAACGTCATAGGTTTATAGGGTCAAAACCTTTTATAGGGTGAAATGTATTTGTAGGGACAAAGGGTTGATAGGGACAAACATAGACATACAGAAACAAACAAATACACATTCAAACACACAGAAAAGAGGACAGAAATATTCTAAAGAAAGACTCACAGATAGAATAGAGACTCGATAAAGACAAGTCTGTTGTATGGGTTCAAAACATTTATTCAAGTACATATATACATGGGCTCTCTGGCCTGTGCTTTGGTCTAAGCACTATCCATTAAATACATAAACATTTGAACATAAAAGAAACATATTTACGAGTTGTTTAGTTATTGACTCTAGTAAACTAATGTTTAAAATTAACGTTCACTCCTTTCTAAAATCACTTCATATGCAACGAATTTACATTAAATGTTCGTTTATAAGAAAAAGTTAAAACAAAACAAGTAACAAACAATCAAATAAGAGAAAGTTCGTGTTTGTCTCTCTATCCGTTACACACGTTGTTTAAAATCTGGTCAGCTACCACTTGTGTCCCAGCATAGATGTTTCCGATCTCGTATTCCCTGTCAGTCGTAAATCTGCTGTTACGTCCATCGTGCTAGGTACACTTATCGGTAAGCAGATCAAGAGCAGTGATCGTCTTCTTCCCATGGAGGTACAACATATGCCATATGAATAGTCACTTTTCCATCGGTGATGTCAAATTTTTCTCTCACCGACCGCACGTCTTCAATAGCCCTCAAAAGTTTGGAAGAAGTGATTTCTGCAGGTGTGCTAAATCCGAGACATACAGGCGAGTTCAAACTGTCGTGATACATAGATAGGCTCAAACGACCTTCATCTTTGACTTGGCAATGACATTTGAGTTCCTCTAACAGTGAGTCAAGTAGATCCGTAATGAAACCTGATACTTCCTCGGCTGGAACGTCAGACGCGAAGTCTTTAAATTTCACCGTGTAGGTGTAAGTTGTCGTTCTAAATTTTCTCGAGGTCGCTGTCTGGGTCATTTGGATGCTAAAATACTCCTTTAGGTCTATTGAATCCTTTCCCTTCTTGAACGCACTTTGCTGTGACGGTATGGTGGTGAAAGAGGTCAATGATGTTTGTTCCTTCTCTTTTTTCTTCTGCGTAGAGTTATTCATCTTTCTCGTCGCTTGTCCTCGCAATGAAGTGTCGTTCTTGGAAGTCGTCCCTTTTTATACTGGGTGATATCAGCATGTCCATAAGGTAAAGTTTTGTGGTCTGGAAGTTTCACTGGTTGCACGTAGTTTGTCATGGCATTAGTACATAACAACTAAGATGTGGTATTGCATTGGTGATGTGATCGTGAGGCATAGAATCACAGCCGAGTTTCTCGTTGGACTTGAGTCTTACGCTCTATACTTGCTGTTTGAAAGGATTCATTTTTGTCGATTGGTCTTGGTAGTGACAATGAACTATTGGTCTTGGACGTTGTCCCTTTTTATATGCTGACCAATATCGATGTGACCGTACGGCAACGTAAAGTGATTGGGAAGTCTCACTCGCTTCTGGTACACGATTTGATAGATTTTTTCCAGGGGTCGACTGACGATGTGGTGAGTGGGTAAACGTACAATCTTGTTCGGTTGGTGAGTGGTCACTTTAAAGTTTCCATCCTCTCCCGATTGCAAGGCTTCTTTCAATACCCCAAAGTTGACCACTCGACTGGTACGATAATTCAGAGTCAGTCCTTTCACTTTGCACTCCGTGTGCACTTCTCCTTGTTTGTCCCGGTATTGGTAGCCGTAATTGTTAGGACCGTCACTCGCGAAACTTAGAATCTTGTCGTCGGGGTGTTCGTCTGTCCAGGCTCCTAAACGGTTTTCTTCGATGTTAGGGTGTTGCTGACCCGGTCGATCGATGTAGATGCAACTGTCCGTGTCAAAGTACAGGACGCGTTCTCCTAACAGTTCTAAAGCTTCGTACAATTTTAAGCGAGCATGAGCTGTCACGTAAGCCGCAATGATGACATTTCCAAAAGGGTCGTCTTGTACAAAGTCCAGATCTTCTTCGTAATTGACCAAGATCAAATTCTCTCGAACGACGTCCACGTGTTTCATGTATTTGGTTTTGTCGTGAATCATCTGGAAGTAGCGGGAAGGTTCTGTCAAATATTCCGTCTTGGGTAAACACGGTCGTTGTGCCATTTTACCCCACAAGCAATTTAACATCACTTTGGCAAACGATCGCCTGCCTTCGTTTTTCTCGATGTGGTCTAAAGAGATGCCTTCTTGTTCATAGTATTTCTCTTTGAATTGTATTTGGTCTTCGGGAGTGTGACACCAGGAAGGATAACCGCTGGCTTCTTGCTTCAGTTTCAAAAAGGCATCCACGTAGTCGGCGAAAATGCCTTTCTGACTGGGGTCACCCTTGTGGTATTGTTGTGTCTTGGGAAAGTGACAAATTTCGTACACTTCTAGCAGTTGGTATCCCATGTCCAGAGCTTTGAACAATTCTACGCTGACCCAGGTTCCCGTCAAGGCACGTTCTTCCTGGGTGTGATGGCAAGGCTGGTCTTGGTTGCACGTTTCGGCACAAGTACGGCACAAGGGAAACATCAGTTTGCCTTGACAATGGTGAGGTAAGACGGGATGGTATAGGTTCGTGGGAGGCAAAACTTTACACTTGATCAAGCCTTCGTATTGTCGAATGTTTTTCAGGTCGATGTGTTCCGTCAGCAATTGTGGGTGCCCTACAGGAAAGCGACAATATTTGCACACGTAGGGATACAGCGAACACACGTCCAAGTATTTGATTTCTTCTCCTTTCTCTTCGTCGGCTTGGTACAGCAAACAGGTGGCATTGGTCCTTCCTCCGTACAAACTATCCCTCGGGTTCAGCGGGTCCATGAACTGGTAACTTTCCACGAGGCGTTTAAACTCGGGATCGGTTTTCATACGGTGATCGTACTCGTGTTCCCACATTTCCACCACTTGGTATCCTTGCTGTTCTAACTTTAGGCGTCGCTGACAAGTGTCCTGGTACAAGTCTTCCATGGTTCGTTGTAAAAACTGATTTTTAGTGCTACGATCAGGGTAACAGACGGGACATCCGTGAAATAAGCAACCGTTAAACTCGTACACGATCTTGGGGTTTTCTAAGTCCCAGCCATCGACCGAATACGTTCCGATGGTCTTTCACCCCCTCCGTTGCGGGCATGCTGAATCCATTTGTTTTCCTTGTCGCACATGTAATGTAACCAACGTAGGGCTTTGACCGAGTATTGACGTTTGACAAAGTGGGTCGTTTGAGGGCTGATGACAGCCACGGTGTTTTCAGGCATGCATCGTTGTCGATACACTAAGGAACACGCTTTGGCAATGGTGCAAGCTTCTTTCAAAGGATCGACCCCTCCGTGTTCCATGAACAGTTCTCGAAATTTTCCACAGCAACGCCGTAAAATGTCCACGTCGGAACGACAATACTTTAGCATTTCTTCCTGAAAGTCGAAAGGGTCCGAGGCGTGAGCCTGGTACCAAGCGTAGAAAGCTTCTCGTTGTTCGGTACGCATGTTGTTGGGGTCGTAATAGTGAGCCTCAGGTAAATGGGGTAGAACGGCGTGTTGATTGGTTTCCGTATTGAAAAAGTGTGGAAAGTACCCTTTAGCCATTTCTGTCATTCCAAACGTTTTAGGCATTCGACTCAAAGGCATGGCCAAATAGCTCATCGAATCTTTAAACTGTACTTGTCCCACTTGCATGAAAATGATTTTGGCTCCGTTCAAAGTCACTTTAGGACGTTCGGTGCCATGTTCCGTATAGTATCTGAGAAGAAACTGTCCATCGTATCCGGAGAAATTGTGAGCCATCACCGTGGCATGACGATGACAATCTCCGTAACGTTCGATGTCCTCTTGGCTCCACGTCTTGTCGATGGGGTCTAAGACCCATCGAGCGAAATCGGCTAGCGTGTTCGGTCCCCGAAAGATTTTTTCACGTCCTCCAGGAATCTTGCTGCAGTGAGGGCAATGACTGAAGATAGGTTCTTGAATGCACTTCTCGCACGCTCGATGAGCCACGCAGAAATTAGGAATGTGAATGCCAGTCTCTTGCATGCATTCGAAATCGAAAAAGATGAAATTGCTTTTCTTCTTGTGACCATCCTCTTTCTCTGGTTGGGGTTGGTATTTTTGCACGTAGCATTGGTGTTTCAAGTCCACGGTGTGATGACAAATGTGACATTTTTTTTTCCCTGAACATACGTGTGCCTTGGTACTATTGGTACGTATGCCTTGTCCACACGTAGGGCACAATCTCAGGAGTTGACAAGCACATTTCTGCTGTGAACCTTGCGTCTTCAGATGTTGTTGGTAACAGGCAGGGCTGACAAACGTGCGCAGACAAGCAGGACAATGCAATGGTTTTTGCCCTTCCCTCAGACAGGGTGGAGAGGCCAAACAACCTCGGCATTTCGATCCACAGTGTTTGTGTTGCTCTCGATTATTATAACCACGGTCACATTTCTCACAGTAATATCTGTATCCCAGGAATCCGGGGATGGCGGTAATGGTATCGAAATGTTCATCGTGATAATAGACATGAATATATTTTCCGTCCTTAAAGTCTTGGCCTCGAAACAACAGAGTTCCGCGCACTTCTTGAGGGTGCACTTTCAAGGTGTATCGTGGAGCTAGGGCATCTTGCAATTTTTGCATCTCAGGAATGCCACAGGGTGTGTCTTTGGACAGTCCGGCTTGTTGTAACAGGAGTTCTGCTTCATTTCGTTGTTTGGCTCGATCGCATCGTTGAATAGTTTTCCAGGTTCTTTTCCATTCTACCGTGTCGTTCTTGTTGGCATAGGTTCGTCCCACCACGATGGCACGGGCTAAACACATCTGGTCTTGAGGGTTGTTAATTCGGACGAGACTTGTTTTGGTGTTGCGAAGGTCGTCCACCAATAAGACCTTTTTGCGTCCAGTCCCTTGAGGAGGAGAGACGTGGGCTATTTTCAGTGTGGCTTTACCATCGGTGATGTCAAACTGATCATTAGATTGTTGTACGTGTTGAATCTTGTCCATGACTTTGGAAGGGGTTAGTTCTGCGGGTCTGCTAAACTCGATCCAAACAGGGGATTTCAAGCTGTCGTGATCTATGGATAGTGTCAAGAAATCGTCTTCTTTGGGTTGACATTGTCGCTTTAGTGTGGTGAGCAAAGAATCCCACATCTCGGTGATAAACCCTTGTGCTTTCTCCAATGGTACGTCGGACTTTAAATCTTTAAACTTCACCGTGTAGGTGTAAGTCGCGGTTCTAAATTTTCTAGAGGGTCGCTTTTCCGTCTCTCGAATGTGATAGTACTTTTCAGGGTTAACTGGTGGACTTTGGTTTGGAGTGGGCTCTCTATGTCTGGTCGCAGACGTGGAAGGTGTTGGTTCAGGTTTGCTCATGTCTTCGTTTTGAGCGAACACTTCTTTTCGTGTGTGAGGCGATACGTCACTTCGCTGCCTCTTACGTTCTTCTTCTCTCTCACTGAAATCGTGCGATCGTTTCATCTCGATTGCTGATTCAGAAATGATTTAACCAAGTTCATTCTCTCCATATATACCCTCTCTACCTCTTGTTGTCACAATGACTTGGTATATTTCACAAGGGCAAGTGAAAGCCAAGCATATAGGAGCCCAACGACAGCAGTGCGTCTTAAACACCTCATGCATCTTGATGACCCTTCGATTCAAACCCTACCACGAAAGAAAAAAGTTGCAAGAAAAAAACCCAGACAGTTGGTGTCTTCAAGAGAGCTAGAGTCGCCGGCACTGTGTCGCTGGGACACGTACGTACTCTAGAAAACTACGCCACTCGACAACGTTGTTTCCTTCTCTCAGTCACTTCTACTTTGTCGCTGAATACATTCTACCAACCCTGTTTTAACACACGTTTCTTCATCTGATATTTTTAAAAAATATACTAAACGCATTTTTAAAAGAACTACCCTTTTTCAACAGCAGTGACGGCGTCTCCTCCTGCTGTTACCACTGTTGCTGCACAAAGATGATCTTTCCTTAAGATCAAAATATGAGACAGAGCAAGTAAGTTGTGAAGTTGAGCGGAGGTGTCTAAACAACAACTGTTAAGCCCCTATGTTCCATTTCTGTTTGTGATAATAACTTGTGATACTTCACATTTTCTAAAGTGGAAATCTTTACAAACCGTACAAAAGTTATATGACTTTGGCTTCTGACAGTTGTACAGACTCTTCACTTTATAAGTGTCACGAGAAAATAGTGTATCCAAGTTTTACCATTTCCCAAAACACCCACACACTTGCAACGTGACCAGAATCTGTACTTCTTTATTTGTGGATATCCAACAGACCCGTCCCAGCATATATAGCTGGTTAAGAACTGTAGGAATATCACCTCATTTTTTTCAGAAATATCAAAGCTTTTATGTGTATCTTCCCTGTTCCACCCTTTATTAGTGCTTAGGTATATTCCCTAAAAAACACAAACAATTTGGAACAAAATTAAATTTTGAATTAAGGTTTCTCTCTGTTTATACATTTTTTTTTCAAGTTGTTGGTACATGGCATATGACATCCAAATACTTTCTCAAACTGAGAGGCATTTCTACACATGTCATGGCCTTTGTTAAATTCGGTTTTGTTGGTTAGTCATCGTTAATCTTTAATTCTATTTTTATGATGTATTTCTTCTTTGCTAGAAGATTTAATTTATTTATGTTGTTTAGTCTGCTGCTGCAAAAAAGAAAATGCATGTATCTATAGCAAAGTGTTTAAGTTTGTTCAGTTTTTTATTTCAAGCTCTACAAAAGGTACCAAGTTTGTCTTGCAAGGGGATTGAAACTTTAAGTTACGCGGACGTGAAGGAAAACATACCTTTGTTACTACAATTTGCTGTCTTTGTGTTCGTTCTAATCATGCTTGCCTTATATCTTTTCGTTTTAGGATCATATTTCTTCTGATGTAAATACATACATCAATGGATAGACAGCTTGGGTTATCATCCTTGAGGTTCACTGTACTTTTAGTTTCTTTACTTCATACAAACCCCAAAATCACTAGCTTGAAGGGAAAAAAATAACAAAAAACTGACACCTGGTACTGTAACACATCTGTCTCTGTTGATGTGAGTGTGCTTGACAAAATGTTTGAGTAAGATTAAAAATGTTTGTCAGTTTCAAAACTCGAACCAGTACTGTGGCCGTTTAATATTTTCATGTGGCAAGAAGAAATGGTACAATACGCAACAAAGGGATTGTACATTTACACTCCAATCTGTCTGCACTGCAATGCTAACAACGCTCTTGCGTTGACATTATTTTGCCACACTACCTAAGAAAAAACAATTCATCACTCATCATAAACGATTTCATTGGCTATACATATTTTCTTACCGCTTTCGCTTCGAATTGACTTCAGTACCTTTTCGCACAGTGACAAGATCGGACGTTTTCTTTTTTTTTTTTTGCTTTTTTTTATTCTGCGACTGGTCGCTACACTACTTGCTCTGAATTTACAACCAAACATTGTGTTACGCATTGTAAGTGACTTCTTTGGGCCAACCGATATTTTACACTTCTGTCTCTATTCATGTGAGTGTGCTTGTCAAAATGTTTGAGTAAGATTAAAAATGTTTGTCAGTTTCAAAACGCGAACCAGTACTGTGGCCGTTTAATATTTGATCTGGCAAGAAGAAATGGTACAATACGCAACAAAGGGTTTGTACGTTTGCACTCTCCAATCTATCTGCACTGCAATGGTAACAACGCTCTTGCGTTGCATTATTTTGCCACACTACCTAAGAAAAAACAATGCATCACTCATCATAAACGATTTCATTGATTACACTTATTTTCTTACCGCTTTCGCTTCGAATTGACTTCAGTACCGTTTCGCACAGTGACAAGATCGGACGTGGTTTTTTTTTTTTTTTTTTTTTATTCTGCGGCTGGTCGCTACTCTACTTGCCCTGAATTTACAACCAAACAATGTGTTGCACATTGTAAGTGACTTCATTGGTCAGTCGATATTTTCCACCGCCTTAGCTTCAAATTGGTTTCACTTGTTATTCGCACCGCGAGATGATCAGACGCGTTTTTCTGTACCTGACCATTAGTCACTTCACAAACAATAAAACTAACACACAAATGATCACGCCATGGGCGACTCATGGAAGTTATGTTAGTCATGTTACGAAATATATCACGACTTGTTTGGATGTACTTTTCTGTGGTCACTCTTTAATCACATGCGTCTTCAGTTCACTCTTGTGATATTTTTTGAAGGGTGTATTTTTTCTATGGATGTGATTGTTATGTTCTATATGTTCTTTTATGTTTTCAGTGATTTTACTTTATATCTGTATTTTAATTTAGATGTATAGACTATGTAGTCTGAAATAAAGAATTCTTATCTTATCTTATGTAAGTGGAATGAGTGTTTCTTTGAAACTTTCATAAGGAAAATATACCGTAAAAAAAAACAAACGTACGTGTCGTGATATTTTTAAAGTAGGAATACATGCTTTCTCTCTCTCTCTCTCTCTCTCTCTCTCTGTGGTTTTGATTTATACCCTAATGAAATATGTTCCCGTTTGAAGATACCTCTCCAAAATTGTGATCAGTGGTCACCATAATTACGCGAACTGTTCCGTTTGTCATCTTATTTTTTTCAAAAGTTTACACTCTAAAAAATTGTAGAACGATATTTTTTCTTCCATCAGTAAATCTTTGGATAAAATAAAAGCTTGAGTTTGCACAATTCTGGTATCTTAACTTTATCCTATTTTGGAACTGCAACATGTCACGGAATTTTTTTTCTTCTAACATTAGATTTACAGTTTTTCAGAAAAAACAGACAATCACACGGCTTTTTCAAGAATGAAGCAAGTGACATTGCACTGTATAACCCTGCCTGTGGTTAACTCTGAATTCTAAAGTCAAAACATGGGCTCAGGAAAAAATTGTAACAATGTTGGTCTTAGGAGGAAAGGACGAACATTGTTACATTTTTTCCTGTACCCATGTTTTGACTAGCAGCAGGGGGGGCGAATCCGACATTTTGTCCAAACGTCATTTGGCTTAATTAGTACTTTCTGCACTCAGCGGATCCGGTGTCGTCAGCGCCTGGTAAAAAAAAAACGACGTCGTCGTCGGGGGGATCGTCCGGACGTCATTTGGTTTAATTAATACCTTCTGCGCGCCGATCCCAGCGTCGTCAACGTCCGGTAAGCACATCGACGACCGCGTCGATGTCATCGCCCCCCCTGCTGCTATGATCTTACAAACAAAGTGATCACTAACTCCTCCTCTTGCAGATCAATTAGGTTATTTGACTGATCGGTAATTCTAAAATTAATTCTCGTTAAAAACCGATTATGGCATCGCATATAGACCGGATTAATCGGACTCTCAACGATTAAAAATCCCGGAGGGGCTGTTGGTGAAAATGAATAAAGGATATACCCCTGTTGAGCTTGATTTGATTGCTTGGTATCCACCTGGTAACTCCCTTCGATAACATCACACACTAGATTGATCGCTATCACCGATGCGATATTTACGTTGTACGGGGCAATATGCCTACCATCATCTCCGTTATCGTGTCTGAGGATATAAGTTGATGGGGCGAGAAAATCATTAAGATATTTTCTTAGTTCTGGCGCGTTGTATCCTGGAAACCTAAAATCGGGTAAATCGGCTTCTGCGATATTATACTCGGTTAGGAATCGTTGTTTATTATCATCGCTGTTAGCGGATATTGTCCCGATGATTCGTTCATTGATATATTCCATGTCTGATATAAGTTGATTTAACACCTCAACGTGTTTTTGTGCTTTTGTTTTCCGTAGCTGTTCTAGTTGTAATTGGTAATAATGATTAATCTCGATAAAATACCTATTAATATCACTTAATTTAACTGTGCCCTCGGCGGACAATTTAGGAGTTTTCTTATACGGAAATATCCATTGCATGGTATTCCTGTCTTGAAATATAAACCTACTGGGTAATAACGCGTTTTTCATAATAGACAAATCAATTTGATAAGCGGGATCAATCTCATGATACGATCGCGTATTCGTGTGCAAGTCCGCGGGGATTTCATGAGGTGGATTCTTAGGCCATCCTAGTATGGTTCTTATTGAACTGTTATAAATATCAACCATATACCCCGGTGTGCTTATTTCAATCGTCGACGATAACGTCGGTTCATGAACCGTAATAGCGATTTTTGATTCTTTTCCTGTGATCGATTTTATCCTGCGTTGAAATTCTTTATTGATTTGCTCTATTTGGTATGACCCAGTTGGTATTGTAACCTCCTCCCAGTTTGGGGTCCCATCGGGTTTATTTGTCCGTGCAAAAACCAGCGAGTTATTAGGTTGTTGTCCGTTAAATGCGTTCGCTCGAATATTAGGCCAACTGTGATATATTCGCAATTTTGCCAGCGCTATTTCCTTCACTGGAACCGGCGACGGGAAGTTCACACTGAATTCGGGTATCGTTGACGTTATCGATATCATATTTGTTTGTACCGGAGTGGTGTTCTCCGCGATCCGTTGAAGCAACTGAAACCCTTCGGGGTTCAGCGACATTATTATTATTCGTTGTCTTTAGTGTCTAATTTCAGCAACCAGGTGGTTCCGGCTTCCAGTTAAAAATCCTCGATTTTTGACATCGCGGAGCTATACAACTGGACCATCGTGGAGAATTCAACATCGGATACGAACAAATTATCAATCGATAACGAGATCAACCCGGATAATTTCGAGTATGCGTCGGATACTATTTGATGTTTTACTGTATACTCGTTGAGTTTTTTCTGAAAACACGATGATATCTTTCTAGTGATTGCGTTGGCGACTCCAGCAACTGTTGTCATCGCGGAGACAGCGATTGGAACAGCGATCGGGGCTATCGTGGTCACCGTGGATAAAATAACACCGGTGCCAGCTACTATACCCGACACCGAGTACACGACCGCGTCGATGGCGGTTATTTTACGACGGTATTTTTTTATTTTTGCACGGTATTGTTCGGAAAGCGTTTTTAAGTTCGCGGAGAATTCTTTTGCGGTATCGAATCGATATTGATGTGACGTCGGTGATACCTCTGATTCAATTACCTTGGTGGTCATTTTTATTTTAAAAGAGCTAGTGTTTTTAATTACTTAGATCCACTACAAATTCCGCATACCATGTGATGTTTGCCCTAAATAGACTGCTATCAACGGCTTTAATTATAAACCGTTCGATTGTATCCTTGTCGATGATTGTTGATATTGTATTGTTAAACCCGGATGAACTCGGCGATGATATACTGAACTGCATCGCCGAAATCAATGTCAATCGATAAATACCCTTAACAATTGCGGTGACATCTATTGCATTACGCGTAGGAGTCCAATCGAATGATCCGTATTGAACCGTGTATACGCCACTGCCGATGATCCCATGAGGTGTTTTCATTTTTTCGAGTTGCTCTGTCATTCTAGGTAGTCTGTCCTTAATCGCTTCAACATCAGTTTTGATTGTTTTTATTTCCCCTCCATACGCGTCTACATTTTTTTTGTTCGCTTCAATATTAGTTTCGAGTTGCTCTGTTATTCTCGGTAGTCCGTCTTTAATCGCTTCAACATCAGTTTTGATTATTTCTATTCTCCGCAAATTCGCGTCTATATTATTCTTGTTCGCTTCAATATCGGTTTTGATTGTTTCTATTTCCCGTGTATTCTCGGTCATACTTTTTTTGTTCGCTGCAACATCAAGTTTGATTGTTTCTATTTCATATGTATGCACGTCTATACCTTTTTTATTCGCTGCAACATCAGTTTTAATTAATCCTATTCCCCGCCAATACGCGTCTACATTTTTTTTGTTCGCTTCAATATCAGTTTTGATTGTTCCTATTTCCTGTGTATGCGCGTCCGCACTCTTTTTGTTCGCTTCAATATCAGTTTTGATTGTTCCTATTTCCTGTGTATGCGCGTCTACACTCTTTTTGTTCGCTTCAATATCAGTTTTGATTATTCCTATTTCTTGTGTATGCGTGTCCATATTATTTATGATCGTTGTAACATCAGTTTTGATTGTTTCTATTTTCCGTCCATGCGAGTCTACATTATTTATGATCGTTGCAACATTAGCGCCGATTATTTCTATTTCCCGCTCATGTACTACTACACCATTTCTGTTCTCTGCAACATCAAGTTTGATTGTTTTTATTTCCTGTCCATACGCAGTGATATCATTTATAGTTGTTGTAATCTCATCCAGCTTGGTATTTTTTTTACCAAAAAATTTATCAAAGTTGTCATCGATCCTGTTAACATTTTTCCGTAACGAGGTAAATTGGCCCGACAGCGTTGCAAAATCCAAAATAGCATTCCTTATTGTTGCAAGATTCGGTTCGGTTACCGTCGGGGTCCCGAAAAAACTAGCGGTAGTGAGTTGTATATCGGTGATAGATTTTTTCACCTCGGTGGCAGATTTTTTCACCTGCGCGTCGAGTTCGGTCATAAATAAATTCAACCCTGTAAAACGGTCTCGGACGAATGTTATCCTATTCATCACCTCAGACAGATGTTCACCCGGTTTGATTCGTCCGTCGCCGGCATACAGCGCGATAGTGCCCTCGTTGGCATTACGCTGTCGTATTAAAACGTCATCCAGCGACACATTACTGGATTTCAATTTACCCTGGCGGTCTTGAAATACGACTATTTCGCCCGGGTCAACACTTGTTAGATTCAACATATCAGCGATTTCATCCTCAATTAGTTTTTTTATGTCGGCGGCGGCCGTTTCCGTGGATTCTTTCAGCGCCGAAACCGGTCGCCCCCAGATATCAATCATTATTATTGTAAATGTTATTCTCTAAAATCCGTTGAGCTTCTACGACCCCACTAGTGTATTCGTTTACAACCACATGAGGTGGTTTTCGCGATGATGAAATCGCCGCAAGTACGTTTAATACCTCACGGCCACATATCGGTGGGTCACTTAACTGCTGTGTTGGCAGCGTGGAATAAAAAACCCGGGCTGAACACGCCCGGGCTGAACACGCCCGGATATACCGCATGAACTCTTTCGGCGGAGCTAACCCGTATGAATCAAAATAGACGATCGCACGCGGATCAATCGCGTATGCAACCCAATGAGTTCCCGCTCCGGAGGACCCATCGAGGTTAATTATGCCTGTTTCAGTATTCCTTGGTGCCGCCGGTAATTGATCCCTCATAAAAACATCTCTGAAGTTTTTTATCGCTAGCGCGTTTGCGGCGTCTATTAAATCAAAATTAGACATTGGAGTCATAGACTCTTGCGTTAATAAACGGTTCCCGGTAGTCTTAGACCCTTTCCCCGAGTACCATGAATACGGGGTTCCCGGTAGTCTTAGACCCTTTCCGGCCACGGGTCGTTTTTTTTTGTAGCCTTTCCCGGTTGCCTTCTTTAATGCCATTCCCGCCGCGGTACCAACGGCCCCCAACGCAGCCGCCTTAGCCACTGCTGGTGCGGCCGCGGCAATCAACGCTGGAATCGCAGCTAACAGCGGAAATATCCCACCGGTCTTTTCCATGTTTTTAATTGCTGCGGCTGAAAAATCTATTTGAACACCCTTTTTATTCTTCATCGCATCATTGAAATGTTTTATTTGACGCGCCGTCAACGATATCTTATGATTACCACCCGCCATCTGCGACGGCTTCAGCGTTATTGTGGTTCCGCATTGTTTAGCCGACTTTGATCGTAATTTCTTGACTTGACCATCAGTCAACTCTACACTGACGACACTATACGACATTTATTGTAAACGCGTTTGTGCTTTCAATTACATGTTTTCCACTGGCGCATCAACGATTCTCATTCGTCCACCAACGCCTTCTAGCAGCATTGATTTATCGCTGAGAATGACAGCAACCGCTCTGTAATTAACACCACCCGGGGCTATACGAGCTCGGAAGTGTATATCAACGACGGATTGTCTCGTTAAATCAAGATGTTCCAGCGAAAAATAATAAATCGGATACAGCTTTTTAAAATCAAGTTGTGCTATTTGCAAACCAGTGTCGACGTTTTGATCACGGCCCATATATGACAGCAATCGATGATACACACGTGCGATATGGTTGTCGCCGTAATTAAGCTGTATATCCTCGGATGGTTCCTGTTGTCCGTTTATTCTCAGCGAAACATCCCTGACTCCTAATTGATCAAATATCATATGGCTGTGTTCTTGATTACCCAATCGTTCCCTATTCTGTAGCGCTATAAAAATATGACGCGGGGCTGAAACACCCTGTTTTGATGCCAGGTGCCATGTAAACGTATCGGCGACGTTATCCTCTTTAGCATCAGTTGTTACCGCTAGCCAACTCAACAACGATTCCCCTCCCTGTTCCATAAATGCTAACAATCGTGCTTCCGTGGTAACTGATGGAGTCAGCACCGGCATCCACAATGCCATTTTAGTTAAAACGACTTTACCGGCAGCGACGCCAGCAGCACGCCATATTGCATTGTTATCATCGCCCCTTCGCGTCAGCGCGATTGTATGCTTAGCCCCATAGATAACCTTCCTGACATTTCTGCAGAATCCAAATATGTGATGGAGTGGAATCGCGCATGAAAACTGTCGGCGTGGTCCTTGCAACATTGTTACTCGTGTTGCAAATCCCATATTGTAATTACCGTTAAGACTTTTTATAATATTGAACTCAGCGCCCGGTCTTGCCCTGCGGTCTGGATTGGCTGCTTCAGCTTGATTAGCAACTGCGGTATCTCTTTCCACCAGCACGTTGACGTACTGAAGATGGTCAGCGTTATAAGTGATATCCTTTGCGAACATCATAGATGGGCCCGCCGATCTTGTATAATCATCCGAGTATGTCGCTAACCCAATTATCGTTGTTGCAACATCAACCTCGCGTTCTATTGATTCAATTTCTCGCCCGTCAATAAGATATCTGGCGCTCTCAAATAACGCCATGATACCGTTGTTAACGAAGCCAACTCGAACACGATCGTCATCTGCGTATGGTGCATTATCGGCAGCATTTGTCACGAGTTCTCCCTCAATTTCGATAAACGCTTCACACGGCAGAAAGTATTTACTGGTATCTTGGACTTGAAGTTCAATTCGCGATCGTAGGTCAGGTTGCGCTGCATAATAAGAATAATATTGATAATCGCGGACAGAATCATCCCTGCGCACTGGGGCATCCATATCAAACGCGGGATCAGCGGTTCGCGCAAACATTTTATTATTATTCATGTTGATGTTTTCAATTGAAATCCATCAACGTCGTTTTCGTCGTAGACCACTTCCCGCTATCGCGTTCATGAGCGCGTTGGTTGCCGCATCGGCGGATGGCGAAGTCGCCATTGGCGGAGTCGTCGCCAACGACTCTAGTTTTTCTTCCACGGCGTTATTTATTACTTTACTGACATTTGCAGGCATCACTGTCGTTGATGGCATCACCGGTGGTTTCTGTTTTCTTTTTCTCACCAATGACATTAGTTTATCCCGCGCGGCTGAAAGCGCCTTTCCGGCAACATCTCCAATGGCACTAATACCCTTATCACGAATAACATCAATAGCCTTCATTCCTAATTGTTTGGCTAACGGCGCTACTTTTGGAGCCATTCTTGTAAATAACCCCGCAATGGTGCTACCGAGACCATCTCCATAGTACGCGCGGTAAACAGGCAATCGCGAGTTTACCACGTAGACGAGTACTGGTTTATCATGGTTGTAGTGTATGATCATCCTTATTAAAAACACCAGTTTTCCAATTAGTAATTGTGATCACCAGTGATTGATCACCCCCCCCCCCGCCGAATCAAAAACCGGAATAAATTTTATCAAAATTTCCTTGGGTTTTTGCCCTCGATAAAAATCCGGTTTTTTTCTGGTTTTTTCTTGATTTCTAGTCATTTTTGGTCGTTTTTTGTTGCCTATAGTCGTTTTTTTCTCGATTTTTCAGAAAAACATCGATTTTCTCTAAATGATTTTCTTGGGTTTTTGCCCCCAAAAAATAGCAAAAAACAGTCAAAAAATGGCAAAAAACAGTCAAAAAATGGCCAAAAACAGTCAAAAATTAACAAAAACGATAATTTTATAATTTTATAATTTTTTTAATCATCCACGAGTTCATCTATGAGCGTTCGATATGCATTAATGTCCATGATACCGCCTGCAAATAACCGCTTGCAAATATCAGCGGCCTCATTGAATATTTCCGGAGAGTTATTTCCGGCTCGTTTTCCTCCAATTAGTACCTCTAGCCGTGATATATCACTGAGAACATTACCAGGACAAGTAACACTAGCGTTTCCAACTAAGCCGCTGCCTAAATATCCATTTCCAGTTGTTTCTTTAGTTGTGTCCCATTTACCAAGAAATCCAGTTGACTTTTCTTTATCCACTCTACTCAATACCATCTTTTTAAAATCCTCGAAATCATTGCGAATATTTTTTGTGATTTTAAATTTGCCGCGTTTTGCCAGGTATACTTTTTTTATCCAATTCTTGTCATTTTTTATGTACTCTTTATACATTTTGTTTACAGCGTTTTCTCTTAGATCAGGTGAAAAATTCAGCGCGGTGAATCTAGCTAATTCAGTGATATCTAAACTTTTAATTTTATTGTATACATCGTGTGTAAATATACTTTGTGGTGAATACATTTTTTCTATAGTAACGTCTCCTTCCTCTTCTTTAGTATCACCTTGTCGTTGTAGTTCTTCTAGTACTCGTTCTTTTTGTCGTTGTTGCTGTCCAGTAGTTGTTATATCCACGGGGAGTGTTTCCAGAGACTTTTTTGTTTGTTCGGTCTCTGCTGCTATCTTTTCAAGTACAGGAAGAAGAGGCACTTCTCGTCGCTCGCCCTCCTTAGGAATATCTCCATATATTGCTCGTTCTGTTGCCGCTGTAACATCCTTAGTCGCTTTAGTTACCGGAGCAAATAACTGTTCACTTCCAACAGCAAAATCAGTTTGCATTTGTTGCCGCGTTTGAAGTTTTTCTCTCACTCTGTCTCGTAACGGTATAAACTTTTTAAGCGCTGCTAGCCGCTCTCTGGCTAGCCGAGTAGTAAGTGATTCACCTACCATTATTGTAAATTGATCCGCAATTTCAAATAAAATTTTCTAATTTTCCGCCGAGTCTTTCCATGGTGGCAGAAATATATCGAAGCGAAAGTTGTGTCATTGTGTGTATATGGATAGGTAATTAAAAATGTTATAGTACGACTTTATCGAAAAAAAAATAAACCATTACTTTTTCACATCACATGTATATAATGTTACATTGGTATGCCGACTTCGTCACGCGACGTGGGCACAGGTAACTTCAAGCTGAGGCTCCCCACAGGGGTTTCGTCTATAATCCTCCTAATGTTTTTAATCTTACTAGAGATCTCGCGGCGTTTTTCATAAAGCTGCCCGAGTTTTTTTCGTATTGTTTCAACGGCAGTGAATAACCCAATGAATACGCTTACGTCATTGCCATACAGGTTCTCATTAATTGTATGTTGTAATCGTTTTATAAAAGAATACTCGCGGGCTAGCGTAAAACGCCCCCGCTTCGATTGCTCGTTTATAACCTCATAATCGGATAATATTTCCTCGCTGTTGAGCCTATCAGATAATACAATTCCTTGATTTTTTAATTTTGAAATCTCAGTTAATATATTATTGATGTCTTGGGGATCCATATTCTTATAAACATCTTATTTCTAATATCAAAAATTTTAATAAAATTATTGGGGGGTCATTTTTGACCCGTTTTTTGTATGGACAGTACAATGCCGTAAATCTCCACTCGATGTTGCAGAAGTGTTTGTGGCAGATTTACTTAATTATGGACAGTACAATGCCGTAAATCTCCACTCGATGTTGCAGAAGTGTTTGTGGCAGATTACAGGCATACATATACTTAATTATGGACAGTACAAACAATGACGGGTGCGTGGTTTGCACTCAACCGAACCAAAACGCAACCCATAAAAATCAATCATGGTTGCGTAGTTGGAAAAAACCAACCGCGCACACTATGAATGATAGTGTGTGGGCTGCGTTTTGGTTCGTTTTGAACTTCAACGAAGGGGGCTTTATCCCCTCCCCCCCAATTATATAGAAAAAAAAACATCTAACCGTTTCCCGCCAGGCAATTGCCCGCTGCGAGGCGCGAACCCGTAAATTGTTGACTCGAGTTTCATAGTCAAACATGTTTGCATCGGACTACGGACGCACCTAACAAATAACGAGTTTTTAAAAAATATAAGCACGTAGTGCGTTCCAGGTGAACGCGCATAGGTAACTCATTTACATTGAAACAGACGACAATTTGCAATCACGTGACAGCATAACTCTATCATGGCGACTTCGTCATACCCTCACGAGTTATCCCCCTTCAGATATGAAAATCGAATTCTATGTCCGTTTTTACTTGAGAAAGCTGTTTGATATACTCGTTCTGCAACAAATCGTACTGAGGCGCTACAAATGTCAAAATATTTTCCTGCCTCATTCATTGACTGAAATATTTTTTCCTCGTGCGTTGATGTATCAAATGATTTGACGCCCCTTGCTGCTTTTGAGTACTTACCAGTCTGGCCTTTTTTAATATTTTCACTCTGAGAGATAGCTTGCAGATTACACAGTCTGTTATTTTGATAATTAGAATCAATGTGATCAATAACGAGACTATCTTTGATCAATTCGTGGAAACATTCATAGATGATTCTGTGACAGAGATATTTTTTCCCTCCAGCAGTAAACATTAAATACCCGTGATTGTTTTTCCATCCAACCGGTTTTTTTAGTCTGCGGTTTCTAACAATGCCGTCGCAAGATGCCTCGTAATTGACGAGCAGGGGATGCGGCTGAAATTCTTGGTCCATTTATATAATAATACTACTTGTCTAATTTATTATTTGGTTTAATTATAAATCTTTCAACATAGTCTTGGGGGGTTTTGATGACGGAGTAAGCGGTGGGGTCAATGACGGCGTTTTTAATTCGTTTTTATTAATAGCGTTTTAGTTCCCTGTATCGCTTTCCGCCACAATTAATACACAACTGCGATTTTCCTCTTACACCAACGTGACAAACCAAGCACGGGAGGGGGCCAAGAGAACCATTACGAACGCTTTGTAAATGATACCCGCAGAATTCACCTCTACATGATTTATTGCACGGGGTTATCGACCCAATCATCAACCATTTGCATTTATTCATTATACTATATTCTTTTATTTAAATACTTGTTTTAATTATATGGATGAGTTCGAGAGATTAGCAGTAATTAAGCCCTGGAAAAATATTAAATTCAATCTTGATAGAGTCCTCAAGGACGCACCAAAAGCGTTAATAAACGATAGAACCCTGTTGAGTAAAATACGCGATTGTATCGATGAATTCAAGCGTGATGGTGCATCTCATAGTTGGTCAACATTTCGAATCGATGGCGTTGTTGATGCTACCATGAACGACAACCGCGCAGCAACGATAATATCACAACTTGACGGTAAAAAGTATTTCTTCAGAGTAAAATTCATTGTCCGGGTGGAATCAGGTGATTGGATCATACGTGATAAATTTGAACCAGTTCTCAGCGACAAGAAAACAGTCATTGTTAGCCGCGACTCCAAGCCGGGGCTGTTAACCGGAATTGACAGACCATACTATGAACGAGCGTATCCTGAAACAGCAGTTGTTTATGGAATATACCCGTTAAATAAGAAACCTGATATCCGAAAACTGAAACCAATGAAACAGTCAACGGGGATAAATTGTGTAGCAGAACGAATAATAGAGCATTTTACAAATGCATGTCGAGGAAACAAATTGACTGATTTACGACGTAGCAAAATCAACCAGTGGGAACTAACCGTAAAAGAGCGTGGAGCAACCATCAGCGACATAGCGAGATTAGAAACATCGCTGAGATTTCCAATAACCGTTACAACGATAACCGGTGAAGTATTATACGAATCAAAGTACAAGTCAAATGGGGCCCCAATCAAAAATTTTGATCATAACGAACACGCGTGGACGCCCGCGATCACAGTGTTTCCACGGGATAGAACGGTAAAGTATGTCCCGGGGGAATTTATACAAGATGGTTTTCTCGCGGAGAGGAAACTATTTGATGCTATCGCTTATTTGTGTAAAAACGACCCTGTATCAGTGTGGTTACTTCGCAGCGCTGATACCTTTGATCAGTATCGCACTGAAGCATTTCACAACAAGATGAAAAAAACCGCCATGGAATTTGAAGAGCATGATGAACAACTGCTAACAAATTGTTTTACGATTCCATCGGTTGCGGCTCATGTTGCAGCGAGGAAAAATGCGTGGGGTCCAACGCGCAAGGAATTTCTACCGGATGTACAATCCAGTTGTTTGGAATACTATCACGGTGGACTATGGAACACTGAATACAACCGCGACGCTATGATCTCGGTTGATATGGTTGCCTGTTATTCAGCGAGTTTTCTCGGGTATGGATCCGCCGCTGAGTATTTCAAATGATTTGGACACCCCAGACATGAAATGACTCGTGTTGCTATTAATGGACCACTGCCTGATTTTGATTTAACCGGATTCGCTCGCATAGTATCATTTGAGTTCGCGGCAGGACTTCATCGCTGTTGCTATATTTGGATCGGTAGACACATGGCTGAAAAGAAGTGGCTGCCAATAGCGTTGCTACGGTACATGATTGATTGTAGCATGCTTGTATCGTTGATTGTCAGTGACGCGATTATATCATACCGGGCGCAGACTGAAGTCTGGTTACCAGAACCGGAGCGTCTAGATAGCATAATTGACGAATCCAGAAAACACATCGATGCCGACGAGGAATATATCATCGAATGGTCCAGGAGGATATTCAACCAACGAAACCGCGAGGCAAAAGATCTCGGTAGAAGAATAATCGGTAAGTTCACACAAGGTGGAAAAAACTGCGACTACAAACGATATTGCTCACGGCTGATTATAGATGACGCAGAATATGATTTCGTAATCAAGGACGCAGTGGCGAAAAATAGATACGTGAACTGCGAAACAGCTTTCTTGTCCAATGGAACAAGGTTGGGTACAGTTGTTACCTACAGCGATGGAGACAGCCCGGCATACCCGCATTTGAGGGCGTCTATGCTGGGTTACGCCGCTATCAATTTATTCTCGATGATAAATAGATTCCCCGACACCGCGGTTAGAGTGGCCGTTGATTCGTTTTATGTTGACGTAGCGTATAAGGGAAACGTAGCCGAGTTTACTAGTCCAGACGAGAGTTGGGGTACATGGAGAATTAAAAATGAAATACAACGCGATTATTCCCCGTCAGCAGATGTCACCGTTGAAAACAATTACCTACGCGGTGATAAATTATCAGAATGGTCTAATGCACCACCGTGTTCTGATCCAATTTGTAGACACAAGACGGTTTATTTAAGCGGCTGTGGCGGGTCGGGAAAGACGACTCGGGCAATTGAATTATTTCGAACGCGGGCAAGTATAATCGTGCTTACACCGACCCATAGACTAGCGCGAGAGATAAAACAACGAAATGTTGACGCCGTTACTTATCACAGCTTTTTTCGATACAGCGGCGGTGAGTGGACTCCTGATCGAATGGGTGAAAAATTTATTCCTGAGGTTATCATCTGGGACGAAATATGTACTGTTTCGTTAGACGTTTTACAAATGTTTCTTGAGTGGTTGCTGCGCGCGAATACAGCGGTAATCATGTGTGGCGACCATGGCCAACCACCACCATTTGTCGGCGAGGGTCCACATGATTGGTTAAAGGGTTTTGTGGACTATTATGAAGAAACCGATACTGATTACCGGGCACTTGATGAACAACTGCGCGAGGTTAAAAAATTAATCAGATTACAGCCAGATAGAATTCAATGTGAAATAATCCGCGAGGTGATTCCGGAAACACCGTTAAATGAATTTTGGGAAACATGGAGACCAAACGATTTGATTGTAGCGAGTAGAAAGATAGTCAGAGACACACTTCAGCGGAAGTTGTTTGCGTTGCATAAGGAAAAGTTTCCAACGCGTCCAGTGCCGTTGTGTTATAGACCCGCGGACACACGGCGGCAGAACAGTGAAGTTGAAATTCCAGCCCTGACAGCGTCGGGGACAAAAAAACAAATTCTCGTGCTGAATGATATCGTGCTCGTTGATATCAGCGTCGTCGAGGACGCGCTACGTGCTGATAAATCCCCGTGGACGCTAGGATACGCAACAACAATACATTCCTCGCAGGGACTAACTATCACGGACACCATTGTTTGGATGGTTGATAATCGCATCGAATGGTCGAATCTAGTCTATCTTGCAGTGTCCCGAGTACGGAGAATAAATCAGCTTCGAAGAATTGTTATTGACGAAGCCACCGACGAAGCCGGCGACAAAGTCACCATCGATGCAAGCGTCATTGATAGAAAACTCTCGGGTTACCGCCAACAGGATAAAAAAAAAACAGCGGCGTTTTGATATTGATGCCGAATTAATAATTGCGTTACGACAACAACAGAATAATCACTGCGCGAGTTGCAATTGTATAATGAGTTGGCGTTATTCGGATAAAGACACTCGCCAATTTACCGTGGATAGGATCGATAACAGTCTCGGTCATGTCAAAACCAATGTGAGGTTGACATGTCTTGAGTGCAATAGACGCAACGGCGCTAGTTAAGACCACGCGGGGGTAATTGAGTATCGTCAGGTATCACTTGTAGTTGCTCGCGTGTAAATCCGCGCTGAGGAGCAGTTGAATCCAGTCTATAGATCGGTGGTCTACCAGTTGATCGTGTTATCGTTGATATGTTATGTGTGGTAACACTCCAGATAGGATCAGTAGCTCTTTTTTTACCGCCTTCAAGCTCTCCTGGTTCATACAGATATCTAACAGTGACATCGCCGAGAATCGGCTTGGAAACGCTATCTATTTTTGATCTTCCGGGTATATACTTTTCTTTAATCGCGTCGCTGGGCTTCATGTTGATTGCTCGGGTAATCTCGTTATTTAACGCGGCAATTACGCCTGGCAACCTTTTGACCCATTCACGAGATCGTTTTTCTTGGATGAATTCCTTCGCGTATTGATATCCAAATAACCGTTCAGCAACAGTCCGATTGAATCGTTCAACAATTGCCTGATCACGATGTAGCGCAGTATGACCTCGTCGTATCGCGACGCTATGATGTTTCAGCGTTGATAGAACAGCGCCGCGAAATTCACTACCGGGATCAACTTGTAATAGATTTGGCCAGCGCAGAGGACCTCTTCGATAAATTCTTTCAAACGCATCGGCTACTTCAGTTGCTGACTTTGTTTTTAACGGCTCCGCTTGTTTGTATCGACTCGCAACATCAACTACGGTTAGCGCGTATTTGTAACCGTTGTCATGCGGCAGAAATAGTATATCAGCCTGATGAACTTCATTAGGTACGCTGACATCAAAGCGCGAAAAGTTGATTTGTTTAGGCGGTGGTAGATAAATTTGCCATATAGCCTGTTTGGATAACCAATTAGCCGCAGTGGTCCTCGTTACTTTTGCAGCGCTTGCAAGCTTACCAATTGCGGCCTTCCCCTTCCAGTATCCTCTCGGAGAATAATAGATGGATTCCATATTGTTATTAATTACCAGCGCCCATCATTAATTTACCTTTCATAGCCGATTTTACCAACCATGAGGCCAATTTTTCTTTGACGGATTTATCAGGAATAGCATTTAACGCGTGAATTAATTTTACGTCCGCGATATGACGCTGTTGCAAATCGCTACTTTTGTAAGCAACATCATGAGCATGACACGCCTTATCGATAGCGTTTATTGGATACTCGCCGGGTTTGGGTTGATTTTGATCATCGAGTCTGATATCTAATCGCGTTCCGGGGCCACAGTAGTTATATCCTGGAAGGTGCTTTTCTCCTGGATACTTTGCCCACGGGGTTCCGGGGAGTTTTGATAACCTGGCTGCAATATCACCTCCTCGCTTTTTTTTAAAACATCCCCGGGTTTAATAGAAATAAATCTAAATTTCTTTGTACCGCATTGTACACACTTGCCAGTAAGCGCCGATCTGTTATTTCTTGTTGTAACGGTTGTCATATCATTTGTGCCAGTACGCACTCTACACTTTACACAATATAGATCCATAATTTATGTATAGAGACATGAATATAATTGACTTTTCAGCGACTAAAACAAGAGAACCAGTTAAGCATGTTGCAGCGTTACCAAACTCGATCCGGATGATTATCATCGGACCATCTGGATCCGGCAAGACGCAATTACTACTTAATTTAATAATGAGATGGATGAAGTGGGATAAGTTGTATTTAATCGCCCCTAGCGTAGATGATCAACGATGCTACGAGGTGTTGAAAGATTTCAACGAGAATGCATCAGCGATCGCTAAAAAAAATGTCATCGAGTTTATTACAGATATCAATGATGCACCAGGTATCGATGATATTGATGGCGACGTTAACAATCTAGTCGTGTACGATGATGTTATGTTAGACAATCAAAAAAACCCAGCTAGGATATTTTCCAGAGGCAGGCATAAAAACACTGACGTGATATATGTCACTCAACGATACACTCAGATTCCAAAAGTAATCAGAGACAACTGTAATATTCTTGCTGTATTCAACGGCGTTGATACACACACGCTACGAAATATTTGGCAGACATGGTGCGGCGGTGACATGGACTTTAATGTTTTTCGAAACTTTTTTAGTCATGCTCAGTCGACCCCACATGGATTTGTAACGATAAATTTACATGATCCTCGGACACGATATCGTATCGGACTTGACCAAATATTCGGTTAAATTGTAACTAATTTTCATTGTAAATAACCACTTAGCAGCAGGGGGGGCGATGACATCGACGCGGTCGTCGATGTGCTTACCGGACGCTGACGACGCTGGGATCGGCGCGCAGAAGGTATTAATTAAACCAAATGACGTCCGGACGATCCCCCCGACGACGACGTCGTTTTTTTTTTTACCAGGCGCTGACGACACCGGATCCGCTGAGTGCAGAAAGTACTAATTAAGCCAAATGACGTTTGGACAAAATGTCGGATTCGCCCCCCCTGCTGCTTGACTTTAGAATTCAGAGTTAACCACAGGCAGGGTTATACAGTGCAATGTCACTTGCTTCATTCTTGAAAAAGCCGTGTGATTGTCTTTTTTTCTGAAAAACTGTAAATCTAATGTTAGAAGAAAAAAAATTCCGTGACATGTTGCAGTTCCAAAATAGGATAAAGTTAAGATACCAGAATTGTGCAAACTCAAGCTTTTATTTTCTCCAAAGATTTACTGATGGAAGAAAAAATATCGTTCTACAATTTTTTAGAGTGTAAACTTTTGAAAAAAATAAGATGACAAACGGAACAGTTCGCGTAATTATGGTGACCACTGATCACAATTTTGGAGAGGTATCTTCAAACGGGAACATATTTCATTAGGGTATAAATCAAAACCACAGAGAGAGAGAGAGAGAGAGAGAGAGAGAGAGAGAAAGTATGTATTCCTACTTTAAAAATATCACGACACGTACGTTTGTTTTTTTTTTACGGTATATTTTCCTTATGAAAGTTTCAAAGAAACACTCATTCCACTTACATAAGATAAGATAAGAATTCTTTATTTCAGACTACATAGTCTATACATCTAAATTAAAATACAGATATAAAGTAAAATCACTGAAAACATAAAAGAACATATAGAACATAACAATCACATCCATAGAAAAAATACACCCTTCAAAAAATATCACAAGAGTGAACTGAAGACGCATGTGATTAAAGAGTGACTACAGAAAAGTACATCCAAACAAGTCGTGATATATTTCGTAACATGACTAACATAATTTCCATGAGTCGCCCATGGCGTGATCATTTGTGTGTTAGTTTTATTGTTTGTGAAGTGACTAATGGTCAGGTACAGAAAAACGCGTCTGATCATCTCGCGGTGCGAATAACAAGTGAAACCAATTTGAAGCTAAGGCGGTGGAAAATATCGACTGACCAATGAAGTCACTTACAATGTGCAACACATTGTTTGGTTGTAAATTCAGGGCAAGTAGAGTAGCGACCAGCCGCAGAATAAAAAAAAAAAAAAAAAAAAAACCCACGTCCGATCTTGTCACTGTGCGAAACGGTACTGAAGTCAATTCGAAGCGAAAGCGGTAAGAAAATAAGTATAATCAATGAAATCGTTTATGATGAGTGATGCATTGTTTTTTCTTAGGTAGTGTGGCAAAATAATGCAACGCAAGAGCGTTGTTACCATTGCAGTGCAGACAGATTGGAGAGTGTAAACGTACAAACCCTTTGTTGCGTATTGTACCATTTCTTCTTGCCAGATCAAATATTAAACGGCCACAGTACTGGTTCGCGTTTTGAAACTGACAAACATTTTTAATCTTACTCAAACATTTTGACAAGCACACTCACATGAATAGAGACAGAAGTGTAAAATATCGGTTGGCCCAATGAAGTCACTTACAATGCGTAACACAATGTTTGGTTGTAAATTCAGAGCAAGTAGTGTAGCGACCAGTCGCAGAATAAAAAAAAGCAAAAAAAAAAAAAAGAAAACGTCCGATCTTGTCACTGTGCGAAAAGGTACTGAAGTCAATTCGAAGCGAAAGCGGTAAGAAAATATGTATAGCCAATGAAATCGTTTATGATGAGTGATGAATTGTTTTTTCTTAGGTAGTGTGGCAAAATAATGTCAACGCAAGAGCGTTGTTAGCATTGCAGTGCAGACAGATTGGAGTGTAAATGTACAATCCCTTTGTTGCGTATTGTACCATTTCTTCTTGCCACATGAAAATATTAAACGGCCACAGTACTGGTTCGAGTTTTGAAACTGACAAACATTTTTAATCTTACTCAAACATTTTGTCAAGCACACTCACATCAACAGAGACAGATGTGTTACAGTACCAGGTGTCAGTTTTTTGTTATTTTTTTCCCTTCAAGCTAGTGATTTTGGGGTTTGTATGAAGTAAAGAAACTAAAAGTACAGTGAACCTCAAGGATGATAACCCAAGCTGTCTATCCATTGATGTATGTATTTACATCAGAAGAAATATGATCCTAAAACGAAAAGATATAAGGCAAGCATGATTAGAACGAACACAAAGACAGCAAATTGTAGTAACAAAGGTATGTTTTCCTTCACGTCCGCGTAACTTAAAGTTTCAATCCCCTTGCAAGACAAACTTGGTACCTTTTGTAGAGCTTGAAATAAAAAACTGAACAAACTTAAACACTTTGCTATAGATACATGCATTTTCTTTTTTGCAGCAGCAGACTAAACAACATAAATAAATTAAATCTTCTAGCAAAGAAGAAATACATCATAAAAATAGAATTAAAGATTAACGATGACTAACCAACAAAACCGAATTTAACAAAGGCCATGACATGTGTAGAAATGCCTCTCAGTTTGAGAAAGTATTTGGATGTCATATGCCATGTACCAACAACTTGAAAAAAAAATGTATAAACAGAGAGAAACCTTAATTCAAAATTTAATTTTGTTCCAAATTGTTTGTGTTTTTTAGGGAATATACCTAAGCACTAATAAAGGGTGGAACAGGGAAGATACACATAAAAGCTTTGATATTTCTGAAAAAAATGAGGTGATATTCCTACAGTTCTTAACCAGCTATATATGCTGGGACGGGTCTGTTGGATATCCACAAATAAAGAAGTACAGATTCTGGTCACGTTGCAAGTGTGTGGGTGTTTTGGGAAATGGTAAAACTTGGATACACTATTTTCTCGTGACACTTATAAAGTGAAGAGTCTGTACAACTGTCAGAAGCCAAAGTCATATAACTTTTGTACGGTTTGTAAAGATTTCCACTTTAGAAAATGTGAAGTATCACAAGTTATTATCACAAACAGAAATGGAACATAGGGGCTTAACAGTTGTTGTTTAGACACCTCCGCTCAACTTCACAACTTACTTGCTCTGTCTCATATTTTGATCTTAAGGAAAGATCATCTTTGTGCAGCAACAGTGGTAACAGCAGGAGGAGACGCCGTCACTGCTGTTGAAAAAGGGTAGTTCTTTTAAAAATGCGTTTAGTATATTTTTTAAAAATATCAGATGAAGAAACGTGTGTTAAAACAGGGTTGGTAGAATGTATTCAGCGACAAAGTAGAAGTGACTGAGAGAAGGAAACAACGTTGTCGAGTGGCGTAGTTTTCTAGAGTACGTACGTGTCCCAGCGACACAGTGCCGGCGACTCTAGCTCTCTTGAAGACACCAACTGTCTGGGTTTTTTTCTTGCAACTTTTTTCTTTCGTGGTAGGGTTTGAATCGAAGGGTCATCAAGATGCATGAGGTGTTTAAGACGCACTGCTGTCGTTGGGCTCCTATATGCTTGGCTTTCACTTGCCCTTGTGAAATATACCAAGTCATTGTGACAACAAGAGGTAGAGAGGGTATATATGGAGAGAATGAACTTGGTTAAATCATTTCTGAATCAGCAATCGAGATGAAACGATCGCACGATTTCAGTGAGAGAGAAGAAGAACGTAAGAGGCAGCGAAGTGACGTATCGCCTCACACACGAAAAGAAGTGTTCGCTCAAAACGAAGACATGAGCAAACCTGAACCAACACCTTCCACGTCTGCGACCAGACATAGAGAGCCCACTCCAAACCAAAGTCCACCAGTTAACCCTGAAAAGTACTATCACATTCGAGAGACGGAAAAGCGACCCTCTAGAAAATTTAGAACCGCGACTTACACCTACACGGTGAAGTTTAAAGATTTAAAGTCCGACGTACCATTGGAGAAAGCACAAGGGTTTATCACCGAGATGTGGGATTCTTTGCTCACCACACTAAAGCGACAATGTCAACCCAAAGAAGACGATTTCTTGACACTATCCATAGATCACGACAGCTTGAAATCCCCTGTTTGGATCGAGTTTAGCAGACCCGCAGAACTAACCCCTTCCAAAGTCATGGACAAGATTCAACACGTACAACAATCTAATGATCAGTTTGACATCACCGATGGTAAAGCCACACTGAAAATGGCCCACGTCTCTCCTCCTCAAGGGACTGGACGCAAAAAGGTCTTATTGGTGGACGACCTTCGCAACACCAAAACAAGTCTCGTCCGAATTAACAACCCTCAAGACCAGATGTGTTTAGCCCGTGCCATCGTGGTGGGACGAACCTATGCCAACAAGAACGACACGGTAGAATGGAAAAGAACCTGGAAAACTATTCAACGATGCGATCGAGCCAAACAACGAAATGAAGCAGAACTCCTGTTACAACAAGCCGGACTGTCCAAAGACACACCCTGTGGCATTCCTGAGATGCAAAAATTGCAAGATGCCCTAGCTCCACGATACACCTTGAAAGTGCACCCTCAAGAAGTGCGCGGAACTCTGTTGTTTCGAGGCCAAGACTTTAAGGACGGAAAATACATTCATGTCTATTATCACGATGAACATTTCGATACCATTACCGCCATCCCCGGATTCCTGGGATACAGATATTACTGTGAGAAATGTGACCGTGGTTATAATAATCGAGAGCAACACAAACACTGTGGATCGAAATGCCGAGGTTGTTTGGCCTCTCCACCCTGTCTGAGCGAAGGGCAAAAACCATTGCATTGTCCTGCTTGTCTGCGCACGTTTGTCAGCCCTGCCTGTTACCAACAACATCTGAAGACGCAAGGTTCACAGCAGAAATGTGCTTGTCAACTCCTGAGATTGTGCCCTACGTGTGGACAAGGCATACGTACCAATAGTACCAAGGCACACGTATGTTCAGGGAAAAAAAAATGTCACATTTGTCATCACATCGTGGACTTGAAACACCAATGCTACGTGCAAAAATACCAACCCCAACCAGAGAAAGAGGATGGTCACAAGAAGAAAAGCAATTTCATCTTTTTCGATTTCGAATGCATGCAAGAGACTGGCATTCACATTCCTAATTTCTGCGTGGCTCATCGAGCGTGCGAGAAGTGCATTCAAGAACCTATCTTCAGTCATTGCCCTCACTGCAGCAAGATTCCTGGAGGACGTGAAAAAATCTTTCGGGGACCGAACACGCTAGCCGATTTCGCTCGATGGGTCTTAGACCCCATCGACAAGACGTGGAGCCAAGAGGACATCGAACGTTACGGAGATTGTCATCGTCATGCCACGGTGATGGCTCACAATTTCTCCGCATACGATGGACAGTTTCTTCTCAGATACTATACGGAACATGGCACCGAACGTCCTAAAGTGACTTTGAACGGAGCCAAAATCATTTTCATGCAAGTGGGACAAGTACAGTTTAAAGATTCGATGAGCTATTTGGCCATGCCTTTGAGTCGAATGCCTAAAACGTTTGGAATGACAGAAATGGCTAAAGGGTACTTTCCACACTTTTTCAATACGGAAACCAATCAACACGCCGTTCTACCCCATTTACCTGAGGCTCACTATTACGACCCCAACAACATGCGTACCGAACAACGAGAAGCTTTCTACGCTTGGTACCAGGCTCACGCCTCGGACCCTTTCGACTTTCAGGAAGAAATGCTAAAGTATTGTCGTTCCGACGTGGACATTTTACGGCGTTGCTGTGGAAAATTTCGAGAACTGTTCATGGAACACGGAGGGGTCGATCCTTTGAAAGAAGCTTGCACCATTGCCAAAGCGTGTTCCTTAGTGTATCGACAACGATTCATGCCTGAAAACACCGTGGCTGTCATCAGCCCTCAAACGACCCACTTTGTCAAACGTCAATACTCGGTCAAAGCCCTACGTTGGTTACATTACATGTGCGACAAGGAAAACAAATGGATTCAGCATGCCCGCAACGGAGGGGGTGAAAAGACCATCGGAACGTATTCGGTCGATGGCTGGGACTTAGAAAACCCCAAGATCGTGTACGAGTTTAACGGTTGCTTATTTCACGGATGTCCCGTCTGTTACCCTGATCGTAGCACTAAAAATCAGTTTTTACAACGAACCATGGAAGACTTGTACCAGGACACTTGTCAGCGACGCCTAAAGTTAGAACAGCAAGGATACCAAGTGGTGGAAATGTGGGAACACGAGTACGATCACCGTATGAAAACCGATCCCGAGTTTAAACGCCTCGTGGAAAGTTACCAGTTCATGGACCCGCTGAACCCGAGGGATAGTTTGTACGGAGGAAGGACCAATGCCACCTGTTTGCTGTACCAAGCCGACGAAGAGAAAGGAGAAGAAATCAAATACTTGGACGTGTGTTCGCTGTATCCCTACGTGTGCAAATATTGTCGCTTTCCTGTAGGGCACCCACAATTGCTGACGGAACACATCGACCTGAAAAACATTCGACAATACGAAGGCTTGATCAAGTGTAAAGTTTTGCCTCCCACGAACCTATACCATCCCGTCTTACCTCACCATTGTCAAGGCAAACTGATGTTTCCCTTGTGCCGTACTTGTGCCGAAACGTGCAACCAAGACCAGCCTTGCCATCACACCCAGGAAGAACGTGCCTTGACGGGAACCTGGGTCAGCGTAGAATTGTTCAAAGCTCTGGACATGGGATACCAACTGCTAGAAGTGTACGAAATTTGTCACTTTCCCAAGACACAACAATACCACAAGGGTGACCCCAGTCAGAAAGGCATTTTCGCCGACTACGTGGATGCCTTTTTGAAACTGAAGCAAGAAGCCAGCGGTTATCCTTCCTGGTGTCACACTCCCGAAGACCAAATACAATTCAAAGAGAAATACTATGAACAAGAAGGCATCTCTTTAGACCACATCGAGAAAAACGAAGGCAGGCGATCGTTTGCCAAAGTGATGTTAAATTGCTTGTGGGGTAAAATGGCACAACGACCGTGTTTACCCAAGACGGAATATTTGACAGAACCTTCCCGCTACTTCCAGATGATTCACGACAAAACCAAATACATGAAACACGTGGACGTCGTTCGAGAGAATTTGATCTTGGTCAATTACGAAGAAGATCTGGACTTTGTACAAGACGACCCTTTTGGAAATGTCATCATTGCGGCTTACGTGACAGCTCATGCTCGCTTAAAATTGTACGAAGCTTTAGAACTGTTAGGAGAACGCGTCCTGTACTTTGACACGGACAGTTGCATCTACATCGATCGACCGGGTCAGCAACACCCTAACATCGAAGAAAACCGTTTAGGAGCCTGGACAGACGAACACCCCGACGACAAGATTCTAAGTTTCGCGAGTGACGGTCCTAACAATTACGGCTACCAATACCGGGACAAACAAGGAGAAGTGCACACGGAGTGCAAAGTGAAAGGACTGACTCTGAATTATCGTACCAGTCGAGTGGTCAACTTTGGGGTATTGAAAGAAGCCTTGCAATCGGGAGAGGATGGAAACTTTAAAGTGACCACTCACCAACCGAACAAGATTGTACGTTTACCCACTCACCACATCGTCAGTCGACCCCTGGAAAAAATCTATCAAATCGTGTACCAGAAGCGAGTGAGACTTCCCAATCACTTTACGTTGCCGTACGGTCACATCGATATTGGTCAGCATATAAAAAGGGACAACGTCCAAGACCAATAGTTCATTGTCACTACCAAGACCAATCGACAAAAATGAATCCTTTCAAACAGCAAGTATAGAGCGTAAGACTCAAGTCCAACGAGAAACTCGGCTGTGATTCTATGCCTCACGATCACATCACCAATGCAATACCACATCTTAGTTGTTATGTACTAATGCCATGACAAACTACGTGCAACCAGTGAAACTTCCAGACCACAAAACTTTACCTTATGGACATGCTGATATCACCCAGTATAAAAAGGGACGACTTCCAAGAACGACACTTCATTGCGAGGACAAGCGACGAGAAAGATGAATAACTCTACGCAGAAGAAAAAAGAGAAGGAACAAACATCATTGACCTCTTTCACCACCATACCGTCACAGCAAAGTGCGTTCAAGAAGGGAAAGGATTCAATAGACCTAAAGGAGTATTTTAGCATCCAAATGACCCAGACAGCGACCTCGAGAAAATTTAGAACGACAACTTACACCTACACGGTGAAATTTAAAGACTTCGCGTCTGACGTTCCAGCCGAGGAAGTATCAGGTTTCATTACGGATCTACTTGACTCACTGTTAGAGGAACTCAAATGTCATTGCCAAGTCAAAGATGAAGGTCGTTTGAGCCTATCTATGTATCACGACAGTTTGAACTCGCCTGTATGTCTCGGATTTAGCACACCTGCAGAAATCACTTCTTCCAAACTTTTGAGGGCTATTGAAGACGTGCGGTCGGTGAGAGAAAAATTTGACATCACCGATGGAAAAGTGACTATTCATATGGCATATGTTGTACCTCCATGGGAAGAAGACGATCACTGCTCTTGATCTGCTTACCGATAAGTGTACCTAGCACGATGGACGTAACAGCAGATTTACGACTGACAGGGAATACGAGATCGGAAACATCTATGCTGGGACACAAGTGGTAGCTGACCAGATTTTAAACAACGTGTGTAACGGATAGAGAGACAAACACGAACTTTCTCTTATTTGATTGTTTGTTACTTGTTTTGTTTTAACTTTTTCTTATAAACGAACATTTAATGTAAATTCGTTGCATATGAAGTGATTTTAGAAAGGAGTGAACGTTAATTTTAAACATTAGTTTACTAGAGTCAATAACTAAACAACTCGTAAATATGTTTCTTTTATGTTCAAATGTTTATGTATTTAATGGATAGTGCTTAGACCAAAGCACAGGCCAGAGAGCCCATGTATATATGTACTTGAATAAATGTTTTGAACCCATACAACAGACTTGTCTTTATCGAGTCTCTATTCTATCTGTGAGTCTTTCTTTAGAATATTTCTGTCCTCTTTTCTGTGTGTTTGAATGTGTATTTGTTTGTTTCTGTATGTCTATGTTTGTCCCTATCAACCCTTTGTCCCTACAAATACATTTCACCCTATAAAAGGTTTTGACCCTATAAACCTATGACGTTACCAATGTTTAATTCCCACTGATCCCCAGGTGACATTCCCATGTTCAATTTCCATGTTCAATTCCCCTTGTCGCTAGAGTGACCCAGGGTTTTTCTCCATGTTAAATTTCCCTTGTCGCTAGAGTGGCCCAAGGGGTTTTGTAATGCTAATTCCCATTGTCGCTAGGGTGGCCCCATATACTACTAACGATTCTAACAATTGTACTACAGAGTGTATGGCAAAAACGTTACTTTTTAAAATAAGAATGAATAGCCGCGTTCTGTGTTTTGTCACATAGTTATTAGAGACAATAGAAATTGCTGTTGCATGTGTTTTCTTTAAAATTTAAAGTGCGTCTTCATTTTAAATTGCTACAACGTGGATTACCTTACTCACTAATCTTCCATTACAACAGTAATATATAAAAAACCATTAACTACTACCGCTGCTACTAAAACTACAACTAGTTCCACCACTACTGCTACTAACTCGCCAGACCTTACCTTTCAGATTTATTATTAGTGATTTTGAAGATTCCTTTTTTCAAAAGCGATATAGTCTACATTTATACCTTAGACCGAAACAGAATGATCATATCGGATGATACATTTTTATAAGTGTTGTTTTTAAAAGTTTTGGTTCGATATTTCTATGCTAATGTTTACATGGTTCAGTATGTTGCCGTTTACCATTGCTCTTCATTTTTAATTACTGACTTTAATTCTATTCAAGAGTTTTTTTTAAAAAATAATCTAACCATGCGCATCTCACCTTATTTTGTTTTTCATTTCAAATATATATTTTAAGTAGTATGGAAAGGGCCGGTTTGGGGACTACTCGATGTTTTGTGACAAATGAGAGAGGTATTGAAAGGTAAAAAAGTAAATAAAAAGTAACAATGCCAAAAGAGGACTGACAAGTAGATATACTCGGTTTAACAGGGTCAATTCAAGCGGAATATATCAAATTTCAACATCTTATGCCTTTGAGAATATGATAGACTAAATGTCGTAGATCGGTATGCCGACAGGACATTTTATTGATATTCAAAGACGTCGGTATACTGGGGGGGGGGGCATTTTTCAAACCAGGAGAAAGATCAGAGGCTTTATGTTTCGTACATTCTTGAATCGTATCAGATTAAACGATATGTTATACATTTGAATAGATCTGAGCCTGCCAAGCCTACATTTGTTTTTTCCACTGTTAGTATTATTTATGTTCCGTCTGCTTCACGTTGGTGACTGCCTACCGTGTTACCATATGTGTGTGTTTAGGTCGGTGGGTGGGTGGGTTGGGGGACTAAAAAAATATAAGAAATTCTATATTATATTTACTCATTTGAACAATACAATGTATTAAACACACGCACACACACACGCACACGCACACACACACACACACACATATATATATATATATATATATATATATATATATATATATATATATATATATATATATATATATATATATATATATATATATATAAAATTGTACAATTCAACAAACAATTTATTTCATTAGAATACAAAGTAAAGATGATAAAAGAACTTACGGTATTACAAATTAAAACCCAAACCAATTTTAGAACTACAGACACAAATAAAAGATAAGAGCGAAAGACAACAAGGTTTGTAAAATTCAGCAAATAATTTATTTCCTTAAAATACAAGGTGAAAATGTTAAAAGAACTTACAGTATTGCGAATTAAATCCCAAAATAATTTTAGAACTACAAACAGAAGTCCTAAGAAAAAATGCTCTGAATCAACGTTAGTTGAAATCCAAATTAAATCCAAAGCTTAAGCTCGTGATCTGCTGTGGCCGCCTGTATCGTGTTGTTGTATTAACAATCTTTTATTGAACATAGCAATATAATTCCAGATTGAGTTCGCTATAAATCTGTGTGAATGTCTCGGTCCAAGAATATTATTTTATGAGCTCTCTATATTTCCAGAAGAAAATAAATCAATGAATTAAGTATTTTTAAGAAATACATTCCAGTCCAAATAAACTTTTGGACACATCAATAATACAAATTTTCTTCTGTAAATCGTAAAGTACGAACGAAATTTCTTTCCAGTGAAAAGATTATAGAGTCGTCTACTTGACCTCAGTTGTTTGCAGAATAAAAAATCAATAATTCAGGTTAAGACGAAAATAAACTTGATTGTGGACAATATTAAGTCCAACTTACCATGTTGCATTACAATGGCATCTAATGAAATTAAAAAAGATTAAACATTAACAAACAAACGTGCAAATTAAATATACCTAACACTTCCCCTCATAAAGAAAAGGGAATATTTATGCAATAAAGCTGTTTTTTTTATTATTAGTCAAATATACTCGTGATAACAAATTACGTGAGATCAAATCTCATCATGGCACGAAGTATACAATAAACAATATTGCTTTACTATACGTATGAAAGTGCATCTGCTATTAAATTGTCTTTTTCCTTAATGTGCCTGATGTTAATATTGGATTGCCGCAACATCAAACTCTATCTTAATAATCTCTGATTTTTGTTGTTCATCTTGCCATTGAAAGTATGGCGGTTGTGGTCACAAAACACAATAATCGAAAAAGGAGCTGCACTAATATACACCTCAAACTGTTGCAATGCCAATATCAAAACCAAACATTCCTTATCGAATGTGGAATAATTTCTCTGGTGCTTATTTAATTTCTTAGAAAAGTAGCACAGTGGATGATCTACACCCTTTTTGTCTTCTTGAATCAATACTGTTCCAACCCCAACATCACTTGCATCAACAGACAATTTAGACGATTGACTGAAATGGCGAGCTGCAGGAACTGTTTGTATTTTTAAGTATTGCATTTAACTTACTAAAAGCCTCCCTGATATTTTTCAGACCAATGAAACTTGGTTTTCTTACTCAAAAAAATTTGTCTTGCGTTCACCAATTATGGAAACATTTGAACTAAATTTCCGATAATATTCAACCGAACCCCAAAATTCGCATCAGCTGCTTTTTTACTCACAGACACAAGGAATTCAGAGATAGCCTTGACCTTAGCATCTAGAGGTTTAACCTGTCCATATCCCACGATGTGTCCAAGAAATGTAACACAATAACGGCAAATCTCACTTTTGGATAAGCTAACTGTCACGTTTGCATCAGTAAGTCCTCAAAGTATTTTTGAATTGTCTGTAAGCAATCTTTCGAGATGTCATCGTAGATGTTGACATCATCAATGTAAGCAACGCAATTATCTAGACCAGATGTAATCATGTTTATTAAATATAGAAAAGTACAAGGTAAACCTTTCATCCCGAACGACATCACCTTATATTGATAAAGTCTATCTGGAGTCATGTTCCTAGGAATGTTCTTTGACAACCACCTCACATGGAAACAGCACATTGAACAACTCACCCAGAATTGTAACAAAGATCTCAATTTACTCAGGAACATCACAGGGACTGACTGGGGATCCAACCAGGAAACCCTCCTCACGATATATAAAAGCCTAATTAGATCAAAACTGGATTACGGTTGCCAAGCATATAACTCGGCTAAGCAGCCTGTTCTAAAAAAACTTGACACTATCCAGAGAAAAGCCTTGCTATTATGCACAGGAACACTCCCCTCAACATCATTAGAAGAACTACAAACACTAACAGGAGAACTACCCTTAAAATTACGTAGGCAAGAACTGCTCCTCCGATACTCCATTCGATTAGATACCCACCCAGACAACCATCCCACCAAAATAGCTATAAATAAGTGTAAAGTTGTCTTCAAACCCAAAATCATACCTATCACACCAAGTGGCAAAGTAATCCTTGAACTAAGAGAAAAGATACCTCTACTAAAAAACAGGTAACAAACAATACAGACCAGAACAAATCACCATGGTTACAAAAACCACCAAGGATTAACATTGAAGCTACCAAATTAGGCAATAAAGAAGGACAAGAAAACTTACTAAAACCTGTACTGGTAAACGAAATCAACCAAAAATACCCGGACTATGTTAAAATATATACCGATGGATCAAAAACAAACAACCCACCAAGAACAGCAGCAGCAATAGTCATCCCTGAATTCAATATACAAACGGGATCCAGATTACCTGACTATTGCTCCATTTACACCACTGAATTCTGGGCTATACTTGAATCACTACAATGGATCAAAGACAACCAAATACCTAAAGCAGTCATTATAAGCGATTCCCTAAGCGTTATCAAATCGATCCAAAATCGCAATACACACTCTAGGGAACAATTCCTCGACAGAGCATGCCAATTAATCGACGATATCACCACAGCACACCAATTAGTGGAGCTCATGTGGATACCGTCGCACATTGGAATCTCTGGCAACGAAACAGCAGACAAAGTTGCAAAAAGCAAACTAGGAGATCAAAACTCTATCAAGCTTAACTATAGCTCTACAGAAGCAATAAGCTTCGCACAAACATATATAGACCAAACATGGCAAGATTTTTGGAACTCCTCCACAAAAGGGAAAAATCACCATGAAACCC
Source organism: Sinohyriopsis cumingii (assembly GCA_028554795.2). Taxonomy (NCBI): domain Eukaryota; kingdom Metazoa; phylum Mollusca; class Bivalvia; order Unionida; family Unionidae; genus Sinohyriopsis; species Sinohyriopsis cumingii. The sequence goes on from CM068838.1 coordinate 42,722,524, forward strand.
AAAAAAACGTTGATAGGAACATACAGCTACCTAAGGGTACCTATTTAGAACAGAAAACCATAAACAGGATAATAACTGGAAAAACTAAACTAGCAAGCAGTTTTGGAAGGTTTATAGGACCCAAACCAGCAACCATTAACTGCTTTAACTGCCACACCACCGAAGATCTACACCACGTATTCAATATATGCCCAAAATATCAACCCGCTCGGAAAATATTTATCAAAAACCAAAAAGAGATTGGATTACCACACACATACCCAGAGTTATTTATGGACTCTAATAAAAATAAACAATCAGCATATAAAAATATAAATCAATTCATAGACTCAGCAGGACTTAGGAACAAAATATAATTACTATCCCCACAAAACCAAAAGACCCAGTAACTAGCTAAATAAATGTAGAAGCCACCACATAAAAAACCATAATATATCATTCAATTTTATAAAAGTATTAATAAATAATTCACTTACGAAGCACCTATAAAAAACTAAGGAAACCGCAAAATCGGATGTCCTAGATGTCCTTAACGAACCGAGTAATCAGCTAGGATTCCTGTCCTAGATGTCCTTAACAAACCGTGTAATCGGCAAGGACTCCGGTCTCTTGCTAAATAAAGTATAAATAACATTCAATCTCTAAAAACATCAATTAATAAATAACTTAAAGAGGTAATATCTAAAAACTTATAAACAACATAACGTAGGAAACACACCCTAAACACCTCGACTAGTAATACCATAATAACCTTGAAAATCTCTCTTCATACATGATATCTACTAAGAACCTCTATAAACAGCATAGAACATCCCCCCTCCTTTTAGAACATTTTGAAGAAAAAAAAGAAATCTCGAAAAAAAAAAAAATCTTGAAAAAAAATAAAAGGCAAATGCAACAAGAAACCAGCGATGTAAAGCAAGCAGGACCGTTCCCGAGCTCTCCTTCCCACTAATGACAGCCAACCATTCAACTGTAGGGACCTTTATGGACCCACAGACTGAGGCCAAACTATCAGGGTTCCTTGAATCCATAAAAGCCTGGGGGAGGTGGCACCATCCCCTTCCCCAGGAACAACTAGCAGGCTACGGTGCAGTCAGAAAAAAGTGGCACATGCATAATTGTGCGAACGCTACTATAATTAAACTCAACAACAAAAGTCATGAATGCCGAAATTTCCTTTGCCTTTTCCATTCAGTGGAATTCGGCAAAACCCTTTTAGAAGGTCAAATTTAGTGATATATTTTGCACTTCCAATTTTACCAATTTAATCATCGACTCTTGACATTGGAAATTAACATGTTTTAGTCGTACTGTTCACCTTTCTGTGGTCTGTACTCATGCGGAAAATATTGTCTGGTTTCGGTACAAGTATACATGGTTATCTCCAATTACCTTCACTCGGTTCTATGAAATCATTCTCCGAAAAAATATTGAATTTCTTTTTGTTTCAAAGAGTCCTCTTTGACAAGATTCATCCTGCACGGACACTGTTTCACAGGTGTGGAATCAACTATTTCAATGTCACGGACGATTTTATTTGTTCTTGGAGGAACATCTGGAAAAAACGTGCTCATATTCAAGAAACATCTGTTTTAGTTCATTCTTTTCTCGTTGCTGCAGATGTGAAAGTTTCTGGTCCAGAGTGTTGATAATTTCTGAATTCCGAAGATTGGCTATTCAAACGTAAAGACAGTCCGATTGAGTTCCATCGTTTAAATCCTCACTGTGTAGGACAAGCACAACTAAATTGATTGCATGATTAACCTGGCTATCTCTATCAACATAATCCCTTAACATATTGTTATGGCAAAGTTGTTTTTGTTCTCGCCTCCAAGGGGCAATGATGATTTACTTTAAATCGCTTACTTTCGTTTCAACTTTGTAAGGACTATAGTACTTATCCTGAAGTGGATTTAGTGGTATGGGCAAGAGAACCAGAACCCTATCGCCGGACTGAAAACTTCTTTCCTTCGTATATTGTCATACCTTAATTTAATTTTTGACTGATTAGAATGTAGATTAGTTCCTGCAACCTCACAAGCCTTTGACAACTTGTGTTTAAAATTGAAAACATATTCAAGAAGATGAATTTCTGCATATTCATTTAAAAGAAGCTTCTCTTTTAACAACTTCGATAGTCCACGGACAGTGTGTTTGTTGAACTGATTCACTAACGACAGACAACAATAAATGAACACCTTCATCCCAATCCTTTCAAGTATCAAAACAATATGACCGAATCATATTTTTCAATGGTTGATATAACCTTTCTAAAGCCCTTTGACTTTCAAGCTGATATGTAGAATAAATGGGTTGCCTACGTCATGCATAACCTGCTGGAATATTCCAGACATAAAATTTGATCCTTGATCAGATTGGACAGATTTGGGAAGGCCAAATTGAGTTTTTAAAAAATATCAAAGCTTTTACTATTCTTTTAGTTTTAATATTCCTCAAGGGAATTGCGTCTGGGAAGCTTATGATTGCACACATTATGGTCAATAAGTATTGGTTGCCTGATCTAGTCTTCGGTAAGGGACCGACACAGTCCTCCATTATTATGCTAAATGGTTCATCAAATGCATGAAAAGGTTGCAGACGAGCCTTGAGATTCTTCTGATTGAGTTTTCCTGTCATTTGACAAGTGTGACAAACTCTGTAGTATATACAAACATCCCTTGTTTGGCCAATAAAAGTGATTCAAGAGCTTGTGATAAGTCGTACTGATTCCAGAATGACCAGCCAAAAGATTTTCATGGGCGAAACTAAGAATTTCCTGTGTGTACAAGTTTCAATTTCATAGTTCACCCACCACTTGTCACCAGCAGGTACCTCGGGTGGTATCCATTTTCTCATAAGGACCCCATTTTAAACAAAATAACAAACGTTGTTATGTGGCTTCAGTTTCAATAATAGCTATCTGAAACAAACAGGAGATCTCAAGATATTTTTCCTGTTTGACGACATGTGATTGTCGTTTGTCACCCTGATTGCAATAAAGAGAAAAAATAGACAAAAAGAATCACTGTAATAAATGCCCTTTAATTGACCCAAAAGGGGAGCAAAAGGTGACCTCATCAAATTCCTGACCAATACTTGTGTCAGCTAAAGGAAGAAGTTCTTGATCAACATCATTCTCAAGACCTTTATTTTGCCATAGATCTAGTAACTGCACATGCTGAGAATAAAACGGGTATTTTTTTCAATAGAATATACTTTCGGATCCAGGCAAGGCTTTTTAGTTACAAGTGGATTAACCACAACCATATCTTCAGCTAGGTCATTGCCTATTAATAAATGAATACCTTCGATGGCTAAAGACAACAATGTCCCAACTGCCACGGGTCCAGAGACTAGGTCTGATCGCAAATTTACACAATTTGAGAAGACCATTAGCAAAACCGCAGTCTACTTCCTGAATAAGAAAACTCCCATTAGAAGAAGATTTACCTGATAATAAAGTTCCTGTGTCCCTTAAAATTTAATTGAGATAGGAGTGGCCTAATCATGATATATAACCGTTCGACATGAATGGCTCATAATTCTCCAAAATAAAATCAGACCGGGATTTTTATTTGACCCAACAAATGTATTCCTTTCAATACATCATTGTGACCTTGACCTTTGAGAAATAAGAGCATCTGCAATAGGTCTGTCTTCATCCTGTTGCTTATTTTTCAGTTTGTTGCAATCAGAAATAACGTGCCTTTCTTCTTGCAATAGGTACACGTAGGAAGAAATAAGGACTTCTGATCAGTCTCATCAGAAACTTGATTTCTAAAATTTGTTTCAGTTTTAAATTTAGAAGTGCTCGTATTAGGCTGAAATAGCTTTTTACCTAAAGACTGCTGAGTGGAAGACTTACTGACAAAAGAAACTTTCTGAGCAAAGAACTTTCGTCAGCTGTGAGAGCAGCATTTTCTAAAGGTTTGACCTTATGCTCATCAAGGTTAAGACTTAACGTCACTATAGACGCAATTCTTGATCTCTTCAACTAATATGAGTTGTCTCTGATGTATCTGATGTTCGTAATCATTACCAACTTTCTTGTCTAAGCACCACCTGTCAAATAACTGCTCTTTTCTCTTGCAAATTCAAGATCGGTTTATCAAGTTTCTTTTTATAGTTCTTAAACTTTTTCGATAAGCCTCACTACCAATTTATAACCCTTCCATATGCTTCCGTTAACCAGATCATAATCAGCATTTTGTTGTACTGACAGTGAATCGTGGATGTCACGAGTTTTGTCAAAAAGTGAGCTTTGTAATTACAGATTCAAATGGTCTTTTGGCCACTAAAATGTGTTAGCAATATTTTTGCAAAATGATCAAAATATTTATCTACTTCTTTTTTTTTTTAAACGTGGTGCTAACCTAATATTCTTAGTAGCATCAAAACTTGAATTTGTGTGTAAAGTGGGAATATTCTTTTCACTTGCCAGTTCTAATTCTTATAATCTAAATTTAAATTCCGTTTTTTCCTTTTCTCTTTCTCTCCGAAACTGTAGTTCCCTCTCCTCTTTCTCTTTTTACATTTGCATTTGCATTAGCCTATCTTCTCTCTCTCTCTCTCTCCTTTAAGCAATTGCAATTCTCTTTCTTCTTTGTGTAATTGCATTTATCTCTCTCTCTCCTCTTTAATTGCATTTGCATCTCCTATTTCTCTTTCTGTACCTGCAATTGTATTTGTGTCTCCTGATGCTCAAGCTTTTCATTGATGTATTTTAATTTCAATTCGATAACTTGCAAGTTAAAGATAAAAGGAAACTTACCAACCAAAACCAAAGCAGTTTTATGCAAAAGATTCTTTTCCATCAAATAATGAACCAAAGCATTTCTTATGTCTTGTTTCATTAAAGAAGCCTTTTTCAAGGATTAAAATTGTTCCTGGGTAGGATTTGAAATAAAGATCTCCACTTTCGATGGTATTACAGAAGCTTGTTGGTTTCACCAATGATTCCTAAAATGTGCAACAGTATATGAGACTTAGAAAATTCCAAAAGAAGGTTAGTTTAAATTTCAAGAACAAAGTTTTCTCAAATATATTTGAGACATTTGTATCCAATGGACTTGCGCACAATTTTCTCTTACGAAACTATGCTCTTAAAATAAGTAAAAGAAAACAGCGAAAACCATCAAGGTTTGTAAAATTCAACAAATAATTTATTTCCCTAGAATACAAAGTGAAAATATAAATAAAACTTACAGCTTGCGAATGAAATCCCAAAATAAGTTTAGAACTATAGACACAAGTCCTAAAAATAAAAGTTCTGAATCAACTTTAGTGGAAATTTAAATTAAATCCAACACTTAAGCTCATGGTCTGCTGAGGCTGCCTGTATCGTGTTGTTATACCAACAGACTTTCATTGAACATAGTAATATAATTCTAGGTTTGAGTTAACTATAAATCCCTGTAAATGTCTTGGTCCAAAATATTATTTTTATGAACTTTCTGTATTTCCAGAGAAAATATCAATGAATTAAATAACTTTGAGAAATAAATTCCAGCCCAAATGAACTTTTGGACACATCAATAATACAAAATTGCTTCTGTAAATCGTAAAGCACGAATGAAAAATCTTTCCAGTGTCAATATTATACAGTAGTCTACTTGACCTCATGTCACAATCAGCATTTTCTAAGAAAACAATATTACATATTAGAAACTAACATTCTAGAAACCTCTTAATGTTAAGAAAATAAAATGTAATTTGTTATTAAAAAAAAGGTTTGTTACTTAAATTATAATATATAACCTGACCTATGCCAGGTACGCCAGGTAAATTGTAGGGGAATTCCAATAACCTAGACCCATACCCAAATAAACACGTTTACTTTTATTACTACTTATCCTGATATGAAACCCATACTCATAGGGAATATTTCAGCTATATATTAGTTGCTCACAAAATAAAAAGATCAATAATTATGAGCAAGTAGAAAAACAAAACTTGATTTTGGACAAGGTTAAGTCTAACGTACAATATATATATATATATATATATATATATATATATATATATATATATATATATATATATATGTTCTTAATTCGCCTTTTTCGAAAGTCATCAAACAAGGATAGATTTAAAATTACAGCAACATGGATTCAAAGCGATACCCGCATAATCGTGAACTGTTTGAAAGGTTTCTATGCTGACGTTGCATGCACGTATTTAACAGCCAACAACTGCTTACTGAACATGACTTTTAATGTCTTGGGAATAGTGAAAAACCGCAACGGAAAATAATGCCAGAACCTGTTATAAACATACTCATGTTTGCTTCACCGTAACAAAAGATGAAAGTTCAGTACATCGTCTAAACGGACTTTGAATGTCTCAATGTCAAAGTGGATTATCGGGACCTGACAAATGAATATAATACAACACAAGTTGTTGCCCAAGTCCCATGCGGATTTCGTTAAACTGATGTCACCAAAGTTGTATTGTGTCAAGGACTAGGTTGAGGTGGGATTTTTTTAAAATCGAAAGGAGCTACAGCTAAATCGATTGAACAACAGCTTTATTCGCTTATTACCCGCGATAATATTCAATAGTTTTTCGCAGCCACTCACTGCTGGATCTGTGAAGGAACTTTTACCTCCAATGAGACTGGAAATTACATAATGCAGATGAATACGGATCTGCACATTGCGGCTAAAAATGAGTTTCAGAAAGATTTCTTTAAATGCATATGACTATTTCTCATTCGGAAAAACCATGGAGAATCAGCACAAACGAATCTGAGTCGACCTTCTAATTGATAATGAGCAAGATAAGCTTCGAGGGCTCATCGCTGATCCGGCATTTGTATTTTGAAAGATCTTTGTTGGTGGACTTATTGCCGTTCACAGCAAAAAATAAATCGAAACTACAGCTCACAAAACCATCCGTGCTGGATTTACGAAATTTAGTATGATAAGATCTAACAGTTTCACCAGGATCGTGTCAAGATGTTGTACACAGTTAAAGACTCTCTGCTGATATACATCACAACCAATGTGTACGCAGGCATGGCTGAACCAAGTCTAGTAAACGAATTTGATACCAGTGATTATCGGAAAGTACATCCATTGTTTAGTTTAATAAAACGGTTTTTGGTAAGTTTAAGGATGAATGCTTGTTAAAACTAATCGAAGAATATGCGAGACTTCGACTTAAAATGTATTAGATTGTTGCTTCACCCGGTGGCGCTGATAAATTAAAAAGACAAAAATGTTCCTAGGGTTATTGTGCAAAAGGATCTCAGGCATGATATTGATGTGGAATGTCTATGGGATCAGCGTTAATTCGCGCACGCGGCAAATATTATACGGTATCGGAAACATCATGTGAGTATGCACCGATGTACTAAAGTGAGTTTGCCACCTTTTGATACCACGTGATGGATACTCCCCGATGGAATTACCACCTGCCCCTTTGTCCATCATGCAGTTGTGAATCAACGTTGGCTGACGTGTCAACGTGTTAAAATAGTTCTTCAAGACAGTTCCGTTTTCGCTGCAAGGATTCGCGACATCATCGCCGAAGACTTTTTTAAAACTTGTGTTTGCGTTCACAAGTATCGGGATCGCTGCTCTACCGTTACATGTTTGAATTCGAGTTGGATTTGTCTACGTGTTTGCATGCAATATTGCATCGATATGAAAACTTGATTGTATTATATGCCGTATTATTTAATGGCAACACGAAAAGGGAAACTTTTAACTTCATTGAATTGTCTCCCAAAGCAAATACCGGACCATTCAAGCACGGTGATTTGTTTCCAAAATCAGTTCGTGCGCTAATCATTGGTCCTGCTGGATCAGGAAAACCTCAACTGTTATTGAATATGATTTTACAATGGTTGACATGGTATCGGTTGTAGGTGAGTGCACCTTCGGATGATGATCAATTGTGTTATGATGTTCTCAAGGATTTAAAGAAAGTGGTGAGTGACAAAGCATTCACTAATTTTAAGCTTCTATCGTCGATTTCATTTCCTCAATTGATTATTTCGATACAAGTGAAAATAATGTTTTGCAAACGACGATACGATGCTCAATAAGCCAAATCAATCATCCAAGAATATTTTTAAGAGGTTGACACAAAAACACCGATTTGATTTATTAAACTCTACGATACACACGCTTGCCTTAAGTGATCCGTGACAACATTAACTTTATTTTTTATATTTGTGGCATTGACATCCCTGGTCTTGCAAACTTTCTTTGGACTAGGTGTGCCGCTGACCACTTAATTTTGTGACACATTTGAGAGACTCACGAAGTTCCCGTGTATTTTTCTAACTATTCTCTTGAAATAAAAATGATCGCCCGTCTCTGGATGAAAACGCGTCTCGCACAACTATTTAACAATCATTTAAAATTTATAGTAAGAAAGATCCTCTTTCGCCAGCGATGTCAGTCGTAGAAAATATGAAAATTGACACAGTAAAACCTCTCGCAAGCACCAGGAACTGATTGTAATGTTATAGAAGGTCAACGATATGTTGCAGTCAAGACAAACTTTGAACACAGGTTTGCACGGCAAATTAAACCAAAAAAGGAAATGGTGGAAATTGCAAGCATATTTAAAAGGCAACAAGATCGACCGTGGGACAGGTGGCGGCTCATACTGGAACAGGAGAAGAACCAGGTCCAGTTCGTAAATTAGCTAAACGACCCAAGGATATTTAGAAATTCACAAGAGCAACTGCAGAGACTATTAAGTTTTGCCTCATATGATTCAAAAGTCAAAGAATACGTAGGTGGAATTGGAGAAGATGTTGGTCTGATTGCAAAAGGTACCCGTATACTTGATGAAGACGTTAAATATGCAGTTACCTAGATGCAAGACGTACCACCAGAGTACAAGTCGGAGATGTAAACACCGATTCAATACTTAAAGAAACAGCTCACCAGACGATCCTCAAACATCCTATACGTGTCTTTCTTTACAGACTCGACAACTGGAAAGAGTTATGGAAAAATTACCATCAGGGACACATTACAAAAACATGGAAATGGAAGGGAGTTTACTGGAAGGAAACGAGCTACCGGAGATCGGTGGAGTCAGTTTGTAAAAAATATTTAATGCATTTATAGACGGATGAAATGAAGAAGGTACAAACGTATTCAGAGAACATATGACCTAAATGAGTAATACAATTATAACCACAGCAAACATATGACAAACAACTTCCATGTGAGGAACAAAAATTTACACCAATACACAAACCAAAACGTGCATCACCGAAATGAAAACCTGAACAATGTCGATTTAGCACATGAAGAATATAAGAAGTAACAATAAAAAAGCAACAACCAAACAAGAAGTTCTTGATTGCATGTGTGACCCTAACGACCTTGCGGATCAAATGGACGTTAAAACATGGTGGTAATCAGATGTGCGTCTGAACAAGTGAGTGGAATTTTCAGTTACTACTTCGGTTGTTGGTGTCATTATCTAAATGTAGGCAGTAATAGCTTTATAATTTGGACTTTGAACATTGAGTAAACGGCTGCAACCTTTTGAAATGCTGATTCTTTTGGATGGAATATAGTGGTTAGGAGGCGGCAGGTGGATGGTGAAATAGTCAAAGATGTTTTTTCCAGATTGGCATCAAGTTATTAGAAGCAGCAGACTGACCATCAGTAGATGTTCGCTGATCCTTTGCTAACTATCAAGGACGAGAAAGAATCGAAAAGCCCATAAGCCTCTCAGATCGTGTAGATCTTTTCTGAAGCAAGTGACGTTTGTGATGGTGATAATGATGATTCTTTCAGATAACACGTTTTGGCACCTGGATCCGTTTAAACCAAAGATGTCTGATCGATATCACAAAGGTCATGTCAAAATAGCCGATCGACATATATTCGTTTTACCCTTATGTATAAAGACGAGCATATTATAGATCTTCGATACGCAGTTCGTATTGTTAAGACTAGAGAACCCATTTACCGCGATATATTACGGAACTAGCTTACGTGACGTTCGTAGATTGTTCACAGGAGCTGAAAAAGTGCTCGAGGAATGGTCTTCGCGCGCTTCACCAATCACTAAGGAAGTTAACATGCGAGTCGTTTATAGCATAGAAAATGTCACTGGGGATTGGTCAAAACATCAGGAATTGCGAGCGGTTCAATCGATTCGATATTGACAACTGTAATGATTAGCCACATGAGCACAATCGAAATAGATTACGCTATCAACATACAAATTGCCAGCAGATGTTGGTAAAAGTCTTACTGAAGCCGCTCAGTAAAATAGAATTACAAGTACAGGACACGCCTACGTTTTACTTCCATGTGAGGCATTCTCGCAAAATGAGGGAAAACGTTTACAAGACAACGTCGCCGGTAATAATGATCCACAGTTGGACTTGTTAACGACGGAATCATTGCGATGTTCAACAACGCGCTTTATTCCGTCGACCCAAAGGAAATCAAATGAATTCTTGACAGCGTTGACATTACAACAATTTTTGGACTCACCAGATGCAGTGATGATTATAGAAGATCAGCTGGTCAAACTATGATGTTTATCAAGGATACATCTGATAATGTGCATTTAATCAGGCGACTTCGAAATTTTGCAGTCAACGTTGATGTAGATATTCCATCTGTAGCTGTAGGCCCTAACAACGTTTTTAACGGTGGATTCTCACGGCGTTAGGGACAACTTCGTGGAAACTCATTAAGAACTTGGTGTGCAATTCCCCTTGTCACATATATATATATATATATATATATATATATATATATATATATATATATATATATATATATATATATATATATATATATATATATATATATATGTATGTATGTATGTATATGTGTGTGTGTATATATATATATATATATATATATGTATATGTGTATATATATATGTATATATATATATATGTATATGTTTATATATATATATATATATATATATATATATATATATATATATATATATATATATATATATATATATATATATATGTATACGTTTTGTAGAGATGTTTGCAGGGTTTCTTTCTGGTGCCATACACACAGTCAATCCGGAAGAAGAACTCCAACCACGCAATTTGGCATGGTGCGGGTATCTCTAATGATAGAGTTAAATTAGAAACCTTAACACTGTGGATGCCAAATACCACAAATGCGCACTCAACAAATAATATTAATGGCCTGTTTCCATGTGAAATATGTACCCAACACGGTCGTACTGCACCAAATACATGTTGTGGCGTTTCAAACTACAACACAATTCGATGACCTAACCCGTAGTAAGATGGTATTTGACAGCTTCAAAGTGACTCAAGTTTATCTTAGGTTAAACGGTCATCAGGGACCCTCTGAAGAAATATTGCTTGACTATACAGAAGTCCGTCATATTGCATGTGCATATCACAGTATGTGGTCGTATATGAACTGACATAAAAATGTTGACACTTTCTTGCAAATTTCCCAACATCGCTTCATTCATTACGTCGTACCCGAGTTATTATATTTCATTGAACGCCTGGAGTTGTTCAGGAAATCTATTGTTGACATTTATTGTATGCACGTGTAGGTAACAATGGTAGTAATTATCGATGTTCAGCCGTGCTTCTTTCGGACAAGATTCTGTTGCTGAAGGGCGCGGGTGGTCGAATGAGGGTCCTCGATGTGCCTGAGGAAAATTGATAGAGTAACTGAACTTAGTATGTCTTTAAATAATACCGTCCTATCACGAAGCGAAGATCGGCCTTAGTAAATAAAATCAGTCTGTGAAAATAATAAACGCAATAAAAACACGACTGTGGGGTCACACCGATGCTTTCTTCAACAAAATTAACTTGAATTGAGCCAGTGTGGTTGTCCTAAACCCAACTCGATCAGCCTAATGAGGCCAAACAAAAATAAACTTACCTCATTGACATTAAAATTATTCAAATTAGAAGTGATGCAATTTCAAAAGACGAGTTAGGGGCTCTGAACAGATTCAGAAGCGGCACTGAAAAAGGTGATCTGGAAGGTTCATAAAAAGGAAATCGCGTTCAATTACTAGGAACAAATTGTTGAATACAATCAGGAAGAGGTCTTCGATTGTTTTAATGTTCATAAACAGAATAGCAAAACCTGTTAACCTTTGAAGAACAGGAAACAAATGAATATAAACAAAAAACAATTGGTAGAATTATTTTTGATAATGTAAATGATTTTAATAAACCTATATCTTACATATTTACGGTGCGCGAGTCCAGATCATATTTATCGTATCAGGTTATTACAGTGGATGAGTTAAATTAACAGCATTGATAAATAATCAGCCTGGTCCACAAACCCGACACCGGTACAAAATCTTTCATTTATATGACATCAATATCGATGATAACTAAAGATGAAATTCAGTTAGAAGCATGTCGCAATTATTCATACGAATAAGTAAGTGTCTTTGGCACTTCTGGTTGCATATTGTAATGGATTCTGACCTCGGCGATGTAGCTGCAGGGTCTTAGACCGGTTGACGACAGCGGATGCTAACAGTGATGGTGATCTTTTTGTATAGCAATTATGGACCAATCAACATCAGAATGGTGTTACCAGATCCTCGCATACACCCTAATATAATCTTGTTAAGAATAAAATAGGAACTGATAGTTGTGACCACGCTACTGTGTCAATACCGAGTCGAGACAAGCTTGGAGTAATCGCATTAGCATCATGAAAACGTCAAATCGTTGAATGCACCACCAGGCGCGAAAACACATCCGGGATGGCTTCTACAACAACGAAGCGGAACTCACCGCTATATGTACCCCAGTTATGTTCACCAATGATTTTGTTACACCAAATTGACTCAGTTGGAACAAAAAATTTCTCGACAATTATTCAGCAAGATCGCATTTGCTCGGGTAACAAGTTGTGGACCACTATGAGAACCATCGTTTCAAATATCATTTAGTGGTGTATACGGTATAGTTTTAAATGAAAAGGGTGCACAATCTCCGGAAATATAAATATTGCACAAGAAGAATTTTTATTACATTGTATGAAATTAATACTAGTTAAAAATGGGTAATTGATGAGGTGTGCGTGTACGTGTTTCACCTGATTAAGGTCAGCCTGTTGAGCAATTGTATCATGTGATTGCGTTATTAATAGAAGAACTGTTACGGGCCTTAAATGTTATCGACGTGAAAAATAATCTAAGCGGAAAAACATCTGTAAGATTAAACCAACATAAGAACCGCGCAACTTGAAAAATAGAAACTTGCATGTCTTGTCGTTAATGCTATTTGTGGAATCGCCGCGGCATCAACTGTTGGTCTGGGTGTGGCTTGAATTACGGCAACAACAGCCAACATAGATGCTCCAATCGGAATTGTCGGGGCTAAATCGATAACGATCGGTGTTAAGGGTGGTACTGGTAAGATAAATTCGATACAGCTATATTCACGAATTCAGGACTGCTTTAAGTGGCACCAAGTAATCACAATATGATTTGCACACTGTATTCGATAGTTATCGAGGATAAAATAATTAGCATGACCGAGTTCGAAACGGTCTTGACAGAAACGTAAAACAATGAAACTCCGAGCCCAGATAAGGAACCGTGTTTTTTTAACGGTATTACAGGCAATAAAAGTCGAGTATAACAATATCAAAAGCGATTTAGTTGGTTACTGATCAAGGTCACGGACTCTCTCTTATATAACTCTGTTGTCTTGTCTGGCCACTTCACTTTTGTGGATTATCAATCCACGGTTTGCACAAAGTGTGCATCTTTTATTTACCAAAAGAAACAAAAGTCATAGAGACTAGGAGGCCGTGACATATGGATCAGGAACAAAAATACTAAATCGCTGTAATAACACTATGTGTGAGTTTCCTTTGACTTGTCAAGTTAAATTAATAATATTCTTTTGTTTTGATTATTATAGGTATCCAAAACTATGGACCATTTGGACCACGCTGGTATACTCAGTTTGAATTATTTTTTCTATATTAGGCAAGTTATTGTGGCATCAAGTAAGTGCACAAACTATCCATTGCACCTTGACGAGGAGAAACATTAGGGCATGCTCGTTTGAAAATTAACATAGTTTGTGTATGTTGACTCATAAACAAAAACCCCACAAAACTCGGTTCTTGCACAGTGTGGACTGTTCCTGTAGAATACGTGTTGTACACGTAATCAAGATGAGGTCAGGAGTCTGGAAATTTTACAATTGCAGCATCTGTAGTGAATATCATGGAGACTTAAAGGACAAATTAATGTTCTCACCCTGACAGCAAGTTTATAAAAGTGGATAATTCCAATTTTTATAAATGAAACGGATTTTCTGCAATACGATTGGCTGTAAACGGTCACGTGATACTGATCTGGAATTTTTTACACATCGAAAAATTCTGGGGCTACTTTCGGTTTTTGTGCTGTTTGCAATATAAATAAACATTGCAGACTTTTCCATGTAAACGATTATTTCATCTTTTAAAAAAATTTATTCAGCAAATAAATATAAATTATACCCTTTTTATACTTTTACAAATATTCTGTGATTGAAATGCAGAGTTTACAATTTGGCGTTCGTCTGCTACATAGTCGCGCAAAACAGTCGATTACGGTAATTTTTCGCTGCAATTTTATGCAGAGATTTTTTTAACGATTAGATAACAAGGAGATAAAATAAATAATAGCAGCGATTGAAGCAGAGGAAGATGAATTTGACAATAATGCGATGGATGTTACAAACGCTGAAAATGAAACAGAACAAGAGAGATTGATACATTTGCTCATACAACACCCCATTACCTCAGCCACCCTAGCCAAACACAGCAACAACAATAATAGCGTGGGAACTGAGTCAGTCAATATTGAGGCCGCTGAGGGATATAAACCAAGATTCAAGAAATTATCTTAGGAGGACTTAAAAGTTATTGAAATAAATCAATGTTCAGAGGCTACGAAACACAAAAATGGGGCATTGTCGTTTTCAATGGTAATTTTTTTAATTTTTTATTTTAATTTTGTTTGCTAATTTAAAAACCGTGTGTGGGTGTTGGTGGCATGGTGAATATGACCACTTACACAAAAATAAAAACAAATATTTATGAGACCATTATTCAAAGACTGAATAAAGTTTTTAAAAGGTAAAACTACCATCTCCACTTATGTGACTTAACATCATTGAAAAATGTATATAATAATCCATAAAGGTGATTGTTTTGCTAACTGAAATTATTTTGGATGTGAAGTCATTAATTCCTTCCAGCACTCCAGCACTCAACTATGCAACCAAACAGAACATATGGCCGGTTTTGCGAGCAACTCTACATTTAACAAATGCACGTTTAATTTCACATTAGATTACTGAAAGGGTCTTGTTAAGTATTAACGCTGATGAAAAAGATATAAAATGTTATTCCTGTATAGGACATACTAAAATTAAAAAGAATGTTATTTTTTATATGAAATAATTATGCTGACACCATGGGTAGCCATTGCCTAAGATGTAAAGTATGAAGTTGCCGAATAAACGTAACTGTGACAACAGTAACATTTCATTTGACATTAGCTCAGTGAACTGGTCTTCACAAGTATTACCGCTGTTGAGAATGATATAAAATGTCATTCCTGTATACAATTTATTTAATTGTTACCTTTATGTTAGCAAAGGGTAGCATCATCTTGTTCATATTTCCGTGTCGTTCAGTTATAAAATCTATTACGATTTATGGTTTGGTTGGAAATTTATTCTAGCAGACTTGTTCATTCCGTATTAACAGTTGTTATGTAAGGTCATTTCATCTGACGTAGCAGATGGGACTCACTAAATTTGAACAAGAATGTTGTAAATAAACTAAATGTGTTGAAACCACCGGTAGCCTTTGCCTAAGATGAAAAGTATGAAGTTTCTGAATAAACGTAACTGACAGTAGTCAATATGTTCTTGTGATTCTGTACAGGTTATGTATTATGGGGCGATGTGAAGCGGCGAATGAAAGGAAAGTACGCACTACTTAAATTGGAATGCATTGTTGCTTGAATAAGTTGATTTGACGAAAGAAAGGACGGAATTGGAATTATAAGGATTAAATGATCATGGTTGGGTATTTATCGATGTGTACATTTTACCTATCACTCACAAAGTAAATAAAGTCCTTCGTGAGTGATCAGGTAAATTTTACACATCGATAAATACCAAACCATAATCATTTAATCCAGGCCCATAATACAAATTGCATATTTCAAATTTTATGCTGAACCAGATATGGAGAAATATCTACATTTATTAGCATAGTCCTTGGGGAATAAGAACAGTCTGAATATGTTGAATCACAAAATAACACAAAATACCACGTATTTTCAGAAGGAAAAATTTGAACATATGGAAGAGTTGAAGAATATCCCTGCACCCACCAATCGAACATGCCCTTCTTCAGCCGGGTCCGAGGAACTGAATAATGGGTCTGGACAAATTCATTTGCAAATTTCATAGCCTTGCAACTGGTATGTTCAATTGTTCTTTCTTTGGTTTGGTTTGTGTGTGAATTATTAACGATTAAATCGTTCCTAAAGGAAAAATTTGAACATATGGAAGAGTTGAAACATATTGCCAGCACCCACCAATCGAACATGCTCTATTTCAGCCGAGTCCGAAGAACTGAATAATGGGTCTGGACAAATTCATTTGCAAATTTCATCGCCTTGCAACTGGTATGTTCAATTGTTCTTTCTTTGGTTTGGTTTGTGTGTGAATTATTTTTGATAAAATCGTTCCTAAAGGAATTAATTTACACTGATGATCTTAAATTTAGAGAGACAGTACTGTCAAAACATATCGAAAGTAGAATTGGAAATTCCCGTGATTTCCAATGCTGTAAACTTAGTTAATAAAGAGAAGTTGTTTATTATTATATATTTGACTGATATCACAGGAGTCTGACGTTTTTTCAATAAAGTACGATTAAATCTGTGACAAGAGAGTTATGCGTTGGTACGTTACTGTATTTTGAATGGATATGTGTACTTTTCAGTCTTTTGGCGATTCTGAAGCGATAAAAGACGCGTGACAAAAGTCGAATAGAGGTGGGCGTTGGTGTCCCACTTGCACTCCTTGTGTTAATTTATAGTACCGATAAGGTGATTTCGTGTTGTCAGAGATTCAGTCGTACTTTATTGATACAACGTTAGACACCTGTGCTGGTATACAGCCAGTACTTACAAAATAACCTCATTACCTGTTGCCTGAACCTGAATAAAAGATGTAATAAATAAAAAAGGGTAAGATAATTCTTGCCCATGCATTAGAGCTTTTTATTGGTGAGTCAGATTTTTCACGTTTACGTACCTAACCATCAGTTGTAAATAAAAATGTCTATACTGACAAATTTCTTGTGCACAACTAATACGTATAAATGAGACAGGCAGACAGAGAATTACTTATCTAACTACCTAGTTCTCTATCTAAGCTCTTAACCTTCTGCACCAAGTAATCATATATGCATGCATGCATATATATTTAACAGCATATATGTCTGCCTAACAACGGATATTTTAATAGCCACATTCCTCGAAACGAGCATAACCGCATAATCGTTCAAGTATAAATCAAGTAATTCCTACATTACTTCGTTCGCAAGGACATAAAAATATATATATCTACATATATCAATACTTTCATTCATCCACATTTTTCATCCACATTTATATGTGCTTTTTCCGTCCCTTGTTCCACCCATCTATCCACTCAAGGGCGTGGGGAATTAAAATGTGTTGAATCTAGTCACATACAAGTTTAATGAAGAAGAAAATGCTGGTTGAAATGACTTCGCCGTGATACTAAGCTCCAAGACCCCGAAGACAAAATGATCAAATCCACAAGACTGTTGGAGTTATATCCCTTACAATACACCATTGTTTATGCTCAGTACAATTTACTACTATTAATATCATACAACATATTGAATTAACTATTAATATCACATACACTTGTTATAAAACAATATATCAACATACCTAATTATTTACATTAATAACAGTATAGTCTGAGGTACCGAAATGCTAAAAAATGGGCGGGTTCGGATAAACAGATATTGCGAGAGAGAGAGAGAGAAAGAGAGAGATGGGCAAGTTCTGATAGATATTTCTTTTAAATTATTAACTGGACAATACAGTGTAAAGAACGTTACAAAAAAGAAATGATAAATTATAGTTTGAGTCAGCCTCGCCTTTAAATAATCCTCCTATCACCTCCGTCTCCACTGCAAAACGAAAATGACTTGAACTGTTCGAGTGTCGTCACCTGATGTAGTCTCAAGATACCATCAAATGATTGGTCGTGTGGCCCCTCACAGCAAACATATAAAGTTAATTAAGCGTTTTGGAGATTGGGATCATTCAAAGAAATGGCCCTGGCAATGCCTCTCTCTCTCTCTCTCTCTCTATATATATATACGTATACGATGCTGGACCTGTATACGGACGGAATCGCCAGGTAAATGCACTTTTTTATTATTATTTGTTTTCTAATCGTTTCGGCTTGTTAAAGTTAACTTGCAGATTACCACAACGTTTGCAATAATTGAAATATGCTTTGCATTAGAGTGAGTTAATCATTATTTTCAAATTTCAAAGTATTTGAATATCACGTTACAGCTAGACCGGTGACAAATTGTGTGAGAAAAATTGACATGTTTTCTACAATGCATGCAAAATTGTGAAAATAATGAAATAAAATTTAATACGAAGTTTAAAATGTATGCATTTCATATTTTATATGTAAATTTCAACTAGTTTGACTGAAAGTAATAACTGAAACTATGAACCTCTTTCATTATGTCCCACATCAACTTTAATTAAATCAAATTGTCTCTTTTTATTATAAACACCTTTTCTCTCCATTAACTTTACATTGTCACAGTCAGTATTTCTCCATACAGCAATATTTCATACTGCACGACATACATTCTTGAGTTGGGAACTACTTTTTATTGTAAACAAACAATGTACGCCCATGTACGAATGTTAGAACCTGCAGTAGTGAAAGTATCATTTCGATCATAAAAACATATTTAGGAGAAATGTTCACAATGATTGGAAAATTGAATGCTTCAGACTATGAACCGTGCTTTGTAGAGTATAAGAAATTGTTTAGAAAGGCACATTAAAGTCAAAAGCAATCCAGTCTCCCGCACGTATATCCCATTTTTCAAGCCAGTCCAATCTCTTAATTCGAAAAAACAAATACAAATGAAGAAATCTGGTTTTGATATAAAGCCAAAAGCCTTGGAACAAATTAGTTAACGAGGAAAAAGCATTATTTTCAGCTCTCTAAATGGGCTCTGAACCCCAGCTACTTTGCAATTTTCGATTTTATATTTGAGAAAATGTTTGGATTTATAGTACAAGTCATACCCAGGTCATGTATTTGGGTTCCCTCAGACATAGAGCATGCAAGTGATACTGCATACAGATGTGGCATTTATAGCCGATAATAAAAATGTCAATAGATGTTCTTACCTTTCTGAATCACCACTGTCCTCAAAATGTACTTTTTTTTGTAGTTATTTCTGCTAATTAGAATTACACGTGTTCCAAAACTTGATCCACAGCGCGAAATTATAGTGTAATTTATAATAAATTTTCAACACAAGTCAGATTTAAAAGAGGAGACTTTACTGCACTCCAAAACAAAATCAATTTGATATACCCTAATAATTCCCATTTTTATAAATGAAACGGATTTTCTGCAATACGTGTGGCTGTAAACGGTCACGTGATACTGATCTGGAATGTTTTACACATCGATACATTCTGGGACTAATTTCGGTTGTTGTACTGTTTCCATTGTAAATGAACATTTCATACACGTCATTGTGAAACGATTGTTTCATCTTTAAAAAATTTTGTTCAGCAAATAAATATAGATTATACCCGTTTTATACTTTTTTCAAATATTCTTTGATTAAAATGCATAGTTTATTATACAGTTTGGCGTTCGTCTGCTACATAGTTGAACAAAATGGCAGATTACGGTGATTTTTCACTGCAATTTTCTGCGGAGTTTTTTTTAACCAATTAGATGACAAGGAGTTAAAAGAAATAATAGCAGTGATTGAAGCAGAGGAAGATGGATTTGACGATATTGCGATGGATGAAACACTGAAAATGAAACAGAAAAAAACAGAAATTGATAAATTCCCTCACGGAGCGTCCCATGACCTCCGTCACCCTAGCCATACACAACAACAACAACAACAACAACAATAGCCTGAGAACTGAGCCAGTCAATATTGAGGACGCTGAGGAACATAAACCAAGATTCAAGAAATTATCTTAGGAGGACTTAAAAGTTATTGAAATAAATCAATGCTCAGATGCTACTAAACGAAACACACAAAATGGGGCATTGGCGTTTTCAATGGTAAAGTTTTAATTTTTTTATTTTAATTTAGTTTGCTTATTTAAAAAACGTGAATGGATGTTGGTGGCATGGTGTGAATATGAAGACTGACACAAAAACGAAAACAAATATTTATGAGAACATTATTCAAAGACTGAATACAATTTTTATATGGTAAAACTACTATCTCCACCAATGCGACTTAACACCATTGAAAAATGTATATAATAATCCACAAAGGTGCTTGTTTTGCTAATTTAAATTATTTTGGATGTGTAGTCATTAATTTTGATGAAAAAGAAATTACATAACTTTTTGCGTTGCTATTCTTCTCAAGAAATAAATCTTCTGTATAAATTTAAAAGTTTTTAAATGTTGAAGGTAATAATTACTAATGTCACCATATTGCATACATAAATCACAAACCATAAGTATACGATATATGTACAAATTGCAGGAAATGTGTGATTTGTGTGTGTGATTTGGATTTTTTTAACGTAGCTTTAACAATTGTTCAGTCATATCGCTACAATCTCTGCAGTGTGACAGTTTATAGTGATGTCTAACACTGGGGCATCATGCCGCATACATGTAGAATGATGTTCCACCCAGTCACATTATACTGACACCAGGCTGACCAGTCCTAACACTAACTCTTAATGCTGAGCGCCAAGCGAGGCAGCTGTTAGTACCATTTTTGTAAGTCTTTGGTATGACTCGGCTTGGATCGAACCCACGACCTCCCGCATCCGATGCGGACGCTCTAACCACTAGACCACCGGAGTGGTTATTCAGGAAATGTTGTCTTTATGTGTATTTGAAAATGATCTTGCCAAGTGTAATAATTGTATTCTTATGAATATTTTTCTATTTACTTACAGCTTGGTGCATTGAAATTATTGGAAACAATCTTGACTGCAACACAGTCAGACCAGACGAGCTAAGTGGCAACTTAAGAAGGTTCTACGCTGAGGCACAACCCAAATTTTTATCATCCAGGGTCACAAAAATGCTATCCGATCAGGCGCAAGAATATTACAAGAATTGCTTGAAAAATGTTTGTGCAGCCTTAAACAGATACTTGAAGGACAATGGATAAAATAATGACATTGTCAAAGATAAAGAATTCAAAAATATTAATTCAATGCTAAATTCAAAACTGAAATTGAATTTAAAATAGGTATTTCAAGGCCCACCCAGCACTATCAAGTAATTTCACTTTAAGAATTAGAAAAAATCAATGCGTATCGTCAAAACTTTGATCCTGTTGCCCTTCGATTCAGAATATGGTATCTGCTGGCTATTCATTTTGTGACCAGAAGTATAGAATTTCACCATCAGCTGACCCCAACTTCCTTAAAATTTGAAAATGATGAGTCTGGCATTGAGTACATTACTCTAAATCATGAAACAGTTTGTTTTTTTTATATAAAAAAACAACAAGGTGGTGTTGATGAGAAGCTCGAAGAAACATAAGACAAAAGAATTTATGCAACTGGCACAAACACCAGTCCAGTGAAATCAGTAAAAAGTTTCCTTCAGAAATGTGATCAAGCAGCAAAAGCCTTATTTACACAATGCTGTAAAGAATCACTAAGATCTCCTGAATTCGCTGACCAATGGTATACTTGTGAACCAAAGCAATTCGACAAGAATGCAGAGTGCAACATTATATTGGTCACTCACTCCGTGCAGCAGAAATTCAAGCTATGAGTGATGCTGGGTTTGCAACCAGAAATATTTTGTTTATGAGAAACCACAAACGTGAGGAGTCTCAAAAAACTTACAGTCGAAGACCTAGCTCTGAACAAAAACAATTAATTAGTTCAGTTATGGAAACTATGGCTAATGGTGGTCGAGCTCTGTCTGTATCAGTCCCTAACGCCCTCCCTCCTTTCACTTCAGATCAAGCTCAGCAACCATTGATAGAATCTCGACTCCGAAGTTCAAAAACTCTAATTGGACAATCCTTCCAGCACAGCAGCACTCAACTATGCAACTCGACAAAACATATGGCCTGTTTTGCGAGCAACACTACATTTAATAACTGCACATTTACTTTCACATTAGATAACTGAAATGGTCTTAAGTATTAACGCTGATGAAAAAGATATAAAATGTTATTTCTGTATAAGACATACTAAAATTAAAAAGAATGTTATTTTTTATATGAAAATAATTGTGCCACCACGGGTAGCTATTGCCCAAGATGTAACGTATGAAGTTTGCGAATAAATGTAACTGAGAGTAGCGATATTTCATTTCACACTGAAAGAGTCTTGTTAAGTATGAACGCTGTTGAGAATTATATAAAATCTCATTCCTGTATACAATGTATTTAATTGTTACCTTTGTGTTAGTAAGGGATAGCATCATCTTGTTTATATTTCCATGTTGTTCCTTGATAAAATCCATAGTGATTTAAGGTTTGATTGGAAATTTAATCTAGCACACTTGTTCAGTCCGTATCAGCTTTTATTATGTAAAGTCATGGTCATCTGACGTAGCAGATGGGACTGACTAAAATTGAACAAGAATGTTGTAAATAAACTAAATGTGTTGAAACCACCGGTAGCCTTTGCCTAAGATGTAAAGTGAAAAGTTTCTGAATAAACATAACTGTGACAGTAGTCAATATGTTTCTTGTGATTCTGTACAGGTTATGTATTATGGGGCGATGTGAAGCAGCGAAAGAAAGGAAAGTACGCGCTATTTAAATTGGAATGCATTGTTGATGGAATACGTTTATCTGAGGAAAGAAAGGACGAAATCGGAATTATAAGGATTAAATTATCATGGTTGGGTATTTATCGATGTGTAAATTTCACATAATCACTCACACAGGTAACACAGAGTCATTCGGACTTTATTTACTTTGTGAGTAATCAGGTAAAATTTTTACATCGATAAATACCCAACCATGATCATTTAATCCTATAATAAAGAATATTTTTATCCTGCGTCTTCTAAAAGAATTTGTACTTTTTCAACATTATAATTTCAAACTGTTAATGACAGAACAGAAACTCGCGCATATTGCACGAAGGCCACTCCCTCTCCATTGTACGGAATTGGTCCAACAATAACTCCAGTCCATCACAACTAGAAAAGCAGAATTTCGTTGGATCGACATAAAAAATTCCCTCCATTCCAGACCAACTGGAAAAGTTGTTTTAAAGCGCAGTCATTCACAATATGAATCTATATTCCAACTTAAGTAGACCAAAATGAGATTTCTTTGTAAACGAATGACCGAGCGCGTGTTACGCTACCAAATTGAAATGTAGCTGGGCGGTACTTTGTGTGCATTAATGCGGTTACGGTGTTTTTGTTGAAAGACGCTTGTGATTTACTTTGGAATATAGCAGAAATTCAATAACTTTATTTCTTGGTGTGTTTTTTTATTATTCAGTCTTGGCTAGAAAAGCAAAGTAAGCATATAGTAAAAAGGTTGCAATATTTGTATCGAAATTAGTTTTTTTCTGAGCAATATTGCACTCCTAACTTCGTGATGTATATGTCAGATAAACTCGTTCATATTTTGCCATATAAACGTACTAACCTTTAAGTCTTAGAACTGAACATACATTCCTCATTCAATTCTGCTGACAATGTTTAAATATTACTGTGAATAGTGTGAGTATTGTAAATGTATATCACTGTGAATATTGTAAATGTCTATTATTGTGATTATTGTAAATGTACATTACTGTGAATATCGTAAATGTATAACAATATTCAGTCCTAAAATAGCGTGGCTGTTTTTTAAAAAAATGCAAATTTATAATATTTTTTTTTTCTTCAGTTAAATGAAACGACAGCCGAAGTCTGGTTTGTCGTGAATAATTTAATTGAGGACGGTGATATTTTGAGTTCGGGACACAGATAAACAACCATGGGTACTCAGGAAAAAAGTCAAGTCCCATTTGGTAAGACGCACCACGTGTTTTTCAGTTACTCAAAATTTGATCATGAATGGGTGAAGAAAACTGTGGAGACACTAGAAAAAGATTATGGATTAGTCTGCTGTTTTTATGATAGAGATAATACTCCAGGAGGATCATTGTTAACTTTTGTAGATGAAAGCATCCAAAATTCTTGCAAAATAGTTATTGTAATGACAGAGAAAGCAATGAACAGCAATTTTGTGAAGCAACAAATTGAAATGGCGATGTTGTATCGCCTAAATAAAGGTGAAGCCTGTGTGATTCCTGTGCTACTCGAGGATTGTGAAGTTATAAATTGCTTGCGAGTCCTGAATCATCTAGACGTTCGGGATCCGGTTACGAGAGACATATGGATGCCTAAGTTAGCACAAGTCTTGGGTGAGCGAGGAATTTCTTCATATTTATTTATTTATTTAATTATTTATTTATTTATTTATTTATTCAGTCAAACCTGTACTAATGGCAACTTTTACTCAGAGGTTACCTGTTAACGAGTCATTTTCAGTGGCTAGATCTTCCACCTCGGATGTAAGAGGTCGTGGGTTTGAACCCCGACCTAGTCATACCAAAGACTTATAAAAATGGTACTAGAAGCTGCCTCGCTTGGCGCTCAGCATTAAGATGTTAGTGTTAGGACTGGTCGGGCAGATGTCAGAATAATGTGACTGGGTGGACATGATGCTACATGTCTGCGGCATAATGCCCCAGTGCTAGATATCACTAGAAACTGCCACACTGCAGACATTGTAGCGATATGAGTAAAAATTGTGAAATCTACGATAAAATCCAAATCACACACACACACACGCACGACCCCGGAAAAACCTTATGTAAACGTTCTGTCACCTGCCTATTGTTTACAGCGTGTTCCCTAACCAAAGTGTGATTTCCCCCAGCCTTATGCGTCACTAGAGCGTATGTACGATGATAGTTCAATCTATGCAAACTGGATTTTCGATTCGTGAGGAAGGCATTGTTTAAATAATGGAATATCATGTGAACTGATGTAAAATAAATATTTATCTCGCTTGTACTCATAACTCAGCTTACGTTGACAGTGCAACTCGAACGTGTCAATATGTAGAATTGGAAAGCAAGACAGAGTTTAGTGCGAGGGTAGTTGATCGAAGCAATTCGTTTGCTTTATAGTGTTAAAAGTATGTGAAGTTTCGATTCATGGGTCACGACGAATAGCTATATATGCTTCTTTTTATTTCTTGTTAATAACAGGCTACTTACTTAAGCCGATTGTCGTTTGATCGTCGTTTTTTTAGCGTGAAAAACTAGATTGGTGAGTATTTTTTTTTAAGTCGGTGATGTTTAATTTATAGGATAGATTAAAGTGAGCAGACCTACATGTCTGTTTTATGCTGCTGTTTGTGCAATAAAGTAACACAACAAGAAACGAAAGCATTATCGTGCCTATCACACATATCCTTCGTTTATTTCCTCTTGTGCTGTTGCATCATCATTATGAATTATATTTGGATAGGAATACTATACTTTTTACATATTTTTTAACAAACCAACTATGTATATAGGACTATATCGTTGATTGGATGAGTAGTAAACAAAATCTATCAACTGATGGTATAAACATATACACAAAATCACATTTGCAAGTGTGAAATTTATATTTTCGAAAAAACGTGCATTGTTCCTTTTGATGAAAGAAGGAAATTCATTGAATGGTAAATATGTATTGTTGTTTCCATATTGGCTATCGATAACGTCAAATTATTTTGATGTAAAGTCATTTTGAAAAGCAAACATTACGATATGTGGATAAAAGTGTATAATTCATATTGACAACTAGACAGTGTCATTAAAATCATTAAATAACTAAGTACAATTTAAAATGTCTTACTATATTCAGAGTGCCTAACTGTCAATTCACTGAACTATCTGGGACTGACTCAGTAATATGGCTCCAAATTATTGCTTCATTAACTAAATTTATTTGAGCTGAGGTTAGGTATCCAATAAAAGCTGGAAAGATGGATTTCTGTCTTCATGAGATTTAGTTATTTTCCCTCCCCATTTTCAGTTTCCGTCGATAAGCATGAAACAGATATAGGCAGAGGTAAGTCTCCTATACTTTACCGATCTCACTTTAAATATGCAAGTAAAGCTATTAGCCTCACTGCTTTCAGCAAACGAAACAAAAAAGCGGATATTTGATTTAGGCTGTACTCGTGTACATTTTTTATACCAGTTTGGAAGAATATATGTCGTGTTTATTTATAATAGCACACTCACATATGTAAAGAGACCGACCGAAAATACAAGTTTAACATTTCCACATGCAGACCCATATTTTAATAAATCATTGTTATTTGCATGTATATCAACGGTACAAATTGAGAACAGGCATTTGTCATGTTACTATGTATTTCTGTATGATTGCTTTGAAATATATCTTCAGTATCAATATGCAGGTAAATCGATCATAAATATTGTGCTACCGCTAACGATAAATGACCCGTAGTACAATATAATGTAACTGCACCACGATACTATTTCCTTCAGTACCATATTTAGAAATCGTTCAAGATTACGTATGTAAAAGAAGCAAGCTTAAATGATTGTATGTATATTAGCACATCCTAGAGAATATATTCATCCAGCAAGTTATGTATTTCCAGATGAATTTGCATATTTAAATACAGTACCATCCGAATAATGCATGTTGACATTTCCAAGAGAGTGTATCCATATTGTAAGTTTTAAATAGCCATTTTTTCAACATTTACCAATATCAATTTAATGTGTCTTGCAAATATTATTTATTCGTTTGAGAAATCATTTGCTACAGAATGCTTGCTTCGCTATGTTATACAAACTATATTTCCATTATTATATCTGAAACGTCATTTGCTTAAAATAAAAGCTCCTCAGAAATAAAAAAAATAATGTCACAGACCACTTGTCTGCTTAAAATTACAAAATAAAAAATAAGGTCACTGACGCTATAAATCAAAGCGTCTAACTTGACCGAGAGTTTCTCTAATTGTCGAAATTTTTGTTTACCCACCGGAGGTCCCGCCTCTCTGCTGCTATTAATTTATCCAAAACTTTTATCAAGTCCAATACGATATCTTGTTCTAGGATCATGTAAATTTATTGTTATAAGCCCGAACAGGTTGATTGTGCTTGTGAAAAGAAATTTCTAAATTTAATTATATCCATGTCACCGCTACACCAAGTTTGATGAATATTTCGCAACGTGTGCGTATCGACTCCATTAAACATAACTAAAATATTACAGTTATCTCTGATTACTTTTGGTATCTGTGTGTATAGCTGAGTAACATAAATCACATCAGTGTTTTTATGTCTGCCACGTGAAAAATTCTGGCAGGATTTGATTGTTTGTCCAGCATCACATCATCGTACACAACTAAATTATTAATAAATCCGTCTAAAACATCAACACTCGGCGCTTCATCAATATCGGTTATAAACTCGATAACATCGTTATCTTCGTCCAGTAATCTTGCGTTTTCATTAAAATCTTTAAGTACATCATAACATCGTTGATCATCAACTGAGGGAGCTACCAAATACAACTTATCCCACTTTAACTTTAACCATCTCATTATCAGATTAGGCAATAATTGCGTCTTACCCGATCCAAATGGACCTATCATTATCATTCTGATGGAATTCGGTAGCGCAGGATGGTGTTTAACTGGCTCTTGCTTTCGTGTCGCTGAGAAATCAATTATATCCATATTATAAATAGTATGAATTTATATTGTTTACGTTGCAGAGCTAAAGCTCCAACTAATGATCTTTTATCCACAACAACAAAAAATAAAAGAATAGCATACAGTGGAAGATGTGCAATATGTAACAGAAAAAAGTTTTCGTTTTTACCCCAAAAAGACGGTGGTGATATTGCTAAATTAATGTCAAAGTTCCCAGGCACTCCATGGGCTAAATACCCTGGAGAAAAACATCTACCAGGATATAATTATTGTGGTCCTGGTACTCGACTTGATATCAGGCTTGACAATCAGGATCAACCAAAACCAGGTGAATGTCCCATAAATGATATTGATAAAGCATGTCACGTTCATGATGTGACTTATAAAAAGTAAAGATGTACAACATAGGCATATTGCAGATGTGAAGTTGATTCATTCGCTAGTTTCCATAAAAAATAAAAATATCAGAGAATCACTAGCTAACTGGTTAGTAAAATCTGCAATGAAAGGTAAACTCGTATTAGGAGCTGGTAATTAATTATAAATGGAATCAATTTATTATAGTCCAGGGGATACTGGAGGGGTAGAGCAGCAATTAATAAACTCGCTCATGCAGCAAAAGTCAAATTTTCTACTGCTAAAGCGTGGTTATCCAAACAAGCAATATGGCAAATTTAGCCTACCATCACCGAAACGAATTCAGTACGCACATTTCGATGTTAGTGTTCCTAATGAAGTTCATCAGGCTGATATTCTGTTTTTACCTCATGATACGATTAAAGCACGTAGACGTCAAATAACATACTAATACGCGTTAACTGTCATTGACCTTGCAAGTAGATATAAAGAGGCAGAACCATTATCAGCTAATACATCATCTGAAGTTTCTTCTGCATTTGAACGAATTTATCAACGAGGACCATTACGATGGCCACAACTATTACAGATTTATCCTGGCAAAGAATTTCTTGGTCCAGTATCATCGTTAATGAAGCAACATAATGTCAAAATCAGACGAGGACATTCTGCAATTCATCGTGATTAGGCAGTTGTTGAACGATTTAATCGAACACTTGCTAAGCGGTTATTTGGATATCAATACGCGAAGGAATTCATTCAAGATAAAAGATCTCGCGAATGGGTTGCAAGATTACGAATTGTGATAGCTGCGTTAAATAATGAGATTACTCGAACAACCAACATGAAACCTATTAGCGCAGTCACAAAAAAAACATATCCGTACAACGACGTGATTTTTCAGCGCAGCCAGTACTGGGTAATATTACTGTAAGATATTTATATGAACCCGGTGAACTTCAAGGTGGTAAAAAAAGAGCGACTGATCCTATTTGGAGTATTACGACACACAAGATATCTAACCTAGTAAGATCTACTGGTAGATCCGCAATCTACAGACTGGATTCAACTGCTCCTCAACGTGGCTTTACACGTGAACAATTGCAGGAGATTCCTGAGGATACACAATTACCACCGAAATCACTTAACTAGCACCCCTACGTCGATTACATTCAAGACAGGTCAACATCGTGTTTTCTCGTGTATGGCCAAGATGGTTATCTTTTCTATCTACGGTAAATTGTCTTGGATCATTTTTCAGATACTGCCACAGCATTATACAATTACAAGTTGCACAGTGATTATTCTGCTGTTGTTTCAGCGCGCTGATGAAATCAGTGTCAAGATCAAAATCACGTTTATCTTTTTATCACACTGTTTATAACCAGCTATTTTTTTCTTCTTATTATATCGCTGTCAATATCATTATCATTGATCACTGACTTGTTCATGATAATCCTTCGTAGTTAAGATATTCTTCTTACTCGAGACACTGCGAGATAAACCAAATTTGACCACTCGACACGATCATCGACGATCCAAACAACTGTATCAGTAATAGTTAATCCTTGAGATGAATGAATCGTCATCGCGTTTCCTAGCGTCCACGGGGATTTTTATTTTATTTGTTTTTAGCGCATCTTCAACAACATTGACATCAACTGTGACATTATCATTTAATACCAAATTCTGTTTCTCGATCTGTCCTGGTATATCAACATCAATATTCTGCCGCCGTGTATCAGCTGGTCGATAATATAACGGAACTGGCAACGTTGGAAACTTTTCTTTATGTAACTGAAACAACCGCTGCTGAAGTGTGTCTCTGACCACCTTTCTACTTGCAACTATCAGATCGTTTGGTCTCCACGTTTGCAGAAAGTCGTTCATTGAAGTTTCTAAAATTATTCCACGCATTACTTCACATTAAATTTTATTCGGCTGTAGTCTGATTAATTTTTGTAACTCACTTAATTCTGCATCAAGTGATATATAATCATCCGTTATCTTTGAGTAATAATCAACGAAATTTTTTATCCAATTATGTGGAGATGGTCAAACAAACGGTGGTGGTTGACCGTGATCGCCACACAATATCACAGCAGTAGTTTTTGTTAATAGCCAATCAAGAAATGCTTTTAATGTTTCTAGCGGTACAGTGCATATTTCATTCCAAACGATAATGCTTGGAATATATTTCTCTCCCATTCGACCAGGAGTCCATGCGTCACCCTTCCATCGGAAGAAGCTGTGATAGGTACACGAATGCACTCCTCGTTGTTTCATCTCTCGCGCGAGTCTATGTGTAGGCGTTAAAACAATCATGTCTGAATTCTGAAATATTTCGATTGCTCGAGTCGTCTTACCAGAAACTCCCGGTCCGTTTAGATAAATCGTTTTATTTCTGGTTATTGGATCGTACACCGATGGTGCAGATTATAATTTTGATATCTGATTATTTATCAGGTAAATATCTTTAATCGTAACATCAGCGGATTCGGAATAATCGATTATGTTTTCTTTTTTTATTCTCCACGAACCCCACTGTGCACAAGTATCGATATGTAGTTGTTCTAGCAATCCTGAATATTTTTTATTGTTATAAAACGAATCCGTAGCAACTCTGACAGCAAACTTAGAAACCTTATTTATCATCGATAATAGATTTATCGAAACATATGCGAGCATTGAAGATCTTAAATGAGTAAACTGCGGTGACTCACCGTCCATATAGCTCACAATTGTACCTAGTTTATTTCCATTTGGCAAGAAAGCTATTTCTCGATTTATAAACGTATTTCTTTTCGTTGTATCAGCGATTATAAAATCTAACTCAGCATCGTCCATGATCAGTCTTGTGCAATGTCGTTTATGATCGTATGATCCTCCTTGAAGGAACTTGCCAATTATTTTTCTAACAAGATCTTTCGTAATTTTATTCTCGTAATCTGTTTTATCCGGGTTTTCATTATCGGAATATTCCTTTTGTTGTGGTAACCAAACTTCGATTTGTTTCCGATATGATATAATTGCTTCGTTTACAATCAACGATATTAACATCGCACAATCAAGCATATATCATAATAGTACTATTGGTACCCACATTGTTTCTGAAAAATGTTTTCCAGATCAAACATAACAAATTGGATGAAGTCCTTTAGCAAACTCGAATGACTGATACAAGCGAATCCAGTCAGGTCAAAATCCGGTAATGGTCCATTTATCGATACTCGTGTCATTTCGTGCGTCGGATGACCGAATCTTTTAAAGTATACAGAACAATCTCCCATCCCTAGAAAACTTCCGGGATAACACGCGACCATATCAACCGAAATAACATCTCTGTGATCGTATTTAGTATTCCATAGTCCACCGTGTCCGTATTCGACACAACTGGATATTATGTCATTAAGAAAATTAAATCTAGTTGGTTTCCACGAATTTTTCTTTCTAGCAAAATGAGCCGCAACAGACGGAACAGTAAAACACTTGCTCGATAGTTCGTCAGTATCATCAGTATATCGCAGTGCAAGATTTTTCATTTTCTCGTGGAGAAGATCTGTTCGATAAATAATGCCATTAGGTCGTACAAACTGATCAAATTTATTTTTTTCTTCGGTACAAATGCTTCCCAGTTCATCGTCGGTTTCAGAACTCTGAAACAGCCATACGGGCACAGAATCGTTTTTACTTATTTCGTTAATAAAATCAAACATGTCTCCGCATAGTATTTAACAGTTCTATTTAGTGGAAACACTGTTACTGCGCTGGTCCATTCATGCGCGTTATGATCAATAATTTTAATCGAAGCTCCTTTTTATTTATATTTTGATTCATATAATATTTCTCCAGTTATCGTCGCTACGGTTATAGGGAACTTTAGTTTTTTTCCTAACTCAGCCACATCTTTGATTGACGCCCCGGTATCTTTAACCATTTCTCCCCATGTGTGTATTATTTTACGTCTTTTATCCGTTAGACCGTTTCCACGAGTCGAAAAGGTAAAATGTTCTGTTACTCGTTCAGCTACACAGTTTATTTTTGAAAATTTCATTTGTTTCAGATTATCAACCCTAGGTTTTCCATTTATCGAATAGATTCCATAAATAACTGCTGTTACAGGATACGCTCGCTCATAATACGGTTTGTCAATGCCAGTCAATATTCCTGGTTTGGAATTCTTACTTAGTACGACAGTTTTTTCACCCTTGTGTACAGGATCATATTTGTCACGGATAATCCAATTACCTGTTTCTGTTAGCACGACAAATTTTATTCTGAAAAGATATTTGCGATCATCAATGTGGTTAATGATAGTTGCTACTCGTTCGTCATTCATCGCAGCGTCGATGACTCTGTTGCGTATAATCCTGAACGTTGACCATACATGAGATGCACCATCTGTGTGAATTTCTTTCTTGGCGCCGTGAATTTTATTGATCAAACTTTTATTTTTCTGATCAACCAGATCTCGCATCGGTAGGTCGGGAGATATCCTGTCGAGATTAAATTTTTATGTTTTCCAGGGCTTGATCTTGGATAATCTATCGAATTCGTTCATATTATATTTCCAACAAGTATTTAAATTAAAATATTATCTATAATGTCTCAATGCAAATGGTTGACGATCGGTTCATTAACTCCTTGTAACAAATCCTGTAAAAACTAATTCTGCGGAAAAAATTGACTATGTGTTCGTAGTGGTAGTTTAGGACCAATACCGTGTCTGCGATGTGGTGCCGGATTCCGGGGGAAGACACTGTTATGTGCTCGTTATGGTGGTAAGCGATACAGGGAACTTAAAAGATATTATGATAAAAAAACAATCACAGTGACAGAGTTATAAAACGTGAAGAGGATTATTTAAATAAGTTCTCAGACAAATTATGATTTAGACAAATACATTATATATAAATGAACCAAAAATTTGTCCTACATCCCATCATCAAGAATTATGAAGCAAATCGTAATGGTGTAGTTAGAAATTGTAGGTTTAAAAAACCAGTTGATGTTGTTAGTAATTCTGGTTATCTAAGGTTCAGCGCTGGGAATAAAATGTATCTTTGTCATCGTTTCGTATTCGAATGTTTCTTTGGGGTGATCAAAGACGGTCTTGTGATCGATCATATTGACGGAAATCCTCAGAACAATTCCCTGCACAACCTTTAAGCTATCACGCAAAGCCAGAATTCTGCACGAGGAGGGACTGGTCTTTTCAAGAGCATTGGAAAGAGAGCGATTAAAACTGTCAATGTAGAGACCGTCGAAGAGATGATATTTCAGTCAATATGCGCGGCTGGTAAGTATTTCGGTATTCACACGAATTCAGTACAAAGAGTCGCAGACAAAAAATACAAATCATCATTTTTATATCGGTTTGGAAACTGAATTTCGTTCTCTTATGTTCCATTGGTGTTAGATACAGATAACGGAGATAACTCTGCCGCAATTGTGCAAAAAGTCAATGATGGAATTACCTCAAATTATATTTATTAACTATTTATTTAATTATTTTTTTTGTCTGTATTGTACTCGCATACTACTTATTTTTCCGACTTGAGCGAAGGGTGATAATTCTGTAAATATATATTTCTCAAAAGATTGTGATTTTTACGGTCGTAATGAGTCAATTAACCATCTACATCTTAATTAATGCCTGTAATGTAACAAGTAGAAGGATATTTCTGGTTTCTAACTTACAAAATAGAAGAATAAACGTATTTTACATCGCACAATATAGCGAGTTATCTTAGATCTGTTACGAGAAATCGAGGCAGAACACACTGTTTTTTAGTGCAGATATTTTACAATCTATTCAGAAACCGCTGTTATAAGGCAGAAATGTTTACGATCTATTTAGAAACCGTTGTTTTAGTTCAGATATTTTACGATCTATTCAGAAACCGCTGTTTTAATGCAGAAATATTTACGATCTATTTAGAAACCGTAACTATAGGTAACTATATAATAATTTCTGAAACGTATATATATCAGATGCTTTCGTAGCTCATTGCGAACGCGTCGAACTATGAAACTTGAGGTCTGGCGATCGAGTCCCATGACTGACAACTGTCAGTGGTTACGCTTATTAGCAATTTTTATATTTAATTGGGGGCTCCGCTGAAGCATCGTAACTCAACAGAACACCCTCCCACCACGTCACCAGTGGTGGATACATGTTTTGTGTCACTCACGGGCTGATTATTTGGGTGTGTGTGTCAAAATCTGTTGAGTGTAGAGAAGGCCCCCATATATGTTTGTACTGTCTTTAGTTGTTGTGCCGTCCTTGGTGTTGCACTGTCCTTAATTGTTGTGCCGTCCTTAATTAAGATATATGTTTGTGCTGTCCTTAATTAAGTTATATGTTGTGCTGTCCTTAATTAAGTTTGTGTACCCTCTGAACTTGGTAGAATGCGATGGCAAGCTACGAGTTCTGGGTTGTGCTGTCCTTATGTGTACCCATTGAACTTCTGGAATACGGTGGTACGCTAGACTTTCTGGGTTGTATTGTCCTCACCAATAACGCACTCTTGAGCCTCTAGACCGTTGTTTGACGGGTTAGGGGCTCTTATAGGGGGTTGTGTTTCGTGTGCCCACTGAACTTGGTAGAATGCGGTGGCAAGCTACGAGTTCTGGGTTGTGCTGTCCTTATGTCTATCCTCCAAACTTACTAGAATGCGATAGCAGGCTATAAGTTTTTATGGGGATTATGCCCTTGAACTTGGCAGAATGCGGTGGCAAGCTACGAGATCTGGGTTGTGCCGTCCTTATATGTATCCTCTAAACTTGCTAGAATGCGATAGCAAGCTAGAAGTTTATATGGGGATTATTTTGTTTTGTTTTATACTACGATATTAAAAAACTAGAATAATATATCCGAACTACATATCAGAATTAAAAAAAATATTTCAGAATAAAAAAAATATATTTCTGAATAACGATCGACTTGCATAATTTTGAGCACGAACCACCCCATCAAAACAAATAATATGACTGATTTACATGATTTTGGGTACCGTTTACCCCGTCAAAACAAACAATCTGATTGATTTACAGGATTTTGAGTACTATTTACCCGTCAAAATTAACAAACTGATTGATTTACACGATTTTGAGTACCATTTTTTTGAATAAATAAAATATTTCAGATTATAATAATTATTTCAGATTATTTCCAAAACAGATTGATTTACACGATTTTGAGTACCATTTACCCCATCAAAATTAACAATCTGATTGATTTGCTCAATTGTGAGTACCATTTACCCCGTCAATTTCTGAATAAATAAAATATTTCAGAATAAAATACTTCAGATTGTAATAATTATTTCGGAATAAAATATTTCAGATTATAATTATTATTTCAGATTATTTGCAAAACTGATTGATTTACACGATTTTACTCCATCAAAATCAACAATCTGATTGATTTACATGATTTTGAGTACCATTTACCCCATCAGAATCAACAAACTGATTGATTTACACACTTTTGTGTACTATTTACCCCATCAGAATCAACAAACTGATTGATTTACAGAATTTTGAGTACCATTTACCCCATCAGAATCAACAAACCGGTTGATTTGCATGATTTTGAGTACCAACCACCACAAACCGATCGATTTGTATAATTTTGAGTACCAAACCACCCCATCAATTTCTGAATAATAATAAAATATTTCTGAATAATAATAAAATATTTCAGAATCAACAAACTGATTGATTTACACACTTTTGTGTACTATTTACCCCATCAGAATCAACAAACTGATTGATTTACAGAATTTTGAGTACCATTTACCCCATCAGAATCAACAAACCGGTTGATTTGCATGATTTTGAGTACCAACCACCACAAACCGATCGATTTGTATAATTTTGAGTACCAAACCACCCCATCAATTTCTGAATAATAATAAAATATTTCTGAATAATAATAAAATATTTCAGAATAATAATAAAATATTTCTGAAAAATATACGATTTTACATAGAGATTCACAATTAAAACCTCTCCCCGCAGGTCAATTAAGCGTCCGAGGTGGTCTGTGAAAATAAAAATTGATTCGTTTTAACATATTAGTATGACACCGCAGATAAACAGAATTGGTTGGTACTTGCACGATCAAATACCCAGGGGAAATTTGTGGTGTGAACGTGTATAAAATGTATCCTTGTTGAGCCTGATTTGACTTTCCAAGATCTATTTGATAGCTGCCGTCGATCACATCACTAACGATATTAACCGCGATTGTTGATGTTATATTAACGATTCCTGGTGAAATATGTCTGCCGCCGCCGTGTGGATCATTCTCATGTCTGAGAAGCGATGCTGGTGGGGCAATTTTTCTCCACGCATCGAGTATTTTAGGAAAGTTTTCGTTGATAATATCGTTGAGTGATTTTTTTAGTTCGTCGGTTTTAAATACTGATATTATAAAATTTGGTACAACTGCTTCGGTTATTTTATAATAATCACAAAATATTTGTCCAACGGGTATTATTTTTTCACCAGTATATAAATTGATAACTCCAGAAATATAATCAGTAATAACTCAATTAACTTGCTCAAGGTCTGATACAATTTGATTTAAATGTTGTATTGACTCAATGATTTGCCTTTTTAAATCGTTATTAGGATACTCCAAAATATAATTTTCCAATAATTGTGTTAATTTCTTGGTCATGACTGTATATTCATCTTTAATTATACTAGCTAGATATATACATCCATCTTCATTTAAAATAAATTTATCACGATTATTTGGATCATGTTTATATTCATCAGTTTTATAATATGTAAAATTCCTGGTGCTCCATGGATAACCATCTCTATATTTTGGAAATGTTATAAATTTCTTTTCATCTGTAATAAAATCATCCCGACGTGGTCCTGGTGGTCCATGGTATTCTGGCGCAATATCAGGCCAACCTAGTACGGATCTTATCGATGATTGATAAATATCAACGGCATAATCAGGAGAATGTATCTCAACCGCAGAAGATAAAGTCGGCTCATGAACATTAATTGATATTTTTGCTTCTTTTCTGGTTAT
Source organism: Sinohyriopsis cumingii (assembly GCA_028554795.2). NCBI lineage: Eukaryota > Metazoa > Mollusca > Bivalvia > Unionida > Unionidae > Sinohyriopsis > Sinohyriopsis cumingii. The sequence goes on from CM068838.1 coordinate 42,759,967, forward strand.
TGATTTTATTCTACGCGCAAATTCATCGTTGATTTGTTCAATCTCATAACTGCCATTGGGTATCCCAATAACTTGCCAGTCAGTTGTTCCATCCAGTTTGTTCTTATTAGCAAATACAAGCGAATTATTTGCTGGTGATCCATTAAACGATTTTGATCTGATGTTTGGCCAACTGTAATATACTGGTAATTCTGCCAGTGCGATTTCTTTTACTGGAATCCAGTTGGAAAACTGACGTTAAATTCAGGATTAGTCGAACTTACTGAGATCATCGTGGTTTTCAGCGGAGTTGTGTTTGTCACGATCTGTTGAAGTAGCTCTGCTGACGTTGTCATTATTTAATATATTTGTGCCTTTAATACCATCGCATTCGTGCTATATTTTAATCATTTCTGAAAACTCAAAATCAGATATAATTCCATCATTAAGGCTCACTGATAACAACGAAGATAACTTTGAGTATGCTTCCGTCGCTGTGTGTAATTTTATCATGTAATCGGATACTTTTTTATTCGTGCAAGTACTTATTTTTTTTGTGATGATACTAAGAACACCTGCAATTGTTGTTGTAGCTGAAATACAGATTGTTACGGCTACTGGGCGCCATCATTGTTGACGTTGTTAATAATACACCAGTGGACACAACAATAGCGGATACTGAATAATGGATTACGTCGACGATAACTAGTAGTCGTCGATATTTCTTTATTTTACCGTGTACTATTCGACTCGATCTTTTAAGTTTGTTTGCCATTCAAGTGCTTGATTGTACCTGTAATGTTGCGATGCTGAGGTACTCATTATATTTTATACACTAACCAATTGAGGTGTTTCAGCTACAAATTCTAGACTCCACCAGAAAGATGTTGCGGTTAATTTCTTATCGGCTGCTTCCAGAATAAATATTTCTTCAGTTCCCTTGTTTAATATGATAGACACAACTCCAGAAAACTTGTCGGTGGAATGACGCCTTGGATACGTTGTAAACATTTCGAATTTTGCAGCACTAAACTCAGACAGCCCGCACACGCCAGTGACTGTTGCGGTACATTTAATAGTTTTATTTTGCTGTGACCATGTTGCGAATCCGGATGATAATGTGCATACGATATTGGTAATATGCCCGGGAGTTATTTCGGCTGGAATTTTAATCAGACTAATTTTTAACGATATCAGGAATTCCACTTACGACATCTTCGAGCGTTTTTTTAGTTGTGTCTAGGTTAGTTTTGATATCAGAAAGTTTTATGTCAACGGTGTGCGGAGTGCCGAAGAATTTATATATGGCTTCATCGGTTTTTTTGAAAATGTCTTCGAAATCTTCCAAAAGCGCCTACGTGCACATCATACTCGTCCCGCAACGTGGATACTTTACCATCTACGGTGCTGTAGCCGACGTCATACTCGGCCCCAAAAGTGGGTAATTTACCATCTAGGGTGCTGCAGCTGACGTCCACATAATTTTTCGTCGCGGCATCTTCGTCATATGTTGGATCTTTTAACACTGTTATCTTGTTTCCGTTCATTCTGTGTTCATCTGTCATTATGTCACCGGCATTTTTTAAGCGATTAGCAACACTTTTTTTCAATTTCATCTCTGATGGTTGTAAACGATATACTTGAGTCTCTGATTCTCCCGCCGTCAGTAAACACAGGGATGTTATCCGTGACCGCACCGAGTACTATCGAATTATATCATTCCATTTGATGTTGCTCGTTTTTAGTTTTCCGTATCGGTCCTGAAAAACAACAACTTCATCTCGGTCAACTCCAGCCAGGTTCATAATATCAGCGAGTTCATCTTTAGTCGCGTACTTCGACAAATCAATATCATTTTTCCTTTCCTTGTCCTTGATAGAAGAACATCTTCCGTAAATATCAACCATATATAGGATCTAAGATCTGTTTAAAACGAAGCGGTTACTTGTATAATCATGCATGACTTTATGAGGTGGCGCGGAGGACTTTGATATAGCGTCAAGTACATTAATTACTTCACTGCCGCATATTGGCGGATCTGTCATTGTTTGTGTTGGTAGCGTTGAATACCAAACCGCTGAGTGAAGTGGCGCGACATACATGACAAACTCACGAGATGGAGCTAACCCGTACGAATCGAAATAAACGATTCCACGTGGATCAGCCGCGTATGATACCCAATGAGTACCGGGTCCTGAATTATCATCGAGATTAATGATACCCGTTTCAGCGCTGTTTGGTCTGCCTGGCAATTGATCTCGCATAAAAACACCTCTGAAGATTTTTATTTTTAGCAGTTTATCGGCATCAAGTAAATCAAAAATTGATGCTGAAATAATAAACGAAGTGATCCTAGAAGCCTCAGACCTCTTCCCCAACGAGATCCCGGTAATCTTAATCCGGTCCCTCTTTTTTTAATCCTCGCCCTGTTGTTTTCTTTAATGCCATTTCAGCAGCGGTTCCAACAGCACCTAATGCAGCTGCTTTTGTTACGGCAGGTGCGGCTGCGGAAATTAATGCTGGAATATCCGCGAGAAGTGGAAAAATACCACCTATTTTAATTGAGTCTTTAACCGCACCAGCAGAGAGATTAAGTTTGACGCCTGTCTTTGATTGTTTAGCGCCGTTGAAAAGTTTAATTTGACGTTCTAATAATGATAATTTATTTCAATCACCCGTGATCTGATTTCGCTTTAGTGATATTTTCATTCCGCAGTTTTTTTCTGAATTTGATTGAGGGTTTTTAATCTGACCAGGAGTCAGACTGACACTAACGTGATGATATGGCATTTTATGATAATACTCGTGTTTTTAAATAACATGATTAAAGATTTTCCACTGGTGCATCAACGACTCTCATTCGACCACTATCACCTTCAAGTAGCATTGCTTTATCGCTGAGCATAACCGTGATTATTCTGTAGTAGGCACCACCACCTGGCGGGTCATTAACACGAGCTCGAAAATGTATGTCAACGACAGATTGCTTGGATAAATCAATATGCTTCAGCGAAAAGTAATAAATCGGATACAGTTTTGTAAAATCTAACTGTGATATTTGCAGCCCTGTGTCTATATTTTGATCACGCCCCATAAATGACATCAAACGATGATATGCACACGCTACGTAATTTTGATCAAAATTTAACAATATATCTGCAGCTGGTTCTTGATGTCCATTTATCCGCAAAGAAACTTCAGTAACTCCAAGTTTGTCAAATATCATATGTGAACGTTCCTGACTATTCATCCGATCACTATTTTTCAGCGCAATAAAAATATGTCGTAGCTCAGAAACACCCTGTTGTGACGCCATATGCCAAGTAAATACATCTCGAACATTACTTTGAGCAGAACCGCTCCGGTGGCCTAGTGGTTAGAGCGTCCGCCTCGGATGGGGGAGGTCGTGGGTTCGATCCCCGGCCGAGTCATACCAGAGACTTACAAAATGGTACTAACAGCTGCCTCGCTTGGCGCTCAGCATTAAGAGGTTAGTGTTAGGACTGGTCGGCCCGATGTCATGATAATGTGACTCGGTGGGACATCATTCTACATGTCTGCGGCATGATGCCCCAGTGCTAGACATCACTATAAACTGTCACATTGCAGACATCGTAGCGATATGACTGAAAAATTGTTAAAGCTACGTTAAAAATCAAAATCACACACACACACTTTGAGCAGTATCTGTGGTTACTGTTAACCATGATAACAATGATTTACCGCCTTGATCCGTAAAAGAGAGCAATGTTTGTTCTTCAGCAATAGATGGAATCATTACTGGCATCCACAATGAAAGTTTCGCTATATTCACTTTACCAGCATCAGTAACACCAGCACCTCGCCAGATTGCATCATTATCATCACCTTTTCTTACGAGCACAACTGTGTGTTTAGCTCCAAGATAACCTTTCTAACATTTCTGCAAAATCCAAAGATGTGAGACAGTGGAATTGCACATGAAAATTTATATTATCTCCTGACAACGCTGATCGGCTTGTTGCAAATCCTAAGTTGTGTGTCGCGTTAGCACTAGTAATTAACGGCTCCACACCTGCGTCATCAGCAACGGCAGAGAATTTTTTTGGCCGTCTTGTAACATATGGAATATGATCAGCGTGGTTATTAGCATCCTTGGCAAACATCATTGTTGGACCGGCTGATCTTGTGTAATCATCAGAATATCTCGCTAGAGCAATTATTGTTGTAGCACCATCGACATCATTCTGAATTGATTCAATATTTTTTCCATCAATCATGTATGTGGCGCTACTAAACAGTGCCATAATCCTGTTGTTGACAAAACCAACTCGTGCATTGGCATTGTATGCAGTACCATCCGCCTTTACAAGCTCACCTTCTACTTCATTAAATGCCTCAGCGGGTAAGAAATATCTACTTGTATCATGAACTTGAAGTTCGACACCCATCCGCTGATTTGGTTGTTTTGCGTCATAGGAATAAAATTGATAATCACGTACTGATTCATCTTTGAGGACCGGTGCATCCATGTCAAATGCTGGGTCGAATATACGCTTGAACATTTTATTATGATTACCCATTTTTCCAAATGGTGATCTAAATTATCGTCGTCTGACAGGAAGACCACTTCCTGCTATTAAATTTGCAGTTACATTTCTTTCTGCTTCTTCAGATAATTCCGCTAGTTTTTGATTTGCGGCTTGATTTATTATTTTACTGACATTTGCGGGCATAACTTCAGTGCTGGTCAGTTTCATTGGTTGCTGCTGTTTTCTTCGCACTAATCGAGATAGTCTGTCCTTGACTGTCGAGAACGCTTTACTGGCAAGATTACCAATAGCGCCAGGAATTTATCACAACAGCCTCATTAGCCTTCATCCCTAATTGTTTTGCAATCGGTATTGCTTTTAGAGCCATCCTTCTAAATAGACCCTGAACAACATCACCAAGTCCATCTCCGTAAATTGTTTTGTAATTTGGCAGTCGTGAGTTTACTACCCTGACCATGATCGGCCCACGTTGAGCAGTGTGTATAATCATTTTTATATACTGAATAATTGTTTAGTCGCTGTGATAATCATCAGCAATTTCATCAATAAGGGAACGATAAATGCTGCGATCCATAATACCGCCAGTAAATAATCTTCACAAATATCAGATATTTCATTAACAATTTCTGAAGAAATATTTCCTGCACGTTTTCCTCCAGTCAGTATTTCTAGTCGTTCTACGTCAGAAAGAACACTGTTAGGACAGGCAATAAGACCACTTCCCAAACCACTTCCAGTAGCACCTGGTGCATCATCGTCAGGATCTTCTTTTTTAGACTGTTTTTGACTTGATAAAATAGACAATTTATTTTTCCGCTCAGTCTCTCTCTCACTCAATTCTTCTTTTTTTTGTCTCGCTTTCTTTTTCCTGTTCCATTTCTGCCAGCACCCGTTCCCTTTCTTTTTTAGACTCTTCAATTGACTCCCGCCTCGATGGAGAAGATCGTTGTTGTTCTATTTGTTGCAGAGGTGGAGGAAACTGATAGGAAATCTCTTGCTGGGGAGATTGCGGTGGAGAAGATTGTTGTTGTTCTGCTTGTTTCAGTCTCTCTCTATAAAGTCTTTGTACCTCGTCAAAAAGACCTATATATTCCAAATCATCATTTCTGGCTTATTTTTTGTTTTTATATATGTGATATATCCACTTAATAAGATTATCATTGTTTACTTTTTCACGACCGTGTTTTAAAATACTGGATATATCAAACATACCAATTACTATTTTTTCAGGTAAATCATCTTCTTCAGTATTTATAATTTCTCTGATAAATTTTTCATTAAATTTTTTGATTAGTTCAATTTTTTCTTTTATTGGTTTAGATGCAGGTTCTTTTTTCACGTCGGCAATTTCAGTACGAATTTTACCAATACCTTCAAGTATTTCTTCATCGACACGTGGAGGTTGAGCTGCAGCTATTTTAGTTGGAAGATCTCGTAAAATCTTTTTTGTTTTCTTAGTTCTCGCTGCTATTTTTTCAGTTTGCTCAGCGGTTTATTTTAATACTTGAAGAATACCCTTCTTCTTTTTCTTTTTCTTCTCCTCGTCCTCATCCTCGTAATCCTCATCATCCTTAAAGTCTCCCCATACAGCTTTTTTAGTAATTTTTGTAACAGGTTTAAATAACTGTTCTGTGCCTTCTGTAAATTCAGCTTGGACTTCTTGACGTTCTTGCAATTTTTGTCTAACAGAACCACGAACAGGAAGAAATATTTTGATTGCTTTTAGTCTCTCTCGAGCTAATCTAGCAGTGTGAGATTCCTTAGCTGGTGGCATTATTAATATGATAACTTTTTATTAATAGCATCAGAGAGGGCGGGACCTCTGGTGGGTGAACAAAAATTTCGACATAAATAAAGTAATCCAATTAGAGAAACTCTCGGTCAAGTTAGACGCTTTGATTTATAGCGTCAGTGACCTTATTTTTTTATTTTGTAATTTTAAGCAGACAAGTGGTCTGTGACCTTATTTTTTTATTTCGGAGGAGCTTTTATTTTAAGCAAATGACGTTTCAGACAAGTGGTCTGTTCGCCCCCTCTGCTGCTTCCAGAGATACGCTTGTTTATTATTTTTAATGTTTGTCTGAGACGTGCAACACATCATGGATAAGATAAAACAAGTTCATATCGATTATTATGAGGAAAAACGAAGAACTTCAATATATCGCAAAGCATACTCTATCAATGAATTATTAGTTAATTACGGGCAATATGTACTTCCTTTTGTGATTAACAAAGCTAAAAGTAAAGCGTTAAATAGGTATTACAGTGTTTGAAAAATTCTTAGTATATAAATTACCAAACTGTAAGAAAATGCGGAAGAGTGTTCATATTTTCAATAGAATATTTTATTTGTTCAAGATACCAATAAACGCCCATAAAACCAAATCGAAGACAATTTAGTAATGTAATAATAATATGTGGGAAGAAATTAAAAATATCTTGCTCATTTTTCATACTCCCGTTTGGTAGAGTAAAATATATGTTTTAACACATATTAAATGCAATATGTTGCCTAATTGTTGAATCAATCATTATTATTTTTGGTTTCTTTTACTTATTAATTTCTTCTTTTGCTAGCAAAACATTATTTATGTCACCATCTGCTACATACAACGTTATGGTATGGTCTTTATTTAGTTTTATTTACAAACCATTAATTAAATCGTTTATTTGGGTGTTCTCGTTTCCTTTATTTTTTTCTTCTTTGCTTTGTCATTTTTGCGTCATGCACATACATATTTATCTTTATATTATATAATTATTATACAATGACCTATACTATTTTGGTACCCCTTCTTGTGAGTCAGGCGGAGAACAAATCGATATTGATCTAAGTCATTATCGAGCCATATCTGAAGTCGTCACAATCCGTAATGAGCTGGACGTTTTATACGCCGGGCAACTAGTTTGCCGTCAGGTGGCAATCTGATAAGCACTAAGCTTAACATGAAGAGTCATAAAACTTTCAACATTCTTGATCATGATAGTGATAATTTTGTCACTTCCAAAATGTATATTTTGTCAGTCAACAAAAATCAAACAAATTACATATTGATGTCCAGGTGAGACAATCTAAGCAAAAAAGCACTGGTGATTTTTTTATGAAAGCAGAACGAGTAACACACATACAAATGGTTGTGAATATATTAACATCAGTAAATCATTCTCGCAAAACATGGCCAAGGACCAGACATAATAAAATGTGAAAATAACAGCTTTGTGAACATTGTTACATCAAACGGTTTGTTCCTCAACAAAATTGGTGGCATCATACTTAAATTCGGAATAAGTAATGCGCAAATTACAGATTTTACAATGTCAGCATGGGTTGTAATTATATCAAGAATATAAATGACGCAGTCAATGGCAACATCAGGTCATTTCTATAAAAAAGAATGAACACTCATATTTGTAACACTGCATTGTATGAAACTGATAACCCAAAAATAACGTGAACGAACAATATATAGATTCGGCGTTAAATAATGTGCAAATCAATGTAGGCTGTATGCTTTCTAATCACAAGAACAACCCAGATAAAATTCAGTTCAATAAAATCTGTTATGATAATCCTATGACTGTATAAAGCAAGGGTGCACCATTTGTAGCTGAATTGTGAACAGTGCCATATTGAATCGTTGTTCTTGAATGTTAAAACTGATATTGATATACAAGTCTGATTGTCTTAACACATCTATTTTATACCCTAAAGATATCATTTCAAATATTAATAAATACATTAATATTGACAATCTCTATAAATAAATTGATATCGGACCTGATCGAAAATAGTACCATATGATAATACTGTGCTTTCCGAATATGTTTAAAAGTAAATCAAAATTAGCTGAAAAGATCAGTATGTATCTGATGAAAGCACAAAGTAAAAGAAAGCAATGATCAGATTAATTATGATTTAAATTACCTCTCCTGATACTAACCTGGGTACCAGAGCAGTCATGCACGCTATCAAATAGTTATCGAAACACATTTGGCAAAGGCATAATTTAATTAAAAGACGTGCTCAGTTTTGTATCACAATTGATGTGCAGAAAATATTAACCTAAGAGCAGACATTTTCTCCTTTGCTACAATTTGAGTGAAATATAAAAACATTAAATGTCCAGCAAACCCTAGACATTAAAATGCTATATATTAATTCAGCATTGTGACAGGAACCACTAAATTATGATGATAAAATTAATGAGCCAATTTATGTCAGGGATGACACATATCTAAACACAATAACGCAAACAGAATTAAAATCTGATGTTGTTAATGGCGTGTTTTTTGTACAAAGTATAAACAATTTGAATTATTTTGTTTGGGGAAAAAACCATTTCAGCAGAAAATACAAAATTATTTAAAAGGGGAACTCCAAATGTCTCAGCAACTTGCTATTCTGTATAAAGGGGATTGCTTTGTATAGGAACTGTTTTTCAAATAGAAAACCAGATGTTCATTCAACAAAAATTAGCACATGGCTTAATAATGACCAGCATTAGTTTAAAGCTGATTGGTTTCCTTTACAAACCAGCAATTTAACAAAGTGCTGGCAAAATCACAGTTAGAAACTATTTCAATTTGCTAGAAATTCTTTTAGTACGCACCACCTATGTTAATTTTGGTTTTATTCAACTGACAACAAAGGTAATTGTATTAATTGGAAATAAGGATCAAAAGTATGACAGTTCCTACTCAAGTGCACTTCAGTAGCTTTCTAATTAACTCATTTGAACCTTAAGGCTTGATTATAATTTTACCTTATTTTTCCCATATTTTAGTTACATTATTTGAAATTTAAATCAAATAACTCCACGCTTTAAGAATAACATCTAGACGGGCTATTTGGAAATAAATAGTAATATTGTAATAGGCACAAACATTGACTTTAAGTTAATTGCTTGATTCTCATTATTTAGTTTTCCAGTCTAATATAACATAATAATATAGCTGTTGACTAACATCACAAATATTGACCAGCCACATCAATATTGAACTCAGTTGTGAAGTGCATATCATAAACGGTTTAAGTTACCTTGATTTGAAGTATCATTTGTGGTTGCACAACACGTAATATAAAATAAATGGTATCAGTCAATTTGGTTGCTGTAACTATTATTATACCTCTGGCACTCGCGAGAATAAATTTCTCTTTAAAATTGAAGGACTGAAAATGTAAATTCAAATTTTGAAGGAATTATCAACATATTTCAGATCAAACTATCTTGCGGAAAGTCAGGATAAGACTTTGCAAAGCAGCGAAAACTATATGGATCCGGTTGAGATTTATATGAATCTTTTTAAGTAAAATGGTTATGAAACTCCAGTATATATATATATATATATATATATATATATATATATATATATATATATATATATATATATATATATATATATATATAGGTTATTTGATTTAAGATATGCTTCCAAAGAACCTAAAAAAATAAGACAAAATGAAAGTATTAAGTTAATTTAGAAGACTGTTTAAGGTACAGGATGATTGGATTGCTTTTTGTGTAAATATCAAAACCAAATAAATTGAATTTGGTTATTCTTTCGGGCAACCTTTACCCCGATATAATTAAAACTAAATAAATGAATGGTAAGCAAAATGTTTACAATTCTTCTCAAATACGATATATGGATGATGTAATGTGTAGTTATTATTATGTGCATTATATTATAAACATATATGAAGATATTTGTTTAGGTTTCTAAACAGCAACCAAATCATTTTAAAGAGCACCTTATAAAAAAAAAAAAACTATAGAAATACAATACACCTTGCATATAAAGTACATGAAATCATATTGTTTAAAGAGCAATAGACAAACTAATACAACTGCTGAGTTTACTAGTTATACAACAGACGAACTGATACAGTTGATGAGTTTATTATTCATACAAAAAAACTGATGCAATTCATGACTTTATTAGTCATACAAAAATAATGAAAGTTATATCCTCAGTATGTGGTTGGAAAAAACTAAATATTTGCCATCGAAAACAAAAACGAAGTAATTGCAGTGAGCAAATGAATATACAGAAGCTATGTAATACATGAACTCGTATTTTTTAAATGTAAAAATATATCATCTTGTTTTTAATCAAACAAATAAACAATTAAAAATACAGGAATTCGGAAAAGAGTTTGTTCAAAATGTAGAACAATAAAAATATGTTTCGTCATCAAAACCAGCAAGTGGTAAAATATATATACTTTATTTTTTTCAAAACTTTATTAGCAATAATAAACTTATATCTGTAGGTAGGATTTAAATCAGACGATTTCACATAATAATGAAATCAAAACATACAGCAATCATAATATGAAACAAAGAAATAAAGCAAAAGAAAAAGGTCGTAATTTACGAAACTAATTTACATACACTGATGAATAACGTTAGTTTGGAGAAACAATAGAACATGAAAGAAATAGATGTTCAGTTGTGCAGAACAAAAGAAGCAGATAGAAAATTCAAAATATTGAGCAAGGCATCGTTTTAAAAATACGAACAATAATCAGTGACGATTTGGTTGGTATAATATGATAGCAGCAAAATTAATGCTAAATAAACCAATTTCCGCTGCAGAGCTATACCTGATCTATCAACAATATGCTGAAAAAGAAATTAAGTAGTCGTATGAGAAATATAGTGTAGAAAAAGCTGGAAATTATTCATCGATTTTCATAAATTCAGTATTAAGTTATTACCATTTGAGATGATGTCTGTCACATACTATTTAAAAACGTAATTAATAAGTAGTCACATGAGAAAAATAAAAGCGAAGGTAAACACTACTTTATATAATTTAGCTTGCTTGGAACATAACTATCGTGATAATTAGAATTATAGTTACTATTATTTTAACTTTGTATTCCAGTTTCACCCGGAAAAGATACAGCACCTATTTCCATGGGTAAGTAGCTATAATCGTATAACCAGGCTTGTAGAAAAAGAAAATAGAAAAGACTTAAAGCTGCCAGCATTAAAAAGAATGTTTCCTTTCAAAAAACCTTTCCTTAAGTGACTATGGATTCAACAAGCAAGAACTTCTTGGAATATGCAATGTATAATGTCTCCTACTGTCACATGTGGCATCATTAGGATCTTCCCCTGCCAGAAGTTTATATCAATACCCGCATGAGTATATATGATGATGACACGCCCAGTCACAATCTCGCAACTCGTGCCATTTAGGAGTCCTGGCATAATATATGTTGCTTGAAAGTAATTATTATTTAACATTTACTATTTTTCCTTCATGCAATATATTTAACAGAGACAAAAATGACATATTTCAGTACCTTGCAACAACTGTTTAGAACTGAATCGATATCTATCAAAAGTCCACATGCGACAGGAAAACCTAAGTACAGAACTTTTGATTTCTGCGTGTGCTTTCAGAGGAAATCTATGCGATAGAGAAGACGCTCGTTGTTATCAAAATGAAAGTACCCAAACATGTTCGAATCCATCCATACTGCCAAAATTAACTGATTGAGCTTTACTTTTATATCACGCTGTGCACTATATCTCTTCACTGAACCATCATTGTATTTTTTTCTTTTTTGCCTAAGTTGGTTTATATTAAATACGCTAAATAACTTTAATGATTTATATATTTTATTCTCTTTCTATGTTTCCCATCTTTTAACGGAGTGTTATACTTTTTTTGTTTTTGAAATTCTGAAGTCCATTTTTTATTTATTTAATATTTTATTTTATAAAAGTCTAGGTTTATATCGAACGATCAGTTTTCAGTTTGCTTATGAGTTTTGTCTAGAAAAGTAATGGATTCCGTTCATGACGTCGCCTCCCATACAGAGAAATGCGTTATCACTTGAATAACAATGGTTATCTGCTGTTATCGTCTTATTGGATCTAATGGCCGTAGGGGACGGGAAAATTGGCATTGTAGATTTTATGCATCTGTTTTTGTGTCATCATAATATTTGCGGCACCATGCGCTTAACTTGTAAATCTGAAGATATAATTCTTATAATCAAAAGAATATGAAGTAATTCCTTACGTACATGATGTTACGTGGGTGCTTATTTCCAATGACATTCATGAAACAATGAAATGAATCGAATAATTTATATTGCCGAATAAACATTGAAATATGTTGACGAGGTTCATATCATTCATTTGAGATTAGCATAACTTCAAGATTTAAATACATATTTTAGTGTGAAATGCAGATAATTACTGGCGAGATATTCTTCTTATTTTTGTTCATTCGTTTATTTTTAGACGTAACAAATATATTTTTGTATTTGCACATGTGAAAATTTACCATTATGCCATGAGACGCTTGTTAGTTTGTGTCTATATATTTTAGGCTCACAGCAAGAAGAACGAGCTTTTCTAAGTTTGAACAAATTAAGAGAAACTGCGGTACTGTGAAGCACAGAATTTATGTTTAATCGAAGATATTTGACTCTACCTTGTTCACATCTCTTTGACTTTCTTCCCATGTACTGCACTGAATACAACGTTAAACACAGTGTCCGATGCATCTGCTGAATAGGACTGGACATGTGTTCAGTTTGCAAAATGTCAAGACTGTAATATATTGCAACAAATTAGGTTATTCCAAATCTACAGTTTTCTTAACTCGCTTATATTTTTTTTTTTTTTTTTTTTTTTGTCCGCTCAGCTAATTGGAAAGACGGACGCTATATTATTGGCAACAGTAGTACATTAATTGTCACCAGAAAGCGGTGCAAGGAAAATTTCCGCCGTCCCAGAAAATGAGGATACGGCTCAGGGATTTAATTGACGTATTTCACCACTGAGATTCACATAAATAGATATTCCAATTGTGTTGACATATCAAATATAATAAACCGCAAACACTGTGTATAAAATGTACCAGCTATGTGATAAGGAGAAACTATGATATAGATTTATAAACGAAAATAGTCATGTGGAAATCTGAGTATACACTAGTTAATTTAATTTGCCTAAATGGTTAATTTGAAACATAAATATTCGTGGTCATTTAGAATTACTTTCTTAACAATTTTATTGCAGTCTTAAGAGAAGAAGATACAGAACCTATTTCCATGGGTAAGTTTCACTAGTATCCAGTAACCAAGCCTGTAGTAAAACAAGAAAAAGTCTTATTCTTTCAAGACGCGAGCATTGAAAACTACGCGCATTTGCAAAAACAAAACCTTTTCTTAAGTGCCCAGGGATATAAGAAGTACAACTTTAAGATTTCCAAATTATTTACCATTATTCTAGTCTTCGTGAAAGTAAAAAGGAAGAAGAAAAACGCATTATCAGAATTGATTCGAGTATACGATGTATAATGTCGTTAATACGCTTTCTGGCAAATGTGGCATCATTTGCATCTTCTCTTGTCGAAAGTTTATATGAATACCCCGCATGAACGTATCTGATGATGACACGCCCACAAATATAGCAACTCGTTCTATTTAGGGATACCGACATAACAAATGTTACATGAATTAATTACGTAATCACATTTTACATTTACCCTTCATGCAACATATTTAACTGAGACAAAAATTACAGCTTTTTAATACCTTGTAACAACTGTTTAGAACTGAATTGATGTCTATCAACAGTCCACTTGCGATAGGAAAACTAAATACAGAACTTTGTTTTCGGCGTGTGCATTCAGAGAAAATCTATGCGATAGAGAAGGCGCTCGATCACTATCAAAAAGAAAATACCCAAATATCAGTTAGGTTCCATCCATACTGCCAAGATTAACTGATTTTGCCTGAATTTTATATCACACTGTGCACTATATCTCCTGATTGCACCATCACTGTTATTTTTTTTTTCTTCTTTTCCTAAGTTGGTTTATATCTATAACACAAAATAATTGTTTGTTTTTTATATTTGATTCTCTTTCTATGTTTCTCATCTTTTAACGGGAGTGTTACACTTTTTTTGTTTTGGAAATTCTGAAGTCCATTATTTATTTATCTAATCTTTTATTTTATAAACGGCTACGTATACATCAACTGATCATTTTTCAGTTGCTTATGTGTTTTGTCTAGTAAGGAGGTGGATTCGGTTCATGGCATCGCCTCAAATGAAAATAGGTGAGTGTTGAGTTTCCAATGCAGAGAAATGTTAGTTATCACTTAAATAGCAATGGTTAACTGCTGATATCGTATTATTGGATCAACGTGTGGTAAGGGACGGGAAACTTGTAACTGTAGTTTTATGCATCTGTTTTGGAGTGTTCATAATCTTTGCGGCACCCTGCGCTCAACTTGCAAATCTGAAAATATAGTTCTGAAAACCAAATGAGTATGAAGTATTTCCTTAGCGCGCTTGGGTAGGGAATTTTTGGTTTTTAAAAAATAGATACAAGTCAGTTTGTTTTACAAAAATCATAATGTCTGAAAGAAAATTGCATCTTGGAGGTAAGATATTTGTTTTCGTCAAATTATTTTCTTAAGTTGGGACTGGGAGAAAGGTGTTGATTTTAGAACATAAAAATAAGGATGTTTGTGACTTTGCCAGAAGTTATCACATTAATACTACTCATGAAGAAGACCATTCCACCTACCGATCTGTCTACTAAGGCATTTTACGACTTCTCTCTCTCTTTCTCTCTATCTCTCTCTCTCTCTCTCTCTCTCTCTCAATGTTCAGATTTCACAAAAAATATTTTTAAATACTTTAATATCCTTTATTTCTTAACCGCTCTTTTATAAGAATTCAGACAATGACCACGCTCTGCAAATCAACGTTATCCCCAGGCCGAACATTGTGTGGTTGTACTTCTCTAAATATAGGAATGTTTATATATGTTATATACTTACGCCTCTGGTGTCACAGGGATCTGGGTTTGTGCCCTCCCGATAGCGGTTATATTGATAACAATGTTTTGTGTTGTTGTTTTTTTCCTTTGTCATGCAAATAAAGACTAGAAATACCTTGTTTCTTTTTGGAATATGTCTGATGTCCATACAAAATGAATTTTTAGTCTGTCTTGCTAAATCCTCCATCGCAGTCTAAATCCATGGTAGGGAGCATTTTACATGAGTTTTTAGAAATTGGTGTTGTTTACTTTTAAAATTATAAAGTTACGTTCTTTTTCACAGTCAGTCTAGCAAACAATGGCTCACGTTAGTGGCCCTATTATTCATGCATCCGTCAAGCTTAACATCCATGTGATGCATCTTTTAAAACCATTTTGAAATTATATTTTACGTTTGCAATCGAGAAAAAGAAGAGTATTGGACTTTTATTAATGACTTTAGAAATCAGCCCATCTTTGTTTTAATTTGTTATGGTCTAAGCGCAATATAGATCACACATCTATAAAGGTTTGCTATACTCACAGCACCCAACTTATTGTAGGTAACTTTATGCGAAAAGTAGTCAGATTCGGAGCCTGAAACGTCCTCTGCAATGACAAAAAAAAATGTTTGTCTGTATCCATGTTCAGTCAAACAACATAATTTAAGAAAAAGATTGAAGTGATCGCATTCCAACTTTAGTGAGTAATGAAATGAATATATTAGGCAATATGTTTGTTACTATAGACTTAGACTCATCAATAATTATATATGGAAACGTCTTACTAACGCCTTTATGATGCCCTGAATGTAAATGTTTTACATCTGCCGTAAGCGGCTTAATTTTCTTTTAAGATAATGGGACAAAAACGAAATACAAAGACGAAGTTGTCATGACCACTGCTCACAAAACTACCAACTTAATTTCGTAAATTTGTGCGCATTTTTAATATTTTAGAGTTCCTTGGGTGTACAAAAATTCACAAAGTTAGACGGTTCCCTTTTGTATGGATTCACATGCTGATGGAATATATTCACTTCAAATGACATATATGAAACCAGTCGTACAATTTATATTTCCCGGGTAAACATGGAAATATCTTGAGAAACTTTATATAGTTCATTTGAAATAAGTACAAATGAAAAGTTTGCATTATCTGCTTAAGGGTGAAATATAACAAATATAGAAATCCCATAGCTTGATTTTTCTTTGTGTTTTCAGAACAGATCCACGACTTTGAGATGAAGCTCGGTTGCTATCAAAAAGAAAGTGAAAGAAGATTAATTTTGATAAGTGACAACAGTACAGAGAGGATTACTCTTGGAAATAACCTGCTAGGAATAAACAGATTGAAAGGTGAAGTAGCTGGAACGCTAACAGATACTGAAACATGTCGATTTGGGAGAGGAAAAGGCTTGGACGGAAAGGATATTGTTGTTGTCGATGCACCAAGAGTTAAGGACACAAGTCATCTTGAGCTTTATAAACTTGCTGCTGCGATAGCACCTGGGCCTCATGCTATTGTCTTAGTAAACAGTGCCGGTGATCGACTCACACAGGAATGTGACGACGTTCTGAACACGCTTCTCTCATTTTTCGGTGACACGTTGTATAGATATTTGATTATTGTCTTCACGCATATGGGTGACGTTGAGAAAAATGCAAGCCCAACATATTTTCTGGGTGCACTTCCTGAGAAGTTCAGAAAGGATGTAAAGTGTATCGCTATAAGCAATATGGTTGAAAAGATACACATAGAACAAGACATAAGGCGGCTGTTGGCTCTTGTTGATACAATCATGGAAGAAACTGACGGAAATTACTTCACGAACGACTTACTTAAGGAAGTAGAAACAGTTATTTCAACAACAATTTGCGAACGTCAGCGAACAAAACATCAAGAGAAATTAAATACATATTCACAGGAATATGAAGTAAAGGCCGACAAGTCTAATAAAAAGGAAGAAGATATGAAATCCACACTATTAGATGTTCTGAAAGGGATCCAAAATGAGATAGAGAAAAGAGAAAGGGAGAAGAATGAGAATGAAAAAAGTGTTCTTGAACTGAGAAATTCAGAAATAAAGTTGAAAGACCAAATAAGAAATATTGAAGAAAAATCGAAGAAAAAACGTCTGGAATTGGAAGAAAACTACAATAAAAGCTTGCAAGAAGTTCAAAGAAATATTTTCCAAAGAGTCATAGAAGAAAGAATCAAAGTTAGAGAGGCGGTTACAAAGAATGAAGGGTTTTCAAATATTTTGAGGGAAACCTTAAGACAGAACGCTGCTGATAATGCTGGAATTATTTCAAAGGCGATAGAAGATATTCTAGACTTTAAGAACTAGCCTCTCTTATAATGACTTCGGCAACTATTGATTAGCATTATGCTCAAGGCAGCTTTTATTCATCGCTTCACGTGTCTGCTTTGGGTCATGTATCGAATACAAGTCGCTTTATTACTATCAACACTATCCTTCGTCAGATCTTTAAATAATATGAGTATTCAAAAATAATACATCAGCATGTATAATGAAATTAATCCTATTTTATCCAGCCTTCAGCAAATTTGATTAGCTAATCGTACAATCATTTATTTCCACACCTTCTACAATTCCACGCAGATGTGTTACCTGTATCTTACAGGAAATGGTCTATCTACGGCTATCATTATATTCCAAAACTTTTAATCCAGATGACTGCATCCACTGCATATAATAACGTTATACACTTCAATGGTGATTGTGTGATGTCTCGGTTGAGAACATTCTTATGGAAGTGGTATTTATTACTAATATGAATTTTCAGATAGTACTGGACAAAATACGGCTATCACTTTTCAGAAACTCATTAGATGTTTGCATGACGTTAAATATTTTATTCGGAATCGCATCTACATCTGGTCTAGAAATAATTGTTCCCTCGGATCGTATAACGTAACATGATTGGCCAAGATAGAGAATAACACTCGGATGCGAGAACAATGCCCAAATAAAACATCATGTCTAACAAAAGGCTAGTTGCTTCATAAATGTATCCCAATTTACATGCTGCAGTAATTCCTCTGGGTGCAATTTCTTTCCACGAACTGAGGTATATCTAACAGTCATGACCGCTGCCCACAAAACTACCAACTTAATTGGGTAAATTTGTCGGCTTTGTTTGTTTTTAAGAGTTCCTTGGGATTACAGACGATTCACAAGGACGCACGGTTCTCTTTTGTAAGCATTCATGAACAGGTGGAACAAATTCACTTAAATGACATCTATGAAACCAGTCGTATTATTTATATTTCATGAGTTAACATTGAAATGTCCTAATTAAGTTCATATAATTCACTTGATATTAGTAGAAATTAAAA
Organism: Sinohyriopsis cumingii; assembly: GCA_028554795.2. Classification (NCBI taxonomy): domain Eukaryota; kingdom Metazoa; phylum Mollusca; class Bivalvia; order Unionida; family Unionidae; genus Sinohyriopsis; species Sinohyriopsis cumingii. The sequence continues at coordinate 42,778,641 of CM068838.1, forward strand.
AGTTTAAGTTATATACTTTCAGTGTGAAATATATAAAATATAGAAATCACATAGCTTGACTTTTCATGCGTGTTTTCAGAGCAAATCCACAACTTTAAATTGAAGTTCGGTCGCTTTCAAAAGGAAAGTGAAAGAAGACTAATTGTGATACGTATATATGCAACAGTCTTCCTGCTAAAGTTGCGAAAGTTCCTAGTGTATTACGATAAAAACAGGAGCTTTCCAAATTACCTTCCTACATTTATTAGCTTTTCCTTTCCATTCTCCACCTCATTTCCCAGTATATTTTGGGTCTAGTGAAGACTAGAGGTCCTTTCCCACTATACTTTAGATCTAACGCGGTCTAGAGCTGTGCCGTTTCTAATTAATGTTAGATCATGGATCTGTGTAATCATAATGATAGGATCAATTTAATCATAATGGGGAGGGGATGGTCTGCTTAATTACATTTCGAGGATCTGCTTAATCATAATAGGGAGATCTGCTTAATTGTAATGGGAGGATATTCTTAGTCATAATGGGTGATTCTTATTAGCTAGTTACACGGAAAATCTTTATTAATATGCGATGTTTAAGCAGAGTGACTTCCATCACGAAATTTGCATACTACTGCGAACTGTAAGATTGCAAAATTGTACTGGACTAATCTGCGGTTTGGATTAGATGTATTGTACATGGCTTGAACGGCTATGTTGATAACACAGTAAAATATAAAATTTATGTTTTAGTAGGCAAAGTTAGAAGAATATAAAAAAGAAATCGGAATTATCAATAAAACTAATAAAGACTAAGCCGATAAAAAAAAAATCAAAAGCTTTTTTGGTTGTTGTGTTCTTTTCGTTTATATTTTCAAAACTTAACAAAACCCAAATAATGAAAATTTAAAGTATTGGAAATTCAATTAATATCTGTTCGTCATATGGGAGCTACGTATCTTTTAAAAGACAATATACAAACACTAACTCATCTGCAACTTGTCAATGCCTTCAGTGAGCATGACATCTCAGCTCAACATGCCATTACTTTATAAGAGAATGACATCTCAGCTCAACATGCCATTACTTTTGAAGAGAATGACATATCAGTTCAACTTGCCATTACTTAAGAGGAGAAGGACAACTTCAACTTGTCAAGCAGCATAAGGAGGTGCCGACCACAACAAAGTGGCGTCGACATTGAGGCCCACCCCCCACCCACCCCTTAAGGCCCCGTTTTACAGACCGGTCCTTGTAAGAATGTTAAATTTACCTGTAGGAATATTGATTTATTAGTTTCCAAATGTGAATAATTGGCTTGTATGAAATCTTACGGCAAAAGAAATTGGTGATTGATGTTGAATATCTTATGAAATAACTTTAACGGGTTATTGTTATAGTTTTTTTTTTATTGTGCGTGAACCCATCCCCTGACGAATCGCTAAGTGCGAAACAAAATTTTAGAACGAAATTTGAGAGATTCATAGGGCAGTCCAGGCTGAACTTTAATTTGTTAATTTGCCATCAAACACACACACACACACACACACACACTCATGCCTAAGTGAACCCCGGATGATATAAACCCAAGGTGTTTATGTGAACCCCGGGTGCTCATTGGGGGGTGGGACAGGCAAATGCACCTAGGTTAAGTTTTTCAATTACCCATTTCAATGATATTTCATTTTTTTCAATTGCTCGTGGACGCGTTCCCACTTATAATATTTTATTTTACTAACGCCGATAAATATTGTCAGTCGCGTGTTTCTGGGATCGAACTTGAAGTAAGTTTCCGCAGGTCGATCGAAAGATTGTCTGCCCTCTACGTTAACTACATTACTACCCGCTTTGTTAAGAATATACAATTTAAAATAAATTACATGAACGATACCAGCGGTGATCAGAGATAATTTTATCCGTGAATTCGCACTCATAAACAGAAAATTTATTAGTATACGAGCACGTATAAACAGACAGGAGAATTTTAACAGTATACACGCGTTTAAAAAGAGAGAAATTGTATCCAAGTATTTTAAACCAAGAACTATGTATTATAACAAATGGTATCGATTTTGCTTGAGCAGTAGTTCTTTGAAGTTGACAAAAAATACGTCACATTACTATGTATACTGAAATTTTATTTTCTTAGTAAACAGGTTTGATGTGGCAGAATTATATATGCAATTTATTACTTTCTGTACAGAATCTGAATGAATATTAAAATATTTTCCATCGGTTGTGATTGATTTAATTTTTTTGCTTCTCAGGTATCAAGATTAATATATTTAACTGATCGTGGTGTCTTTTTGTGTTTGCCATATTTCCCCGCTTGCTATTCTCACTTTGGCTTGCAAGTGTCTTAAACTATTATCTTGCTTATAAAAGTTAATATGATGAATGACAAGAGAGTCAGCTATCATACCACTGTAGCACTCGTAAACAAATTTGTGGTCGAGATATATTTTGCTACACTGAATCGCATAAAAGCACTGTTAATGACAGGCCAAATAGGCATTTCGTTCTTGCAATTCCTAGTAACACCAGCTATATTTGCTTTGTAATTTACAAATACAGGATGTGTATTAAATTCATCGAGATCGATATTTTTCAACCGGATTCATTATATTATTCTACTTTTTCTAACACGACATTATTATTTTAATATAACTATCTCTGTAATCTAGTGTGTACCTTATCTTAACATTATCATCAGCGTAGATTATTTTAAATTATCTTTTCACCGCGCGATATTTTCCTCCACCACAAGCAACACATAGATCAGTTTTCTCTTTAATCCCCAATCCTTTATCAGACAAGGTTTGGGGTGGTACTGCCAAGTCTGATATATATTATATGTTCACTACAATAATCTCCGCGACAGTTTTTTCCACAAGAAGTTACTGATTCGATCTTTAGCTACCTGCAATTATTATTTTACCATTGGCATAATTAGAGAAAAGTTATATTATATTAAAGAAAGTATATCATATGCTACAGCAGTGAGTATTCGACTGTTGCAAAGCAGCTGACAGAACAGTACTATAAACTAACTGGTATGAAACCATCTTTTTCCATGTTTGAAAATTGCACAAAAAGTCACGAAACTGGATAAAATCGTCTTTAACCGAGAGGGAAATTTGAGGGGTTAGCGGAGATTGAAACAGAGTATATCACGAGGTTCGATTATGATAGATTAACATCAAGGAAACAATCTCCGCTCGAATTACAATTATACGAATTTATCAAAATAGCCAGAAATGAGTTTTCTTATACTGGTAAGGCTCATGTTTTGGTCTATGTTCAAAATAGATCACGATTGTATTTTCGTTGACTCAACAATGAATGACGAACGTGCCGCAATGATTAATACTAATTTTGCAAATGATAGCAAGTACATATTCAGAATAAACTTATTGTCCAACATGATGGAGGCCAGGATTCCCCAACTTGGATTATTCGTGATAAACTCGACTCTGTTAAGGAATGACGGCGACATATTAATATTGTCACAGCTGACACAAATTCCAAACCAGGCATGATTACAGGAATAGACAAATTATATTGCGCTCTTGTTTAATCAATATACCGTTTAAACGAGCCAGATATTAGTGCTCTTATCTCGATGAGAACAGGCGCGTTAAATTGTGCCATTCAACGTGTCAGAGAACATTTTATAAATGCGCGACGTGGAAATGGATTAACAGAATCGAGAATATAAAAAATATCACAATGGCAACTCTCTCATATCAATGGTTCTAAAATAGAGGCATAGCAGTGATGGAGAAACGATTAAAATTTCTGATCGGGGTTTAAACAATAACCATAGAGATTTTGTATAATTGCCGCAAATATTGTAGTAAAGACGCCCCAATAGCGACATCTAATCATAACAGTCACGCCTGGATTGACTCTTAATCGAAATTTCCACTAGAAAGAACAACTAGATTTTATGACGGTGATATTTTTGAGAAGATTTACAATATTAGTAAGCGCAACCCTGTATCAGGCTATTTCACTGTGACGACAAAGATTTATTTGTGGACAGATAAGTTCTGCTACCGTCTGATGTACTCTGTCGGAAGGAATTTCTCCAACGTGCAATGTAACAGATTGCGGTTAAACATGACGGCGACAGTGTTAATTACTCAAAAACTGTTTTTCAATATCGTCTGTTGTAGCTCATATGGCACAGCAAAAGAATTCATGGCGTCCAACTCCAAAAGAATTTCTTCATATATCACGATCTTGTGTCGAGTTGGGTCAATGTGGACTTTGGAAGACAAAATGTAGTTCCGCCGATATGCTCTAGGTGTACAATATTTCTTTTTACCTCGCTAGTTTTCTTGAATGCGGTGATTGTAATCTGTATTTTGAACGATTTCGTTATCCAAACACTAAATGACCAGAGTGGAAGTATACGGTCCACTGCCTGTCGACTACGATCTGACTGGATTCGCCGAGATCGAATCGTTCGAGTTTTCGGCAAATATTCATCTGGTTTTACCTATCTGGTTTTGTCGTCATTTTAATAAACCTCAACGACTGTTGTGCAAAACATCAACCTGGTTGGGCTCCAATAGTGCTATCACCTTATATGTTGGACGCTAAGATTCTCACGTCTTTAACTGTGACATCAGCGATAATTTTATACGGCCAACGAAGACAGTTTGGTTTCCGCACCATGATAAAGATCATTGCAGAAACATTATAGGTAAAATCACATTTTGTGCGCATCTGATAATAAACGCCTTTGTTCAAGATTAATTATGGACCCAGCAGCACTAGAGTTTGCAATTTCAGATATGGCACTGAGAGGTGGAACGATGTTACGGAGAAGTGCGAGTTCACACGACGGTACAAATATTGGCACGGTCGTTAGCTACTGCGATGGTGATTTCCGCTGTTCACTCATTTGAGATCTTCGATGCTTGCATATGCATCAGTAAATCTATTATTAATGATCAATCGGTCTCCATTTGATGCTGTTAGAGTCGCCGAAAATTCTTTTCATATCAGTAGATCAAAAATAGATCTTGTGAAACCATTTATCGAACCAGCTCCTCTCATCGAAGTCGCGGACATCGGCTCTGCCACCGCTGACTTGGCCAACACACGTTAGGGTCATTAGAGAATAAAGCGCGAACAAATACGTAATTATCCCGAGTCGGCTGCTGTTAAACCATCTGTGGTGTATTACGGCCACAATAAATTATCGGAACTATCATCGTCTCCATTAGTGAATGATCTAATCACGAGACATAGCACGGTCTATCTTAATGATCCAGGTAGTTCTGGTGAAACAACACGTGCGATTTAATTTTTTAAAAACTCGATTATGATTGTACTAACGTCAACTCACCGGCTTGTCAGAAAATGAAACAACGTGGAGTTAAGTCATGCACGTATCACATTTTATTCGATGGCGTGATGATACGTGGATTCCTAAAGAGAAATGTATTTCCAAAATCATCACTACGTCTGCTGTAACACAATAATGTTGTGGCAATATTTCCCTAATGACGTACGACAATTTACCGTGGACAGAATCGATAGCAGTCTCACCACAAATGTCGCACCGATATGTTTTGAATGTAATATACCTAGGGGAGCTAGTGCCCTTTCATAGTGGCGGAGGCCGAGTCCTCGCTAGTGTATCCAACTTGGTGGTAATTGTGTATCTTCAGGAATTATCTGTAATTGTTCACGGACAAATCCACGCTGAGGAGCTGTAGACTCTAGGCTGTAGATTGCAAGGACAGTAGATCTTACCACGCTGGAAATTGTCTGTGTGGTTACACTCCAGACGGGATCAATTGCTCTTGTTTTTCCGCCCTCAGGTTCACCAGATTCATATAAATGCCTAACTGTCACGTGGCTGACCAGCACTGGACTCTGTGAGTGACTCGCCCGCTGACGCGCGTGCGCTCTCACCGACTTCTGTTCCTTCGTGATTACATCAATGGGTTTAATAATAATTTCACTACTGACTTCGTTGTTTAACGCAGCTATCACGCGAGATATTCTCGCAACCCCTTCATGAGATATGTAATTGCTCAGTAATTCGTGGGCGTACTGATGTCTAAACATTCGCTCAGCAAGTGTTAGATTAAATGTTCAACGATTGTCTGATCACAATATAACTTGGTGTGTCTATTTCTGATTGTAACGTTATGTTGTTTCATCAGCGTTGTTACCACACGGAGAAATTCTCTGCCATGATCAACCCGCAGCAACTATGGCCAGTGCAACGGTCCACGAGAATAAATTCGTTTAAACGCGGCAGAGACTTCAGTTGATATTTTATTGATAGCGGTTCTGCTTCTTTGTATCTGCTTGCAACGTCGACGACAGTCAACGCGTATTTGTACGTGCGTCGTTTATGTTCTGTGCGTATGATGTCATGGGTATGTACAAGATTTACAACAATCGTTGACGTGATATTAACTTTACCCAGTGATACATGGCGACCACAAGCAATTCGATCGTTAATATGTCTGAGAATATGTGGAGGGCCCTCTTATTTTCTCCCATGCCGATTAAATCTGTGGAAAATATTCGTCAATTATGTCATCGAGATGCCGCTTATCGGTATCCAACCCCGGTAGTTTGAACGTACGCAATGGGTCTTCGGTGATCTTAAAACAATCAAGAAACATTTTTCGTAATATGGGTGTTAACTTGAGAACAATATACGTTCAACATGTTAAGCTAAAGTTTCGACCACAGATTTTTGAAATTGTCCCACGTTAGATCTCACCTAGTTCAGAGGTTGTACTGTCTCAATGATTCTTTGTTTAAGATTATCATTTGGATACTCAAGCGCATACTGTTCAAAAAGCTTACTCAGACTGAGCTGTATATTTTTAGATTCCTGCGCTATTTTATCTATAAGTGTTTTAATACACTGCCAATATTTGTGCCAGTCCATTTAGCTTTCTTCACTAAGCATTACATCTTTGTAAAACCATAATTTACTACTACCTGGGACAAATAATCTCAAATATCTCCGTAGAACACCGATATCTTCCATAATGCTAAAATCTGACTGATCGTCATTCAAATTTATCCAGGTTGTTAAATACCCCGGTCTTCTCATAAATATTTGTTGGTCTGATAATTAATCCTTTCGCGTTAGTTGTGGTGGTTCAACATAAGCTGAAGCTTCCAGGGGCCATCCAAGCACGGTTCTCATCCACGACTTACATAACTGCAACGGCGTAATCTGGTGTCGATATTTCAATGGCGGCGCTCACAGGTGGCTCATGTACTTTGATAGCCATCTTTGATTCTTATAGAATTGATTCTACGCTGAAGCTCAGAATTGATTTGTTCGATCTGAAATGATCCTGTTGCAATTCCAACGACGTTTCAGTCGGGTTTCTCTAACCCATCCCGTTTCTTATACGCGAATGCAAGCAAATTGTGAGCGTCTAATCCAACAAATGATTTTGCTCTGATATTTGGCCAACTATAATAAAAGTCGTGATTGTGTCGATGCGATCTCAAGTGACCGATTGGACCCATCAGGTCTCATAGGCGATTTTCTCGGTGTTGGAAAAACTAATATCGAATTCCGGCTGCGTTGATGTCGTCGAGATCATTGTGGTTGTCAGCGGCGTTGTGTTAGCGATCATCTGTTCCAGCAGTGTCGTTATTTCTGTGGTCATTATTATCTGTACGGCGATTCTAAATGTGGCGTTGGCAACATCCTCACGGGTATGGTTTCGTTCTTGTGATAACGATAATAAATATCTCTTGTTGCTGTAAATTCATTGTCTGATATTGCACCGTCGTTTAACCCCATTTGCCAGTATCAATGATATATTGATACAACAACAACGACACGGATTCCAACCACGGGCGATATCACATGCGTCGCTGATAACGTACCCTTGTTTTTTCAGCGACCAGCGACGACACCGCATATACTATATTGTCGATGTCGATGATTCGCCTGCTATATTATTTTTTGTTTTGTCATATGCTCGTCGATGATTTTTTCCAGAGATGCCTTCCACGTACACGCTTGACTATATCTGTAAGATTGTGTGGGATTCATATATTATATATTAAGTAATCAATTGAGGTGTTTGCGCGACGAATTCCAGACAGCAACAATACGTCGTTGCGTTTAAGTCTTTATCTGATCCAGTATGAATGTTCCTCGGTATTTTGTTTTAGCACGACAGACACGGTTCCGGAAAATCTATCGGTGAAATGACTCCATGGAAATGTGGTAAATATCCTGAATCGCGCAGTTGTTTTGTTGTGACCATCCTGCTGATACAGACGCTACTGTGTATACCATGTTAATAAACGGATTCGTATGAATTGCATGATGTTGAATCTTTTTGATTTTTTCTTCGATTTCTTTGAGCTTAACGCCGGCAACCATTGGATTTCCAAAGAAATCAATTGAGGCTCTACTTATGTTTCTACGAAAATTCGTAAACGCGGTTACATGGTTATTATATTGAGATCTGAACATGGCCAATCCATAACTGATTGTTATTAACGAGATTCTTGTCTAAATATCTTTGTTGTCCATGTATTTCTTTGTTGCAGCGTCATCGTCCGATTCTGGTCCTCTCAGGTTAGCGAATCTATTTCCGCTTATACTGAACTCACCGGTCATCGTGTCGCCGGCTTTAGCAACAGGTTAAGATCCCTCCTTTGGTCCCTCCGATTGATACGCTTGAGTCTTTAATTTTTCCATCATCAGTAAATGCCACGATGTCACTGTTGGTTGCACCTAAAACTCGCAGAATAATATCGACCCATTTGATATTATTCGTCTTTCGCCACCCATGCTGATTCGGAAAAAAGCAAATTCATCCGAATCAACCCCGGCGAGGAGCATAAGATCAGCACGTTAATCTCGTGTTGCATACGCTGACAAATCAATGTTACCCTGGACCTTGCTTCTAGCAGATCTTCCGTAAATGGGTAGCATTATATGTTATTAACCTGTTTAAAAAGATGCCGTCTACTGGTATATTCGTGCTCTACTTTAAGCGGTGGCACGGATGATTTTGACACGGCGTTAAGTACAGTAAGTACTTCTAGACAGCACATAGGTGGATCGGTTAGTGTCTGTGTTGGTAATGTTGAATACCAGATTGGTATGTCACCAGTTAAACCACTGTACTTTTAAAACAAAATTGGTGGAGCCAATCCATACGAGAAAAATTTAACAACACCGCTTGGATAAACCACGTATGCATCCCAATGAGTACCTTGACCAGAACGGTCATCAACATTAACGATGCCAGTTTCAACAGAGTTTTGTTTTTCCGGTAACTGATGAGGCATGAAAACACCTCTCAAGTTTTTTTAATCGCCAAGTGGCATCAAGTAAATCAAAATTGGACATGGGTAGTTTTAGCGAAACGCCTCGGGCAGTTTCAGACCTTGACCGTACAGCGTTCCTCGTATTTTTTTAGGTCTTTAATTATTGTCCTTTGCTTTTTTCAGTGTTATGCCGGCAACTGTTCCAATGCTACCAAGTGCAGCTTCCTTTTCAACAGCTGGAGCTTCAGCGGAAATCTGGGCTGATGTCACCGATAGAAGTGGAAATATACCGCCGATAATTTGCTGTTTCGCTGATCGCATTCGCGGATAGATCAAATCGCATGTCAGGTTTTGATTTCTTGGCATCATTATAGTGTTTGAGCTGACGTCCAGTCAGGTACAATGTTTTTGGACCTTGTAAAACCTTTTGATTTTAGAAATATGTTTGTCCCATAATACTTCTTTGATGCCAGTTGCAGCTTTTTAATCTGACCGGGTGTCAGAGTAACGTTGATGTAATGATATGACATTAGAACATCATGCATGATCTAATTACATGTTTTCCACCGGTGCATCAATGACTCTCATTCGTCTCCCAACACCTTTAAGCAACATTGTTTTGTCTAACAGTATAACAGAGCTTTGCTCTGTAACCACCAGCTGGCGCAGGATCAATAGTAGTTCGCACATATACGTCAACGACTGTCTGTCTAAATAAATCCCGCTGTTCTGATCACGACCCACGAATCTCATCAAACTATGATACCCCTGTGCAATGTTGTTTCGGTAAAAATTAAGTATTATGTCTTCGGATGGTTCTTGATGTCCATATATCCTTAGCGAAATCGTAAACACTGCTAATCTATCAAATACTATTGGGTTCACTGTCTGATCGTTATACGAATATATGCTGTGCCACGAATATATGTTGTGGTGCTGAAATTCCTTGCTATGATTCGATCTGCCACAAAAATGTTCCTGCTGTGCCCAGAGATGTCTATGTGGTCATTATCATCCATGACAGCGTTGATTTATCACCACTATCCATGAAGCGCGCTTCTTCTGTCACTGATGGAGTCATCCTTGACATCCATTATGCTTGTTTTGTTAATGTTACTTTACCAGCACCATTCCCATCAATTTCAGCGTGCCAGATTGCATCGTTGTCGGTGGCATTCGAACTAGTGCAATCTTACGTCTGGCTCCGAAGAAAACTTTTCTCACATGTCTTATAGAATCCGAAAATATGTGACACACGCAAAAATCCACCGTCAGGGTTAACCTGAGATCGTCCTGCTGAAAATCTCAGGTTCAATTCTGGATTAGTACTCTGTAGTGTCACAAAATCAGCTGATCATTTCGGATGGTTGTGGATTATCAGAGCTAACCTGTGTTAATTGTACAATGACATACTGCCTTTCGCCAGGGTTGTCAGTAATGTCCTTCTCGAACATCATGGATGGGGCGCCGGACCGTGAATAGCCCAAGTTGTATCAGGACAGTCCGATAATTGTCGTAGCAACATCAACGTTATCGAGACATGCTTCGATTTCTCTACCATGAGTGATATATCTGGCACTGTTAAACAACGCCTGACACAATTGTTAACTAATTGACATCGTTCATTTGCAGCGTATGTGGTATCATCATTTGTCACAAGTTTACTATGAACTTCAATAAATGCCTCGGCGGGTGGAAAATACCTGGATGTATCTCGGACTTGTAGTTCGATTCGTCCACGTTGGTTTGGCTCTCGTGCTTCATAAGAATAATTTTGATAATCACGCACTGACTCATCCTTTTATGCAGCTTGTTCTGTTTCTTTCTTGTTTCAGATCTAGTTTGTACACATGATCTTCTCCTTTCTTCTCCTACTTTTTCAAATTGACGCTCCATCTCTACAGTCTTTTGTTATTCATTTGTAATAAGTTCTTATACTGATCGGTTAAAGATTTAAAATATTCTGTTATCATGATTAACTTTGATTTGCTGAATATTGAAGGCAACGCAAAATACATATTTGACCCATTTTTGACCCAATCGGCGGATTTTAGACTGTAAACATATTCAGATTTTACATATCGATCTCTACGTTTATGTTCAAACGCAGCAATATAAAGTATTTTGTCTTTATCCCTGATAGTTGCAATACCTTCCTCAGTAAATTTATATATTATGCTGATTCTGCTTCTTGGCTGTGGCAGCAATGGACCTTCGGGTGCTGGCAGAACTGGTGGGGGGGGGGGGTTGAAGACGGACAGCAATAAAAGCAGGTGATGTCTCAAGGTTTTTTTGCATTGCCTAAGTAACAATGTTTAGGGCTGGTTCGACAAATGGTTTAATAACTGCACTTCACTTTCTGTAAATTCCAGCTGAGCATCCTGATGCTGTTATATCTGCTGTTTGACAGAATCATGGACTGGAATGTATTTTTTAATTGCATTCAGTCGCTCTCAAGCTAGTTTAACCGAAGGAAAATCCATATTAAGTACAGAATCACTCATTTTCATTATTAAAACAGCGATTTAATTGCAGATAACCGTTCGTTTGACATAAAACATTTCAATATATACAGTAATGTAACGTATTCTTTTCAACTACAACGAATTGCCGGAATTCCAATTCGACTCACAATTTAGAGGTCCCTAATCACGTGTTCATTTTATAGAAAACCGGGCTTTACTTAGGGTGGTGTGTGTGTGCTTAAATGCAAATTAACAAATTAAAAATTCAGCCTGGACACCCTATGAATCTCTCAAATTTCGTTCTGGAATTTCATTTCGTACTTAGCGATTCGCCAGGGGTTGTATTCACGCAAATGAAAAGAACTTATAACAATTACCCGTTAAAGTTATTCAGTGCTTATTCAACATCAATTACCTTGGGCGTGGCAGTCTCCTTTTGCCATTTTTCTTTTTACTCGAAGATTTATATACACCTCTGATTCACATTTGGTATCTAATAAATCAGCATTACTAATGGTAAAATTAACATTCTTACAAGGACCAGACTGTAAAATGGGGCCTTGATTGGGGGTCCCCCTCAAGGTCGACGAGACTTTTCTTTGGTTAACCCCACTTCTGCTGATTGTCATTACTTTAGAAGAGAATACAAACCGGAGTTCAACTTTCGATTATGTAAAAGAGAAAGACACTTCAGTTCAACTTGCCATTACTTCAGACGAGAATAACATTTCTGTTCATTTCCATTTCTTAAGAAGAGAAAGATAAATGAGTTCAAATTGCCATTACTTTAGAAAAGAAACACATCTCAGTTCAACTTGCCATTACTTAAGAAGAGAACGACCTCTCAGTTCACCTTGTAATTACTTTAGAAGAGAAAGACATCTCTGTTCAGCTTACAATTAAGTTGGAAGAGGAAGTCATCTCAGTTAAAATGGCCAGTACTTCAGACGAGAAAGACATCGCAGTTCAACATGACATTACTTTAAAAGAGAATAACATAACTTGCCATTACTGTACTAGAGAAAGACACATCAGTTCAACTTTCCATTAGTTTAGAAGAATAAGACAACTCATTTACACTTACCATTACATTAGAAGAGGAAGACATCTCAGTTCAACTTGCCATTACTTTAGAAGAGAAAGACATCTCAGTTCAACTTCCCATTACATCAGAAGAGAAAAACATCTCAGTTCAGCTTAACATTCGCTTAGAAGAGAATGACATCTCAGTTTAACTTGGCATTATTGTAGAAGAGAAAGAAACCTCAGCTCAACTTGCCATTATTTAAGAAGAGAACGACCTCTCAGTTCACCTTGTTATTACTTTAGAAGAGAAAGACATCTCTGTTCAGCTTGCAATTAAGTTGGAAGAGGAGGTCATCTCAGTTAAATGGCCAGTACTTTAGACGAGAAAGACATCGCAGTTCAACATGACATTACTTTAAAAGAGAATAACATTTCTGTTCAGTTTCCATTACATCAGAAAAGAAAGACATCTCAGATCAGCTGAACATTCCTTTAGAAGAGAATGACATCTCAGTTTAACTTGGCATTATTGTAGAAGAGAAAGAAACGTCAGTTCAATTTGCCATTACTTTAGAAGACACATACATCTCAGTTCAACTTGCTAATACTTTAGAACGGAAATACATCTCAGTTCAGCTTGCCATTACTTTAGAAAAAAATTAACCTCAGTGCAATTTGCCATTACTGCAGAAGAAAAAGACATCTCAGTTCAAATTGCCATTACTTTAGAAGAGAAAGAGACTTCAGTTCCACTTGTCATTAATGTATAAGAGAAAGACACCTCAGTTCAACTTGTCATTACTTTACAAGAGAAAGACATCTCAGTTCAGCCTGTCATCACTTTAAATGTGAAACACACCTCAGTATAACTTGCCGTTACTTTGGAAAAGAAGGACATCTCAGTTCAACTTGCCATTACTTTAGAAAAGAGAGACATCTCAGTTAAGATTGCAATTACTTTAGAAGAGGAAGACATCTCAGTTCAACTTGCCATTTCTTTAGAAGATAAAGACGTCGCAGTTCAACTCGCAATTACTTTAGAAGAGAATGAAATCTCTGTTCAACTTCCCATTACGTTGGAAGAGAAAGGAATCACAGTTCAACTTACCATTATTTTTTAAACACATCACAATTGAGCCTGCCATTACTTTATAAGAGAAAAACATCTCAGTTTAGTTTGTCATAACTTTTGAAGAGAATGACATCACAGTTCAAATTGCCATTACTTTAGAAGAGAAAGACATATCAATTCAACTTACCATTACTTTAGAACAGAATGATATCTCCGTTCAGCTTGCACTTTCTTTAGAAGAGGAAGACATCCCAGTACAACTTGCCATTACTTGAATGACATCTCAGTTCCGCTTGCCATTACCTTAGAATAGAATGTCATGTCAGTTAAGTTCTGTATTACTTGAGAAGAGAATGGCATATCAATTCAACTTGCCATTACTTTAGAAGAGAAAGATACGTTAGTTGAAGTTGCCATTATTTTAGAAGAGGAAGATATCTCAGTTACACTTGCCAATAATTTAGAAGAGGACGACATCGCTGTTCAAATTGAGATTACTTTAGAAGGGAATGTCATCACAGTTCAGCTTGCCATTACTCTAAGAAGAGAATGACATCTCAGTACAACTTCCAATTACGTTAGAGGAGAACGTCAGATCAATTCAGCTTGCCATTACTTTAGAAGAGAAAGACATCTCAGTTCATTTAGACATTACGTTCGATTAGAATGACAACTCTGTTCAGTTTGCAATTACATTAGAAGAGGAAGACATCTCAGTTCAAATTGCCATTACTTTAGACGAGAATGACATCTCAATTCAGATTCCAGTTACTTTAGAAGAGTAAGATATCTAAGTTCAACTTGCTTTCCTTTAGAAGAAAAAGACAGCTCAGTTCAACTTGCCATTACTTTAGATCAGAATAACATCTCAGTTCAACTTGCCAGTACTTGTGAAGAAAAAGACATTTCAGTTCAACAAGCCATTACTTTAGAAAAGAAAGACATCTCAGTTCAACTTACAATTACTTTAGAATAGGAAGATATCTCAGTACAACTTGCTATTACCTGAGAAGACAATGACATCTGATTTCAACTTGACGTTCCTGTAGAAGAGATATACAACTCAGTTCGAATTGCCATTACTTTAGAAAAGAAAGACATCTCAGTTAAACTACTTGCCATTGCTTTAGAAGAGAAAGACATCTCAGTTCAAATTGCCATTACTTTAGAAGAGAAAGACATCTCAGTTCAACTTGCCGTTCAGTTCAACATGCCAATACTTTAGAAGGGAATGACATTTCAAATCAACTTGTCATTACTTTAGAAGAAAATTACATCTCAGTTCAGCTTGCCATTACTTTAGAAGAAAAAGAAACCTCAGTTCAAGTAGTCATTACTCTAGACGAGTAATATATCTCAGTCAAACTTACCGTTACATTAGAAAAGGAAGACACATCACTTCAAATTGACAGTACGTTTGAAAAGAATGACATCTCAGTTTAGCTTGCCATTACTTCAGAAAAGGGAAACACCTCAATTCAGCTTGGAATTACTTTAGAAGAGGAAGATATATCAGTTCACCTAGCCATTACTTTCGAAGACATCTCAGTTATACATGCCGTTCTATTAGAAGAAGATATCTCAATTCAAACTGACATTACGTTTGAAGAGAAAGACACCTTAGTGCAGCTTGCCATCTCTTAAGAAGAGAGAGATATCTCAGTTCAATCTGATTTACTTTAAAAGCGAAAGACATCTCAGTTCAACATTGTATTACTTTAGAAGAGAATGACATCTTAGTTCAGCCTGCCATCTCTTAATAAGAGAGAGACATCTCAGTTCAATTTGATTTACTTTAAAAGAGACATCTCAGTTCAACATTGTATTCATCTGCAGCTTGTTACATATCATCCATGATTTCACATCAGAAATGTACCTCTCTACACGTGGTAGCATCAACTTCAGTTGGGTGGCTAGATTTGTATATTTGGGTGTCATCAACGTACCATTGGTGAGACATTGGATGATGATCTATGACACTTAAGAGCGACTGAGTGTACAGAATGAAGAGAACAGGTCCAAGAATAGACCCCTGTGGAACACCACAACATAGATCGACTGGGCTGGAGTGTATTCGATTTGCAGATACATACAACTTGTGTCCTGTTGACCAAGTAGAACTTGAACCACATTAAGGTTATATCATGAATGCCAAATACATGCTGGAGATGGTGAAGTAACATATCATGGTCTAGTGTGTCAAATGCTGCAGACAAATCAAGGAGGGTGAGGACTGTAATCTTTCCTCTATCCAACGCAGAGAGAATGTCATTAACTACTTCTAGAAGAGTAGTTTCAGTACTGTGGCAAGGGCGATATGCAGATTGTACATTGCTAAAAAGACTGTTAGAATTTAGATGAGATACAAGCTGGGCTAGAACAACCTTTACTAAGATTTTTGAAATGAATGAGAGATTAGAAACTAGGCGGTAGTTCTTTAAATCGTTACGGTTTAGTGTTGGTTTCTTCAGCAGAGGCTTTACAATGGCAGTTTTGAAAAATGATGGGAATTCCCCGGATGAGAGAGAGGTATTAATAACATCAGTTAATGAAGGCAATGCTGGATCTAAGCATTCAAGCAGCAGTGATGTTGGAATTGGATCAAGTTCACATGACTTTGGGGCACTCTTCATCACGATTGTACGTACGAAATCCATAGAGACAGGTTCAAATGCTGCTAATGGTTGCCGCTCAAATTCTGTATCCCAACTGTATGGTGACGACGAGTCAATTGAAACTGTGGTGTCAAGCTTATCTCTAATGGTTTGTACTTTGTCACGGAAGAAATTCGAATAAATCGAACGCTGCAGTTGTTAATGTACTTGTGATGTCCTGTGTCGTAGCAATATGCCGATAGTATTTACTGAAGTACAACCCGAGCAGTCCGTTGCTATTGAAGACTTATAAAGTGTGTTACACTAAAGCATGTAATAAACATCACGTACACAAGCTCTTGTTATGTAAACAATACCAATGTGCTTCACTCAGCTTACAGTAATAATCCTAATATTGATCCTTCACTCATAAAAAACAATTTTGTTTACAACACTATCACTTATCTTTCACAACGTCAGCTACTAAATAAAATTTTATGCAACCCATAGCAAGTAAAGAATTAAAACAAAACTAATTAACAAACAATGCAAATTCAATATACATAACATATTAAGTATTCTTGCTTTAACGTTTTTAGGCAGAATCAGTCTCACTGTTGTGTTCAGTATTTGATCCGGTGGAACCATTTATTCAAATTATGATTCATTGGAAATAAAACGTGCTCTTTAATAATACTCTTGGACAGAAACATTGTCTTCGAATTACAGTGAATTCAGACAAGGACATCATAGATTGTATTACATTGAATAACAAATGAACGTTGACCCATCTCCATATCACAGGCAACTGAAATGCATTCAGCGCGTGATAATATTTGGAATATCACTGGGGTTTAATTAGAACTTTATTCATCTGGACTTGTGATGGAACTTTTTGGACTATTGGGTTTTAGCTCGCAATAATGTAAGTTGTTTTTAAAAGTTTTACTTTGTATTATATGAAAATAAATGATTTGTTCAATTTTATAAAACTTATTGATTTTCGCTCTTGTCTATTTCTTGGTTTAAGATCATAGAGTCGTAACATTTGTATAAATCTTTTTCTTTTTGAGGGGATATGTTGTGCATATGTAATTTGTATAATGTGTTGCCTTTGGTCCACGAGTATAGATTGTAAGGGCCAATATATATGTTGTATTACATAGCTACATTTTGACTATGATTGTAATTTATATTTTTAGATATTTATTATTTCTAGGTAAAATGTTTACTTGGATCTATGTTCAGGAGATTGATTCTCCTCCCCAGAGGGATTCCGGGTTTTCATGATAGTTTCCATATACTTACTAAACTTTAAATGAATCACCTGACAATGTTTATAACTTTTAATGTTCTAGTAATGACCTTTTGACCCTCAGCATGGTCCTTTAGTTGTGTCTAAGATCTTTATTTAATAAGACTACTTGCATCAGCTGTATTTATTCCTATCTTAACATCTGTACGGAAATCAGCCATTTAGTTGTATTTCATTTTTATTTTTGATACGATTTAATTATTAATCACTGGAATTTGTAATTATGAAATCATTTGGGATACATCAATATTGTTAGCACATCAAAACTATTGTTACATGAGCACATTCGACATTGGGATTCATTCGAAACACCACTGAATTTAATTTGGAACATTATACTTTTGGACCTGTGATGAACAGTTAGAACTATTTGGGATTTAGTTCACAATACCGTAAGTTCTTTTTAAATTTTCATTTTGTATACTAGACAAATAAATAATTTGCTGAAGTTTAAAAAATTGTTGGTTTTCGCTCTTTTCTGTTGCTTACTTTAAGAACATAGAGTCGTAAAAAAAATAATGACTTTCGCTTTTCTATCATAATCTGGTAAGTATTGCACAGTGATGAGTGGTGCATTCAACATTCTAAGAATGGACTCAAAACTGAAAACGCCGTAAAAAAAATTTACACAATTCTCCCTTTTATGGTGATTATTAAAGTTATTTTATGATCACAGAAAATCTGATTGCTGTTTGGCAGTCTTTTCAGCAAAAAACATTAACTTTTGTAATTAAATATTTGTTGTTGCTTTTTATTATTTTATTTTGTATTGTTTTGTTTTTCTTTCTCCTTTTTTTCTCTTCAAACATAAATTCAATTATTACAACAAAACCTGGGCAGAAACACAAAGAACGATCGTAGGAGGCAAATGCTATTATTCAATGGAATATAATTAATTTTTCAGCCTAAGTCATTAATGTTTAAAACTCACTCAGATGTGGCCAATCGAGTATTGCACATTTAAAGCTCAGAAGTGTCAATATTATTTCACGACTACAGAGATTCACAATTTTGAAAAAATCTTACAAATTCATCTCAGGAAACAGCTAAATAGGTCAAAAGTTCTCATAAATAATCAAACAATAAAATAAACTAAAATTATTAATGTTCTATAGTTAGGAGCGCAAAACACCGTATACGTTGAAACATCAAAAGTTATAAATTGTTGTACCACAATGATAATCAACTTTGCAGCATAAATAGTACGCTTCCATAGTTTAGGGTACATACTTTTTTCTGTTCAGTAACACTTGTGATTCTCGTTGGATTTTTATAAAGCTGCTGTTTTCAGACATATCAGGTGGAAGATAAGAGATGGCGGATGTTAGTGCTGGTTGCCTGTTTTTATCACAAATATCAAATATGATATTATCAAAATATCTATTGTAAAATCATAGCAAAGCAGCTAGTTCTGTTTTTAGTCTGTTACAATTCTTAAAAACCAACGAAAAGATGGCAAACCTTTGAACAGATATCTTCATCGACTAAACTATCAAACAAGAGTCATTTATCAAATGTAAAGCCAAAGAGAGAGACGCAAGAAAATGGTTAGTTAAAGGCATCAGAAAAATGTAATAATGATTGCATAAATTGTTCCACGAGACAATGAGATTATCAAAACGAAAGAGTGAGTAAGAAAGTACAGAGTAACCTGCTTTTATAATCATTGCCGTTAAACATTTCTTGGTGAAACGAAGTGCCGTCGTCAATCTCTATCTGCGTATAATACATGCACTTATTCTGATGCTTCGCAAAATGTTTCTATTAAATAATTTATAGTCAACACTAGTAGGTCATGGAATGGCTCCACTGTTATTCTCTACACAGACTATTCAAAGGAAATAAACAAATAACTTATTTATCCCCGAATCTATCTTCCAATGGCTCCAATGGCAGTTTCAATACCGCCCGCTACAACATCATCGGCGAACCCAGCTCCTTCCTTTACTACATTCCTCGCCACTTCATTGAAACCTTTACTTTCCGAAACCGCTTCTCTTGCTTTGCTTCTATCCTCGAGGATTGTTGTGCGAAGATCGTGTACTACTTTCTTATTAATCTCCTCTATTTTCCGTTCATATTCGTCTTTAGTTTTCTCTTTTTCCTTACGTCCTTTCTCCAGCTTTTCTTCCAAAGACTTCATTTCTTCGTGATGCTTTGCCTCCAACTTTTTCATCTGTGCTGCACGAGCATCTTTCTCAAGTTTCTCTCTTTTTTTAATTGTTTCTCTTGCTCAAATTTCTCCTTTTCTTCTTGAAGTTTCTTTGCCAATACATTTTCTCGTTCTTCGAATCGTTTTGCTTTCTCTTGATACTCTTCATCGAGCGAATTTTCTTTCCTTCGAACAGTTTTTCTACTTCTTGTTGAATTTTGGGGATGCGCTTTCTAAAGACTTCTTCTGCCACCTTGAACTTCTCTTCCGAATACTAGCCACCATCATTTTTTTCGATAATTTATTCTATCAGCTTGAACAATTCATTGATCTGCTTTCTAAGTTGTTTCTTTTCAGCTCTACTCTCTACAGCAATTTTCTTTCCTCCAAATTTCAAGAACTCAGGAATTCACTGGGAAGCAATCGTCAATCGTTGTACTTTTCCTCATGCTTGCTTTATGTGTGAAAACAACGATCACATATTTGCAGATTTCGTCACCGAAGAAAGCGCAAACTCTTCCAAAGTGTCGATGTTTTCTTGAGTAAATCGGTCATCGCCACGGATAACTAAACAAATTGCATGTGACCAGGCGCCGTCATGGCAGTGCATTTACAAAGCTCTTCAATTATTTTCTGCGGCTCTCGTTTGGTATCCATAAGTCCTGGTGTATCAAGTACGACGATGTCCTTCCCGTCCTTTCTCTTCCTTTGTCCAATCTGACAGTTTGTGGTATTGGAATGCATCTGGACCTCCTCATTTTTAAAAATTTGGTCACCTAAAATTGCATTTCCAAGAGTGCTTTTTCCTGTGCCAGTTTTACCAATCAGAATGATTCTTCTTTCTTCATTTCTTTGGTAATTATCAACCTCCTTGTAAATGTTGGCTGATTCTCCTGCAAAATAAATAACCTGCAGTTAGCTAACACTGTTACTTGTTCCGACGCCATATATATAGCCTAGTTTCTTTTCCAGAAGGCTCAGGTCAAGAGGATAACTTTTGAGGCAAGGAGATATATATATATAGGGGAGTACCCTTCGGAACAAAATCTACATTGTTAGCTAGTTATATTGCATCAAGCGTTGCACATACGATGTATATATTGTGAAATGTGAACCTTGCGATCAAATGTGTAAATTGCCTCTTCATATTTCTTTATCATCATTAACTTGTATGGTTTTCTTTGTGGTGATGTTTGTACGTAACATTATTGAAAATATGGTCGATAGTTGCCTTGTTTTAAGAAAGGCACTTGCTTTTGTGCTATTTAAGACCAAGCACCTCTGTATTGTATGACAAACTTAAGTACATTTTTTTCCTTTGTTGATACAGTTTGTGTATACTTTGGTATCATCACTGGAATAGGAGTAAACGCAACCTTAAAGTAAGACAATCAAAGTAAGACAATCATAATGTCATCCGCCAAACATAATGTCATCCGCCAACCATAATGTTACCATATATGTTATTATATTAACATCCCAGATGACAATACACGTATGACGTCAATGTGTACATTAGTGTTCTAGTTTTACTTCGTTACCTAAGCGCATATATTAGTAATTGTTGGAAATGAGATACACCTATGCTTTCTTAAATGTTTCCAGATTAATTATGTAATATAAACAAAGTATATACGGCAGAACTATCCACTTTAAAACTGGCTTCTTCTTTGACAAGTAATTAATTTTCATCCACCCATTCGTTTATCCTATTATTTAAAACCGATGCAGACTAAAGCCTCTGTAGATGGAGGGTTAATTTGTATTACATTCCATTATAATTGATAGAATGATAGACATGCCGTTGTTCAATATTCAAGACAATATCCAACGTCGAATAGTTTAAATAATATTCATAATATTTGGTTCAATTATGCCAATGAACAAATTAGATTAGGACGTTCATTACAACAGTAAACTATAATAATAATAATAATAATAATAATTATTATTATTATTATTATTATTATCATTATTATTATTATTATTATTAACCGCTCCGGTTGCCTAGTGGTTAGAGCGTCCGCCTTGTATGCGGGAGGTCTTTGGTTCGATCCCGGCCAAGCCATACCAAAGACTTACAATAATGGTACTAACAGCTGCCTCGCTTGGCGCTCAGCATTAAGAGGTTAGTGTTAGGACTGGTCACACTGCAGACATCGTAGCGGTATGACTGAAAAATTGTTAAAGCTTCGTTAAAAATCCAAATCACATACACATACCTTATTATTATTATTGTTATTATTATTATTATTATTATTATTATTATTATTATTATTATTGCACTTACTTTCAATTACGAAAGTTAGTTTGACGAGATAATTTGGTCATCCATTGTTAAATTCAACAGGGGAAAAATATCATCTTACTCTCCAGATGATTTCGATCCACTTTGCCCCATTTTCCAAAGGAATATAAGTTAGAAATATATCAGTTATATAAGAAAACTTTAGCATGTATCATATAATTAAGAACTTTGTTTCGATAAATATATTAAATATGAAGGGTACGTTTTGCATATTTAATTCATATTTTGTGCTTCACCTTTGTCCGAGATTGAGGGCAGAGTTTTCGACTTTCCTGGTAACAATTTAGTTCAAGGTCTAACCTTGTTTACCAGTTTCGTTTATTAACAAAGCGAACTGTACTGTACTGTACTGGTACTGTACTGGACTGTACTGTACTGTACTGTACTGTACTGTACTGTACTGTACTGTACTGTACTGTACTGTACTGTACTGTACTGTACTGGACTGGACTGGACTGGACTGGACTGGACTGGACTGGACTGTACTGTACTGACAATATTAAAGGAAATTTCCATTGGAAATAATCAACATTCAGGGCACTTGATTGTACCAGGTGGCAGTATGTATATAAAGGACGAACTAAAACCTGTATTCGATCCTGTTTTAAGCGCCGTCACTGGAATCATTTACTGTTGTGTTCAGATACAATTTGAGAGGAATTGCTTTCTTAAATAATATATTTGAAATACTAAGTGCTCATTTATAATATGAACTAAAAACTACTTCGGGAGTAGTGTTCCTCATTTCAAAGATATTTTAGCATATATAATTGAGATACATCAAGACTATTGGTACAACAGCGCATTCAAGACTCTTGGTACATCAACACATTCAAGACTATTGGTGCGCTTGCATGTTCAAGAATAATGGAATTCATTTGGAACATTCTATATTTTTGGAATTTTAATAGAACATTTAGTATTATTTGGGAAAATAATTGCTTGTTGAAATTGACTAGACATGTTGGTTTACATTCTTTATCTTACTTAGTTTAAGACCTTAGAGTCGACACTAAAACGAAACTGATTTCCATTCCGAGATATGAATTTGTTTGAGACATTTCAGAGATATTACAAATTGTTTATAAAATTTGAGTTGAGTTTGTTTAGAAATTTTTATTCTTCTTGGTATTGATTTTAATTTCACTATTTAAGAAATCTTTAATGAAATTACCAAGCACCCACAATGTTCAATTTTATGTATGTGCTGCTTGAGCTTGCCAGACATTATACAACTTAGCAAGTTGAAAGATCCTAAACAATCACGAAATAAAAATAGTTTGCTTAGTTAGGCTTTTTATTGAAAAGGAAATTCTGGATGATAGAGTTTTGTGTAACATTCGTATGTTCAAAACCACCAGATGGAATTAAAACTTTAGCTTCGGAAAGAAATGATGGAAATGCAGAGAGAATATTTTGAGAAAGATGAAAACAAATGCTGATGAACAATGACAAATAGGAATACCAAATGCAGATGCATAGAGAGAGATAGACAGAAAAAAAGAAGAAAGGCAATTGCAGATTGGGAGAGAAGAAAAGGAGAGAGTAAACAAAGAAAGGGAAATGCTATATTGAGTAATAGAATTAGAACTGGCCGGCAGAACACCCCTCCCCCCTTACATGGAAGTGTTAGTTTTGATGTTGCCATAAATATTAGGTTAGGACCCATATTTCCGGAAAAAAGAAGTAAATAAATACTTTTCTAGCTTTGAACAAATTGCTGACAATTTGAAATGGCCAAGACAGTACTGTAATTTGTAACTGGATGAGCTCGTTAAGTCCTAGTTTCGGTACTACAAAGTGTTGATTATGATGTTGTTAAGGAATACATCTTGAAGGGTTATGAGTTGGTACCTCGAGCATTTCGACAAAGGTTTAGGAATTGTACAAGAACAACGGTCAAACCGTTTTATAAATAACAAAGGTAAAAGAGCAAATATTGAATAGGCGGTGCTCAGTCAAGAACGTTGATCAAAATCACAATAATTTCAGACGGCTCATATTAATTGAAGAGGTCAATAACACCCATAGTGATGTCAAGACTTATTTTGGTGAACACAATTTGAAAACCTTAGAACATGCCTCATCGAACATCTGTGACTATTCCTTGATAAACACGATTTGAATTTTCAATACGTCGTCCTCACAGCAGTTTTTGGTATAAACAAAATCATCTAATCTCATAAAGGTAGTTATAGTTGTAAATCTGACACAACATTTGGAAACGAAACGTCCGATAAGAAGGATAAGAAATCCTTATTACTTGCTAAGTGCACTTATTGTAAAAAGGAGAAGACGCGTCATTTCTGATTGCCACAGGTTGAAAAATAAGCAATAGATCATACAAAAACAGATGTACTTCAAATGTTCTTATTTCAAAAAGGTCAGATCATTGCTATCAATAATCAATACATTGATTGGGTAAAACAAACCCTGGTTTGATATCATTATGGAGAATTACGAATCATTCAAGTGGAAGAATTCTATATCACTTATTGGTGATTCTGCCCAGCCAGTCCCTATTAAAACGTTAAAGAACACAGTAGCATAAACCAGTCTTTTGTTGTCAGATACTTTGCTTAATAGAATAAAAGAGACATATGTCTTTCAAATGTTCTTTTTTCAAAAGGTCAGAGTCATTGATGTCAATACATTGATTGGGTAGAACAAACCCTGGTCTGATACTATTATGGAGAGTTATCAGTCATTAAAGTGGAAGAGTTTTATATCACGTATTGCTGATTCTGCCAAGCCTGTCCCAATTAAAACATTAAGGGAGTAAAAAGACTATGGCTGTTTATATAATAAATTGTCCATCAAAAAACTGTTGACGCATCATTACGTATATGCTTTTTAATTGAAGGGAATATATAGAAGATATGGTGTTCGTCTTCCAGAAAGTTCACGATGACACCACAAATAAAACTTTGGGTATCCACATTAAAAGGCAATGAGAAAATGAGCATTTTATTTTGACGTGATAACTGTCATTTGTCACATGTCCCAGAAGAAACCCCGTGTGGCTGCGTGATCTAAATCACTAGCCTTTATAGATCACCACCATCTCACCTGTCCGCATGGGTTTGATTCTTGGGTTTGGCCAATATGGGTATGTGAGAAAGCTTGCAACTACCTTCCGGTGGGTCAGTGGTTCTTAGTAGGGTTTTCCCGGGTTCTTCATCCATCAGTTATACTGGCCGTCACGTATAGCTTATCGTGCACTGAAACATGATGTTGAACCTTCACAACAATTACCACCTCGAAACACAGGACCCCTCTATCATTTTGAAGAAAAAGTGTTTTTCAGTTATTCAACTTTCTGTATGACTTCTAGGAAATATATTAGAAACTCGCTTATTTTACTGGGTCTTTGCAATGCTTATTGATTTCTCATTAGATGTTTGTCAGGTGTGAAAAGGAAAGTAGAAATTATATATGTATTGCATTTAAAGATGATTCATGAAATCGCCCACATTCATATGGGAAGGTTGTGAAAATCTAAGCCAGAATATATGATTTATGTTCAAGGCAAGACTCGTACAAATTTTTCCCTGGGGATACATTTTCTCTAAATGCGCCTTCCATTCTCTGCATCGACGGAAGTACGTCACGTAAGAAGAGTCAAACATGTCAACCCTTATAACAGGATAGATTTATCAGCTCGAGTAACTTCGCAATAACTTTGCCGGTTAGGTGCGAATAGTAAAAACCAAGGAGTCAAGTAATCATCAAGGGCATTAATTAATGTTAAGCATTAATAGCATTTATCAATGAGTTCAAAAGTGTAACTTCATTAAAATGAAATTTTTTATTGATAAATTAAATATGAAATGTATAGTCACGAAAGTTCGACCCAAAATATATTTGTATGAAAGTCGAAAAATCATTCTACTTTCTGTACATTTTCTTCAAACAAAATAATCAGGTTCCAACTATTCAATTACTACAATGACTCACAATGTGTTACGTCAATGCTTGCACAACAAGTGTTCGCTTCTGTAATATATGGTAGCAAACATACTAAATGACAAACATACTTATATTACTGTTTACTTTTCTTTGGTTCAGTACGAGCTTTATTGCTTAAATTCTTTAAGTATTCTTAAAACTTGTGCGACACCTCCACAACATCTTACTCCCTAATATGTGTCGTAGAGCCGCATTAAAACTTGTTTCAATATATACTTTGCAGGTAAATATATGCATTTCCAAGGTCACTGAAAGCCATGTCAACGTTCATCTTCTTTTAGTTATACGAAATGAAACAGGAACCAATTCTTTAACTATGTAATTGTTATACGAAACTAAAAACTCTGGCATTATAGGTGTACCAATAACACTATCAATTTCGGTTGCTGCTTTGCTTTTATTTTACTAGCTTTTGTAATCATTAGGTTATAGTAGCTTTAGTGATCGTAGGTCTTAGGGAAGATTAGTGTATTCGCTTAATGGGCAAATTGTCCAGTAAATTATTAGTATCATTATTATTATTATTATTCCAACAGGTCAAGAAACAACAGCATGTTCGAATCCCGCTTTGGAAGATTATGGACTGTTATATAACAAGCAAAGTGATGCAAGACTCTCTTATCATGTTTGTATTCATTAGTTTTTGTCAATTTTAATTTTCCAAATTTAAATTTTCTGTGAGTGTAAGACCACATAAACACACACACACACACACACACACACACAAATAATAAGACCCATGTGTTAAGAGTAGTGAGTGGGGCCACTTTAGCGTCAAGGGAATTAGCACTGAAAAACACCCTGGGCCACTTTAGTGTCAATGGGAAATTTAACATTACGAAAACCCCTGGGTCACTTCGGCGTCAGTGGGAAATTAACATGGGAATAAATTGTGGGTCTGTTGAGCGTCAAGGGGGAAATGGAACAGGGTCGGGACCCTATTTTAATAAGGTCCCGACCTGATGGGTCTTTGGAAATGGAACAGGGGAAAAAAATTGAAACAGGGAGGGGTCTCTATTTTTTTTAAAAATAAAAAAATAAAAAAAAGGGTAGGCAATTGAAAGTCTATCTCTTTTCGAGAGATTGGAGTGGCCCTGAAAAGGGCCTTTGGGTTTCTTCTTCTTCTAATTTCTTCTATTTCTCCACCAGCTTCTTATTTTCTGTCCTACACTTTTTCTATTCTTTTCTTTCTTTTCTTCCTCCTTTTTCTTCTTTTTCTCTTCTTTCTGCTTCTCCTCCTCTTCTTTCTTCCTCTTCTCATTTTCTTCTTCTTTTTCAATTTTTTCGTTCCATGCTCTCATCCTTATCTTTTCCTCTTCATCCTCCTTCTCCTCCTTTATTTCTTTCAACAGATCACTGATGATTTCCTTTAGTTTTCGTAACTTGTTAATCTCCATCTTCACTCGATGGGGACTATAAAAATAGTGATCCTCGTTTAGTCTAACTAACATTTGCTCCATCATGCCCAAATTGTCCAGGACGTCTTGCAATTTTTTCATTTTATCAAGGTGGTTCGAATTCATCTTCTTTTTAATTCTTTGCAGAATGGTGTGAATGACGAACTTTGTGGGTTCTTATAGTTAAAGCGCGGACGTGAAGGAAAACATCCCCCTAAAACAAAATTTATATTACCTAGATCATGACCAAACAACGCGCGGACGTGAAGGAAAATATCCCCTACTTTTCTCATCTCATATTATCTACTATCCACATACGCGAAGCAGCAATAAACAAACCCCAAATCTACTATCCACACACGCAAAGCATTAAAATGAAACCCAAATCTACTATCCACACAAACCAACTTAAGCTCTTACAAAACCCAATACTCTACTATCCACACAAGCGTACGTGAGCGCTTACAAACACAAACACATACACTCACACTAGGAAAAAAAGAGTCAGTGTTTATATTCACACTACTCTACATACACACATTGGCAAATAGATTACTATATCTTTTCTAAAGGTTTGGGTAGCCCTGAAAAGGGCTGTTTTTTAAGAACTCCAGGGCACCTGGTTAATGATGGCACCTTCCAGGCATGGCACCACACACACATCTCCGACTCCAATCTCCTTTCACTCTTCTTTTGACTGGGAGCGCAGAGGGAGGATGATTGGCGTCAGCACCCCAATCCTCTATCTCTGGAATATTGTACGACATCCTCTCTCCTATTTTCTTTTCCTCCTCTTCCCTCTGTCTTCTCTCCTCCTCTTCTTTCTTTATTCTTGCCTCTTCTACTATGGCCTCTGCAGCCAGCTCATTCACTATACGCCTGGCATATTCCAGGTGCATCTGGAGTTCTAGAAGCTTTACAATTCTTGTACTCATTGTCTTGCTGTTAACATGTCGACGATGGGTAGCCCAACTGACGATTAGTTTTCAATTTATACTAAAAGCGCGGACGTGAAGGAAAACATCCATCTAAAACAAAAGTTATATTATCTAGATTATAACCAAACAACGCGCGGACCTAAAATAAACACTCACTCACTTTTTTTACTACCCATTACTATTTTAAAAATTTTCATTAAAAATAATATACTATCCACATACTTGGAGCAGCAATAAACAAACCCAAAATCTACTATTCCCACACGTCAGACATCAAAAACATTATCTACTATCCACATAAACGTACTTGAGTGCTTACAAACACAAACACATACAATTACACCAGTGTTTATATTCACACTACTCTAAATACACACATTGGCAAATCGATTGTTATTTCTTTTCTAGAAATTGGGGTAGCCCTGAAAAGGGCTGTTTTTTTGTGTGTGCGAAGTTGAAGCTAGGGCGATCTTTTAGTTTCTAAGAATGCGACGTCCTCTGACGATAGACTTTTTGACGATAGGTCTGCTTCTTCGGAAAGAGAAGAATAACTCTTTGGTGTCCATACGACAATCGACAAAGCCTCTGTCAGGTTCAGGTTGCTGCTGCTGGTGCTGTTGTTGTTGTTGTTGTTGCTGCTCTCTATGTTGTTTCTGAAGTCTGTACTTCTCTGGCCATTCTTCTTTCTCACTGTTCACTTCTTCTCTGAAGAGCACTTCTATCAGGTCTTCAGTGACTTTTAACATTCTCACATTCTCTATCTCTTCTGGCTTCGGTATCAGACTGTGTCTGACCCGATGCAAATTCACGTAGGCTTCGTTTAGCTTAGCTAGTTTGGAGCACATCTTCGTAGGAGGATGAGTCGACAATGGATGGTTAGACTGGAGGCTACCCGGGCTTTAAAGTCAAATCGTGGACGTGAAAGAAAACATCCCTCCACGGTTTTCGAGCCGCAACGTTCAATGAGTGTCATGAGAGGGATAGTAAGAAGTCAAAGAGCATGAATCAAGATTCCTATAGCCAAACAAACCACAAAGGCCATTTTCTTCAAAACACAACATTTTTTATTCAAAAATCACTTAACACTAACAAACAACTCTAACATTTTTAACAACAATCCAAGAATATAACATCAAACATTTTTTTCAACTAACACATTATTTTTGACAAGGCTGACAACGTTGTGAATGAAATTGTGATTTCCACTGTTGGAAGTCATTAGGCCATTGATGGACACTACGTTTCCTAGCTTGAGACAAAAGATAAGCATAATGGTCACAAAACCATTTATCTACTTTCACATCGTTTCTAGAAGAACGAGGATCAAAATGAGTCACTAAATGTTCTAAGAAATAGCCCAGGCTGCGATGATGCAGAAAATACACACAATATTGTCCACACACCAAGGAATCTGTGCTTTATAATTTCACATTATTGAATCGGGTGGTCTGAGCATTTCTTCTCATAAAGTCCATGATGCCGTCTTCCAAAGGAGGCAATCCATACGAATCGAAATATTCCGCACATCCTTCTTGAGGAAAGTAGACGGCTACCCAGTGGGTTCCTGGGAGATGACTGTCGTCCGTGTTGATCACATAAGCTAAATGGTCTTGAGGATTGCGATGAGGGAGTTCATCTTTAGCACAGACGACAGGATTCCAAGAAGCCGTGTACGAGCTGTGGTTCAAAAGGTAATAAATTTCCCAGGTATCCGTTGATTTGTGTGGTTTTCTTCTTCACATGTAATAATAAGTGATCAATTCGATCCTGACTTTTTGCTTGAAAATGTCTGACAAATAACCGTTTCTTCGCTTCGTCTCCCCACTCTGATTCAGGAGAGCTTCGATACGATGGATCTCTGGAGTGGTTAATGGTGGACAAGAATGTTCACGCAAGTCTTTATACCACTGATGCAACACGACTTCGTCCGAGATGAGACTCCAAGCTTCGTCCAGATACTCGTTAAATTTTTCTTCTTGACTCAGCATCAGGTAATAATCGTGTTGAATTTGACTGAGATGATCGTTTTGACATCCATAGCAATCTTTCTTGATCAATTCCGTCATTTTTTCGACCAAGTATTTGGCAAAACAGGAGACTAAATGGGCTTCTTGTTCTGGCCATCTCGACTTCATCATGATAACTTCTTCTTTCACAGTCTCCTCACATTTCATCTCCAAAGTTTCTTCACTTTGTAAAGAGGGATAACAGTCTTCCATGGCTTCTAATAGTCTAGAATGACTTCTCTCAAACTGTTGATTTCTATCGTATTATCGAATTCTGCATACAGGATGACGTTCACTGTTACATCAGGGTCTCGGTTTGCAAACTGAATTTCCACACGAATCTGACCCGATTTTATAGGGTGGAAATGTCCCTCGTCACTGCCTTGGTCTAGAGTGAAATCCAAAGCCCACAAAGCATAACCTCCTGCATCATCGTCGTACGTAATACCGTGACTGGTGTTGGTTCCTAACTGTCCGGTAACTTCGTACAAGGACAAGTACGATCTCAAGTAATTCTTCGCGGCACCAAAGTTAGGTTCAAAGGGTCGGGTACACAAGGTCTTGCCGTCGCGACTGACTTCGATCTTGGACACACCAAAGTGTTGAAACTCAAAAGGATTTTGTTCGAGCGTTCCGTTGAAAGCTGAATTCCTGACTATACCAACAATCAAACGCTTGGGTAACTCTCCTTGGAACAGATGATCTTCGATCATAGATCGCTGTCCAGCAGGAATGGTGAACGTTTTCAATTCTACGCGTCGTATCGGATACTTGGCGGTCGTTCTGCTCAACGTCTGACTGACGTCGTTTCCCACTTTGTGTAACACTTCCACACGATGCACGTAAAGTAGGGCTTCTTGAATGATGGTTTTGTATTCACTGGCATGGGCCATCAAATGGAAAGCGGCACTGCTACGATTCAGTCTCAGGCGGACATCCACCCCGTTTAGCAAACACTTTTCTTGTAACCACATGTCCAAATGCAAACGATCCATCAGTTCTAAACTTCGTTCTTGCAGAATTTTCTTAAGACGGCCGTTAAACCCCACATTGTGAGGATTGTCATCTTCTGCTAGGGCTGTGTCGTTAAACGTGGCTACACCTGCCGTGTCAGGTTTCCATACCACGCAAGCATCCAGATGAGTATTCTTGGCTTCTTTTCCGTACGTCAAGAGATGTTCCAAGTAGGCACGATACGGGTAAGTATCCATGTTGTTGCTGACCAGTTTGTTATTCAAGTACAAGTCCACTTCGCTGAACAAGGAATGCATGAAATTGTTGACAGGAGCTACTCTAGCATCGCCTCCTGGATTGGTGTTGTCCGTTTTGATCACTTTGACTTTCAAATACAGGCAACTGCTATTCAGATCGATGTAATCTTCGGGTTGTCCTTTGATTTCAAACTCGATGGGAGCGGAATCCGTCAAAGAGGAGACGGGATGAAATTCCACCCACTGGGATTCTTGCATGGTCATCAGCGTGGGGGGGGGGGCATGGCAAACAGACCCAGTTCCGACTTGGAACAGGCGCAAGACTCTCGGTACATCATTTTTTCTGTGTCTCAATACTTTAATAATCGAAAACGTCTAAGTCTCGAACGGTTCTTCTTTTCTTTGTCTTTCTAGCTTTAGAAGTGTAAAGTCTGGTGAAAGGGTGTTTTCTTCGTCGTCTCTTTCTGCTTTGTCCTTGCTGAATGCCTGACTCGGTAGCGTGCAGGGCATTTATTGGTGTTTCTCGTCGGCCCGAAAGGTCTTTGCCCGTTTGCAGCAAGACATTTTTGCCTGCCCTCATGAAGGCTTCTTTAGGTTTTTGTTTGTCGATGATGACATTTTGGAGAAATTCTTTGCCTTGCGTCAGTGCGGCATCTTTCCGCGTGTCACCATCGGTTTCAACACCGGGGCCACCGAACGAAAGGCCGATTTCAGCATATCTCCTGAACCGTGTCCTCGCTGTCGAGCAACCTCTCGATACACTGGATACATGACTTACAACTCGTGAGAGAACCGTTTTCGAAAATGGAGTTTCACCGTGACTTTTCCTTTGGTGAATGAAATATTTTGTCCCAGATCTCCTTTTATAGCAATGTTGACCGTGTCCAAATAAGAATTACTGATAGGCAAATAGTGAGGATGTACAAATTCGCGGTGAACGTGGTGTTTCCACCTTCCTCGTCAGCGTTCGTGGCAGAATCCACTTTGAATCCACTTTGAAAGGAATGACACGCAGTAACGGTACAGAGGTGTGTCCCACCACGTTGTACTCCACCACATCGCAGTACACAAAAATCAAGTTCAGTCCATGGTTCAGTTCTACCGGGGCACGAAATAACTTGCTAAAAAGACTCGTTGTCGTAAATGATTGGTAATTCGTTTTTCTTGATCATGGCCATTCTCATGTCCATGTCTCCGCCCAACATGACAAACAATTCAGGACAAAATAAAATGGACACGATTTTACTCCCGTCAAATTTCATCAAGAAACGACGAGCTGCTTTGTGGTATTCCATGGTGACACTTTTTTGACATTTTCCAAAGCTTTCATAAACACGACATTAAACTTGGAGGCTATGGTGCTCACCAAATGTTGACCACTAAAATATTAGCCTGCGGGAATGGACAAGTGATAGGTGGTGTACTTTTGATTTCTTGTGCCAGGGGTTTTTATGTTATATTTGCCATAGGTATCCAAGTACTGTTGCAATTGTTCGTCATGAACTTCCACATCAAAAAAAATTTGATTGGGAAGGACATTGAGGACTTGGGTTGGGTGAATGATTTCTACTAAAGCCACTTCCCAATGGGCTTTGTGATTTAATTGGATGGCCTGAAATAGTTTGGCCGTGTAACAGCACAACGTGTTCTTGGGAAGCACCTCCATGGAACTGTCACTGGGTAAGGTTAAGTAAAATTGGTTGTTATTGTTCAGAATTCCAGAGTTCTGTAGCTGTCCGAGGGGTTACTGGACGTCAGAGGCGTGTCTCCGCTCAAAATGGGATTGTTGTTGTGGTTGTTATTGGAGTGGTGATTGACACTGGCACTGGACACAAGGTTCCCGTTGTTCCCGTTCAAGGAGAATTTCAGGGAGGGGTTGGGAAGCAGGTAACTAATGCAACTGCTCAATAAAATGGTCCACAATTGTTTGTCTCCTTGTTGCAAACTCAGATTGGCGATGGCTGCCCCGATGACACAATACACCACGAAGATTTGGCAGAAAAAGACGATTTGCGTTTTAGGCACACGTTCTCCACACCACACTCACAAGGGTTGTTTTTGTAAATCTTGCAGAGAAGAACTGGGTGAAGGAGTGGTAGCAGTAGTAGCTGCGTCTGTGTGAAAGGGCATGATGGTCACTTCTTTTTATAGTCGATGACTTGCGAAGCGTCGATCCAAGAATCAAAACTGGGTGGATATCCTTTAAAACGTACTTTGACTTCTTTGACACGTAGTTTGCCCACTTTACGCGTCGTCTTCTTTTTTGGTGACACGTTGTAACTCGAGCAAGTAAAACGTTCCTTTGAGCACTTCTCCGTTCATGTCTTCCTATTTATAGAGGGCAGGATCACGGCCATGCACTCGTCCAGTGACCCGAAACAATTCGGTAGTCCAGTTAGGTAAGTAACCTTTGTCGAAAGTGCGTTTGGTTTTGCCAATGCGTACCCAATCTCCTACGGCCAACACTCCACTTTTCTTGGGGACAGCCCTCGTCGGGGACGTACCAAACAGGCGCTCAAACACCAGCACTTCGTTCCCGGGAGTCACGTCTTGCGGGGCACGTCCGATGCTTCGATGGTAAGATTGGTTGTACCCTTGCACCAGGTGAGGCAAGATGTGGATGTACTTCAGAGTGTGGTGATGCGTAAAATATTTCCACATGCGTTCTTTCAAAGTGCGTTGAAAACGTTCCACGATGCTGGCCTTGGTTTCGGGATTCTCGGTTGTAAAAACATGAATGTCACGTTTCTTTAATTCTTTTTGGAAAGTTTGGTTCAGAAATTCGGTACCTTTGTCCGTTTGCCATCGAAGAGGGTGACGACCGCTTTGTTTCAACACCCGTTGCAGGGCTCGCACTAACTCGCTGCTCGATTTGGAAGTCAAGGGTACGACCCAGGCAAATTTGGAAAAGACGTCGATGACACAAAACAAATATTTGTAGCCACGATTGTAGCTGGCTAAATGAGAGACATCGGCTAAATCGGCTTGCCATTGATGATCGATGCCTTCCACTCGGGTGCGACGTCTGGAAAACTTGCGTCGAATGGGTTTGTGTAAAGTGTAGGTAGCTTGTTCTTGTAACCATCGTGGCACTTAAGGTAAACGGAGACTTTTCAGTCGAGTTTTGGCAGTACGATACAATTTTTGAACTCCTGCGTAACCTGCAGGATGGAACGGATCGTAGTAAATGCTGGCTAACACATTCTCCATTCTTTTGTTTCTTAATAAGGCACCCACTCTTCGAGGATGCTACTTTGGGTGGGACGGAAGGCTGGTTTGGAAACGGATTTACGTATCCGATGGGCTATGGGAGTACAAGTCGAAGGTAGTGGTGGTGGAGGTGGCAATGGAATGGCTTTGGTCTTCTTTTCTTTTTTCACTTCTGGTTTCCCTTCATTCTTTTTCACTTCTGTCGAAGGAGGAGTGGACATCATCTTTTTAACCCAAGCTTTCATTTCTTCTCGTTGGGGTGTGGGGGACGGGGTCAACAAGGATGCTGCAATCTTACTAGACATGGGAGCAGCTGACGGTGTTTGAAACACTTCTCGCATCTCTTCTTCTTCAGGTCTTCCTGGGGTAGCATCTCTGGTGACCCCTGGGGATGGTAGTAGTGGTGGTGGTGGTAGTGATGATGGTGCTGGACCTTTCATCAGGGTCTTAAAATCTTTCAGAGTGGGTAGAACTGTTTCGTCTAAAGCTTTCTGGTGAAAGAGTTGCAGTCGTTGTAAGAGTTGACCATACATTTGCGATTTTTCTGTTTCGGACAAATCTTGGCGATCCATCAAGAACTGCAAATCGTGATGTAACTGGGACATCTCGCTCAAAATGGGATTGGGAGGTAAATGCGGGGTGCGTTGTTCTTGCCAACGATGCTATTCCATCCATCGTTTGTAAGGTACTAAAGCTAGTTTTCGTCCTTCCATGGGATGTCATGGGTTGATTCTGAGATCCTGGGACTCAAGAGGGCCTTTTATCTTGCTCCTGCCAGTCCTCCCAACATGGTTCCCAAGACTCCTTTTAGCAATGGGACTAGCATTAGGGGTAAAATTCCTCCACGTTGGACCAACATCTTCTTCTTTTGACGAATTTGAATTTTCTTTGGAACCATTTGGCGAAGAACGTGACGATGTTTGCCTAAGCATTGTTTCTAGTGTTTGGACAAAGGGATCGTGCCATTCAACACGTTCAAACAACATTCGCACACGGTATCGATGACCTCTTTGGATGCTGATTGAATGAGTTTTTTTCGTAGGGGTGGAGAAGCTTTGGACAGGACAGATAACATGTCCCCATGTTTGACTAAACGAGGAGGCAGTCCTTTCCTTTTCTTTCCTTGGGGCTGTTTAGAAGAGGGATGTTTTCTGGAGGGTGACATCTTCAGGAGCACCAAAACACTGATACCCCTACTTTGTCGCAGGCCTTTTTCATACTGGAACGCGTCGCCACTGATTGTCTTTACGTCGTATCAACTTCAGGACAGGCATAACACGTAGTACAGGGGTACGCAACGGACTAAATCGAGCCAGTTCTTGCTTGGACAAATCCAGTAAACTTTGTAACATGCCCGATCTTTCTTGGACTTTGATTTTGGGAGAAGGTACTTTGTGAGCAGCGGACACTGCCACTAAATTGGAGGGCCCTGCCACTGGAAAAGTTCTTGGGGTCATTAACGGAGAAGTTCTTGGTGTGATCAACGTCTCCAAGTACTCTTCAGTTCTTGGTGTCATCAACGGGGATGTGAATGAACCAGAGGCTACCGGAGACGCGGTCACCGCCGTTGCAGGTCGTGGTTTGCGAGTGTAAGGTTGCGTCCGGGCCAAAGTGCCTCTCTTGCGACTAGTTTTCTTCTGTGGACTTTTCTTTTTCTGGGGACTTTTTCTCTGTTTCTTTTTCTGGGGGCTTCTTTTCTTTTTCCGGGGTGGTGACTGGCAAGAGGAGGGTCCCGCCACTGGAGAAGTTTTTGGAGACTTGGTCTTGACACCGTAGCTCTTTTTCTTCTTCTTGGAGGTTCGCTTGTCTTCTTTTTTCTTGAGGAGAACTTTGGGGGCATTAGGATCCCACCTTAAGAGAGAGCGAATGATGACCCCTCCTAGAGTACCGCTCCATCCAGGTTTCAAAATGATTTGTTTTTTGGTCTAAGTGTCGATGCGAGGATCGGCCAGTTGGGTCAAAGCGACTTTGTTTCGATCAAAAAAGCGTTTGGTTTGATGAGGAATCTGAATGATCCCTTGTAGTAATTGACGTGCCGTCACCGTGAACCATCGTAAGACTTCTTTGAGACTTGCTTCTAAGACGCGAGCCCGTATTTGTGGATACTTTTCTCGACTGATGCCATACAAGGCACGAATCAATTTGACGGGAAGATGCGACTGAAGGGACGTCATGTTCAAACTGTGTGTGAGAGAGACGAAAAGTGTCTGAGGTTTTTATAGATTTTTTGTTGAGTGAAATTAAGTCGAGGACGGAGACGTGTACAGGACAGGCCCTCCGTCTTGGCACCAGTGGTGAAACAAGTGGGTACGAAATCGCAAATCATCGGGGGTTGTAGGTTTCAAATCGACGAGTAATTAGGCGTGTGGAGTTTGAGTGGCATCATCGTACGCCTGAGTCAGCCAAGGCGTTCCTAACTGTTTGGCTAAGACTTGCACTTGCGATTTATCTCGAGGGCTTTTAAACAAGACCACGTAATGCGCATTGAGACTGATGGTGCGATGGGCTTTACTTTGTTGAAACAAATTTTGAATGATGTAAACGACACTGGCATTACGGTGATGCCCTTTGCGCGTAAACCACAGTTTAATTTCTTCTTCGTCTTCTCCTAACATGTCATCGAAAATGACCAAATGGGTTTGACGAGAGTCAGAGACGATGCCGTCGTCTTCTTTAGGAATGCCTTCCACAAACACGATGGAATCGCCTTGACTTTCTCGCAAGAGGCTGTACGCCGATTGCCACTCTTTGTAACACCACACGATGCGTTGAGGTGGACGATCGATCAAATGATGTTTATGTTCGATCAAACGTTTGACGAATTCGGTTTTGCCTGAACCGCTAGGTCCAGCAATGAGCATGTTAAAGGGATGGCAAAGATACAAAGCCTCCCAACTGGCACGATCTAAGTGTTCGTCGATGACTTTGACAGTAGAGGAAGAGGGAGCAGAGACAGCAGAGGTAGCCATAGTGTTAGGAATGTCACTTGTGACACGAAAACAAACAAGACAAGAGTTTATATACTTTATTCAGGAAACGTTTAACGAATGTTTTAAACATGAACACGAAAGACAAAAAAACATAAAAGCCAAAGGCTTAAGTACAACGATAAAAGGCACATCAAAATCATCAACGTAGAATAGAAACAAGTGTCTGTACAACATGTTTTGGGTAATGTTCTGACCAGTTCTATAGGGGGTAAGGTCATACAAGTGTCCTCCCGAAAGGGTCTTTCAGTCATGTCCACGACAGTCCTGTCCTGGGTGACGGGTTCTTCTTCTTCTTCTGGCACTGTCACTAACACAGGTTGAAAAATAACTTTTTCCTAGAACAACTCTCGTACATACTGGGCCACGTCTTGGGTCCAAGCCTCAAAACCCCCATCTTTCCAGCCACGGACATCTGTCCAATGGGGGTGTAAGTCACAAGCTACACACACATCGTCATACACGTCTTCGGTAGCTAAAAGTTGAAGAATCTTTTTTCCTGTTGAGGTCGAGAAGTATCCAGATGAAAACGCAAGGCTTTGAGCAAAAGGAGTCTTTCGTGACCATTTAAGGACATTTGGGTGGTAAGTATTGATCGTAAAGAGGCCACAAGGAATCGGTTGGTAAACGAAATCCCAGAAAACAAGTCACTAAGACACACACTATGCGTCGTCCCAAATTGAACGGATACAGTTCTCGTAATAATTGATGATAATGATCTACGGTTTGAATATGGTCATTGAGTTCCTTCCACGGAATGTGTTCAATCACATGTGATAAAAACCTTGGCATGACAGCCCGTTTTTATATTCTCTTTTTTTCGGATGCAATACACGTACTTTCTAGCCAGACATCTTCGTTCTCCAGTAGGAAATTTAAATGCTCCAAACTGTAACCTAAACTTCAGAGTTCGTTTAGATGTTTCCTCTTCCGCTAAGTAGATTCCAAGTAAAAATATGTTTGTAATCCTTTAACTTGTCTTCCTCAATACTTTGCTCTAGGTGAATCTCGAAGTAACCAAAATTATGAACATGTCGATCATTGGTGACCTCAAAGTTTTGAACAATGTCTGACCACTGAAACAATTTTTGACGAATCAGTTCTTTTATACCATTCAGGTACCAGTGGTTAAACATCTGGTGACGTAACGGATGCAATTGTTCTTTACGTTTGACTTGTATTTTGACCAGCTCTCGGTAAATGCGTTCTCTCAACTCCACAGGCAAAGCACGAATGTTCTCTTGTAAAGTATCCATGAATAGGTCATATTAAATCCTCTTTCTGACACAAGAAATGTACCGTTTGCACAGACATGGTTTTACTACAGTGTCGAATTTAAATCGTTTAGTCACTAATTTACACATTACAATTCGTTCTGACGTTTCCTCTTTCACTAAGTTGACATTGTGTAAAAGATGTTGGTAATTCGTTAACTCTTCCTCTGGAATTCGATGCAGTAAGTTTACAATGTAGTAGATAGAATCATCAATAGCAAACCAATCCTTTTTAAAACTAGGGGATCGTTGATCAATGTCTGTCCAATGGAACACTTTCAACTGAATCAGTATTTGTATAGCATTCAGGTACCAGTGGTTCAAACACCGGTGACGTAACGGATGCAATTGTTCTTTACGTTTCATTTGTATTTTGACCAGCTCTCGGTAAATGCGTTCTCTCAACTCCACAGGCAAAGCACGAATGTTCTCTTGAAAACATCCATGAATAGGTCAGTCCGTACAATTCACAATCTTCTCCTAGAGCAAAAGTAATCCACATAGTGAGTAATGTCTGACCACTGCCATTCAGGGTAACGTTCAAGAATCTCATTGAACTCTTTTGATCTAAACGGTTTAGAGTAATATAATAGGATGAATGCGCCCTTAACCCAGAGAAATCTAACACATTGATTGACTTTTTTCACTTTCCTCTTGTGAATTTCTCGGCACAAAAGTTCTACAGTTACCCATTGAGATTTCACTCTGGCAAGTCCCTGCCAAACTTCCTTGTAAATCTTCTATTGCAGTTTTTTAGCTAATGATTCAATATCGTTTTTGAAATGGAGTTTAAATACTGGTCTCGGTGATGTCCAACATTTTATTCCTAACCAGTCTGGTTTCTTCTTCTTCAACGACATGGTAAGTTACTTCAATGTCTCGGTCCCACTAAGGGTAAGTAATGACAATTCGGTGACCATCGAGCATGTTCTACGTAGGCCGATTCTTGCGGTTCCCAGTGGTGAAGTGACACACCGCAACTGAAGCACTTGACTTTATCCCCTTCGCCCAAGTAGAAAAATCCGGCTCTGGCTAATTCTTCGGGGATTGGTCCTCCCAGATACTTAGGCCATTTTCCTTTGAACGATTGAAGACGATTTTCAAAGTCGCAGTATTCCGACAAACACACAGGAAACGAATATTCGTCTTTCACAGGTTCGTTTCGATGAGGGTTGGGTGACATGGACAAGAGTTTGCTCAGGGCTGGATGACATCCGTAGGGAGGTAGACGTGAAGGTGGACATCCATCTTAAAAACGAAAACCAATAAAGTGTCCAAGAGGACGAGCGGCATCGCTTTCGCATCCCTCAGGTTTGACACTCACATCATCACTTTCCATGATAGGGGTAGTGAGAACAAAGTTCCCATGATGCTTTACGGCATCGCTAAGGTCACAACGTACAGCATCGTTCCCATCGCAAGGCTCACAATCGCATTCCACTTCAGAAGCCCCAAACTTGAATTGTGCCTTTCTGAACTTGTTTTGCATTTCTCTGAAAGTATTCATCTTGTTCGCTTGGTCTTAGTAGTCACAATGAACTATCGATCTTGCCTAGGGTTCCTTTTTATATACAGACCAATACCAACGTGTCCATTCGGTAAGGTAAAATGATTGGGAAGTCGCACTCGCTTCTGGTACACGATTTGATAGACTTTTTCTAAGGGTCAACTGACGATGTGGTGAGTGGGTAAACGTACAGTCTTGTTGGGTTGATAGGTGGTCACTTTAAAGTGTTCATCTTCTCTAGACTGCAAAGCTTCTTTCAATACGCCAAGGTTCACCGCTCGACTGGTACGATAATTCAGAGTCAATCCTTTCACTTTACACGTCGTGTGCACTTCTCCTTGTTTGTCCCGGTATTCGTAACCGTAATGTTTAGGACCACCACTAGCGAAAATTAGAATCTTGTCGTCGGGGTGCTCGTCTGTCCAGGCTACTAAACCGTCTCCTTCGATGTCAGGGTGCTGTTGACTCGAGTGATCGATGTAAATGCAACTGTCCGTGTCAAAGTACAGGACACGTTCCCCTAACAGTTCTAAAGCTTCGTACAATTTTAAGCGAGCATGAGCTGTCACGTAAGCCGCAATGGTGACATTTCCAAAGGGGTCGTCTTGTACAAAGTCCAGATCTTCTTCGTAATTCACTAAGATCAAATCCTCGCGAACGACGTCCACGTGTTTCATGAATTTGGTTTTGAATCATCTGGAAATAGCGGGAAGGCTCGGTCAAATATTCCGTCTTGGGTAAACACGGTCGTTGTGCCATTTTACCCCACAAGCAATTTAACATCACTTTGGCAAACGATCGCCTGCCTTCGTTTTTCTCGCTTTGATCTAAAGTAATGCCTTCTTGTGCCCAGTATTTCTCTTTGAATGTCTTTTGGTCTTCGGGAGTGTGACACCAGGAAGGATAGCCACTAGCTTCTTGCTTCAGTTTCAACAAGGCATCCAGGTAGTCTGCGAAAATGCCTTTCTGCGTGGGGTCACCCTTGTGGTATTGTTGTGTCTTGGAAAAGTGGCAAATTTCGTACACTTCTAACAGTTGGTATCCCATGTCCAAAGCTTTGAACAATTCTACGCTGACCCACGTCCCCGTCAAGGCCCGTTCTTCCTGGGTGTGCTGACAAGGTTGATCTTGGTTGCACGTTTCGGCACAAGTACGGCACAAAGGAAACATCAGTTTGCCTTGGCAATGGTGAGGTAAGACGGGTTGGTATAGGTTCGTGGGAATCAAATCTTTGCACTTGATCAAGCCTTCGTATTGTTGAATGTTTTTCAGGTCGATGTGTTCCGTGAGCAATTGCGGGTGTCCTGCAGGAAAGTAACAATATTTGCACACGTAGGGATACAGCGAACACAAGTCCAAGTATTTGATTTCTTCTCCTTTCTCTTCGTCGACTTGGTACAGCAAACAGGTGGCATTGGTCCTTCCTCCGTACAAACTATCCCTCGGGTTCAGGGGGTCCATGAACTGGTAACTTTCCACGAGGCGTTTAAACTCGGGATCGGTTTTCAAACGGTGATCGTACTCGTGTTTCCACATTTCTACCACTTGGTATCCTTGCTGTTCTAACTTTAGGCGTCGCTGACAAGTGTCCTGGTACAAGTCTTACATGGTTCGTTGTAAAAACTGATTTTTAGTGTCACGGTCAGGGTCACAGACGGGACATCCGTGAAATAAGCA
The DNA here is from genome assembly GCA_028554795.2 of Sinohyriopsis cumingii. Classification (NCBI taxonomy): domain Eukaryota; kingdom Metazoa; phylum Mollusca; class Bivalvia; order Unionida; family Unionidae; genus Sinohyriopsis; species Sinohyriopsis cumingii. Next base: position 42,821,015 of record CM068838.1, read on the forward strand.
ACCGTTAAACTCGTACACGATCTTGGGGTTTTCTAAGTCCCAGCCATCGACCGAATGCGTTCCGATGGTCTTTTCGCCTCCTCCTTTGCGAGCATGCTGAACCCATTTGTCTTCCTTGCCGCACAAGTAATGTAACCTGCGTAGGGCTTTGACCGAGTATTGACGTTTGACATAGTTGGTCGTTTGAGGACTGATGACAGCCACGGTGTTTTCAGGCATGAATCGTTGCCGGTACACTAAGGAACACGCTTTGGCAATGGTGCAAGCTTCTTTCAAAGGATCGACCCCTCCGTGTTCCATGAACAGTTCTCGAAATTTTCCACAGCATCGCCGTGAAATGTCCACGTCGGAACGACAATACTTTAGCATTTCTTCCTGAAAGTCAAAAGGGTCTAATGCGTGAGCCTGGTACCAAGCGTAGAAAGCTTCTCGTTGTTCGGTACGCATGTTGTCAGGGTCGTAATAGTGAGCCTCAGGCAAATGGGGTAGAAAGGCGTGTTGATTGGCTTCCGTATTGAAAAAGTGTGGAAAGTACCCTTAAGCCATTTCTGTCATTCCAAACGTTTTAGGCATTCGGCTCAAAGGCATGGCCAAGTAACTCATCGAATCTTTAAACTGTACTTGTCCCACTTGCATGAAAATGATTTTGGCTCCGTTCAAAGTCACTTTAGGACGCTCGGTGCCTTGTTCCATATAGTATCTCAAAAGAAACTGTCCATCGTATCCGGAGAAATTGTGAGCCATCACTGTGGCATGACGATGACAATCTCTGTAACGTTTGATGTCCTCTTGGCTCCATGTCTTGTCGATGGGGTCTAAGACCCATCGAGCGAAATCGGCTAGCGTGTTCGGTCCCCGAAAGATTTTTTCACGTCCTCCAGGAATCTTGCTGCGGTGAGGGCAATGACTGAAAATAGGTTCTTGAATGCACTTCTCGCAAGCTCGATGAGCCACGCAGAAATTAGGAATGTGAATGCCGGTCTCTTGCATGCATTCGAAATCGAAAACGATGAAATTGCCTTTCTTCTTGTGTCCATCCTCTTTCTCTGGTGGGGGTTGGTATTTTTGCACGTAGCATTCGTGTTCCAAGTCCACGATGTGGTGACAAATGTGACATTTTTTCTTTCCTGAACATACGTGTGCCTTGGTACTATTGGTACGTAGACCTTGTCCACACGTAGGGCACAATCTCAGCAGTTGACAAGCACATTTCTTCTGTGAACCTTGCATCTTCAAATGTTGTTGGTAACAGGCAGGGCTGACAAACGTGCACAGACAAGCTGGACAATGCACTGGTTCTTGCCCTTCGTTCAGACAGGGTTGAGAGGCCAAACATCCTGAGCATTTCGATCCACAATGCTTGTGTTGCTCTCGATTGTTATAGCCATAGTCATTTCTCACAGTATTTTCTGTATCCCAGGAATCCGGTGATAGTGGTAATGGTATCGAAATGTTCATCGTGATGATAGACATGAATGTATTTTCCATCCTTAAAGTCTTTCCCTCGAAATAACAGAGGCCCACGCATTTCTTGAGGGTGCACTTTCAAGGTATAGCGTGGAGCTAGGACATCTTGCAATGTTTGCATTTCAGGAATGCCACAGGGTGTGTCTTTGGACAGGCCGGCTTGTTGTAACAGGAGTTCTGCTTCACTTCGTTGTTTGGCTCGGTCCGATTGTTGAATAGTTTTCCAGGCTCTTTTCCATTCTGCCGTGTCGTTCTTGTTGGCATAGCTTCGTCCCACCACCATAGCCCTGCCTAACACATCTGGTCTTGAGGGTTGTGAATTCGGACGAGACTCTTTTTGGTGCTGCGAAGGTCGTTCACCAATAAGACTTTTTTGCGGCCAGTCCCTTGAGGAGGAGAGACGTGGGTCATGTCCAGTGTGGCTTTTCCATCGGTGATGTCAAACTGGTCATTGGATTGTTGCACGTGTTGAATCTTGTCCATGACTTTGGAAGCGGTCAATTATGCAGGGTTGCTAATTTCGATCTAAACAGGGGATTTCAAGCCGTCGTGTTGTATGGAAAGTCTCAAGCGATCGTCTTCTTTGGGTTGACATTGTCGCTTGAGTGTGGTGAGCAAAGAATCCCACATCTCGGTGATGAACCCTTCTGCTTTCTCTAATGGTACTTCGGACTTGAAATCTTTAAACTTCACCGTGTATTTGTAAGCCGTGGTTCTAAATTTTCTAGAGGGACGCTTTTCCGTCTCTTGAATGGATTAGTACTTTTCAGGGTTGACTAAGGGTGGTGAACTTTGTTTAGAGGGTTCGGATTCTGGTTCACTCATGTCCTCTTCAAAATCACAGGCATGAATTTGTGCCAAGACTTCAGCCCTGGTACGAGGCGATAGATCACGCTTCTGCCTATTACTTTCTTCTTCTTTCTTCTCAAATGAATTGGATCGTTTGATCTTGATAGCAAAACGTCAAATGACAAAAGTTTAAACACCATGGACTAATTTACAGTCATGGCAGACCAGCGTATATAAAAGGGTGTGTGTCTTGTCCTTTCACTATTCATTTCACTCTCAAACCAAGCACAACGATGGAAGAGACTACACAAATCGAACGTTTCATCAGAGCTTTGCGAGGGGTCATTAGAAAATTCTCTTCAGACCAGCCGACGGACTACTCTCCTTCCTTGCGAGATAAAAGTCAAGATACTTGCTATATCTGTCAGAAGAAAGGGCATTGGTCTTCAGAGTGTCCAGACCGTCAAAAAAGAAAAGAAAAGGAGTTAGAAAAGACAAAAGTCAAGATACCTGTTGTTATTGTCAAGAAAAAGGACATTGGTCTCAAGATTGCCCAATAAAGAAACAAGAGGAGTCAGAAGAAGAGAGGGATTCTTCAGAGGAAGAAGAGGAGGAAGAAAGCAGACAGGTGAAGAAAAAGAAACAGGAGAAGAAAAGAAGAAGGGAAGAAAGTGAGGAGGAAGAGGAGGAAAAGACTGACGGTGAAGAAATTCAAAACAGAGAGACTAAACAATTGTGAATTGGATTGTAAATATTTATCAAAGAATAAATTAGGTATAAAATGGTAAGTGTCTTTGGGTTTTGATTTTAAAATAAGAACGTACACTCACACATTCATACACACGTACTATAGGGGTAAAATGGGGGTTTTTTTTGTTATTTTTTTTTTTCTTTTTTTTTTCTTTTTGAGTTTGAATGGATTTGAATGGATGTTGGCAATTGAAAGTCTATCTCTTTTCGAGAGACGTGGGTGGCCCTGAAAAGGGCCTTTTTTGGTGTAGGGGTGAGTTTAAGCAATCAACTTTAACTGTCTTAAGCCTTTGCCACGACCAAGGCCTGCTTCTGGACTGCGTACTGTTGATGATGATGATGATGATTTGGTTGAAATCACTAAGGGTGGCACGGTATGCTTATTCACAGGGTTGGAGTGTTTAGCTCGGGAAGGTCGTATTCTCTTCGGTCGTAATAAAGAAGTCTGATACATTTGTTTCAGTCTTCTTAACTCCACTAAAATGTCTAACAGTACCGTGACCGTTTGATTTTCACACCCTTGTTTCTTTGCTGCTGCTTCTTCTTTTTCTTGTTTTTTTCTTACCTCTTCTTCTTGCTGTTGTTGCTGTAGAAGAAAAGCTTGTTCCGCTTCCTTTTGCTGTTGTATAAATTTCTCCAATTCTTCTTTCTGTCTCTGTCTAAAATTCTCCACGTGTGGTAATGAAGGAGAAGGTACCGGAACAAATTCTTGCGAGGTAAGAAAATCCATAAAATCACAATTCACCTCTTCTGAAAGTAAGTCCGGGTTCCCTTGGGTGGTCTCCACTGCTGGTGCACCCCAATGGATCGTTTTCTGAGTTTCCGTCATGTTGAATAACTGTCGCATGAATTGACTGCGCACAGGCGCTATCGAATCTATATAGACCACGTGACGTCACAGACTGCTCTCTTCGGATTGGATGCGGGCTGACTGAATTTTGTAACACGTGTTTGGATTGGTCAACAAACTCAATCCGTTTCAATCCTTTCTCTCCCTATAAATAAGTGCAGTTCACTGCATTCCTTCACTTGTTCTCGGCGCCTCAACATGTGGACCGATGTGCAATCTTCTACGCTTGTGTCAACGATGATGTTCAGGACGGACATACCGATGTATGTCCGATCCGAGTGGACAGTTGTCCATAGGACCGCCACAAGCCTATGGATACGTAGGATTTACGTAGAGAGGCAAGGATGCCTCAAAAGAGTTTTAGTCTGTGGACCTACCATTAGACGAAGCCTAAGACGAAGAAGATGTTGCAGATGCCCTTTATGTTAAGGGCATATTAACATAAACCCAAAGGCCCTTTTCAGGGCCACTCCAATCTCTCGAAAAGAGATAGACTTTCAATTGCCTACCCTTTTTTTATTTTTTTATTTTAAAAAAAAATAGAGACCCCTCCCTATTTCAATTTTTTCCCCTGGTCCATTTCCATAGACCCATCAGGTCGGGACCTTATTAAAATAGGGTCGCGACCCTGTTCCATTTCCCCCTTGACGCTCAACAGACCCACAATTTATTCCCATGTTAATTTCCCACTGACGCCAAAGTGACCCAGGGGTTTTCGTAATGTTAAATTTCCCATTGACGCTAAAGTGGCCCAGGGTGTTTTTCAATGCTAATTCCCCTTGACGCTAAAGTGGCCCCATTCACTACTGTTATGTAGATAGTGAAGGTTTCAAAGATTGGAGAGAGAAATGAGAGTCAAAGAAAGAGTTGGTGTTCATTCAATAAATTACAACTACTTTTTACAAAAGACGAATTAGTGGGTAGAGCTGTAGCAGAAAAAAATGCATAGGCCTACTTCTTGACAAACATTATAATGTCAGTCTGTAGTAC